>OX438904.1:16836884-21636884 GCA_949316265.1 Diarsia mendica | reverse complement strand
CGTCCACTGCTGGACATAGGCCTGTATTATTAAACTGTTGCAAATTTTGGTACAACATTACAATCCAATTAATTGTTTTGGCCAGCTTAAAAAGATTCTCATAAAGAGCATGCCACGAGATACCGCAACGTAGCAAGCTCGCAGTGCCTCGTAGTCGCGAGTCTTATCGCTTGAGGTCGTGTACCGTATGTTAAGTAACTTTGGTCTAGAATTTGGAGCATGTTAATTGGTTTTTGATTCTTTTTGGCTTCTGTTTGACCGTGGAAAACTGTAACATGTGGATATTTTTTTAATGTTTTGACGTTTCATCTTTGACTAGCAGGGCCAGTGACATCTTTAAAGGGAACTAGAGCTTTTCCAGTAAAAGGCAGAGTATAAGAGGTAATGCTTTAGTTCGGAGTGAACAGTGGTACAAAACATAACGCCTGCAATCCATAAAAGGGTGAGGCAGAGGTGTACCCTTTGGTCTACACACATTTCCCCAGTTATGTTTTAGTCCCATGTGTTAAAGGGCGAGTCTATTTCCATCGGCCGGGCATAAATCTTGATTCCTAAAAAACCCCACCTCACTTCGACCAACCTGGGTACCGAACCCAGGACCTCATTCACAAAATCACAACAGTCGCACTTCATGGGTACTTACAGATTTTAGTAATATTCATCATTGTCCATTCGATTGTTTTATTACAATAGCAGTGGTGGCTCAGTGGTAGCGGCTCCGATTTACGAACAGTGAGTCGTGGGTTCGAACCCAGTCAGGCGCAGTACTTTGTGTAATTTATTTCATCACCACTGCTCTCAAAACGGTGAAGGAAAACATCGTGAGGAAACCGGCATGTCTTAGAACCAAAAAATTCGAAGACATGTGACATCTGCCAATCCGCACTGGGCCCGCGTGGTGGATTATAGCCCATCCCTCTCCTAGAGAGGAGGCCTGAGTCCCTGCAGTGGGGACATTATAGGCTGATGATGATGATGATATTATAAAATATTGTATGTATATTTTTAATTGTTAAATAAAACTTAATTATGAGGAAAACCAAATAATTTTAAAATCGAGCCTCTGCCCATCCCTCTCCTAGAGAGGAGGCCTGTGTTCCTGCAGTGGGAACATTATAGGCTGATGATGATGATGATTACAATAATAAACATCCCATAAAAGCAAGTAATTTCATCAACAAGTATGGAAAACAAGGTGTGAAAGACCATCATTCCGCAATTAAAAATATTACTACTGTAAACCATAAACTAATAAACGATCCAATTTTGGAACATTACAATCGCGTTCAAAAAAACGTAAGCATAAATTTTACACATCAGCATATCCAATTAAAACTGTCTCGCGCCCTTCAGCCGTACACTGCGTGCCATACAAACTGACGCACAAAATTAATTTAAATATTAAACAAACACAGTTAGCTCTTTTTCTGGTAACAAGACTTGTAATACACCTCATTGATTCCTTTAAGAAAAAATCTTTTTATTCACTTGTAATACGGTATGTAATTACATTTTGATAGGTCTCAGGTCTCGAGGCGTGGTAATATTTAGCTGTCAGCACTTTCCCCGGTGACTTCGGATTTATTCGGGTTGCCTCGTAAGGTATTCGTTAATTTGGATAAACCTCTTTTATTTGCGATTGTTTTTACTGTTGCCAGGCGGATCGGCGTTTTCAGAACAATTATTTGTAATTACATTTTAAAGTGTTGTGTTGTAATTTGTTTTCTGTTTACAATGTGGAGCTGTTGTTGATTTATTTCAATGTTTTTTTTAATTGGAATGTTGGAAAAGAAAGTTTTGTTTCCAAGTTACTGCGGGTTTTGCACTGTTTCAGTTACACGTCGTATATTTTGCAAGTTTTTTTAGATAATTATTTTGACAAGTACATTTATTTTGGCAAAAATATTAAATCATACCAGCACAGACATGATAATTTTTAAATTATTTGCATTTTCATTGACGTACAAGTGTACGTGAATGAAAATGCAAATAATTTAAAACAACAACATCAACATCACCAACAGAAACGGTATTGCACCTACTTAGGTGCAATACCGTTTCTGTGATTCATTTCTATTAATAATGTTTTAACATATAGAACACGTGAAATCTCCATTTTATTCACAATGCCATGTTACCCAAAGAAATGTATTAATTATTTTAGACAGTTGACATTTTGTAAAAATCATGCCAACTTAATTTGTGAGCTTCCAAAGTTAAAATATTGATGTGACCTGAATAGGTAATTATTAATATTTAATGAACAGATAAATTTATTATTTCTGTCACATATTTTAGGAATCGAAGTAATTGTGAGACATATTTGATTTTTATTTATGACTGGATCTGTTATATTATTTTCGTCTAAATGTCAAAACTCATTAATTATTCTTAATGGATTAGTCGGAAGCACGTATTTGAATGATTTACTGGACTCGTGAATATTTAAATTTTGCGTAATTTAGTTAAGTATCTTGAATTAATTGTTTCTGATCTAGTTTTTTGTTCGAAAATAACAATATTATGTAAATCAAAATTGGACTTATTTTCTCAAAAACATATGTTTCGAAACAGGCAGATGTCTGTGAATGTACACAAATTATTCAAAATTTCTTAAATGACCGATGAGCAGACCATCCATAAACAATTATGTTTTTGTCCTCACCCATTTAATCTGTCCCCCACAGTTAACAACCACTCAATTACTGATAACAATCAAAGTTATTACACGATTTAATTTATTTCACTCGAAAATTGAGTTAACAAGTTTGTGATAAAAACACCCTTTTATGACGAAAAGCAACAAAAATTCATTAAAAAACTTGACGAAAATTGGTTAAATTGGTACTATGTTATTTATTTTACGTAAAACTGCTTGATTGAGTTGTCGCCGCCGTGACTTTTTTATTAAAGAATTATCGAGTCATCACATAAATTACATTATTAATTGTTGCGTAGATCAAGTGGGAAAAAGATAATTTTGAGTTATTAACTGGATATTCCCATTAAAGGAAAAGGAAGAAAATTTATGTTGCTTGAAAAGGTGAAATATGTGGGTCATCTTTTTTGCACGCACTTGTAATAATTGGCAGACGATCACTCAATTAACGTTTATCGATGTGAAACCAAATTTATTTGGTTATGAACTTATGACTTAATAAAAGAACGGAATACCTCATCGGTCAGAGGTTGTGCAAAAGCTACTGCGGACCATAAACTCCTAAGTGAACTTAGGAGTTTATGGTCCGCAGTAGCTTTCCCACGTTGACCAACATATTATTGGAGCCTTTCATCAGATTTTTGTCATTACCTCGTAACCTAGAACCTGAACTTGCGGCTGTTTGATGGTACGGTCAGCATCAGAAGTAGCTGAACTTTTCTGAATTTTAAATGTACAGGACTCTAGCTATTATTTTTAATGTTTCAGAAGATTATTCGTTAAAATAGTCCTTACACTCCAATAACATGTAGTAACGAGTAATATCTAACAAGTTTTTATTAAAAAAACAGCTTCGAAACTTTGAGTAATGTTAATATACTTCTGATGCTGACCGTACAAAGCTCGCCGCCTATTAGGTACAATAGGTACATGGGACGTAATCGTAGCTGGCGAAATATAGGTCTCCTATTAGGTACACCGTTGCCAAACCCTTTTGAAGAATATGGGCTGATGATGACATAGAATAAGTACCAAAACCTGCTACAACAACTATGTAAACACGGACTTAGATCAAGCAACTTACGCTACTTACTCCGATTCCTGCTGTGCTACAAGGAAATGTAATAAAACAAGAAAATCTGTATCAGAAACAACTCATTCATTAAGGAAAGCAATTTGTTACAAAAACCACTCTTTCATCTTCACCGCAGTATCTCATAAAATTCACTCATAGACAAAAAAAAAATCTTCACTTAACTTTTCCTAGTACAACTCTAATTAGTCTTACATAAGGCATTTTACCTTTTTAGGGTTCTGTAGAACCGTAATTTATGCTTCACGTCAACATGTAGACATATTGTCGTGGGGCTCGATTGATTGATGGGTATTAGTGGTTCAGTAGGTTTTTTCTATGTTTGTGTTGAAAAAGTTGATCAGTATTGATATTATTGTATGTTGTTAGGTTGAGCGCGCATTATACGATTGGCGATACGGTTTTTTGATGTGTTGTCTTTTTTGATTGACTGGTTGTTAAGCCTATTTTTTTTTTTGTTATTTTAGGGCCCCCTCTAATACATATTAGTTCCTGTTAAGTTACTCGTAAAAAATAGTGCTCATTACGAAAAATAAGCTCTCCAAAACCTTTAGTTGAATGCACTTCCTATAAATAAACAAAAGGAAGCAATTTACTTATGCTGTGTGTAATAAATCTATAAATAATAATGACCCTATAGTCGCCACAATTCAACAAGTTAACCGATTAATAAAACAATACGTCTTCAACACTAAGTGGAGCTAAAACATAGAAAATAATGACATTACCACATTTTCCTTCGTAGCAACACTAATGAAAACCACTTTATTGGCAACATTACACAAACTGTCAACTTCTTCATCGGTAGAAAACATTGCAGTTAACATTTACAGTGATTATTAATTCCCTCCATAATCTTTACACTACCATAAAACTTCTCATCAATTATGAAATCAGAAGTGATCAAGTCGTAAGGCAACGCAAGTGCGCGCCTAACCTTAGTAGCGTAATATAATCGCTTTTTAATCGTTGCATTAAGTAGACTGTAGGGACTTCTAGGATGCCTTTTTTGGAGGGCTAAAGCAAGAAAAAAATAAGCCACGGTAGGCCCAGTTGTGAGTGGTTCCTGGCTAATGTGTCCGCGGCAAATCGATCAATCTGTGTGATTGAAAAACGTTATAACGTTGCGGTGAAGTAAGAATTGATGGCCCTTCTTTACAGGGCCCGTTTTGTCACTCAAAGCCGACTTTAAGTTGGTTGGTTAGTCTATGATTATAAAGCTTTTTCTCTCTTACATTTTAAGTTACAACCTGGAATGCGATTAATGATTTAGCATTTTTAATTTTTTTAACAAATTCTTCGAGGAAATATTCTAGAAACTATGATAAGTTCTATTTAGAACCGTGGTAGGATCTCCAATTCCACATACGAACGTCGCATCAACTTATTAACTATTGCGTTACTGTCCGCAAGATAAGAATATCAAGATAGCCTGAAAATAATCGTTGGTCACTTAAACATGTCTGGTCTTAGGATCACCCTGGCGCATAAATCCGAGTCGGTGGCTGCTGTTGATAAATTGCTGGAGGAAACACTTTGCCCGACTCAGTAATCGAACCTAGGACCTCACGCTTAACAGTCGTGTAGCGAGTACTCGACCAACGAGCTTCCTTAAACCTTCTGCTAATATCTTCCTTATGACAACATACACCTCCTTTTTGAGACCGCTACAGATACAGATCGATTTTATTTCATCGTATTTGTTTCAGTATTTTAAATGAATGCACATAATAATACATGCTTTAATATAGAGACTCTATAATGTATCCTGCTCCAGGAATGGGATGAGCAGAACATCAGGTGATCGACAATAGGTACTTCGACATTTTTAGTGCTTTAAACAGGAGTAATGTAATTAATGTTCCGTTTTGTATTAAATAGACAAGTTGTAAGTATATTTTTGTGTAAATAAGTTTCTTTGATACGTTTACAAAGTAACTATCGGTTACAGATAAAGCTGTTCTTTAAACCAATTAAAAATGTTCTATTTCGTTTAAAATATACATTTATAGATAAGGGTCTGGCTAAAAAAGGTGTGTTTAGACACCTTTTTTTTTTTTTTTGGTGGGTGGAAAATCATCGAATAACCCCCCCCGCTCTTGGGCAGAGCGAAGGGGAGTGTCAGACTTCTACTGACTAAAAACCAACCCATGTTCCCTCTTCCTCGCCCTTGTGTCGGAGCCGCGGTAACTTTTCGATATCCGCAGCCCCGACGGGCGTCGGCCCTTGCGGGCCCCTCCTTGCTGACATCTCTTTGAGGCGCGCGTGGAACACGTACGCGCCGCCGACACGGTCTGTTGCCGTCATGACGACGGCCGGACGGCGAGCTAGCCCGTTACTCACCGTCCACAGGCCCGCGTCTACGGTGGCCGGAGGTCATCGCGTGACCCCCGACGCCCGGAGCGCCTTCCGCGGCGGCTGGGACGTTGAGAGGTTCTCTCCCTCTCTCGTTCCGCCACCTCCTTCGCTAGCATCACTGCTTCGCAGAAGGAGGCGACGGCGTCCCATTCCTCCTCGCCCCGGACCATGGCTTGCACCAGGGCCGGGCGCGAGAGGTCGCCGCCGCCGATCGCCGCTACGAGAACACGGCGGGGCTCTGCCCAAGCAGGGCACGCCTCCACAGTGTGCTCCAGTGTTTAGACACCTTGAAACACACTAGACGTTTATAAATGATCTTTTGCAACACTGCCAGAATATTGGAAACTTAAAACAAAAATAAACATTGTAAATATCCAATTTTAAGATAATGACCTAGATGTTAATTTATTTAGTACGTAAGCTACCAACGTAGTTTTAAATTCAATCACCGATGTCCTATAGCACAGAGCTTTAGGAATCACTTAAAACCACTCCGGTAAGTATCCGGGTCAAATTCAAGTACATCCTGAATTCAATACCACGGTTTTAAAACCCACACATTTCCTCTGTTCTTGGAATGCCTCAAAAAGTCATAAATACCAGAACAATTTCTCAGAAACTCACGATTACCAATAACCCTCGCAATAAATCAACGAAAAAATTCGTTTAACACTATCTAGAAATCGTTGGATTCTTAATTATTGTGCTCGAACTTCACCAAATACGCCACTACGCCACTACGCGCGTAGTAGCTGCGTATCAGATCGACACGCCTTTGGCGCATGATATATTGTGGCAATCGGACTCGAATTTAGGTCTGATATCGACAGGTGGTAATTTGTTAGTATTTATTTAAACTGTGGTTTACTTGGATTTGTATTAATAAGTGGTTCTGGGTTGGTTTGGGAGCTATTTGTGAGGTATTTTGTCAGTATCAGCATGATTAGTTATATAAGGTTGACTTATTTACATTATATTTTATCGCTGTTATTCTATTTTTAACCGACTTCTAAAAAAAGAAGGAGGTTCTCAATTCGGATGTTTGTTTTTTTTTTATGTTTGTTCGGGCATAACTCTGTCGCTTGCTAACCGATTTGAAAAATCCTTTTTTTGTTGGAAATGGTATACTTCCCAAATGGTCCCGTATTTTTTTATCGAAATCGGACAATCGGTTTTTTGTCATTTATATTTGACTGTAAAAATGTTCCAAGTCTCTTAATTTCCGAGATCCGCCTAAAGGGGGGAAAAAGGGGGCAAATGGGGCAACTTTGAAAAAGGTAGAAGGGGAAAAGGGGGCAAAAAGGGGAGGTTTTGCACTTTTTAGCTACTCATGAGAGTTACTTATACGCTTCACCCACTCAACCTTCGTCACTAACACGATCAATTTCCCCGTAATAAACTGTAGTCATCATCTGCCTAACCTTTTCCCAGTTAGGTTGAGGTCGGCTTCCAGTCTAGCCGATTTTTTCTGAATATCAGTATTTTTCGTACCTAGTCTTCTAATATATAAAAAGAGAAGTCCTGACTGACTGACTGACTGACTGACTCATCAACGCCCAGCCCAAACCCTTGGACCTAGAAAACTGAAATTTTGCACAGAGGTTCCCTTTATAATGTAGACAAGGAATAAGGAAGGATTTTTCGAAATTCAACCCCTAAGGATTTAAATAGGGGATGAAAGTTTGTATGGAAAATCGACACTTTCTCGCGGGCGAAGCCGCTGGCAAAAGCTAGTAAATTATAATATTAACCAAAATTAAAACACATAAGAACAACCGTCACATTGCTTTCTTCGAAATTAGTAATTATCTTGATTTAATTTGGAGTCACTTCATTCAGTAAACAGACACTAATCTATTCCTTTACTAGAGGGACATCCATTTACTGCCTAGAATTTTAAACAGACCAACCACAGCCTTTCCAAATCCAGTCTCAAACCTAGCTATAACACTTCAAGTAAACAAACAAAAAAACTAGTCAAACACCTAAGTAAAGTCTAGCACACACGACACCAATAAATCTCAATTCTTACCTTACTAAGTAAAGAAAAACCTCCATCCATCGGTATCCATCGGTACAGGAGAAAACACCCCATTGCTGCATTGCATAGAAAGTTCCTTGGTATCACACGATGTACACACATGTACACATCAAGATACCCAAAACTGTAAAATTTTCCCGATCAACTTTGAACCTTATAGTCTTGCTATAAAGTTGAAAATCTATTAAAGAAATTTGACAGATTGTAGTAGCCTGATGTGCTGTATGTACTGTACGTACGTGCGACAATTTCCTTTCCCGTTTTTGATGGTGACCAATTGTAAATCCAGATGGTGTATGCAAAATAGATAGGCTGAACGCCAAGTATAGGCAGAGGGCCTTAAATGGGGGTGAACACCTTTCCTGCAATGATGTGCTTTGGTTTAAGAGGCCAATACGTAGCTGTTTTTGTCGGTCGTGTGAATGTTTGGTAGGAGTCTTAAGTGGAGAGAGTAGGGCAGTTTGCTGTTCAAATTGTATTTGATCAGAATATATCTGGAGTTGTCCGCTATGGTGTATGGATAAGTAATACAAGAAATTGACTTGACCTTGTCTATTTTATGTCAATTGAGTGATAGCTTCAAATAAGCCCTATTGTGTTTATGAATAAGTCTTATTTTTGTATAACCTTCTCTATCATCATCATCATAAACAGCCTAATTTCACCCACTGCTGGTTACCTACCTATAGGCCTCTTCTTGCTACTGCCAAGTTCCACACCCTTGTGCCAGTCTCATCTAGAATATTCTTGTATTTGCATAATGTCATCTGTCAACTGCTTTTAACACGGCATAAAATTAAAACACATTAAAGACAGCGTCAATGAGTTCCCTGGATGGTTATTTATTTATTTATTAAAACTTTATGCACAACAAAACGTACAAAGGCGGACTTAATGGTTATATTTTTTAATACTAACTTATTTCTTAACGGCACCTTCCTTAACAATACTAACAGTATTTATATAACGACCTATTTCATCAGTACTCATCCTCAATACTAAATATCACTGCAAGCACACAATAAAGCCTAAATCGCTTTTTCACCATCACTTACACCACACATCGACATGCTTTACAACCGAACGTCGGCGCTACATCTTCGCTCGCTGTAAATTGTATACAGTTTTCGTCAATCAGTGTTCCGATTAGCCCCCGGCGACTGTTTAACGACTTCTGGTGTTCGGACCATCCTTAATACGTGATCGTATTGTTTTGTAGAACATGGGCCTTGAATCAATGAGGAAATGGGTTTAGATTTGTTTGTATGGTCATGTATGGGTGGGTAGTAACGTTGAAGATGTTTCCGAGGTTAATTTGGATCGGGAGAATTTATTATGATCTTGATTGCAATGAAGTCTTAAATTTAATAAGTGGAAATGGAACAGTTAATGAAGACTGTAGTTTCAAAGACGTAAAGACACGTAGTGACCTAAATGTTCATCAGTTGGAAGACAAAACAAACGGTATCAAAAATTTTAATCAAACTAGATCTGAGCAGTAATTCAAGAAAAATAAAATATTTATAAAAATAAAGAACAAACTGAAAAACAATCTCAATCATCATAATTGCATATTCACACATTTCGTACTCGAGCACATACAGTTTAAAATCGACAAGTCAAGTTTCGCATTCACCGGTCATCGGTTACATCCATATTAAAAAAACATTTTGACATCGAAGATATTTCGCAAGACAAAGATTACGGTATTACAAGCGGATGATAAATCGCAACAATTTGTATTTATACCCAAAATGGACGATAAGCAAGGAAAGGAAACGATAAAAATCAACAATGTTCAAACTTTGCAAGAATTACTTAATTAAACCGTAATTTTAAAGGATCTGATAAAATTCTTCGGATTGCACCCCAAATATCGGACTTTGATATATCATTCATTTGCCGATTCCGGTGATTCTGTGAGATAGCATCTAGATGATTTATAAAATATTCTTCGGCGTGGTAAATCGATCCGAGTACAAATTAAGACAAGAAATATGGTATGAAATTAATATTGGTCCCTTAATATAGTCAAAAGAGAAAGTGATTACGAACAATACCTAAAAAAATGCGTTAAGCGAAACTTTTGTGACAATCAAATTAATAGGTTTAATATTTTGGACTGTAATGACCTGTACAAACCCTTCACACTTATAAATTCAATTCCAGTTACTTTAAGCGTACTGAATTACTTTTTAATAACACAAAAATGAACCACTTGTACGTCGTTGTTCAAAATTCGTTCGTTGATTACTTTGATTAAGCATGTACTTACTCTGAAAATATTACGTTCAACCTTTCATTTATCAGTCTTTATTACCTGCAATACTTTAAAAATATCGAAATCAGACCAAGCAATTCATTCGCGTCAGCCCCTGATGGAGTATCTTCACCCGAAAACATCAAAGATTATTCATAAGAGTTGAATCCATTACTGTGGAGCCCTTGTCTTACCGACGTGCTCAATCCTTCATCGCTCGTTCGCAAGCCCAAAAAAGGCACAAAAAAATAACATTTCGGATATGTTAACAGTGCCCAGTCACGCCAACTTGTTAGCACAGGCCGAAAACATGTTATTATTCAACATTTATTTAATTTTTTTAAACCTGTGTCCGTTTGTTACGAGAACGGGGAATCGGTTTAACAAAATACACAATTCCGCACGCGATGCCACGAAAGTGATTTTTTCGGAAATTTTTAGCTGTCGTGTTTCTGTCGATGTTGAACGGAAAGTGGCGTGTCACTTTTGTGTGTTTATGTGGCATTTCTGGGTGTGATTATCAGAAATCAGTAAGTACATGAATAAGCAAGAATTTCTTGAGAATCTCATTGTTAGGAATTTTATTCCCACGGAGGTCTTATAGCAGCACAACAAAGCTCTTGCCAACCATCCTAGAGGGCTCAACCAATCTAACCCTATTGATATGGCACACATCATCTATTGCGTTATTATTTTGCTCTATTTTGTGAATACCTTTCCAATCTTCAAGTTATTCTCGTGACGAAATCTCAGCAAATATTTGTGTCCAAATTCCTCCAAACATTCTTTCGCTTGCCTAGTAACTACTACAAAAACAAAATCATCAACCACATCATCAACTTCACAATATACAACCGCTGCCTCTGACTCAATAGCAACTACACTTGGCCCATACATCTGATCACTCATACATGGTCTGACCTCAATGGCTCTTCAGTGAACTACCACAATGTTTGTTCAGTAGGAGTCGAACACCCAATTTTTTGGCTCATCAAACCACTTGACCATCATAACACTTGAATGGGTCTCTTCGGTGAATATTGACGGTTTTAAGGTTGCCACTTGAGGATCTGGATTTAGTTCCTGCTTGTTTGATAATGTTTTGGAGATGTTAGATAATATCTTGATGAACCGCAGGTTATTAAAATACAAAAAATCAATCCCAAAATAGTCGCAGACTACTACTATAACTGCACTAAAATCAGTGAGACGAGATTGAAAGAAAACATATATTTATTTGGCATTTGCGCCAGAAGTGTAAAACTTATTATTCAAAGGATAAGAATACTGTCGTATCTCACGCGCCAAATAGGCCCAGTTCAGTAAACTGCCGCGGTCGAGCTGCTAGTAGGCCTGAGATAGTGATATATTTGCTTTACTCACATTATTAGGTGAATTTACAACAGAATTAAATACTCATGTCAATTTATCTCTGAACATATTTGGACTGACAATAAATCCATATTTTCATAAAGATCTTTTTTATAAAGTTGACTTACTAAATAAATCATTACATCATTATCAGTTGACATCCATTGTGGTACAAGTAGTGGCTATAGCAGCATATTAAAATAAAAACGAGTAACATATATGCTCGAGTATGTATTAGTTGTATTTGTTTAAGCGTTTTTTGTTGTATTAGTAATAAGGTCACTCCCAAAGTTGTAATAACATCAATGTTTTGTAAGTGGAATGTGGTGAATAAATTCTTTTAATTAGTACGTAGCTAGATTTTTTGTCCAGTAAATGAAGTTTATAAAATGCCATTTTTAATGTCGATTTCAGCTAGGCTTTCTATTACTGGAATCATGCTGGAATTTTATAATATTGTAATTTTCTATGCAATAAAATAAGGAAAGAATGAAAAAGTGTTCATTATTGTCATAATAGAAAATGTTTAAATGAATAATTAACAAAATTATATAAAAAAGTAAACGTATTAAAAATAAAAAGCTGACTGATATAATTTGGCAGTGTCAACGAGTATTTCAATAGTTTTATCTGGATATGAAAAAACTGAAGTACTGTATTTTGTGGATTCAAAAATGCACACAAATCTCGACAAAATCCTCTCATGTAGTCGCGCCCTTAGGCTCTTCGTGTAGTCATAATAACATTTATTTTGAAATACCACGATTTTTTCCTTAACTCTTATAATAATGCAAATTATTACCAATAACATGACTTTAAAGGGTTCACTAGGCTGTATAAATTATCACATTTCTTCCTTGTTCAAAAAAAAAAACAATCAACTTTGCGAAAGAATGTAGTTAATTGTTGTAAGCAGGAAATGTCTTTCTGTTTTTAAACCATTGCTGCTTTTCTGTGACATAAATTAAAACTTGACGAAGAAAACAAGCAATGGATAAGGTTGAAATAATAATTACAATGTAAAATGTCCAATGGAGGTTTAAAATAGTTTTTAGCAATTATTGAGTGATGAATTCTTACATGAAGATGTGTTAATTTTACGAACCAACTCTAAAGTGATGTATAACTTCTGTTTTGTTGTGTAATGTAGTGGAAACAAGGTGTTAATTAATATAATTAGTGAACTTCTGAAGAAAATTTATTACGCCTGTGGCGATGTGCAGCAACTATTTCAAAGTGTACTTTTGAAATACCTATTCCAAGTCAACGGAAAACAGCATTATTACGGAAATGTGTAGGTATAATTTCTGGTGTTTAGGGCCGAAGGAATTACACTGTATTTTAATTAGTTTGTTAATAATTGGACATTACTAATTATTGATTATTAGCCTTCAGGAAAATACATAAGTAACTACATTATGCAAAACCGCGCGTTTATTTAATAAAAAAAGAAAATAAAATCTACCGTTTAAGTATTTAAGTGCTCTTGCATTATCTAAGTAATAATCTACATATTATATCTATGGTTAGTCTTAATTGTCATTACCTTAGCCGCAATTCCTGTCTGATTATTCGTGTCGCAGGCAAGACATTACATTTTATTGGCCCAAATCGTCGCCACCTCGGCTTAATTTGTATTTAGGGGCTCGAAATCAATGTATAATTCTTATGTTAGTTTGATAATAAGTATTTTTGTAAACATTTTATTAAAAATAATATAATTATATATTATTTTTTATTCCTATTTATTATTTATATGTATGTTTTGTATTGTTTCAGATGAATCAACAATGTAAAGTGTGCGGAGAACCGGCGGCTGGCTTCCATTTTGGCGCGTTCACCTGTGAAGGATGCAAGGTAATTAGCATGTCAATAAAATCATTTAGGTTTTATTTATTTAGAGAACTTGGCTTCATGGAAAAATTTAAAAAGTGCATTCGATTTATAATCGTACTAGAAGAAAATACTAGAAATATACCCTCAATTGCAGTGATTTAATGAACAGCAGTATTCCGTATTTTTTTTATTTGTAAAACTTTTTTTGGAAAACGAATCATCCGTTCACTTGATTTGAAATTAAATTCTTCACTCGTTTTACATAATACAATTAATTTGTTTTAGGCACATTTATTAGGCACGTAAAAATGTAAAGATGTTCAGTAAACATCTTTATTAAAACTGATGTATATTATCAAACTTCCAAGTTTTTTCTTTAAAAAAAAATGTTTGCTAGAGAAATGTTGGGTTTATTTATTGAAGCGACATGCTTACAGAAAGCTCTCAAAAGAAAAAAAACTAGGAAATGTACAAAGTGAGTTTCTACATGTATGTGTTTCTACGTATTTAGTGTTCTATAGAAGTCTAGTTTCTATGGAAATAATGTAAAGCAGCAAAATAAAAGAAATCTTACGACAAAGCCACCCTTTGCGTAAAGGCGCGTTCACATTTTTCTAGCGACTTACATGCAGCGTTCAGTTTAGGCCCCCAGCTTCATAGCCGGGGGCCTAAACTGGGCGCTGTATGAAATTTTAAACCCAGGTTTCATAACCTGGGTTTAAAATTAACACTTTATGCATACAGTTCTCGTGCAGGATTTCCGTGCGTAAAAGATTGACGCGACTTTAAATTCGGTGCTTTTCGCAAGCAACCAAAATATCTGAGCTAAGAAACATAGGTGGCACATGCGTACTTATCAACGGAATTAAATCTCATGCATTGAGATTTTAATTATTTACTCGATTCAAATATTTAAACAATAGTTCTATTTCTTTCATACGTTCGACGATGAAACAGACAGAACGATATTTTGAATACGTTTAGCCTTAAATTCACACACAGATTTGTAGTGCAAGAGCCATGTCTCTTTCAAAACACACGATTGTCGCTTACATCTGAATACGCCCTTACCAAAGACGACGGGAATCTAAAACTCGATGGGTTACGATGTGCGCCTTATAGAATGAAGGGGATTGACGCGTGAATGGTCGTCAGCAGAGATGGTGGTCCTAGCTGCGAGTTGCGGAATAAATCACGAAACAAGTAAAATTGTCTGATTGTTCCTATGTATTGGTTTTATGGCGGAGCGAGCTATTTAGATGGATGGCGGAAGTTGATGCTGTAGGTAGGGACTCGATTAGAATATTGAACTTCGAGTTTTATTGCAGTTTGAAGTGGGACTTTTCATTTGGATAGAGCCTTTGCAATATTGTTATAGTACCTTTTAAAACAGTGGGAACTTAAACATACAAAGATAAGGCCTGTGTTACCTTTAGAAGGGTGTGTGTATATAAATATCTAGTAATTTATCTAGTAATTTTTGTTTTCCTCACGAATGATGGATAATAAAACTTATCTCACAAATATACATATTATCGGCGTTATGTTAAGGGGTTTATTAACTATTATCAGGTCTTTGAAAAGCTAAGAATTTTTTGAAAACAATCATAAAAAATCATGCTACGTAAAAAGGACTGTGAACATCTAACAACACACAGCTTACCTGCTCCTTATTGCCAACACTGCCCACCCTACAAGCGCAAAACAGCGTAAAGATAGCCGACTTTAATATCATTGCTATCGGTCACATGTTATGTCAAATGATTAATGACAGGCGACGCCGGTATTACGTGTCGACCTCGGACAGCAATTAAGATGCACTTGCTATTGTGAATCGCTTTGAAAAGGTCAGGGAAATTGTTGCATTGATCTTTTCTTTTCTTGGAATTTTATTGTTATATTACTATAGTTTTTTTTGCTGGCTTAAGATTGAAAAGCATGTCCATGAATGAACCTTGAATTCTGTAAGACGAGTGCATAATACGTTTTCTTATTATTTTGTTAAAGTAAAAGTAAACAAACTTAAAAAAATAGGATGGAAGCAATGTTTCGCCTCTTTTCAGCATCAGCAACAACAAAAGTGAACTTTTGTTGTTGCTGATCAAAAGAAACTAACCAAGTTTTCATCTTACATGACCTATAAACATAATCTAAATCCCTATCCCACAACAATTTTCCCACAGCGACACGTAATACGACACGACTGCGACGGCCAATCACAAATTGTCGCGCCCGTCGTCCGTCGCAATTTGCTACTCCGAATCAATTTGCGACGTTTTTGTCGCCCGTAATGTCGCCCGATTCAATTTTCTGTTAACTGCATCGTTGTTTTGTTGCTATGGCAACTGAATTATGGACGTAAAGAAACTTATTCTGATTTCGTAATTGCGTTGCGTATTATGAGAGTTAACGGGTTTTATATTGAAGGAGAGTGCGCTAGTTTTATGAGTTATCTTTCATAAGAAAATGCGGGGTTTCGTTGAGTGAGCTATTGTACTTCGTGGTTTTATAGGACACTAGCTTTTGCCAGCGGCTTCGCCCGCGTGTAAATGACGATTTTCCATACAAACTTTCATCCCCTATTTAAATCCCTTAGGGGTTGAATTTTGAAAAATCCTTTCTTATTCCTTGTCTACACTATAAAGGGAACCTCTGTGCAAAATTTCAGCTTTCTAGGTCCAAGGGTTTGGGCTGGGCGTTGATGAGTCAGTCAGTCAGGACTTCTCTTTTTATTTATATAGATAGATAAAAGACTTCACATTTCAAAGTAGATACACTCTGGTCTGTTGTTCACAATCAGTTCAAACCTAACACAAATGAAATAAGTTACATTTTCCATCATTAAATGAAGTACTACGACTAATCCAGGAAACGTTTGCAGAGTGAAAACGTTTCCTGCAAAGTCGTTGTATTTCTCATCACACCGTTTTAAAAAGGTACGGTAATGAACCCGACCTACCATAGAACCTAAAGATTTGTGGTACCTAACTAAAAATAGGCTCTATGATCGCAAAAAAATTCGTAAAGAAATTATAGTATCGACTTCACATGTATAATGAGCCCGAAATTAACGTCCAAATGACTATAATCAAATCATATTTGAAATGATTAAAGACTCTTTTCACACGTTCACGACCGGCCTAATGCAAAGACATGCCATACCATTCGCGAAAAAATAACTGTAAAAGAGAAAAAAATCTCGGCCAAGTGCGACTCGAACTTGTGCATGAACGATTCTTTTAGTTTATTCAGATCTTTTAGTTTATTTTTATTATTTGTTTTTTAGCGGCAACAAAAATATATCTGTGAAAATTTCAACTGTCTAGCTGTCACGGTATATGAGATACAGCCTGGTGACAGACAGGCAGTCAATGGAGTCTTAGGAATAAGGTCCCGTTTATGCCCTTTGCGTACGGAACCCTAAAAATAAAGATACACTATATCGTCAGTCATCGTGTATTGAATGAATACGCGATGACTGACGATACAGTATATCTTTCAGAGGAGGTTGAACCTTTAGTTAATTATATATCTCCAGCTGACTTTACGCGACGTATAAGGTAACAAATTGACCAATTTATCAGTGTTTAACAATTGCTTATTGATAAGGAGAAGCCGATAGTAGTTCGGCGGTATAGTCAAGGAGATGCGTTCGACGTTCTTACGACACGTACGTATGATTTAATTTATTGGTATAATTACACCAATAAATTGAGTATGAGGCAATTTATTACATTATAATTTTACAGTTTATGAAGATTTTATTTTAATTTTATATAAAATTATGACGTAAACGAAAGGAACCTTCAAAAGGAACCTTCCGTGTAAGGAACCTTCTCAAGTATCTGGGGGCACGGCAGTGCCCCCGCCGAGTCGAGCGCGAAGCAAACACTGCCGTACCATCCTTTACTGGAACCATTTCGCCGCATTTTCAGGCCCCTATTTGAGAACCTCTGGATAAGACCAGAACGCTGAAATTTTCGTCATCCAGTAAGCTATACAATCACACTTAAAATAAAAAGTTTCAAGTCTGTTGGTCATTTAGTTCCGAAGTTAAGCGAAAGCAAAGTTTCGCATTTATGAAACTCACTCACTCACTCACTCATGATCATCAAAATAGAACTAGTACTTCCCATAAACTCAGAGAGCTGAAATTTGGTACAGAGTTAGGGTTTAATGGCCACATAAAGGGAAAACTATAAAAAGTAGGAAAATCGAAAAAAAAAAAACTACAAAAAAAAATTGTTTTAAATAAGAAAATCTAATAAAATAAATCAATATGCCCACGTTTCTACAAAAAGAAGTGAAATCCCAACAAAAACATTCTGTAAAAAACTAGCCAAGTCTCGATGGAGCTGCTTGTTTATCTCTAAAAAGTAATGAAATCTAGACAAAGTCGTGCCAAGTCTAAGGTTCCTTATTGCGATTTCTTTATGATTATAGTTAATGTTGTGTGACTTGGCCGTTGTTCGTTTCGTTTAGTTCGGTCATTTTTCTTCTTGGCGTCCAATTACCATTACCAGTATGGGTTATTATCTCGCTTAACAATCATAGGTAGTTACAACAGATATAAATTACGTATAAACTAAATTGACTTGTACCCACTAACATAAAGAATGTTCAACGGCCAAGACACACAACAATAACTATAGTAATAAAGAAATCGCAATAAGGAACCTTAGACTTGGCACGACTTTGTCTAGATTTCATTACTTTTTAGAGATAAACAAGCAGCTCCATCGAGACTTGGCTAGTTTTTTACAGAATGTTTTTGTTGGGATCAGTTTTTCAAGTATGTGCTTATTTGAGTCAGTTTGTCAAAATACTCGTCAAAATAAATACAAAATTGCGACCGTGAGAAAATCTGCGGTCTCAATAAAGACTAAAAACTCGACACTTTAAATCCTAACATTTTTAGAAGTGTCAAGTAAAAAAATCTGAAGCTTATTTACAAACGAAAGCTTTGCAAAATTACAAGTAGGTATATTCATTACTTGTTTACTTTATGCTTCTAATATTTCAATAGTTTTCTAATTTAGTAACCAAATAAAAAGTATTAAGACTTACTCACCAAATAAATTAAAGTCACAAGCTCTCAGACCACACCAATACGGCACAGCCCATTTCTATGAGAACGAAGACAATTTGTGAAAGATAATTACTAATTCGACGTTATAAATCAATATATAAATTCATTAATTGTTAGGAAAATAACACAGTCGTAACTTTCGATAAACGGTTACCGAATGATGTTTTATAATTGGTGTCTGGCTCTGTGATTATCTTTTGTGATAGCGTGAATTATATTCATTAGATACCTTCTAGTCGTGATTTCCATTTCTTCTCGTGGTAGTCTAATGGATTTTTGGGGGGGCTGAGGAACAGGGTGTAAAGTTCCTCATCCCCCGTTGAAAAGGGAGGATCCTCCGACCGGACGGGTGTTGTGTCCGGCGGGCTAACTGCCCGACAGTTGTAAGTCGGGAACTCCTATATAGGCTTATGTCGCGGATAAAGTTGATAGCGCGATGTAGGATTTCTGTCAATCGTTGTTAGTACGCAGGTGTTGCGATAGACGTCGCTAGTCGCCACAGATTCAATATTATTCAAAGGTGTATCGATTGAATGTGTTGTGTTTGAAAGGTTCGTCTCCTATTACATAGCACCTAAACATAACTGGTGAAATGTGGGTGTATTGGAAGGTACGCCTCAGCTTACCTTTTTGGGGATTACAGGCGTGATGTTATGTTAATCCTCATGATATTTGCGAAAAGGAAACTGGCCATTAGGACGAGTTTGCTGTGGGCACTTTCATTAGGGCGCCTTCAAATTAGCCGCAAAGAGCCGCGCGGTGGCAGCGCGGCTGCAGCGCTGCCGCCGCGCTGCTTTGTTAATCCATATAAAAATCGCGGATTTAAAACCGCACACCCGCAGCGCGGATGTAGCGCTGGAGTCGCGCGTGCTTTGTTTATATGGATTAACAAAACAGCGCGGCTGCAGCGCTGCAGCCACGCTGCCACCGCGCGGCATATTTGAAGGCGCCCTTATTACTAATACCGGCACGGTTCTTGAGCGCTCGGCGGAAGAGTGGGGATCGCCAATTGCGCATCATACACTTTATGACAAATATTTATTATTTATTGGTCGTGAGGTAAGTGCAGCAGGAGTAAAGAACAAATTCCGAGTGACGGCTATGACGCGATGCGCTACGGGCCAATCACTGCACTTTCCCCGCCCCGCGTCTCACTTCATAACACCAAAGGGACCCAATAACTCACTTTTGCGTCAGCGCTCAAGAATCGTTCCGATGATTGTAATCTTTAAGTAGTCTTTTATTGATGTCATCATCCTAACCTAGTCTTTTTTTCTGGATGTACCTGGATAGCTGCTAGATTTTTACCGGGTCTTGTCTGACTTTTAAATCCCAGGTTCTAGGTAGTGCAAAACCCAGTAACAAGAATGGTTGTCAAGTAAGGCTTTGCTTTGGTTTTGTTAGGACGGGTGTCTCACACCTAAAGAGAACTTATTTCTCTTCAGATACTTTAAAGAAGAAAACGTTATTAATATGAAGATGATCAGGTGAAAATGACAATTATGTTTATACTAAAGTATTCTCTTACAAAAATATACCGTTACATTCACTAGTGTCAGTCAAAACAATATTTACGAAGACAATTCATGTAAGGAACATTACATAAATAATCTGAACTATTCAACCAAAAAGAGTTACGAAACAACGATTTGTTATAATAATTGGATACCCATAAAAACAATGAAACAAGCGACAAAATCTAAAAATTGGAAATTTAAATGCTAATGTCTTAGCTTTAAAGCTCAATTCCCATTTTCATAAAACTGTCGCTTAATTCATTGTTTCTTCAAGTCGGTTGGTGATTGTACGTATCAGTTATCAATATATTATAATCAGAAACGTATAAACATGATA
This sequence comes from Diarsia mendica, assembly GCA_949316265.1. NCBI lineage: Eukaryota > Metazoa > Arthropoda > Insecta > Lepidoptera > Noctuidae > Diarsia > Diarsia mendica. The sequence continues at coordinate 21,616,323 of OX438904.1, read as the reverse complement.
AATGTCAACCATCTTTGGTGTATAACAAAAATTATACTTTTCACCATATCTCCGATTACTTAACATAATTAACTGTTTATTTAAATCACAAAATAAAAACAAGGAGTGGGCAGAATCAAAGATTCTTTATGCTAATTACACCCTTTAGCCGCCAGTCTTAAGGGTCATAATTCATTGTTTTAGTATGTTGATTTAGTTAATCTTGTATTTATAATTGATCGTAGGTGTTTGATAGTTTTTCCGATCGTTAGTTTTCGATTTATTGTTGTTATAAAAAGTTCGGTTTGGGAAACCACTCTTTGGTTTTCTAATGATATTTTGGTATCAAAAGGGATCAAATTAGTGATATTAAGTTTGTTACGTCAGTTCTCAGGGTTACATGGTCTTGTTGCAATGTTTTATAACAAAAATATAATTACTTTCATCATTACATCATGCATAAATCAATTATCTATTAATTATAACCCCGAAAGCACCGAAATATCGGGAACTCGAAACAAAAATCAAACATGGTAAATATCCCGTTTATGATATTAAGGGCCGGTTTCACCGGTTACGGATAAAGTGTCAGATAGTTATCTGACAGATAATGCTATCAAAAATTGTAGTTTATCTGGCAGATAAGTTCCTGATAGGCTATCCGGGACTTTATCAGCAAGTGGTGAAACCGGCCCTAATAGTAGTATCTATTAATTAACTTTTAAAACATTTCCGGGTTGTGTTCCTTCCTGAAAACGATTTAATTTACAGTTCAGGCTATGTCCCACTAGCTGAGTGTCATTTGCACTCTTGATGATCGAAATGTTGCCTTTAATGCCGTTATAAACGTGGCCACTGCACCTGAAGATTTATTCACGAACGGCATATCAAAACGAAATACAATGACAACAATAAATAACACACGTTTCATAAACTCTATCACATATAATATATATCTAGTCTATATCTTGACGACATATACCTTAAGGTACATTACCCATTTTATTTCGCCATAACTCCCGTTCAATCTAGCATCAAAGCTAAAAACCTATTTCATAATATACTAAAGGTTTAATACTCAAAGGCATTTGCTTTGACATTTACTATATTAATACGCTTTTTGTAAGAAATATTTACACAAGTCAAATTTAATTTAGTTAATGTCTAATGCTGGCATTAAAATGGCTAAGTAGCTTAGTTAGGCTTTTTATTAAAACCTTGAATGTTCGCAAATGAAAGGGAATTAGGGTTCAGAAGATATTATTGCAGAACACGTACATACGGTGACACATAAAGCTTTAAACACCAATATTATAACCTGACATCGCTTTGTAGGAGCTTCCTGTAAAAATATAGCATACGATAGCATAATCAGGCTATTATGTTCCCACTGTTGGGACTCCAGACCTGCTCCCTATGAGAGGGAATGGGCTTGATGGGCAGTTCGTTTTGAAGATGTCCAATGTCTTCGAATGTTTTGGTTCTAGGACATGCTGGTTTCCTCACGATGTTTTCCCTCGCCGTTTTGAGAGCAGCAGTGATGTCTCAAATCACAAAGAATTGCATCTGCCTGGGTCTGGGTCCCACGATTTACAAATATAGACATCAGTTTAATTTGGTTTCGTAAAGCTTCATTGGTGGTGGTGCATACTAAGATGACACCAAAAGTTATGATTAGGACCCTACCCTTTTGAACTGTGATACTGCAATATGTGGTCGTAAAATCCGTAATTAGCTTTCTAGGATGTACTGGCTAATGGCAGAACGAGGTTATTTGTTGCTGCAGCTATTAAAATTTTATTGGTTTCGCATGATTATAAACTAAGAATCAGAGTATTTCACGTTTGTAGTGTGCCGCGGACATAATACTATCAAGTTTTAGCACCCGTAGTACGTTTTAACTGATAAAAGTAGTAAATTTTAATGCCATCATCATTTGCCTAGCTTTTTCTAAAGTATGTTGGGGTCGGCTTCCAGTCTAACTGGATGTAGCTGATTGGGGTTCGCGCAACACGTGTTTTTCTTCCATTCTGCCCTGTCAGTCGTCACCCAGTATTTTACATGGAGCTGGTATGGTGTGGTAGTAAGACTGGTTGTCAGAATTTCAGGCTATTGAGTATCGGTAACGTCTGTCAAAGATCCTTATCTATACCACAAACTAAAAGGATAAAAACGAAATCCCACCAACCAAGTAATAACAACCATTTAACTCCTAAAAGAAATCAAATTAATATGATTAAATCATAAATATATCGGAGTACAATCGACGCACGAAATATGTGTCCCACATTATAAATTATAAAGAGTTTTTAAACATGGCGTCGGGGTCAGTAATTCGGGCGGCCATTACCGCCGAATATTATCGATGACCCTATAATTTGCACACTTTTCAATAATCGACATCGTATGTCCGTAGTTTCGTACCGATGGTACAGAGGGAAATTTAATTTCAAAACTGGTTGTTGCAAAATGTTGGCCGGTGCGCTTGATTATTGTTTATGAGTTCGACTAAGTTTTTTGAGATGGTTGACAGGACAAAAATACAAGGATTTATTTTTTTGGTAAGGTTTTTTTGTAATTTCAACCTTAAACACTCCGTTACTGTTAGCCTGTGTCATTCCTGCTGGGCAAAGGTCTCCCTCTATGACCTCAAAATCTATCGATTTAAGGCCAATGTGGACCACTGGTCGTTGGTTCTGTCCAGCTCCTCCCGCCATCCGTCCACTGCATGAAACATTCTTTATCTGGAAAAAGGTTTCTACAGCTGTGTTAATTTTTGTAATAGATTTCTAACACTGTGCAGATGACAAGACAAAATATAAATTAAAAAAAAATGACAAAAAAAATCCAAAAAACTACTAATACTTAACTATTTAAGAACTTATATAAATTGATGTCGCATTTTCAGAGCATAATCACAGAAAAATAAACAAAAAACCATTGTAGTAAATTTTTCTGTAAACCCTACGCATAATGTACCGTAACACGAACACTCCGTATCGTTGGTTACGTATATTTACGATCATTTACGTATAAATTGAATTATTACCAACTGACCATCTTCAATTATTACCGACAGACAATCTTCGATTCGTAACCGACACTTTGTGAAAAAATGGCTGACCGATTTAAATTGTACCATTTTTTTGGTGTACCCTACTATTTATTTGAAGTTGAAAGTACTTTACGTCGAAATCCTAAGACGTAAAAACATTTTCCAACGATAGTATGTTGGCAAATGCGTTATGGAACTCATAGGTCGTCTAGCAAGGTGTGTGGTGGTGCTGATAGGTAGAATAAAGTTCAAGAGTTAGGAAAGGACATGTGGGTCGTCCCGCGGCGAGATGTGCGGAGGAACATGATGACTGGCACACGAAAAGAGAGTTTACTAGCCAGCAGAAGTGTGTAAAGTAAGACTGTAGAGGATGATGAGAGGATTGGTCAGCGAAAATACACTGGAAAGGCATGAGGGAGGTTTTTACCCAGCCAGAACAGAATAGAATGATAAATAACCCTCCTTCTGCCGCAGTCGGGTAAAAACTTTACAATGTAATAATTTCTTAAATCTCTAATAAGAAAACTCGTTTAGAATTATTAAGTCATTATAAATTGCACTTATTTAAAAAAAAACAAAGGTTTGGAAACGTGGATTTTGAAGACCCCTATGGCAAAGGTAGGAAAGTAAATAATAATTATGCCTCATTTAAGTCTAAAATAACAGTATTTCAACATTTAGTCACACACCACATTTTACGTAAAAAAAACATCTTTTTTACTTAAAAAATAATTTTAGACCCATAATAAGGTACATTAACTCGATTTTACATTAATATTCAGAAAAGAGCACTTTTAAAATCAAAAGTAACAAGAAATTGAAATTTAAATACAGCGGCATCGCTTGCGCAGATATCGTAATGACTTATAATGCGCATACGCACCATGAATAATTTATGAAGATTTTGGTACATGTATGTATGTGTAGTATATGTAGGGCTGTCATACGTCCGGAATTTTAGCTCAGTGTCCAATGCGGGAGGAATTCTAAAACGTCCGGAGTTTTCAAAAATGAGTAAAGAGTTAAAAAATATTGGAAATAATAAAAGTATTATTAACAAAATTAACAATGTTACCAAAGTTCTGCAACAATAATAGAAATTTGTCAAAAAATACGCTGCTCACTGCAAAGGTAAGAAATGTTCAGAATTTTCTCGACTTGTCCGTAATTTTCTCGACAGGTCCGCGTCCGTGACTATCTAGGCTTGACCTTGTTTTTCCCCGAAATACTTTATCGTAAATCCGGGAACCCTGTGCATATGCAAATATGATAATACAAGAATACGAAACTCTTCGGAGAAATTTTAGAGCAAATAGTTTGAATAGTAAATGTAGACAGACAAATAAAGATCATTTAAAAGTAAATACTTTAATATGAACTGGTATTTGGAGTGAATTCTTTATGAGGTACACTTATGTTGTCTCAGACATTATTTAAAGTTATGCACTTATATATGTTGAAAGCTTTTGTTGAGTTTGGTAATTAACCGTGCAGGCAAACATCCTCTTTGGTTTTAATAACCTAAGATTTATTATTATGAATTTTCTGCAGTAAAGTATTAGGTAAAGCATTATCCTTACAATCCTTCTTACCCTTTGATGACGACATGTGAGTAAAAATAAGTAATTAATAAAACGAACTAAGTACACAATATTTGACAATAAAGTTAACAATTTTTTTTTTCCCTCTCAAAGAGAGGAGGCCTGTGTCCCAGCAGTGGGAACATTAATAGGCTGTTGATGATGATGATTATTATTTTATGTAAAATGGGGTGCAAGAAAGGAGCCTCCCCGCGTGACGTATCCACTGATCCACTATACGTCCGGCGCACCCTGGGCAGTCAGCGAGTCCCCACGCTGACTGGCTAATCCTTTCACCACGATGACAATCCCAAGTCCTCCAATAACACCGGCTTTGTGCGTAATCTCGATTAACATCGAAGGGTTCTCTCAAGATAAATCGGAAATCCTATCCAATTTATGCCGCAAAACTCACTGCGACATTCTTTGCGTTCAAGAGACCCATCGAGATGAAACCCAAGGCCGGCCACACATCGATGGACTCACGCTTATCGCCGAGATCTGTCACCCAAAGCACGGTAACGCAGTGTTTGCTGCTCCCGGCGTAAGCATACTCTCCACCAAATGCTCAAACGAGAACGGCATAGAAATTATCACACTAGATGTTGGTAATTGCTCCATCACCTCCATCTATAAACCACCCGGCACCACATTTAACTTCACTCCACCGGAGAACTTCAGTAGCCAGCCAATTAAAGTTGTAATCGGTGACTTTAACAGCCGCAATACCACCTGGGGTTACAACGACACGGATTTAAGTGGAAATGCAGTTGAAGAATGGGCTGAGTCGAATGATTTGGCACTAATCCATGACGCCAAACAACCGGCCTCTTTTAACAGTGGTCGCTGGAAACGCGGGTACAATCCTGATTTAATCTTCGCTAGCTTTTCTATCAGCTCACAGTGCACCAAAAGCGTGTGTCCGCCTATTCCTCGCACCCAGCACAGACCAATTATGTGCTGCATTGAATCTGTGGTTCGACCTATAAATGTCCCCTTCAAGCGCCGATTCAACTATGCCAAGGCTGATTGGGAGTCGTACGCACGGTCGATTGATGACGCCCTATTCAATGTCCCGCCAACCCCGCAAAACTACGACCTGTTTGTCGAGATTGTGTCAACTTATTCTCGAAGACACATCCCAAGGGGCTGCAGGACTTCCTACATCCCGGGGCTGTCAACAGATTCCAGTGAGTTGCTGAGCCGATACGAATCACTGTTTCGATCGGATCCTTTTTCGGAGGCAACCACATTAGCCGGAGAACTGTTGCTATCTAAACTAGGCGAAAACAGACGGGAGAAGTGGACGAATACTGTTACTAGCATCGACATGACTCACAACAGTAAAAAGGCTTGGAGTACTATTCGTAAGCTGACCGGTGAGTCCCCCAAACCCGCCCCGCCTAGCCAAGTCACTGCCAACCAGGTAGCACATCAACTACTCCTAAATGGCAGACCAACACGCCGTACGAGTAAGATCCCTAAGTCACAAAATCCTGATGGTGTCTGTGATGATATCAGTAAATCTTTCAACCTTACTGATATCGTTACAGCGATTAGTGGCCTGAAGTATGGGAAAGCCTCTGGAATCGACGATATATCGGTCGAGCAGCTAAAACAGCTTGGCCCAGTTGCCGTGTCGTGGTTGCTGCAACTTTACAACAACTGTCTGAAATCAGCTTCAATACCCCGTCTCTGGAGGAAATCTAAGATTATCGCAATTCCTAAGCCAGGTAAAGCAGCAGATGATCCTAAAAACTTTCGCCCTATCTCTCTACTATGCCACACGTATAAACTCTTTGAGAGACTGCTGCTGAACCGTCTTACGGGCGTCATTGATCCGAAATTAATTCCCGAGCAAGCTGGTTTCAGACCCATCAAGTCGTGCAGTAACCAAACTCTTAAAGTGGCTCAACACATTGAGGATGGTTTCGAGAGGGGAATGGTCACTGGTGCTGTATTCGTGGACCTATCAGCTGCCTACGATACAGTTAACCTCAGGCGGCTGCTGTGGAAGGTGGAAAACTTGATTAGCGATCACAATTTCATCCGCATTCTCCGAGAACTTCTCCACAACCGCCGATTTCAAGTTCACCTTCTCTCGGAAAAAAGTCGTTGGAGAGCCCAAAAAAACGGCCTTCCTCAAGGTAGCGTCCTGGCACCGCTCCTTTTCAACATATATACCAACGATCAGCCATCCAGCTCGCATACCTCTCGCTTCCTTTATGCAGACGACCTTGCCCTTACCTCCCAAGCCACCACCTTTGAAGAGGTTGAGGTGTCCCTGTCAGAAGCACTTCGTGACTTAACCACATACTACCACGCGAACTCACTGAAACCTAATCCGTGCAAAACGCAGTCTTGCGTATTTCATCTTCGCAATAGAGAGGCGAGCCGCAAACTCAACATCGTTTGGGATGGGGTACCTATCGAGCACAGCAACTTCCCAAAATATCTCGGTGTTACTCTGGACAGGTCGCTTACATTCGGCAAGAACTGCAATAATATTAAGCAGAAGGTGCACTCCCGCAACAGTCTTTTACAGCGACTAGTTTCGTCAAAGTGGGGTGCTTCGCCAGACGTTATGCGGACTACTGGACTGGCACTATCCTTCTCTGCGGGTGAATTTGCATGCCCCGTGTGGAGTCGATCAGCCCATGCAAAGTTAGTGGATACAGCACTGAATGAAACGTGCCGGATAATCACTGGCTGCCTCAAGCCGACCCCGGTACAGATGCTGTATCCATTGGCAGGCATAGCGCCACCAGTAGTTCGCAGAGCGGTGGCGAGCTCTGGTGAAAGAACCAAAATGGTCTCCGACGCTAGACACCCTCTGCACAATAACATCATAGTTCCGCAAAGGCTGAAAAGCCGCAACAGCTTCATGAAGTGTGTACCCCCGCTCACTGGCGAACGCCCTAAGGAAAGACTTAAGTTGTGGCGAGATAGTGTTGCCTTACCCAACCCATTTGTGCCACTTGCCGAAAATCTTCCACCTGGACACGAGTTGCCATGGTTAACCTGGAAGTCTCTAAACAGACTCCGGACACAGGTAGGCCGAAGCAAGGAAAACCTGTTCAGGTGGAGATTCATAGACGACTCTGCCCTGGAGTGTAAATGTGGTCTTGCCCCACAGACTATGGAGCACTTGATATCGTGTCCAGCCTGTCCTGCTGCTTGCACACTACAGGAGTTGATGGAGGCTACTGAAAGTGCCGAACTCGTCGCCAAATTTTGGGCCGACTCAATTTAATTGTCATCGACACGCTAAGAAGAAGATTTTATGTAAAATAAATTCTGCACTCACTCGGTCTGCGCGCAGTGAGTTTTATAATTGAAAAAAGGTCCCGAAAAGTTTTAAATTAATTTAAATAAAATACATGTAGTTGAGAAAGAGGTGGTCTCGTAGCGAAATATATATGTATATTTAATACTCTCGGCAGGATGTCACTAACACGCATTTTATAGTTGCCAAAAAAGGTTCAACTTTGGTGTGTAGGCTCTATAAAACTCAAAAGAGGTACAAACTACATTAACGCTGCTCAACATAAAGCTCCACATCAAATCTACGGATCCCTAAAACTGTTCAATCTCCACATTAAACTCGTAATGAGCCGGCTGATTGCTCTGATTACGGTGCTGTACCTGTTAAACTGTTGGTCGGAGTTTTGCGCCTATAAATTATATAAACCATCTGTTTTCCGCTTAGAAATAGATGTCGGCTTTACTGACACTGGCTTTGATGAAGGTAATATTGAAATAGAAGAAACGTTAGCTAAAAATTGCAGGGTAAAGTAATATTGATGGGTATTAACACTAGATTTGACATAAAACAGTGGTTTTAACTTAAATGCCTTCGCTTTGTCCTCCGTTTTAATAAATTCTTCCTCTTTTCGTGTCGATGGACAATTAAGTTAGAATGAAGTAACTAAGGCACATTTATCACATGGGTAACCCTGTAATGATAGATGTAAGTTGATAAATAAACTAATAAATAAAATCTTATTTTTTCGGCCAGTAAGTCGCTACTTGGACAGCTAATACTCAGCAAAGTTTTTATGCAAGTATATTATTATAGCACTTAGTACATAAGAAATCAACAAGGTCCTTCACAAATCAAAGAACAACTTAATCATGCTTCCTAACGAGATCTCCAAGCAACCTTTTGTAACTAATTCTAGACGTGAACTAACTAGATTAAAAATAAAATAAATCATCCTGCAAAAAAGATAAATTATTTTTATCATTGTCACATCACTATTAGAGATGGAATTGTTCCAATCTGACACTTACAGTTCGACCTGTCAAAGTATTCGCAAGAGAAAGCAGGAAGGTTGACATAAAAAAGAATTCGCCAAAGAATAACAGTTATTATTGGTAACATCTAACGCATAGACCAAATTTATACATCGTTAGTAGACTTAACACTTTCTTTTCTATTGTGGCAGCCATCTTGGCACTGGACAAGGCGTCACTATGTCGATCATACTGAATCGAACGTGATTAAAATCGATTCTATTCGATACGATTATGAATCGGTAACGGTAGTACGTGATTTTTTTCCTTGATTGGGTCTATTGTTGAAGTTTTCTGGTATCAAATACACTGCTCATTAAAAGTTCAGATATATCAAAGCTTTAGTGATCTGACCTATATATAACAAGATGGGTTAATAAAGGATAGATTGAAAGCAGTAGCTAGTTTGAAAGAACTTGACATTTGACCATACCAGTCAATTAATGTCTGAGTATTTGAGAGCTGTATTTTAGCATGATTCCCGCTACTTATAGCAGCCAAATATTTCATAATGATTCTAGTTTTTGTTGGTAGATTTATTTCAAGATATTATATCGACGTTGATCTCTTAAGTTGATATTTGCCAATGAAAATGTTTTTTTAAGTGATTTGAAGATAAGGTTCTTAAATAGTATTGCAATCAGTTACTTTAATCACCAAAGATAACAGTTACCTAATAGGTACATCCATTGAACGTCATGACAGCTAATCGATTTAAAAAAAGAGCAAAAACGTATCGAATCGATAAAGTTCTTGCCACTACAATCTTTATTGATCTGATTGGCGCTAATTTATCGATGTGTATGTCGTAAAAGTCAACAATAAAATGTCAAATATATTCAAATTGATTCTACTGAAGATTTTTGGTCAATTAACTCCCATTTAAAATGTAAAATGCGCTTTTTTCAACGTTTTGATTGACATTTAATATTATTGAAATTGCCCCAGTTTGCACGGTGTTTTGTTGGATATGAATCATATCTATTTTGGATGGGAGACACAGACTGAGGTTAGTGGACTTTTTAATAAAGATGAAGAAAACAAGAAACAACATATTTTTTATAATAAATAGTAACACACATAGCTAAGGAATCAGGCGCCATAAATTGAACTTAAGGAAGTTCTGTATTTTTTTTATAATGTTTTTATTTTATTTTAATAAATATGGCCCTGTCTTAAACCAAGAGTTACCCAAAATGAACTGTTTTCTTATTAATTAAATACCAAGAAACAAACTGTACATCTTAGCCCTTTAGCTCTTTTCCGTTAAATTATCCCACCACGGCCTTATTATAGGAAATCGTCCCACAAGTACGAATTACGCACTTCAGTTTCAATCAGGCAACACTTACGTCAATAATGATTGCCAATAAAATTATTGGCAACCCAGAGACACGCTCCCGATGCACCATAATAAAATCGATTTTCGTAGAAAATTTTCAGAAATCCAATTGTAATTGCAATCAGGATCAAATTGTGTACAATCACGTATGGTTTATGTGCCAAAATGTTTGGTTACTGGCACGGTGGTCCGAGTTATCACTCAATACTCGATACATGCAGTTCATCGAAATCGATTCAGCCACGCCTTCGACATGTAATAAAATCGATTGCTCTCATTCGTTGCACGTTTTTAAACGTACTATTATAGTGTTGTACGCAGAAATATTTATGGTATATTAATATACGGATGGGTATAATTAAGATCTATTAAAGGTCAGGTCAGAGCAACAGTTTAGAAGCACATCACTCAAATCTGTCGGAAGAGGTTTAATAAACTTTTTCTTGGACAACCTTTGCTTGGTTTTTTGAGTGCGGAAATCTATGAAACCGTTTTACTTGTGGTTAAGGTTCCAGTTCAATCGGAACGGACAGGCTACGGACATGCTGATGACACCCCGGTCAACACAGATACTTCAAGTTAGTGTCTGCCAGACTTCTTGGTTTGACCTAACCTTTTTTTTTTTGGTGGGTGGAAAATCATCGAATGACCCCCCCCCCCCGCTCTTGGGCAGAGCGATGGGGAGTGTCAGACTTCTACTGACTAAAAACCGAACCCATGTTCCTTCTTTGCCCTTGCGCCGAGGCCACGTCATCTAGTACTAACCTTAAATCACGAAACTAGTATTTTATACTGTCCACTTAAGAAATACTTTATTTAATGAAAAGCTGTTGAACAGATGATTGATGCTAAGTCTCCATAAACTAGCAATTTAAACTTAAAAAATAGTATAAGTTTTATGAAATATGAGTGCCAAATAGGGCAAGTCTACCGTCGTCAACTGGGAAGAAATTCAGGCTACGTGGATGCTTCTGAAAAAAACTTAATGGAAAAATTAAATAACACTTTGTCCGGCCTGGGAACAGAACCCAGGACGTAATACTCAGGCACTGCGCTTGCGACTACTACAGCAACGAGGCAGACAGATAAATTAGTGTATTCAAAATGATCTGATGATTCACAAAGCTTGTATTTTACGTCTTGTGAGTCAAATGACAGGTTACTTCAAAAGGTCACTAGCCCAAATTAACATCACCCGTCCAAAACAAGTGGGTCGACGATTTTGTTACACTTTTTCGTTTTACAACCCTAATCAGTAAATGACAAAATAGCATTAACACATAATAAATCTTATTTTAATGTAAATTTTCGACATAAATCACCAACTTAACATTATAATATAAATTAAACCAATACCGGGTTTTGTGAAAACACAAAAATACTTATAGTAATATTAACATGTTTAGAAACGCAGAAATGTGTTCATAAAACTTATGTTCGATACATAATGACAACTGTATAGTTCCCAATGGTGTTTTCTAATTAAAAACTGGTTTAGTTAATGAGATCAGAAATTAATGGGTTCGAAATAATGTCGTGCGTGATCGGATTATCGGTGAAACACTAAACCAAATCAGTTTTCGATGTTCGGAGATTGAGATACAACAAAAAACACTTTAATTTATTAGGCTAGCTAATGGTTTTGCATTAGCACGTGTGGAATAATTAATAGAAACATCTTACCTTGATGTTAGCTCATTAATATTGATCAAAATGTTTCCTATTAAAGTCGATCAAATTCCAAGACAACATTGCTAAGGACTTCCAGTTTGCAGTTCAAAGTATTGGTTTTCAAAATACAGACTTAGCAAGCCACTACAATCTGTCAAACTTGTTTAGTAGACTTTCAACTTTATCGCTAAAGAATTAGGTTCAAGGTTAAAATAACATATTTCATCAAGCCACTTTAATCTGTAAAAACTTCTTTAGTAGACTTTCAACTTTATCGCAAAGAATAAGGTTCCAGGTTAACATAATATAATGTCTTGTTATCCCCGAAAGATAAGCCAGAGGTGCACCTAAGGCAATTTCGCCAATTTTATGTTTAAGTCTCATGTAATAGGGTTCATAGTTGATTGGGACATTTTCGGGTAGATTGGTCTGCTGAAATCTGTACATTGTGAAGAGTAATGAAAAACTCTCCAGGTTTTACATTCTTCACTGTATCATACCCATAAAATATCTTCTCATTTACCTTAATTACATCGCTTACCCATCTTTCCATCATACTTGAGCTCCTAGAAAATGTTAAAAAAAAGATAAACCACAAAAAACTATCCTCACAAATCTAGTATGTCTACAGAATAAAAATTCTACAAACAAATAAATTGGCGAACGTAAAATATGAACCTAGATCATGCAAATAGATGACACAGCTGTACATGACCTTTTGAACAGCACAGACGCACGCAAAAAACACTATTAACATTCTTAACGCACACTGGAGCTCGTTACAAAACTGTGCTTTATGAGATTAGGATTTGTTGTACTGGGAGCTATGCTATGCTATACTATAGTTTATTTTTTATCGAAAAAAAGGGGTCGAGGGGCCGAGACTGGCCTAAACGTAAAAAAAATCCTTAAATATACAACCATTCAACCATAAATACACATGTATTGTAGCAACGTTGAAAATGCTATCAGTTTTTTCAAATACTTTAGAAATTCAAGTTTCACAACATTCAGATGTCATGCAAATAATACATTTAATACATCATGCAAATAATCTCTGTAATCCATTTGGCATTTTTTTTATAAAATAACATCTAATTATTGTTTTGATGCTTGCATTCATCATTATTGATGACCATTTTAATATAATGATATCCGTTTTTTACATTTGTTTGTTAATAAGGCATCCTTTTTATGATCTCTATTCAATATTTTTATATCTTTGAATATCATTATAATGCAGTATCTCTAATGAAGAGTTATATTAGATTTCAGTTTTGGCATCACAAAAGAGCAAATATAAATATTTTCATAACGTTCTAATATATCGAACAATAAACTTTTTGTCAGGTGTAAAACGGATGCAATTACTACATCATATTTATTTATTGAAGTAATTTAACCATATTATTAGGTTTCCCGTGTGAAACCAAGATAATAAGGTCAATTTACAAAGAAATAAACAAATCATTATAAGTAGGTACTACTTACAAATTGAAATCACACGATATGATTATGAAGTTATGAAAAAACAACTGCAACAATAGATACTGCGGTACAATTAGCTTTGTCATGGAAACTATGACAAAGCTAATTAATTAGAACTACTATCTTCTAATCTTACCGCATAATCCTGACAACTGCATCGTAGGACTAGTGCTCGATTCCCTAGCCCTAGGTAAAGTGTTATTGGGTTTTCAGTGTTATTATTACATGGAACTTAAAACATTATGGGCAAAATGTGGGTGTACATACTAGGTACTTCTTCATAAGCCTTATCCCTCCCATTTGTGGATTACAGGAATGATGTTATTTTAGTCTGCAAAAACACTACATGGCTTATTTGTCACCGAAAATACCGCTATTGCTTCGCTCTCTGTGGATGCCTATCTCAAACTTTTACGGTCGTAATATTCAAATATACAATTTAACCTCTGAACCGTTGGAGCGAGGCGACTTGGCGACGTTTTCCGGTTCAAATTGCAATATCTACGTGTTACGATATTTTCGTAATTATTCCTCTATAACATAGGTTTTATGATCTCGTTCTAACGGAATTCTAGAAAACGTGGAAGTTTCTTGAGCTTACTCATAACATAAGATGTTAAGTATATTATTTATTTATTTATTTAAACTTCATGCACAATAGTGATACATAGGCGGACTTAATGCCACAAGGCATTCTCTACCAGTCAACCTTAGGGTTAAATAAGACAACTTTGTGGTGACAATATTATGGTGGTACACACGGCTACACATCAAGCTATACAAAACCAGTATAATCTGATCGTTCATTGTGCGAAAAGATCTAGTAAAGTGAGGCCAAGATTAACTGGTTTTGTATAGCTTGATGCGTAGCCGTGTGTACGTATCCCAAGAACGAGAGACCAAGTGGTATTTAAATTAAAGAGTGTCTGAAAGTAAGTGGGCTCGTTTCAGCAGGTGAGTGACCCGTAAGTCTGACATCCAGTCTTACCAAGTAAGCTCATAATACCTTGTACCAACTGGGCTGTGGAGGTCAGATAGGCTGTCGTTACCTACTAAATACTGGTATTCAGCTGCATCTGGTGAGACTGGAAGCCAAACCCAAACATAAACTGAAAAATGAGGTCTTGAAAAGATTGATCAGGTTATTTTCCTGTATAAAAATCACTGGCGATCGTCTAGAAATCGTATTTTTTTGGCATTAACTTAAATATATTCTAAAAAAGTCACAAGTTTTTGCAGCCCCAATTTAAATTCCAGTTGGAACGTCTTTTTTACCAAAGACATGCGACATGCGGGTGCGTTCACGCAGGTTGTCGCAGCGCATGCGTCGTGGGCGTCCATCCGCTGCGGTGATACATTTAATTTCTGTTGGTATTTTTTTACTGAAGTGAAAACTGTGGTGTGAAGGGGTTTTACAAAGAAAAAAATAAAAAATATTTAATTGTCGCAGTCTCGCAGAAACATGATGAGCATTCAATGAGACACAATAAAAAAAGCAGTACACATACAACACATAACAAAAATTTAAAAACAAATATAAAAAAAAAAACAGAAAAAGTAAACAGCTTGCAGCTTGCTTGTTGAAAGCTAACTACGACAGTTGAGTTGGCTAAAAATTAGATTTGAATTACCTAATAATGTGAGATATCGATTCCTTAAGAGCGTATGCTACCTCAGATTAGCAACCCTATTTGTGGTGGTTCAAACTTCGCTTGAAATACTGTTAGAATAAAGTTCTAATCAGCTTGCACTACAAAGCGGTTGTTACGTCTTTCGCTGCGGCCGAATAGTGCGAAATTAGTGGTATTTTGCGATTTACAAAAAAACTATTGATTGGACTAAAAAAGTAAAACACTATGACTTTAGTATGTTGCTTGTAGAATTATTTGGCAAAAAAATCAGAACGATGACATGTATTTTAGTATGGTTTTTACTCGTTAAAAGAAATTTTTAGAGGTATCTTCGCGATTTTTTTCTATCGAGCAAAGTTAGTTGTATTATGTTTTCACAACACTATGGCACTAGCATATATCCTGAAGAATATCATATATTTTTCTGATGTTGATTACTGCAGTGAATCATATACTTTTACGCATTAAAAAACACGCGTTTGAGGTACCCTAGGCTCTTAAACTAACTTTAATTTAACCATGACATGGACCAACAAAGAAGCAAACCCAACTATTCCTAGTTATAGTTCAATCAAAACGAGAGATCTAGAAAAAGGCAAACCGACAGACTAATCATAACATAACAGGTTGTAAGCATCAAAGCATACCATAATAAACAAACATTCACTTTCAAACAAATTAATCACATAATTACTGAGATCCCTATCGTAATCGGAGTTACTCTGGCGTGTAAGCGGCGCTTAGTCCGTGTAAGCGTGGTTCACGGATCAGCACACACGTATCAGATTTATTTGATGGAAGCTCTTAGGTTAGTTAATAGTTACAGACAAAACTTGTACATGATTAGGACGAGCCGTGTACAATGCGACTTGCCAGGAGGTTGAGAACGACATTTTTAATACAAGCGTCTCTAAATTGAAAAAGACACTGTGTAACTTCTTTGACAACTTATAACGATTGAATTGTGCCAATTTGTGTTTTTTTTCATCATTAATATTTTTGATCTGCCTAGCTGTAAGTTGTCCAAAAATAATAAACTGAAATAAGAAAATAAAATCCCTATCGTAATCGGAGTTACTGTGCCGTGTAAGCGGCGCTTAGTCCGTGTAAGCGCGGTTCACGGATCAGCGCACACGCAGCTAAGTTGTGGCGCTTGTGACGTGTCGGGTTTAGTTGGTGGAAGTTCTTAGGTTATAGAAAAGATGGAGAGGCTATTTTGGCCAAATTGAAGGAGAGGAGTGGAAGAGATTGTGTGATACGAAAGGAAAAGGATTAAATGATAGCGTTACGGTTTACAGAAGAGATAGAAGAAAAAACGTGTTGTGCCGACCCCAAGTAACATGGGATAAGTGCAGGTAAATGATGATGGATGCACTAATTTGGAGAATTTGACACAGAGAAGTCCTGACTGAATGACTGACTCATCAACGCCCAGCCCAAACCCTTGGACCTAGAAAGCTGAAATTTTGCACAGAGGTTCCCTTTATAATGTAGACAAGGAATAAGGAAGGATTTTTCGAAATTCAACCCATAAGGGATTTAAATAGTTTATGTTTAGTAGTTAAATGTTTAATATGAAAGTTTGTATGGAAAATCGACACTTTCTCGCGGGCGAAGCCGCTGGCAAAAGCTAGTGGAACATAATTATAACATGTGGAAAAAGCTGAAGCGTCACAGTCTAGAGCCACAACTGAAAAATTCTTGATGGAATATCTCATACCTACTAATTTATCTAAAATGAGTTTTTTTAATCATAAACCACCGTCATACTCTATCCGCCTTATTAATAAAAATAGTTAAACCTGGTTTAACTTACGCTTGGTTTATCTCGCATGCCGTCTCACTTCAAACATATTCAAAATAAAGTGACGGCATGCGAGATAAACCAAGCGTAAGATAAACCAGGTTTAACTATTTTTATTAATAAGGCTTTATCTGTTTATCATTTTATCGAAAAAGGCAATGAGTAATAATTCTTCTTATTTAAAACATATACTTAACTCGACGCGTTTTTGACACTGCCATGGGACGTAGATTTCACTATTTAGTCACAGATTTTTAGTTTTACAATATCGTAAATATTCAATTTCTGATATCAATTTCAGAACAGTATACACAAACAGGAACCATTTTTACCACCACAATAATAATACCTACCTAAGTATTCATTTTCATGGAAATAAAAACTTTAACTATATTTTTAATTTAACTGTCGATAAATAGAACTCTAAATGATTGACAATCGTAACTAATAGTGATTGATAATCTTCACAGATAATTAAAAAGGATCTTCTTAAGAAATATAACTATAAAAAATAATAAATATGCAAAATACCATTTTTGTCGGTCGCAAGCACGACTGCTGAGCATTAGGTCGTGAGTTCGATTCTCGTGTCGGGTAAAGTGTTATTGGGATTTTGCCACAAGGAATTTCTCAAGTTCCTTGTAAGAGGGCCGAAATCTAGACTCCGTGATAGACAGTTAGTTATCACGGAGTCTGAATTTGTGCAGTTTTGATGGCAATAGGCTCACCTCTCATTACACGGAACGTAAACATGAAATGTGGGTCTAACCCTCCGTGAATTTCAGTCGTGTAATTATTTTTAGTAAAAAATGGCGCACAAGAAACAACAAAAATAATAAATAAGTTCGTGTTGTAACAATTATTTGTTAGTTACAATTTCACGGTTCAAGGCAAACTGATAATGATTGATTTGAATCAATCAATTTGTCAATCGGAAAAAATAAATGCATGTAATCAAAATAATTTGTACCTTCGCTTTTATGATTTGGTATCTCAAGGGTTTCTGGCAACCTTTAATTTATTTGTAGGTTAACCTTTACATAACCATGTTTTCCATAATAGTAAGGTATTTATGTTCCGTGTGAATTCTAGCAACGAAGGTCCTACTTTTTTCTTATAGGTCTCATTCGAGTTATTCGCTAAAAACCAGAGCAACGTCAATCAAAAAAGGATTTTATTTCATTTAAAAAAAAAATGAAATGAAATTTATTTTTTAACCGACTTCTAAAAAAGAAGGAGGTTCTCAATTCGGATGTTTGTATTTTTTTTTTTTTTTTTTTTTTTATGTTTGTTCGGGCATAACTCCGTCACTTGCTAACCGATTTGAAAAATTCTTTCTTTGTTGGAAAGGGTATACTTCCGAAATGGTCCCATGATTTTTTTTTTAAATCGGACAAGCGGTTTTTGAAAAATCAACAAAACTCAAAAAAAAACTACATTGTCCACATTGACCCATGAACATGTGAACCACTAAAACGTGAAAAATAAAAACTTTTTAACAAAAAATAAAACTGACTTCAAAAAAAAACACAAAAAAGTGAAAAATAAACTTTAGAAGAAAAACCAGTCTCTGAAGTCGGTGGCAAAAAAATTAAATCAAACAAACAAAAGTCACCGACTTCAGAGACTGGTTTTTCTTCTAAAGTTTATTTTTCACTTTTTTGTGTTTTTTTTTTAAGTCGGTTTTATTTTTTGTTAAAAAGTTTTTTCATGTCTTTTCTTCACTATTATTGGAAGTTTACGAGGTCAAATTCTACTGGGATTAACTGTTACCTATACACTGCGTTATTTTACTAACTATGTTTGATATATTAACGATAACTAATGTTAAACTTTATCCAATACCTCTAACGAGCTGAACTAAACACCGATTCCAATAACTTTTCCAAAAACTCCGATGAACGAACACACTACATCACAATTTTGAAACTCTATAAGAAAACATTATAACCGTATCGATATAATGAAAGATTTAGGTAACCCTATCAGAGTGTATTCATAATCGAACAATAAACATAGAAAAACGAATTCAAACAAATCACGACACCTAAGCCCAAGTTCACACGGGTGGTCCTATTAAAATGAGCCGACTGCCACACTTGTCCATGCCTCGTTTACATATTCCACTTGACTCGCGCATAAATTGTCATTACGGTAATCATTCGATACATTCTATCGATAACTACGCTCGCCTAAATCGTTTAGACGATTTCAATCCTCGGTTGGACGCCTTCAAACGACTGACCAAGAAATCTATTTGTAATGTACCCTTTTTTCACAGTTCAAAGTGTATGTGGTTCTGTGTACGTATTTTATCTTTAACTTTATTGAGCTTTATCGGTTTATAGTCGTAAATAAGGTTGGAATGATATGGAGTGAGCTCTAGTGCAATGCTCACTCAAAATGAACACGCATAGTCGATTATTTTGGTATCTTTGATGACAATTTATTTTTTAACGCCAGTTCTTGACGCGTCGGTTTAATCTAATATTGAAATGAGGATAGTAAATTGTGCCTAATGCTTTTTAATTTTTTTTCTTAATGGTTTGAATGGTTTTAGGAGATGAAATTAGGCCAGTACCTATACATTTTTATTTTAGTTTATGATGAAAGAATGAGCGTTTGGATAATTAGATACACATAACGAATAAACGACATTCACTCAGCCAAGCTGTGTTACTAATCGTGTGATCAGCCCCATCGCTCGAAGTGTAAGTTAAACAATAATAAATTATAGTCCCAACAAATTCAAATTCTAACGAGAAAATACGATTACGGAACAAACATCAAATTCTAAAACCGATCAAAATCAAATAACCAAAACAGGAAACTTCAAAACGACAACAATGACCTTATTAATATATCGAATCTATCGATGGATTCCGCTACATTAAATATTTTTGAGAAACTCTCCCCGATTATGGAAACATTACCGTAGACATCATCGACAGTATTCACAGCAAATATACTGACGGAAACAGTATCGATTCATACACGAGTATCGATATGCAAAACGGTACGATATTAATCGCTAATGCCTCGTTCAGACCGGGCTAGTAGACTGGCATGTAAACATCAGATTAGCAAGTATGATTCAGTGAAATAGGAACTACAAGAGTCCTATTTCTTATTTTTATCATACTGATATTGAGAAGTTGATTTAAAAAAAAATACAAAAGTTTATCAAATTATTGTCGAAATGTCGAATATTTTAATCATCTTGTGAGAGGAGTGAGCCTAGAAAAATGGTCTTGAGAAAATTAAAAATCTTTTTTTATTTATATTGAGAGCACTGTCGATCTATAAAGAAACGAAGGCACAGAGGAGATGCCTGTATCATATGAATTTACTCTAATCACTGTTGCACGTATGAATAATAAATAAATTACGTTTGTTTTTATCATAGGTGTAATATTGTCATGACAGTTAGTAACTCTTAAGCAGATTTTAATCAACTCTAAGGGAGTTACACAAACAGTTCCTAGCCCTTTCCCATATTCCACCTAACCGCCATATTATGTATTTAACTACATATCTTTAGATCTAAGTACTTACTTCTCTGCATTACCGCAGTTACGAGTGAACCGTATATTTATGGTCGTTTTAGATCTTAGATCTGCTTGCCCTTGTAAAAAGAGCGTGAGGACTTTAACTACCGCGGCGCAATAAAACCAATACATTCCATAGACTTCTTTTGCAAGGATCAGCATAGAAACTTGTCCAGCATTCTTACAAAGATTACAAGAACATTCTTATATGACGACAGATGAGACCTGTCTTCGTTGATTTGTTGCTCGAACATGATGGAATGTGGAGTCCAACATGAAATAACACACAGGCACTGTTCGGTACACTAAACTTAACTGTCCAAAACACTTTACAATTAAAAATAACGAAGGATTGAAGATCTATTTCAGATTTAAATGAAATAAAATGGAATGTAGTGAGGTTAGCCAAGTCAACCGTTCGTCACCATGATTTTAATTTGAATGTGTCAACTGCACAAGTCTACCGCCTTTTTATTAAAATCAAAAATGACAAACGATAACTTTATCCGACTAAACACACTCAAGCATTGCCAGACCAAAAATTAAATTAATTGAACTAAATCAAAATTATGATACCCGCTTGACATTCCATTACGCGATCTGCGACACGGCCATCTCTGACCTTCACACGACCTCGTGGGATGAGGTACCTTAAAAGACAAATAATCCAGAAAAGTAACTAGATCACTCGGCTATCCTGACCCACGTCAGGGAACATCATAACAAAAATAATTAGGTCAAATTAAACCGTGTGAGTAATACGTTTAATGCTCAATTGATTGTGAACCAAACTCCAGTACAGCGCTTAACCAGCGTGACAAATGCTATCACTTAACCAGTGATAATAATAACGCTTAACCAACGATAATAACCCACTAACGCTTAACCAGCAATTACACAACTAACGCTTAACCAGCGAAAGCTCAACATAACACGCTTAACCAGCGATTACACTACTAACGCTTAACCAGCGAAAGCTCATCCACATGCTTAACCAGCGATTCAATTACTAACGCTTAACCAGCGAAAGTTCATCCACACGCTTAACCAGCGATTCAATTACTAACGTTTAACCAGCGAAAGCTCATCCACACGCTTAACCAGCGATTCAATTACTAACGCTTAACCAGCGAAAGCTCATCCACACGCTTAACCAGCGATTTAATTACTAACGCTTAACCAGCGAAAGCTCATCCACACGCTTAACCAGCGATTCAATTACTAACGCTTAACCAGCGAAAGCTCATTCACACGCTTAACCAGCGATTCAATTACTAACGCTTAACCAGCGAAAGCTCATCCACACGCTTAACCAGCGATTCAATTACTAACGCTTAACCAGCGAAAGCTCATCCACACGCTTAACCAGCGATTCAATTACTAACGCTTAACCAGCGAAAGTTCATCCACACGCTTAACCAGCGATTTAATTACTAACGCTTAACCAGCGAAAGCTCATCCACACGCTTAACCAGCGATTCAATTACTAACGCTTAACCAGCGAAAGCTCATCACAACACGCTTAACTAGCGAGTGTACCTATAGTACTTAACCAGTACTCTGCATCACTGCTTAACCAGCAAGTGAACCTATAGTACTTAACGAGTATTCTGTATTCGACTCTATATTCGACTCTATATTCGACTCTATATTCGACTCTATATTCGACTCTATATTCGACTCTATATTCGACTCTATATTCGACTCTATATTCGACTCTATATTCGACTCTATATTCGACTCTATATTCGACTCTATATTCGATTCTATATTCGACTCTATATTTACGGTATTCACATTAGCTGGTATTATTTTAAAGTTCTTTACGTCATGTTAATTACCAAGTCATTAATCAAAATTCCACGTCCAATCACTACGTCATGTTGAAGGTATTCATCAGGTAAAACATGAAAAACAATATCCAAACTAATGTTACCAATGTCAACATTAGCCAAAATGTTCAGGTTACTATTCACGGAAGTTTGACCTATACCCGTAATAGTAAAGACACTATAATAATTACGCTCAACATTAAATTTACACAAAATAGAATTTCTCATTATTGAACACTCTGCTCCAGAATCATAACAAAAACTAAAAGACTCACCAGAGTGACGGAGAATACCTGTAGGCGCATTTACTACGCACAAGTCCACACGGCGTTATGCAGGTCAGGAGCTACACCAGCGCCACCACCAGTGCCGCCGCTGCCTGAACCCTGGGCCGCTGCTGGACAACGGTTCGCGTAGTGACCTCGGCTCCTGCACGGAGGCAGGTGACGGAGCTGAGCTTGGGCTTCGCCGGAACAGATGATGTACTTCCATGAGAAGACGAGGAGTGAGGTCTTCTGGCAGTCTTGCTGTCTCTTCTCTGGTAAACCGAGGAAACCTTTTGGCTTTCCTCACCACATACGTAACACTTGACTATTCGTATTGATAACACACAAATGTCTGCTGTTGCCAACCAAGCACGTTTGTCGATATTTTTTCAGAGTCGTAATCCGGCAGACACGCATCAGAGCAATAGTCATAAAGTTTTTGTTTTTGCTGCGCTAACGAAAACGCCACTTTTCCGTTTCTGTGTTACTTTCAGACGCACGCGCATTGTCTTTACACACACTTTTCCTGGCTAGCACTGTCACTTACACTATGTAGGGCATTTGAGTTACATCGCACTTCTGATGACGACAGATGAGACCTGTCTTCGTTGATTTGTTGCTCGAACATGATGGAATGTGGAGTCCAACATGAAATAACACACAGGCACTGTTCGGTACACTAAACTTAACTGTCCAAAACACTTTACAATTAAAAATAACGAAGGATTGAAGATCTATTTCAGATTTAAATGAAATAAAATGGAATGTAGTGAGGTTAGCCAAGTCAACCGTTCGTCACCATGATTTTAATTTGAATGTGTCAACTGCACAAGTCTACCGCCTTTTTATTAAAATCAAAAATGACAAACGATAACTTTATCCGACTAAACACACTCAAGCATTGCCAGACCAAAAATTAAATTAATTGAACTAAATCAAAATTATGATACCCGCTTGACATTCCATTACGCGATCTGCGACATATAGATTAACAAACCTACTTGCTTGTACATTACAATGTACCCAGTAATCGAGAACTTGAAACGAACCTGTTTTAACTTTACAAGCAACTCAAAATACGGCCGTTCGATAGAAAAACATTGTCTGTGTCATGTATATAAATGATCAAATGATCTCGAGGAATACCGAAGTTTGTTTACAAAAAATAAAACCTTATTCTACATTCGTGTTGCTAAACATTTACATTTAGATCTCCTCGTCGACTTAATACTCAGCGTACGTTCCAGTGAACACATTGATGATTCAACTGGCAAATCCGTATAAACGCCACTATTTAAATGTATATTCCGATTCGATACTGGAACAACTAACGTGTCTTTGAATTATGCAAAAAGAAACTTACTTGTCAACGTTATACAGTTTGTATTACAATGGTAGATGATGAAGGTGTGATAATTAAAGAAGACGATGACGGCAGAGTTCGCGCTTCAAATAAATAAATGGACACTTATTATGCTTCATGTGACTGTGTTATGTAAGTTAGTTTAACTAGATTAATGGGTCAATATACTTGTGTTTGGTTTGTAATGCCGGGTACAGACTCATCGAGTACTGTTGCCCAAACACATCTTACTTCTGAGTAGGGATGCACCAAACTTGCATTCGTATCGATACTTTAGATTGATCAGCCCCAAACATCGAATAATAAACAATCAGATATTTATACGAGTCGTCTTATGGAATACACGGTGCTTGCTTTTAATGCTTTGAAGCTAAAATATCGATTCAAAATATCGTTCTTCTTATTATTTCTTCGAATAGTCTTAAACTTAGCCAAAATTCAGAATTTATTTAGAACACTCTTCTCCTGTTTAAAACCATAAATATTAATAATAACTACTTAAATTCTAAGTTGGCGCCTCTGTCAACATGCGCCGCAGCCATTCGATCCATTCATTGCGATACCGGTAGTTACTTTTGCAACAATATAAGTATTTATCGCATTTTATCAAAACAATACATCAAAGTATCGTATCGAGTTGTATCGATACAGTAACTTATCCGATCGGAACGCACATCACTATTCTTCCTAAACCATTATGGTCTACGTTTTACGTCAATCATTCTTGTTTGAAATAATTCTTATATTATTGTGGATGCGTATGTTTGTTACCTAATAACTACAAGTACTTGACCAGTCGTTAACATTTTGTAGTTTTTAAGTGGAATATAAAGGTAGCACTTGACTCTAAACGGTTAGTGCGTATAAAAGTGCTTCTGGCTTTTATGATGTAATTTTTGTTCGTTCTCGTAATAACAAAATGTTTTGTGACATCCGCTTCTAATATGTTGATTAGGTATTGATTTTTCTGGTTTTATTTATTTAAACTTTATGTACAAGAGTGGTACATTGACGGACTTAATGCCACTAAGGCATTCACAAAAAAACAATTCAAGTTTTTGTTTTTTTTTTTTTTTTTTTTCAAAATAAAAATTATTAAGTACTGTCCATTTTTTTCGTACAGAGAAGAGGCCTGTGTCCCACCTATGGGAACATTAATGGATTATGATAACGTACGATTCGATTAGTAAAGCAAAAAGTTTACTACCAGTTATTGTCAGTTTAACGTGCAATCCCTTTAAAAATCAAGTTAACAAAAACATTTAAAATATGCAGACTTCATTGGCATTGATCTCAATAACTCAATATTCACAAAGGAAAATGACCCGCGAATCGTCGCCGGCGCATATCGATCCCTATTCGATTTAGTATGTATTGATTTGCAATCGTTATGGATCGATTACGAATCTGATCACACTCGCTATTGTTTCGATAGCTTTTATTGACGATAAAAATAATGCTTGATGGCCAGTGTTAGGTTTTACACAGTGTAGTCATGTGATAGGCCTGAAAGTACTTTTTTTATTTCTTATTACAAATTGGCTAGTTATAACGTAGCTTTTTAACTTGTTCAGAATGACTACCTAAAGGGTTAAAACTGACTGGCCTGTTGGTCTAGTGGTTAGTGACCCTAACTGCTATGCCGGAGGTCGTGGGTTCGATTCCCACCCAGGACAAATGTTTGTGTGATGAGCACGATCATTTGTTCTGTGTCTGGGTGTAATTTATCTATAATATGTATGTATTTAGAAATATATAAGTATGTTTATCAGTTGTCTAGTACCCATAACACAAGCTCTGCTTAGCTTGGGACTAGATGGCGTTGTGTGATAGTTGTGGAATATTATTATTATTATTAAAACAGACTATTGTCAGAATCACAATGACATAGATTTTTTTGTTAACTTAGAGAAATCGTTTAATAAAATTGAATTGATGATTGAGTAAATCAAAATCATTCTCCTGCCCTCATCCTAATTTATGTTTTTTTCTTCTTCCTTACTTTATTAGTCCTCATTTCACCAGTCACCTTCTTTCTTGCCATATCATTCCTCACATAGTCCATCCATCGTTTCTTTCTCGGCTCTTATAGCTATCCACACTCATACTCAATATTCTCACTTTCCTCAAATGGAATAAGGCAAACACTAATTTATCCTACACTTATAAACTAAAATCTCTAAACTATATATATGTAGCGTTATATAAATTTCAGAAAGAATTTTGATCCTATTCCTTAATTAGCACGTCTGAGA
This sequence comes from Diarsia mendica, assembly GCA_949316265.1. Classification (NCBI taxonomy): domain Eukaryota; kingdom Metazoa; phylum Arthropoda; class Insecta; order Lepidoptera; family Noctuidae; genus Diarsia; species Diarsia mendica. The sequence goes on along the minus strand of OX438904.1, from coordinate 21,590,213 downwards.
TGAGATTAGCGTTGATAAGATAATTAATTTTACGAGTATAAATTCACGTTTGCAAGCTTTCTCAAAGTGCGATGTTTTCATAAATCTTTAAATTCATGTTTGAGTAGATAAGATGTAAACGATGAAGTGGTTACATTTTGGCTGTTAGTTACTATTAGAGTTTAGGCCGTTTAGGGTCTGTTACTTTGATTGCAGCACGGTGCTGCAGTAAAACGTGCACTTAAGGCGAGGTTGCAGTACTTTGTTTTTATGTACGCACGACCTCGCCCCCCGCCCTGCCGCGCGAGCGATATAATGCCTAAATTTTGACTGTTTTTTGCTTCTTGGAGAAAAACTATAAAGAAATTATACAATCTGTTTTCACCATTTACTTCAGAATAAAAAGTTCTATCTACTGATATAACTTTCATATAAATTCATGATGCAATGTCTTAGCAGTACACGTTTGAAATTGTGATTTAGAGTCATGTTTGATAAAAAAAAGTATCGAGCCGATCATTCTAAATCGCGTTTCTATCTTTACGATTTACTAGAGAGTATGTTCAATTTTTATGTAATGATTTTCATTTATTAAAAAACTCGTATTTAGTTCGATTTTTATAGGTTCAAAAATCTTAAAATTACTGCAACCCCGCCTTAAGATATTAGAGAAGTAAAAGACTGCCTTGTTGGTCAAAAAGCTACATACGAGTGCTGAGCAATAAGGGTTCGATAAAGGGCAAAGTGCTAATGCGTTTTTTCCATCAGGATTTTCGCAATAGCAGCCTCGGAGTCTGGATTTGTGCCCGGTTGAGCCCGGTATTGCTAAATCACCATCAACCCTCATACCTCAACAAACATACCTGCCAAGCTACTCGTACCACAGCACACGTCATAAATAGTACTAGGCGCACATAGACGCATAGAAGCCACAATAGCAATAGACGATACACATCGATATGGAGTAGATTGATCGCGGACGTCGCTTACAAATTGCCGCGTGCGCGCACGCGCGGGTCTAGGGTTGACGCTTGAGTAGAAGTTTCGTAAAAAAGAGAAGATGAACAAGGTTTTTTCAATGAAATGTAGACTAATTTCACGGGTATAAAATTAGGTACAATTGAAGATAATATTTCACTACAAATTGCTACATATTAGTGAAAATTAAAAATCATTGAAACAACTGTACACAAAAGGTTTGCGGAGTAGCAAGTGAAACTCCGCAAACATGGTAGTTGTTTCAACGAGTTTTGATTTGAACTTCTTTGCGAGTAATTTGTTTAATTCTGTGTAATAATTAATAATTATTATCCCACACATTATTTTACGGCTCTATCTTAAAATTTTTTTGCCATGCGAGTAGTCAAGATACATAACAAACTCACTACTACAAAAAAAATAACTCGAAACACGCATGTACAAGAGCAAAACAAGATTATAATACAACATAGTTCCAACACATAATCCCAGGTATGTGCCTTACGGAAACCTACCTTTACCGTTTAGTAGCATCAACACATAAATCTAACTGATAACCTTACATTCTTATAGTGAATCTTACAAATAATATGCATGAATCTAATAAATAATTATGCGCTTGGAAAATAAACCATTTGTGGTTATCAGATGGTTTAAGTTTGAGTGATGAGCTTGTTATGTGTCGTCGGGAACATTAGTAGTTAATTCTTGGTAGTTAGTGCAGTGGTATATGGTTATAGATTATACTTAAGTTTGAACTGGAAACTAGATATGTGTACTTATGCAGTCTTTGCTTAGCGTACTGTAAACCTGATTCAGATGGTTTTATTTTAGTGGAATGTAAAATTTTGTTGAAAATCTGAAAATTATACCTATATGTAATGCGCAGCTGTGATTTAATTGATGTTAACCGGTATAATACGCACTGAGGAGTCGCACTCGAACGGGATTACGATTAAATACTCGGATTACGATTTAGATACAGTCGAAGATATTGTCATTTTTGCTTTAGTTTTTAATAGACGTTTCCTTAAAACAGATCGTTTACCAAAATGAATTTATTTATCTCATCTTTGTTTCAATGATAAACACACTGCAATGGCAAAGTGAACCTTAAAATTAACATTTTATTATTGCATATTTACCGGAAACATCTCACATATTATGTACCAAAAAAAACCACACAACCACAGGTGGGCTCTTCTCAAAAGACCACACATCTCTTATCTTGTAAAACCACTTAGTTTTCCGCGTATGCCATAAAAGAAAACGACCTTCATTCTCATTACATATGCCACAAAATTAAGCCAATTAACATCATTAAGGTCTAGTTGCTACATTTTATTTAAATTCGGCTCTCAATAAATGCCATAAACTTTCACTGTTTTATGACGACCACAACACATACATATCAATAAGTTACTCTATGAGCGCAATTTGGGGGTATTTGTAGACAAACTGAATTAATTTTATTTCTTTGGCCTTTACGTGGACGTTAATACTAATTGTGTCAACGAAGACATCAATAGTCATCATCAATTAGGAATAATAATGAACTGTCCTCAAAACTTAAATGATTTTGGCAGACAGATTTTCCATCCATACTAATATTATAAATGCGAAAATGAATCTGGTTGTTTGTTACATTTCCACAGATAAACAGCTGATCGAATAGTAGTAATTTTGGCAAGCTGATAGATAGACATAGGCTACCTTTTTTCTCCCAAACATACATACACATAAAAAAAAAAAACAGTGGTAACTTGACTACCAATCTGTAGATAAAGTAAATAAGAGATGTTGATGAAGGAAGTGGAACTGCTATAACATCTTCAGAAATCCTTCAATCAATTATGAACTTTGACATCCTAATATTAAAACCGCAAAGGCTGCAAACCACATTAATTGATTGCGGTTAGCTATTGAAGATGCAAACATAGAATCTAATTTCAATGCATTCAAAATACAATTGGAATTAATTCAATAGGATCGACCTTTACGTGAGGATTTTAACACTGAAATGGAGTTTAATAAGTTTTAAATAGGTGGAAACTATTGAATCTGTGTTGTGGCCAGAATTTCAATAGATTTGACGTGTTCAATGATGTCAGTAGAAAAATAATTAAGGACTTATGTCAATTTAGACTAAAATCACGTAGGAACGAACTATATCATGTGCATCAATCGAACATCAATACCTTGCTTAATCAATATAATTTCACTGGATAAATATCAAATTTCTATCTTTGCATACCAAAAGCGTATACGAGATAGACAACAAATTAAACTCAAACCTTTTTTTTTTTTGGTGGGTGGAAAATCATCAAATGAGTGTCAGACTTCTACTGACTAAAAACCGAACCCATGTTCCTTCTTTGCCCTTGTGCTGAGGCCACGTCATCTCGTTCTATAATCCGCGGCCCCGACGGGCGTCGTCGGCCCTTGCGGGCCCCTCCTTGCTGACATCTCTTTGAGGCGCGCGTGGAACACGAACGCGCCGCCGACACGGAAGCTCGAAACCACAGACTCAGTATTTGCAACTGTGTAACTCTTCTTTTCGACATAACATTTGAGGAATACATACCTATAATATAAAAAGGCACATAAAAATATCGTGCAAAAATTTTCGCCAACCCTAATCCCTACATTGAAGGATATATCGTCGTCCACCGGCTTTCAACTTCGCCGACGTCACACATTCAACTATACCAAGGTAGCATTGTATTTTAATTTCTGCCGTGTTAGGAATTTTCAAATAAGCACTTCTTTTACACAAGTTACGCAATTCTCAACTCTAACCCCCTCACATAAAGGAGACAGGTTTCAAGGTAACGTGTACGAAGAGTTATAGCTAGGGATGACTGTGAATTACCATTGCGACATTTAGTATAAATTTAGACGAATCGTATGTTTAAATCGAGTGATTTAAAGTTTTATGGCGTATTAATATTGAATGAATTAAAGACAATAAAGATGACGTGGAGAAACAAAAAAATGTTCGTAATGTATTCTGTGATATTGATGAATCAACGTGAATTGATTGACGAGTATTGAAGGCAATTCATGAATTTCCAGTTTACTATCAACAATCTTCTGTTAGATGCACGAGACTCTTAGTCTAGTCAACAAGTGCTTTTTTGATCAACTTTTTTCAGCAGTCTCCGAAAATTATGATTGAGGTGTCATTCGATTCGGAATGGCATCCCGATGATTTTTGAAAAAATTGAAGTTCCGCTTGCAAAAATTGCAAAAGTTATTAACAATTAACTAAAAAATTTAAAATGGTTTTAGTTTTTTGCAAATATCTCAAAACCTAATTAAAATTTTTCAAATTTGAAATAAGATTCAAAAAGGGGAGGAAATTTCCTAAAGAATATTCTAACTTTCGGAATTGTAAGACCAATATTAATAACTTTCCGATCGGGTTGAAAATACGCCCGAAAACTGGTACTCCGTCTTGCGCAAGCTACGCTCCATTCGGACCTTTAATGAATAAATGTTATTTAAACTTATTAAATATGAAAATTAAAAATTGAAAAAATTCAGGCGCCTGCAGGATAGATCAATACACAATAATCTGTGATCTAAAAAATTTTATCGCGAATTTTCAATAAGTTATCCATTAATTAATTAACAAATTTTTTGTAGCACGAACACTGACATTGCAAGTGCGATAATTATAACACTATTCATCTGAGATTTTTTTCCTTTCGTGGGGCTATTTCTCAAAGGTCTTAGAATAGGCTCTCGTTGGGAAATTAAAAAAATGTTAATTTTCGTTTTTTTATTAACAATTTACTGAAATGAAAAATTTCAAACCTTCATTAGACATTAAAAAAATCTTTTTTTTTATTACATTATTATTGAACCGTTTTTGTATGATCAGAAGCTACTTAAAAATGATTTTTTATATTTTTTATATCCTGTTTTTTAAAATATTTTTATAAACAAATGCGTTGTTTATGAGATAATTTAATGTTTTTTTGTTAATATCGTAATCTTTGATAATAATCATGTTTTTTTTTTAAAAAATCGTTTCTTAAAAAAAATGTTTTATTGCTTAAAAACGCATTTGTTGATTAACAATTATTTTCTCCCACTTCTAATTAATATTAAGGTATCATTTTTTTTAAATCGCCATTATTTGTTTTTTCTTTTCGTTATATAAAAAAAAAAAATGTTTTAGTAAAACTTTCATTGTTTATGTAATAAACAATTTGTTAAAAACAAATAAATTTTTACTTTATATTTTTTTTCTTGTTTTACTTATTGTCACAAAAACAGATATGATTTTTTTTTTCAAATTAAAAAAAAAGTTGAAAAAAAAATTAAATGAAAAAAAAACAAAATCATATCTGTTTTTGTGACAGTAAGTAAATATTGTCACAAAAACAGATATGATTTTGTTTTTTTCAAATTAAAAAAAAACTGTAAAAAAAAATTAAATGAAAAAAAAAGAATCATTCTGTTTTTGTGACAATAAGTAAAACAAGAAAAAAAATATAAAGTAAAAATTTATTTGTTTTTTACAAATTGTTTATTACACAAACAATGAAAGTTTTAATAAAACAATATTTTTTTTTATATATCGAAAAGAAAAAACAAATAATGGTGATTTAAAAAAAATGATACCTTAATATTAATTAGAAGTGGGAGAAAATAATTGTTAATCAACAAATGCGTTTTTAAGCAATAAAACATTTTTTTAAACAACGGTTTTTTTTTAAAAAAAACATGATTATTATCAAAGATTACGATATTAAAAAAAAACATTAAATTATCTCATAAACAACGCATTTGTTTATAAAAATATTTTAAAAAACAGGATATAAAAAATATAAAAAATCATTTTTAAGTAGCTTCTGATCATACAAAAACGGTTCAATAATAATATAATAAAAAAAAAGATTTTTTTAATGTCTAATGAAGGTTTGAAATTTTTCATTTCAGTAAATTGTTGATAAAAAAACTAAAATTAACATTTTTTTAATTTTTCCAACGAGAGCCTATTCTAAGACCTTTGAAAAATAGCTCCACGAAAGGAAAAAAATCTCAGATGAATAGTGTTATAATTATCGCACTTGCAATGTCAGTGTTCGTGCTACAAAAAATTGTTAATTAATTAATGGATAACTTATTGAAAATTCGCGATAAAAATTTTTAGATCACAGATTATTGTGTATTGATCTATCCTGCAGGCGCCTGAATTTTTTCAATTTTTAATTTTCATATTTAATAAGTTTAAATAACATTTATTCATTAAAGGTCCGAATGGAGCGTAGCTTGCGCAAGACGGAGTACCAGTTTTCGGGCGTATTTTCAACCCGATCGGAAAGTTATTAATATTGGTCCTACAATTCCGAAAGTTAGAACATTCTTTAGGAAATTTCCTCCCCTTTTTGAATCTTATTCCAAATTTGAAAAATTTTAATTAGGTTTTGAGATATTTGCAAAAAACTAAAACCATTTTAAATTTTTTAGTTAATTGTTAATAACTTTTGCAATTTTTGCAAGCGGAACTTCAATTTTTTCAAAAATCATCGGGATGCCATTCCGAATCGAATGACACCTCAATCATAATTTTCGGAGACTGCTGAAAAAAGTTCATCAAAAAGGCACTTGTTGCCTAGACTATCTATGAATATTAAACCGATGGGACATTGATATAAAATGAGTTGTATGAATAAAGACAATATACAGCTAGGAAGACGAAATCATACTTGCTTGGGAACACTTTGGCAGATCAATAACAGCATCTTCATCAGTCTTGTTCCATTTTATTTGGGACACGATTTAATTCATCGCAACATGTAAGTATCCACACTTTTATTAGTAAAGATCACAACTTGTCACCCGAACCAGCTTATCAAACAATAAAAATATAGAAAGTTGTAAATTTTTCGAGTATTTTTGAAAAAAAAAACATAATTGCAATTATTGAGATATACAAGTAAGACCGCATGGATCTTGCCTCATACTCTTGTGGGGAATAACGTTTATTCGTGTAATACAAGATCAATGCACAAACTTGGATCACACCCCTTTACCGAAAACTTATAAGAATACAGCCTGCACTGTAAAATTTTCAAAAAACAAAAGCCGTTTCCTGTGACAATTGCAGCTCAAAGGCCTCCCGCAGACGATCGACTTTTTCCTTCAACTGCGAAACAACGCACTACATGCTGTCTACCTGACTACGATCAATGAAATTGCTTGGCTACCGAACGTTTTCTTGTATCCAGCTGTGCGATAAAAAAGTCTTTGGTCTGCGGGGATCGCTTTATGTATCTATTCCTATTGTGCTGCCTAGGTAACATAGGTTTTCTGTTGTACATTGTCTGTTAGCTGCTGGGTACAACGATTTTTCTAGTCGCTTTGTTTTGGAAATGTTCCAGGCTTTTCACATCTCTATTTGTGGTAGAATGGTAGTATCGGCTATAACTAGCGTATTCGTAGGTTTCGAACCCCAGCAGGTTTATTTAACTTTGTTGTATTTCATCACCACTGCTATCAAAACGGCGTAAAAATAATAATAAGGAAACCGCATACTTAGAACCAAAACATCGAAGGTATAACCATAGTATAGTATAGCATATAGAAGATTACAATACCTACTTCTGTTCTCCTGGTGGTTTGTGGGACTTTACTACGTATCCTTAATTTTTCATCGCCAAAAAAATTTTTTCAATACATATTTTGATACTTACGTTTTATTTCGCACCATTTTTCAATTTAATGAAATTAAATCCCAATGGGTCGATTTGACTACGATACTACTCCGTGTAATCTGGGCCGCGGACCAGAGGCCAGTTGCCCCCTAACCCATAGATTATAACTGCGATTTTTAAGTTGGTCTAGACTAACTTGTTCTGGGTCCACGGGGTGGCTTATTGCCAACTCCCTCTCACGAAACGTAGCCTATGTCACAGCAATGGGATACTAAAATACTGGGCTTATTCCACAAATCCCCCCTGAAAATCCCCCCTGAGGGGGAAAAGTGGAATTCATTATGCTAAACGTCATCCGATCGAAATGCAAAAGATATTTCAGTAGCTTCAGTGTTTGTTCACAAGTTCTTTTAGTACATCTACAAACAAAATCTCTAGCTTAGAACTGCGCAACACTTGTACAGTCAAAGTAAAAAGTGGGCACGAGCAGTACACTCGAGCAAAAAGCTGTTACTATCTGATTTCGCATTTCACGAGTGTCACCCGACTATCGCAACTTCGCTACGAATTCTTTGGAGTTGTTAAATGGCTTGTTTATTTAAATAAATATTGTGTTTATTTTGCAATGTGACTAAAAGAGTTATGAACGAATGTTGACGGATGGAGAGGGAGACCAAAGGGAAGACAAGAATAATATGACGGAAAAAGGAGCAAATGACAGCGGGACAATTATTGACAGGAGAGAATAGAAGAAGACTACGTACTTCTTTTTTTTTTATTAAAACGTTTCCCCACACTTGGAAATTCTCCTGTATCGTGGGTGCGATCACAGACATTTAAACTCACATACACAAATACCCAGACCCGAAACAACTATCTGTATGCCATACAAATATTTGTTTCGTGCGGGGATCGAACCCGCGACACTGAGCGCAGCAGTCAACTGGGTGAGCCACTGCGCCAACCGTGCCGTCAAATATTATAGCACCGACTCCAAATGGAATAGGACAAGGACTGGAAGATGATGATGAAGGAGACTTGGGTTCCAGGGGGTGATGTTTGCAGACGTCACGGTGTCTCTTTCATATGTATACAGTTATCACTGGTGGTTGTAGTGAAAATTGCAAACGTTGGCAGTGTTGATAACTACATCAGTCTACACAAATTGATTCCAGACAATTTTTTTGTGATGATATTTCAAATGTAATGCGTTATTTAGAAACGCTAATAATAATATTATGTGTTTGAGTATTAGTCGTTAAAGTATTTATGTGTTTAATAAAATATTGATTATAAGTTTTTATTCCCAGAAAATTGATAAAAAATTGAATTGAGTTCATAAAGAAAGTTAGTATACCCATAACTATTTCATCTTTATTCACAATAAAGTTTATTTTCTCAGTGGTATTACCAGCTCTATAGAAACCAATACATCGATCAGTAATCAAATCACTCGGTGCTCGAATCGCCAGCAACTTAACATTAAATTTGTCAAGACTGTATAATTTAGACAATCTAATATAAAGTTTACCTCCATAATACCAAAGTTCATTTTAGTTCACAAGGCTTTTCATTAAAGTTTTTTCTCAAATGTGTTGAATTTGCAAGGTGATAAATGAATGGTTATTAATTTAGTACTTTACGAAGGCCGTCATTAGGCCTAAAGATTTTGAAACATTTTATAAGTGATACTGACATTCAAAGGCAATTTGCTTCAAAAGCGTTATTTCCCGTGTGAGACTGTGAGCCCTATTAGTATCAATATTGACAGTAATCTTTTTTGATATTGCTTAATACTGTAATCAACATTAGTTAGGACTGTCAGTCGATTTATTTTCAATTGGCATTGGTTAGGCTTTAGTTTTCTATATTAATAATTTATAGAGACGCTATCGAATAGTGATAATAATACGGTATGTGTTTTCCAAAATCAATGCGTTTTATTCTTAGCGAAGAATATGAATGTTTGAAGATCCCAATTATTCAGTTTTAGTTTTCATAAAAATCGGAGTCGAGACTCCTTTGAGCACTTACTTTGAGCTATTCCTCATGTCAGATTTGGCCAGCCAAACAACAGAGTTCTCGTTTTTTCTTCAGTTGCAGCCACTTAGCCGTCACTTAGTAAAGATATGACATACAAAACCTTTACTAAGTGACGGTTTAAGTAATCACTAAACGTCTTTGAGTGGGGCAGTCTTGATTTGCACCAGGTTCATGGCAACAAGTTCACCGTATATAACATGGGACTTCAACATAACTGGCGAAATGTAGGTGCACATTTTCCTAATCCTATGGAGACTACAGGTGCGGTGTTATGTATACATATATGTAATACCTGCAAAAAAGGAACTTCTATTAACATTAAACATAAAATTACCTACACCTCATTAACGCCTTCAAAGCACGTACAGTGACAACCTAATACCTCACTAATAACATCAATAACTCTACAGCCGGCGCAGTCATTAGCTAAGCAAACAAAACGAACAGAAACGCTAACTATTCAATAAATACACTGCTGTTTGCACCCGCAGCACTTAAGCACCGTTATAGTGTTACTTAGGTACGGTGGTAAATGATTTTGAATCCGGCTGGTTTGGCTGATTGGATGGGTAAACTTTTTCCGGTTCCTGTATGGAAAGAGTCGTTTTGTGCATGTAATTAGAGTTACTAAACTGTTAAATATCGTACAGGATTTGGTGGATTTACCATAAACACGCTACTTAAAGGTTCAATCAAACGGATTAGAACGGACACCGTATTAACTGCGGATACTTGAGGCCCTAGGCGTAAAGTAAATATGTCGATTTTAAAATTAATACTATGTACTCATCCTAACTAATATTATAAATGCGAAAGTAACTCTGTCTGTCTGTCTTTGCTTCACGCCTAAACTACTGAACCGATTTGTGTGAAATTTGGTACAGACATAGTTTGGAACTTGAGAAAGGACATAGGATATTTTTTTTTTTCGCGAGATAAACCAAAAATCTGCCGGAAGTCACTATTCCACGCGAACGAAGTCGCGGGCAAAAGCTAGTTTAAAATAAATTCAATCATTTATATGGATGATACTAATTGTGTTAATTATACTTAAACACTTTACCTAAAATCCCACGGGGTAATTGTATGTACGAATTTTGGGTATTTCAGTATTCCTTCTTCGATGTAACGCCAATTCGAAGAAGACATTTTACAATCCATCTTAATTACGTTTCGTTTTCCCTGCGAGTTCAAAATTCTTCTCCGCGCCGCCGCGCGATGTCATTTACGCGTTTATGTCTTTTGCACTAGGAATCGGAAGCTACGACAGGATGTTTTCTGCAAAATTCATGAGTATCCTATAGATTATAAAAACTGATACAAGTTTTTAAAAACTCTAATCAATAATAAATACAGCGTGTATATTTTTCTGCCTATGATTAAACATTCATGTAGCACTAATCAGTTAGTTTATTTGATTTAAAGTATGTTAATTTTGCAATCAAAGTTGGAGTGTTCGTTCAAGGCTTTCGAGTAATTTTATTAATTGCAAATAATTACTGTGGGTGCGAATATTTATAATTGCAAAGTGTTAATTACGAATCAAAAGTAGGCATAATAGTTGTATCAATATTTATTTTTATTGCAAAATTTTAAGTAGGTAAAATACATAAATCACAAAGTTAACAGGTAAAAAACACATTTCATTTTTATTATTAGCAAAGTAATTACAGTAGCAGCTACGAAAGCTGGATTTGTGCCAGAATGATGGCAATAGGCTCGCCCCCTAATACTATTAGGTATACATCTTCCTAGGCTAAAACATAACCTTATGAAAATACTCGAGTAATTAACAAGGTAATCAGGAATTGAACCCACGACCTTTCAAGTGCAAATATTTGACGATACACAAATAGCCAATGATCGATGATGGCAATAGTTTTGTCAATGATGTCAAATGTCAGATCTATCATACATTCGTCACGGTTAGTTTTGACATTTCGTTTAATTTGACGTTTAATTTCGACATTTTGACGCACTGATCTGCTTGATGGATGATATTTTTTTGCATTATAAAATTGAAACAATGATAGCATTGGTTTTTGTAACTAAAACTTGACAAGCTACAAAAATAACTTGACAATGAAAAAATAATCGATCTTCTTCATTTCCCTACAGCAATTGTAAAATTAATGACCTACTATTGACCCCTTTTTTTTTTGGTGGGTGGAAAATCATCGAATGACCCCCCCCCCCGCTCTTGGGCAGAGCGAAGGGGAGTGTCAGACTTCTACTGACTAAAAACCAAACCCATGTTCCTTCTTTGCCCTTGCGCCGAGGCCACGTAATCTAGTACAAAAATCCGCGGCCCCGACGGGCCTACTATTGACCCCTACAACAGATATTTTTAACCCATAACCAATGAGTAGGTATGGCAATCAAGTAATAGGATTGATTAAGATAACATGAAGTCCGACTTTCTCCAAATTGCAAAAAATCTTTCCCAAGCTCAAATTGTACCAATAAAATAATCATCTACTAAACCCACTGTCAACAATCATAGACCACAAAAATAACAGGTTCTTTATAATCCTATTAACTCTTCAATAACTGTATAAATAATATACAAGTAATAACCACTAACTACCTCTAATGAATAAACAGACAAACACACCCAACCTCGTTAAAATTAAAATCATAAAAAAACTAAAACTAAAAACCCAATAACTAAACTAAAAAAAATAAACTGCATTTAATAATAAAAAATCGGGTGTGCCGTATGCTCGTTTACATTCAATTAAAATATAAAAACAGCTAAAACAACATCCGTTAAAACTAAATTATGCTCTAAACTAAAGTAAACTCTTTCAAGTTACCGCGAGTTTCCATACAACACTAACAACTTAATCAAAATATAATTATGATACAATTAAAGTAATTATTTCGCGTAGTCAATTATGATTTATAAACCTTAATTAATATTTTTATATTATTAATCAATATAATATGTAAAAAGTGTAATAAGTAGTTAATTTTTAAGTATGATTAAGCGAAAGTTCGCGGTGAGATCTAAAGTTGAAACTGGATTGAATTAATTCGGTATAGAATGATATCATATGGATTGATGATTGGTTACTAGGTACTAGATTTAGTGAGTCAATGATCTTGGGAACATAATGCAACTTCTATAAATTACTTGGTTGGCAAAATTTTAATGCACAATTTAATAAGGTAGATTGTGCTGATCTTGCACCAGTTAAATTACGGTCACTTTGTATGCTATTTTAGCGATCTTTGGTGATAGAAAACTGTTCCATAAAAGATGAACTGTAATGTTTATGAACCATTTTTGCCTAAGACTTATTAAATATTTTGTAAATTGAAATAATAATGATATGTCATGAACTCATGAGCAGTGCAAGTTGCAATCAACCAGAAAAATATCGAATATAAAATAGTGAAAGGGCCAAGAAAGTGATAATGATCTGTATCCAATTTCTTAGTAATTTTCATGTTAATCTAAAAATCTAATATTAACCGCAAAAATATTCATGATTTCTAAAAATAGATCTCCTCATTTTTATTCAAATTAATCTAGAATTAATTATTATGTTTTGATCTAAAATGTGCGGTCAGTTATTTTAAATTTATTTTATTAATTTGTTTGGTAACTCAATATCTACTTTTACTTCATTTAATAAAGTCTAGTCAAATTAATTTGATCTAATTTTATAAAAACCAAAATCAATTTACAAGAATTATTTACGAGCTTTCTAACAACACCTAAAATCTAACACAAAAATTAATAATGTTTTAATTTTCACTTTTTTTGTAGTTTTACAACAATTAAAAATACAGACGTTATGGAACATTCACATGTTAATAATTACTTTTAATATTAAAATGAAAATATCTGCAACCGCATAAATAAAAGAATGAAGTATCAAAAACCGAACATCAAGATATATTATTTTAATTTTTTGTCCATTACAACGCGAAATTAATAACAATAGCTGCCATAAACAATAATATACGTCAAATATATTGTACCTGAATATGTTATCAAAAATTTCATACCGTTACATCTTCGAAAATAATATAACTAACCGAATCGCCGCTCGGGCGAGCTCCCACGACCTCAGAGCTACATTTTACTGTGCTCTATCCAATTTACTTCCTAGTTCATACTAATACAAACCCTAATTTCAGTTAAATAGAGCTCAAAACTATTCCAGCAATAACTGTATCCATTCAAAAGCGATGTCTCGTGCACACATGCGCAACCAACACCTTTGGTGTACATGTGTGCGTATAGAGTTGTATTGAATGAAAATTCGTTGCGTTTGAATTTGAATTCTGTGATTGTGATTATATGGTTGGTTTTGTATTTAGTTGGTTTTGTATGTGTGAGTGTATTGACCAATATTAATAACGTAGTGGCTGGTTGGGAGGTCGCGGTCGAGTCGACAGGTGATGTGTTGCCATACTCGCTCGATTGTGTGCGTGTGTGAGTGGAATGTCAGAGTTTAGCTTAGAGTGTTGCAACACTGGGTTTATTGTTTTTTCACTTCTCATGCTCTGAAAGTGCTTATTTGTGCAGGATATAGGCTGCACAAAATCGAATTTTGTGCACAAGGGCATTAACGTATCTACTCATAAATGTATCTATATTAAGGCAAAGAAAATGAGCCATACAGCCAAACACAATATGAAGTTCATAGATAGAATTTGTTATTTTATAATTGATCGCGCCAGGACTCAGCCGAACCTTATCTCGGGCCCATGGGAGACAGGTCTCAGAACAGCCGCCGTCCTAACGTGATCAAATAGACGCGATACGCGCCTCCGAACAATATTACAATTTCTGAACTTAAAGCTACCCTTACCTCATTTCTTCGAGCCGGTCTCACTTCCTTGACCCCTCGCAAGTTGTGTAACTGTGTATGTGTATAATGAGTGTATATGACCTTGCGATGGTTTGCTGGTAGTTCCGGACGATTCTTCCACGTCGCTGCAAGCCACACCGTTAACGCGAGCCACCACACTCACTCCGTATTAGTCTAACCACAAAAGCCTCGGTGCCTTCCCAATAGCACTCCCGTGACAAGGCAAACCAATGATATTATCAATAACCCGTTCGACATTCACAGCGTCGCTAACCGTACTGCTTAACTAGTATAATTGGGTGCCGCGAAATGACTCCACAAGTCGATTTAATCAATGCGCGTGCGCTTTCACCCGTTCTCCGATGGCTACTATAATATTCGTTCGACGCCCAGCACGTCTCAATACGAACTACTATTCACGCCGAGCCCAGCGCTCGACCTCTACCTCCGCCCCTTCGCCTCTGTCGCACCGAGGCGGAGAAAATCAAAAATCTGAAGGTAGATTATAAACAATCACCCCCCCCGGACCGACCCGTTGTCGGTCCGCTCAAACTCCCGGGAGTCGAGATAAAGTTGAAACTGCCCGTCTAAGGATCGAGTCCCTCACCTGGACGTCTGCGATCCTTGGAAACCCATCCTTGCCCGTAATCAGGTTAACAATGCGCCCCCGTCGCCAACACAACGGTGATAGGTTAGCATCCTTAACCAGAACGAGGTCTCCAACGCAGGGTGGGGTCGTCCTGTCCGTCCACTTAACGCGTTGCTGTAGAATATGCAAATACTCCAGCGACCATCGCTTCCAAAAATTTTGGCTCATTTGCCGTAGCATCTGATACCGTGACAACCGGTACAACTTGACATCAGTATACGGATATTCCGGCAAGGCGTTAAGTGGTTGGCCAATCAAAAAATGACCTGGGGTCATGGCCTCAAGGTCATTCGGGTCAGCGCTCAACGGGCACAAAGGTCGCGAGTTTAAGACCGCCTCAATTCTGCAAAACACCGTTGACAACTCCTCAAAGGTGAGAATCGTTGAGCCGATGACCCGATACAAGTGAGTCTTGGAAGACTTGACTACTGCCTCGAAAATTCCACCCCAGTGGGGGCATCCAGGTGGACTAAAATACCACGAAATGCCCCGACTGGCGAGGCCCGTGCCAATCTCTCGCTCATTCTGACTTAAAAACAATACAATTTCCTTTAAGCACCGGTCGGCGCCCTTGAAGTTGGTACCACAGTCCGACCGAATCAGTGACGGTACTCCCCGTCTAGAAACAAATCGATCTAACGCCGCCAGAAAGGCCTCCGTAGAGAGATCGGCCACCAATTCCAAATGAACGGCCTTGGTCGCCAGACACACGAAGACACACAGATATGCCTTAACCGACTTCGCGTTGCGAAGGTGCGATGTCTTGACCATGAAAGGCCCCGCGAAATCTGTCCCTACGCCAGCAAATGGCCGAGCCTCCGTGACTCGATCGGCCGGGAGATCTCCCATTTGTGGCTGCATTGTGGCTGCCTTGAGTCGGTAACAAGGCAAGCAACGAAACACAACGCTCCGTATGATTCTGCGGGCCGATAAAATCCAAAATTCACGCTGCAAAATGCCCAGAAGGGTGTTACAGCCTGCGTGTGAATTCTTGGTGTGACGGTCCCTAACCAACAACTCCACCAAAGCTCCCTTCTTGGGGAGAATTAGAGGATGTCGCGCTGCATAGGGCAAGTCGGCATTCCGTAATCGTCCTCCCACCCGGAGCATTCCATGCTCATCAATGAACGGGTTGAGGCGGACAAGACCTTTTTTCAATCGACCTGCGCCAGTCTTCAAGACCCTAATTTCGTCCTGGAACTCATTCCTCTGAACGACTCTCACCCAGAGTGAGAGAGCCTTTCGCTGTTCTTCAGGTCCCATTATAGGCGACATGTTTCGCTGCGCGACAGGACAACGACAATTTTGACAAAATCTCATTACCCATCCCGTTACTCTAAGTAACTTCCCTAACGAACTATATCGTTCCAAGAGGGTGTGGTCTACGGTGGCGGGTTCCACTGTAGTCACATTCAGCCTCAAGCCTTGGTCTGGGGGTAATGAATGTCGACCGCACTCATTAAATGGCCACTCCGCATGTGGCTGTTCCAGCCATTGTGGCCCCCACCAAAGAGAATGTTCAACCAAAGCAGGCGCCGGACAGCCGCGTGAAGCGCAGTCAGCCGGATTAATCTCACCTGGAACATGTCTCCAGACCAGAGGAGTCTCTGAGCTATTTATTTGTGAGACTCGGTTGGCCACAAATACCTCGAGCGTGTGGACCGAAGTCTGCAACCAGCATAACACGATTCGGCTGTCAGTCCATGCATAGACCGTCTCGTTCAGAGCCACCGTACCACGCAAATTCCGCACCACATGGTTCAAGAGCCGCGTCAGAAGGGCTGCACCTGCCAGTTCCATCTTCGGAATCGTCCAACGAGTCCGAACAGGTGCAACCTTGCTCTTGGCCAGTACCAAGCGTACCGTTCCCCTACCAGCGGTCTCACCTGTTCTCAGGTAGACTGCGGCCGCGTACCCCTTCTCCGACGCATCACAAAACCCGTGCAGGGTGACCTTGACTCCTGCCTGCGGGAGCAGTTTACGCGGGATCTCAATCTCTGAGATCTGTGGTAAGGTGGTGACGAATGCCGACCACTCCCGAGCCAGCTCCTCCGTGAGCTGATCATCCCAACCTAGTTGAGCCAACCAAAGCTTCTGAATGAAGCACTTTCCCATGAACGTGACCGGCGCGATCCAACCGGTTGGGTCGAACGTTCGTGCGATAGTCGAAAGGACCGATCGCTTGGTCCAGGTCTTCGACAGCAACTCGGCCTCACAACTGTATGTGAAGGCATCCTGACTCGGTCGATACTGGACCCCTAAAATGGCCAACGCATGAAGATTCTCCGAATCCTCAAACAAATGCGGGTCTTGTTGATACTCAGTTGGCAGTCCTGCCAGTACCTCTGGGCAGTTCGACAGCCATTTCCTGAGTTCATAGCCACCGGAGGCCATGAGCGCCACCAATTCATCCCTTAAGATGAGCGCCTGCTCAATACTGTCTGAGCCCGTACAAATGTCGTCTACATAGACGTCCCTATCAATGACAGCAGCCGCGCGGGGAAAGCGGAGCCGTTCTTGATCAGCCAGTTCTCGTAGCGTACGCATGGCTACATATGGGCTGGGCTTTAATCCGTACGTGTTTGTGTTGAGCTCGTACGTGACCATCGGTTCTTCTGGGCTCTCTCGCCACAATATCAGCTGGAACCGACGGTCGTCTGGATGAATCTCAGTTTGACGAAACATCATCCGTACGTCCGTAACGAAGACAACCTGGTGTCTCCTGAAGTCCGTGAGAATGTCTGCAATGTCTCTGGTCAGCTTAGGACCAGCATGGAGACATTGATTCAGGGACACCCCGCTAGACGTCTCCGCGCTCCCGTCGAACACGACCCTAATCTTTGAGTCAGGTGTCTTCAAAACAGCATGATGAGGCAACACATAATGCTCCTCATGACGATAGTCAACCCTGGACACCGACATGTGACCCAACGTCAGGTATTCGCGCATGAACTCCACATACTTCTGTCGGAAGTTGGAGTCCCGCTTCATGCGCCTTTCCATTGCCACTAACCGCTTTTCTGCCAGACTCCATGAGCTCCCCAGCGGAGGTCGAATTGACAGAAATGGCAACCTTGTCATAAATCTACCCGATGGGAGGCGCACCGTGTTAAATCGATAGAATGTTTCGCACTCCTCATCACGTGGGTTATTTCTAAGAGCGGTGGGTGGCTCTTCCGTTGCCCAGAACCGTTGCAGGACGTCGGATAACACGCTGCCATAATATATGGAGCTATAATCCGTTGAGTGCTGTGGTTCCCGTACTGGGCCCAATAACGCGTAACCACCTGCGGTACGCATGGCCACAACCCCGTTTGGTTGCAGCTCCCGTTTGCCGCTTCGGAGCAGCTTCCCGAGGACGTCAGACCCAAGCAAGACGTCCACCCGTCCGGGGATCGCGAAGTGGGGATCGGCTAACTCCAATCCATTGGTCAACCCTTTTACCGCAGACGGTAACCGAGTCTGAGGGAGGACCCCAACCACTTCGTCCAAAACGATCGCCGTGGCATTCACCCGCGTGACCGATGCCGTGTCACCCATCTCGAACAGGAATGTCGTCTGACCCCTGAGGTGAGGCACCCGATTGCCACCTATACCTACGGCGCCATCCCGTGATGGCTCTAATGTAAGGCCCAGCTTTTTCACTAAACAGCTGGACACAATACAACCTTGTGCCCCTGAATCTAACAGTGCTCGCACGTGCACCGGCTGTCCGTCAGTACCCCTGACAGTAATCCTAGCCGTCGGTAATAATACCGTTACTGTCGGGGTGGGCACCACTGACGAACAGGCTGCTAGTTGCTAATAGGAGGCACCTCCCTCCTCCCCTGCCGGAGGGGGAGTAAATACTGTCCCAGTATACGGGTCCCAACCCGGGTAGTAACCCTCCCGACCCATCGGTGACATCCGTGCCGGTCGGAAGTAGCCTACTGGCATCCTTCCGAACGGTGGCGGGCGCGCCGTCAGCCGAGGGCGTTCTGCGAGAGGCGGAGAGAAGCGACTACTCGGGGGTGGCAACATGCCCCCCAACGCATTCGAGTACGCCGCGTAACCCGTCTGTACTACCTCCGGGCCCCTGCCCGAGTCTCGGTGCCTATCCCCCCCCCGCGGGGAAGACGACGGTATCGGGTTGTGCTCTGGATCAGCCCTTGGCCCACCCCCCCGAGGGGGCGGCGACCGCTGATTCCTGGCCGACCCACCCCCCCTAGGGGGGGGTGACCGACCACCCGAATCTGGCTTAGGAGAGGGGGGGTGACCTCCCGGCGAGGCTCCGTGCACCTCCCTACTCTCCGCCAGGCATAGCAACTCGTGATGGGCTCCTCCGCAGGTTCCACAGTTAGTGGTCCTGTGGCACTCACGTACAAAGTGAGTCCCCAAGCAGCGGAAGCACAAATAGCGCTGCTTGACCACCCCTCTTCGTCTATGCACCCGCTGCGCCTTAAAGTCCGCGCATGCGGCGAGACCGTGCCCTTCCTTCCGACAGAAGGCGCACACTTCCGATTGGAGGGCGTGGTATTTCTTCCCCCCCCGACGGGGCTCAACCGGCTTGGGCCCGCTCGTACGTCGGGTTGACGGAGGAGGGTGCGACGTGGATGCCCCTTGGCAATCCGCCCGCCGGCACTCGCCTTCTAAAAACACCCTCAAGTCATCGTAACTTGGGAGGTGGTCCGTCGATTCGCCACCATGTGACTGCTCAAAGCGCGCCACCACGTCGATCGGCAACTTCCGTAAAACCCTATTGACGATGATATATTTATTGTCCCCTAACGACAACTTAAGTCGATCTAACGTGTTCACCGCAACCGTGACCGGATTAAGGATTTTCGACCTTATTTCGTACACGTTAGACACCTTCGGGATTTCAAAAATCTTATCAATGAGGCCATCAACTATTAATCGCCGATTATCATATCGGTCGATTAATAGGCCCCATGCCGTCTCATAACTGGCGTCCGTAATCTCCAGGTGGGTCAAGATGTCGTGCGGCTCACCGTTAAGCCTACCCATTAATTGAGCCATCTTGTACGCGGGCGAGAGATCTGTACGCGAATGCACGACACTATTAAATATATCGCGGAATCGCGGCCAATCGGCATACTCGCCGCTAAACTCGGGTACATGAACTGGTGGCAACGGCGCCTGAATCCCTACGCCTGCTGGCCGACATGAATCCCTGACGTCACCCTTGCGCGATCGCTCAATGTCGGCCGCCGCCTGGATTATGCTCATGGACATTTCCCCACACTGGTCCACATTGCCCCGTACCACCTGAGCATCCTTGTCCACCGACGACAGATCCGTCGATTCGAGACATGCTAAATACTCAGCGTGACACTTTAACACGGCGTCATATCGTTCGTCAACTTGCCGAGCGCGTGACAATAACGCATCTTCACGATCGGTGCGACCTACCAACGTAACAACCGATGAAAACCATCTCAATTCAGCTTCGATTCTGGCTGCGATAGTTTTCGTTACTGACGGAGCCATAGTACCAACTTCAATACGCGATTATGCAATAATAAATAACAATAACCAAAAAAAATAACAATTATTGTATCCGGAATCAACAATAATAATATATTCGTTGAGTGAATAAATCTACGACGCTATGCCAACTCTTGAACTTATTCCTCTACGTGCTCTAGAGGTTATTCCTCTATGTCTCAAATGTTGACAATCATAACACGATTTGTGATGAGGTTATATTTGTGCGTAACCGAACGTAAATAACAAATTATTTTATCAACGAATATTCACATTCCATGTACTTATTATTAATAATTCCAAACTCAACTTGAGGTGTACACTGGTATGTAGGTCAATGTACTACTACCTACAAGTTGAATTTGTACATGAACACAATTTTTACAAAGTAAATTGGTACCAAGTACCTACTAATTTTTACAAGTGGGTATAACCACGCTCTGCTACCAGATTTTGATCGCGCCAGGACTCAGCCGAACCTTATCTCGGGCCCATGGGAGACAGGTCTCAGAACAGCCGCCGTCCTAACGTGATCAAATAGACGCGATACGCGCCTCCGAACAATATTACAATTTCTGAACTTAAAGCTACCCTTACCTCATTTCTTCGAGCCGGTCTCACTTCCTTGACCCCTCGCAAGTTGTGTAACTGTGTATGTGTATAATGAGTGTATATGACCTTGCGATGGTTTGCTGGTAGTTCCGGACGATTCTTCCACGTCGCTGCAAGCCACACCGTTAACGCGAGCCACCACACTCACTCCGTATTAGTCTAACCACAAAAGCCTCGGTGCCTTCCCAATAGCACTCCCGTGACAAGGCAAACCAATGATATTATCAATAACCCGTTCGACATTCACAGCGTCGCTAACCGTACTGCTTAACTAGTATAATTGGGTGCCGCGAAATGACTCCACAAGTCGATTTAATCAATGCGCGTGCGCTTTCACCCGTTCTCCGATGGCTACTATAATATTCGTTCGACGCCCAGCACGTCTCAATACGAACTACTATTCACGCCGAGCCCAGCGCTCGACCTCTACCTCCGCCCCTTCGCCTCTGTCGCACCGAGGCGGAGAAAATCAAAAATCTGAAGGTTGATTATAAACAATAATATTTACTTTAATTTATTTGCCTTATGTGTTTTTTAAGACTTAAAAGATATTAAAATTTAAATTCAAGTACGGCAAGTTATTTAATTAATTAATGAAAATTATTGTTACAAAATTAATTTAATAGTAGGCTATATAGGTCTGCAAGCCTAATATCAATTTCGTAAGATTAAAAAAAAAAAAACAATTTCCTTCAGTATTCAAAACTGTACAAATTTTACTTTGAATTTTAATTAAAGAAATATGTTATACTACTGTTTTATTTCCTCGCATTCGAAGTGAAAAGCAGAGTTTATAACTTGTCCACAAAACCATTTTTATCCTCGACATTACTATCAGCCCTCGCCTTCGGCTGCGGGCTGCTAAAAGTCTCGGATAAAAATGGTTCGTTTTGTGCACTTGTTGTAAAATCTACTATTATTGCCTTGCATATAATTAGTGTTTGAATCCGATGTTTCATTAGCTTAGATATCGTGTCGGAAAATTGGCTTTTTTATTGGCAGGCGAGATTTATTTGGAGCAGTTTTAAATGATGATCATGTCATTATTATTGTGCTGATTTTATTATAGTTGTAAAATGTTAGAAACAATTTATAGTCATTCAAAACCCGTGTCTCATTAATCAACACCTTTTAACGATTCAAATTTTTTCCACGCATAATAAATATCTCCGAACTTAAACTCCATATTATTCACAAACGTTAAAAAACTAGCATGAGTCGAGCAAAGGGTTATTGAGGTTTTTCGTTAAGAATACTCAAAAACAGCTAAGTCTCGATTTTTGTCCGGTAAATGAAAATAGGCTCGATTCCTTCTACACAGGACTTTAAATAACTGATGAAAAATATAAGTGTACTATAAGGAACACCTCTGCCTAACTCTTTAGGGATTACAGACGTGATGTTACAATGAAGATGTCAAAAAAAAATTAAGGCCTAGTGTACCCACAGCTTAACGTGTGACAGTGAGCACGAATGGATCGCGGCAGGTGAACCTTTCTATGTGTGCGTGAGGTCACCTCGTACATACACTATATTCTTATGTATGTGTGCGTCTAAGGGAAGACGATCTCTTCTAATGCTAGATTCTGACGATTTCTTAAACGATTTGAAATGTATATTATAGATTAACATTAAATTCATAATAAACACCAATTTTGTGATGTGATTAGTATTGAGTTTTAGATTTCTGTAGGTGTATTGACTTCTTGTGTAAGCATTTAATTATAATTATTATTGGCGTGTATCTGATCTGTGTAGCTGGAAATAAAAACAAAAAAATATTTTTTTGTTTTTATAAATTGTTTTTATATACTTATCTAAATAATCTAATGAAATGTGTAATGTTTCTTGTTTGTAGAAATTTTACTACGATGCCATTCTAAATTAAATCAAGCTGGAGCTTTCGCGTTTCGTCTCATAATATTTTTTTTGCGTGCGGTACCTATGTTAATTTAAATATTTAAAATATTGAGTTATTTTTTTTATTGAAAGTGGAATAAAGTAAAATAGATTATTTTAATAAGTTAAATCTGAAGTATTTTTATTACATTGTTAGAAAAAAAATACGTTTGATTATTTTACGCATAGTATTATAATATAACGTGATCGTGCAAAAACCAACCCAAGTTTTTTTATAGGTAACCGATCCATGAAAAAGAAAATAACTACACTAAAAAAAACCTAAAGAAAAATATTTTCAAAATCTTTTTTAACCCTATAATGAAGCTCCCATAAAAAAACATCAGAAACTGGTGCCCTTTAAGCACGTGATACACGATAAGTTTACGCAACGCGTTACATTGTTCTGTCCTCACCTTTACGAAGCGACAAGTTGTCTGATTACTGCTCATGACCCGTGATTGCTTACGGATGTTATATTATTATTACGTGTTGAGATGTTTTTTGGAGATCTTCTTTGGTTTTGTAACTTTTTAAATTTACCAGTCTCGTTGGTCTAGTGGTCGCAAATGAAAGAAAGAAAGAAAAAATTTTTTTTTTGTCGCAGAAATATGGTACAATAAAAAAGCAGTAAACACACAACTTGCAAATAAAAAAAAATAAAAATAGGTAGGTGCAAAAAGAAAAAACAAAAGTTTGAGTTTACTAATAAATAAATAAAAACAACTGCGACAAATAGGTTACCACTCAGCATGGTGCTGTGCTATGGGGACTGGGGACCCACAGCACAGCGCTGGTTTTCAGTGGTAACCCTTGAAACAAAAATGCGACTACTGAGCATGGGGTCTTTTTTTTTGTGTGGTGAAAAATCATCAAATGACTCCTCCCAGAGCGGTAGCGAGTGTCAGATTTCTACAGCTGACTAATAACCACCCATGTTCCTTCTTAGCCATTTGTATCGAGGCCGCGGTATCTCTTTCGAAAAACCCGGAGCCCCGATGGGGCCCGCAGGTTTTTCTATCAGGAATTTCTGTGTCTGCCATGGACTCTGGAATTGTACACAAGGCTACACATCAAGCTATACAAAACCAGTATAATCTGATTGTTCATTGTTCGAAAAGATCTAGTAAAGTGAGGCCAAGATTAACTGGTTTTGTATAGCTTGATGTGTAGCCGTGTGTACCCTGTTGATATCAATAGGCTCGCCCCCTTTTACATTGAACTTAAACAAAACTGGTAAAAATGTGGATGTGTTATTAGATACATGCCTTGCCCTGCTGGGATTATAGACGTAATTTAAATTGCAATCTTGATTTCCTTTTAAATTACAGTGAAACTTGGTTAAGTGGGACCTGGATAAGTGAGAAACCTTCATAACTGGAACTCATGCTGAGGTCCCATGAGACAGATATTTATATCTGAGACACTGGGTAAGTGGAATACCTCAAGTGAGACAAAATTTCAGGTCCCCTGAGGTCTCACTTAACCAGGTTTCACTGTAAATAGTCTATTGCAGAAAAAATAACTTTCAAAATGTCTGAAAAAATAAATCTCTTAACATTTGCCACTGCTAATATTGGTTTTAACTAACAAGGAAAATAGCTTAGGAGTTAATAATGGGCTTACAAGTAGTTAGCTCCGCCGCAAAACGGTAAGCTACTCGTTTTACGCAGATCGACGCTTGCCTGACCTCTCCTAGATAAATTTTATTGCTTTTAATTATCCTCTACCCTCTGCCTACTTGCAATCTCTATAACCAATATAGTCATCAACATAATTAGCCTTCAATTTTCCCACTGCTGGGACATAAACCTGCTGTCTATGGGTGAGAATGGGTTGTAATTCATCACACTGACCTAGTGTTGGTTGATTGATAGACGTCACAAGTCGTCGAATTCTTGGTTCTAGAACATGCTGAGTTCGTCATTACATTTTTCTTTACAGTTCTCATAACCAATAAAGTTATCGAACCATTCCAGTCTATTTTTACGACTTTTTAACCCATATCCACATAATTTCAAAACTCGAGCGTAAAAATAACAATAAAATTTTATGTACGGAACCCGATATAGCCAATATGGCACCACTTTTTATTGTTACACACATTCGTAATCGTAATACTAAAATAGTTAGCACTTTCACTTCAGCGTTCACACGATCCAAATCATTATCCCGTTTTTTGTATGCACATTATTAATTTGCATTAGATTTTATATTTATTTTGTTTACTATTAAATTGTGTGTATGTGATTGTGATGTGATGTGATAATGTGTGTGTGTGTATGTGATTGTGATATGTGAAGTGTTCTGTTTAGTGTTCGTGTCTTATTATGTTTGTCGGTGAGGTAGTTGAAGTTATTATTATCGTTAGCTTCAGGCTTTTCTTAAGGTAATTTGAGTGTTGTAATAAGTGATAGAGCAACTATATTGAATAAAACAGCATGTTCTACTAGTGATCTCAGTATCATTTACCAGGCTATGGGTTTTTGTACATAGTTTACCTATGGTTAAAAATCAAAACGCCCACATTTCGCCAGTTATGTTTAAATCCAATGTAATTGGGGCGAGCCTATTGCTATACTCGGTTGGGGTATAAATTCGGACTCCTTGACTGTTGCTGAAAAATTACTACTAAATAATTATTAACACAAACGAATTCTTACTTACTTTATAACTGTAAACTTGTAAAGTTAATGGGTACAAGTACAATACCAAAACTTGAAATACAGTATGTGTAATAAAATCATAACTATGGGAATCATTTACATTTTAAACTAAAAGCTCTATTACCAAAGAGCAACTACAACGAAAAAAAAAACAAGTATTTAATTAGTTCAAACAGTGTATAATAAAAGCGATCGGTTCACATGTCGATCAAAGCTTCAAGTAACGATAGCTCAATTAGTCTCATATTAAACTAAATTATAGTAACACATTAATGAACGTGTGTCGTAATTATACACTATTATATGCTATACAACCGACAATTATACACCCGATATAATATACTCGGTAAAATTTATATTATACTGTTATTTTTGAGGAATAAAATACCCGTGCGCGTTTTAGGGTTAATGCTTTTTTGATCGGCTCGTAAATAATTTTAATGATTTATTATTAGTTTATTTAAAGATAATTGTGGGTTTCGTAATTCTTGTAGTTGTAAATAATCCGTAATATGCAGCATAATGAAAGTTTGGCTTTGCAATGGAAATGAGTCAATAATTATAATTTTAGTGTGAAAAGTGATAATGATGAATGGAAGCACCATATAATTTTCTCCTATAGGTAATTTTTCCACAATGCGTCACGGGTCTCCTCTCTTTAAGAAGCAGTAGGTCTTTATATAATAATAATAATATAATAATATAATAATAATATTCCACAACTATCACACAACGCCATCTAGTCCCAAGCTAAGCAGAGCTTGTGTTATGGGTACTAGACAACTGATAAACATACTTATATAATTCTAAATACATACATATTATAGATAAATTACACCCAGACACAGAACAAATGATCGTGCTCATCACACAAACATTTGTCCTGGGTGGGAATCGAACCCACGACCTCCGGCATAGCAGTTAGGGTCACTAACCACTAGACCAACAGGCCAGTCATGCATGATGCTGGTGGTGGATTTAACATTATTTTAATTTTTGTATTCTAGGACGTAGTGGTTTCCTCGTGATGATGTGCACTTTTTGAAAACCAATGACCTATTACCAGTATTATAAAAGACTAGCTTTTGCCAGCGGCTTCGCCCGCGTGAAAATGACAATTTTCCATACAAACTTTCATCCCCTATCTAACTCCCTTAGGGGTTGAATTTCGAAAAATCCTTCCTTATTCCTTGTCTACATTATAAAGGAAACCTCTGTGCAAAATTTAAGCTTTCTAGGTCCAAGGGTTTGGGCAGGGCAGGCGTTGATGAGTCAGTCAGTCTGTCAGTCAGTCAGTCAGTCAGGGCTTCTCTCTTTATTTATATAGATAGATAGAAGATCAGTGTCAGATTTTGGTGTATGTATAATATGATAACACGTAACGCATGTTGCTCAAAAATTTATTATTAGGCACGCAATTAAAATGATCAGAATCAATAAAAAAATCTAAAATTAACTTCACACTAAAAACACCGATCTATATTAAAGACCCCATTCTCACTGTCCGATCGATAAAGAGACATGACGTCACGTTATCGACTACCGATCAATAACAATAAAAGCCGCTAGTCTATTGAGAGGAAAAAAAGAAGCATAGCTTGAGGCTATACCCAGTAGCGGCTTCCATTCGTTATTAAAATACTAAGATGGTAATCACACAGAGATACAAGAATGATGAATTGTTAAGTATCGACGGTTAGTGTCGGGGCCCACGAGATAGTTTTTGCATCGATACGATGAAGTGAGGATGGAGTTTAGTTTTGTATTTACGCTTATTTTCTGTGGGGTAATAAATTCTAGGGCTGTGTAAGGTTTTCTTGATGTAAAGAGTTTTAGCCGCTTGCTATGATATATAATATTTTTCTTTGATGCTTCAGAAGCATCTTCATCTGTAACTATTCCTTCAGTGATTGCCCTAAGTAACAACAGACAAAAGTCTTCTTTTCTTTTCTATTTATTACCTTAGAAAATCGTGTCATGAGTAATGCATACTCATGACACGATTTTCTAAGGCATTGCATTTTTTTTTCCTAATTTAATGTACACCTAGATTTAAGTTAGCAACTAAGCGGTAATCTGGCGTCTTTGTTGTCAATGTTGTGTTTACCTATAATTGGCGTAGATATATTAGAATATTACCGTATGATTTATTTTAAGTAAGTGTATGTATGTGCTGTGGGTGAACCTTAAGTAAATAAATAAATAGAGGAAGATGAAGACCAAGGAAACGATGATGAATGGATTGAGTGAAGAATGATATATAGAGTCAGGGAAAAATGCGAACAACTAACATGGACAGGAAAAAATTTGCATTACAAAAGAGATACATATACCCAGCAGTGGGTGAATTCGGGCTGCGGATGATGATGATGATGAACATGGGACAGAGCAAGAAGATAATAATAGGGTATTTCACCAAAAAAATCTAATAAGTCCGTCTGTTAGATTATCGAAAAATATTAGATACGTGTTTTTTGTTTTTTCAAATAAATACAAATTGACGGAAATAAAACGTGTCAAAGATCATGAGTGGGGGCTTGTGACATTACTTTGTTAGTATAAAAGTACTAACCTTGTGACGTCACACGACTTGACACGACTTTTCGAAGCACTGTATCGTCTTCATCTTTTCTTTACGTGAAAAAAGAAAAAAAAACGTGTCCTTTATTTTTTGAAAATCTATCTGACGGACTAATTAGATTTTTTGGTGAAATACCCTATTACTGTTAGTGCCTTTCAATTCCGGACGATAAATGTAGTCATCATCATCATCAGCCTATAGGCCTAGGCTCTAGGAAAGGGATAGGCTATAATCCACCACGCGGGCCCAGTGCGGGTTGGTATGAATGTAGTATTAGGAAATATTTTTGTAATGATATTATACGATCATTATGATTTAGTCGGGAGATCTACCAAACAAATCACAATAGCCAAACGTCATTACAAAAATATTTCTTTCTTGATTTCTTTGATCCGTCTACCAGTAGCCTAACATCGCAAAATCATATCACTTATTCATTATATTGATAGCCATCTCATTTCATCTTAATGATAATTATCGTTCGCAGTGTTAATCATTTCTATGATGTGTTATTATTTTTTTCTTCGTATGGAATAGAAAGGTTTTTTGATGTGTATTATTTGATTGAATTTGATGTATGATGGGATTGATCGTCATCAACCTGTTCGGCATTAAGGGAAGTACTTGTAGCAATGGCGGTGGTTTGTGAATTTTTATTTATTTTATTCCGAAAAGGTACTTATAGACTAAGCCCCACAAAACCATTGCTATTTAAGTTATGGAATCAGGCGTTACTTTGCGGAAATCCATGACAACATGTGCATGATGCGTGTGCATATGCATGACGGTGGGATTTGTGTCCTGCTTTCAGACCTGGATATATGTCTCGCGGAATTAAAACTAAATATATTTCATAGCATTTAATGCCATTGCTATTTAATTACACTGTGTCTCTTCATCATTAATCATAATTCCTGTACGCATATCCCAATTTATGTGAGATCGCGCAGCACGTCATCTTCTTCCATACTTCCCTATTATTCGTGATCTCAGCAGCCAACTACTTTCTAGCCATATCATCACATAGCCTGCCTTTACATAATCCACCCATCGTTTCTTTGATCTTATTCTACTTTATTATTAAATAGCCATTCGCATTCAATCACAAAACTTTCCTCGCGTCCTTTTCCTCATTTCTCTTGATCGCAACATGCCATACTATGATAACCGATAACCACACAACTTTTCAGACACCGTTGCCACTTTCAGACTTCTTTAAGGTACAAGTTGGTAGCCGACTGCACGCAGCAGCAGCAGACGACATGTCGCAGCGACACTACTAGTTTTGACGTATTTCTATGAAATTCCCTCCGTAGTTAGCGACATGAAGCTAGCGACGCGTCGTCGAGTGGCAGACGGTAGTGTCGTCCGACCGCAGATCAGTAGTGCCCATAACAGAAACAACAGGAGATATGCCCTTTAGTAAAACGACATGTCGTCTGCTGCTGCTGCTGCGTGCAGTCGGCTACCAACTTGTACCTTTAGTCAGTACAGAATGTATTAAGAGGCATTAATTTAGATCTAACTTAGTCTTCGCATAAATGTCTAAACCATATAATTAGAAATCTCAAAGATTCTATCTGCGTGTTACAGTTCTTCTCAGTATTGCTTTTATATTAAGACATAAACCATCGCCTTTGGCGGTATATAATCATTGCTATTAGTTATTTTCTACGGTCGGAGTTTACGACTAAAACCGTGGTACAGCTGATTCAATTTACGGCTTTTCTTAGTTGAGTAGGTTAGCGAGAAAATCTTTTAACTCAAAAGACGTTTAAATTTTCACTGATTAAGTGAATCGTTAAAACCCAAATAGCTGATGTTGGTCTTACAGCTGCGAGTTTAAAATGGAACTGGGCTTGTCACATCTGTCGCATGTCGGAGGAGCAATGGGCAAAAATTACCACTCAGTGGATACCAAAAGGCAGGAAACGACAACGCGGCAGGCCCAGAAGGAGATGGCGGGATGAGCTGGACTCTTTCTCAAGGGATTGGTCTACCATCGCACTGGATCGCGAAAAGTGGAAAGAGGGAAGGGAGGCCTTTGCCCTGCAGTGGGACAACATAGGCTCATAATAAAGTGAATCGTTGATAGAAACTTTCCTTCTAACTGTTTTGATCGTTTATCGTGAATTAAGTACATTTGAATTCTTCTACAGCCTCGGTAGTGTTGTGTATCTGTAGCAGCCACGTAGTCTAGATTTACCTTAACATAAGAATCCTCACACTCCCTAAGGTTTTGAGAAATATAGCCCTGTCCAAATACGAGCATTGAACGCATTTTTATCCTCGTTAAGCTCGCGTCTTTTGTTTCTATCTCAATCAAGCTGTGCAGACCCAGAGTTCAACTCATTTCATTTGAAGAAATGTTGAACTGGAAATTTTAAGGTATCACAGTGTGTACATTCATGAGTCCTTACTCTTGTTGGTAGCTTATTAAAAAATATACAGTAATTTCTATATCTTTTATCACAGAGACCGTATCTCACCGACATCATTAAAAAAGAATAACACTCTAATCAAAAATAGATGAAACCATATATCACTTTGTTACAAATTCAATATCCGTAGGTACTTACCTAATGTAAAAAAAAGATAATTTATATACATATGTTCATCATTATGGTCCTAGACGGGTGTGATATTATCCAATTAAAGATGAGACACGCTCGCATTTCAATAGACAGACAGACAAGCCGAAAATTATAATAAATGTTTTATTTTTTAATACGTGATGGAAACAATTACTTGGGAGAGAATGTGTGGTGTAAGTGGGAAGCGGAGAGCGATGGTTTAAGGTTAAAAAAATTATTACTTATATTAGTGCAGTGCTTATTTACATGCACGTTAATCTTTCCGGTCGAATGTGTACACCACTGTCACTTCGGGTACGAGACAGTCAGGTCGAACAAGTACAGGTCACCACATTTCTTGGTTTCGAACTGGACAGTTCCCTCACGTGGGGGCCGCATATTGACAAGATGTGCGGCAAACTCGGACGAGCATGCTTCGCACTGGAACGACTAGCGCAAGCGCTCCCACGTAAAATGTTGAGAGGGTGTTATTTTGCGTTGGTACACTCGGTCCTTCAGTATGGTGTTGAGTTCTGGGGCCGAGCTGCCGATTGGGAGCGAGCGTTTAGGATGCAGAAGCGTGCTGTGAGGGCAATTACGCGTTCGCAGTGGGATGACACCGCCAGACCACTTTTTAAAACTCTGAAAATATTGACTGTTCCCGCTATGGTGATATTGCAGGCGGCAGTATATGTCAGACAACACTTAAGTGACTATATTAAACGTGGAGATAGGCATAACTACTGTACTCGTGGTCGAGACAAATTAGCTGGATGCCCACACTCCCTAACTAAGTCTGGAAAGCTAATTCATGTTATGGGTCCAGCGGTATATAACCGGCTACCAGATCAAATTTTAAGTGCGACATCTGAGAATGCTTTCAAATCTAAATTGAAAGACTGGTTAAACGACCAGGTATTATATGACCTAAAATAATGGTTTTAGATACTTACTTTTACTGACTTGGTTTTTATCATATTATTTATCTTTGTTTTCTGAAATTATTGTTATGACATAATTAATTTTATTATTATTATTTTTCCTTAATGTATGATTATTTTGTGTATGCTTTTTGAAATGTTGATGTACGTGTACCTTTTATTCAAAACCTGACATGTAATTTCTATAATTATTAATAAATAAACTAAACTAAACTAGTAAAAGATAGCTTAAATTAAAAATCTAATTTCACAAATAATTTCTGAAAGCATACATAAACTCACGCCCTTTCTTCATATTGGATATTAGAAACCACAGAACGCCACCTACTACAATCTTTACATACTCTTATTGTCTTGTCCACATTCAAAAATCTAATCACACACGCACATCGGTTGCGATTAATACTCACCTACTTCTGAATCCAAAGATCCAAAACTTAAAAAAAAGTTTATATACTTAGCCCGGGCTGTCGTTTTTGCATCTTTGACAGTTATCATGGATTACTTTTAAGGTTTTAGTCTGACAACTAGTCTTTCCGGAGGTCAGATAAGCAGTTGTTTCAAGTAAATACCAGTACTTTAGCAGCGTCCGGATAGGTTGGAAGCTGACTCTTGCATAGTTGAGGAAAGACTTGACAGTAGCTACTGTAAAACTCGCTACCGCTTACACCAAAGACCACAAAAATATACCCAGTGGCGCTTTTTGTCTACACGTATGTATGATTGATATTGAAAACGTAACGAATCGAAAAGTGATTTTGACGTCTATTATTTATTAGCTACCAGGATGAAATGTAGCATTCGGTCAATTTCGGAATATCCTTTAGCAGGAAATAAAATTTTATTGCTTCTTAATCGATCTAGATGCTATTTTTGCGTGTGAAATATTTTGTTATATATTTTTTATCTGTGGTACAGTTTGAATTTTATTGTGAGATATTACAAAATTAGTCGATGCAAGTTTTATTAGTCTGTATCAATTTAAATATATTTTATTATATTTTCAAATATTAAACGATTGGTGTTTTGATTCTAACAGACGATCTTATTTTATTTTTGCTTGAAAATACCTTGTATTGATAGTTGTTTGCCTAAATTATCACCATATTAATAGATAGAGGTGTCTAGTCTATATTATGATTATGTAAATATGTATCTACTTTCGATCGACTTGTCATAAAATATGGGATAATATTTTTTGTTAAGCTATGACACTACCAAGCAGAAAGTATACAGGGTCCCAAAAAACAGACAGAATCAGATATGGCTTCTTTTACATTTGTAAATAACTAGCTTTTGCCAGCGGCTTCGCCCGCGTGAATATGATGATTTTCCATACAAACTTTAATCCCCTATTTAACTCCCTTAGGGGTTGAATTTCAAAAAATCCCTTATTCCTTGTCTACATTATAAAGGGAACGTCTGTGCAAAATTTCAGCTTTCTAGGTCCAAGGGTTTGGGCTGGGCGTTGATGAGTCAGTCAGAACTTCTCTCTTTGTTTATATAGATTAACAATTTAGACTTAATTGAACTAAACATGCATAAATACATCACGGCTATAATTTCCGATAGGTTGGACAGAGGTGTAGGTACCTAATAGTACCCACATTTCGCAAGTCCTATATATTTGGGTGCGAGCCTATTATCAACTGGGTACAAATGCAGACTCCATGTCTGCCACCGAGAAATTCCTGATGAAATAGACCAAAACACTTTGCGCGATCCGAAAATCGAATCCAAGGCCTCGTTCAGCAGTCTCGCTTGCAACCACATGACCGAACATACAACATCATCAAATAACTTTACTTCTACAAACCTCCATGTCGCACAATCGTCTAATCTCCCTAAGCAAACTAAAGCGAAATTCAGCTAAAAATAAAGTGGAGAAAACGCGAAGAAGAGCTTAACTTATCTAATTAAACATCTGGTCGGAAACAGGCGATGTCCGTTATCTGGGCTCGAATATCGGACATTCACTTGTGAGACAGCGCGCTGCAACGGTCAAAGGTAACCAGTGGGGACTGAGACGGGCGGAGCGATAAGTGGTAGCGGGAATGTACTGCTTTCACTATGGAGTTTGTGCTGTGTGTTGATTTGTCACTGTCATTGTAATAGCTTATTAATTACCGAAACAATGACACTGGAATGTAATTTATGTGGTGCTGTTTCACTAACAATGGGGTACTTAATATTGTGTCCTGCGTGTCCTGTTTTTTACTACAGGAACTGGTATTACGCCTTGTACTGAAGGCGGAAAACCAGTGCCTCAGTTCTAACTCGACACAATTTAGCTAGATAACGACAGGCTCACAGGAAGAAAACTAAGTCAAAATAATTGGTAGGATTACCCATTCTAGGGAATAAAACAAAATAAATATATTTAAAATGTCACTTACGGGATATATGAACCGTGAAAGCTTAAAACAGTGTTAAAAATAAATATATCCGTGTAGATGGCGCTATGTGTTATGTCTTGTTAGCAATGATTTCAATTCAAAAAGATTTTGACATGTGACGCTATCCCACTGTCAAATACTCTGCAACTAATTCCATTTTGGGGACAGAAGATGCAAGGACATATTCCTTCCCTAAGAGCACACATTCCAGTGGAGGGATTGGAAAAGTACAGCTGCTAATAATTGGTTTTGAGAACAAGGACTCCATAAAGCCTCTAATCAATCATAAATCAACACAATTTCATAGCTAATGCCACTAACCTAAAAGTTTACCCAACCTACATTTTGCCAGTTATTTTTAAGTCCCAGGGGCAGACCCTATTGCCATTAACCGGGCACGAACGCACACTCCGTGACTGCTACTGAGGAATTCCTAATGGAAAAAACCCAATAATAAATCGCCCGGTTTGGGAATTGAAGCCCAAGCTGCCCTATTCTATTTATCTATTTATCTTCGGGGACGCCGGCAGACACCAGACGGGCGATCAGTCCTTTCGTTGTGGATTATTTCGCCCAGTTCCCTATTTTGGTCGATCCCCTTCATAGGTTACTGGTGGTCGGCATCGCGAATCTTCCTGTTGCCTTGCAGAAGCTCACCAGTTGTTCGGTAGAGATTTCTGCGAGCTTTTCTTCATTAATCTCATCTGTTCCTAGGATTTCCCATCTGAGTGGCTCATACATTGTGCATTCCGCCACAAGGTGGAAACTTGTTTCTTCTGCTTCTCCACATGCTGGGCATATGGGATCTTCTATTACTTTCATAATCGTCAGGTGTCTATTGAGTCCACAGTTTCCTGTTGCGATCCCTACTCTAGTCTTATGTTTCCCCTGCTCATTTTGAGTAGCTTGTGGGATTTCTTTTCATCATATGACTTTAAGAAGATTTTCGATTGTCGACAACCTTCTATTATGCTGCCCTAAAACATAGGCCTCTAAGACCAAAATCGCTCCCGCTCATATCCCCACCATACCACATACCCCCTCACGCCCGCCAAGCTTAACATTAAGATAACACCTTACTTATGGTATGCTTATGGCTGTGATTACACATCGGTGCGCCCGCGCATGTTTATGGACATAATGCCTAGTTGGCTGTTTGTGTTCACCTTGTAACCATTGGGTGGGGAAAGAATGGTATTCTGATGGGGTTGGTGTTAGGGGAAATGGGATGTGGACTCTTGTTGCCATGGTTTAGCTGTCTTTAGTAGGTGTCACGTTATTATACGTAATATAAAGGCAATTTATTCAATAAATTAATACGAATATTATTTGACCTATTCCGTGTGATATAAAATGAGTAATACGAGTACAAAAAGGGACTATAAGAATAGGAAAAGATCACTTATCGGCCTAACCCTCAAAGCAACTACAGGAGATTCCAGTTAAGCAGACGACAGCCTCCTGTGTTGACCTGCTAGATGCCATTCAAAAACAATAGGAGAAGATCAAGAAGACGTTGGACGTGTGTACGATGACATGGCTAAAAAGGGACTGGCTGATGTGCGGAAGAAAAAGATACGCTTTGCCAACCACAAAAAAAAACGAATAGACGCTAAGGCTTATTCCCTTGCTTCTATTTAATAGTTTTATATTAGTAGTTATTGACACCGAAAAAAAATATAGACTTAGATATTATTATTAATTTATCTCCTGTACACGACATAATTTTTTACCCCAAATATACTTACAGCAAATTTTGCAGCAGTCTATAAGTCAATACTCAATTTATTGCATTCCATATGTATCACAAGCAAGCCTGAAGTTCGTTCATCATCTCACCGATGACTTGATTCATTAGTTATTTTAGAGCGACTGCTATCTGACCTCTATTGAACTCAGGGAAACTAAGTTTTCGCAGCATGGTGTTAAATTCTCGACAGGTGGGTGCCCATTCAAAAGTATCTGCCTTCATTCATTAGAGCTAAAACAGGTTTTATTAATATTATGTTTGACGAAATCTATCGTTTTATGAGTTACATGTCGGGTAGGATAAACAGCTATAAATATAATTATTTATTAATGTCGGGTAGGCCCGGTTCACGACCTCGGGTGATGTGACATACGCATGCTACACGAGCGCGTGTCTTTTGTTTCCGTCGAATAAGTACCGTCGCTCCAAGCCGTCTCGCAAGTCAACCAAGTTATTTTTCATTTGTTTTTTCCATAGTTTCTGTCGCAAGACGCATGTAGCTCGTGATGTGGTCACGGGGTTAGTGGGTACCTATGGGTCCACGTGTGGGCGAAGACCATTTTATGTCACAGGTGTCAAGTGTCATTAAATATTGAAGTGCTACTTGTAAATAGAAGAGTATTTTTAAATTAGTTGTAGTTGAGATGAAAAGTTTACAATTGAGTGTTTTTGGAATAGACTGTTTAAGTACAGATTTTAAATCATTAAAATG
Source organism: Diarsia mendica (assembly GCA_949316265.1). Lineage (NCBI taxonomy): Eukaryota > Metazoa > Arthropoda > Insecta > Lepidoptera > Noctuidae > Diarsia > Diarsia mendica. Next base: position 21,553,453 of record OX438904.1, on the reverse strand, counting down.
TTTTATTGACTAATATGACTATCCACAGAAATGCGTTATTATTTTATCATCATTCTCTAGCATTTTATAAACGTCAAAACTACACAAGAAAGTCTTCCAAAACGCCTACCTATCACCTATGGAAGTGTCGTAGCTAGAGCAAAGAAGTGGTACAACAGACTATCTAGAAACACATCTCTGTTTGTTAAGTTAAATTAAATAATTTGCTCCTGAAAATATTATTGTATTCTTACTTTAGAGTATGTCGCATTCCTAATAAAATAATAAAAAAAACTCACAAAAAAAAACCTTTAAAATAAAAAACTCACGAAAAATCTTTAAATTTTACTCTCTTATCTGCCTAGCCTTTTATTAGGGAAAATGCTGCTGATGTTGGTCGGCTTACAGCCTAATCAGATGCAGCTGAATACTATAATGTTACATGGAGCAAATGCGTAGCTGACTCTCATAACTCAGTCAGTACTGGTTAATACGATACACTTTGGTAAGACTGGTTGTCAGACCTTCGTGCTACAATCTACGTTAAAAAAATAACTGGCACTGTCAATACATTAATTAACAAAGAACATTGTTCAATTTGTTAACATGTGGGTACCACAATCCAAAACATGCCTCGTCAAAACTCAAACAAGTTCAGTCATCTAACATGTTAGGTACCTTCATTCACTCATTCAACAGCCCATTCACTCATAAAGAATTTGTCGCAACACAGTGAAATGCGACGTCACTAAAACATCAAAATTCTCTTAATTAATTCAGCTCCTTTATACCTCGAGCGTTTATATTTATATGCCTTTTTATCACCTTTGGGCACGAGTCAATAAAATACCTGTTAGTTTGTGGTCTGAGCTACGAGCGGAGCGATTTTGGGAAAGAAGCTTTCTTGGACCATACATTTTTAACATTGTAATTTTGAAAGATGCCAAAGACAGCGATGCTATATATATATATATATATATATATTTATCGGAAATAAATTGTAGAAACAACGAAGTGATATTAAAAAAAAACTTATTTAATCGATTTTCGGGTTCAGGAAATATTTTTATATTTTCACCGAAACGGAATCTTTGAGAACTGCAGTTGGTATAGTCAGTCGGTTTTGGCCAGGTCTTTAATACATATTATATAGCTAAAGGATTAAGCACCAACGGGCTGTTACACTTACGCTATAAGTTTTACACCCTAGCTAAGTGCCTTAAATTTCCTTGTATGTAAAAAAAAATGAACCAGTACAAGTATTGATGTCTTCAAAAATCGCTACCCTCTCCAAACTTGAACCTTTCAACAAATTTCGTAACCGTCACTTATGGTGGTCATTTTTTATTGTTAGATACGATTCGTGGCGTATTGTGAAGATTTAGAGCCGGGGTGAAGCTTGGTGATATATTTATTGGACCTTATCACCCGCTATGGAATGCCTGTGCACTAAAACTTAATAGGTGCGGCTGTGGGTCGGTGACACTTTGACGTTTTTGAGGTTTCTTAATGAAGTTGGTGATGGTACTGATTTGTTATGTTTGGGCATAATTAAAGGTTGTTTTGGTATTCTTTGGTTCAGGAAAATTTTCCGCGATGGTTCACGATAGTGACCAACTACCTCGTTGGCGTTGTAGTCGCAAGCGCAACTGTTGTGCATGAGGTACTGGGTTTAACTACCAGATCGGACTAACACCCGTATCTATAAACAAGTCATTACTATTACTTGAGTAAATGTCATTGTTTAAGATACGATTTTTTCTCTGTAGTTTAGTAATTCTTTGATGTTAAAACTATCAAAGGTTTAGAATTCTTAGGTTTGCTTTCATTGACGGTTCTAACTTCGTTTAAATTCTTGCCCATTGCATAAAAATATTTGCATAAGTAATTATGTACTTAAGTTCAAGTAATTACTTTGACTTGTTTATAAATACGGGGGTTAGTGTTAATGGGTATTTCCATCAATAATTTCTCAATAGCAAGCAATGATGGCAATAAGTTCACCCTCTATTTATATGAGACTTAAACATAACTAGCGAAATGTGAGTGTACTCATATATATATATACTCATATATATACTCATACATATACTTATATAACATGGATGTCTGCCTAATACTTCAGGGATTACAGACGTGATAATTTTTTATTATAATTTGAAATATATAACATGTAGATTGAACTCTGACATTTCTTTCAAGTGCTACTAAACGGAACCAGGAAATATTCCAATCATAATCTGAATTCAATTTATAATACTCTGAAATCCATATTTAAATCGAAAAGAAAGCATAATTGATAACCAAAATCTGCAGACAAATAATAAGAAAGTCTAGACAAAATGAACTAAATATCTTATAAATTAATTATAAAAGTTATGATCAAATCGCTATGTGGGTTTTATACATAATTTATATTTTATTGAAGCCACATTGACTTCAGAATCGTGTTCTACCATTTATAAATTATAAATATGTCAACGTTTCTATCCGTTCGTTGAATTTTAATTAAATCTAATTTCTGTGCAGTATTTGAATGGTTCTGCGGTAAATTAGAATTCTGACCTCAAGGTCAAGAGTTCGATTCCCATAGAGGGGCAAATTCTTGTATGGCCTACAGATGTTGGTGGCAATAAATTAATCATGTTTATTAATCGTAACATAAACGAATGATTTGTGTTTGAGTTCGATTCAATATGAATAATTTGAATTTATATTTAAATGTCGCACAAATAACACTAAAATACATAAGGCGACATTTCAGTTGAAACAGGACCTTGCTTTGAATAGATTTCCCATACAACGGCAGATCCACTTACCTTGGATAGCTTGAGTACCTATTATGTTAATAAAGTACCCTATTTCTTTGTACAATTGCCTTTTATAAAACAGATAAATAATTTTAAATGCACTATTTATTTTATAAAGTTTAGGATAGGCATATTATACCACCCTTTACTTAATGAAGAGTCATCTGATATAATTTCAATCCGAGAGTGGCAGAAAATATTCAGTCAAAACCACGAGGCAGAACTATTAATGAAACATTTTAATTAAAGCTTGCTCCAGAACAGTTATTTTTTATTGTACAAATAAAATCATAAGTCTCTATACTTACTATGTCTAAGTCTTTTATAACATAAAATCTTAATTTCGAAACCTGAGCTGCCATAAATCTTTAAATGTTATTTCAATGAGTCATCGATCTATTATTATCAGGTATATTTTAGAGTTTCGTATACCTGAGAATAGGTAGGCACAGACGCCTACTAATCAGACTAGTTATGTGGATCAAAGTTTGAACTTTCCAACCAGTCCTGATAACTTCTTGTCTAAGCAACAGAAATACTACCATTCTACATTTTTTCATCAAGAACTTAAAGTACCAATTTCTTTATATCCAACTCGCAAATTACTGTTTCTCACATAGACGTAAAAATATTGACTAAAATCTCATAAGAGTAAAATATAAATTCACAAACAAACGCAGATCATCCTAGAAAAAAATATAGGAAATATCCCTGATCTGAGTCTCACTAATTAATCAGAACATTTGGTACTTCATTATATCCTTTAAAACAAAATAATCTATTTTAAAAACCACATGTCGACATAATCTATAATCTATTATAGATTATGTCGACATGTGGTTTTTAAAATAGATTATTTTTTAGTCCTTAGTGATGTTACAAAAGTGTTAATTTTAACCACAAACCTAACAGGAATCAAACCAGCAATAAAACATCACATATATCCTTAACTGTACCTAAATTCCGATCACTAAACCACAAATGAGCACTTTATATTAATCCACTTAAGATTACTCATCAACAACTAATAGAAACAAGACATTTCAAGGAAACACTTGACACCTGATCTGATCTCATCACGATTCGTGACGTGTTGAGGAAAAATGTGAATAAAATCTGATACTAGTGAATCTATAAGGTCCCATTAAAATAGGTGGACAAATTTTAACACAGTACGTCTAACTAAAGATATCTAAACCAAAAAAAAAACATAAATAAATAAAGTGTTTTTTTACCTAAAATAATAAATTGCCGGCTCTCTAGAACAAACTCATCCTTCATGAGTAGGTACTTAAATGCATTTTTCTTATTATTTTTTTTCCATCGTCCTTATTTTGGTGGGTTGAATGATTTCTAAAATTTTGTCCACCTATTTAAATGGGATCTTATATATTATTATAAAAAAAATAAAATAGGTGACCTAATTTGTTTGTGTTTTAGTTTGTCTGTGTAATTTGTTTGATTGCCTCCTTGATCTAGTGGTTGGAAGCGCGACTGGTCCTGGGTTCGACTCCCAGGACAAAAATACTATTTTTGACCTGGATTTTTGCCCGGTTGATGACTATAGGCTCGCCCCCTATTACTTGCTACTTAAACATAACTGGCGAAACCGGCATTTGCTTGTTAGGTACACCTCTATTTTATCCTCCAGAGTTTAAAAAGCGCGATGTAATGTTATGAAAATCGGTTTCGGTTCCAGAGTAAACCCTAGAAAACCCATCATCATCATCATCATTTCAGCCGCAAGACGTCCACTGCTGGACATAGGCCTCCCCTAAGTGTCGCCACATTGACCGGTCCCGTGCGTCTCGCATCCAGCGGATCCCCGCAACCTTCACCAGGAATACCAGTAGAAAACCCGATTTAACGATATTACCGAAACCCGTTTCCAGATTTCCAGTGTGATTCGATTCCATCATGAAATGACGAAGTGTTAAGGAAAAATGATAATAATAAACTTATACTTTACGTCCAAAGGTTTTTACTAAAGTAGATCATGTTTTCTTAAAAGAAATGACTAAGGTTCTAGAAATAGATGTAAGCTTATAAGAATTGTTTTTTCCTTGATCGATGATGCAAAGTTGTATCACGATTCTGAGGTTATTTGTTTTTCTGATCTAATTTTGCGGTAATTAAGTGTTTGCAGTTTTATGAGTATCTTTGGTATTTAAATATGGTCATAGTGAAGTACAGTTCTGACCAGTTAGTTTTGATTTTAATATTTTGACATGAAATATAAAATATTTACTCATCTTCTTAACACTATCTCTTCGGCTGATCATCTAACCTTTGATTTAGTTTTGTTTTCTTTCATTGCATCGGCATCGTTTCGTTGGTTCTAGTTTTGGAAAAAGTAAATTATTACTAAGCTTCTCGTTACTTAATAGGATCCGTATAGTGTAAACACAGAGTGTAAATGTGGTAATGGTGGTAGTGTCTATACAGTTTACTGGAACTGACAGACACTGAGATGCTTAACTCATAGCCGAATTCAGGGCCAACTCAATTAAGATGGCCATCGACATTTCAACATGCTAAGAAAAGTAATATGTGCATAAATATGCTTGCATTAAAGCATCGTATTAGATTAACTCTATGAATGAGTGAAAAACATGGGTTTAAGAAAAAAATATGATGATTTCATTTTGACAGTCACTTGAGTCATCGAGGGCGCTATTTTGTGTAGGATTTATGATTTCTGTCTATGACAAATTCTGTCTTACTTTCTTTCTAAGATTTCATCAGTGAATTTTAAATATCCGTCGTTTCATAATAGTGCGTAATATTTAAACTAGTTTCTTTATTTTCTCCGAAATGGAAAGTGTATCACGCGTCCGAAGTTTGAGTGACGATTTCATAAGAATAGTTTATAAAGAACTGGCCAAGTGCAAGTCAGACTTGCTCATGAAGGGTTCCGTACCATTGTAATAGATATTGAGAATTTTTTTATGTTATTTTAGCACCATCTGTCTGTCTGTCCGACCATTATCTCCAAAACAACTGAGACAAAATTAGTTTAACACTTTTATATTACAGGAAAACCTTTATAGACTTCTTATAGGTTTTCCTGTAATTTATGTCAGACAGACAGACGCGAGAGATCCTATACGATACCGTTTTTTCCTTTTGAGGCACGGAACCCTAAAAAGGTTTATCATACATTGAACAAATATATCGTTTTTCATAATGTTATTGGTGTTTGTTTTGCAATGATAAGCAGAAGTCAGAAGTATATTTATGTATGACCGCAAATCGAGATTGGTTTGTCCACTTTAGGTAATTATGGTTAAGTCTATTTTGCATTGGCTGTTATTACCAACTACATATTGTTAATAAATGCTGCCTATTTTAAGAGATATCGATTAATTTCTTCATCAACGCCTATTTAAAGGTGTGTATAAATATTTTCTTTCCATTAGCATTCTTGTTTTTTTAAATCACTACATAATTATTATTAAAACAAAGTCCTCCGCCTGCCGCGTCTGTCTATCTGTTCGCGATAAACTCAAAATCTTCTACACCAATTTTTATGCTGTTTAGTATATAATTTGACCAACTTTCACAAAGGCGAAGCCGCGTTTTTCGGCTAGTTTACGAATAAAACAAAACACAGTAGTTTATATAGCACACTGGCTTCATTATGTCTTAAAAAGTACCTCTATACCTATACCTATTAAAAGTACCTTTTACTTATCTACGATAACATAACATTCCATCACGCCTATAATCCCTGAAGAATTAAGCACAGTTCTACACCCACATTTCGCCAGCTATCTAAATAAACAAAATAAAACACACTTCTTTACGATTATAAAACAAAATCAACATATAAATTAGTGTCTTCGTACATATTTAATCAATGTATCTAATCTCTGATCTATGCATGTGACATTTCACTTAATTACTAGCTGTCAGCTGTGTGTATCAATCGGCTATCAATTTCAATTAAGTAGGTAAACAAGCAAATAAATAAACAAAACACTAACAGCCTCTTTTGAATTTGGCTTTTCGTAAAACTTGCAGTGTTATGTTTCTAGTTCCATGTAATTTATTGCGTTTATTGTACATTCGCCACAAAGTAAATTCGCCACGACAAACAGTATGTGTCAACTCACCACAGCTCTATTTTCATGAAGGGAAATTCGCCATATTGGTTCTTTCCGAACAGACAACAGAAAAATCAAACAATAAGTAAACGTCATTTCTTTATTTTTCATAATCACAGAAATTGAATGAATGAATAGCCATCATCCGGGATCAAATCCAGACTTCTACTCAGAGATTTCCGATGGAACCATAAAATCATAAATCAGCACAAGAATTGCATGCAATTAATTTTCTCGATATTGCTGAACTTAATCTCTACACTACAAACATGAACAGAATTCTAAACCTAATTTCAGTTTCTATTGAGTTAAAAAAACTCAAATTCAAAGCAATCATGTAAGTATTTCACCTAACTCCATCCCAGGCAATTCTGAATTGTTAAGGAATCTGTGAGCTGGTTAGAAAATATAAGGCAACTTGCCCATTTCAAAACGTAGATCTGGAGGTAAATCGAAAAAAATATTATTTTGTATTTTCTTTAGAAAAACAAGAATTTCGCTTGTATCGTGTGTGCGTTTACAAACATTTAAACTCCATACATACTCAAACACCCAGAAACAACTATCTGTAGGTCATACAAATATTTGTTTATGCGGGGATCGAACCCGTGTCACTCAGCGCAGCAGTCTAATCGCTCAGCCACTGCACCAACCGTGTCATTGTCAAGTCTTTCACACAATATCAATCTCAGTAGCACCTCCACTAATAAAACCGACTCCAACACAAATGATGCACGTCTTAACATCAATTCTCTATCCCCTAAAGCCCGAACATTACTTACGCGCCTACCAATACCTTACATCAGCTGATTTGCATAGGCTCAGGTCGTATGCGTGGGCGCAGGTCGCAGAAACACCTTCTTTCCAAAATTCTGTGATGGTTAAGATTTAAATCTGTAGATTTACCGCTTAGAAGATGGTCAGAGTTCTGTTTATTTGACTTGTTTGAATACCATTGCACTCTTCTGAAAATCGTATTTTTTGTTACATGGAAAATATATTAAGTTAGCCTTTTCAGTATCAATCCTTCTCTTTGAATTAATGATAACAACATTCATCGAACTGACTATATTGCAACCTTTCTAAAATATCTCTATAAAAAAGCATTATCATGATCCTGACATGATCATGACAAACCGACTTCACCCACTCTTGATATAGGTAATTCCTTGCTTTTGCCAAAGTACACATTAATTCGCCAGCCTAATATCACACATTCTCGCAATAAATATAGTAACAATGACCTCTCCATATCTCGCTGTACCATAAAAATAACAGCTATAAAATATAGAAATGTTACATAGGGTGGCACAATGCAAAAATTGGTATTTTAAAGGCAATCTTTGGATTTAACACAACTTTGGCACACTTTTGCGACCTAAGGTTTGGTTATGGACGGCACATCTAAAGTTTTAAATCTTTATCAGATACACATTTAGCTGCGCGTGGGCATCCAAAAAACCTTTCAGATTGTTAATAGATCAATATATTATTCAGAATGTGTGAATATTTCCCTCGATCACTATTCTAAGTGATTGAATTATGTTCGAACTTGTGATAAGCGAATCAATTTGTGTGATGGGGAAAGCTGACGTTAAATTAGAATAATGCCAGTTTATTGTTATTTTTATGGGGCGACTATGTCTTTATAATTTATATGTTGATGTGGGAATGGGTGGTGTGGTTGGTGTTGGTAGCCAGATGTTTGAGTAGGTTGGGGACAAAAGATTACTAAATCCTTCATACAGCTGCTCCATTTATACTGTAGGAGTTCGGTAGAGAAAATTATCGTGAGGAAACTTACATGCCTTATAGGAATTTCTTGACAGCATTATAGCCATAGACCCATGGGCGGCACAAAGACACTAGGTTAGCCACTAACATTAAGAAAAATAAGAACTTCGTCTCAGTTGTTGATTATAAAAATGCTTCTATGCTTTATATCGGATATTTTAATGTAGCAGTATTTTCAGAGAACGTAAACAAAGTGGCATTCCATCACAAAAGTTCAAAGGGATTGACATTCGTTACTGAAAAGCTTTTGCAAATCTTTAATTGAAAGCTGTTGTAGAAAAACAGCAAAAAAGGCTTTCAAAGAGATTGATACTTATTTAATCCTTTACCCCCTTATTAATAAAAAAAAGTTAAGCCTGCTTAAACTTACGCTTGGTTTATCTCGCATGCCGTCCCTTTCATTTGAATATTTTTGAAGTGAGACGGCATGCGAGATAAACCAAGCGTAAGTTTAAGCAGGCTTAACTTTTTTTTATTAATAAGGCCGTTAGATTCTACTCTACGGTAGCGTAAGCATAGAACTTACCTATATTGTTATACGTACTAACATATTATCTACATTTAATTTCACTTTGCATTTTCTACGTCCTTTTAATCTTAGATCCGACATTCCCAACTTCCACATCATAGACGCTCCCAATTATAAATTATCACACATTACAACCAACTCAAGTTACAGAATATAACTTAAAAATATATAAATTCCATATCTTTATGCGTATCTTTAAGTTATGTAAGTGTGTAATAAGTTTTGCCGGTAATCGCGGACAGAAATCGCGGGCAATACATCAGGACGCTCCTTGGTTGCGCAACCTGAGACTCTGAGGTCGCTTGGGTATCGCCCTGGGGTTTATATATGTATAGTATTGTTTACTGTATGGTAAGTTAGATTATTATTGGTACGATTTCGAAAATCCTGTGGGATTTGGGAATTTGTTAGTACCAGTCACGGGGTTTGAATTTATGCCTGGTTAATACCAATAGGGATGTGTCCTGGGTAAAAAAATATGATTCCGTTTAGTCCGTTAGTTAGATTATCGAAAAAAATTGGATACGTGTTTTTTGTTTTATTAAATTAATAAAAATTGACGAAGTTATAACGCGTCAAAGATCAGGAGTGGGGGCTTTTGACGGCACTACGTGGTAAAAAATGTAGTGCGATGTGACGTCACACTAGTTTTCGAAGCACTGTCGTCATTTTTGGTTTACGCGCAAAAAGAAAAAATACGTGTCGAATATTTTTTGGTAATCAATGTGACGGACTAATTAGATTTTTTTGTCAACTATTATTGAATCGCCCCCTGTTACATGGGACTTAAAGTAAAAGGTGTGTTATTAAGTACACCTTAGGCCAACTTTTTGGAGATTATATATGATTTGGGCAATTAAGATAGTTCATTCAATTATTTAAGAAAGATACAGATCCTAGCTTTAGAGGTGCATCGAGAAAAACTCATAGTTTTTAGTTATCTCAGCTAAGGAATGCTTCATTTCTTATTATCAAAAGAATCTTAATTATAATAAAATCAAGCAGCAAGTTACCTTTTCCTTCAGTAGAAGTAAATAAACGTGATTGACACTCGTACTCGTAGATTTATGGAAATTCTTTCAAGTCTAACTGTAATCAACTAGACTGTCGCTATAAAGTTATTTAGTGTGATTTATAATTAAAAATTACATGTCTACAGTAATTCTCTGATCAAAAACAAAGCTTTTGAAACCTACAATTCTATAACACCACAAATATAAAACAAAAAAAAAATCTAATAACCAAACAACCTCGTACCATATTCAATACAAAGTAGAGACAATAATTACATAATCCATGTAATTTGTGGTGTATATAGGTCGCGGCGATCAGTGATGAGCCGTCGCTACCAAATGCACGCACCGCCCGCGGCTTAGATCGCTCGTTTTGTGGGGTTAGGAGTTGGTGATAAGCGGCAGCGAGAGCGGATTTGGTTTTTATGGTAATTAAAGGGTTTTTAAAGTCTTAGCCATCGTATCTGTTTTGAACAATGCTACAACTACTATTATTTTAGTTAGCAAAAAATAAGACAAAACAAAAATTGATGATGGTTTATTATTTTATTTTATTATTTTAGGAAAGCTTACAGACTATTATATATGATTATAACAATCATATATATATCTAAATTGCTATTATCAAGATTCCACAGATAACTTCAAAATTATAAACCTCCTCATAGTTACTTCCAAAATTACAATATAAAACTACCAACTTTCAACACAACAAAAAAACAAACAAACTTAATACTGCAGTACAATAAAAGTATTGATTAATCAAAACGTTGTCTGCCTATTTAATTGTTATCTGCGCTGTAATAAACAAACCGAGGCAAAGCCGTATCATACTTTTCTCGAAGTCAGGTTACTTTCGTATACATAACATCAAGCTTGTTATTCCGGAAGAGTAAGGCAGAGATACACCCATGCATGGGTACGTACACATGGATGGATGGAGAGTGGATGTACATTCCACGTTTCGCCAGTTATGTTTTAGTCTAGTCATCTAGTGCCATCAACCGTGCCTAAATCCAGACTTCGTGGCTGCTACTGAGACATTCTTGATAAAAAAAAAACTAATAACACTGTCGTATAATTAGTCCAAAAAAGTTATAATTCATCATATGCCTAGCCTTTTCCCAACTATATTGGGGTCGGCTTCCAGTCTAACCGGATGCAGCTGAATACCAGTATTTTACATGGAGCGACTGCCTATCTGACCTCCACAACCCAGTTAATACTAGGTAATACAATACCCTTTGGTAAGACTGGATGTCAGAATTTCAGGTGACTGACTACCAGTAACGACTGCCAAATATCTATATATATGGCAGCCGGGACCAACAGCTTAACGTGCTTTCCGAGGCACGGAGGAAACTCGGTATGTCGGGCGGTCACCCATCCACAGACCGACCTAGGCAATCACAGCTTTACCTAAAGATCGACCTGGATGGCAGTTCTTATTAAACCACGAGCTCCTCCAAAAAGTTAAAATTATACAAATATAATATAAACCGCTACCCGCTATAACCCGCCACCACAACCCCGGTTTCATCGACCGCCATTATGCCGTGAGAACACAACAAGTGACCATGGCACTTGCCACCGATCGGTCATTATCGATCGTGAACTATTGTCTGAGATCGTTCTACCTCTCGAGATACTACCGCTAAAAATATACACCCAAAGATTTATGGCTAACACCATTTTTGTACTGCAAATTGATAAGACGGATTTCTAGGTCATACTTTGTGTTGGAAGTTTGAAGCCAGATGTTTTTGTCATTAATATTGTCTGATAAAAATGAGGTGAGTCTGGGTTTGGGTTGGAACTGATATTGGAGACAATGAGCTGGTTTTTGTTGGTGAACAATGGTCTGGAATGGTCTAGATATGTATTAGGCTAGGCTAGTGTTTGAGACTTGTTCACAGATGGTTTTAGTTTCAATGACTAACTTGACTTTTGGTTTTTGTTGTATCAATTTTGGATCTCGTTTGTGCGTGAATCAGTCCATACTACAATTATTTTAATATTGTTTATTAGCTCAGGTCACAATGATCCACGGGTGAGTAACAGGAAACATAAAATATATGTACTTATGTGTGTAATGTTATTACGCTCACAGAAAATTCATAGAAAAACATTCATATTTACGATATCATCGTGGTACAATATCATGATGGACGTTTATTATAATTCATAATGCCATTAAAACTCGACTGTATTATTTCTAATAAATAATAATAAAATATTAAAATCTTTATTAAATCGTTGTTACAATAAATTCTTAATCTAACTTAACGTTAATAATAAATGTAACAAGTTATAACTAAACATGGTTATGAAACAGAGGTCCCCAAACTAGGCTGTGCCTGTATCTTGGGGGCCAGAGTTGCGTTAATTTTAAATTAATAGGTAGGTATACTTATTATCTACGAACAAAAAATAAAATGACATTTGAATAGTACTTATAATAGTTTAAATTAAAAAGTAAGCATATACTTCTTTGAGTTGGGTATTTACATAAAAAATATGTGTATTTTAAATTCCGTTACAGGGAAACCTCACTTTAAACACGTATACCACATCCTTAAGAGGAAACGCGAGTGGTCTTTTCTCCATACAAACGCTCTCGCCTGTTTTCTTTTTGGTTAATGACCCTAGAGCAATGAGTTTTTACAGAATATTAAATATTAACTATTTCTATGCCCCTATGTTTTCCTTTTTGGGGGATAAATTATTTTTATAAGCACTAGAACCCTCAAAAAATGCTCAAAATTTCTTGTTTAGATCGCTGTTAACAGAGTCCTAGTGTACAAATTTGACAACTATTAACGAAAAAAGAAAAACATAGCGGCGTAGTATATAACCTCCTTATTCATTGTCTAAAATATCTTTCAAATTGGTTCAATATTGGAGGAGGAAATAGGCGAGAGCCAAACCTCGAATTATAACTTTTTTCTGTAGTTGTCCTTATCGCACGAATTTGAGGGCAGGAGGACGGAGAGAGACAGCGATAGTGGAGAGAGACAGCACTCGCATTTCCTCTTAAAATCAAGATGACACTATTTTTTCGCCACACCCATATCACATATTGCAATACCATCTACCTAAAACCCCAATTTGTCAGTAACAATTAATATGTTTACATTATTACCCAGAACCACTAGGGCAAAATACATGAATCACATTTAAAACCACAGGGTTACACAATTTTTGGGTCAAAACTCGTCATTTTGTAACACAATACCCACTGAGACCGCATAAGCTTTGTAGGGTTAAATGTACAAAATATGTTCGTTGAAAGTAATATTGTGGTGTATGTTATGGACATTTGGAACATCAGAAGTACGTGTCTTGTGTTTGTAAGTTATTCTGGAGTTTCCAATATTGGAAAGTACTTTGTTTCTTTTCAGCTTTTGTCACAATTATGGAGACATGATTGTGACAACCAACCTACACTGAGTCCCGCAGAGGGTTCTATTCATTGATTAGGGATGTGCGTATTGCTCAGTACTAACTCAAACTCAAATACTTTATTTCAATTAAGCCATTACAGGCACTTTTGAATGTCAGAAGAACAATTCTCAAAAAAAAACGAAACTACGAGTGCAATACGTCATTCCGAAAGCCACCATGCCGAACCACACGCCACCGAATGCCCGCAACAACGAACACTGCGAGCACGAAAGCACGCAGATCGGCACACCGCAACAACGAATGCACAACAACTTGGCTGTGGTTGCCATATAAGCAGTCGCTCAACGTAAAACACTGGTGCATCTAATGAAAGCCGGTTCCAATATAGTTGGAAAAAGCTGGGGAGATGATGATTGGTGAACAATGACAATGGTATAAAGTTAATTAACTAAAATGCGCTTTTGAACCTTCAGGCCAAAATGTTGTCCTGGTTTTGATCTTGTTAGTCAAATCAGGACAGTGAACGTTTGGACCATTTACGATGATGACCTCATCCTTTACTACAGTTTCTCGTAAAATCAAAATAAACATAAAAACAAAACACCTGCCTACTGTCTCCCTACCAACAAAAAAACTTAAAAAATCAAACACCACTTTAAATGATTAACGGCACTCCATAAGCGCTGGATACCAGAATAAATCTTGAAAAAATATTATAATTTCTTCCATCTATAAATCTAATGTAATCTTAATAAAAATGGCTGCGACTCAACGTAACATTGTCGTTTTGTATGAAAGTAGTTGGATATATTCATAGGCCGTGGGAACCTAGGGGACTACCCACGCAAGAATCAAAATTCTTCGTACATTTGTCATTCCAAGATTTGCATGGTGATATATTAGAGGCTTTTGTCGTGTGCCGTTCATGGGTAGGTACTTTTTTATTTTAGTGCTACGTAAGTTTAGTTCGTAAGTTACAGGTGATGTGGCGGAAGTCATGTGGGTTCTTACCCAGTGGTGGACCTGTGAAAGGTTGAGATGATTTCCTCTTCACTTTATAATAAAATACCGCAAGGCGTTTCTTTTTACTACAACGAGTTCACAAGGTACTCTACAAGCTTTACTGGCTATGAATGCCCAAGCCAAGTGATCCATCAAAAATCTCAAAAATATCCTTCCAAGAGCATTTTTTTTAATATTCAGCTTGGTACTTAGCTTGGACTTCGTTGAACGCTATCTGTCAAATAACTCAATCAAAACTATCTATCCGCTGAGGGATAACACATACCTATATTTTCTAATTCCTATTACAATAATTATTTTACAAGTCATTTACCTATACAGTACATACCCTTTCTCAGTCCCGTAAAGGCTCATTATCGTAAAAATACATTAAGATTTTCATCTCATCTTATTAATAAGACAGCAGTGGTCTTATAAACAATATTACATTCGTTGAGCGAACAATTTGTTTGAGTCAGTAAGCCATGCACCTCATCGATTAAGCCAGATATGGTTCAAATACACTATCGTAAATAAGGGGCTAACTAGGATCTTATTAAATTGAACACTACGGACTATGCAGAAGACCCACTGCTTTACAAAAACACACTACGTTAAAAGTCCACAATGCAGGGACAGATAAGGCTAGGTTTTCTTCGAATTTAAATATTTTGGGCTAGCTTTGCTTAGCATTTTGACAGTATTGATGAACCGGAGGACTAAAAGAAAGTGTCGTATTATAACAATAACGGAAAAATCTAAAATAACAATAAAATAATAATAAACATACACTACCGAAAAACTGGTGTTGTACCTAGTATAGCTTTTACAGTGAGGTAAGTCGCAACTTTACCCCGCAGTGAGATTTTTTACAAAAAACAGCCTCTTCGTTCCTACCTCTTTGTTCGTACCTAGTGATACTTCTGCAGTCTCTGTTTACCCGCATTTAATCTATTCAGGCTGGTCTATTGAGGCACATTTTTAATTAGGCATGCACAAGTGTTTATCGATGAGCATCCGATGCGCTTTATGGTAACCTTACGGTACCTTTTTATACTAACAGTAACAAGGTGTTTGAGAGGGTAAAATTAAATTGAATAGCTTTTTACATAGGTCTCTATCACCATTGATTGATAATGAGTTATCATTATTAGAGAGCGCAGAGCCAGGAGGCTAATTGGTGACGATAAGCTGGTTATCAACTTACATAGCCTGGCCCACCGTCGCAAAGTGTCTATGTGTAAATGTCTGTCGGTCTTCTACAGACTGTACTTCGGAGAGTGTGTGCAAGAGCTCCACGAGCTGATCCCACCATCTCCCTTCTTCCATCGGGGGACTAGGTAGGACTAGGTATCGGTGATACACCGATACCTAGTCGACATTCCACACATTTGAACGAAGCGCTTTGCTGGGTCCATTATTATGCGCACAGCCAAGGAGTGGAATTCCCTGCCTGCGTCGGTTTTTCCGAGTTCATATAACCCTAATCTGTTTAAGTCGCGAGTAAACAGACTTCTACTGGGTAAGCTCGTTCCATCATCGACATCATCTCTGCCCTTAGGGCAAGATTGAAGTCAAGAGCAAGCCCATTTATAATAATAAAAATAAAAAACTGCCTAGCGGTGTCCGCTTCCAGTCTAACTGGGTGCAACTGAATAGCAGTATTATTCATAAAGCGACTTCCTATCTGACCTCCACTACAAGGTTAATACTGGGTAATACGGTACCCCTTGACAAAACTGTGATCCGGGTACGTCCTTAAACAGCGACCAGTCATCGAGGGCCAGGCATCCTATAAACTTTCGGTGACCTCACTGCGATCCCCAAGCCGCCTGCCAAGCGTAGGGATTATGGCAACCCTCCCTTTAGGAGGAGGACTTTGTTCAGCAGTGGACGTGTTCCGGCTGATGATGATGATAAGACTGGTTGTAAGACTTTCGGGCTACTGGTTACTTAAAGACTGTCTATCTTCACTTAACAGCGAGGACCAAGGACGTAACGTGCTTTCCGAGGCACGGAAGAAACTCGATATGTAATGGGCGGTCACTCATCCACGAACCAACTTAGACAAGCACTACTTAAGTTGCCTCCTGATCAGAAGGTCTAAGTAGCAAAATGTCCAACAGCGCAAAATGTCTAATGAGCACTAAGTTTACTTAGCAAAATGTCCATGTAGCAAAACGTCCAACTATCGGATGGTCTGTCTAGCAGGACGTCTATTTAGCAAATCGTCAGATTCTCAAAATGTCTGGATACTCAGGCACAAAATTCTTGAAGATCGGCCCGAGCGGATTTTATATTATTTAAGGTTCCATTAAATAGGTGGACAAATTTTAACACAGCGTTCAGTAGGTCTAACCAAACATATAACAAAAAAAACATTAAATAAACTGTTTTTTTTACTTAAAATAATTAATTGCGTCACTCTAGAACAAACTCATCCTTTATGAGTAGGTACTTAAATGCGGTTTTCTTATGGTTTTCTTATTATTTTTTACCATCGTCCTTATTTTGGTAGTCTGAATGATTTCTGAAGTTTTGTCCACCTATTTTAATGGGTCTTTAAATATAGCCATGAGCTTCTCATTGACTTAAAATGGCTGTCATTAATTAACCAGATCCTAACGGATTCCGGTAGCGTTTTATAATGTTTCCCTACAAGTTCATGTATGTATGTGTACATCCATCATAAGGATCCAAAATCACCGCCTTTCCATTAACACAACCAAGAAACAAAACCGAGCACATTCCAAATACAAATTTTTAACTACCTAGTAATCGCACATAAATCACCAAGATTACTCAATTTGGTGATTTTACTACCTATTTGCATACCCACTAGTAATCTGTGCGTTTTGACGAGTGTGTGGCCGAGTGTACATAAATTATGCGCAGGCGACGTTAATGTCAATCTTATTGTTGTTTGATGTCGCATTCTTGGAATTAGCCGAGATTTCGAGTTGAATCGTGGGTGCATAGCTTTATGTTGCGTCTTTTTGTGTAGAAGTGTTGAAGTCGGTTTGTCTGGTTTAATTTAAGAATTGTAATGATGGTCGTGTCATGGAGAGAGTCGTAAGTTACCGGATTCGTTTTGATTGCTTCAGGTTTAGTAAGCTGGGGGAATATAGTTAGCGTGCATGTCATAAGCCTCTCAAATCGATATTTGCCGATGCAATCTAAGTCTTGTATCCTTTCAATGTTACTTTCATAATCATCTGCCTGGCATTTTGTTAATTAAAATGGGGTTGGTTTTCAGTATAACCAGTTGAATACTAGTATTCTAGATGCAGTGACTCAGGTCAGGCCTTTAAAACAATTTTTATAATATGCATTGTTTTAAATGTATTAACTCTACCCAAATTATATTTCCCTTAACTTTATCACCCTTGCAAATTATGCTCTATAAAAAGGCTCACAAAATAAATCTTAACACACATAATATCTCCTTAGGGGCACAGCAGACCTCCAAGTGGTACAAATCGATTACGAATCGATGACATTGCTTTACGATATTATGTAAATCGCTCTAGTAGCTCATGACTAATGTGTCAGATGGCGCCACGAGCGAACTTACGATATTTTCGAATTTATATTAAATAATCAGTGTGTGGGCTCTGCGATGTTTTCTAGCGCCATTGCCAACTGTTGTTATTCCGTATTTGTGTGTAACAGCTTTATAGAGTGTCGTGAGCTTTTAGTTATGGTTGTGAATGTTACGGCATTTTGTCACCTTAATATTCTGACTTTGAATATGTTACCAATAAATTTTATTTTGATCTTTGATTGAAAATTGCCTTAAGGATTTTTACCATAATTCTTGATTACTGCTCGGACATAAGACATACCTCGTCTCAGAGAGCTCCCACTGGCCCAAATACTAAATCACCACTGCTCACCCTCACTGCAAAATATGATCTACTTATACTACATTATAAGGTGCACATAAAAAAGGCATATAGATTAAAATGTACTAAAACATATCAAAAAGAAATGTACACAAAAAAGGATACTAAACTTTACTCCAACATAAACTCCAATTATTTTCTGAAAAAATGGACAATGCCCATTATTACAAGATTATTTCGCATAATAACTAAAGAGAATCACATCACGTACTACGCAACGAGCCTCAATTAGAGAGCACTATCTGTAACGCGGCTCGCCCATAAGGAAGACAGGCTTATCTGAAATTTCTAATCTTCCTGACTCACATACATGCGTTCGCGAAATTACCTCAATTTACCCGGTTCACTCCCGGCTGAGTCAAAAAGGGCACAGTGCACGACCGTGACTAACAATGCTACTGATTGTTACGTTGTTTTTGGCATAGGTGAAATACGTGTGTGCCCAAATTTTTTTAGGAGAAGAATACCGGTTTCGCTAGACATAAATGTTTATCTTTGGGTGTCGAAAATGTCTCGTTACAGTTTCTATGACATCTTGATTATTGTCATTTGTTTTGACCTTGTGTCATTTTATCAGAAGTACTTTTTTACTTTGTTATGACTGGTCAGATCAATAAAAATATTCTTACAGAGCAAATAATGATATAATTTTCCAGTTTTAATTAAAACCCATAATTTTTCTCTGAGCCTAATTAGAAAGTTAAATTTTTATATTCAAATTCAAATTCTCACAAGCGAGTATAATGCAAACAATAATCGCATATTACATTCCAAAATATTGTTATAATCCAAAATAATGAGGCGAATCGTTATTTACTGCTGAAAGTGCACCAAGCACGCGGCGGCGCACAGTGAAACTGTAGCACAATCACATATTTTACGCTTTTGTATGAGTTTAATTGAGTAAGAAGAGACCCGAAACCGCTCCCAGCGGGGTAACTTCCAAATTTATTTACAAAAAATTCGCAAAAGACCCCCATTACTTATGTCGCGAGACGCAACATACCCGTAGCGATGCTCACTTCTGTAATATTAAGTGTGAGATACGACCTTATTCGCGTTGACCCAGATTTTAATACGCCTCGCACTGCTCTTTATGATGACTTTTTGAAAAATGTAATTTTTAATTCCGTGCAGGGACGGACCGAATTGAATGGGCCCACGGATGATTCGTTTTAACTGTATCGTTTATAAATTGTTGTTTCTTATGCGATGCCGACGGAAGTCTGTCGATATTTTAAACTAAATTAATGCGGCCGTGTACGCCAAAATTGGCGTTGTCGTTTTCTCGAGAAAATCGAATGCCCTTTTTAATTTCCATTTTTTGCATATATATCATATTCTCTTTTATCACTATCAATATGATCTTAACGAGCTTCGTTAATTAAAATTATGCTTTCTTTTGTTGCAGTCGTTCTTCGGGCGGACGTACAACAACCTGTCTTCGATCTCGGAGTGCAAGAACAACGGGGAGTGTGTGATCAACAAGAAGAACAGAACGGCTTGCAAAGCCTGCAGGTTACGGAAATGTCTCCTGGTTGGAATGTCAAAGTCGGGCTCACGGTATGGGAGACGATCGAACTGGTTCAAGATCCACTGCCTGCTCCAAGAGCAACAACAGCAACATATACAGCACATGCAGACCAGTAAATCGCCGCCTACTTTTAACTCATCTATGAACCCGTCGTATCTACCGACGAACCTACTCCCTGCGGCAGCATTAGCAGAATATTATAAGAACTCAGAAAAGAGTCCTTTTACGGATGATGTGACGCGGCAAAGTGTGTCACCATCAGATTCAGGAGCATCATCAGCAGACCCTGAAGACGATAACAGTTCTAGAAGTACAAGTGGCCTCAGTATCTTCAGACCAGCGTCGTCTCCCTGCAGCGACAAAGACGTACGGTTACAAGCGATTAGAAATCAGAGTAAAGATAGAAAACGGAAGCCTACAATGCCTCCATCGCCTTTTGGAACAGTGTCTACGCCTCCAAGTTTCTCGCCAAGAAGTGCTCCATACTTACCACCCCAGTTACATTCTATGAGAGCAGCACCGCCAGGACTGGCAACTTGGCAGAACCGAAACGGTGGAGACTTGCTACTTCATTCACCAGCAGTTGCAGGTGTAGCCATAGATCAAGACCAACCTATAGACCTATCGCTAAAGTCTACCGCCATGATATTCAGAAGTCCTAAAAATGACGAAGTTAGTGATTCAGAACCAGAGTTGTCAATCGACTTGAGCGAAGAGAACAGTAAAGAAATGATGAAGAATCCTTTAGATCTCTCACTTGTCCCAAAACGGACGGAAGAGGTGCCAATGACTGGTTGATTTTTTTTAGTGTTTTTTGTACTATTCTGTACAGCTACGGTTTTCTATTTATATGTAAATAATATTTTAGTATTCTTGTTAATACTCCTTCACGCCATACAGTATTTAGCTGATTACATTCCTTTCTTCTTGATTACCTGATCTTATTTACCATAATTAGCGTTTACTTAGTTTTTAATTCAAGTCATGGACTTATAGTTTTAAGTAGTAAAGCAAAGTACAGTAGAAGAAATATGAGGAATGACATTGTAATTAGATACAGCTATTTGTAAGTAGGATTTAATCAATGTTATTTCTTTATTGTGTTGTAGACATAACTCCGCATGAGCAGCTTCAGAATTAAAGAACTATTTTCATAATCATTTTATAGAATTTGAGTGAAAACGCAAGATTCAAGGTACATTTTTGAAGAACAATAAATGATATATTTTTGGATGCATACGAATTGAAACTTATGCCAAGTAATTTATAAGAAAAAGGTCGTAACTTAAAAAGGTCGTATCTCCAAAGGGTTATGTCTAAACACATCCAACTATAGAATGTGCCAGTGTATGTTTTACCATTTTAGTTAATGTCTTATGGGATTAATGGCCAGTTAAAACGAAGCTCAAAATTTTAATGTACAAACTTAAGAGTCTTGTTAAAATTTAGTTTTTGTTTTATGTACTTAATAATTAAGTATTTATTTCTGTAGTTTTAGGCCAGTTTGTATTGAGTCATTTTTTTTAATTTTCTTAAGTATTTTTTAAGGTTTTAGTTTTTAATTTTAGCGTAATTTTGATTTTGATATGCTTGTGTTATGCCTTTGTTATTTTTTTATTTTGTTGAAGATGTTTTAAGACAATGACACATTCCAATGCTCATTTCATTCCAGTACTTAATTTTATTGTATTTTTTTTTATTTTCTGGTGCCAGTATTTGCTGTTTTAAGACGTTTTGTACTCTATTATCTAGAACATAAAACTTTATATATTTTGTATTGTATTAACAATGTGAAATAAATAACTTTTATTGAAGTTAGAATACTCAAATACGTATCAGTCCATAAGGCTAAAAATAGTTTTGAGGGATTAATTTATTTCAAAATGGAGGTTGTTAGATTTCTACAATAAAAAAGGTGCCATTCAAATATATATTGTACAGTGAGCACATTTATAAATATCGTAGTACAGAAAACGTCACAATTTTTGTAAATAAATAAGTAAATAAAGATACTTTAGTTTCTTTGGCCAAAATAGTTCATAGTAAAAGTTGTTCATTAAAGTACAAGCAGCAGGCTTACTTACGATTTTTTCTACTTCAATAATATTATGGACCAATTAAAATATAATTGTAAAAATAAACAAAATGAAGTAAAATTATCAAACCAGTGTAAAAATATCTGGAATATTTTTTTTATAAATTTATTTCATGGCGAAACTTAGGCATACCTACCACCATCTTCTGCCTAATCGTTTTGTAAAAGCTGCCGTGAAGCTATGTGTTTACTTTAAAAATGGTATAAGTTTAGTTATACTAAGTAAGCCTGCAGTACTGACTAAGTTATCAAGTTTGAGACATAATTGTTGTTATCAGTGTGATACGATATTTTTTTTAATCTATGTGTTTACATTTTTTTTACATTTTTAAGTAAATTTTAATATATTTGAGAGAAAAAAATAATAAAAAGCGAGTGCCTTTATATGTTTTGAACTTTTATTTACATTCTCCTTTTAATAATGACAAAAATTCAAGCTACTTTCAGCATACATAATTCGGCGGCATCAGCTGGAAGATAATATTATGAAAGTTGAATTGATTCGGTCGTAAGAGCTCGAATATAACAAAATGAAAAGTATGACGAAAAATAAGTTGCTGTGAAGCTATATGCATTAGCTTCACAGCCGACTTGGAAATCTCTAAATAGACTCCGAACCCAGGTCGGCCGTAGCAAAGACAATCTCTTCAGATGGGGGTTCACGGACGGTTCAGATCTCAAGTGCGTATGCGGCGTATCTCCACAGACAATGACCCACCTTCCATCTTGCGCTGTATGCCCTGACACCTGCACACTTGACGATCTAATGACTGCATCAGCGAGTGAAGTTCGCGTAGCTGAATATTGGGCCAAATTTATTTAATTTATTTAATGTATTTTGTGAAGATTTGCCATCGACACGCTAAGAAGAAGAAGCTTCAAAAGCTCTAGAATTGAAAAAAAAACACTTCGTTTTCTGATCACAGTAACAGATGCTTATCGTACCTACATTTACAAAACATTTACATAAATACGTATATGCATAAAGGTAACATTTAACCCAATTTTACACAATACACAAACAACATAACAAATTGTTCAACATGGTCGTGATACATTTCAAAGAGAAAAATAACATGCTCAACTCACTCCGTGGAAATAAAAAGTCAAAAATATTCAAATTTCACAAAACACAACATTGACAAACAGACAAACAGTGTTTACAAGCAAACAGTCACACTAAAATATTCATGAACTCTGAGCATTTCTTGAAACATTTATTTCCCATGAATTTTTTTCCATAATAATTCCTATATAGACTCACTGGGCTGATTTCGTTTCGAGATTATTCAAATTTAAACGTAATCCGTTTGAAAATATGGTTTATTTTAAGATAATTGGTGAGAATATTCCTCACTGGGCTGATTCTGTTTTGGGATTATTCAAATTTAAACTTACTCGTTTCAAAAATATGGCCCATTTTGTGTTGATTGAAGATGGCTGGAGTGAATATTCAGATGTATTTTTGTGTGGCTACTGTGAACTACTGTTTTCTTTTTGATTAGTCAAATGAGTTCACATGTTCTCAGAAAATGCTCCTATGATTACACTTACTGTTTGAAGAAACACTGTTTAATTTTGTATGTTATTAAGGATGTATAATTAGGGTAAGCTGAGCCGTATTCTGTACGTTAAAAAAGTAACACAGTCGTACGTGTACATTGGAAGTTGATACGTAGTTCAAATCGTAGACTTCATGCCAAAGTAAGCATTTGCTGCAATACCGCTTTGAAATAAACATTTCTTTTTGTTAAAAAAATTGTTTAAAGATACAACTGAACTATTCAAACACCGGCCCCGCGTGATATGGGGCCTGTCGGCTTGAAGTCCTTATAGAAAGCGCTTTAAAAAATTAAGGCCTATTGGTATTCAATATCCAACTGCGAAACTCCTGGGAATCGAACTCTCAACGACATGCCATCATATTAAACCAGCAATGAAGTCTCTTAAATCTTCAAATTGTGAGCGGAAAATAATATTACAGTATGACATTATTAATAATTAAATCAATCATAAAGGCATTTTTATTCGCACAGACACAGACACATGAAAAATTCCAGTGTACACTTACGACCACAATTAACAGCACACAATTGTAATAATAATGAGCTCTTTAAACTCATAATCCAGTATCCGCAAACAATAAAGGCAGCGTTAATTTGTAAAACATAACAGTACAACTCGAAATGGTTTAACAGAATAAAGTTTTAACTGATTTAATTGAACTTATTAAGTCTTTCCGTTCTTATTGTCACGCCGACCCTTAACACTGCACAAGAATAAAAATCAACCTTATGTGTCAAGCAATAAGGAAGAGTTACACTTTAGGAGGTGCACAAAAATAATTTCGACATGATTTTTGTCACTCAATTTAAATTGAAGTCATGTCGGTCGAAGTAACAAATCAAATTTTTTCGCAATGAAAGCCTTTTCCCGATATAGTTGGGTGTTTACGCGGCACGAAATAAATGCGTCTCGTTAGTTGGATAATGACAGTTTTGTTGTATTATTGACATGTACTGGTGAGGACAGAGGTGATTAATTTTGACGGCTGTGACAGACTGCAGCGGCTGTCAAGTGTTTGTGATGTGTCAAGTTTTGATCTCGTTTAAATAACGTAGGTATAGGAAGAGGAGACCGAGTAAATTGTTCTTGTATTGTTGTTAATAATTTTGATCTAAGTCGAGTGGTGTACATTGGCCTCGGATTGAACGATTTGGTGGTAATAGGGAACGCCTTTGTACAGCAGTGGGATGACACAGATTAACTGTAACAGTAGTAGTTTTGATAACCAAAAACCTTACATAATGGCAACAACTAATTAATGTTAAATTTTTCAGTTTGAGTAAAGTTATTGCAACACATACCTATACGATGATTCTCTGATTACGATAAGTTTATATAACTAACTAAATGACATATTCTGACATAGAAACTGAAACCAACAAAATAAGAATTTTGCGTTTTAAAAAGTGGTCGCTTTAGCATGATAATAAGGCAAAAGAAAATAATAATGCTTCTAAATATTTCAATTCAAAAACCGTACAAATACAAATGAAGCACATTTATTCGCTCCTTTTTACAAATGTTATCCGCCGAGAATCGCACAAAAATGCGCAAAACGACAACAGAAAACACCCTTAAGACATTCCATGCAAAAAAATTCACACACAAATCAAGCAGAAAGTGGCGAACAACTGTATTCACCTGTACTACCAGTCGCTTGCCGATTTTAACGAGGAAACACATCGCACTAATTGAGATTGCACCAGAGAGTCTCAAAAACTCACGTCATTATAGCCAAAGAAGGTGGTGATTTATTTGCACGTCAGCGGAATAGACGTCGCGAAATGAGAGCAGTGAACACTTTTTTCATTGATTGTACTGCCGAATCTTCGCGGGGTCGGACTGATTGGCGGGGTTTTTTTTGTAGTTAAAATAACCTGGAGTAAATATGTGGGTTGGTGAAACAGTACTTCTTAATTATAAGAAGTAATAGGGAAGCAATATAGGTAGGTAAGTAATAACTTTTCATCCTCATGTAACCTTAGTAATATCACAATGACTGAGCAATTAGATTACTGTGCTGCGTCTCGCGGGTTCGATCCCCGCTTGGAACAAATATTTGTATGTCCTACAGATAATAATAATTGTTCCGGGTTCGGTTTTTTGTGTTTGTAAATGTTAATGTTTGTAAAAGCACCCACGATACAGTAGAAATTCTTAGTGTGGGGCAGTGTTTTAAAAAAACGTTTGAAAGTAGTATCTACACAAAAAAGTAGAAAGTGCTTGTTCAGATGAAAAACTATTGATTCTGTTTCCATTTCCTGTATATCGGAAGATACGCTAATAACAACATTCATTTATTCTCAGGCAGCTTTGGCACATAGATACAGACATAATACTAGACGATTCTGTTCAATAAAACAACAATTATTTGTGTTAGTAAATAGAGCATTAAAACTATGATAGTAACACAAGTAACTTGAACACTTAAGTCACTGCTAACCTCAAATAAATTGGAATAAGGGCAGAATAATGATGATTAAGTCTTATCCTTAGTTAAGCTTGGAAGTGCAACCACGATAAAATAATTATTCCATATGAAGTGTTAACCAGTTTTCGTCAAAAAAATCGGTTAAGTGAAATCAAAAATTAACCAAAGTAACATAATATGCGACGTTAAATATTTTGATCATCATCAAGTTCACAACTTTATAGTCTGTCAGACCCTTAAAAATTAAAATGGTAATATGAAATGCATTCGGTTAAAGTTGCTCATTTACATTTTAACCGTTGGATTTAACTGAAAAAGGTTAAATACAGCCAGTGTCTTAATCTTTTTTTGTGGGCTAAGTACGTTTTACCTTGACTAGAGGTTACGAACATCATCATCATCAGCATATAATGTTCCCACTGCTGGGACTCAGGCCTCCTCTCTAGAAGAGGGATGGGCTATGATCTATCTGCCCAGTGCGAATTGGCAGACGTCACATGTCTTCGAATTTTTTGGTTCTAAGACATGCCGGTTTCCTCACGATGTTTTCCTTCACCGTTTTTAAGTACATACTCGTACATACAATGAATCATTAAAATTAAGTATCTATTTTTCCTCTAATAATAATAAAATACTTTTAAAACGGAAAATATAAAAGGGCGTCAAAAAATTCGTCCCTGTTGCTATCAACCGGAAGTCTGAATCTCTAAGTTTTGTACAGCAATGGCCCCTTGTATGGTCTTTCTTTACCTTTTTGAGAATTTTCAAAACAAACACAAGCAACCCAAATTCTTGTAAAATGAGAAAGTATGCTGTTAGGTAAGCGATAGGTATTAATTTCATCGACGCAAAGGTACAATAAATATTATTACATTATTATGAATCAGAGAACACGTTACAAAAATGAAGTAAAGAATGATTCTCAACGACATTTTCGCGCCCACAGCGGCGGCGATTTCTCAATAATATTATTTACATTTTGTCCACTATAATTACTGTTTGTCACACTGTGCAGTTGATGTCTTATAAAATGTTTAACATACAACTTTGGTTTTCATATTGACATGAAGTCAAACGATCATGTTTTTTCATCGATTATTATTTTCGAGAGTCCCTTTAATCATTATTAAATGAGTTATTTATTTTATTCAATAATAATCCTATCTGCATTTTGTTGTCATTAAAACTCTTGGTGGTGGAGCCACGTGGTTTAATGCCCAGGGCAGACAAAATGTTATTGAGTTCTTCCTTCAGTATAATAAATTCTAAGTGAAAATCATGTCTATTTCCCACTAGCTTTTGCCCACGGCTTCACCCGCGTGGATGTCGGTTCAACTACAAAAATGACGATTTCCCATACAAACTTTCATCCCCTATTTAACTCCCTTATGGGTTGAGTTTCGAAAAATCCTTCATTATTCCTTGTCTACATTATAAAGGGAACGTCTGTGCAAAATTTCAGCTTTCTAGGTCCAACGGTTTGGGCTAGACGTTGATGAGTCAGTGAGTCAGTCAGTCAGTCAGTCAGGACTTCTCTTTTTATTTCTATAGATATATAGATAGATGAATGTAGGCAGAAATCACAGAACTCCATCTGTCACGATATTTACACACTCCTTGAACCTCGTTCACATTCAAACATGTGGTCATACACGCACGAAACAGTTGCCAGTACCTCAAAATAATACTAAGACTATTCCACTTCTAGATTACGACGTATGATAGGTACTTGAAACTCTGAAGCAACGAAACGGTAATATGTATGTGAATCAAAAATATGTAGGTATATTACAGGAATTCTTTAAAATTAAATAAATAAATCTAAATTATGTGTCTTGGTCCAGATATTATTTTTAGCAAATATTTACCGAAATATTAAAACAAATTTCGCGACACCTTAGATTTTATTACCATTTTTATTATTTGCAAAACCTTAAATACCATATTTTATTGCTTATTAATAGTCCGTTGTTCTTTAAAATAAAAACGAAACTATTATTTAATTCTCTTTTATATACAGCGGCACCTATAAAAAGTAACACATTGAGTCATTCCGC
Organism: Diarsia mendica; assembly: GCA_949316265.1. Lineage (NCBI taxonomy): Eukaryota > Metazoa > Arthropoda > Insecta > Lepidoptera > Noctuidae > Diarsia > Diarsia mendica. The sequence goes on along the minus strand of OX438904.1, from coordinate 21,525,227 downwards.
CCGATTTGAGGACAAAAATATTATTGCACATTATAATCGATACAAAGCAAAGTTCAATCGATGCATAAAATACGAAAATCAGACAATCGTAATATTCGGTGTGCATAATTTTAGCATAATTTAACTAAATGTCATAATATTGACAACGGGGGGCGTTTGTTCATTTACAAACAAATCGCTTTATACAACTAGACAAATTACAAACTGCCAATAAAGTTATTAGGATTATAAAAATGGACGAATCTATGTAGGTTGATCGAATATTAAGTAGATTAAAGCCAATATAAACATCATAACATAACGCTATTTAATCCTTGATGGCAAAGTTGTACCTAAAATACACCCACCACGTCCCATGTAATAGGGGTGACTGCCTCGTTGGTCTAGTGGTCGCAAATGCGACTGCTGTGCATGAGGTCCTGGGTTCGATTCCCGGGTCGAACAAAAAGTGCTATTGGGTTTTTCATTAGAAATTTCCCAGTAGTAGCCCGGAGTTTGGAAGTTGGCGGTATAATACCCCCGTGCCTCGGAAAGCACGTTAAGCCGTTGGTCTTGCGCCTGATCTCTCTCCGGTCGTGTCGGATTGCCGTCCCATCGGACTATGAGAGAAAAGGGAACAGAGAGTGCACTTGTGCCTGCGCACACACTTGTGCACTATAATATCTCCCGCGCAGTTGGCTCAATCTCTGCTAAGATTGGCCGCCGTGACCGAAAACGGTCAGGAGGACTATTAATAGGGGTGAGTCTCGCCTTCAACTGGCCACAAATCCCGACTCCGTGGCTGCTACTCCGTGGCTGCTGCTATTACCCGACCCGGGAACGGAACCCTCATGCTCAGCACTCGCGCTTGAGACCTACTACTACTACTAGACTAACGAAGCAGTCTCATCATCATCTGCCTAGCCTTTTCCCAACTATATTGGGGTCGGCTTCCAGTCTAACCGGATGCAGCTGAATATCAGTATTTTACATGGAGCGACTGCCTATCTGACCTCCACAACCCAGTTAATACTAGGTAATACAATAATACCCTTTGGTAAGACTGAATGTCAGAATTTCAGGTCACTGACCACCTGTAACGACTGCCAAAGATCTATATATATGGCAGCCGGGACCAACAGCTTAACGAAGCAGTCTAGTATGTAGATTACAACTAAAAGTATTAGTAAAGTCACCGATTACATTAAAGGTCAAAAAAATACACAAGCAATTAATAAAATTCACGGTTTCCGTACGTTGTAAATTAAAGAATTTATATTACACCCATGGTTTCGATTGAAATCTGACCAAAGACATTTTATGGTATTCTAATTTTAAGAAGCTGCTTTTAATTTCGGAACCGTTAAGTATGAATTAATTATATAAATTTTATTTTGTTTTATATTTTATATGTATCGATATTTAATTTGTGAATAGAATAAGTAACGGAGTTTCCAAATTATCTTCCCTGTGGCGAAGCTGCTGTGATAGGCGATAATTTTTTAATCGATTTCAGAAATTAGATTTTTATTACAGTTCGTATTTTATTTTGTCTACGTAACTTGCGTTGTAGCACCACTGGGTGTCTCATAAAATCTTTGTTCTTAATTTTGCTGGGCGTTTTATGACTTTGTTTGATCTTTTTAGCTAGAGGTTATAAATATTATAAGTACTCTAGAGTAAAATAGTATAAAAAAATAATTAATTGAATTATTGATTGTAGCCGAAAAATAGGATCTTCTTTCAGACAGCTACCTCTTTCCCCCAACTTATCCAAAAAAGGTTTTTTTTTCTCATCTACCAGCCGTAGTCGATGTGAGGCATTTTTCTTTCATCCGCCCCTACCGATTAAGAACCTTTCTCATGTTTTTTTTTAAAATGTTGCCCCACACTAGGAATTTCTCCTGTATCGTGGGTGCGTTTACAAACATTGAAATTCACATCACAAACAACCAGACCCGGAACAACTATCTGTAGGTCATACAAATATTTGTTCCGTGCGGGGATCGAACCCGCGACACTCAGCGCAGCAGTCTAATCGTTTAGCCACTGCGCCAACCGTGCCGTCAAATTTACTGAAACTAGCACTACTTTGAGGAAACCTGCATGATATTTTTCAACGACATGTAAAGCCTAGTCGTTTATGGCTGGCATAAAAATTCAGACCAGTTTTGGCACTACACATACGAGAAAGAAAATTTACTGAAAATTTCAACATTTTCCTCATCCACCAAAATTATTTAAAACTAGCTGTTGCCAGCGGCTTCCCCCACAACAACTCGAAAAATATCCCACGGGAAAATAAAATCGGGATAAAAACTAATAATAATAGTCCTCCTGACCGTTTTTCGGCCACGGCGGCCAATCCCAGCCAATCTCAGCGGAGATTAGCCATCTGCGCGGGAGATATTATAGTGCACAAGTCTGTGCGCAGGCACAAGTGCACTCACTGGTTATAAACTATCTGTGTACTAAATTCTATCCAAACTCGTTCAGTGGTTTTTGTGTGAAAGAGTAACAAACATCCATCCATCCATCCATCCATTCATCCTCACAAACTTTCGCATGTATAATATTTAAAATTTCACCCACTACCTAATTCCATACAACTTAGTCATACATAAAGAATGTCTGAACAAAACTATCAGGGATTTGATCTAAAGCGGCGCAGGAGTGGTATTTAGGGAATCCTATGGTCTTCCACAAATATATGGGATCTGACACGAGCCTTAGATAGAGGAACAATGCCGTATCAAACCTAGCATTTTAAATAGGAAATACTTTAGTTAGTGTTTAGGTACCTATGGAGGAAGTATGGGAATGTTGGAATGGTTGCTGATATATATAAACTTACAGAAATATAATTTTGTAAATCTTTTGGCGGTAATGTAGTGCTGATGATTTTGTAATCTTAAAATGTTCGTTTTATAATGATTTTTCATGTGAGTACACTGTCTTTAGATTATTATAGGTCATATCTACTGTACTGAATGTTTAAATCAGGTGGATTAATCCAGATTTATCACGGTCAAAATAATCCCAGAAAAGTTTCATTCAAGTTTCATTGATTGAGGTCAAGAGCAAGCACATCTATAATGAAAAAAAAAACTACAGGGATAGGTATTTTAATCCGGATGAGTTCACGTTTCATTATCAATACAAACCTATAATTTATTAATATGACTATCTTATCTATAAATAAATAACACCCACGTTATATTTCTGCATATTATCTAAACACGACTATCGCGATGCTTGCGCCCCAAATGCTAAGTTCATTTGCCAACTATTTCTCAGCCATGTTAGGGTTGAATTCCTCCTTAACCAGTTGAAGCAGGAGTGACTACCTATCTGACCTCCACAACCCAGTAATTGGGTAATACGATACCAATAGGTAAGACTGGTAGGTAGTCTGACTTTTGTCTTTCGAGCTTTTCAATCCGAACGCCTATCAAAGATCTTTAAATGACAGCCATGTTTTCCGAGGCACGGATTGTACTCTGTGTCATAAATAGTCACACATCCATAGACCAACCTCTGCTCGATCTCAGTTATTATTTAGCCACAAACCCCTAGAATACCTTCATACCATAGCTAAGCAGTCTATAAAGAGCAATCGCCCAACGCCGATCAGATAGCGGTGCGATGCGTCCGCGCACCTAAACTCGCCTATCGCGATGCTAGCGCCACCTAGCGGAGAGTTATCGCTGAAGATTTATTCGGCGCACACGTTAAGGTGTTTTGTTGCGTCTAATTTTGGTTCTCGTAGATTTAAAGATGTCCTCTTATTTTATAGGGTTTGGATAACGTTAGAGGATTTATAGTTTTGTTAATAGTGGGTCTGTTTTCAAATAACAGTTTGCTGATTTTCTTATACACACAAGCCTTAGTCCCAGCAGTGGGAACGTAATAGGCCAATTATAATAATAATATAATATAATAATATTCCACAACTATCACACAACGCCATCTAGTCCCAAGCTAAGCAGAGCTTGTGTTATGGGTACTAGACAACTGATAAACATACTTATATATTTCTACATACATATTATAGATAAATTACACCCAGACACAGAACAAATGATCGTGCTCATCACACAAACATTTGTCCTGGGTGGGAATCGAACCCACGACCTCCGGCATAGCAGTTAGGGTCACTAACCACTAGACCAACAGGCCAGTCAAATTATGTATTATGCATGTATGTACTGTACCACCTCAAATACTTAATCTTTCGTTTGCTCATGAATGTATTCTTATTGAACAATCTGGCGTAGCTTACAATGCGCAGTACAAAAGACATCAACGCGTTTGCTATCCCGATCCAAAAAGGGGGAAGAATTTGCATGTTTGCTACTTGTACATAGTTTTATGATTATTTTCAATTATTTTAAATATGTAAATAATGAACATTACGCAAAGCAAGTACGGACACCTTCTTTCGCTTCCTTATCTAAATCTAAACCCAAACAAATTCAGCTCACAGCTCCAACAGAAACCAAACAAACTGATTGTTTCACAAAACCCCATTAAACACATGCATATTCAACAAACAAACTCATTCTTCTATATAAGGATTTCATTAAGGACGTCTTATCGAACATCTCTGTGTCCTTAACATTTCGATTCTGATCTGTTTCACGTGATCTATTTTATGTCCGGTTTGGTTTAATTAAAATGTAAAGGGCTTTTTGACCGCTTTAGATCGAGGGGATTTTGGTATAAAGTAGAAGCGGGGAAGACACGACACGTGAACTAAAGTTGGTCTGGATAGAAAAGAAGTGAGTGCTGAGGTGAAGAGTAATAGAGAAGTATGGAAGACAAAATAAAATGGCTTAAATGGCTGCCTATATCTGACTCAGAAGATCCCTCAGATCTCTTTGCACGCTTTTCACTATTTTTAAGGATCCATGTACTCCCAATAATTTTAAAAAATACTTCAAAGTGTTGGGCAGTTTACACAGTCGTAACCTTCGAGCTTCTAACAACCTACTCCTTAAAAATTCCTTCACACCGTACTGGTTTCATGTCATCTTCTTACGCTGTCTCAGTCATAAAACTCTGGAACGCGCTACCCCTTGGCATTAAAAAAGCGGAAAGCAAAATGGCTTTCAAAAGAGCTGTGCGGAAGCATTTCTTAAAATCGGACTGAATTACTCATAATGTGGTAGTCATGATAATTTATTGTTTGGTTTCTCGTTTTGTGAACTATTTGTATGTATTAATAAATTCCATCTTTATATATATTATTATGTATTAGTATGTACGATTTATGTAGGTATATTACAGGCCTGTTGGTCTAGTGGTTAGTGACCCTAACTGCTATGCCGGAGGTCGTGGGTTCGATTCCCACCCAGGACAAATGTTTGTGTGATGAGCACGATCATTTGTTCTGTGTCTGGGTGTAATTTATCTATAATATGTATGTATTTAGAAATATATAAGTATGTTTATCAGTTGTCTAGTACCCATAACACAAGCTCTGCTTAGCTTGGGAATAGATGGCGTTGTGTGATAGTTGTTGAATATTATTATTATTATTAATTTATGTTAACAAAATAGTATTCTCCTAATTTATTTATTTCTGTACTCTACTACAATACTGTGCTATTTGACCCTAAGGTTGACTGGTAGATAATGCCTTGTGGCATTAAGTCCGCTTATGTACCACGTTTGTGCATGAAGTTTAAATAAATAAATTAATAAGGGCAGGAGTATGATGATGATAAATTATTTATAGATAAAAAATAGAGCATTTAGCAGCAGTCATGGATCTAACTTATGATTTGTAATTTCGTCGTTGATAGTCCAAATCCGCGTAACTAACATTGTCAAATACCGCGTGTGTACAGTCTGTACCCAGTATAACATGACCCATCTTTGCACATGACACCACTTCCCCTCTTATTTTTTACTAGCTTTTGCCAGCGGCTTCGCCCGCGTGAAAATGTCGATTTTCCATACAAACTTTCATCCCCTATTTAACTCCCTTAGGGGTTGAATTTCGAAAAATCCTTCCTTATTCCTTGTCTACATTATAAAGGGAACCTCTGTGCAAAATTTCAGCTTTCTAGGTCCAAGGGTTTGGGCTGGGCGTTGATGAGTCAGTCAATCAGTCAGTCAGTCAGTCAGTCAGGACTTCTCTTTTTATTTATATAGATATTAGGGGTCAGGTAATACTTGGCTTCAACTTCGCGTAACTGACATTGTCAAATTCCGCAAATTCAGTCTGTGCCCAGTATTATTCTACCTCTGTTCTCACACTTTTTTCCCTCTTATTCTTTATATTAGAGGTCAGATAATACTGGGCACAGGCTGTACATACGCGGTATTTGACAATGTTAGTTACGCGGAATTGGAGTATCAACGACGATTTGCTTGTGGTTTGCTCGCAGTCAGGCCGTTTACTTGGTGTCATTTATTAAATCACCACTTTTATCATAACCCAAATCCATTACAGTGATGCACAATAATAGTAGCGAAACTTTTGAGTCTGAAGACATGAAGACGAATTTAATAGCATATTTCTACCGAAAATTATCAATATATCCGCAAGCTAATAACGGCTCTCGAAGAGTGTTGTAAAATGCGCTTTGAAAGGAGCAAATTGTGTTTGTTTACAGAAAAATTCTTACCCAAAAGTCAAAGTGTATTTAGAGCCATCAACCAGGCTCAAATTCATACTCTAAATAGAGTCCGGATAATAAAACCCGTTCCGCCTTATTACAAAAGGGCTAAACCTGGTTTAACTTAGACTTGGTTTATCTCGCATGCCGTCACTTTCTTTTGAATATTTCGAGATAAACCAAGTCTAAGTTAAACCAGGTTTAACTACTTTTTGTAATAAGACGGATAATGTTACACTTTGTCCTAAGTGTGAAAGGAACCCAAAACAAAATCAGCGCTAGTGCTTCACGATTATCTAGATCAACAAAGTATCGATAGGTTGACTGCAAAAATTAGATCAAAATATATAAACAAAAGAATCATTCACCAATCTCCGATACAGTATAGATACCATGACGGATGTACCATCACGGTGATGACAAAGGTCAGGTATATCACAATCATCTGATATTTGAGTTAGAAGGGAATTGTGTTCATTTGTTTTTTGTCGAAGGCATTATACAGCGTGTTGTAATAATGATCTGGTAAGCGAGATTGGTATTGTTTGAGATGTATGAACATTGATTCACACGATCGAGCTGCTAACAATGCTATACTTCTATACTATCTATACTAATATCTATATCTATAATATTATAAAGAGGTAAAGTTTGTGTATTTGTTAAATTGTAAGGGGTAATTTCGGGATTTATTGAACCGATTTTAAAAATTCTTTCACCAATAGAAAGCCACATTATTGCTGAGTGTTATAGGTTACTTTTTATCCCTGTATTCCCACGGGAACGGGATCTACGCGGGTGAAACCACGGGACGTCCGCTGGTATTTTATAAGGAGCGACTGCCTACCTGCCGATCTGAGGTTCAAAACCTAGTTAGTACGGGGTAATACGATACCCCTTGGTTAGACCATTTGTCAGACTTTCAGGCCACTGACTGATCTAAAAATGACAGTCAGGTCCAATGGCTGAATATAATTTGTGAGGCGCAGAGAAAACTGTATGTCATAAGTGGTCACTCGTTCATGAATCAACCTAGGCAAGTTTAGCATTATTTTGCCACGATCGAGTCTATTACGCAAAGAAGTAATGAAGAAGAATATGCAAGTTGAAGTGGCAATGGGCAGGCCACATCGCTCGAAGAACAGAAAACCGATGGTGAAGAAAGGTTCTCGAGTAGCGACCACGAACCGGAAGACGCAGCGTTGGTAGGCCTCCCACCAGGTGGACTGACGACATCGTGAGAGTCGCGGGCAACCGGTGGATGCAAACAGCAGGCTGCCGTTCTTTATGGCGTTCTATGGGGGAGGCCTTTGTCCAGCAGTGGATGTCTAATGGCTGATTATGATGATGAGGAGTCTATTCCATTAGCTTTTTATGAAGGTATATATATAGCTGTAAAGTTTAGTGGACTACTCATTATGGTTTTTTTGAAAATCAATTGTTTCAGTAAATAAAAACATCATAAGAGGCAACCAGCATGACTCAGAGATATTTTATGACGGTATGTTAAACCGAGTCAGAGGCCACAAAAAGTCTGACACTAGGCGACGCACTTACCACACAATATAGGAAGAAGAACTTATTATATAACAATGAAAAGCTCACACTTACTAAGGCAGGTGTGAGCTTTCAAGCTTTCTAAGGAAAGTCATAACAAAGTGAAGGGCGATTCTCACAAGTGTCACTAACTAATAATAATATATCACAATACATACCTCTTCTGGTGACTATCTGTCGATGAAAGTGTCAGAAAAATTACAACAATAAATCATTCATTCACATACCTAAAATATTTTGCTTATTTCATCAATACAACTAAATCCCTATAGACAAATTGAGACACGAATATTTAACCGACTTGTCCAAACAAGAGGTTTTCACCAGCTTTCGTCGCCGACAAAGTTCTTAAAATATGTTCGGTATATGTACCTTTATTATTGATGTCGAACATTATAAATTAGTTTTTTCTAATGCGAAAACAAAATACCTTTATTAGAAACCGGCCAGTGATTTGATTCGTCTAGGCTTGTTTTAAAAGGTTCCGTATGTATTTTCATCTTTGGTCTGGTTGAAATCTATACATCTATAACTATACAAATCTTATCAAATAAATCAAATTGAAGAAGAAATATACAGAAATGAAATTGAAGAATTCAGATTCCGTGGCTTTTCGTGAAGAAAAACCCCAATAACAATTTTTCCTGATCCGGGTTTCAAACCCAGATCTATGCTCAGCAGTCGTGCTTGCGTCCACTAGACCAACGAAGCAGTTAACAAAAAAATTAAATGCAAATAATATCTTTTTTTTCGCATTTAGCTTTCCTTTTAGTATTCAAACAATGTGACGTCTGCAGAACTCTAAAAATCTCCCAGAATATAGATGTAACTCTGTGTTCTGTCATTCAGGTAAGTGTCTGTAATCAATAACGTTGATTATTATGTGTGTTTTATTATGTATGTATGTATGTTTCATTATGTATGTGTTTTGGTTATGCTCTGTCTAATGTTTTGGCTGAGCGAGGAGGTGTAGTGTAGTTGGGAGAATGCAGAAAGTAAACTTGGTGTGGTCATTTGAAATGTGTAACAAAGTATTAGAAAATATTATATTTAATTTACATGCACATCATCATTTGCCTAGCTTTTTCCAACTATGTTGAGGTCGGGTGTATTTTTTTAATTTTATCGGGAAATTTTTTATTGGGTTTTTTCCATCAGAAATGGTTTAGTAGTAGCCACAAACTCTTTATTTCTGCCATATGCATGACAAGGCTCGTCCCTTTATTACATGGACTTAGACTTTTTTGTTTGGTGGGTGGAAAATCATCAAATGATCCCCCCCCCCCCGCTCTTGGGCAGAGCGAAGGGGAGTGTCAGACTTCTACTGACTAAAAACCGAACCCATGTTCCTTCTTTGCCCTTGTGCCGAGGCCACGTCATCTCGTACTAAAATCCGCGGCCACATGGACTTAGCTGGTAAAATGAGGGTGAGCTATTAAGTACTCTTCTGCCAATCCCTTGGGGATTATAGGCGTCATGTTCTAAATAAATTTAACCCAAAAGACATTGAAACTAGGCAAATTAACTCAACCCATATAGCACAAAAGCACTGCCTCAAATCCTCACATAATGACATAACCTACTGAACAATCTCTACTATACAACCTCACCATCAAACCAGTTTGATCACGGAAGAGCTCCGTCAAAGATTAATTACTCAAATCATAGATTAGTTAGGTCATTCACTAAGGTCAAAGAATGGTATTGACGACCGTGTCGCAGGTCATACATAACTTAACGCCGTTAATCCTTGAAGGGTTAGGTAGATGTGTAGGCTGCTGGTTGTTCGAAAGAGATACCGCGGCCTCGACACAAAGGGCTAAGAGGGAACACGGGTAGTTTTTAGTCAGTAGAAGTCTGACAATTTGACGATCCCCCCCCCCCCCAAAAGGGTTATGTAGATGTGTACCTACATCTACTTTTACCCAGTTACGTTCAAATTATTTTTAAGTCGCCTCGATTATTAGATTAGATGGATTGAACCTAGTGGTACTAAAAATGGCGTCGTTGGTCGCAAGTAACAGTCACACAGGCTGGGTTTGGGCCCGGTCGATGACAATAGGCTCACCCTTATAATATGTTACTTAATCATAACTAGAGAAATGTGGGTGTACTATGAGGTACACCTTTGGAGATCACATTGTGATGTCAAGTGGAATACCCCAAACTAACACTTTGACCAATCGGAAAATTGAACCCAGGACAGCAACCGCGTTCGTGTCCACTAGACCAAAGACAGGTCGCAGGTCAAACAGCGTTGAAATATGCGGTACCTTTGTAGATTTACATAAAATGGCGACGAAGCATTAATAAAAGCAAGTTTAAAGACTTTTTAAGTCAGATTGATATGGTTTTGTAAACACATTGATTTTTTGAAATGGGAGGAATTCTTAAGCGGATTATTTTTGCTATTATACTAGTGTAATAATTGATGTTTGATGGTGGATATGGAGATATTTTTTGAATGAATCATTTGTTAGTCTGACTATAAAGCAATGGATTGCTTGGGTGAGAGTTTACACACTTCATCTCTCTCTTGTCAGCGATTTGAATGTGAATAGTCGAAGTTGTGTTAACGCGTGTTCAACAAATGAACATCCATTCCGAAAACAGTCAGCTATGATGCATCAACAGAACTATAAACTTTTTGCGGGAATCCATGACATTAAGTTTTATGCAAATATTTCATTGCAATTCTCACGAAAAAGATGTAGTGCCTACCCCGAGCCACGATTCATTAAGAGGTACCCTGCCAAAAAAATATGCATATGCAGGAAAAGCAATAATATTTAACAATTATAATATTATAGGTAAGTTCGACACGTGATTTTTGACAATTCTTGAGTAACACATGAAAGTAGAGCCCATAATTATGTAATTCATTCACAGTTTATTTGATTTGAAAGCAACCTTCGTCTTTATAGAGGCAAAAACAACATAGGCATAATATTCTACTCTCAAGCTACATCTACTCTAATCTCTACCAAACCAATCAAAATCCATCTAAAGCTGAATAAAGGACTTAATTACATCATTGTCATCGCGCATGTCTTCATTACAGTTATTGACTGATGGTACCTGCCTTTAGAACTATGGGAGTATGCGCTTGTATGACAGGCGGTTATAGATCATAAAACTATGAGTGTAGCAGCGATAATTGCGTGAGATTAAATGTAACAGTACTTTAGTTTTGTTATGAAGTATCGCAGTTAAGATGGGATGTGTTTTACGCGGTCTTTTGTTGATTATAAAGGTGATTTTTACTCTAGATATTTGACTATTAAGAAGAATCATTGTCACACTATTAATATTTAAAATATTAACATTTATAAAAATAGAAACATAAAAAGAATAAAAAGCCCGCAAAATTTTTTTTTACCCAACTGCGGTGAAGCCCAAAAGAAGGTTTATGTGTTTGTTGCCAATTATCTCAGGATTCAAGTCTCAACCGATGCAGATGTATACCAGTATCTTTCATGGAGTGACTATCTATGTGACTCTATCACTCCGAAACTGGGTAATACGATACCACGTCGTAAGACTGTCTGAATTGAAAGCTGCTGACTGTCATAACGACTGTCAAACATCTCCGAATGACAGGTCCAGGGACCAAGTCCTTGATTTGTATCAAAATCATAACCAACGAGCCTTTTTTCAAACACACAGATCAATATACTATTTTTATAGTTATATATCACAAATGCTCGCACAAATCAAACCACAACCTTTAAAGCTTGCGGAAAACCTAAGGTTCCGGGAATCTCAGAAAGGCTTGATGCACTGACTTCATTGCCCCTCGATTTTCTACGCAATATTCCTATTCATACAGCCATCATGAAATGAGTCACTCGAGAAATTACAAGCACAACGGGAAATGTAATCGAATTCATTTGATGTAATATGGAATTCATTAATCGATTCGGATTTATATTATCGATTTGCTATGGTGAACTTAGAATAAAGTGCAGATTATTGTGAATGGGGAGAGTTGTAATGATTATTTGATTCTAATTGATATTTATTTGTGAATAGACGTTTGTAAACCATGATTTTCTCAACTTTCAATGGAAAAAACACTGTGACTTAAACATCACTAGCGAAATGTGGGTTTCCTAGTAGATACACTTCTGCCTAACTCTTCAGGGATAATAAGACGTGAAGTATGTTTTTTATTCAATGAAAAGAAAATCTCTCCTCTCTGAAATATCGGGGACTCAAAACAAATAAATAATCTCGTTTTAAGTGTTAATGATAGTGCCTCCTCCTCCTCCTCCTTGCGTCGTTTTTCCTCAATGCTGGGGGTCGTGGCCTCTTCGGATCACTTTCTCTCTGTCTTGCGCCAGCTCACTCTGTGTTCGGCAGCATGCAAGGCGTCGCAGACGGAAGTGTTTAGGGCAGAGCAGAACTGGCCTGACCAGCGCATTGGGCTTCTGCCTCTGGGTCTTCTCCCACCCACCTTGCCCGTTATCAGCAGCTTCTCTAAGTTTTCGCCTCGATTCCTGGCAATGTGCCCAAAGAACTCAAAGCCAATGCTAATGATAGTGCCATGTCAGTTTAAATACTTTTACCATCTGTTATGTTCCTTACATTCTCCTTTTGATTTGTCCACGTTTATAAATAAAGTTGGTATTTCCAACAGGAATATCTCAGTAGCAGCCACAGAGTCTAGATTTGTACACGGTTAATGGCAATAGGCTCGCCCCCTATATCATAGAACATTATTATATATTATTACTAGCTGACCCGGCAAACGTTGTTTTGCCATATAAATAATTTCAGAAAAAAAAAAAAGATGAAAAATAGATGTTGGCCGATTCTCATAGATACCGGATAAGCACAAAAAATTTCATCAAAATCGGTCAAGCCGTTTCGGAGGAGTTTGGCATCGAAAACTGTGACACGAGAATTTTATATTATTAGATTACATACATCATCATCATCATTTCAGCCAAAAAACGTCCACTGCTGGACATAGGCCTCCCCCAGGCGTCGACACATTGACCGGTCCCATGCGTCTTACATCCAGTGGGTCCCGCAGCAGTGGGTCACACCTCTGCGTAACCCTTCGGGAATTACTGGCATGATGTTTCTAAAGCTGAAATTAAACTCAATTAAGAACAGCCACCACATTAATATTTACGTACATCGTAACATCTCAACTGAGAGGTCACGCCATGATGCTGTTTGTTTGACCTCAGTGTTGTAATATCACGGTTGTCCTAAGTTAAGTACAACTTTATCGCAGATATTTAGTAAAATCTGTTTAGTTTGTGAACGCACCTGTGTTGGGTGTAGGTAGTCTTGTGTTGTCTTCATTTAAATAAGGGTGTGAGGTGTGAAGCTAATTTAATTAGTTGTGAATGAGAATCACCACATCATTGGTTTAGTGGTCGCAAGCGCGACATCTGTGTGAGGAGCTCATGGCTTAATAAGAACTGCCACTCAGGTCGATCTTTAGGTAAAGCTGTGCTTGCCTAGGTCGGTCTGTGGATGGGTGACCGACATACCGAGTCCGGATCCTCCGTGCCTCGGGAAGCACGTTAAGCTGTTGGTCCCGGCTACCATATATATAGATCTTTGGCAGTCGTTACAGGTAGTCAGTGACCTGAAATTCTGACATCCAGTCTTACCAAAGGGTATCGTATTACCTAGTTTTAACTGGGTTGTGGGGGTCAGATAGGCAGTCACTCCATGTAAAATACTGGTATTCAGCTGCATCCGCTTAGACTGGAAGCCGACCCCAATATAGTTGGGAAAAGGCTAGGCAGATGATGAACCGCGACATCTGTGTCTTAGGTCTTGAGTTGGATTCCCATGCCGGGCAATGTGGTGGGTTTGTCGATCAGGAATGTCAGTAGCAGCCACGGAGTCTGAATTTATAACCAGTTGATGCCAATAGGCTCTATTTAAAAAAAAAAAAAACCATGCCCCACTCTAAGAATTTCTCCTGTATCGTGGGTGCGTTCACAAACATTTAAACTCACATACACAAATACCCAGACCCGAAACAACTATTTGTAGGCCATACAAATATTTGTTCCGTGCGGGGATCGAACCCGCGACACGCAGCGCAGCAGTTTACATGGGACTTTAAAATAACTGATGACAATCCCTCTGCCCTAACCCATCTGGGATTAGGTGTGATGTTAGCATAAGTGCCAAAAAGATGAATAATGTGGTCTTTGACAACGGTGGCTAACAGGAAATTTGTTTGCTGGAATTCGACATACAAATGAAGCAAGTTACTAAAAACTGACAAAATAATAGGATATCACCGAACACTCATGTCTTGCATTTTGTCTATTTAGACTACGACTAAGGAAACCCGCAAATGACGGGTTCAAATAAGAGATGACCCAAACATTAGAGTATTCTATATAATACAGATTTGGTTTACCAAGCATTTATGCTGAATTCATGATTTCATTTTTGTATCGGGCACCACCATTTCAGTAGCACCTAGCAGAGTATTATTGTACTGAGCAAAGTATAAAAAATATTGCGTGTTGTAAAAAATATTTGAGTTGTCTCTGTCATGTCCACTGACAACTGCAACAAGCCCATCCCTTTTCAATTCAATCTATCTAAACTTTTTCCTCCATCACGTCATATTGCAAAACATTTTTTTATTTATGAAACAATTACGCAAGAGCATTGCAGTAGTGATAAAAACAATAAACAAGAAGTAAAAACACAGGTTGTGTGGAGTCAAGTCGTGCTTGCTTCGTGCCCTTTGTTGATCGCCGCTCCTGTGCTACGAAGCCAGGGGTTCATAAGTTTTGGTGGGAAGAAATATCGGCACGTACGGAGGTTGGGTATTGTTACTGCAATATTTCTATATTATATTCATTGATAGACAGCACTCAGTCTTATCAAAAGGTCCAGCAAGTTTATTTATTTATTATTAGGTTTACCAACAGCTTCTGTGTACAACATATCTTATAATATTATATAGGTTTACAGTCTTGGACTTACACAGTCGCCAATTACTGGTTAACCATCGTTGACAAAAGTAAGTGATAACAAACACAAAAACAAAAAAATTAAAAAGTGACTCTAGAAAATTAACTACAATAGTAACTTCTTACATTTAAGAGTTTACAAGACATAACGTAAAAACGTAGAAAGAAAAGCGCTATTCATTTACAAACTGACTGGCCTGTTGGTCTAGTGGTTAGTGACCCTAACTGCTATGCCGGAGGTCGTGGGTTCGATTCCCACCCAGGACAAATGTTTGTGTGATGAGCACGATCATTTGTTCTGTGTCTGGGTGTAATTTATCTATAATATGTATGTATTTAGAAATATATAAGTATGTTTATCAGTTGTCTAGTACCCATAACACAAGCTCTGCTTAACTTGGGACTAGATGGCGTTGTGTGATAGTTGTGGAATATTATTATTATTATTATTATAACTAATTATGACTAAATCACGAAAAAAACAACATAATTCAGTATTACTGCTAAATCAAAGTTTGTTCAAGAGTGCTGTACATAACTAAAGTGACCACTAAGAAAAAATATTGTTGAAAGCTCATTATCATCCTTGCATTTTTTTCTCATCTTTACGTTCTATCAATTCAAAAGATGGTTGGAGTATGTGATGAGTGATATGAAGGAAAAAGGGATAAATGATAGCGTGTAATGAAACGTGTTGCATCGACCTCAAAAAAAAGATAGAAATTCTATCAATACCTGTGACTACCGACTGCTACCTACTACAATTTTGTTCATTTGGATGGTTAAATATGCAGTATGATACTTCCCTGACGTGTATTTCAATCCCAGAATAAAACCCACCACTTAAAGATCAAAGGGACGACATCACCGCCAACCTTCATGAATATTTCTACCAACTTTTTTTGTCTAAAAACGTTGGCAACTCCCACAGCGCCTGCGCACGCTCGCTGCCGACTTAATTTTCGCCGGCACAGCGCACAAGCGATATTGATGCTAGCACGCAACGCTACTACACTGTGCTTCGTCTATCTTTAGGTTGAAGCTTGACTTATTTTCTGAGCTTTTAGGTGGGTAGGAATAATGAAGATGTCAGTTTGAAGATGATGAGGCCTTGGCTAAATAATAATAGCCACTCGTTGAGTTGTGCTTGACCACCAATTACACACACAGAAATTGTCATAATATTAGTTGCCAGGAAATAAATTACTGTTGTGTAGTTTTATTACCTACCGAGTTTCTTCCGTGCCTCGGAAAGCCCGTTAAACTGTTGGTTCCAGCTGTCATTTGAAGATCTTTGACAGCCGTTACAGGTAGTTAGTTTACCGAATGTCTGACAACTAGACTCACCAAGAGGTATCCTATTATCCAATACTAATTTGATTGTGAAATCCTGGTATTCAGCTGAATTCGGTTTGGTAGATATCCGACCCCAACATAGTTGGGAAAAGACTAGACGAGAGTGGAGAAAGATGATGATGAATTCGAAAATGGATGTTGTCAATCTATGTAAGAACTTAGGTGCTTTTGTTTCATGAATTATTGTCGAATTGAAACCATCTAAAACCTAGGTAGGTAGGTACTTCATCAACTTATTCTGTCGCACTCGCATATCCGAAAACCCGACTATCAAACGACCATAAAAATGACAGCAGGGACCAATGTACGTCCCGACCCGAGGCATGGAAGGGTATTTAATAGACGATCACCCATCCACGGACTAAGCATATAACGTTTATTTAAGAAAGACAAGAAAGTACAACCAAATCTTCACCCGAATCAAATTCACATTTTTGCTCATACATCCGTACTCTCGTTTCTAAGCCTCACCCAGTGACGTCATCAGGCGTATCACACGTAAACATCTGCTACTGCTTGTTAGTGATATCTGATGGAGGAAGCTCATCAATTTCGTTCATGATTTGCAACCGAAAAATGACGGTGGATGTACTGTCGCGAACGTCGCGTTTTCTGAAGAGAAACGGTTTTTTTTGGCGCCGTTTATGAGACTTGTATCTGTTCTTTTATATGTTTTTGTTTCTTCTATTCTCTCAATCAAAAATCTGATTTAAATAATGACACTGAATAGCAGTTCATCATCTGCCTAGCCTTTTTCCCAACTATATTGGGGTCGGCTTCCAGTCTAACCGGATGCAGCTGAATACCAGTATTTTACATGGAGCGACTGCCTATCTGACCCCTACAACCCAGTTAATACTAGGTAATACGATACCCTTTGGTAAGACTGGATGACACTGAATATCAGTTGTACCAGAAAAAAAACTGTAAAGACGTAAACACTTTTCCTGTTAGGGTTATTTACTGATGCCTTGCCTACTTCATGATTCATTCTGGTTCAAAAATTCTAGCAACACAGCATCGCAATACTAAAGGGCTTTTTGGATTATCCAATTTGATTACTTGTGGATAGATACTTTGTCGTTCCATCTATTCCAGAAAAGTATGGAATCGGGATTATATTGAAAGGAATCCCTCATTCACAACCCCAAAAAAAAATTGTATGGTAATTAATACGGATATTAAAATCACGATATTATACCGACTGACATCGGCAGTACATACAGGAGATGACTGATTGCAATCAATACAGGACCCCGACGATATTTGGGCGCAGGGCAGATCAATGATAAAATACTTTTATGATTCGGCAGATTTTCTCAACTTACTGATTAAGGCTGCCTCGGATGCCAAAATGATTGTCATCGTTGTTGCAGTTTTGAAATCGATTGACTGTAGGGACTTGTGTTTTGGAAGGTATCTTTTTGCGGAAGATAAATTAATATTTAAACGGTAAACAGCGATCGCGGACCTCAACGTGGGAGTTTCACTGGGGTTTCGGGCAATACTTCATAATTAGTTTTTGTATTACAATATTATTTTGTATAGACGAGAAAAATAATTGTTCATACATAGAATGCCAAGCCAAATCATCATCATGTCAATGAACAAAATGTTCGATTTCAATGCCTTTTTTTTAAAAAAAAACTGGCCAAGTGCAAGTCGGACTCGCACATGAAGGGTTCCGTACCAAAACGGTATGCTATAATTTATACAATTTCTTCTACGGGCCAATGAAACTTGACCTCTAGATTGCATAGGCGCTCATACGATTCAGGGACCAAATTATATTGGTTAACTGCAGTTTCCATCTGTTGTTTCCATCCAAGTTCAAAATGATTTTCCTAGAAAGTCCTTATAAAGTTCTACTTTTCAGATTTTTTTCATATTTTCTAAACTTATGGTTCAAAAGTTAGAGGGGGGGGGACACATTGTTTTTTACTTTTGGAGCGATTATTTCCGAAATTATTGACATTATCATAAAATGATTTTAATAAACCCCTATTCATTTTTAAATACCTTTCCAACAATATATCACACGTTAGGGTTAAAATTTAAAAAAAAATCACTTCCCACTTTACATATAGGGGGGCTACCCTAATAAAACATTTTTTTCCAATTTTTATTTTACCACTTTGTCGGCGTGATTGATACACATATTGGTACCAAATTTCAGCTTTCTAGTGCTAACGGTCACAGAGATTAAGCGAGGACGGACAGACGGACAGACGGACAGACAGACATGGCGAAACTATAAGGGTTCCTAGTTGACTACGGAACCCTAAAAAGGAGCAAGTATACGTAATGACACGTTTCACACACCAATCAGATTAAAACCTTACGAAATTAATATCGTTTTTATTGGAAACCCATTCAAAACATGCCTTCATAAAACACCAGTGATTTGCACACTATTCAAACCATTCCATTTCACAACTCCAAATAACAAAAATAAGTCCAAAACGTTACGTCACTTAAACTTAAAACGGTCGCAAAGGCATTTCCCCCACGAAACAAGTTCTTAGGCACGTACAAATTAATCTTATAAGGCAAAAGGCGGCCGGCCGATCCAGATTCGTACAAATTGACATAAATGCTACAAAAAGCAAATCATATGCCAATTAGCAGATTAATTGTTTAATTAATTGTGTCCGGCGGCATTGTCCGGTTGGTTTTTTGGACGAAGACGAGATTTTCTTTTTATTACGTGTTGAGTTTGCACTGGTTTTTGAGCGAGGTGGAGAGGTTTGTAATTGTTTTTAAATGTTTTGTCTTGTGTGATTGTTGGAGCTTATTTTGTCCGGTTGTTAGGAAGCGTTGTTAATATTAAAAGCCTGTGATGTCTTACTGCAGGACCAAAACCTCCCCACTCTCTGTCTTAGGCTGCCTAGGATCACTTCACTTAAGCCCGGACTGCATTAATGCGGTGACGAACGGAGATGGATGAAGCAGAGACAACAGAGAGGGAGGAGATGCGTAAAAGCTAGAGTGTATCCACCGAAGCTGTACCCTTGACCTGCAAAGCGAACAAGAGATTAAAAGCAAAGCGGCACATTGCTCACGTTTCTTTTCGACTCCGCGAGCCTAAAAAATTGTTTCCAATAAAGTTAAGCGAAGACAAAAAGTGTAAATAACGAAATTCTAGTGCTAATTTTTACATATGTTGTCTCTACTCCGCTTCGGCGAAGTCAAGCTCTAATAAAATCTTAAACGCAGGCACGTCATAAAAATAAGCACAAGAGAAGACCTCGTAACTTTTCAGTCAAAAAAATCCACGGGTTACTAAAACGGATATAAGTTGGTCATAGAAACTCGTGCCATTAAAATGTAACTCAAAACACAAAGCTTTATATTTTTTGTTCCTAACATGAAAATCAAGTATCCTTTACATTCTCCCAGAACGAATGGATGAGGGCAAATACAGTCATAAAATGCTATGAAATAGTGCAACAATAAGTCAACTTAGGTTACGCGCTACACATAAATATGCGGTTTACTGACAAACTTCCTACATTTTCTAGGATTATTCAACTTTATATTATAAATCTGGACCGAACTGAAATATCGTGAGAGCAGGTCTTAGGATCTGTGGAAGGATTATTTGGTATTAAGAAAATGTACTATGTGAGAAATAAACTAGCCTTTATAGCACACATTAAAGTGTTAGGTCATTTAAGGATCAGGATGGCCTTCTTATAAAAAAAATACAAAACAGTGTTTTATTTAGCAATTTTAAAATCACCATAATTATCTACTATTTTTTTTATATTAGTAGTATTCTGTGATGTTAGCTAGTTCCTGTAAGGGTCATACTCAGAAAAAGTGTACATTTGGTGTCTTTTCTTGTCCCGTAACTTCATATTTACGTAAATATTTAGTATTATGATATATTTTCTTTTATCCCCCCTTTTTGTTAAATTAGTCTAATTCTACGATGATTTCTCTGGTATTTTCAATTAAATTTTCACTGTAAGATTATATTTTTTGATTGTCAAAACATTGATAAAAATATCGCCATACATTTTTTTGGTGTCCCAATGACGATTACACATTTTCAGAGATGAATTGTTACGAATTTTCATCGCTTTTTTTAACATTGACTGTGGTTATATTATTCTTGATAAATCAAGTAACTAAATAAGACCAATTTTATCCGTAAATCATATACAGAATGATTTATTTTAATTAAACAAATGTTGTCCCAAAATTATGAAGTTTCGTTACTCAGGGTTAGTAACGCGTGATAAAATTTGAAACGCAATGACTTAAGGTGATATAAATAGTTTTTTTCTAATCTGGCAACGTTATTACTTACGTCAAAATCACTGTCACGGCAGCCATCTAGTTTTCGCCGCAGTCGTGAAGTCATGACGTTTAGCAAGTGAAAATTTACAAAAAATACCTCAGGGTGATAAACGACTATTATTTTGGTAAGTTTAATGTTTTTTGTTTACTTACCATGTTTTCTTCATATCTTTTGTATTATCTAAAAGAATACACTCAGTGCTGGCGTGGTAAAACCGTGGTTTACGTAAAAACATTTTTAGAGATTATGATTTCTCAGATTTTATTATCATTTTCGTTATATTGCGTAAAATTGCGTTACGTTACGAAACTGAGAAATTGTTAAGCTTAGTTCACAAAAACTAAAAGTGCATATCTATATACCTGTGTATTAATACACAGGTATAGTTGCCGACAGGTTTTTTAATGGAATTTAATTAAATAATTACCAATGTTTATGGTATTTTTATTTTTATTAATCTATATAAGACTGATAAGCCAAATATAATCAGGTGTTTTATTCGCCCAATCCATGTGCACCATACCCTATGACATCAGTTTCGTGACGGAGATTCTCAGTATCGTTACCTATCAGTTTAGTTACAAATTCAAAATGTACACTTTTTCTGAGTATGACCCGTAAACCATATAGTAATTTAAAAGTAATGGAAGGAGGTACCCTTTGATGTAATATTCATACCCGAAAGATACCGCAAAATTTCCATTTTACTCCAAATATATTATTATTCACGTTGTCCGAGACAAACTAGTTATTCTCTTATAATAAAGTCCGTCAAAAATATCCAATTAAAACAAGACAAATTGCCGTCGCGAAAAAATACCTTAAAACCAAAAACGTTGAACCGATGGTTTCTGTTGAAATGCTTATTAATTTTCATGAGGGTTCGTGCTCCAGTTTTTTTGTCCCCGGTCGAAACGGGCGGCCCACTGTGCAGTTCGATCCTCGTAAACTTTTATGACGCAGTCAGTCAGCGCTGAACGTGCGCGGGAGAGATAAGTTATGATAGGTATTTGCACAGTGTTGCCGCTTGCTTTATAGTTATGGATAAAAATTGGGGTAGTGAAAACAATGTGTGGGAAAGATCTCAAGAAAATATTGCGTTATAAAAATAAACGTCGTGTTCAATTGCAATGATTTTGTTTTACTTTTATGAAAACAGTTTTAATTAAAATAACAGGGCGAGTTTAAAACATAATATAATATGATTCCTTTACTGGTGTAAACCCTTGTCCTTCGGGGATTGTTAGGCAGAAGAGTTTAGAGATTAATAGTGCACCCACATTTCGCCAATCATGTTTCAGTTTCATCTAATAGTGGGCGAGCCTAATTGTCATCAATTGGGGCACAAATCCATAATCCGTGGCTACTACTGAGAAATACCTGAAAGAAAAACTCAATATTACTTTGCTCGACTTTACAATTGAACACGATCTCAAACTCAGCAGTCACATTTAAAATCACTAGTTGGTCGAGGAGAGAGAGATGGAGGGAGTGGAGGGAGGCCTTTGCCGCATTAGCGGGAAAGAGTAGGCTAGAAAAAAAAATGTTGGTCGAGGCGATTTTAAAACTAGAAGTAAGCAAGATAAATTACATGAAATCACATTGTAATTCCGGAGGTTTAAAATGATAACTACAAAATAATACACACAAAATTGTAACTAAAAGAAATAATACCAGCCAAGCCACAAAACTACGTACCATCACATGATTCCAAAATGAGAACCGGACCAAGTACAAATTCGACCAGCAGAAAACAAAAAAAAATGAATTATCAATTATAACAAAGTACCGTTACGAAGCGACAAGCGGGACGCGTTAAAAAACCTCGTCGATTTCAATTTCTCATCTTCAGTTCCAAAGGATGATGGCTAATGTTCTGTGGATTCTGCACAAAAGACCAATAGAATTTAAATTCTTAGTAGTAATTAGTATTTTACTTCACAATATGACAATGAGTTGTGGAAAACAGAAATAAATAAACATTTGGTATATTGGTCAAAATACAGTCAAATTCAACAATTCTAAGAGAACTCTATCTTTAATATTATTTCTAATGAAACTATTAGAAATTATATTTTATTGCTACAAGAAATTAAAAAACTAATTCGAAAGATATCAAAGATAGAGTCATTTTTTTCTGTGGTTTTGCGATTGTTGACAGACCATAATAATTTCTAAAACTTAGCATAATCTATTTGAAATAAATTTTAAATAGGTACTGTTAAAAAGCAAATTCAATAACAGTCCAACAGTAAGACTCATACAAACTTTGACCATCATCCTTTAAATAAAACCGCCAATTTTTCCCGAAATTAAGGTGAAACACGAAAACCAGAAGGTAGCCGTCGCCATTTTCGGTTGCCGTTCGGGCGGTCGGTATAAATGATTCGAAATTGTTTCCGTAAGCACTGTAGAGGGCAAAAACCACGTGTCGAAGCAATAAATCATTGGGCTGCGACTCGAGTTTACTCGAATAAATGAACGATTCGATTGCCGATGCGACGATTACATGTTGTGTTTATAGAGAGAGTTGTAAGGAAGAATGTCGTCGGCGACTTTTTGTGGTAAATCGCTTTTGAAAGCTTAATTTTTTTTGCTGTTAAAGGGCAAGCCGTGTTTTAAGGAAAATTTAACGGAGTTTTAAACTATTGAGATGGACTT
Organism: Diarsia mendica; assembly: GCA_949316265.1. Lineage (NCBI taxonomy): Eukaryota > Metazoa > Arthropoda > Insecta > Lepidoptera > Noctuidae > Diarsia > Diarsia mendica. Next base: position 21,501,780 of record OX438904.1, on the reverse strand, counting down.
GGGAAATGGATTATGGGTTCAGTACTTATTTCGGATTGTTAATTTAATTGTTTTAAAGCTAGTTTAATATTTTGACTCCATGGTTTGTATTCTAGACTGCATAATATGTAAGTTAGGATGAAGGAGGCAATCTTTGAAACTATTCATATAATTTAAGATATTCCATCACTGACGCAAGTTCCATTTACTGCGATGTTTTTTCGCCCATGTAGTAGATATGATGAAATAATCTTTTAAACTCAAGACCATGTAATATACATACCGGGCATGTTCTTACAAATAAATAATGATTTGATTTGATATCATAATTTTAAATTATCAGCATAGTTTGACAGTCAATGTTTCCAACACATATATATCTATTGCTAAGTACCTAAGCCATTCGTGAATTTATTATAACTCGGCATGAATGAGGATCTCGGTCAACCTTTGTTACTTCGGATAATATATAACAGAAACAATTCTGTTATCTATGCTTCGGATAATATCCCATCAATTTTATCACAATTACCATAATTTGAGATATTTTATGGTAACGATAATGTATGATGATTATGTATATGTTTATATATTACACATACATGTATAAATAATTCCCTTGTCATCGATTTTAAGCTGTTTTTTGTAGTTTGTATAACAATAAGCAAACTTTTCCTATAAACTTGTTTTTCTAGGCTAAGTCTAATTTATTAAGCACCTGTTAAATATTACAAATAGTGTATTTTGTATGTTATTTATAATGGCGGTCTTTTGGTCACAGACAAATAGAAAATATTTGCACAAAATTGTCCTCTATATCAATAGCCTAAAGCTGAACATTTTTCTTTTGATGACAAATCTTGTATTGTAAAAAAAATGTCGTCTCGAAATATTTTGCGAATAAATTATACTAAGTAGGTAAAACTATACGAAATCTTGCAATAAAGTTCCATTTATTTACATAACTATCGAACTTTATTCTTCGTTGAAAAATATCACTTGCAAAATCAATTGAGATAAACCAAACAAAAAGAGATCATCCCAAAAAAAGAAAAAAAAGAAGTATCGCCCAACATATCACATATCGGAGCGAACGGCCCGTTCTTCTTACTATAAATGGTGACATCCCAAAAAGTACTGCTCGTAAATAACAAATGTATTCGCATAAACGGTCCGAGATGCACCGGTTGTGCTAAAAAAAGTGCGTCAGTAATTAAAGTGGGAGTCCCACGGAACACTGCTTCATACTTCGAATGTTTCGGTCCCCGACAACCGAAATTCACCGCATTGTACTCTTAACAAAATTGAGCCATAAATATTCTACACGTAATTTTCGATTGTGAAATTTTGGCCAGAATATTTGCATATCGAAACACTGGGATGTCAGGTTAAAGGCACAGCGGATTATAGTTGTAAAATACAGTATATCAAATAGGAACAAATGCTTAGAATCAGGTAACTCATTTACACAGCATTACCACTAATTCTTACATAAATATTACACGTCGAGAAGACACGTCTGTGGAGCGACTCTTGGTCCAGGGCAAAACAAAGGGCATGAGGGCGCGCGGTAGATCACCACTGCGCTGGACCGACCAAATCAAAAATGCACTAAATGGTCCGCTCCACGAATGCACGAGGCAAGCAACAGTACGAGAGGAATGGCGTCGAATTGTTAAGCTTGCCACCACCCCTGTCATGACGAACACGACCACTCTGTCAAGAGTGTGACGACAGAGAAGAGACCACTAATTCTAAGCAAGCTTCAGGTTACAAATTACTTCATGCGCAAATTGGGGTCATGTGTGTGGGGGTCTAGAATTTTCTTTAACCCTAGAAAGATAACCATACCACGGCTTACGTTAAAGATAACCATACGCTTCAGAGGCGCACCTTTTTATAATACGTTTTTTTAATTGATTTAATAAAAAATATTTATAATTTATGATTTTGTGTTAAAAGTTATAATATAAACTATAAAAATTAAATACATTTTTAGTTATGTGTTTGAGCCGTTTGGGGTTGAAACACTGGGGCCATGGGGTCCAAGTGCCCACTTAATTTATCAGGAAATTTCCAAGCGTTTGGTCGACTCTTCACGTGACCGGAGGGCTGGAATATTTTTTGGGCAAAGAATCAGCATTGCCATCCAACGTGGCAATGCTGCCAGCCTTCTGGGCACTTTTCCTGTTGACAGCGGTGTGGACGAATTTTTTGACGCCCTGTAATTACTTCCCCTTTTTGATACTTGTATATATATTTTATTATTATCTTAGTTCTGTAAATAGTAGTTTTTAAATGTTGTAAATAAAGATTGATAGATTTAATTTTTATCTTATTTGTTTATTAAAAATAATTTATAACTAAATGAGTAGACCTCTACAAAAAAGTAACGAAAATAAACAGCCTTATGCTTCAGGAACAAAAACACTTCTAATCATCTTATAACAATTAAGTTTTTTTTCGCAAGCTATTTGACTACAATATAATAAGTATAAAAAAATATCTCTCATCAAAAAAATTAATTTCAAAGATAGTTATGGAAAACGTCATTTTTTTTTGCACTTAGTGCAGGTCAGAAGGCGCTGAAATTTTCAGGACGAACAAATTCTCTTCGTTTTGTTTATTTTCCAGTTGCTCTACATTTTGGCTGTCGACAAACTCGTTTTCGAAGGCACTTTGGACATCTTCCATTCGCTCTGGTGATTTTCCAATTCACTGTCAATTTGCAGAAGTTCATCAGAGTGTTTTCTTCTTCTTCACCTAGTAAAGCGCATATTTCATTTTCTACCAACGTTCTCCTATGTGCCACGATATATACGTAATAAATTGTTCCTAAAAACAAACAAAAACTATTTACAAAAACGCTTTACATCACTAAAACTACAATATTAATTCATTCTTAAAAGTTTCACAAAAGATAACCATACGCCTCGCGAGCGCACAGACTCGTCATATAAACAAAACTGTAGTACTTACAGCATGGAAACAGCCATCCCGTGAAGGGGCTAACCGACGACTGAGTTGGCTGAGAAGGACAAACAAAATACACGCGTCGGATAAAAAACGACAGCAATATGTTTCTAGCTCAGGCGCCTCTGCGACGTAGGTTATCTTTCTAGGGTTAACTATGTTGCGGTTGGCTTCCAGTCTAAACAGATGCAGAGGAATACCAGTATTTACTGCCTTCATAACCCAATTAGTATTGGGAAATATGACACTCCTTGGAAAGACTGATCGTCAAACTTATGGGACACTGACTATCTGAACGGCTGTCAAAGATTTTCAAATGACAACTACCACGCGCTTCCCGGGACCAATTAGTGCTTTCCGAGGCATGGATGAAACTCAGATTGTAATGGTCACCCTGCTACATTAGCCATGAGCTCCTGGTCTTAATTAAGTATAGAACAACATAGTGAGAAATTAAGTTGACAGTACTATTATTCGAGTTTTAGTTTTCAAAAACAGCCTAGTTGCCTGGTTTACTGGTAGGTAATCTTTGCACTGTGTTAAAGGTTTGCAGTTTGGACAGTGTGTCACTGAATGCATTGTGTGTGCGCACTGTGCAAGTGGGTTGGCGAAGTGCAATATTTTACTAACCCATTTTATCGGTTTTGAGTGCAAAGTAAATATTGTTTTGAGAGTAAAACAATTAAGTAAACTTATTTGCAATGAGTAAATAAATATGACTGTAAAGTTTCATTTACGAGTGCAGAAGAAGTCAGACCAATATTTTCTTATATCTGTTTATAGCGTGAAAACAAATTAATTATATTTTCAATCAAAACCTTTTATCACATTTTTTTTGCAGTACAAAAGCTTTTTAAATAAAATTCTACTAAACTGAACTTCAATATACCAAATCACTCTTTTATCACACGAATTCTACGTGAAAATCCCTTTGAAAGCTTTTTTTCGATTCACTTTTCTATCCCTGTTTAACCCGATAATTATTACGAATCTGCAAACACATAAATATAAATTTCTAACATTTCAAGTCCATCGTTGCTATGTGGCACAGTTTCAAACCATACTGTTATTCCCAACCTTACCTATCGACTTTTATAACGCGCATACCTACAGTGACAAACACTTAATAAACCCTACTATTAACGTTAGAAAATGTCTAATAATTCTAAGAAATATGACTAGATGTCGTATTCATACAATAAACATTAAAAATTAACTAATTTGTCTAACTTTAAACCGATTAGCGGCTCCTATAAAGCGAACTAGTCAAATATGGTATATGACATATAACATTATATACCACGTAATATGAAATAATTGAGTGGATAATAAATGAGTAGGAAACCTATGTGACTATTTCTTAGTAAATTTTAATGTGGCTTTTGGTGTCATTTTTAACACAAATGATGTATTTTTTTCCTCATCCATATTGCAGGTGTTCCAAGAAAATTATATGATTCAGCAATCATCGCCTAGTTATCGGAAACACAACTATTTTTAAAAGTCACAGGTTAATTATTAGCAATAATTTCAAAAAATTTAAGTTTTTGACAGAATAATGACGAGCTGCAATCAGGGGCATTACATGATAGACTGAAAAATCATATTTACGTAGAATTATAGTGCACTATTGCAAAGTGCGGACACTGCATGTCTTAGATAGAATCAAAAATTCGAAGACATGTGACATTTACCAAACCGCACTGGGCCCGCGTGGTGGATCATGTGCCATCCCTCTCCTAGAGAGAAGGCCTGAGTCCCTGCAGTGGGAACATTACAGGCTGATGATGACAGGAAAGTGCAACCGTAACAACAGGGCTGCAACTTCGAAGATTTTAATTCGATTTTTTAAAAATTGGAAATATACCGAAGTGCAAAAATGTTGTAAATAAATATAACATAACCACACGACTGTAATCCCTGGTGGAATAGGTAGAGGTGTACCCATTAGTAGGTACACCCACATTTCGCGAGTTATGTTTAAGTCCTACGTAATAGTCATCATCATCAACAGCCTATAATGTTCCCACTGCTGGGACACAGGCCTCCTCTCTTTGAGAGGGAATGGGCTATAATCTACCACGCGGGCCCAGTGCGGATTGGTAGATGTCACATGTCTTCGAATTTTTTGGTTCTAAGACATGCCGGTTTCCTCACGATGTTTTCCTTCACCGTTTTGAGAGCAGCGGTGATGAAATATTACACAAAGTAATATGCCTGCCTGGGTTCGAACCCACGACCTACTGTTCGTAAGTCGGGACTGCCACCACTGGGCCACCGCTGCTCGTAATACTACGTAATAGTAGGTAAACCTATTGCCATCAGTCTGGCACAAATCTAGAAATTTCGGATGGAATATCTATAATAAGACTTTTGTAAGTGTACTTTTTGTTTTTGGGTCTGGAATCATCAAATGACTCCTCACGCTCTGGCCAGAGCGCGCTCGAGCGATAGGGAGTGTCAGACTTGTACTGACTAAAAACCACCCATGTTCCTTCATAGCCCTTTGTGTCGAGGCCGCGGTATCTCTTTCGAACCACCCGCAGCCCCGACGGGGTGTAACTATAGGTACTTAAATAATAAAAACAAACACATTTCCATCAAAACGGTTGCTAACGTCTAGCAATTTTTATCCATCTAAAAATCCAGGTCACTCTCACCTCTAATCACTCGCTACAGTAATTAATTCACAGCCATCTAAAAGCCTTTAAACGACTAGTATTAGTGTGTAAATATCTCAATTTGAAGCTATCAATTAGTTCGGAGGCGTGCGCGTACGCCGGGGGCGCTGGCGTCGCTCCGTGACTACTGGAATACTGTGCTTGTTAATATCTCGTCGTGGGAACCGGAGTAGAGCAGTAGCTGTGAATGTTTAGCGATTAATTGTTTATTAGGAAATTGTAGTCGATTTTTTTTTGCTGCTGGAAAATCTAATGCAACATCCACCATCTTGTTTCCACTTTTTTGGAGTGTGGGCAGTCATTAAAATGACTCCTCTCGCTCCAAGTAGAGCAGTAGGGAGTGTCAGACTTCTACTAACTAATAAAAACTTTAAAAAAAACCACCTTAAAAAAAAAACACAAAAAAGTGAAAAATAAATTTTAGAAGAAACAGTTTCTGAAGTCGGTGACTTTTGTTTGTTTCATTTCATTTTTTTGCCACCCACTTCAGAAACTGTTTCTTCTAAAGTTTATTTTTCACTTTTTTGTGTTTTTTTTTTGAAGGGGGTTTTATTTTTTGTTAAAAAGTTTTTATTTTTCACTTTTTAGTGGTTCACATGTTCATGGGTCATAATGTGGACAATGTGTTTTTTTATGAGTTTTGTTTATTTTTCAAAAAGCGCATGTTCGATTTCGATTAAAAAAAATATGGGACCATTTGGAAACTGTACCCTTTCCAACAAAAAAATAATTTTTCAAATCGGTTAGGAAGTGACGGAGTTATGCCCGAACAAACATAAAAATAAAATGTATAAACATCCGAATTGAGAACCTCCTTCTTTTTTTAGAAGTCGGTTAAAAACCACCCATTTTCCTTCTTCACAGCCCCTTGTCAGCCCCTTGTGTCACGACGTGGTGGATGATTGTAGCCCACCGTCCCCAAAATTCGAGTTAGGATCCAAACTTGTTACTCATAGCCAAACATAGCAGTCGTTAGGAATAAATGTCTTAGAAACGTCTTGATTACGAACGATTTCGTTTTTGACAAATGAATGCTACCTGACATGCATGGGAATCAGCCAGATGCAAGACGCACCGGACTGGTCAATTTGGTGACACTTAGGGGATTTCGGCGGTCTTTTTCTTCTTAGTTCTCTATTACTTATTATTTCAGGTCACCTCCTTTCTAGCTGTATCATCCATCACACAGTCCATCCATCGTTTCTTTGGATGATAATGTACCGTCTAGTAATCGTACCTAAATATTTGAATGTCTTTGCATAGTTCACAAGATATTGTTGACTACCTTGATTTACATAAAAAAAAAACTAACGCTTAATTATTGTCGAACACAAAAATAAACAACACATACGATATTCAACTTAAACATATAATCTTACTTAAACTTGTACACACATGGTATGTGAACCTAGACCAATACAAAATGACCCATAGCACTATAGCGTGCCTAGAGGCAATTGCAATAGTAACAGGCATAGCTATCGGCTTACTCTTAATAGGATATATGTGGGAATTCGTTTGGGTCACCGATACGCTTATGTCGCCTGTGTTAGTTCTAATTTAGTGGGTAAAAGTATTCATTTCTTAAGTTCTCTGGGAGAATTTGTAGGGGGAGATAAAATATTCCAAATGTAGGTATGGTTTTAGTTTGAATTACTGACTTCTTCGATTGTCTAGTGGTCGAAAGCAAGACTACGGAGTATGAGGTCCTGCGTTAAATTTGTCAATGGCAGTCACGGAGACTGGTGGGACACAGACATTTTCGGCAATGTTGTTTAAAGTACCATGCAATAGATATTCAAATTCAAATTATTTATTAACAACCAAGTACATACACACACACACATAACGACACACACACACATAACACACACAGACACACACATAGTACTTACATAACGATTTTAACGGTGATCCCCAAACTAGACGTCAGTCTGTATCTTGGGGATCATGCGATGATCAGATGGCGAGTGTATTGCCATCAACCGGGTACAAATTCAGAATACGTGACTGACACAAAAAAAACTGATTGAAAAACCGTATTCAGTTTACCTGACCCGGGAATCGAACCCAGGAACTATGACAAAGCAGTCGCATTTTCGTTTACTAAACCAACGAAGCAGACCATTTATTTATGTTTTTTCGTTTAAAAAGTTGCAAAACTCACTTTTACAAAAACACAAACAAAATAACAATAACATTACATTTTCAAAAATATCTTACAATATGTTTCGAATATTGAATAAACCCGATAACATAATAAAATAATAAGAATTGACAATCGCCGTCCATGGCGATGGGTGTAAATGTCAAAAATGTAAAAATAAAAATGACATTACGTACATTCAGCGTATAATTTTGGATGAGTTTACGAGTTTTTGAGTGTTAATAAAGATAAGGTAATAATGCGAGTGTAAAACTAAACGTTTATGATGGATATTGTTTTAAGTACGTCTGGGTTTTGTGTTAAGGGCAAGAATAGGTGGGTTTTGAGTCAGGCATTTCGGTTGCAGATTTTTTGTTTAATGTTGGTATTATTTCAAAATATAAATGTTACGTTATTTTGTAATAAATCAACTATGTATTGATATAATATAATAGTTACAACAATTAATAATCAAATAATATGGTAATCAAACAAACATCTTTATATTGGAACAACTCCTCAGCTATGCTTAAGTTATCTTTTTAGAATGATTAATCATCGTCGAACACAAGTTTGTTCACAATAATATTGTAATAATTGCGAGATTAACTCTATGTGTCCTACCAATCCTATGCCTGTTTGTAACCTTTGCCCGCCTTGTCAATTGAACATTTTTTTATTTTTGGTACTAACGTAGACTAAATCGTAATTATTATGAATTACTTTAAAATTCTTATATTACGCAAATTCTTATTTACGCAGTTAATATTATATCATTTTACGGATCGATACGTAATTCATATTCAAATTCTACTTAATGGGCCATTATAGACCCCCTAGATGCTTTCAAATTTCAAGCCACAGACAAAAAGTAGTGATCAAGTATATTTCAACTTATTCTTCTCAACCTACTCTTAAGTAAAGCGCAGTGTTTACGAGCACAAGATGGTTTTCAGTAAGTCCGCGATGGTAATCACTTAATTCGCATTTTTTTTACGATGCCACATCAAAAGCGTTCGGTACTCACGGTGACCTCTGACAAATAGCGGCTTTTTACCCAAAATAAAAGTTATCGGTCGTCTTGTGATTTCAATGGGGTTATTATACGCAGTTTACGAGGTTTTTGAGATGTCTACAAGGAGTTAAGGATGTTATTTTGATTAAGGGTTTACGTCATTTGTGCATTTTTGGTAGTTTAAATAAAGATGGAGTAAGTCAGGTAGAGCTAACAAAAGCTGTGCTTCAATAGTTCAGTAGATGAAAAACTTTATATCTTAAAGAAATGTAGTTTGATTTGACTAGTAACCTAATACTCATATCAAACTACTACCTTTACTATAACCTGGTGAGGGTGCGGGGATCCACTGTATGCGAGATGCATGTGACCGGTCCTTCTGGCGAAACTTGGGGGAGGTCTATGCCCAGCAGTAGACGTCTTTCGGCTGAAATGATGATGAACAGTAACTTACATCAGCAAGATCAAATACTAAAGAACACTTACACACAGGTGGGTAAAAAAGGGTTAACATTTAAATAAAGCTATCTATCAAAATCGACGAAGCGTGTATAAAGTTACGCGTACGTTATAAAACCATTGAAGAAGTTCTCTCGTGAGGAGTTAATCTTGGCTTCTGGATTAGGTAATGACCGTCATAATAATGATTGTTACCAGAACTAAAACCGTGTGCGTCTGGGTTCGATCGATGAAGAGGAACTGGTTGTAAATTCAGTTGCAAGATTTGACCAGTACATACATACATACATATTAAATGACTAACAAGGCAAGTTAAATAAAAGCTTATGAAAAAAACTTGATCCGAATATTGATCTAGCAATAATTAATGAAGGAAGTACGATTACCTAACTGAGTAAAATACATAAATTAATTGCTAACGAGTGCAACATATAATACTTTTTTCCTCGCATTCATTAACACCCATATTTATAGTGCTGACACAAGTTCACTTTTGGCTTGAGTCGACTGTCGTAGTCATGAAAACAGGGAGACGTCACCCACAAAATCAATCCTAGAATTTCTTAGCTGCAATTGGTGGATCTTCAAAAAACTTACTTCCTTCGTAATACACCAGCCATCCTTGTCAAACCCATAGTTGCATTCTATTTTAATCAGTGTTAAAGATGTAATATGTCACTGTAATCATTGTTACAGATGTCTTTAATGTCATTCTATAGGTATTGAAAAGTGGGCGTTTATGTCAAATTATAAACAAACTGTAGCTGTCAATAAATGTCTAATGGGGCAAAATGTAGGCGTGAGAATTCCGACTCAAGTTTAGTCCACGACTAACGATACCAGTGTATAAGGCCCTGCTTAAAATAGATTAGATGAAGTAGATCAAAGCCAGCAATACTTACAAGATAAAAAAACTAAGACCAAGCAAAACCCATGTACACAATTACCCTACATAGCATAATATTAATGAATTATTCACACAGAATACATTCACGCCTGCAGTTTGTCATTGACAACGCATCAAGTAATTGCAGGACATAAAAAACTCAATTACCCATAGTTAGCAAAAACCACTTATAAGAGGGGCCATCAATCTGTGTCTTATTTAAATAAATAACATCATGTTATAAATGTAAATGAGACTAACGTATGTGACTTACGACATTTTTCCTTGACGTTTGAGATGGTTACTTGAGTAGTGTATCAGATTAGTTGATGCTAAAGGGAAGTGAATTAATCTTCAGGTTAAGCTGCGCTTGGCTAAGTTAATCTGTAGATGGGTGACCACCCATTTCATAGGTACCGAGTTTCCATCGTAGCTCGAAAAGCAAGTTAAGCTGTCACTAGCTTTTGCCCACGGCTTCGCCCGCGTGGATGTCGGTTCAACTACAAAAGTGACGATTTTCCATACAAACTTTCATCCCCCTTTTCACCCCCTTAAAGGTTAAATTTCCAAAAACCCCTTCTTAGTGCTCCCCTACATTATAATAGGAAGCCGTGTGCAAAATTTCACATTCCTAGCCCCAGTAGTTTCGGCTGTACGTTGATATGTCAGTCAGTCAGTTCTCCTTTTATATATATAGATTTGACAGTCGGTACAGGTAGTCAGTGGCTGAAAGTCTGACCACACAGTTTTACTAAGGGGTTTCGTATTACCCAGTATTAACTAGGTTAGATAGAAATCTAGTTCCAGAACTTTACAAGGAGTGACTGTGATCGGCGGAAGCCGCTACCAAAATAGTTTTAGTAAGACTAAACAGGTGATGACGGTGTTAAAGGGAGCTTTTCATTTCAAACTTAAAAGCATTAATTTCAAGCTAGCTTGTTAGATTACACATAAAATCACCTAATTATCTATATAAATAAAGAGAGAAGTCCTGACTGACTGACTGACTGACTCATCAACGCCCAGCCCAAACCCTTGGACCTAGAAAGCTGAAATTTTGCACAGAGGTTCCCTTTATAACGTAGACAAGGAAAAAGGAAGGATTTTCCGAAATTCAACCCCTAAGGGAGTTAAATAGGGGATGAAAGTTTGTATGGAAAATCGTCATTTTCACGCGGGCGAAGCCGCTGGCAAAAGCTAGTTCTAAATAAAAAAGCAATTAATAAAGAAAGTATAACTGTATTAAACAGAACACTACCAGTGCAACATTACCCAACATCCTTTAAACCACATTCCCATATTAAAACTTAATATCGACAAATTACAAACACCTCTCTGTCTATTTAAATGTGCCACGCCTAAGTAAAGGTATACGATCACAGATATAGATAGACCTAGATAACGCAACAGCATCAACTTCGCGTGACTCTTTTCGTGCCTAGCTTACGTACAAAAATCGTAAGTGGCCACTTTCGCGCTCAGTTTGCATCGGTGTATAGCGCTAGTCGAACGCCGGCGCTGGTGCAAAAGGCAGGGGTTAGGGTGAAGGAGGCGCCGTACGCGGCGGCGTCTTTGAATCGATTTGATTTTCCGATTTATAGTGCTTTTGACGTCATAATAAGTAGTCAAAAATGGCAGACTTGGTTTTCGTACAGATCGTGATACTTGCGATATCTCGGTCTATCTATATCTGTGTGTACGATACATGTTTCAATTACCCCTATGCTTATGGTTAGAGTATGATATAAATGCGAACCATTGCCCCTTAACTGGCTTGCGTATTAGCAGGGCTTGAAAAAATACGCGTTAGACCGGAGGTTTGATAGATTCTGCTTGGGTCTGGAAGAATAGATCCAGTGTTGAAATTGACAACCTATTTTTTTTGTTTTTGTTCGTCATTGATTCGAAATACATGTGGTGCCAACTATTATCATAAGAACGTTATATATTTTTCCTAGGCAACATAGGGGTGTATTAAAAGTCTCTTATGTTAGTATCATCCTGAAATTTTGAATATAAGTACGTTGTCAGGTATAAACTAACATAAGAGACTTTAGAGTAATATTATAAATGCGCTGAAACTACTAAACAGTTAGTAGTTTTAGCGCATTTATAATATTACTTTAGAATGAAGCATTTTGATTATTCCCCATCAGCGCTTGTACGTCATTTTTTTGCAACTTAGTGCAGCACACCGCCAATAATAATATCAAAACTTTTTGATCCACAAAAAAAATCGAAATTAAAAAGTCCTTACATAATTTAATCTGAATGAATCCGTTTCAGTGGCCCGTCATCGCACCTAGTCATAATTTCGTATCGGTTCGTCGCATCACCATGTATAGCGGACAGTCGCGTGACCGACCTTTTTTAAATTAAAACCCCGCAAAATGTCGGCCAATATATCATATTAATAACGAGCTGATATTAAAGGTAGCTAGGCTTTGCCGCTGTCTTTATTTTATTATGTATGAGAGTGGAAGAGGTATTTTTAATTAAAAGTATCTTATCGATGAAAGGGCTTCGTTGTGTAATAATGTGTTGGTTCAGAAGGAGATGGTGGCTCGACCCTTTTCGCAGGGATTGGCGGAACGGAAAGTAAGCTTATCCGCAAGAGATAACGCGGCGTCGACATAAAGGGCTAAGAAAGAACATGGGTGGTTTTTAGTCAGTAGAAGTCTGACACTCCCTACCGCTCTGCCCAGAGCCCGAGGAGTTAAAGATGACTTCCCAACCCTCCCAAAAAAAAAGGTGCAATAATTAGCAAATAACCTCCTCTTTCGAATAAAATCAAAGCATTTAAATTCAAATAAAAAGACCAACTATTTATTACAGTCTCTTATTGCGGTACTGATATTTAATGATTACTTAATCCGTATGGCCTAAGTAACGAACTCTGCGTGAGCTCTCTGTGTGAGCAGTTACAGTTTAAATTGAACTTTTAACTAACAATTAGCCCAATAATTTCTCAACCGCGGAACCGATTCACAAAATTCCAAAATAGGTCACTTCGACGTAGAACCTCCTTGAACCTCTGAATTACTTTGCCGGAAGACGAGTGCCTTGACCAGAGCATAGCAAGCCCTTAAAACATACGGAAGAATCGAAGGCTGGCAAAGTTATGAGTCTCGTTAAGATAACCTTAGGTTACGTACAGAGGAATTAAAAGTTACTTGGTAGAATGAAGTTAGTGACGTAAAGGAAATTTTTCGAATGTTTTTAAAGATGTCATCGTTCGCTGATGGCAAGAATGAGGTTTTTTTCTGAGAAATGTTGAGTTGAGCTACAATTTGTTAAGTAATTGAGTGTTGTTTTTAGTACTTCTTGTAAATAACATAACATAACATTACGCCTGAAATCCTCAAAAGTTTAGGCAGGGGTACAGCCACCTTCTTGTAATTATTAAACAAATAAATACAGTTTCGCTAAATTGTATTTCTAAAGTTAAATAATATCTTTAAATAAATAGGTACATTTATTATGGTACGGTGGTGTGAGTAAAGCCTTAGGTTATGCAAAAAACTTAACACTCAATGTTCCGGATATCTTTTATTTGGAAAAAGGTTGTCAAATAAAATAGTCTGATTGTGACACCTACGCGAAATGTCGAGCAGAAAGTACGGTACTTTATTGCGAGTATTATTTGCAAAGAAAATAAACAATGTTACTTCGATAAGTTTTTCACAAATAAACCACTTATTTATGTTGCGTTGTTATCATATTCTGCAAGAAGTACTTTTTGTGAATTTACAAGAAAATTTGGATAAAAGTGACCTGGTGATCGGAAACCATCATTAGCGTTATACTTTTTATACCCAAAAGTATTTATATTCCCAAAGGTAATATGCGGAGTGAAAATAACATTAATTGGAAACAATGATATCAATAGATTTTACCAAATGAGTAAATGAATGTGAATTAAGAGGAGTTTATATTTTATAACACGTTTTATAATTTTCAAATATTTCTTTATATTAAATTGACATTAAACCAATATTTTAAAAAAACTAGCCCACTGGTTTCGGGAACAGCGATTTGGCCGCCTAATGACTGTTTAACAATGTTTTATTTTAGTTTTAAGACCCGCCATAGCAAATTTGCATAAAGAGGAGGTTCATCATCAATTCAACACCCTATTAATGTTCGCACTGCTGGGACACAGGCCTCATCTCTTTAAGAGATAATATACCACTAAAATCTACCACGCGGGCCCAGTGCGGATTGGTAAATGTCACATAATTTAAGGCGGAGATTTCTGCAAACGTTCAAAAAGGTGCAGGTTTTTTAAAGCAGTGTATCTCATAAACCGTAAATAATTTTGACAAACAAAAAAAATATGACATTTTCAAGACCTTTTCGCATACCGTGATGGAATTCAAAACATAATTAATCATACTTTAATGCACGAAAAAAATCTTCAAACATACCTCTTAACAAATTTTAAAAGCTGTTTATCTCTTCATTAACAAATATAATTATAATTTAAAATACACCATAAAATTTCAAATGTCAAACTGCATCCAGTGATGGATTGTTTTTTATTAAATAGTTAATTTCTAATTTTATACGATTTTATTTGCACTTTTAATTAAAACATGCTCTTGCTGGCAGTGCATCGCTGATCACTCTCAGGCACGGGTAGACGCTATTGCTAAGCTCCTCCCACTCGCTCAAGGTCGTTGGCGTATATCTGGGCCTTAAATGAAAACCGCTTCAAATCAACCACTCAGCTCAAATAGGAGCCAACCAGATCAGCTAATATCAATTTAATACCACGCATCCAGATCACTTGAAAGCAATAAATCGCCACGTGCCTAATACAGTACAGAGTACCATATTAGGAACCGTGTTACACCAGTGATAGCGTGATGTAATATACGCCAGAAAAACGTATCGATACTAATATTATAATTGGTAAGTTTTTCGTTGTTGTAGTACCGATATTCGTAGAGCAGGTGGCCTATTACACCCTTTGGTAGTTGTTTTATATTATTTTTACTTCAGTGTCATAAGATGGAGCTTAAGAAGATGTGTAACATTAATGTACGACACTGCAATAAAGTACAACGGCAACATATCACAAAAAAAAATACAGTGCCATCTATGACGTAAATGAAGAACTAACATCAAAATTCTGCATTCAACCTATTTTCTATAATAGTCATCGAACGAAAACGGAACTAAGCACTTGAGTATAATAATAAGAACCAGTAGATCGTGGGTGGTTAAAACTGCATATTATTAACAAATAGGTAAGTATTCATTATAAGTTTTTAAACTGACATGGTCACTGACACTACTATTAATAACATGGTAAACATCCCTTTTATGATATTAATAGTAGGTAAGTATTCATTTAGATAACCAGAAAAAAAAACAAAATCAAAGCATTTAATTCAAGTAGACCAGTACTTACGAACACGATTGCACTGTATCAACAAAACACAAAAATAAGAAGAAGGTGCAGTCCCAGTCACAGGGCATAACAACAGTGAAAGTACCCTTGTTGCCCATTCCGAAGTGTCAGCTATGGAGAAGAACGGGCCAAAATCCATAAACAATAATTACCATTTAACACAACCTCTTTACACTCCACTTTATTAAAAAACAATCTTTATTGTTTTTCATGACACTCACCCTAAATTAAGTTAAAATGATCCTTAAAGCAAATTAAATACTATTGATTATTGCAAAAAGATTCATAAATGACTGTATTGACAAGGTCAATTAGTTTTCTTCTGATTTTATTGTGAAAATGTATCAATTTTAACAATATGTTGAATAAATATTTGTAATGGGAATTGAGAGGATATGTTCCGAAGTTTATTGGGTAAATGGTGAGAAAATAATCGTTCAACCCGGATTCTTGTTAATGTTAAAGATGATCCTACGTTTTATTCAGTTGACTATGTTGTTAAAAATGGCATTTATTGGTAAGACACCGATAAAAGTAACTTTGAAGAAGAACGACTAATTAATTATTGTCAATTTATGATTCGCCAGGTTCTTTTAGTGTGTTATAATACCAAAAGGGACTTTGCTTTGACTATTATTAAGTTTGACTGCTTTATTGTTTTTTTTTTTTATTATTTAAATGGGCTTACTCTTGACCTCAATCTTGCCCTAAGGGCAGAGATGAGGTCGACGATGGAACTAGCTTACCCAGAAGAAGCCTATTTACTCGCGACTTAAATAGATTGGGGTTATATGAACTCGGGAAAACCGACGCAGGCAGGGTGTTCCACTCCTTGGCTGTACGCTTGGCTGTTTAGTGGTGAAGTGAAGTCCTTTTTTTTTTTTTTTTTGGTGGGTGGAAAATCATCGAATGACCCCCCCCGCTCTTGGGCAGAGCGAAGGGGAGTGTCAGACTTCTACTGACTAAAAACCGAACCCATGTTCCTTCTTTGCCCTTGCGCCGAGGCCACGTAATCTAGTACAAATACCGCGGCCTGAAGTGAAGTCCTGGGTTCAATTTCGGACTAAGTGCTATTATTTTTTCATCTAGAATTTCTCAGTAGCAGCAAAGTAGTCTGGATGAATGCCCGATTGTTGGCTATTGCCAACAATCGGGCATTCACTAATTATATGGGACTTACAAATGGGTGTATACTAATAGATACCCTCTAGGCCTAAGCCTTGCCAGATTACATACATATTGTGTGGTTTTATGTTCTTTTTTGTTATGACACAAGCCTCAGCTCGTTTTATAAACTTTGTATTGAAAGAATCTCAATAATATAATTATAATAATTAAAATATTAGCAAACTCATTGTACCTAACCATTTTTTTGGACAAAATGTACAGTTATTTTATTATATTATTTGAATTCAGATTCAGATCAATCCTAAATTAATTCAGTTTTCCAAAAAACATCGTTTTATATTCCAAAACTCAATAAATATAATACAGTATGCACCCATTTTCACACCTTGATAGTAGCACTTCAAAGTACCACTCACCCTGTGTTATGCTCAACATGTAATACCATTGGAATGTGGAAGTGGGTAGGTAGGTAGGTAGGTTGGTTGGATAAACCAATTTTCTATCTAGACGATATCAGTGAGCTTTATTGACTTGCAACTCTATTGTAGTTTAGTCAGTAGGGATAGCAGAAAAAGCTAGATTATTTTGAAAGCTGGTTCGAGGAGGCACAGGAAAAGAGCTGTTGGAAGGAGTTGGGGAGGCCTTTGCCCAGCAGTGGGGCAGTACAGGGGAATAAAACAAAAATTTTAGTCGTCATAAAGGCAAATGCCACTTTTAAAGTATCTCATAACATTACGAGTGCAATCCCCGAAGGGTTCACCACTTTTCACCAGTTAAATGTTTAAGTATCAAACCGGGCACAAGTCCGGATGCTGCGGCTGCTACTGAGAAATTCCTGATGGATAAACCCAGTTCACTAGCACTTTGCCTGACCCGGGAGTCGAACCCTGGACCACATGCTCAGCAGACCACCATTCAACCAATGAGGCATTCGAACCACCTTGGGCAAAGGGCGATAAATACTCAATCCTTCTCTGTATTAAAAAAGGCCTTTACCCTGCAGTGGGTCAATAATAATTAAAGACAGTTATTCAAGATTTTTTTTAACGAACAAAAGCACCACAAAAAAAAACAAAAAATATTGCATTTTTGCTCACCGTACTTAGACTAAGTTTCAAGAGCGGTGCGAGCCCGAACAATGAACCAGTATTTACGAGCAGTATGGTCAGAAGCGCAACTCGTACGCAGCCAGGTATAGTACAGGAACACATTAATAAAAGCCGCCACATATTTTATCTATAGGCCATGTAATAATGCCCTTTGGAACATATCTTACCTACATATGCTACCAGTACCTTTACCTTTCAATCTGTAGGTGATGTATAGATATAGCAGCTCTTCCTATCATACGTATTCCTATTGACCACAAATGCGACCGCTGAAGTTGAGGTCCTCCCAGGACAGATATGCGGGACCCGTCGGGGTTGGGTTGTGCGAAAGAGATACCGCGGCCTCGACACAAAGGGTTAAGAAGGAACAAGGGTGGTTTTTAGTCAGTAGAAGTCTGACACTCCCCGCTCTGCCTAAAGTGACACCTTACAAAAAAATAAGGGCTATGTATAAAGATACTAAGCTATCTTCCTTCCCTTCTTTATTTATTACTAGTGACCTGCCCCGGCTTCGCACGGGTCCAAAAAAGGTATTAAAACCTTCCTCTTGAATCACTCTATCTATTAAAAAAAATCGCTTCAAAATCCGTTGCGTAGGTTTAAAGATTTAAGCATACAAAGGGACATAGGGACAGAGAAAGTGACTTTGTTTGTTTTATACTATTTATTGATTGTTCGGTGACTCTGCCTGGTTTGTCTATTGGCCGCAAAAGCGACTGCTGAGGTTGAGGTGCAGAATTCGATTTCTTGGTCAGGCAAAGTGTTATTAGATTTTCTGTAATACCCACTTTTATTGACAGATCTGCTTAAACCCTATGTTTCTTACATAGAATTCAGAGGAGGAGGAGGCAGATCTTATTGATATATACCGGACACAAATCTAGACTTTGTGACTATAATAGAGAAATTCCTGATGGCAAAACCATGTAGTACTTTTGGATAATAATAATTTACAAAAAATAAATACCAGAGTTCTCGTGTCTTGAATATCAAACAAAAATGGCTGCCAGCTGGTTTAGCTGTGTCAGATCCTTCAACATTCCTTTACTTATTGTTATTTGTGATTTAATTTAAGTATTCTATTTTTTGTTCTCATGTTAAATAATTACAATTTTCACTATGAAAACAATACGTTTACTGCAATTTAATTTATGTTTTAATTTCACCCTATTGATCTCTTAACATCGTTCGCAGATTCACTTGCATTTTACAATATAAATAAAAGTAAAGACATCATTAATATTAAACTCAAACTGAACCCTCAATAATATCGTGTACACAAGTACACAACAACAATCAATGTCTTGATCACGTCATAAAAAACATAATTAATAAGTATAATTCGCATAAATTAAACCAAAAACGGATCAGGCCACACAAACGGGCGACCAGGCGGAATATTACGTAAATCTTCACTAGTGATGTACGATTCGTTTCGATACTTTACGGTCTCGATACCACAGGATCAGGAGGAGAGCAGCTGCGGTGGCCCAATACAAATGTAGCTAGATCGATTTTGGAATGGAATGTAAATAAATTACTATCGTGTCACATTTTTCAAAATATTTTACATTGCATTCGGCTTTGAATGAGTACAATAAGAGCGCAAAAAAGATAATATAATTCCTGGATACGATTCACCTCCCAGGCCGTGAGGGTTTCTAGGGGAGCGCTTGTCTAGCCTCAGTGTTCATAGCTTGGTTGTACTCTTGCAGTCTACCTGCTTCGGAGTGTCCCGGCGGCGATACCGCCTTTAGAAAGATTAGCAAAATACGAGTATTAAGTAAGTGTCTTATGTTTTGTATAGGTCTAAAATATCGATACAAATGCAAGTACCTACGGTACATCCCTATTTTAATGTAACGATACAAATATAAGTATCGTACATCCCTACTATCATGCCTACCGAGGGCTACGTATGATACCCGATTGCCTTTTAATTCGTGATACTGAACCGTATTAATATTGCAATCAATCATCCATGTTTAAAATGTTGTTTAAGAGGAATTCGTTGTGTGTTTAAGTTTTAAAAATGTTCAAGAAAGTTGAAGTTGGAATCGATTTGATTTACATTTATTTTTAATTGCTATTTACATTGAATTATTTAAATAATAATAATAATAATATTCCACAACTATCACACAACGCCATCTAGTCCCAAGCTAAGCAGAGCTTGTGTTATGGGTACTAGACAACTGATAAACATACTTATATATTTCTAAATACATACATATTATAGATAAATTACACCCAGACACAGAACAAATGATCGTGCTCATCACACAAACATTTGTCCTGGGTGGGAATCGAACCCACGACCTCCGGCATAGCAGTTAGGGTCACTAACTACTAGACCAACAGGCCAGTCAAAATCAAAAGTGTAATTAGAAGAATTTTTTATTGGAATACATATTAAATTAGTTAAAAACTATAAAATAAACTAAACTAACATTAAAGTGTAATTTGATCGGTGATTTGACAATTTATTTATGTTATTTTGGCTGGCCAAGGCTAAGGAACTATCACACAATTTTTCAGCTGAACCCTTGCCGCCTCATTAATAAAAATAGTTAAACCTGGTTTAACTTACGCTTGGTTTATCTCGCATGCCGTCTCACTTCAATAATATTCAAAAGAAAGTGACGGCATGCGAGATATATATTTTTATTAATAAGGCGGTTGAAGTTTGACCCCTGGGCTAGTTATTATTTACTCTTAGTGTTTAAGACGATACTAAACCAATTTCAAAGAAGATCACAATACTAGTCATCTCTCTCAAAATCTCCTCATCATATTAATCATCAATCAACAGCCTATTAATGTTCCCACTGCTGGGACACAGGTCTCCTCTCTTTGAGAGGGAATGGACTATAATCTACCACGCGGGCCCAGTGCGGATTGGTAGATGTCACATGTCTACGAATTTTTTGTCTCTAAGATATGCCGGTTTCCTAACGATGTTTTCCTTCACCGTTTTGAGAAGGTGATGAAATAAATTACACAAAGGATTGTGCCTGCCTGGGTTTGAACCCACGACCTACTGTTCGTAAGACGGTGCCGTCACCACTGGGCCATTGCTGCTCTCAAAAGTCTCCTAGCAACAGTTACTCAGTGAACTCAGTGAAAAGGAGTAGATGGTTGGGTTCCGTTCGCACAGTGAGTGAGCAACGGAACAGGAACGTGCGGTTCAGGGTGCTGTCTCGTGTATGATTTGTAATGCTCCCTGTTTGGTACGTGAGCACGTGTGTCGGGTGAGGCTATGGTGTTAGAAGTAGCGGTAAGCGGAATAGGGGATCGGACTGGGTCAAAATAATATGATTCTGTTTAGTCCGTAAGTTAGATTATCGAAAAATATTGAATACGTGTTTTTTGTTTTAGCAAATCAATAAAAAATGACGAAGATTAAACGCGTCAAAGATCTTGGAGTGGGGCTTGAAACGTCACTTGTGTCGTCAAAATGTACTATCATATGACGTCACACGAGTTTTCGAAGCACTGTATCGTCTTCATTTTAAGTTAACGTGAAAAAATAAAAAATACGTGTCCAATATTTTTTGGAGTTTTTTTTTGTCCGATCCCCTATAATTATAGAGACAATACAAGCGGTGTGTAGAATGATATGGTAAGAAAGGAGCTGTCTCATGAGATGACGAGAAACAAAGAAGTATGAAAGAAGAAGACATTCTACGCCGACCCCAAATGAATTGAAATAAGGGCAAGAGAATTATGATGAACTATCTTTTGCCAGCGGCTTCGCCCGCGTGAAAATTACGATTTTCCATACAAACTTTCATCCCCTATTTAACTCCCTTAGGGGTTGAATTTCGAAAAATCCTTTCTTATTCCTTGTCTACATTATAAAGGGAACCTCTGTGCAAAATTTCAGCTTTCTAGGCCTAGGGTTTGGGCGGGGCGTTGATGAGTCAGTCAGTCAGTCAGTCAGTCAGGACTTCTCTCTTTATTTATATAGATAGATAGAAGATAAGCGGAGCACCTCTTAGGTGGTGACTCAGACTATCAAGCTGCGTACTACCCTTGGAAGTTTTCAACTTTCAAAACAGCTTCGCAACCGATGCAAACCAGTTAGGTCGAGTCTGACTGGAACGTTGTTAGGTCCTACCACAGTATGGAGTACATTTGGAAGGAGTTTAAACCTCACCAAACGGGTTCACTTCAGGCTTGAAGTTAATATTTAGAGCACCACGAACCAGTATGTTATCATTACCGGTATTGAACCGTGGCCATGGAAATATTTCTGAATACTATATGATTTTTATCCACCAAGTAACGTCTGATATGATTGGGGTCAAAAACCTGGATAAGACTGGCAAAGGAACGTGGAAACTGTCCTATATCGGGTAATTTCCAGGCGCTCCATAAATATGTTCCCGGTGGCTCAAAATTAAAAAAGCATTATAATAATACATAAAATCCTTCCCATGAGCTCAAAATTATGGAGCTGTTAGGAATCAATGTATGGAGAGAAATTGTTTGGAGAACAATAGATTTGGAGCTCCTGGAATTATGCTCCTCTAACCAGCAGCAGTGGTTGAATTCGAAATGTGCATGATGATGAACGTCTGATTTCATAAGTTATTTCTGGAACAAAATCGCTCCGCTCATCACAGAGCGATACGTTACTAAGGGCGGCGGCAGATGTGTCCGCGGGTCGCGTACGTGCGCGTTCGTATCGCGTCGACAACGTGTGTCGCGCGCCTTAGCCACGTGATGAAGTACTTGTGCTTGCGGACTGTTATTGTTAATACTGAGGGAGTGGTTCTCAGGTGAATGCGAATGAAACTTATATAATAATTTACAACTGTTTTCCCGTAAAGATGAGGCAGAGG
Source organism: Diarsia mendica (assembly GCA_949316265.1). Lineage (NCBI taxonomy): Eukaryota > Metazoa > Arthropoda > Insecta > Lepidoptera > Noctuidae > Diarsia > Diarsia mendica. The sequence continues at coordinate 21,479,141 of OX438904.1, read as the reverse complement.
TGTACTAAACATGCTGGGAGTTGTTCGAAAGAGTTACCGCGACCTTGACACAAAGGGCTAAGAAGGAACATCGGTGGTTTTTAGTCTGTAGATCGCTGATTACTCACTCTCCAAAACAAAAGGTGTACCAACCATAGACACACGTCATATTTCGCTTTTTACAATAGACTGACAGACATTCAAGTGCTGTGACTGTTACTGATAAATTCCAGATGAAAAAAAATACTGCGACACTTTGCTTTAGGAATCGAATCGGAGGACCTCTTGCTCTGCAGTAGTGCTTATGATCACGAAATCAACGAGCAAATATGCTACTTCTGATGTGAAAAATTACAGCTTATACCAGTTTTAAAATAATTATAAATATTTTTTATGCGTGGAAGTTAAAGATCCTAGACTTTGTCCCCCAAAATTGACTAGACACGGGTGCCTAGGCGTTATCTTATTGCTAACTAATACGTCGGAGCCAGCTTTTAGTATTATTACGATACCTTTTGGTAAAGGTACAAGTTGGTAGCCGACTGCACGCAGCAGCAGCAGACGACATGTCGTCGCTTCATGTCGTCACGACACGTCGTCGCTTCATATCGCTGCAGTCATAATTTCGAACCCGACTGCAGACGGCAACTGCAGATGGCATCCAGTTGGTGTTTTAAACTGAAGACAAAGGTTCCGATACATTTTCGGCTAAAGGACATATCTTCTGTTGTTTCTGTTGTCTATGGGCACTACTGATCTGCGGTCGGACGACACGTGCGTCTGCCGCTCGACGTCGCGTTGCTAGCTTCATGTCGCTAACTACGGAGGGAATTTCATAGAAATACGTAGACACCAGTCGTGTCGCCGCGACACGTCGTCGTCTGCTGCGGCTTCGTGTCGCCCGCTACCAACTTGTACCTTTAGACTGGTGGTCAGACTTTCGGTCCACTGACTACCTACTGTCAAAGACAAATGACTGTGACACGTGCTGAGTAGGCGCCGCCGGTTGCAAAAAAAAAACATGTCAAACAAACTTTTTTATAACATCTGGCGCCGTAACACACGTTCTGGAAAATTCCACTAGAACTTGGAATCTCGCAACCAAGCAAAAAGATGATAATAAATTATCTTCGTGGCCCCGTAACTTATTTCAACCGATATGTTCTTATTTAAAGGCACGTTTTTGGGCTCCGCGCGCTTTCTGGAACATGTCGACCCCCGCGCATAAATTTGAAACGAAAACCTTTCTTTTTTTCGTTCAAGATTTAAATGGAATCGGTTTACGTAAAATGAAAAAAATATTGTTGTTTTTTGGGTACGTATTGTTATTTCCAAGTACATATTATTTGATAAAATTCTGATATGCATTGCCACATTAATTTTTAAAGAACGGTTTTTCATCACTATCACCATCACTATCACTATCATCACTACATAGTGTATAAAAAAAAAGTAAAAAACTGAAACCCGACTACGACAAAAAAACGACGCTGAAAAAGTATTTAACAAGATTTTCAGGATAGAACAAAAAGAAAAGCCGTAGTCACACGGTATTAAAGTGTTTAGGTTGGTACCTATAACGTGTGACTACGAGACCACTGTTTCTGTTTGTTGTGTGTGTTCGTGTGTGAGACTACTGTTTTTGTTTTAGACGATGATAGAATACTGATTGGTTGATGTTGTAATAAAATATCTACACTAATCAGGTTAACACTCAAAGTGGTAAACAGGACAAGGAAAGAAAGAAAGAAAAAAAAATAGTTGATTTACTTTAAATAGCTCAAACGAAACGCGCTATATAACGTTACACTTTTATACTTAAACCAAGCCTTTCAGTGGCTGAAAATAATGTTTTTTTAAGTGGGTCAATGTGGGGAAATTTGAATACACGATCGACCCTAGTGTCTATTGTTATTTAATCATGAGGTCCCAAATTGCTTTTGGTCGTTGACTATACATCTAACCGATAAAGACCAACGGAAAAGAAAGTGAGATCATACATTTTCTTTTAAGTCTAGTACTTTTAAAAACATTACAATACACATAGTACGCAAATTACGCGTATTGGACATGGATGAATATGCGAGTGAACAGCAATGGCGAGTTTTTCCAGATTTTACGTTAATTTGGTAACGAAAATAGGAGAGGATGCGAGAATCACGGGACCGGTCAATGTGGCAACACTTAGGGGAGGCCTATGTCCAGCAGTGGACGTCTTTCGGCTGAAATTATGATGATGAATGATGAACGAAAATAGGATTTAGATTTGTAAAACAATATTGTCATCACAATCTACCGACAGGAGGTTTCTACAATTGTAAATGTTTATTAAACAGCATTTACAATGTTATGATTTGTAAAGTTTTGACGTAAAATTCTTACATAATTGTAAGGTTTATTAAACAACACTTGTCAGAAATCTTTACAAATATGTAACTTGTTTACAAAATTGTGAAAGTGTAATGAAATTAGTAAACTTATCCCGCGCGGTAGAATTATTACTGATTCAAGATAAAAGTGGCCTTTCAGAAATTCTCTTAATTTATCAAGTCTAGAATCACAAGTAATTTTAAAAATACTACAGGCTTGATAGTGTTTTGAATTTTTCCAATTTGATGTGAAGATAGTAAAAAAAAAAATGTGGTTCGCGCTAGTTTCGGTGCTGTTGACACATTAACAGTAAGAGGTATAGGTACCTCTTACTGTTAATGTACTTGTATATTCAATCATTATCATTATATTCTCACTTTTATATAATCTAAACTAATATTATATGGAGGAAAGATAAGATTTTTTGTTTGTTACGATTAAACTCAATTCATGTTTATATTATAAGCTATATTATATGACGCAGACGAAGTTGCATGGGTCAGCTAGTCCCTGATAAGAGTTGCTCTTATCAGCTACTATTGTTATTAACATACCTTTTATTAATTAACTATATTTAAATTAAGTTCCGTTTGTTGAAGGAAAATACGCATTAACTTCAATATCGCACAAGTGGCTACAAAAAGTGGTCGCATAACCTACCTCTAGTTTGTTCTAGCTTTGTCTTTATGGGGTACACAATGTTTAGAGTGCGGTGCGTACTCGTGTTGGCAACGCTATATGTGAGGATACCCCACGTATTCTCTTGGGGTGAGTACATTTTAGTTTCTTACACATGGGGTTAGCAAGGCTCGGAAACCGGTTAAAATTCTTAACCAGTTACGGGTTGTACTTTACCGGTTTTTACCAGTATATGTGGAAAACCGGTATTTCACGAATTTTGGTAATGGTAGTGAAAATTAACCGGTTAAAACCAGATTTTGATAGGGACCCCGGCCCCCGCCAAGTCAAAACACGAATCTACCCACACCATTTATGTTTTTCGGTTATATTTTATCGATAAAATTACCGTAACGTGTAAGAACGGTTTTAAAATCGTTTGTGGTTATGTAACCGGTAACTTTTATTTTACTAACCCGTATTTAAATTCGTAAAATAGGAACCAATAATTAATATTGTTTATTACACTCATCTTTTCGGATGCCTTTTTTATTGATAGTGATCGCGCCAGGACTCAGCCGAACCTTATCTCGGGCCCATGGGAGACAGGTCTCAGAACAGCCGCCGTCCTAACGTGATCAAATAGACGCGATACGCGCCTCCGAACAATATTACAATTTCTGAACTTAAAGCTACCCTTACCTCATTTCTTCGAGCCGGTCTCACTTCCTTGACCCCTCGCAAGTTGTGTAACTGTGTATGTGTATAATGAGTGTATATGACCTTGCGATGGTTTGCTGGTAGTTCCGGACGATTCTTCCACGTCGCTGCAAGCCACGCCGTTAACGCGAGCCACCACACTCACTCCGTATTAGTCTAACCACAAAAGCCTCGGTGCTTTCCCGATAGCACTCCCGTGACAAGGCAAACCAATGATATTATCAATAACCCGTTCGACATTCACAGCGTCGCTAACCGTACTGCTTAACTAGTATAATTGGGTGCCGCGAAATGACTCCACAAGTCGATTTAATCAATGCGCGTGCGCTTTCACCCGTTCTATGGCTACTATATAATCGTTCGACGCCCAGCGCGACTCAATACGAACTCCTATACGCGCCGAGCCCAGCGCTCGACCTCTACCTCCGCCCCCTCGCCTCTGTCGCACCGAGGCGGAGAAAATCAAAAATCTGAAGGTAGATTATAAACAATCACCCCCCCCGGACCGACCCGTTGTCGGTCCGCTCAAACTCCCGGGAGTCGAGATAAAGTTGAAACTGCCCGTCTAAGGATCGAGTCCCTCACCTGGACGTCTGCGATCCTTGGAAACCCATCCTTGCCCGTAATCAGGTTAACAATGCGCCCCCGTCGCCAACACAACGGTGATAGGTTAGCATCCTTAACCAGAACGAGGTCTCCAACGCAGGGTGGGGTCGTCCTGTCCGTCCACTTAACGCGTTGCTGTAGAATATGCAAATACTCCAGCGACCATCGCTTCCAAAAATTTTGGCTCATTTGCCGTAACATCTGATACCGCGACAACCGGTACAACTTGACATCAGTATACGGATATTCCGGCAAGGCGCTAAGTGGTTGGCCAATCAAAAAATGACCTGGGGTCATGGCCTCAAGGTCATTCGGGTCAGCGCTCAACGGGCACAAAGGTCGCGAGTTTAAGACCGCCTCAATTCTGCAAAACACCGTTGACAACTCCTCAAAGGTGAGAATCGTTGAGCCGATGACCCGATACAAGTGAGTCTTGGAAGACTTGACTACTGCCTCGAAAATTCCACCCCAGTGGGGGCATCCAGGTGGACTAAAATACCACGAAATGCCCCGACTGGCGAAGCCCGTGCCAATCTCTCGCTCATTCTGACTTAAAAACAATACAATTTCCTTTAAGCACCGGTCGGCGCCCTTGAAGTTGGTACCACAGTCCGACCGAATCAGTGACGGTACTCCCCGTCTAGAAACAAATCGATCTAACGCCGCCAGAAAGGCCTCCGTAGAGAGATCGGCCACCAATTCCAAATGAACGGCCTTGGTCGCCAGACACACGAAGACACACAGATATGCCTTAACCGACTTCGCGTTGCGAAGGTGCGATGTCTTGACCATGAAAGGCCCCGCGAAATCTGTCCCTACGCCAGCAAATGGCCGAGTCTCCGTGACTCGATCGGCCGGGAGATCTCCCATTTGTGGCTGCATTGTGGCTGCCTTGAGTCGGTAACAAGGCAAGCAACGAAACACAACGCTCCGTATGATTCTGCGGGCCGATAAAATCCAAAATTCACGTTGCAAAATGCCCAGAAGGGTGTTACAGCCTGCGTGTGAATTCTTGGTGTGACGGTCCCTAACCAACAACTCCACCAAAGCTCCCTTCTTGGGGAGAATTAGAGGATGTCGCGCTGCATAGGGCAAGTCGGCATTCCGTAATCGTCCTCCCACCCGGAGCATTCCATGCTCATCAATGAACGGGTTGAGGCGGACAAGACCCTTTTTCAATCGACCTGCGCCAGTCTTCAAGACCCTAATTTCGTCCTGGAACTCATTCCCCTGAACGACTCTCACCCAGAGTGAGAGAGCCTTTCGCTGTTCTTCAGGTCCCATTATAGGCGACATGCTTCGCTGCGCGACAGGACAACGACAATTTTGACAAAATCTCATTATCCATCCCGTTACTCTAAGTAACTTCCCTAACGAACTATATCGTTCCAAGAGGGTGTGGTCTACGGTGGCGGGTTCCACTGTAGTCACATTCAGCCTCAAGCCTTGGTCTGGGGGTAATGAATGTCGACCGCACTCATTAAATGGCCACTCCGCATGTGGCTGTTCCAGCCATTGTGGCCCCCACCAAAGAGAATGTTCAACCAAAGCAGGCGCCGGACAGCCGCGTGAAGCGCAGTCAGCCGGATTAATCTCACCTGGAACATGTCTCCAGACCAGAGGAGTCTCTGAGCTATTTATTTGTGAGACTCGGTTGGCCACAAATACCTCGAGCGTGTGGACCGAAGTCTGCAACCAGCATAACACGATTCGGCTGTCAGTCCATGCATAGACCGTCTCGTTCAGAGCCACCGTACCACGCAAATTCCGCACCACATGGTTCAAGAGCCGCGTCAGAAGGGCTGCACCTGCCAGTTCCATCTTCGGAATCGTCCAACGAGTCCGAACAGGTGCAACCTTGCTCTTGGCCAGTACCAAGCGTACCGTTCCCCTACCAGCGGTCTCACCTGTTCTCAGGTAGACTGCGGCCGCGTACCCCTTCTCCGACGCATCACAAAACCCGTGCAGGGTGACCTTGACTCCTGCCTGCGGGAGCAGTTTACGCGGGATCTCAATCTCTGAGATCTGTGGTAAGGTGGTGACGAATGCCGACCACTCCCGAGCCAGCTCCTCCGTGAGCTGATCATCCCAACCTAGTTGAGCCAACCAAAGCTTCTGAATGAAGCACTTTCCCATGAACGTGACCGGCGCGATCCAACCGGTTGGATCGAACGTTCGTGCGATAGTCGAAAGGACCGATCGCTTGGTCCAGGTCTTCGACAGCAACTCGGCCTCACAACTGTATGTGAAGGCATCCTGACTCGGTCGATACTGGACCCCTAAAATGGCCAACGCATGAAGATTCTCCGAATCCTCAAACAAATGCGGGTCTTGTTGATACTCAGTTGGCAGTCCTGCCAGTATCTCTGGGCAGTTCGACAGCCATTTCCTGAGTTCATAGCCACCGGAGGCCATGAGCGCCACCAATTCATCCCTTAAGATGAGCGCCTGCTCAATACTGTCTGAGCCCGTACAAATGTCGTCTACATAGACGTCCCTATCAATGACAGCAGCCGCGCGGGGAAAGCGGAGCCGTTCTTGATCAGCCAGTTCTCGTAGCGTACGCATGGCTACATATGGGCTGGGCTTTAATCCGTACGTGTTTGTGTTGAGCTCGTACGTGACCATCGGTTCTTCTGGGCTCTCTCGCCACAATATCAGCTGGAACCGACGGTCGTCTGGATGAATCTCAGTTTGACGAAACATCATCCGTACGTCCGTAACGAAGACAACCTGGTGTCTCCTGAAGTCCGTGAGAATGTCTGCAATGTCTCTGGTCAGCTTAGGACCAGCATGGAGACATTGATTCAGGGACACCCCGCTAGACGTCTCCGCGCTCCCGTCGAACACGACCCTAATCTTTGAGTCAGGTGTCTTCAAAACAGCATGATGAGGCAACACATAATGCTCCTCATGACGATAGTCAACCCTGGACACCGACATGTGACCCAACGTCAGGTATTCGCGCATGAACTCCACATACTTCTGTCGGAAGTTGGAGTCCCGCTTCATGCGCCTTTCCATTGCCACTAACCGCTTTTCTGCCAGACTCCATGAGCTCCCCAGCGGAGGTCGAGTTGACAGAAATGGCAACCTTGTCATAAATCTACCCGATGGGAGGCGCACCGTGTTACATCGATAGAATGTTTCGCACTCCTCATCACGTGGGTTATTTCTAAGAGCGGTGGGTGGCTCTTCCGTTGCCCAGAACCGTTGCAGGACGTCGGATAACACGCTGCCATAATATATGGAGCTATAATCCGTTGAGTGCTGTGGTTCCCGTACTGGGCCCAATAACGCGTAACCACCTGCGGTACGCATGGCCACAACCCCGTTTGGTTGCAGCTCCTGTTTGCCGCTTCGGAGCAGCTTCCCGAGGACGTCAGACCCAAGCAAGACGTCCACCCGTCCGGGGATCGCGAAGTGGGGATCGGCTAACTCCAATCCATTGGTCAACCCTTTTACCGCAGACGGTAACCGAGTCTGAGGGAGGACCCCAACCACTTCGTCCAAAACGATCGCCGTGGCATTCACCCGCGTGACCGATGCCGTGTCACCCATCTCGAACAGGAATGTCGTCTGACCCCTGAGGTGAGGCACCCGATTGCCACCTATACCTACGGCGCCATCCCGTGATGGCTCTAATGTAAGGCCCAGCTTTTTCACTAAACAGCTGGACACAATACAACCTTGTGCCCCTGAATCTAACAGTGCTCGCACGTGCACCGGCTGTCCGTCAGTACCCCTGACAGTAATCCTAGCCGTCGGTAATAATACCGTTACTGTCGGGGTGGGCACCACTGACGAACAGGCTGCTAGTTGCTAATAGGAGGCACCTCCCTCCTCCCCTGCCGGAGGGGGAGTAAATACTGTCCCAGTATACGGGTCCCAACCCGGGTAGTAACCCTCCCGACCCATCGGTGACATCCGTGCCGGTCGGAAGTAGCCTACTGGCATCCTTCCGAACGGTGGCGGGCGCGCCGTCAGCCGAGGGCGTTCTGCGAGAGGCGGGGAGAAGCGACTACTCGGGGGTGGCAACATGCCCCCCAACGCATTCGAGTACGCCGCGTAACCCGTCTGTACTACCTCCGGGCCCCTGCCCGAGTCTCGGTGCCTATCCCCCCCCCGCGGGGAAGACGACGGTATCGGGTTGTGCTCTGGATCAGCCCTTGGCCCACCCCCCCGAGGGGGCGGCGACCGCTGATTCCTGGCCGACCCACCCCCCCTAGGGGGGGGTGACCGACCACCCGAATCTGGCTTAGGAGAGGGGGGGTGACCTCCCGGCGAGGCTCCGTGCACCTCCCTACTCTCCGCCAGGCATAGCAACTCGTGATGGGCTCCTCCGCAGGTTCCACAGTTAGTGGTCCTGTGGCACTCACGTACAAAGTGAGTCCCCAAGCAGCGGAAGCACAAATAGCGCTGCTTGACCACCCCTCTTCGTCTATGCACCCGCTGCGCCTTAAAGTCCGCGCATGCGGCGAGACCGTGCCCTTCCTTCCGACAGAAGGCGCACACTTCCGATTGGAGGGCGTGGTATTTCTTCCCCCCCCGACGGGGCTCAACCGGCTTGGGCCCGCTCGTACGTCGGGTTGACGGAGGAGGGTGCGACGTGGATGCCCCTTGGCAATCCGCCCGCCGGCACTCGCCTTCTAAAAACACCCTCAAGTCATCGTAACTTGGGAGGTGGTCCGTCGATTCGCCACCATGTGACTGCTCAAAGCGCGCCACCACGTCGATCGGCAACTTCCGTAAAACCCTATTGACGATGATATATTTATTGTCCCCTAACGACAACTTAAGTCGATCTAACGTGTTCACCGCAACCGTGACCGGATTAAGGATTTTCGCCCTTATTTCGTACACGTTAGACACCTTCGGGATTTCAAAAATCTTATCGATGAGGCCATCAACTATTAATCGCCGATTATCATATCGGCCGATTAATAGGCCCCATGCCGTCTCATAACTGGCGTCCGTAATCTCCAGGTGGGTCAAGATGTCGTGCGGCTCACCGTTAAGCCTACCCATTAATTGAGCCATCTTGTAGGCGGGCGAGAGATCCGTACGCGAATGCACGACACTATTAAAAATATCGCGGAATCGCGGCCAATCGGCATACTCGCCGCTAAACTCGGGTACATGTACTGGTGGCAACGGCGCCTGAATTCCTACGCCTGCTGGCCGACATGATTCCCTGACGTCACCCATGCGCGATCGCTCAATGTCGGCCGCCGCCTGGATTATGCTCATGGACATTTCCCCACACTGGTCCACATTGCCCCGTACCACCTGAGCATCCTTGTCCACCGACGACAGATCCGTCGATTCGAGACATGCTAAATACTCAGCGTGACACTTTAACACGGCGTCATATCGTTCGTCAACTTGCCGAGCGCGTGACAATAACGCATCTTCACGATCGGTGCGACCTACCAACGTAACAACCGATGAAAACCATCTCAATTCAGCTTCGATTCTGGCTGCGATAGTTTTCGTTACTGACGGAGCCATAGTACCAACTTCAATACGCGATTATGCAATAATAAATAACAATAACCAAAAAAAATAACAATTATTGTATCCGGAATTAACAATAATAATATATTCGTTGAGTGAATAAATCAACCACGCTCTGCTACCAGATTTTGATCGCGCCAGGACTCAGCCGAACCTTATCTCGGGCCCATGGGAGACAGGTCTCAGAACAGCCGCCGTCCTAACGGGATCAAATAGACGCGATACGCGCCTCCGAACAATATTACAATTTCTGAACTTAAAGCTACCCTTACCTCATTTCTTCGAGCCGGTCTCACTTCCTTGACCCCTCGCAAGTTGTGTAACTGTGTATGTGTATAATGAGTGTATATGACCTTGCGATGGTTTGCTGGTAGTTCCGGACGATTCTTCCACGTCGCTGCAAGCCACGCCGTTAACGCGAGCCACCACACTCACTCCGTATTAGTCTAACCACAAAAGCCTCGGTGCTTTCCCGATAGCACTCCCGTGACAAGGCAAACCAATGATATTATCAATAACCCGTTCGACATTCACAGCGTCGCTAACCGTACTGCTTAACTAGTATAATTGGGTGCCGCGAAATGACTCCACAAGTCGATTTAATCAATGCGCGTGCGCTTTCACCCGTTCTATGGCTACTATATAATCGTTCGACGCCCAGCGCGACTCAATACGAACTCCTATACGCGCCGAGCCCAGCGCTCGACCTCTACCTCCGCCCCCTCGCCTCTGTCGCACCGAGGCGGAGAAAATCAAAAATCTGAAGGTAGATTATAAACAGATAGCATAGCATTAAATAGAAGTCCAAAGCTTCGCAACCCAAATTTTTTTAAGTGACCCATTATCTTTATTTACCGTTGGCACCACATTCCTGGTGAAGACTCATGCTACGGCACTCCAGCAGTTTCATGAACTGTAACGGTTCCATGCACCTAACACCTGTTGACAACCCTCTTGGTGCCTTAGAATTATAGCAAGGTTGCAGTACTTCTTAAGATTTTTGACCCTATGAAAATCGAACTAAATATGAGTTTTTTAATAAATAAAAATCATTACATAAAAATTTAACATACCTACTCAAGTAAATCGTAAAGATACAAAAGTGATTCGACAAAAGAAAAAAAAAAATGTGAAAAGTGAGTGATTTTTGGGTTTTTTTTTTATCAAACATGGTCTAAATCGCAATAATATCAAACGTGTACTGCTAAGACATTTCATTATGAATTTATATCAGTAGATAGAACTTTTTATTATGAAGTAAATGTTAAAAACATATTGTATAATTTCTTTATCATTTTTCTTCAAGAAGAAAAAACAGTCAAAATTTAGGCATTATATCGCTCGCCGGGCAGTGCGGGGGGTGAGGTCGTGCGTTCATATCAACAAAATACTGCAACCTCGCCTTAACATTGTATTGCTAAACGACACCATCATAAAGGATACAAGTACCAAAAGGATAAAACAATTACAGGACGTCAAAAGCTGTTAGTTTGGAAGACAATTATTGGATTTTTATGTTACAGACTTTGTCACGGTCTCCGGAGATCACCTACAATTATATACGAAAGGAAAACAAATACACTCAATAGACATTCCAGTGACGAGTGTAAACAGTTACTCAAATTTTTACGACGAAGTAAACAACAAACTGTTCAGTGCCAACTTACCGGATATCCTAAGTTATGACATAACAACCGATAAAACCGAAACTTTTGTAACATTTAATGGGTATCAACATAATGCGGGGGACTTAGCCTTTGATCCGGTCGAACAAATAATCTTCTGGATTGACTCATATTCAAGAAGCATCAAATGGCTTGCATTAAAACCAGGATCAAAGAAAAGTTCTGACGGAAAAATTTTAGTCTCGTCTGATGAGACTTTTGAACCCGTAGCTATCGCTGTGGATAGCTGTAAAAGGTAATTTGACAATAGTTTTGTTTAACAAACAATTTTAGATTATGCACCTAGAGGATTAAGCATAGTCTTGTATATGTACCCATACCTTATTGATGTTCCACACATTCGTACGAAGCGTTTTGCTAAGTCTTTCATTATTCGTACAGCCAAGGAGTGGAACACCCTGCCTGCGTCGGTTTTCCCGAGTTCATATAACCCCAATCTATTTAAGTCGCGAGTAAATAGGCTTCTTCTGGGTAAGCTCGTTCCATCGTCGACCTCATCTCTGCCCTTAGGGCAAGATTGAGGTCAAGAGTAAGCCCATTTTTAATAAAAAAAAAAAAAAAAAAAAAAAAAATGTCAATGTTAGAGTAGGTCACTGGAACAACTTGTGGCCCGCAGATGCCCAAGTTAAAGAGGAAAATATATAAATACGTGATTAGACCTGTCGTACTATATGCCAATGCATACAGTACATGCAATTATGTAGCTGAGATGAGAATATTGAGTTGGATGTGCAGTGTGTCGTAGTATATTAGAAAAATTTAAAAGTGGAACCAGTTACGGAAAAGTTGAAAGGGAATCGAATGTCATGGTATGGATAATTGGACATGTTATGAGGAAGAACGAATCGCATGTGACTAAAAAGGGGATGGATATAAATGTAGATGAATAGAGAGGGAGAGGAATGCTAAAAAAAGGTGGATGGATTGTGTGAGGCATGATATGAAGCCCGTCGGGGCCGCGGATTTTTGTACTAGATGACGTGGCCTCGGCGCAAGGGCAAAGAAGGAACATGGGTTCGGTTTTTAGTCAGTAGAAGTCTGACACTCCCCTTCGCTCTGCCCAAGAGCGGAGGGGGTCATTTGATGATTTTCCACCCACCAAAAAAAATAAAAAAACCATGATAATTATGAATGAGACAGTAGTAAATGCCATCGTGACGTCTAACAGGGAAGAATGGAAAAAGAAAAAAATGTGTTGCGCCGACAATGTTATGTTTTAAAATTTGATGGTAGCAAGCAAGAGGTGTTAAAATATAAGTAAAGTATTGTATTTTTCGTGTTCCACGCACACCTCAAAGACATGTCAGCAACAATGGGGTCTGAAAGGGCCGACATTTCGTTCGTAGACGTTCACATGGTATATTGCAACCCCGGAGCACAAAGGGCTAAGACGGAACATAAGTATTTTTTAGTCAGTAGAAGTCTGACACTCTCTTCCGCTCCGTTCAGAGCGGGAGGTGATTGCAGATTTGATATTTTCCTAGCCATAAAAAATACTGTATTTTGAACTATTTTATTATGTAAATTGATTGTGATTTACAAATTACAGGTATATTTACTGGTCGATGAGACAACCAAATTGGGAACCAAACACACTTACGTGCAAAATAGAGAAAGTCAGCTTCGACGGCAGCGAAAGAGAAGTTATAATAACTAGCGATCAACTACCTCTTCGTAATTGTTTGGCCATTGACCAACAAACACAAAAACTATTCTGGATTATCAGAGAAACATTGAATTATATTATTTTACGATCCGATTTGGATGGAAAGAATAAAGAAGTATTTTTCACGGGGACAAAGAATGAGCCTAACGTACTGACCATTTCAAAAGGTTACATCTACGTGTCTTTCTGGGATCTCAAAACTGTTCTGCAATTATCAAAGACTTCAGCAAAACCTGCAGAGATGAATGAAATTTCAATTGGGCGATCAAGAAAATTAGTCCCCACTTTTAAAATAGATGATCAAGTTCAAGGCTGCAAACTACTAAAGGCGTTGATATCAAATAACGCAGAGGCCGACAGCAATGCCGTTTGCCAAAACTATTGTTTCAAAGGAGATTGTACTGCTAATGCTGAAGCAAAACCTACATGCAGGTTAGTATTTTCGATCTTATTATATATAGCTTTTGCCAGCGGCTTCACCCGCGTGAAAATGATGATTTTCCATACAAACTTTCATCCCATATTTTATCCCCTTGGGGGTAGAATTGATCAAAATCCTTTCTTAGCGGATGCCTACGTCATAACATCTACCTGCATGCCAAATTTCAGCCCGATCCGTCCTGTGGTTTGGGCTGTGCGTTGATAGATCACTATGTCCGTCAGTCAGTCACCTTTGAGTTATATATATGTAGGATTAAGATTATTAAAACTGTAAAACGTTTCTAAACGATAAAGAACTTGACTTCAGAACGAATGAATGTGAGAGTGGGAGGGAAAGGGATGAGCGAAAAGGAAGATGGCGTACAACGATGGTTAGATTATGTGTAATTTTATGTCGAAGGTGGAAATAAAATAGTTTAAAGTGTACAATTGTCTTTTTCTGGATATCCCAACACTACAAATTGGGGGCTCGTCCGGGATACCAGAAAAAACAATAGAAGAAGATTGCCTTGTGTGTGCTTCGCGATCGCGGTAAGGTGAGCTGCGACCACGTGCGCCGGGCGGCAAATTAACGACGACGAAGTAAGAAGTTTCAAAGTTTTAAAACACAACGATGTCCGACGAGAAGAACCCCGTTCCTACTTTCAACTACGCCGATATAATTCCAAAATACAACGGCACCGACAAGACGTACTCGTCGGCAAAATGGGCGCAGGACATAGAAGACAACGCCGAGATATTCGGGTGGTCGGCGCAGCAAAAGCTGATTCTGGCGAGAAGGTCACTAACGGGCACAGCAGAATTATGGCTCAAATCGGAAAAAGCCTTCAAAAGTTACGAAGAATTACGGACGGCATTACGAAACGAAAGATAACGCGGAGGAAGGCGGGAAAGAATGCTCGAGACATAGACGATATCATCTGTCTTATTCGCGATACCGACTCCGAGGATATCCCAGTCTTCGTGGCTCGCGACCTTGAGAAGTTACCCCCGGTTTTGTTCGATCATGTCGACGTGACGAGGCTTTTGAAAGACATTGTTAAGCTACGGCAAGATCTCGACATGATGAAAGAAGACTATGCTACAGTTGAGCAGATGGACCAGTTGAGGAGTGAGGTGCAGCATGTTTCATCAGGGTGGCGCAATGTAAATACCAGAAGGGGTGCATATCCTGCAAGGCTAGCTAGTTATGAGTGCGATAGCGGTCCCATGGGATTGCCGCTTGAGTATAATGAAGGCGTTAGTGAATGTTATCAACATCAAAATACGTTAGAATGTACACTAAAATCCGGTATTCTCAATAATCGAATATCTGAGGGTAGTGAAGCATTGCTGCAAAGTAAGCAATACGTTCCGACCGTCGAATTACAAGAAAAGGCGACGATGACGCACGGCGCGGGTCAGCTGATCGAGTCGGTTGCGGCTCCTCACGCGCAGTCCGCGCCCGTTCCCCTGCCGGTGCACGTCGCGGTAGACGGACCATCGACGCGCGCGCCGCCGCCGCCGTCCCCCGCGGTGAGCGGCGGCCGCGCTCCTCTGCCCCCCGCTCCGCTGCCGCTACTATCTAGTCCGGCCGCCTGTTCTGCGCCGCTACCTCCACAACTCGAGAAAAATGAACTCGGCCTTGTAGCACCTAAGCAGAAATCGTTGGCGGAACTTGTTCGAGAAGGGGAATGGAAGACACAAGCCCCGAGTGACCAGTGGATTCGAGTCCAAAACAAAAGACTGCGTAACCGTTTCGTTGGTAAGCGGGGAAAAGCTATCCCTGAGCCTGGAAGTAGTTTTATTGCAGCAGAAACTAAGGTACCCATGTACATTTATAATGTGGCGAAGGGGGTGTCCGTGAGTGACATCCATACCTACATAGTCAAGAAAACTAACATCGATGTTAAAATTGAAAGAATGGAAATGAAGTTTGTGAAGGATTACGAATCATACAAAATATTCGTACCTAAACGTTCGTTAATGAATCTCCTGAGTGATGACTTCTGGCCAAAGGGGGTAGCCTACCGTCGATTTATAAATTTTATTAGACGTGATAAGGAAAATGTCCGTGTGACTAGCGGGAATATTAGCAGGAAATCTAATCTATGAATAACATCAACTTGATAAGCTTTAACTGCAAGAACGTGGTGAGATCAGTGGAATGTGTGCGGCAGCTTTGTCGCTCGGCTGATGTTGTGGCGCTGCAGGAGACGTGGCTGTTGCCACACGACCTCGGGTACCTGGCCGCGATAGACGACGACTTCGCCTGCACGGGTACCTCGGCTGTGGACACCGCGGCAGGTGTCTTACGCGGCAGGCCTTACGGCGGAGTTGCCCTGCTGTGGAGAAAGGTTGCTTTTCCGACGGTAACCATAGTGAAGTGTAATAGTGTGCGTCTCGCAGCGATAAAAATCGAGCTCAGTGATCGTTCCATCTTGATATTTTCTGTGTATATGCCTACCCAATCCAATGAAAACTTAGTGGAATTCACAGAGTGTCTTAGTGAAATGTCAGCCATTATTGACAGTCACAATGTGGAGTCGGTATTTATGTTAGGGGACTACAATGCGCACCCCAGTGAATCATTTGCTACGGAACTGTTAACTTTTTGTGCGGAACAATCGTGGTCCTGTGTAGACCTGCAACTATTGCCGTCGGACAGTCACACGTTTGTCAGTGATGCGCATGGCTGCCGGCGCTGGCTCGACCACTGTCTTGTAACAAGTGCCGCGCGGCTCTCAGTGTCCGCGGTCTCTGTGTTATATAATACTTATTGGTCTGATCATTACCCTGTGTCTATACAATGTAATTTTAACTTGATTAAGCCTAAGATTTGTATGCCTATTGTTTGTATAAATAGAATAGTCTGGGGTGAACGAGACTCGACTCAAATATCAAAATTTAAAAATGTATGTCACTCTAAACTTCGTGAAATTGATTTTCCCTCTGAACTAAGAGACTGCTCAGATAAAATGTGTTGTAACAAAAGTCATAAAATCCTGTTAGATAACCTGTATGACGAGATTGTTTGTATACTGTCAGAAGCCGCTGTATGTAGTTATAATGTTACCGAGAAGTGTAGACGTAAATATATTACCGGGTGGAATAGACACGTCCGCGGCGCTCATGGGGAGGCTCGGCTATGTTTTCAGGCTTGGTTGTATGGGGGTAAGCCCGGGGCGGGCCGTCTTTATAATGATATGTGTGAAACTAGACGCGTTTTTAAATCGAAATTAAAATGGTGTCAGAACAATGAACAACAAATAAAAATGGATATTATTGCTGAATTTCACTCAAACAAGAAATTCGGTCAGTTCTGGAAAAACACAAATAAATTAAATCATAAGCCGGGCCTCCCCGTTAGCGTGGCGGGAGTGCATGAGCCTAGTCAGATCGCCGCTATGTTCTCCCGCCATTTCAGAGTGGATTCGCCTCTGGGGCCAGCCCAGCAGGTGCCCGATGCTCAGGAAGGTGGTGACCGTAGTATTTATTTTACTACGAAGGAAGTGCGTGCGGTGATCAAAGGCATGGTGAGGGGTAAATCTCCGGGTCACGACAGCCTTAGCATCGAGCACCTGCAGAACGCAGGTGTACACCTACCCAGAGTGCTTTCTATGTTTTTTACTTTGTGTTTAGGCCACTCCCACCTGCCTGACAATCTTATGCGGACTGTAGTTGTACCAATCATCAAAAATAAAACTGGTGATACATCAGATGTAAACAACTATAGGCCGATCTCTCTTGCCACAGTGGTCGCCAAAGTGCTGGACGGTCTGCTTGGTCAGCACCTGGATAAACACGTCTCGCTAAACGACGCGCAGTACGGTTTCAGGCCTGGACTTTCCACCGAGAGTGCTATCCTGTGCCTCAAGCAGACCGTACAGTATTACACGAGTAGAAGGACCCCGGTATATGCGTGCTACCTGGATTTATCGAAAGCGTTCGATCTTGTATCATACGATATCCTGTGGGATAAATTACGGGATGAAACTTGTGTACCTAGGGAAATTGTACTATTGTTTATGCATTGGTACAATAAACAAAAGAATTGTGTAAGATGGGCAGGCTCTCTCTCGGGGGAGTATGGGCTGGAATGCGGGGTGAGGCAGGGGGGGCTGACCTCCCCCACGCTTTTCAACCTGTACATCAACCGACTGATCGATGAGCTCAGCAACACCGGCGTAGGTTGTCATATAGATGGAGTGTGCGTAAACAACATCAGCTACGCAGACGATATGGTGTTGCTGAGCCCATCAATTGGTGCCTTACGGAGGCTCCTGAAAATGTGTGAGTCCTACGCGGTGGCCCATGGGCTCAAATACAACGCGAAAAAAAGTGAAATCATGATTTTCAGGCCGGACAACAAGAGATACACATTCGTGCCGAATTTCACTCTTAGTGGTACTGCGTTAAATAAAGTCGAGCAATTTAAGTATTTGGGCCACTGGGTCACCGGGGACCTTAAGGACTGTGTGGATATCGAAAGGGAGCGCAGAGCGCTGTCTGTCCGATGCAACATGTTGGCCCGCAGGTTTGCACGGTGCACGAGGACTGTCAAGGTTGCGCTTTTTAAAGCGTACTGTCAGTCCTTTTACGCCTGCGGCCTGTGGGTTAACTATACACAGCGGACATACAGCGATCTGCGCGTTCAATACAATAACGCGTTTCGGGTGCTGATGGGACTGCCGCGCTACTGCAGCGCCTCCGCGATGTTCGCGGCGGCTGACACAGACGGCTTCACGGCCATCATGCGCAAACGGTGCGCATCTATCATGCGCCGCACGCGTGACAGTCCCAACACCATTCTACGCGCGCTGGCGGACCGGTGGGACTCTCCGATGCTGGCTCGTTGGATACGGCTGCACGCAGTCGTATAGTGATTCGCCACCATCATCGGGTAGTCCACCCGGACCTGTCATTTAGGATGTATTTATTATTATTATTGATATTTTATGTATAAACAATCTGTTATTATTTATTAATTAATTAATTATTACTAACACTAGTTTGTAAGCTTGCAATTCTACTAACAAATATGGATGTAATCTCATGATGAATCTGAAATAAATGATTATTATTATTATTATTATTATTACTCAAAGAATTTCCAGAAACCGTCAACAGCAAAGAGATGCACGAGCTCATGGCGTCCCGTAAAAAGAAAAGCACTGAAACCTACTACGAGTATATGTTAACGATGAAGGAGTTGGGTAAGCGTGCTAAATTCCCAGATTATGTGGCGATACAGTATATCATAGACGGAATACAAGACTACGAATCGAATAAAACGATCCTGTACGGCGCGTCTACTTATTCTGTATTAAAGGAAAGAATCATCATCTACGAAACTATGAAGAGTAAAACTAAGAAAAGGCATGATGATGGTACGACGAAGCAGCAGAAGCAGGACCTGGAAAAGAAGGGTCATTCGGAGAAGTCTGGTCGCCGATGTTTTAAGTGTGGTGAGACAGATCACGTCGCCAACGCATGCAAGAAAGGTGTAAAATGCTTCCGATGCAACTCGTTCGGTCATATTGGACGAGAGTGCAAGGAGCCGATCTCAAATACAGATTCGCAGGGTAAGCATAAAGATGGCGGCGGTGGTCATAATTCTCGCACTTCCATGCTGTGTACGAAAATTTCACCGGAACTTGGCGATGGCGTTCCGGATCCGGAAGAAAAACATGGCAGCCACGATCAAGATGAACGAGGAACGAACGAACGAGTGACAGGTGTGAACGAGTCAGTGTTAACGTCAAACTTCTGTCAATCACGTCAGTGTCATAAGTGTCAAAGTGAAATGGTGTTAAGTGTAAACAAAGACTTTGCGTGTAACAAATCAGTTAAAAACATTAAGATTAGTGGAATAAATGTTGATAGCCTTGTAGATTCAGGTAGTGACTTAAATTTAATAGCTTCTAACTTGTTTTTCGAGTTGAATGTAACATCATATGAAAAGGTAAGAGTCACATTGTCAGGACTCGGTTCTACAAGCGTGTTTTCGCTAGGAAAGTTCAATGAAAACGTAGAGATAGATGGATATTGTTTTGATGTGTGTTTTTACATTGTTCCACAAGAAGTTATGCCGTATAAAGTTATTTTAGGCCAACCATTCTTAGTAAATGTTACAGCTGTCATTGATAAAGGTTCAGTCACTGTTATGCCTCACTGTAATGATGTTTTACTGCAGTGTATGCTTGCTGAGGTTCCAGAACCACTATGTTTTGTGTCTGATCCGCAGATACGAGAGGTGGCTCAGAATTTGATTAACAAATACCAACCTAGGAGGATAAAAGAGGCTCCGATAAAAATGACGATAATATTGAAAGATGACATCCCTGTTGCACAGCGTCCACGAAGGTTGTCACTCGCTGAGCAGCAAGAAGTAGAGAAACAAGTAAGTGAATGGTTACGAGATGGTATTATTAGGCCAAGCTTTTCAGAATATGCAAGTCCATTAGTGCTTGTAAAGAAGAAAGATGGATCTACAAGAATATGTGTTGATTATCGAATGATCAACAAAAAGATGGTCAAGGATGAATTTCCACTTCCAGTCATAGAAGATCATATTGACAAGTTATCAGGGGCTAAGGTGTTCAGTAAATTGGATTTAAAAGATGCATTCTTTCATTTGAAAATAGAGGAAAGTTCAGTTGGATATACCTCTTTTGTAACACATCATGGTCAATTTGAATTCCTCAGGGCACCATTTGGATTGTCAATTTGCCCTAAGTATTTCACAAGATTTATAACGATAATTTTCAGAGATCTTATAGCCAAAGGTCACATTCTTATATTCATTGACGATGCCATAATTCCAGCGAATGACTATAAAGAAGCAGTTGAAAGGTTAGAAGAAGCACTACAAGTAGCATCAGATTTTGGACTGGAAATAAACTGGAAGAAGAGTGAAGTTCTGACAACCAAAGTTGAGTATTTGGGTCACATTGTGCAAGATGGTGAAATCAAACCCTCCACTGGAAAAACTGAAGCAGTTGTCAAGTTCCCTGAACCCAAGACGGTGAAACAACTACAAAGCTTTATGGGGCTAGCGTCATATTTCAGGAAGTACATACCCCATTTTGCTAAAATAGCTACTCCATTGACTGACCTACTAAAGAAGGATCAAAGTTTTACGTTTGAAGATGAACACAGGTATGCATTTAATATTTTAAAAGAAAAATTAGGAAGTAGTCCAGTACTGAAGATTTTCAACCCAAGAAGACGTACAGAATTACACACAGATGCTTCGAGTTTGGCTTATGCAGCAGTATTAATGCAGTGGTGTGAAGACAGTGGCCTACATCCCGTGTATTACATGAGCCGGAAGACCAGCGACGCGGAAAGAAAATATTCTAGTTACGAGCTGGAAGCTCTTGCTATTATAGAAGGTGTAAAGAAGTTTCGGCACTATCTATACGGCATTCCATTTAAGATTGTAACAGATTGCCAAGCTTTTCAGATGACGCTACAGAAGAAAGATCTTTCAACTAGAGTTGCTAGGTGGGCATTGTTATTACAAGAATTTGATTTTCAGGTTGAACACCGGTCTGGTACAAGGATGAAACATGTTGATGCGTTGAGCCGCAACCCATACATAGGAGTGACTACTAATAGCCTACATGAACAAATAAAGAAGGCACAAGAGCAAGATGAAGGATCAAAAGCTATCATGGAGGTACTCTCTGAGAAACCCTATCTCGACTACTACTTGGAAGGCGGTCTGCTGTATAAAGGCCTGGAAAGAAAACTGATGGTACCTAAGAACATGGAGATGGAGGTCATAAAGAGAGCGCACTCAAATGGACATTTTGGTAAAAAGAAGATGATGGAGCTTATAAGTAAAGATTATTATATTAAAGATTTAACAAAGAAATTAGAAGATTTTATCATCACTTGTATCCCATGTATACTTGGCAGCAGAAAAGAGGGCAAGCAAGAAGGATTTTTACACCTGTTAGAGAAGGAAGATACACCCCTACATACTATCCACATTGACCACCTTGGGCCAATGACGGAGACAAAGAAGATGTACAATCATCTACTCACAATGGTGGATGCATTTACAAAGTTTGTGTGGATATTCCCCACAAGAAGTACTACAAGCAAGGAAACCCTTGAGAAGTTGAGAATCCATCAGCAGCAATTTGGAAACCCCACTAGAATAATTAGTGACAGGGGAACAGCATTCACTAGTCATGAATTTCAACAATATTGTGAAGAAGAAGGAATCAAACATGCCAAGATTACTACAGGAGTGCCTAGGGGAAATGGGCAAGTAGAAAGAATGCACAGGACTATAATATCAATCCTCACGAAGCTATGCATTGAAGACCCTACCCAATGGTACAAGCATGTCAGTCATGTGCAAAGAGCATTGAATAGTACTTGGCAGAGAAGCATCAATTGTACCCCGTTTGAACTGCTTGTAGGAACAACTATGAAAACCAAAGAAGATATTGAAATCTACGACTTACTAATGCAAGAGGGAAGAGATATCTTTGTACAAGATAGAGAAGATAACCGACGTAAGGCGAAAGAGCACATTTTGCAGGTGCAGGAAGAAAATATACAAGCTTTTAACAGAAAACGTAAAGAAAGCACTAAGTATAAAGAAGGTGACTTGGTAGCAATCAAACGAACTCAGTTTGGGTCTGGGATGAAACTAAAGCCTAAATATCTTGGACCTTATAGCATCATTAAGGTCAAAGGGAACGACCGGTACGATGTACAGAAGTTGGACCCTACTGCAGAAGGACCAGGTAAGACATCCACTGTAGTGGATTTCATGAAGAAATGGCCCAATGACTGAACCATTATCATTCTAGCTATTCTAGTTATTGTTATTCTATTGTTGCTTTGTGTATGCAACATAATTTTAGTTGTTAACTGTAACAGTGTGTAAGACTGTATTTCTAGTATTAGTATGTTATTAAGATAAGTTGATAAAACTGTAAAAGTGTGTAAGACTGTATTTGTATTAGTGTGTTATTAGGATTAGTGATAAAACTGTAACAACGTGTAAGACTGTATTTGTACTTGTATTAGTGTGTTATTAGGATTAGTGATAAAACTGTAACAACATGTAAGACTGTATTCTTGTTATTGCTGTATAATTTCTGAGGCCAGAAATAGTTACAGAATGGCCGAGTTGTAGGATTAAGATTATTAAAACTGTAAAACGTTTCTAAACGATAAAGAACTTGACTTCAGAACGAATGAATGTGAGAGTGGGAGGGAAAGGGATGAGCGAAAAGGAAGATGGCGTACAACGATGGTTAGATTATGTGTAATTTTATGTCGAAGGTGGAAATAAAATAGTTTAAAGTGTACAATTGTCTTTTTCTGGATATCCCAACACTACATATATATTTGGATTTTATGTTCGAGGAGCTCGTGTCTAAATAGTAATAGCCGCTCGGGTCAATCTTGGGGTTAAGTCACACTTCCCTAAGTTGGTCCGTGAATAGGTGACCAATAATTCCATATGGAGTTTCCATGTCCCGGAAAACACGTGATTCCGACATTCCAGGCTGTCATTTTTGTAGATTTTGTCAGTTGTTACCCTGTTGTCGTATTACCCTGTTTAAACTGGGTTGTGGAGATCAGATAAGCAGTCGCTCCATGTAAAATACTGGTATTCTGAATCTGGTTACACTAGAAGTCGACCTCAGCATAATTGGGAAAAGGCTAGGCAGATCTCCTTCTTATTGTGTGGGCAGAAAGGTCTAACGTCCCCACACACCCTAGTGTCAGACTAAAAGGCTTTTGACATGGTTTGACAGCCGGGACCACTGGCATAGACATGTCTTCCGATGCACGGAATCATGGGAATTGAACCCACGACCACCGTGTCACAAAGCCAATGCCTAAACCACTCGTCCACGGAGGCAGCTAGGCATACGATTTATTCCCTAGTTAATAGAGTAACCTCGGTTTTAATTTGTATTAATTGTTTCAGCTGTCATAACGGTTATGCAGGTGAGCGATGTGAGGTTAACATATGCCGAAACTATTGTTTAAATAATGCTGTTTGCTCCTTGAATGAGAACCAACTAGGGATTGCAATCCAGCGGCGTTTTCAATCCAGCGGAATTTTTGCTGGATTGACCTGAATCCAGCTGGATCCAGCGCGGATCCAGCAAAACGTGGAACGAAAATAAAAAGACGACATTTTTAAGACTTTTTTTATTAATTTGTACTTCTTACGATAATCTTTGAAATCTTCCACTCATTTGGTGTAAATAAATACAACTATCGCGATGCAATAACTTAACAAAACCAATAAGGTAATATTTTATTTAAACTGTCGCGATTACTATTACACATTTTGTAGGTATTTCGGGTTTCAAATTTGTTTATTTCCGATATTTTGGCGCTATTGCAAGCACCGCACCGTGGTTACGGGAGGACTAATAGTTTGAACGCGTTTTTGAACTGGAAAAACCTATCTTTATACACATGGCACAGCTTTTTTCCAATCAAAATTGCGCATTTTAGCAATCTTGTTTAATAGCAACAATACTCACACACATACACACACACACAAAGTTCTAAATAACTAAATAGTCCACTGTAGGATATGTACCTACTTCCTGCAATTAAAGGTAGGTAATAAAATAAGATCGGTTTAAATAAGAAAACAAAAACAAAAAGATTTCGCGATGTGTTGACGAACCTCACCAAACGTGTCTTCCTTTTCCTTCTTCGAGAAAGTAAGAGACATGAATCAAATCAACATTAATACTAAAATTAAAAATAAACATTTTACTTTACTTACCATTCAGTCTCTCAAACAACAACCAACACGCACTTCATATGCACTTTAGTGACACAAAGACACTTTCTATCGAGACGAGAGCAGTTATTCAACTCAAATGGCGGCAACTCAAAACTAAACAAAAGAAATTGATACGTTTGCGGATCCGCATCGCTGGATCAAGATGTATGCTGGATCCAGCATGTTTAAAAAGGCGCTGGATCCAGCTGGATTGCTGTATGCTGGATCCAGCAATTGCAATCCCTAGAACCAACAGCCGATCTGTCGATGTGACGAAAATTACGGTGGCGAAAGATGTCACGTTTCAGTCTTACACATGAAATGCTTGCAAACGGTTTCACTGTTGAAAGACATTTTTACCACAGGTATTTATTAATACTTCTTAAGGTTAACTTAAATGCTGTCTTTTCTGTCCCAAATCTAGCACTAAAGATCTGAAGGTAAATGACTATTGAGTGATTTACTATGAACAGATGTTTTAGAACGGAAAAAAATTCTCATTGTTAAACTAATGTATTTTTACCCACGACGGAACGGAGACGGTATATGCGTTTTTACCCACGACGGAACGGAGACGGTATATGCGTTTGGGGTGAGAGGTTGTTTGTTTGTTTGTGTGTTTGTTTGTTTGTGTGTTTGTGCAAATACATGTTGCCATTTTTCTCCAAAACTACAAGTCCGATTTTGATGCAGTTTTCAGTTATGGGTTCGGGTTTGATTGGTGCATGTTCTTAGATAGGTGTTACGGTGACAACTCACCAGGGGGCGCTGCAGCAAAGATTTTTTGTGCAAATCAAAGTTGCCATTTTTCTCCAAAACTACAAGTCCGATTTTGATTCAGTTTTCAGTTATGGGTTAAAGTTTGATTGGTGCATGTTCTTAGATAAAAAAATAAAAGCAAAAAGTTTAAAATAAAAAGCAAAATTAAAAATTTTGAAAAAACCCACGACTGTTAAAAATTAATTGAAAAAAGGATAAAATAACATAAAACACCCACCTTAAAAAAACCCAAGAATGACCGTCGGGAGCTGAACATTGCAAAACTAGTTCATTTAATGTCAGCCCCCGACGGACATTCTTGGGTTTTTTTAAGGTGGGTGTTTTATGTTATTTTATCCTTTTTTCAATTAATTTTTAACAGTCGTGGGTTTTTTTCAAAATTTTTAATTTTGCTTTTTTTATAATTATGTTTTCTTTATAGATTTAACGTCGGTTGCTTTCGAATAAGAAAGAAAATCTACCTATGTGTGATGGTACTGTTTTCTGAACAGTATACACGGGAAGTCACTGAGATGTCATTTCACTTCCATAAAGAAGAGGGCAAGAGTGGTGTGAGAAGACGGGTCAGGCAATGCTGGATACTGACTGTACTGTTCAAATCTAAAGGCACAAGTTGGTAGTCGACTGCACGCAGCAGCAGCAGACAACATGTCGCAGCGACACTACTGGTTTCTACGTATTTCTATGAAATTCCCTCCATAGTTAGCGACATGAAGCTAGCGACGTCGAGCGGCAGACGGTAGTGTCGTCCGACTGCAGATCAGTAGTGCCCATAGATAACAGAAACAACAGGAGATATGCTCTTTAGTAAAACGACATGACGCAATGACGTGTCGTGACGACATAAAGCGACGACATGTCGTCTGCTGCTGCTGCGTGCAGTCGGCTACCAACTTGTATCTTAACCCGAGACACCGTGTTGGTGTAATCTCAACGTAAATTAAAACCTCCATATTGACTTTAAATACACATGTTTCTAGGTTTAAGTTTAGCACACTTTTCCCCCATTTCAGGTATTGGGTAATTTATATACCAGTGGTTTAGTTAAGTTGGGGAAAACGTATATACGTTGTTTAAGATCGACTCGGCCTTTCTGTCGTCTTGGAAATCATTTAATTCCATCCCATGATTTCAGAAATTCAAGGTGATGATGTTGCTTAGAACTAACGATATTTACACCATTGACTTCTTTCTTACTTTCGTCAGTCATCACACAGTTGAATATTTTTTATTTTTTTAATAATCTTCTTCTTAGTGCTATAGATGCTCTCTCTCTTTATTTTACCTTTGGTTTGTTTCGTTTTGTTTTTGTTTTAAATATAATATTTTTTAAATTTATTCTAACTGGTTTTTATTCGCTACCTAACTGACCAATTATTTAGTTTCTACAAGATTTTCAGTAAATTGCGTAACACCACGAGGGCGGATTCAGTGTTAAAATATGAATTAAATTGAAGTAGCAATTTTTTACACTTTTTCCGCAAAATGAGTACTTATCTCAAATATTTGAATAAAATGGATGAAGAAAATTTCATTGTGTACATGTTGACTGAATGCCCTTGATACTACGACAATTTGACAAACACAATCATAATCTGCCTAGCCTTTTTCCTACATAATGTTTGAGTCCGCTTCCAGTCTAACTGGATGCAGCTGAATACCAGCATTTCACAAGAAGTGAAAAAAAGAGTAGGTAGGTATTAACAAAAAACAAAAAAATTAAACGAGAGCTTTCTGGTGTGGATACTTTTACAAACATTTAAACTCACATTCACAAGTACCAGACTCGGAACAGCCATCTGTAGGTATTTGTTCCGTTCAGGGATTATGGGTTTCGGGGAGCAGTCGATCGCTCAGCCACTGCACAAACCATGCCGTTTTGTCTATTAGTTTGGTTTCTTGCATATTATTAATTCAAGTAGAGAAAAGGCTGGGCAGATAAATGATGTAAGGTAGTAGGTAACTACTTGACGGTGAGTAATGGGCTAGCTCACCGTTTGTCCGTCTTAAAAAGGCCGTGTTGACGGCGCATTCGTGATCCACACGCGCCTCAAAGAGATGTCAGCAACATTACAGAGCCCACGCCCTGGCCGCTGGGGCTGCAGGTTGTTTGAAAGAGATACCGTGGCCCCGAACACAAAGGGCTAAGAAGGAACATGGTGGTTCTTAGTCAGTGGAAGACTCACACTCCCTACCGCTCTGCCCTGCCTGCCTGCTCCAAAAAAAAAGATTGTATCTGTCTAGAAAATATCTTTCTTTTATGAAATGGATACTAGCTGATGCCCTCGGCTTTACCGCGTGGATGTCGATCAAATTATATATACTCAATACTCAATTCTTTATTGCATTCCACAATGTAGGCTTAGGTGGTAAACATTTTTGAAAAAAGTGACAATCATGGACCCTGTCGGGCACAGCAAAAGAAATATACGTGATGTTATCTTATACCCTAAATTATTACACAAACAGAAATATTAAAACTAACATCGCTATCATTAAAATTTGTGTAACATTAAAATTCAAAAATTAATATCTAACAAAACCTTCCTCGAGAACCACTCTATCCACTGGTGAATGCAGCATGAAAATCGGTGCAGAAGTTTTTGAGTTTATCGCGAACAGACACACAGCCAGTCGCGGCAGAAGACTTGTTTTCGCATCTAGTTTTTCCCAGCCATCTGTGTATGTTTCACAATAATAATCAAGTCGGCTTTTATCTTTTTTCCTGTTTTGAACGAACTCACAATCAATATTATTCCTTAATAAGGAAAAAATATTATACCCATATTATTATTTCTTATCAAGTACAATAATTAGGAAAAACAACCAATGATAAGCGATGCAAAATATTCGATTTAATTATTGTAAAAATATTTAAAAAAAATATTATTATTGTAATTAATTTTAGTTACATTTGGTTACTAATTGGGCGACCGCGAACCGGAAGACGTTGCGTTGGAAGGCCTCCCACTAGGTGGACCGACGACCTGGTCAAGGTTGCGGGAACCCGCTGGATGAGAGACGCGCGGGACTGGTCAATGTGGCGACACCTGGGGGAGGCCTATGTCCAGCAGTGGACGTCTTTTAGCTGAAATGATGATGATGATGACTAATTGGGTTGTACGATATGGTCAGATGCTAGGGAAAGTCACGATCACCAATTTACACCTAAACACTTGGCAATTTACTTAAAGTTACTTTCTCCTTTGATTGATATTTTAATTGTTGTGTCTGAAATATTATGTAAGAGCTGCGGGTTGCATGGGGCTGTTGTAATTAAATTGAGTTTTAAATTATGTTCCCTGTATTATTTCCAAAAAACCAAATTAAATAAGCAGTCTGTAGGTACCTTTGTGCGCTCTTCTTTCTATAATATTCTAACTTGTTTTATTTACATAATCACTTATTAAAAACTAGCGACCCGCCCTCGCTTTGCACAGGTGGAATGTGCTACATATAAACCTTCCTCTTGAATCACTCTATCTATTAAAAAAACCGCATCAAAATCCGTTGCGTAATTTTAAAGATCTAAGCATACATAGGGACAGACAACGGGAAGTGACTTTTTTTTTACCCGACTACGGCAAAGCCAAAGGAGGGTTATGATTTTGACTGGCTATGTATGTACGTATGTATGTATGTATGTTTGTATGTAAGTATCTTCATCTGTTCCCTCATAGCTTCTAATCTACTTATCGGAACTCGACATATTATATGAGGTATCGTTAGAACCGTCTTAATTTTCCGCTGAACATAGGCTACGTAACGTGTCACAAAAAGCGATTTGGCGCCCTCTAACGGACATAAAGTAAGACTTAACAAATCAAAATGGAGATAAATACGCCGTGTTTGGTATCATTTGAAAAGGCCTCACTTGTACATTTCCAAAATATTGCTCAAATTAAAAATCACGCCCTCTAGCGGACAAAAAGTCAAGAGTAAAAAAAAAATTAACACCAAAATTGTTTAAATAAACAAAAGTAAAAAACTAAAACCCGACTACGACAAAAAAACGACGCTGAAAAAGTATTTAACAAGATTTTCAGGATAGAACAAAAAGAAAAGCCGTAGTCACACGGTATTAAAGTGTTTAGGTTGGTACCTATAACGTGTGACTACGGCTTTTCTTTTTGTTCTATCCTGAAAATCTTGTTAAATACTTTTTCAGCGTCGTTTTTTTGTCGTAGTCGGGTTTTAGTTTTTTACTTTTGTTTATTTAAACAATTTTGGTGTTAATTTTTTTTTTACTCTTGACTTTTTGTCCGCTAGAGGGCGTGATTTTTAATTTGAGCAATATTTTGGAAATGTACAAGTGAGGCCTTTTCAAATGATACCAAACACGGCGTATTTATCTCCATTTTGATTTGTTAAGTCTTACTTTATGTCCGTTAGAGGGCGCCAAATCGCTTTTTGTGACACGTTACGTAGCCTATGTTCAGCGGAAAATTAAGACGGTTCTAACGATACCTCATATAATATGTCGAGTTCCGATAAGTAGATTAGAAGCTATGAGGGAACAGATGAAGATACTTACATACAAACATACATACGTACATACATAGCCAGTCAAAATCATAACCCTCCTTTGGCTTTGCCGTAGTCGGGTAAAAACAAAGTCACTTCCCGTTGTCTGTCCCTATGTATGCTTAGATCTTTAAAATTACGCAACGGATTTTGATGCGGTTTTTTTAATAGATAGAGTGATTCAAGAGGAAGGTTTATATGTAGCACATTCCACCCGTGCAAAGCGAGGGCGGGTCGCTAGTTTTTAATAAGTGATTATGTAAATAAAACAAGTTAGAATATTATAGAAAGAAGAGCGCACAAAGGTACCTACTGCTTATTTAATTTGATTTTTTGGAAATAATACAGGGAATATACTTTAAAACTCAATTTAATTACAACAGCCCCATGCAACCCGCAGCCCTTACATAATATTTCAGACACAACAATTAAAATATCAATCAAATAGTTAGTAGGAGAAAGTAACTTTAAGTAAATTGCCAAGTGTTTAGGTGTAAAATGGTGATCGTGACTTTACCGTTAAACCCAATTAGTAACTAAATGCATCTAAAATTAATTATATTATTTTCAGTTTGTTATTTTCGTATGGTTTAAGTCGAATATTTTGCAACGCTTATCATTGGTTGTTTTTCCTCATTATTGTACTTGATAAGAAATAATAACATGGGTATAATATTTTTTCCATAATATGGAATAATATTGATTGTGAGTTCGTTCAAAACAGGAAAAAAGATAAAAGGTGACTTGATTATTATTGTGAAACATACACAGATGGCTGGGAAAAACTGGATACGAAAACAAGTCTTCTGCCACGACAGGCTGTGTGACTGTTCGCGATAGACTCAAAAACTTCTGCACCGATTTTCATACTGCATTCACCAGTGGATAGAGTGGGTTCTCGAGGAAGGTTTTAGTTTCTAATTTGATCGACATCAAAGCCGAGGGCATCAGCTAGTACCTATTTCATAAAATAAAGATATCTTGTAGACAGTTACTATCTTTTTTTTTTTGGAGCAGGCAGGGCACAGCGGTAGGGAGTGTGAGACTTCCACTGACTAAGAACCACCATGTTCCTTCTTAGCCCTTTGTGTCCGGGGCCACGGTATTTCTTTCAAACAACCTGCAGCCCCAGCGGCCAGGGCGTGGGCTCTGTAATGTTGCAGCTGACATCTCTTTGAGGCGCGTGTGGATCACGAATGCGCCGTCAACACGGCCTTTTTAAGACGGACCAACGGTGAGCTAGCCCATTACTCACCGTCAAGTAGTACTACCTTACATCATTTATCTTATTTAGAATTATATGCAAGAAACCAAACTAATATACAAAACGGCACGGTTTGTGCAGTGGCTGAGCGATCGACTGCTCCCCGAAAACCCGAATTCCCGAACGGAACAAATACCTACAGATGGCTGTTCCGGGTCTGGTATTTGTGAATGTGAGTTTAATTTTTTGTGAAAGTATCCACACCAGAAAGCTCTCGTTTTTTTTTTTTTTTTATTATATATATTTTTTTTTTTTGTTAAATACCTACCTATTCTTTCTTTCACTTCTTGTGAAATGCTGGTATTCAGCTGCATCCAGTTAGACTGGAAGCTGACTCAAACATTAGGAAAAAGGCTAGGCAGATGATGATGGTGTTATGTCATATGTCAGCTGTTAGGTTTTGTTAGGTTAGGTTACAAATTAGGTTACAAGTTAGGTTACAAGTTAGGTTACAAATAAAAACAAGTTAGAATAAATTTAAAAAATATTATATTTAAAACAAAACCAGAACGATACAAACAAAATGTGATAAGAGCACTAAGATGAAGATTAGTATGTAAAAAAATAATAAAACTCTACTGTGTGATGACTAATGAAAGTAGCTAAGAAGTCAATGGCGTAAATATCGCTAGTTCTAAGCAACATCATCATCTTGAATTTCTGAAATCATGGGATGGAATTAAATGATTTCCAAGACGACAGAAAGGCCGAGTCGATCTCAAACAACGTTTATACGTTTTCCCCAACTTAACTAAACCACTGGTATATAAATTACCAAATACCTTAAATGGGGAAAAGTTGTGCTAAACTTAAACCTAGAAAAATGTGTAATTATAGTTAATATGGAGGTTTTAATTCATGTTGAGATTACACCAACACGGTGTCTCGGGTTAAGGTACAAGTTGGTAGCCGACTGCACGCAGCAGCAGCATACGACATGTCGTCGCTTCATGTCGTCACGACACTTCGTTGCGTCATGTCGTTTTACTAAAGAGCATATCTCCTGTTGTTTCTGTTATCTATGGGCACTACTGATCTGCAGTCGGACGACACTACCGCCTGCCGCTCGACGTCGCTAGCTTCATGTCGCTAACTACGGAGGGAATTTCATAGAAATGCGTAGAAACCAGTAGTGTCGCTGCGACATGTTGTCTGCTGCTGCTGCGTGCAGTCGACTACCAACTTGTGCCTTTAGATTTGAACAGTACAGTCAGTGTCCAGCATTGCCTGACCCGTCTTCTCACACCACTCTTGCCCTCTTCTTTATGGAAGTGAAATGACATCTCAGTGACTTCTCATGTAGTAGTATGTTCAAAACAGTACCATCACACGTAGGTAGATTTTCTTTTTTATTCGAAAGCAACCGACGTTAAATCTATAAAGAAAACATAATTATAAAAATACATTAGTTTAACAATGAGGATTTTTTTCCGTTCTAAAATATCTGTTCATAGTAAATCACTCAATAGTCATTTACCTTCAGATCTTTAGTGCTAGATTTGGGACAGAAAAGACAGCATTTAAGTTAACCTTAAGACGTATTAATAAATACCTGTGGTAAAAATGTCTTTCAACAGTGAAACCGTTTGCAAGCATTTCATGTGAAAGACTGAAACGTGACATCTTTCGCCACCGTAATTTTCGTCACATCGACAGATCGGTTGTTGGTTCTCATTCAAGGAGCAAACAGCATTATTTAAACAATAGTTTCGGCATATGTTAACCTCGCATCGTTCTCCTGCATAACCGTTATGACAGCTGAAACAATTAATACACATTAAAACCGAGGTTACTCTATTAACTAGGGAATAAATCGTATGCCTAGCTGCCTCCGTGGTCGAGTGGTTTAGGCATTGGCTTTGTGACACGGTGGTCGTGGGTTCAATTCCCATGATTCCGTGCATCGGAAGACATGTCTATGCCAGTGGTCCCGGCTGTCAAACCATGTCAAAAGCCTTTTAGTCTGACACTAGGGTGTGTGGGGACGTTAGACCTTTCTGCCCACACAATAAGAAGGAGATCTGCCTAGCCTTTTCCCAATTATGCTGAGGTCGACTTCTAGTGTAACCAGATTCAGAATACCAGTATTTTACATGGAGCGACTGCTTATCTGATCTCCAAAACCCAGTTTAAACAGGGTAATACGACAACAGGGTAACAACTGACAAAATCTACAAAAATGACAGCCTGGAATGTCGGAATCACGTGTTTTCCGGGACATGGAAACTCCATATGGAATTATTGGTCACCTATTCACGGACCAACTTAGGCAAGTGTGACTTAACCCCAAGATTGACCCGAGCGGCTATTACTATTTAGACACGAGCTCCTCGAACATAAAATCTAAATATATATATAACTCAAAGGTGACTGACTGACGGACATAGTGATCTTTCAACGCACAGCCCAAACCACTGGACGGATCGGGCTGAAATTTGGCATGCAGGTAGATGTTATGACGTAGGCATCCGCTAAGAAAGGATTTTGATCAATTCTACCCCCAAGGGGATAAAATATGGGATGAAAGTTTGTATGGAAAATCATCATTTTCACGCGGGTGAAGCCGCTGGCAAAAGCTATATATAATAAGATCGAAAATACTAACCTGCATGTAGGTTTTGCTTCAGCATTAGCAGTACAATCTCCTTTGAAACAATAGTTTTGGCAAACGGCATTGCTCTCGGCCTCTGCGTTATTTGATATCAACGCCTTTAGTAGTTTGCAGCCTTGAACTTGATCATCTATTTTAAAAGTGGGGACTAATTTTCTTGATCGCCCAATTGAAATTTCATTCATCTCTGCAGGTTTTGCTGAAGTCTTTGATAATTGCAGAACAGTTTTGAGATCCCAGAAAGACACGTAGATGTAACCTTTTGAAATGGTCAGTACGTTAGGCTCATTCTTTGTCCCCGTGAAAAATACTTCTTTATTCTTTCCATCCAAATCGGATCGTAAAATAATATAATTCAATGTTTCTCTGATAATCCAGAATAGTTTTTGTGTTTGTTGGTCAATGGCCAAACAATTACGAAGAGGTAGTTGATCGCTAGTTATTATAACTTCTCTTTCGCTGCCGTCGAAGCTGACTTTCTCTATTTTGGACGTAAGTGTGTTTGGTTCCCAATTTGGTTGTCTCATCGACCAGTAAATATACCTGTAATTTGTAAATCACAATCAATTTACATAATAAAATAGTTCAAAATACAGTATTTTTTATGGCTAGGAAAATATCAAATCTGCAATCACCTCCCGCTCTGAACGGAGCGGAAGAGAGTGTCAGACTTCTACTGACTAAAAAATACTTATGTTCCGTCTTAGCCCTTTGTGCTCCGGGGTTGCAATATACCATGTGAACGTCTACGAACGAAATGTCGGCCCTTTCAGACCCCATTGTTGCTGACATGTCTTTGAGGTGTGCGTGGAACACGAAAAATACAATACTTTACTTATATTTTAACACCTCTTGCTTTTTAATATCAAATTTTAAAACATAACATTGTCGGCGCAACACATTTTTTTCTTTTTCCATTCTTCCCTGTTAGACGTCACGATGGCATTTACTACTGTCTCATTCATATCATGGTTTTTTTTTTTTTTTTGGTGGGTGGAAAATCATCAAATGACCCCCTCCGCTCTTGGGCAGAGCGAAGGGGAGTGTCAGACTTCTACTGACTAAAAACCGAACCCATGTTCCTTCTTTGCCCTTGCGCCGAGGCCACGTCATCTAGTAAAAAAATCCGCGGCCCCGACGGGCTTCATATCATGCCTCACACAATCCATCCACCTTTTTTTAGCATTCCTCTCACTCTCTATTCATCAACATTCATGTCCATCCCCTTTTTAGTCACATGCGATTCGTTCTTCCTCATAACATGTCCAATTTTCCATACCATGGCATTCGATTCCCTTTCAACTTTTCCGTAACTGGTGCCACTTTTAAATTTTTCTACTACACTACGACACACTGCACATCCAACTCAATATTCTCATCTCAGCTACATGATTGCATGTACTGTATGCATTGGCATAATTATAGTACGACAGGTCTAATCACGTTTTTATATATTTTCCTCTTTAACTTGGGCATCTGCGGGCCACAAGTTGTTCCAGTGACCTACTCTAACATTGACATATACAAGACTATGCTTAATCCTCTAGGTGCATAATCTAAAATTGTTTGTTAAACAAAACTATTGTCAAATTACCTTTTACAGCTATCCACAGCGATAGCTACGGGTTCAAAAGTCTCATCAGAGGAGGCTAAAATTTTTCCGTCAGAACTTTTCTTTGA
Organism: Diarsia mendica; assembly: GCA_949316265.1. Classification (NCBI taxonomy): domain Eukaryota; kingdom Metazoa; phylum Arthropoda; class Insecta; order Lepidoptera; family Noctuidae; genus Diarsia; species Diarsia mendica. The sequence goes on along the minus strand of OX438904.1, from coordinate 21,443,915 downwards.
TCCTGGTTTTAATGAAAGCCATTTGATGCTTCTTGAATATGAGTCAATCCAGAAGATTATTTGTTCGACCGGATCAAAGGCTAAGTCCCCCGCATTATGTTGATACCCATTAAATGTTACAAAAGTTTCGGTTTTATCGGTTGTTATGTCATAACTTAGGATATCCGGTAAGTTGGCACTGAACAGTTTGTTGTTTACTTCGTCGTAAAAATTTGAGTAACTGTATAGACTCGTCACTGGAATGTCTATTGAGTGTATTTGTTTTCCTTTCGTATATAATTGTAGGTGATCTCCGGAGACCGTGACAAAGTCTGAAACAATAAAATCCAATAATTGTCTTCCAAACTTGTGCTTTTGACGTCCTGTAATTGTTTTATCCTTTTGGTACTTGTATCCTTTATGATGGTGTGGTTTAGCAATACAATGTTAAGGCGAGGTTGCAGTACTGTGTTGATATGAACGCACGACCTCACCCCCCGCACTGCCCGGCGAGCGATATAATGCCTAAATTTTGACTGTTTTTTCTTCTTGGAGAAAAATTATAAAGAAATTATACAATATGTTTTTAACATTTACTTCAGAATAAAAAGTTCTATCTACTGATATAACTTTCATATAAATTCATGATGAAATGTCTTAGCAGTACACGTTTGAAATTGCGATTTAGAGTCATGTTTATCATGTGTATCATTATAAATCGCTTTTGTATCTTTACCATTTACTTGAGTATGTTCAATTTTTATGTAATGATTTTTATTTATTAAAAAACTCATATTTAGTTCGTTTTTCATAGGTTCAAAAATCTTAAAAAGTACTGCAACCTCGCCTTAATTCAAAGGCACCAAGAGGGTTATCAACAGGAATGTTAGGTGCATGGAACCGTTCCAGTTTATGAAACTGCTGGAGTGCCATGGCATGAGTCTTCACCAGGAATGTGGTGCCAACGAAAAATATATATAATGAGTATCTTAAATATTGTTGGGTTGCGAAGCTTTGGACCTCTATTTAATGCTATGCTATCAATAAAAAGGCATCCGAAAAGATGTAAATAAACAATATTTATTGGTTCCTATTTTACGAATTTAAACATTTGGAAGATCTCAACAACAAAATCCGACACACAACAAACAATATCGTGGCATCGTGTCGTCGTAACATCGTAAGGCGTCCACCATGACTCAGAGATATTACTCGACAGCATATAAAGTCAAGTCAGAGGTCCTTGGATGGCATAAAACTCTAACACAAGATTAGGCACTAACCAACAGGGCTCGCGCTAAAAACGCGTCCGCGCATTCCTTTTCTAGTCGGTCTGTCAAACCATCAACTGTCGTTTTCCTCATTTCTCACCACCAGCCAATACCTACCAGCTACAAAGCTGGTCCATCGAGCCGCATAGTTTATCGGTAGTGAGAAGCAAAACCTGTGTAGCAGGGATGTCGTTGTTCCGATCGCCGCATGTCGTGAAAACACGTGCACAAAAGAAAAAGGAGCAACTGGCTAACGAAGAAGGAAGACAGCTTGAATCCAAATCAGATCTGCTGCATAGCAGTACGGATGCAGTGAAAGAAGTCGGGAAAGTGCATTCAGATATCGGTGTATGCCCACGTAATACCTCGAGCTTGAAGTTGAAGCGACAAGATGGCGGCGAGTGCAAAAGTTCTTGCAAGTCACGCGCGGCGTCGTCAGCAACACGGCGGCAGCAACTGGAATACGAAGCCGCTCTAGTCAAAGCTAAAATAGAAATGGAAGAAATTCAAACAAAGGCTCGCATCGAAAAAGAATTGATCGACAAGAAATTGGCCATGGACTTGGCCGAGTTGGAATCAAAATCGCGCTGCTCAAATCAATCTTCATCAGCTTCCTACAAAAGCAAAGTGGAGAAATGGCTGGAAAAGTCTGTTGCTGAACCCGGCACGTCGCACGATGGCAACAAAGCGACTGTCGGTGGCGGTGAGTGCCACCGCAACATTGACGGCAACGAGACGGCTATACCACCTGCTACCGCGATAAGTACTCATCGCGCCATCGAGGAGCTGGCCAACGCGATTAAGAAGGCTGTCGACTCATCTAATTCTAACACGGGCAATAAGGTGCTGCTGTCAAGGCTAGCCACCTCGAAGGATCTACCTTTGTACTTTGGGGATCCGTTGGAATGGATACAATTTCGGGAAGCGTTTTATGAATCGTCACGGGTATGTAAATACAGTGATAGTGAAAATGTGTGGCGTCTACGGAAGTGTTTGCGCGGCGACGCAAAAGATGCAGCCGCTGCATTGCTGATGGGAGCGAGCTCGCCCCATGATATTATAGAAACGCTCGAACTGAGGTTCGGTAGACCAGAAAACGTCATGCGGCAAGTTATATCACAACTGAAAAAGTTATCACCACTACCACACTCATACCACGCCGAAATTGTGAAGTTCGCCATAAAAATAAAAAATCACGTCACCGTCGTAACTACATTGAAACAAATAGATTACTTGAAAAGTCCAGAGTTGTTAACAATCGTCGTATCCAAATTACCTACAGGACTCGTTAGCAAATGGGTAGAATACCTACACGAAAACCGAGTACACACTGAAACGCCCAAATTGGAACTACTGTCCAAATTCCTATATGGGGAAGCTCAAAAGGTTGCAGAGTCGGGAGTTAGCCACATACAATACCAGAATGATTTTAACAACAATAAACACCAGAAAAAGCATAGCGATCGTCATTCCGTGCTAACATCTGTTAAGGTCAGTGACCCCGACACTGCCGGCAAGTGCAAGTTTTGCAAAAGGAACAAGCATGCGTTGCCAGACTGCAGTCAATTTAAGCGAGCCATGAGAAAGGATAGATGGCGATTTGTTCGAGCAAACAAGTTATGTTTCAAATGTCTCTGTGCTCGGCACCCGGACAAGGAAGAGTGTACTGCGGAAAACTGCAACGTCGAGGCCTGTGGGGGGCCTCATCACCAGATGCTGCACTGGACGAAGCCAGAAGTGGCGCGCCGTGAAACATCCGCGCCACCCAACGATACCGCGAGCGCGACGATCGACTCCGCTGGCGCCGCCGCTAGTGAGCTCGTCTCACACGCCAGCACCAGCGCCGCGCAGTGTCTCGAAGTGTCAGTGATAAAACCAAAGACAAATGTAGTGCTTAAAATAGTGCCGGTCACTATTCATGGACCCAGGTCAAGTGTGGCCACGCATGCACTTCTAGACGACGGCGCAACAGTGACTCTCATCGCGGCAGACCTTGCCGATAAGGTCGGGCTGCACGGGGAAAGGGTCACAATGCGTGCTTCAGGTGCATGGGACTCCGAGTTATTGTGCGAGACTGAGATAATTAAATGTAAAATAAGTAACAGTGACGGTAACAAATTCAACTTGCGTGCTCGTAAACTCAAAGAACTTAATTTGCCCTTACAGTTATTCACCTCTAATGTAAATTATTGTGAAATAAATTCCAGTAATAATAACCCCATAATATGTGACAGCAATGTTAAACCTAAAATATTAATTGGTCAGGACAATTATGATTTAATTGCACCTATTTTATGTAAAAGGTATAAGCCGGGCGGACCATACATCACGCAAACGTTATTGGGCTGGTGTGTGCACGGATTCGAGCTTGGCAAGCTGACTACTTTACTGGTAAGCGCGCCGAGCGCGTCAACAACATCGGCAGCGTTGGTGGCGCCGGCGGCGAGCCAGCCGCAGCGCACGGAGCGGCGACAAGTCACTCAGGTAAGCCTGCCGCGCACGCGCTCCGCGACTCGTCCCCGAGCAACGGCAGCGCGGGCGCGAGCGGGACATCATGTTTTGATTTTGTTACATGTGTAGATAAACCATTGTGTCAGTCAGCTGTCGTTAAAGATACCTTCGAATGTATTACAGACATTGATTTAAGCCAATTACACGATTTAATTCGCTGTTCATTTTCACTCGATTCAATTGGTATCAGTAACAAACCACGTCAAAATATTGAAGAATTACGAGCCGTAAATATCCTTAACGAGTCAGCTGAGTTAAGCTGATTTCGGTTAAATACCGGTAAATATATCGTTCTTTCATTTACCGGTTAAACAAGTGAACTGTTTTTTGTAACCTAAATGATAAAGGTTACCGGTTACATAACCACAAACGATTTTAAAACCGTTATTAACTGATATTTACCGGTTAATTCTGTAATTCGTTATTTTTTTCGTCTACATTTTTAACACTTCTAACAAGTTACGGTGATATCATCGATAAAATATAACCGAAATGGGTAGATTCATGTTTTGACTTGGCGGGGCCGGGGTCCCTATCAAAATCTGGTTTTAACCGGTTAATTTTCACTACCATTACCAAAATTCGTGTAATACCGGTTTTCCACATATACTGGTAAAAACCGGTAAAGTACAACCCGTAACTGGTTAAGAATTTTAACCGGTTTCCGAGCCTTGCTAACCCCATGTGTAAGAAACTAAAATGTACTCACCCCAAGAGAATACGTGGGGTATCCCCACTGACAGCGTTGTCAACACCAGTACACACCGCGCTCTAAACATTGTGTACCCCTTATAGACAAAGCTTTTGAAACAAACTAGAGGTAGGTTATGCGTCCACCTTTTGTGGCCACTGGTGCGAAATTGAAGTTAATGCATATTTTCCTTCAACATAATTTAAATATAGTTAATTAATAAAAGGTATGTTAGTAACAATAGGGGCTGATAAGAGCAACTCTTATCAGGGACTAGCTGACCCATGCAACTTCGTCTGCGTCACATAATATAGCTTATAATAATTATCAACATAAATTGAGTTTAATCGTAACAAACAAAAAATCTTATCTTTCCTCTTTATAAATTAGTTTAGATTATATTTGTAAAAGTGAGAATAGAAGTACCTCTTACTGTTAAATATACAATAACATCTTGTACTTGTAAACATTACGGTGCGATAAATATACCGTGTATGTATTTAAAATCATTTCGGTTATTTTGGTCCTAGAATCTTCTCTTTGGTTATCTAATCCCACTTATTTGGGACCCGCGTGATAAGTTTACTAATTTCATTACAATTAAACAATTTTCATTTTATTTTGTAATTTGAGGAGGAGGTGGTGGCGAGCGTAGCGAGCCGGCGACCTCCTTAGCGTAACGAAGGTTGAGTGGGTGAAGCGTAATTCAGGGGCGACGACAAGCAAACTTTAGGGTAATGTTTTTTTAGTGGTAGTAGGAGGTAGTAGGTAGGTGGTAGGTAGTAGGTATGTGTAGGTAGGTAGGTGTAGGTAGGTGTAGGTAGGTGTAGGTAGGTGTAGGTAGGTGTAGGTAGGTGTAGGTAGGTGTAGGTAGGTGTAGGTAGGTGTAGGTAGGTAGGTATAGGTGTAGGTAGGTATTAGGTAGGTGTAGGTAGGTAGTTACTAGGTAGGTGTAGGTAGGTGTAGGTAGGTGTAGGTAGGTAGTAGGTAGGTGTAGGTAGGTAGTAGGTAGGTGTAGGTAGGTAGTACCGCGAACTGCATTGGAACATTTTTTTTTTCAGATTCATTGAGAGGTGCAATAGTGCTGTAATAAACCTTACCATTATGTAAAAATTTTACAAGTCAAAACTTTGCGAATTGAAACATTGTAAATGCTGTATAATAAACATTTACAATACGGTAGTTGACAAAAAAACGTAATTAATCCGTCAGGTAGATATCCAAAAAATATTGGACACGTATTTTTTCTTTATTCACGTAAAAAAATAAATCCCACTAAAACAAAACTTGTAAAAAGAGCCAAGTCGTACAACTGTTTTCTTCTACCGTAAAAAGTAGTGAGATCCGTGTAATACCAAGTCAATTTATTTATTCAGTCTAATAAAAGATTGACTTGGCCATCGCATCGCATTCGCCAATGCTAAACAGGTCATTCTTATGGCTATTCGCCATTGCATTGGCCAATATGATACGATGGCCAGGTCAATCTTTACATACATTCATCTTTACATACATCTAACCGAGTAAGACCAACGTCTTAATCGGTTAGATGTATAGTCAACGACCAAAATCAATTTGGTAGCTCGTGGTCAAATAATAACAGGACACTCGGTTTGATTTTGTATTCGAATTTCCCCACATTGACCCACTTAAAAAATCATTATTTTCAGCCACTGAAAAGTTTGGTTTAAGTATAAAAGTGTAACTTTATAAAGTGCGTTTTGCTTAAGCTATTTAAATTAAATCAACTATTTTTCCTTCTTTCTTTCTTTCCTTGTCCTGTTTACCACTTTGAGTGTTAACCTGATTAGTGTAGATATTTTATTACAGCATCAACCAATCAGTATTCTATCATCGTCTAAAACAAAAACAGTAGTCTCAGGCACTGTACCAGTTTAACGCACAGAGGGATATGTCAGAAAATAGTGGACAAAAACTAGATTCTACTTATTTACTATGAAATTTACAATCCCGACACTTTACAAGTATTTGCTATTTAGTTATGGTATGGATAGGAAAAAGTGGAGCGATCGTGTTTTGTTTTTAATTTCATGTCGTGAGAAAAGTGGAGACTGCGTTGCAGTAGGTAGTAATAGGGTAGTAGATAAAAAAAACTAATAAATCCGTCAGATAGATTTCCATAAAACATTGGACACATATTTTTACTTTTTTCACGTGAATATAAAAATTAAGATGATACAGTGCTTCGAGAACTCGGGTGACGTCACTTATGATCTTTGATGCGTTTTATCTTCGTCAATTTTTATTAATTTGTTAAAACATAATTGAGAACAGAGAGTGCACCTGTGCCTGCGCACACACTTGTGCACTATAATATCTCCCGCGTAGTTGGCTAATCTCCGCTGGGATTGGCCGCCGTGGCCGAAAAACGGTCAGGAGGACTATTTTTATTATTATATCTTTTCGTTCAAATTTCCGCTGAAGTTGAAATGGCAATGGGCAGGCCACATCGCTCGAAGAACCGCCAACTGATGGGTATAAGAATGGTTCTCGAGTGGCGACCACGAACCAGAAGACGCAGCGTTGGTAGGCCTCCCACCAGGTGGACCGACGACATCGTGAGAGTCGCGGGCAACCGGTGGATGCAAACGGCAGGTTGTCGTTCGGTATGGCGTTCTATGGGGGACGCCTTTGTCCAGCAGTGGACCTCTTATGGCTGATGATGATGAGAGGTTACTATTTTTAACCGATTTCAAAAAAGGAGGAGGTTATATGTTCGTGTGTATGTTTTTTCTTTTTTTTTTGTATGTTACCTGATTTCTGCCCCATTTGTGGACCGATTCTCAAAATTCTTTTTTTATGTGAAAGAGTATACTCCTGAGGTGGTCCCATTTTAATTTGGTGAAGATCTGGTGCTGGTCTTCGGAGATATACAATGGAACTCTTCAAAAATAGACGGCAAATCTGTCGTAATTGCTGGAATCGCTTGTTTGTTTATTGAATATACATTATCATGACGTAACATCACGCCTGTATGCTCTGAGGGGGTATGCAGATGTGTACAATACACATTTTTTTATGCAAGTAGTATGTTACCTGATTTTGTGTATCGCGAATAACTTCGTCGTTTATGAACCAATTTTGATGATTCTTTTTTTATTGGAACGGAGATACGTCAAGGGCCACCATGATATGGAATCCAGGACCTGATGATGGAATCCCAGAGAAATCGAGGGCAACCCTCAAATTTCATAGGCACATATTACGTGTTTCGTGCTTTTTCTGACGCTATACAAGTATTCGCATCTAGCAGTCATCACTTCATGTTGATGAGCTTATGATGGAAGGTACTACTCCTCAATGGTTAGGAGTTGAAAGCAATAATCAGGGAATCTTGAAGGTTAAGGGTTAGGTGTCATAGTAAGTATTTCTATAAGATATTACAACTAAAAATGAAAAAATAAAAAACTTTTTGCAAAAAAAAAACAACCGACTTCAAAAACACCAAAAAGTGAAAAATAAACTTCAGAAGAAAAATCAGCTTCTGAAGTCGGTGACATTTCTTTGTTTTATTTGGTTTTTTTGCCACCGACTTCAGAAGCTGATTTTTCTTCTGAAGTTTATTTTTCACTTTTTGGTGTTTTTGAAGTCGGTTGTTTTTTTTTGCAAAAAGGTTTTTATTTTTTCATTTTTAGTTGTAATATCTTATAGAAATACTTACTATGACACCTAACCCTTAACCTTCAAGATTCCCTGATTATTGCTTTCAACTCCTAACCATTGAGGAGTAGTACCTTCCATCATAAGCTCATCAACATGAAGTGATGACTGCTAGATGCGAATACTTGTATAGCGTCAGAAAAAGCACGAAACACGTAATATGTGCCTATGAAATTTGAGGGTTGCCCTCGATTTCTCTGGGATTCCATCATCAGGTCCTGGATTCCATATCATGGTGGCCCTTGACGTATCTCCGTTCCAATAAAAAAAGAATCATCAAAATTGGTTCATAAACGACGAAGTTATTCGCGATACACAAAATCAGGTAACATACTACTTGCATAAAAAAATGTGTATTGTACACATCTGCATACCCCCTCAGAGCATACAGGCGTGATGTTACGTCATGATAATGTATATTCAATAAACAAACAAGCGATTCCAGCAATTACGACAGATTTGCCGTCTATTTTTGAAGAGTTCCATTGTATATCTCCGAAGATCAGCACCAGATCTTCACCAAATTAAAATGGGACCACCTCAGGAGTATACTCTTTCACATAAAAAAAGAATTTTGAGAATCGGTCCACAAATGGGGCAGAAATCAGGTAACATACAAAAAAAAAAAGAAAAAACATACACACGAACATATAACCTCCTCCTTTTTTGAAATCGGTTAAAAATAGTAACCTCTCATCATCATCAGCCATAAGAGGTCCACTGCTGGACAAAGGCGTCCCCCATAGAACGCCATACCGAACGACAACCTGCCGTTTGCATCCACCGGTTGCCCGCGACTCTCACGATGTCGTCGGTCCACCTGGTGGGAGGCCTACCAACGCTGCGTCTTCTGGTTCGTGGTCGCCACTCGAGAACCATTCTTATACCCATCAGTTGGCGGTTCTTCGAGCGATGTGGCCTGCCCATTGCCATTTCAACTTCAGCGGAAATTTGAACGAAAAGATATAATAATAAAAATAGTCCTCCTGACCGTTTTTCGGCCACGGCGGCCAATCCCAGCGGAGATTAGCCAACTACGCGGGAGATATTATAGTGCACAAGTGTGTGCGCAGGCACAGGTGCACTCTCTGTTCTCAATTATGTTTTAACAAATTAATAAAAATTGACGAAGATAAAACGCATCAAAGATCATAAGTGACGTCACCCGAGTTCTCGAAGCACTGTATCATCTTAATTTTTATATTCACGTGAAAAAAGTAAAAATATGTGTCCAATGTTTTATGGAAATCTATCTGACGGATTTATTAGTTTTTTTTATCTACTACCCTATTACTACCTACTGCAACGCAGTCTCCACTTTTCTCACGACATGAAATTAAAAACAAAACACGATCGCTCCACTTTTTCCTATCCATACCATAACTAAATAGCAAATACTTGTAAAGTGTCGGGATTGTAAATTTCATAGTAAATAAGTAGAATCTAGTTTTTGTCCACTATTTTCTGACATATCCCTCTGTGCGTTAAACTGGTACAGTGCCTGAGACTACTGTTTTTGTTTTAGACGATGATAGAATACTGATTGGTTGATGCTGTAATAAAATATCTACACTAATCAGGTTAACACTCAAAGTGGTAAACAGGACAAGGAAAGAAAGAAAGAAGGAAAAATAGTTGATTTAATTTAAATAGCTTAAGCAAAACGCACTTTATAAAGTTACACTTTTATACTTAAACCAAACTTTTCAGTGGCTGAAAATAATGATTTTTTAAGTGGGTCAATGTGGGGAAATTCGAATACAAAATCAAACCGAGTGTCCTGTTATTATTTGACCACGAGCTACCAAATTGATTTTGGTCGTTGACTATACATCTAACCGATTAAGACGTTGGTCTTACTCGGTTAGATGTATGTAAAGATGAATGTATGTAAAGATTGACCTGGCCATCGTATCATATTGGCCAATGCAATGGCGAATAGCCATAAGAATGGCCTGTTTAGCATTGGCGAATGCGATGCGATGGCCAAGTCAATCTTTTATTAGACTGAATAAATAAATTATAAGAATAAGAATAATTTATTTAAGAAAAAAATTGTACAAAAAGGTATACATTTAGGTACAATAGTGTTGTTTCTTATACAATTGTATAATTAGTGCTTATAGGTAAAATATAACTAAAATATATTTAAAATTTGCAAGTAGTGATAATTTTATAATTTAAATGTATGGTAGCGACCAGCCCGATGTAGGTTTATGTAAACCTGTGTTTCAGGCCATCACTTTACGTACAACAATATAATTAGGACAGTAAAATTAAAAATATAATAATGTAATAACAACTATAGAACAGTCAAATAGGTACAAACAACAATAAAACTAGCATAAGTATATATTTATTTCATTGTAAATAAAACGTATTTTGTTTTGTCAGCATTTAGTGTTGGGAGCAAGGTATGCGTTTTGTCCCCAGAATGCAGAAGGTGTTTACACAATAAAACTATCTAGATCACTGATTATTAGCAGCTGATAACTCATTTTAATTACAAACTAATTCTGTGACATTCTTAGGCGCCCTCATAGTCTATTGAATTAATATAATTCGTCTCTGCATATTTACGTGCCGGGCAACTTGCGTCACCAGTTGGATGGTCACATTTCCTCTTGAACCTTTTGCACGTCGCACACTGGGGGGAAGAAGATTTGCTGCTGCATTCCTTTGAGGAGTGTCCAGTCTCTGCACAGTGGTTGCACGTAGGACTGGTTTCACGGCAAAACTTAGCTGCGTGGCCAAACTGCTGGCAATTGTAGCACCTGGTGACTATCGTAAAGTCTCTCACAGGGCATGAAGACCAATTAATAAAAATTCTGCCTTGGTTTATAAGCAGTTTCCTTATGCTAGCTGGTAGTTCCAAGATGTAGTTGCAAGTGGAAAGGCCTTTCTTACCCGATTTATGGCTCAATTTTATTTTCTCCAAGACGGACTCACGTGTTGTATCCGGCAACTTGTCAGACAGGTTTTGTTCGTAAATACAGTCAAATACCTCCGTCTCTGTAAGGGCTACGGGAACACCAATGACAGTAACTCTAGGGCGCCGTTGAGACGGTTCTTCTATGGTTAGGCCCGAGGTGAATATTTTCTCCGATTTTTTCAATTTCTCTGTCGCCTTTATTTTCTGTGCTAATTAGTACGCCCCCATTTTTCACTTTTTTGATACCACGCTTTTTAATTGACTTGGTATTACACGGATCTCACTACTTTTTACGGTAGAAGAAAACAGTTGAACGTTGACTTCAGAAGCTGATTTTTCTTCTGAAGTTTATTTTTCACTTTTTGGTGTTTTTGAAGTCGGTTGTTTTTTTGTTTATTAAACTATTTGTTATATTAAACTAATAATGAACAAAATGCTTGGTTAACGGCTTCTTAAAGACTCTGTTTACACCTCATATACTGTTGGCAAACCTATTTAATCTAAATGAATAAAATATACGATGCAATAACATTAAGGTTCTCATTATTTTAAGTATCACTCTGTTAAGATATAACTATATGTTATAAGGAAGTTATTTCAATGATAGCATGGTCTTAAACCACACAGCAGGCTTCACTAACACTTCATAAACCAGATTAGTGTCCATAAAACAAAGATAGGCTTCAAAAGACCAATGCCCTATTTATTGCGTTATTATAAATGTTGGACCTAGATTAATGTTATAGAAAATTAACGCACTTTTGGGCTCTTGAAATGGAAAATAATTAAGTAAAATTATAATATAGGTGGATATTAACATCACAAATGAAATGAGGACATCCGCATGAGAACCAAGGTTACCGACGTAGCCCGAAGAATCGCCAGACTTAAGTGGCAATGGGCAGGGCAAATTGCTCGCAGAACGGATGGCCGATGGGGCCGAAAAGTTCTGGAATGGCGACCGCGAACCGGAAGACGTTACTCTGGAAGGCCTCCAACTCGGTGGACCGATGACCTGGTCAAGGTTGTGGGGACCCGCTGGATGAGAGACGCACGAGACCGGTCAATGTGGCGACACCTGGGGGAGGCCTATGTCCAGCAGTGGACGTCTTTTGGCTGAAATGATGATGATGATGATTAACATCACGCAAGTAATCCCTGAGAGGTAAGTCTGTGGTGTATCTACTGATTTGTACACCCACATTTCGCCAGAATTATTAAAATATTTGCCTGTCTCGTTGGTCTTGTGGTCGCTATTGCGACTACTAAGAATGAGGTCCCAGGATCAATTCACGGGTCGGGCAAATTGTTATTGGGATAATTCTCAATAACAGCCATTTCAGTTTAATTTAATTTACTAGATATTATGACATTTTATAATACTTGTTTTTAGCATAATTCTATTAATTTTGACATACTACCAAATAATTTGTGTTTACCTCTCGCATGATACATTTTTCTTTTAGTAATTCGCATGCTATGCAACCATAAATATTTGTACGCCTTTTGGCATAACATAGCGATCTAACATTAATTTAAGAACTGTATTCACAACCTATGTTACACAAATTAAATTGACTTTGACTCAGCCAGCAGGAATTTCTCAGTAGCAGCCTCAAAGGCTTTATTTGTTCCTGGTTGATGACAATAAGCTCGCCTCCTATGACATGGGGCGTAACCATAACTGGCGGAATGTGAGTGTACTATTAAGTAGGTACATCTGATTCTCTGCCCAACTTTTCTGGATCTCCCCTTTTTTATTATTATGAGCCTATGTTGTCCCACTGCAGGGCAATAGCCTCCCTTCCCTATTTCCACTTTTCGCGATCCAGTGCGATGGTAGACCAATCCCTTGAGAAAGAGTCCAGCTCATCCTGCCATCTCCTTCTGGGCCTGCCGCGTTGTCGTTTCCTGCCTTTTGGTATCCACTGAGTGGTAATTTTTGCCCATTGCTCCTCCGACATGCGGCAGATGTGACCAGCCCAGTTCCATTTTAAACTCGCAGCTGTAAGACCAACATCAGGGGTTTTAGAGCGAATTATAGTGTTTCAGATGCGGTCCGTAAGTTTGACACCCAGTATACTTCGCTCCATAGGTCCCCTAAGTAAATTATTTATTAATGTAAATCCTATTAACCATGCAATGCAAACAAAACACAAGAATGCCGAGCAGTTACTCCTTCAGGAACTAGTAGTTGAATGTCCAAGTCGATCAATCAACGATGCGTACGTCGGAACGACACAGGGAATGAAAACGACAAAAATGTCTCTAGCTCTCGATATGAGACGATCGACATCATTATAATGTAGGCATTAGTGTTGCAGTACACGAATCGGAACGCACATTAAGTTTTTCATCATCTACCTAGCCTTTTACCAACTATGTTGGGGTCAGCTTCCAGTCTAACCAGCATACAGCCTATCTGACCACCAACACCCAGTCAAAATTGGGCAAGACTGGACTTTATGTACTGAACAAAGAAATTGGATTCGTAATAATTTTCTATTTAACTGTTTCATTAATTAAATGTAATATTAATTTGTTGGCGTTATAAGGTACACAAGGAAAAATATATTTTTATATTTATCTTGGGCTAGATAAAACATTAAGACTATCAAACAGCCTTTTATTTTATTTTTTTTGACAAATTAAGACTAAACCATATTGATATTTTAATGATTTTTTAAAATGTTCTAGTACTACTATTACTTTTTGAATTATTTTTATTTAAATTATTACGTTTTAACACTGATACTTTAATTATTTTTGTACTACTTACTATTTTACTCATTTCAATAATAATTTATTTATTTAAGAGGTTTAGAGTTTACATAAAATATTACAACTTAGAAGTGCTGGTGTGTACATAATATATAAAAAATATCATTAACATAATCATATTTGTTTATGGATACTTCACCTGAAATTAAACAATTTCTAAAAACGTAATAATATTTTTAAAAGAGTAAAATGTAATTTTGCACACAAATGCAACAACTAGTTGGACCGTCTCCCCACACACTTACAAACGCACCACTAATCGACACCCATCGTGTGTGGTCCGCTCCAACAAAAACTGTCGTAAGCACAACACGAACATCGTGTAAACATAAATTAAATTCCTACTGGCTGTTTGTTTAATTTTTTAGACCAGCCATAGAACTTCTTAAGTAGCTGCCGTATTAATATTGATTAGGTCACAGTTTGGCTTAGTAGTTAGTAGGGATGTGTTGTTTTCGATGTTGGTTCATGGTAATGGGGCATAATTTCTTGTGTGGAATTTTGAAGTTTTTTTGACAGTGGTGTGGGTAGGCTTATGAATGATGGAGCTTGCTACCAGAAAACGGTTTGAGATTACGACTTTTTTTCTAAAATACAATGAGTGTTGTTCTAATTTTCGCTAATGTCATAATTTAATGGTCACTAAAGGTTACTGAATGTTTGCCGAAATCCATACGGAATATGGATTTATTTGTATTTGAAGTGATCTATGTAATCTATGTGCATAATTTGTAGACTACGAAAGTTCCGTCCGTCAGTTCAGTTTCCAAAATATACTCATAGATTTCATTTCGTTTGACTAAAATTATGAAATAAAATTGCGTTAAACGCGACTATCATTTAGATAACTGTCAGTTAAGGTAGATATTTCATCGAACCAAATAAAAACGCTTAAACTTAAACTCGGCTAGAATTAATTCCCACAGCATTTACCAAAAAGGTAAAAAAAAACTCCATTTTAAAACCATTGAATAGACGTTTTTCGAAACGTATCGAACAATCCGTCGGTTTGTCTGTCGGTCAGACAGTCAGACGGTCAGACATCGGGACATATCCCTAATTAATGATCTAGCAAACGAAGCCGCGCCTGCGCAAACTGATCGAATGAAAACCGACGCAAAAACTAGTATAAATACATCTATAATGATAGCGCATCCATTGAGACAGTTTACTCGTGTAGAATTTAAAGGCTTTAATTTCTAACTCATTGGTCTAGTAATGCCTTGTAGAAGCATGTGGACCAGGGCATAGTGTTATAGGGTTTTTCAATTATGAATTTCTTAACAGCAACCCTCAGTCTGGATTTGGCAATATACTGGAGTTCTTATGGAAGTGGAACTTTAACGTATCTCGCAAATTGTGAATGTACTTGTGTGAACCTACAGAATTTTGTATTGTAAATACCACAAATAAGGTCTGATGAGTCTCGCAGTGTCAACTTTTAAAAGTGATTTTATGTACCTTTGTACTGATTGTAATTTTATGTCATCACAATCTTAGTTTTTTAAACTCATGCAATTAGGAAATAGATCCTAATCTATGGTAGTAGTAATTCGTGTAAATTAATATGTTATTCTAACACTAGTTTTATCTTAAATTTATACCGCAACTTAAAGATTTCACTGGCAGAACCTACTGCAGACAAATTGCTTTGCAGTATGGCATTAGAGTAAAAGTATGCATTATTATTAAATAAATAAATAAATAAACTTCGATAAAAACACACATCAAAGATTCTGTGAAGTAAACCATCTCAATGGCTGCAAGCCTACAGCAACACCGGCTTACGCTATCACAAAGAGCCGACTGGCGGCAAATAGGAGACAAATTAAACTTGTCCTTTGTAAAAAGAGCTCCGGACCGCTATAGAATGACGCATGCAAGTCACGGGGGGATCTTTATGTCGTCCGCTCGATGACAGCCCAGTGAGCCCAATGTGTGTTGTTTTGGATAAAAATAGTCCCAGTGTTAAATGTTCTCGGTGCGAACAAAGTATTGGGGAGGTTTATGAGACCTGTAATATGATATTGTGAGGAAAATGGGAGCGGTTTTTGATGTGAATCAAGGCGGATTTATTATCGTTTTTGCATCGCAGTAGGAGGAAACTTTCGTTTAGTTACTGTATTATCCACCAACAATTGTGATCTTTTTTTTTCAAAGACGTTTCCTCCTCGATAAGCATTTCTCCTGTATTAAATGTCTATGAACGCACACAGCGTTCCATACATTTAAACTCACATACACAAATACCCAGACCCGAAACAACTATCTGTAGGCCATACAAATATTTGTTCCGTGTGGGGATCGAACCCGCAACACATAGAGCAGCAGTCAACTGCTTGAGCCACTACGCCAACCGTGCGGTCGAAAAGAACAGAATGAAAAAATTAAGAACCCAGAACTTAATTCTCAGCGGTCGCACTTGCGATCACTACACCATCCAGGCAGTCGTTAAGTTTATTTAATAGTTTTATCTTTAAAAATAAAAAGAGAAGTCCTGACTGACTGACTCATTGACTCATCAACGCCCAGCCCAAACCCTTGGACCTAGAAAGCTGAAATTTTGCACAGAGGTTCCCTTTATAATGTAGACAAGGAATAAGGAAGGATTTTTCGAAATTCAACCCCTAAGGGAGTTAAATAGGGGATGAAAGTTTGAATGGAAAATCGTCATTTTCACGCGGGCGAAGCCGCTGGCAAAAGCTAGTTATCCATATTTTTTTTATTAAATGGGTCTACGCTCTACCTGGTCCTAAGGATAGAGATGAAGTCGACGATGGAACGAGCTAACCCAACAGAAGCCTATAAACTCGCGATTTATTAATAGTTTGGGGTCAATTAAACTTGGGAATACCGATGCAGGCAGGATATTCCAGTCCTTGGCTGTGCGCATAACAAAATATGTAGCAGTGCAAATAAGAAAATACACCAATGAATGAAGACAAACAAAAACTTTCTTCAAAACACGGAAGATTTCGCAAAGGCCTACAAGGTTCAGTTAAAAGTAATCCAATTATCTGTGTTAGCACTTAGATAGGTTCTTAAGTAGACAGAACCTAATTTAGACGGATAATTAAAGCTTAGGACACAAGGCATGAACTTTCGCACGAGAAACTCACTTGCGACGTAAATAAACCGTTTACGTGGGGCCACAAGAGACGCGAGTTGTGTTAGGTAACTAAGGGCTAGAAAAAGGACATTGCTTTTGAAGTGTTTCATTTTTTATTTTATTTTTAAATGACTTTCAACTGGATTTTAGACTTTTCCATTGCCTTTATTGCTGATAGACCTTGGGTTACACACCTTAAAAAAATATTTCTTTATGACATGGTCATTTTTAGTGGTTTTCAGCGATGCTTTATTATTTTTCTGAATTCTACAGCGTCGAGCCACATTAAGTTCAATTATAATTAAAAAAATCTATTAAAATAATTTTTAAACACTGTTTTAAGCTTTCACGGTTCATAACTATGTATATTTAAAATGTCACTTACGAGATATCTTCCGTGATTATCATTTGTTTTGAGTTCCCGATATTTCGACGCTGTTGCAAGCGCCATGATCGCGGGTTAACTGGAGAATGCAGGTGGATGGAAAAAATTGTTAGGAGCAGACGAATCTGTCTACCCAGTCAGTTAACCCGCGAAATTCAGTTGCGAGATTTGACCTTAACAAACATACAAACGAGTACATCGCAAGTTAAGGAAAAGCATGAAAAAAAATAATTTAACACTAGCCGTTAATTAAATAGGTTTTCAATAGATGGTAATAGGTAAATGCGGTTTACTGCGAAATGCGGGCACATAGTTTATAACCTATTAACGCATAGGATACATTTTATCCCGGTTTTATGAGCCCGTGGGACAAATTTCCAACTCCACGCGGGCAAAGTCGCGGGAATAACCTAGTATTCGATATAATTATGTATGTTTAGTTTAGTTTTACGGGGCTTTTATCCGCATTATATGACTTAGCCTCTTGATTGGACCATTGTGCGTTCTATCAATTATCAATTGTGTATGTTTAAAAAATAACCAAAGCCCGCCATACTAGAGGCCACACAACTAAGCTCATTACACTAAAACGGTGCCTAATTAAGATCGGGCGACTCTCTTTATATGGGGTGATGAACCGCAACCCGGGTCAACCATAGTTAACCATACGCTACATAGTCTTCTTTAACGCGGGACTTCAACGCAAAAACGTGGGCTGTAGAAGACAAAAACGGAGGTTTGCTCACAGAGATTGATAAGGTAGTAGACAGGTGGAGAGGGTATTGCGAAGAATTGTACGCAGACAAGACAACGGAAACAACAAACCTACGACCCAGCATGACCGATGTTCCTAAGGAACCCGATATATTAAGGTCCGAAATCGAATTTGCGCTTAAGAAGCTCAAGAATAACAAATCGGCCGGAAGTGACTATATTATTGCCGAAAATCTGAAGCTCATTGGAGACGACGGTATATGCATTCTACAAAACCTATGCAATCAAATATGGAGAAGCGGCGAATGGATCAGTGACTGGAAGGAATCCATTTTAATACCTCTGCACAAAAAAGGTTCAACCAAGTCCTGTGCCAACTACAGGACCGTAGCGCTCATATCCCATGCAAGCAAGATCCTACTGTACGTCATAAACGAACGCCTTAAAGCATTCTTGCAGTGGCAGATTCCAGTAGAGCAAGCGGGATTTGTTAAAGGACGAGGTACAAGAGAACAGATCGTGAATGTTAGGCAAATTATAGAGAAATGCCGTGAGTTCAATATTCCGATGCTGATGTGTTTCGTTGACTACTCAAAAGCGTTTGACTGTGTCAGATGGGAATGTCTATGGAACATTCTGACAGAAATGGGAGTACCAAAGCACCTCGTCATCCTCATAGCAAACCTGTATCAGGATGGCAGCACAATAGTTAAGGTGAACCATGTTTTGTCAAAGCCTTTTAGGCCACAGAAAGGTGTTAGACAAGGATGTATACTGTCTCCAATCCTCTTCAACATCTATGGAGAATATATTATGAGACGAGCTTTGGATGGTTGGGAAGGTGGAGTGTCCATTGGTGGCAGGAAAATCAGCAACCTGCGATATGCAGATGACACCACACTGTTTGCAGCGTCCGAGCAAGAAATGGCCGAACTCATTTCTAAAGTGGAAAAAGAGAGTGAATTAGTTGGCCTCACCATAAATAAGGCGAAGACCAAGGTATTGGTGGTAGACAGACCTGGCGCACTAATTCGCTCTAATGAACTCCGAGACCTGGAATTTGTCGACCAGTTTGTATACCTTGGCTCTCTTCTCAGCAGCGTGGGTGGCAGTGAGAAAGAGATATCCAGAAGAATTCAAATGTCCAAAGCAGCGATGACTAAACTCACTAGGATATGGAAAGACCGCAATATATCCCGCAAAACCAAAGTGAGGCTGGTGCGCGCGTTGGTCTTCTCGATTTTCCTTTATGGCGCTGAATCCTGGACAATAAGACAGAGTGAAAGGGCAAGGATCGACGCTTTTGAGATGTGGTGTTGGAGGCGGATGTTAAGAATTCCATGGACTGCACGCCGGACCAACGTGTCTATACTTGAGGAACTAGGCATCACCAGAAGGTTGTCTACTATCTGCTACCAGCACATACTCAAGTATTTCGGACACATCGCTCGCAGGAACCCTGACAGCCTAGAGAAGCTGATGGTGGTTGGCCAGGTAGACGGAAGAAGATCACGCGGTCGCTCACCTACCCGCTGGTCAGACCTTGTAAAGTCGCTCACTGGCCTATCAATAACTAAGGCTATAAAGACTGCAGAGGACAGGAAGACGTGGAGAGGCATAGTGCAGCGAGTGACTAACAATTCAAGCTAGACACGACCTTCAGCAATGAAGATAACGACTAAGAAGAAGACATAGTCTTAAGAGTTACGTTTATTACCCGACTTCAACGACGGGGGGTGCTGTTATTGAGATGGGAAATCGCGTGATTAGTACAAAAAATGTTTTAACAATCATGATTTCTGAGATAACCGACAGTTAAACATTACACGGTTCAAGACGGTGAGATTCGTATCTGTTGAATTTATTTTGTTTGTCTGTTTGTTCGGAATATTTGTCGTGAGATTCAATGCTAGAAGTAAATTAATGATAATATTGTTTACGATATTGGCTTACGGCCCTATTGGTTTAGCATGCTGTAGCATGAGGTCCTTGGTTTTTTCATCAGAAATTTGTTGACAGCAGCCACGGAGTCTGGCTTTTAAATTAAATGCGATTTAAAACATAGCTACAGAAATGTAGGTGCGCTAATAAGTAAACTTCTGCTGACGTACGAGGTTTTAATGATAATGGGGTTGAGTTAATTATATTGAGTTTACTGTTCATTAAATTAATTGTACTCATTACATTTTATTTATATCTATAACTTTATAATGTGTACACACCTGTAGTCACCAACATAGGAACCCAACAGATATACTGTTTTGTTGATTGTAAAATGTATGTACTGATGGCGTACCTACTATAAATAATTAAGGACCTCTTGAGTATTAATTTCATTAATAAAGTTGGATACCTAGTATGTATTTGCCACTGATGTCAAACTGCGCCACAATTATACTCCTCTGTCCTCCGGGATCCGCCTTCCGCATCCAGTCTGACCCAGCCACGTTTTAAGCTGGTCAGTCTACCAAGCTGGATTTTATGTTTTCAAATTGACTTGCTCACTAACGGTATTATTAACATTCCCGATATTTCCAGACGGCGCTGTTGTAAGCACTCTGGTCATGGATAAGCTGAATATATTTAGGGAACTTATAACAAATAGTAAACATAAATAATTATTCTGTTTTACTTGTACTGGTATCGATAATATTATGCAATTTCATTTCTATGTCACGAATACATCGTTAAAATCTGGAACCTGCTACAAGGAGTTTGCTTCTTCATGTTATGTGTTTTATTTTCTAAAAGCACAGATAAACGTTACACCCAAAAAAATACAGTCATAAATATGCACATTTTTCCTTAAATACGGTAGTAATTGCTGCACTGTAGGTGTACATGCACAGTGATACGACCCCACCTTAAATGTGGCCAAAAATATGATCGATCTTATCAATTAATAATCAATTAACTTTCTTGCCTTTAAACGATCGAATCCAACACCTTTGGACAGTGAAAAATCCTGATGACACCTTGGACAAAATTTACCTAAAATTAACTTAATACCAAGGATGGTACATAATTGAAATACACCTTAAAGAAACTCAACCGGTGTGCATCGATTTATGCGCATTTTGATGAGGCGAAAAAATTCTTAAATGAGTATTAATTTAAAATTACAATTTTTGCAGTGTCGCTTTAAGCAAAAAAATAACGAAATATTTTTGGCTTTTAAATAAAATAGTTTAAAGATGAACGGGAAGTGTGTTGGATACTTTTTGCTTATTTTTATAGGACGGTTGGGTATGAGTAAGAACCATATGGCCAATTTGTCCGGGAAAGTTCTATAGTAGGCTTATTGATCATCGATCTTCTGGTACATACTGGTACATAAACATACATTTATGTAACAACACTTGAAGACAATTACTAACTTCTTTATAATTACTGTGAACCAGAAAAACTTGTATTATCTATAACTCTACACTTACCATACCGCTCTCAAACCCATTTGCCATCATTCACCATAAAAAAAATGATCGCAAAAACGATTAATTTTAATCAGAACATGTTCTCTTATCGTTAACATGTCAACGGTATGTTTTTTTTTGCAAAATTCGATGTAAAAGGCAAGAAGATGAATGATCTTGTGTGAGCGAAAGTTTTCTTCATATTAATTGATATTTTTTAGTTCATTGTACCGGTCATATCGTAAAAGTATAGTGTCAATAAAGCGGCTATGTTCAAACAGTAGATTTGCGCATAGTGCTTACAATGTGTCCTTTTGCAGACAAAATTATTGCTTATGACGTATCTTTTAAGGTGAGGGCCATTTAGGGATGGGCTGTGCTATAAGCTGTTAATGAGTAACGTCAATCATTGATTGAAAAGGTAGGTAATTAGCTACTTTTACTGTTTCATTATGGAAATGGATCGTTGAATAATCAGACAATTTATTTTACTGTAATTTCAGTAGAAGTCTGACTCTCTTCCGTTCCGCCCAAAATGAGAGGAGTCATATTTTGATGATTTCACAACCTCCAAAAAAAGGTTTAGCGTTATGTTTTGCCTTTTTTTGCATGGTTAGCAGTCTTTTAGGCACATTATGAGTTAACACCGTTGAGGAGTTTTTGATTCTATTTTTCAGGTTATTGTTAGGTTATTTTTAATTATTGATTGTGCATAATTATATAAGTGTAGTAGGTACGTTATGTTAAACTAGACAATGTTATTTAAACTTACGATTCACATGTCTCGTTTCGATTTGAAGTATCCTGCCCACAAAATATATCAGTTTTCATTTCCAAATTTTGTAAATTGATAAAAACATTCTCAATAACGACTGGTGACTGTATACGACAAATTTATGAAGATTTAATAAAGTGACTGGCATTTACCGTGTTGATAAAGGGTGATAAAGATCAGTGGCTTGTGTTTTTATGTTCCTCACCGTTGAGTTGGAGATTGAAGATGATTAATTCGCCTTAATGTACCATCAGTCACATGTGATGTGCATGAAATCGATTGTATTCATATTTGCAACTGTTTGATAAACGAATGTTCGGGAATCAATGGAAAGCCGACATGTCTTCATTAATTAAGACTTCAAGTTGTTAAGATCGGGCTTCGATTTAATTATTTAAGAATGTTTTCGTTCGCTGGGATCTCCTACTGGTAAAAATGATAACGCTTCATACAAATCTTAATCCCCTATTTATGCTAACTATCAAAAATCCTTCCTAAGTGCTCAGTTTCGATGTAAAAGAAAATCTAGTGCAAAATTTTATGCATCTAGAATTTCTAAGCTGTCGAGTCTTTCAGTGGATGAACTTATTTAAGATTTTTACTCGATTGTTTATTATAGTTTCTTGTTGTGGTTCTTCAGAAAGGTCAGGTGTGTAGTACTCGCAACTTGCGTGCGTTTATGACCCAGATGTATGAAGGACGAAACAAAAGGAGTCTGTAAGGATCGTAGCAGGTGGTGATCTGTGGTTTCTGCCTACGAGAGTGTTTATGTATAGTTTAGGAGTTAAATGCAATATGGTATTCTATACAATACGTTTCCGTTGACAGTGGATTGCGTAGATTAAAGATCTTACGGTGTAATAGCTTTTTGATTTTAATGACAAAGTTTTTACACACATAAAACATAACATTACATCACGCCTATAATCCCCGAAGGGTTAGGCAGAGGTGTACCTAATAGTACACCCACATATCGCCAGTTATGTTTTTAAGTCCCATGTAATAGGGAGCGAGCCTATTGCCATCAATCGGGCACAAATCCAGACTCCGTGGCTGTTACTGATAAATTCCTTATGGAAAAAGCCAATAACACTTTGCCCGACCCGGGAATCGAACCCAGGACCTCATGCTCAGCAGTCGCGCTTGCGAGAACTAGACCAACGAGGCAGTCAAACAGACAAAGTTTTTATTGTTTCTGATAATATAATTTGTTTATTTTTCTGCATTTCTGACTTATGCACTCATAGTGTGAAGTTTTTTTTAAACAACCCTAATATTATTTGTTATGTTACAATAATTCGAACTGCTCAGACGAAAAAAAAACAAAATGCACAAAACGTCTTAAGATATCACCTCACCAAGTCGCAGTTGACCCAAAACCCTATACAAATTGACAAAGAATAAATAAAACGTTAACAAAAAGTCGCACTACCAAATCAGCCGACGAAATTAACGAGACCGATTTTTGTCCACGATGTTAAAGAAAAGCACACTGTGCAACGATAAAATTTCGGCCATACTTCACTCGGTGTATCGGAAACCAGGAATGTACACTCGGGTGCAGTGATATGTTTATACTTAGTAGAATTCTCAAGCGATTTTCTCTTGAAATAAAGCTTGTAACTCTGAGATTAGATCTTCTAAAACGTGACAAAATAAAATTACAGCAGGAGAAAATATCTTGCAAAGGTTGATACGATATACTTATTAGTGCACTTGACTGTACAGCAAACATATTTATTTAGCCCGAACTTTCTCTTTAGTTTAAAAGGTTGGTATTTTTGGTATATATTTTTGGTCGCTCGCATTGTATTTAAATTGCAAATGTACCGTAAGGTTAGTGAAATGTCTTCAATAGTTCAAGTCAAGATGTTTTTGGGAAATGTCTCTGTTTTTTTGGTTAGCGGTGACTTCATTTTATATGCTTTTTATCGAGGTAAATAACTAAATTAATATTATGTCTTATCCCCATAAAGAAAAAACATAAAAAACTCGATACATGCATGCATAATATTGTTAAAGGGAGGCCTTTGCCCTGCAGTGGGACACAAATGGCTGATAAAAATAAAGATGAATTTAATAATTTAGGTATTTTCTACCAGTCTGTTTTACAGTGATGAAGACACAATTTACAAACAGTATACTACTTTAGATTTTATGTAATATATTGTGCATGTAGTATCAACTAAATAAATATGAACAACCTATAACATTCAACTAATCAGCCATTACCATACATCACAATTCTGACTAGAAAATAAACAAACACCACGAAGCAGTAAATCAATCACAGATAATATAAACGCCAGAGTTGTCACACAAAGATAAATAAAGTTTTATTAGCGCCTATAATAATTAAGATAACTCTGACACCACACTATTAAGTTAATTATGATGTTGCGAAACAATATGGTTTTCTAAACAATATTGCATCACACTTGTAGTATATAAAGGGTTGGGTAGAGAATGTCATCTCAGAAACGAATAATGATTATGCCTCCTCCCGCTCTGGGCGGAGCGATAGAGAGTGTCAGTCTTCTACTGACTAAAAACCACCCATGTTCCTTCTAAGCACATTGTGTCCGGCGCTCTTTGAAACAACTCGCAGCCCCGGCTTAGATTATTGTTCAAATTTTAAAGGCGACTGCTTATCTTACCTCCATAACACAGTTAGTACTGGGTGAAACGATATCCTTTGGTAAAACTGGGCCCCGAGTCTGCTATTCAATAGTGTCAGAATGGTCTATCATTCTTCTTCTTAGCGTGTCGATGACAATTTTAATTGAGTCGGCCTAAAATTTTGCGACGAGTTCGGCACTTTCAGTAGTCTCCATCAACTCCTGTGATGTGCAAGTAGCAGGACAGGCTGGACACGATATCAAGTGCTCCATAGTTTGTGGGGCAAGACCACATTTACACTCAAGGGCAGAGTCGTCTATGAGTCTCCACCTGAACAGGTTTTCCTTGCTTCGGCCTACCTGTGTCCGGAGTCTGTTTAGAGACTTCCAGGTTAGCCATGGCAACTCGTGTCCAGGTGGAAGACGGCAAGTGGTCTATCATTGATCTCATAATTGTTAATTTTGACAACACCTAACTGGTCTGACACTATTGAATAGCAGACTCGGGGCCCTGGTTGTGAGACTTTTGGGAAACTGACACCGGTAACGACTGCCAAAGAACAGGATCAAAGAACAGCTTAACGAGCTTTCCGAGGCACAGAGAAAACTCGGTATGTAATGGGCGGTCACCCATCCACAGGCCAACCTAGGTAATTGCCACTTAACCTAAAGATCAACCCGAGTGGCAGTTATTATTAAGCAACGAGCTCCTCGTCCATTACCTCAATATTACATTCAAATAAAGAGCTTGTGGCGACTAGCGACATCTATCGCAACACCTGCGTACTAACAACGATCGACAGAAATCCTACATCGTGCTATCAACATTATCCGCGACATAAGCCTATATAGGAGTTCCCGACTTACATATGTCGGGCAGTTAGCCCGCCGGACACAACACCCGTCCGGTCGGAGGATCCTCCCTTTTCTACGGGGGATGAGGAGCTTTACACCCTGTTCCTCATTACCCCCAAACTGGTGACCCCGAGCATGAACGTCAGCGCAGCCTTCGTGCAAGCACTTCATACGTCGTCATCACTTCCCCTTCGCCTTCGAGCAGCGAGTCATACCGTCAGCCAGCAGCCACGGCTTCATGGGGTATCCTGTCCACCAGCATGCAGCGGAAGCGCCTTCCTGGACATTGCCCCCAGCCTCATCAGCGACTTTGGCACAGCACACTGCACTTCGGCCGGTCAGCAAGAGACGCACTTCTCTCCTGGTCGACGCAGCAGCCAGCCACAACGCAGCACTGCATCACTCCGACTCACTGGAGCTAATATGCAGCATCACGGCAAGCACTGCATCACTCCGACTCACTGGAGCTAATATGCAGCATCACCCCGACTCACTGGGGCATCACCGCAGACAGTTCCGACTCACCGTGAACTATGCGGCATCCGGTTCCGACTCACTGGAACCTTCCACTGGCTGACAAGTGCCAAGACTTAACCTGCTTTCGACCTCCGGTCTCGGAGGGGAGTGATGTGGCGACTAGCGACATCTATCGCAACACCTGCGTACTAACAACGATCGACAGAAATCCTACATAGCGCTATCAACATTATCCGCGACATAAGCCTATATAGGAGTTCCCGACTTACATATGTCGGGCAGTTAGCCCGCCGGACACCCGTCCGGTCGGAGGATCCTCCCTTTTCTATGGGGGATGAGGAACTTTACACCCTGTTCCTCATACCCCCAAAAGCTTCTCATTTTATTTCCGTAATCAACAGTTAGAAAATAATGTCACGAGTCTGTTTCATCTTCAACTTATTGCCAGCTCCCGTAAAACAGTAGCTTCAACAGAATCTTTCCATTTTTGTAAGTCTACATTAAATAAACTATACAGAACAATATTTGTGCGTCTCACATCGGGGCTAAGCACACACACGAGACTTTGGTACAATACTTTCAAAGTAAATATTTGTTAAACTCTGCAAACGCGAACGGACGTGGGTTGTTTCGGCTGTATGAACTTATTTGTGCTTTATTTTTGGGTATGAACGTGATCTTATGATCGTTTTGCAATATAGGTTCGACAATACGAGATAAGCCTTTTTATTGGGACTGGGAAATCATTAAATGACTGCTCCCGCTCTGGGCAAAGTGGTCGGGAGTGTCAGACTTCTTCTGACTAAAAACCACCCATGTTCCTTCTTAGCCCTTTGTGCCGAGGTCGCGGTATCTCTTTCAAACAACCCGCAGCCCAATACGAGATAAGACTTGCTATATATTCTGGTAGTAAGATCCCGTTGGTCTAGTGGTCCCAGGCACGATTGCTGAGCAGGAGGTTCCTGTTCGATTCGAGGGTCAGGCAATGTTTATTGGGGTTTAGATCAGGAATTTCTCAGAAGCAGCCACGGAGTCTGAATTTGTGGCTGGTTGATGGCAATAGGTCCCCATTACATGGGACTTAAATATAACTTGAAATGTGCCTGCCTATATAACCCTTCTGTTACCGATATTTACTTAGTAAACCGCTGTTATACAACTTATCACGAAATTGGACAAAGTTATACGGATTGCTTGTATTTCATAATGCAATAAATTCCATTCAAAACTTTCAGTTGAGAGTAGAGCTTACTCGAGTTCATTTTACTTTCAAAACAATCATTGTATGTCGTTATGGCAAACGACAGTGGTTATTCTAAGAAATATAATAATTATGAGTGTCTTTATTTTGTAATTTTACATCTATTCTATTATAAATAAAAAGAGAAGTCCTGACTGACTGACTGACCCGTCATCGCCCAGCCCAAAACCTTGGACCTAGAAAGCTGAAATGTTGCACAGAGGTTTCCTTTATAATGTAGACAAGGAATAAGGAAGGATTTTTCGAATTTCAACCTTTACGGGAGTTAAATAGGGGATGAAAGTTTGTATGGAAAATCGTCACTTTCACGCGGGCGAAGCCGCTGGCAAAAGCTAGTTTTGTAATATTTCAACATCACTGCTCTCAAAACGGTGAAAGAAAACATCTTGGCGAAACCAGCCTAATAATTATCCTCTCGACCGAATTTAAACCACGGCCACCAATCCTCACAGTTTGTCAAGTACACGGGAAATATTAGAACACACTCGTGTGCAAACAAAGTTGCACTCATAGTCCGATGGGACGGTAATCTGACACGTGAGGAAATAGAAAAAAGTTAAGATGCCTTGTGGCATTAAATTCGACTATGTACCACTATTTTTACATGAAGTTCAAATTAATAATGAGATCAAAGATGTCCCCACTGGACCCTCGAAGTGAACCATAAAAGGGAAGCAAATGTAACAGCTATGGAAACATTACAGGCTGTCCGGCAGCTATCGAGATACTAAATCAATAAATTCCTCCAATTAGACCAACTCTCATCAAAGGAACTTCCTAATAATAACTAATTAAACGTAACCACGTACGCTTCTTAACCGGGCCTTATTAAAGGGAAATCAATTTATTTTACGTTAATAAAGGACATGGTAATTAATGGGGTGCTGTGCCTGGCGCGGCGCAGGCGATTTACTTCGATAGCCTAGTTAGCTGAGTTGAGGACTGTCTCACACTGTCTTTGTTAGAAAAACGCGACGCGGCGCGATTCTGCGTTTTTGGTACTCAGGAACTAGTGCTGATCCCTTTCTTATATTCAATATTTTACATTCCACATAAGTAGGTAAAAATACAATATCATTGCGAACCCCAGGGGCATAACAACGAGTCTTAAGTCTTGGAACTTGGTTGTGACTTTTATTAAATCACTTAACTCGTATTATGTATTCCACACATTCATAAAAACAATAAAATTGGATTCGCTGACAGCAAAGGTAAAAAATTAAGATATTTGTTGACACTGTTTTAGTCAGCTGCATCCAAGTATTTTTGAATATACTATTGCTAAAATCATCACATTAATATCTTCTATTTTTTTCTCACGAGAGATGACTTAATAAATAGCCCAACGTATTCTTTCCTTCCGTTATGTATCTCTGTTTTGCTTTGTACTCAAACCTTTTCAATAGAGGCATGATTTCAGTCTCTAAATATTTTCCCAACTTTTACACGCGCGGTATTCTACCCGCGCGTCTAAACACAAGCACGTGTGAGTTCCCATTTCCATCGCGTGCGCTACTAACTACTCCGAACAGTTACAATTAAATTGGATACTCTTTATAAGGACGCCTTTGGATGCCGACTGCCTTCGCGTTCATTGTTTATTCTGATAATATCTGCTGGTTACAAATTAATTTAGAAATATAACGATTTCGGCTCGTATGTTAAAGCGTTTGAGGTAATTGAATGTTTGTTTGAAGTTATGTTTTTGCTTGGAATATATTCGTTTTGTTATCAGGTAATCTTCCGTTACTTTGTTTGCTACTTTATGTTACGTAGGTTTAAGGGTGAGCTTAGGTTTTCATAAATCCAAGTGGAATGCTGCTGTGTTTTGTCGTTGCGTGCTGTGAGGAATGAGAATACTTTAACCATGATAATATAAAGAAATAGTAACTTTAACATAAAACATAATATAATAGTCACACACATCAATAACTCCCGATGGGATACGCAGAACTGTTATGTAACCATAAGTACACCCAATATGATGTTAAATAGGGTGAGCCCATTGTCATCAACTGCACTTGTTTCTCTCAAAATTTTTAAGAAATAAAAGGTGTGAGGAACATTAAGGCTGCAGTCTTGCAAAATGCACTCGCGGGGAATTATTTGCGCAACTTTGAATTTTTTATTTATAACAAAATAATGAAATAACATGAAATATTTTTATTGCACATAGATATCCCTAATATAAGTAATAGCTAGTTATTTTTTTTAAGTTCATCTAGGTGGATTATGTTAGGTAAATCAAGTGTTAAATACAGCTCTTCTCGCCCAACATCATTTCGAGTTCTGTTTGTGCGCTTAGTTTATGGCAATGAAGAATTAATTTACAAATCGGTTCAGCGCATAATTAGCGCAACATTCTCGTCTTCAAAATGCGCTGATTAGTTTTTTCTAATTATGTTTCATTTTCTTAATCCAGAGGTCACAATTTCATCAAAATTCTATGTTTTTATCTCTTAATAAACGGTTTGTATCCTAATCCTAAAAAAAAAACACCTAAATCACATTGCCACTAACAATAACAATAATCTCAAAAGACCTCCAAAAAACGAGTTTATAAACAAGAATTCTCTCTCAATTCTTGTTCTTTTAGGAGGTCTTTTGAGATTATTGTTATTGTTAGTGACAATGTGATTTAGGTGTTTTTTTTTTAGGATTTGCTTAATGAACTCTTGGCCACAAAATAATCGAATTATTACATACATACGATGCATAGGTATTATGGTACAAACCGTTTATTAAGAGATAAAAACATAGAATTTTGATGAAATTGTGACCTCTGGATTAAGAAAATGAAACATAATTAGAAAAAACTAATCAGCGCATTTTGAAGACGAGAATGTTGCGCTAATTATGCGCTGAACCGATTTGTAAATTAATTCTTCATTGCCATAAACTAAGCGCACAAACAGAACTCGAAATGATGTTGGGCGAGAAGAGCTGTATTTAACACTTGATTTACCTAACATAATCCACCTAGATGAACTTAAAAAAAATAACTAGCTATTACTTATATTAGGGATATCTATGTGCAATAAAAATATTTCATGTTATTTCATTATTTTGTTATAAATAAAAAATTCAAAGTTGCGCAAATAATTCCCCGCGAGTGCATTTTGCAAGACTGCAGCCCTAAACTGTTTATTTATCATTTATGTAGCAGTATTACGTGCATATTTACACTCGATTATCGAAGTAAAGGACAGCTGTGTTTTATGTGAGCATAAAGAAATTTCGTATCACTTCCAGGTCGTTTTAATACTGTCTTTGTTAAGGCGACGTTAAATCAGTGCTTTTAGAATATTGATAAAGGTTATTTTGAAGAAAAAAAATAGTTTAGTCCTCTACTCTTATAAACGTACGTATCAGAAGTATATTAACATTAGATAGATATTTCTCGTTACTACATGTAAGGACATGTAAGGACTATTTTAATGAATAATCTTCTGAAACATTAGATTGATCCGCTGTGACCCCCTAAATTGAAACAGATTTTTATACTACTGGCCTGCTAATAAAGAAAACAATATGTTTAGTATTGTTTGGGGGCGGCCGGCGACACCCACGGCCTACTGTTATTGTTTCTTTAAAATAAGACTGGCCCTTTGCACTCGAAAACTTGGGACCCACCAGCGGATCCCATGGCAGAGAGAGTGTTAATATGGTAAAGTTGATCTTCGTTAGGAAAAAAACTCTCAAATAATACAATTTAACGTTCTCAATAAAATCCGAAAATAAACAATGCAAAAATCAGTCTTGCCTTTAAGCTGATACAAATTATATCTCACGCAAAGTTTATTGCTTAAACTTTACGAGTTTCAAACGAAGTGTTAACATTAAGATAGTGGCCTTAAATGTCGCTTAAAATGTTCCTTTTAAACACATTCAATGTTTGAACGAAATTAATTTAACATGATGTTTGTATCACGGGGCGTTAACAGTGACACATTTACTTTTTATGTGAATAGAATAGAATAGAATAGAATAGAATAGAATAGAATAGAATCTTTATTTGCTTAGAATGTAGGTACATAAAAATAAGTTGTTGACATTATACAATAGAATCCATGTACATTCTGCCTTAATATAGCATGCAAATGTAATACATAACACTAGGATTATAAGGATATTACAAAGAATTATCATTCAAAAAGTCCTGCACAGAGTAATAACATTTGTCTACAAGTAATTCTGTGAAACGTTTTTTGAATTTTTGCAACGGTAAGTTTTTAATTTGGTCAGGTATTTTATTAAAGATTGCTGGGGCCATACAAATCACATTTTTCTTTAATAAACTAGTTTTATATACGCCCGTGCATAGTAGATTTTTGTATTGAGATCTCATAGCTGTACTTCGTTTTCTAGTTTCTATTAAGGTTGCAAAAAGACATCGATTTGTTATTACAAATATTGCCAATTCAAGGATATAAAGGCATGGGAAGGTTAGTAGTTTATGAGACTTAAATATAGGTACGCAGCTGTCTGTTACTTTAAGTCCAAATATAGCTCTCAGACAGCGCTTTTGAGCTTTGAAAATGCTTTCTCGATCACTACAGTGACCCCAAAATATGATACCAAATCTTAAGATAGAAATTACTAGACCATGGTAAGCCACAAGTATTGTCGATAAATTTACTTTTTTCGATAGGTTATGCAACATAAACGCGGCTGTGCTTAAACGTTTACATATATCTTCTGCCTGCGGCTTCCAAGTTAACTGGCTGTCAATTATGATTCCTAAAAATTTTGTGCTGTTTACTTTTTCTATAGTTTGGCCGTTGTAGATTATATCCATATCTCCTGTAAATATTCGTTGGTAAAAGTTCATAATTTTAGTTTTTTGAAGATTAATAACTAAATTATTATTATCAAGCCACTTTACTAAACTACTAATTGTATTGTTTATGTCATTTACATATGATTCTTCATTAATACGTGAAATAATAGTTGTGCTATCATCTGCAAATAATACCATTGGATGAAGTATATACCGTGGAAGGTCATTGATATATAATAAGAATAATAAAGGTCCAAGCACGCTGCCCTGCGGGACACCATATTTTATTTCCTTGAAAGACGATAAAGATTTTATTTCCTTTCTAGATTTCAATATAATAATTGTGTATTCTGACGTATGTTTTGGTATTCCTGAAATCTGTTCAATGAAGAAAGTGTTGAAAGATTCGGCTATTGCATTAGGGTTTGATATTACTTCATTTCCTTTTTTTATGTGAGTAATGGGTTCCCTTACAACTTTATTGTTATTAATAATTTGCCAAGCCGTCTTGGACTTATTTTTGGAATTATTTAATAAGTAGTTATTCTGAGCTTTCTGGGTTAGTTTAATGATTTTCTTAAATCTTCTCGAGTAATTAATAAATGTCCTTTTATTTTCACTAGTTGGTTTTAGTCTCTGTTTCCACAGTAATTGTCGTTGTCTTTTACTACATGTTCGTATCCCCCGACAAACCCATTTTAATTTTTTCTCCGATTTTATAGTCACTAATTTGTGAGGGAAACAGAGATCGTGTAAAATTTGGAACATTTCTAAAAAGTTATCATAGGCTTTGTTGGAATCTTCAGTGCTGTATACATCAGAGAACGTTAGGCTTTGGAGATGTGTTCTAAATTTAATAAGATTTTCCTCAGTTATATCTCGTCTTAATGCTCTCCACGATTTTATTCGGCATAACTTGGTTTGATTGACTTTTATCTTCATTATTTGGGCTGTGTGGTCAGATAGCCCGAAGTCGATTACTTCATGTTCGCAGTTTTGCTTAAAATTATGTGCAAAATTGTTTAAACAAGTATTACTGATAAATCGCGTCGGTTGATTAATTTCTAGTTTAAGGTTGTAGCTCCTAAGAAAGCATTCAAATTCTACAGTCATTCTATTCCTGTTTAAAACATCTATATTAAAGTCTCCACATAAAATTACTTTTTTTTGAGGTTTGATACACACTTTTCTTAAGATGAGATCTAAATTTTCATAAAACTTACTTAGGTTACACAGTGGGTTTTTAGCTGGTTTTTTGCACGACTTTTTTGCTGTGAATGTAGGCAGGAGTGTAGCTAAGACATTAAAAGCAGTTTAGCACTACGTCAGATCCAAATCCGATTCGAGCCCGTGAAATAAGGTCCAGAGTGTCGAAGAACCATTTCTATAGTACCTTTTTTTTTTTGGTGGGTGGAAAACCATCGAATGACCCCCCCCCCCCCCGGTCTTGGGCAGAGCGAAGGGGAGTGTCAGACTTCTACTGACTAAAAACCGAACCCATGTTCCTTCTTTGCCCTTGCGCCGAGGCCACGTCATCTAGTACAAAAATCCGCGGCCCCGACGGGGATTTCTATAGTACCTTATTTACGCACTAGAACGGAAAGAAATCGGATGACGGAAGCCGAATCTAGTGCATAAACTTCCATAGAAATAGGTCTACGACTACTCCAGACCGTATTTTCACGGGTTCGGGTCGGATTCGGATCGGACTTAGTGCGAAACCGCTCTAACACTTGAAGTGCCTCTTTGGTCTAGTGGCAAGCGCTGCTGCTGGGCTGGAGGTCCTGTTCATTCCAGAGTCGGGCAAATTGTCAATGGGTTTTTCTTCCATCAATAACTCCTACTCAGTAAATAAAATAACCCACGTAGTCTGGGTTTGTGTCCAATTGATGACAAGTATAGGCTCGCCCTCCATTACATAGGACATAACTGGAGAAATGTGAGTGTGCTATTATTAGGTACACCCTATAACAGTAAAAGAAACTTAGACTCCTTGGCTGCTAAGGAGAAATTTCATATAGTAAACCCAACATCAACTAGCCCGACCCGGGAATCGAAGTCGAACAACGAGGTCAGCCATATGACAAACGAACGTACGGATAGAGAGGGAAGCCTTAGTGATAGGGTCCCATTGGCAAAGGGAGCCAACGCGACCTTAGTACTAGGCTCCACTGCCCTAAAAATGCTACAGAACCCTAAAACCCAGTATTCGGCCTGAGTGTCAACTTTCTTCGTTGCACCATCAATGAATACGGTCAAAGAGACCGCACCCACCTATTGATTTATAAGTGCTCGCACGCATGTGAGGTCCTGCGATATGTCGCGAGATATGAGACTTGTGATGAAATGGATTAAGAATTACTTTTGGATATTGTCATGGCTGGAAACCTTTTGTGGGTCGAGAGTTTCATTTCTGAATTTTAAACTAATTTACGAGATGATCGTGAGGAAACCGGCATGTCCTAGAAGCAAAAATTCGAACACAATAATTGTGACATCTAGCGATCCGCACTGGCCCGCATGGTGAATTACAGCCCATTCCGTCTCATAGAGAGGAAACCTGAATTTGAGCAGTGGAAATGTATACTAGGTTTCAGAGTTTATTTTTAGCTTGACAATAATTATCAAAATTCAGTAACTTCTGTAACATTTCAGTGTCGTCAACTATCTACAGATTTCAGAAGTACATAAACGAGTCGTAACAAATCTATTTCAACCTTTAACCTTATAACATAATTCAGAAGTTAACCATTTAATTTTATGACCGCATTATTTTTTCAAAGATAACACACGCAACTAAATGCCACCACAGCGAAACCTAAAGACATTAAAGAAGCGATAAAAACAGTAAAAATTGAGTTATTTTTTACTTATTGACGATAATGGTTAAAGCACGGAAGTTTTATGCTCTTTGAATGAACTTTACACTTAATCTAGATGAAAGAACGTATTCATTCATTCATCCTGAGACGGGTTTATCGCGACGTTCCAATCTCTTGTGCCTTATTCATTGAAATAAGACAACACATCTTGCCCTTTGCGAAGAGAAGTTTTAAGAAATATTTTCGTAGTTATCTTTATGGAGTATTCCAATTCGCATTTCTGCATATGTTACGATTTCAGCAAGCGAGATGCTTACGATTTTAGAATAAATTTTGTTGATATACAGGGTATGCTTGTCGAAATATTTGTTCGTATTATATAATAATGATGAGTAAGTTGTTCCGGGTCTAGAAGTTAAACCAAGTCATTCAGGTTTTTGGAATATTATTCGAAACTAATTATAGAAAATTCCTATCAAGTCATCATGAAGAAGACTTTTGTTTTAGCAAGTATATAAAAATGAGAATAAAGGACATTGTTCGGCGTCCATACATCGTTGGCCTAAGAACCAACAGGGTGATGAGTTTGCTTTTTGTGTTCTAAATAATGTATGTATTTGATTGAAACTAAATTAAAATTACGGACACTTTTGAGAAGACAAAAAAAACCAAAATACTTTCGAATTTTGAGGTTATAATTAGGCCAAAAGAAACATGAGGTAGTAATAGTTTATTTGTGAATATGAGTACCTAATTACATTGAATAAACCATGTTGTCTACCCTACACCAGGGCTGGGCAAAATACATGCTCTGCTTTAATTGAAATACAAATTACAAAATACAGTATCGCAAGTAATTAAATTACAAAATACAAATTACATTTAAGTAAGGTATTTAAAATATAAAATACAAAATACAGTATTTTAGCAATTTTTAATTGAAATACAAAATACAAATTACAAATACTTTAAAAAAAAAAATGTTCTGAACATTGCAAAACTAGTTCATAAATTTAATGGCAGCCCCCGACGGACATTCTTGGGTTTTTTTAAGGTGCACCCACCTTTTATGTTATTTTATCCTTTTTTCAATTAATTTTTAACAGTAGTGGGTTTTTTCAAAAATTTTAATTTTGCTTTTTATTTTAAACTTTTTTTTTTTTTTAAGTAACCTTTTTTGTTAAAAAATTTAACCCAAAATCTTGTCAACAACCAAATTTTTTTACACGTGCAAAACTAAACCGTTATGACTTGCCATCTTAGCTTGACAAGTGACATTGACAATCAACGTACATTTTTTTTGCGTTTCGTTGGCCAATTTTGACCTACCTACAGTCATATCGTTCAGTACCTATAACACAGGTGCAGTTTTGCTAGCTCTAATAACTGCTTTACCATCATTGCACTCTCGCCTCGCACTCACACTCACGATCGCTAAATGAAGGTATAAATGTATTTTGTTAAAATGTATTTTGAAGCCTCAAGTATTTGAAATACTAATTACAAAATACTTCGTCGTCAGGTATTTGAAATACGAATTACAAATTACATTTTAAGGAAGTAATTGAAATACAAATACAAAATACGTATTTGTATTTCAATTACGTATTTTAATTACAAGTAATTCAAATACTGCCCAGCCCTGCCCTACACGCTGTGCAAGTTAAAGCAATATAGGTTCTTAGAGTTTTCATTGAATTATCAGTCACAATCTGTCATCGAAGCGGGCTAGACTTCAGGAGTCGGCTTGTTAGATACGGGGTTTTAGACGTTGAACTCTCAGGAGTCTGATAGACATTTTTTTTTGACTAGTCTACATTGTGTCCCACTGCTGAGCAAAGGCCTCCCCTTTCTCTTTCCATACCTACCTCTCTACCATGGGCAATCTCTGGCCATGTTAGCCCCGGACATACAAGGGATTTTTCGTTTTAGTGTGACAAAACAGTACCTAAGTAAGTATACAGGACTCCAGGTTATAACTGACAGTTTTGAAAATCCCAATAACATTACTTGACCCAAGGATTGAACCTAGGACGATTAGCAGCTGTACAGAATTCAGAAATAAAATAATATTGGATAAATCTAAATACTTACTTCATAGAATAAAACAAGAATATTTGATTCAGAAAATGTTTATTTAATATGGACATTACCGACATCTGATCATCCAGTTTTGCACAACATTCAAGATGTGCTGGTTCTGCTCGCTTTGTACAATACTGTGTCGCAGTTGTGCCACAGAGTGACCAAATTGTATGCACACGTTTTGATGACCTACAAATGCTGTAGAATCTTCCAAGATCATTGGTGCATCACTATTAAATATTGTGTGGCATGCATCACATACGTAATCAGTGGCACTTACCTGTAAAATAATTTCATCATTTAGTCTTATTTCAATCCAAATAAATTGTTTTCTTTCTTTTTTTCTTTCAAATTCTTTATTATGTACTAATAAATAAGAGGATATTAACATAAAATATAAGAAAACACTCACAACTTGTGGTGCAACACGCTGTTGTATTCTTGACAGGATTGTATCATTGTTTAAAATGTGTCGCCTCAATCTCGTCAAATCAATGCGGCAATTGGCACATCTTAATGAATTGCTAGTAATATCAGTAGCCGTTGATGAAGTTGATGGTGTTGAATAGTGTTTGGCAGCACGATCAGCCCTTTGCCAGTAAGGATGGCAAATGTAGTGTGATGCATGTACCTGAAATTAATAGACCATTATTTACAAATTCAAATACAGACAAATAAAATACTAACTAGGCACAATTGGTGATTGACTGGTGCTTTAGGTACTAGTAGAAGGTTTTAACACTGCGTTGTTTAGATATTTCTATACACTGAATATATAATTAGTTACCTGCAGTGGCAGAAGTCTTTCCAAGATGATATTTCTTATATTCACATGTTGTACGGTGTCTGTTCTCAATGCATTTAAATCACAGTCCTTTGTTCACGACAACTTGTCAGATAAAATCGGAAAAGAATACTAATAAAATGCAAACAAATACACAAAAACAACGCAAACGCAGTTCGTATGATATGTACTCGCGCGCAGTGAGTGAGTGACGTTAGTATCAGTTTTAAATGTCAAATATTGATACCTGTCAATTAATTTGACAGATGACAATCGACTGTTATTGTCGATCTTGCTCGCAAAGATTAGACTATTATTATCTGTCTCGTTTCACACATCGCTTTATTTTATTTGTAACTAAACACCTTATTCATAGATCAAGCGCTGAGAATACTGAGTTTTGTATTTACGGTGCACACCGTTTGTCCGTGGTAAACTCATAAAATAAGAGCGCTGTCGCAAAGACTTGGCTGTATGAGCTACGATACCTTTGCCTATTAAACAAATGAATAATAACACCGGAGATTAGAACGGAAGTGAAATTACTTTTTATAATGTTTTCGAAATTAAGCAGTGTCCGTTCTATTATAATAATTGTATTGTAAAAGTTTCATGCCTGTTGATTAATAGGCCATTTTTAACAATGTCCTTTAATAAAAACATAATTATTTAAAATAAATTATCATTACATAGGCAATTTAGTACTTCGTTAATCCCAAAATATTGCAGAAACACCGTTCAAAAGTACACTTTCAAAAATCCTGTTAAACTCAAAAAGCATCATCACCTAATTATCTTTAATCACTCTTTCCGGGTACTGCAAACATTAACGGGACAATGTCAATAAAGTATTCTGACCAAATCGTTAGTCTTACCAATCTGACCAATCTCTTGTGGAACATTTCTCCATATAAGGAGGACTGAAGATGCGTCGTATCGGTATGTGGTCGAAAGTACTAATTGTGTACCCGGTGCCTTTTTGTTCGTCGCTGGGCCCAATGTTCCGGATGGCTGTAATAATATGTAGCGGTTTTGTCGGTGAGAACCTGGTGGTAGAATGATGGTATGTCGTTAAATGACAGTGGAAATTATTGATGAATTAACAGTGATGATACAGGCTTGGCACTGCGTGTTGGAAACTTATCGAAGATCACAAGAGGAAAAATTTAAATAAAACAAGACTCATGATATTGATTGGTACTAGCAGGCTCTTTTTTTTGTTTATTGCTAAATTGTCTTGATGAAATAGCAATAGATGAGGTCTATGATGGAACAAGCATGTCCAGAACACACTTGCTTTGAAAACTTGTTAAATGTTACATATTACAATAAACAGTGCTTTAATGAACTTTTTAGAAATACTGGCTTATATCCGCAGTCTCCCAAGTGTGAAAAAAAGTGTGCCGTGCCCGTGTGCTAATTTAAATCATTTCAGTACATTTGGCGTAAATAAAAACAAACACCCATCCATCCTCCATTATGAACAGATTTTCGAAATAAGTTTGAGTTTGAGTTTAAGTTTGACTGTCAGAAATTGTATAGAAAAATTTAACTGGCTGTGTTGCGAGCACTTACTTGATTGTCATTGATTTTGGATTTAGAGCCTACCCAATGAGTACCAGTGCACTACCAGGTCTAGAAAATGCTTTTAAAATACAAATTGTAAGTCAGAAAATATAGATGAAGTATAAGATTATTACTTTCAAAAGAGCAGATTATTTTTACAATAAGCTACTGATGCTGGCTGCATCATTCCACTGCTATATCAACCTTAAAATGGTTCCCTCCGGGTTACTATGCTGAGCCTGCAGAAGAGATCCCAGCGGGTCACCACCTACCTTGGTCCACTTGGAAGACCAAACCGATATCAAAGCAAGGTGCGCCGCTTTAGATACACCTTGTTTCGGTGATATTCCGTTAAAACTGACCAGCAGGGCTATTGCGTATCTTTTAATGACAGTGGATAACATATAGTGTCTATCAAATAACTGTCAAATGGTGAGTTTTTAAGAAAAAAATGTACCAAACCATAACCAATTTACAGATAATCTATGGACACTTATCATAGCCACTGACTCTAAAAAGATACGCAATAGCCCTACTGCTCTTTGTTCAACTCCACCTGCACTTTAAAGGACCTGTCCGATGCTACTATCAACGCCATCTATGTGTCTGAGTTCTGATCGAAACTATGGGAATCATCGACACGAA
Organism: Diarsia mendica; assembly: GCA_949316265.1. Classification (NCBI taxonomy): domain Eukaryota; kingdom Metazoa; phylum Arthropoda; class Insecta; order Lepidoptera; family Noctuidae; genus Diarsia; species Diarsia mendica. The sequence goes on along the minus strand of OX438904.1, from coordinate 21,403,780 downwards.
GAAGTAGAACATTTCACTGCCGGTCGATAAAGACTCCATGACTTCATTTCTTTTCGATCTAGAGAAGTCATTGATTTATCCAGCTCATGCCGCAGTCCGCCGCGACGCCTTCTGAACTAAAAAACTTACGCCATAATTTTTAATGATTTACGGCGCAAACGCAGCTCCCGAAACTGCTGCCATTTTACACGATCGTTCATTAACATGCTTCCTACAAAAAATATGATGGCACATAACAACTCGACTCACGTAAGAGCTTTTTGAAGGAAAACCTATTAAATTTTATGAGTCTTTTCCATACTTGCCCTGCTCCAATTTTTTGTGTGTCCGTATGTTTGAAGGATAAAGATGCTGGATGTGGTATCAGTGTACAGCGAGAGAGGAATAGTGAGGATCACTGAGAAAACGTAGAATAAATGTTTGAACCAGCCTTCTGTTGGATATGTTTTTTTAATGTTTTTAGCACTAGCTCTGTAATTAAAAAAATATAGGATTCCATGATATAAGTTTTTAAACTGACATGGTCACTGACACTACTATTAATATCATAAACGGGATATTTACCATGTTTGATTTTTGTTTCGAGTTCAGTTCAGTTTATCCGTGATCATGGTGCTTGTAACAGCGCCGAAATATCGGGAACTCGAAACAAAAATCAAACATGGTAAATATCCCGTTTATGATATTAATAGTAATTCCATGATATGTTTTTTATCGTGCACAATTGATCGTGATGTACTTTGGGTTTGTCTAAATCAAAATCAAAGCATTTATTTTAAAAAGGCTAGTTACAAGGACTTTTGAAGGGTCGAAATATAGAGAAATATGAATATTTAAACTGAAAGTACTGTAGTTTCTAATTTTTAACCGACTTCAAAAAAAAGAAGGAGGTTCTCAATTCGGATGTTTGTATTTTTTTTTTTTTTACGTTTAGTGTAGATCTCTATGGAAAAGAATGGGCAAGAAACTAAATGGACTCTCTTTTAAATCAGAATAGTGTTACAAAACCTAGGTTACATTATGAATGTTGCAGTGGTAGCAAGATGTTTAGTGTCCACAGTAAAGACAATTTTAAAATAAAATGTGTGCAGCGGACGTTTTTCGGCTGAAATAATGATGACGATGATGAATAAAAAAAATCAAAACAATTAAAATAATTCATTCAATGAGATCGCATAGGATACAGTTGTATGGGAGGCCTTTGCTCAGCTAAGGCACACCAAATAAGCGAGAAAATAATGCATGATATGTTATAGAAGGTCTCTCATGATTATATCCATCATAATTTTTTAACTAAAGTAGTTTTCTTTTCATTACAAAAATGTCGAAATTAACTTTACCCTGAAACACCCAACTCCTTCCAGTTCCCCCACATCTACGTTCCGCACGGGCGGTTCGGACACTGGCTCACAGATCTTGATACTCGTAAAATTTTATGTGTCCCAAACAAAAGAGAATTTTGTTAATTAACCGCTCTGCCTCCGCTTCGGGGTGCACTTTCTTGTAGTGATAGATAATACGGCTTTTTTTATCCACACCCGAATCTTAACTACCTGTAACATGTACTTGTATAATTTTGGTAAAGAAATGTTACGTATTTTTCTTATGTTTGGATTTTTCGGAGTTGTGACAATTTGTTGGTTTCATGAGAATTATTGTTATGGTTTGGGTAAAGCCTTTTTATGGTACATTAATATCATAAACGGGATATTTACCATGTTTGATTTTTGTTTCGAGTTCAGTTCAGTTTATCCGTGATCATGGTGCTTGTAACAGCGCCGAAATATCGGGAACTCGAAACAAAAATCAAACATGGTAAATATCCCGTTTATGATATTAATAGTAATTCCATGATATGTTTTTTATCGTGCACAATTGATCGTGATGTACTTTGGGTTTGTCTAAATCAAAATCAAAGCATTTATTTTAAAAAGGCTAGTTACAAGGACTTTTGAAGGGTCGAAATATAGAGAAATATGAATATTTAAACTGAAAGTACTGTAGTTTCTAATTTTTAACCGACTTCAAAAAAAAGAAGGAGGTTCTCAATTCGGATGTTTGTATTTTTTTTTTTTTACGTTTAGTGTAGATCTCTATGGAAAAGAATGGGCAAGAAACTAAATGGACTCTCTTTTAAATCAGAATAGTGTTACAAAACCTAGGTTACATTATGAATGTTGCAGTGGTAGCAAGATGTTTAGTGTCCACAGTAAAGACAATTTTAAAATAAAATGTGTGCAGCGGACGTTTTTCGGCTGAAATAATGATGACGATGATGAATAAAAAAAATCAAAACAATTAAAATAATTCATTCAATGAGATCGCATAGGATACAGTTGTATGGGAGGCCTTTGCTCAGCTAAGGCACACCAAATAAGCGAGAAAATAATGCATGATATGTTATAGAAGGTCTCTCATGATTATATCCATCATAATTTTTTAACTAAAGTAGTTTTCTTTTCATTACAAAAATGTCGAAATTAACTTTACCCTGAAACACCCAACTCCTTCCAGTTCCCCCACATCTACGTTCCGCACGGGCGGTTCGGACACTGGCTCACAGATCTTGATACTCGTAAAATTTTATGTGTCCCAAACAAAAGAGAATTTTGTTAATTAACCGCTCTGCCTCCGCTTCGGGGTGCACTTTCTTGTAGTGATAGATAATACGGCTTTTTTTATCCACACCCGAATCTTAACTACCTGTAACATGTACTTGTATAATTTTGGTAAAGAAATGTTACGTATTTTTCTTATGTTTGGATTTTTCGGAGTTGTGACAATTTGTTGGTTTCATGAGAATTATTGTTATGGTTTGGGTAAAGCCTTTTTATGGTACACTAACAGGCAGGTTGGCAGAATTCACAACATTTTACTTCACATAAAGCAGTATATATAGTGTCCTAGAATAGAAAGTTCGAAGACATGTGATATTTGCAAACCCGGAATTACTCCAGGGGTAGCGGTGGCCCATTGGGTTCAAATCTAGGCAGGCGCATTACTTTGTATAATTTATTTTATCACCACTGCGCTCAAACTGTGAAGAAAAACATCGTGGGGAAACCAGCATGTCTTAGAACCAGAATATTATAGTCTGTCCCTCTCCTAGACAGGAGGCCTGAGTCCCTGCAGTGGGAATGTTGATGATGATGATGAATTACTGCAAGCTGTACCTTAGACGCCTGTTATTTCTCAACAGTCATCATCTGCCTAGCCTTTTCCCAACTATATTGGGGTCGGCTTCCAGTCTAACCGGATGCAGCTGAATACCAGCATTTTACATGGAGCGACTGCCTATCTGACCTCCACAACCCAGTTAATACTAGGTAATATGATACCCTTTGGTAAGACTGGATGTCAGAATTTCAGGTCACTGACTACCTGTAACGCCTGCCAAAGATCTATATATATGGCAGCCGGGACCAACAGCTTAACGTGCTTTCCGAGGCAAGGAGGAAACTCGGTGTTTCTCAACAGTAGAGACATTAAATAGGCTGAAGACACACATACGACTACATGGGCACTTATAAACATGGCCAAACTCGGTGAACGGTTCCTATGCAGTAGGTAGAACCGGCAAGAAACTCCACACTTACTCTTTTCGAAATAATTATGATTACAATATTTTCAATTAATAATAAATAACAGTTTTAGTACTTTAGTATGCAGACAGTATAGGCCTGACAAGAAATGGATACTGGGAACACTAGGGTACGACAAAAATGGTAGAATGGTATGACTTCTTGAAAATTTCAACACTAAGTGGTAGAAATAACCTTTTTGCAATAAAAGAGACATTTCATCTACGAACAATGACCTGGTGGTTGCGGAGATTCGCTGGATGTGACGCACGGAACCGGTCAATGTGATGACACTTGGGGGAGGCCTATGTCCAGTAGTGGACGTCTTTATAGCCAAATGATGAGCTGCAAATACATCCTGTTCAGGTATCGTTTGCAGCTTACCCAAAAAACCTTTCTTTGGTAGCTCGTCGTGTCATCGGACACCTTAAGTTACGTATCAGACGACCTACATCGTAACTCATAGATGTTACAACACTTACTAGACAGGTATTTTTTTTTTTTGGCGGGTGGAATATCATGGAATAACACCTCCCGCCCTTGGACAGAACGAAAGGGAGTGTCAGACTTCTACGGACTAAAAACCACCCATCGACGGCGAAGTGACAACAGCTGCTAACTTACAAAAACCAAATTTTACAGGAGGCGATAAAAACCGTTTTTTATTACCTTTTAGACCTTAACATAGGAGATGTTTCTTCGGTGCCTAGCTACGTCAATTTTGCGAATTTCAACTTAATTCTTAGAAGAGTGGACGCGCAATTTTATTCTGTATCAAACTGCATTCAGAAGTCGTTTTCGTAAAAAAATTAAGTTAGGAGTTGTTGTCACTTCGCCGTCGCCATGTTCCTTCTTAGCCCTTTATGTCGAGGCCACGGTATCTCTTGTGAACAACCCGCAGCCCCGACGGGGCCCGCAGCCCTGACGGGTACTAGACAGGTTTAACAACAAGATTATCATAGACCTACACTAATCTGCATGGTAGTATTTCATCAGTGATTTCATTAATTAAATTATACAAACACAGTAGCGACCTAGCCAATCCCAGGTGTCGTGACAATCGTGAGGAATTTAGATTGGCTGATGGTATTTTATTTACTTATTAATTTATTCATAAGTACTCATGTCAGTAAGGATTTATAGTATTAATTTATGGTATAATGTCATGTAAAAAATACATAATGTTAATAATATAATAAATTGATACGTAGGGCTAAGTTCGTTTGAACAAGAATAATAATTATTCTATCGAAGATGTATGTCATTTTTGCTTTTTATTGGTACGACATAACATCATCGTTTTGTAAGATTCGGGCAAACGTTAACCGTGCCCGAATATGACTTGCACTCATTAATTTGAAACCATCAAAAACAATTAACCATTTAACTGCTTCAGAAATCGTACAATGAACAGTTTAAAACTTTAAAATCCAGACACCGACAATCATGGATGGTGTCAGAAAAAGTGTTTTTAATGACTTACCCCTGTTTTGGCAGCCATTAGCCGTAACGAGGCGAATGATTTGCGATAAATATTTTATTTACGAGCGCACGTGATGAATTGTACGCTGTTTTGGCGCAGCCCTACTTGATAATGTGCTTTTGTTTTAGTGGGCGAGAAGCAATAAGGATGAAATATTTTTTAGAGAGAGCATTCTTACAATAAATCCCTGAAGGATTAAGCAGAAGTGTACAATTAGTACACCCACTCTTCGCCAGTTATGTTTAGTCCAATGTATCATCCGGGCACAAATCCTGACTCCTTGGCGGTTACTAAAAAAAAATTATAGAAAAAAAATATAGAATAACACACTCAGGGCATAGTTACTTTTAAAGTCTTAACAGAATTAGGTATCTCATCTTTAAAACTTATGTGGTTTCATCATCATCAATTCAGTCGTAAAAGTCGTCTATTGCTGGACATAGGCCTACCCCAGGTGTCGCCACATTGACTGATTCCGTGCGTCTCGCATCGAGCGGGTCCCCGCAACCTTCACCAAGTCAGTGAGGTTTCTATAGCACAATCAAAATGTCTCCAGGAACAACTATAGTTGACTCCAGACACTTCAACCAAGCCTGTCGTAGTCCACAGCTGGACATACGCATCTCCCAAGAAGCGCGACAACACCTATACTTTACCTTCCTATCTAGTCTCACTTTTCACTTTTTTTAAAAACTTTAGTATCAATTTTCTATTTTGGATCAACATCATGACTGTACCTTCTTCAAAATTGCAATATTCTTTAGAAATTCAGCAGTTTCTACCTTATAAATATAACAGTGACTTTATAATAGAATCCTTCCTTATCTACCAGATAATCGCCAGCATACTTCACTTTTACATCCTACTATATGAACTAGAAAATAAAACTCCTCGCAATTCGTACAAAACTATGCAATCTTCATAAATACTAATAGGTGTACTTTACAATAACAACGACAGGTTACGGCCAAAGGTTATCTGCGGTCGAAGATGAGCCTACTTTCACTTGCCAAGCCTTTCTGCTGACAACCACCTGCCTGCTACACTGCTTACCAAAAACCAAGCAAAAATCTACCATGTTCCCACGCTCTAAGGTACACGCCACATGCAAATGCTCTTGGTAATTAAATAATCTGTTTTGTGCGATACTCCTGCCAATGAATTTTGAACTTTATGCTCTGAAGTTAAAGGTCTCCAGTCTCAGTTTAATCAATTTTAAAATCGGGTTGTTGCACTTTTTAGGAAGTCGTATTAATATGAAACTATCTCTTCTTTATTAGGGTGTGGGCCTCAGGGCACTTTTTAAGAGCGCTGGAGCCTTTTAGGGTTCTCAAAATTGGGTGAAAGACGGATGGGCCTTTCTTTCCTATTTTCATTATGATTTCCTTAAAGCCACAATGAGAAGGATAGCTACATGGTGTTGGGTTGTGTTCTGCAGAAATCTAAGCCAATATTATAGAGAAAAAAAAATGTACCTAAGTTTCCAAAACTAGGTACACATTATGTATACGAATTCAGAAATTCTTCTTCGTCCTATGGAACAACGGCGGACCATCGAGTGAAGCCACTGGCAAAAACTAGTTGATTATAAAATTGTATCATAATTATTGTCTAAAATAAGTGACACTAAAATTCATGACGAAATAATCTAAATCCTATCGTATTATTAAACTAGCAAGAACCATAATATCAATCTTGTTATTTACTCTTTGTAAAAATACCCCGAGATCGAATTGACCAAACTCATAACGGTTTTTTCCAGCATCAGTATTAGGATTAGCAATTGATTACCCGTACCACGAAATAATCCAATATTCTTCGATTATCACTACTTTTAAATCAATGACGTCATTGATCATCAATCTATTTTATTTTCTCACAGAAAAACACACCATAAAAAATCTGATGATTTATTTATTACCCTATCAGACAATTAATTGCGTCCATTTTCAAATACCACGAATATCAAAGTGAAAAGTGGAAAATATATCAACATCAGTGCGATGGTTACACTTTTAAATTACCCTTGCATACGAAATTATTATTTGAAAATGTACCTTATTAACATGAGGTAAGGTTGAGAGTTGTGAAAGGAAAGGGTGAAGTATAAATCAACGTAGGTATGCTGACGCTTACAATTTAGTAATTTAACTGTCCACTTGATCTAGTCTCATTATCGATGTGGTACAATGCATAGGCGGAAGCGAGAGCGGTTTTGAACAGTGTGGATTTAAGACTTCCTCTTACTAAAAGTTTGGATTTGTCGAATCTTATGTCTGGGTCTGTCATACACATTAGTTAGTCAAGAATTTTAATATTTTATTTGTTCAGAAACATATTCTAAGCTTACAGTTTTTACCAACACGCTTTTTACACTGTCAAAATAGCAATTTGTAATTATGAAAAAAATGTTGCAATCTCTCTATCCTGTTGGCAATAACAGGTCAAACGATTTTATAAGTACCTATAGAAGATAGGTAGATAATAATAATAATAATAATAATAATATAATATATTTATTCAGAAATTATAGTTGGCACAGTAAATACAATTTAAATCTTAAAAATAATGTAGGTATAACAGAATTCGATGCCTGTACTAGGTTAAACCTGTATCACAGGCGGCATATTTCTAACAATTGAGATTTGGACAATAGATTTCTTAATAATATTTAACATTATAGTGAAAAAACACAATAGTAAAATTAGTTAGTATGAGTTAATATATAATAACGATATACCTAAAGTACTTTATACTATTTCAAGACACGGACAAAAAATATTAAGGTCATCAAAACATGTATCGATAAAATCTAGGGAAAACAATTTGTAGCACTTAGTTATTTTTCATTAGATGAACGTATTGCTTCTACTAGTAAAAAATACAAAGCCAACCCCTCACCGGTCCCGAATAAAACGCCACCCTAGCTTTAGTTACACTGGTTCCTTTCAATAGGGCGACACAATACAATCTTCCGCTTTTAAACCTGTTTAGATCGCCGTAGACCAACAGATGGCGCTGTACATTTACGTCACGTTCCTGAATCGCGGTGTTAAGATTCTCCGGCGCTGAGTTGGGTGCCTTGGTACTTCTTATATTCAATATCTCTGGTTTCCCTTCAAAACGCATAAATCTTTCGCCTTTTACTAAAGATTTCCGTGGAGGGGAACACTCAAATGAGTCTAATGTATTTTTGAAATACTTTGCTTCGGCAGAGTTTATTAATTCCATTGTATGTTACTATTGCGTTGCATAGGTTGGATGCCTTTGAAGCATGCCATAATTATGAAATCATTACCAAGTAAATGCTTGTAGTTTCATAAATTAAATCATCCCATCCATTAACTCAATGGGGTAGTTTCGTGACAAAAAAAAAATTATTCATTACTCCTGTAATCCGCGAAGGGCTAGGGAGAGGTGTAACTTGATAGTACACTCACATTTTATCAGTTATATTTAAGTCCCATTTAATAAGATCTAAGCCTATTGCCATCAACCGGGCACAATTCCAGCAACTAATTGACTACTACTGATAAATTCCTGATACAAAAACCATATAGCACACAAGCATAATTAAAATTCCCTAAATCGCTTTCACTTATGTAATCGCTTGCCTCTTACTACTCACACCACGCCCTAACATAAATTATTTACTGGAGCAAAGGAGTAAGTGATTAAAATAACGCTAAGGTCATTACCGATCCATATCCCAGGGCATTGATTGTCACAATAATGGTGACGGTTTGTGCGGGAATACCCACCTGTCTTTATGTATTAACCTCTATAGTGAATAGTTTTAAAAGTTGTTGAGTTATGTTGTGTTGGATGGTGGCGTGCTGTCCTAAGGATTATCTTTTTAAGGTTCCTTAGTCAACTAGGAACCCTTATAGTTTTGCCATGTCTGTCCGTATGTCCGTCCTTGCTTAATTTCTGTAACCGTTAGCACTAGAAAACTGAAATTTGGTACCAATAAGTGTATCAATTACGCCGACAAAGTGGTAAAAAAATTGGAAAAAAATGTTTTATTAGGGTTAGGTATTTTTTTTTTAATTTCAACCCTAACGTGTGATATATTGTTGGAAAGGTATTTAAAAATCAATAGGGGTTTACTAAAATCATTTTTTGATAATGTCAATAATTTCGGAAATAATCGCTCCAAAAGTAAAAAACATTGTGTCCCCCCCTCTAACTTTTGAACCATAAGTTTAGAAAATATGAAAAAAATCTGAAAAGTAGAACTTCATAAGGACTTTCTAGGAAAATTATTTTGAAAAAAAAAAACCACCTTTAAACTCATACTTATTGTGACGGACGGGAAACTACGGAACCCTACACTGAGCGTGGCCCGACACGCTCTTGGCCGGTTTTTATAGATATTAATTTGACCATTCAAATTAATATCTATGCCACAGCACTGGCCCATGCCAGTGCTGAAACTATCATTTTGCGTCATGCTAGACTGAAAGACGATCTCAACATAGAAGACAGACAAAATGTTAGGCAGATGATGATACTGGTGCAATCTTGTTGTTTTATTGTTTGTTGTGTGCACTTGTGGCATGTACTAAATAAATGTGTTTTCTTTCTTTCTTTTTCTTTCTTTTCTTGTGTCGGATATTAAACCCGTAGGTCGCTTTGTGAGTCTACAACTTCAAACGGCAAATAATTAATTTTATTCTGTCACTTTTTGATTCTCTTGATGCATAGGACATTAAAACCCCTGGGCTGGGAAATCATGGAATGATGCCTCCCACTCTTGGCAGAGCCGTAGTGTCAGACTTCTACAGACTAAAAGCCACCCATGTTCCTCCTTAGCCCTTGCGCCGAGGCAGCGGTATCTCTTTCGAACAAACCGCAGCACATTAAAACGCCTCTAGTTACCCTGTAAAACAGTATTATATATTGTAATAGTATTTTGTAAAGCGGTTCCCATAATATTTTCAAAAACCTGTGAAGAAACTCGAAACATAAATAGCGTATTTTCAGATACCCTTAGACGTGGGGATGTTTTATGACTTTGCGTTTGGACTAGCCTGTATTCTATTTCTATTTATCTTCAGGGACGCCGGCAGACACCAAGCTGGCGATCAGTCTTTTCGAATCCACAAACCACGAATCCACGTGGATTATTTCGCCCAGTTCCCCTTTAGCCTGTATTACTACGTGCTAAATTGATTCAATTTTAATAAGTAACCTCAACGACTTTTTCAGATATTCATTGAAAATAAAGCTCACCTAACAAAAAAAAAACTAGGAAGCAAAATTGATCACCCAATAAACACTCATCATCAACCTACGTCCATAAATCTTTTACCACCATCTTAATACACCACCTGCCGTTCTGCCGACACCACAAATTGTAACGCCCATACAGAGAGGCACCTTCAATCTTGTTGCTCTTGCCTTTATGGCTGAACTGTACTGATATACAAGGATGGGTGGCGACTAGCGGTGGCCTGCGGTTTTGTCTGTGAATACTGTTCGTTATCGTTGAGATGTTTGAGTATTTCGAGGTGTTTTCGTTTTAGCGGTGTTTGTGTGGGAGTCGTTGATCCAATTTTGCTATTGGCTACGAACGTTACAATTTAAGCCTTAAGACTTGGTTTAATGGCTTTAGGTTCAAAGGTCCCTGTGTCTGATTACAAAATCGTTTGAAGATCGTTCTCTTTTATCTGGAGTCTAAATGAATTATTATCATAATATTTATCAACAGCAATTTTATTGACTAAACGGTGAAAATCATTAACTTTCGCTATTAGGCACATACAACTCATAGTAACAAATGTAGTGAATCCAGAATTATGTTTTTTGGCGGTTTGTGAAATCATCAAATGACTCCTCCCGCTACAAGCCCGGCCTCGACGGGACCCGCAGCCCCGACGGGAATCTAGTGATCCCCTTCAATATTAAATACTAGCTTTTGCCAACGGCTTCGCCCGCGTGAAAATGACGATTTTCCATACAAACTTTCATCCCCTATTTAACCTTACCTTAGGGGTTGAATTTCGAAAAATCCTTCCTTATCCCTTGTCTACGTTATAAAGGGAACCTCTGTGCAAAACTTCAGCTTTCTAGGTTCAAGGGTTTGGGCTGGGCGTTGATGAGTCAGTCAGTCAGTCAGTCAGTCAGGACTTCTCTCTTTATTATTTATTAGATTAATTGAATACCATTTCCTTTAAATCACCCATCTCTTTTAGCTATCATTTATTTATACTGGCAACTATTTTTAGTTATCTTAATTTTAGTCACCATCCATTTATCATAATTATCTTTCGTATTTTCCTGTGCATTCCCCAATTTATCGAAAGTACTTACCTAAACATAACTAAGGAAACAAATATTTGTGTTACTAGACACTTCTGCTCCACCCTATGAGCAATACAATCGTGATATTACATTATGTGAACCCTTTAACCTTTTATAGAAACAAACAAACAAACAAAAATTAGTCCGTAACTCTTATCTAGCGATCTCCCGCGGACATTCTGAATTAACAGCTCCGAGGCGATTCAATTCGAATGAGATGTACTATTAATTCTAGTGCTCATTACGTTTCACGCTTTAGCCGCCACCAGTGTGGTCGGTAGGGAGGCTGGCTTGTTGGTAGTGAGCAGGATAAATCTTGAAATCTTCCAAGGTAGTTGTAATAGTACATTTTGATATAAGTGGGACAAATTTTTTATTGTATTGGAGGCAGAATTAACAACCAAGCCTCCGCGGTGAGGTTGGTACAGGACTGAGAACTGCAACTGCCGTAACAAGCGCGTACCTAAACGACGTTTTTTAATAAAACAAGAAGTATTTTTGTCATTAATTATTAGGAAACTATGAAGAAAAAAGACAAGTAAAAAAACATTCTTCACCTCAAGTAAGTACTTTGAAACTAAAGGGCGGCAATAGTATACGCTAAGTATAGTAGACTATACTTAGCGTTGTGCGTTTGGTAAGCTTCATCTTTCATATGGTAAGACTTATTTAAAATTCTCATTTCCAGTATGTGGCATTGTGATGGCCTCGTTATTTCTACAGCTTCAAAATTATGTTTTTACTAATTTAATAAGCATTACTTTATCTTAGAAGTATAATTATTGCTAAGATATATACAGTTCTGTGACTTTTTCATAGACTAGACAGACATAACATTCAATACCTGACAGAATGAATCCAAACAACAATGTAATGGGTGTCTCAATATTTTCCCCTGTCAACATGGTATCATCACAATTCGTTAGACACTCACTAAGGTGTTATTAATTGCTATAGCCAGCGCTATGGGGATTGATGGTTATACCCCAACACCTTCGCGGTACGTTTTTATGGGAACCTTAGTTCTGAGGCGCGAGATTTTATTTAATTCGCCTATAATAACCAATATGGCGCTAATGTGGGAAATATGGACGGGAAGCTTTTTTGCAAGAAACTGTTGTGTTAGCTATCATTATATATATCAAGACTTGCCCTTATTTCAATTTATATGCGGTCGACCCAGTATATCTTTTTCTTCTATGATGGCGTAAATGAGAACGTTAGGTACATCAATTGCCTCGCACTTTCTAGCCACACGCACATCCACCAGACCACACCCCACACCACATACACCACATAATTATGTAATAAAGTCCATGGATTGTTTCTTTGTTTTCCGCTACTGCTCTATATTATTTTCTTGCTCGAAACTTTCCACACAATAATATTATTATGCTGATTTTTCGACATCACAAGCCAAATCACGCAACTTTTCAGCTACCAAAACCACCTAATATAAAAAAAAAATATATGAAAAAGTGTTTATTCGGAACTTAAGTCAAATTCATAACATTTTACTTCTGCCAAACTACATAGCAGTTTGTTGGCAGACGTAGCTCCCAGGATACTCACAATGTTAACGTATGTACGTTCACTTTTTCAAAAATCCTAATACATAATAAAATTATGACCTGAATTACTTTGCCCAACATAATATTAAACAGGGCCAACTCATTCTTACACCAACCATATTTGAAAAACACATACTTAATATTTTTCACGTACAATAATAAAACATGCCATTTTTTAAAACATCTTCATTAACTACAGAACCATAAAAAAATAAGTCTATATTTATCATTTCCATAAACAAACACAAATAAAAGATTCAACTACATTTTGAATTCAAGCTGACGCATTCATGCAAACACGAGAAAATCAACGAATCACAATAGTGAGCAAACTCCAGTATTCCTCAAGTTCATGTGACATTCCTTAGCCTAAATACATAGGTAGTGGCGTATAGTAGCAGTGCGAAACTATGCGCTTGCGCAGCGTCACATCTCGGCAGCCATTCAGTCGTCACTCAACATTCAGCTTAAGTTTTGTTAGTCACGCAGCTATTGAGATCGAAAACTTACATGATTTTTTGAGTAACAGTCACAGAATTCTGTAATAAGGACGTGCAATTATTTCTGAAGCTCACACTTTGTTTTTTGTAGGTACAATCCTCTCTGTGATAAGGCTTAATCGTAATCCACCACGCGGGCCCAGTGTGAGCTGGTAGGTTGTCACGTGTTTGTGAATTTTCGGTTCTCGGATATGCCAGTTTCTGCCAGGGTTGTGAAAATTAATTGAAAGAGTTACAGTGGCCAGAGGACCATGGGTTTTAGCCAGTAAGAGTCTGAAACTAACTTCTGCTCCGCTCACAGCGGGAAGAGTCATTTTTTTTTTTTTTTCCCATCCTTAAAATAACGGGGTATGCCAGTTTCTCTACGACATTTTCTATCACTGATTTCAAAATAAAAGCCTGTGGCCGTGTGTGGTTTTGAACTTCCGACATAACCTACTTTACAAGTCATTAATATTAAGTAGATTTCCAAAACCAAATTCGCAACAACAAACCACCGAAGCCAACAATCTCTCGTCTGGTCGACCACGCAGCCTATTCAACGGGCGGTCGATAGCTATCTTCAATGGGCTATGTCCCGCAAACGTACGCACCGGCCCATTCGGTGGAGATCGGTATGTCCCGGGGAGACGGAAGACGGCACGAGCAGGGTTGCTATACTGGTTGAGAGGCTCTGTCAGGTGCTTGGTGGAAGATTCTGTGATTTTGTTTAAGGTTATTTACGAAGATGGGTTTTTTTAAACGGTTTTAGTATTAAACGGTTTTATTTAGCTCACCCCGTTTGTTTTATTTATTATTCTTGGGTCAAATTTAGTAATTCAAATTTCACCCTCTTCCTGTCAACCGATTAATCTGAAATTTTGTATACACTTTGGATTTTAGTGACAATACAATTATGTTTATTCATTATCATTATAAATTCAAGATGGCCGCCGCTACAAAATAGCGGATAATTTATGTTTTATCAATCCCATCAATATGGGTATCAAATGAAAGGACTCAACAAGCAGAATACAATATACTATAAAAAAAACCGGCCAAGTGCGAGTCGGACTCGCGCACCGAGGGTTCCAGGTAAGGTCCTAGTTGGAATAGGCTCGCCCCCTATTAAATGCATAAGCAACTATTTGAATTCGCACTGGCTTCGCGTTGTGGATAAAATCTTATCTCGAGATTATAAAGTTCTGTGTACAGGCAATGGGTTCTTAATAGAGTAATTTAGAGTTTAAGATGGTGATACAGCCAGAAAGCGTCGCCGCAAACCTCGTAAAAGATGGCGGAAGCAGTTGGATAAAATCAACGACCCACTATCCGAATTAGCCCTGTATTAAAACATTTGGAAGTCATGAGGAGACACCTTTGTCCAGCAGTTTTATGACGCAGAGCCCTAAGAATATAACTATTACGGTGAGTAAATCGATATGTAATCACTTCTTATAAAGGGCCTAATCTAACCTACTCTTCCGCTTTTATTTACTGATTAATTTCGTTGCGGGATCCAAGACAGTTATTATTTCTTTGGGACTTCGTCGAGCTTCATTGTCTCGGCGTTTTTCTGGTGGTCGCCTCTGTTGATTCTGGCTTTCACGAGTTACCTTAGCTTGGGAATAGTGTGGCGGACTTGTACCATAAAAAACGGATTTCTAAGGTCCTGCTAAAGTGCCAACCCTACCTATGAGTGACATGTTTATATTTTAGCTGATTGTATTAAAGGCTATGTTCGGATGTTATCGCACTGTGATGTAACCGGGAATTCGCGGTGTGCTTTGAATGTTCCCGTGTTTAAGAGGGACCTGTGTTTTGGGATACGGAATGGGGATCTCCGAAACGGATAGTCCTAATTTCAACCTGCTGAGTTAGAGATTTATAGATGGTTTTAGACTGGAATGCAAGTACGGTACTTTTCTACAATGGGACACATGATAATGCGTACTGAGTGCCCTGATGTTTGGCTACAGGAATCGACCACAAAAGCTAGTGATAACTCCAGACTAGGTAGTCCAGCTAAGTTCCAATTTAACAATACTGCCTGACGGTAGTTGTATTTAAATATCTTACTCTCGCGGAAAGCTTTGCTTCCGTGATTAAGATTGATTAAAGTTACGTCAGGCGTTAATGTGTAGTTTGTATGTAGTAGGTACTGTAACAAACTAAAGAAACTGAATTGGTAATTAATCAAAACAAATTAACAAGTAATCAAACCAATAATAAGAAATTGAATTAAATTAAGAGAGACTAAAACTAACTTGTAGTGATATAACTTTGAGCTGTTAAAGATTGTACGACTGTGAGCTTCACATATATAACCACAGAAAAATAACCATCAGTTTTAAACCAACACATTATAAACTCCATCGTAAAGTTTCACGTCAGTTACTTTAAACCAACAGCCACCTAATAAACCGTATTTACAACACAATACAATTTACAATAAAGACAATACAAAAACATTACGAAACCAATAAAATAAAACAAGGAAATAGACGTCTTAAAACAAGAAAAATAAAACTACAATCGGAACATAAAGCTCATCTTAAATTTTAACCCTCGACACTTTACATGGGTCGTTTTCGCCAAACGACACGATGTTCTCGCCAAAAACAAACAGAATTATATATTAAATAGCCAATAACAATAAGTATTCGAAAGATGTGGCTCTGAATGGTTTTTATAATAAAATACGTAAAGTCGGGAGTCGGGTGTTGTAAAAAAATTACGAATGGTGCTGTAAAAATGTTGATTACTCCGGCAGATGGGTGTAGTGTGTGTTTTTGGAGATGAAAGGCAAGGAGTGAGTGGATGGCTGTTTTTGGTCAGTACCGCTACTGAATAAATTATTGTCCCGAAAGCCGAAAGTGTGACAACCAAAATTAAGGAAGGAATAATTTGGTGGTTTTGGCCGTCGGGGCTGTGGATTGTCACAAGGGCGAAGAAGGAACATGGGTTTGGTTTTTAGTCAGTAGAAGTCTGACACTCCCCTTCGCTCTGCCCAAGAGCGGGGGGGGGGGGTCATATGATGATTTTCAGGGGTAATTTTGGTCACAGGCTTTACCCAATAACTGGGATGTAGATGTCATACAGGCAGTTACTCCTTGAAAAGCATTGACAGCTGCATTCGGTTAGACTGAAAGATGGCACCCTCAACATACTTGGGAAAAGGCTAAGCTGATGATTATGACTGATTTTGTTTTGTGATTCTCTTTCAGAATTCTCACATCGAAAGAAAAACAATGGCTTAGTTTTAATCACCTTCTAATAAGCTATGGATATTGAATGCTGATATTAAAATTAAAATCTTTCAATAAAATATTTATATCTAAACTACTAACCAGATTAATTTATTCAATCGGCGTGTTCAAAATACACACCAGTTAAGGAAATATTATGTCAAAAGGTATGTATGGCCATAATCTATAAATAGTATTTTGGGAAAAACAAAAAAATATGGGGAAAACCTTTATGGTAAAACCATCATGGTTTTAATTTTATGTATTGGGGAAATCAAACAGTGACATAATACATGAAAATAAAAAAAAAACCTACTATGAGTTATTGTGTTACCAACAACATTTTTAGAGTACTTTGTGGGAAAAGTTTACTAAAAACATCAGATTCACACATTGGAAACAATTAAAATTCGCATCAATTTTTATGTATTCCCTTACCCTTAACGAACTAAAATTATTTACTTTATTACAAAATCATAATTATGTTACTCAACCTTTAACATCCAGTAATAACATGTTATATTTAAAGTTAACACCAATGCACATAATTACAATAAATCCAACGAAACACACATTGAATCAATATAAAATTACAAAAGTGAAACAATGCAATTATCATTTAACACTTAAATGTAGAACATAATTTTGTCGAATTTTTCGTTTAAAACAAACTTTTACACTATTAGCGTCAGATGGTATCGTGTAGATTATATGAAGATGTGTATTCCTGTCCTATATCAAAGGAAATCATGATTCAGAAGGTTCACTTCTCGCCAATTAACGATAAAGCCAGCCAAGGCGTTCCGTCATATGGCTTCCGGCCACCGTAGCCGCGGGCCTGTGGACGGTGAGTAAGGCCGGACGGCGAGATAGCCATCTCGCCGTCCGGCCGTCATCATGACGGCAACAGACCGTGTCGGCGCGGCGGTGCGTTCGTGTTCCACGCGTGCCTCAAAGAGATGAGAGATGTCCGTCAGGGCTGCGGATTATCGAAAGAGATGACGTGGCCTCGGCACGAGGTCGAAGAAGGAACATGGGTTGGTTTTTAGTCAGTAGAAGTCTGACACTCCCCTTCGCTCTGCCCAAGAGTGGGGGATAATTGATGATATTCCACCCAATAAAAAAAAAAAGACGTTCCGTCATCTTCTCCTGGGTCTTCCGCGCCGCCGTCAGGGCTCCAGTACTAAGGTAGGCGCAACATCGACAAAAGACAAAAGGAGGCCTTTGCCCAGAAGTGGAAAATATAAGGCTAACAAAAAAAAGTTCACTAAAATCTTGGAAAACAAGACAAATCGAACCGTCTCAACAAATTTTTCTCATTTCGTTATTTAAAAAATGACCTTAATAATGTTTTCATGAAACTCAAATTGAGTTGGACGGGTCACCTAGCAAAGCGCTGCGTTGGACTGAGTGGCGTCCAAGGAATGGAAAGAGACGTGTTGGCCGTCTGGCGGTAAAATGGGCAGACGACATTGTTGTCATTGCAAGAATTTCCTAGATGAGGCTGGCACAAGAAGAAGGCTTGTCTAGACAAAGAGATGCATATATTCACACCCAGTAGTGGGTGAATTCAGGTTGTGGATGATAAATGTTTTTTATTTTCTGGTAAGTCCAAGAAAGGCTCAAGAAATTCATAGTTCAATAAGTAAAAAAATACATAATTACGTCCTAATTAAAGCTTGATTTCTTTTGAAAACATAAAAAAAATATTTAGGAATATTTGAAAAATGTAACAAAAAGTAAGGTAGAAAACTATCCCGTCGAGGCTGTGGATTGTCGAAAGGTTAACGCGGCTCCGACACAAGGGCGAAGAAGGAACATGGGTTTGGTTTTTAGTCAGTAGATGTCTGACACTCCCCTTCGCTCTGCCCAAGAGCGGGGGGAAAATATTTTGATTTTGAATAGACGACAGGACTATTTCGAGTCAATATTCCTTTTCCTACAGGACTTATTAGAAAAAAGTAAACGTACATTTAGTAAATTTCCTTCCACGTAATACTTCTGAAAATTAATATTCCGAATTCAAATCAAAAGAATCAGTAGTAATGAGTGTTCGATGTTAACGTCGGTTTAAATCATGTTTCGATTATCGTTAAAACAAGGATCCTTGATGAGTCAGTAGCATTTAAAGGATTGACTTTAAATTGGATTGCTCCTTTTTGGATTTTCGGGAAGTATTCGTGATTTATGGCTTAGTAAATTATTGTTTTTTACACCTGTGCTACATGCAATTAAGAATATCCTGTTTAATTTGTGGTTGTAACTGTCTTTATTAATGTGGTTCCTGTAGGTAAGTTTATTAAGCGGGAAATTCTGCTTTTGCAATGATATCATTGTGTTGAACACAAGAGTTGCACATACATTTGTGTCATGTGAATTTGAATGTTTGTAAACGCACCCACCACAATAAAGGAGAAATTCCTAGTGTGGGGCAACGTTTTATAAAAAAAAAAAACATACAGATATCTTTTCACCAGATGGAGAATAAATAGTGCGATCTTGTGGAATTTATCCGGGGATAAGAAGCGACGGAACACCACATCTTGCGGCCAAAAATTTTCTTCCATCGCCGATTGGAGATAGCACGTTGGTATGCACACCATATATTTGCACACCTCGTATGGCTATAATACAGTTTTTTTTTTGTAATAACATCCTCTGAACCTGTGTTATGCAAATAAATGATTTGATTTGATTTGACCACAAACGCTTTTAAATTCACGTTGCAGTGCGAATCCAGCAGCTGAACTCTTGGCATGTACTTCAGACAACGTACCAGTAGAAGGTAGGTAATGACGGGCTGCAAGTTGTTCAAAAGAGATACCGCGGCTTCGGACACAAAAGGCTAAGAAGGAACATGGATGGTTTTTACAGCCATTTGATGTTCCCAGAGCGGGAGGAGTTATTTGATGACCCTACAAAAAAAAAAAAAAAAAATGTAGTTAATGCCAAAACATGTTGCGGAATCTAAAGAAAGAATCAGTGCGGTCCTGAAACTCAAAGGGCATTTTTAATATATATAATAAACATTTATTTCTCTTCCACAAAGGTGCCTTTAAACTATGTATACACTAAATCAGATAAAACCTTTGTGGGAGACTGGTATCTGCACTAAGAAAACCCTGTCACACAGATTACGAGGCCCCCCCCAAAAAGAGTTAAAAGTATTAAATATTTAATGGTAACAACTTATTGTAGGTAGGTAGGTCCCGATGTAGGTCACACGGCTGCCAAGCTCAAATGGAACTGGGCTGGCCACATCTGCCGCATGCCGGAGGAGCTGTGGGCCAAAGCAACCACGCAATGGGTGCCAATCAGCAGCAAACGACAACGCGGCAGGCCCAGAAGGCGATGGCGGGACGAACTGGATTCTTTTTGCAGAGATTGGAAAACCGGAGCACTGGATAGGGATAAGTGGAAAGAGGGAAGGGAGGCCTTTGCCCTGCAGTGGGACACAAATGGCTGATAATAATAATAATAATAATAATAATAATAACAACTTATTGCAACCTTTGGTAGAAGAAACAGTAAACAAACAAAGGGGAAAACCAAATTTACAAACTTAAATTGTTATTATAAGTGCACTGGTTGAGTGTAGTATGGTGTGGTGTGATGTAGTGTGGTGTGATGTGATGTGGTGTGGTCTGATGTGGTGTGTTGTGATGTGATGCAGTGTGGTGTGATGTGATGTGGTGTGGTGTGATGTGATGTGGTGTGATATGATGTGATGTGGTGTGGTGTTTTGAGATGTGTGATGTAGTGTGGTGTGGTGTACTGAGGTGTAGGTTAAAAACAAATTTATCTTAAAACATTAGGAGGAACACGGACGGGGTTTCGTCAGTAAGAGTCTGTTACTCCCCCTGCACAGCGAGACTCATTTGATGATTTCTCATCCACAAAAAAAAAAAAAACGTCTGCCAAAACAGCGAACAAAACCTCAAATTGCCAATACGCAAAATTAGTTCAAAAAGGTAAGCCGCCTTGACGGCCCCAACCAAAGTTATTGATATTGTACCCATCAAAATACGCCTCATAACCATTCATATCAGGATCGTTTATATTTAAATCGACCAAATTTAAATTCGCTCGATTCCTTGCATATTTTATCACGATACATTCAAAATGAATTCTGTATACGATATATTTTTTAAATTATCTCATTCTGGTGTGAAACTCAATTTCGTATATGTCAATTGAATCGATTGTAAAATCGATACGTAATGTTCTCGATTTACATTATCTTACGATTTTTAATTGTGTCCGTACATCCAAAAACGCAGTGGGTACGACTTTTATTTGGTTTCTTTTAAAATTGAGTCGGTTTTATGTGGTTTTTTGATGCGAATTTTAAATTTAATTTTGAATAGTTTGTTTAAATTAATTTTGTGGTTTTGAATTGGTGTTTACAAAGACAATACGTACAAAATTTATACAGGCTCTATGTTTTTTTTTGTAATATTGAGAATAAATTACACAAAAATAATTAAGGAAAATGCTTCTAAAAATGTTCGCTCCACTCGCGTTTTTAAACTTAAGCTCTCATAATTAATAACATTGTTCTGAATTGTTTATGCATAATTTAACAAACTCATTTCAATAATAACATTATACAGTGTAAACCAGAATTCGAAAAATAGAAAAAATTACATTAAGAAAAGAAGAATTTCAATTAAAGTCCCTAATTAAAAACCTAAAACAAATAAACAAAACAATCTTCTTCACCGCATCAGAATTCGAAAACTTCAAGCCACCATTAATAGCTCCAATTCTCAGCACAAAAACACTTAAGTATAAACCGCAAAACAAACAAAGTACCATCCTACTATCCACAAATAGAAACAAATCATTGTCCCCACATTATCTCCGACCATTCATGCCTTACCAAAGGAAACCAGAAAACAATGTTCATTAAACGAATACCAAAGTAAGAGTCCGTTCAAATAATTGCTGCCTACATTTAGACGCGCATATCCAATTCAATAGGAACAATTTGTCGGTCCAGCCTTTAGTAGTCTGCTTTAGAAATTCAGACATTTCCAAAGGTCCGCATGGAGAGTTCTGATACCTCGTTAGTTATCTTGCGTTGCCACTAAATAATTGTAGCAGAACAACTCTAGAACAAACCTACACACAACTTTAAACTCAACCTAGAAGACGATAAAGATACAATTCGACTGGGAGACACACTCGACTAAGAGTCTCCTTTTAATAGAATTTTTAACTTAGCAGCAGGCGATAGAATTGAAAATGAAACGAGCTGCTAGATTTTTTATTAAATAAACCCTACATTCAATAGTGATACTTATACAGATAACACCAAAGCTCTAAATGAAGTAGATTAAGTAATAGAGGTTGTTTTTGATACTCAGTGCGGTACGGAAGCTAGAGTAATTTAACTGTCTACAGTCTTTATTTACTAGTATTGAGTGATATATTTACAGACAAATGTGATGTTTCAAACAGAGGTTTTGTTGTGGAAGATATTTCTGAACTATTTTTGCATTAGATACACTGGCATGTGTCTTGTAGGTTGAATTATCCCTTCGTTCAGACTCTTAAGACGTGGAAAAGGCTAAAAACAATAATGATGTTGTTGAAACATTCTTTAGTAAAGATTGTTTATATCGATCATAATCTAAAGAAAATTTACTGGAAGTGATTAAATTACCATGCGCGTGTTGGGTATTTTATTAAAACAGATTTTTTTTCGAGAGCTGCGTTTTTTGCAATATAAATGTCAGTGGTTTGTCCCAAATCTTAATAGATCTAAGAGCTGTATAGAAATAGAAGTTGTTTCTTAGAAAAAATCATGACATTAAAATTATTTATTTTATTTAAATCTAGATCAATTCCTGATGAAAACACCCAATAATACTTTGCCCAGCCCGGGAATTGAACCCAGGACCTCATGCTCAGCAGTTACTACTAGACCATCGAAGCAGTCAAAATATTTAATATCAGTTGAGTTTGGTTTATTCATTTTAATAATCAGGTTTAGAAGTTTACTGATCGATATTGATTAACGGGCATAAATCATAATCATGAAATTTAGATCGCAGAAGTCGTTCAATCGATTATACTGTGGGAAAAATAAACAACTTTCCCGCTATTTTGTTTGTAGCTTGCAATTTGGGCCATTGCACCAGTGCATGTCAAATGCTCTGAACACGTCGTTAATCGATTTAGGAGACATGACAATCCAATTTTTGATGTTTGATGGTTCAATATTATAATTTAAATTAAGGTGGAACTTTTATCATTCCCGTTTTGATTAAATCTGTTAAAGAAATAAATATCACGTAGGAACCAACCTTATTTTTTGATCTACCAATAAGTATATTTTGCCAATGTGGCGACTCTTCGGAGAGGTCTATGTCCAGCAGTGTACGTCTTTCGGCCGAAATAATGATGATAATCTTATAATTACTAATTAAAAACATAATACAAAAGCTGTTATTCCTTTACGCTTATGTAGTTTTTGTACACAGTAAACGGAATGATAAAACCAAAATTAAATAAATGATCCGTCATATTTTTTTGATAAGACTTCAACAGTTCATACAAATTGTTAACACCAGTTACAATGTAACATTCAAGCAAAAAGAGTATGAACTTAAAGAACCAGAATACTTTAAATGACTAGCAATAGACGTAAAACACGATGACGGTGATAAATTTAAACTGGAGCCATTTAGACTGCCTTACACAACTCCACACGAAGATACCGACAGTTTTTCTAACAAGCAAGAAGCTGGCATTAATCGAACATATCGGTACCTTACAAACAAAGAAAAATAGCCCACACCGACCAAAAATAAGACTTTAAATCATATTACTAGAAAGTAATAAATTGTAATCAATACTACGGACATTAATGACACCAATTAAATAATCGTTAAAAAAACGATACTTATCTGTTATTTCCGAGTTTTATTTATTACTCGATTGCATGTTCTAGTATCGAGTTATTTATCGATTCCATATTAGCTTCTCAATAAGTATACTAACATATACCCGAAGGGAAATTCAAGATCATTTTTAATGATATTTTGAAAGTCAACGTCAGATTAAAAGGAATTATTGGTAGTATTTAATGAGATTATTTATCGGATTATTTAAATTTGATACGTAGTTGGTTTAACTTGGATAATAGTGTCGCAATTTGAAATTATGATCGAGCTGGAATACAAGCTATTTTTTTCGAGCCCGTTATGGAAAATATATGGAAGTCGATTTATAAGACCACCACTATTTTAGTCGTCTGTCGTATTTATTGCCTTAGATAGATATCACCTGGATCGACTTAGAAACCTATAAATATCTAGTCTTACTTTTATGTTACAAGCCAAACAGAAACTGTTAATCTGTGTGGTCAATTCTTCAAAAGATCTTTTCAGACACTAATCTGCATGATTCTTATTATGATTTGACCAATATTTTCGTTCGATTATAAACGAGACAGTGATTTCTGAGATTGTTTCAGGCGATTCTTCTCAGATTAGGCAGTATAAACACTTACCAAATTACAGATATAAATATGACTAATAAACAAAGACATATTTTAGCTTTAAGATTCGAAAATAATTATATTAAAAATCTTCTCCTACTCTGATTCATTGAATTTAATGTCCAAAAACAAACTATCTTTAAAAATACCAACATTACAACACTTTCAACCAGTAATATAAACGTCAAATAATCACCAATAAAAACATTAAATCCTTTAATAAGCACAACATTCTCCTGGCAAGCTTTCTTCAACATTGTTACCATCATCAACTTTGTTACCAGTTTCTTGAATTTCAAAGAATACGTGAGATATGAATTAAATGGACAGATATCGTCCGAAGATCTCATCGTAATGGGTCCCTATATCTTTTTAATTGGAAACCTTTTTTGCCTGGACACATATCTCGTGGGGAAGCGTGGTGAGAAAAACACATGCCTTTATGTATACCATTCATCTTGGTGAGTGGGGTGTGGGATAAGGAAGAGGCTTTGGGTGGTATTGAGAAAGGTGTCGGAGAAAGTAATGAAATTAATTGGAATGGTGGTAGTGAAAAAATTGGAGTAGAGGCATATAATGGTGTTATGAAGGATAATGATTTAGGAAGACCAAAGAAAAGATAGATGGATTGCAAGAAGAATGAAATGAAGTTAAAAGGAAGCTCTACTTGGCGGGGGCACTATGATGGCGTAACAGTTGACAGGGGAGAATATAAGAAAATAAGGTGTTGTGCCGACCCCAAATAACATTTAAACGAGGGCGAAGTGATGATGACGAGTAATAAAGAAGTAGGTATGGAAGAAAGAGACATGCTATGACAACCCGAAATAAATTGGAATACGGGCAGGACAATGATGATGATTTCTATCAAAATATCTTAGCTAATGAAGTCATCTTCATTTTCAAAATAAATTCAAATAATTTTGTGTTCATTCAAATCGCTCCGCTCATTCTCCTAACTTGACCCACCCCCATCTGAAGCAGCGTAAGATATTAGTAAGTCCCAAGTGTCGATATTACCGTTTCTATACAAAATGGTGTGAGATTCCTAGGCGGTCGTTCAATATAAACTATCGCGATTTGTTCAGCTATTTGTAAGCTTCGCGGCCACCATATAAATGTGCGTATGCGGCTTTAACTTGTTCCTTATCAACCTGTTTTTATAATGTTTCCTTTTGTTTATGTTTCCGTTGAAGTTTTGTTAATTGGCGTATTAGCGCTGTATTGTGTTTAATTGATTATGATGAACTATTATGTTGTTAGGTTGACGCTAGCTTTTTGTTAGTTGACTTTAAATTATCTTTTTTTGCTTCTTTCTTTTTATGGTTGGTTTGATATGGTTCGGTTTGCCTTATCTTGTTCTCTTAATCGTTATCTGTTGATTTACTCACACTTAGAGATAGCTACATTCATTTTGGAACCTGTATGTAGATCCTGTCTTTGTCATCTTGAAATGTGATCACACAAGGGTTTTTTTGCAGAAGACCTATCGATAAAAATCAATTATCACCGTTTGTGTTGAAGACAAATAATTATTATAATTAAGATTGTTGTAAGTTTTTAAACCGACGTGGTCACTTGCATTATCATTAACACTGAAACGGAATATTTACCAAGTTAACTATTATTTTTTAAGTTCCCGATGTTTTATTTCGGCGCAAAACCATGTAATGGATAAACGTTTATGAGCAGACAAAATAGGTCTAACCTCTTTCTTAACCGTTTTTTAAAACAAATAGTTAACATGTTAAATATCCTGTTTTCAGTGATAATGATAATAATGCATAAGCTATTAGTACTTTGCTGATTATATCCTACGTATTAAATAATAGTCCCTCCTGACCGTTTTCGGTCACGGCGGCCAATCTTAGTGGAGATTAGCCAACTGCGCGGGAGATATTATAGTGCACAAGTGTGTGCGCAGGCACAAGTGCACTCTCTGTTCCTTTTCTCTCATAGTCCGATGGGACGGCAATCCGACACGACCGGAGAGAGATCAGGCGCAGGACCAACGGCTTAACGTGCTTTCCGAGGCACGGGGGTATTATACCGCCAACTTCCAAACTCCGGGCTACTACTGGAATATTTCTAATGAAATACCCAATAGCACTTTTTGTCCGACCCGGGAATCGAACCCAGGACCTCATGCACAGCAGTCGCGCTTGCGACCACTAGACCAACGAGGCAGTTTTACGTATTAAAACTGACAGCGTTAAGGAACAGCTTTTTTAAGCTTTTTATAGTTACGTTGTTAGTTTAATGGATTAAAGTCCATTTAAAAATAAAACCAATTATTTCCTCATCGTCTAACTGAAATTATTTAAAAAATCATCAACCTTCTAAATCACCCAGTTTAATCAACCGAACGACACATTGTTTTAATCCAATAAAATGACATAAGTTTAATCAAAAACCAAAGCAATCGAACCGGTTTTATGGTTCCAATTAAAAGGGAATAAACTGGCACCTCCCATGTTGATATCAATAATATTCAATAAGCAAAGCCGTGAGAGATCCATTTGTATTTGTTCCTACCGCTGCGAATGTGGTACAGATTAAATATGGCGAAGAAAGGACATTGTTTTTATTTCCCAACATATGTCGCACGTATCAATGATATTCTAAAGAAAGATACGCCATGTTCATACTGAATGGCGTTCAGATATCGTTGCGTTCTACGACAGGGATAGATAATACGGAACGTTTAAGATAAAAAGAGATAGCTAGTTACTAAACTGCACCAATTGCCGTAGTTTGTCCTCAACAATTTGTGCGTGCTAATGCGATATCTACCTCTTTTCATTTATAATATCATTGGCACGTATAGATAGAGATTTTTCTGTGACACTCTTCTTCGTCCTGTTTTTACTAGCCTATAATATGTTTCTTGATTACTTCCAGGTTGCTATTAATATCATGTGTGACGTCTGAGATCTATCGATCTATCCTAAATTGCTTTAAGTCCCTTGGGTCGAGTAGATTTAAGGATTTAGAAAAAAAAAACCCTAGAAATATCAACGAAAATGTCATCATTTTTTAAACCAAGTTGTGTGACGTTCGTTTTAGGGCGACTTAAGAAAATTCCAAATTTGGTTTACAGAAGAGCACTGCAGCTATCCTATAGAAATTCGATATGTTCCCACAGCTGGGACATCGGCGTCCTCTCTTTGAAATGTATTGATGTTGTAATGTAATTAATATGGTCCAGCTACGTAAACGTTTAAATTAGTCTGACTAAGTAGGCATGGTGTACAACGACTATTGTATCACATAATAGCCCATAGTGTAGCACTTTATGGTAATTGAAAATCATGGTAACCCGTAAACGCGTGCCATCGCTGGACAAGAAAGGACCCATTTCTTATGGAGAAATGTAAATTAATGGTCGTTTAATTTGTACTTCTTTAAGCATTATTTGTAACAGAAACTACAATTCACATAAGTCCATGGACAAAATAACCTAAACATATTTTATTTTTGTAGTTAATATTTTATATCTGGCAGATGATTCCAAAAACAATCTATACGATTTTGATTTTGTAGTGTAGATAGTCCCTAATAACAGTGGCGATTGTAATGCCCGTTTTCATTAAAGCCTCCTAAATACAAACCGTTGGTTGCAAAACTTTTTTACGCTTGGCTCAGCACTGAGAGCTCAAAAACCAACAGATTCTCGCATCTGTTGGGGTCTGTTTCTAGAATCACCAGATGCTACACCATATTTATTTTTTACGCGTCACATTTTTTTTTTTATTATAATTTTTTTTTTAAACGTTACACCCCACACTAGGAATTTCTCCTGTATCGTGGGTGCGTTCACAAACATATAAACTCACATCCACAAATACCTAAATACCCAGACCCGAAACAACTATCTGCAGGTCATACAAATATTTGTTCCGTGCGGGGATCGAACCCGCGACACGCAGCGCAGCAGTCCAATCGCTTAGCCACTGCGCCAACCGTGCCGTCAATTTTTCGCCGTTTATTTTATTTGGAGCGACTGCCTATCTGACCACCACAACCCAGATAGTACTTGATATACCATGTCTCTTGGTAAGACTGGTTGTCAGACTTTCAGGCCAATGACGACTGTCAAAGATCTACGGACAACATACGGCTTAACGAGCTTTTCGAGGTACGGAGGAAACTCGGTATTAGTCGGTATATAATGGGTGGTTACCAATCTCCAAACCAACCTAGGCGTAGCGCAGTTTAACGCAGCTTAACCTTATCTATCTATCTTCTATATAAATAAAGAGAGAAGTCCTGACTGACTGACTGACTCATCAACGCCCAGCCCAAACCCTTGGACCTAGAAAGCTGAAATTTTGCACAGAGGTTTCCTTTTTAATGTAGACAAGGAATCAGGAAGGATTTTTCGAAATTCAACCCCTAAGGGAGTTAAATAGGGGATGAAAGTTTGTATGGAAAATCGTCATTTTTGTAGTTAAACCGACATCCACGCGGGCGAAACCGTGGGCAAAAGCTAGTGATTGATACAAGTAACTGTTATCAAATTATTTGCCTCGAAGTCCTCGTCATACTGCTAGTGGAAAAGGTATGAAATATTTTAATGTTGAATTAAGCTTCCAGTTATCAGCGATATTATACCTATTTGCACGTCTGCATATTTGTTCAAATGATTGCGTATTACTACTGTGGCTGGGAATCAAATATCCAACGGGGCTAATAAATTTGCGGAGAGCAATCGGTTCTGCTATTAGCTATATGAGATATTTGTTGTTTGCCAATTACACAGTATAGGTAGTCGATAAATATAAGATATTCTGCGAATATGGGAAAGAATAATATTTGGAGTTAGTAGACGCCAACTCACACAAATCTCAGTGTAAGACACGTCAATCTTCTGTATGTTGAGTATTTCTTACTATTTGACTACTATCAAAAATATCAGATATTTTTCTGGGATTTTTCATTGTACAGGGTCGATCTTTAGGTTAAGCCGCGCTCGCTCAGGTGGGTCTATAGATGGGTGAACACGTTACATACCGAGTTTCTTCTTTGCCTCGGAAAGCATGTTAAGCTGTTGGTCCCGGCTGCCATATTATGAGATCTTAAGCAGTTGTTACAGGTAGTCAGTGACCAGAAAGTCTGACAACCAGTCCTACCAAAGGGTATCATATAAACCAGTATTAACTGGGTTGTGGAGATCAGATAGGCAGTCGCTGCATGCGCTGCATCCGGTTAGACTGGAAGCCGACCCCAATATAGTTGGGAAAGTCTAGGCAGATGATGAGTTCCACAGCTAGCGAATACCCGCAGTATCGCACCCGTGGATCCTGTATTTTTACCACGGAAACGTACAATGTACTAGCAGTACTAGCGCGATACAAAGTTTTTTTTAGTTCTAATCCATAAAACCTACCACCACCAGCATACCTACCAGTGGACGTCTTTTGGCTGAAATGATGATGATGATGATGATAAAACCTAATATGACCCTGTTAAACTGACAAAGTTATTTTTGTATTAATGTGTAATGTTGAAGAATTCCTCTGATGTCACTGCGGAATACCTAATTCATGAAGTTTTAAACCTAGAAGAAATTCATTTTACAAGAACAAAACCAAAAAAATACATTTACATCCCAGCTGGACATTTAAAAACACCTCATTAATATTACTAGAGCCCCATGTAGGAAGGTTGGCATAACTTGCAAGAGCACCAACACACGATCATAAATTGAAATCTGATATTGACATAAATAAGGGGGATTCCATACGTGACGACGGACGACGTCGCATGTGTGATATTATCGTCGCAGCTATCCGAGCCCTTATTTATTGTGTTGATATTAATTGCAAATATGTTCACGATAGTTTTATGTACAGTTGGAGAGAGAGATTGGTATGCAGGAAGCTTACTTCAATTTTTTAACGTGTTTTTTTTTCAAATAATTTTCATCAACTCTTATGATGACCAGTTGCTGAACAAAAGCCGGTTTATCCACAGTGAGTAGTACAAATCTCATCATGTTTCTTCAGTGGCTTATCTGCAAAGCTTTGAAAAAATATGGATTGTCGACAGATGATTGACGAAAACGAAGATTTTTTAATAACTGACC
Source organism: Diarsia mendica (assembly GCA_949316265.1). Classification (NCBI taxonomy): domain Eukaryota; kingdom Metazoa; phylum Arthropoda; class Insecta; order Lepidoptera; family Noctuidae; genus Diarsia; species Diarsia mendica. Next base: position 21,373,517 of record OX438904.1, on the reverse strand, counting down.
AAGGAAAGAAATCAACGCGTGTTAAAGATGCATGGCAGAAAAAGATGCTTTTCAAACTACGATATAAGAACATTACAGAGGACATAGGAATCTGGCAATCGGCTTTATAGAGTTTATTATATCTGCAAGGACTTATTGAAATAAGCTTTTCGGTAGCGGACTTTTGAATTTTCCACAGGCGATAACGCTGACAGAATACACCCTTAATTGCCTTACATTGGTGCCTTAGAGCTAAAAAATATATCAAACACCATCAAACATTGCCACGCAGTAGAATCATGTTTACCTTTACCTGCACACCAATTCCTTCCGCCAACAGTACCAACATGTAAGTTGGTTCCAAACATAATGTTGGTGTTGAATATGGATGTTATCAAGGTCTAGGTTTAAGGTTGGTTTGTTTATGTTGTTACGTGTGTCGATATGGATATGGATGTCGATGAAGTTTAACTGTGGATGTTGGTACTGTTTTATTTGTTTGAGACTAAAATTGACATGGGATGATGTAGCGTGTGGGTATAGGTGTGTTTTATTATGTTGGAAGATGTAGCTTAAAACTGTTATAAACATAACATAACATCACGCTTCTAATCCCCTAAGGTTAAGGTCAGAGTTGTACCTACAAATACACTCACATTTTGCCAGTTATTTTAGTATGTTACCGTTATAAATTAAGTTCTATAATATTGATCATTTACGATTTATTTTTCTCAGTACGGTTTATCTAATATTTATATTGAAATGATGATGCTTTATAGGTTGTGTGAAGCTTGATACGATTATAGCTACAAAGGAGCTGACTGCTGACATAGCGTGTAATAGAAATTTATGGAAGACTAGCTTTTGCCAGCGGCTTCGCCCGCGTAAAAAATGACGATTTTCCATACAAACTTTCATCCCCCATTTAATTCCTTTAGGGATTGAATTTCGAAAAATCCGTCCTTATTCATGCCTTATTCCTTGTCTATATACATTATAAAGGGAAACTCTGTGCAAAATTTTAGCTTTCTAGGTCCATGGGTATGGGCTGGGCGTTGATGAGTCAGTCGGTCAGTCAGTCAGGACTTCTCTTTTTATTTATATATATATAGATAGATATCTTGCGCTAACCCCAAATAAATTGACAAATTGACAGTGGGCAAAAGAATCAGGATCAGGAGAAAAGCTTGGTTTCAATTTCTATAGATATGTAATTATTTTGCAGGCGTCACTTTGAAAAAGTCCAGCAAGCATCAAAATCATAATAATATCTCGTTTTACAAACAAATATGTTAAAAACCACCCGGTTTCCGAAGCAGTTACGTTCAAGAGACCATGCCGTGCTCATAGCATAATAATATAAACATTTGTCACTGTAGCTAACAATGGTCTTAAGTTTAACAGGACATGACTTGAGTCGCATCTGCGTATAAAATAATTTGAATTCATGAACGGGTAGAGATTGTAGTGAAATATGGCTGAGAATTTGTCTAGCATTGTTTTAATAAAGGTTAATAAATTATGAATCTTTAATTGTTGAGGAAGCTCTTGAAAGTACGGAATATGAGATAATGGGAAGTTATTACTGGTACTAAAATAAATATTATTCGTTTATTTTAATATTGCTATTCGGTAAGATACTAAGGTTTTTTTCAATTGAAATTCTATATATTATATTATCTATCTATATATATAAAAAGAAAAGTCCTGACTGACTGACTGACTCATCAACGCCCAGCCCAAACCCTTGAACCTAGAAAGCTGCAATTATGCACAGAGGTTCCCTTTAAAACGTAGACAAGGAATAAGGACGGATTTTTAGAAATTCAGCCCCTAAGGGATTTAAATAGGGGATGAAAGTATGTTTGGAAAATCGACATTTTCACGCGGGCGAAGCCGCTGGCAAAAGCTAGTGTTTAGTATATAAGGTCCCATTAAAATAGGTGGACAAATTTTAACACATCGTTCAGTAGGTCTAACCGTTATATTAATACATACAAAAAAAAAACATTAATTATATAAAGTGTTTTTTTTTTTACTTATAATAATAAATTGCCGTCATTCTAGAACAAACGCATCCTTTATGAGTAGGTACATAAATGCGATTTTCTAATTATTATTATTTACCATCGTCTTTATTTTGGTGGTCTGAATGATTTCTGATTTTTTTTTCACCTAATTTAATAAGACCATTGATAATTATAACATATCGTCACGCCTGTAATCCCCGAAAGGTAATGCAGAAGTGTACCGAATACCACCTACATTTTACCAGTTATGTTTAAGTTCCATATAATAGGGAGCGAGCTTATTGCCATTAACCGGGCACAGATCCATACTTCGCGGCTGCCACTGTGAAATCCGTGGTAGAAAAACTCAACAATTTAATTGACCCGGAAATTGAACCCAGGACCTCTCAGTATCAGCTCAGCAGTCGCGATTGTGACCACTAGACTAACGAGGCAGTCAGTGTATTTGATTTGATTATTTATGCCTTATTTTATTTTGAGCTTACTTAAATTTTATATCGCCGTAAGTTGCACTTTCGCCGATTGTCTCTAGTTAAATTTTATTACGTTGTCTGTATCCATTTTATTCTGACCTCCGCAACCTGACACAGTATCCACCATTTAGACATAAAACAAAAACTCACCGACAACCATGAAAACTGCCAACCAAACCAGTTAACCCAATAAATATCCGTCAAAAATATAATTGCGGACAAAAAAGAAAATTTCAGTATTCTCTTTAAAGGTTTTAATCAAAACATTGGGGCGGCACATAAAGGGGATAATTGTAGGCAAATTGGTTGGTTGAACAAGGTGGGAGAGGACACTTTTTATTACCTACCCATCTTCCTTATGGCACCCTATCACACCGAACATTAACACTGTGTTAATGTTTTAGCTAAAGTTGGTGTGATTTAATAGATTTTTGAGGTAGTGGTGAGATGTAAACCTTGTCGGCTTGGCTTCTGCACTACACTTACTCTTTTATGTTTTTTTTTTCTGATTAAGTTTATTTTTTATCTGCGAGATACGTAAAGCAGAGTGGCACTGAATAGTTTCCAGTACAAAATAGATTTCCTAATTCATTCATTTTTTTCTTTGTGTTGCATTTTTTCACTGCATTTGCAATTAAATAAGTTTGGTTAGTCTTAATCAATTTCAAACTAAAAATATTTGATTCTTTTAGCTATTAAAAAGTTGATATAAATTTTATTTTAATCACATGCTGGCTGTAGACAACTGTAGTGGTTTAGAGCCAAAGCTCTAGTAGTTCTTTTAGAAAAAAGATAAATTGGAAAATTACCCATCTACTCCAATTTATTTGAGGTCAGTACCGCATGTCTTCCTATTTCATACTTCTCTATTACTCGCCATCTCAACAGTCACCTCAAAAACTAGCTGAAAATATTAATTAATTCCACAAAAAAAAATGATTTTCAGTCAAGTTGTGTTACGAATCTGTGTAATCAACAGCCATTTATAATTCTCGCCTTCACATTTCTGTAGGTGTCAAAGTATGCAGAATATGTCGATTCTCATTACCGTATCATGATTGTGCTGAGCTTATTATCTTATTTAACGATAATTAGGTAATTATTTATTCAGTACACGTAGATTTTCGATGAATAAAAACGTGCGGTGTTAAGTTTGTTAATAATTTTGTGATTTTCGAAACGCTTCAATAGGGGATCGGACAAAAAAAAACTAATTAGTCTGTCAGATAGATTTCCAAAAAATATTAACCACGTATTTTTTCTTTTTTCACGTAAACAAAAAATGAAGACGATAAAGTGCTTCGAAAACTCGTGTGACGTCATATATGATAGTACATTTTGTACCTTTTTTTTTTTTTGGTGGGTGGAAAATCATCGAATGACCCCCCCGCTCTTGGGCAGAGCGAAGGGGAGTGTCAGACTTCTACTGACTAAAAACCAAACCCATGTTCCTTCTTCGCCCTTGTGTCGGAGCCGCGTTATCCTTTCGACAAGCCACAGCCCCGACGGGTACATTTTGTACCTTCAATTGACGTTTCAAGCCCCACTCCATGATCTTTGACGCGCTTTATCTTCGTAAATTTTTATTGTTTTGATAAAACAAAAAACACGTATCCAATATTTTTCGATAAACTAACTGACGGACTAAACAGAATCATATTTTTTTGAGTCAGTCCGATCCCCTATTGATCCCTTTTTAAATTATTATAATTATATCGTTTACTGTAACATCAGTTTTTTTTTATAAAATCTTTTCTTTAGTGTAAGGACTTGTCAACATTTGTCACAATATTTTAGAAAAAAGTAGCCTTCTATTGTATTTTATGAACGTCAAAAACTAACATGCTCTTTACCTAGCAACATAAAATGATACTCCTGCCGTTGCCTCATTCTATTTGTGGTCTACACAACACGTCTTCTTCTTCCATTTTCCCCTGTCAGACGTCATGGCATTATTAACACTTTTCACTTTCAAATCATTCCTCACACAATCAATCAATTGTTTTTGACCTTCTTCTCCTTCTCCATCCATTAACCTTGTATGATTAAATCTTCGTATACCTACACTAGCTTTTGCCAGCGGCTTTGCCCGCGTGAAAATGACGATTTCCATACAAACTCTCATCCCCTATTTAACTCCCTTAGGGCAAAATTTCAGCTTTCTAGGTCCAAGGGTTTGGACTGGGCGTTGATGAGTCAGTCAGTCAGTCAGGACTTCTCTTTTTACCCGACTGCGGCGAAGCCCAAAAGGAGGGTTATGTGTTTGACGTGTATTATGTATGTATAAGTATGTATGTATTTATGTCTGTTTCTTTGTTCCGTCATAACTCATAAACGAATGAACCGATTCGAATGAAATAGGTATTCATCATTAGATTCGTTTTGATGGCGCGAGTGTTATAGGCTACATTAAAATTAAAAAACAAAGAAAAATTGCTGATTTTGGGGGCCAAATCGTGGAGTTCAAAAAATATATTTTTTCCAATACCATCGAGTAGGGTATCAAAATGAAGGGTTTTAAAAAGATATTACAAAAATATACAACACTTAAATGTTTAAAAGAAATTTAAAGTGGGAAATCCTATAGACAAGCACAAAAGTTAAATCATCTGCGAAGAATTTTACGCGACCAACGAAAGAACAAACACAAATGAACTTTTGTCCAAGTTTTGTTTAATTTAAATTGCTTGTTTTTTGCTTTTCAGTTTTTTCAGTCAGGTTTTTTAGTTTTTTAACTACTTTTTTTTTATTTAAATAGATAACAAAATACTACAAAAGAAATATGAAAAATCATTTTTAAAAGTGGAACACTGTTTCAATAACGAGTTCAAGATGCACCAACAACCCACAACCTTTAAAAATACCAAAGACATCGATTTTCACTAAATTATAACACAGAGAAAAAAAACTACCAGCAAAATTACACTTTGCAGTACTTTCTTGGTAATCCAAAGTTATAATACGCACATTCGCAATTGAGACTCTTACCGGAACGTAATGTGTGTAATGAAAGATTGCACGTCCAAAATTGTATGTTACAATAATAAATTTCCCGCGAAATATCAGGTCTGGTACGATTATGACACTTAATTGAAAAATTCGGTTATCGGGATCTGTTTTAAGTGCTTTCGTAGAAAAGACAACGAGCTCGCAGGGTTGACGTCTTGAGTTTTAAAATATTATTTTTGAAGGAAAGGACGTCGTGTGGTGTACAGCCTACTTGTATTTGTGAGAAGTGTTACTTATTTTATGGATTGTTAGTCAAGACCTAATTAGTAATATTTCCTTTATTTTATAAATTCATATAGTAAGGCTGTACTTTGATATTATATACTACCACCAATTTGAGTTATATTATTAGAACTAATGTAGGTATAGAATTAGGTACGTTAGGTATATAAATATACATCCTTGTCTCCATCTTCTAATAAATAAAGAGAGAAGTCCTGACTGACTGACTGACTGACTCATCAACGCCCAACCCAAACCCTTGGACCTAGAAAGCTGAAATTTTGCACAGAGATTCCCTTTATAATGTAGACAAGGAATAAGGAAGGATTTTTTGAAATTCAAACCCTAAGGTAGTTAAATAGGGGATGAAAGTTTGTATGGAAAATCGTCATTTTAACGCGGGCGAAGCCGCTGGCAAAAGCTAGTTTTTTAATAAATCAGTAACTGATTGTAGATAAATTAAATCATTTTATGTTATTTTACATCAATACAAAACCTTGAAACAAATATGAAAGTGCTGATTACAAGCGCATGAAATTACGAAATGTTTATTTAAACTCATCATCAACCTGACAATAAATTCACAATATGGCCGCCGGCCAGCCCTATCAGGTAACCATCCTGTCTAAGTAATGGCCTTCGAATACCCCCTTTTAGTGGTCAGTGTAAACAAGAAAATTGATTTTGAAAGAACCTACGTGAGTTAATACAACCTTACAAGTTCACGGAAACATTTATTTCAGTTAAGACCTGTAGGCTGTACGAGTTGATTCCTTGAGACAACGGGGTTGCAATTAAAAAAATACGCCTTGAAATACCGCCATGTTTTGAGAAAATGAATGTTGAAATTCGGAGTTTAAAATTCGAAGAATTTTGTATTGATTGTTAAATGAAGAGAAGATTTTATAATTATCAAACGCGAAATAATTTAGAAGACATAGGTAGATATTTCTAAAATAATAGATTATAGGTCATATTCGAACTATCCTTCGGGTACACCCACAGGATAGTTCGATTATGCAGAAGCCTGATGCCTCATAGAGAGTTAGCCATTTAGAGAAAAATATCCTGACATTCTCAGTAGAAAACGGTGGACTTTTATGCATAATACCTTTCTGAAGGCAAGCTTACACAATAACAACAAATACATATCGATGCCTATCATTTAAATAAATGAGATCAATATTTTAATCGGAACCAACTCGACAGGTCATTCTGTAAGTCGATTTTAGGGCTCACCGATTTGGCCGTTCGGATTGCAGTACTGGAATAATCAATATTATTTTCGTAAATTGCATTTTATGATAAAAAAAAACTAAATGTGGCACTCGGAGACTGCCGCGGTAAAGCTATTGCATAGCATTTTTTATCAACGTATGCAAATAATTAATTATTTAATTTGACAACCTCAGTTGACAATCTTGTTATTTTCCGTAACCATAGCAACCTGGTTGAATATTTTCGTTACGGAATTTCTGGATTCGCTCTCCACGCTCAAGGCCCGCGATAGAAGCTATGCAATAGCTTAAAAACAAATTGTTTTTTTAATGGCTTTAAGACTGAATGTGAAATTGATTTCAATATTTTACAAAAGTTTCAGTTCAAAAATTTTCTCGTTTTGCTGATTCTTTGTGGTTAACTTTCTTGATATGAGACTCATCCATATTGTAACACGTCTTGGTGTAGTGGTCGCAAATGTGACTTTTGAGCATAAGATCTTGGGTTCAATTCCCAGATCGGGCGAAAGTTGTTTTTTAGTGTGACTTAGGCATAGGCAACGACATTGTAATATGCTCGTCAAGTTTCTGCGACAATTTTTTTTTCCTTTCTTTCATATCATTGTCAATAAGTTCAGCAGTGTAAGTCCCCCAATCAGAACCGACGTTTCATACACAACCGCGTACGATTAATCTATAAATCTGAATAAATCGTACTTAATCGCACGATAGGGATCGCAACGCCTCGTATTAACGCGAAGGACCACCGCAGTGGCGAACAAATATATTGTAAAAAAATTACAAATGAAGAATCGGTACGCAATTATAATTATTGTTTTTTTTTTTGTGAACCTCAGTTGTTGGTGTTCCATATTTGATTTTGAGTGGGTGATACGAATTTGTTTTCTGGAATGTTCAATTTTTTTATTATTTTTCTACATAAATAACAGAGGAACTAAAGAAAAATAACAGAGGAAGAAAAATAAAAGAGGAAATAAGAGAACCTAACAGACAAACAGACACAGTGAACAACTTTATTTTATAATACGCTAATATAGATAACTCAAGTCCACGGCAGCTCTAGAATCCATTTCATGGAACCATAAACTCTTAACGCGGCCCTCATAAATTCCCAACAAAAAAAAAACTAACTTCAAGTAGATTGAAGAAAAGACACTTCCTCCAGTCTAAGCTAAGATCCATCTTAGCCAAACAATGGGCAGTTTGAGTGGACTCATTAAAAATACTGCTACAAATCAAGGGTGTTGGATGTCAAATAATTTCTTTGGAACGTATGACTGTATGGTCCAATTATAATGAAAACAATCATATCATTAAGGGACTCTGGGCCTCCATAAAATTGTTGGCCTTAACAATTGGAATATTGGGATGATGTTCGAAACGATAGATGTGGTACTCGTAGGTTGAGATAAAAGTAAAGCGTATCTACTTCACTTGAAGTATAACACATACAACAGTAAGATTGTTTTATTCTTTGCTTAAATATTGACTTCATATGTCTTAAAAGTGAACCCACATTAGCTCTCGTATCCGGAATTTAGACCATGTTCTAAAATACAGTCAAATGGAGTCAGCGTTAGATGCGATGATACTGGATGTTATGAACGGATGATATGGCAAGAAAAGAGGCACTCCTTTCTTGCCATATCATCTTGAGATGACAAGTAACAGAGAAATAAGGAAGACAAAGGCATTTTGCGCCGACCACGCAAGATAATGTTGATGTTTTAAAATACAGTAAACGCTATCAGCTTTTTTGCAGTTGTCAAGCCAAATTTATACATGTCCTTTAAGTATCAATTTTACTCGACAACTGTCTTCAACCGTTTCCCATCGAAGCTACACGAAGTGGCTTACTCTTTTGCACTTTTTACCCGATTGTTTCTTATTCTCACTTTAAACAGGTACTCGATCTCAATAAAATACCACCTCCACCGAGCACACTTACCTTCCCACCTCCACAACACCTTAATGGACAATTATGCATTGTGTGTTTAGAAGCGGTCCACTGCGAGATTTAGACTGATAGGCCAGTCTCGTTACGTTTCTGAGTTACTAACCCCCATACATACATACCGGCACGCATGCAAATACGTCCTACAACAGATTTATGGCTTAAATGATGGGAGATTAGTCTAAATATACGATTCGTGTGATAATTGATGGTTTGAAGGACAATGATTTAATTAATTTTGATTATTAGTGTTAGTTATGGTTGGACGGTTGATTGATAGAGCTTTGATGTCTGGACTGCGTTTGGTTTCTCGTTTAATTTGCATTATAGTCTTAGGTTTGTTGGAGCTTAGTTTGGCAGGAGCTCGTGGCTTAATAAGAACTGCCACTCAGGTCGATCTTTAGGTAAAGCTGTGCTTGCTTAGGTCAGTCTGTGGATGGGTGACCGCCCGACATACCGAGTCCCGGCTGCCATATACATATATAGATCTTTAGCAGTCGTTACAGGTATAGTCAGTGACCTGAAATTCTGACATCCAGTCTTACCAAAGGGTATCGTATTACCTAGTATTAACTGCGTTGTGGAGGTCAGATAGGCAGTCGGTCCATGTAAAATACTGGTATTCAGCTGCATCCGGTTAGACTGGAAACCAACCCCAATATAGTTGGGAAATGGCTAGGCAGATGATAATATAGTCTTAGGTTTGTTGTGAGAAGCAGGGTTTTAATATTGGTCAATGAAATATAGACAAATACCTTTAACAATATATGTTTTAGATAACATAATCACCCATTCGGCAGAGGTGTACTTAATTGTATAAACCATTTCGTTATTTTGGAATAATGTGCAGTCTATAAAAATATGTGTACAAACACCGAGACAAAAGTATTCTTAGCTAGCTGTGTCCCGCAACAAACAGACACTTAGATACTATTTATTTTAAAAAATGCAGTCTCTTTCTAAGTTTTCTCCATTGATTGCACTTACATACATATCCCGAGTTGATTACTATCCCGTCTTTGCAGGCGAGCGTTTGTTGGTGTCGAATATTACGCTAAGATAAGAAACAATGTTGAAATCTAGATTAAATATAATTCTATATTGCTTATTACAGTCATAACTCATAAATCATAGCTCATGCCTTACCACCTACACAAACGCAACGAAATCCAAAACACTGTCACTCTAAAACGGGACTAAACTACACGAAACTACCAATCCAGCCAATACATATTCAATTTAAGCGATTTTAACAATCGATCGTGACCCAGCAAGATCTCGATATCTCGCCGTATTTATGAATAAATCGCCAGTAGAACGGATCATAGCTCATAAACGGAGTTTGTGAGGAATAGATAAATATCTGGGAATTTTACTGTTTCACGTTTTGTTGTTTCTCACGGTTGTGTCTAGTTGACACTACGGATGGGTCGTGGTTTGGAGGTGTGATGTCCGCTTCGTATTAAAACCTTCAAATATGTTATGAGACGTTTATAATTATGTCATTTCAATGTTGATTGATCGTAGTTCAATAGAAATCTAATTTATCAGAACTTAGAGCTGGTTCCCACAGTTTTTTTTTCCGAAAAGTATCTCATCATGCCGATACAGTAAAACGTGTGGATAGACAGTAAAATGCATCTTTTTCTTATCGGAGCGAGAGCTCCACGAGCTGATCCCACCATCTCCCTTCTTCCATCGGGAGACTAGACGTACTGCAGGGTATCACCGATACCTAGTCGACATTCCACACATTCGAACGAAGCGCTTTGCTGGGTCCTTTATTATGCGCACAGCCAAGGAGTGGAATAGTGGAAAAGTGCCTGTGTCGGTTTTTCCGAGTTCATATAACCCTAATCTGTTTAAGTCGCGAGTAAGCAGGCTTCTACTGGGTAAGCTCGTTCCATCGTCGACATCATCTTGGCGGGCAAGATTGAAGTCAAGAGCAAGCCCATTTATAATAAAAAAAAAAAACAGAAAGTCTAACGACCCCCTAGTATCAGTATTTCTAAACCACTTCAAGGTCCTTCTCCTCTGACAAGGTTTGACGACCGCCATTTGGCGGCCGGGACCACCGGCTTATACGTGCCTTCCGAAGCACGGAATCATGTTTTTATTAGGAATTTTTAATCAAGCCTGCAATGCCCTGGTCAAACTGAAAACAACATCACAATTACAGGCGTGATGTTATAAATGTTATGTTATTGAATTTTTCCAGGAATTAATACTCATCTTCATTGTCCATAACCATTATTGAACCCCAAGAGGAAAAAAGGATGAAAATAAAGCTTATGAACAACCTATAAGACCCCAGCCTTGTCGGTAAATCTAGATAGCTCAAAAATATCGGTGTAAAAAATGTGTCAGAGACCATAAAGCATCATCGCAGCCGTTTACTTCACATTTAGATGCTCATTATCGTTGTCAACGAGAATATTATGCTGTTCTGACCTCTGCAGACAATCGCGTCGTACAATCACTGGTTAATGTGGTTTATACGTGAAATACATAAATTCTTGTTAAAAATGTGAAGAGGAGATTGATCTGTGGGCTGATATCTCGGGTTGTCTGAAATGTTTTGGTGAGTGGGTGAGCTTTCATTTGGCATGTTGGGAGCAACAAATATCGGTTGGGAGGCATTTTCTCCTCTAATAAAATTATACTGGGTAATAGATTCAACGTAGGACATAGTAATTTCGGTAGAGAGTGCAGTACTCATCCTAATAATAAATTAGATACAGACTGTCACACAAAAATAAGTGGTACTAGACGACGTTCTTTAACACACATGATGAGGAGGCTTTGTTTTAAAATATGTAATGGTAATGATCCACCATTACATATTTTAAAACAAAGCCTCCTCCACCGCGACTGTCTATCTGTCTGTTCGCGAAAAACTACTGCACCGATTTTCATGTTGTTTTTACCACTGGATAGAGTGGATCTCGAGGAAGATTTTAGTTTATATAAAAAAAAAAACCACATCTAAGGAAGTTAAACAGGGGATAAAATTGTTGGGATATTTTTCGCCAACCACGCGGGCGAAGCCACGGGAAAAAGCTATTTTTAAATTACAATCTCGTACACAACATAGGCTTTTGCCTGACTCAGCCATCGAGCCCAGTATCTCTCGTTACACAACAGTCGCGATTGCGGCCATTGGACCAATGAGGCAATCAAACATTGAAACATCGGTAAGGGATAACTGCCGTCTTTTATTTGATATTAACTTTACAGATAAACTCGTAAAGTAAAACCGCTTTTATAAGCATGACACATTACGCATATCATTACAACTCCCTCATAATACCATAAAACCTTATCAAAAAGGCGATAAATTTTCTATTTTTTAATCACACAGAGGTGGCAAAGCTAGGCCTTTACTTCTTCCCTTCATATAAGGTAAGGTAGCTTCACGGGGAACTTTAATGGTCCCATTAGGGCTAGAAAAGGCAATTATTGCCTCAGAAACAATTAGTGTACAGAGAAGTTTGCCACGCGGGTACTGACTGGACGGGACTCTGGTTATGGTAAAAGGTATAAAAAATATAGACGGGTTAATTGATTAGTGCATATAGTTAGGTATTAGGAATTGTAGGGTTAGTGTGAGGGTTTGTTTGTTTGTTGGTTGAGGTACTGGTTAAAGAATTTGGAAACTAAACATAGATCAAATTAAGTACCTAATTTATCTTATTTTCAGATGGCAGATTGCTGACTTACGAAAAACATTTGTTCGTGGGAAACATCGTCAAGAAACCGACATGCACCATAATTTTGGTATGGGTAGCCCGTTAAACCTACCAGTGGGGTCATTGAGAATACACCTGAATTGCGGGCTATGGCTCTTTAGCCAACTAATCCCACTCATTTTGGGACCAGCAGGATGTTTACTAATTCGTTAATTTTATTGTTTTTTCTTTACAAAAAGGAGGCCTGTGTGAATGGAAGGTACTTACAGGTTGATTAATAATGCTACCTCTTGGTAAGCCAAGTTAGATCTATCTGCACTGATTCAAACAAAAAAGCGCAGAACTGTAAACTTAGCGTAACGAGAGACAACCCATTCAATGGTGTGATAAGGTCCATTCTCCATGCAAATCATCCCACAAAAATACACAGGCAAAGACAGGTAAACACCTAGGCAACTGATTTGAAATGCAGATCCAATGGGCATTCACATACGCTATCATTTCGTGTTTTTTACAATCAATTGAGTGCTAAAAGTTATTTTGCAAGTCTACATATTGAGCTACCCGCATTTTCTGCTGATTAATTAATTCGTTTAGTAATTACAGACTGGATTGAGATACCTAAAGGGGTAAGCAGGGGTATTAATCTTGGGACGATCGCTGGTTGAACAAACGTTGTACTGGTTTTGTGGGGATAAACTGCCACGTCTTTTGTTTGATATGGAGTTTGCAGATAAACTCGTAAAGGAAAATTGCTTTTATGAGCATGGCAGATGGAAATGATTGTAGTTTCTAGGAGGCAGGTGAACTGCTTCGTAAGTGCTCACGTTCTTCGAGTGTCATTCTTAGGTTTTTTTAAGGCACCTTCTGGTTAGGTGTTTTCGTTTTTGCTCTTCATGGCGTTTTAATTTTACTGCCCTACTGCCTATCGAGCATTTTTTTGATAATTGAGAATACATTGTTGCAGTAAACTTTATGACGTCTATTCCTACTAGAATTTTTACTACTGAATTATTGATGAAAAAGAAAACATATAGCGTCGATAATACGTATTACAGTCATTTCATATTACTGAATATGAATGTCTAATATCATCATCATCGTCATCTGATTAACTTTTTTCTAACTAATTTCCCAAAATAAGTTGAAAAAAGACTAGTCTGAACAGGGGGTCTAAAATGGCTACTTTAGCAGATCATAATATGAATTGCGTTAAAAAGCGTAAAATAGAACTTTCATAATATTAACTGCGTCTATGACCATTTAGGAAAATAGATCAATAAAGGAAAATAATATGATTTGCGTTAAAATTCGTTAAATGGTCACAGACGCAGTTACTATTGGTAAAGGTCTATTTTACGCTTTTTAACGCAATTCATATTATGATCTGCTAAAGTGGCCGTTTTAGACCCCCTGATGCTAGCTGAATATCAGTATTTTACACGGAACAGCTGCTTGTCTATTTTCACAACCCAGTTACTGATTTCCAGGTTTCTGGCTATCTATAAAGATTAACTCTATCATTATCATCTGACTAACCTTTTCTTAACTATGACTATAAGATGACCCCAAGGTCATCTTACAGTCTGATTGCAGGATGCAGCTGAATACCAGTATTTTACATGAAGTGACTACCTATCTGACGTAGGTACACAATCAATTTAATATTAGGTAATACGATTCTCCTTTGGAAGACTAAGCTAGTATGGGAACGATTGAGTATAAGTAAACGTTTATTGACATTGTAAGTATCTTAACGTTTTTAGAAAAATCCTACTTAAAAATTCCTTACCAAACTACCACCTAACTTAACCACACGATCAGCAAAAGTTCACAGAATTGTATTGGCCGATACCATCTTAGATCGACGCCCTACCCACTACTTAGATACGAAGCTCTGAAGATTGACATGAAATGGGCCAAAACAGTCACTTTGCCCTCTAGTGATTGACATTGCGTGTTAATGGTGGCAAGGATTGTTCTAAACGGTTTGTTTACCCCCTTTTGGGGAGATGGGGAGATATTTATATTGTTGATGTAAAGTTTGTAGGCCTATTAATGTCGGGCTGTTTTCTGGATATGTGTAAATTGGTTGTTTGTGATGGATGGGCTTTGGGTTCGGTTGGCGGTGAGCTCTGAGATTGAATAGGACTGTGGTTGGTAAGGGGATTAGTATTTCAATTGAAAATACAGAATGTTTGATATTTGAAATATATAACTTATGCTTGCAATCCCCGAAGGATAAGGCAGCAGTGTATCTAATAGTACACCCAGATTTCGAAAGTTATGTCAAAGTTCCATGTATACGACGACCTTAGTGCTATGAACGAACCTAGTGCTATGAACTGCACAAAACCAAACGCCGTCGCTGCTTCTGAGCTATTCCTGATGGCAAAGCTCTATATCAATTAGTCCGACCCGGATCTGAAACCTGGAACCTCAGCAGCCACACTTGCGACCACTGGATCATCTAAATAGTCACAGACAACACAACTAATAGTATAAATCTGTCTCTTTGTTTGTCTAATCCATATTCAATATCCTACTCTCTATCAAAGTAATTAAAACCCTCCCACACAAGCCATACAAAGTTTTATTGACACCGATAACCCTATACATCACCACAAAGTAAATCACCAGTTGACATCACCGAATGCGGGAAGCGTTAACTAGATATATATTAAAGGTTTCTTTTCTTAATGAATTGTCGTCAGCACGTTAACCCATAAAACGCCCACAGTAACCTCTGATGGGGTCTTAAATCACCCCGGTCACCTTTTAAGCTTAATGAGACAAAAGCATTATTCATATGATGCGATTTTTTTCAACTTACAAAATAACTTACGCTGAATGAGCATTATCGGGCACTCTTATAGGCACAAAAGACTATAAATACGGAGATCGACCACGTTACCTGTACACCTAGTTTAAGCCACTTTAAGCTTTAGGTTCGAGGTAAATAAGGTTTTCGTAAGTGTGTAGATAAGTTGGTGGTGACAAAAAGTAGGAGACATTACTCCATTGTTGCTCCAACTAAATTATTGTCAGGTTAACATTCGATCCGTTACGTTAATCGAATACGATTTAAAATTTCCAGATTTCGATTTTTAAGGACGTCGTGTCGATCGCACGACTTTTTTTTCTCTCTCTTTTGTCTGATTTTTCGCAAATTAACTGGGTGATTTAACGATAATGGGTGGACTACAAAAAATAATGATTATGGTGAAATGATAGGGTTGTTTTTAAGCTAGTTAGTGGGTGGTTGTTTATTATACGTTGTTATACTTCTTGTAGATATTTATGACTCCTTGCAGAAGCCAAACTGGATCGTCGATCTCATTTATTGTTGCTACCGTAACGTACGAGTTACTTGTTCTTGAAGACGACAATAAGTGCCCGGTTGATGGCTTTAGGCTCGCACCTTATATACATAGGACCGGTAAAATGTGTGTGTACCTACTATATTAGGCACACCTTCGCCTAGTCCTTCGGAGATTACAGGTGTAACCCTCTGTGTCTTAAAGCAAATTTTGTCAAAGTAACCTCTGTATTGCCACCGATGACGCCGCAGAACTGGTGAAGTATTGAAGTCGATTGTTCTAGTCCTTGAACTGACCTTGTAGTATGAAAGTAGATAATAACAATCGAGACGTCCTATCAATTTTATTAATCTATCTTCTATCTATATTTTATATATATTATTATTATATAAATAAAAAGAGAAGTCCTGATTCACTGACTGACTCATCAACGTCCAGCCCAAACCCTTGGACCTAGAAAGCTGAAATTATGCACATAGATTCCCTTTATAATGTAGACAAGGAATAAGGAAGGATCTTTCGAAATTCAACCCCTAAGGGAGTTAAATAGGGGATGAAAGTTTGTATGGAAAATCGTCATTTTTACGCGGGCGAAGCCGCTGGCAAAAGCTAGTTGCTAATAAATAAGTAGTGCTAGTGGCTCCCCACGTATTTCCAGACTAACAAACCGTGGCCCTTGTGCAACTGCACCTTGGTCTAGTGTTTGCAAGTGCAACTGCTGCGTATAAGAACTTGGGTTCCATTCCCAGGCCGGGCAAAGTCTTATTGGGTTTTTCAAATTAAAATTCAAATATTTTTATTTGTAGTACATAGGTAAATAAAAAGTACAGATGTCATTGTCATGTTAAATAGGATCACTATGTCTTGCCGTCAACGGCGTACAAATATTCAGATTATAATTTTTAATCATTCAAACTAATAAATATATTCAAAATTAGTAATTGTAACTATTCAATATAAATTAAAATTCGTAATTAAAATAAACAATAAATTAATCAGACAACAAAACATTAAAAATATAAAAAAGATTAAACACATTTAGTGAAATAAAAATTAAAATATAAAAATGTAATGTCCATGTCAAAAATTTTCTATCAGGAATTCCTCAGTAGCAGCCATGGTGTCGGAAAATGTGCCCTGTTGATGGTAATAGGGCTCTCCCCTATTACATGGGACTTAAATATGACTGGCGATATGTGGGTGTACTATTACGCACACCTCTGTCTAATCTATCGGGAATTATATGCGTGAAATTATATAAGGTCCCATTAAAATAGGTGGACAAATTTTAACACAGCGTTCAGTAGGTCTAACCAAACATATCTAAACAAAAAAAAAACATTGAATAAACAGTTTTTTTTTTTACTTAAACTAATAAATTGCCGCCTGCCGGCACTCTAGAACAAACTCATCCTCTATGAGTTAGGTACTTAAATGCGTTTTTCTTATAATTTTTTTTACCATCGTTCTTATTTTGGTGGTCTGAATGATTTCTGAAATTTTGACCACCTATTTTAATGGGACCTTATATATATAAATCATAGATATAGAATTCCGTAGATTGGGCTTGAGAGTGAATGAGAGCTCCCGCTTTAGCGGAACTTTGCTGTGTTAGAAAGAGAGAGAAAGTGACGCTGTTAACAGGGCCAAAACACGTATTTGCTACCGGCCCATACCGGCCCCGGTAACTGTTTACGCGAGCGTTTCGGCAATTATTTAAGTGAACTACAGTGATAACCCGTGATTGAATTACCATAATACGATGGTTTCTTGTGCAGTACCAGGATGTGAATCTTCCAAAAAGAAAAATCCCCAGGATTACTCGTTTCACCAGTAAGTTTACAAGTTGTTTACATCGTTATTTCTGCAATAACAATGCACCTAATAAGCCGGCTTTAAGCAAAATATTATGAGAACGTTATTTTATTTACGATCTAGATGAATTAGCATGCCTAAAACCGACGTATTTGAGAAATAACAAATAGAGAAATACGAAGGAGTTATAACCTCACTTTTTAGTGATGCGATGGCCTAATTATTGTTGATATCGACAGCTAAGATAGCGTCTTACAAATGCATAGTCTTAGAAAAATAGATTATATATAGGTACTTATTGTAACAAACAAAATAAAATATAGATAGATTACAATCGTATGTATACTAATATTTTAAAGCTGATGAGTTTGTTTGTTGATGATCATGTTTTGTCTGATGGTTCGAATTGAATCAAAAAATTTACCGTTGCAAAACTGACAGCAAAACCTATCGTGTAATGTTCGCCATAAGACATTTAACAGAATTACTCGTGCATGACGATTTACGTCACATAAATTATCGATAGAGACCAACAAAGGAATAGACTAGTCACAACACTGTCTGTGCACACACTCACATTTTACACAGACTTAGATCAATGGTTTTTGGTCTCGTTTGATTGTTGACATTACCAATCTACGGAATTCTATATCTATGATATAAATTATAATATATGATCCTTCCATCATCTCCTATTTGTCCCAAACAAGTACTGCAAAACATTTCTCACAAAATAAGCGAAGTCAACCAACGGTACTTATAGTACCATTGACTTTAAGTGTGGAACTATGTCGTAAGTTGTCGTACAGTACAAATTAAATGGTGCGGAAACATCGGTGTAAGGAAACGCGTTTGTTCCGTGACCTTACATACGGTGACTTTGAAATGAACATGTTACAAGACTCTATGGTTGGATGCTTTAGAAAATTGATTTTTAAGAGGAAATGTTAGGGTTAAATGTGATTTTTACCGGTGTTTGAATTTGAATCTTAAGAAATTATAATATCGCTCATTAAATTCAAAAGGGCCACATTCCAAAAACTTCATTTTTTACAGGAGAGCGTTTTGAAGTTTTGCTCGTCGTTTTTTCGTATTATTTTGTGAACCATAAACCATAAATACATGTGGGATATACCATTCGATGCGTATTTTAAACCGTTATTTACTAATGGGATAATTTTTACTGGAACTTTCACCCATAAACGTACAAAGTCAAATAAGTCCCTTTTTGCATATAAAAATGGTCAAAATGTCATATAAATTTATTAAATAAAAGGCCACAAATCATACTAAAAATAGGTTTAATTTAAAATTCTACGTTGCAGTATTGTTAAATGTTTAAAAAAACATGAAATAAAGAATCACACACTTGTGTTACAACTAAAAAACATACAAACATGCAAAATCAATCACAGAAAATGGTTTAATAAAAAAAAAGCATGTAAGAATCCAAAAAATATTTTTTTTCATAGTTAAAAATGCTATTTCTGTAACTCTGTAAGTCTAGTTTGTGATGTTATCAACGTGTGAACGAAATTATTTAATAAAGGTGACTATCTATCATTAAAATAACTACTAAAAAGACTGCAAAACCTATAGCCATAGCAGACAGCCTAAATATTCTTAATCTGACGATTCTTGATGAAAGTACCTACTGAATCAAGGAGCTAATTTCGTTGTTGAGGAAAGTACAGAATGCGAATCAGATAGCAGTTCCAGTGAATCTTCATCTACGAGTTCGCGACTATTCATTCTAGAAACAAAAAAAAAAAATGAGTAGCTGTAGGTACTTAAACCCCAAAAGTAACTTCAGCAAGTTACCAAATACGTAGGTACCTAAATAGCACCACAAACAGGCATATACCCTATAATAGATCTTCTATTCATATTTTCATTTGAGGTACAGAATCATTCGAAAATGCCATACGATGGTGTACTGTAGCTGGTAGGTAGGAAAAATTAAAAAAAACTTATTCATCATTTCAGCCGAAAGACGTCCACTGCTGGACATAGGCCTCCCCTAAGTGTCGCCGCATTGAACGGTCTCGTGCGTCTTGTATCCAGCGGATCCCCGCAACCTTCCCCAGGTCATCGGTCCACCTAGTGGGAGGCCTTCCAACGCAACGTCTTCCGGTTCGCGGTCGCCACTCCAGAACTTTCCGGCCCCATCGGCCATCCGTTCTGCGAGCAATGTGCCACTGCCACTTAAGTTTGACAATTCTTCGGGCTACGAGTATGTCGGTAACCTTGGTTCTCATGCGGATGGCCTCGTTTCTGATTCGATCACGTAAGGAAACTCCGAGCATAGCCCTCTCCATTGCCCTTTGGGTGACTTTAAGCCTTCTGATGAGGCCCATTGTGAGCGAACACGTTTCGGTCCCGTATGTAATCACTGGCAACACACACTGGTCATAGACTTTCGTCTTGAGACACTGCTGTAAGTTGGACGAGAAGATACTTCTCAGCTTCCCAAACGCTGCCCAGCCAAGTCGGATTCGACGATTGACCCCTTTCTCAAAGTTGGACCTACCTAACTGGACTGTTTGTCCCAGGTAGACATACTCGTCTACAACTTCGAGTGTATGGTCTCCGATCATTATAGGAGTGGGTGTAACATGGGCAATCAACATGACCTTGTTTTTGTCCATGTTCATTTTAAGACCCACTCTTTCGGAAGCTCTACTGAGGTCATAGAGCATTGTACTGAGGTCCTCCATGGTCTCAGCCATGACTACTATATCGTCGGCAAATCGAAGGTGAGTGATGTACTCGCCATTGATGTTGATGCCTAGTCCTCTCCAGTCCATAACCTTGAAGAGATCCTCCAGTACAGCGGTGAACAGCTTCGGAGATATGACGTCTCCCTGTCTCACACCTCGTTGCAGAAGGATAGGTTTCGTGGTCTGGTCCTAAAGCCGGACTGACATGGTGGCGTTTTTGTATAAACACTTTAACACCTCGATATACCGGTAGTTAAGTTGGCACCTTTTCAGAGACTGCAGTACAGCCCAAGTTTCGATCGAATCGAAGGCTTTCTCGTAGCCCACAAACGCCAAACAGAGAGGCAGATTATACTCTTCGGTCTTCTGTATAACCTGACGCAGCGTATGTATGTGGTCTACGGTGCTAAAGCCTTTTCGGAATCCGGCTTGTTCGGGAGGCTGAAAGCCGTCAAACCTGCAAACTTGTTCAGGTAATTGTTATTTAAACAGAACAACTTCTGTCGGGTTATCTAGCAATAAAGAAACCGTTTTATAAAAATACTGCACTTTTTATGAACATATTTTTTAGACATCATAGGTCACGAACATCAAAACAGCCATTAAACAAAAAAGTACATTATTGTTCAAACAATCTTACCAAAATTAAGGTAATTTTATACACAAAACCGACATATTCCAAATACTGCACTTTTGTTTCAATAAATGATTACCAAAATTGTAGTATTTTAAATCAAAAGAGACGCATTTCAAAATATGGCACTTTTCCTTATTATATAATATTGTACTGACGTATTTTCTTTATTAAAAACGGTCACATTTCAAAATATGGCACTTTTCACTATAAATTATCACTTCAACACCAGTTGCTTTCCGGAATGTGGCCTTTTTAAATAAAAATGACGTACGCTCACGCAGACTGACGGGTCACAATTGACAATATGGCCGTTTTACTCTGAATTTAGTCGTCAATGTATCAAAATGGCCAACGGGCAGTTGTGTGATTGGACCATTTTAAACGTTAAAGCAATGGGTGTCTTTTTCGAATATAAAAATTTGACCAATTTTGATACGTTTTATGCAATAAAAATGATTTTGTTTTTTTTCGGAATGTGGCCCTTTTGAATTTAATGAGCGATATATCCATTTATATTTCGTTTAGATATATGTATATATTATGTTTTACACGTTTCATTAAAACAACGAAAGGAAGACATAAAAAATACATACATACAAACACGTCAAACACGTAACCCTCCTTTTGGGCTTCGCTGCAGTCGGGTAAAAATGGTGGGCCACCAGCATCAGGAACACGGTTCGAGCTAGCGGTGCAGGTGGTCAGAGCTCTTTAGAGAGAAACCTCCTAACAATAGGTGACGTATCCAGAAGTACTGATTTCAGATTACTTGGCCCTTGATCCAGCTGCCAAGCGAGAGCCTCCCTAGATAATATTGGTCGTAATTAGCTAATATTACATCGAACCATATTATTTCATTTCTGGCAAAGATGCTTCGAACAATTAAATAGCTTGTTGTTGTAAAGCAATGGTTTATGAAGCCGTCGATCATCACCAATGTCTTCCACAGTACTTATCACATTATTGTTTTATTAGTTACGTTAACTTAACGAATAGAATCAAGATTCAAGAATTAGTTCAATGTTTTCAAAGAAGCACGCAATTCAATTTGGTCGTTTTATACCAATTAATTGATATCCCAATTAATCGATTTAAAAAGTAAAAAAAATATTCAATACGTCGGATAAATGTCGCGAAAGACAAGAAACAACATAATTACGATGGACGTACAAAAAAACAAAACAAGGAAATTATAAAATGAATCGCTGTCACCGCAGATGACCAATCAGATGCGTTTATTTTGTTTAAAAAACCAACTTATGTTTGTCCTCTAATAACTAAACTGTCACTCGAATTCGAACTCTGTCGTAATTTAAATACAGAATATTCGGAAAGACTGCTTATTTATCGAACTGTCAAATAAAATGGTCACAGCATGTTCTACGTTCAAAAGGACCGCCATAATTTCTTTTGTTCCAATTTCAAAATTTCACGTCTGGTTTTATCAGGAACATGTGAACTGGAATGTCGCCTTTTATTTGCATAAATTATTAAATTTAACCTTTTGTGTTTATTTGCGTATTATTAACATTAATAACGGTTACTACTAATTATTTTTAATAAAATGTACAAAAAAACTAACAATGAGTTACAAATTAATTGCTTTAAAAATTTTAGTACAGAGATGTTTTTCGCAGCTTTATTTTTCTTCATCCTTTGCTGGATTGAGGCTCAACTTTCCTTTCAAAGACCTTTATTAGATCAATCAAATACCTTTCATTAAAATTCAGCTATCCAGTACCAGGAATACGGTGTTTGAGAATATTTCACAGTATTCCGATTCTGAAGCAATGTCAAATAAATGAACTAACGATAGAAAGAATAATGCGAAGAAAGTAATTTACTTGCAAAGCTAAACCGTGTTCTAACAAAAACCAGTGTAACGTGTCAAGCTTGTCAATTCTATAATTTCTTCTGATATCTTTAATCTTCATAAGTTCACAAAATCCTAGTTTTGATGATCTAATTATTATTCTAATATTGCTGGCATTTTCAAGACAGTACTTAAAACTGTACAAAAAAAGAAATCAAACTTCAAATTCCCGCCATAAATTCGGTATTCGTTGACAGGTGTCATTATTGACGGCATACAACGAAAATTTCACTTAAAAACTTCATAATTTTAATACGATTCAGAAACGTGACTTTAGCACCTCGCGTCCACGTTTAAAGGGTGTTCAAATAAAGTCATTACGTTTTTTTGTATTCATTTTTTATACGAAATTAATATACGTATTCGAAACAAAACTAAAACTTTTGTATAAGTACTCGTATCTGTCATTTAGAGCTGTAGATATTTTAATTAGGCAAGGGTTATAAAAAAGAGACTAGGAATTCCTCAGCACAAGCGCGGAGTCCCTATGGGTGTCCCTATGGGTGTTGAAGGCAATATAGCGGAACACTTAAATATAACTGCTGAAAAGTGAATTTAAGCTGACCTAACTCTTCAGGAAAATGTCAGTTCCAGTCTGTTCAAGGAGTATCGTATGACTCAGATGTAACTAGGTTGTGGAAGTCGGACAGGCAGTCGCTCCTTGTAAAATACTGATATTCAGCTACATCCGGTTAGACTGGAGGCCGACCTACACATAGTTGATAAAAAGACTAGGCTGATGATTTATGATAACTCAAATCAAAATCAGATTTGGACCTTGATTCTATAGTTACATAACAGAAAATCAATTAGTTCCAAATTCATGCCACTTTGGTTTTATGGCCACTTTATTTTTTTTATAATTTGATAACCAAATAAAATTTTACGATAGGCATAACCGTGTCATCGTTGACGACAGAGTTTTTAGATTAATCTAAATGAAGTCACTTATAAGCTTGATCGTAGGCGTACTTTTAAGAGCAGCGTTTTAATTACAAATGGGAATTGTAAAACACCCACCAGCATTTTGATAGGTTAAATTCCATGGAATAAGGGGCAAGCCTATTGATATTAATTGGGCACAAATCCAAACTCCGGGCTGCTAGTGAGAAATTCCCAACCCGAGAACTGCAGACAGTCAAGCTAAGGCACTGGCCTTAGCTTGACTGTACCCACTGGGGTTAGATTGTAAACGGCTGTTTTACAGATCACCTAGCTCTGACAATTTTTTCTAAAATAACAGAAGTGATGTTCTGTTACATTATGAAGTTCGTTTAGTCACTAGATTTAGTTATTATCTTTATCACTTTTAGCCTACTAACTATAACAGTCTCTCCAATTATTTATACCCAAGGGGCGTAATACATTCTGTTGGTTTTCGCCTTATTTTCTGTATGTTTGGTTCTTATGTCGTATACTCATACGGTCTAAAACCCCAATATTCCTATTACCATCATGGGTTGGGACATGAGATACATACAATTCTTCCTACCCCAAAAACCCCAACCTGTAGATCTACGTTACCGCCGGATACCGCGGCGTGGGTACCTAATTGAAACTAAAGGGGCGTCCGTACCCACACTACCCAGCAATAATGTAATGAGCGCGATATGCAACGGCTCTGATGAAATAACACGTCATCATTGTACCGCGATACAGATTCGGGTGTAATGTCCGGGAAACAGTAGTGGTTGGATGGTATGCTCGTATTGTAGCTTTTATATTGACGCGGTTTTCGTAGTAAAAAAAAAGATAGAAAGTTTAGTTGCTTGAGTTGTTGTCGGGTTTTTATATATTTAATTTAATAGGTCACGGATACGGTGAATAGCTAGCTAACTATATACTACTACTACTATATACTATCTACGCTATTTAGATTTTTGATGTTAGTTCTTCACTTGTCTCATAGATGGCGCTGTAGTTCTTTTTGTACTATGTTGCTGTCGTAATTTTTGTAGAGCCGCCACAAAATAGTTTTTCTATTGTCATCATCATCATCATCATCATGGTCAGCCTATAAGCCCCACGGCAGGGACTCAGGCCTCCTCTCTAGGAGAGGGAAAAATGGAATGGGGAAATTTTGTCATAATCTTTGTCAATTTTACTCTAGTAACTATAACAGTTACTGCAATTGTTTGTGGGTACCTAATTGTAACTAAAGGGGCGTCCGTACCCACACTACTCAGCAATAATGTAATGAGCGCGATATGCAACGGCTCTGATGAAATAACACGTCATCATTGTACCGCGATACAGATTCGGGTGTAATGTCCGGGAAACAGTCTGTAGTGGTTGGATGGTAGGCTCTTATTGGAGCTGTTGATATTAACACGGATTTTGATAAAGCAGAACTATATAGCTATGTTGCAAAATCTGTGGATGTTACGGTAAGCGATTGAGAAATAGTAATAGTAGTAGTTTATACGTTAATAGAGTGATAGATTGAGTAGATCTTTAAAACATTTAATGTAAACAACAACAGCAATATTAATAAAACTTTAATATTGGATAACGATGGTCAAAACCAACACCTGTCTCCAAAAATGTTTACTTTTGAGTTTGCAATCATAAATTACGTTCTGATGACATCAATCACATTTCCATTTTGTTGCTTATTTACTAACACACTGAAATATAATGTTATGGATAATCAGAAAAAAAAACACAGCGTCAATAACATAGCGCCAAGTGAAACGAACCAACCAGTTCACCGCGTAGGACGGTCATCAAGGCTCATTAAGGTTAATATCAAAATTTTGAACGAATATCGATTTAAAAGTATCGAATCGTAACGATTATGTCCTTAAGGCCACAGTTACGTAAGAAATTTACTTAATGATGCGTTTAAAATGTAATAAATTATTGCAAGCACGATTTTGGGCGATGGACACGCCTACTTTTGATACTTTCAATATAAAATACCACAGCGGATAATCTTAACGGAGATTAGCTGAGTAAGCAGGAGATTAAACCGCAAAAGTGCGCTTATACAGGTGTATACTCACTAACCCTTTGCTCTAATGCTCTAATAGTCGTATTGACAATCACTACATAATAAGATCATAAAATAAAGTCCTCCGTGTCTGTCTGTCTGTTCACGATCAACCCAAAAACTTCTGCACCGATTTTCATGTTGTTTCCACCAATGGATATAGTGGTTTTCGAGGAAGGTTTTAGAATATAATTTGACCGATAAACATTCGGGATAAGCTGCAGGACTCAGCTAGTTGAGAGTATTAAATGGTTCCGTTTGGAATGGAGTTTTAGACTTCCATGGTATCACCTTGCTACCCTTATCCCATTCTATTTGGAGCCAGCACAACACGTTTTCTTCTTCCAATCTGACAAGGAATACCTAAAAAATAATAATAATTATAAATTATGCTCTATTAATAAGTATAGCATAAAATTTGATGTGTCAAACGAATCACATGCCTTACTTTACAACGATTGTTAAACTGTATGAATAAAAAATGGTCGCCAATTACATTAAAATTCGAGCATAGGTAAATACTAGCACAATCATGATTAATTCGAGTACATCATTTCTAATAAAAACACCATTCAAAGAAAAGGAATCTTATTCTTTCCTCACACAATTTAGATTTGGTTACAGTCGGAATTTCATGATCTGTCAAACGATTTTCGTCATTCTGAAATCAATTACAAATTCAGGAACATACAGTTGGTTTTTGTGCTTCCTGCACATAGTTTAGATTCAAACACACTTGCAATTATTTTATGACCTTTCAAACAATGCTTCTTATTATAAAATCAACTCTAAAACTTGTTCATTATTGTCGGTTTTTGTGTGACAAGTATTTCTATTGTTTCAGCACAAGGTATTACTATTTATAGTACAAATTAAGTTCACTAGTTATAGGTAGTGTAAAGTGTGCGTTATCTTATCTGCAGGTCAGTTTGGGTTTACGATGGCCGTGTTCGGATGTTTTGATTGCGTTGTGTGATAGGTTAAGGGCAAGGCTGGTTATACATAGGTGAATGTTTCATTAATAAGGTGAACATAACATCATGCCTTTTTTTTTTTGGTGGACCAAACCCATGTTCCTTCTTCTACGCCCTTGTGTCGGAGCCGCGGTAACCTTTCGATATCCACAACCCCGACGGGCGTCGGCCCTTGCGGGCCTCTTCCATATTGCTGACATCTCTTTGAGGCGCGCGTGGAACACGTACGCGCCGCCGATACGGTCTGTTGCCGTCATGACGACGGCCGGACGGCGAGCTAGCCCGTTACTCACCGTCCACAGGCCCGCATCTACGGAGGCCGGAGGTCATTGCGTGACCCCCGACGCCCGGAGCACCTTCCGCGGATAACATCATGCCTGTAATCAGATGTGTACCTAATAGTATAACCAATATTTTGTCAGTGAAATGTTTAAGTTCCATGTAAAAGGAAGTGAGCCTATTGCCATCAACCGGGCACAAATCTCTACTGGGGAATACCTGATGGAAAACCAAAACAACACTTTATCCGACCTAGGAATTGAAACCAAAACCTCATACTAAACAGTCGCTCTTGCGGCCAATAGACCAATGAGGCTCAGTGATAAATTAATTTTAAAAATTATTAAGTAGGCTACATTTTGATAATAATTCATATGTATTGAAACAAGTCTCTTTCAGAAAATCACAACGAGCATCGAAGTTAACCCTTGCCAGCCTGTTCTGAATCTCAAGATTTATAACTTTTTGTGTAGGTCGTCCAGCGGCCAGCAGTTACCATTGGGGGTCTAACCTGGATGTAACATTGAGCTTAGCTCAAGGAAAGACCGGGCTATACCCAGCATTGGAAGAAGTCGGACTCTTAATGATGATGATAATGAAATGTATAGAACAACCTTCCACTTAACACTTAACATTTTAATTGGTCTAATTAACATAATATAACAAATTTCTCTCAGCAATTAACATTAATTTAATGACGTCACATGTACCTACGGGTAACGGTACGTTCATTAAATATTTATAAGTAATTCAAAATGTACAGATATCATATTTCATTTGATCCAAATAACTGAACACTTTCTCAGTTGTAAAGTAATTGACGGATCTAAAACATTTTTTATGATATCTTAATTGAGTATGTACGATTTAATTATGTTTTTTTTTCTTACTACTTTTTTCCTCTGCTTCGCTCACATAATACAGAACTGCCTATTAATATGACACTGCTGGTAAAAAGCCTGATTTTTCAGTGACCGACCCATAATCACACTAAAGTAGCACACCAGAGTGACTACGGATGAATAAAATTAATTAGTCGTCCGATTAGCCGGATAAATAACCAAAATTATAGGCTGTTGCTAGTCGTCCGCTAAGTGGATGAATCACCGTCTCGCGACAGTATCCTTTATGGGTGGCATGGGCACCGGGCCGTAGGCCGACGAAGGAGGCCGGCGTAGGCCCGGCACTTCGGGGACAGAAGATATTAGTGTTATTTAATATGCGAGCGAAGCGAGCGCGCGTCATGAAGTACAAAAATTATGGAAATAATGAAAATAAAAAGTTATGTAAATTATGGATACTAGCCTATTGTCCGTAGTCACACTGGTGTTCAGCCGTAGTCACACCAGCGTGACTACGGATAATTTAACCTGATCCGTAGTCACACTGGTGTGGTAGTTTAGTGTGACTATGGGTCGGTCATGGATTTTTCGGACAAAGAAGGCGTTAATCAGGCCTTGGGCTTGTATCACCACGCGTGGTCAAAGCGAATTAGTGATAACAGACTTGCATGATCGTTGAACATGTAAAAATCTCACGGTAATAGCCGAAATTAATTTAAAATCAAATTGGGTCATAATTCCATCTATAGCTGTTCAACCGAGCAGGCTGAAAAGGTATCAGACAGACTGGAAGATCGACAGACCTCTTTATTCATATTGAAATATAGATTTAATTAGAAAATATTTATTCTCATGTCATGTATCTAAGTAATTAATAACGTAGCCTATTACTGTGTACCGTTGCCTAATTTCTGAATCGTCTTTAACGATGCGCTTTTGCAGTACAGCTCAAACTATTTCAGTAAAAACAGATAGGATTAACATAAGCATTACGGTCCTGCCCTGATACTGATGATAATTTATTTGAGGTCGGCACAAAATGTCTTCTTCTTTCATACTTCTCTGTTAATCGTCATATTACCAATTTACCAGCAATCACCTCCGTTTCTTACCATATCATCCTTCATCTGTCCATTCATCGTTTCTTTAGTGTAGGTTCCTCTACTTTCATCGCCATCCACATGCCCACTTGCCTATGTCTATCTTTTTGCAAAATACATTCCCTTAAATTTTTCAACAACGTCATCACTACAATGTTATATTTTATAAGGTCGCTTGTTCATTACGGCTCAAATGTTACAAAAAAAACTAATAAATGAAAGGGATACATTATTACTTAATTCTATACATAAAACATGTTAACTTAATTTACTTTCAAACTAAACCACATAAACGACACATAATTCATCACAGTCTCATAAATAAATCAAAAGGAAACCGGTGAAAACTCGTAAAAACTTGTAAGAGCCGGTTAGAACCGCTTTTTTCCGACCGCACGCGACTAAATGCAATAATTATAGCGTTTAAACTAGCTTTTATTACTAATTATGACACTCACGTAATAGCGTGTAATTGTGACGGCAATTACGAGAACCGACTGCCTCATTGGTCTAGTAGTTGAAAGCGCTACTGTTAAGCTTGTGGCCCTGGTTTCGATTATCAGGTGAAGGCAGGCAAAGAGCTACAGGATGTTTCTTTGAGGGATTTCTCAGCAGTAAATTGTAGTCTAGATCTGGGCACTGTTGATGGCCCCCGACCATCATCATTTGCTTAGCCTTTTCTCAACTATAATAATATAAATGTCAGCTTCATACCAGCTGAATACCAGTATTATCCGAACTTTACAAACAAGTTAGTACCAATACGATACCACTTTTTTTTTCGTGTGGGTGGAAAATCATCAAATGACCCCCCGCTCTTGGGCAGAGCGGAAGGGAGTGTCAGACTTCTACTGACTGAAAACCACCCATTTTCTTTCTTCGCTTTTGTGCCGATGCTGCGTTATCTCTTTCGACAATCTGCAATACGATATAATACCCTTTTTTTTTATTTATTTTTTTGGTGGGTGGTAAATCATCAAATGACCCACCCCGCTCTTGGGCAGAGCGAAGGGGAGTGTCAGACTTCTACTGACTAAAAACCGAACCCATGTTTCTTCTTTGCCCTTGCGCCGAGGCCATGTCATCTAGTTCAAAAATCCGCGGCCACGATATAATACCCCTTGGTAGGACTTCTTATCAGACTTTTAGGACATTGTCTACCTGTCACAACTGTCAGAGATAGACAAATGACAGCCGGAATGAGGGATACTAGTACGTAGTGAATGATCACCCATCTTCAGACTAACCGTGACATGTGTGACTTCACCTTGAAGGTACAAGTTGGTAGCCGACTGCACGCAGCAGCAGCAGACGACATGACGCAGCGACACTACTGATTTCTACGTATTTCTATGGAATTCCCTCCGTAGTTAGCGACATGAAAATAGCGACGCGTCGTCGAGCGGCAGGCGTTGGTGTCGTCCGACCGCAGATCAGTAGTGCCCATAGATAACAGAAACAACAGGAGATAATTATGCCCTTTAGTGAAACGACATGATGCAACGACGTGTCGTGACGACATGAAGCGACGACATGTCGTCTGCTGCTGCTGCGTGCAGTCGGCTACCAACTTGTACCTTTTTTTTTTTTTGGTGGGTGGAAAATCATCGAATGACCCCCCCCGCTCTTGGGCAGAGCGAAGGGGAGTGTCAGACTTCTACTGACTAAAAACCGAACCCATGTTCCTTCTTTGCCCTTGCGCCGAGGCCACGTCATCTAGTACAAAAATCCGCGGCCCCGACGGGTACCGGGTACCTTGAAGATCGAACGGTTCGACTGATCTATTTAGACACAAGCCACACCCCCAATCATGTAGAACTCAAACGTAATTGACGAGAACTGATAAATACGTTGCTGCCTAACTCATCGAGGAACAAGCTGGATTTATGTTAATTACTAATAGGGGATCGGACTGACACAAAAAAATATGATTCTGTTTAGTCCGTCAGTTAGATTATCGAAAAATATTGGATACGTGTTTTTTTTTGTTTTATCAAATCAATTAAAATTGACGAAGCTATAGCGCGTCAAAGATCATGGAGTGGGGGCTTTTGACGGCACGACGCGCGACGTGGTAAAAAATGTAGTGCGATGTGACGTCACACTAGTTTTCGAAGCACTGTATCGTCTTCATTTTGGGTTTATTCGCAAAAAGAAAAAATACGTGTCGAATATTTTTTGGTAATCTATGTGACGGACTAATTAGATTTTTTTTTGTCAACTACCCTATTATAACACTTTTGTAATAACGTCTAATTGTAAAGGTATCTAATTACTACTACAATTATGCGGTAAAAGTGGTAAAGATTTCACTGTTTTTTGCTGTGAAATGTCTCAGATAAATTGTGACAAATTGTTTGTCGCTAGACACGGTAGGGAATAATTTAGCGTAATGAGTTTTCTAATTGGATTAAGTTGTTGTTTATGAAACACGTGCTAGTTTGTGGTGAGGCACGTGCGGGGCTAACTGTAAACAGGAAAGGAAAAGTGTTGTGTTTAGATAACTAGTTAGATATGGTATAAATTGTACAGACGTCAGCCACTAAGCTACTACAATCTGTCTCATGTCTTTAATGGATTTTCATCTTTATCGGTAAAGAATTAGGTTCACGGTTGATTAGGAAAATTTTACAGTTTCAGGTAGCTTGGTGTGCTTTTATACATCAAAATTGTAACACAACATCAGTTCTGTAATACCCGAAGAATTAGGCTGAGGTGTACCTCAATAATACCCACTTTTCGTTATATTATGTTTAAATCCCTTATGACAGGGGGTGAGCCCAATGACCAGCCATACCGCAACCTGACGCACAGCAGACGGCCACTGGTTCAACGAGGTAGTCACACGGATATAACTTATGTATGTCGAAATTGCATTTCATCTGTTCTCCTCCATAACGTATTCCAGAAAACGTATCTCAATACTGTTATAAATCGTCGCAGAAACACAAAACCTTTCACAACCGACTGCCAGATAACAGAAAATAACTGAATCTAAACAAAGCCTTTCCAGTTCACCAGAAAATTAAATTCGTTCACTCTAAAGTTCAATACTGACATTTATATCCATATTCTGCATTGTTCAAGGTTCAGTTTCTAACTAAAAGCCGTAGACGAAAGTCGTTCACTTCATAATAAATCATAAGATTTACTGTGAGGACTGAAACCGTCATGTATGTTAAGACAATAATTTTAGATTCAATTAAGGTGGATACCACAGATATAGATAGACCTAGATACGAGTAACGCAAGTATCACAAACTATATGAAAACCACCAAGCTTGCCATTTTTTGACTACCAATTATGACGTCACAAGCACAGAAAATCGGAAAATAAAATCGATTCAAAGACGCCGCCGCGTATGACGCCCCCTTCGCCCCAACCCCTGCCTTTTGCACCAGCGCCGACGTCCGACTAGCACTATACACCGATGCAGACTGAGTGACAAAGTGGCCACTTACGATTTTTGTACGTAAGCTAGGCACGCTAAGTTACACGCGATGTAGTTGCTCTGCGTTATCTAAGTCTATCTATATCTGTGGTGGATACTTATGATGGATTACTGGTGCGTACATAAATATCACTGGGCGCTTCCGTAATGCTCTATATAGTGATTGATGATACTGGCACACGATTTGATGATAAATTAATTATTAGGATGCTCTGATTAGGAGAGTGGGGTTGGAATCCTTTTGGAATAAAATTGGCACATAGAAATGTGATGAAGTTTTTGGGAAAACCATTTTTATTTTGGTCATTAACCATATTAGGTAGGAGTCCGTGGTTAGACCTGTCGTACTGTGTGAATCGGAGTGCCTGGTTGTGAAGAAGATGGAAGAAAATTATTGCATGTAGCTGGGATGAGAATGTTGAGATAGATGTGTCCTGTGACAAGAATGGCTGAAGTAAGAAATTCCTCTAATAGAGAAAGTTTGAAAGTGGCGCCTGTTTCAGAAATATTAGAGGAAGTCGTCTATCTTTCAGGTATGAACATGTAATGAGAAGGGATGAAACGCATGTGGCATAAAAAGTGGTGCCATAATAATATTAATGGATGGAGAGGGAGAGGAAGGCTAAAAAAAGATGGATGGATTGTGTGATCAATGATATGGCTCGCTGTCAGATCAACTCGTTCCGCAGGTGACCCTGCAGAGATACTTCAAGAATAGTTTGCTGGGTGGATTTTTTGACCAATCGTACCCTGAATGTTCACAATTGCGGCCCCGTTAGTCATAACAGGCAAGACACATTGGTTGAAGTCCTGCCTTTAGACTCTGTGGTACGCGACGAGAAAAAAAAGAAGTTCACCTATCAGAAATGATACTGCTAAGTCCTTTTAGGATAAAATTAATATTAATATTTATCGATTCTTCATATCATCCACCGCTAAAGGCAGGGCAAGTCTCCCAATACGAACAGTAGAACACGCTCTATTTAAAAGTTAATTATTATATTTTTTTCTTATTACGCCATCATTACGAAGCTACCGTCAATTAAAATGTAATAAAACCACGGATACGGCTCTATTTGCTTTTTTTTTATTTTGACTCAAATGAACCATAAGTAATTATAGATTAGTTTGTAGGTTTGTGTATTATCATAATAAGATCAAAGAGCGTACCCGTCAGTCAGCACAAAATATGTAACCTTTTTTTATGACAAGAGGCCTCTTTTTATTATTTAATTTTGGAAGTTTGAAAATCATCAAATGGGTCTTCCCGCTCTGGGCGGAGCGGAAAAGAGTGTCAGACTTCTACTGACTAAAAACCACCCATGTTCCTTCTTAGCCCATTGTGTTGAGGTCGCGGTATCTCTTTCGAACAACCCGCAGCCCCGACAGAGGACACGAGGCCTTTGCTTTGAAGTATCATTTACTAAAATTTTTCGTTTGAACTATTTAGTTGACAAATAATATATTCAAATATAAGGTGTAAACGAACATTTCACAAAGCCGTCAACCAAACATTCTGAACACCAAACTAAGTATAGGTCGCGCCATGTAAAAAGAACGCTGACAGTTAAGTCAAACATGACAATTTTTTTCAAAGGTGATGTCCAAAAAATGACCCAGAATCGACAGAAATGAACTGTGTACCAATGGATTGGCATTTAAATATAATAAAATGTTACCAAGGGGGCAACCCTGAAATCGTTATAGTATAGGAGCTAGGAGCAAAATAAAATAAGAAAAAAAAATCGTTTAAAACAATAATAAAATAAGTTTACGTCATGTTGTGGCTTAATATGACGTTGTTTTAATGTTGTATCACTTGTGTAATTATCATCAACACATTTCACAAGCAACAGCAACATAATAACAACATCATATTAAATCACAACATAACAAACACTGTATTTGTATATTTTTTTTTCTTTTGGCCCATAGATACTACAATCGTTACAGTACTGTGTGTATTATTGGTAATTCTGTGGCTAAAGATTGCAAATATAAAAATAATTGGTATAGTATAGGAGCTAAGAGCCATGTTGTGGGTGAGAATAACGTTGTTAATCATTTATTTTCATAATGTAAGTCTTATTGTGATAAGTTCTAATGTTCAATCATGTTTTGTCCCTCGAGTTTCTGGAGTCACACCGGGACTTCGTGGAGCATATGTTCAGCACTTTACAAGCGCCACAATAAGTAAGTACTATGGTTACTCAATTACATATAATATAGTATGTAGTTTCATCTTAACTTATAATCAAGGCGACACCCCCATGTCAGCGGCGTCGCTCGACACGGCGTGTTATCATATTGCGTCATGTTTTATTTGGATTAGTATAGAATAGTAATTAAAGTAACACAACTGACAACGCACAATAACTACGAGTAATATTCGTCGTCGATTCATCAACAACCTATTAGCTATTAGGTATGGTATAATAATGAGTCTAGTTTCGCGTATTTTCATGTGTTCGCTATAGATGTAAAACTCACGTTGTATACATATCAGATAGTATACCATAAACAATAGGTACTTTAAAATGAATGTGAGACTAACGAGGGAATGTTATTGCTTATTTCAGATTGCATTTGATGGCTCCAGAGCTATTTGTCATCCGTGCTGGCAGCGCATAGACTATAGCTTAAGACGACTTCCTCCACCACCACCCAGACCTCCAACTGCATCGATATCTACACCTGGCTTCGCACGCGCAGCCGCTTTGCAGCAGCTTTGATTATTTGGGCAATAAAGTTTTTATGATAATAATTGTTGTTTTTTTTTTATCCAAAGCAACATAATTACCGTAGCAACATAATAACACACAATACGTTGATTGTAGTATCTATGAGCGAACAAAAATAAGTATAAAAGTTAGAGTATTTCTTTTGCTTGTACATTCATGTGTAACACAAGTTATTGTGGATTAGAATGTCGTTGTTGTTATAGGAAATATCATTAGAACTTATCACAATAAGACTTACATTATGAAAATAAATGATTAACAACGATATTCTCACCCACAGCATGGCTCTTAGCTCCTATACTATACCAATTATTTTTATATTTGCAATCTTTAGCCACAGAATTACCAATAATACACACAGTACTGTAACGATTGTAGTATCTATGGGCCAAAAGAAAAAAATATATACAAAAAACAGTGTTTGTTATGTTGTGATTTAATATGATGTTGTTATTATGTTGCTGTTGCTTGTGAAATGTGTTGATGATAGTTACACAAGTGATACAACATTAAAACAACGTCATATTAAGCCACAACATGACGTAAACTTATTTTATTATTGTTTTAAACGAATTTATTTTCTTATTTTATTTTGCTCCTAGCTCCTATACTATAACGATTTCAGGGTTGCCCCCTTGGTAACATTATATTATATTTCAATGACAATCCACTGGTATACATTTCATTCCTGTCGATTCTGGGTTTTTGGTCCATACATTTTTGGACATGTCCTTTCAGCTTATTCCAAAGTACTAAGGAGCTAGTGAAAGTATTAGGATTCTAACAATATTTCAATTACACTTAACACAGCCACAGTAGCCTAGTACTTCAGAACGCGACTGTCTAACGTGCGCAACAGTATCCCCTTCACTGCGTCCAGCGTTCTTTTTACGTGGCGGGTGTAACTTATACACAAAAAATATTGCTGGAAATTTAGCGGTCTATTGTAAATTCTTAGCTTGAAATAATCATTTGCAAGATAGTTCCCGAAAACAAAAGCTACGGTGTAGCTTACAAATACCCCATTTTGAAGACAAATCAATGAAGTTTATTGAAGTTTCAAAATCTATTACATAACATCACGCCTGTAATTCCTGAAGGGTTAGGCAGAGGTGTACCAAAAGTACAAGCACATTTCGCCATCAGTTATGTTTAAGTCCCATGTAATAGGGGGCGAGCCTATTGCCATCAACCGAGTACAAATCTAGACTCCGTGGCTCTTACTTATGAAATATTAAATTAATATTGATTTATTTCTTATACTCTGGCTATCATAAACAGACCTTAAATAATATAAACTTATTAGTATTCTACCATCGTAGTAATCTACTTTTATCAGTATCAAGTCATTGGTATCAATAAGAACTATATCAGCTGCAGTGGGTATAAAAAGTGGCGTTTATAGCGCGTGCGGTGGCTCGACAAATAACTGGTATGGTGGTGCTGGAAAAATACTTCATAGGGTTTGGTTAACACCTATGATGTAGAAGATATTTGTTATCCTTATCATAGGCTCCCCTTGTTCAGTACTTACTGGGTTGTGGAGATCAGATAATAATATGCAATAGCTCTATGTATAAAACTGGTTTCCATCTGCATACAGTTATACTGGAAGCCGAAAATAGTTGGGAAAATACCAGGCTCATCGGATGGGATCTTTCTGTTAGCAGAAAACGTAGAGTTACGTTGGATGAGAACTCAAACCCCTTCGTGCTTAATACTGATACCAGCTCTCTTTGAAATAAAAAACGAAATACCTAACCATCAATCCTGTGAACTAACTTATAAAAATGTATATTGTTAGCACTTGATTATTATGAAAACCTACAAAATTTCTTGCCACTAGCTTGGACCACATTCACACCATTCGAGCACACCAGTCCTACCGGTTGCGATTGGGCACTATTTACACCACTAATATTAGCATACCGACACTGTGAATGTGAATCATTCCTGTTTCATCATCGTTGTTCACTGGGAACATCCAACGACTGCGCGTGCACTGTCGCTGGTGTAAAGCTCGGAGCTTGTGTCCCCCCGCTGCCCACGGGGACGCCTATTTAAACTACAGCTACTTCTCACAAAGCACCAGTGGCAGCCACGGAGTCAGGATCTGTTCCTGGTTCATGGTAAAAGCCTCGCTTCCTATAATATGGGCCCAAAATAGGACCTGTGTACTTCTGCCTAACCCTACGTGGATTATGACAAATGTGTATCTATCTACCGATGTAAAATAGCCAAAAACAAATCGTACATGAATAAAAAGCTCACTACTCACGTTTGAACCAGTTCTTGAGTCAAAGCAATTGATTTATTAACGTTTTATGATTCCAACGATCAATATTAAGTTCTGTCGTACGCTGCGGTATAAAACTCTGTACACACTTCAGAAAGATACAAATGTGGTTTTCGTTGGTGGCAGTCTCGTTGTTCTAGTGCAATGGACTGGGTAGCGCGATACGAGGATAAGAACCAATCTTACCTACGACAAGGTCATCATCATCAACTAACAGCAATCCACTGTCACCACTTAACTTGATTATAGGTAACTCTTATAATTCACTTGCCAGTGCCAATATCGACGCTGAACCTATCCTGAGCCTGTCTCACCTTACACTTATCGAATCGTTGTCTCCACTATAGGACACGTTTGCCCCAAATGGTCATAAGTTCTGCGGCCAATGTGGCCAGATCAGTCCTTTACGACACGTCGGGAAATGATGATTCTGCTGATAGTTATGGAAGCCGTTCATGCTTGGACTGACTTTACAGGAGCTTTGACGCTTTACATATTTTCAGAACAATATTGGAGTACCTCAAAGCTTCATTGTTCTAGTGATCGCAAGCACTGATCATGAGATCCTGGGTCGGTTCCAAAGACGGCCAAAGTTATGTTGGATTTTTCTATCTGGAATTTGTTAGCAGCCGTGCCCATGCTGCCCGTGGTGCTGCAATAGGCTCGCACTCTATAACATAGGACTTAACATACACATAAACTAGAAAAATGTGGGTGTTCTATTTAATACACCTCTGCGTAACCCTTCGGAGATTATAGGCATGATGCTATGTTTATCCAAATCTGCGATATTTGCGATCAAAAGTCTGTACTCAGCTTTACGCCGCCCGTTTAGGGCCAAGCAGGTTTTTACCCAGGTCTAATTGCTTATGCACCCGATATAAACTGCCTTCTGAATTGGGAGTATTACGTACGAGCTAATGAATACAAATAAATGGGCTACGTTTTCGTAATAGTAAACAAATGGCCTTTCTGTTTAAAGTTTTGTTACAGTTTGAGAATTATGTGGTATGGTTTTGGACGGTTCTTCATAGGGTTTCCTGCTATTTTATGGTTTTATAGTTTCAAATACTAAGTTATAAAGTGATATGCTATAATTATTATAATATGGCAAGTGAATTTTTACTCATTATCTGCCTAGTCACTTTCCAACTCTGCTGTGGTGGACTTCTAATCTTACCGAATGCAGCTAAATAGGTACCAGCATTTTACGTGTAGTGACTGACAATCTTACCTCCACGACATTTTTCTGTTTTGTCTCTCTGCTTCCTCCTTCTAAAATATTCTTACTCGTATAATTTGTGTACAAAGTGTTTTAAATATGAATAAACAAAGTGCATTTATTAATGAAGAAAGTCACAGTTTGCGCTGTGACGTTGGGCCGTGCGCACGCGTCGTTGCCTTTCGTTGCGAATAGCTTTAACTTTTTACGTATACCCACGAACCGTTGTTTGTGAAATGCAAGGTGATTCAAGTGGTGAAGATCTGAGCGATTCAGAACTTTTGGATAAATGCGAACAACAATTAAATGACATGGATAAGATGGATGAGGAAAGCGTAATAAGAAGAAATGATGATGAAATTGTAAGAAGTGTTGAGAAGAGAAAGGAACGAGAAGATGACAATAGTGAAGATGACTTTATTACTGTAATTAGAAGTAAAGCTAAACGGTTATTCCGAAGTAATTCATTGGAGGAAAACAATAAGCAAGGGCGAAATAACGAGCACAGTGGCACAGCTGAAATATTACCTAATCATGAAGTTTGTGTAACCTCGATGGACAATCTACCAAAACCAATAGCTTTCGCTAAATTACTTCGTAGCGAAAACATTAAAGATATTCTTAAAATAAAATATAAAAGCGCGAATAAAGTACTCATTCAATTTCAGAGAAAAGAGGATGCTAATAAACTAATTGAGTGTAAACAAATCAAAGACAAAGGTTGGCGTTGCCAATTAATACAGGAAATGTCGATATCTTATGGAATAGTGAAAGGAATCGACCTTGAACTAAGTGAAGAAGAACTTAAGAACATTTTTAAAGCGAGCGTCGATATTTTATCAGTAAGGAGATTAAAACGTTTAATACCAGAAGGGAAATGGATTGACTGTGAGTCTGTTAGAGTGACCTTCAAAAGTAATGTGTTACCTCAGTATATTTATGCCTACGATTGCAGATTTAATGTAGAAACATATATATTCCCAGTATCACAATGTTCGGGCTGTTGGCAATTTGGTCATCACATTAAATTCTGCCCTAAAAAAAAAATCGTATGCAAAAAGTGTGGAGGAGGTCATGAAAACTGTTCTATAACAGACTTTAAATGTTTAAACTGTAAGGGGAGTCACTTTGTCCTAGATAAAAAGTGTCCCGTTTACCTGAAAGAAAGAACCATCCGGAATATCATGAGTGAAGAACATGTTACGTACAGAAGAGCCTTACAAATCTTTGAAGAGATGAAACAAAACCAAGGAACAATAAATGAGATCTCGCAGGCGGGGGATAATAATATTAACCAATCTGTAACTACACCTCGCACTGAGAAGGAAACCTATAGTAGTGTGTTGGCCAATGCCGTAACACGCCAAGAACTGTTATCTAATATACCAGAAGAAGAATATGAGATGAGTGTAAACACAGTACAAGACACTAACAAAACAAAACAAAAATCAAAGAAACAGAAAAGTTATCAACCGCGAAATGAGGAACTCTTAGAACAACCAATAAATGAAGGAATAAATAGTTCACAGCAAGAAGAAAGAAATAGTAAGCAAAGTGCACAACTGCGTTATAAATTTGAATGGGCGAAGATATGGTTGAAGATAAAAGGTATTTTTGAATCGAATCTCAATGTGAAAGGTAAATTATTATCATTGTTAAAAATTATTGGTGAGGAATTAAAGAATTTTTTGATTAATGTTCTGTGCGGAGAAGAAGTCTTGAAGTATTTTATAAACTGTTTTAATAATGGATAATTTACAAAAAGTCATAAAAGTTAACATATTCCAATGGAATGCACAAAGTATACGGCCGAAACTTGTATCCTTTTCGGAACTATTAGTACAAGAAAACATTCACATCGCAATAATAAGTGAGTCATGGCTCAGCTGTGACATAAATGTAAACATTCGCGGGTATAATGTCTATAGGAACGATAGATGCGATAGTTATGGCGGTGTCGCTTTACTGATTCATAAGTCGATACAATCTCACCTAGTGTCGTTTAATATTAATAATGCGGGTATTGAGGTAATATGTGTTAAGTTGTTAAATTGCAAAGACTTAGAATATATTGTGTCGGTATATTGCCCTTCGTCGGTACGAACTCAGATATCAGATTGGAATGAACTTTTTTCGCGATTTACACGTAAAACATTAATAGCAGGCGACTTTAATGGCCATCATACTAACTGGTCGATAAGATCCGATGTGAGAGGTAATCAAATCTTGGACTCATCCCTAGAAAACGACTATATATCCCTTAATAACGGCATGGCAACACGGATTAAGTTAGTAAGTGGCAATCTACAACAAACTTCCCCAGATGTATCGTTCGTCTCCTCCGACGTGGCAATAAAATTTGACTGGCAGGTATTTAATGAAAACCTCGGAAGCGACCACCTGATCATTAAAATTACTGCAAACTTGTCTACCTCAGTACATATTGGCCGAAAAAGAAACTGGAAAAAGGCGGACTGGAATAAAGAACAGTGGCTATATTATAGCTGATGGAATTAATAAGCGTCTACTTAAGTCACCGTGATAGATACCGACGAAATAATTTACTTAGTTTTATCAAATCAAGCTTAAGGCCTATCAATCGCTGGAAAAAAAAATCATCATAATTATGAGCTCAATTGACTAGATTACAGGTGATAATAAATAAATCATAGCTTAATTTATTTTTTCTATCTGACTTGACTTTACAACTTTTGACTTAGCTATGCTTTTAATATTGGCATGTAATAAACCTTTGTAAGTTAAAAGACATTTCAATTGTCAACTGTACTGAACTGACAGCTTGTCATAGTCTGCACGAGCATCTCATTATATTATTTTCCATCGATTCTCCGTGATTTTCTAATTCATCGACTAGTTCTGCTTATGAACTCTGATATTTACTGTTCCCTGTGTGACTTGCCTAAGGATGACTCTGGATTCCGATTCTGCCTCTTTACTTTGGACTTAATTGTGTGTACATCGAATTGAATATCACGATGGGTAGCCGTGTAAGGCCTACAAGCATTATACAACGTGTTTGCCATGCATGCTGGTTACGCACAAGAAGAGAAGTCCTACGTATGAATAGTCAAGATGAAAGTAGTCCTCAGCTAGACACAACTGACGATGTGCAACCACAAGAAAATGTAATCCAGCCTGATGCTGATGCATCAACCCAACCTGAGCCAACACAAGTTGTGGAGTTAGCCAATTATAGACGAATAGCAAAGATGTTTAGTTTTCTATTACACATTTTATTTCTATAACTTTACGATGATATAGCTTTATTGTACTTAGGAGAGTTATGCAATTGATACCTTAACATCCCTAGCCTGCATATTGTCATGAATGATGAAATGTGCATACTATTGGTGTACCTATTCTAAATAAATAAATTGTGTTAAACGTGTTTTTCTGTATCTACTAAAATGGTAAGGGTAGGTAAACCTTTTTTTTTTGGGGTGGTTGGGAAATCAACAAATAACCCCTCCCGCTCTTGGACAGCGAAAAGGAGTGTCAGACTTCTACTGACTAAAAACCACCCATGTTCCTTCTTAGCCCTTTATGTTGAGGCCGCGGTATCTTGCATCGGTTGGACTTAGTATTCTGAATACGGTATAGTCCGTAGTTTATAATGTGTAAATGCATTTCTATCTATATTTAAAGGGTAAGTAGGGTGATTAGTCCGTTGTTTGTACGACATAACCTCTAAAACTTTAAACAGGAATATCTTTAATTCTGGCGTAGCAGAGCAAGCTCATTTTTACTCGTTTCCACTCGACTCTTTGTTGGTGTTTCGTTGGTGTTTGTGTAAACACTCACGTAAGCAGTTTTCTATTGCGAGGTAGGTAAAAGGAGTCATTAATGGGTCCGCTCAGCTTGCGACCGACACCGGGCTTTAACATTCTGAAAACGTCCGTAGTTTATTTTGTATTTCTATAGTTCTTTTTCGATTAGTCCATCCTTATCCTTACATAGTATAAAACAAAGTCGCGTCTGTTTGTTTGTTTGTTTGTTTGTCTGTATGCTTAAATCTTTAAAACTACGCAACGGATTTTGATGCGGTTTTTTTTAATAGATAGAGTGATTCAAGAGGAAGGTTTTAATACCTTTTTTGTACCCGTGCGAAGCCGGGGCGGGTCACTAGTTGTTAATACAACATAACCTCTAAAACTTTAAACACGAATATCTTTAATTCTGGCGTACCTATAAAAATATAACTGAAGACAAAACTGTTCAGGAATTCAAACTCTATACAAATATATTTTTTCCATAGGCTGACGCAAAAAAAAAATGTCAACAAAAATTTGTTCGAGCGTTTGCCACTATTCTTTCAGCAAGGTTTCAGATAAAATTAATTTTACGGAACAATTTCCTAATAATGTAGATATTCAGCAAATGTATGACCATTTTGTAGATATTATTGAATATGCGGCTAATAAATATATCCCTTATTATAAATTCAATCTAGAGACAGAGGAGAAATTTAAACCAAAAAATTATTGGAATTCAAAATTATCAGAAATAGTCGCACAACGCAGGTTAGCATTGTCAAATTTCCGTAAAAATCCCACCCCTGAAAATTTAAACAAATTGGAATCCAAAACCTTAGAATCGCAAACTTTAATTAAGAAGGCTAGGTATGGCAGTTTTCAAAAATTTTGTGATTCCATTGACGAAGCGACTACGATACCAGAGATGTGGCGGCGTATGAGATGGATGAAAGGTTTTAAACAGCAAGGATCATGTTTCCCCATTGAAAAACAAACTGCGTTGTTACATTCACTTACACCGGAGTATGCTTCTAATCGAGTCCCGAATTTTAAGTCAAGAAATGATTGCTTAGAAGCTGAATTTACTAGTCAGGAACTGGATAATTGTATTAAAAAAAAAGGACTCGTCTCCGGGGCAAGATGGCATATCTTACTCAATGTTACACAATTTACCGAAATGTGGTAAACTGTTGTTACTCAAAATATACAATGACATTTTTAAATCTGGTACCATACCCCACCAATGGCGAGACATACAAATTATCCCTATACCCAAAGGTGTAAACACACAGAATAATGACACTAAATTAAGGCCTATTTCGCTTCTTTCATGTGTATGTAAAACGTTCCATTTAATGATATGCAAACGGTTAGAAGGTACGTTGAAAAACAAAAACTTCTGTCCCCAAATACAGTAGGATTTAGAAAATTACAGTCCTGTTCAGATGCACTATCTCGACTAGTTTCTCACATCCAAATTGGTTTCACTAAAAATGTTTCTACAGTGGCATGTTTTGTGGATATTGAGAACGCGTATAACAACGTTTCAATCGAGTCAGTAACTAAAGTGTTGGATGATGTTCAGGTCGGCTCTAGAATTTGTATTTACCTTTGGTCTTTTATGAATGAAAGACACCTGCAAGTTAAGTCATTTAATAGTGAAGGACTTGGCGTTAGATGGACTAATAGAGGATTGGCTCAAGGGGACCCCCTCTCACCTTTATTATTTAATTTAGTTACGTATCAAATCTGCCGTAAGATTCAAAATGTCGAGATATCACAATATGCGGACGATTTTGTAATTTATACAAGTGACAAACACATTCAAACCTCTGAACGTAATATACAAGACGCGTTAAACTTTTTAGTAACTTTACTGGGTGAGATTGGACTGACGTTATCACCAACAAAATCCAATTATTGTGTTTTTAGTAGGGGTCGAAGAAAAATATTGCCTTCCTTAAAAGTAAATGAACAACCGTTATTACTATTAGATTGTGTCAAGTATTTAGGTATATGGTTAGACAGAAGTTTAAACTGGCGTAAACATATTAATAAGTAAATAATAAGTAAATGTACAAAAATTTTAAATTTATTAAAAGTACTTGCAGGGTCTTCATGGGGTGTCCATACTAAACACATTCGTAGATTATATATATCGTTAGTAAGAAGCCGTATTGATTATGCATGTTACTTGTATGATTCCAGTGCA
The DNA here is from genome assembly GCA_949316265.1 of Diarsia mendica. Taxonomy (NCBI): domain Eukaryota; kingdom Metazoa; phylum Arthropoda; class Insecta; order Lepidoptera; family Noctuidae; genus Diarsia; species Diarsia mendica. The sequence continues at coordinate 21,328,675 of OX438904.1, read as the reverse complement.
AAGACACATGTTTCAAAATTGGATAAGCTGCAAAATCAAGCTCTTAGGGTAGTAGGAGGTTTCATAAGGAGTACCCCAATCCATGTGATGGAAAGTGAACTTCACATACCACCACTGTTTGTAAGACGTCAATATCTAGCATTTAAGTATTTATTAAAATTACGTTCATGGTCTAATAGTATATGTTTAAGCACAATTTCAGAACTAAGTTCTCTTATTCATTATAGTTATTGGTCAAATAAAAAGAAACCATTACTAGCTACTACTTTTATTGAAGTGGAGCAACTACAAATTACTTCTGCGGACATCCCTAAAATGTTTTCTCTAGAAACTTGGGTATCTGCTATACAAATTAGAATGGCCATCAAAACGGATTTGGAATGTATCAAGCAATCAAAAAACTCTTATAATCCCAATGTATTGGTTCATGAAGTGATATCAGAACTAGGTGACAATTACAGTGATTGGTGTAAAATCTTCACAGATGGCTCTAAAAGTGTAAATGGGTGTGGAGCCGCCTTCTTCTGCCAAAATACAGGTTATAAGGCTAGTTTTAAAATTGATGCAACTGTCTGTATTATGTCTCTGGAGCTCATTGCAATATACCAAGCAGTGGCTTATGCAGTTAGTGAAAAGCTTAACAAAGCAGTTATTTTTACTGATAGCAGAAGTGCCATACAACATGTGGCTCGATGCGTCTCTGGTACCAGAGGTGCATCGATAGCCTACGATATCCTCAATTTAATTAATAATATTAACAAGGACGAGTCTAGAGTAATGTTGCAATGGGTCCCAGCACACATAGGTTTACGTGGCAACGAGGAGGCTGACCGTCTGTCAAAGCTTGCAGTAGACATGGGTAGCGAATATTTATACATGCCAGATTACTGGGAATATTGCTCGAAATTTAAACTGACTTGTTTTGACAGATGGAAGAACAACTTTGACGAAGTATCTAAAGAGAAAGGCATTTGGTACAAAGTCATTCAGAACGAGCTTCCTCGCGTGTCTTGGTTCGAGGATACAAGTTTGGGTAGAAGCTATATTAAGTTAGCACTAAGGTTACGTTCTGGACACTATCCATCAGCAAAGTTTGCTTTCCTAATGAAAAAGGTCGAATCACCTAATTGTGAAATATGCAACAAAATTGAAGATGTGCAACATTTGCTGATGGAGTGTGTTAGGAGCAAGAATGAAAGGGAAGCACTGATTAGAGAATTTAAATTAAACGCTCTGGACGTTGGACTAGTACAAAATATTTTAGCAAACCCTACATCAGCAATTGCAAAGAGGTTGTGTAGCTTGGTGAAGATGTCGAATCAGTGATTCTCTTTCTACTACATAGTTATTGTCCAATATATGCTTATATTTAATTCATAAGGTACGATGGGGTTGGCATATCCATGTGGCTAAAAACCCCTTTTAGTTAATAAAAGAATAAAAAAAAAAAAATGAAGAAAGTCACGAAAAATTAGTGACAGATAATGAGTGAGTACTCTGCTACTGCTGCTACTTACTATTCATTTTATTATTATTACGCATCTATCATACGTTTTATTGGTTTTTGCATTACTATTCTGCGAATCGCTCTTAGAAAACGATTCGTTTTCTTATAAAATATCTAAAATAAAATAAATAATTTTCCCAAGTGTCACCACCAGTGCGTCTGGCGTTCAGTCGATCCTCGAAACCATCACCAAGTCATCGGTTCATTAAGGAGCAGGCCTCCCAATGCAACAGCTAAAATTCAATAGAAAATCTATATTCAATGTATTTTTTAATTTATTCCAAACGCTCTCTTAAATAGTAAACAACTCAACAAAAAGTACAATCTTAAAGGTAAAAACTGTAGGTGAATGAGGGTTGTAAGTTAATGTCACATATCTGATTATTTCGAAGGACACCAACACGATCAGCGAACGACATACTTATAAAATTAAAATAATCATAAAAAATAATAGGCCCATCATATTTATAAAATGAATATCAGCTCATTATCACAATATTACAGTCTCTCCGAGGCTCTGACGATGTAATCTTCTTGTCCCTTATAAGGCTGGGTTCAAACGGTACAAATTAGATATAGGTCAGTTCCAGTCAGCGGTGGGGTCTGATCTAGACTTTAACCTTTGAACGATACAAAAGGATAGCGGAAGGTACTGGCAGTTATGAAGTGAAACTGATGTGATAGTTTACAAAACTGAAAGATTCACAGAAAGTTATACACAAAAAACTTCATCTTTGTGTTGTCATTGCTTAGAAGCAGCAGTGACAGTCTGATGGTGTGACAATCGGACTGTCAAGTAATAGGTCTCAAGTTCGAATCCAAGGCACGTACCCCCGAGTTTTCTTATTCATACTCGTAATGTATTAATCCCTAGCTCCGGTAACGAAAAACATCTTGAGGATACGAGCATCCTTTTTTTTTAGGAGGCTGGGAAATTATCAAATCACTCCTCCCGTTCTGGGCAGAGCGGTAGGGAGTGTCAGACTTCTACTGACTAAAAACCACCCATGTTACTTCTTAGGCCTTAGTGCCCGAGGCCGCGGTACCGCTTTCGAACAGCCCGACAGGTATATTGGTTTGCCTTGCTGACAACTCAGTTGCAGCATCGGTCGGTGTTTCTTATCCACCTTTTCTAAGATCCTAGTGTCAGCCGTGAGAAATAGCGCGTTCGTGGTCCGTCCCATCCAGTTTAGTGAATCGGGCGATATCGCTCAAGCGCTTATGATCGCCGATCAGCCGATCGTTGATTTATTCTCAATCGCCGCGACTGTCTCACGAACCCCGTGATTCGAAGGCACGACATTGTTTTTCGAGATTTAGTGCATTTTCTTATAGTTTTGTATTGTATTTTTTTGCAAGATTTGGCAAGGGAGATGGTGATTGACTCAACAATGTTGTGTTTTATATTCATCATCATCATCATTTCAGCCAAAAAACATCCGCTGCTGGACATAGCTCTCCCCTAGGTGTCGCCACATTGACAGGTCCCGTGCGTCTCGCATCTAGCGGGTCCCCACAACCTTCACTAGGTCATCGGTTCACCTAGTAGGAGGCCTTCCAACGCAACGTCTTTACTGATAAAAAAAAAAACAACAACATCAGCTTACAATGTTCCTACTCATGGACCACATGACACACCACATCTCTATTAAAGGGAGTGAACCGTAATCCACAGCGATAGCCCAGTGCCAGATAGCAAATATCACAGTGTCTTCGAAGGACTTTTTGGTTTCGTCGCGATGTTTGTCTTTGCAGTTTCAAAGTGAAGTTAGGCACTTCACTTTGAAACGAGGCCTGAACCCACAGCCTATGACGGGTAAGTCGAGGCCCTCACCACTGCACTGTTCATCCTTAGTCATGCAACGTAATGTATTCTAAATGATTATATTCCTGTTCACCCATACACTTACCCTTAACACAATTCATTTGGGGGTCCGGAGCATGTCTTCTGTTACACTTAGTTCTCGTTAAAGCATGCAAATTCTGTCTTTATTAAGCTTTCAGTTCTCGTTTGGATCACACCTTATAATTTCATTCCAATCATGTCGCGAAATCTTTCACAAATTAAAATGTAAACTACATCCTAGCAATAACCATTCAAAGCACATTAATACCTTTTACAACCAAACCCAATTTCAAAAATGAAGTAATAAAATTAAGCACTACACTTGAAAACTTAACTCAATTTGTAAAATGTACCCTACGATACGATCCAGGACAATTATTAGTAACAATATCTCAGTTTACAAAAACCTATATGGTTCGCGAGTGGTTATTTGGCCAAGTATAATGTCCTCTTAAATGTTACGGCTCCAGTTAACATTTATGACACTTAATTTTGTCGGATAATATGCGATACATCGGTAGCGTCATAATAAAATCGTGTAACGATACGCTTGGGGTGTTGGTGTGTGGTTTTGGCATAAGCGGAGAGCGGGGCGGATAAGGAACGACGGACTGCAATAATGCACGAACACTTTACGAGCTTAATATATGAAGCTAGAATTTAAGAACGGTCGCTTCAGGAATTATAAATTCCGCCTTAGCATTTTCTTACAAAATATATTTTACGTACCTATATGGGATGGTACCTATTTTAATAAATATTATTTTGTTCTTGAATATCTCATCACAAATATTATTATTGATCCAACGGCATTGAAATTACCAACACAGTAATATTTTATACCTAAATTCAACCCGACAATTAATAAGCGGAATCAACACTTTCTCTAATTGATTTCCTCATCGTTAACTGATGGACTTATCATTTTTATGTAGTTTTATGCTTAATCGAAAACAGCCGTGTACCTTGCCCTCAATGTAGCGGACATTCACTAAATTGGGCCACACCACACACGAAAAAATATAAAATTTTATGCTCTGCACCGCGTTCAGACGGGCCGTTTCAGTGCATAGTAAGTGTTATTGCTTAATTTCACTATCGTATCAATCTCAGGTATCGTGTAAAGACCCCTTTATGTCGAGCGAATATGGGAAAACGTTTGTAAAGTAATGAGATGGCCGTCGGTAAATTTTTATTAACGAGTAATATCATGCTGTTTTTTTTTTGTTTTTGAATGTCCAAAAATGTCTGGGTATGGCCCGGTTGATGGCAATTAACACGCCTCCTATTACAATATGGGAGATTCTATGCTCTATTGGGTACACCTCTGGCTATTCCTTCGGGGATTACATCATCATCAGCCTATATTGTTCCCACTGCAGGGACTCAGGCCTCCTCTCTAGGAGAGGGATGGGCTATAATCCACCACGCGGGCCCAGTGCGGATTGGTAGATGTCGCATATCTTCGAATTTTTGGTTCTAAGATATACCGGTTTCCTCACGATGTTTTCCTTCACCGTTTTGAGAGCAGTGGTGATGAAATAAATTTCACAAAGTAATGCGCCTGCCTGGGTTCGAACCCACGACCAACTGATCGTAAGTCGGGGCCGCCACCACTGGGCCACCACTGCTCTACGGGGATTACATGCCTGATGTTTATTACTCTCGAAAATATGTCTTACTGCAAAAATATTAATTAAGTATGCATTGACCATAGATTTCACAATTATTACTTATTATTTTTCACTTTATCTATATTTATATACTAGCTGATGCCCGCGGCTTCACCCGCGTGGATGTCGTTCAAATTATATACTAAAACCTTCCTCTTGAATCACTCTATCTATTAAAAAAACCGCATCAAAATCCGTTGCGTAGTTTTAAAGATTTAAGCATACAGACAAACAAACAAACAAATAAACAAACAAACAGACGCGACTTTGTTTTATACTATGTAAGGATTACTAGCTGACCCAGCGAACTTTGTTGCGCCTCCGTCTTAGAGCCAAAAAAAAAAACATAAAAAAAGTATCCTATGTCCTTTTCCTGGTTCTTAGCTACCTCCCTACCAATTTTCAGCTAAATCCGTCTAGCCGTTCCTAAGTTATAAATTGTGTAACTAACACAACTTTCTTTTATAATATAATTATATAGATTTACTTAACTTTAAAGTTATTACTTTTCTCCTATTTATAAATATTAGTTCTCAAGTTTTGATCCAATAATAGCTGATAACCCAAAACAGTCTCGTGGTTATTTTCGGTTCCCAAGCATCAAGCCCCTGTGGCCTAATGGATAAGGCATCGGCCTCCTAAGCCGGGGATTGTGGGTTCGAGTCCCACCAGGGGTACAAATAAATTTTTATTTCCTTACATATTACTTTTATTGGATTGAAAGGCCTTTTTTTAATAATCCCGATGCTTTATAACTTATAATACTCGTAGTTATGAATAAAAAGAGAGAGAAAAAAAGAGATTTAAAAATATCTTTTTAATTAAAACGAATGAAAAAATCACACTTTAGTAGTAACCGGCTCTAAGCATTTGTTGAAACCTCTTTTCGTTTTAACCGACCTAAAAAAAGGAGAAGGTTCTCAATTTGGTTGTACTTTTTTATATTTTCACCTCATAATTCCGTCATTTTATGAACTGATTTGAAAATTTTATTTTATGTACGTATAAAATCTGTACAGTAGTTTGTGTTAAGATAGTCCTTAATAACTTCTAGTTACAAGGTAAAATTGATTCATGACAAGAATTTCAGTGGTATAATGTATAACTAAAAAGTACTTACAATTAAAAATGTTTTTTCTTCAGTTAAATAATATTTAGATTATTTTATTTCAAAAAATTCGTCCACATTGCTGTCAACAGGAAAAGTGCCCAGAAGGCTGGCAGCATTACCACGTTGGATGTCAATGCTGATTCTTTGGCCAAAGAATAGGACAGCCCTCTATAAAAAAAAAAAACCTAATGTTTCCGCTGGAAAACAACGTCTCTCGTCTATAAGAAATAGAGGGCCAAAATCTAACAAGCTGGCTTTATGTGGGTTGATAGCTGATATCGAATGATTTTTTTGTTCTAGGAGACGCTAACTTACTGCAGTAGTTTACTGCCGCACTCGGAGAGCTTCAGTGGTTGCTTGGGCCGTCGCTTGGTAAAGGTTTTTGGCAGTTTTGTCATACAAAAGTATGTCAAGCCTTTGCTGGGTGGCGGTTTGAGTAATCGTTGGATATCTCTGAGTGCCGCAGTAAGTTTAATTCGACTATTCAAAAGTGCCTGTAACGGCCTACTTGAAATAAATGCTTTGATTTTGATTTTGATAACATTATTTCACTGGCAGCCTCGTTGGTCTAATGGCCGCAATCGCGACTGAGCATGAGGTCCCGGGTCCGATTCCCAGGTCATACAAATAAATTGTTATTGTGTTTTTATTTAGCAGGAATTTCTCAGGAGCAGCCACAGAGTCCGTATTTGTACCAGTTGGTGACAAGAAACGTAACTGGTAAAATGCGGGTGTGCTTTTAGATACAACTCTGGCTAACCCCTTTGTGAAAACTTTGTGAAAACATGTAAAATGCAGTGTAACCTTAAATAGTTTTAAGAAAAATCTAAAAGAATTTTTGATATGTAAGGCCTACTATTCAATTAATGACTTTTTTAATGACAAAAAAATTGATGGCTTTGATTGACCTTTAGACAATGAATGAATGAGGAATTTAATTTGTATGACATAAATGAATAATTTAATTTGAATGACATCATTGAATAATTTATTTTTTATGACATCAATGTATCATGTAATTAACTTGAAATCAATGTATTATTAATCTGCTATGCAATAGCAGCTTCTAATTATAGAGCAGTGGTGGCCCAGTGGTGGCGGCCCCGACTTACGAACAGTTGGTCGTGGGTTCGAACCCAGGCAGGCGCATTACTTTGTGTAATTTATTTCGTCACCACTGCTCTCATAACGGTGAAGGAAAACATCGTGAGGAAACCGGCATGTCTTAGAACCAAAAATTCGAAGATATGCGACATCTACCAATCCGCACTGGGCCCGCGTGGTGGATTATATAGCCCATCCCTCTCCTAGAGAGGAGGCCTGAGTCCCTGCAGTGGGAACAATTATAGGCTGATGATGATGATTGATGATGATGATGTATTATATTCAATTTGTTTAACTGACTATGTGAATTTGCAACTATAAAATTGTACACCTTAAAGCCTATGTTGCAGCGATCCAATAATCGTAATTATAAGACCTAATATTTCACCTGTGACAAACAATAAATTAATTTGATGACTGGCCTGTTGGTCTAGTGGTTAGTGACCCTAACTGCTATGCCGGAGGTCGTGGGTTCGATTCCCACCCAGGACAAATGTTTGTGTGATGAGCACGATCATTTGTTCTGTGTCTGGGTGTAATTTATCTATAATATGTATGTATTTAGAAATATATAAGTATGTTTATCAGTTGTCTAGTACCCATAACACAAGCTCTGCTTAGCTTGGGACTAGATGGCGTTGTGTGATAGTTGTGGAATATTATATATTAATTTGAATTTGAAGTACAGGCGTGATTTTAGGGGGTAAATATTTTATCGTATCTTTCAATGTTTTGTTCCGTTACCAGTGTCTCACCACAGCTTTCCCTCTGCTTTTAATATTATTAAGCCATCTCTAAATACAGTCGATCCTTCACGGCAAGGAGCTTGAGACCTTTAGATCTCCCTTATCCATTTGAGGCCGACAGCCCATCTGGCCACTGGCAATTCCAAGTACAAACATTAAATTAAAAATTCGTTTACGCACATATATTTATCATTCGATTTCATATCGTAAATCGTACCGAATCGAATCGGTACCAAAAACGATTCGATTCAATCGAGACTTGATTGTGATATGTTATTGTTCGTGTGCATAATTTTTGGTGTCACTTTCGTTGTAATAATTCTAGTGAATATTTTGGTGAGGTTGGGCAACTGCCTTTAAATAATGTTTCAGGAAAGGTCGTTATGCAATGGTTGCTTGATTTGGTCTTCTTAATAAAGGGTGACCTCAAAAATATTGATATAACTTATGCATCTTTCTAAAGTTTTTGTGGAGTGTGTATTATAAAATACAAGATGTGAACGGAGCCTTCATTCTTTACATTAAACCTAGTAAGGCCTTTTTTCAGATTGTGGGAAATCATCTAATGACTCCTCCTGCTCTGGGAGGAGCGGTAGGGAGTGTCAGACTTCTACTGACAAAAAAACACGCCTGTTCCTTCCTAGCCCTTTGTGTCCGAGACCGCGGTATCTCTTTCGAGCAACCCGCATCACCGTCAAGCAAAAACCTAGTAACCCTATGCAAAAATTATTGCTGGGAAATAACTTTTTTGGTGCGATAAAACTCGCATTATTGGTTCTAGGACATGCCGGTTTCCTCGCAATGTTTTCCGTCATCTTTTTGAGAACAGTATCATCATCATCATCATTTCAGCCAAAAGACGTCCACTGCTGGACATAGGCCTCCCCCAGGCGTCGCCACATTGACCGGTCCCATGCGTCTCTCATCCAGCGGGTTCCTGCAACCTTGACCAGGTCATCGGTCCACCTAGTGGGAGGCCTTCCAACGCAACGTCTTCCGGTTCGCGGTCGCCATTCGAGAACTTTTCGGCCCCATCGGCCATCCGTTCTGCGAGCAATGTGCCCTGCCCATTGCCACTTAAGTCTGGCGATTCTTCGGGCTACGTCGGTAACCTTGGTTCTCATGCGGATGTCCTCATTTCTGATTCGATCACGCAAGGAAACTCCGAGCATAGCCCTCTCCATTGCCCTTTGGGTGACTTTGAGCTTTCTGATAAGGCCCATTGTGAGCGACCACGTTTCGGTCCCGTATGTAATCACTGGCAACACACACTGGTCATAGACTTTCGTCTTGAGACACTGGGGTAAGTTGGACGAGAAGATACCGCGCAGCTTCCCGAACACTGCCCAGCCGAGTCGGATTCGACGATTGACCTCTTTCTCGAAGTTAGATCTACCCAACTGGACCGTTTGTAGAGAACAGCAGTGATTAAATAAATTACAAAAGTAATGCACCTGCCTGGGTTTGAACTTACAGCTTACTGCGCGTAAGTCGGAGCTGCCACCACTGGACCAACGTTGCTCTGGGACAGAGCAGGTTAGCAACAAAGGAAGTTTGGTTGATACCATTGTGTACAATAAACGGTGTAACAAGAACCTTAATGAAAACGAAAGCCACATAATCGGCCCCTTTGTTTTTCTCTTCCGAAAAGTCACAGACTGTGGAGATGTTGAAGGTTTTTCACAATCCAAGAAATAATACAAAACACTGTATTTTATGAAGGAAACACTATCTAGACTGTTCGTAGGACGTAACCTACAAGTAACGTCAAACCTTGGCAAATCCCCTACTAAACTAAATCACAGTACTTCCGTTACATATACGGGTTCCGTACATATTTATTTGTCCGCCAAGCTCTTAAAGTATCAACATTAACATATTTTGTCACGTTTTATTGACATTGTAAACGGAATCGCTGGTCCTGTCAGTGTGTATTTACTGGTAAATAAATCAGTGGTGCATGCTGGTTGAATGTTTATTTTGTAGATATTCTTGGCACTTACAAGCATCATTACAGATTGTTTTTCTCTTACGAAGGGGTATCGCATTACTTAACACCTACTTACTTCTACTTCTTCTTTTCGTATCGATGTTACTGCCTGTTACACTAGGTTGTGGAGGTCAGATAGGCAGTCGCTCGCTTATAATATTAGTATTAAGACACCCCAACATAGAAGGGAATAGGCTAGGCAGATATCATTGCTGCTGCTGTGTTCTATAACAATAAGCGTCAGCTAAATTAAATCTTAAATAACAGTGCGTGGTTGAATTTTCAACGTAGCAATTGATTTACCTACTAATTAATTTGAAGTGAAATACTTAGACCACAAGTTATTAGATTTTATAGCGTTGGGTAGGCTATTGGGGTGGTCTGAAACACTGCTTGATAGTTTTATAACAGTTTATTGTCTAAACACAGTTACACAAGTCGAACAAGACAATCACACAATAATTACAACAGGCGCAAGCGCGGGGAAATCGTGTCACCACGCGGCGCCGTCTCGTAGAGCACTGGTTTGAAGCGCGCGCATTGGCGCGTACTACTCTCGCGCGCCCTCTATCGTGGCGGCAAGAAACAACTGCCGGGGCTGCCAACTACACGGTACTACCTACGATATCTATGGTCTCACGCTATACACTCCCCCTCGAGTCGTGAGAACGCCCTCGCTCACGAACTCGCAAAACATACAAACTAACAAACGGGACAAACGTGCTTTCGTGGACGTCCTCTGGTTCTTTTCGGGACCACGGGACGAGGAGGCGAGTCACCGCGGGAATGAAAACGCGTGAGCTCGGATACATGAAATTTGCCTAAAATACCCTCAGGCTTATCTAAATCTGCCAGGCAGTAGGCTGTAGGACTAACCCTTTTTGCAATCACATATGGACCATCCCTTTTCGGAATGAACTTAGCAGATATATTCTTAGCTGCATTACTAAGGACATGAGACTTTAAGAGCACCTGATCTCCAATCTCGAAAACTTCGGCAGGCTTCTTAGACTTGTCTGCACATTCCTTGCGACGATCCTGCTGAGCTTCAACTCTTTCTCTTACAGAAACTAGACTATTAATAAAACTCTCCAAATAGGGCGTAATCTGAGGAACAAAATTGTCCTTATTAAGAATCGACCTAATGTCATGCTGCACGTCGAGTGGCGAACGAAGCTCCCTAGCAAACATGAGGTAAGCTGGAGACGCACCCGTAGTTTGGCACACCGACGAGTTCATGGTGAACCTTATTGCGGGAAGGTGCTGTGGCCATGACGAGTGGTTGGTATCAACTAGACGTGACAACTGAAACTTCAAATCCCTATTTTTACGTTCAGCTGGATTAGCTGACGGGTGGTATAAAGGTAACGACTCTTGACCTATACCTAAAATGAACATACATTGCTGCATAACTGCTGAAACAAACTGAACGCCATTGTCTGAAACAATGCGTCGAGGAAAACCATAACGAAGAAAATATTCCTCAATTAACGTACGTGCGCACACCTCCGAGGTTGCCTCCTTCAAGGCGTACAGCTCGGTCCAACGGGTCGCTGTGTCTTCTACCAACAATATCCATTTCTCATTATTGTCTCCTTTAGGAAGCGGGCCGAACAGATCTATGGCCAACACTTCTCCCCTTTGGTTTAAAACAGGAGTCTGTAAGAGACCCGATGGCTTCGTGTTTGAAGACTTGTACTTTTGACAGGTGGTGCAGGTCTTGATGTAGTCTGTGATGATCCTGCGCATACCTGGGAAATAAAAACCATGAGCGACCCTACTGTACGTTCTATCGACTCCATGATGACCGCCTATGTCGGAGTCGTGACACTCCTTTAAAATTTCTGAGCGGAGGGAAGCTGGAACTACCAGCTGCGGCTCTTCACTATCCACATCAGGATTATACCTATATAACACGCTTTGCTGCAAGAAATAGCCTCTTTCTGACCAACGCTTAACTCCTATAGACTCAGCATCAGATGTATCTTCCAGATCACTAATAATTTTCTTTAGTTCCAGGTCATCTAGCTGCGCACGCCGGAGATCAGCTGGACTTCTAGCAGGTAAGTCTACGACCACAGAACAAATTCCACACTGACTTTTCTGTTCTTCATTACAGGGCGGACGGCTGAGTGTATCTGCGATCACATTAGCTTTTCCAGGTGTATACTGAAACTGAATGTTAAAACATTGTAGTTTAAGAGCCCATCGAACGAGCCTACCCGATGGCGATTTCAGAGTAAGGAGCCACTTTAACGGCTGATGATCGCTACCTATAATGACCTCATGACCTTCGATATAACCTCTGAAGCGTTCGACAGCCCACACAACAGCGAGTGCCTCTCGCTCCGTAGTGCTGTAATTCCTCTCGGCTGGAATGAGCAGACGGCTAGCGTACTCTATTGGGCGTTCGTCTTTACCTTCGCCCTGCAACAACACAGCACCTACGGCGTAGCTGCTAGCATCCGTCCTCAACACAAATGGCTTATTATAGTCTGCTTGAACAAGAATCGGTGCCGAAGACAACCGTGTCTTCAACTCTTGAAAGGCACAAGCCTGGTCTGATGCCCATGACCATGGCTGATTCTTCTTCAGTAAGCGTGTCAGCGGCTCAGCGACAGCAGAGAAACTGGGAATAAATTTTCTAAACCACGAGCACGTCTGTAAGAAGGTCCTAAGATGACGCAGCGATGAGGGTGCCTTCATATCCAGGACTGCACGGACTTTATCTTCGTCAGCTGATACACCATCCTGTGTTATGACATGACCAAGATACTTTACCTTGTCTCGTGCAAAGACACATTTTTCTCTATTCGCGCGTAACTTGAACATACGTAACCTCTCGAACACTGCGCGCAGATCTGAGACATGCTTCTCGAAGCTACCATCTGAAATCAGCAAGAGATCATCCTGGTACGCTAATAGGGTCACGTCTTTCAGTGAGGCACCTGCACGAAGCCTGTCTATGAGACGCTGGAACGTTGATGGGGCGTTTTTCAAACCAAACGGCATACGCTTAAAACGAAACGAACCAAACGGCGTCAAAAATGCTGTTTTGTCCCTGTCCTGTTCACGGACAGAAACCTGCCAAAACCCACTGCGCATATCAAGGGTACTCATGAAACAATGTTTTTTTGTAGACTGAACAAGCTCGTCTATCAATGGCATCGGATAGACGTCGGTTTTCGTAACCACATTGAGCTTCCTATAATCAACACAAAAACGTACCTTACCATTAGCTTTCGGCACTAGGAGCGCGGGAGATCCCCAAGCGGACTCACACTCCTCGACTATACCGTCAGCCAACATCTTATCGAGCTCTGCCCGCATAAGCTCCTTCTTTGCAGGCGTCAACCTATAGGGCGGGACAGCAATAGGGGGGTTATCGCCGGTATCAATAATGTGCTCGGCATACGGAGTCGCGACTCCCCCTGGCTCAAAGATATCCTCATATTCCACGAGGAGGTTGGCAAGAACCTGACGTTGTTCGGAATCAAGCGAAGTCGCCTCATCGTCCCGGAGCACCTCTAAAGCGGCGCACGAAGATACAGGTGACGAAACCTTTTCAAACTGTATTTCGAATTTATGGTTATTGTTTTCTGCAAAGTGCCATTTACTTTCACCAAAATTAAATACAAGGTTAAACAAAGTAAGGAAATTAATACCTAATAAGCTTTCATTATTATTAGTTTCAGGAAAAATTAAAAACTTTACTACTCCAGTTTTATGGTGTAGTGTCACCTTTACCTCCGTGGTAAGTACATTCATCTCCCTACTAACCCCATCCGCCAACCTAACATTTTGCGTCGACGGCACTAACGGGTGTCCTAACCTGAGTAGGAGAGCGTAGAGCGTGTGACCAGCGATACAGCTAGTAGCTGCAGTATCAACGAGCGCAGTACCACAATTTCCCAGAATGTTTATATTTAACACGGGGCGACGAAAAGGTAAGTTACAACTATAACCATCATCTAAACTAGATACACAAGTATAATCAATACATGAAACACTTTTATCAACATTAAAGTTACATAAATCTCCTACGGCACATGTAGGGTTAACTTGAACGGACGAACTAATGTTATTGTAACTCGAGACATTTTCATCATAATTATTACAATTACATAAATCACCCACGGCAGGCGCAGGGTTACCTTGTACTTGAACCATTCGCGTTGGCGGGATAATTCCCTGCGACGGCGCGGGAACTACGGGGACGGTTGCGGCGCGGGCGGCGGGTTCGCGCGCTTTATAACGGCCGTTGCAGCGAGCTAGGGCTCCGCTATGCGACGTGCTGTCAACTGAATAAAACGCTTGCTGACCCGAACAGTTTTTACACTTCGATTTTATTACGTTCGCGGCACCACATCCGTAACACTTAATTTCACTTTTTGGCTTTAAGTTACTGTCAATACTGCTTTCATTGTTGTCACTATTACGCTTAAGTTTCTCACACATAGCCTTTTCGTGGCCTGAACGTTTGCAGTATGTACAAAACTGCTTCTTTTCCTTGATGACGGCGGCGGGAGCTGTCTCGGCGGACTCGGTGGCGGCGGCTGCGCCGGCGGCCGGCACATTCCGCGGCGACGACGACGACGACGTTACTACGCGCGTACTCGTCTGCGTACGCGATCTCGCAAGAGACGAGCTACTAGCCTGACCTGGACTTATCTCCTTCAGGGAATCTTCCACGTTACGGCACTTGTGCAGTAACTCTTCGAAACTGTTGACATTTTCTCTGCATACACGCTTTCTAATGCGTTGACTGAGCACCCCGTACGCCATATCCAGTTGCACCTTTTCCGATAGGTCGTCCTTTGGGAACTTGGACAACAGCGCGCGTACCTTGGCGATGAACAAGTCGGTATGCTCCTCTCCTTGAGTCAACGAGAACAGTTTAACGTAAAGTCGGTGTGGCGGGTCGCGGTCGCCGAAGGCACTCTTGATCCGCTCCAGGGCTTCCGACCACGACTTGGTAGACCGCTTTATACCTTGCCACCATACTGCAGCAGGCCCCTCCAGCAACATCGAAAAACCGCGTAGGGCGTTTTCGTCAGAAACGGCGATGCAATCTTTATAGGTAATTACGGCATCTATGAAGTTTTCCAACGATTCGTCGGCGCGTCCGCCATAGCGCGTCGTGCACTTCGCGAAGTTTCCGTTCGCGCCAAATGCGAAGCCCGATGCTTGGACCTCCGACACGTTATGCGGCGTTGACGACCGCACCTCGCGTAATAATTGCTGGCAGAAATCTTGTTGGGTTTGCTGCATAGTATTGAGCAAACTTGCGAGCGTCTCTTGAGACATTGTAATGTTGGTGGGCGCGGCCGAGCCGCCATCATTGTTCGACTTCGAACGATCTTCAGACCGTGTTTGCGGCATTTTCGATACGATAACACACACGCTACTCGTATAATGCCGAACAAAACACAACACAGGGTTCGATATTAGTCCCAGATAGTCACTTGTAGTGTTCGTTGCACAACACTGGACCAACTTTTCACTACGCGTTTATACCTACACACGTTGGGCAGCCACTTATAGCGTTGGGTAGGCTATTGGGGTGGTCTGAAACACTGCTTGATAGTTTTATAACAGTTTATTGTCTAAACACAGTTACACAAGTCGAACAAGACAATCACACAATAATTACAACAGGCGCAAGCGCGGGGAAATCGTGTCACCACGCGGCGCCGTCTCGTAGAGCACTGGTTTGAAGCGCGCGCATTGGCGCGTACTACTCTCGCGCGCCCTCTATCGTGGCGGCAAGAAACAACTGCCGGGGCTGCCAACTACACGGTACTACCTACGATATCTATGGTCTCACGCTATAATTTCTTTTATTGAATAAATAATCAAAATAGATGCGGCAATTTAAGGCGAGGTTGCACTTCTTTGTTTTTATGTACGCACGACCTCACCTCCCGCCCTGCCGCGCGAGCGATATAATGCCTAAATTTTGACTGTTTTTTCTCTCTTGGAGAAAAATGATAAAGAAATTATACATTATGTGACCCGAGATAATACACATTTTTTACGACCTTTATTATGATATAAGTTTTATTTTTCAAAGCCAGATAACTCAAGTAAAACGATTATTTAGCCATCATTTGGACATGTCTTTGCGATTTAATTGGATGTAGTGAAGTGTAAGTAATCGTGTATCGCATGCCCGACATATCATGATCGAAGAGTCAACTATGTAATACATTTTTTTTTAAGTTAAATCCGTTCCATGTACGAGTAAAACACTATTGTTGACGACGTTTATCGGGGTAACCCCGCCTTAATGTCATATCAATTTGGAGCACACATCTCTGTTCACTCCATACTAGGTTTTAGAATTAATTGTCGTTCTAGCTCTCTATGTCCATTAAATGGCAAAGTAGTTTTATTTTCAGTTTATATGATTATTTATCATCAACTGCTTAGGCTTTTCCCAATTATGTTGGGGTTGTCTTCGAGTCTAACCAAATGCAGCATTTAACATGGATCCCTCCTTGCCTATCTGACCCCTAAAGCCCACTTAGTACTGGATAATACGATATTCCTTCGAAAGAATTGTTGTCAGCCTTTCGGGCCAATGACTCCTGTAACGATCTACGAACTGTCAAAGATCTACGAACTGTCAAAGATCTACGAACTGTCAAAGATCTACAAACTGTCAAAGATCTACGAACGGCAGCCGGACCAACGGTTTAACGTGCTTTCCGAGACTTTTTATGATTGGTTACCCATACATCATACGACCTTGGCAAGAGTAGCTTATCCTTTTTTTATTTTTTTTTAGGTTGGAAATCATCGAATAACCTCCCGCTCTTGGGCAGAGCGAAAGAGAGTGTCAGACTGCTACTGACTAAAAACCACCCATGTTCTTTCTTAGCCCTTTATGTCGAGGCCGCGGTATCTCTTGCGAACAAACCGCAGCCCCGACGGGAGAGTAGCTTATCCTTGAATATCGACCCGATAGACAGATATTATTTGAACACGAGCTTCTCAATGTGTTATCATGCTATATTTATTGTTAGTGGAGTGCCGTAAGATTTATAATACCGAAAATGACGAGCGCGCAATTTTTTTTTTTTACTTTTTTATTTAGGCTTTTAACAATGCAGTCTAAAAGTTTTTATGAACATTCATTGACCGGCCCTGGATTCCGAGGTTTTACAATATTTACGTCATACGGCACTCCACTATGTTACTACAAAGAAATTGCTACTATTGCGTTTTTTTACGAAACAAGTGAATTCCCTCCTGCCATGTTTTTCTCTACGCTTTCGAAGCTCGTCGTTCATTTCCGAGTAAGGTTTTTATAAGTAAATTGTGCGGTAAAAATGTCGGTTTCTGAGCAAGGTGAGAAATGGCCTCTAAACTAATAAGTGTCAAGTATTTCCGTAATTAACTATCTTATAGCGATAGATATAGGGCGCTGCAACTCACCTGTTAAGGGCTAGCTGGATAAACATCTTGTTTTGAAACGTGGCATGATAGCTAAGATAACGAAATAATGTTAACTCTACCTAATGGGTGTCAATGTACTCTTGACGAAACTGAAATGCACTTGATATGGGAAATATTAGGGTAATTTTAACTTTTCACTGTTTTTTTTTTGTACACTTTTTTAATTTCAAGAATACCTTAATAACATAATACTCTTTTGGCCCCGTACTATTTAATCCATTTATCAGCACACTGTTTTTTTACATTGAGTACCTAATACTGGAAAACGTGTTTTTTTTTCACTCTAAAAAAGGTAGTTATTTAATGTGTGTTTGTAATTTTATGTACTGAACGTGTACGGCTCGATTGATGGCAATGGCTCGCCCCCTATTACATGGGACTCAAACATAACTAGCGAAATGTGGGTGTACTCTCTTATGTACACTTCTGACTCACCCTTCGGAGATTATAGCGTGATGTTTAAGCTGTGTACTGAATGCTTGGTTGTCGTTAATGGTTCGTTTACATCTTGTAAACCTTTCCTCTATCATGTCAGTCTTCACCTTAACTCAAAGAATTCCACACGAGAATAAAATAAAAGTGAGAATTGTCTCACTCCCATTTAGTTTTCTACGTGATCCAAGTAAATTGACCGTTCTACATAATTATCTACACACATCCTGAGGAAATAAATGGGGGCGTGATAAAAAATATTAATTGCCTCACTGATCTCAATATGGTAATATCCTCCTTGATGCAGTGAGCTTTTGCTTTTTGTACAAATTTTCAGGTGAAATATTGAGTGCAGAAATGCCAGATGTGTTCTTTGTAAGGTATGATATTTTTAGTATTATTGAGAGAAGCTTTTAGTTTCTAAAGGTATTTAATAGAAAGAGGCATTAGTGAGCGCTGATCGCAGTTCGGAGGCAGTTTATAACATTCCCCGTTCCTACCAACGATACTTTTCAATGCCTTAATATTTGTGAGGACTCATCCTCACCTGTCTATCGTTTTCCAAATACGAGAATGTTGGGGTCGACTTCAAGTCTAAATGGATGTTGCTGAATACGAATAGTTTACATGGAGTGACTGCCTATCTGACCCCCACAATCGACGACGACACACAACGATACACTTTGTTGAGACTTGTTGTCAGATTTTCGGGTCACCTGTAACATATACTTGTGAAGACACATACTCACACACGCACACATATAGACACATTTATGATCGACACAATAATAAAGATATCGATAAATCTATACCGACACATACTCCGTATTGGCAAAGTTCATATTCTCAAATCTCGTATTAGTAAAACAAAACATAGACAATATTTCAATATTAAATTAAGGGTAGGCACTAACTGAACCCTAATGACATGAGTGTTACGTTATCTTAACAGTCTTACTTGTCCACTTGTTCATGGGTTTTTTTTTACAAGTACTCTCCATTATTTCAATAACAATAATCTACATTATATTCCAGTACCTTCCAAACCCAACAAAATACAGGTTCACGCCTCATACAGCCATCAACGAGACGCCATATTATAAAGAGATCAAGAGCGTCGTAATTAAATCAGTTAGGAACCGTGACTCTGCGTTCTGCGGCACCTTTGGTACACTTTTTGTTGCAGCCTTCTTAGACATCCAATCATTATAGGGTTAGAGCTGTAGGTAGTACTGTGAGAAATTGAGCGAGTTTTACATTGTGGATTAGTTTGGGGTATTAGTTGGACTCGTTGGCTATTTGTTTGTTGAAATCCAGCAGTTCGTTAAAATGTTAACGCATCTACGGTCATTTTAAATCAGCTATTTGTTTGCATAAAAATTTGGAAAAGTTTTACAAAATATATTCTGATTGAGTAATACAAATAGACTGATGGTTCCAAGACGTATTTATTTTAAACACAGTTAGTGGAGGTACTTTCATACAAGTCTACAAGCATAGCAGGCTCGTATAACCTAGTACTTTTCATGATAATAGGATATCTGAACCGTCAATTTTGACCACCTTAGAAATGGGCTGTCTTTTATGGTTATTATTCTCATATTTTACTTGTGAATAGGACTCAAAAGCGTATTCACAAAGGGTCCTAAAACTTTTTTACATTGTAACTACTTAATTAGTTTCAGTTGGAACTTAAAGTATCTACTGTCTGTTAAAAACCATTTCATTTCACCTTATGAAAAAATCTGCATAAAAAATAAAACATTAATTCCTTACCTCACACGCGCAAACCAACGTCAAAAAGATAGTTGATTACAGTGAAGCCCCAGGTTCTAATAGATATAATATTAGAGCAATCTAGTTCAGTTCTAG
Source organism: Diarsia mendica (assembly GCA_949316265.1). Lineage (NCBI taxonomy): Eukaryota > Metazoa > Arthropoda > Insecta > Lepidoptera > Noctuidae > Diarsia > Diarsia mendica. Next base: position 21,308,933 of record OX438904.1, on the reverse strand, counting down.
ATGACTGATCTAATAGAGTCAGAGGCCAGACTGGAGCGTAATAACCGGTAATCAATTATTATCGTTATATAATTTGTTATTGTTCGTTCCGTGTGGTGTCGGACGTAAAGAATAGCACCATCCCATATCTTCCCGTGGGTGTCGTAAGAGGCGACTAAGGGACTTACCAGAGAATGGGCAGCAGCGTTCTCTGTGCCTTGGTAACAACCATACTGCGATCGCCAACCCGCCTGCCAAGCGTGGCGATTATGGCAAACCCCCCTAAGCAAAAAATGAGCGCAACACAAAATATACGGCCCCTAGTACCCGGCAGCCCGTCTACCCTCGACTACGGTAGCGGTCGAGGTAACGGCGTGGCAAGGGGTGCGAAGAATCTCCGGATGAGATCCGGCTACCCCAAACGACGACTGGACCTGGCAACCTATAACACGCGCACACTCCGGACTGACGAGAAGATTACGGAGCTCGAAGAGGAATTAAGCAGGTTGCGATGGAGTATTGTCGGATTATCTGAAGTCCGAAGAGAGGGGGAGGACACGATAATCCTGAAATCCGGCAACTTGCTCTATTTCCGAGAGGGCGACCGGCAGTCCCAGGGTGGTGTTGGGTTTATCGTCCACAAGTCCCTTGTGAACAACGTCGTGAAAATCGAGAGTGTGTCGACCAGGGTGGCGTACCTTATACTCAGAATATCGTCAAGATATTCGCTGAAGGTTATACAGGTCTACGCTCCGACCTCGACACACTCCGACGACGAAGTGGAGACCATGTATGAGGATATCTCTAAAGCCATGCATGGATTCAAAACTCAATTCACCGTTGTCATGGGGGACTTCAACGCGAAACTGGGCAAACGAGACGAGGATGAGCTGCTAGTAGGGCAATTTGGGTTTGGACATCGGAATCGCCGGGGACACCAACTGGCTAGTTTTATGGAGAAGGAGGGCCTCTATATGATGAACTCCTTCTTCAAAAAACGTGAGCACAGAAAGTGGACCTGGCAGAGCCCCGATGGTGTGACAAAAAATGAGATTGACTTCATCATGTCTACCAGGAAGCAAATGTTCAATGATGTCTCTGTGATCAATGCGGTAAAAACCGGGAGCGATCACCGCATGGTAAGAGGCACATTGAACATCAATATTAGGCTTGAAAGGTCTCGACTGATGAAGTCTACGCTCCGTCCAGCACAGATCCAGATCCAAAACCCCGAGAACTTTCAGCTTGAACTCCAGAACCGTTTCGAGTGCCTAGGAAGCTCAGTGGACGAATACAACGATGGGTTCGTGGAAACTGTCCACACGACGGGGTCTAAGTTTTTTAAGGCACGTCGTGTGAATAAGAACAAGAAGCTCTCTGATCAAACTCTTAGACTCATGAAGGAGAGGCGTGAAATGATTCTGCAGTCTTCAGACGAAGCGTGTAAATACCGGCAGCTCAATAGGCGGATCTCTAAATCCTTAAAGAGCGACCTCCGCCGCTTTAATACCGAGTGTATTAAAGAGGCAATTGAGCGGAATAAGGGCTCTAAGGTATTTGCAAGAGATCTGTCTATTGGGCAAAGTCAGCTCACGAAACTGAAAACCGACGACGGCAGAATCGTATCCACCAAACCGGAGCTTCTGAGGGAGATCGAGAGCTTCTATGGGCAGCTGTACACGTCAACCAGTAAACCCATTGAAGATCTAGCGAAAGACCCCAGAGCTAGACTGACCCGACACTATACCGAAGACATCCCGGATGTCAGCCTGTACGAGATTAGGATGGCTCTGAAACAACTTAAGAACAACAAGGCACCGGGTGATGACGGAATTACGGCCGAACTCCTGAAGGCGGGTGGCAAACCAATCCTTAAGGCCCTTCAGAAGCTGTTCGATTCCGTCATACTCGAGGGAAAAACGCCGCAGGCATGGTGCAGAGGTGTGGTGGTACTCTTCTTCAAGAAGGGCGACAATACCCGACTTAAGAATTACAGGCCCATCTCACTTCTGAGTCATGTCTATAAGTTGTTTTCAAGAGTCATCACGAATCGTCTCGCGCGCAGGTTCGACGACTTTCAGCCTCCCGAACAAGCCGGATTCCGAAGAGGGTTTAGCACCGTAGACCACATACATACGCTGCGGCAGGTTATACAGAAGACCGAAGAGTATAATCTGCCTCTCTGTTTAGCGTTTGTGGACTACGAGAAAGCCTTCGATTCGATCGAAACTTGGGCCGTATTGCAGTCTCTCCAAAGGTGCCAAATTGACTACCGGTACATCGAGGTGTTGAAGTGTTTATACAAAAACGCCACCATGTCAGTCCGGCTTCAGGACCAGACCACGAAACCTATCCTTCTGCAGCGAGGTGTGAGACAGGGAGACGTCATATCTCCGAAGCTGTTCACCGCTGTACTGGAGGATATCTTCAAGGTTCTGGACTGGAGAGGACTAGGCATCAACATCAATGGCGAGTACATCACTCACCTTCGATTTGCCGACGATATAGTGGTCATGGCTGAGACCATGGAGGACCTCAGTACAATGCTCGATGGCCTCAGTAGAGCTTCTGAAAGAGTGGGTCTAAAAATGAACATGGACAAAACCAAGGTCATGTTTAATGCCCATGCTACACCCACTCCCATAAAGATCGGAGACTCTACACTCGAAGTTGTAGACGATTATGTCTACCTGGGACAAACAGTCCAGTTAGGTAGGTCCAACTTTGAGAAAGAGGTCAATCGTCGAATCCGACTCGGCTGGGCAGCGTTTGGGAAGCTGAGAAGTATCTTCTCGTCCAACTTACCCCAATGTCTCAAGACGAAAGTCTATGACCAGTGTGTGTTGCCAGTGATTACATATGGGACCGAAACGTGGTCGCTCACAATGGGCCTCATCAGAAGGCTTAAAGTCACCCAAAGGGCAATGGAGAGGGCTATGCTCGGAGTTTCCTTGCGCGATCGAATCAGAAATGAGGACATCCGCATGAGAACCAAAGTTACCGACATAGCCCGAAGAATCGCCAAACTTAAGTGGCAGTGGGCAGGGCACATTGCTCGCAGAACGGATGCCCGATGGGGCCGGAAAGTTCTGGAGTGGCGACCGCGAACCGGAAGACGTTGCGTTGGAAGGCCTCCCACTAGGTGGACCGATGACCTGGTGAAGGTTGCGGGGATCCGCTGGATGCGAGACGCACGGGACCGGTCAATGTGGCGACACTTAGGGGAGGCCTATGTCCAGCAGTGGACGTCTTTCGGCTGAAATGATGATGATGATGATGATTTGTTATTGTTGTTAAGAATTTTGTGGGGGTGTCTGTCTGTGTACTTTGAAATCAGTCTTTAACGTCTGAAACTATAGATGTCATAGACTTTAACATTTTGAGATTATTAGGAATATGAAACATTTCCTAATTATTTTGATTAGCTGTATTGCACATTTACAAATGAGCACGGTGTACCCTGGATTTTCAATGCTTCTTACTGTACTGTTAACTTATTTTGTTTAAAAAAATTCAAATATAAAACGAACTTTACACGATAGTGGTGAAATTTCTATTGGCCAATCGGAAAGTATCCTTTCACGTAACAAATAGAAATTAAATCAGGTCTTTAATGACAGAGATAAAAAGTAATAAAAAGAACAGAATTATGGACCTCCACCTCTTTCTATAATCATTCAAAAGACATCGTCACCAAGATAACAATAGTTTAGTTTCGAGAAAACTTTCATGACGTGTATTTCTACCTTGTTCAATATTTAGTAAATTAATAAAAATACCTCAATGTGCACAAGCAAAGCCAGTAGTTCAACATAGTACCCAACAAAATGTGCATCAAACAAAAATAAATGATTACATTCTCATGGGAACGTGCATTATACTTGAGTTGATGCAAAAAGCTGTGCAAATTGAATCAACCGACATTAATATTAACGACAGATACAGTTCGTAGGGTGAGCAGACAGCCTGCTCTTGTAATTTGTAATCAATCAAATGTATAATAATAAAAATAAAAATCTTTATTGCTAGTAAATAGGTACAATGAAACTCCTTAGAAACTAATTTGGCTAAAATTAATGTGCACTTATGTGTCAAAGGAGTGCTTTGGCACTCGTACTAGGATTACCCTGTATCACGAATGCCATCACCTTCCTCCGGACCAGCTAGGTATGTGTGGTGTGTAATGTTTACGTTCAGTGTATTTAAATAAGTTCGTCTTTAAACAAAAAACACGTGACTTCATGAGTCAAAGCTTAGATTAAACTTTAGTTGGAACTGAGTTTGTTTTAATAAGTATCAGAAAAAAAGAATTTCGTTGTATAAAAACATTGTTTTACATACATACATTTTAGTGACAACGATAAGAAAAATACAAAAATAGTGCCAGTTTGTTGTTTGTTCGTAGGTACGAAAAGCTACCAAAAATAATAAAAAAATAATTTGGCAAAAATATGGCCCAACTTCATTTGCAGCTTAATTTCTACACATAATAAATAATAGAATTATAATATTGAAAAGATATTTAACTTAATATTATAATAATGTAGTATGAATAATTTCATCACGAAATAATATTTCTAATTTTCCCACATTAGAACTAAACTATTCAAAACTAATCCAACGTTATAGAGCGACAGAATTCAATTCATTGAGACCATTCACTCAAACCTTTTGAATGTATATTAAGATTAATGCTTTCCTTATCCCTAAGTGTAGGAATGAAATTAACTTTGCATATAAATTGGCGCATTCACACAAGATTGATTCAAAAATGTCAAACTGTTTTCTGTATAAGAAGATAATTTAATCGTTCTAGAACCAAAAGCTACGTTTCTGACAGTTTTGGTAACGTTAGGAAATAGCTGTTTACAAAAATTGAATTTATGAGAAAAATTAAAAGTTTGTCTAATAACACTTTGACCGACTTCGAGAGTAAATCTAAAATCATCCTCTGCGTCTAACTGGATGTAGCTGAATATCAGTATTTTGCATGTAGAAACTGCCTATCTAACCTCCACAACCCAGTTAGAACACTTAGAACTGCGTAATACGATACCCTTTGGTAAGATGACACGGTTGGTGCAGTGGTTCAGCGATTAGACAGCTGGGCTGCGCGACGCGGGTTCAATCCCCACACGGAGCAAATATTCGTATGGCCTACAGGTAGTTGTTCCGGGTCTGGGTGCTTGTGTATCTGAGTTAAAATGTTCACTGACTACCCTAAAATACCTAATTAAACTTTGAACCTATATTTGCAAGATGTAACCTAAAATAAATCGTAATAAGTACCTCATTAAATACTACTTTCTCTGGCTTAAAACCCACCTACTCGAAGACAGATGCGCAAACATAATTCCTTTAAAACAAGTGCGTAAGTTAATTTCCAACGTTTACAAATATGCGGGTAGGATGGCCTGTAACATTTTGTTCGCCAGTTAATATTGGTCATACATCATGCAGATGGATACCACACAATATTTTATATGCTCGTTACGATTTCGGGTGCAATAACCGTTATGGCTGGAAATTATGTTAAAAATTGCGGTGAGTTTGAGTTCGCTTTTAGTGGTGGTTCAGTATGTTGTTTAAAAAAAATACTGTTTTCGGAAGGAGAATGAAAAAGCACCAAGCTTAACATAACTTTAAAGAGAATGACTATGGTTAGTCATTGCCTATCTTCATTATGTTGCATTATAATATTCATTGTCTTGGGGTCAATGGCAATCTAAATTTGAAAAGTTTAACACATACGTATAATTTATAATTACACTTATGATTTAGTAATTTAATAATAGAATACTGGTATTCAGCTGCACTCTGCCTCGAAGATGACACTAACACAGTTGTTAAAAGACTAGGCAGATTGTTTTATAGAGAAAGCAGTATCGTGACTTATATTTTCAACAAGAACCGCATTTTACGTCTGATGTCCTTAACATTAAGATCCCTGATATATCATTACATTTTCAACTACGGTTAAGAATCTGCTATAAGCAGCCTTAATCAACATTTCTGAAAAAAATAATTATTGAGATTCGCAATATCCCAGACTTCTTCGTCTTCTTCGTTCCTTTTTTCCCCACACTAGAACCCCAATATTATCATTGATTACCTTAAAAATGCTATCCCTTTAATCAGACCCTTCGTGACCTTTACCAGCGGACTCCTAAAACTTGAGCCGCGCTGATGATGTTAACAATCAAGGCTAATGTAGTTCCCGTGGCGGGTATCACGCATCTCGCGAATTATTTTATGCCTTCATCCTTGAATTAAATACTAGTGGGTAGGTAGAGCAATTATGATTTTCTTTTGGTGATTATTTGTGTAGGTTTTACTTGTTCTGAGAGTTCAGGTTTCTTTTAGTTCAAATATGGAGTAAGGAACGTGAGAATCGTGGCAAGTGACATCATCTGTAGCTTCTGCTTCTACTTAATGCTGACTTTTTATTGATTTCCACTGTGCAATAAAGACCTCATTCAAGCATTACCACATCGATCGACTCCATTTTTCCCAGGTGCATGCTAATATTAACAGGTAGGTATCTAATAAAAATTCTTGGTAAAATTAACTCGTCGTCAATCAAAATAATATAAACGGTGCCTTGATTCTTTAATATTATCATAATACCTACCACCTTTAAACGAGGAACTCTTGTATATTATAATAACATCAATATGCACATCATTTTACACTTAAGCAACGAATATAATGCCAATATATCTGCCATTTATTATATCCACCATTTCAAAACAACCAAAAAATCTGCAGCATTCCACCACAGAACTCATGGCATTACAAACATTTTCACCTATTCTTTCAATATGGGTCACAGAAAACATCTCAAAAACGTTTCTCAGACAATTCTGCGCAAACCCGCATAAACTGGGCAGCAGTCGGGAGGTCAAATGCATAACTCTCGGCACCTCGGCGCTCGCGCATGTAAATAAGGGCATATTTCAAACGTACTAGCTCCGACTGTGGTGTTAGGTTGCTCCTCCAAACTGTTCGGGTAGGAGTTGTTTTACGCGAGCGTCTTGTAGGTGGAAATTGTTACTTTTTTGTGACATTTTTGCTGTTTGATCACATGAAATAAAATTTTTGACGACATGGTAGGTGCAGTGGCTCAAGCAATGGACTGCCGCGCTGCGTATCGTGGGTTCGATCCCCGCACGGATCAAATATTTGTAAGACCTACAGATAGTTGTTCCGGGTCTGGGTATTTGTGTATGTGAGTTTAAATGTTTGTGAACGCACCCACGATACAGGAGAAATTCCTAGTGTGGGGCGACGTTTTTTTTTTAAAAAAAAAATGATGCCAGAATGAGATTATAGAGAAAATAATTTAGTCCCAAAGGGGCTGTAAGTAATTGCAGCTCCTCGAACCAGCTCTCATGGTACGCGTTCAGATCATTTTGCCACCTCTTTGATGTTACTAATAGCGTATTCATAATCAGCGTATAATGTCCCCACTGCTGGAATACAGGCCTCTCTATAAAATGGAATGGGCTATCACGAAATTATTATCACAATTAGTGTACGAATCTATGCGTCTTTCTCGTTCCTCGAAACTAAACTCGTCTTCATAAATTTAAACAAAAACACAAACAATTATCCAATAGACTTAAGAACCACTAAAGATTACAATGACTAAAGATACTAGAGAATAATTCAACCACTGCTGGGCACCTACTGGCCGTTCTTTTTTGTACTAATCTCCACGAACTCATGTCAGACTTACCCAGGGTTTTCCCCCGATGGCAACTATGTCATCTGCTCATCTCGCTGTCTCAGAGAATAAACACTCGAAAAATACCCAGACGAACACTTACCACGCTCGCGTAAGTCATACCCTTACCCCCACAATCACCATACACGTTAGACAGGAATGTGTGAATGCGATTCATAAATAAATCGATCCAACAACGTCAGGGCTTCCGTGCGCTTATTGATATGGTAATCAGTAGTTAACGTGTGCTATTGTACGTACTTACCGACGGTGATGATGAGCAGCTTGTAAATGAGCTGTTGGTGGTGATTAAGAATGTTGAGAGGACTAGCTAATTGCTGGAAGGTGACCTCGGGTCGTAATACCACCAACAAGAGGTATTTTTGCTACTGTGAGTTAAGATCACGATCTTTTTTGGAAGAGTATTTGGGCTACGGTTTAAGAATTGACATGGTTGTATTTTTCACAAATGAGAATGAACACAATAACCATCTAAATCTCTTTCAAGAGGGTTTCAGCTCTTCAGGGTGAAACGGGTCTACGGGTGTGATGCTTATGTTATTTGAATTAAACAACGTACGACGAAAAGGCCGTTGGGTGTGCACCACAACAAATCTCGTAACTTAGCTGTCGAAAATTCAAGACCAAATTACGTAACAAGATGAAACGACCTCAATCTTTACGACAGATTTCACTAATTTAATTTCAATACAAATGTACAGTAAAAAAAAACATAAAAATATAATCCAACAGCAGACCGAACTAATAATAGATTTACATACAAAAACGTCACTTTGTAGTACTAGTAGTCAGTTTCCCTGCATTCTCACAGTAACCCGCCAAACTAATGTACTTTACGATCGACCTAGAATCGAGTAGCTCATTCGATTGTCGATTTAAATAGAATCGATGCGCCCCGCACTGTCCCCCTACGTCAAATAAATATGGAGCTTTAGTTCCAAAAAACGACACTGGTATATGTCAATGGCGGTAGTTTAGATTAGTTATGTTCATTTGTGTAAAATGTATGCGTAAACAGAATTTGATTGTTATGCTAGGTTCGTCCGATTAGCTATAAGTGTTCGAATCCAGAATCATGAAAAAGTATTGGAATCATCATTCCAATGCTTTGACATTTTATAGTTCAAAAGAACGAATTTAAGTGATAAAACAGATCTTTTTAGAGTCTTTTCGCAACTATGTTGTTGTCGGATTTCAGTCTTACCAAATCCAGTTGAATACCAGCGCTTACATGGAGCGACTACCTTCTGACGTCCACAACCCAGTCACTGAGAAATGCGACACCCCCTTTTTTTGGAGTTTGCGAAGTCATCAATTGCCACCCCGCTCTGGGCTGAGCGGAAGGGTGTGTCAGACTTCTACTGACTAAAACCGGCCAAGTGCGAGTCGGACTCGCGCACCGAGGGTTCCGTAAAAAAAATATATTTTGTGATGTAACTAAAAATTTATGGTTTTCGTAATTTTTCCTTTATCTATGCTATAAGACGTTGCTTCGTACCAAATTTCAAGATTCTGAGTTCACGGGAAGCACCCTGTAGGTTTTGATTCCCTTGCAAGTGTCGAAAATTTGCGGCATAAACGGCTGTATCTTTTGATTGCGTTGGCTTAGAAGTTTGATTTTTTCACAGCTTCAAGGGACAGTAGACCTGAGTAATTGATATAAATTTCAGCTTCATACCTCCACGCGTTCCTGAGAAAAAGGGTCTTGACAGACGGACGGACGGACGGACAGACGGACAACAAAGTGATCCTATAAGGGTTCCGTTTTTTCCTTTTGAGGTACGGAACCCTAAAAACCACCTACGCTCCTTCGTAGCCCTCTGTATCCGGGGCCGTGGTACAACCAACGCAGTTTTACTTATGACTTTTTGTCAGACGTATGGGCTACTAACATATTGTCAAAGATTGACAACCAGAACCTTTCCTTGTAAAACCAGTAAATACTGTAGTTTAAATTAATTTTCCCTCGCTACAATTTCAACGTTATACATCAAGTTTTGAACCTACTCCTATTTCAATAATCCACATACCATAGTCGGGCAAGCTAAGTCCATCGACATCCACCATCCATCACTATGACTGACATTAAGAAACCTCTCTGCCTGCCCCACAACGAATGATTTAAAGCATCTGCTACCAATAAAAGGATCCAAGCATTTCTAGTTCTGATAAAAATTCCAATTTAATACACCACGGATATTTTTCATACGGAAAAACAGGGTAAACATAGATACGGTCAATTCATTAAAAAGCATTGACTTGTCAGAATTTTTTTGACATCAGTTTGAACTGACAAGCAGGACTGACAAACGACGACAAATGACTGACAAAACAGATGGATGCTGACTGATGGTTATCTAGTAGATCAGTATCCGATCCCACGTACATTAGAATTTTAGATAGGGCCATGTTTAATAATGTATTGAGCAGGGATGTATGATGTGTAGACGGTATGACAATAGTTATGCAATGATATGCATCTTTCTAAATTGTAGATTTAATTTATTGAAGGTAGCGGTTGCTTTGAGTGCGATGCTTCCCGCCGGTGTCCATCATATCCACCCCGTGGACAGTCAAAATTAGAAATTGTTGTGCTGTCCACCACTGGTGGACACCGGGATGCATGGCTTTAAGTCTATGTTTACGGACATCCAATGAGAATGGAATGGATAGATATTTTTAGGTCCGAGACAAGCATCTTTTTCAGCGTCTATCAAACGATAGTCCGTGTTGTCTTTATAGAATTTGCAGTAACTGTTCTCATGTTTTAGTGGCTCAAAACAATCCTGTAAGAGAGCATAACCTTCTTCTTCTTCATCGTGTGAAGAAGAATCATTCATCATCATGAATCTTTTTTTTTTCTTTTTCGTAACCTGGTTATCAGATCCCATAAATTAAACTTAAAACGGGAAAATAGGCACAGAAGTAAAAAGAGAAATCTACCGAAACTTCACCACATTCAAAAACACATCACTCACAAAAATTTCACCACAAGCTTTATTGTTTCCTCACTCAAATAAAAATATCTTACATACAATATACGTGACTGTATGAAGGTATTCCGTGAACTATAAAATAAGGTAACCTAGTACATGATGGTACCTATGACGTGTTATAAGGAAAAAGGCGGTAGGCAGAGATAGGTATCAGTATTTTTGGTTTTTGTTGTACGTGCCGGGATATGGAGTTTCTTTGGCGTGTCTCATGTCACTTAGCCCGTTCCTGAGCCTCTCGATTAAGGTCGAATTCTGTTGAGCAGAACTCAACACGATTCAACGGTGATAGGTGCTAAACTATAAACTGGATGTAAGCCAGTGAGTACCTATAATATTACCGAATGGAGAAGTCCGACCAGAATAATCATGTTGATTCAATATCAAAAAAATAAAATAAATTAAATTATGCAAATTAGGTACTTTAATTATTACTATTAATTTTAATCTTAAATCTTATTTTTTTTTTTTTTTTGTATTAATTATCATTACTATAAATTTAAATTAAATTATGCAAATTATAAATTATACACATTATTATTAAGGAATTTTTGTCTGTATCTGGAGAAGGGCGTTGGAAGCTGCGCTACAGTTTATACTTTTGCAGCTTCCATCGTTTTATTTGTTTTATTATGTCGCGTTGTGTACTATTCCTAAATAAACTTTTTATTATTTTATTATTATTTATTATTTTCTTACCGTGATGATGACAATTTAACCTTTTGAACGCAACGGTCGTGTATAGACGACGAAATGAAAACGTGTCCAATACGCCAACGACGTCTATCGGCGACAAAATCCGTTTTTTTTTTACTTTTATCTGCTGTTTAATACAAAATAGTGTCAAATAATATAAAATAATGGTTTTGTAGATTTTTGTGCCTTGGCGTGGGAGGTACGCCATGCATCTGATGCTCTGGCGTTCAAAAAGTTAAATTGAGTCAGCCCAGAATTTGGCAACGAGTTTGGCACTCTCAGTAGCGTCCATCAGTTCTGTGTAGTGCAAGCAACAGGACAGGCAGGACAGAATATCATTATGTGTTCCATCGTTTGTGGGGCAACACCACATTTACACTCCAGGCCAAAGTCGTCTATAATAATAATAACGTTTATTAAACAAAAGAAAGAATACAATTGGGTACAAAAAAACGGTGAGCCACAAACTAAGCATAGCTTGTATCTTGTGGCTCGGGAGTGCAAGTTTATAATAGTTACATCAATTAAGGACATAATTTTTTTGGGGCAGTCGTGTAAAAAGTAACAATAAACAATAAAAATTACAGAGTAAGAAATCTATGAATCTCCACCTGAAGTGTTTTCCTTGCTTCGGCCAACCTGCGTCCGGAGTGTATTCAGATTAGCCAAGGATCACAAATAATCACCATTTGCGATTTAGATTTAGAATTTAAGCAGCACTAAAAAAAACTTATTTGCCTTAACATCAAAACTGTTTTAATTCCGTGCTATTTCTCTTTACACTAGCAAAGACCCAATTAAGGAAAATCGATCCAACCCAGACTCCATTCCACCATAACCACCTCATTCTTTAATATCCCCGTAGCTTTATCATCATAGTTTCTATATCAAATTACTGCTGATATATTAGAGCTATCCAGTTATTAAACGTCTAAGTAAGCAGCTCATTAGTGCGTCCTGCGTGCGCACACGTTGCCTATTACACTGGCAGTGACCAGATGACTAGTCGTGATGGTATTCTGTTGTGAGGGTTGGCAGTTTGAGGAAATATCGAGTAAGTATATAATTATTGTTATTGAGATCATACATTTAGTCAGTTTAGTAACGTAATATTTCAGGAAATGGATATTAGAATAAGATGAAAAACAGAGAACCATCATAATTCTCCTTTTTCGTGAGCGAGCAAAGAACGTGCTTTCACAAATTGATTGGGTAGTCGCATTGAGAGGCTCGCATCTAATTTAGGTTGTATTCCTTTCTTCTAGTTTTATAAAAGAAACAGGGAAGCTCGACCTATCAATGATAACGAAGGTGGGAACATTAAAAAACATAATAAAATATCAAAAAGCTTTGAAAGTGATGGCTACTTGTCTATCATCATTATGAAAATTGACGACCGGTCCAAAAAACCTGATGGAGATTCAAGGTTTTATCCGATAATCTTCCGATAATCTAATAATCCGAGTTTAAAATGGAACTGGGCTGGTCAAAAACTACCACTCAGTGGATACCAAAAGGCAGGAAACGACAACGCGGCAGGCCCAGAAGGAGATGGCGGGATGAGCTGGACTCTTTCTCAAGGGATTGGTCTACCATCGCACTGGATCGCGAAAAGTGGAAAGAGGGAAGGGAGGCCTTTGCCCTGCAGTGAGACAACATAGGCTCATAATAATAATAATCCGATAATCTAGATTTAAGACCAACTGACACTCCTAGACTCAAAGATAACAAGAAGATCACCCCCTGCAGATTTTGATAGGATGTCAGGAATCTTTAGCATCCGTTATAAATTCTACGTCACAGCTGTAGTTCACGTTAAACGTGCCAGGGGGCGCTAGTTGTCATTCCTCGAATATGTGGGTGTTTACATTTTAATTGTAAACCTGTATTGTTTTAATTTCTACTTAAAACAGTGCATGTGCTCGTTACCTAGGTACACAGTGTTTGATGCGTGTAGTGATGATGGTTAGCGACAATTTATTAAGAATACCTTTCTAAATCGGTTAGTATGGTCTTTTACTTCATCTAAGAAAGTCATTATCATCTGGCTAGCCTATTCCCAACCAAACTGAGGTTGGCTTCCAGCTTAACTTCGTGCATCTTAAACTTCTTCTATTTCTTCTTTTCATATCAATTTTATTTCCAGTTTACCTCCACAGTTTAGACCCAGTAGGTAGCCACGTTTATTGCAGCGGCAGAGGCGCTATTCAGGTCGTCAAGAGTGTAGGTAAACGGACACCTGGGACACTCTTTTATGTGGGGTATTTGATACAGAGCGCCGCACTCGTACTCGGTGTTGGAGGAACCAATAATATCCAAAAGTAATTTCAAATCAAATCAAAACATTTATTTGCATGGAATACAATACAATAATGTTGTTATAAAAATACAGTGAGCCGGGTACATTCTGCCTGAGTTTTGGCATGCAAAATTTAACAGATAAATTAATAATGTCAGTATCAATAGTATTGTAATTTACATGGAGTGACTTCCAATCTGAACTGCCCTATTAGTAAAATAACTGTTCACCTGATTAAAGTCAGTATTTTAATCAAATATTTGCCAAATAACTTACCAAAAGGTAGTACCTTTTGGTAAGTTATTTGAAATTAAATTTTTATAGATGTCTGGAAATGAAATGTTTATAGATGTCTGGAATTAAACAGGTATTTAATTCCAGACATCTATAAACATTAGAGAAACACTACAAAACTAACTTTCTAAAAGTGCTAACCCTACGCCTATAACTATCGATACAGATTAATATTTTTTGCTATTTTCCGCGTAATTATAATTAGTGATAAAGATGTATTTACCGGATGCTTTTTGTATCATATCACTTACATTCATCAGGGGTAAACAGAAGTGTCACAAGAAATCGTGCAAAAAATATGGAATGGGCAAGTTACACTGTTCCTAGGATAGAGATCCTAGGAACAGTCAAGTCAGTTCAAGGAATATAGGATTAAATGGTATTGATAATCTCGTATTATACGGTGTGGAATCTACTGGTTCAGCAACATGGTGAATACGCCATAAAATCTTGAGAGTTTTCACGATAAGAGTGCATAGGGGGAAGCCATATTCAGTTATCGGCGCTAGGTATTGTCTGTCATAAAAGTCATGGAGAAAATAATATAATGTTGACTAGTTTTTGCCCAAGGTGTCTTCGGGAAAGTCAGAAATTAACACACGGGAACGTACTACAAATTCTGTTGTCTGTGTTGATCTAACTCCGTTGATAAACTAAACTGAAACTCATTCGTGTTACTCCTAGTGCTTGTGGCGATCTAGGGCCGCGATACCTCTTTTGAAAAAAATCCGCTAACCTAGAAATACTTTTTGCCTGTCCTATGAATCAAACTCAGGTCGTCATACTCAGAAGTCAAGGTTGCGACCATTGGACTTTCGGTGAATCGTAATGTCAGTCTAAAATCATTAATAAACATTGTGCTAATTACGTATATGATCAATCCTCGGTCGTTAATACTTCCAAAATGCAGTGGGTCTGGGAACCTTTATAAGCTGCTACACAAAAAATAAAACAAGCCACCATTAACCCAGCTTATCCCGCAAGTGGGCCGGCGTGAACATCGACATAGCGACGAAATAAACAAAAAACAATTATGTCCACTAATTACGATGTCATTTCTCTTGCGATTAAACGACAGTGTGTGCCCGACTTTATTTTGTGTGCACCTATGTTTATAAAGTGGTTCCGTATAGGTTGGAAGTATAGGCTTTTTAATTATTTTAACCGAGAAGATAAGTTCTATAAGAACAAACACCTGATCGGTGAGGTTCCTCAGAGAGGTCAGTGTGCTTACTCTGGAATATAATTCCGATAGATCGACATTGGAATTGTCAGTCAAACGTCAGGCATTGGCTGGACTCACTGAGTCTAGCCAATCCCTGACGTTTAACTCAACCAACTGACGTTTGACCAATGTCGATCTATCGGAATTATATTCCAGAGTAAGCACCCAGGTCTCTGTAAGACTCCCAACAAGCACAAATTCTATAATTTTTGTCTTTATAACATAACATAACAAGGTGATGAATTAATTGTATGTCACTCCTGTATTCATAGGGTTAAACATTCCATTCCACCTTTTTATAATAAGACTTTCCTTACTATTACCGATAAGATTGACTTGGAAACTTCAACAGCTAAAGTTCAGATTCTGTATTGGCCAAAAAGTTATTCATTCCTCGAATTCGACTTCGTTTATTCCTCGAATTCTGCACGGATCCCCGTTTACATTCCAGTTCAAAAATTGTAACATTGCGCCCAATGCCCATAGTTCGCATGTTACTACATAATAATCTCATTTACTAATTTTTTCGAGAAACCAGAGCATTGTGCTCTGTATTCACTGAACTTTATACTAAGAAAATCAGTGATTTACAAATTATTTTCAACTAGGTAAAAACATCTGATATCACTTTTTTAAACGTCCTGTAAACAACATACTAGTTTTCGATACACGTGTAAAAAACATAAAAAATAACGGTTTTATCCTAATAGTAGACCTACATTTCGCCCGTTATGTTTATGTAATTACCTTTGATTTTAGTACTATGAGAAATACCATCTTAAGACATGGTGCCTGTACTCCCCGAGGGGTAAGCCAGACGTGTACCTTATCAATTATAGATAGGGTACCTATACCTTTTCCTTACCCTTCGGGGACTACTTGTGGTTCTTCTTCTTATCGTGTGGGCAGTAAGGTCTAACGACCCTACACACCCTAGTGTCAGAGTTTCTAAACCGCCGCAAGGGCCTCCAACATGGTTTGACGACCGCCATTTGGCAGCCGGGACCACCAGCTTATACGTGCCTTCCGAAGCACGGAACCATCTTTTTATCAGACAATCAGGTGATTCAAGCCTGCAATGTCCTAACCAAACTGGAAACAACTTCACAAAGTATGCTTCCCGTGGGAATCGAACCCACGACCACCGCGTCACAAGGCAACGCCTAAACCACTCGACCACGGAGGCACTTGTGGCGTGAAATGTAATAAACATAATTATTTATGTGTAAGTACCCCATTTCGCCCAAAGAAGGTACATTACGTTCCATGTAATAGGGGGCGAGCCTTTTGCCATCAACCGGTACAAATCCAGACTCCGTGACTGCTACTGAAAAATACTAGATGATAAAGCCCAATACCTACCACTTTTCCCGACCTGGAACCAAACCTAGAACCTCATGCTGAGGCAGACACGCTTTCGACCTTAATTTCCTGTATATTTCCATTCATCACTTCCAAAACTAACGTCCTCCGATAGATTATTCAAGTTTCCAATCTCAATAACAATTTACGGCCGTCAAATATATACAATATATATAATATACAACTATAATATACTAATATATATAATATTATGTTAATAGGCGCAGAAGTCATTCCAATTATTTTTTTCACATATAATATATAAATATTAATAAATCATCGATTCATCTATCAACTTATTATACATATGTTAATTGTATTTAATAATAGAATTTAGAGCCTATAAATGTGAATGACGAATTGGTGACAGGCGTTGAGATTTCATTAATTTTGTTTTTGTTGGAAGTGTAATAATTGAATTGGCGACTTAATTTTAACATAACAAAATAGTATAGTATGGTTTAAGACATTTATTTCTCAAAAACAGAATACAATTATTCACTTGGATGAGAAACACTGGTTACATAAATATAAACGTTCATTGGAACGAGTATCGGAACGGTACCTATTACAATATTGTTAATCATTAACTTATCACTATGTTAGTAACATAAAGTAAAATTAACAATGCTAAAAAAGAACGATATTCGAAGGTAGATTTTTTAATATTTTTACTTGATCTAGGGTAATCTGCAAAAATGTTGAGGCTATGAGTCCATAATACGTGTCGAAACACACTTTCTTTATTGTTTTGTTTTTTTTTTGTTTTGTCTAAGGTTTTATTTTGTGTTAATCGTTTTACTATTAATGTTTATGTTAATGATTTTTTGTGTTTTTTATTGCTAGAATTTTTTGTTGTTGTTTTTTTGTTTTTTAATCATTAGTAGATAGGTAGATAGTAAGTAGGTAGTATCATGCAAGGGTTAATAGTACACCTCTGGTGTACCTAATAGCTTGTATACTTACATTTTACCAGTTATGTAAAGTTCCATAAAGGAGGACTATACAACTAGTAACTAAGTTCTGAGCTGGTACAATTAAAAAAGATTGCCATCGACACGCTAAGAAGAGAATACCTTATTTGAAAATTGAATAATATTTTTTTTGATTTCGTAAATTTACTACTCGAGTTCGAGTAGTAAATTTACGAAATCAAAAATCGTTCGTACAAAGGTTGATGTTCAGAGTCTGTAAAAGAAAAATCCTAGAAAAAAACAGGTAAGATGTTGAAAAAAAAATGTATGACTTAGTTGTTCAACTTAAATAGCTTGCCACGCTAGAAGTCAGTAAGTAATTTGACACATAACTCTCACCTAGAAATCCGGTAAACAGACTATAAAATAAAGCACATTTCAAGGTATTGGACGACAGTCCACAAATTAATAGCCTGCACTACGTAGATGACAAATACGAAGTCAGTTTCAGATTCACAACGTAGAAAGATACAGAAGACCCGATCAACTCGTCAATTGCACATAGACGCTACAAAATCCGATTCTAAAAGAAATGTTAAAAAAAAACAAATGAAAATAAATAAATTAAAATAAATAAATTAATAATTAAATTAAATTAAATTTCAAATGTTAAAAAAATATTTCTACCGAGAAAGGCAAGATAGCAGCCTTGTAAAGCTGGTCATTGTTGACAATACCGAAGACAAGAGAGTACGAGGTCGGTCACCGAAACGATGTTCCGACCAAGTAAAAGACGCAATTATGATCAATGTGCCCAATACATGCAATCAGTCTACCAGTACAATTACTATGTGACATCATTGGCTTGCATCATCACTACATATTATCCGCCGCGTTTGTCTATCTGTTCGCGATAAACTCAGTGGTTCTCGAAGAAGGTTTAAGGCGCAGTTAAAGGGGCACCGTAAAAACGACCTGTTTTTCGTCGCAGAGTTAGCCGTATTGCTACTTATTACAATTCCAAAAAAAATACAGTGTATAGTCAAATGTATAGGTAAAAGACTTATGCAAAAATATTTTCTAAAAGTAATCAAGAACCTCGAAAAAAAAAATCACAAAATCACAAAAAAATCACACGAAAAAACTTTTTCGTCTCGAAATGCTCAATATTTTGAGTGACAACTGTTATTTTTTTTTTACTATCAGAAAGGAAATTTAACCAACTAAAGACATATGTAAAAATATTTTAACATTACAGCGTATTTTTTTTTTTAATAAATTAAATCTGCGAACTATCGTTCATTTTGGCAGTCACGAGCATCAAACGCATCGCCATTTTCAACCTTGTTTGTTTAGGCGATGAGTTAAACGCGCGCTCAAGGTCGCGGGCAGCTAATGTCTAATTAATGCCTTAAGTACATTTAATTTGAGATTTGTTGTCACCCAAGCGGGTGATGCCGCGAGAAACAGCTAGTTTAAAATACTCAAAGGTTCCGAAAAAATGTCCGAGAAATAGTTTTATGAACCTTCTGCAATCACTTACGTGATACTTCTTGTTGTAATCGTCTTATACAAAGCCTGCGAATTGCGATCACTGGGCATGTAAACTGCGCTTAGTGTTCACTTTTATTTGATAGTTTGTTTAAGTATTGTTGATATTCCTAGCAGCAGCTCTCTAAACCTGAAAGATGTAGTTGTTTATCGTATATTTTTTCAAAAGAACAAGGCGTCTAAAATGGCCGCAGACGCATTACTATTATGAAAGATCCATATTACGCTTTTTAACACAATTCATTTTATGGTCTGCAAAAGTGGTCATTTTAGACCTCCAGTTCAAACACTCATATGACTTGACCAATGTCTGGACTATAAAAGAGACAATTGATGCCACTATCAGAGCTTTATAAGTTAAAATAGCCTTATAAATTACGCATTCCAGGATAATTTTGTTTGTTGAGCTTTTAAGTAAATCACACTAATAATATAAAGCCGAAAGTTTGTGAGTGTGTGACTGTGTGAGTGTGTATGTTTGTTACTTCTTCACGCAAAAACGACTGAACGGATTTGGATAAAATTTGGTACACAGATAGTTCATAACCTGGATTAACACATAGGATAGTTTTTCCTTTTTTATCCCGATTTTATCTTCCCGTGGAATAATTTTCAAGTTGTAGCGGGTGAAACCACTGGCAACAGCTATAGTTACATATAAAATTGGGAACTGCTTAGCCTTTAATTTCCTGCTAAAACATTACTTAACGTGCAATAAGATTATAAATTAATATATATCTCAGGATGGTGAGTAGTATCCTGCAATGTATCATTAATTACAAAAAGCCGTGTTATTACCAATTTTCGATGTTAACGGCAGTAATATTGTAACAAGCTGATGTTTATGAGCTAGATGATCTAGTTAAAAGGTATAATAATTTCTCCACTAATTAGATCGTTTTGGCTAAGCTTAGTAAAAGAGTACAGGAAGACTAAATAAACGATGGATGGACTTTTTTTAATTGGGATAAGCCCGCCACACTATTCCCAAACCACTGTAACTCCTGTTAGCCAGAATCAACAGTGGAGACCACAAGAAAAGCGCCGAGACAATGAAGCTCGACGAAGTCCCAGAGAAGCGTTTTAACTGTCTTGGATCCCGCAACGAAATTAATCAGAAAAGAATAGCGAATAGTAGGAAAAAATATAATTTCCACGATGGATGGACTGTCTAAAAGATGATATATGACAAGGAAGAAGGTATCTCACGAGATGACGAGAAATAGAGAAGTATGAAAAAAGAAGAAGCTGTTCCGAACCCAAATTAATTGCGGTATGGGCAAGAGATTTATGATGATGATGATGATCGTCTATACTAAAAAAAATACCGTTCTTGAGTCGCATCAACAGGATTTGGTAAACAAGCAGTATTTTTAACCGACTTCTAAAAAAAGAAGGAGGTTCTTAATTTGGATGTTTATAATATATATTTTTTTTATGTATGTTCGGGCATAACTACGTCACTTGCTAACCGATTTGAAAAAGTCTTTTTTTGTTGGAAAGGGTATACTTCCCAAATGGTCCCATATATATATTTTTTTTATCGAAATCGTAAAGCGGTTTTTGAAAAATCAACAAAACTAAAAAAAAAACTACGTTGTCCACATTATGACCCATTAAACATGTGAACCACTAAAAATTGAAAAATAAAAACTTTTTAACAAAAAATAAAACCGATTTAAAAAAAAAAATATGCTACGTAGCGAACCTTACACAAGTGACGATATAATTATAATAAAAAACTTTTTAACAAAAAATAAAATCGACTTCAAAAAAAACCACAAAAAAGTCAAAAATAAATCAGTTTCTGAAGTCGGTGACTTTTGTTGGTTTGCTTTCATTTTTTTGCCACCGACTTCAGAAACTGATTTATTTTTGACTTTTTTGTGGTTTTTTTTTAAGTCGGTTTTATTTTTTGTTAAAAAGTTTTTTATTATAATTATATCGTCACTTGTATTGTGTAAGGTTCGCTACGTAGCATTTGAGTGAAAAATATAATATTTGAGATAGTCTCTGATTTGGAATAACAGTGGGGAATAAGAAGAGATGAAGATGATTTAAAATGCAAATGTGTGGTAGCACTTAAAATGTGTGGACCAATGATATCATCATGGATTTCATTCAGAAAACCAAAAAATAGTTTAACGTAAGTTTTTCCTCAATAACCACATTATAATAAGGTCCCACTAATTTATCAACGGTTATACTAACAATGGACCGTGGATATGGGACGAAGACAAAATAAAACTAAAATAAAATAAACATCAACAAATCGTTACAAATTACACTCGCTCCTAATCGGGTCGTTCAATAAATCGATTAATTTATTCACATCACTAATCTCATTAGTGCAACCGTAAGGCCAGGCACACACTTATGAACCAACTTAATTAAGTTTATTTCAATGATTATAATCTAATGTTTATACCTATCCACTGAAACACGGACTGGCCGAAGTCGGGTTAAACCTAGATAAAGAAATAAAACAGAAAAAAGATAATTATTCTCTTTTAGCTTTTTGTTTATTCTAACACAGTGTCGACCTATTTGACGCAAAGGTTGACTGGTAGAAAATGCCTTGTGACACCAAATTCACATATGTACCACTCTTGTACATGAAGTTTATACAAATAAATAAATATTTTTTGTCTCAATTTAATATTGTCTTCAAACATAGTTGGTTTAATCGACCAAGAAATTGGTTTACCACTCTAAGGTTGAATATCATTTGCACGTACAAAACATCAAGTGCTATTTTCACGTCAGAATCTGTCAATCTGTCATCCTTAGCGAATAATTATGTTACTGGGAGATGTCATCAAAAGTGGTAAACCAATTTCTTGGTCGACTATACTTTGTAGTTTTTTTTTGTTAATATTAGGCACTTCCTCATAAACGTAATGTATAATAATGTAATACCAATAACAGCCGGATCAAACGTTTACCAATAATCTTTGACTCTCGTAACAGGCCCGTAAGTCTGACAACCAGTCAGACCAAGGCGTATTACCCAGTAAAGAAAGAAAGAAAGAAATAAAACATATTTATTCGTCGCAGCATAACAAGAACATACAAGGAGAAACAAATAGAAAATAAAACAATGAACGCATAATAAACAAGTACTAACTAGGTTGTGTGTAAATATCAGATAGGCAGTCACTTCATGTAAAATCAGCTGCGCCCGGTTAGATTAGAAGATAAATTCCTTCATAGTCGGAAAAAGGCAGGTTGGATGATGTGTATCTGTTAGTTGGCGGAAACAAATTAATTATAAGTAAGCGAGTAATCTAGTTTTTTTCAAAGAAAGAAAATGTCTTTTGAAGACTACGCTGATGTAAAAATGTATCACTGTCTCAGTGTAGTCCCTAGTTTATACCAACCTGCCGATCCAAATCCGATTACAAGGGATTGATTTACAACCGTCCGTCCTTAATAATCACTATTTTGGTACAATTTTATTATTGGACCATTTTGGTTACGGGTCTAGTTATCATTTCTTAAAATACGGATTAAGATCATAAATCATATTCTTATTAGTAAGACTGTTTGACTGTGGGTACGCCTTGTTATTAGCTAATATTTTATTACAGTCTTATGAATGGGACATTTTGTATTTTTTCGGACTTGCAATTCATCATCATCATCATCATCAGCCTTTAATGTTCCCACTGCAAGGACTCAGGCTTCCTCTCTAGGAGAGAGATGAGCTATAATCCATCACGCGGGCCCAGTGCGGTTTGCTAGATGTCATATTTCTTCGAATTGCCAACAAATTTGTGTAAATAAAACTTTCAACGATTCCTTAAAAATGTAGAACTAACTTAATTCTGATTCAAAATTTTTGAAACATCCACCAAAAAATATAATAATAAACCCAACAGACCTCAACCCAAGATAAGACCAAATAAATTAATCTCCAACAACATATTATTGTTGTTTAAAAATAAAAGAACACAGATTATTTATTTTTTATTATTATTAGTAGATATAAAGCAACGAGTAAGTCCCATTCTGTCGGCCATAAAATACCGAAGTCTCAATTTTTGGACCTCGTTCCCAATGATTTATGTAACCCGTAAAATGATGTATATGAAAATGCCAATACTTTGGTCAATACCATTGTGTAAGGTTTGCCGAATTTATGAGCTGTGGAACTAAATTAGGGCAACCTTTTGAGGATTGAGGCTAAAATTTTAGGCCATAAAATGGAAGGTGCTTGTGGATTTTTATGATGCTTAAATATGGAGTAGTTGTCTAACTGGATATTATTTTATGTAACTAGGCAACAACAAGCGTTTACTAAAATACAATGTGCAGGTAAAGACGTATTTTTTAACATTAAAGAGTACATATTGAGATAATCATACTGTTATTTTTCGTTGGTTTCACTGCTGATAATGGGATCCTGGGTTTGATTCCTAGGCCGGGAAAAAGGTGTTTTTCCATTAAGAAATTTCTCAAAAGCATCACGGAGTTCGGAAGATGGCGGTATGATACCCCCGTGCCTCAGAATGCAAAATAAACTGACGGTCCTGATCTATTGTGGATTGCCGTCTCATCGGACTATGAGAGTGAAAAAAGAGAGAGTGCACCTGTGCCTGGCGCGGGAGACATTATAGTGCACACACTTGTGTGTGTGTCTCCCGCGCCAATAGATAATCTCCCTTACGATTTACCGCCGTGACTAAAAACAGTCAGGAGGACTATCATTATTTCTGATAGTACCATTTTGCAACATCACATCGAAGAATATTTACCTTAGAGTCTGAATGTAAATATATTTTCCTATACTCGTACAATACTTAAATAACGTCACTAAATTACAAAAAAAAACACCAAAAGAAACCCCAAAAAAAAGAGTGTACACCCAAAAAACAAAAGGTAACACGTATCATAATTTTCCCGGCTACATTTTTTCGCCTCCCAATTATTTGTAGCTTCGAAACAGATAAGTTGCGGCCGTTTTAAGTGCGCGTAAGCATCGGACATCGTAAATATGATCGTGATCAGTTGCATTATGTTAAGGACGGAACGAGAGCAACCTAAGGATTAAGTCCCACTGTAGGTGAGAAAGCGACTATCTGTTGAAGTTAATTGTATTTTTTTCAGAATGTGGTCTCGTAGGCCGTGAACTTAGAAAGTGGCCGTTTGCATATATAGATAATCCTATGGATACACAAAAACTGTAGAATATTTTGTCTATTTATCACACACTTGACTCAGATTTAGTCCAATCGTATCGACTTAACCTTTTGACCGCCACAGTCAAAATAGACGACAAGCCAAAAAGTACCTTAAGGTACTTTTTTGCTTGTTCGGCTTGTCTATACGTGACTGTGGCGCTCAAAAGGTTATTGACCTGGACAGATCTTTCGTTTGCCTCATTCAACTTCTAGAAGGCGCAATCTGTGGCGATTTATATGCACTGAAGGTGCTCTAAGTTGGGCACGGAACTCGGCTAGATACATCGCTGGAAGAGTGCAGCAATGGTCAGGCTGGATCAAACGATAATGTCGTTAGGAATGAATGATGAATGAATGTAAAAGATTTTAGGCCTTATACCAGTAATAAAATGCATTTATGTTAATAGTATCCTGAATCCTCACTAAGCCATCAAAAGATCTGCTAAACAAACAATTTTCAAGTTGCTTACTCTCCTCGCTAATCGCCGACGGTAGGACTGATGCCTTACCCTCACAGGATCAAGCGTGGGTGGATATGGACAGAAATTGTGCAGTAATCTTGTAGCAATCTGCGGACTATTTTTGTGTAGATGTGCAAAGTTGTTAACCTTTGGGCGTTTTTGTTTGAGGAAGGGAATCTTTGGATTATTAAATGTTAAGGTCTTAGGTATTGAAGACCTACGATTTAAAAAGGATTACTTTTTTTTAATAAAATGAGTCCAACGAGGCCAGTTCAAGTAGACTTTATTAATTATAGCTGTAAAACCTTTTTGTGTGGGTATTGCTTAAAATGATTGTTAATTTTTTTGCTTATTGGGTGCTCTTATTAGGGATTTCTCATTAGCTGCTTGGAGTCAGGATTTGTGCCCAGCAAAGGTTGTCCCGCAGCGAGAGCAACGGTGACCCAGTGGTGGCGGCCCCGACTTACAAACAGTTAGTCGTGAGTTCGAACCCAGGCAGGCGCATTTCTTTGTGTAATTTATTTCATCACACGGCTGCTCTCATACACGGTGAAGGCAACACCAATCCCGTAACCGACCGACCGTGTAACCGTTTATCTACCAACCCGCACTGGGCCCGCGTGGTGGATAATAGCCCATTGCCTCTCCTAGACAGGAGGCCTGAGTTCCTGCAGAGGGAACATTATAGGCTGATGATGCTTATGAAAGGCGGCTCTCCCTTCTTGCGTAGTACCTCAGCCTAACCATTCGGGAATACAGCTGTGATGAATGTTTTTGAAAACAGAGAAACACTGTTAATATGGAAACTTTGTCTAATAATTGCATGCTAGTTTAATCGAAGGTTAATAAATTAAATTCAAAGTTAGTAAATTCAAGTAAAACTTTGAACTGCCAAAAAAAAATATACTTTCTTATCCAGTGTAACAAATCTTGGACGCTACACTTACGAAACTCGACCCAATATTTTAGAATAAAGAAAAACGAAGAGAACGGTTCAACTTTATAACTGAATGGACAAATAAATTCAGTTAAGTCGAACCTCATACAAGATAATAACGTGTCTTGTTTAAATTGTGGAAACAACAATATATTGGACGTACAATTGTACTTTTTAATGTTGAGTTGGTAGCACATGTGAGGTTGTTGAGTAATTGCAAATGTTTGGGACAGCAGGGAATTGCGCTTTTATTTTATTTTCCTGATTTCTCAGGTGTTACGTAGGTAATTAAACCAAGAGAAAAAACTCGAATAATATTGAATTTTAGTGAGTGGTAATGTCATAATCATTTTCGGGAGTTGCTGCGTCGGGCTGCGCGGCGCCGGATGTTCCGGCGGCGAGTGCTGTGGGTGCGGGGGCGCGCGGCGGCGTGTACTGTGGCGGCGGGTGTGCGGGGCTCCGGGTCGCGGGGCGGCGGTTGCACGTTGCGGCGTGCATTCGTTGTTCCGTGATTCGGGGTCTCGAGCATTCGTTCTTGCGGGTTGCGTCGCTGCGTGCTTTCGTGCTCGCAGTGTTCGTTGTTGCGGGCATTCGGTGGCGTGTGGTTCGGCGTGGTGACTTTCGGAATGACATATTGCACTCGTAGTTTCGTTCTTCTTCCGTCCTTCTGACATTCAAAAGTGCCTGTAATGGCTTAATTGAAATAAAATATTTGAGTTTGAGTTTAATAACATGAGAATATTGTATCTTAGGATGAGCGCAAGCAGCTCAGATGCTAAAATAATAAAAACTAAGTGTTTAAGTTCCCTATTTATAAAGTAAAATCTGCAGTCAATCTAGATTAGCTACAAAACTTAAAAAGTCATTTTAATTAGTTTGTGAATCGGTTGGCGTTTAGAACACCAGAATCACACTTCCCAGAAATGCAGTGTAAACGCCAATAGCACTATCACAATATAAGTTAGAATCATGTTTTAACAACTTCGACTATCATCATCATCATCAACATCCACAACCCGACTTCAACCACTACTGAGCAAACTAAGTATAGACTTTTTTAATACAGTTGCTCAAAAAGTGGCGTATTGCAGGGACGTATAGCGTTCGGGATGGGGGCTATTACGTACTCGTGCTTTTTCTTTACCTTTCCCGAACTCGTGCGTTCTCTTTCCCAACTGTCAAAATAATGTCCATTAAAAAAAAACCAACCACGAAGTATTTACTAAATAAAATCATAGAAGTTTTTATGATTCATGCAAATATTTCTAAAGAAGCTACTAATTTGTTTCAATAACAGATTTAATTATTTGATTCAATGAGATCTCATTAAATTTCATTTTTATTTCATATCAATAAAAAAAATCTACTGAAGACTTGGCTGTATAGGCATAGTTCCCTTTGCCTACCCAGAATGGGTAAAGAAAACAAAAAAAATCTCTGCTTAGATTCTTTTACGGTAGGCGCCATTTTCCAAAAATGTTCTTTGCGAGTTTAATTACGGTTTTATTATTTTATTAAATTGCTTCATTTTTTCGCAACTGTATTAAAAATAGTTGTTCAGTACACGTGCGGAACCGTCATTGCAACTTGTTCCGACTGTCATATTGCAATATACTATTCTTTGATTGTGCCAAGCTTCACGCTCTTGTACCAGCCTCGTACAGAATATTCCCGCAAAGGCAACAATATTTTCTGCCCATCTAGCCGCCGGACGACCAACACTGCTCCTTCCAGTCCGTAGACACTACGGTCACAGCTTTACTCCACCTGCCATCACCGCGCCTTGCTAGGTGTCCTCATCAACTTCACCAGCCTGTTAACATCGTATTGGATGTACCTATCTGTAATTTTGCTATAATTAGTGGTGAATAAATAATAATAACTGCTGGGACACAGGCCTCCTCTCTTTTGAGAGGGAATGGGCTATATCTAAAGGCCGATTTACACTTTGATTAGTGCAAGTGCGAAGTTCATACGCTCTGCTCAGCTTGGGACTAGATGGCGTT
Organism: Diarsia mendica; assembly: GCA_949316265.1. Lineage (NCBI taxonomy): Eukaryota > Metazoa > Arthropoda > Insecta > Lepidoptera > Noctuidae > Diarsia > Diarsia mendica. Next base: position 21,281,286 of record OX438904.1, on the reverse strand, counting down.
GTGTGATAGTTGTGGAATATTATTATTATTATACATTTCCTACTAAGCGCTTAGTAGCGAATGTATGAACTTCGCACTTGCACTAATCAAAGCGTAAATTGGCCTTAACGCGCAGGCTCAGTGCAGGTTGGTAGATGTCACAACTCTTCGAATTTTTGGTTCTAGGACATGCCGGTTTCCTCCTGATGTTTTCCGTTTTTGAGAGCAGTGGTGATGAAATAAATTACACAAAGCAATCCGCCTGCCTGGGTTCGAACCCACGACTTACTGTTCGTAAGTCGAGGCCGCCACCACTGAGCCACCGCTAGGCTAGGCTAGGTGTCCTGCTTCGAGTTATGGAACTCAAATGGAGTAATCCATTTGAGTTCCATAACTCGATTTTCAATATCGAAGACCAAAGCTTTCGGCTATCAGTCATTTATAATTTATTAACTACAACCATCAATATCCTCAATGAAAACGAAAGAAGATGGGCCTCCAATCATGCACACCCACCTTAAAAATTAAAACAAAAATGGTTTTTATCCAAGTCCCCTCGATCCGTCGACCTTTATAATGATTTATGCAGTCCAGTGACATTACGTTGCCAATAAATAATATTTTAATTCTTCTTTTGTACCTTTAAATAAGGTCTCAAAATATGCGTGATATGAGGCCGAGGGTCGCAGTTTAATTTCTTTAAGAATCTTTATATCCGTGATCGGAAGTCAAGACAGTCAGAACCACAGATATACCTAGAGTCCTATAGATAACGCAGTAGAACCTACTTCGCATATCAAGCTCTAGTATTTTATACTTAACTAGCTGATACCCGTGGCTTCGCCCACCCTGAATTATGTACTAAAACCTTCCTCGAGAACCACTATCCATTGGTGAAAACAGCATGAAAATCGGTGGATCAGTTTTTAAGTTTATCGCGAACAGACTGATAGACGTGGTGTAGGTTTTGTTTTATATTATGTGGTGACGAAGTTACTGTTGCAGCATGTTTAGATCAACAACGTCACACTGTTACAACTCAAGAACTGATTCTAGATATAATTATATAGAACAAGAACGTAATCTGTTTTGTATAGTTAATAATAGTGCTTATGACGTCATAGCAGGTAGTGTAAAAACTGGCACTCTTTGTTTTCATACCGATCGTGACACTTGCGTTAAATAGATATCTATATCTGTGATCAGAAGTGACGTGGCAAGTGTATCTTTGACACAGTAATTACTGGATGTAGCTTGTAATTTACAGATGTACAGGTGTCGATGATGTTATTTAATTAATAGTTGATTGTGATTTATCCCAGCTTCTTCGTTTTCTGTGATCTTGGGCAAAATCTCATACACGGCTCAAACTGTAATTTTCAATTAAGCTATGAACAGGACAGAAAATTAAAATACTTAAAATCATATATTTATGTACTACGTACATAATTATGTATTACTATGTACAGTGGGTTGGTGTCCGCAACTCAACGTCCAAAGAGCGACTTGTATCATAAATGTCAAACACAAGACAAAATAAAAATATCGTAGTGTTTCCACTGCCAATACATCAAATTAATGAAAAGTAACAGTTTTACTTGCAGCTGCCTATATCATGATAGCCAGGGCTAATATGCTGTAGGTACAATGACTGCAACTCCCTATACTATAAAGCCTAGAAGTCTGTCAGTGTTGTCCGAGGTCTATCCCATGCTCGCAGAATTACTAGGAGGTCACTGTGACCATTCCCAGTGTAGTCAAGTGACCTGATATTCCTACATTCTCATACATCTTTTATAAACCATAATTCATTTAAAAGGTACCAACATAAAAATTGTACAGTAAGGTGCGACCACTTAATGGAGCGTTAAAAGTTAAAGTTATTGTTATTTATTGTGCTTGTTAACGACATTTATCATGTACAAATTGACGCCTTCACAAATGTAACGAGTGGTAGGTAGTATTGCCGACAAAGTGGCCTGATAAGTATTGTTGGCAGTGTAAATGGACCCGTAGAGTTTGGTGTATCATTTTAGTTTGTTGGCCTAGTTTAGAGACATACTCACACGAGAACTTACGGATTTAAATTCGAATGCTACTAGACACTTATTAATTCCAAGGTATCACTTCACTAGTACAAGTGTACCGTGGAGCACTTCCCATATATAAAAAAAAAAATATTACAAATTACAAATTTGAAACTATTTATTACATCATGCATTCAAATAATACAGCAACAATAACGCTCAATCTTTGGCTCAAGAATTATGTGCGCTATTGGTTAAATAATATTAATTAATTAAAATAATATTAAATGGGTTACTCGCTAACAGTCTTTTGTCAGGAAGTGGTTCCACACATATGCCCTTCCTCTGTTATATAGATACCATCGGTGAAGTATGTAATCATATATAATCATATTCAGGGTGAATGTGGACCGCTGTTCGCTTTTATTTGTCTAGCATCTTCCACCATCTTCTATGAGGTCTGCCACGACGCTTAAACTCTAAGGTCTGTCAATAGCAATACACTCCGAATGTCAAGTCTTATAGAGCAGATTTTTTTTTTTTCAGATTTCTCGGTAGTTTGGTGCTGTACTGTGTAACATTATTGACGAGATTTTTAAATTTAACTAACTTAAACTCAACTAATTTAATCGAAGATGACTTAACAAGAAGATAAATTAAAAATATATTATATTTTTTATTGTAAGTTCATTTCTGAAACTGGAGCCGAACCCAAACTCTCACTTGTCGTATATCACGGAGCGATTACATCGCCCCCTATAGATACGAATTAAAATACTTGAAGCCTTATTTACGAGTGCAACAATATGAAAAGTGCTAATTTGTAATAATTGTACTGAGGCTGATAACAAATCAGTATTATGGTGGCCACTGTGACCGGAGACATATCTGCGGAAAATTATATTTCTTTGCGGAGTATTGTCGGACTTTCCAAATCGGCCGAAATACGTTCCCTGCTGGACATAGTATCTTTTCTCAGCATCACCATGTCTTTGATTAATTGCTGTCTAAAACTCATAAACGTTTTAGAAAGCATGTATGGTCATTTACTACAGACAAAGATTCATCAGCCAAAAGTGATACCAAACCTAGGCGTTAATATCTCAGCATATTCGCATAATTAAACTAGAGCAGAAAATGACCTACTGTATAAAATTATACAAAGCCACACAATACACGATAATAAGGAACTTTTTTTATTCTTTAACATCTCATTATAAAAACTGAAACTTTGATATTTCATTATTTTGGGCTATTTTTATTAGAAGACGTCGTCGCAGAAATGGCCTGTTGTGAGTTCCAAACAAAATTACTGATGACAGAGTTGTAAAAATCATAACAAACCCCAATCAAGTAGGATAATTTCATTCTAATAGCCCACATTGGAAACATTGATTCTGATGTTGAACTCAACTGATGCATTCCCCTTGCATCCACATAGCCCAAGTCTTAAGTTTAAGCAGTCCCCGATACGATTCCATGCATACATCTTTATCGGTACTTTCGCGGAAGGAGTTAAATCGTGTCAAAATGCCGATTGCTAGGAAACGGCAATCGTATGTCTTAACTCGCAGAGTTCCGAGTTATTTGTCGTTTTTTATTTATTTCAAAATGTTGCGTTGTTTTACTTTTTGGGATGTTGTAGCTGGTAAAAATCGGATGATTAAAACCAAAATTGAAGAAAAAGGGGTTACTAACGAATATTATCATGAGTTTCCGTATCTAGCTCTATGTCAGTGATATGGTACGTATGAACTTGGGTATTGTATGGTTGGTGCAGTGGCTGAGTGCCTGGCTGCTGCGCTGCGTGTCATCAGGTTTGATTCCCACACGAAACAAATATTTGTATGGCCTTCCTACTGGTACTTATTCCGGGTCTGACTGTTTATGTAGGTTCCACTTTAAAATTAATAGAGGCTAAAATCCCCATTCATCATACTTACTCCCGAAAAGGACAGTAAATTCGTCCACCAATCACCTAAAGACCTCTTAAACGGTACAAAAATTGATGCAAGCAATAAAATTTTAAACGCTTGCTCTGGTTGGGACGGTTCCCTGAAACAATTTTTGAACCAATGCGGGAGACATTAACTTTAGTTCAATGATAATTCTACTTAAATTAAGTATGTTTTATTGAATGCTTTTACTCGACTGTCTTGTTGGTGTAGTGGTCGTAATCGCGATTGCTGAGGTCCTGGCTTCGATTTGTAGGTCGGGCAAAGTGATATTGGGTTTTTTTCTTCAGAAATTTCTCAGTGGTAGCCATGGAGTCTGGATTTGTGACTGATTGATGATAATAGGCTCGCCCCCTATTACATGGGACTCAAACATTATTGGCAAAATGTGGTTGCACTTTTAGGTACGCCTCTGCCTAACCCTTCGGGGATGACATGCATGATGTTATGTTTATGTTATAACTAAAAATTATTACAAAAGGGTAGCAATCCTTTTTTAAGGAGTGATAGATTTTAGGATGTATATAGGTTTTAAAGCGTAAAATAATTTAAATAAACAGAGCCCTGTGCTATACTTCTTTTTGCCCATAAGGTATCTCTTAAGCAAGATATAATACATCACGTCACCCCACATATCATACAAACTGACACTCCTTACGTACAACACTCGAAAATAATAAATAATATTGATAACCTCGCAAATTGTATTTACGACCGTACCAAAACTTCATAATTGAATTTTCGGAAACGCCTACAAATTATTGGACAAGTAATGCACCGGTTAAGACCTCAGGAGACACGACTTGCATCTTGAGACGCGCGATTGTCGCTTATTTCACTTGACTGGGGGCTAACACAATATGCAACAGTGTGACTTCTTGGGAAAATCCTCCAGGAAAGAAAAAACACTGCAACGAGTCTCAATGTAAAACGATCGGAAGAATAATAAAAAAATAACTAAAAAAAAAATAATAATAAGTTTCAGTAATTCAAGTTGCAGTAAATTTAAGGCGGCTGATACAAAGATACCACTATTTGTGTCTAATGTGCATAAAGATGTGATTGAGTCAGACATCGTGAGTTATATCTATGATAAGACAAAGGAGAAGGTATCGTTATTGAAAATTAAAATGAAGAAACCAAGGGATTACAATTCATATAAGATTTATGTAACAGAAAATAGTATTGACATTTTTCTAGACGATAATTTGTGGCCTTCTGGTATTACGTTTAGACGCTTTGTTAATATTAGAGATAATACTCTTGTAAAAGGCGAGAATAGTCAACGGGTACTTTAATATAACTAAATGGAGAATACACGAATGCTTAGTACATTAGTCAGCTTCAATTGTAAAGCGATGAAGAGATCAATGGAGGGGATACGGACACTGTGTAAGGCTGCTGACGTAGTAGCGCTACAGGAAACGTGGCTACTGCCCCATGATTTGCCATTACTTAGCACAATAGACGAAGATTTCGGATGCACGGGTACAACGGCGGTGGACACGTCGTTAGGCCTCCTAAGCGGCAGGCCATACGGCGGGGTGGCGATTTTGTGGCGAAAGAGTGCGTTTGAGTCAGTCTCAGTAATAGATTGTAATAGTGCGCGTATTTGTGCGATAAAAGTGATGACACGAAACGGGTCAGTGATAATTTTTAGTGTTTACATGCCGGTTAACGGTATCGAGAATTTAACGGTATTTACGGACTGCCTAAGTGTAATAAAGTCTGTGATAGAAGTTAACACTGATAGTGAGGCTGTTTATATTTTAGGGGATTTTAATGCTCATCCAAACGAGCTATTTTGTAATGAACTGTTGAGTTTCTGTGTAGAACAAGACTGGTGCTGTGTTGATATGGAGATGTTAGGCATGCAGTCTAGTACTTACACTTTTACGAGTGAGGCACATGGTTGTAGGAGATGGTTGGACCACTGTATTGTCACGAAAGCCGCTCAGGAGACTATTCATAACGTGTGGGTGCAGCATGACGTGTATTGGTCTGACCACTCTCCACTTTATGTGGAATGTAATATCGAAAAGATTGTTGTTAAGTGTGCTACCGATAATAAGCTTGTCTGTAACGGTGTGAGCTGGGGCAGAAGAGATGTTGAGCAGGTTGAGCTGTATCAGAGCCTATGTCATCGGGAGCTCAAAGAGCTGGATTTCCCAATGGAATTCAGTTCATGCGCTGATACATGCTGTTCTGACCCAGCTCATACGGTGTTGTTGGATAAGATGTACACTAGGATAACAAATATTTTAACGCAGGCGTCAGTGAGATCCTACGGCCGTGCACGTTTCAGAAGGGGTGGGTACATTACTGGGTGGAACAGGTATGTCGCGGACGCTCACAGGAGGGCTAGGCAGGGTTTCCAGCTATGGGTGTTGGCTGGTAGACCATCAAATGGGAGTATTTATGAACAAATGTGTGATAGTCGGAGGGTTTTTAAGTCCAAGCTGAAATGGTGTCAGAGCAGACAAGAACAAATTAAGATGGACATTCTTGCCTCCAATCATTCTGAGGGGAATTTTTCAGCCTTTTGGAAGAATACTAACAAGCTGAACCCTAGGCCGAGTGTTCCTGTGAGTGTCGGTGGCATCAGTGATCCTAAGAGTATTGCCAATAATTTTAGAGATCACTTTATGGTAAGATCTCCCCTTGGGCCAGCGATGACCGATGCGGGCGGTGCTGGGCCTGTTGTGTCCGGGGGATGTGCACGCTTTTCAGCTAAAGAAGTTGTCGCTGCAATTCGAAGGATGAAAGGGGGTAAGTCTCCGGGGTACGACGGGCTCAGCATTGAGCACTTTAGGCATGCTGGTGTCCATCTGCCGCGTGTACTGGCTATGTTTTTTACGCTGTGTATCGGTCACTCACACTTGCCCCAATCGCTGATGAAAACCGTGGTTGTACCCGTTCTTAAAAACAGGACAGGGGATGTATCGGATAGGTCAAACTATCGACCCATCTCACTTGCTACAACAACAGCAAAGATACTTGACAGTTTGCTTAATCAGAGTCTCAGTGGGAACCTACATTTACATGACGCACAATTCGGTTTCAGGGCGGGGCTATCCACTGAGAGTGCTATCTTATGCCTTAAGCATACTGTCAAGTATTATACGGAGAGAAAGACACCGATTTATGCCTGTTTCCTAGATTTGTCAAAGGCTTTTGACACAGTTGCTTATGGCATGCTGTGGCGAAAGCTTGAGGAAACGGGCATGCCAACGGAATATACCAGAATTCTTCAATTCTGGTATAAAAACCAGACTAACCAGGTGAGATGGGTGGATACACTATCTGACGAATACAGGTTGGAATGTGGTGTGAGGCAGGGCGGCCTCACGTCGACTGGCCTTTTTAGCCTGTATGTGAACCAGTTGATCGAGGAGCTCAGCAGTACACATGTCGGATGCTACATTGACGGAACCTGTGTCAACAACATAAGCTATGCTGATGATATGGTTCTGCTGGCCCCCTCGGTCAACGCCCTGAGGACGTTGGTGAATGTTTGTGAGCGCTACGCTACCGAGCATGGTCTCAGGTACAACACGCAAAAAAGTGAGGTCCTGATATTCAGAGCTGGCAAACAGAGACCTAGTACTGTGCCTCCGATCATGGTCGGTGGAACGGCCTTAAAAATTGTTAATAGTTTTAAATATCTCGGTCATCTTGTCACGGAGGACTTAAAGGATGACCCGGATATTGAAAGAGAGCGTAGGGCGTTGGCGGTAAGGAGCAATATGGTGGCCCGCAGGTTCGCTCGATGTACAAGGGAAGTGAAAATAACACTGTTTAGGGCATATTGCCAATCCTTTTACTCGAGCAGCCTGTGGGTTCGGTATACGCAACGAGCCTACAACGTCCTACGCGTTCAGTATAATAATGCTTTCAGAATGCTGTTGGGGTTGCCGCGCTACTGTAGTGCATCGCAAATGTTCGCAGACGCGCGCGTTGACGGTTTCCACGCTATAATGCGTAAGAAAGTGGCGTCGTTAATGCAAAGACTACGCGGTAGCACCAACAGCATTTTGCAAATGATTGCATCCCGCTACGACTGTCCCATACAGGCTCACTGGGTGGGAATAGTCACGGGAAAGTTGTAATGAACTTGTTTAACTACTAACATAGATCGTAAGAAAATTGTTACTAACACTTATATTATGTACCTACTAACATAGATCTTAAGAAAATTGTTACTAACACTTATATGGATTCTGTCCGAAATAAATGGTTAATAATAATAATAATAAAAAAATAATAATAATAATCCCAACGAATATACTGTAACATGATTGGGCGTAACTCGCTGGGAACCTAGCCCCTCAAGGCACCCCCAGGAGAGTCTGGTTAAGCAGATGATAAGCTCCTTGTTTGACCGGCGAGATGACATACAAAAAATAACACTTGTCTAAGGACATATCCTTCGCGATACATGTAAAAAAACAATCACGTGAGTACTACAGTTGCGGCGATACTTAGCATAATCTAAGCAGTATCTTTCATTTGATTTTTCTGCAGCCACTTTCGGCACACGCGTGTCACAAAGCGTCATTATCACTATCATCAATCTACAGCAGTCCACTGTTAGTCACTCTCATGCGCCGCCGCCCGCCTATAGTCTGTGTAGTTTGTGGCCAAGCTTAGTACCACGAATTTGGGGATGTTGTTTTTACACCCACGCTTTTTGGAGGAGAAATTGGAGAGATGTGTTTGCTTTACAAGCATATCGGATTACAGAATTTGTCTTCGTCATTCAAAACTCTCTCGTCTCCCGTAAATATTTATGTGTGTAACAGGGCTGACTGTACTTACTAAATAGACACTTAGCCAGTGCAACGTGTGCTTGTTCGGCATAGTGGTTTAGGTATTGTCCCACGCACCTAGGTTACTTGATTTTGAGTCCTGCTTGTTCTGTTATTTGTATATTTCAGGAACTGATGAATGCTACTGAATATGCCTATCTCGTCGCCAAATGGGTTGACTCAATTTGAATTGTCATCGACACGATAGGAAGAAGAGTACGCTGCCAAACATGTAAATAGCTTACTTCTGTTTATTCATTTAAACTTCATGCAAAAAAGTAGTACCTACATAGGCGTACATATGTAGCTTAGCATTCATAGCTGTCGATGGATCCCAATTCCATACTCGATTTAGTTTTCACCCAATGTTCCTTGTTTCTAAGCATTGTTTCGGTAGTTTGATAAAATAAGTACAATTTTCATTCACATACCGATGAAAACCTAAGGCCCACTTGCACAAAAGTCATCAAAATCCTTCTATTCGTTCATTCCGGCTCCTATAACCCTAAAGCAGTAAAATATATAATCCAATTAGCAAGTCACGGTAGCCAGCAGTACTAGGAGTACAGCCACTAGTGGCAGTGTATAATAAAGTCATAAGCAACACCGGTAGTCGGTAGGGGCGCTACATTAATCAAAGATTACCGCACGCTTAGATGCACTATCTCTTTGTCCTGAACTCCCAGGGAGGGACAAAGAGTATGGGAGTTTGTTTGGGGGGAGGTTTGTGCCTATTTTGGTTTGGTTTTATAGAGTTAGATTTAATACCTCGGTGTTACTAACTCGCATGTTATCACAATATTGTGACATTTTTAGTGCAACTAAATGTTCTATCTTTCAGATACTAAATCTATCTTGATTAGAATTTTGATTATGAATTAGTGTGATTATTTATACCGTATACATATAATTATCCAAGTACATATTATTATTACGTACTTAAGCCAGCGAAATCTTACTAATATTAAAAAAAAATGAAAATTTGTAAGTATGTATGTATGGTTGGATGTTTGTTACTCTTTCGCACAAAAACTACTGAACAGATTTGGTACACAAATCCTTACATAGTATAAAACAAAGTCGCTATTTTTGTCTGTTTGTTTGTCAGTATGCTTAAATCTTTAAAACTACGAAACGGATTTTGATGCGGTTTTTTTTAATAGATAGAGTGATTCAAGAGGAAGGTTTTAGTATATAATTTGAACGACATCCACGCGGGTGAAGCCGCGGGCATCAGCTAGTAGTTTATAAACTGGATTTACACATAGGATAGTTGTTATCCCGATTTTATCTTCCCGTGGGATATTTTTCGAGTTGTAGCGGGTGAAGCCGCTGGTAACACTTAGTACTATTCTATTTCTATATTCTGTTCCCTGGATACTCTATCACCCATCCAGTTTTGTGGTACAAATCAACCATTGAAATGAAACATCTTGTTTTGTTTTAAGGACTTCTTTTAATTTGCGTGCGAAGTACACAAAACAACCGCCACTGATCTACATTAAGAAGTGTCGCATCTATAAAACCAGGTTAAAAAAAGATAATCTCTGTCCATTATTACGCTAAATAATATATGAGACGATTTATCTTAACCGAATAAGTAGTTGGTAATATTTTATACGTTGTATTGTGTCGCTAAACTTACGACTTCCGGTCAATGGCGGCAACTCTGTCATGTGGCTTATCTCCAGATGAGATATTACTATTGTTATCTTGGTTTTACTGTGGGAATATTTAGAACGGTCTGGAATGAGCATTGTATCGTGAGGTGAGATATTGTGGCAAGTCCTTGAATGGGTTCACCTTGTTTCTTGTAGGTCTTTGTCGATGTCCTGCCTGATTTTAGTCATGGCGGTCAATCTTAGCGGAGATGAGTCATCGGCGCAAGAGATATTATAGTGCACAAGTGTGTGTGTAGGCACAGGTGCACTACTTGTTCCTTTTCTCTCATAGCCCAGCGGGACGGTAGGTAATCCAACACGACTGGAGAAAGATCAGGTGCAGGGTGGTTGGCCCTGTGCGTTAACGTGTTTTCCGAGACACGGAGCTAGCATACCACCATCTTCCAAACTCTGTGCTACTACTGGGAGTTTTCTAATGGAAAAAACCCTGGTGAAGTAGGGTTAATGACGGTCAGACCACGACGCTGGTGGTTGTGATCTTATGTCACCATTGTGCATTGACAATGCTGCCCAACTTTAATATTAATTTGTCGGTACAAATAAATTAATATTAAAAACGAAACTGAGCTCATCCAATTTTTCCCTTTCTCGTTCATCAATACCATCGGCAAGACGTACCTCACAGATAATTATAAGTTTACCAGACAGTATCACAACAACTTGTATATCAAACCTAACTGGAACGGAACCAACAATTAACTATGATCTAATTAATAACCACAAGACTATGATTAGAATCAATGTGAACGTTCTCACGTTAGAGCTTTAATTGTTATGATTAATCTATATTGTGACGGGTGGACTGCTTTGTGAGATATGAGAGGGTACAGGGGAGAAAGCTGAACTATGTGCTGTACTTGTTAAAATGGTGCAACCCAAAAATTTAAAAGGTTTCCCGCATCATCATCATCGTCTACATCGTGAATTCACTCACTATAGGCCTCTCTATAGGGTATAGGGCTCTCTTTTCTTGTGACAAGCTCCTGTTCCCAGTTGATATCCCGCGATGGCAACAACGTCGTCACTTGACTTCGCATAAAATTTCACGTTTCATTTCAACGGAATCGCTCGCTTATAATAAATTGAATGCGGGACGTGCTTGTCAGACCTAATCATGAGTTTCACTGTAAACAGTGTTTCGCACTTGAGTACGAAATAGTTATTTAGCGAATAGACTTGTTTATTTCGCGAGATTCTAAATCTTCTTCAAAGTGACTTTTTTATTAATCATATACTTAGTATGGATTCAATGTTGATATATTGAAACTGCTCAAGTCAATAAGTTTATAGCAAGTATCCAACTGTAAACTGTTGCTAAGAGAATAAAGCAAGGAGTTCCAGAAAATCATTACTAAAAGGTCCAAAATATTATTAATTGTAAATATTTAGTTCAGTATCAACGCCTTACAATCAATAACTTTCTACTAACATCCGGCAATTTTCATAAATATTTCACAGTTATTTTAAATAACCGAAACTCCCAATGAAAAATATCAGCCATTTTTCTCAACGTACCTCAATTAAGCGAATGTCCTGTACGAACATAATGATTAATACAAAACATATAGATAAACAATACTCTATATTCCTGGGCGGTGCACTCGAAATAAATCAAACTGTGTGCGTAGGTGGCCAGCGCAGGCGCAACCCGCAATTACCAATTAACCTCGCGTTATATTCATGTTCGAAATTCAAAATTCAAATTCATTCGGTCATACCCCATCGAACGAGACAGACGTCTAAAATGGTGGCGTGAAATCGGTGCGCCATTTTTTTTCGTGGAATTAATTTCAGTTTTGTTGATACGGTCGTACGCAAAAGGAATAATGCAAGTTATTGGACAAAAAAAATATTATATTCATTAATGTAATGTAAGCGGTCCCTGATAGTTAGTAGATCTTATAGTAAATAGCAACTTTAACTATGAGGACAAAAAACAAAATCCTGTCCTCGCTAAAAAGCTTACAAAATGTGCATCATTCTATCCGCAGTCAGGTGTATCATGCACGTGGGCCTTGATTTAGAATAGTGGACTATATGAGATCTATAGAGGGCTTTGCAGTTAACAATAAAGGAGCTCGTGGCTTAATAATAACTGCCACTCGGGTCGATCTTTAGGTTAGGTAAGCCGCACTTGCCTAGTCTGTGAATGAGTGACCGCCCATTACGTTGATAGCACATTTAGTTGTTGGTCCCGGCTGATAGATCTTTGGCAGTATTTACAGTGCTACAATCTGTCATTTTGTCGATTCTTCCGTCGACAAAACCCGTTTCTTCGGTGGTCATGCTAAGCCGGCAGAAAGTCAGTCGTTCCATGTAAAATACTGGTATTCAGCTGCATCCGGTTAGGCTGGGAGCCGACCCCAACATAGTTGGGAAAAGGCTAGGCAGATGATAATCACACTGGCTTAAATTCAGATCCTTGACGAAACAAAGCAATTTGATTCCACTAAACTTTAGCTTCACCTTGAAAAAGGAATGTAATCAATATTGGCTAATTATATTGATTAAATAAAACTAAAAAAAAATAAATAAATAAATAAAACACACAGAAGAAGCACACCATCGGAAGAAGTGGAAGGAGTGGGGGGAGGCCTTTGCTCAGGAGTGGGACAATAACGGCTAAATAAAAAAATAAAAACACAAATATTATAATCCAACGATACTTTTTATTAAAATCGTTAATTTTTCAAAATAAAATCTCAGACCTAAAAATAAATGTACACTTCTGAATATTCCCTATTACATTAAATATTTACTAAAACGATATCCATAAATTACATTTAGGCTCGATTTCCACGGTAGCTAATAGAGCTAGACATACAATATGGTTTAATAATTCAGGTCTTATATTTGTGTGTATCTAAGGGCTTTCGTACACAGCGACTTTTTTGTGCACGCTTTTGAATCTCTGCATCGCGCGTTTGTCATATTTGCAACACGCGACAAAAACCAGACAACTCATCGCTGCTGTATCGATACGCGACAGCGCGACTGTTGTCTTGTCTCAATTAAATTCATTTTGAAACTCTAGCTTACACATGCATTTCTGTATCGATGCTGACTTTCGTTTTTATTGCAACTTAAAGAGTGATATAGAATGGCAGATGCATGACCAGCGACAGAATCTCAAAGGTATCGCGGTAATTTTACGTTTGTCGTAAAAAGTCGCGGTGGACGAGAGACCTAAGAGCATGTTTCCACAAGCTAGGATTCGTGATAAACATCTAATACTGTACGATAGGAATTTGATAGTGGATATAGTAATGTGAGTCGTATCGCGATTGCGATTCGCGATTTGTTACAAGTTAAAACGCCCGCTAACAGCAAGATAGAAGTTAATGGTACATACAGATTTATAAATATTTCATAAAATATTTTTTATAAGAATCTAGGCTGTGGAAATATTTTTATATGTTACATAATTATTAATGAGCATATTTCTAAGTTTATTTTTTTATAATTATGATAGGATTATAAATAAGTCTAATTTTATAATATAGAGGCCGTCGAAAACAGTTTTTTAATAAAAATACTAAAAAAATGGTGGAAGTTTACTAAAAAAATATCCACAAAAATATTGTCGTTTTTCTGAAAATATATTTTTACAAAGTTGCCAAAATTTTTGCAGTCGCCTAAATTGGTGGGATATGCAATTCTTTTTCTATTTTTAAAAATCTAATATAGATTTAGCACCATAACACTAAAGAGTATTCAAAACAACAACAATCATGGAACTTAAAATTATGATATTCTTATTAAATGCAAATTAAAAACTAAATTATTAGGAGTCATGCGATTATGTCATGTTAAATAATAATAATTCTCTGTTTTATCACACTTTAAACTATACAAAACTAACAATAGATAATATTATGTTTCAAACAAGTTATAGCTTTATATTTACAAAAATGTACCTATAGGTATTTTCTATAACACACCAATATAAAATACATGCGATCTCAAGATATTGTTAAAATAACAATACGTAAAAAAAAAGTTTCTTTAGCAATTTGTGACATTAACTAACAACCATGTAAATGGTTCCTGTGTTATATCGTCGGCAAACCACCCATGTAAAACATTGCAAATTAAATTTGTCAGGCGTTCATTTTTTCTTCATAATTTTTAAGTATTATGGAGTTAGGTGAAAATAAATTGTATAGATAACAAAATCTACTTTGATCTAAAATATGAATTTAATGATTCAAAAGTTTATTATACATGATTATGTCACCTACATAATGTTTATTGACAAAATATACAGATATATAGACAAGTTTATTTGATTCTACTCAACTATGGACTATCAAGATTTATATGATTTTTCTACTCTCTTACTTTTAACAGTAGTTCTCATAATATTGATTTAGGCCTATCACTTACAAAGAATATCGTCTACGTTTTTTATTGATTTAATATGACATATAAAATACTTTTACTTTTTAAAACATGTTTTTGGTGAAGTTTCTACTTTTATCAAAATCAGCTAGTTCATACTTGATGATAATTATTATTAGCAACCTTCACTTATTTTTCTGTCTTATTGTTTTAAGAATCGTTTTCTGATCAATTGTTTAGTTACAATTTTTGAAAATTTTAATTCTCAAATATTTGAATATATTATTTTTATTTTCTAGTTTCAAAACACTCATAATTATTATCTTTCCCTGATCGTAATACCTTCTAATCTTGGTGTCAATTTCCCTAAACCTTCTGAAGACCCTGATTCTCGATTTCGCCGTTCCATCCTTTTCCTTTTGACCTTCGTTTTTCTCAGTGACGTTTCTAGGTTTTCAATCTGCCATGAGGTCACCGAGGTCAGGTCAACTGCCCTACTTAAGTTCCTCCCCCAACATTGGGTGTTTTCACGAAGTATGTTGTTAGTGTGCCCTTGCCTTTCACGTATGTGGGACCTCGACATTCGCAAGTGTAGCCAGCGCTCATTAGAACCCTGTAGAAGAAAATATTTTCAGTTACAGCTCTAAATAAACATATTCAGTTACTGTAAAAACTTTTTACCAATTATTGCAGATTTAATTAGCTCCTGATGTTTTAGTCTTTGTATTTAAAATTGTTTTTTGTGGTCGACCTATTTAATTGTTATTCAATATAATTTAGGTACATATTTTGTTGCTTCGAGTCTAAAAATATTTTGATTTTAATTCGAATTATTTTGACCCTTCGTGTCGAATCACATTTTTTTCCTTTTGAGGCAAATCTTACTCATTTTCGTAGGTTCGAAATCTTTTAGTCTGTTGGGAAAATACATTTAAGTCCTTCAAGACGAATCGTATTAAGTTTGATTCTACGACTCGATTGTTTTGTGTAGGTAATCCTAAACAGTTTCTTTCTCAGTTAGTTAAACAGCACATGGAAACAACAATGTCTCAGGAATATTAATTTATTAAAAGAACATCATATTATTATACTAACTTAGCAGTATCCTCGGTGACCTGTATCCTGCCCATGATGCCGGTGGAGTCCATCCTGGAGGCTACATTGACGGTGTTGCCCCAGATATCGTACTGCGGCTTCTGTGCTCCCACAACGCCTGCTATCACTGGGCCGTGGTTCAGTCCTGGGAGTGTCATTATTAAATATGCGTGTATGACTAGATTAAACGTGGACGAGGCAAAAGAAGTATGTAAGGATCGTAGCAGGTAACGTTCTGTGGTTTCTGCCTACCCCCATGGGAAAAAGGGTTGAGTCATTTTTAGGGATACCACAAGCGTGGTGTGGGACACCAGATAGACAAATTGATGACATAAAAGAGATGACTGGAACAGATTAGATGCGGAAGTTGGAGGAAGCCATGTCCGGCTGTGAACTGTTATACGTATGTACAAGTTTTATTAACTCGTTACTTAAAGATGGTTAAAACTGTGGTCGTTAACAAGGTCTTATTGCTATGTCACGAGAATATGTTCAAAAGTACAAATCAATACCAATTATCAAGGTTATTTGCTACTAATGGGTGGGGTATTTAATAGATTTCGCTTTTCTTCTGAAATAAATCTTAGATGTATGCTGTTATAATAAACGCCATCTATGCAGATGTAAAAGAGGCTTTGCACTTCACGTACAAGCACTACTGCCATCTACCGTTACCGTATGGAACGTCAACAAACTGAGGAAAGCTCCTGACTCGCAAGTTCACCGGTACAACGCAGTGGAGCGCTTTGGCGTATAAGACATAAGGCTAGATGTCGCCATGCGTTGAATAAGGCGCTTGGAAGAACAAAAACAGTTATTTGAGGGATACTTACGCAGGTTTTTTTTTTTTATTTTTTTTATTATGGGCTTACTCTTGACCTCAATCTTGCCCTAAGGGCAGAGATGAAGAACTGTTATCTGTTTACCATGAATTCAGTCCGTCACACGCTTTATACGTAAGTCGAAAAAGAACCTAAACTATTAAGTAAGTAGGTAATAGGTTAATCGCTTACCTATCCTAAGTTTGAACCTTTGGAAGGACTCCCTGTTGATCTGGTCCAGTATCGTCATGAGAGCGATCGCGAACTCCACTAGAATAGCTACCGTGTGCTCCTCTTTACTTGTCGCATCCTGAAAAATTAAAGTACCCGATATAATTGCAAATAGATACATTTAAAAAAACCTTGTGTTGTTCATGTTTGAATCTCCATAATGCAAAGCCAAATCAATAAAACAAAGATGGTCTAACTGTGCAAAACTTAATAGAAGAAGAAATCAAAACGTTTGAAAAACAAAAAACTTTAATGAGATCACCAGGTCCAGCCTTTTAATGAACCACTGTCGAGAGAAATCTAATCTCTACTTTGGGGATATGAGGAACGGGGTGTAACGCAGCTCCTCATCCCCCATTGAAAAGGGAGGATCCTCCGACCGGACGGGTGTTGTGTCCGGCGGGCTAACTGCCCGACAGTTGTAAGTCGGGAACTCCTATATAGGCTTATGTCGCGGATAATGTTGATAGCGCGATGTAGGAATTTCTGTCGATCGTTGTTAGTACGCAGGTGTTGCGATAGATGTCGCTAGTCGCCACACTACCACCAAACACAAACCACCCAAGAAAGACCATCCTAGTTGAATAAAGGGCAAGAAAAAGACATGAAAAGTACTTACATTTTGTTCCTCCTTGCCGGGTCTCAGTCCAGATGCGATCATGTATGTGCTTCCTATTGTCTTTATTTTTTCTATACAACTGAACTTTGGCTTCAGAAGTAGCTGAAAACATAATTCTATTTTAAGCTGGTATTACAACGAGCATTACTTGATCGCGCACTATTCTAAGTACGTAAAATGAACCATCCAACCCGCATGGCTCAGAAGGTCTTTCAACACTTCATCATTCATCAACATCACGCCTGTAATATCACAGGTATAGGCACAAAGTAACAACAGAACACACACATTTCGCCAATTATGTTCAAGTCCATCGTAATAGGGGCGAGCCTATGATCCAGCCTTGGATTTATTTTTTTTTTTATCAGGGAATTCTCGGTAGGTAGCCACCTCGCCGTCAATTGACGGCGAGGTTTTTATGTAGTTTTGAGCGCATGCAATTGCATGCGCTCAAAACTACATAAAAACCGCTAAACAACTAATACCTAATCGAGTGACTGAACAATAATAATTTCCCTAACACGGCCTAAACCTTGTAAAACCCTAAAACCATCGGTCCGTCCCGGGGCGAGTCGGAGCAGTATCATCATCCAGGATCCTGGGCGCAGAGCTGGTCGGCGGCGGGTAAGGCGGGTCGGGCGGGTTAGGTGGCCTCACTTAGTGAGGCCACCTATTTCAAATATAAGGTCCCATTAAAATAGGTGGACAAAATTTCAGAAATCATTCAGACCACCAAAATAAGAACGATGGTAGAAAAAATAATACGAAAATCGCATTTAAGTACCTACTCATAAAGGATGAGTTTGTTCTAGAATGCCGGCAATTTATTTATTTATTTATGCACACACAAAATACAAAAAAAAGGATAAAAAACATAACAAATAGAAGAGCACAAAGGTACTGCATAATAAAATAATAAATTAAAATTTAATTTAATTTATTATTATAAGTAACAAAAAATTCATTTTATTTACTGTTTTTTTTTGTTTAGATATGTTTGGTTAGACCTACTGAACGCTGTGTTAAAATTTGTCCACCTATTTTAATGGGACCTTATATTCCAACTATTAACTAAGTACATTTTGGACCTACCGAGAATTCCCTGATAAAAAAAAAAACAATTTTCCCGACACAGGACCTCGTGCCCAGCCCTGTGATTGAATATTTCACCTAATTATAGCTACTACTTATACTGTTTCTGATTCCAGCTGACTATGCCTATTTGGAATGCTTACCTTATCAAAATCACAAATAATTTCATTGAGCAGCCGCAAGCACTCCAAGCCTTGCTTATTGACATCAGTTTCGTCATAGAACTCTTTGTAGTTCGGTATCGACGCGAACATCACGGCTATCGTTGAGTACCTCTCGTGGTACAACTCTGCCTGCAAGAGAGAATTAGTTGGGTTGAGGAATCGAAGACTGTAAGGTATAAATTAAAGGCAGTTTTCATCATCATCATCAGCCTATATTGTTCCCACTGCAGGGACTCAGGCCTCCTCTCTAGCATATTAAAGCAAGGGCAGAGAGGGCGCTACTGTGCGTAAATAAACATTAGCTCCGTGTATCTTAATTCCTTAAAAATAGTTAAAACGCTTAAACTGTGAAAATAAGTGCAAAAAGTTGGAGTATTAAACAAATAACAGTGATGAACGTTGCAGTACTCAAGAAATTCCAGTGAAAAGTTAACAAAAACAGTGCAAAACTTTTTAACGAATACCTGTTTTCAAACTCGAAGTTATTTGTTGAAACTGCCAAACAAGAACGAAGCCTCAGCAACGAAAAGCTATTAGAAACTGAAGCCTTCGACCTCAAAAAAGGTAGGACTGAAAGATCTGTAATCCTAAAACCTAAAATTTGTTGTTGAAATAAGCTACAGCTGAGAACAACGCCATCTGTATAAAACTGGAGAAACTAACTTCAGCCGGCCCTTCGATCGACAAAACTATCTTCACAAAGCCTACCTAGAGGGCGTCACTGGCTACAAAATCGCTAGTGTAACGTAAAAAAATAAACAACGTTACAAATGGATTCTCTATGCGCAGGATGTAATCAAGTACTACAAGCAACTGAAAACCTTACCTGTGTACTCTGTAAAAGCCATATGACTTAGAGTGTGCAAATGTGTCTATTGATCGATTCAATAAGTCACCACAACTTAAAAATGCATGGCATTGCCAAGCTTGCTTATGTAAAAGACCCAAAACAGGTAACACAAATACACCATTACGGCTAGACGAGCGTCAGCTATCCCAGCAGACGCGAACACCTTCAGAAAATAATATCACCATTATGAAAAGAACCACACATTCTCAAAATTTCACGACAGATTCCGAGGACTTGAGCCTACTAGGTGATACACTTCACACTCAAGAATTAAACGTCCAACCGCAATTAACGCTGGAAAATTTGAGCGAAATTATAATATTGCGGCTGAAGGAAAATAATAACTCAATTATGACGGAACTCAAACATACAATACAGAGCGAAATCAAGAAAGCAATAACAAACCTAAAAGTAGACATTGATTAAATGCTATGAAATATATTTAGTTTTAATACCGCGAGACATTTATATCCAGGTCTGAAAGCAGGACACAAATCCCACCGTCATGCATATGCACATGCACATATGGGCCCACCCTCCCGCCCTTATGCATATGCACACATACAAAACAAGTGAGAAATAATTAGCATGCCATGCAACCAAACCTATACTCGACACGTGTTTCGCCCCTCCACGGGGCATCCTCAGGAGTTGTTGACTCGTCGAGCGTTCGAGCTCGAATGAGCTGGCCGCACCGCTGTCGGCCCTTTATATACCGTTTTGATGACGCTCGATACAACGTCACAAAGACATCTGTGCCGAATTACCTGCAATCATACTTAGTAGTGGTGATGGAATTAAATTTGTTTGGTCATTCAACAGTGTATATGCAGCATTATTGTTATGTTTTGATATTTCTAACTGTTCCAACACACTCAACCGGAAACCCTTATCGCAAACATGCAAAATGTTGTAGGTATTGTTGTCGCTCAAGGAGTGGCCGGTGTCGATTAAATGTTTTGCGAAATGTGATTTATCTGGATGGCCATTCCTGTAAGCGGCAACATGTTCCCTGTACCTAATATCGAAACCACGGCCTGTCTGACCTACGTAGACCCCGGTGCAATATTCTTGTTAATTATTTCGGGGGGACATGCATAAAGTGCTGAGCGTGCCCGGTCTTTCTGCTTTTTCTTGATTATAAAAAATCAAGAAAAAGCAGAAAGACCGGGCACGCTCAGCACTTTATGCATGTCCCCCCGAAATAATTATCAAGAATATCGGAAGTCTCACTTACATAGGCCCACTTTCAGATAGAATTGCGAATATTCTTAGAAAACACAATGTTCACGTAGCTTTTCGTTCGGATCATAACTTGCGTAAACTATGTAACGGTAAAGATAAATTAGAGAATTCAAAAAAATCCGGAGTATACAAGTTAGAGTGCAATGATTGCACCGGGGTCTACGTAGGTCAGACAGGCCGTGGTTTCGATATTAGGTACAGGGAACATGTTGCCGCTTACAGGAATGGCCATCCAGATAAATCACATTTCGCAAAACATTTAATCGACACCGGCCACTCCTTGAGCGACAACAATACCTACAACATTGGGTCCGTGGCTTAGGCCCCCAGTGGTCGACGCACCTGTGGCCGACGCCCCCGATTCGATTAATTTAATTTAAAGTAATTTTTGATCAAATGTACTGTCATGCACAAAAATAGTTTTACAAAAATATTAAATGTACTTAAATTGATTGTAAGTATTTATGCATAACATTAAATCGTAATTATATTTATAACATAGAAAATTAAATGCTTTTATAAGAGAGGTATGTTTAAAAAAATTAAAGTCTTAGTTATTTTTCATTATTTATTTATATGTCTCGTGTTAAGTTAACGTTTTTTTTTTATATATAAATCACAGTTTTCATCACCTATAATCAAGAGAATCATTTAACTTAATTATAATAATCAGTCTCAAATGTAATAAAATAAGATAGTAATTTTAAATAATCAGTCTTAAAAATTACTGCAGAGCAACTAATTTTTTACATAATTAAATGTTCTTTTATCTTTGTAACAATAATTATTAAACATATTCAACTGTGAAACAAATGAGAATGTTTGCACATAATAAATATGCTTCTAATGGGAAAAAGGTGTAGTCGGGGCTGTGGATATCGAAAGGTTACCGCGGCTCCGACACAAGGGCGAAGAAGAGGGAACATGGGTTGGTTTTTAGTCAGTAGAAGTCTGACACTCCCCTTCGCTCTGCCCAAGAGCGGGGGGGGGGGGTTATTCGATGATTTTCCACCCACCAAAAAAAAAAAAAGGATAAGGTTAAGTGGCGATCTATTCTCTCTGTTATTTGATAGATAACTTTTGTTTAGCAAGGAAAAATACTTTATTAATAGGGTGAAACACTTTTCTCATTTACTGTACTAAGTGAAAAAGCACAAAAAAAAAGATATTAAATTAATCGTATCGGGGGCGTCGGCCACAGGTGCGTCGACCACTGGGGGCCTAAGCCACGGACCCACAACATTTTGCATGTTTGCGATAAGGGTTTCCGGTTGAGTGTGTTGGAACAGTTAGAAATATCAAAACATAACAATAATGCTGCATATACACTGTTGAATGACCAAACAAATTTAATTCCATCACCACTACTAAGTATGATTGCAGGTAATTCGGCACAGATGTCTTTGTGACGTTGTATCGAGCGTCATCAAAACGGTATATAAAGGGCCGACAGCGGTGCGGCCAGCTCAGTTTAACGTGGGTAAGACGCAGGCGATCGTCACAGGCGCTGCCCCCCTCCCACCCCCCCTGACGCTACAAGGCGCCGACGTCGCGTGGTCCCCCCGGGCGAAATACCTGGGTGTAACCATCGACCGTCGGCTCTCCATGGGTTCGCATGTCCATCAGGCCGTGTCGCGGACCAGGGTTGCCCGCAACCTGCTCCGTCCGGTGCTCTCGTCCCGCCTCCCGCTGCGCGTGAAGCTGGGCGTGTATAAAACTTATATACGCCCAGTTCTCACATACGCCGCCCCCGCCTGGTTCGCCCTCACAAGCGAGAGCCTCAGGCAACTCCTCCGCGCGCAACAGAACCTGGCGCTGCGGACCATCGTGGACGCCCCTCGTCATGTGAGGAACGACGTCATCCACCGGGACCTCGGGATTGAGAGCCCGGACGCCTTCATCAGACGCCTAGCAACAAATATGTTCACGCGTGCCGACGCGTCCGCTTGGCCCCACGTCAAGCACATCGCGCCATGGCATGCGCGCCCACCCGACGCGAGGCCCCTCCCCCGCGACCTGGTAGCGGACAGCGAACCCCCCCCCACCTGCTTTGACTCCCAGGTAAACTGTTTTCCAGGTTACACGCAGCTTACCTGAACATCACTACTCCACTCTTACTCTCACCTAGTTGTGTGGCGTGTTCTAAGTTAATATAGGCATGCCGCACAACTAACACACACACGCACCTCTTCACATTCACGTGGACACACGAGTGGGTCGCGACCGCGGGATCGCGGCAGCACGCAACACACTGGGCGGTGTCACACAAAACAATACCGCCCACACACACACGACAGCCCCTTAGTCCGGACCGCAACCGGCTAGCTCTGGATGCGGGACGGACGGGAGCCCCACATTCACTGTAGGTGCGTCGTAAGTCGGCACCACCGCCGCTGGTCGTCCTCCGCTGGGCCTCCTCCGGGTAACCGGAGGTCTCACTCGGCGGGGACGGACCGCCGGGGTGCTGTGAAGCAAGCAGTGTCGGATAGCCGGCGCTGTGGCGCGCCTGCAGAAACTCTCACAGCAACCACACACACAGGCATGTGTTGCAGAACCATGCCCACTAGGCCCAGCCGAATTAGGCAACAAGACGACGGGCCCGTTTTTACGGGCCAAGGTATGGCCTCCGCGGCCAGGGGGCGAAGCCCCGTGACCGCCTGCCGCGCCCCCTTGCGGGGGCGCAGCGAATTCCTCGACCCGGCCAGCTCATTCGAGCTCGAACGCTCGACGAGTCAACAACTCCTGAGGATGCCCCGTGGAGGGGCGAAACACGTGTCGAGTATAGGTTTGGTTGCATGGCATGCTAATTATTTCTCACTTGTTTTGTATGTGTGCATATGCATAAGGGCGGGAGGGTGGGCCCATATGTGCATGTGCATATGCATGACGGTGGGATTTGTGTCCTGCTTTCAGACCTGGATATATGTCTCGCGGTATTAAAACTAAATATATTTCATAGCATTTAATGTCATGGATTTCCGCAAAGTAACGCCTGATTCCATAACTTAGTAGACATTGAACAAAAAACCGACGCCTTATTGAAATTAAACGACCAAAGAATAGAAGACATAGGAAAAATAAATAAAAAAATAGAAAATATGGAAAAAGAAAATGAAAAATTAAAGAAAGAAATAAAAGAGCTGTTAACTAGGAATAATTCCCCCAATATCACTTGCACTGAAACCAACCTCAAGAAAATAGTTCTCTACGGATTCGCCGAATTTCACAAAGAACCAGAATGCATCCTCCACAGCAGACTGGTCGAACTATTCTACGACACAATGGGTGTGGACCTGACTGGATATATAGAAGACACGTACAGAATAGGCAGAAACAGCAACAATAATCGGCCACTTGTTATTGAGTTAATAAGTAAGAGGATGGCTAAGTATGTCATAGAAAATAGTAACTGTCTCCAGGGTACCCACTTGTTTGTTTCCGAATACTTAGATGACAATGCACGTAAAGAAAGACATTTAATGCGAGAAGAAATGCTTAAGGCACGAAGAAACGGATTGTTTGCGATTGTCAGAAATGGCCAATTATTTGTTGAGGGACAAAGGATTACTATAAAACATGAAACTAATAGAATCCAGCAAAACAACATCAACACAAAAGAAATAGAGCGAATCACACAAGACAACTACAACTATACCCAGTTAAACCAAAACAACTACCAATCAAACACGAAGGAAGATCATACTGGAAATTATTCCTTTCGAAAGCACCGACCTACAATTTAAAATACTTTTTCAGAACATCCAAAGCATTAACAATAAGCAACATATTATAGAAACATTAATTGCCGAAAACCCTACATACAAAGCTATATGTATATCCGAGACATGGTTATCCCAAGAAAAAATGGCCCTTATGCAATTCAATGGCTTCAAAATTGCTGCATCATATTGCCGTAAAGTTAGAGGAGGCGGAGGTGTCTGCATTCTCTTACAAGAAGATATAGATTGCATAGAGATAAGGGACATCGCAGATATGTCAATCGAATATGTATTGGAAGTGTGTGCAATTGAACTACCTAAAGAGAACCTAGTATTAGTAATTATGTATTGGAATAGAAGGGAGGAAGACGTTTTTAATAGTCAACTGAAACTTATTTTAACTTATTTAAATAATAAATATAACAAGTCCAATATAATTATAGGAGGAGATTTCAATATCAATATTTTCGATAAAACCCTAAAAACGAATACTTTTCTTGAACAGATGTCGGAATTCAACTTCTCACAACATATAAAATCTCCAACCAGAATCACACAAACCACCTCAACCTGCTTAGACCTAATTTTTACAAATTTTACCAATAAAAAAATGCTTACCACCGTGGAGGAATTAGGATTCTCAGACCATAGCGCAACCATTATGCACTTACATTTGCCGCAACAATTAAAACAAACAATTTGGTACACTAAAAAAAGAATATTCGACCCTAAAAATATACTAAAATTCAAATCTTTAGTAAGTAAACAGAACTGGAATGATCTGTTGCTACCAGAAAAAGATATAAATGAAAACTACAAAATATTCAACGATACAATAATAACAATACTAAATCAATCTATTCCTTTGCGTAAAATTAAACTTAAAACTAAATTTAAAAAATATTGGCTGACAACAGGCATTAAAATCTCCAGCAATAACAAAAGATTGTTAAAAATACTAACACTAAAATCGGAAAATCCAGTAATTAAACAATATTATAAAAAATATTAAAAAAAATGGTTACAGCAGCAAAAAAGACGGAATACATAAATAAAATAAAAAAATCTACTAATAAAGTCAAAACAATGTGGAGCATCATAAATGAAAGAGCGAATAAGAAATCAAAAAACGAAAAAAGTAACATACAATTGCAAACAAACGACAAAAAAACATCTGAACCTAAACCAGTAGCCGAGATTTTTAATGACTTCTTTGCATCAATAGGTGAGAGCGGCGTTAGACCACCTGGCTGCCAGAAGTCTGACGGCACGTCCGTGCTGAACCCCGCGGAAAATAGCATGTTTCTTAGCCCTGTAGACCCCTGGGAAGTAAACCGTTTAATAAAACAGTTAAAGAACAAAAGCAGCCATGGGATAGATGAAATCCCACCAATCTTATTAAGGCAATGCGCAGACGAACTGACCCTACCGTTCCACATCCTTCTAAACCAATCTTTTGAACAGGGTGCTTTCCCCGATCTATTAAAAAAGTCACTAATCAAACCGATCCACAAAAAAAAATTCAAAATCAGATCCAAACAATTACCGGCCAATAGCTCTTTTACCCGCAGCCTCAAAGATCTTTGAAAAAGCCATGTGTGACCGAATATACAAATATTGCGAGAAATATAAAATATTTGACGAATGCCAAAATGGTTTTCGCAAAAACCGCTCAACAACTTTGGCAGTATACAAAGGGGTTTGGCTAACTTTGTATGGGCTAGTGGCGTCGTTTTTTTTTCCAGCGGCCACTTTTAATTTTTATGTTATTTTGTTGTGCTGTGTTAAGTACACATATATGTTCAATTAGTTTTGTCCTAAGTGATTTCAAAGCTGAGATATTTGCATTTGAAGTTGTTAAAATTGTCGTCAAAATACTTCAATTACTGTCCTGCTTAAAGAAATCTTAGACCATCTGGCAGTGTGATGTTAGTATTCTGTGTCTTGGGTAATAATAAAACACATTATTATATCTACATAAACATAACATCACGCCTGTAATCCCCGAAGGGTTAGGCAGAGGTGTACCTAATAGTACACCCACATGTCGCCAGTTATGTTTTTTTTTAAGTCCCATGTAATAGGGGGCGAGCCTTTTGCCATCAACCGGGCACAAATCCAGACTCCGTGGCTGTTACTGATAAATTCCTTATGGAAAAAGCCAATAACACTTTGCCCGACCCGGGAATCGAACCCAGGACCTCATGCTCAGCAGTCGCGCTTGCGACCACTAGACCAACGAGGCAGTCATTATGCACTGTTTATTATATCCATATCGGTATACAAGCAAATCGTATCGTTGGGTCAGTCACAAAATACAAACGATCACGATGTCCAAGGAAAAACCAAGACGCATGCATCGGCTCATAGATGACCATCGAGCCATGCATTTACGTCATTATATTTGAATTATTTTATTTAGAATTCTCAAAAAAATACGGCAGGTAACAAAAACAGTGCAATAGAGTATAATAACTTCTTCGATTTTAATGAGCAATTCAAAACCAAATATCTCCGTTCCGATTAGATTTAGAGAAATGCATCCATAATATTTTTTGATCGCTTTATTCTGCTCTTTCAAAATATCCAAGTTTCATTACTGGCCGCGCAACTTCAAAACGACGCCAACTTTATCCAAACCCCTTTGTTCAAGAAGCTCTTAATATAATTAATAAAAATAAATATGCCGTAGGTTTGTTACTAGACATGACCAAAGCCTACGATAAGGTCCAATTTAATATATTGCTTGATAAACTGTATGGAATAGGCATTCGTGGAAAAGCTCACGATTGGCTAGTATCTTACTTAAAGCACAGAGAGCAAACAGTAGAAATTGAATATTTTAATCACACGTCAAAAGAAATAGAAAAAGTTCGATCTAACAACAAATCAATTAGTGCTTCAATACCCCAAGGAAGCGTAATAGGATGTCTCTTGTTTCTAATTTATATCAACGACTTACCCAAAATCATAGAAGGACCATGTGTATTATTCGCGGATGACATATCTCTATTAGTCTCATGTAAAAACAATTTAAATCTAAACGAAGAACTAAATTCAATACTCACTAAAACCATCACTTGGATGAACGCACACAACCTCGAAATAAATTATTCCAAAACTAAACTTATTACCTTTCATCCCCACCAAAAAACCCCATTAAATATAGATTTTACTTTTAATAACTCAAAAATAGAAATTGTCAAAGAGTTTACGCTACTTGGTATCAATTTAGATACTCATATAAATTGGAAATCCCACATTCAAAAACTTAGATCAAAACTTTCAAGATTTTCATATGCTTTACGTGAAATAAAGAAAACAACCAATCTTCAAACAGCACTCACCACCTACTATGCATATGCTTATGCACGGCTAAGCTACGGCGTTATCCTTTGGGGAAATAGTACAGATGCACCCTCACTCTTTGTCCTTCAAAAAAAGTTGGTTAGAATCCTGGAAAATATAGATCAGACTGACAGCTGCAAACCTCACTTCCAAAAATATAACATCTTTACTCTCCCCAGTATTTACATATTAGAAACTTGCAAATTTGTTCGTAAATATCAAGAGTTTTACACAAAGCGCGAAGACATACAATCACGTTACACACTCCGACACAAATCAAGATTAAACATTCCGCAATCTCGACTAAAAATACATTCAACAAGCCCCTATGTAATGACTATAAAAATATATAACAGACTACCTGACATGATAAAAAAAGAAGAAAAATTTAACATCCTTACATAGTATAAAACAAAGTCGTGTCTGTTTGTTTGTTTGTTTATTTGTTTGTTTGTCTGTATGCTTAAATCTTTAAAACTACGCAACGGATTTTGATGCGGTTTTTTTTAATAGATAGAGTGATTCAAGAGGAAGGTTTTAGTATATAATTTGAACGACATCCACGCGGGTGAAGCCGCGGGCATCAGCTAGTATTTACAAAAAAACTAAAACAATTTTTAACAGAAAAATGCTATTACAGTTTATATGAATATTTAAATGATAAAATATAAATAATGTATAAATATTCTATGTTTGTAAAGAATTCCTATTATGGTATTATTGGATTTATTTAGATATAGTTTTTTATTTATTTATTTATGCACACACAAAATACAAAAAAAGGATAAAAACATAACAAATAGAAGAGCACAAAGGTACTGCTTATTTCAAAAGAAATTTCTTCCAGCAGACCTGCGAGAGGATAGTTGGATAAGAAATGTAGACACAGTGTGTAGACAAGACTAACAATATTTTAATTAAAATTATTATGAACAAAAGCATAAACATACATACCAATTTATACACATATAAAATAAATACTAGTATCCAAATATATAACAGTAGGTAAACAAACATACACATATAATACAGAATATCACAGAATAGAGGAAAGGTAATGCTCTCTGACTTGTTTTTTGAAAATAAATAAAGATTTAGAGTCTAAAATTTTAGGCGGAAGTGAGTTCCACAAACGTACAGCGTGAACAGAGAAGGAGTAGGAAAAGAATTCAGTTTTATGGGAAGGGAAATTATGATGATGCCTAAGGTGGGATCTACACAGAGTATGAGAGGGACGGGTAAAGGAAAAACGATCGCGAAGGTAGCTGGGATATGCAGGGTTATAAAGGATGTTGTAGAGTAGGCATAATATCCGAGTGTTCCGGCGAAGACGGATAGGGAGCCACTTGAGTTCCTTGCGGAAGTGAGAAACATGGTCATATTTCCTCAGACCAAACACAAAACGGATACAAAGGTTTTGCAGGCGCTCAAGTTTAT
The DNA here is from genome assembly GCA_949316265.1 of Diarsia mendica. Taxonomy (NCBI): domain Eukaryota; kingdom Metazoa; phylum Arthropoda; class Insecta; order Lepidoptera; family Noctuidae; genus Diarsia; species Diarsia mendica. The sequence continues at coordinate 21,251,873 of OX438904.1, read as the reverse complement.
TTAACAGCTCCTCGGTGGCATCCAAATAGCAGGCATCAGCGTAATCAATGATCGGCTGGATCAGAGTTTGAGCTAAGTATATCTTGGTTTTAAAAGGTAAGAAGCTCTGAAGAGATTTAAGTGAATGGAACGAAAAGTGCACCTTCCGACTAACCTCATTCACTTGTGCTCGCCAAGAAAGATTGCAGTCAATTATCACACCAAGGTCCTTAGCTGTTTCAGCATAGGCAATGGTCGAGCAGCCAAGAGATAATGGAGGCAAAGATGACAAAACAAGTGCATTGCGTGCAAGTGTATTTTTTGTGTTTTTAAAGCTTTCTCTCTCCTACTACCTATATCTTTGCCTTTTGCTGTGCCCGACAGGGTCCATAATGATCTAATTTTTTTAATTTACCACCTAAGTACACATTGTGGAACGCAAATAAAGTTTGAGTATTGAGTATTGGGCTATAATCCACCACGCGGACCTAGTGCGGATTGGTAGATGTCGCATCTTCGAATTTTTTGGTCCTAAGACACGATGTTTTCCTTCACCGTTTTGAGAGCAGCAGTGATGAAATAAATTACACAAAGTAATGTGCCTGGATTCGAACCCACAACTTACTGTAAGTCGGGGCTGCCACCACTGGAGCACCGCTGCTCTTAAGTGCAGTTTTAAACTTAAATAACTATTTAAGACTAACCTCAGATGCAACGTTGGTCAGGAAATGTTCTGCAACGTGAGCTGGTAGTATATTTTCTAGAAGAATCTGGAACAATAAAGTGTCGTAGTTTATTAAAATAATGATGTCGAAAATATGTAGATGACCGAACTAACCGTTCGCGTCGATACAAAATGAAGAAGACTAATTACAATCATTTATACACAACCATTTTGTTAAATTGTTAGGATAGCATAGTTGGAAGCTTAGCGTCTGTTTGTAATTTGAAAAGGACAGCTTTTTAAAAAATGCTTAAGAAAGTACATAATTATATAGGATGGGTACATAAAACATTTAATGTTTGTCCGTATGTTTGTTCCGGCTGGACCGATTTTGCTGGGACTTTTACTGGTAAATAGCTGATGGCATACTTAAGAAAAGGTAAGGGTTCCGTAAAAAAATAAAATCCTTGAAATTGTTAACAAAATCCGATTCAAATGGCAGTAATTTTTTCAATCTACGAGGTTTGCGGGCAACACCTATTCAGGTCACAAGATAAATCATGACCTAACCCACCTTATTAATCCCTCTCATAGTTTCCACCTCCTCCTGTTCGAACTTGAGTTTGTCCTTCCACAAGAAGTCAGTACGTGACGTGAACTCTATCTGCCGGTCCAGGACATGGAGTAACGCAGCCAGGAACACCAGCACCATGCCAGCTTTTGTGGCATACGCTAGCATTGTGAATCTGGAACGTTAGGTTAATATTAATTATAAAATACACTATACGATGTAGAAGATTGTCTGAAAGCGGGTTTAAGTAGTGTAAGTACCTAAAGTAAAATAAAATAAATCTGAGCAATAATTATTTTTTACTGGACTTTTATTTTATGGCGCTAGAAATGTGTATGAATACATTTATATCGATCGCGGGATGACTTGTCATCGCGACTTGCGATCTTGCAACAGTTTAGTAATATTTATCGGTGACTCGAAATAATGGCTAATCATGGAAGAAAAGAGTAAACCGTGAAAGCATTTTGTTTATTAAAATCTATGGATTTAAAGATTTAAGAAAGCTTTCTAGGTATGTTCAATTATAATATTACGAGGTTAATGAACTCGTGTCGTGGGTTCCACATAGGACGTGACTTAAATTCACTCAACACATCAGAATAGGTTCCTATTTATATCCACCCTTATATCAAAATCTGCTTAAATACCTCCTGAATTTTAAGTAGTATTACACAAATAACCCATTATGTATCATACTTCAAATAAGTATTACAAAGTGTAAAACGGGTGTAAAAACACATTCAACGAAGCTGAAAGATCTTCTATAATAGTTTTAAAGTATAACCAACACCCAATTCATCATCTAAAACATTATTCTATTCTATGCGTATATAGTTTTATTCCATCTTTTTACTCACTCATTCTCCAAATCTTTGATCTGATACTCATAGAACAGCTCAGCGGACGCGAACAGTGTGATGTGGCACACCAGAGTGATCAGCATCAGAACCAGTTTGAGAACGAAGCCAACTCGCAGGAATACGGATATGGAGGCGAGGGTCAGAACTGAGCTGTAGAGGTAACTCTGGAAATTGCGAAATAAAAAAGTTGCTTAAAATAGATTTTAGTCTTTTACTTGTGTTTTTTCTTTCTAAAAATAGTTAGTAGTTTTTTTAATTTGCTGTAAAACCCTGTTGCCCTTAGTAACTACGACCCACTTAAATGTGGTTGGTTACAACCACAGTCCACAATATTATATTTAAGTTGGTTCTAATAATTTCATTTAAACCCATTTAAAAATAAACGAGATCACCATTGAAAAATCAACGAATAAGTCTTTAGACTGTTAAATAAACATGATTTTTTATCTTTCTTGTTAACTGAACTACTATAATTATGCAAAAAAATCTAAAACTATAAAATTTATAATTTAAATACTTTGTACTACTTTGTACGCACGTAGGTATTCGCAAACCCAGAAACAACAAAGACAAATGGAACAAAAAACTCTAAAATAACAGTAACACAACTACTGATTTTCAAATATAACTCAACAAAACCTAGCCACCTAACTTCCCAACACCCAGTCGATCCATGTTAGTTGAAACTTATCTAAACTACCGTCACTTACAAAATAACTTACAGGAGCAGAGTCAACATCGTTGTGTATGTGGAACCTTCCCATGTCGTTGTGTTCAGAATAGTTGTACTCCGTCCAGTTTGAACTGCCGTTACTACGCAGGGACATCGGGTAGTCTATTATTACGAACGTTTGGAACTGGAAAAGTAAGTTGGGTTGAAGTTTTGTAGAATAAAAATATACACACACAACTTAACATATCACCACCAGAGACCACCAGAGAGGTGGACCCGTTAGTATGCCCACATTTCCCCAGTTATGATTTAAATTCCATGTATTAAGGGGTTCATAAAGAAGTTAATATCCTCGGTCTCCCTAAGTTTCAACTAAAACGTATAGTAATTGAATGGCTACTCAATCAGGACTATCATAAAACGGAATCGCTTCTTACCTACATATCCTAAAAAACATCCACTCTTTTGTGTTATTCACCTATTTCTTGCACACACTACACACACACTCACTTCACTTACTCCTTTCAGCAACAAATACCATACACACACACTCATCAAACACTCGCACTCACATCATTCACTCTCATCCTCACTCTTTCAAAAGTATAACACAAGATCAAATAATGTACCCACTTGACACAGTCCACTGGCACGTCTGCCAAAATAAAATTATATAAGCATACCCAATGGCCAGACACTGACCCCTAAGATACAGGCCTAGCCTAGTTTAGGGGACAGGGTTGAACTTATTGTACTTGTTTACCTAATTTAATACTAAAGTAAGAACTTCAATATCTGTATAGAGTGCAATGTACTTGAATCTTGTGACAATAAATATTATTATTATTTATTATTTTTTTAACCTATTTCCATCAACCGGACACAAATCCAGACTCTGTGGCTGTTACTGAGAATTACCTAATGGAAAATCTAATAACACTTTGCTCGACTTGGGAATCAAACGTAGGACCTCATGCACAGTAGTCGCGCTTGCGTATTTTTTTGTCTATGAATAAATCTATATAAATAAAAAGAGAAGTCCTGACTGACTGACTGACTCATCAACGCCCAGCCCAAACCCTTGGACCTAGAAAGCTGAAATTTTGCACAGAGGTTCCCTTCATAATGTACACAAGGAATAAGGAAGGATTTTTCGAAATTCAACCCCTAAGGGATTTAAATAGGGGATGAAAGTTTGTATGGAAAATCGTCATTTTCACGCGGGCGAAGCCGCTGGCAAAAGCTAGTAAATAAAAAGAGAAGTCCTGACTGACTGACTGACTCATCAACGCCCAGCCCAAACCCTTGGACCTAGAAAGCTGAAATTTTGCACAGAGGTTCCCTTCATAATGTACACAAGGATTAAGGAAGGATTTTTCGAAATTCAACCCCTAAGGGATTTAAATAGGGGATGAAAGTTTGTATGGAAAATCGTCATTTTCACGCGGGAGAAGCCGCTGGCAAAAGCTAGTTAGAAATAAGGGGGGTACTTTTGCACGATATATTGTTTTGCATAATGATACTAATACAACCTTAGATAATCAAGCAATTTCAAAAACTTATGTACACACTCACTTCAGTGTCTAAAACACATGATATGCAGGTAACACTTAGGCTGAGTTGCATCAAAAAAGTAGTTAAAGTTAAAGTTTGTGTCAAATGGCACGTCAAACAAACATCAAAACTTCAGTTTTGTATCGGTTATGCCAACAATGAGTTGCGCGATTTGACAAATAGTTAAATGACGTCATAACTTTAACGGTAACTGCAACCACTCACTTTCCGCTGGTTAGTGTTATAGTTTATGTTAAATTGTCTGTCAATTTTATTGTCAAACGCGTTGAATATAACCTTTAGACATCATGTCCCTGCTCCAAGAAATACTCGCAGAAACCAGTTCTGATGACGAAAGCGATGAAAAGAAAAGTGTGATTACCTAGAGCCGATCGTTTTTCCACATGGAACGACGAATGTTTCTTGCCAAGATTTCGAGTCTCTAAAAACGTAGCTTGGTGGCTGATTATACGATTGCATTGCAAGGATATTCATCTTATGTAATTGTTCAACCAAAAAATAATAGGTACGTGCTATAGGTAGACAAAGCAATAAATATAATAGGTACTTACTTTGTTTGAATGATTGCAAAAAAAAATTTGTAATAATTTTTCTATTAGATACCCCATATAGTACTGTCAAATTTGACAAAAACTTTAACTTTAACGACTTTTTTGGTGCAACTCAGCCTTAGATAATACGAATTACAAACGTGACAATTAAAATCGACGTGATTAAAAATACACGTTCAAGTTTAGTAGGGCGACAACCTTCAACATTTAACGTTCTGTTCTTACCAAATTGATAACTGCACAAGCGCCAATGAGTAACACGGACACCGTAAACATCGTCAGCCTTATAAACCGATTGTTAGATACCACCTGAAATATTAAACAAACGTTTATGTTCTTTGTTCTAACAGTTGTTGCAAGTAAGAAATCAAAACTAACTCCATGCAATCAATCAGAAATATAACATCTCACTATGTTTTCAAGTGTAGGCAGTATTTATTTAAAATCTTTACTAATGTAATAATGTAAGGTAAAATTAATTATTTGTATGTTGTTTCTTAGGAGGTAGTTTTCGAAACTACTTAAATGATTCTGAAACTTATTTCACTAGTGGAAAATTACATTACCCCCGAGTGTTTTATAAGTTACTTTCTTAAACGTTCCCACGGGTGAATTTCCGTACATAACGGGAGCAAAGCCGCGAGCAAAAGCAACTATCGTATATACTGAACTCACCTGTCCAGGCTTAGTGCAGTTGTCAGCATACAAATCATCAGGAACATCAGATATCGGCCGCAATCCTCGCGACATCATGCTGCCATCATACCACGACAGGTATAGGAAGACTAGTAGCGTGAACAGTGTAGGACCGAAGGATGCGTATAGGACCACGCCTCTGGAAAAAAGATTTAATGGATTGGTTAGTTATTGAAGCCAGAATAGAAGAAAAGGATTTACTTATGCCAAAAATAGAGTGTCTTCATTTTCTTCAGTGGTATTGGTAAGAAGTGCAGGCGTACAGTTCGTATCGATGGGATAGCTATAGATATTATGTTAGTTAAAATATTATACAACAGTCAGAAATAATCAATTATTGTACCAATGCAGTCTTGAAATATTGTTTTGTAAAGAACTGTCTGAATGTCTGTATATGGAAAACAGACGACAAGTTTTGTCAACAATGGACTGGGTGTCAACTGATGAGTTTATTTAATTTTGGCGTTGTTTCAATTTTTTTTATTATTTCAAAACAGATAAGCAAGAAGATCAGAGATGGTAGACCAGCAAAAGAGATTGCGATCCAGGAGTACACTGTCACAGTAGCTTAGTATACAATGTTAAAGTTTACAAATTCCTGTATATATATGCATGGAACTTGGATTTTCAATCCGAATAGGCACTATGAAACATAAGAAGATACTCACTGAGGTACAGTGAGCAGCTGTATAAACGCCAACAACGCAAACAGTGCGGCTGCGCATGCGACGTTGTACTTGAACTGCGCGTCCGGCTGGTTGCGGTACTGACGCTCCTGAGTGGCGCTCTTGAACCAGAGGGTCACGCGGTTCATGCCTTCGGAATTGGTGCTGGAAACAACAGAAAGCTATGAGTATCACACAGTTCAGTCAGCAACGAAAAACTTGAAGAATTTCAATATACTTCACCAATTCAAGCCACAGTAGGTAAATGTGCCAGTAGGTATATTAACAAATTTTAGACAATATGATTCTTGCTCAAAAGACTTGCCCAGTAAAGCAGAGAGCAGAGGATGATAGAAGCGTGAGGACAAAGAACATGCCCAGTTATGGGACAATACAGCTGAATAGGTAACTAGTGCTTTATTTATGTCATGTAAAGTTATTCCTAACCTGCAGTCACAACAAGTAGTCCTTTGAGGAAGAAGATTCTGTTCTATCATTGCTAGACTCTGAAACAAAGTTAAGAATAAAAGTGAAGTTAGAAAACGTAATGATGAAATAAATCATTTATTAAATTGTAAAAGAAGTCGAAAATTATCATTATGACGTTTTTAAAAGTAGGTACTATATCGATCAAAAGTGGATAAGCAACCGCACAAAGAAACAGCTTGACGTGTAGTTTGACTTACGACCTTCTACTTCTAAAAAAATAAACTTATCGTCCACAAATGATTGTTGTTCATAATTTCAACGCATAGATTATAAGTCCAGATGGCCTAGTGGTTGTTGCGTGCGGATAGATTATGCGCCAACCAGAAAGTCGTGCGTTCTAATCTCACTCTGTTGCTTTTAGACTTTTTGTAAGTTTTTACTCGATTGCAAGTAATGAAACATAAATATTTATCTTGTTCGCTTTGTTCACACATTTCGTAAAGTTTGAAAGGTAGATCATAGAAAAATAAGTAAAGAATTATAATTTCTGTGAGGTAGACATAAGTTTTATGAATATTCAACTTGATCGGAATGATAGTTGTCGTTTGGTTGTAGTTATTGGTTAGTGACGTGTGGTTTAACATTTAGCGACATTGTTGTTGGTATTTTTCAAAATGCAGGCAAATATTGATATTGAGACGAGAGCGACTATTGTTGCGCTGCATAAAAGTGGTCTTAATAGAACACAAATAGCTGGAGAAACCGGACTGAATGTGAGTATTATATTTAAGATTTGTAACTTAAACTTATAGTAGAAATTACGACTAAATATTATTATGTAGTGACATTGATTGTTTTTTTTTTAATTCAATTATGAATCCTAAAAGATTTTTTAATGTTTAAATGCAGAGTGATTGAAATCTTAAGTATTTGTTATAGTCGCCTAACATCACTTCTTTTTTGTTTTAGAAGAATACTGTTAGTCTCTGAATCAAAAGATACGAGGAAGAGGATCGCCTTGCTAATCGACAGTGAAGTGGAGCGCCGTCGCTTATTAGCGATACGCAGCGACGGCGGCGAAGACATAATTGTGGTGGACGAGTATGATACAAATGGTTTCACACTTATGGGACGCTTTATGGAATTATTTGTTACCTCATCGCAAACTATTCTCCGTGCCCTCCAAGCTAGAGGCTTGCATCACAGAAGATCTGCTAAAAAGCCCTTCCTGACAAATAGACATAAACAAGAATGATTACGTTTCGTATGGGAGTATTTAGATTTTTATTGGAATACTACCATATTTTCAGATGAAAAGACTTTTAAATCAAGTCAAATGGGTAGGGTTCATTTATGGCGCAAAGATAACACTCGCTGCCTTGATAAAAAATATAAATATAACAAATTGAGTTTGAGTTTATTAAAATGCGTAAATGTTTTGGTTTTAATAATATGTTAATGTTTTAATAACATATTTAATGATAATAACTTATCCGTAATTATTTACTAATCTTAAATTGAGGTTTAGTTTCAATCTTCTTTTCTTCAAGAAAATGAACAATTAAGCTATAACCTCAATACGACATTTTATTGTGACGTTAAATAAAAAAGCAGGTTCATAGTCTAGGTAAATCATAATTATTAGTTGTTTATGTGGGTATCATCAAATAAATTTCTGTGATAAAATTATCTTTTCCTTGTTAAGAATTGACTTAGTGGGTATACATATAATGAAAAATGTTATGAACGATTACAAGAGAACTGTTTTTATCTAGGTAGGATTGGACGTCACAATTCTCATGATTGTTAATTAAGTAGTTAATTTTATAAATAAATAGGACGAATAAAACATTGTCTTGTCATTAAGCACGACTATTTTTCCACCTTACCACCCAATACCGAAATGATAAAATAATCACATAAATAGTTAAATAATAATACGTTGGGTTTTTAACCAATATATTTAACTTTTTATATAAAATAAAGTATTATAATGGATTTACGATTACAAATAAAAATTGTTTACAAAAGCATCACAAACGCTGAGTGAGATTTGAACTCAGACCTCATTGATCGAAAATCCACTGCTTAGCCCTAACAGCTATCAACACTTGTAAGATACACGTGAATTTTAGCAATACATTACAATGCGTTTGCTGCGTGTATAACGAAAGAGACGGAAATATATTTTGTTAAGCTATGTCATGGAGTGCGACGCCCGACGCGACCACGCCGACGACACACGATAGCGGGCGATCTCCGTGGCTGTGGTGTGCGTACTGTATCGAGACCACTTACACATACAAACGCATGGACGCTCGCCCGTGCGTTCACAGCAATACAATCCTTAGCATGCCCATGCACTTGTCGCCCCTTACTGTACATAAATGAAGAAAAAAACAAAATATAACATTAGAGAGCTAATAAACTTACAGAAATACCAATATTTTTGGCAAGAGTGGAGTCAGTAATGTTGGCAAAAGGTTTGTCTGCGCCCCAACATTCCACGTATTTAGTCATCTTACTTGAGGGACGAGATCTCGTTGGTACACCTCCAGGAGTCGCTGAAAAACACATCAAAGTTATTAACCCAGATAAAGTACCAGATGACATTTCACGTGAAACAGATAAAAACCATGGTTAGGACACTGACAAGTCTTTTTGTATAGGTTTAAACTAAAATGATCACTTCTTATGTTTCAACATCGTAGAGTTCCCTCAGATTTAAGTTCAAATTGACATTAATGTGATCTAAAGAATATTTTGTTAAAAAGATTAACTTATGAGGATTGATGTAGTTGATGACAGAGCTAATATTGCCTGTTTTATAGTTTTTTACAAATTTAATGGTACCGAAAATAAAAACTATGTAAAAGATACAACGACGGTTGATAAACTTGAATATACTACTAGAAAATACTAGAAATGCGATTATGGACAAAAAAACACAAACTAAAACCTATTGTCAAGTTAGAACCAGACTCAAAACACGACATTGTTAGCCACTTCGGTAAAGATCCAAAGACACTAACATAGTGATTCAGTCGACATTGTACTTATCATCCTATGGAATAAGGGTGCTAATAGCTCAGTGGGGGTCAACAAATCATTGGGTGTCAATGGTTCAGTAGGCGTTAATGCCCCAGATGGCGTTAATCCGCCACTTGGTGTTAACATCCCTGTTGGCGTTAAAACCCCGGATGGTGTTCGAACCCCAGATGGTGTCGAAGTCCCAGTTGTAGTTGGTTGATCACTCTGGCTACTAGAACTTTCTGGATAAAACAGTGGAGAGATAATTAATTTCTGTTTTACTGAAAGTTTTACATTTAATTATTGAAGCCGAAGCTACAAGATGTTGAGCAATGAAAATTGTTTGATTGTACAACATTTTATAAAGATGATGATTTCTTTTATTAGTAGTTTTCATCATCTTATTCTAGCATTGCTCTAATCATGCTCAGTTCTACATAAAAATGATATTAATTCATCTGAAATTGAACAACAAGTTTGTTCCTTGTTTTCTATTCATCATCATTACACAACTCACCTGTTCCCATAATAGGACTGATAGCTCCAATAATAGATCCGCTGCGACTCTTCGGTTTAACACTAACAACAGTACCATTGCCAAGACCTTCACCAGGACTGGTCGCCTGATTGCTGTCGAAAGCTACCACTTTCATTGATGCGCGTCTACTAAGATCTGGAAAACATTTAAGAGGTTTGTAGTCATAACATACCAATATCATACCAATATCAGGTATATTTCATACACCCTTTCGCCAGCAGTTAGTTATGTCTAAGACCCACGTAATAGGACGCGAGCATCTACAAACCGGCCACAAATTCCGACTACGTGGCTGCTACTCAGAAATTCCCCGACCCGGGAATGTAACCCAGGACCTTATGCTCATCGGCAGAAGTTATAAAAACATTTTTAATTAGAATATAAATAACGTAGGAAACAAAGAAATATCATTATCTCAAAAGATACCCTAGTCCTAAATTTCGCGGTAATCGTTTAGGGTTCAAGTAATCGGGACCAAAAGGATGCGATGTAAACCAATTTTGATTTAAATCCGATTGGATCCATCTTTATTCTGTTTGTTTTCCTCAAGAAAAATCTTCTCTGGAAACAAACAGAATAGGGTAGTTGACAAAAAAAACCTAATTAGTCCGTCAGATAGATTTCCTAAAAATTTTGGACTCATATTTGTTCTTTTTTCACGTAAACAATAAATGAAGACGATACAGTGCTTCAAAAAGTCGCGCGACGTCATAGTTTGGTACTTTTTCTTACCAGAAAACGACGTCATAAGCCCCGCTTATGAACTTTCACACGTTTCATTTATGTTATTTTTTATTAATTTGATAAAACAATGTTTTAATTTTTTTTTTATCTAACAGACGGACTAAACAGAATCATATTTTTTTTTTGTCAGGAGACATCCTTATTGTCAATAGTCAACCAGAGATCTAACAAAGCGATTCTGAGAACTTACCTCCAGTGGTTCTCAAAGACTCAGTCCTCAGTACTCTGCCAGGGAAGGTTTCCATTTCATTAAAGCTGTTCTGTGAAGGTGCAGGACTGATGTTGTCTCTTGGCCTCGTTGGGGATATGTCTTGGTATATCGAAGACACGATGCTTGCTTTTCGGTCGACTGTGATCACGGAGAGACGGCCATTTTCTGAAGGTTTCTGAAATCAAAATTAATAATTGTTAACGAAAATTGGACCTTCAAAGCACTATTTAGTTTGTGTTACTGTTTAAATAACCATGTAGTTTATTTATTTTTCATCTTACTACAATTATTACAGGGTTACCTAATGAGATAGCGTACATAATAACAATTATGACCATAGCAAATATTATGACCATAGCAAAGGGAAATTCCTAGTAATATTTTTTTTTTTTTTAAACGTTGCCCCACACTAGGAATTTCTCCTGTATCGTAGGTGCGTTCACAAACATAGAAAGTCACATACACAAATACCCAGACCCGAAACAACTATCTGCAGGCCATACAAATATTTGTTCCGTGCGGGGATCGAACCCGCGACACGCAGCGCAGCAGTCCAATCGCTTAGCCACTGCGCCAACCGTGCCGTCAAATAGTAAGTGAAAACGAAAATGATGATAAACACATTTTATTTTCGTTGTCTGGTGTCTTAAAATGTTGCGTTATCATTTTTTTCAGTACCGATAATACAAGCTGTTATGTTTTATCCCATTTTTGTGCAATAATTAACAAAAAATTGTATATGATGAGTTAAGGGTGAGTCACTAAGTTTAAAATAAGAATAGGACTTGGAAATCGATGTTATGTTGTTGTATAACATCGATTTCCAAGTCCAATTCTCAAAGTCTGAATTAAGATTTATGTAAAATCAATGTAAGGTTTGATTAAACAAAACTCATCTAGGAAACCCTAGAGAGACTAAACAAATTGTATAACAACTGGAACAGAACAGAAAATAAAATTCCAATTTATTGTTTCAAAACATAATATATTGTAATTGTATTGTGTATTGAGTTTAATAAATGTGACGAATTTACTTTCTACAATAACCCGCTGTAAGCACGTCTTAGGCTGAGTTGCACCAAAAAAGTCGTTAAAGTTAAAGTTTTTGTCAAATTTGACAGTACTCTACGGGGTATAGAAAAATTATATATACAAACTTTTTTTGCCAACATTCAAACAAAGTAAGTACCTATTATATTTATTGCTTTGTCTATAGCACGTATTATTTTTTGGTTGAACAATTACCTACGATGAATATCCTTGTTACGCCTTAAGCAATGCAATCGTATAGTCAGCCACCAAGCTACGTTTTTAGAGACTCGAAAACTTGGCAAGAAACATTCGTCGTTCCATGTGGAAAAACGATCGGCTCTAGGTAATCACACTTTTCTTTTCATCGCTTTCGTCATCAGAACTGGTTTCTGCGAGTATTTCTTGGAGCAGGGACATGATGTCTAAAGGTTATATTCAACGCGTTTGACAATAAAATTGACAGACAATTTAACACAAACTATAACACTAACCAGCGGAAAGTGAGCGGTTGCAGTTACCGTTAAAGTTATGACGTCATTTAACTATTTGTCAAATGGCGCAACTCTTTGTTGGCATAACCGATACAAAACTGAAGTTTTGATGTTTGTTTGACGTGCCATTTGACACAAACTTTAACTTTAACTACTTTTTTGGTGCAACTCAGCCAGTTTATTTTTGAGATAAACAATTGAATTGTGACTTCCGCTTTTTCCAAAATTCAAGCAGTAAAACGGTTTTGATTGTGAGTCAACAACAACAACAACAGATTATTTGTCGGCTGTTTCCATTCGTCATTTCTCGTGAAGTCGACTAATAGTAAAAAATTGCTGTAGGTAGTAGCCAGGGCTGGGCAAAACACATGCTTTGCTTTAAGGACGCATTCCCGATTGATAAGTCAAATCATTACTTTTTATAACAAAAGTATGTTTATTAAATACAATGCTTTGTATTTTTAAAATGTTTTTGCTGCTTATTGTAGATAGATGTGCAAGGTACAATTCTTAACTATAAATATAATTTTAGATATGTCCAGTTTCTCAATAAATGTACCGAAGTGTTTTAATTTACTTCGGTACATTTATTGAGAAACTGGACATATCTAAAATTATATTTATAGTTAAGAATTGTACCTTGCACATCTATCTACAATAAGCAGCAAAAACATTTTAAAAATACAAAGCATTGTATTTAATAAACATACTTTTGTTTAAAAAAGTAATGATTTGACTTATCAATCGGGAATGCGTCCTTAATTGAAATCATCATTTTCATCATTTCAGCCAAAAGACGTCCACTGCTGAACATAGGCCTCCATTGGCTCCATTGGCCATAGGCCTTAATTGAAATACAAATTACAAAATACCTACAATATCGCAAGTAATTAAAATACAAAATACAAATTACATTTTAGTAAGGTATTTGAAATATAAAATACAAAATACAGTATTAATAGCTATTTTTAATTGAATTACAAAATACAAATTACATAGTTACAAAAACATTTTCAAAAAAAAATAACGGCCTTCAAAAACCATCACAAAAAAGTTTAGTGTGAAGTAACTTTCTTTTGGAAGTCGGTCATCATCATCATCATCCACAGCCCGAATTCACCCATATAGGCCTCTCTTTTCTGGTGCCAAACGCCACGTTCTGGTGCCAGTCTCATCCAGGTTTTTCCCTCGATGGCAACTATATCGTCTGCCCATCTCGCCGCCGGGCGACCTACGTTTCTTTTCCCCGTTCTTGGACGCCATTCGGTGACAGACAATACATTAAAATGCGGAGGCTTACGTCACATGCATAAAAAATAATTATGTGTAAATTCGTCACAAGTCTTGCCACTTTTAATTTTCCTATTCTACTTATGGTCAGTGCAACACGATTTTTTTCTTCCGTTCTTTCCTGTCAGACACCACGGCATCCTTTCATATCATTCCTCACACAATCAAAATTCCTCACAAATTATAGCCGCTATTAAATAAACTAAACGTACCTACGGTAGTAAAACTCATGTCACTTAATTCTTCTTAACTTGTGTTTTTAAACTTAGGAAAAATGAAGAGACAAAACGAGATAGAGGTTCTTAATCCGACATTTTTCTCTTTTATCGCAGCGAGTAATCAGAAAGTTCTCGGCAGACTTAGGAGTTCAGTAGATAGCGTCACAAGTTGAATTGAAGGATCACTGTTGATTGCAGTTGTGATCCTCGTAGTCCTACTGATTACTGGGGATTATTATTGCTTAGTTCTGTATTTCGCTTTGTAATTTATTCTCGTGTTTATTCGTAACTAGTTTTATAGCTTCAGTAGTTATTGTGTGGACTCCCTCATTGGTCTGAGGTGATGGTCCTGGGTTTGATTCCCGGGTTAGGCAAAGTGTTATTGGGTTTTTCTGTCAGGGCTTTCTCAGTAACAGCCACAGAGTCTGTATTTGTGCCCACTTGATGGGGTGTATTTACAATAGGCTCGCCCCTATTACATGGACAAACATAACTAGCGAAATATGGGTGTACTATTAGGTACACATTTGCCAAATAGTTCGGGGATTACACGCGTAATATTATGTTATATAATTACTAGCTTTTGCCAGTGGCTTCGCCCGCGCGAAAATGACGATTTTCCATACAAACTTTCATCCCTTATTTAACTCCCTTAGGGTTTGAATTTCGAAAAATCCTTCCATATTCCTTGTTTACATTATAAAAGGAACCTCTGTGCAAAATTTCAGCTTTCTAGGTCCAAGGGTTTGGGCTGGGCGTTGATGAGTCAGTCAGTCAGTCAGGACTTCTCTTTTTATTTATATAGATAGATATTTGTGTTATTTTTTGCGATGAAAAAAACAAGTTTTGTTGTTTGTGTAATAACTACAAAAGATAAAATACCTGGCTTTTTCCGACAATTCACAAACATGATGGTGAATCATAATTATTTTAAGACAATGACCGAAATGTTTGGATCAATCTTGCCTTTGCTGAGATATATTATAAGTGAAAATAATTTATTGTTTCTATATTAATTTCGATTTTATTTGCAAATACTGCTTATTACCCAGTCTATTCCAAATAGATGAGTTAGCACTGAAAATCGGTTGCATTTGCACCAGATTAGTTCTAGTCAACCCACTGAATCAGCTGATATGGCCTTATGCTTTGTGTAAGCAGCTGTGATCTGCAGTCAAGTGGCTTATAGCATTAGATACGGTTGAATATGATTCATATTAAACTAACAGGAAGTAGCTTTGATCTGAGTTTGGTCCAGTGGATAAGTTGTGTCTATTTATTTTATCAGTCTGCAACCTTTTAAATAAAGCCAGACAACACAAGTTTATTTTGTATTTAGTTTTCTTTAATTATTAGCCGTTGGAGTTAGCTTTAAGTTTAACCGTACCAATATTTGACGTTTAGCGCCAGCCTCTACAACACAGTTAGTATTGGGTAATTAATACGATATGCGCGGCTATTATTAGAAGTGAGTGAGTTAAAAAATCTATATAAACAAAAAGAGAAGTCCTGACAGACTGACTGACTCACAAACGCCCAGCCCAAACCCTTGGGCCTAGAAAACTGAAATTTTGCACAGAGGTTCCCTTTATATATAATGTAGACAAGGAATAAGGAAGGATTTTTCGAAATTCAACCCCTAAGGGAGTTAAATAGGGGATGAAAGTTTGTGTGGAAAACCGCCACTCTCACGCGGGCGAAGCCGCTGGCAAAAGCTAGTACAAAATATTGCACCTAAATAATCCTTGGCAAAAAATTAAATCATCTTCCACGCAGTATCAGTTTATCAGTTTCCCATTTTCTAAAATTATTTGTAGGATCACGTTTCACAATCACAAGCTCAATTTTGATATCTAGGACTTGTATTTGTTTGTTCTTAGTACTTTATTAGTAGTTGTCTTCGTCTTTACACAATCAGTTGCCTCAGGCTGAATACTAGTTTCAATTTCAGCCCAAATCCAGTTGTAACTTGGAATATTATAATATTAGTTGAAACTGAAGCAAGTGTCCAGTTATTAAGTTTATCACTGAACTTGTCTAGTTTCAGACACTTCAGTCCCTGGAGACACTTTCAAGTAATTGTTGGTGTTAAAACAATTTTAGTTTATCTGACAAAGTTACTGTACTCGGAGTTCGTAAGTTGAATTAACGAGAGTTAATTTCGGTTCTTTGTAAAGGTGTTGCAAAGTCAAATATTAATGAAAGAAAGAAAAACTGTTAACAGTTAAATAAAAAGAAACAACCACAAAAATACTAAGAATAAGAAATTAGACATGGTTGCTCATGTACGCGGCCAAGAATGGAAGTATGGAAGAAGTAAACATGCAGCGTCGACCCATAATAAATTACGATACGGCCCGTAGAAAAAAAAGCCACCATCTCACCATGATGCTGAATGTATGTATTCTGATTAAGGGCTCCCACACATAAACACGATACGACGTCGCGTCGTACAACGATGCGGCGTCGTTTCACGATACGACGTCGCGTCGTGGAAATCTACGACACGACGTCGTAACGTGTCGATGCACGATACGACGACGTCGTGACGTTAGAAACTCACGATGCAATCCTGCGCAGTTTTCTTGTTACTTTAATAAAAAAAAATACATTTATTTGGGTTCTAATTTCAAAAACATTTAAATATTCTTTTCAGAATGCGTCTAGAGCGGTCCATTTTTCGGAATGAACTAAAACTCCACCCCACTGTATCGACGGCATCGTGCATTGTATCGTGCGTGGCACATTACGTTACGATGTCGTGTTTTTAGGGTTCCGTACCTCAAAAGGAAAAAACGGAACCCTTATAGGATCACTTTGTTGTCCGTCTGTCTGTCTGTCTGTCTGTCTGTCAAGACCTTTTTTCTCAGGAACGCGTGGAGGTATCAAGCTGAAATTCATATCAAATACTCAAGTCTATGGTCTCTTGGAGCTGTGAAAAATCAAACTTCTAAGTCAACGCGATCAAAAGATACTCCCGTTTATGCCGCAAATTTTCGACACTCGCAAGGGAATCAAAACCTACAGGGTACTTCCCGTGAACTCAGAATCTTGAAATTTGGTACGAAGCAACGTCTTATAGCATAGATAAAGGAATAATTACGAAAACCATAAATTTTTAGTTACATCAAGATACTCCCGTTTATGCCGCAAATTTTCGACACTCGCAAGGGAATCAAAACCTACAGGGTACTTCCCGTGAACTCAGAATCTTGAAATTTGGTACGAAGCAACGTCTTATACTTAGCATAGATAAAGGAATAATTACGAAAACCATAAATTTTTAGTTACATCACATAATATATTTTTTTTACGGAACCCTCGGTGCGCGAGTCCGACTCGCACTTGGCCGGTTTTTTACGATGCTCATGGTAGATTTCCACGACGCGACGTCGTATCGTGTTTATGTGTGGGAGCCTTGAGCCCAAGTGATGCCACGCTAGTAGTTGAAACTTTATAAATTTCCATCATTAACTTATTACCAATTTAATAATATTTTAAATTCACAATGGTTGGCTTTATGGAAGAACAACTGAGAAAGTCGTGACTTACAACTGAGCCACCACTGCTCCTATTTTTTTTTTTTTCATTGACTACTTGTAAAAAGGGTGGAGGTTATTTAGCGGGGTAAAAACCAGATAAACGTACCCGTGAACGTACCTATCTTCTTTTTGTCAATTTTACAGGAGATCTAAAAAGCTGTGTGTATTTCACTTCTTTGAAGTGTTATATAGACGATAATATAAATTGCACTAGTGAAAGAAGTATACAGAAATTCTCACATACTATTAAAGAGTTCTTCAGTATAAAAAAAAATATTATATAATTGCACTTATTATAAAAAATATTTATATTTTTTCTTAGGACCACTTTAAAGATCTATTTATGAAAAAAAAAACTTTTTTTGGTACATACGTTCATCTGGTTCTTACACCGCGATTTGTTTCTTGAATGTCCCGATTTTACGTTTGAGAGGTAATTTTTTTAATAGGGAATATGCATATTTGAAATGGGCTAAAATATTTTTTTCTCGAATATTTACTTATTATCGTAATATTATAATGAAAAGGATTTTTTTTTATTTACTTATTATTTAAACCCCTAAAATAATATTCAAAAAGTGCAAAATAAGGGAGCGAAATTCAAACTTCCAAAACGCGCCACCATTGATCGAACGAAATGTGACGTCATCTGACACGACATTGTATCCCGTTAGGGTTCTGTGAAACACCCACGTGACATCACGCAAAGCGCGCGCAAAATGGCGGCGTTTGAACTGCTTACATTTTTTAAAAGTTTTAAATTTCATTTTTAAAAATATCTAGAGTATTTTGAAGCCCATTAATATTTTTTTCTACGTTATAAAATAGTAAACTATTAATTTAAGACAAAAAAGAAAAACATGAATATTCCCTATTCCATGCTAACATGAAACTCAACAGTTCCGTTTCAAGCTCAATCTTTCAGTCTCAAAATACGTCCACCATGTATTTAGGTAAGCGTATCACTAATAACACTTACGGTGAAGCCTCCGGGGATAGAGCGTCTCCAATAACTTAGTTAGTGAATCAAGTTCACATTCCGGGTTAATATCATCTCCAGAGGCATTTCAAGTGAGCGTTTAAAACCGGTTAATTGATATTCTGTGTCTAATACTAAGCCAACTATTTCATTTCATACTAATTCTCATGTATACACATAACATCACGCCTGTAATTTCCAGATGGTCAAGTAGAGGTATACCAATAGGTATACTTAACAGTGCTTCCACATTTACATACAAACACAACACCAAGGTTACCGACGTAGCCCGAAGAATCGCCAGACTTAAGTGGCAATGGGCAGGGCACATTGCTCGCAGACTCGGATGGCCGATGGGGCCGAAAAGTTCTGGAATGGCGACCGCGAAGACGTTGCGTTGGAAGACCTCCCACTAGGTGGACCGACGACCTGGTCAAGGTTGCGGGGACCCGCTGGATGAGAGACGCACGGGACCGGTCAATGTGGCGACATCTGGGGGAGGCCTATGTCCAGCAGTGGACGTCTTTCGGCTGAAATGATGATGATGATGACAACAAAAAGAGAACCCTAAATAATATTAAACCAACAAATAAAGGCGTGAACGTTATTGCTTGGAAATATAAAACGAAATCCCAGCGTGCCTTAAGCTAACAAATTACACTGACTAACTAAACCAACAGTCAACGGTATGGCGATAGATTTCTCAGAATTCTTTTGGTTATTTGGTAAGTAAAAGTAAGACGAGCATTTTCTCTAATGTCTCTCTCTAACTCTTGAAATTTTTAGTAGTCAATTTTAAAGAGACTTTGAGAGACAATGAAACTGTAAATTAACGATGGGTAAAGAGAGTAAAAACTGTAAAATTCTAATAAAATACATTTTATAAAAAAACCCACGACTGTTAAAAATTAATTGAAAAAAGGATAAAATAACATAAAACACCCACCTTAAAAAAACCCAAGAATGTCCGTCGGGGGCTGCCATTAAATGAACTAGTTTTGCAATGTTCAGCTCCCGACGGTCATTCTTGGTTTTTTTTAAGGTGGGTGTTTTATGTTATTTTATCATTTTTTCAATTAATTTTTAACAGTCGTGGGTTTTTTCAAAATTTTTAATTTTGCTTTTTATTTTTAACTTTTTACTTTTATTTTTTTATCTAAGAACATGCGCCAATCAAACCTTAACCCATAACTGAAAATTTAATCAAAATCGGCCTTGTAGTTTTGGAGAAAAATGGCAACTTTGCTTTGCACAAAAAATGTTTGCTGCAGCGCCCCCTGGTGAGTTGTCACCGTAACACCTATCTAAGAACCTGCACCAATCAAACCCGAACCCATAACTGAAAACTGCATCAAAATCGGACTAGTAGTTTTGGAGTAAAATGGCAACATGTATTTGCACAAACACACAAACAAACAACCTCTCACCCCAAATGCATATACCGTCTCCGTTCCGTCGTGGGTAATTACGCCTGTAATCCCCGAAGGATTAGGCAGAGGTGTACCTAATCGTACACCCACAGGTTGCCAGTTATGTTTAAGGCCGACGCCCGTCGGGGCGGCGGATTATCGAAAGAGATGACGTGGCCTCGGCACAAGAGCGAAGAAGGAACATGGGCTGGTTTTTAGTCAGTAGAAGTCTGACACCCAAGAGCTGCAGCACCCAGAGGGGTTATTTGATGATTTTCCACCCTACAAAATAAAAGGTAGTTAAGTATGTCTAAAGTATTTTCAACCAATTTTTCATACATAAATATAACACGAAACAATAGTTGTACAACACACGACGTCACTGGTAGTAATACCTACACGAATATTGGCAATATTGGACGCCGATGACTTCGCGCCACGCTTGATTGTACTATACACCCGGAGAGCTATCGTATAACTTGAGTGAGTAGTAGTTGTTATAGTAACTGGAAGCAATCGGATTTTATTTAAAACTAACTTCTATGTTTACTTGTATCTAAGATCTTTCAAATCACAAACGAAATAAGTAGGTGTTAAGAATAGTAACATTTAGATTTAATTTGTATTGTGGCAACACTGTGACAACACTGGCAACCCTGTGGCGTCTGCCTCCATAGTAGTCCATCCCTGTAACGAGTAACAGACCGGCAGGCAAATTATAATGGAAATATAAAAATATAATACTTACAGAAGAAAAGTGATGTTTAATTTATCAGCACCTAACTTCCAAATACAATAAGAACAAACTACAAAGTTCAACATGGTCCTTCGACAGTGAAAAGTTCCAGCAAATCTGGCAGCAGCAGTTCACGCAAGTATTTTCGTGCAGTATCATCGTGAGAAGTCACGCAACATTTATACAGGACAATTCGTCCAAAATAGCCTTGTTGAGTGGATTATTATATACCTCAAGGCTATATTTTCATAATCAAGATATTAATAATATCGTCATTCGTCATTGTCTCAGTCGACTTCCGTTTCCGTCGTCCCAAGTTCGACAACTTAAGCGACAAACCAGGTGCGCCATCTCGTGGAAGACACGCATAATTCGGTGGTGCACTGCAGTTTCTGAAGTGAAGAAAAGACATTGAAAAGAAAAGACAGTGAAGACAGAAAATATAAAGAAAGGACAGTGAAGAAAATAAGAAATAGCTCCGTCTATTTCACACTCAAGAGCTCCGGACAAGATCCACGCGCGCCATCTATCGCGTGGGGCTGTTTTATCGTCGCATCGATCGGTCGTCGGCTCGTCGCGCATCGTGTTGTTGGCAGCATTGGATTTGTGAACAACTTCAATCAATCCCAATCAATAACAAATCGAAGCGGAAGACATCTTGTTTGTATAGAAATTCACTGTGTAATCTAAGTCGTAATAAGTCTTGATACATAATTTAGTATAATCTCATTAATTACGTTAGAATTTTTTTTTTTTTTTTTTTTTTTATTCAAAATGGGCTTACTCTTGACCTCAATCTTGCCCTAAGGGCAGAGATGAGGTCGACGATGGAGCGAGCTTACCCAGAAGAAGCCTATTTACTCGCGACTTAAATAGATTGGGGTTATATGAACTCGGGAAAACCGACGCAGGCAGGGTGTTCCACTCCTTGGCTGTACGAATAATGAAAGACTTAGCAAAACGCTTCGTACGAATGTGTGGAACATCAATAAGGTATGGGTGATAACCCGCAGTACGTCTAGTCTCTCGATGGAAGAAGGGAGATGGTGGAATAAGCTCGTGGAGCTCTTGCGCACACTCTCCGAAGTACAGTCTGTAGAAGACCGACAGACATGCAACTTTGCGGCGGTGGGCCAGGCTATGTAGCTTGGCAACCAGCTTAGCGTCACCAATTAGCCTCCTGGCTCTACGCTCTACTGAGTCGAGTGAGGCAAGTTGGTATTTGGCTGAGCCATCCCAAAGGTGACAGCAGTACTCCATGCCGGACCGGACTTGAGCTTTATACAATATTGAAAGCTTAATTAAGTGTAGTATTAGATTATGGCAGAATTAAATTCACTTGTAAGTGCCAGGGGCTACGTCAAGGGAACCATAACACGACTTGGAAATTTTATAGAGTCACAAGATTTTCAAAGCTCATCTCGTTCTGTGCTTGTGGCAAAAAAGGAGCGGCTAATCACTGCATTTCAAGAATATGAAAAGTATAACATACAAATACTCGATAGAAAACCGGAGGACGGTGAAAATGTCGAAGTACAGGAAGACAAGTTTATTGAGATTTTGGCACGCCTTAATGACGCCATAGCAAGTTGTAAATGTGAACAAAAAATGGAATCGGCCCCCCTGGCACACACTAAGCTTCCCAGTGTAGAAATCCCTACCTTTACAGGAAATTATTGTGAGTATATGCCGTTCATAAATGTGTTTAGGTCAATCATACACAATAATCCAAAACTGGACAATGTCCAACGATTGTATTACCTGCGTACTTTTCTCAGACAGGAGCCTTTAGACTTAATTAAAAATTTACCCCTGTCTGCGGAAAGTTACCTGGAAGCCTTAGAAATATTAGCTGATAGGTATGCTAATAATACGCTCATCAAAAATGATCATATCAATCGCATTGTAGATTTACCTAGCATTAAATCTTCTGCAGCTGCCATTAGAGATTTTGTGTCAAATATCAAGCAGCACATTGCAGCATTAAAAAATTTAGATAAAAATGTTAGCGGCTGGGATCCTATTCTTTTGTGTATCTTATATCGAAAAATAGACCCTTACACAGCAAAGGCATTCCAGATGGATCGAGACATGAAGAAGGAAACATCATTGACAGAATTCTTAGACTTTTTGCAAAGGAAAGCGTTGGCTCTGGAAAGCGTGGATGGAACAGGTCATCCCCTCAATGCTTCACCGAGCTGCTCTACGAAGTCAGCAGGCTCAAAGTCTTCGGTGAATGTGTCAGCAACCTCAGCATCTCATCAATGCCCAAAATGTAAGTTATCTCATAAATTATTTAGTTGCCCACAGTTTAAATTATTACCTGTAAAGGAAAGGATAGAGTTTGTTACACAAAATAAATTTTGCAAAATATGTTTAAATCCACACCAAGGTAAGTGTAGGTATTTCTTCAGGTGTAATACCTGCAAAAAGGCTCACAGTACCCTACTACATGAGGATGACACAAAAAATAAAGACCAGGAGAATCCGGTGGTCCTCGTAGCAAAGAATATGAATAATCACACTTTACTCCCTACAGCTAAAGTCAAATTGCTACGAAGTGATGGGACGGAGTTACACATCAAAGCCCTTTTGGACACAGGATCACAAGTGTCATTTGTCACTTCTCAGGTAGTACAGGAGTTAGGGCTCAAACCTAAGGAGAGCAACATAGACATAGTGGGGATTACAAATATCAACAATAAAATTAAATACAGCATTCCCCTTGAAGTCCACTCTCTAGTTTCAAATTTTAAGTTAACAGTAAATTGTAGTGTGGTAGAACAAATCACTTGTAAACTGCCACAACAAAAGACAAAACAATTTACTCTGCCTCCTGGAATAACGTTGGCAGACAGTGACTATTATAATCCAAGCAATATAGACATGCTAATGGGATGTGATGTCTTTTTCCAGGTCCTGTTGCCGAACCAACAGCTGCATAATGTGGATGGCTCCACAGCCATCCACATTATGGAATTACGGTGCTGGTGGGGTGGCGCCACCGCCACCCCACCAGCACCGTGCATCATAAACACGCAGTTCGGCAGTGTACTTGGAGGTAGCATTAACCATCACTCCTCCCAAAAGGTACCTCTTGTAGCTTCTTTATGTACAAGTTGTGACAACAGCATCAACAATACAATTAAGCAATTTTGGCAGACAGAAGAGGTTCCTCAAATATTTAATGAAAACTCTACAGAATCTGAACTATGTGAAGATATTTTTAAAAATTCTGTGCAATTTGATAGTAAGGGTTTTCAGGTAGATTTACCAGTTAAGGTTCCTCTAGAGCAAGTGAACGACCATCTGGGCGATTCATTCAATCTTGCTCTCAATAGATTTGTCAACTTAGAGAAAAAGTTGCATAAAAATGAAAATTTGTTTCAACAATATAAAAAATTTATAGATGAGATCATAGAGCTAGGGCATGGCCGTTATATAGATATAGGGCAATATGATTTTAAAAACGATCCTATTTACTTTCTACCACATCATGCGGTCTTCAATGAAAAAAGTAAATCAACAAAATTAAGAGTAGTTTATGATGGCTCCATGAAGACTAGTAAAAAGATAGCATTAAATGATATACTTTTAAATGGTCCTGTTGTCCAGAATGATTTATTTGCCATACTCTTATTATTTCGCTTGGGTGAATATGTGTTTACCACAGATATAAAAAAAATGTTTAGATGTATCGCTTTAAACCCTTCACATGCCTCATTACAGAACATCCTGTGGAGAGAGAGTCCCAATGTTGAGATAAAATGTATCCAGCTAACTACAGTCACCTACGGGTTAAAAAGTTCCAGTTTCCTCGCCACGCGGTGTCTGGATGAGCTTGCTTGCATGTACGAAACAGAGTTGCCTCTTGCTTCATCCATCTTAAAAAACTGTACATTCGTTGATGATGTACTATATGCATGTCATGACTCGACTACAATTCTAGAAGCCAAAAATCAATTAATTGAAATTCTAAAAAGAGGTAGCTTTCAAACTCACAAGTGGGCATCTAATACACCTCAAATTCTGCATGATATCCCAGAAAATGAGCAACATTTTGATAATTATGATTTTGAAAAGGAAAGTTTCAATTTGAAGACTTTAGGCATTGACTACAATGTCCAAAATGACTGTTTTACAGTAACATGTCCAGAAAAATTTAATGACAGGCCAGTAACCAAACGACAGATCCTTAGTTACATTTCAAAATTCTATGATCCCCTAGGGTTTATAGCACCAATTATTGTAACTGCAAAAAGCTTCATCCAGACACTGTGGGCTGCAAACGTGGGTTGGGATTCTCCCTTGACAGGTGATCTTAGGGAGCAATGGTTGTTATTTTCTAAAAGCTTAGAAAACATGAGTCCAATAACACTGCTTAGAAATATTCCTACCACGCATGCATTGGTGCAATTGATTGGGTTTGCTGACGCATCCAGCTCAACAGCTTACGGCTGCTGCATATATTTAAGGCTGGTGAATAGAGGTAAGGCAAGCTTATACTTACTGTGTTCCAAGTCCCGAGTGAACCCGCTTAACAAGCCACTGACTGTGCCACGACTAGAACTGAATGCCGCACTGCTGCTTGCAAAATTAACAGTGAAAGTTCACAAGGCTATAAGCTTAAAGCTGAGTGTGGAAAACGTGTATTTATTCACAGACTCGCAAATCGTCTTAGCATGGATTGGCACTCAGATAACCCAGCTAAATGCTTATGTGGCAAACAGAGTTCAGGTTGTGACTAAGTGCATGTTTACGTACGCGCGGCGCGGCGCCCGGCGCGGCCGGCGACGCGATCCGCACTAAATTCAAACGTATGGCGGTGTATGAGTGCGTTCACGGAGAAGCGAATTTATACGCGATTGCTTGAATTTGAGGCGGCGGCCGCGGCGGCGAACGCGGCGGCGGCCGCGGCGACGGACGCGGCGATGCACGCGGCGGTTTATTCTCGATGAAGCGATGCCCGCGACGGAACTTGGCCTTGAAAATTCGCGGCGGCCGCCGCGTCTCTATGTACACCGTCGTACATTGCCATACGTTTGTGTTTGCGCGAACGATGATATCTGCCGCTGCACGCATCGCCTGTCCGTGAACACAAAATTCGCTCGACGCGTCGCTCGACGCGTCGCCGGCCGCGCCGCACGCCGCGCCGCGCGTACGTAAACATGCACTAAGTTAACGGCCGGGTGGACTTGGCGCTATGTGTCCACAAACGATAATCCTGCAGACCTCATCACGCGGGGCGTGGCCCCACAGGCGCTGGCGGACAACACGTTGTGGTGGAGCGGTCCAAAGTTCCTACAAAACCATGAGTATAACTTTGAAAATAAATTTGACTTACCTGACAGCATTCCTGAAATGAAAACGAATGTTGACACAGCGCTTTCCAGTGCCATCGCTTATCCAGCTGCACAGGGTATATTTGATCTGTTTGAGAGGTATTCAAGTATACACAAAATGACTAGGATACTAGCATACATCTGGCGTTTTTATAAAAACTGTAAAGCTAAGAATAAAACTGAAAGAATTCAAACAAATTTCTTAACAAATAAAGAAACACAAAGCTCTTTATTGCTTATAATAAAATATGAACAAAATAAATATTTCAATAAAGAAATCAACTCTCTAAAAAACAATAGCAATATTAATAATTCGTTAAAACCATTACATCCATTTCTTGATAACGAAAACATAATTAGAGTTGGTGGGCGTCTCCAAAACTCTTCAATTCTATACACGCAAAAACACCCTATTATTCTTCCCAAAGAATCACGTGTTACTGATATGATCATTCAAAGTGAGCACATTAGGCTTATGCATGCTGGCCCTAAGCTATTACTATCAGTTTTAAATGAAAAGTATTGGTTGATAAATGGTCTTAGACATATAAAAAAAATTGTTCACAAATGTGTAACATGTTTCAAATTGAAGGCACAAGCCTCCAAACAGTTGATGGGTTCCTTGCCGGAGCAAAGAGTAAGTCAGGCGCGTCCATTTGATAAAGTGGGTATTGATTATGCGGGGCCATTGGACATAAAACAATCAAGGGTAAGACGGTCTCTAATTACAAAGGGTTACATATGCCTGTTTGTTTGTTTTACAACAAAGGCAGTTCATTTAGAACTAGCATCAGACATGACGACCGCAACATTTCTTGCCTGTTTCAAACGTTTCGCATCGCGGAGGGGTCTCCCTCATGACGTATTTTGTGATAATGCAAGTAATTTCAAGGGTGCAAGGAACCACTTGACTAATTTGTATAGGATGATAAGCTCTCAAGACCATCAAGCACGGGTCAATGATTATGGCTTGCAAAATAACGTAAAATTTCATTTTATACCAAGCTATTCACCTGTGTTTGGCGGGCTTTGGGAAGCAGCTGTTAAGAGCACTAAGCATCACCTAAAGAGATCAATAGGAAATATTGTACTTACTTATGAGGAGATGTGTACTGTCCTCACGCAAATAGAAGCGATTTTAAATTCTAGGCCCTTGGTGCCTCAATCAACAAACTGTGATGATTTCACTTACCTCACCCCAGGTCATTTTTTAGCGGGTAAGGCGCTAGTTTCATATCCTGAACAGGATCTCCTCTCCCCTGACGTGCCAATCACAAGGCTGAGACTGTGGAATGTTACAAACAAAGTTGTACAATCCTTTTGGAAAACTTGGCATAAATACTATCTCAACAACTTGCAATCCAGACCAAAGTGGAGAGATGAATGTTCTAATGTAAAAGTTGGTGATTTAGTGTTGCTTCGTGATGACAATACACCGCCCCTCACGTGGCCTATGGGTCGTATAACTAAAGTCTTCCCTGGAAATGATAATAAGATAAGAGCATTTGAGGTAATGACATCAAATAAACGAAAACATACTAGGTCAATTACCAAGGTTTGTTTGTTTCCCTTTAATAGTGATGATACCCCTAGTGTCATAATAGTTCGTAGGCCATCATAGATGTGTAATTTAGTTATTAGCTTAAATTGCGACGCCAAGAATACCATACTGTGTATTATCTATATGTTATAAGATGTAAGTTTTATAAAATTGTATACTTTATTACTATTATAGTAATCTATAAGTTCTAAGATGTACGTTTTAAATTGTATACTTAAACTAGTATTTACGTGTTAAACTATTATAATAAGCTTTATTTGCTTCCATGATTAGCAGTTTACTTACTGCCATTTTTCTTGTTTATAATGTTTAAATACAACTTGATAATATGTAAGTAAAATTTTCTAGAACCGAGGTTTGCATTTCGCGGCCCCCCATATGTTAAGAATAGTAACATTTAGATTTAATTTGTATTGTGGCAACACTGTGACAACACTGGCAACCCTGTGGCGTCTGCCTCCATAGTAGTCCATCCCTGTAACGAGTAACAGACCGGCAGGCAAATTATAATGGAAATATAAAAATATAATACTTACAGAAGAAAAGTGATGTTTAATTTATCAGCACCTAACTTCCAAATACAATAAGAACAAACTACAAAGTTCAACAGTAGGTACAAGCAAAATGATGAAGGTCTTAGAAAAGTTATGCTTGTTTTGGCACTACGATTACCATAGTTATCCTAGGTAAAAAGAAACTAAATGTAAGAAGGAAAGAAAGAAAAAAGGAAGAAGGAAGGTAAGAAGACCGAGCTATGATTATGTATGTTAATTCATTTCCGCAACTACCTGCATATACTAGGGATCCAGTACCTATGTGCATTGAATTCACAAAAACGAAATTGGTTTTACCAATCGATAAGTCACATCATCATACATTTATACATTACCATAACACTCAATGCATCCAATAATGTAATGAAAAAATGCAAAACGAGAATACTCTCGTCTTTCAAACTTCTTTATAAATTTTCATTACAGTTTCAACAAGATGCATTCAGCAAAACAAATATAGTTTCAATATGAAAATACTAAACAAGATCATCTTCATTTTATCCACTGAACTGAAAGCAACTGATTTACAATTCAATGAAACTACGACTAGTTGCGTTTGCATGATTGAGTTCAGCAATGAATAGTTCGTTTGGAAACCAATCATTTTTCAAACTTTTTTGATGAAGGACGAATTTGAACCGTAATTGGAGAGATCCAATGACGAGAATCAATCAATTGAACCTGAGTTTACGATTGATTGAATTGTGTAAGAATCGCGACAATTTTCTTTTTGATGAAAGACGGAAACTATTTCAGATAAAAGACAATTTGTAAGATATTATTCGTAGTCAAGGGTCGTTTTGTTATCTTCATTAGTGTTTGTGATTTTGCTGATCTTTAAGAAGTATTTTTAGTATTTTTAAAGTATTTTTCATACGGTGGGTTTGTGAGGTGGATAAATGGTTTGAATAAAATATTATGTACTAGCTATGTATTATCCGTCAATTATTTCACAATCAAACGAATCTGGTTGTAAAATGATTACAAAACATAGGTATGACTTCCCTATTTGAAACTGATTTTGATAACAATTTCATAGGTTTATTTTTGCGCAGAACCCTAGTTGTTTTTGTTTTTAAACAAAAGCAGCTTCAGTTACTCATCAGCTATTAATGTCAGAGAAGTTCGTTGAAGTGTGTCAGTTAAAAATCGGTCAGCGGTTTCGGAGATTGGCCGGAACGAACAGACAGATTATAATTAACTATAATAATATAAGAAAAAGGTGTTATTTTATAATAGACACTTTAATTTAATTTATTTGTACTTATAGATATCAAAATGATGTATAAAAACGTAACCTTTTATGAATAGACTTTGTTTTTGGTCTTTATTTAACTACTTAAAAGCTCTTGTCAGATTCTATCAATTCTACTAATACCATCGTTAAAACAAAATAATAAAAAAATACACAGACGGTAGAGGGGTGAGCAGCTCTGTCTTACCCATTCGGGGAAAACCAGTGTGATAACCGTTATTTCCGACATTCGAGCAAGAATGATTCAGTCGATCAAATCCAACATATTTTCGTAAAGCGGAAAATCTCGGATATCTGACGCCTTGGTGGTTTCTCGTTAAATTTTAACGAATAGGCAAGGAAGAAAAATCTTGAAAAAGTTTGAAGTGACGGTTGGAACGTCAAAATAGATAGATTATGTATTTTTTGTATGTATATTTTGTGGAAAATGTTGCTAGTATGTTGTTGCTTTTTGTTGCTTCAATAAATACAATAAAACTTAGTTGCTGCGTTTTCCGATATCTCTACTGCTGGTATTTTCGTGTTGTTCTGTTTGTTGCCCTATTTTAACTATAAAACTTTTTGTCTGTGAGATTACTTACGATGTATTTGCATGCAAAAAAGTATAAAAAGTACATAGTTTAATTGTTACCACAAAAGTTCATCAACATCTTTCCCGTAGGTAAGCAAATTCTTGGAAAATATTATTTAATAAATTTTTAAACAGTACTTTTAGACTAATCAGGTACACACGGCTACACATCAAGCTATACAAAACCAGTTAATCTTGGCCTCACTTTACTAGATCTTTTCGCACAATGAACGATCAGATTCTACTGGTTTTGTATAGCTTGATGTGTAGCCGTGTGTACAAACGGTTGACTTTTTAAAATCTACATTTAACTTCAACGCATTATAATAATTCACAATCCCAAACCAAATCATCCAGAAAAACAACCAAATAAGAAAAATATCCCCACTTAGTTCAACTAACAATCATCGCGCTGAAAAGGACCAATTCATCATCTTTCACAAAAGGCGCTAATACTGAATTACTGAACGCTAGACTGAAAAGCATTGTCCAAAGTTATCATCAATCTTAGACAAAGACATCTTTCGGGACGCTGAAGACGTTTTCAGTAATGTGTTTGTGTACTGTGTAGTATGAAGGTTGTATGTGGATTAGTTCTATCTTAAGTAAGCTGGTTAGAAGGGATGTAGAACTTGCAATGTTTTGTGTTGGAATAATTATGTCAGATATAGTAAACAATGATTTTGAACAAATGGGAACTATAGTTAAGGATTATACGCATAAGTACACGGAGGTTCTAAAGTCATCTATATCTTCTATTACATATAATAAATCTGTAGAAAAAATATTTTTGTACATTGAAAATATAGAACAAAAAAATTGTCAGGGTGATAGAGTATAACCAACAGAACTCATTTCCAACATTTTTGGAATTTTTGTCTGTTTATCTGTTTGTCTGTTTCGATGACTAAGCATCACGTGAAATTTACGAAACTAATGTAGGTAACTTTTATACATAAATATTAAACGTAGCTTGGGGTATAACTTAGTCTTTGTTTCATCTTAATCGGTGCTCTCTATCAAAAGATATTTGAATTTGTAGTTTTCGAGAAGAACTTTATCATTATGATAAAGAATGAGACATGTAACGACATCTATTAAATGCCTATGGTACTTATTAATAAATGCCTTCAAAAGATAACTTTAAAAAAGTTATGATAGCTATAGGTACTCTGTAGATAGGTAGTCTAAATGACGCTGCTTTCAAAGTCTACATAGCCTAAACCCTGTAGTGTGATTGATCGCTTTCCATGCATTCAATTTTAGCAGTTTATCTTCGTCTTCGATAGATGGCGTTGTTCATTTACTGTGGTTTTAATTAAAAATATGTTCCGTGAATAGTCATCAAATAAAACAACTACACCAATTACACAGTATATAATTTTTTTTTTTTTTTTTTTATTAGTATATAATTGGGTTCCGTAGTCAACAATGACCTGGAACCCTTATAGTTTCGCCATGTCTGTCTGTCTGCCTGTCCGTTCGTCAGCACTATTGCTCAGGGACTCCTAATACTAGGAAGCTGTAAGTTAGCATAATTAATATACAGATGAGTTACGCCGTAAAATAAAATCCCCCAAAAAATAGTTTTTTGGGTACTTACACTTAAAATAGGGGATGTTTTTCTTGCGAAGCCCATAGTGTGGGGTGTCGTTAGATAGGTCTTTGAAAAAGATTGTGAGTTTGCTCAAACACTTTGGATCAAGGGATTCGTTTGTGAAATATTAAGCTATAAAGTGCAAATTTTGTTAGACTCAAGTCAGGCTACCTAAACCACCCGTCAGGGCTGCGGGTCCCGTCGGGTCTGATGGTTCCGTCGGGGCTGCGGGTTGTTCGAAAGAAATACCGCGCCCTTGGCACAAGGGCTTTGAAGGAACATTGGTGGTTTTTAGTCAGTAGAACCCTTCCCGCTCTGGGCAGAGCGGAAAGGAGTGTCAGTCTTCTAATCTGTTTAAAATTTCATCAAGATCCGTTCGGCCGTTCTGACGTGGTTGATTAACTAACATCCTGGATACATCTAAACTTTAATTTTAGACATAGTCAGTGCTTTACATTACCCTATTCTTATTTTCTAAAGCGTCACTAAGCTAACGCAGGGCAATGATTTAAATAATGTACTTTTGTTTAAGCGACGCATTTTAGTTTTCGACAACCACGCGAACGAAGTCGCGGGCACAGCTAGTATTTATTAATTTTACGCACATCCATAAACTGACGCCTTTACCCATGGGCACACCTCGGACACTCCATACAACGCCCGCAAAATAATTACCTATTACTACTACATAAACAAATAATGTTTGTGCACGACGTGCACGCACAAATGTTTGCGTAAACTCTAGTAGGGTTGTCGTAGCCTAAAAATTGGCGCGGAAAGTGCAACGGTCTGCGTCGCGAAAACCGAACGACGACTAATACGAGCGCGAGCCATTGCTCAAGAGTCGGCGACGACTACCTCGAAGTGCGGGGTGAGGTGCGGTATTTAATATGAGCGCGGGGAAGGGAGTGTCCCTTCTGTACGTAGTACTATTATGTATTCTCTGCCATGGGGTAGGCCGATACCATAGAGTGCCAACTTCTATAATCCTTACGTACTCCTTTTTCCTCGTCTACGTTTATACATCTGGACATATACGTAGGTACTTTACATAAAAGTTATGGTAGCTTCCCACACCCCACCAGGCATCACTGCTTTGTTAGCAAGTAATTAAGTAAATTAAAAATTAAAAAAAAAACACCCAACTCAATTAAGATAAAAAATTGGTTCTTCGCTGTTTTCTCTATCTTGGATTTGAGATTTGTTTTAGTGTAAGTATAGTATTCTACTAATCAAGCCCTTTCATTTGATACCCATAGTGATGTGTTTTGAAAAAAAATATACAGTACGCCATTTTGTGATGGCGGCCATCTTGGATTTGAATTTTGTTATAGTGTCTGTATAGTATTCTTCCAATCAAGCCCTTTCATTTGATACCCATATTGATGGAGTTGTGAAAAAATAATATGTAAATCGCCTTTTTTTGGTGGCGGCCATCTTGAATTTGAAATTTGTTATAGTGTATAGTATTCTACTAATCAAGTCCTTTCATTTGATACCCATATTGATAGGAGTTGTGAACAAATAATTATGTACCTACTCCGCCATTTTGTGGCGGCAGCCATCTTGGATCGATGTTTTTCAAACATAGCTCACTCTCGACTAATTCACCTTTCAAACAAAAAAAGCTAAATCAGAATCGGATCATGCGTTCGGGAGCTACGATGCCACAGACAGATACACACACAGACACGTCAAACATAAAACACCCCGTCGTTTTTGCGTCGGGGGTTAAAAAATAGTAATTCAGTAAGTACCTAGTAAAATTATTTTAGTAGAAACAAAAACAAGAAACAGTTTTTTTTTCATATATATGTAAAACTTACCCTCGGTGGCACTATAAGGTACGTCTCCACTTTGTGATCAGCCAGGTATCCTTCTCTCGAGGCACCGTCTCCAGGTTCCACGTCGAACCGTCCACCCAGTTGTAGTAGCGTAGGTTTGGTTATATGCACTCGGCTGAAAACAAAAGCAAGGTTTATTATAGTGGCCTGTCGGGGCTACGGGATGTTCGAAAGAGATACCGTGGCCTCGGACACAAAAGGCTAAGAAGGAACATGGGTGGTTTTAGTAAGTAGAACTCTGACACTCGCTATACCGCTCCGCCCAAAATGGGAGGAGTAATTTGATGATTTCCCACCCCCAAAAAAAAAGGTTTATTACAGAGGGATTTTGGAATTATTATAACTTCATTGGTAGTTAAGTGTTTGAGCCATTTGAGGCTGAAAGTCTAGTTAAATGGCCATGGGATCCGAGTGTCCATCTAGTATTTCGGAAGTTGCCCAACGGTTGGTCGATTCCACCAGAGGGCTATCCTATTTGGCTGTGGATATCGAAAGGTTACCGCGGCTCCAACACAAGGGCGAAGAAGAAGGAACATGGGTTTGGTTTTTAGTCAGTAGAAGTCTGACACTCCCCTTCGCTCTGCCCAAGAGCGGGGGGGGGGGGGGTTATTCGATGATTTTCCACCCACCAAAAAAAAAAAAAAAGGGCTATCCTATTTCTTGGCCAAAGAATCAACATTGCGAACCAACGTGGCAATGCTGCCAGTCTACTAGGCACTTTTCATATTGACAGCGATGTGGACGAATCTGATCCATAAATTATCTAATTACTATTATAGATCTGTAAATTATAGTTTAAATATTGTAAATAAAAACTGTAAGGCCGTTTATTATTTCTAGCCAAAGTGTAGCGTTTTTGATAAACATTTTTGTGAGATGACATTTATTCAGCTGAAAAAGTATCTTTTTCTTGACAAAATTTTCAAAGGTCACCATCCAATAGGGGATCGGACAAAAAAAAACTAATTAGTCCGTCAGATATATTTCCAAAAATTATTGGACACGTATTTTTTCTTTTTTCACGTAAACTTAAAATGAAGACGATTACAGTGCTTCGAAAACTCGTGTGACGTCATATGATAGTACATTTTGACGACACAAGTGACGTTTCAAGCCCCACTCCTAGATCTTTGACGCGTTTTATCTTCGTCATTTTTTATTGATTTGATAAAACAAAAAACACGTATTCAATATTTTTCGATAATCTAACATATGGACTAAAAAGAATCATATTATTTTGACCCAGTCCGATCCCCTATTGTAAGTTTTATAAAGTTGAATATTGTCCCAAGAGTTATTTAATACTTTAATTTCATTTAAACTTTTGTTACAATAGATCTTTCGTGTTTAACTTTTCGTTTAGTTTTTACAAGTTTAATTGATGGCCTTTTGATACCAGAACTTTAAGTTTCTTGAATTATAGTTGCTACCAGTTATGATGTCAATAGCGGTCATTGACCTACTTACATTAATTAACATTCTTATCTTTGAAATCCAAAAAATAAATGTTCTGTTCATGTCTTGAATTGTCGTCTATCGTGATCTTCAATTTTTTTTTTCCAATGAAAAACGATTCATGGTTCATTTGTTTTGGTTCGTACGAAGAGATATTAGGAAAAAGGGCAACGACCGTTATTGACATCTTAACTGGCACAACTTTCGTACTAATTTAGTTAAGGAGCTCAAGCCTAGCACGGCCTGAAGCTTGAGGGGCTAGGCTTGAGCCTAGCTCAAGCCTAGCCCCTCAAGCTTCAGGGTTATGACGCGCCTGCCTAGGTCAACCCTGTGAATATAATGAAATCTGTTTTTTTTTTTAATAACCGACGAAATGGTTTATGGGAGTGTTTAGAATTATGTATACGTGGTAACCGATTTCGCGTCGGTGTCGCTTCCACGATGATTAAATACGAATAACTATTTATAAAATAGTGATTTAAACGTTTTCTACCATAATAGAAGTCTGTCTTTAGAAAATGCTGGCTAGCCTTGCTTTCGCCAAAGAAAAGCACAACGCATGCAAGCAATTTAATTTTCCGCTTATTTAAAAATGTTTGTTCCTTAAATACTGCGTTGCTAACCTTCCAGAAAATCTCGTAAAAATTAATGCTGCGAGCGTAATTAGCGGATAGTGCTGCCATTTTATAAAACGTCGGTTTTATTCATTTTGTTTGCAAGTTGAAAGCTTAAATGAACTTAGTGTTTCATAAAAAAGGAGTTGGGAGTTTAAAACGTGGGACACAATTTAATTAGAACTTTTATATTCTGCTGTTTTAAGTTTGAAGTCGTCCAGAATTATATTATTAAGAGCAAATTAAATCACTAAACTGGAAGTTTTTAATCTGAACTAGTTTAAAACACACCCGAATATTCTCGATTATTCCCACTGGCTTAACGAAGGCGAAAGGTACGCGTCATTGTGATATTTTCACGTTCTGGACAATTCTGAGAACTTTTAAGCTATTGCATAGCTTCTATCGCGGGCCTTGAGCGTGGAGAGCGAATCCAGAAATTCCGTAACGAAAATTTTCAACCAGGTTGCTATGGTTACGGAAAATAACAAGGTTGTCAACTGAGGTTGTCAAATTAAATAATTAATTATTTGCATTTAATTATAAACAGTCTCCGAGTGCCACATTTAGTTTTTTTTAAGTTACGGAGTAATTGGAGGTCAAAGTTCCAAACTTTCACGAGTATGTTTTACCGTAAACAATTGATTCCCAACATGAACATTATTTGCGCAAGGTTACTTAGTTTTATTTACATAATGCTTGGCTGCCGTCTTGCATAAACATAATTATACGTAAACAGGAAAAAATATAGGCTAAATAAGTCTTTACCCCATGCTTTACCCTGTCCAAGATGTATTTCTAATAGTTTCATTTCAAATTCTAAACCAACAATTGTTGTGTGCTATTTATTAATGAAATTGTAAGATTCGTAGGAAAAGTGCTACGCCGCCGTAGCAAACGTACTCATGGACGTAGCTACGAGATCGTAGAAAAGTAAAAACCAATTCTTGTAGCATTGGCTACGCTGTGTAGCCGATCAACTTATTGATTTACAAAATATTATAACAAAAATTTTTGGAGTGTTTTTACGGATATACAACTAAGAGTTTTATTTTAAACTTATCAATACTGATTGATTTTCGTTGGATCCCAGTTTTGAATTCCACTTTAATATTTTTGGCGTTGGATCCCACAAAACATTATTATGTACTTCCGTTAGATCACAAATTACTAATATTATAATTCCAATGTCTGTCTATGACCTTAAAGACTGAACCGATTTGGATGAAAGTCACACGGGTATACCCTCCTGGGTTCATATATGGAATATTCGGTACCCCAGTTCCAGTGGACTAATTCCAACCTCCACGCTCATGAAACTGTAGCCTTCAGTTCTACTTACCCTGCAATACCGCCAGACTCCATATGATTGGCCAGCGTGACGTCATCGCTCCAGACATCGAACTGCCACTTGCGCAGCCCCAGCACTCCACACAACACGTTGCCGGTGTGGATGCCTATGCGCATGTCTACGTTGAACCCGGTTGCTTCGCGGACGAACCTAAGGAAAAAATTTAAAAATTGCATCACTTTTATATTTTCCGGTAATGTTTGAATTCAGGTCTTATCATCTGAAAGACGTCTACTGCTTTCAATGTAGTCTCCCTCAAGCATTACAATGGAGACCGGTCCTGTGCTTTCTTGCATTCACCAGCTGCATCCCACGGCCACATACACACTGGCCATCCTCGGAATCTATCCTGAAAGCAAGCCCAGAAGTTGCACTTGTGGTCTTTTGACAAAACCGCTTTGTTATTAGTTGTGGCAACCATGCGTAAATCTCGTACCAAGTTCTTGTTTCATTTGTGTATGCTACACTTCCTATCACAGCTTCATATCCTGCCCTTTGTGTCTTAAACATGCAGTGAAATTGATATAATTATGCATTGCCACTGATGAAGCCGTGTAAGACAAGCCCGCCACACTATTCCCAAACCACTGTAACTCCTGTTAGCCAGAATCAACAGTGGCGACCACAAGAAAAGCACCGAGACAATGAAGCTCCACGAAGTCCCAGAGAAATGATTTAACTTTCTTGGATCCCGCAACGAAATTAATCAGAAAAGAATAGCGGAGGAGTAGGAAAAAAAAACCGTAATTTTACACTTCAACTGGAAATTATGAAGCCGTGTAAGTGGCAAGGATTTAGGCCAGCATAATTTAGAATTCACTCGTACCAGCGCCAAGAAAAAGAAGATTTCAGTGGTTCATTAGGTAGTCCCAGTAAAACAAGGATCCTTACCGTATAGCATCGATCATCTGCAGCCCCATATTGACGCAGTTGTAGGCGTGGTTGGGCCTGGATATCGGCAGACCAGACACGCAGTAGTAGCAGTCACCCAGGATCTTGATGCGCATGCACTGGTTCTCCTGTAACAGAAAGGTTGATTAAGCAAATGTGTACATTACAATGTTGCATGGGTGGTGGTGAAACTGTGTGACTAGGTCGCAAACTTAACTCTTTTGCAAAAAAAAACGGGCACTTCATATTTTTTTCTCTACTTCAATGAAGAAGGACAAGTAAGAGGTTTTATTAATTTACACGATTATAAGTATACAGACTACGTCAAACAATTAAATTTCATTGAATTAACTCAAATCGACCTTAGAACGTAAATTTCCTAAGGTGCCCGTTTATTTTGCAAAGGAGTGTATTCCGGGTGGAGCATGGTGTTATTGGGTCTTCCAGGTTCAGCGTATTACCATCAATCGGGCACAATATTCCAGTATCCGTGGCTGCCACTGAGAAATACTTGATGGAAAAACCCAAGAAACATTTAGTCCGACCTAGGAATCGAACCCAGAACCACCCCACAACACCTCATGTTTAGCAGTCGTATTCGCGACTACTAGACCAAAGAGGCAGACAATAAATTAATACATTCAAAATGATATCTGCTGAATTTTAAACCAGAAAAAACTGGACTGTTATGTTTTTTTTTTGGCGGGGTGGGAAATCATCAAATAAAAGGGTTATCACTCTAGGCAGAGCAGAAGGGAGTGTCAGACTTTGTGTTGAGGTCGCGGCATCTCTTTCAAACAACCCGTAGCCCCGACGGGTAGACTTTTATGCTCGTTTTAAGTAAATGCTGGCACAAAGTTCACAATACATTGCACTTTATCATGTCGACAGTAATCGATAAGGACCTTGGCAGTGCTCCATCAATCACTAAACCACTCCTACTAAGTTTAAAACTATCCATCGATTATTTAAGCTGACGTAAGGTTCCCAAAGCTAAATAATTTCGCTCGAAAGAAATCTGTTAGAATAAAAGCTACTTCTTTATAATATAAGTACTAGCTTTTGCCAGAGGCTTCGCCCGCGTGAAAATGACGATTTTCCATACAAACTTTCATCCCCTATTTAACTTACTTAGGGGTTGAATCTAAAAAAATCCTTCCTTGTTCCTTGTCTACATTATAATGGGAACCTCTGTGCAAAATTTCAGCTTTCTAAGTCCAAGGGTTTGGGCTGGGCGTTGATGAGTCAGTCAGGACTTCTCTCTTTATTTATATAGATAGATTTTGATAAAAAGGACATAATAAGCTGTGGTTTTAGATATAGGATAGGTCAGAACAGATGGGCCTGAATTGGCACATAATTAATGCCTGAATATGGTCGTCGTCACCGAGGCAAGCCAAGAAAACGCTGGCTGCCTAGAAAAGGCAAGACACCGGAGAGAAGGGAGAAGCAATGGAACAGAGCACACTAAATTTTCAAAAAACCACTGGCATTGGTCAGTGCTATTTTCTAGACACAATGTGTTGAGGAAGTATGTACTTATACTCTTAAAGTTACAGGTAATCACGCCAATAAGTTGTCCCATAATTATTCTTTTGGAGCTACATACAGAAAGACCGTAAAAAGTTGAGAAATGCTAAGCAGAAAACTCTAAAATCATTTAAATAAGGCACTTATCACGGCCCTCATTTTCTAGTCTACCCTATTCAGAACACCTAACATATTTGAGCGTATATCGATAGGTATATTACAACCACCAACATTCTCCTCAGTTATCCGCTCAAAGATTGAGAGCCACAACAGCACGACATCAATCTCTTTGACGAGGACAAGCGTTACACGAAAGATAATACTCCTTTCAGTGGAGTGAAGAATAGGGGATCGGACTGGGTCAAAATAATATGATTCTGTTTAGTCCGTAAGTTAGATTATCGAAAAATATTGAATACGTGTTTTTTGTTTTATCAAATCAATAAAAAATGACGAAGATAAAACGCGTCAAAGATCTTGGAGTGGGGCTTGAAACGTCACTTAAATTGTGTCGTCAAAATGTACTATCATATGACGTCACACGAGTTTTCGAAGCACTGTATCGTCTTCATTTTAAGTTTACGTGAAAAAAGAAAAAATACGTGTCCAATAATTTTAGGAAATCTATCTGAAGGACTAATTAGTTTTTTTTTGTCCGATCCCCTATTATGTGCTAACAGTTTCAGCTTACATTGCAGTCATATGAAGCATGTTTATGCTATCAAGGCGGCAGATAATATAAAACACATTTTTTTTTTCGTGTGACCAGCAGGGCTTTTTTTTTTTTTTTTTGGTGGGTGGAAAATCATCGAATGACCCCCCCCGCTCTTGGGCAGAGCGAAGGGGAGTGTCAGACTTCTACTGACTAAAAACCGAATCCATGTTCCTTCTTTGCCCTTGCGCCGAGGCCACGTAATCTAGTACAAAATACCGCGGCCCCGACGGGCGTCGGCCCTTGCGGGCCCCTCCTTGCTATTGCGTATCTTTTAATGACAGTGGCTAACATACAATGTCTATCAAATAACTGTCAAATGGTTCGTAATAAAAAAAAAATATGTATACCAAACCATAACCAATTTACAGTTAATGTATGGACATTGATTGCATTGTTTGACTGGCCTGTTGGTCTAGTGGTTAGTGACCCTAACTGCTATGCCGGAGGTCGTGGGTTCGATTCCCACCCAGGACAAATGTTTGTGTGATGAGCACGATCATTTGTTCTGTGTCTGGGTGTAATTTATCTATAATATGTATGTATTTAGAAATATATAAGTATGTTTATCAGTTGTCTAGTACCCATAACACAAGCTCTGCTTAGCTTGGGACTAGATGGCGTTGTGTGATAGTTGTGGAATATTATTACTTGTGATAGCCACTGACATAAAAAAGATACGCAATAGCCATACAGATGTATGAATGTGGACGAGGCAAGTAGAGTATGTAAGGATCGTAGCAGGTGGCGTTCTATGGTTTCTGCCTACCAACTATGGCAAAAGGGCGTGAGATTACGTAGGTATGTATGTATTTTTTGTTAAATATTTTACGAAGATAAACTCGTGTGTAAATCAAAATAAATGGCATGGTTGGCGCAGTGGCTGAGTGATTGGACTGCTGCGCTGCGTGTCGCGAGTTTATACAGGAGAAATTCCTAGTGTGGGGCAACGTGTTTTTTTTTTAAAAAAAAAAGCTCAAAGAAGACTTTATAATTTAAAACAATTTTCATTAAATATAATTACGAAGAGAAATTCGTTTCTAAATCAAAATAGCCGTACGGAGGAGATCTCCAAGGGTAAACCACGCTTGCCAATGGCGGTTTGTGAATGGGTACATATCCCTTACATACCGGTTTTCTTTTGTTTCTCGGAAATACTGTAGAACCGTTGTTCCTAGCTGTTGTTTGTAGACTTTGACAAATAATCGTTTTAGGCCGGAAACTCTGACAACCAATCTTACTAAGGTGTTTTCGTGTTATCCAGTACCAACTTTGTTGTGGAGGTTAGAGTTACAGTCGCTCTTTGTGAATGTAAGCTGCATTTAATTACAATGGAAGCCTATTCCAATACAGTTGGGAAAAGGCTAGGCAAATGATGATTATACACCCGTCTAAATACACACTATTTAAAGCGCCTACGTGGGGAATTAAGTTCGTCATCAGAAATTTCTCAGTTATGGCACAGATTTTAGAAGTTGGTGGTGTGTCTCGAAAAGTACCTTGCGGCTAAATATTTAAACCCTTTTAGTATTTTTGAGAGTTGAGAATCCCACTATATCTTCCGGTCGTTACAATACAAAACGATATTATCACTTGGAAATAACTGTCACGCAGTAAAATTGATCAATGTCTTTGGCTCCAGAATGCAAAAAATTTTAACGTCTTTTAGAGTGTGCAAGGTAATTGTGACCATGTTTTTTTCTGTATACGGCACTTTATGCTTTCAACGTTTATATCACCAATTATAAAAAAAAACTAACCTAATGTGTATTATCTCGACAAACGTAAATTCTGTAGATACATTTTAACTTGTTCAATATTATTTAAGTTAAATCTTTTCCTCATTATTCTCTCATATTCCTCACACGATCCATCAAAAACTAGCTCTTATGACATCAGAATCCAGACAGCCATTTCTACCACCATTTACCAGCACTAAAACAAGCCATCCACGTCCATAAATAATATCTATCTTCAGACTATTATGGGCTATAATTCCTTAATGTTTCATACATCAGCAGCTTTGCATGCTATTATCATGAATATGCATGCACCATTGTACAGTCTGTAGCCAGCGTTACTTGACCCCTCGAATAAAGAAGAAGTGGTGGGAGAAGTGAGGTCAGGTTATGCTGGGTTACAGACTGTACAAACCACACAGCTTATGTATGCAAACGACTAAGTTTTACGAGCTGTAATACAAGTAGAGAAGTTTGTGCCTGTATTAAGCTGAATGTAGCTTAAAATTTCTATGTAGTGTTACTGAAAGTTGTTGTTTTGTAGTTGTAAACATGCATGGATGGTTATGTTTTCCGCTTGTTAATTGTTGAAGTTATTGGCTCAGAAAGTTATAGACATTTTACGCACAGGAAATAGATATATGTAGAAACACATGAGAATTTTAGCAGTGGGTGAAATTATTTAAAACAGCAGACACAGCTTCAGATGTTATAAAAAAAATCAAATAAAATTATTTATTGGCGAAACTTATAATAAAAGCTTAATACTAACAGTGAAACGAAATGGGTACTTATTAGGTACCCTGCATACTTTTTCTACTACATAATTTTACTAGCTGTTTTTGCACTAATACCAACATAGTGAGGTGTTATAATAATTTCCTAGTTTTATAACTAAGTATGACAAAACAATGATAAGGTAAGGTTAGACAGTGATAGATATTGTAAGTTCTGAAGTGCCAAACTCGTCACCAAATTTTGGGCTGACTCCCCGGACTCCACCAAAGCGTAGGTATACGAGCGAAGCGGATAGAAGATGTGCGAAATTTGACCAATCACATTAGTTAAAATCAGATTGGTCGAATTTGGCACATCTCTCCGCTTTGGAGGAGTCCGGGCCTAACTGTCATCAACACGCTAAGAAGAAGAAGCACTGAAGTCTCTGACAGTGTCAGATGTCTGCAACTGATCTTCAGTATGTCCGTAGCAATTTAAGTGATGTTTACTTCATTATTTCTAGGCCATAGTAAGTACTTCTTATCTAGATACAAACACAAGTCTAAACCCCTAACCCGCATGCAAACTACCGAGAGAAACTTTTAGAAGTAGGCATTTGGGTTAGAACTTTAAACAAACAACACGACAAACAAAACAGGTACAAACAAAAGTTAAACATATAGAACACCACTGAGACGACTTTGTTTAATTACTGTGGTGCTAAAATTAACTCTATTATGTTTGCTGTACGTCCTTTGCCTAAACTCTCCCCAGTCGTGTCGTATTGGCGTCCCATTGGACTATGAGCGTGAGGGAAGAGAGTGCACCTGTGTGTCTGCACATACACTTGCACTATATTATACCTCCCACGCCGATGCCTCTGACGGCCAAACTATTTGAAAACGACAACAAGTTTCAATGGTCTATTGGAGAGTGAGAGTTACACTGAAACCTGTACCGAAATATAAATTTTGAAGAGTGTTATGGAACACAGGTGTAATTATTACGATGTTTGCGGAACATAGTTTAAAAAATATAACATAACATCACGCTTCTAATCCCCAAACGGTGAAATGCCAGTATGAGTAAGTCCCATGTAGTAGGGGGCGACCCTATTGTCATAACATCCTTATCATTCCGCAATCATATCGAAAATATAGTTAGTAAGGCTAAGAGAATGCTTGGCTTTATTATTCGTATGTCAAAACCTTTTCGTAATAATATTAGTATTATTTTACTCTACAACGCACTAGTAAGGAGCTCCTTGGAATATTGTTCCACTATTTGGTCCCCCTATTATACAAGTTATATTAATAATGTGGAATCTGTTCAGGCCCGTTTCGTCAGGTATTTATGTGTGAAGAATGGGATTCGAAGAGCTATACCTGATTACAATGACAGGTTAAGGCACTTTAAAATGATTAGTTTAAATGAAAGACGTAACCATTCCGACTTACTAAT
Organism: Diarsia mendica; assembly: GCA_949316265.1. NCBI lineage: Eukaryota > Metazoa > Arthropoda > Insecta > Lepidoptera > Noctuidae > Diarsia > Diarsia mendica. The sequence goes on along the minus strand of OX438904.1, from coordinate 21,207,793 downwards.
TCTTCATAAAATTATAAATGGTTCCATAGATGCACATTTGGTAAACTATTTTAACTTTCGGTCCAGCCAACGTAGTAAGCGTCATCATCGTATCTTTGAATTGCCTACATCCACATTGAACACCACATTTAATAGCCCCTTAACACGTATGGCAAGGTAATATAATGAACGATCTAAACGGATTGATTACCCCATTGATATTTTCTCCATGAGTTTCGCTTCATACAGACGTTCCGTACTTAAACCATGTGATGAGTTTATGTCTAAGTAGTTCTAATTGGTTTGGTTTGTTTTTGTAGTGATCTAGATTAAGCCCTACTAGGCACACCTTTTATTGTTGTCTCTAATGTTCATTTAAGAATGTCATGCATACCTGTTATTTGCATGATTGCTAAAATGTCAATTTTTGTTGTTATCTAAGTTGAATTGTAAGTGATTGTGCTGTTGGTGTGCTTATTATAAATAAATAAATAAATAAATCGGGTTCCGTAGCTGGGGTCTACTCGCTAATTTGCCGACTAATTTTCGGGCCGTACTAAAGTCGGCCCGAACTAAGATAGAAATTGACTCAGAATTGATAGAATGACTAGTCGATTTGACAGCTTGCCCTACTCCCGATGAGTTTTAGCCCGTCCGAAAATTTGAATTTGACACTTGTTTACGCGGATTTTTATGTCATTTTAAACGATAACAACATAGTTATCGTGCAGGCCCCGAAAGTAAAAAAAAAAAAAAAAAAAAAGATTTTAAAGATTTTTTTTTTTAGAAAATCAATAATTTGGCTGCTTTTTGAATGCTCGAAGGAGCTCTAAAAGTACATTCGCCGGTTGTTTTCACGCTAAAACTTTCGGTTGTCGAGTATTCACCATTTTGAGTTTAAAGGAACTATAGGCTCATAAGGGAATTATTTGAAGACTAGTGGACGTCCCGCGGTTTCACCCGCGTAGTTCCCGTTGTCTTAGGAATACATGGATAAAAAGCCTATGTTACTCAGGGTGAATGTAGCTTTCTAATGGTGAAAGAATTTTTGCAATCGACGCAGTAGTTTTTTGAGTTTATTCATTACAAACATACACACAAACAAGGAAGGAAGGTTCAAGGTTCCTGCGAGAAACTATTACCTTTTTTTTGCCTCAACAAAAGCAACGAAATGGTGTTGATTCAAGAATGAAGGTAGGTAATGGTTTGGTTTGGCGCTGGGACTGGCAGAAGATTCTGATATAACTAAAACAAAGATTTCTACTATAAAAGCATAATTTAATGTTGAACAGTTGTTTCTTTTATTTTGCACCAAAATTACTTATTTTCAAGCATTGAATGCCCTAAACAATACACAAAATAATCTTCAAGTACAATAATAAACTAATACATCAAACAAATTAACACCATTAACTATGTTTGGCGGGCTTCGAGTCAAGGTGCCATGTAGCTTTTCGCGAAAACACTAATACACAATATCCTACGACCAAAACTCCTTCATATGGGTCTCAAGATGATGTGTCCTGCACCATAAAAGACTTGAAATGAATCTTGTTGCTCCTTAAATACTCCAAAACCTCTGGCATCATGATGTGATGTGATATGTATAGCGGGACGCAGCAACATGTTGTCCATACAAATTAAGCCTTCCTCATCAGCCTGTCCTTGGCTTGTTACCGGTGGCAACGTGCTTTTAACTAGCTTGGGGGGCTCCTAGTTACTCCGTGTTTATTTGTTTTTGTTTCCGCTGATGTTTATTGTTAGTAGGTACCAACTCGTTGTTTTCACTTATAAAATCGAGGAGTGCCTCTATTTGAGCGCGTGAGGGCCTACAAAAGCGTTTGAGGCAATTTTACAATTTATTACGAAAAGTTTCCGGGTCGTACCTCGTATTAATAATGCAAATTGTTTATTATTTATTGTAAATAAAAAACTGACATTTTGACATTTCCATTGACAAATCGGTATCCTTCAATCAAATACAAAGAAGGCAGAGGTTACAGCTTTAACCCGGACAAATATATTTAAATTATGTCTAAAAAGACATTAGAATAAATATTTTGTGCAAATGCAGTCTTTTTCTAACAATACCAATGATATTTTTAATTTAAATGCTTGAAAACCACGAAGTAAGAAAACCGGGAATCAACCGAAAGAATAAAGCAAGCTTGTCTATGACTCCGTTCGAAAGTCATTGGTCCGTGATCACTATAGAGAGTAGGGTTTACACACATTTACGGCGTAGAGTAAAAAACCCCGTTTATACGGCCGTATTTACGGATTTGGTGCTTAGCGAGGGGGAAAAATTCTCGAAGAAAAAATCAATATCTCTTTGCCAAACCCGGGAATCGCACCCAGATTTTGCTCAGCAGATACGCACACACACATACCTAAACATAGTTCAAAAAACAGCATTCCTAGGAAAAACTATTTATAAGTAAGGACTTATATAAAGCGATAAACATTTGCAGATACTCATAAAACTTAAAACCTTTGACCTTTCACCCTGAAATGTTACAAAAACAAAATAATCTTTGCTTAGTTAGAAGAAAACATGTTTTCATCGTGTCTAATATGGATTAAGCAAAATGAAAATTATTTTCACGAACAGTTCTGCACTATGAATATTGTAAAACTAAAAGTTGTTTATTTTTACGAGTACAATCACCTTACTCTGAAAAGGAGATTGTATTTTCATCGTAGTTAAGTTTATTTTCATGAAAATTTCATAATAATTATTCATATTGTATGTTACATTATTAGTGTTTATTTAGTTACTAGCTTTATCCCACGGCTTCGTCCGCGTGGATGTCATAAAATTGACAAATTATATACTAAAACCTTTCTTAAGTGGAAATGCGGGTGATCTTTTCTCCATACAAACGCTCTCGCCTGTTTTCTTTTTGGTTAATGACCCTAGAGCAATGATTTTTTACAGAATAATAAATATTAACTATTTCTATGCCCCTATGTTTTCCTTTTTGGAGATAAATTATTTTTATAAGCACTAGAACCCTCAAAAAATGCTCAAAACGAAAAAAGAAAAACATAGCGGCGTAGTATATATCCTCCTTATTCATTGTCTAAAATATCTTTTAAATTGGTTCAATATTGGAAGAGGAAATAGGCGAGAGCCAAACCTAGAAATATGACTTTTATTGAGTCGCTATTGAGTCGGATCTGCAGTTGTCCTTATCGCACGGATTTGAGGGCAGGGGGGCGGAGAGAGACAGCGATAGTGGAGAGAGACAGACGGATAGACGGAGATAGACAGAGCCCACATTTCCTCTTAAGAACCACTCTATTCATTGGTGAAAATAGAATGAAAATCGGTAGTAGTTTTTGAGTTTATCGCGAACAGACAGATAGACAGACAACACAGCGGAGGACTTTGTTTTACAATAAGTATAGTGATTATGTTGAGATCACCGTCCAGAGAAGTCCTGAAAGCCTGACCTGAAAGCCCCAACAAAACGAATTTGAAATTCCTCTCACGTATTGAGTAAGCGAATGTGACAAAAACAATTGAGATACACAAATATAGATAAACAAAGTAACATCGACTGATTAAACAAAGTGCAATTACTGATTGGCAGTGTTGATATGCGCATAAATTGTGTTGCTTACGCAATGTTGCGAAATAGGTAGGTTTTCCATGGTTAGAGGTTGAAGGGACATTGAACCTGAATTTCAGTGTTATCTTATATTAAAACACTAATATGTGTTCTAATAAATTGTACACTGGTAAATTAATTTTACCTTGTTGTCGTGGTATGGATGAAAATGTTGAGTATGAATGTTGATGGCTATAAAAGTAAAGGTTTACCAAAGAAGCGATGGATAGACTGTGTGAAGGATGATATGTCTAGAAAGGAGGTGAATGCTAAGATGACGAGTAATAGGGAAGTATTGAAGGAGAAAATAGGGAAGTATTGAAGGAGAAGACATGCTGTGTCGACCTGAAATATAGGTATAGGGCAGGAGATTGATGATGATAATAAATTGACAGAGCAGCTGTGGCCCAGTGGTGGCAGCCCCGACTTACGAACAGTTGGTCGTGGGTTCGAACCCAGGCAGGCGCATTACGTTGTGTAATTTATTTCATCACCACTGCTCTCAAAACGGTGAAGGAAAACATCGTGAGGAAACCGGCATATCTTAGAACCAAAAATTCGAAGATAATGTGACATCTACCAGTCCGCACTGGGCCCGCGTGGTGGATTATAGCCCATCCCTCTCCTAGAGAGGAGGCCTGAGTTCCTGCAGTGGGAATATAGGCTGATGATGATGAATTAATTAATTTTACTTTGCTTTTACCTCCTGTACTAATAACATCGATTAGTTGTGCCTTGTGCCAATACACGAGCATCACGTTTATAATAATGTTCGAAAGAAGAAAAGGAGACCCACTGATTTCTGTGTGACGTGACGATACAATAGAAATGTTTCCTGACTAAAGGAAATATGATTCTGTTTAGTCCGTCTGTTAGATTATATCATCGTAAAATATTAAATACTTACGTGTTTTTTTGTTTTATCAAATTAATAAAAAACGTGTCAAAGATCATGAGTCAATTTCTGGTAAAAATGTACCAAACTGTGACGTCACACGACTTTTCGTAGCACTGTATCTTCATTTCTTGTTTACGTGAAAAAGAAAAATATTTGTCCAATTTTTTTTGGAAATCTATCCGTCGGGCTAATTAGATTTTTTGTCCATATTATTGTCGTAAGTTGTTATTGTTTTGTATCACTATTCGATTCGGAAAACAAAATAAAAGTGATGATTCTTGTGCCAGAACAAAATCCTAGGATCTGAGTACTTAATTTTCGAACCACCAAAGTACCAGTGGCTTTTTATAATTTTATTTGAACTCTAACTAACACAATGTTAAGTTAGTACTAAACTTGTTCTGTAATATGTTAAAGTATTTGTTGCATCCACGTTGAAACCAAGTCTATATGTTCTTCGAATCAAGTTTATTAATGTTCTTTTTTTTATTTATGGTAGAAATAAAGGCTTTTTTATTTTAATTTTATTTTAAACTTGTTCTGTTTAGCTGCTAATGTACCTACACAAAAATAACAGTAGAACTAGTTTACAATAACATTAGCAGAGCAATATTCCCACAAACCACAGTAACAATAGTAATAACTGAACAAAATTATCAATTTCACCTTTTCATGCAAATTACAAAACACATCTGCAAAACACACCGAAATAAAAACACCCACTAGTCGCTGGTATTGTATATCATAGCATAACATTACACCTGTAAATCCTAAAGGGATAGACAGAGGTCTCGGTACACTGAAACATTTTACCAGTTGTGTAAAATGTTATACTACGTTATGTGCCTATATCAACAGGGTACAAAACTCGACGCAGGCTGCTGATAAGAAATTCGTCATAAAAAACTCAACACTTTAGAGGAACTGGGAATCAAGTCGAAGTTCTCATGATCACCAGAGTGCTTGTGTTCACAGGACTTACGTGTCAATCGCAAAACGTTCCCACACTTTCCACCAAATCAAAATTCATACCACAAACAACAGTTATATATTCTCCATTTTCTTTCACAACCACTTTGACCACTTGATTACATTTGCTTCTCAGAAAAAACAAGGGTACGACAGTCCAACACACTGACAACAAAATGTACTTGAAATTGCTTCACCTGTCCAATATTGGACGCTAAAAGCTGGCGAGTCTCTGTCTCTAGTTATGGGTCAAAAATTTTTTTAAACGACCATTTAAGTTCTCTTTTGAAAACCAAGAATGAAGTTAGAGTGTGGTGAGATTTGGAAGAGCATGTCCTAAAATCCATGGTATCCTGATTTTATAGCTTGAGTGCTCGAAAGTTTTGAATATCTATTAACACTTTGGCAGCAGCTGAAAGCATTATGCTGAGCTGAGGCACTTTTTGCATGATTAGTTTAGTTTTGTTTCTTTATTTGTTTTGTATATTTTTTAGGATAAATATTTTTGCCATAAAAAAAATGTACCTACGTGTATACGTACAATTTTTTCTTACAAATAATGCAATACAGCAGTAAAACGTAAGTTGTAACGTAAAAACAAAAAAAGAAGCAGACGTAGACCATTCTGATAGTTGGTGAATATAAAAGCTATTCTTTTGACGTAACAACAATGTCTATTGCGTTATTGATGTAGTCCTGCGGACGAATTTTTCATACGTTTATAGCAATGGAAAATGAATTTTCTTCAAAACCATTCGGTACTAGAAAGCTACACAAGGGGTGCACTTTCTCACTACTGTGAGTTTTTTTACAAAATTGTTGAATAGTCTTATAAATACAAGAGCAAAAATGCTCACGATTGTATCGAAATGCATCCAAACACAAAAGAACACAATTTTCTTTTCAACAGTTGTTAGTACATACAACCATACAAATAAACGTCCAATACCACACATACTCTGCCAACGGATTGCATGCTCAAGACCAAATGAAAGCGTGTCTAAATATTTGTGCACAACAAGTAGGAACGCTTGGTCGGGTTCGACGGCGATTGTGTTTCCTTGGCACACCCTGCCACTCTATGGATATAAATTGAATTCAGTGTATCGGCTACTGAGTAGGAAAATACAGAATTCTAGATGCATCGTAGGATTGGGGAAAGTTCTGATTATTTTGGGATGCTTGTTATACTACCTCATAATAAATTATTGTTTGGGTTGACGAAAATTATCATCCAGACGAACAGTTTTCCCCAATTATTTATCATTCCCAATAGTACCATTTTTGTTGAATAGTATTATGTTGGTTAATCAAGATCACAAACGATACGTTCAGATTTAGGGGTTGAGACTTAGATTTAAAATATTCGCATGCTGGTGAATTATTCCAAGCAGTATTCATTATCACCAGGTCTAGCATTTTTTGACATCAGAATGTTGGAATTTGCTCCTAATGCAACTGAATAAACTACGTGATACGATATTCCTTGCTTAAACAGATTGCTATTCAAAAAATAACTTATATTGTTAGCTCTATATCAAGGACTTACATAAACTAAACATAAAATAGGTCATAAACTTTTAAAGGCGTAAACGTTACGATTAAAACATTAATTTTGTGCTAGACTAGCTTTTGCCCGCGGCTTCACCCGCGTGTATTTCTAAAAATATTTCAACAAACTTTCATCCCCTATTTAACTCCCTTTAGGGTATTGAAACTCGAATACATTTATATGTTAAACCTTCCTCGAGAACCACTCTATCCGTTTGTGAAAAAAGCATAAAAACCGGTGCAGATGTTTTTGAGTTTATCGCGAACAGGCAGACAGTCGCGGCGGTGGACTTTGTTTTATAATATTTAGTGATGCTCATTTACATTTCTTACTTTATGAATTTTTCCAATCATTGTTTTAACTTTATCTTCTGTGCTTACTTTTTAGTCCATGTCGCCAGGCTCATTCATCTCGATATATTACAAATGGTTCACACTCCAGTGAACTGTTATGAGATTGATTTAAAATGTCTGAAGTTCTCGTAGTGTTCGAGAGTTAATGATTGCTGTGGGACTCGGAAATGCCTTATTATTTGACTTTGGATGGGTATACTGCTATAACTTCTAAAATAAGAGGCCATTTGTATATTGAGACTTTAGCTGTAAAATTAATTAGGTCCTTCTTACTTTTAATTTGTTGTGTCACTCAAACAAAGCTATTTAATTTAAGAGGGACAATATTTTCTACCAACCCTTTTTCTTATCTATAACTAGCTTTTGCCAGCGGCTTAACCCGCGTGAAAATGACGATTTTCTATACAAACTTTCATCCCCTTTTTAAGTACCTTAGGGGTTGAATTTCGAAAAATCCTTCCTTATTCCTTGTCCACATTATAAAGGGAACCTCTGTGCAAAATTTCAGCTTTCTAGGTCCAAGGGTTTGGGCTGTGGGCGTTAATGAGTTAGTCAGTCAGTCAGGACCTCTCTTTTTATTTATAAAGATAGATAGTTAGATAATATAGATTGTGTCAGCTTCAAGTTTAACTTTATGCAGCTGAATATCACTTAACTAGTCACACTCTTGCACTCAGGACAATGAAACTGCTTTTAAAAATTATGAAGGAAAACATCATAAAGAAATGACTTAGAAACATAAATTGGAAGTCTTGTGACATCGAAGTAATCCGCATAGAGTTATGATATTTTTGCTATGCCTGGTAAATTAGCCATACTACTAACCTCGATATCAATCCTTTTCAGCAGACTGAACTATCAATCTAAATTGAAAAAGGCATACTTTTTTCATGAGTCCTCTATGGATTGTACTAAATTCATCATCATCATCATCAACAGCCTAAAATCATTATTTCCTAATGCTGGGACACAGGCCTCCACTCTTTGAGAGGGAATGGGCTATAATCTACCACGCGGGCCCAGTGCGGATTGGTAGATGTCACATGGCTTCGAATTTGTGGTTAAGAACATGCCGGTTTCCTCACGATGTTTTCCTTCACCGTTTTTGAGAGCAGTGGTGATTTTTGATTACACAAAGTAATGCGCCTGCCTGGGTTCGAACTCACGACTTACTGTTCGTAAATCGGGGCCGCCACTACTGGGCCACTACTGTTCCTGTACTAAATTTATCGAACCCTAATATTAAAAGAAATTGCTTGTAGAGTTATCCACGTGTAAGTTGGATATTATGGACGAAAATGAAAACAATTTCATACATAAACGGATTCGGAAAAGGCCAAAATATAACAAATATTCGCAACAAAATTCGTAAACATTTAGAATAGAATAAATGGAAAATCACGCCTCTCTGGAAAAGACAATACCCTGCGGGGGCTTATCACTATTCCTATTTACCTTCAAAGGAAAACGTGACAAAATTGTAATAATACATACCTACCTACATAAGAAACGAAATTTTCTCCATATCACATAACATATTTTGTTGTTTCACTGCCTTTTTTGGATTAGTGGTCGGAAGCGCTACTGCTGAGCAAAGGTCCTAGGTTCAATTTCTGGGTCGGGCAAACTGATGGACTTTTCCACCTGGTAGAAGTTTGAATTTGTGCCCGTTTGATGGCAATAAGATTGTCCCTTACTACATGGGACTTTTACTTATCAGGTGAAATGTTCATATACATTAAGGTAGTTACACAACTGTCGAAGTATTTGGGAGTTAAAAGCTAAGGGCTCGTTTACTGAGACGCGGGTCGTTGCGCGGCGCGTGCAGAATGCTCTTTTCGTGATTTTTTATTTATTTACTGAGAGACGAGTCCACCGCAACAAACGCTGCATTTTAAACAAACGAGTGAAAAGTCGCTTCTCGTAAAATCAAGTTTTGAAATCGTTAACTTTTTCATACATTGCCATATTGTGTTTTAAATAAAAACGCTGCACGCGCCGCGCGACGCCCCGCCTGTACGTAAACATGCACTTAGTGACTTTATAAATGTTCATGTCATATTATTTTGTTGTAGTATAATAAATTGGTACATTAGTAGTAACAAAACCAGTACCAGATGGCCTTTTGTTTTATAGTAACTCCGTACTACTCCAGGCCAGGCAAGTTACTATACAAGTGTAAAACTGTGATAGAATTTTCTAGAGAGTGTTAGCAATGCTCTAGAATTGTGATTGCAGTTTCGCGTTTGGCAAATAAAATGTCGGACTATGCTGTCACTTACTTTGTTTTAAGATAGCAAGAGTTTAGCCAGTGGTAATTATATAAAACAGGATACCGAAAATGGTGGATTGGGAAACACTTCACATAGATACAGTCTTTACAAGACTAGTTTTTAAGTGGCCAGACTGTGTAGCTTTGAACAAAATATAATTACTATAGAAAGTAGTAAGTATTTTGTTTGAAATGAAAAATAATTGAAGTCTAATAACTGTCCATCATTTCACTATTTTCGTTATTATAATTTTTTTGCATCCTCTTGCGAGATGACCTGAAAGGATATGGGAAGTTTTTTTTATTTTTTATTATTATTGATAGGTTCGCGTTTGACCACTATCTCACCTGATGGAAAGTGATGATGCGGTTCAGTTACAGTTCCAGCAATGGGATATAAAAACGATTCTTTTGCACTTAAAACGAAACATTCAGAACCAAAATATTACTTATTGCCATGATACCAACTAATTTAAAATATCCAACCAGCTCCAAAATATAATTTTACAAACCAAACTACAAAAGTTAAACAACAGCTCACAAACTAGTTAGCGACCGACAAACTAGTCTGTAAAACAAAATGGACACTATTTCGGGTAGCCATGTTGTCCGTGATTACAGGAAGTTGATAAATTAGCAGTTTTAATTACTAATAACACGCTGTCATAATGAAATTCACGTTCAGTGAGCGTAACTAAATCTGCATGTGCAACCTACATATCGGGATTAATATGGAAACGTTTTGAATATGAATTGTTTCTGAGTGTGTTTTTCAACGTATTGAATAAGGGAATTGATAATTCTTTATTTCAAAATGAAGAATAGTAGATATAAGTTTAACATTTGTAATAATGTGAATATCAATATTAATCAATGTTTTAGTTTCGCATGCCTCGTTGGACGCAGTCAATCCAAGGAAATCGAGTATCGCGATTTCAAGTAGGAGTGGTTTCAAGCGCTACTGCTAAAGTTAAGGTTTCGGGTTCAAATCGCAGGTCGGGCAAAGTGTTATTGGGTTTTTCTACCAGGCATTTCTCAGCAGCAGCCTTGGAGTCTAGATTTTTGCTCAGTTGATTGCAATCGGCTCGACCACTATTACATGAGATTTAAACATAACACACGTGATATACACCTCTGCCTAACCCTTCGGGGTTTACAAGCTAACTCAAACTCAAAGCATTTATTTCAATTAAGCCATTACAGGCACTTTTAAATGTCAGAAGAACATTTCACAAAAAAACGAAACTACGAGTGCAAAACGTCATTCCGAAAGCCACCACGCTGAACCACACGCCACCGAATGCCCGCAACAACGAACACTGCGATCACGAAAGCACGCAGCGACGCACACCGCAACAACGAATGCACGAGACCCCGAATCACGGAACCACGAATGCACGCCGCAACGCGCAACCGCCGCCCGCGACCCGGAGCCACGGCACGCGTCGCCGCACGCCCCCGCACCCTCAGCACTCGCCGCCGGTAACCTCCGGCGCCGCGCAGCCCGACGCAGCAACTCCCGAAACGACGCATTGTACTCCTAAGCTACAGTCACAATCACAAGGCATAATAACTTGTGAAAGTACTGTAGTTGCCAGTCTTCTCTTATCTTATGTTATGTTTAACAACCACCCACAGTCCTACACACACCTATATTTCAAAGAATTAATCTGAGGTGTACCCAAAAAAGCAGCTACACTGACATGCGCTGAGCGCTCCGTAGAAGAAGAAAGGGTTTTATACAATTTCATGGCATCAAACAAAGTAGTCGGATCATAACACGTCATTGTATTCTTTATTCATAAAACTTGTTAAATATCAGACGTGTCAGCTATGTTCAGTGTTCACTAGTTGGTACAGTCTTACCCAGTATTACAAGACCCCTCGTGTGAAGAAGAAGAAGAGGGCAAGTGGTGTGAGAAGAGAGGTCAGCTAATACTGGGTACAGACTGTACTTGGCATGCATAGCTGGCGGTATCTTCAGACGGTGCTGTCAGTTTTGTAACTAGTTATTTATTTTATCTCAGTAAGTTTTAATAGGAGAAATATCGTTTCATGGATGTTCTATCGATGTAGTTGTTGCGGTGTGATGTCGGTAAAGCTTGGTAAAGGTTTTTTTTAAATAAAGCTGTTATCAAATCGAATCTCAGTGAGGTAAGCAGGTAACAAGCAAATCCTTATTTTACTCAAGGATACTCATTTAACTTTAGAAGGTCTGAGCTCTATGTAAGAGAGAATACGCGATGACTTATCATATTTTTTTTCCTTAATTAAAACTCACCTGAGCAATCTGATCGAACCGCCCAAACAGTTCATTCAGCGTCTTCACCAGATCAGAAGCGCTGAGTCGCTCCGACAGCGGCGTGAAGTTCACGATGTCAGCATACAGGATGCTGACGTTGTTGTGTCTCTGCACGTGCATCTCGTGGAAACGCGTCTGTTTGGATGCGTCGGCGCACGCGTCCGCCATTTTGAGCATTATTGAGCGTTTTACCTGGAACAAGGGGAATGGGTTGTGAGTATAACGTAACATTACGCGTGTTGTCCCCGAAGGGTTAGGCATAGGGTACGGTCAGCATCAGAAGTAGCTGAACATTTCGGAATTTTAATTATTTTATGTACAGGACTCTAGCTATTATTTTTTCAAGTTTCAGAAGATTATTCGTTAAAATAGTCCTTACACTCCAAAAACCATGTAGTAACAAGTAATATCTAACAAGTTTTTATTAAAAAAACAGCTTCGAAACTTTGAGTAATGTTGATATACTTCTGATGCTTCTTTAGAGCAGTGGTGGCCCAGTGGTGGCGGCCCCGACTTACGAACAGTTGGTCGTGGGTTCGAACCCAGGCAGGCGCATTACTTTGTGTAATTTATTTCATCACCACTGCTCTCAAAACGGTGAAGGAAAACATCGTGAGGAAACCGGCATGTCTTAGAACCAAAAATTCGAAGATATGCGACATCTACCAATCCGCACTGGGCCCGCGTGGTGGATTATAGCCCATCCCCCTCTCCTAGAGAGGAGGCCTGAGTCCCTGCAGTGGGAACAATTATAGGCTGATGATGATGATGATGACTTCTGATGCTGACGTGTCCGTTACCTCAGCCAGATGTGGTCGAAAATGGTCATTTGAATCTTATAGATAATTAGTTTTGCGGCTTCTGTAATTGTTGCGCACATTTTTAAATTTGTTGCGCTTATAGTTTTTTAATTATTTCACAAAAACATTTCCTGCTGAGGTAACGTTACCCCAGCCAGACCTTTTTCTTTCTAATGGGAATATTTAAATAAATACTAGCTATAAAATTAGTTGTCTAGATGAAGTAAATGTTGTGCCTTATTTTGTATTTGTTCTTTCTTCGGTTGCGAAGTTATTCGAGATTTTGCTGGGGTATCGTTTTTGGTTTTGCTAGATCTTTGAAACGGTTAAGCGGATTCTTATCATATTTTGTACAAGACTTCTTTATAATTAGTTTAAATTTGTTCTGCAATAAAAATACCAAAATAATACATAGCTTAAAGGTTATTTCATTAAATAGAAAAACACTTCAATTGGTCCCAGCACTCTCAATAAGAGGTCTAAAGACTTACTTTAAACATTATTTTGAAGCTTGTGACTGCCTTCAAATGTATGTAAAGTTTCATTAGTATCCTGTAAGTATTTAACAAGTTATGATGATATTCAGTTCTTCACGAGCACGGTCATGATGCGCGCGGTGTTATTTGGCAACTGATAAGCCTGTATATGGATATATGAACTGAATGTTATGTCAATTATTAGTTGTGTAGTTCAGTTGTATATTACTAAAATTTCAACGTAGTACATTGGATAATTAATGAGATAATACGATTAAAGTCATTAGGAAGTGAATGACCGTGGTAACCCGACCAAGTTTAGGTGGTTACGAAAAAGCGAAAACGCAGAACATTATGCTACCTTCTAAAATATGTAGGATAGTGTTACAAATTTAGTACAGACATTTACACAAGTGTTAAAAAAACTACATGTTTATTAACGAATTTTTATTAACAGGTAAAATAATCATTTCAATTGAACTTTTAAAGTATTAATAAACTTATACTTAAAAACAATCACAGATTAAAATTACAGATAGTAATTTTGCTTTTTTGAATTTTCTATTACTTTTTATTTAAATGATAGATTTCAGTAAACACAGTACACAGTTACAGTTTTTATTTAAATAGGTATACACAATATTGGAATGTGTAATGATCACAGACAATAAATAATTATATAATGGTTTTTTTCAGTTAACACTAAACTTACGTATGTCTACTAATACCCACTTATATCAATTAAAATCACAGATCAATGGTAATACTAAATGACATCACAATGTAGTAAAATGCTCACAGTTAGTCCTACTGTTTTGTTGTCTCATTTCAAATATCACATTTTTTTCCCTAAGTTTATACACATAAAATGAACTTAAACTATTTAAAAATCACAGATCAAAAATAATAAAATTTAGTAATATTAAACTGCAGTCAAATAATTATGTAAGTATTACTTTTAACTAATTACAATCTCAAAAAGTCAACGTGTAAAGGTAAATAAAATAACTTTGTGACACAAAAGTTGTCATAAACAGAGATCTAGTTGCCGCTCTAGAGAGACCATAAGCGTAGGCAGATTTTGTTGATTCTTACGTCAGTCGATCAAATGGTCATGATTTAGGTTCTATACTAAAAAGTGTGAAATATGTGTTCGCCATGTTTAATTTAATAAAAAACACATTGCTTCCGACTGCACAAGATTGGAGACGATTTTTTTATTATTATTATTATCACATCTATAAAAAAATGTGACTAACATTAAAAGTCACAATTTTAAAGTAAATACATGTCAAGTGACAATACAAGATCTATAAAATAGTTTTGTATTTTAGATAAATTAGATATTATCAGATTGTAATGTATAAATAATCGCGTGAGGCATTAAATTAATCTGACTCTTCTGAATTTTGCTATACATATCGTCATAACATTGAAAAGTTCTAGTTTGTGTTCGATAGCAATGAGCTTTGTAGTGGCCAACTCCTTCAAAGCTGAGAGGTGGATGAAATTCAATGACTGCCAAGATCACATATAATCTATTATTAATTTCAATATTAATTGGGATATCATTTAGCTGTAAATTAATATCATGAAGCTCAAATATTATTAAATGGCTCAAATGATAATTAAATGAAACTGTGCCTATTCTGCAAGAAACACAAAGTGGTGAGAAATCGTTTTTCATTCCTGCTTCTACAGACTCTTGTTTTGTAATACTTTTTTGTTTTATGAGATCTATATTCAATGGCAAGTATTTGCATTCAAATGACTCTTTGTTTTGGTGGCTAGTGCAAGTTGCGTTTGAGCAAATTCTTTTTCTAGTAGCGGAAAAGTATGAAATACAAATTTCTTCTAATATTTTTGTAATATTACATGCGCAATTTATAACATTGGACGTAGTTTCGTTATTTGTTTCAAAATTAGCACAAAAAATATTACTTAAAAGTACATCTCTTTGGTTGTAGAGTTTTTGGCTGAAGTTCTTTGCAGTAGCAAGATTTGCGATGAACGTCGTAAAAGCGTCATTTTGCATTCTTTTACTGTTGTTGATCTCCTGTCTGAATGTATTTCTCTCTTTGTAGGCTATGGCTAATGCTTGCGAGATTGCGTCAAATGCACAAGTATTAGTGAGAATTATACTTTTATTTCTAGATATGGCTATGTTGCCATTTTGTAATATATATATAGGTTTTATGCTAACGTTTGTTTTTTTGCGAGAAACAGCAAGACCTCGCCAGTTTTCTACTTCAACAGGTTCGTCCTGAAATATAGACTCTAATTCAAAGTCCTTATTGTACTTCACGTTTCGTGTATGAACTGCTGTATTTCTATTTACTAGTAAGTTTTGAACATTTGAATTTTCTAAGTTATATGTAGATGTCTGCGGAATAGGCGCATTTTGTAAAACTACAATTTTACTTTTTGTTTCATGTGTAAAGTCAAAATTATTAGTCATTTTTCGTTTTCGTAAAATGTCTTTATTTAATTTTGTTTTTTCATTATTTTCAGAAATGTTTAATTTGACGGACCCATTTATAAAACTATAGTGTTGTACTATGAACTCATCAAGTCGAATTCGCTCATCTTTGGTATTATAATATATGGTCTTTAGGTCCTTAAAATGATTTTCATTATTTGAACTACTAGCTACTTCTTTTGCATTGACAAAATATTTGGTCATAACATTACCCCACATAGGTAATTTTCGCAACAGCCTTTTTAAAGTATCGTTTATAGACGGCAAATAATACTCATTTATTTGGTCATGCTTTGGGTCAAGTAATAGCAAATATAACTTTTCCGTTTCCATTATTTTGTTGTAATAATTGATAAGAGGACAAACAGTACCAGTATTCATAGTTACCTCGTCATTTTCATCTAGAAAATGTTTATCTGTTTGATCATCGTTATCGACACCAATCACATTAGTATCATCCTTATAATCAGTCAAACGCTGTAGAGCTTGCTCATATTTACCACTTAACTGACCATCTAAACCAGGACTAACATATTTGTGTAATGATACTGTTACTATATCATTGATAACAGATTTTATTTCCTTATAGCAATGTAGTGTATGAATTTTCTTTATACAGTTAATATAAAAATATTTGCATTTTTCTGATGCTTTGTCAAAACTACTTTGTTTAGGCAGTTTTTAAAAAAAATGCGATTTGTCTAACCGAATGTAACAAACCGGCACACAAACATCTAGCCCTTCTAAAAGCGAAAAACACTGCGATAAATAACCATTTGTATCGGTATGAAGAAAAGTACGACATATAGCTCCTAGTAGTGCAGACGAATCGTCACATACAATTTCTTTGGGTAAAGATCGATTTACTGCCCATGTACTTAACCAAGTAGCTATAGCTTCAATTGTGTGTGACTGTGATACCATATAACATAAAGGAATACTAGTACTGATAGTATATGCCATGACAGCATATAGAAAAGTATGTTTAGCGTCTTTAAGACTTACTCCTGGAGGCGCTATCGGTTGAAAAATTGAACCTGTTGCGTCGATGGACAAAACAGTGTGTGTATTTTTTGGTGTCCTGCCTTTTCGCCGAAAATTGTTTCCCAAATTTTCACTTGCCAACCAACGTTTCGCCGATGTTTCACTTTGACAACTAACGATTACCAAATTTTTGTTTGACAACGTTTCATTTGGTAGAATTATTGTTAAGCCGATTATTATAAAGACACAAAACGTTTGGGACATTTATCATTTGGCAAACATTTTACTAGGCAACACAACTATTAGACGAATGACGTTTTGTCAGTGTTACAGTTTCCTTTTCATACATTGATATATTGATAAAAAAATTACGACTTTTTTCATACATTTTTTATTTAAGAATATCAAAAATAACATTAAATTTTTAAATTGGCAGCAATGCAGAGCAATAGTAATTTTTCCTCTGAGTATGTAGTTTTGTGTTCGAGAAATCTTTGGTTACGATAGGTTAGGTTAGGTTATAACAAACAACGCCAGAAGCAAATTGCTTTTGTAAAAGGAAACGTTAAGATAAGTTAGGTCACATTAAAGGTTAGGTTAGGTTAGGTTATGACAAACAACGCACGAGCCGAGCGAGCGAAGCGAGCGTGCCGCGGCAGCGGCCGGCGATGTGCCAGAAGCGAATCGCTTTTGTAAAAGGAAACGTTAAGTTAGGTTAGGTCACATTAAAGATAAAGAAAAAATAATAATAACAACCTTTTACCTGTATATAATTTGTCCCAAATGAAAATGGCATCCTTGTAAATAAATTTCTTCAAAATTTGATCGCAGACTCAGTATAGCAGCTTTTCGAAATCTAACACACATACTTTAGGTGCAAAATTAATACCGTTCTAATAAATTTGGTAAACAATAAACAACTAAACGAATATTACGCAAAGTAAAACATTCTGCTACTTGAAAGTTGGCCTTTTAAAAAGTGTCATAATGAAAAGCAAACCAAACGTACAGTTGGTAACTGTGAGGTTGGGAAATAAAAAAATATATTATGATAAGTTGGCAAATGATTATTCGGCGAAATAAAATTCTGCGAAACGTTGGTTGGCAAGTGAAAATATGGGAAACAATTTTCGGCGAAAAGGCAGAGAACCGTATTTTTTAAAACGTCATCATAATATTTACTTTGTTCATTTGTCCATAAGTAAATAAAAAAAGGACAAGAGAAAATTTCCGTATAAATGTATCGAATGGGGAACTTTGAGACATAGCATAGATGGATAATATTGTGTTTTTATCAAATTGAAGGGCCCTTTTAACATCATGTCGTATTTTCCTTAAATTACCTAATTTAGGTAGCGTTGGAGGTTCTTTTGGATTATCTATTTTCATGAGTTCATCAGCCAGCAAAGTTCTGACTTTAAGCGCCTTTTCATACTTTAATTGTACAGCAATTTTTTGTTTTCGTGTCGATGTAAGTTTATTTTTAACATTCAAATCGTGGACATGGTCTTTCTTGTAATTATTTATTTGACAAATCACCTCTAAAAAAATTTCAGTTTTAGGAGATATGTCAACAATAATAACTGCGCCACACTGAGTACATTTTCCATTGCATTTAATAGAGTCAAACAGTAAGTTCGTAGGTACGTAATTATTTTTAAAAGCAAACGTACAATTAAGATCTGTCTTTTTCCATATTTGATCTTGCAGCTCATTAGTCCAACTATTCTGTAATAACGTGTGGTTTTTAGGTGCAATACGTTTAAATTCGTGAATATCCATTAGAAACTTTACTTTGAAATCAGAATTACTGTAGCTATCATCAATATTTTCAAAATCACCGTTACTGTCAAAGTAGTTTCTTTTGTTCGTATTGTCTGTTACGTCATCAACCCGTACATCTGTGACACTATCATGGAAAAAATAAAATTTATTACGTCTCACTGACATTTGTATGGCCATTTTAGACATCTTATGTTGAAATATTTCATGCAATTCATTCTGTATACGTTCATATACATCATGAGTAATAGAAGGACACGACTTATTAAATATATATGCATATTTAGAAATAATGCGTTTTTGATCTTGCAATGGTATAGCGCTTTTTCTACCTGCCATTTTGTTTGCCTTGATTGAGTGCACGAGCGTAATCACTGTGGATAACGGGCTAAGAAATTAAATAATTGAGGTCCGCAAATATTGGTCGCTGAGAAGATTATTAAACTTAGGGCTACACACAAATATGCTGAATAATGGGGCAATGACACAGCGGCGTTTTAGACAAGAACAAAATTTTCTTTTAATACTTTAATACTCCCACTAAAATTTTACATCATAGGAGTAAAACATATTCTAAACTAATTAAACATTACAGCTTATTCATTATATGCTCTCTAAGAAAAATAAATGATTGAGTGGGCAATGGCTTTGTCAATACATCAGCCAGCTGATTCTTACTTGAGACATAGGATACATTAATTAAACCATTCTCCACTTTCTCTCGAATAAAATTGTATTTAACATCTATATGTTTGGTTCGCTTGTGAAATACTGGATTATTAATTAACTTAATGGCACTCTGGTTATCAACATACAGCTTAATACAATTATAATTTTCACCCAAGTCGAGCAACAATTGCTGTAACCACAGTATTTCCTTTGCAGACTCACAGGCTGCAACAAATTCTGCTTCAGTGGTAGAGAGAGCAACGGTCTTTTGTTTTTGGCTCAACCATGTTACTGGTCCACCATTCATTAAGAATATATATCCAGTAGTGGACTTTCGAGTATCCACATCACCTGCAAAATCAGCATCAGAGTACCCCATAAGATCATTGCTTTCTCCATACCTTATACAAACATTTTTTGTATTAACTAAATATCTAATCACACGCTTCACTGCATTAACATGTTCTAGGCTAGGATTATTAATATACCGACTCAACATATTCACCGCATAACAAATATCAGGTCTGGACACTGAGCATAGAAATAACAGTGAACCAATAGCTTCCCTATAAGGAAATTTCACAGCATTTGTCTCAAGACTTTTACATATTACAACATTTGGATCAGCAGGAGTTGATGCATGATTGCATTCAGTCATATTAAAAGTTTTAACAATTTGATCAATGTACTCTCCCTGATGTAAACATATACATTTATCAGACTTCAACACTTCTATGCCCACAAAATATAACAAATTCAATTCTTTAATTTTAAATGCCTGTTTCAAGAAACTAATTATATCTTTAATCATCTTCTTACTTGATGATAGTATGAGGGCATCATCAACATAGATTATCATTATAACCTTAATATTTTCAACATTTCTAACAAATACACAGTAGTCAGCTTGTGACTGAACAAATCCATATGATTTTAAAAATTCAGTAAACTTTTTGTTCCAACACCTTGATGCCTGTTTTAACCCATAGAGTGACCTATTTAATTTTAATACATTACTTCTGTCAACAAGCACACCATCAGGAATTTCTAAATAAATTTCTTCTTCAAGGTCCCCATTTAAAAAAGCTGTTTTGACATCAAACTGTTGGATTTCTAAATTATACTTAGCTGCAATACTTAAAATTATTCTAATTGAGTCATACCTCGAGGTAGGGGAAAATATTTGCTGGTAATCAATACCTTGGACTTGATTGAACCCTCTTGCACATAATCGAGCCTTGTAGCAGTTCACTTTTCCATCATCTCCCCTCTTGATGGAAAATACCCACTTGGCTGTGAGTGTTCTCTGTCCAGTTCGCTTCACTGGGGTCCAAGTCTGATTCTCATCGAGAGCATTTAGTTCTTCTTCAACAGCTTGCAACCATTCATTCTTCTGTTGACTTTTCATTGCCTCATCAAATGATGATGGTATTATAAATTCCACTAAATTGGCTTCAAAATTTATATTTCTCCTTGGTCTCATATTTATTGATTCGCATGGAGAATCAGTGAGGGTCTGTGATGGTTCATAATCAGGATCATCACTGTTGCAACTGAGCATACTTTCCTCATTCTCTTTCAGTGAGTTTTCAGCTGAAGAATTATCACTTGATGTAGGATCATCTTCGAGTATGACTTCAGAGTTATCCTGTTGGACATTTTCATCACTTTCTTCTAGGAATATTTTTGCTATATTCTGTCTTTGTTCAGGAAATTTATTCTCATCAAAAACAACATTTCTTGATACTGTTATTCGTTTTGTTTTGATATTGAACATTCTGTAATTGGTATTTTCATATCCTACCAATATCATCTTTTCACTTTTTTTTTCTAATTTGGTCCGCAACTGATCAGGAATATGTACATACCCTTCACTACCAAATACTCTTACATGCTCCAATATAGGTTTGACTCCATTCCATAACTCTGATGGTGTTTTGTCTGATGTTTGGCTAGATGTGGTTCTATTAAGCAAATAAACGGCACAATTTATTGCTTCTGCCCATAAATTCAAAGATACATCACGTGCATACAGCATGGAACGAGCGCTTTCTACAATTGTTCTGATTTCTCTCTCTGCTCGCCCATTTTGTTGCGGGGTATATGGGGCAGTACATTCATGAACAATTCCTTCTTTACCTAAGTAGTCTTTAAATGCATTATTAATGTATTCACCTCCATTATCTGTATGCAAGACTTTTACACTGTGCATGTATTTGGTTTTTATAATAGCATTATACTTCTTGAAATAATCAAGAGTATCACTTTTATTTCTCATGAAGTACACATGTCTGTAGCTGGTTGCCGCATCCTTGAATAATAAAAAATATCTCATACCTTGAACTGATGTATGACTCATGGGACCGCAGACGTCACTATACACCAAATCACCAGGCTGAAGTTCTGCTCGACTTGACTTCTGGAATGGGAAACGAGATTGTTTCCCGTATGCACATGCTTCACACACTAAGTCAGTTTCATTACTTTTCTCAATATTTAAACCTTCAACAATTTTGTTTACACTCATTTTTTTAATTTCTTTTAAGTTTAAATGTCCTAATCTCTCGTGCCACTTTTTAATATCACTTTTATTTTTCTGCACTAAGTTGCATGTGTCAGGAACAACTGTTTCAATGTCCAGTTCATACAAATTGTTTGACTTCATCTTTGCACACATTACAACTTCATCACCTTTGTAAATTAGAGCACTACTGTCCTTCTTCACTATGGAATAACCTTTTCTTGTTATCATGCCTTCAGAAAATAAATTTCTTCTTAAGTTAGGCACATGCAGCACTCCATGTAACATGCTTAACTCCCACTGTCCATTGACACATCTTTTTATTGATATTTTTCCAATTCCACATACTTCAATGGACTCTTTGTTTCCCAGTGTCAATGATTTCTGAGTACAAGCTGTATATTCTTCAAAAAATTCTTTTCTATATGTCATGTGGGCCGAGGCACCACTATCCAAAATCCAGGTGTCTTCTTCTGTGTCACTGCATATATTAGACTCAGCTACATTAAAAGCTAGCATGGTCTGGTCTTTCTTATCTTGAGCAGGCTTCTTATTTACTTTCTTTGGTGCACGACATTCCCTTGCAAAGTGTCCCCTTTTTCCACAATTGTAACATTCAAAACGATGTTTCGCAGGTTTTTCTTTGCTCTTATTACTTGTACTAGGTTCATTTTGGGTCGATTCTTTCTTCAGTTTAGTATTAGCAACCAAAAGAGCCATTTCTTGTTCTTCTTCACAAGTAATATTAGCTTCCTCATCGAGTAGTCTTGCTGTTAAGTTATTCAAGTTTTGTTTTTCAGGATCCAGTGACATCCATGCTTGCCTAAGTGATCTATATTTAGGAGGCAGAGTTCCCAATATTTTCGTGATTATAGCAGTATCACTGATGCTTTCGCCACTTTCCTTGAGCTGTTTGGCAAGATTCTCAACCTTTGCAATATGTTGGGCCACGCTGTCACTTGTCGCCATTTTGTACTGGTAAAACCGTTCATGAATTAGCATTTTGTTCAATTCGCTTTTTTGTTCATATATCGACTCTAATTTCGACATGATTTCTAAAGCAGTTTCACAGTTTTCAATCAATGTTATTTGGTTTAAATCCATAGAAGCCGTGATGACATACATAGCCATGCCGTCGCTTCTCAGCCATGCATCTTCATTTGTTTTTGTTCTTGGTATAGATAAATCGATTCCCTTCGCCTTCAGGGCACATTTTATTTGAAATTTCCACTGCCTGAAATTTTTTCCGTCGAATTTATCTACACTCAGAGTTCTTTCCATTTTGAGGTTATGATTTATTTGGAAATGCGAAATATGGTTTTTCTTTACTGTTTTCTTTTGTTCTTCAGTATTTAGAGTTTCCTGGGCCCATAACCTATTAAACTTAGGGCTTCTTCTTCAATAAAACTGAGAAAATCTTCATATTTTGTTTTATTATATCAATTGCACAGTAAGAACACGTACATATATCATAGAGAGGAGAAGCAGTGTTGCCAACGACACACAAATATGCTGAATAATGGGGCAATGACACAGCGGCGTTTTAGACAAGAACAAAATTTTCTTTTAATACTTTAATAAAGATTGCCATGCCATCGTACATCGGTCATCAGAACATCTATAACAAAACAAAAAAAAATAACTGTAAATATAACAAAGTTTTATTTAGAGCTAAAGGGCTGTCGAATTGTAATATGAAAATAGAGGAAAAAGATCAAAGATTCAAAACAATATTGTACACAATAAAAGCCTATTAACTACTAAATAGGGTATATAATAAAATGCATGATTCTATAATACTATGTATGATAATAATATGCATTAAATTCGTTATATCGCGCTCCCGAGGGAACCCTTCAAGATTCCGGGATAAAAGCTATCCTATGTTCTCTCCCGGGTTTCAAACTATCTCCATGCCAAATTTTATCAAAATCGGTTCAGCGGTTTAGCCGTCAAAGCATTACATACATAATATCCGATCACATGATGACCGAAAAAAAAAAATATTATTAAATTCCCCACCGACAAACCGATGACGTCATCGGATCTCGTTTCAACATGTTTGTTTAGGAGAAAGTTAAGAAAAGGAGAGAATTCGTGAAGTTCATTAGGAGTTATACCTTATTATAATATACGCATAAGGCAAAAAGACAAAAAGAATACTTAAGTACATTATCAAGAAACTTATAACACCCCTCTTTTTGCGTCGGGGGTTAAAATTATATGGTGTCGTCGTCACTATCAGCTAACAAAACTGCTTTTCCTGGTATCAAATTAAAAATTTCACCTAAAAAATATATTTAAGTAACACTATTATAACAGCTCGTAACAAAAACTCATAATAACAAAAGGTACAATTTTGTATACGCCCGAGACGTACACGGGGTGCGGGGGGCAAAAGTCCGAGTGACACACCAATCGCGCGCTCAGATCGGCGCTACGCTACCTAATAAAAACGACTTCTGCGCATCTAACAACTTTTGCCAAGTTACGTGTTGGGGACTGTAATAGCGCGCGTATTTAGAGCATTTTTATTTACGTACACTTTACATTTGTAATAATCTACTTACTATAATGTAGAAAAATCTATTTAAGTCCTGATCCATAGTAATTGCGACAGGTAATAAAGATTGTACAGTGGCCAGCAGGTCAACCTACCTAAATCGTAGTAGTATATACCTAGCTAGATATAAGTACGTACTCACCGTAGATTGAGAGTTTCTGAATGACAGACGTAGAGAACGTCAAACGATATTTTTTACATCTTCACCACGCAGCCATAGTCGCCACCACACTCATATGCAGGTATTATGTCGCCATCACCGCGTCCATCATCGCGGCCCGTGGCTGTTGCTATGTTGCCATTCTGTTTATGCCTACAATAAAAAGAAAGAGTACATTTTTTTGTCTAAATCCTTAATGGGGTTTCAATTGTAGTTTTGCTACATATTTGAAACTCGAAACGTCATCTATTTGCAAGTTTATATCAACGCGAGTATCGCAACAAGGTAATTATGGATTTCTTAAAGTCTATGTGTCCAAGGAGTTTGTGGAAATAAATACCTACCTACTGTTGCGGTCATGAATTTCATTAATCAAGTTTCAAGTCTATTACAAACTAGCTTCCGCCCATGGCTTCGCCCGCATAATATGTTGACAATGTACCTATACATAAAAACCTTCCACTTGAATCAGTATATCTATTAAAAAAAACTGCTTCAGATTCCGTTGCGTAGTTTTAAAGATCCAAGCAAACAGGGACAGACAACGGGAAGCGACTTTGTTTTATAGGTACTATGTATCGAAGGATAAATATGTCGTCATCATTGTCGAGAATTCCAGTCCAGGTAATAACTAAGTACGAAAAAAAAGAAAATAATAAGTAAGTTCCTAAATTCAAATATTTAAGCCTTAAAAAAATACAGTTTTAGATAAGTACCTAACAACATGTACATATTAATAATAATTTTGCCACTATTTCTGTAGTTACATTATGCAAGCTTACCTTGTTCGTGAATTCATCAAGCAGCACGCACCATAATTATGATCATCAATAGAAGCACTCCACATTAACAGTAATTTGCCACACTTATTATTATAATAATAGCTCTCACGCACTCGATAAATATTTTCAAAAACAGGAAACGGAACTGCCAAAGCGCACGCGCACTCTACAAGATGAATTATGTAATTATGGAGCATGTTTAGTGCGTTATACAAACAAAGAATTACCCCTTCACCCCACCCCTCCCGCGTCCCGCCGAACGACGTGTTATCGGTGATTTTTGATAAGTATGTGCAACTGGAAGATAATAATAATGTTTTCATAGTACAGATATTATTATATTATTATGTATTTAACAGTGTACGCGTCTGTACCGAAATTGTAAGGTGTATTATACTAAACATTTCAAAAGATAGCATATAATGTTCTACGTTTTCGATTTTTCGTAACCATCTAAACTTGGTCGGGTTACCACGGTCATTTACTTCCTAATGACTTTAATCGTATTATCTCATTAATTATCCAATGTACTACGTTGAAATTTTACTGATATACAACTGAACTACACAACTAATAATTGACATAACATTCAGTTCATATATCCATATACAGGCTTATCAGTTGCCAAATAACACCGCGCGCATCATGACCGTGCTCGTGAAGAACTGAATATCATCATAACTTGTTAAATACTTACAGGATACTAATGAAACTTCACATACATTTGAAGGCAGTTACAAGCTTCAAAATAATGTTTAAAGTAAGTCTTTAGACCTCTTATTGAGAGTGCTGGGACCAATTGAAGTGTTTTTCTATTTAATGAAATAACCTTTAAGCTATGTATTATTTTGGTATTTTTATTGCAGAACAAATTTAAACTAATTCCAAAGAAGTCTTGTACAAATAATGATAAGAATCCGCTTAACCGTTTCAAAGATCTAGCAAAACCAAAAACGATACCCCAGCAAAATCTCGAATAACTTCGCAACCGAAGAAAGAACAAATACAAAATAAGGCACAACATTTACTTCATCTAGACAACTAATTTTATAGCTAGTATTTATTTAAATATTCCCATTAGAAAGAAAAAGGTCTGGCTGGGGTAACGTTACCTCAGCAGGAAATGTTTTTGTGAAATAATTAAAAAACTATAAGCGCAACAAATTTAAAAATGTGCGCAACAATTACAGAAGCCGCAAAACTAATTATCTATAAGATTCAAATGACCATTTTCGACCACATCTGGCTGAGGTAACGGACACGATGCTGACCGTACCTAATAGCATATCCATATTTAACCGGTTGTGTCTAGGGAGTGAACCTATTGCTACCATTCAGGTGTAACTAGTGTTGCCCAAATGCAAGACCAAGACGAGACTTAGCGAGTCTTGGTCTTGGTCTTGCAGCAAGAGTCTCGCAAGTCTTGCAAATACCTATTAGCCTATTGCTATTTACTATATACACGTTTAGTTTAGATCTTAGAACAACGTTACAGAGTAGGTTTCGTTACATTGATAGTTTAAATTGATATAGGCATAGTAAACCACCAAATTAATTCAATTAATCAATAAAAATCGATCGAATGTCGTACGCGCAGCACGCGTGCGTCATCACTGCAATGGATTGACAATACAGTTACTGCAATTTGGATTACCTACGTCGCTATGGTGCAGTTTTATGCTAGGGCTGATTATCCCGGGCCAGTGTTTTGGCCAGGGCCACAAAGACGCCCGGACGTAACTCCGTTAGACTTTTACTTGTGGTGGACTGAGCTCAAGCGCCTGGTGTATCGTGAGGAACACAAAAGTCGCGACGCGTTTAATAACTGCGTTAGTGGACGCTTTCAATATCAGAGACACCATATTAAAATTAAAAGACAATCCATTAAAACATGCGCGATTGTGTTTACAACGCATGTGGCTTACACTTCGAACAATTACTCCGTTACGGGGAAGAGTAAGTACCTAGACTTATGACGATACGGTTTTGATACTGGGGAACGTCTATAGAAAACGGGATTGAAACCAAATAGGTACCTACTTAATTCAATTCAATTAATTAATTTATTCAGACATACAAATATCCATACAGTAGTACACAAATTCGCCAAAACATAAAAGAAAATAACGCCCAAATCTCAGTTTGACTAAACTGCGAGACGCAAGAGTCTTGCAGGCTAAGTCTTGTTCTTGCTCAAATCTTGCAGGGGTCAGTCTTGGTCTTGGTCTTGCTACAATAAGTCGGTCTTGGTCTTGGTCTTGCGAAAATGCAAGAACAAGACCAAGACTGCAAGACCAAGACCGAGACTGGGCAACACTAGGTGTAACACATCTAAACTTCGTGGCTGCTTCTGGTAAATTCCTGGTAGAAAACCTCAATAACACTTGCACAGGACGTCATGCTCAGCTGATTGCGTGACGCTTGCGGCCACTACACCAATATACATAATATACACACATACACTGTGTGTCTAATCCAACTTTCCTCTTGCAGGTCTGCTGGAAGAAATTTCACATGAAATAAGCAGTACCTTTGTGCTCTTCTATTTTTTTTAATGTTTTTATCCTTTTTTGTAGTTTGTGTGTACATAAATAAAAAAAAAATACACAATATCATCACACACATTCACAGGTCTACACCAACACCGCACAAACACTCACATGCATACATGCACACACAATACATTTTAAGCCCAATTTTTTATTCACTCTCGGCTACCTTAACTTAGTTATTTTTTTATGTACTTCGTAATTGGCGTATTGTTTTAGTTAAGTTATTTTACTGTACGCTGTGAAGCTACTACTGCATAAATAAATTAAATAAATAAACGAGGCGGTCTAGGCAAGTGATGGTTGAAGTATTATAAGAGACAATTAAGGGATAATTGTGTTTCTTAATAAGCCGCTGGGAACGGATGTTCAATTAAATAACACCAAAAATAAGAAAAAAAAAAACAAATCATAGAGAAGGAAGCTGACCACAGAAACTATGAAGGGCTTTCGTATTTGAACTCTGGAATATTTAAGTTATTTAGAAATACCAATGTTATTTCAAAGGTATTTCACTATCTTAAATACTTAATTCCTGTTACAGAATTAAATGAAGTCTTAAGACCAAAGCAAATTGAACTCCACGGAACATTTAACGGACCATTTTCTCGAAATAGAACACGAAATTAAGCTTTAAATCCATAAACAACTATTTGTCACTAAACACTGTTCTAATAAACACTTAATTCCTTGTTATTTTAGTCTCGTTGTCCTTCGACAAGGAAATTAGTAGGCGAGATTTTCTGCTCACGAATTCCTTTGGGTGAATTAATATTCTGGTCCCGAGCTATGGTAATTAGAAGGTGAATCTTATCGCTACTGTTATTAATTAGGAGGAACAATCAGTCACGTAATTTTGGTGATCATATTATCTTCTTTGTAAAAGAAAAAGGTTTTGCTCTGTAGCTCAGCTCAGGTTAAT
Organism: Diarsia mendica; assembly: GCA_949316265.1. Taxonomy (NCBI): domain Eukaryota; kingdom Metazoa; phylum Arthropoda; class Insecta; order Lepidoptera; family Noctuidae; genus Diarsia; species Diarsia mendica. Next base: position 21,179,167 of record OX438904.1, on the reverse strand, counting down.
TAATTTTGTTTAATGTAAGTGACGAAGGAGATAGCGGGACGAGCTGGAGAGGTTCCGTCAGAACTCGAAGGAGGAAATGGAAGGAGTGGAGGGAGGTCTTTGCCCAGGAGTGGGAAAGAGGTCACTAGCAAAAAAATTGTTAACAAGTTTTTATTCATAAATTGTTGCAGTAAATAGTACTTAGTAATAAAGTTAGTTGATTTTGAACTTGTGTGTGGAATAGAATAGATAGTTTGCATAAATATTAATGGGTGCCGAAACTTTTTTATGTCGATGTCGTAACCAACGCCAAAGTAAGGTTTTGAATAAAATTAAATATTTTATTCAAGCACAATTTTGATGTATCAGTTTTAGTAGCACGTAACTTTAATTTAACCAGTCAGCATTTTATTTGTTTTACCTTACTCAGATTCGAATCTCACACGTACACATTTTATACCCAGTTTTATTAGGCAACTGTAACAAGGGTAGGCAATACAAGAATACCTTATTAGATTCCGTGCGAAGATTTTATCTGCGACTCGTATACAATACAGTATGTAATACAGAAAACCAATCGATTATATCCTCTTCAATAATCACGTGTTCAAATTAGGTTTTTCTGGATGAGCTAGCTCACACCCACTGTTCGTCTAGCGCACATATTGAATTTCTGAAACCTATTGGCCTAGAACGCAGTCTGGGTTAAGTGAAATCGGGTTAGAAGTGGCGTTTTGAATACAATATGGGTAACTGTACATTTGACTTACAGCCTGGTGGAAATTCAAAAAGCGCCAATGGCCCAATGGTTAAACCGTAGGATAAGCTAGATTGTTTGTGAGTGCATAAATTATATTTTCAACACACTTGCTCACAAAGTGGCTATAATTTCACCGCAATTAGGCACATAATGACACCTATAATCAAACTGTGACTTTTTCATTACTATTATTCACTAGTGAGTTATAGGTTTTTTTTTTTAATTTTATTGGTTGAGTTGCTACGTTCATAAAAAAGTTTCGATACAAAAAAGATCGTGTTCAATAGTAAAAATAAAAATAATGTACTTAGTGCTTGTTCATTAAATGCAAATTTGAATTTAAATAGATAAGTAATTTCAACTTGTACGTTTTTATTAAATGAAACTTTCACTCAAATAATATAACTTTTATTTTTTCTGTAATACAAAAAACTTTTTCCTCATTTTATACGTGGCTAAAACTCTATCGCGATCATTCATTTAGTCTATGGCTGGTTGCCATAGTTACAGTATGACCATTTTAAGTGTGAATTTCATGGTGGCGCCACTGGTCAAGAAAAAATGCATCGCTACGTCAAACTTAGTACAATTATTTTAGTTCCGTGTTTTCCCGCATGCACAGATAAGTTGGTAGAACTGTAGATGCGCGCGCATAGGAAAAATCGATTAATTTTTCCCGCTATTGTGAAAAAAAAACAGAACTCGTTTTAACTGTTTAGATGACTTTTTAGTATTATTTTCTTCACAAGTGTGTTGAAAAACGTCGTATGATACACGTGTGTATGATTACCGTCCTCGGCTTTCCACCTGTCGGCTCGGGTCTCAATGGCGCCTCGGCGGTAATCACCAACGTTACACACTTATACCATAATGTACTATTATCACATTTTCAGTGGACGAAGTCGCGGGCGCAGTGCAATCACTACATAGTATAAAACAAAGTCACTTTATCTGTCCCTATGTCCCTTTGTATGCTTAAATCTTTAAAACTACGCTAGGGATTTTGATGAGGTTTTTTTTAATAGATAGAGTGATTCAAGAGGAAGGTTTATATATATTTAGTATCAGTATTGCACCCGTGCGAAGCCGGGGCGGGTCGCTAGTAGTAAATAAATGCATCATGCTGCACAAAACGGTTTATCAGTTTGCACCAAAGGTCGAAGAAGTCGAGTGAGACAGCAGTAGGTTTTAGGTAGGTAGCTAATATGTGATGTGCCTCTTATTGTGAGCTAGTTACTTATAATCATTTTTATTTTCTCTAGTGTTGATCTTAACATTACTTTGCAGCGCCTTTCAAAATTGTCGTAGCAATTCATTTCTGCGCATAGTATAAATCTCGCAAGGCGTTTCGGTACCCAGTCGGGGCTGCGTATTATCGAAAGAGATAACGCGGCCTCGGCACAAGGGCGAAGAAGGAACATGGGTGGTTTTTAGTCAGCAGAAGTCTGACACTCCCGGGGGGGGGGGATTATTTGATGATTTTCTACCCACCATAAAAAAGGCGTTTCGGCACCTACTGAAAAAGAGATAAAATATTGTGTAGTCCTTTTTTCTCATAAGGATAAAAACGAATTCTAAGTCAGCTTCAACAATTAAAACTAAATAATTTAAATAATGTTCAAATGCATGTTTATGGTTAAAGAGCGCTTGCTAGTGGTGTGACCGTTGAATTGCACAGACACAGATCCCGAGACGCACCTCTGATTTTATAATTGTATATTTTGCGTATTGTATAATTATCACTGACATCGGTGTGGTAAACATCGTGAGAAAACCAGCAAACCTGACAGATATTTCCCGACACATGTAAAGCTCCCATCGGCGTCCCATTCAGAGTCCCATTGCATCGGCATCCCATTCAGAGTCCCATTGCATCGGCGTCCCATTCAGAGTCCCATTGCATCGGCGTCCCATTCAGAGTCCCATTGCATCGGCGTCCCATTCAGAGCCCCATTGAATCGGCGTGCCATTCAGAGTCCCATCGGCGGCACAAAAAACTCTGTCAGATTTGGCATTAACCACACAATAAAGACAGACCATTTCGTTGTTGAACATCATTATCACCTACATAAAGTTAACAAAAACATGACTGAGCTTTCTAGAACTGATGGGGTCACCGACTCATAGAACGTAGTCATACTCCTGTCATGACTGCAGGTTAGAGGTCATGACACGGATTACATTGACTAACACTAGGTTTGGACAGTCAGGCGGGGTTTTTAGCATTGAACTTGATCAGTCACGAATTAACGGAAAAGGTATGTATGTTGGTGGGATTATGACAAAGATATAATAGGTAGAGTTTTTATTAACACTTAAACGTCTCTCTGTATTCTTTTAATAAAATTCCTATGTGCGTGTATTCGTTACTCCTTCTAAACGGCTTATTTACTTATATTATTATTTAGGTATCCAACTGGGATGACGACCCCATCAAAATAAAACGCCAATAAAGGATGAAAGTAAAAAAAAAACCACAAACGACACTGATTCAGCCAAAATGATCATACGTTGTTTTTTCCATGAAACGTTATGAATAAGCAAGGAATCAACACTCAACAGTGGGCGTGGTTTCTCATTACCTAGATTGAGATGACGGTGAAATGACGTCACATGTCTGTGTGAATAGGACAATCAGAGGAATGTTTCTAGGTTAAGGCGGGGTTGCAGTACTTTTTAAGATTTTTGAACCTATAAAAATCGAACTAAATACGAGTTTTTTAATAAATAAAAATCATTACATAAAAATTGAACATACTCTCTAGTAAATCGTAAAGATAGAAACGCGATTTAGAATGATTGGCTCGATACTTTTTTTTTATCAAACATGACTCTAAATCACAATTTCAAACGTGTACTGCTAAGACATTTCACCATGAATTTATATAAAAGTTATATTAATAGATAGAACTTTTTATCCTGAAGTAAATGTTGAAAACATATTGTATAATTTCTTTATAGTTTTTCTCCAAGAAGCAAAAAACAGTCAAAATTTAGGATTATATCGCTCGCGCGGCAGGGCGGGGGGTGAGGTCGTGCGTACATAAAAACAAAGTACTGCAACCTCGCCTTAAGGTGAAGGATAACGAAGAGAGAAAATGATGACGAGTGACAAGCTGCTTGTCACTCGTCATCATTGATCGATCGCTGTTGCTAGCACCATGCTCAAACGAATGGTGTATAAGAGCATACGAATCGGTCTACACTCTTTCTGGTTCGTTTTTTGACGTGATAACGTCTTATAATTCGATGGCCGGCTGCACGAACGAAAAAGATGACGTCATGAGTCGTTACCTCGCTCTGAGGCGTTACCTCGCTCTGAGGCGTTCCATAGCAACGGCGTGTTAATTGTCGTTCCATAGCAACGGCGTGTTAATTGTTTGTTTATAGCAATGTAAGTGCTGTATTTTCTTATGACGTTGTCACGTTCAAGTATCGCCAGTAAACCGACTTTACAGGCAACCGATTTTTTTGCGCTGGGTACCTCTACCACTGTCAATTACAACTCGATTCTATGCCCGATACATGAAACTCACTGTCCACTCGTGAACTATTTAATAATGCTTTTCGCATTCTGTTTTATTCTGTGGCTCAGTTCTGGGCTGACACTATTTTGATTGCCATAAACAATCTATAAAGATGGTTTAACGGCTGTGTCGTTTAGTCCACTTTCGGGTCCTCGGCCCTTAAAATAAGAATTGTACCGTTTTCGCATATAAAAGACTCCAAAAAGCATCTATACCACGAATATATCTAGGTATGAGGTATCCTTCCTGTTAAAAACAAGGTTAATCTACAATATAATAGGCACCAGCACTGCATGGCAAAGGCCTCCCTTCCATCTTTCCACTTATCCCAATCCAGTTCTCTGAATTGCCGACCCCTGCGAAAAGAATCCAGTTTGTCCCGCAATCTCCTTCTGGGTTTAAAGTTAAACTTCATCGCTAAAGCATTTAGGTTCAAGGTTGATTCGGATACAGTTTCTTATAGCTGTACAGCTCTATTTTCTGCCAATGGTTTCCCCTTTGACCAGTTTATGTGGTGGTCATTGCCAGGAAAGGTGTGTCTAGTATAGTAATGGAGGTTTATGAGTGAATATGTTCAAATTAATGACTCATTGAGGTTAAGCTTTAAGAAAAACGTCACGATGACGTTCGTTAATGGTCATGGAAGTAACGGTATTTCTTTAGCAGGTAATAATGTTCGTTTGCGGTTAAGGATATGCAAAAAAAACTACGCAGTAGGTAAATACATGTTCATCGTATAATTGATAGAGAGGAAATTATTTATTACCTATTATTCAATTAACGATCTAAACAAATAGATATCGTTAATACGGATGCAAGATGCAAGAGATTGAACGTAAATCATATTATTAATTAAATTAATCACAGTCAATACAAAGACATTCACATCTGGATGGTTCAAGTGTCGTGAACTCCAGGATTATCATCTTTCACAAACTTGCCTTCGTTTTTGATAACAAGACTCACGCTACATTTATCGATTAGCGAAATATTCTCTTAATCTTCTAACTTTCCGTCTTCATAAGGCAATGCACACATGGCAGCTTGAAAACACTTATACTCTCTGACACTATGTTTACTTTAACTCCGATGAAATAATAACGAGAAAAATTCAAGATCTGTTTAATTTCATTCACAATTTACATAATATATAATACCATGCTGGTTATCCCCAAAGGGTTAGGCAGGTGGCATGAGGTGGCGGAACGAGAGAGGGAGAGAACCTCACGTCCCAGCCGCCGCGGGAGACGCTCCGGGCGTCGGGGGCCACGTGATGGCTTCCGGCCACCGTAGACGCGGGCCTGTGGACGGTGAGTAATGGGCTATAATAGCTCGCCATCCGGCCGTTTCATGACGGCATCAAAGAGATGTCAGCAACATGGAAAGGGCCCGCAAGGGCCGATACTCGTCGGGGCTACAAAGGCGAAGAAGGAACATGGGTTGGTTTTTAGTCAGTAGAAGTCTGACACTCCCTTCCACTCTGCCCAAGAGCGGGGGGGTTATTTGATGATTCTACTTTTCACAAACCAAAAAAAAAAAAGAGGTGTAAGTACCTGACAGTACACACACATTTTGCCAGTCATGGTTAAGTCCTCTGTAATAGGGGCGAGCCTATTGCCATCAACCGGGCACAAATCCAGACTTTGTGACTGCTACTGACAAATTCCTGATGGAAAAATCCATTAACACTTTGCTCAACCGGGAATCGAACCCAGAACCAACGAGGCAATCAATTCATAATTATTTGTTTGTGTAAACCATTCAAAATATTCTCAACTAGCTTTTGCCAGCGGCTTCGCCCGCGTGAAAATGACGATTTTCCAAACGTTCATCCCCTATTTAACTCCCTTAGGGGTTGAATTTCAAAAAATCCTTCCTTATTCCTTGTCTATATTATAAAGGGAACCTCTGTGCAAAATTTCAGCTTTCTAGGTTCAATGGTTTGGGCTGGGCGTTGATGAGTCAGTCAGTCAGTCAGGACTTCTTTTTTTATTTATATATAGATAAACACTATCTACTCTACTTATTCAATTAAGGATAGGTACAAACAAGGGCAGTCCATCTGGAGCTGGTGTCGAGTCTATCCACCGACTCGGCTCTGATGGCGGTACGACGAATGGCGGCGCGTCGAGGCTGGCCTAGGGTCATGTACTCGGACAACGGCACCAACTTCAGAGAGGCTGACCGAGCCATGAGGTATGCCTTTTCAAGTTGTGCGGCCCTACAACTGGACCTATCACTGGATACTTGACACCGGCACTCACTTGTCACGGCGAACTATTATATTATCAGTATGATTGTGACGTCACATCTATAGGTCATCGCGACACGATCCACTTTCACATCCTTATGGCCAAGTGATAATTGGAATATATTCCACATTTGGACTGAAGGACATGTTTTACTTGGAAAATGTACCCGTTTCATGTGTCATTGAAATGGAATTTGTTTTTATAGCGATAATAATGGTAATTTAGAGCTGTAAATGCTTTGATCTGGTGGTCGCAAGCAGGACTGACTGACTCTGAGCATGAGGCCCTAAGTTTGATTTTCGGGTCGGGAAAATTGTCATCGGAATTTTCCCTCAGGAATTTCTCAGTAACAGCCACAGAGTCAAAAATTATGCCCATTTGATGGCAATAGGCTCGCCTCTTATTACATGGAACTTAAACATAACTGGCGAAATGTGGGTTATCTAATAAGTACACCTCTGCCTAACTACTCAGGGATTATAGGCGTCATGTTTGCCATAAACTTTCACGAAACCAATGGGTTTTGCGTTGCTCAGTAACTGTATTATGGAGGTTAGATACACAGTCGCTCCATGTAAAATACTGGATTTATTCAGCTGCATGTGGTCTACATAGCCCAAAGAATTGCCAAACTTAAGTGGCAGTGGGCAGGGCACATTGCTCGCAGAACGGATGCCCGATGGGGCCGGAAAGTTCTGGAGTGGCGACCGCGAACCGGAAGACGTTGCGTTGGAAGGCCTCCCACTAGGTGGACCGATGACCTGGTGAAGGTTGCGGGGATCCGCTGGATGCGAGACGCACGAGACCGGTCAATGTGGCGACACTTAGGGGAGGCCTATGTCCAGCAGTGGACGACTTTCGGCTGAAATGATGATGATGATGATGTGGTTAGAGTGGAAGCCACCCGCAACATTGGGTAAAAGCTAGGAAGATGATGATAGTATTTTCATTTTCAGGCAATTTTCCAAAATACATAAATAACAAACGCACTTACGTACGGTTATCTCATAAGCCTATCAGACAATATAATCGAGCCGCACGTGCCAGTGAATGGCCATGATAAAACCCAAATATAACTGGCACAGCCCGGCGAGCACGGCCTACAGTGACATGGCATGAGTCACACATTTTATCACAGTTTGGGCGATAAAACCGTTTTGTCTTAAATGCTAGCACGGCGGCGTAAGATAATTTCTTGATATGTGATACAACTTCTTGACGTCTAGTTGGGACTCCTATGTCTTAATTGCTAATATGGGCGCACCCATTTTGTAACAAATGTCACATTTTGACAGATGAATATGCTCGTTTATATCACGTTCGTTCGGAGGTGGTGATAAAAGTAAATTAAAAATATAAGTATTTTTTTCTGCTTACTACTGCATCAAATGGCAGTAAATTATTATAATTATGTTCTTGCCCGAAGGCAAGAGGTCCAAAGTAGGAAAATATTCCGAAGAAACATTCGGGACTCCTCTAATCCGTTCGAGTTGCCAGACAGGGAGTTCCAACGGATTTTCCGCCTGACAAAGCCGATGGTGGTTTATTTATGTGAAGAACTGCGCGTGGACTTGCAGCCTCTAAATCAGGTGGATGGGTTTACCCGTTCTTTCACTTCAAAACTTTCACAATATATTTCAAAACAAATCACATCAAACTTTTAAAAGAAAAACAGAACTTTTAGTTAGCAAGTTATCAAATAATAAATAAAAAAAGAAAATGAAAGACGTGCCGCGTACGTGTTATGTCAAAAATGAATTAGTACCCAAGAAAATTAAAAAGTTGTTTAACTGTATGAACTGTGCTCTTTTATACGTATTATTTTATTTGGTCGCCTATTCAGATGGTCATAGACATTTTTATTTTTTTAATATACTAGGTCACACTATGAAGTCAGCAACAAGAAAGACAAGTCGCGTCTTAAATTATATCACATGTGGTACCCGTGCTAGCATTTAAGACAAATTCTAAGACATGACATAATTTATAACGTCTTGTCACCAACGTCTTGGGTACGCCCGTGCTCGCCCCGCTGACAGGAAAATGGCATGACATTGGCACTCAAACATTGAGGTATAATGTACTACGTACCACTCGAATGACATAAGAGTATCCTAATATGTTTACGACACATTTTGTGTTTCTTGGTTTTTTCTTTGATGCGGTTTTTGCCGTACTTTAGTGAATTTATTCTAGAAGGTTAATGTGTACAAAACACATGCTAAGGAAAATTTTATATCCTACTTCCTTACATAGTATAAAACAAAGTCGTGTCTGTTTGTTTGTTTGTTTATTTGTTTGTTTGTCTGTATGCTTAAATCTTTAAAACTACGCAACGGATTTTGATGCGGTTTTTTTTAATAGATAGAGTGATTCAAGAGGAAGGTTTTAGTATATAATTTGAACGACATCCACGCGGGTGAAGCCGCGGGCATCAGCTAGTATATTATAAACGCGAAAGTTTGTATGTATGTATGGATATTTGTTACTCATTCACGCAAAAACTACTGATCGGATTTGGATAAAATTTGGTACACAGATAGTTTAACACATAGGATAGTTTTTATCCCGATTTTATCTTCCCGTGGGATAATTTTTGAGTTGTAGCGGGCGAAGCCGCTGGCAACACCTAGTATTACATACATTAAGATAGAAAGGCACTAAGGTACTGCTCATTTCATAAGATTTTTTTTCCAGCAAACCTGATGAGGGAAATAGGCGTTTTAGATAAATAAAAGGACCTTGAGGATTTTCAGGTTAACGTGCTCATTAGAGTTAATTTTACATGTATTTTTCTTGGGTATAAATTGTCGATGTGATTGCACCTACGTGCCATCAAGCATGTTGCACTACGAAAGTGCGTAACGTTCTCAAAACAGTTAACAATCAAATTCGATTTGCTGACGTTCAAGCCTACAGCACGGCCACTTTAAGTTTGCAGTACGTGGTAGCGCTGCTTGCCAAGACAAAAGTGCATCGATATGTAAACTTGGTACATTTATTTTAGTTCCGTGTTTTCCCGTCTGCAGAGATAAGTTGGTTGCAGTGTTGAGTGCTAAGAATTTACAATTAACAGCTGGAAGTTACCATTGTTTAAGTTGTGGTGAAAGACGTCATGGGTTTAGGGTGTATTGAAGCTAAGTGTTTTTTACTACGTACGTAGTTACTGGAATGGTTTTAGGGGCTTTAAGAATCGTCATTTAAATTCTTGTAAATCCTACTAATATTATAAACGCGAAAGTTTGTAAGTATGTATGTATGGATGGATGTTTGTTACTCTTTGACGCAAAAACTACTGAATAGATTTGAATAAATTTTGGTACACAGATAGTTTATAATCTGGAGTAACATGTAGGATAGTTTTTATCCCGATTTTTATTTATTTATTTAACAATTTATGTACACACAGAAGATATCACAGGAAATTAACATAAAATAACAATTGAGTACAAAGGTACTGCTTATTTCTTTAGAAATTTCTGCCAGCAGACCTGCTAAAGGAGAAATGATGAAGAAATGTAGACGATAGTGTGTGAGAATAGGAAAAGAATAATGTGTAATGTGCCTTAACTAACTTAACCTAAAATAATAAAATACACATACATAAATAAAGAAATATAGATATATACTTAAATAAATACATAATGCTAAGATACATAAACAAATAAAATACATAATTATGTATATAATGAATCATACTAATAATCATTTTATGTTCCCATGGGATAATTTTTAAGTTGTAGCGGGCGAAGCCGCTGGCAACACCTAGTTATGAATATACCAACATGCCATGCGACCGATGGGATCAGCAAAATTGACTCATATACAATTTGAGCTAACCTTACTCATCATCATCATCATCAGCCTTTAATGTTCCCACTGCAGGGACTCAAGCTTCCTCTCTAGGAGAGGGAACCTTTTTTTGTGATTTATTTCAGGTTAAATATCAGTGTACACACGGCTACACATCAAGCTATACAAAACCAGTTAATCTTGGCCTCACTTTACTAGATCTTTTCGCACAATGAACGATCAGATTATACTGGTTTTGTATAGCTTGATGTGTAGCCGTGTGTACATCAGTGAATAAAATTTTATTAATGAATTTACGATACCAAAAAATCATTCCTCATATTATGTAGGTATTCCATACTAATTGCGTCAGCCGATGTGATATTTTGTTTGGTAAACCCAGTCTTTTTTTCTATCCATGTTAATGGGGAAATTTTTGTATTTCTTTTTCAAATTTTAGGATCTAAGGTAAGGAGATAAGGGACGACAATGGTCGGATAGATAGGTAGACAGACAGACACACGAGTGGCCCTTTAAGGGTTCTGTATTTTTATCCCGTCGGGGCCGGCCTCGACATAAAGGGCGAAGAAGGAACATGGGTGGTTTTTAGTCAGAAGAAGTTTGACACTCCCTTTCGCTCTGACCCAGAGCGGGAATAACCCCCTTTTTTTTTTTTTTTGGTGGGTGGAAAAGTGGAAAATCATCGAATGACCCCCCCCCCCCCCGCTCTTGGGCAGAGCGAAGGGGAGTGTCAGACTTCTACTGACTAAAAACCGAACCCATGTTCCTTCTTTGTCCTTGCGCCGAGGCCACGTAATCTAGAACAAAAATCCGCGGCCCCGACGGGCAGTGGGAATAACCCCATATTTGATGATTGAAAGGACTGAAAGGTTTCTTCCTTTTGCGGTACGGAACCCTAGAAGCATTGCAAAATTATTGCACAGACTTGTTACATTGTCAAATGTAGGCTTGTCACGTAGTCGGCCTACTTCTGATAACAGTATCAGAGCATTTGTGAGAGTATAATATGTTTGTGTAAGAGAAAATACAGATATTAGGGTCAACTGGCGACAATATGATAATTTTCTGTTTGTTCTTCCATTTTTGGACGCTTTTTAAATGGAAAATTCTGTGCTCACCTTGAATGCGCAGAGAAAACGTAAACATATAAAAAATTAAATAAGTAGGTTATCGTTTCATACATAATATTTACTTAGTTTCAAGACTTTATTTATTATTTGGTTTATATTGATTTCTTTAATTAAGCTGTATGTCCCGGCTGTTATTCGTAAAACTTTGACAGTCGTTATGGGTAGGTACTTATTCTGTGAGTTGTCGACATAGCTCACAGAATAAGTAAGCTGAAGTGGCAGTGGGCCGGCCATATTAGTCGCAGAACCGATGACCGTTGGAGTAGACGTGTTCTTGAGTGGAGACCGCGAATCGGCAAGCGTTAAGGTGGGACGCCCGCAGGCTCGGTGGAGCGATGATCTTCGCAGAGTGGCTGGTAACAACTGGATGAGAGTTGCCGAAAATCGAGATGAGTGGCGTAAGATTAAAGAGACCTGTATCCAGCAGTGGATTGCAATAGGCTGATGATGATGGGTAGTGTTTTACACAAGAGATGTCGTGTTACCCAGTACTAACTGGGTTGTGGAGGTTAGATACACAGTCATTGTTCCATGTAAAATACTATTATTTAGCTGCTTCCAGGTAGACTGGAAGCCGAACCCAATATTGTTGGGAAAATGATAGATAGGGCTGCAAATCTTCCCGTCGGGGCTGTGGATTATCGAAAGGTTAACGCGGCTCTGACACAAGGGCGAAGAAGGAACATGGGTTTGGGTTTTAGTCAGTAGAAGTCTGACACTCCCCTTTGCTCTGCCCAAGAGCGGGGGGGGGGAGGGGTTGGAATTCAATGATTTTCCGCCCACCACTGCACGTTTAGAGTCGCCTCGTGTCAGGGCCTCTGGCAGGTTTTGTTCCCTATTGTAATGTGTTGGAATTCCCTTTTAGGCATTTGTTTTTGTATATAGATAAGCCAATTATTTTAGTTTTCGTACAATACAATGTATTGATAAGATTGTGTGTCAAGTATGTTATTTAGATTGCTGTTAGATTGTGTTAAGTCATAGATTGTCATTTCTTGTGTTGAATGAGTGCATTCAAATAAATAAAAACACGAGACATGACAATCTAATCTGATCGAAGATAACCTTATTTTAAGCGATAGTCACACCTACCTAAACGTCACGTAGGTTAGTTTTGTTCATTCACAAAGAAACTAAAGAAAAAATATTTAACCTAGTTTGCATAAATAAAACGAACCATTAGAAATTATATCCATGTGGATCCATTAAGTCACACCACAGTACAGAAAATTCCCAGTACCTACTCATTGTAAAATCATAAGGAAGAAATAAAGAAAAAGTATTTATTGGTCTCACACAAGACAAACAGATTGATAAAAAGTAAACATAAAGAGAAACACTTAAAAATAGCTACATAGTAAAGTTTTTAATTTGGTTTTGTTACTCTTCTAGCTTTGAAAGATTTTTATTCAATTAATATCTTAGCACTCAATCTTGAATCTTCGGGGAGAGCTAATACTACCTTTATAAGGGAACAATGATTGGATATGACATTGGTATAAGCCACAAGGGATAAATGGCGTGACTACTGACTGTAGCTTAGAATAACAAGTAAATACTTAGTAAATACCCTTGATACATTCAGTTTTTCCTTTAATTGTCTGCCAACCTCTTACTGTATTATTAATGTTTTGTAGGTATGTACCTAGGGTAACCAAGAGTGAGTGAGCGACTGATAATGGAGTTAAAAGACACAAATGCCCAGTAGGGTAATTTGTAAGACTATGATGATACATAAACATCACACCTGTAATCTAGAAAGGCTATGCTGGAATGTAAATGCCTATGGGTCCTAGAGTACCCTTATACATTTGACCAGTACACAAATTAAGACTTCGGGAAACACTCTTATAGTCGAAAAGCCGAATAACTCTTTACCCGACCTGAGAATTTAATGAAATCATAGTCTGCCATTAAAAACTTCTCGGCCATAACCGGTGCATCAAACCCATTGAAGCCCTCGCACTAGGAAATTAAATACATAATTCCAACATAAATCGTATTAAGTCGCCATAGGAGTCTACGTGAACGTGACTAACTCCGAAACGTGATCCTTGCAATACAAACAAGACATTTACAAGAAAAAAAACCGGGTTTTAAATTATGTCATAATATTTATGAGCCGTATTAGGGTTGCTAATAAGGTGTGGTTTTGCGTAGGATGTAAAAATATTGCATTTTTTTTAAATATTCAAAAAATAAAGCGTAGGTTAGATTAGATCGTAGACAACCCTTGTTTGGGTCCAAACCTACGAACAAAACACGTGAATCGCTGCCATTTGTACGAGGTCACCGTTTTGTGATCATTTTATTGGATGCGAAATTATTTGCATTCAAGTTTGGCGTCGAGGGAGTCCCCCGTGTCATTGATTTCCAAACAGCACTGTAAAACAGTGATTAGAAAAAACAAAATGAGGTAAATATAACATTTTTCCTTTTAACTATTCATTGTGAATTATTCACTGGACTTTCTGTTTATCAATTTAAAAAAAAAGTAATTTTAATTAAAAATTAATATATTTATAATAAGTCTATAATTACCAGGAAAAATTGTATGTTTTCCTTTCTCATTATTAATATACAATCGGGCCAGTATTTCCCCGAAAAGATAGGTTTCTCTTATTACATATATTATGTCAACATCCTATGCGGAAAAAAGTAAACAAAATAATGATTCTAGTCATCAAAAGTGCGAAGAATTCGATTGTTTGTATAAACGCCACAATAAAAGACATTATGATAATAGATAATAGAAAGATAATGATAACCAGGACAAATTATCGGTGCAAGTGTGTCAAATGTATGTTGCAGTTATTTAGCGAAATCTGTCATTTCAATTTTATTTTTTGGTAATAAATAAATATGTACTAGATGCGAGATGCGTGGGACCGGTCAATGTGGCGACACTTAAGGGAGGCCTCGGTCAAGCAGTAGACGTCATTCAGGTGAAATGATGATGATGAAATATGTGACGTAAATGGCATGTGAACTGCAAAACTAAGTTTAAGAACAACATCTGTCTAGAAAGTTACCTTTTGGATTTCTTTCTACGTATAATAGAATCGGCCTCCTCAAGTCTTTCATTACTACAGTAAGTACAAACGCCATGCAATTTACCCGAATCTGTCAAATTTTCCCAATAAATCTTGAATCCAATGCGTTAGCGATAGAGTTGAAAATATATTATATTACCTATTATTAGAAAATTGACAAATTATAGTAGCTTGATATGCTGGCGTATGTACCTAGAAAACACTCTGTTCTTTTTTGTCTGAGGTACTACCAAAGTAATATAAAATAGTCTCTTGTATGTGTAATTTAATTTGAATAGCACAGTTACTCTTTTAACACACAAGCAATACTAAAAAAAGGGTATTGCACAACGATAAAGATTCATTACTAATCCTTCTTAATAAATTGCCTAAAACATTTAACCGAATGCCATTTAATTCCTAACTAATTGAATCGATGATTAAAAGTCACTTCGATAATAACTAAATTAATTTTCCGTAACGACAAATTAATTTTATTATTGTGATACAAATTAACCGTAATGTTGTAAACAGGATAATTTGATTGAGAGGCGACATCGACACGGCGCCACTAGGCCTCGTTCATAGTCTGGGACGATGCGATTTGCGTCATGCGACACGCATGCACGTCACTTCGGGTGAGCACTGGATGCAGTGTCTGTGGTTAGGGTTTACCCGTCGATGCACTGGGACGATACGTAGGTCTCGAGTGAATGCAAATAGCGTAATGAAACCAGCATGACTGAAATATATTTCTCGGCATCTTGTAAAGCCAAATCAGAGGCCCATCGGTGGTATAAAACTCTGAAAAAAGGGTAAGCAACAACTACACGATATATAAGAAATTGGTATACTCTACATAAAATCTTTGACTTGTCTCCTCCTTAGGCGCTGTCGTAATAAATGCCTGTAACAAGAGTTACAGTCCCAAGCGTAACCAAGAGTCTTGTGTCTTGTGGGAATCTAGAATTTTTTCCTCAATGTCCGATCCAGTGAGATGTCTACAACATTATGAATATCTAAATCACATTAGGCTGATATTAACGTTATCTCAGAGATAAGTAAGTGCTCTGACCGGGTTACACTAGTTTTTCTAGGTACCTATCATAAAGTGTTGCCTAAATACGCTGGGGGTGATAGATAGGTATTTATTATAAGCTTGCTATGACAGACTTTTATGTATGAAATGTAGAATGAATGGTTTTTTAATCTATTGCATAGATTCTATCGCGGGCCTTGTTGAGTTGAGCGTGGAGAGCGAATCCAGAGATTTCCTAACAAAAATATTCAGTTCAAGATTCAACCAGGTTGCTATGGTTACGGAAAATAACAAGGTTGTCAACTGAGGTTGTCAAATTAAATAATTGTTTGTCTCTCTGCTTTCTCCTTCTAAAATATTCTTACTCGTATAATTTGTGTACAAAGTGTTTTAAATATGAATAAACAAAGTGCATTTATTAATGAAGAAAGTCACGAAAAAATAGTGAAAGAAAATTAGTGAGGAGTGAGTACTCTATAAACATTCATTTTATTATTAGTACGCATCTATCATAAGTTTTATTGGTTTCTGCGAATCGGTCTAAAACGATTCGTTTTCTTATAAAATATCTAAAATAAAATAAATAATTTTCATATTTTTCAATGTTATGACACTTACGTCAGGCTGTCAATACTTTTTCTTTTAAATTTTCTGTCATAGAGTTTCTTACTAGCTTACTTAGGCTGAGTTGCACCAAAAAAGTCGTAACAAAAACTTTAACTTTAACGACTTTTTTGGTGCAACTCAGCCTTAGGCTGAGTTGCACCAAAAAAGTCGTTAAAGTTAAAGTTTTTGTCAAATTTGACAGTACTATATGGGGTATCTAATAGAAAAATTATTACAAATTTTTTTTTGCAAACATTCAAACAAAGTAAGTACCTATTATATTTATTGCTTTGTCTACCTATAGCACGTACCTATTATTTTTTGGTTGAACAATTACATAAGATGAATATCCTTGCAATGCAATCGTATAATCAGCCACCAAGCTACGTTTTTAGAGACTCGAAATCTTGGCAAGAAACATTCGTCGTTCCATGTGGAAAAACGATCGGCTCTAGGTAATCACACTTTTCTTTTCATCGCTTTCGTCATCAGAACTGGTTTCTGCGAGTATTTCTTGGAGCAGGCACATGATGTCTAAAGGTTATATTCAACGCGTTTGACAATAAAATTGAAAGACAATTTAACATAAACTATAACACTAACCAGCGGAAAGTGAGTGGTTGCAGTTACCGTTAAAGTTATGACGTCATTTAACTATTTGTCAAATCGCGCAACTCATTGTTGGCATAACCGATACAAAACTGAAGTTTTGATGTTTGTTTGACGTGCCATTTGACACAAACTTTAACTTTAACTACTTTTTTGATGCAACTCAGCCTTAGTCTATGAAGGTTAGTTTTGATTTATATAATGTACATCGCGCGAAATTCGAAGATCAAACTCTTAATATCGTTATTTTTGTTCAAATTTTTTGAATGAATAATTATTTTGGTGTGTAATTACACTAATAATACCTAATTATTTATATCTATTATTGCATAAGTTGATAAAAAATGCTATGCTATAGATTTACCGCGGCAGTCTCCGAGTGCCACACGTTTTTTTAACACTGATATGTCAATTGCGCAGACATGCTCTTGAAGATCAGATCAGTCACAAAGTGAAACGGACAAACATGAGTTTAGAATTATGTCGCGACACGAAACACAAAACGCATCTGATTTTTCTGTGTCCCTGTCCCAAGAAATGTCAATGGTCTATCTGTGTGTCAAATTAAAGGGTGTCGACCATAAAACTGAACTTGTATTCTATATACTTGTGTCGAGTAGGTAGGTATTGAGTTTTGTATAGGACAGGCGATTTTTATTTTTCGAAATTTTTGTTCAATACATCAAAATTTTCAGTCTGATGGCCGGCTTTTCAAACATGACCATAAATTGCCGTGTATGCTTGAAGATAAATGGTTTTTTAAATGTTAGAACAAAGATAAGTAAAGAAGAAGAAAAGAAGAGGAAGACGTCACACATGACACTGAGGGCTTCAGCGCAAAAACTGTCAGCAAAGCTACGTATTAGGTACGTGAGATGCACGAAAAACCCACGAGAAAAACCTACTCACGGAATTAATTATAATAATATTCCACCCAGTTTTTAACTGTATAATTTAATTAGGTTGACGCATCAAGGAAAAATATTAAGTTAGGCAATAATAAGTACAAACGGACTTTGCGTTACCTACAAGTTTGAGATAATATCGTCAGAGATGCGCCCCGATGATTTTTAAACGCGGGTCTTGTTTCTAAGATTTTTTATTCTGTCCATATAATAATGGAATCCCAAACAATAACAATCAAATTACGATAGACGTACGTCTATCGTAATTTGATTGTACATTTCACATCATACAACAATAGGCAAGATTTCTGTGGCTCATATCAACAAAAAAAAATCCTAGTTGTTGTAGAATCAATGCAAACGGTTGAAGACAAATGGTCCTACCAAAAGCTCTATTATCTGCTTAGCCTTTACCAACTAGGTATATTGGGGTCGTCTTACTGGTTACAATTAAATTCCAATATTTTACAATTAGCAACTGCCTGTTGGACCTCCTCAATTCACTTAGTACTAGGTAATAGCAAGAGGTATTGCTCTTGCTAAAACTAACTATCAGACTGTAACGATAGTCGCAGTGACAATGATAAAATAAAAGAGAATCAAAAGTCGAAAGACCAAAAGCCATACCAAAAAATCTCATGTATCAAAATCTAAATTTTATAGAATAGAATAGAATAGAATAGAATCTTTATTTGCTTAGAATGTAGGTACATAAAAATAAGTTGTTGACATTATACAATAGAATCCATGTACATTCTGCCTTAATATAGCATGCAAATGTAATACATAACACTCGGATTATAAGGATATTACAAAGAATTATCATTCAAAAAGTCCTGCACAGAGTAATAACATTTGTCTACAAGTAATTCTGTGAAACGTTTTTTGAATTTTTGCAACGGTAAGTTTTTAATTTGGTCAGGTATTTTATTAAAGATTGCTGGGGCCATACAAATCACATTTTTCTTTAATAAACTAGTTTTATATACGCCCGTGCATAGTAGATTTTTGTATTGAGTTCTCATAGCTGTACTTCGTTTTCTAGTTTCTATTAAAGTTGCAAAAAGACATCGATTTGTTATTACAAATATTGCCAATTCAAGGATATAAAGACATGGGAAGGTTAGTAGTTTATGAGACTTAAATATAGGTACGCAGCTGTCTGTTACTTTAAGTCCAAATATAGCTCTCAGACAGCGCTTTTGAGCTTTGAAAATGCTTTCTCGATCACTACAGTGACCCCAAAATATTATACCAAATCTTAAGATAGAAATTACTAGACCATGGTAAGCCACAAGTATTGTCGATAAATTTACTTTTTTCGATAGGTTATGCAACATAAACGCGGCTGTGCTTAAACGTTTACATATATCTTCTGCCTGCGGCTTCCAAGTTAACTGGCTGTCAATTATGATTCCATATAGTAATTATTTTCATATTTTTTTACAATAGGCATCACAAATTTGATTTTTGACTAAGGAATTTTATTTATAGTATAAAAGTATGATTAGTGAATTACTCCCTAAACATGGTGTTCACAAAACCGGTTCAAAAGCCGTTCTGCTCAATCTGTCAGTTGATTTTGACAGTTCGGCTGACTTCATATCGTGGAGGTTTCATTACAATTCCTACTTAACCTCTCAGCTGTCCAAATGTCAAGTGACATAACAAAAAACATCGTTGAATGAGGTTATTGTCGATTTTATAAAATTACTCTGAAACTCTGTTTTTGTTTACAAAAGAGTTTTTGTAGGAGCTAATATGATCGATAAGTGTAGACAATTAAAACAAAGTTTGATTTTGACACAGCTTGGTACGGGATTCCATATATCAATGAACATTGTCTTTTAAAACAAAACTGAGATTGAGCGATTCATACTAAATTACCTTGACGAGTAAAACATACATGATTATGTTGACAAGAAACTTTTCCATTTCCACCGAAAATAACACATTAGTCATCTATTACGACACCCATTGAGAGAACCGTCATATCACAAAGACCGTGTAGGGGTTCTACATATCAGTAGAACGTGTGGGGGTTCTACATATCAGTAGAACGTGTAGGGGTACTACGTATCAGTAGAACGTGTAGGGGTACTACGTATCAGTAGAACGTGTAGGGGTACTACCGTTTATTGCCCGTGGTCCACCTGCGTAGTCCACCTGGGTGTACCACGGGCAATTATTCTTGCCCGTGGTCCACCTGCGTGTTCCACGGGAAATTATTTTTGCCCGTGGTCCACCTGGGTGTACCATGGGAAAGAATTTTTGCCCGTGGTACACCTGGGTGGTAATTATGATACCTAACCTTTGTAAAGGTACTTTAATCCTAGTATTAGCACAAGAGTACTAGGCGAGCATAGGTTACAAGTAGTATCTATTTAAAATATTCTGGGTAGGTGAACCAAAATAAATCAATGCCTGCCAGGGTTCCGAAATTTGTTCGAAGGAGTAACCGTGGCCCTGGAATTCAAAGGGCATAAGAAGGAACATAAATGGGTTTTAGTCAGTCAGAGTCTGATACTCCCTTCAGCTCCGCCCAGAGCGGGAGGAGAAAATCTTCTCGACCTAGCTCAAATAGTATCGAACCGAACCCAATGGGGCTCCATTATCAGAGATTCAGTTATTTCTGTATAAATTCAAATCGAGTGCTCCCGGTGAGGGAGCGTCTTTACACGATTCAGCTATGGTAGAGGCCGAACTGAATTTACCAATCGGCACAAGACAAATAAGAGCCAATATTAATAATTGCTTTATGTCACTTTTGTTCACAACTGTCGAATCGAACCGACTCGAACAAGAAGTGCCTCACACACACCTGAGAAAATTCCAAAGAAAATACCTCACTCACTACATACTTTATCTTCGCAATTACAAACAATGACATACCTCTAACGTTATCAAATTTCACGAATTCATAATTCAGGTTACGTCAAAGATAAAAGAGGTGTATACTTAATGACTACATAGATGCTGTGGAGCATTTTGTTATGACTAACTGTATTCGCAGAACTGACTGGTGAAATTTTGCGGTACGAGATGCAATGGTCTCGTATTGAGGAAGTTGCTATTGGTAATGTAAACAGTTGATAGTGAACGACGTCATGATGAGGCGACGCATTATAGGTCTTATTGTAGTTGTGTAATATTTAGGTTGCTATGGATCTATCAAATTTAAGGGCATGTGATGCGGAAGAATAAGAAAAATATCGTGAAAAATTTTATGAATGTGCATAATTATATAAACGATCGGTGGCTGTGTTAAGGATGTGATATGACAAGAAAGATGGTGTCCGATGAGATGACATGTAATACAGAATTATGGAAGAAGCAGACATACTGCGCTGACCCCAAATGAACTGGGATGAGGTCGAGAGAATGACGATAGATCTATCGATACTGTAAATAAGTTGGAGATAGCTGAGGATGAAAATGTGGATGTCTATAAGACTGGGTGGGGAACAAAGAAACTATGGGGGGACTGATTGAAAGATGAATAATAAAGGTAAAGGCCCCTATGAGTGTGAGTTATAACAGTGGGGAGATACAAAGAAACGATGAATGGCATGTGTGAAAGATGCAATGGCTAGAAAGACCAATACGACTGAGATCATCAATGAAAAGCAAAGAATGGTAGAAAAAGACATGCAAAGCCAACACCATATAAATGGGACAATGATAGGCGTGAGGAAAATTTTGTAACTTAAGGTTTCCAATATTATATAGAGGGCTATGACCTGACACCATTTTGCAAGCCTACGTCAGATAAAGTGCGACATAAGTTAATTAATCGATTTAAAAATATACTTATGGTACACTGAGACAAATTAGGTAAAGGAAAACCTCATTATGAAGCTTGGAAACTTGAACTTGTTCAAACTGGTCTGCTGGTTTTACTATTGCGTAGTGTTCAACAGTCTGTGGTGAGTGGTGGTTTCTTTGTCTATATGAAAAGGAGTTGTTGATAAGAATAATAAACAAAAGCTGCCAATATTGCAATTAGTTGTGTCATTCATTGCCTAGTAATTACTATTTTAGAGGAACATTAGTCTCCTGAATAATTAGTCGTAGTCGTTAATTTATTCTCTCTGAGAGCCTTGCATTGAATATTAAACAGTTAATTTGAAGTTTTTAAGACTACCTTTAAGGAACCTTTTATGAGGCCAAAGATATTAAAAACAGCGGAAGTCTAACAGACAAGAATACTGATGCCTGTTCAAGCACACTGGTCAAAAATTTTCAAGTAACTTTAGTAGGTACCTGTAGACATTGGAGATCCGTTTTCGCCTCTTTTTTTTGTTTTATATTATTATGTACCTACTTATTGAAACTAATAACAAGTTTTTAAAGGGAGCAGCGTGTTTAAGTTTATGATTATTTAAGTCATTAGGCCCACCAAAATCTATCCTTCCAGTATTTGGGTATTTTAGACAACTAACTTTAGTTTTATCATAGTTTTTTTTAAATACTATTGCATACCTTAATACCTTGTCACATGTTACTCATAAGCATAAGTTTGCAGATATGAAAATCGTTTTATTCGTAACTCACGGTTTGAATCACTGTTTCATATTCATACGCCATTTGAAGAAAAGCTTGGTTTGAAAACTTGATCAGAATTCAAACATACACCGGTGGCTGTCTACACTTCTACTGTACAGTCACATAGGCAAATCAATCGTTTGGCTAGACCTGTAGAATATATTTTGGTGTCTATAGATAGATTTATTCAAACGAGTAACTTTTGGTTATATTTAGACAAGCATCGCAGTATACTCGTATAGAGTACTGAATTTTTGTATGGAAATTACACCAGTGAAAAAGTAAAAAACTACATCAGTGGCCAGACTTTTCTCTCACAATTTCCATACAAAAATTGCGCATTTATTTTGAAATATAGCAATGACATCGGAAATATAAAAAATAGAATATTTCGTAATTGTAACGATGACAGACAAGATTTAAGAGCTGCAAAAGTTAACTGAGGATTACTACTTTCTTTTTAAGGGTGGGGTATCATCAAATAACTGAGCTAGTGGAGCGGAAGGGGTATGAGATTTCTATGGACTAAAAACCACCCATGTTCCTTCGTAGCCCTTTGCATCCGGAGCCGCAGTATTTCTTTCGGACAACCCGCAGCCCCTGCAGGAGGATTACTAATTGACAATCCCTTAGCCATATCATCTCCGATGACTTCCTAAGTTTTAAGTAAAAAAAATATTATTTATGGATGCTCCAACTGTGAAGATCAAGTCTTTCAGTTAATCTGTAGATGATCTACTGACTAATGAAGACTCTAGATCATCACAAATGATTTCACACAAACATAATTTGAAGTTCCGAATACGTCTTTAGATACTAGGCTCCAACAACATCAGACGATCAGAGCTATTTGCGTATTATTATCAGATCTTAATTTACAAAACATTTACAAATTAATCATTATTATTGATATCGATGTGTTTATGGAAAATCCTTTAATGTTTTGACGAGCGTTTGTTTTCGTCAAGATAAAGGGGTCGTGAACATTCTCTTTAATTGAGGGGAGAAATTAATTAGTTGGAATTAATTTCTTGATTCAGGAAATGGAAAACAATATTACTTGGTGATATGTTTAAGATAGTGACGTAATAATTTTTAAATGTGTTTTAAAAATATTATTATTTATGTGCGTAAGCCTGAAGAATAAAGGAAGCAAATTGATATTATCTCCTCTTCTATACCTATTTGATTTTTGATTGCTTAACTAATAAGTAGAGTTTTAGGTCCTTAATATTTGAAATTTATGTATTTTTTAGGCCCGGGTAGTATAGGCTATAGGTAGTATTTTTGTAGGATCATATCCGAAAGTGTTTTATTTATGTATGCAAATATTTTGTTTGGAAAAACCTCTGTCTTTAACAGTCGAATAGAAAATCAACAGAAACCAGTCACGACACGCACAAAAACCTAGTCAAGTTCCGGTTTTGACTCCAACTTACACAGCTGATAAAACCATCACTGAATTAACTCCCAACGAATTTTTAAACAAGACGTCTAAACATCAATAAATCACAACCAAAGAAAAATCCTCGAACGGTAAGTGGTGCTGAAAAATCAAGAAAGAAAAAAAAAAACAATTAGCAATATACAGGTAAACAAAGATAAAGTCTTTCCCCTCTCCGTTACACACACATGTGTGATTCATCGTACCGTACGCTACAGTGGGTCGGCGTCAGAAACTCGCGATCGCTCGTAGGATCAACTCGTGCGCAGTTTTACTATACAGAGTGATTAACTCCGATATTTTTTTCCTAACTTTTTCCGTATAATGGTATTACAAGCATTCTGTTTGTGATAGTGAGTGTTATATACAGTGCGTTGTGTACAAGTGCTGTGTTATTTAAGTTACAACAATGTTTCCTAGGATTCAAGGCTTGGTGAGTAATATCGTAAGTTTTTTTAACTTTTTTGGGTTGAGGCTAGATGTAAACTTGTTATTGTTTGCGTAAAAAGTGTTTCAGTTTAATCTTGGCCGTCATTCTGGTTTTCATTTGAATAAATTGATTAAACAAAAGCATATTCTTTTTGTAACAAGAGCTCTATGTCACACATACATATTTAAGTATTATGTTAATTCCTATCGATTTTAAAATTAAAAAGAAACAGAAGCAGAAAGTTCATTCACACGCCGGTTAATTACCAAAACCATTTTTTTAATACCACGTGTGACGTCCGGAGACCCTAAACACGTCCAGACAACTTTACCTTTTCCGGAACGGGTTTTAATTTCTTCAACGAATCCATCAATAACAAATAATTATAATAATAATAATATTCCACAACTATCACACAACGCCATCTAGTCCCAAGCTAAGCAGAGCTTGTGTTATGGGTACTAGACAACTGATAAACATACTTATATATTTCTAAATACATACATATTATAGATAAATTACACCCAGACACAGAACAAATGATCGTGCTCATCACACAAACATTTGTCCTGGGTGGGAATCGAACCCACGACCTCCGGCATAGCAGTTAGGGTCACTAACCACTAGACCAACAGGCCATTATTTATTCATCAATATTGGATTTTAAAGAAAAACTCGGTTCAACTTCAAACCAAGGTCATTGGACCATACGAAAGATGCATGTTAGACCATGGCCAGATGGCAAACGGGATGCACATGCAATCCATATGGTCGATTAAACAAGGCTTAAGTGGCCAGACTGTAAATTGTACTTTTTATGGTAATGGAGACGAGGATATTTTTATGCCATGTGCAAGGCAGAAAGTCGTGGAATTATTGATTCAAAAGAAATGAGATCGTAATAAAGACAGATGTTTGAGTATTGATGAAAACAAAGAAATCCTAAAGCAGGAGTAAGTAGACAATGCACGTAAAGCGTTAATTGCAGTAAGAAAACAACTAGTAGACAGGTTAATGAAGCTCTAGTTACTACTTAAAAATCTTTTGTTCCAAATTCCAACGAAAAATAATGACACAAAGCTCAGTAATGTCTTTGTTGAAACCATTTTCCTGCCCATTGTGAACCAACCTCATTAAAAAGAAAGGATGCACCAAATAAGTCTACTAGAAAGTTCAAATCCAAGTGAATCATAATATGAAATGGATTATCGTATGAGTATATATGACCTATTTAATAACTTCGATCTTGCAAATTGGAGACTAGCAATGCCGATCACGTTCCAATGATTTCACCTTAGTGAATGGTCGAGGAAAGACCACGTGCGGAAGACACGTAGACAGATAGTAACAATAATACCACACTTACTCTCGATTTACAAGATAACTCATAAGGAAATACGTTGATTAAAGCAACCGTGATGAGAATTGTAACAGCACCGGTTATGAACAATAATATACATGTAACTGATAGTGCAGTAACAATTTAGGTCAAGTTTGATGCTGTAATAGTTACGTAAGAGGAAGTATGCTTTATTATTGTTGAGGAAAAATTACAGGTTAGTGGTTACGATTTAGATCACAGAGAATTCTTTTGACAGAGAAGTTGATTCCATCAAAGACAAGAAATATTTTTGTTACACGAATGTTAACTACATACATTCGTGTAACAAAAATATTTAAATAATTTTAACTTCCGACAGGAGATGACCTAGAATAAGACAGACCAAGGCAAACTTTGAGAAACCATTGAACCTGACATTGACATTATAAAGTTATCTAGAGACTTCCGATTCGAATCTGATGATGATTACGTATAAGACAATAATGATGATGATCATACCAGACAATTTATTGATCAATTATAACAATCCAACACGTAGGATAATTGATTGCTTTATCTTCTTAGTTTATCAGAAAATCCCAACACAACTCATGTTGCAAAAGAAGATATGCCAACAAATCAATACAATGGATCGACGCAACGTAATCCTTTGTACCATTGACAACCATTTTCCTCTTATATTAAATGCTCTTGAAGTTTTCTATTGCTTATTCTTTGTGCGATAATCTCTAGAGTCTATCTGGTTTTACCACGAATGCCAGGATTTTAAGGATTTTGATTTTAATGGTAACTTTGAAAAATTCTAAAGCCTCAAAAATGTACAGAAATATGAATTTTCTATCGTTCAGTTAACAATAGGTATTTATGATCAAGTTCTTTTGTGGAATTTGTTTTTTTAATGAAGACGCTAAGTTTAGCAACTTGCCACTTAAAAACTTTCAGGGTAATGTCAAAAGATCTTTTACTTTCCAAAGCTTTTAAAATACGAAATGATGTTATTTGATTTCGAGAAAGATAAAAGGCGACGTGAAACTCCTCAAGTAGAAAACAGAATGAAAATAATACCAGCCTTCCAATCATGTGTAAATATGAATGTATCCCTTCCCTTTATGAAGTTCAATGGAATCTTTAATAATTCCCAGACAATTTAGGGATAGCTCGCCAGTTAGTCACAAAGTACTGACTCATTGCTTGAGTGACTCAAATATCTT
This sequence comes from Diarsia mendica, assembly GCA_949316265.1. Lineage (NCBI taxonomy): Eukaryota > Metazoa > Arthropoda > Insecta > Lepidoptera > Noctuidae > Diarsia > Diarsia mendica. The sequence goes on along the minus strand of OX438904.1, from coordinate 21,152,543 downwards.
CTAAATGTTTTATGAGAAAACGTTATTAATCGGATGTCGTCGGAATTAGCTGGTTCCTTAACTTTATGATGTGATCAGTCTTGAAGTTTTAACCTTGCTTTAATGTCATGGTACTTAACTTTGTCTTGATATAACCCTCAGATTCAATTATATTTTGGAATCGAATGAAACTTACAAAAAAAAAAACTTAATATTCTAACCGTACGTTTAACAAATTCCATTACATGTTTATATACCCCGATGGCCGTATCTGTTGAACCAATTATAGAAACAATTCTTTTAAATGAACGTCTGGCTCAGTACATTGGCTAGACCTTTGATGATTTGACTCCTTATTCCTATAGTACTTATATCTAATTTTATAAATGTCACGTTTCCATTTTATTCTTTCTCTTTCAGTATTAAAGGATCATCTTTGTTACGTTTGACACTAATTTCATAAGTCTCGTCATTCAGAAATCTAGATCCATGTCAATTCAAAATGTGGGTCACTAGTCGGCGGAGAACATCACAAAGAGATTTTCTCTTTGTGTTTATGATAAAGAAGGCTCTTGCTTTTATTAAGCCGTATGTTGTTCTAACTGATAAAAATGACAAAGAAAATGTTGAAACTTCTTTAGCTGTCTGTGAGTGCTAATGTAAATAAAGGTGATGCATTCGTCACTGATGAAAATATTCAAACCAGAATTACGAAGCCCAGAACCAGAAGAAGTTGAATTTGTAGTAACGGAAGCTACAAAGCAAAATTTTAGATCCACAATAGGAAATAAAAAGACGCATCTTCAAACCTACGCTTGTTGAGTAGTTTCTTTGTTAAATATTTGTTAAAGATTCAGTCAGAACAAGAACGCAAACACTTAAAGACCAACAGAAGACAGCTGTTTATGATTTTAATAAAAAAATCTTGCGAAGGTCAAAAAATACAATGGCGGAAGGATGTTTTGATGTTGATCAGATACCAGTTTACGTTTGTTTTCAATACTAAATACGTAGTTGACACAACTTTTTGAAGGTCTCCCCCATACGATTTATCATTGGAAAAAAATACGCCTACCCGACACCTCCCTCGCATTAGTTACCCCACATACTCCACTAAACCGATCGATATCGTGTATTGTATCCAAAACCAGCAATTTCCTTACAGGAAATCCATTCGAGTTGATAATTACGTTTCAGAATAAATTAACTCTAATAGCCATTACTATTCTTTGTTAGAAAAACTTAATCAGACGTATAATGATTCTTTTTGTTTCATAAAGAAACGGTAGGTTATGTTAATCTTCGGGAAATGCTCTTGATACTGACTTCTATGGCAAACTGTCGTTTTATGTATTTGTTATTGATCTTTATTAGTCATTAAACATTAATAAGCACCTAAATAATGTAGTGTTAGTGTTAATAAGGGTGAGAATGCTAGTGCCTTTTTCTTTAAAATGTTAATTTTGATTGGATTTCTTCTATTGCTTTTTTTATTGAGTAACAGTATTTTCATATTCTTCGATACGTTTACCATTTGCCTCCAATCAAACCGTTTTATCTAAAAAACTATAACTTATGTTCCAATGTGTAATCTGATTACTGTAAAATAAATATTACAAAAATGAATGCAATGTATTTTCTTCAGTATCTACTAAGTACAAAAGAAAGAAAATAATATTATGACTGTCAATACAGTTTTTATGCTGACAATGTCACGAACAACGCAGTTGCAAATCTAACCTTGTTGCCTTTTCTTTTTATAAGGCAGGTACTGGTTTTTATCATAATACTTTGTTATTCTCATAAACAGATTCTCATAAAATAGAGACGCACCTACCAGTCGACGCACAATTTAAAACATCATTAAATTAAAATATGATATTTATTTGAGAATATGCATAATAATTATTAATAGACAATATTTTGGGGGTCGGTCGTCTTGCCGTGTGCAGCTGAAGACCAGTATTTTAGATGGAGTGACTGTCGATTTGACCTTCACAGCCTATTTATTGGGTAACACATACAAATCCTAAAGTTAGACCTATAAGACCGCCCATTGTGTCACCCAATGTGAAATGTATTGTATGTATTCTAAGCCTCTGACACTTATTTTTCACCTCTCCGTCAGAAAAAATGAATTTCAAAATACAGATGTTCACACACGATCGATGCAATATAAGCCAGTTGATAATCGACCTACTATAAATACGACATACGCAAATAGGAGTTAAGTTACATAAGCAATGTGAACGAAGCACTTGCAATAACAAAAATCAGCTGTGCATTATATAAACTAGTTCGTTATTTACGCCATAGTAATTATATTGTGTGTAATCGGCATTAAACAGATGCAGAAGATCAAGTAAGTAGAGTTGCGTTTTAAAGTTCAGAAGTCACTAGAGATTTTATGACGCAAATACATAGTAAGTAAATATTTACTAGACAGACTGATAAGATGATACAGTACCTATGCAATTTGTATTCGCAATTACGTGTAACTGAAAATATTGAAAATCATCTTCAGTAACACGTGGAAGTCCGAAATGCAGTCTGAAGACCGACAAATTGGTACAGTTCACAAACTGAATTCTGATATTATATTTCCGGAGTTGTGAATTAGATTTGCTATGTCGTACAAAATTTTGTTCGAAATTTTATGGTCTGTACTGCTTCAAGGATACAGGAATTTTCCAGTAACAGCCACAGAGTCAGGATTTGTGGCAATAGAATCACCTCCTATTACATTCCTAACCTTTTCGGGTTTGATGTTATGCTATTTAAATCTATTTACACATTGACCCAATACTAAGTCTCCACTGACATCATAATTATGATCAAAATCAACTATATTATTATGTTTGTCTATGTTCGACATGAGATGTTTCTGACGTGGAAATGGAGTTGAAATAGTCAACAAAATCAATTTATTAACAGGAACTGGATGATTGAATATTAATAGTTTGCTATCTTAATGACAATATCAATATTTAAGCAAAATGGGAATATAATGGTGTCATACATTGTGGTTTTTGTGGTCAAGACACCGAATATTTTGAAAGGTAGCTTGTTTATAAAAGGTCGCGATTTTTCAAATTGTTTAAATGTCTAAGAACGTACAAAAGTGAACTCTAAATTAATATACCAAAGGCAATTACCTACAACATGTTTAGTGAAAATAACCAACATAATTGAGGAAAGGCTAAGCAAATGATGATTATGTTAAATCGATATAAAATGAAAATTACTAATATTCCGACCCTGCTAAAAATACCACAGATGGATGGATACAAAATCAAATTCGTTACGTATTCTCAATCATAAACTATACAAAAATGATTTGTGAAGACCACTCGTTCAATAAAATCATAAAAAACTAAATAAACCATAATAAAACCAATCCATAAACGGTGTCGTGCGAATGCATTCGTGCGTCATTGCTGTCCTTGTAATGGTAATAGGTCTGATAGTGGATAACTTAGCTGAGTTGGCTTTTTTAATTAAAAACGTTTGATACTGTGCTGATTGTTGATTGTTTGTGTAGAAAATATTATAATAATATACGGAAAGTAAGAAAGCCAGAAAAGTGTGAAATTAGAACTTATAGAAATTATGTACCTACCATTATTGTAAGATTATGTAAGGGTAAATCTCCGGAACAAACGACAATGACTGAATGAATGACCAATTCTAAAAATTACTTCATTATCACATTATTCGTGGGTAAAGTACTGTTTTCACAAACGAAGAATATGTTGAAAGAGACAAAAATCCTGAGTGATTGTGTTGGACCATACTTAAAACCAGTGTCTTTCAAAAGACACACAAGATTCATTTAAATGCAATCTATCTAAACAAAATAGACAAAAAATTATGAGTGTTCAAATTAATATAACTGTACTCTCTAAAAAATATCTCCAGATTCTTTCTTATCATTGTTGTCACGATTTCAGAACTTCTCAAATTCTCCCTAAAAATGCAATACTAAGCAAAACTCTAAATGAAGAACACATAAGTTTCCAAACATTGGGCCCACGGTAAGAAACTCATTATTATTTGTATCTCGTCTATGACATTCGATTTTTGAATTTGCCTTCAAAAATCGTTGTTTGAATACAAAATTTTGTTGCCAGACTAGAAAAATAAAGTTTCGTTAAGCCTTGTTATGCCTCATTAGTAAAGTTTATGTTATGTTAAATGGTACATTTGAATATCAAACATGGCCGAAAAATGCTTGTTATTATTACATACATAATATCTATTCCGAAATACCAACTAATGAATCTATTTCCTTCCTTCAGTGCGGAATACCAAATAGTTTCCTTAAATGTTGTATTTGGCAAACACTCATTTACTATCAAATTACTACATCGTTAGTACCAATTAGAAATCGATAAATAATGGATCACCTTGTTTAAATGTATATCGTCGTTATCTACTAAAGTATGAATTATCATGTTAATGATTAGTTTACATTACTTCCTGGTTCTTACATAATTATTTACAAGTCCAAATAGATCAATACTGCCTCAATTACTCAAAATGTTGCTGCTGCTGTTGTTGTTGTTATTGCTGTTGTATTGCTGTTGTATTGCTGTTGTATTGCTGTTGTATTGCTGTTGTAATTGCTGTTGTTATTGCTGTTGTAATTGCTGTTCTTTTTTTGTTGTTTGTAGTCACAGACTCACAGCTTTGAAAGTGTATTTGAGTTTAAGGGTGAAATTAGCCAATAAAACGAAACGTTAACAACACCATAATATGCATACTGTGTTCAGTAGTAGTCAGTGGCAGAACTCATAATTGCCGAACGCTGTTAATGAGATATGTCTAACTTCTATGATAAAATCTGCTCTAGATAACCACTGTCCTCACTTGTATTTTGTAATTATATTGTACCTGCCCGTTTAGATCGGTGTCGATCAAAATGAAATAAATCACTATACGTTCACTATTAGGCTGAGGCTACATTAGGCCGCGACGCGACCTGCGACACATGAGCGATTAAATCAAGTAAATGAATGCTCACGTATATGGCTACACCGTACATCGCTCTTTTTTCTCTATATTCTCTTCGCTCTTCCAGTCGCATCGCAAATCGCTGCCTACTGTAGCCTCAGCCTTAGCTTTGACTCTGTCATTCAGATCCCACAGTGTAACTTTACCTTTACCGGTAACCAATATCGTTGAAAGGAAGTGTAGTAACCGCATCCTGATAGTTACGGCTTCTATATTATTTCAATATCTTTGATGATAACTGCCTTTTTATTATATGCTTCGTCAACTATACACATTGAACATACTGTTACAATGTCTGTTATTTAAAATATTGTTACATTGTTGTTATAAAACATAACATCAACAAAATGAACAGAGTTTATAGTGTAAACAGTATTTACATTTATTATATAATTATATATTATTTATTAAGAATATGTTCAATATTTTGTTGGCGTTTATTGCCTTGACTGATATTTTCTATCAGTTACATTATTTGATGTTTTGAAAATATCATCAACAAGTCATTTAGTGTCAACTTAAGGAATACTAACAGGTAAAACTTCGACTCAGTAGCAGCCGCTGAGTCTGGACTTGTGCCCCGTAAATAGCAATAGGCTCGCCCCCTATTACATAGGACTTAAACATAACTGCTGAAATGGTAATACCCAAGGGTGAACCTTTGGGTACCTAAACCACTGCCTAACCCTTCGGGGATTACAGGTGTGATACTGTGTGTATTTTAAAAATTGATCTTTACGAACTTTACAACAATAGTAGATTATTGCATCGAGCACAAATCTAATCTAACAGGCACGAGGGCATACCATTTTAATTCGAAGCCGAAGCACTCAAAATCAAATAGTATCACACTTTATTGTTTCCAAAAATATTGTCAAGCAAAATTAACAAAGTACCCGCCAATCACTTTTTTAAATTTCTTTCATTTTTAAATAAGAGATAGCAGCAATCATTTTTTTAAATTTGAAACAAGTAGGATAGAAACGAATAATACGTACGTAAAAAAAAGTATTGTTATCGGCTGGCTGAATAGAGCTAATCCATTGAGATTGGCACCTTTTGGTGCGATTAAACATAGTTGGAAGAAAACAAATTTTTCTTCCAACTATGCTTTAATTTCATCACAATCACACTAAAAACTCAGTACAAAGCGAGTCTTTATTGCTCTAGAGCAATAAAAATGTATGAAATTTCATTATTGCACAGTTTTTTTTTTTTTATCGCACCGGTGCCAATCTCAATGGATTAGCTCTATTCAGCCAGCCGATATCAATACTTTTTTTTTACGTACGTATTATTCGTTTCTATCCTACTACTTGTTTCAAATTTAAAAAATGATTGCCGCTAACTACTAATGAAAGAAATTTAAAAAAGTGATTTGGCGGGAACTTTTGGGGAACTTTGTTAATTTTGCTTGACAATATTTTTGGAAACGATAAAGTGTGATACTATCTGATTTTGAGTGCTTCGGCTTCGAATTAAAATGGAATCATTTGGCGACACATTAACTCAGGAAAACATTCTTCTAAATGAAGCCGACAGTGTTATAGAAAATCTTTTAACTGTTTGATATGAGTTTCTTTTATCTACTATTCCTTTGTGTAATAGTTGAAAGAAAAGTAGATTATGCACCTCGCCTTAAGTAATTTATATTGCCCTCGTGCCTGTTAGATTAGAGCCCTCGCTAACGCTCAGGCTCTAAATCAGGCACTCGGTGCAATAATAAATTACTTTGTGCTCGATGCAATAATCTACTATTAATGTCCACAAAATATCATTGACAAAACAATAGCATTGAATTTAATTGAACATCAACATCGTCAGTGAATGTTCTCCAATGTAAACCAGTAAAACCAGCTCATGCAATTAAATTGACAATTGGACAAGTTTTTAATTGAATTGATCTCATTTCGAATGCGTTCATTTGTTTTTGCTGCGTTAATCTGGTCTGAAGTGTGTTCAGGAAATGGAATGAAGGTTGACTTTAAAGCCCTTGTGTCAGTGATGACGATTAGCGGGGAGCGTGAGAGCAGTTGCGGGGCAGTGGAAACGGTCTCAAATCACGAGTTATGTGGATACCGACGGCTTTTCATAAATTATATCGATGTTACTAAAATACTTTTTTGCTATAGTAAATTTTTAGTTGAATATTTGCTTCTTAAGCCGTAAATATTGTATCTTACCCTCTAAGTTTAAAGATAGCAGAGGATTAGACATGCTATTTAAGAAGCTGCAGCTCTAACTTTGTTTATTTACTGAAATTTAGTATTGCTATTATGTGTTTATATTGTGATGCTATATATAAACGGAACCCAGTACGCGAGTTTATCTCTAACTTGGCCGGTATTTTTTTTTAATTTCACAGTATAAAGTCTGAATCTAACTAATGTCATACTTTAGGATTTTGAAAGCATTTTCAAATAGCATTGCATACAAAATTATCAGTAAGCTGTCTGCAATTAAATGAGATTAATAAGAATATTAATTTCCTACAACAGCGACAACCTAAAGGTCAATAGCAGATAGTAGAGTGTATTTAATTAACGATGTAAATTAATCCATGTCATTAAAGTAATTAGACTGATATCAAATAGACTCGTCATCGAATCTGAGGATTTTTATTGATTGTTGCTTAGTAACGAACAATAATAACTAATAATCGGTACTCGGTATGACCTCTGCATATCATAATTTAAATGGTTACAGTTTTTTTCCAATGTAACTCTCTGACTAGGTATGTTACTACGGTTGGAACGGTGGCTGGCGTTTTGATTAACTGACCGACTCCTTGACTGCAAAAGTGCCTGTAAATCGTTTAATTGAAACAAATACAGTTAGTGTTACTGTTTCTACAGTTGATTTAAAACAAATTTTATTAGTCAAAATACTAGGGTTTATTTAATTACCTATGATAAAACCACTTTAGTTCATCTCTAGTGGGTATGGTAATTTCATCTGGATAAATGGCGTGTTAAGAAACCCTGCATGAAAACTAGTTTAAAACAGTTAGTTTGAAGAAACTCGGTAAAAAATAAGGTCCTATTATGTGGAGCGGATGCATTGTGACTTTTAATTACTCCTGTCCTGTGGGATAATGGAACAGGTGGTCTGTTTATTTAAGGTGACAAAAAAGAAACCTGCAGATAATATATTTCTATAAAGAAGCGTAGATGGCTTGCCATGTGTTGTGGTTGGTGGGTCTATCAAAATAAACATTTATCTAAATCCTTTCAAAATCTTGTTAGTTGATCTCAGAAATCGTTCTTGCCTCTAACTTTTTTGTATTGTAAAATTAAATAAGCTACTATGTAGAGGCAGCAACGGCGTCTGGATTTCTCCCTGGTTGATGGCAATAGGCTTGCCCCCATTACATTGAGCTTAAACGTAACTGGTAAAATGTGGGGTGACCTCTGCTAAACCCTTGGGGCATTGCACAGGCGTGATGTTATGTTATTATACCTTACAATCTAAAACTATCATAGTTTCAAGACACGCTCGTTTTTTATGTCATTTCCACACAGCGCAAAATGATCAGTTCCAGTAATGCTCAAAAATGTTGACATCAGTAAAATATTCTTGTTTGTCAGGTTTTGTCACAATAAATAATGCTGTTTGCTCAAACACTGAAAAGGCCAGCAATTATGTAATTTGACGGGAAACGTTTCAACAGTCTCAAGTAGCCTTGACTTACCTTTTGAAGATGTCGCCTAAGTAACGAATATAATACTAACTTATTTATTTAAATATAGATAGAAAAATATGAAATACTTGTGTCTGGTAACTTCCTCGTCTTAAACATAATCTACATATCAAAAGAATTTCTAAAACAACTTATATGAGACATATTTATTAGATTATGACAAACACGAATATTTTTAGCATAATTTCTATCTCTAGGATACCAAAGCACTTTCTTTGAAATTCTTTCAGTGATCAAATTATACTAAAAAGTCGTGAGTAAATAATTTACTAAATTATATTTAGGCTTCTTATTTCAATACTTAGTACAGTTACAAGTTATATTTCTTCACATAACTTAGGGTAGAGTCATTTCAAATACTTAGAAAGTGAAAGCAAAAGCATTGCTGATAATAAAATTATTTTAATCGAATTAGAAAGGCTATCTTCGTTATGTTTATAAACAAAATCCTTCAATCATAATAACGGGTATATTATTAAATTAATTATTAGGTATGTAAAACCATTCAATTCGATTAACTAATATAATCTTTCATAATCAATCACCACGCTGATCTGGGAGAAAAAGAAAAACTTAGAATGTATCAGCTGCTTATCGCCCCGCGCATGTCGTAAAAGTCGACTAAGGGATAGGTTTACTCTTCATTTTAAATCTTGGAGTAAACGATAGCTAACTTAGGGCATGTGAGCTGCCACAGTTTGTAAATGGCCTAAGTTGGACAATTGGCGTTAAAACAGGACGTCAATTTTGGGTGGTAGCGGAGGAACATTTTCTGAATGTCAACGGTAGCACCCACGGACCGAGTAAGTAGGTTCACTGTTTACCCATCAACCCGCACTGGACAAGCGTGATGGGTTAATTGTCTAATCCCCTTCATTCACATGACAAAGAAAAAGAAAAGCAGGCCCCTAGTGCCCGGCGTCTCTAGCGGTGCTGCTGCTGATGACGGTGGGCAGGAGCACCCTAGAGCAGGGGGTGCTAAGAATCCCCGGGCGGGATCGACCTTCCGTCATACGACCCAGGCTAAGCACAAATCGGACAACGAAAAAATCCTTCACATTTTAACGTACAATACACGAACATTGAAAACAGAAGATCGTTTACTTGAGATTGAAAATGCATTGAACGACATCAAATGGGATATAGTCGGTTTATCAGAGGTCAGAAGAAATGGAGAAGATACGATAGAAAGGGAAAACAGCGTATTCTATTACAATGGACAAAGTGGAGGTTTCTATGGTATAGGCTTCTTGGTAGCGAAAAAATGGAAAAATAACATACTTGAATTTATCTCTTACTCAGACCGGATAGCAGTTTTAAAATTCAAAATTCCAGACAGAAAAACACTCACTGTAATTCAAATTTACGCACCAACATCTTCTCACCACGATGATGAAGTAGAAGATTTCTACGACCTACTCAATAAAGCTTGCGACGATCACCGAAGCTCCTGGAATATTATTCTAGGGGATTTCAATGCAAAAATTGGACTGAGACAAGATCTGGATAACGAAAACATCTTAGGACCACACGGACTTGGAAACCGAAATGAACGCGGCTCTCGTCTTATCCAGTTTGCCTTTGGACAACAGTTGTGCATAGGAAATAGTTTCTTCTACAAAAAACATCAAAGACGTTGGACGTGGATTTCTCCTAACACAATAACGAAAAATGAAATAGATTACATACTAACCTCTAACAGACAAATTATAAAAAACATAGAAGTCATTAATCAATTCAAATTTAGTTCAGACCACCGACCCCTACGGGCCACTATAGTATTTAACGTAAAAATCCAGCGAAAAAATCTCTTTAAAAATCAAATCAGAAGGCTAAATAGAGAGACCCTTATTGCGTGTAAAAAAGAATTTAATTTAGAACTCAAAAATAGTTTTGATTTCTTTAACACCTCTTCTAAAGAGCAGAACGATATAAACCAACAGTTCAATGATATCATAAATAGCATTAAAAAGGCAAGTAAGGTTGTTAAACGTACAAAAAGTAGAACCAAAAAATTATCACACGACACTTTGCAACTTATTGATCAGAGACTCACTTTAGGTACAGACAAAAGAGATTTAAACTATAGATTAAAGGATAAGGAAGTAAAACGTAGCATCAGGAAAGACATTAGAAATTATAACAACATAATAGTACAAAATGCATTACAAAAGAACCGTTCTCTCAAAACAGCCAAGCAAGGAATACAAAATAGTAAATCATGGATAACCAATTTAAAAGATAGTAACGGAAACAAGCAAGTTAATAGAGACAAAATTACAGACATATGCACAACTTTTTACAAAGCCCTATATTCCGATAGACCTCCAATACCAGACACATCTAGCTACTTCTGCCCAGACACCATTCCACCCATTTCAGGCGGCGAAGTCCACTTCGCACTAAACAAAATGAAAAACAACCGGTCATGCGGCGAAGATGGCGTTAGCACCGAAGCCCTAAAAATTGGTGAACCAATACTTCTACCCCACATCACAAATCTTTTCAATGACATTCTTCGTTCGGGTGTTTTCCCCACAAACTTTTGCCACTCAAATATTATATTACTGCATAAGAAGGGAGACAAATCGGACATTAATAATTATAGACCCATCAGTCTGATCTCCCATGTCTATAAAATATTTATAAAAGTCATAGAAAATCGTATCGCTGGAGATCTCGATAAACAACAACCTCCTGAACAAGCAGGCTTCCGTCCCGGTCTTTCTACCACCGACCATTTGCATACTATCAATCAGATTATAGAAAAATCCCTAGAGTTCAATATCCCACTGTACCTTGCATTTGTAGATTACTCGAAAGCATTCGATAGTATATCGCACTCTGCCATCTTTAAAGCTCTTAACAATCAAAATGTAGAATCCACCTATATACGTCTATTACAAAATATTTATACCAGCAGTACAGCCGCTATAAAGCTAGAACGGATTGGTCCACAATTCAGAATCCTAAAGGGAGTCAAACAGGGCGACCCGCTATCTCCAAAGCTTTTCACCAGTACCCTCGAAGACGTCTTTAGAACGTTGGCGACCGCATGGGAAGAGAGAGGTATCTGTCTCGGCGAGGCGAGGTTGACAAATCTACGCTTTGCCGATGACATTGTCCTTTTCTCTTCAACAGCTGCGGAACTGGAGAAAATGCTTCAAGAACTGAGCGAAGCAAGCCTTGAGGTTGGACTGAAGATGAACATGTCAAAGACTAAGCTCATGACCAACAGCTCACCTATCAACGTGCACTTAAATGGGGAGAAAATACACTATGTCCAAGAATACATCTACCTGGGCCAAGTAGTCTCCTTCCAGGCGAGACAAGATAAAGAAGTGGCAAGACGCACAGAAAATGCCTGGAAGAGCTACTGGTCCATGAAAGAGCTATTCAAGGGCGATTTACCCATCCCCTTAAAACGCAAGCTAATGGACATGTGTATTCTCCCCATTCTGACATATGGTGCACAGACTTGGTCTTTGACTAACGTCCAAAAGTCCAAACTCAAGGTTTGCCAACGAGCGATGGAGCGCAGCATTCTGAATGTAAAATTAACTGACCGCATAAAAAACACCACACTGCGCTCCAGAACTCAAATTGCCGACGTAGCTTATAAAGCTGCGAGACTGAAATGGGACTGGGCAGGCCATGTCAGCCGGATGCCGCCGCAGCTGTGGGCCCGAATATCGCAGGACTGGAGCCCTGACACAGCTAGACGGGGTCGCGGTAGACCGAGGAGAAGATGGCGGGACGCCTTGGATGTCTTTCTGACCAACTGGCGCGAAGAAGCACACCATCGGAAGAAGTGGAAAGAATGGGGGGAGGCCTTTGCTCAGGAGTGGGACAATAACGGCTAAATAAAAAAAAAAAAAAAACAATCAATTAACTAAACTAAACTTTCTTTCTTAAATCATTTTGTATATATAAATCATTTATACTTGTGCAAAAAGTTGTAACAAAATAATGTAGAAATAATCTTATATAATTGATCGAAGTTACAAAATATTTTAAACATAAACTGTTTTAGTTACAAAATATCGATTGCACTTAGCTTCACAACAGATAAATCTATCATCATAGCTCTACCCTCAATAGCACACACACTAGCAAAACCAATACCACAAAACATAACAAACATAACATTACGCTTGTAATCCCCGAAGGGTTAGGCAGAAGTCTACCCACATTTCGCCAGTTATGATTAAGTCTCACTTAAAAGGGGGCGAGGCTATTGCCATCATTCGGTCACCAATCCAGACTCAGTGGCTGCTACAGAGAAATTCCTGATAGGCCCAGAAACATTTTTCCCGAGTCTTGAATCGAAATCAGGACCTCATCCTCGGCAATCGCGGTACCAATGAGGCAAATAAAACTCATCATAAAAACAATTAATTACTATTCGACAAACGACAGATGCACACACAACTCAGTTTCGTAACACACTTCCTCCTTCGCGACTTGAATCTAACAGAGTAGACCTTGCTGTTGGCATTGGGCTCTCAAGTTATAACAGTGTACATAATAATCAAACAAAGAAACCTTCGATGTATTTGCAGACGGTTAAATTATCTTTTAAAAGTATGTATACGGAAAATTGGTGGTGTATGTATTAGGTACTTAAGGTTACTTACATTTTGTTTTTAGAGGGTCTGTCTTGTTTATCTAGTGGTGGTAAGTACTATAAATTGCAGGATGTAAGTTCCTTTTTTGGAACCTCCTCTCTCCTCTCCTTCAATCCTTCCTCTCTGGGCGTAGCGGAAAGGATTGTCAGACTTCTACTGACTATAAACCATTCGTGTTTCTTCTTAGCCCTTTAGCCGTTTGTGTTCCGCGGCCGTGGTATTTCTTTCAAACAACCCGCAGCAGAATGTTCCTGAGATAGATTCAGGGGAGATGGGATATATCATACAGGTCGGGCAAAAGATTATTGGGTTTGCGATTAACTGTAGACCTCAGTTCTGGATTGGTGACCCATTCAAAAATATCTGGCTAAATGTCGATGCACTATTAAATATCATTACATAAAACTTCTGGGATGTTAAGTTACGTTGAAAAGCATGATCTCTTTGTTTAAACATAACGGTTAAGCGTGAGATCCTGGGAGGTTTAAACAAAGGTGATCCTACTGTTTTGTAAAGTACAGTTAGACCACGAGGTTTCACCTACTCTCAGTAGATCAACGCGTATGGCATTGAGACTTTTCAACTTGACATTGATAATTTTAATAAAGGGCAAGGAAATATGCATTAAAATTAGTAGCAGCTAAATTTAGCCCAAAATACAGTATAGTCGTTAAAATTTAACCTAAACGTGATAACGACAGTAGCTTTTCCTTTTAAACATTGCAACTGGGAAAATTAATACTCTACTATACTTAAAATTAAGCCAAACAAGGCAAATCGGTACTCACTGATTCATTACAAAATATAGTATTAATTTCAAGGCAATAGGCGAGCCCCCTATTACATGGGACATCATCATCATCATTAGCCTATACTTGTTCCCACTGCAGGGACTCAGGCCTCAGGGATGGGCTATAATCCACCACGCGGGCCCAGTGCGGATTGGTAGATGTCGCATATCTTCAAATTTTTGGTTCTAAGACATGCCGGTTTCCTCACGATGTTTTCCTTCACCGTTTTGAGAGCAGTGGTGATGAAATAAATTACACAAAGTAATGCGCCTGCCTGGGTTCGAACCCACGACCAACTGTTCATAGTCGGGGCCGCCACCACTGGGCCACCACTGCTCTCCATGGGACATCAACATAACTGAAATGTATGTGTATTTATGGCTACACCTCTACCAAACCCTCCGGGTATTAAGACGTGATGTTATGTTATTTATGCACTAGCTTTTGCCAGCGGCTTCGCCCGCGTAAAATGACGATTTTCCATGCAAACTTTCATCCCCTATTTAACTCCCTTAGGGGTTGAATTTCGAAAAATCCTTCCTTATTCCTTGTCTACATTATAAAGGGAACCTCTGTGCAAAATTTCAGCTTTCTAGGTCCAAGGGTTTGGGCTGGGCGTTGATGAGTCAGTCAGTCAGGACTTCTCTCTTTATTTATATAGATAGATAGATATATAGATTATTAAATTCAACTGACATTTAACCAATAAAGTCCCTAAATTAAAATAAAAAACCATTGAAACCAAGAACCTTGGCAATAAAACCGAGTTGAAGGCAAGTCAAGTCGGAGTGATAGTCGAAAGTCTTCGCCTTGAATTTGAATAGTTGTTACAGATGAATGACGACGATATTCTGTAGTGCTTAAATAAGCTGAAGGTTTTTATGTAAAGTACTGCCAACTTTTTTTTTCTGTCGTTTTTATTTAGCAGTTGAGCTTGAAAATTCAAACCAATGGTTATCGGCGTACTGTCAAGTCACAAGTCTCAATTTTAAAACCACGACACGCACCTTTGATCAAATGCTTCGGTGAAGTCAAACATCGTTAGGAGACCAACATGCTTGAGGGATATTTCTCGATGGTGTGTAAAGCCAAGTCAGAGGTCCATCCTCATTTCAGCCAAAAGACGTCCACTGCTGGACATAGGCCTTCCCCAGGCGTCGCCACATTGACCGGTCCCATGCGTCTCTCATCCAGCGGGTTCCTGCAACCTTGACCAGGTCATCGGTCCACATAATGGGAGGCCTTCCAACGCAACGTCTTCCGGTTCGCGGTCGCCATTCCAGAACTTTTCGGCCCCATCGGCCATCCGTTCTGCGAGCAATGTGCCCTGCCCATTGCCACTTAAGTCTGGCGATTCTTCGGGCTACGTCGGTAACCTTGGTTCTCAAGCGGATGTCCTCATTTCTGATTCGATCACGCAAGGACGCAGAGGTCCATGGGCGCTATAAAAACTCTAACAACAGATTTGACACTAACCACACGACATAGAAAAAGACGTGAATCAGTATAAGATGAAACAAAAGAATGTCGGGGGTTCCTTAAGTGTCATGGATGTCTGCTGTTGAAATCGGCTCATTTGTTTTGATTTTGCAAACTTAAACAGAGACTTTGTTTAAGTTTGCGAAACTGCAAATTCAATATTATTATTATAAATAATATTCTCCTCAAGATTTTAGCATTTGTAGCTTACCTACTCATTTTGTTTTCAGTAACAATGAATTATTAACAATGACATCTGTACTTTTATTTACCTATGTACTACAAATAAAAATATTTGAATTTGAATTTGAACAAGAAGAAGAAGCCTGTATTCATGGAATATTCTTTTTTCGTTAAACGATTAAAACAAAATAAATAATTTTTATCTTAATTCACCCAAAAACACAATTCTCTAATGACTGTCACAAACAATTTTTAATCATAATGTCACATTTCTGGTACATCGCGGAAATGAACCAGACACAGAAATATTGAACGATAACATTTACAATTTCATAACAATTGATAAAAATGTATGAAACAAAATAATGAAATTATCACTTCCCTCACTGTTTTGTATGATAGGAAAACCGTTGATGACATTATTGTACAAATATTAGAGCTACACACTTTTGTTCGGGTAGTTTAGTTCAGTATTTATTGAAACATTTTTGTTTATGTCGATCGATACAGTCTGTTCGGCATTTAATCATCATCGTCCTAGCAAAATCGGGGTCGGTGAAACACTTTTCTCTTCTCTCTATCATCCGTCGTGATCATCCTAGACCGAAACACACAAATAACACAGACATTTTGCACAGGTAATAAAAAAAATACAGCTGCTCCGTTCATTTTGACCGTGTTTACTTGTGTTTACGTGTGTTTTACTTTTGTTAAAATCAGGACATTTTTTTTTTCGATGAAACATTTCTATTTATGAAGGTTCAGTAATGTACTGAATAGTGAATAGGTACGTGGTAACTGTTTTAGTATCGGAGTCCCTATAATTATAATTTACATAGATTCATATCTAACACGTGTAGCGCCCGTATAAAAAAAAATACTTTAAAGGATCAAATTGTGTCAGCGTTGCTCCACGGATTTGCGTCATTGGTTCGTATTAACGCTTAAACGAGTTTCTGCTAAACTTGTTCGATTAAGTTTTGCGTCATAGATAGCTTAGGAATTGCAGGTGGACTAGTTTATTTGCTGTATTCAGAAGGTTGGAAAAGAAAACGGGTTTATACCTACAACTTCTTTTGTGAGCAACTTTCTTCATCTTCGAATTATGTTCAAAGTTTTAATTGTGTTAGAAAGTCTTCGCTTTAACCTTGTATCGTTTTGTACGATTGATACGTGTTGTTTTGATTAACTAATCTAATAATTGCTGATTACGATTATGAATTTTATTCATCATTTGTTAGGCCGTTGGTCACAGCTGTGATTTGTAGACCTCATCATCAGCCTATAATGTTCCCACTGCAGGGACTCAGGCCTCCTCTCTAGGAGAGGGATGGGCTAAATCCACCACGCGGGCCCAGTGCGGATTGGCAGATGTCACATGTCTTCGAATTTTTTGGTTCTAAGACATGCCGGTTTCCTCACGATGTTTTCCTTCACCGTTTTGAGAGCAGCGGTCAAGAAATAAATTACACAAAGTAATGCGCCTGCCTGGGTTCGAACCCACGACCTACTGTTCGTAAGTCGGGGCCGACACCACTGGGCCACCGCTGCTCTCTTCTTTGTAGACCTATAACAGTGTAACCCGGTAGTCAGTGGCCCAAAAGGTTGACAACCAGTCTTACTAAGTAAGGGGTATCGTATTGCCCTGTGCTAACTGGGTTGTGGAGGTCAGATAGGCAGCCGCTGCATGTAAAATAGTGGCATTCTGTGGAATACGGTTAGACTGGGGGCCAACCCCAACATAGTTGGGGAAAGACTATGCAGATGACGAAGATTTTCTAGTTTATCTAATTCCTCTGGAACATTGCAACTACTCTAATTAAAAAAAAACAAACAACAATAATATGGGAGATTTTTTAAAATGTATTCATCCTTAATTTAATAATAAATTGTCAAGTCTCTGCAAGGCATGGGGTGGCTGGTATTATTAACCACAAAAACAAAATATTCAAAAAGCGTCATAATAATAAATATTTATGAGACATACTTACGCCGATAAACTAATAAGCAAGAAAATTTACATACCACACTATGAAATGACAAAGAAATGGAGAGAAATTCCGAACAACTGACTCACACAGAGATTCTACAAGACAGTATTTTGTTATGAACTTATTGCAATCCTGCCCAACTACTGAGCGTTGCAAAAGATTGTAACAATGACTGTTGTATAGATAGTTGTGTCTTCTTGTAATGCTACCTGCAGTGTTTTTGTAAATGTTTCTTTTTTCTATTAAAGTTGGGTGCTAAGAATGTTTTGTAGTCCGGCTGGAACACCACCTGTTTGGCAAGGTGCATTTGTATGGTTTCTGCACTGACTTTAAAGTTTGAGTATTTTAGTGGACTTCGCTTCATTGTATCCCTTCTACCAGTTTTAGGTAGGTGAGATTTTTTTCCATTTACTATTGAAATCTATGAACCATTTGTTTATTTTTGTATTCATCAAAATTGTCCTGGTTTTAGTTTTTGGTACAATTTTAAAATTGTAATTATTTATTTGCTATTACATTTAATACCGACCATTGAGACATACTATAAATGCTACATAACAACATGAATTTACCCCAAATTACTCCCTAGTATCCCAATAGTTTATCCCCACACACGCAGAAACTATGTAACATTTAAAATACGTTATTATAGGTAAACTAACACGATGACACAGTCATCCGGGTGACTCACGCGTCGGGCGTTTGTTCCCGAAATAGTCTGTCTGTCTGTGAGTTGCTATATACAGAACTGCGGGGTTTATTACGATTTTATGACTAATTAGCTTCTTTTTGTGATGCTCACCATGTGCTTCTGATTTATTGATTGGCTTTTCTGTGATGTCTATTTAAAATAGCAATAAAATACAGAGTATGTAAATAAACTGACCTATTTTAACCAAAAGATAATACATATAGGAAATTATCAAACTGAATTGTGCACCTTTTCTCAACGTTTTATAAGTAGGTACCTAAGTGAAATTAAGTATTTTAATTTTTTTATGCTTTGATTTTCGACATAAATGTCGAAAATCAAAGCATAAAAAAACCTGACGACAATGCTCATTTTTGGTTTGACTAAAATATTTCAAACAAAACATTCTTCAAACAAATGAAAAATTCTTATCAAAGGTCCTACTGGATAAACCAGTTGCACAGTCATACTTTTCTCGTGTAAATACTGCGCAAAAAGGATGTGATAAAAAAACCGGCTTTCGTGTCATTGGGGAATTGATTACGGAACACTGTGCAAGAACGCATTTAATACCGTCATAGCATTTAATTATATATACTGAATTCTTTGCTAATTTAACTCAATTAATCTGTGAAATATAGTCATGGTCTATTTCTTGTAATTAATACGTAGATTGTAAGAACTGTTGTTATAATAACAGCCTAAACGCTACATGGAATTTTTAGCGAGCAATAGTCAAATCAGGAATTTTGAAGAGCACGAAAAGCTCAACTAAAAAGGGAGGCTTCCTTAAGAACTCAAGACTGTAGAGTAGCCTACAGCATCGCTGTGTCTACAAATAAAACAAACTTAAACTTAGTTCATTATCGTATAAGCGTTTTTAGTTCTCAGCGATTTCCATTAATTGTAGCTAGAGACAGGTCAAAAGGCAACAGACAATATACACGGAAAGTATTACTCACATGAAATGAATATCGAAGATCTGTCTAATAAAGTTTTCTATCTATTTTGCAACGAAAAACCAATAAGAATAGTTCTCAGGAAAAATCTTAACGTAACGGTTATTATTAGCTACACAATCTACTACCAACTCTATGGCATAGTTCAAGTAAGTGGAAGTTTACGAGCGGATATAATAATAGATAATTAAACAATTATTTTACAAGTAGGTAAAATGATATGGACACACTTGAACTTAGGCCTGATAACAATAGACTCCTTCACCCTTTAAAACGATAACGAAAACAATTAATAAGGTTAAAGACTTTTAAGTACCTACAGACAGACAAACAAAAAAGATTAAAATGTCACAGGCTAAATTTTTTAAAACTGCCTAAACTTTTCCCTGTTTGGGTTGGCTACTAGTCTATCCGTTTGGAGGTGAGTGCTAGTATTAGAGCTACTATACAATATTACAATATCCAGTGGCAAGACTGGTCGTCAAACTAATGGGCTTCTGAATACCCGTAACTCTGTCTGTCTCCAATCTTTTCCTCGAATCTCCTAAGGAACAATATACGTCCGTTTAAAAGTAAAAGGACGTTTAATTGTCAATAATAATGTCAGTATTAAAAGCAACACTTAAATTGTTTATCAACTCACATTACCATAAAAATAGCCAAGCTATGAAATACTGACTGACGCAAATGCACGTCAATGCTCACGAACATTGCATAACGTGCTAGAGGGAAGTCGAGTGCATCATTGCCAGCCTATTGAACAGTATACACACGCAATAGATGCATGCAAACCTCGGTGCTAATCTCTACAATTTTCTTTCACCTGCATTAAGGTAAAATGTATCATCAAGTTATACGTAGACAAGTGCGACTTTTGCTTGTACTGGGAGTAGTAATGACCTTTCTGAAGTACATCAGAGATATGGTCAGTGTACCAGTTCGTTGTCCGTCCTTGTTTAGGGGCATTCCCATCTGTCACTGGGTGGAGGCCAGATAGGCAGTCGCTCCATGCAAAATACTGGTAAAAATCTGATCCAGTTAGACTGGTATTCGACCTCAACACTTTTCAAAAGGACTAGACAGATGATATGCTCAAGTGCAGTTTGAATTAGTATTTACCAAAATGTACTGTTTTAGGGACATTTCGAAAGTGGTCAACTAACTTATTATTTATATTTATTTATATATACTTTATTGTACACCACAAAAATACATAACAAAAGAAAACATAATATACACTACAAAACATACAATGGGCGGCCTTATCGCTTTCCGCGATCTCTTCCAGGCAACCTTAGGATGGACAGTGATTAATTACGATATAAAATGGGGCTGTTGTTGGTGCAAATAGTAAATACCAACTTATACAATACCTACCTACCTACCTCTTCTTATCTACCTTATAAGGACTCAAAATAACCACTGTTAAACACACAGAAATGGTCTTATATCCGTCTAGCTACTGTTAGCTACATAATTTTCAAGGATGACTAGTGACTACCAGTTCATTCCTTATGCTTAATGCGCAGTACGGTTCCCACGATAAAGACTAGCCTTTATCTAAAGGCAGTATTAAATATTTGCACTTGTTATCAAGTCATGTTCTACATTGTCTGCTGAAGCCGTCAGACATATTCCTATCTTATTAACCTAGTTTTGCAAGATGGATTATGTTGTTGATAAAGTAATGGGGACGGATAGCGTGTCGTGATTGTAATCACGATTCGATCGGGCTGATAGTATTGATAGCGTTTTTTCTTTTTTCCTGTTTTGTAAATAATTACAATTAATATCGTTCGATTTTCGGGAAACAGAAGATCAATATCAGTGCATTATTTAAGTTTAAATGATTGAATAATATCAGTGAGCAAGTTTGTTTTGACTCATTTATTTTCAATTGAAAATGATAGTGTGACCAATTTCAAGAACGCGAAAGAAATTCACAACGTTTTAAAAAGCAAAATGACACTTGCCCTTGGCCTTTAACCCTAGAGTATTACATCTATGGTGTAATAATTTACTTACTCATCAATTGATATAAGTTCAAATCCCTTTAAGATTATCTAATTAATTAGGCAACATTTTACAATGTTGCCATACGCTTTGGAACTCTCGCTTAAACTTTTGCGAAATATTTAAATGCCATGTTTTCGATGCAATCGCAGGCGTCCTCTTTATTCACGACGCAAGAAACTGTAAAACGAAATTGTTAAGAACTTGGGTATAAATATACTGCAAGTAGTTGTGAAATATAATAATTCTTGATGAACAAGGTTATCAAGTACACACGTACTGAAGTTGATCATGAACAAGATCTAGGCTAGATTTTAAAGTTTTCTCAAGTCATCGATTTTAGGGTTGATAACGTGCAGTTTTAGTCATTTACTATGACTACCATAAAGACTGGCTTTCAATCTGGCTGGACATATTTAAAATTTTTCTGGAAGTTGAGAATATTGGTAAACCAGCGACCAGCGTTAATGTGTGAGCCTAATGATGTGGTTCTGGAGGTAGGTACACCAACTTAGGTACCTACATTACCGATACATAATACGTAGTTTACATGGCTAATCTTATCACTCTACATGATAGCAGATAGCCTAATATATCAGAGTATAAACATAGAATACAAAGCTAGTTGCATATTGACACACATCTTACAATGATAACGATAATATTATGGATACAGGGGTTAACGACTTTCATCGATAAGTGACTGAATTATCATGTACTTGCACTTAGAGATCCTTGTGTGAAGGTAAATGGATTGGTGTGAATGTACTACTTTTTCTTATTAATTAGAATGATTGGTTGGAATTTGTACCTTGTAACCACTATAGCTAAGCATGCATTTAGATCGGGTAAAGATCTTTGCCGTGCAGTCCCCGGTGTGCTGACCTCAACAGTATAGTATTTAAAGTATATAATATTTTTGTTTAAACTTGACAAATACTATATTCGTTTTGTAGACTGAAACTAGCCTAGCTTCAAAGTCAAACGTCTTGATTAGGTACAAAAAAATATATACTTTATTAATTACTAAAACGATTTTATACGAGTAGTTCCTATGCATTCCTGTTTAGTCACGGAAGTTTATGATCTATGAAAACAAAACGATTTAGTGATTTTTTTAAGGAATTATCTCATTATGTAGGCATTTTATTCAAGCGGTACCTACTCCGATTTATTAATTAATAAATGGCCTAATTAAAATAGACGTTTACGTTTCTAATTGTATTGTCATTATCGAGAATTGCTACTGTCTAAAAAAATGTCATAACATTTCTGATAAAGCCACAAAATATTTACTAAAATAGTTGTTTACTCCGATTTGTTATTTTTATGCGCGCGCTTTAAGGTCATTCAACTCGCTGTCTATCACTCTCCTTTGATACTACGAGTTCAGGACCATTTCCTTGATTATTGCCAGTGTAAAAAAATATTTACAACGTGTGCACTGCAGTGATTGTTTTATTTAAGTACTCAGACATCAAGTTACATATTTGTGTAGGACTATAGTTTTATAATTCTTATAATTTATTACTTTCTCGTGTATATAAATATTATGGTACAGTGAAGTGCAAAAGTGTAATTTCGTATGGAAATAGAATTATTTATCCTTGAAGAGGTGAATATTTAATTTAATTTTTTAACATTCTGTAAATTCTCGTGTAGGGTTCTTATACATATAATTAGTCTATAAATAATGTTTCAGTGTGGGTTCACCATTAAGAGAGCAGACTTTCAGGAAGGATTAACACAGGCCCAAAGAATTGGCTTGCAGTGGACTCTGTGCGCCTTCATAGAGAACGTGCGGTTGCTGGCCGCACTTGGTGATGAGGCCCGCCAGGAAAGGTGGACTGATACCTACCAGTCGGGGGTGTGCGCGAATGTACTTGTATCTCCCGGCCCCCGACACATGGTATTAGTAGGAACAGTGGGTTTTTAGCCGGTTAGAGTCCGACATAACCCCCGCAGCGCTCGCCCCAGGCGGGGGGTATCCATGAGGATTTTCCCATTAAAAAAAAAAGGAAGGATTAACAATTATAACTGTCGGGTGAAGAAATAATTGAAATTATAATTAAAATGATAATTTTACTAAAATAACACCAATAAAAAGCACCTACTGAATAACTAAAATTGTTTATTTTTATGAAGCCGTATTGAAACCATTAATCGTATCAAATCGATTTCGTTTCATTGAAAAAGCAATAAAACGTTGTAGATTTTTGAGTCGTTTTAATAATTTTCCGTGGGAGTTGCGTCAATGGTAAGTTTTTATAGGTACGACTAGCATGTACAGTCGAACAAGCTAATAAGTATACAGGGTAGAGTTCATTAGAATTCTAGAACTCTGGAAATATTGATTGCAATTTTGATTTATACCTATAGTGTTTTGCACTAGCACTAGCTGAAACTTCTACCCGAGTGACTGGTGTCGAGCGAGACGCTACGCTGACGCCAAGAGGACCTCCAATACTTCATCCCGAGTGACCTGTACTGCCGTGACACAGAGGATCTTCTCTTGTGGAGTAACTGAAAGCTGACGTCCTTCTTATAAAACCTCCCCCTCCTCCCTTCTGAGAGTGTGCTAGGTTAGGTATATTTTTATAACTTGTTTTGTATTTTTTACTTTTCCCTAAATTATATTAATGTTCAAATCTACTTGAAACCTTCTTATTTCTTCTAAATTCAGTAGATTTTTAAGCCACTGATGCCAAACGCTGTATCGTTTGACATCAGTCGCTTATTAATGCGAAACACTTGATAAAACAAAATTACAATCAATATTTTCAGTGTTATAGAATTATGAAGATCTCTACCCTGTATACCTATTAGCTTGTTTGACTGTACTAATAATAATTACTTAATGGATAATAACAAGGACCAATATTTTTACTTATTCGGAAATTATTTTTACAGGATCAACTGTGATTGTTATGAAAAACTAACTTATGCTCGCTCCTAATTATCCCACTGTATCCGATTACCGCAATAAAATTATTCTACATAGGATACTTTTAAATCGAGGTTATAAACTACCTTTTATTTTAGATGATGGGAAAACATCAGTGACTCCTCCCGCTCTGGGCAGAGTGGTAGGGAGTGTCAGACTTCTACTGACTAAAAACCGCCCATGTTCCTTCTTAACCCTTTGTGTCGAGGCAGTGGTGTCTCTTTCGAGCAACCCGAAGTCAAGTTAAAAACTACCTTGTCTTGCTTTTCATACCTATCACAATTATATATTCAGGATGTTTTACGTTAAAGAGAAACAAACATGCATCCTCACAAACTATGCAGGCTAAATAAAAAAGAACATAGATATTTCTATCAAAAACGTGAATATTACATGTTTTTAATATAAAAAAAAAACATCCTGACCAAGGTGATGAAGCAGCCTTTGAAAGTCAACTAACTTGATCTAATATAAAATGATCTTTCGAGAACTTGTGTCAATGCACTCTAGTGACGTCAATAAAACGTAATAACGGTCTTTTTCTTCTTTTTGTTACGAACCTTTTTTGCTGATGTAGTCTTTTTTTTTGTGTCATAATCTTTTGTGGCTGTCCGGATTTTAAAAATATATTTTTAAAACAGCATATTTTTTTTTTGCTTTTTGATAATAAAGGATTAAAATAAACTGCCCAGATGGTCTACTGATCAGAATCACTACAGCTGAGCAAAAATCCCTGGGTTCGATTCAACTAGGGAGATGGAACGTGATACTATTGAAGACAAACCTCTGCTTATACCTTTAGTGATTACACGCGTAATGTTCTGTAATTGAGGAAAACAAAGAAACGCTTTACAATAGAATAAATAAAGTAAATTATACCGCATTGCTTTGTTTAGAAAGGATTACTTGGCATGCTTTAGAGGGTAATTAGAGCTATAATTAGCTTAACTCAATATTTAGACAGAACATGCCTGTTAATACTAATCTTGTCTCTTTGAGCTCTCAATTCAGTACAGCGTTTGTAACAGTGGTGGATATTGCTAACAGAAAAGTGACTCTTAATTAAATTAATATTAAAAAACGTAACGACCATTTTGAATGGCCCGGTAAAAATCAAAATCACTTCAAAAGTGTTAAAGACTTCGCGCCATATTTACTAACTGACACAAATTGTTGAATGAAATTCTCAGGAAGTGCCATTTGTAGTATTGTTTCGAGTTTCCTGAGTCAACCACGTGGTATCAACAACCAAAATAAAATAAACTAAACTAAAAAGGAAGTAAAAAACGTTAACAAAGACGCTAGAGACAATTTTACATTCGCTTGTCAGTTCACAGCGATTGTGACAATTGGTTGGACGTTTCACTACGATTTTTCACACCTAGTGAGAATTTTTAGACAATAAAACTTTGAAAAAAATAATTAAAATTATCGTGGACTAAAAACAATTAAACGTAATTACTTTTTGTAACAGGAAAACCTTATAAATCCAATTTTACTATTTCGCAATCATAAAGACAGTATTCCGGGTTACCCCAGTTTTATGTTGCGTCCCCAAGTTTCGAAGGTGAAGTGACATATAAGTCAAGATTGTGATTAAAATGCTCCGACACGTTCACAATGCGACGTGCTCAGAGGAGGACGATGGTTTTTACGATGTCAGAAACTATAGGCGTCTCAGAAGGGTGTCCAAAATTGTTATTCTTAGCCGTTCGGTAAGTTTTGTGATAGTTATTATTCTTAAAAGTTTTCTAATGTTTTTCGTTTTTCTTACACATCTGTGTACTACCTACACACAGAAATATATTATACAACAGTAATCAAAAGGTCTATTAAAGTTAAGAAGTTCATAAAACAAACATACATAAGTAAATACTTAAATGAATGAACTTCGCACCGAATACTAAATTAGTTCAATACACCTATTTGTGTTTGTGTCGTATATTTACTGGACATTCCTAAGTGCACCTCTTACCTAATAACAAATAATACATCAAGATTGGATAAGTTAACTGTTTTAATAGCCAATCGTCAATCACTTCAAATAAAAAAGTGAATGGATAGGTATCAATAATATTGATATTAATCTTGAAAACGAAATGAATGACAGACTTTTGGTAAACAAGAATGAACAAATAAAAATATTTTTATTAAATTTGAATAGATGAACATGACCAAACTTGACATGCTGTCAAATAAAAATCATTATGATATTTGGGGTTATAAAAGATGACAAAATAATACAGGACCGTTTGACATAACAAAATACGACCGCAGCACCGAACTGGAAAAAAACCTCAATTTTCAAAGAAATTATTTTTGTTATTGTGAGTGACAGCACAGTGACCTGTCACCTCTGAATCTGCCAAACAAATTCGACAGGCGATTGGAAATTAATGACACCTGACAGAATATTGGACCATAGACGAGTTGTTTTTCTATTTACTGAAGTAGCATCGAGATATAAGGATTACTAAAAACCTTAACAATTATTAAAAACCTTTACTCTTGATAGAGAGGGTGGGGGGAGGACTCTATCAAGAGTAAAGGTTTATAATAATTGAAAATTATCCTTCATTTTGTGATAAAGGTATGATCAATCTATTTTATTGAAAGGACACTTAGGAGAATTAATCTCAATACTTCAAGCTTATCTTCAAAATTAATAATATAATGGAAAATTGGAAAAGCGTTTGACTAAAATTGTTTGGCCACCTTTTATTAAATAAATGTTAGGTAAACTCGTTATAAACGTAAAAACTCTATAATAAAAAAGTAACTTTAAGGCATATCTATTTCCTTTGTGATACTGTGTGCCATTTATTTTTAGTTTTCCTTGAAAATAATCTGTTAAAAACTGGTTTTCTGTTGGTTAACTATGGCGATAAAGTGTTTTACAACTATACAAAAATATTATTAGGATAATTTATAGGAATAATATTACTATTAGGATACAGCAACAATTAAATATTAATTTGCAATCGCGTGTACTAAAAATGTATCTTGTAGTAGACTCATCGATAATTCCTAAAATATCAAGACATGCTTAAAATCCAAAGATTAGGAATAAAATGATAAAAATTTAGAATTTCAAATTCATACGCTTACAAGGTTCCAGAAGTCTTTCAATTATATACCTGCATAAAACTTAGCCTCAAATCACAAACTAATAAATCTAGATATCCACTCAATCTACCAAACCACGAGATTACTTCAAAGTCGTGTGCCACAGGCCCACAGGCCAAGCGGTCAGCAACAACCTGACTCGAAGTGAACGTGCGCGGCTGACCTTGCGTCTGAAACGGCCGGTTACGATATTGTCTTATTTTGTAACGATAAGCACGTGACGTGAGGTCTCGTGGACTACTCATGTATTGAAGACAGCACAAGTGAAATTGGATGACCGATTTGTTAATAATGGAAAAAATTGCGAAGAAAAATTATATAAATTTCTACTAAGAATAAGACTGTACTAAGACAAAGAATTAAGCAAAAAATGTATGTATGTCTGATTCTTTAAACGAATATTTTAAAGGAATCTATTGAGTGTTGACCAATTGTGTTGACACTAAATTAGCAGTTTGACAGTTTGATATTTTGCAAATGATTCGCTTTAACTTGAAAGATTTGCTAATCTTTTCGTAAAAAAGGACCATCTATGGTTTATCTAAAAACGCGTTTGAATAAATTATCCAATTGATTTATTCTAACACGTTTTTTATTTTGTTATTTTTTTGTAAACGTATGCACAGATGACCTGCCTTATCCAGTATCCATGTTCTAAAAAGTTGACGGTACTTTTAAATTATCACAAATTCTAATAAAATATATATAATGAAGTATATAAATCTCCTGTAACTGATACATTACATACAGATAAAGTAACTCTAAGTAACTCTACACGTCTGAACTTTTCTATCACGGTCCAATCGCGTGGACTAAGTAAATGTGTACAAAGCTGGTATATATAACATCTTATGTACACAGAATCTAATGTATGTCTTATATTAAGTAGTAAAAGATAAGTAACTCGTTGAACTGTGAATTAATTAACACCGGTTATAATCGGATCGGATAACATTTATAATTTTAGTTCTGGGTTCCGTATGTCTATAGCTATTATAGACCAGGGTCGATAATTTCTAAAACCAAAAAAAATTACAGTAGGATGAAACCCATTAGAAAAGGAGGGGAATATGATCAAAATGAAAGGAAAAATAAATTACGGTCGATCCGAGTTCGGGAAGGGGGGGTGGGGGGGGTTTTAAGGGGGTAAAGCGGTTTATCTCGATTTCCGGCAAAACTACAAGTCCTATGGAAAAAAGTTAAATGGCAAAGTTGTAGGTAATAAAAAGATCTACAACTTTTGTATTTGCAATTTTTTCACATAACCTCAAAATTTAGGTGAAAAATTCAAAAAACCAAGTTTTTGGTTTTTAATTTTTATCTTTTACAAAAAACATTATTTTTTCACGAAATTCAGTGAAAACTTATAGTTTTATGCCCATAATACACTGTAATTTTTTTGATTAAAAATATTTATTTTTCACCTTATTATTGACTTAATATCGAAAAATCAGCCATATTTTCAATCGAAAATTCTGACGTCAAAATATCTGCTTTTTTTTAAAAGTCGGTGGGCGTTGTGTTCCTTATAATCTCTACTTTCTGATGATGTATAAAAAATATACATTGCAATGGTAAATTTTCTCAGAAAATGCAAAGTCAGCTGCTGCGAAATAATACCCACTACCAAATAACGGCCTAGACAAGAAATTATAAGCGTATTTATTGCTGTTTTATGCCTATTTATTGTTATTTTAAGATAATTTATATATCGTGGAGACCTACGGAAAATTTGCCCCATCAAAAGGTATTTAACAGAGAAGTGGGGAAGGGGCTAGGAGGGTTTGGCCCTTACTACCTGTTATTTTGTAGCAGCTGATTTTGCTTTTTCTGAGAATTTTTACCATTGCAATGTATATTTTTTAAACATCATCAGAAAGTAGAGATTATAAGGAACACAACGCCCACCGACGTTTTAAAAAAAGCAGATATTTTGACGTCAGAATTTTCGATTGAAAATATGGCTGATTTTTCGATATTAAGTCAATAATAAAGTGAAAAATAAATATTTTTAATCAAAAAAATTACAGTGTATTTAGGGCATAAAAATGTAAGTTTTCACTAAATTTCGTGAAAAAATAATGTTTTTTGTAAAAGATAAAAATTAAAAACCAAAAACTTGGTTTTTTGAATTTTTCTCCTAAATTTTGAGGTTATGTGAAAAAATTGCAAATACAAAAGTTCTAGATCTTTTTATTACCTACAACTTTGCCATTTAACTTTTTTCCATAGGACTTGTAGTTTTGCCGGAAATCGAGATAAACCGCTTTCCCCCCTTAAAACCCCCCCCACCCCCCCTTCCCGAACTCGGATCGACCGTAATTTATTTTTTCTTTCATTTTGATCATATTCTTCTCCTTTTCTAATGGGTTTCATCCTACTGTAATTTTTTTTCATTTTTTACCATGTTTGAAGGCTTCAGCCCTGGTCTATTATGATCTTTTGGGTTCCAAAATTTATGAAGAGTATTAAAATATGACTTAGTCTTATACGACAAAGATATATTTACAATAACATGCTAGTCAGGATGAACATTCGGGTATATAACAATAATATATTTGTTTCATTCCTGAAGTAAATGTACACCAGAAAACTGGCAGAATATGACGTTATCTGACGAGAAATCTATCTTCGATAACCTCATAACTTGCAAATAAATACTTTTCTCATTATATACTAGCACTTCGCAAAATTGTGACAACTCAGCAGAGTTGTTAAGATTTTGCATGATAAATAGAACTTTAAACCATCGAAAACCATTCTAGCGACTCCTAAACCAAATTCCAACATCTAGCGACAATCAAATAAAGAAAATTAACGTTTATTATCAACATAACCCAGTATTTAACCACGCGGCATGCAGCCACAATCACGCTTAAACATAGTGGGAAAAAAGTTTCCAAATAATTCTAAGCAGACAAAAAAATCTGTGTATTCGTGACTTACAAGATTAGAATAATCTGTCTGAAATTATCACTTACTTAAATACTATAATCATTACATTGCGTTAACAAAACCTGACGGAAACCGGTTCTAAGGTGATATTTTTTTATGCGAAGGCCGTCTTGTAATTTATTTTGTCATATGTCTCCAATCCATACCTAATATAAGTCGTTTGCGTGTCTGTCTATAAGATTGTGTGGTTCTTCTCGACTTCACAACAGTATAATTTGATGTCGTTTGAAACCAAAATTTTATCATTTATTTCGGAAGTTATTTTATATAATTTCTGACTCTTGTGATATTGGAACTCCTAAGACTCAGTGCTACAATGGTGTTTGTGAGTAATTTCTTGTTTTTTTAACTTTGCGCCACACTTCAAGTAATCATTTGTAAGTAAAAGATTGTTTTTGTCGGTCAAAAAAATATTAGTGTAATACGAGGGTGTGTCGCCAGCGTCAAATGAATATAAGATTTTATCTACATATTTAAATGCCTATTTAATTTAGCATAAGCCAAAAAAATATATCATATGACTTTATACGCACCCAAACTCGTTTCTATGTTTATTGGATCACATGACTTGAATCGACCTACAATTTTTTCCATCAAAAATCATAGTAAACATCATTATACTAGTTTTCCAGATGGTATGACGTAGGTAGTTCGTTGTTATTGCTGTTATTAAAAATTTATTTATTTTATTAAAGAAATCTGTGCGCGGAGAGGCCCTATAGGACGATGATGATCATAAAGAAAAAACGGAGTAGGTACCTTTATCTTAAAACGCCGTCATAAGCCTAGATTATGAATCATACTATAATCTTAGAATATAATTATTTTATCCCGGTAATCAACATACCACACTATAAAAACTTGAAACCCCATCCTACATCTCTCACCCACATTAATACCAACATACCGTCACTTACCTTAATGCCAACATAATAAAATATGCGGATGCAAGCACCGTAGGTTTCCTATAGAACCATAGTATTACGGAATGACCACACAATCGTGGACTCGATGAAAGTTGGTCATAAAGAGGTAGAGAGCTGAATAGTCTGAAGCGTTGTCGAGTCGCGTTGTTAAATGGGGCAAATGGTGTATTTTCATACTTTGATTTGAAGAAGAAAAACCTCTTACTAATCGGCTCAGTTTAAGCATAATCCGTGTCATTAAGTGCGGTGACTCCCTTACAGAAGTTACTCCATAAGGTGCTAAAAACACCGGCTTGTTCAACCGTTCTCATTTCATACCGAGATGTTTCAAAACATAGTGAAAGGTATGCCTCCCAGTGAAAGACAGGCGGGAAAGCATCGCTTCTACAACGCGTTGAAAAAAAAAACAGGGACTGTACAATTTTTAATTTAAAAAATATACGCCCGAATACTCGAACGTCACTCAATTATAAGTAGCCCTCAAAACTCGTGCTATCTCTGTCACTCTGCGTTAAAGTAACAAAGACAGCACGAGATTTAAGTGCAACTTAAAATTGAGTGACGTTCGAGTATTCGGGCGTATGTGTCATAAAAGCAAAAAGATAAAAATCTTAATAAATACACGAAACGCAATAACTCATTTATCGCGCAACATCATTGTAAATTATTAATGAGACGACCATAATTAAATTCGTAAAGGATGATGTCAAGTATCGCAAGGTGTTCCGTATTACATTATAATTGCCAATGCTTGATCTTCAACTTGTTTGTCAAAGATAACAGGTGTTATGTCATGTTTACTATGTTTAGCTAATGAAGCGGTACATTCTGCTGCACGATATGCATGTATCGCCTATAAAATACTCGAGTAAAAACAGAACGAAAATGTGTTTTAGCACACTGTTTGGGCTTAAGGTCCAAAATGCTATGCAATATCAATCTCAAGAATACAGTGTGTCAATTAAAGTGATTACATTCTATTCATCATTATTATTATCTTGCCTTTTTCGCAATTAATTTGAAGTCGGTACAATATGCCTTTATTTTCTTCTATTTCTCTATGACTTGTCATCTTATGAGACACGTCCTTTCTTACCATTTCATTCTTTACGCAGTTCATCCATCGTTTCTTTGATTTTGCTCTACTCTTTACATCCATCCACATATACACAATAATATCTTTATAATGTTAATAGCATCTCTCAAACTACGAGGCCATCTTTACTCTTACTGCGCAACAGTTCAATGACTGCTGTAAATGGCGAACGATCGAGGTTCAACTCCCGATCGTGCAGCCAGGAAAACACAACTTTAACTGTGTTAACCGAAGTGGTTAAACCTTTTTGTGATGTGTGTCACGGCCGACTGGTCTCAGGTTAAGTTGCCGTTTTAGTAAGTGACAACACTTGGTAAGAAACTTGCCTTATTGTAAAAGCGGTGGTGACATAACATCGACTTTTAAAGTATAAGTGAGACATTTATCATTGGTATGAACTATGGCATTTTTAGGTCTGGGGCGTGAACCTCTCACAATAGAGCTGTGTAGGTCGTGGCTTCTGAGGACCTTTTCCTTAAATGCTTATACGTACATTCCTACTACAAAGTCTTAGGCTAAATTCCTAACAAAAGCCATTTATGGAATTAAAAAAAGGGAATGTTGGCGTATTGGTTATCCTCTGCTTAACCCTTCGGGGATTGCAGGCGTAATGTTTTATGACAATTCTACAATAATAAAATAATCAAACGGCATTCAAGTACATGAACGTTAACACAATCATCTCACTATGCAGGTGCAAAAGCCTCCTACCTTCCTACGATTGTACTAAGAACAGGTTTCGCGGAATATTCCAACAATTATTTTCAAAACACGCTTTGCGTTGATTGCTTAAACTAGTGCAATAAGTCGTAACGAATAGAGGTTATCGGGTGGATATACATTCGATTGATTAGTTTTAAGGCGAGAGTAAATGCAGAGCAAAGAAGCAAGCATTTTTGAGTAAGAAATTAAGCCAAATTACATAAATAGTGATCAATAAAAAACTGGCCATGGTACTATAAGGAAAAAACAAGCAACTAGAGTAGAAAACGACGTTGAAGATACCGGCCTCAACAATTACTGATTGTTGTATTAACGCAGACACTATAAGGAAAAATGCATGGATCTTACTGGAATTAAATTATCGATAATTTATCATTAACACACAGACAACAATTCATCAAAAACGTGTCAGTAGGTACGTAGTAATAAACATAGTAAATATAATGACGTTAAATCTTCAGATAACATAATCGCTATTATTGTCACTATAATAAGGAAATTAACTATTGTGTAACAGAAATTATCTTTAAGTCAAATTCAATTAAAAGCTTAGTGTACGTTTTTGCAATTATGTATGACTGGTGCATTAAGACTTTGTGATGCTTTGATAGTTAAAATAATTTAGGGAATCATCACAGAAATACATCTAATCTATATTCATTTACTTTCGTTTATGGTTATAAGAGTAGAAGATTAAAGACATGATAGATAGACTGAGTGATCTGATAGATGATAATAGCTTTAAAGGGCTACTGAGATGAGTTGTAATAGAGAGACATGTAAGACAACTTGCTTCATAGATCTATAATTATTGGGTTAAAGCATAAGAATGATGGTACTGAAACCGTCATTACTGATTTGATTAAATTGTTATAATATTATTAACACTTGTAATTGGATATTTACAAGTTTACTAAGTATGTTACTAAAAGTAATCATGATAAATATCCCGTTACAAGTGTTAATAATAATGTCAGTGACCATATCAGTTTAAAAACTTACATTGCAATGTTATAGCTATCGTTTTCGATAAACTACAGCAGGAAGGTTATTTAAACATAATTTGCATTTTGCAGGCAAAATCATCTCACAAAAATAATTTTATCAAATACCTAACTAAGCATACAATAACGTCCTCATTGGCTGAACCCGAAAATAATCAAAATTTTCAAGGCTAATAACTATTTTGTAACTAAATGCAATATAGCACAAAAAATATGTTTATCAAATACCTAGGTCAAACATACAATAACATCATCATTGGCTGAACCCGAAAATAATCAATATTTTAAAGACTATTAATATATTATATCTTTTAAATTAAAAATATACTAACCTTTTATTTCTTATTGTCCACAGTTCCACTCGGTGACAGACAAGAGGTCACATAACAATGAGTGTGGAGAGAACAGCCTCACCATCGTGTCGGAGAAGAAGATTGAAGATGACTCCTCAGACTCTTCTAGTGGAGAGAATGTGGAGATTGAAGGTATGGCATATGGCATATTTCTTTATCGTAAGTTAGTTTTAAGAGACAAACTTTATGCAAACGATATGCAGATGTAATCTGAACAGGTCAAAATCGTGTTCAGAGAGAAACTTGTATTAGGTGAACTTAAATTAAATTAAAAGTTTAATAAGAGAAGGCTTCAATTTGTACAATAGTTTAGTCATTATTTCACGTACGTATGTAAAATTTCATCATTTAATTTACCAAAAAAAATTGAATGAATTCAAACTGTTGGTAGGCATGCCATTTTCGTTATTAACCTAAATAGTGTCACAATTATTTTCTCCATTAGTCAACATTATTACTCATGTAGTAGTATAACTTTGCCACACAATATTCCCCTAAAAGGTGATACCCAATACTCATGTGACGTCAGAAATAGCATTGGCAGTTATTGCAATGAATCATACCCTTTCTTTTACCTTGAAGTTCAATGCAAGTTGATCAAGCGGGTTTTTATTGGGTGATTTTTTACGACGTTTTTGGGGTTATTCACTGACGTAAATGAAAATTCAGAAAATAGATTTTTCTCAATTTACCTAATTATCAGTGAATTAGGTTATAACGCAGTAGGTACTTACTGGGTTGTGGAAATCAGTCAGATAGGCAGCCGCTCCATATAAAATTCTGGTTTTCTGCAGCATCCGACGCCACCAAAACGCAAGTGTGTCTGTTCACTGCTAAAAAGAGTCCGTTCAATCTGGCCCCCACTTTCCGGAGTGCGTCTGTACATAAGGCGTCTGTAAATAGGCTTCTTCTGGGTAAGCTCGTTCCATCGTCGACCTCATCTCTGCCCTTAGGGCAAGATTGAGGTCAAGAGTAAGCCCATATTAAATAAAAAAAAATAAAATTAAAAAATCCGTTTAGTCCACTCTCGACCCCTCGACCCCCAATAAATAATGTGTCCACTGGACCCCTAACTATAGTTCATACTCGACCCCTGGGGGTCAATAGTGGATTTTATTTTCCAGCCAAGTTTGAGTTTGCGCTCGACCCCCAAAGTACAGTTACGATGATAAATCATCAGTATACCCTTTATTTGCATACTATTTAGCTAAAATACCCTCAATATAATTTTTCAATACACTTTCTCGAAAACTGGTTCTTATCACACTACGATTAGGTTCAACATGCAATGTATCTCACACGCGTGGATTTTTAATATTTTTTTTAATACAGTTGCTCAAAAAGTGGCGTATTGCAGGGACGTATAGCGTTCGGGATGTGGGCTATTACGTACTCGTGCTTTTTCTTTACCATTTCCGAACTCGTGCGTTCTCTTTCCCCACTGTCAAAATAATGTTCATTAAAAAAAAAACAACCACAAAGTTTTTACTAAAAAAAACATTTAAAAAAATTTAAAATAAAAAAAAAAATTAAAAAAAAAAAATTAAAGAAAACAAATTAAAGAAAAAAAATAAAAAATTAATTAATTAAATGACTTAGAGAGTAGATCTCCTGTGACGATTTTAACAAAATTCCTCCCTTTATATTCTGGAAACAGTGTTTATTAGGAATAACAGTAACTTATTTTCGCGTGATCAAAATCAGCTGTGTCTGCATGCAAGTAGGACTTCACACATGCGCAAGTGTTTTCTGCATGGCTCCCATTATTTATAATAAGTTACCTAAAAGTTGGAGAGAGCTTAATAATGTATAGTCGACCAAGAAATTGGTTTACCACTTTTGATGACATCTCCCAGTAACATAATTATTCGATAAGGATGACAGATTGACAGATTCTGACGTGAAAATAGCACTTGATGTTTTGTACGTGCAAATGATATTCAACCTTAGAGTGGTAAACCAATTTCTTGGTCGACTATACAATTGAAAAACCAACTCAAATCATTTCTAACTGACAAAGCGAATACGAAAATGGTGGATAGGTGGGGTCATCTGCTACTTACTCAGCCCTAATTTATTTGGCTCTAGCCCAAATTTTTTTTTAATGCAAGTTGAAATTAGTATAGGAGAACGTAAAAAAAATCTTTCAACGGAAATTGGTTTGAATAAGATTTGATGTTTACTTTTTGAGATGTGGGACTTGTTCATCAAACTGCGTTTTCAAAATTTATAAAACATAATTATGTAACTACAATTCTGACGAATTCAACGACACCTCATATATTAAAAACCGTCTAGCCGTTTGGGGTGCAGGGCGTGCCAAAGAAATGTACACACACGCTCGAAAAACATTAACCTCCTTCTGACTAAGATTAAGAAAAAACAATTTCTGAATGTTGCCTTTAGTTTGTACCTCACTGTACCAAAATATTAATTTTAGGTGCTTACCGAACTAGGGGTTGAAAGTGGACGAGGTATGTTGTCCTTTGTATGAAAATGCAGACTCACCCCCTGGGGGTCGAATGTGAACTACGTTTAGGGGTTGAGAGGAAACAAATAGACAAATCTTTTTTTAGGGGTCGAGGGGCCGAGAGTGGACTAAACGAAAAAATCCGATTATACTGGAAGCTAAGATCTTATGGGCAGTCGCTCTATCTAAAATCCTCATGTTCATGAATGTACGCTTTCTGATATATTTTAAATCACCTCAAATATGAATTGAAAACCAAAATTCTTAACAAAACCACTGAGTAATTTTTAAGTTGAACAATTTTCAAGATCAGAAAGCCCATACCGACAGACAATTTGAACTTCAAATCCATGCATTAAAGAATGATAGCCATACAGTTTTACGATCATCTAACGGTAAGAACGTTGCGTGTACGCACATTGATTCATCAATGATCATAGATTCGTTCGCCATACTTTTGTAGCCTCTTAACTCCACAGATAACTGTTCCCAAAGAATTTTCTTTTGAAAGCATTTGTGTGAATCATAATTGTGCCATGAGTTTAAGATTTTTAGTATGTTGTATGACTCTATGTGTAAAGGTTTGAATCTACCGAATTTTCAATATTGTTTCTTCTTTTTGAGTCGATAATACTTTTAAGATCATTTTGGCCCAGAAGCGACAATATAGTAGCATCAATGGCGTTCTTAAGGCCATCAAATATAAATTTACTAAAATTAGATCTAGTTTTGATCAAGTATTTAGAATCCTATTATTCCGGTTAAACTAAGAAATCTCCTCATAAAAGAATTCTTCATTGATTAACGACATCAAAAAACTTGTAAACAAGACTTTACAGAATTTTACGAACCTAACCGTTGTGATTCAAGTAAACAACCAGCAAACGTCGAACCAGACATGTCCATCGTCAAGACATAATAATAGGTACGTCTACTACTATTTATACTGAACTAACTATGCCCTGTGACCTTCGTCCACGTGAAATTACTACAAAAATATTACTTCCCGACATGAATCGGATTTTGTTAACAATGTCATGTCAGAGAATTTATTCTCCGACTCCACGAAAACTTTATTTCGATTCATTCAAAGAAAAACTCCAACAGCACCAATTTTCCTTAAGTTGTATAACAGCTTACGTTATTTTCACCTTAAACCGGTTACATTACAAATTATGACCGGTTCGGTCTCGTATGAGGTCAGCACATTT
The DNA here is from genome assembly GCA_949316265.1 of Diarsia mendica. Classification (NCBI taxonomy): domain Eukaryota; kingdom Metazoa; phylum Arthropoda; class Insecta; order Lepidoptera; family Noctuidae; genus Diarsia; species Diarsia mendica. The sequence goes on along the minus strand of OX438904.1, from coordinate 21,114,308 downwards.
TGTAATCAGTTTACTTGTCACGTATCCACTGGCCTTCTCTAAAGATTGGTATAACGATCTTGGGGAATAATACCAAAATCATAGCTGGGTCGTGTCTTGAGTTTTAATGGTGGATGCAGTTTGGAGACGTGGAGATATTGTATGATAGTCTTTTGTGGCATTGAATGGCTGAAGTTTTAAAGGCTAGTTTTAAGACTAAAAGTATACTAGCTGTTACCAGCGGCTTCACCCGCTGCAACTCGAATATTATCCCACGGGAAGATAAAATCGGGATAAAACCTATCCTATGTGTTAATCTAGGTTATAAACTATCTGTGTACCAAATTTTATCCAAATCCGTTCAGAAGTTTTTGCGTGAAGAAGTAACAAACATACACACTCACACAGTCATACACTCACAAACTTTCGCATCTAAAATATTGGTGTTGTTATTTATAGCGTTTAAAGACATTTAAACCCTACACCAACAGCCAACTGTGCCGTCTTTATTGACAAAATAGTTCTCAAACTATGTAAAAACCGTGTAGGAACGTAAATCGTCATATTAGCACAACTGTTTATACATATTTTACAAACACGAACATTTTCAGAAGAACTGTTAACAGTTACACCGTTATTCTATACAACTGTATGACATAGTCTTACCGTGCTACAAGTCAATTAAAAACAAAGTATTATAGCCGTGAAATATTGTATTGACACGCTTACCAATAAATTACGGAAAATAGTTCGATGACCTGTTAAAGTTCTAAGACCTCATTACCTCATGTAGTTTACATCAAAATACTTATAGTTGAAATAAAGTTTCCTGACACTAATATCATTCAGATTCTAGATAACTATTTGGTTTGTCCTGGTGTGAAACCAATAATACTTTTTCTTTCTTTCTTTTCTTTCTTTCTTTCTTTCTATCATCCTCGTTGTTCTAGCTGTTGCAAGCGCGACTGCTGTGCTTGAGGTCCTTGGTTCGATTCCCAGGTCAAGTTTTTTTTTTTGTCATCTAGAAATTTGTTAGAGAACCTGGTTTTGTGCTCAATTTATCGCAACAGGCTCGCCTCTGGGAGCTTTAATAAGTGGCGAAATTGGGACCTGATTCTTTGCATGTTTTATTATTCCATCAACCATTTTACTATTATTGTCAACTATATTTTGCTAAGATTTTTTAACAATTCCCAGTTTAAGATTGACTTAATCCTATCACGGTCAAACAAATAAAATCCACTGTATTATCCGTATCAACACTGCGAAACTGCCATCCGACCTCTAGAATCCAATTTGGGAACCGAATCTAATATCTAAGGGTCAAACCAATGCGTATACAGTGAAGGAAAACATCTTGAGAAAACCTGGGTTAATGGTCTGAAATCATTAAAGCCACGTACTAACCAAAGCGATCATTACGAACTCACGCGAATTTTACTCATAAATATAACATAACATCGCGTATAATCCCCGCAGGGTTAGGCAGAGGTGTACCCATTAGTATGGTATGGTCATTAAGAGGAAATGCGAGTGGTCTTTTCTCCATACAAACGCTCTCGCCTGTTTTCTTTTTGGTTAATGACCTTTGAGCAATGATTTTTTACAGAATAATAAATATTAACTATTTATATGCCCCTATGTTTTCCTTTTTGGTGATAAATTATTTTTATAAGCACTAGAACCCTCAACAAATGCTCAAAATTGCTTGTTTAGCTCGCTGTCAGAGTCCTAGTGTACAAATTTTACAACTTTTAACGAAAAAAGAAAAACATAACGGCGTAGTATATATCCTCCTTATTCATTGTCTAAAATATCTTTTAAAATTGGTTCAATATTGGAGGAGGAAATAGGCGAGAGCCAAACCTCGAATTATAACTTTTTACTTAAGCTTTTGAGTCGTTATCGCACAAATTTGAGGGCAGGAGGACGGAGAGAGACAGCGATAGTGGAGAGAGACAGACGGATGGACGGAGAGAGACAGCACTCGCATTTCCTCTTAAGCCAGTTATGTTTAAGTCTCATGTAATAGTGGGAGAGCCAATTGCCAGAAATGTCTCAGTAGCAGCCACGAAGTCTGGATTCACTGCGCCTGGTTTTCCTAACAACTGAGTGACAAATGAATGAATATGACGTTCGCACGCGACCATCTGCTTTGGTTAGGAAGTGCTCATGCTCAGCTTTCATATAATAATTAATTTTCATATATAAAATATAATATATAATTTCCTAAGTGTGGTAATACGCAGAAAAATAAGTAAGGAATGCTTGTTCCTCTTTTGTATAAAACATTGTCTTGTATTGGCAATAGGCAGTCGCTCCATGTAAAATACTGGTATTCAGCTGCATCCGGTTCGACTAAAAGTAGACCTCAACATAGTAGGAAAAAGGCTAGGCAGATGTAAGTAAGGAATGCTTGTTCCTCTTCTGTATAAAACATTGCCTTGTATTATAATTGACCTAAATGATTCTGATAATGAATGCCTCAACATTGTATTTATTTATGCAGTTTATTTAAAAAGCATATTGTTATTAAACTGCGGCCTTAACCTTCAAACAATAAAGATAAAACAATAATTTAAATATTGTAAGCCGCCGAAAATAATGAAGATATTATCATAATAAGGTATCGACAGTCGTATGATATTTTAATAATACATAAGTACCTATATACGAAGAAAAACATAGTTTACTTAATGATAGAGTCTGATATTTTTGATAGAAATGCTTACGAATCCATTGTCTTGAGAAATCCTTCACAAAAAAAAATCTTAAAAGGACAATCACACCTTTTGAATTAGATCATCAAACTACAGTTATTTCTCAAACTAAATATTGTGCAACTTTAAACCTTACCTATTTCTAATAAGATTACAATTTAAATTTTATGCACGTCTTCTCACACCGGTTCGTGAATCAACGTTTAGATCTTTAATCAGTGACGTCATCGTCGAAATATCTATGTTAAAAAAAATACGTCATAATACTCAGAAGATAAGAATCATTAATGTCTCATTGTTGACTGAATGCGTAAAATTCAGATTCATTTACATTAGAAGATAACGTTTTGTCTTTTTTGTTAAGATTTTCCGTTTATATATGACGAGTACCTACCTAATGTAAATAATATGATGTCATAAAATTCTGAATAATACGGTATCAAATGATAATACACGATCTTTCACAGAAATAATATGGTATCAAAATTGCATACATACACAAACTTCAAATTATTTAAATGGGTTTTTAACTCGTAACTTTATGTTGCTTTAATTTAATTTTTGGTTATTGCTCGACCCAATTTCCAAATCTTCCTTCTATGTGCAGTTTATAGTAAATTCTGTTTATAATACCCATTTTTCTCAGTAATTCTTAATACGTTATTCAGCAACGGTTTTCCAACATCGTAATACTTTCAGTGTAATCATTCATTTCGTAACTACGTACCTACGTATAATACTCGTAAAGTAATAAACAATTAGTTTCAACCATTTTTTTCCTGTTACTGTTATGCAAATACAAAATTATTGAAGCATTTCCCCAGCTCATGACTCTTTATTTATTTAGTCATGAAACCGCAATGTATGACGTTACAGCAAAAAATAGGTTAACTTGACTTGAACATACGTATAAGAATATCATTCTACTTTAAGGTACTTTACATGTTTGATTGATCAGCGATGTACCGTTATGTTCGCAATTTTTTTTTCGAAGTTATTTGTTTTGGTTTAAGTATCATTTGCTTCAGTGAAGGAAAACATTGTGAGCCAGTATGCCTGAGAAATATATCTCAATGGCATGTTAAATCAAATTAGTGGTACATGGGTTCTATAAACTCTGACAGGCACTTAAAGTTAGGCACTAATTACAAAAAACACTACAATGAACCTTTAACCAAAGACGATGAAGAAGATGATGAAAATGTAACACCTGTTTGTACCTATGTTAACAAATAAAGAATCCGAATCTGAATCTGAAGAGGCAGACAAACTAGCCTTCAGGATATCTACTGACAAATTTCTGAGGCTGTCTTTGTGTGTATTCTTTGATCAAAAACATTAAGATATGTCACACTCAGTCACAGACTAAATCAGGAAGTCTTTATCATGTCATTGTAACTATAAAGACGATAGAGCCTTATAAAAACAAGATTGTTCTTTCAAACAAACAATTGCCTGAATCAAAGGTTCTATTTTTATCTTCAATTGAATATAATTACGAGTAAGAACATGCACGATGATTGGTTGTAATGATTCTTTGTTAAGAAGTTCAAATTTTAACTAGGGCTTTGACCTCTGATTTCAAAGAGTTAAGATTTTTAACAAACAAGGTAATTGAAGAGTCATAGAGCAAAAAATTGCAACAAATAGTAGTTTTAACTCCAGTGTGTTTTTCTCTTTGGTTATGGTAGTGGTAATTGTAGTATTTAGTTTATTAATCTGATTATAGTCACGCTTATTACGCAAAATCACTAACTTTTAGTTTTACCTAGATCCTAGTTTAATTTTATCGTTGTAATCGAAAGTAAAACTATATTTTCTAAAACCAATTGGATTATACAAAATTTTACATTTTAGCATTTCTTAAGTTATAATAATAAAATGTTATTCTCATATTTCCATATTATTAGATGCGACTATTGAAAACATATTTTATTAGCCTTCCTATCAAAACCTTATTCGTGACGAATTTACCCCTGACTTAAATACATAACAAACAGATAATTATGACGTGTTGGTGAATCCCATTCACGTATTGACTCCATCTTTCAGTCTTAGGTGCTGATTCACATACATATTGCCCATACTAAATGTAGGTCAGCAAACATTGCCATATTTGACAACTGTAACTACAGAATATTCAATTCACATTCAATTTGACCATTTTCCATGACCCATACCGCCTTGCAATGGTTTGCGTCATTAACAAAATATGTCACAATAAATAACGTCCATAATATTATTCAGTATCTACTTTAAAAACCGGATTAAATTAATGTAATAAAAACATTCGCACGTGATGCCCCAGACCAATGTTTTTATCATTTAAAATTCGCAGCACGTCTTTCGGTTATGTCATAATTATTATGAATATTTTATCAAAAATGACCGTGACCTTTGGTAACTCCAATCTCTATCCAATAAAGTATCAAAACACCGATGCAACCACGATGCAACGTATAATTTTCATAAGCGGAACGTCATAATGAAATAGTTTAACAGCAAGAAGAAAACACAACAGCTCTTCCAACATTTTCTCATAGCACAATTTAATCACGATATCTTGCACCATATTAAACTACAGGGGGCCAATTCTCGGTTTTAGAGATGGTGTCGAACTCGAGAAAAATTTCTAATGACGTAATTTTTTCGAGAAATTTTAAAAGTTGCTATTCTGGGGATTTCGAATTCGACATTTGTCGAAGGCTAACGTTAGAGTTCATTTCGAGTGCTCCTGAGCAGTAGAGATGTCATGTCGATTATATAGATACGTCATTTCTGAGTGAATTTGTTGAGTTTTGGATTGTACACTGTGTTTTCTTTTCTTTAGTTTTTAAATAAAATACGGCTTGGCATCTCATACTGGAAATTCAATTTATACTCTTTGATTTGTGCATTGTTTTTTTCTTGAAACGACGACCTTCGCGCAGATAACAGACTCTGTAATTGTGTACTTACGATTGGACTTGAAACCACTGAAAGATGGACGAGTTTATTCGCATTTTTATCTCGGAGTTGTTGGAAAGTGGCGAGCAACTGGCCAATACATGGCGACAACAGCTATCCCGCCGTCGATATTTACGACTTGAGCGAAACAGAAGTCATTAAAAACTTCAGACTAAATAAAGATTTAATAAGGGTTCTAATACTTAGATCTATTGGCTCCTGTAATTCAGGATACCACTAAAATAGACCCGAAAACGAAGGTAAATAATTGTTTGCTTCATAATTTTATTAGTCACTAACAGACAGTCAGCTGTCAAACTGATTATTTTTACACTAAACGTTTCGTTTTACTTTGGCTTTGCACGGGACTTATTCAAATTAAATATATAAATAATGTCCTAATTTTAAGTGTTTCTCTTAATTATGTTTAAGTACTTGTTTGTTTGTGAAACTAATAAATACTTTTCTTCCTTTCTTTCTTTCTTTTATACTTAAATAATTAGGTTTAGTCAGTGTTTTAAAACAAAATCATTCATTCACTCATAGCTACCTAAAACGGAACGCGCGATTCTTCGTAATGGTAACATTAGCTTCACTCGAATCGACATTTTCGTGACATTTATTTCTATTTTGACTGAGAATCCCCCCCTTGGCCCCCAGGGGGCCAATTCTCGGTTTTAGAGATTTATCTCGAGTTCGAGTTCGTAAGTCTATCTCTATGTCTATCAAAAATATCTCTATCTCTACCAAAAAAAATCGAATTGAGCAGAATTCCGTATTCTCAGTCAAAATAGAAATAAATGTCACGAAAATGTCGATTCGAGTGAAGCTAATGTTACCATTACCACAGATAATATAATACTAGCGTACCATTACGAAAAATCGCGCGTTCCGTTTTAGGTAGCTATGAGTGAATGAATGATTTTGTTTTAAAACGCTGGCTAAACCTTATTATTTAAGTTTATAAGAAAGAAAGAAAGGAAGAAAAAGTATTTATTAGTTTCACAAACAAACAAGTACTTAAACATAATTAGGAGAAACACTTAAAATTAGGACATAATTTATATATTAAATTTGAATAAGTCCCGTGCAAAGCCAAAGTAAAACGAAACGTTTAGTGTAAAAATAATCAGTTTGACAGCTGACCACAGCTGACTGTCTGTCAGTGACTAATAAAATTATGAAGCAAACAATTATTTACCTTCGTTTTCGGGTCTATTTTAGTGGTATTCAGTTTATTACAGGAGCCAATAGATCTAAGTATTAGAACCCTTATTAAATCTTTATTTAGTCTGAAGTTTTTAATGACTTCTGTTTCGCTCAAGTCGTAAATATCGACGGCGGGATAGCTGTTGTCGCCGTGTATTGGCCAGTTACTCGCCACTTTCCAACAACTCCGAGATAAAAATGCTAATAAACTCGTCCATCTTTCAGTGGTTTCAAGTCCAATCGTAGGTACACAAATTACAGAGACTGTTATCTGCGCGAAGGTCGTCGTTTCAAGAAAACACATCGCACAAATCAAAGAGTATAAATCGAATTTCCAGTATGAGATGCCAAGCCGTATTTTATTTAAAAACTAAAGAAAAGAAAACAGTGTACAATCCAAAACTCAACAAATTCACTCAGAAATGACGTATCTATATAATCGACATTACATCTCTACTGCTCAGAAGCACTCGAGATGAACTCGAACGTTAGCCTTCGACAAATTTCGAATTCGACATCCCCAGAATAGCAACTTTTAAAATTTCTCGAAAAAATGACGTCATTAGAAATTTTTCTCGAGTTCGACACCATCTCTAAAACCGAGAATTGGCCCCCAGTTATCGAACAATTCGCAACAGTTTCCAATATTTTTTGTTACTTCAAAAATATTTCTAAGATAGCTGTTAATTTTTTTGTAAGCTGGTCAAATTCCGTTGGTGTGGCGCAAAAATTGTGAATAAGCGTTTGACCTAGTAGCTCATACATAATGATGTAATTGATATTAGCCTTGACTGTTGTGGTATTAAATTATGTAATGGATAAGGCTTTTATTACGAAGGGTAATGCTAGTCTGCTTGGCCTTTTAAATATCCGATAGGTTAGCTAGGTTATTCCGCATCAAATTAGTCAGAGCATGTCCACAGTCATTAACGGACTCTATAGAGTCCCACAGGGAAGGGTTTTGGGCCCTATTGTTGTTTTACATCTCTCATATTCGGTAAGTAGGTCCTTATTACCCCCAAATGGGGCTTGTAGGTGACCAATTAGCGCTCTAGGGTATTAATGTAGCAAGAAAAGCCCTAGGGCGGTAAGTAATTTAAAAAAAAACACTTCACTGTTTCAAAAAGTTCGCGTACATCATACTGGCAATAGACATCATGCATTCAGCCGAATGACAAAAGAGGTCGCTTCGCTATTCAGCCTTGTCTTTGAAACGCGCCTGTGTGGGGGAGGCTTAATAGTCATCAATTTTAAATATCGAACGGCGAAGCTCAATTTCGTTCTAGAAAAAAAATAAAAATAAAAAGAGAGATGAAAAAGGCGGTAATAGAAAACGTTTACTTTAAATATTGTTTGTTTTTGGGATTTTTTTATAATTACGTGCTAATTAGGAAAAAAACATGAGTTCTGCAAGTGATGAAGATATAAGCTGCACTCCCGATTCAATGAAAATGGAAGCTGAAGCAGCAATTAACAATATTTTGCTTGAAAGTTCTAAAGAGAGATATTTGCAAACTTTATTCTTGTAATGCCGGTTTTTTTCTTCTTACCTCATAATCGAGATGTAAAGCAGAGTAGTTAGCTCGGGTGTAAGCATCAATTGCACCCTCGAACTATTGGCGCCCTCGCACAGCCCTTGGCTACTAATCTACTATTACTTGATAACAAACTATTGTCTACTCGCATAGTCTTTTCATAAATTCAACATTTTAAATTATCTTCGGGACGTTTTTCGTCAAAGTCACGAGAATTTATATTATTTACGTAAATATGATGTATATTGCGCATTTTACTTACATAAACGTAACAAATTGCCTGTAATGCTAACAAGTCCATAATGCAATTCATAACGAATTATTAATAGCTCTTTACTCCGAAATGTGTTGTTCAGAATTTATTTCCGCCTCTCCTGGTTAACGTAAAACATGAGTTAAACTTTAGCTACCAAGGCGTTAATTTTAATATTTAGCCTTGTAAATTACCTTAAGTTTCTTGGCCAAAGGGTTCTAATAAAATTCACGTTCACTACATTATGCATTATGACTAGCATTATAACATTTGTAACCTTCACTTGTGTTAGATGAATACTTTATTACATAATTACATGTTTATCATCACACAACTATGAACCTAAGGACTTTTTGTCTGTTTTTTATACATCCGATATTAGACAAGTTTGGAATTTAAAGTACAATAAAAATCTTTTTTATTACAAGACTATTTTGTTTGACTGCTACATTAAAAAAATCTCAAAACAACCTGTAAAATATTCTCATATTGTTACAATTGAATCCATATATGCCATGCGTTTTATAAATAGTGCAATATCTCAGAGGAGACCGCAGGGTCGTTTTTAAGTTGTCTTTGCATGAGATCAAAAACCATTGAAAATAAAATGTCGGCTTCGTGACAATGATCTTGTTTGATGAAAACACACGTTATTTGATGATACAATCATCCGTAATCATCCCAGTGCTTTGAATTCTTTTATAATCTTTATCTTTTATTGTAAGCGTAACTTACATCACTGTCGATTCTTCCTTATTGTAGGTATTACATTGTCTGTCATAAAAACCACCTCGTGTTACCTTGTTTGTATTGTACTTTTACGTCACGAGTTATGTTACAATTGTTCAATTCTGTGTTCGGTTTTATTATGTCAATATTATTACTGATTGTAGTTGCTACAGTTCGTATTTTACGTTGCCAAGAAACAATTCTTCAACTGGAATTGATATGATTTGATTCATTCTAACTTGGAATTTAATCTTACCTATCAAATTCGGTTATAATTTTATTTAACTTATTCAAAGGAAGAACCTAACCTTGATTAATATATACCAAAATATCTCAGACAGACCTTCGGTGGGTTTGCTAATCGTCTAGATTTTCATCGAGTCTGAGTTGGCGTCCTTTCTCTTTCGACTGACATAGTTAACGGTTGCTTCATGTCTTAATGTTGCGTTTACCCATTGGTGTAAGGAATAAGTGATAATTTTCGAAGCTATAATCCTCTCTGTTAAACTAACCATATGAAACTAAACACAAGTGCTTTACTCATTGACTAACAAACTTATTTTTTGCGCTTTTAGGATTAGACAAGCTCATTCAGGATAGACTTTCATAGACGCCTTTGTAATGACGTCATGTCCTTCTTCCATCTTTATTTGTGTGATCACGGGGTGTCCTTGACACAATCAGAAATCTTGTTTGATGGATTGGTAATAGCAGTTTTGTATCCCCGAAATATGTTCAAACAAAACATATGGCCCCTGATTTTTGAATCAATAGAATTCCAAATCGTGTACGAAATCGCAGAATTCATCACGTCATTTCCGTCATTTCTACTGGTAGAATATCGGAAACGAGTGGGTCGGACCACTCGTTGCAAAATTCACGGGTATGAATATTCAAAAATAGCGATTTCGTACGTATTCGCATACGAATTCTGGGATTTCGTACACGATTTGGATTCTATTGATTCAAAAATACGGCCCATGGAAAGACACCAGCTACAAAACGTTTGCAGTTCTCTATTGAAGAAATGTGAGCCATATTATATCACTACATAGTATAAAACAAAGTCGCTTTCTCTGTCCCTATGTCCCTTTGTATGCTTAAATCTTTAAAACTACGAAACGGATTTTGATGCGGTTTTTTTTAATAGATAGAGTGTTTCAAGAGGAAGGTTTTAAGAGGAAATGCGAGTGCTGTCTCTTTCTACTATCGCTGTCTCTCTCCGTCCTCCTGCCCTCAAATTCGTGCGATAAGGACAACTATAGAAAAAAGTTAGAATTCGAGGTTTGGCTCTCGCCTATTTCCTCCTCCAATATTGAACCAATTTAAAAGATATTTTAGACAATGAATAAGGAGGTTATATACTACGCCGCTATGTTTTTCTTTTTTCGTTAATAGTTGTCAAATTTGTACACTAGGACTCTGTTAACAGCGATCTAAACAAGCAATTTTGAGCATTTTTTGAGGGTTCTAGTGCTTATAAAAATAATTTATCACCAAAAAGGAAAACATAGGGGCATAGAAATAGTTAATATTTATTATTCTGTAAAAAAACATTGCTCTAGGGTCATTAACCAAAAAGAAAACAGGCGAGAGCGTTTGTATGGAGAAAAGACCACTCGCGTTTCCTCTTAATACCTTTTTTGCACCCGTGCGTAGCCGGGGCGGGTCACTAGTTGTATAATAAAACATGACCTTACATTTATATCATCGGAATGTTATCACAGTGCGTGAGCGCAGATTATGAGCTCATTGACATCAAGTGCTGTGAATCATTATTTTACGTTTCTTGGGAACACAATACATCAACGGCAATTCAAGAGCTTTGTCTATAACACGTCGTACAATAGTATCTTCATTACCATTCAAATCTTTTATTCAGACACTAGAAATAAATAAAATGTTTTATTTTTAATTCCGTCATATCTATTCTTATTCAAAACAGTTTTAGTTTTATTTAACATACGAATTTCCTAAGAGTTGTGTACAGTATTATTTGTATCTGTTACCAAAACAATATTTAGTACCTAAATAAATCTTTCTTTCTTTTCCTTCTACCCTGCATAGCTAGGTGACTTTAACTTAATTCTTGTAAAGCAGTTTCTCTACATGTTAAGTTAACTAGGTAGTGCTCATTAGTAAAAGAGCTGGGATTTAGCTAATGAAAACGACACACTTATTTATTTACTAAGCAATCTCATAAACTGTTTTGCTGAATTCATTACTAAATAGAAGTTTTCGAAATAGAAACTGTTTTAGTATTTTGAATAAATTCACTGTAAAGTTCCATGTTTGGCTTTTGTGTACATGCATTTCCCACAAATACAGAACTCTATATCTTTTTTCCAATTCTGCTGTCTTCTCTGCTTTGCATGGCACCACCTCTACCTATGTAGTATCCAAAACTTGAAGCAACCATAAAAAATTACAAATTATTATTATAGCTAGCCTATGTTGTCCCACTGCTGAGCAAAGGCCTCCCTCCATTCCTTCCACCGGTCACGACTCTGTGCGACGTCTCTCCAATTCTCAAGGAAGACATCCAGTTCGTCCCGCCATCTCCTTCGTGGTCTGCCACGACCTCGTGTAACTGTTTTGAATTTTGTAAGAATTTACAAAATTTCATTAAAATTGCTTGGGTAGTTTTACATGTAACCGTTTAATATATAGGCATTTTTTCCTCACTCATTGCAGTATAAATATCGATACATTTGATAACATCAATGCTCTTAAAATAATCTCCAGTGCTTGCACTCACGTAACAATAACAATGCAACTTGCAATCGATATTTGATTTGCGTCATCGAATCGTATTGAACAACGTATCGATAAAATGCTATTATCGATACCAATCGTAATGCAATTACAATTACTCCAAATTATCTGCATTTAGATAAATCACTGTACAGACAATGCAATAAAAGAACAACCACTTTAGATAAAGTTTTGGTGGGTGGAAAATCATCGAAACCCCCCCCCCCCCCGCTCTTGGGCAGAGCGAAGGGGAGTGTCAACTTCTACTGACTAAAAACCAAACCCATGTTCCTTCTTCGCCCTTGTGTCGGAGCCGCGTTATTCTTTCGATAATCCACAGCCCCGACGGGAGACTTAAAACCTTAGGTATATATTTGCGTATATACTTATGGGTGTTTTCTCAGTCAGTAAATTGATTGCAGACATTCTAAGAGTTTATGGATCTTATCATAGATCTTACCGTCATCATCTTCCTGCTTGCCTTTGTCCCATTCTACTTGGGGTCGACGCAACACGTTTTCTTCTTCCATTTTCTGTCAGACGTGACGGCATCATTTGCTCCTTTCTATAGTCATGCTCATTCCTTACTTTATCCATTCTGTCATTCCACAGATTCATCTCAACATTCTCATCGCTGCTATTACAGATATCAAAGATCTTACCAAATAAGGCAATACTTATTTGTAATTTGATATTTGTATATGGTGGTGTTGATTGGCAATCACCTCTCTCTTTCCTTACAAAACTTTTCATCATTGCACTGCCTCATACCATCACATAAAATTTCCAAGCCAAAACATTGCACCATGCTACTTGCCCGTGCGCGTGCAACACAAAGCATTATATAAGCAGATAACTCTATTATTAGACTTACAATAATAATGATAGTGATACAGACAATTGGAAGATTGTTCTGCATGTTAATCTTTACTTATATAAATTTTAATATAATAAGTGACTGTTCTTTTGTACGGTCAAGTTCATGTTAGGAAATATTTCAATGATGTGCGTAAGAAAAAAAGTGTACAGGCAATTTTGTTGCAATCTTTTTTAGTCGTTGATAAGGTTCAAATTCATACAATAATAACGACTTGAACTAAGCTTACACTATAGATAACATCATCCAGTGATGTTAAAATACTTCTTCGTAATAAATTAATTGCGTTTAATGAGGTCATTGATGACAAAATATTAAATGATAAATCTTCTAAGAATAGACACGTCACGGACAAGATAGTCACACCCACAATACCTCAACTATGACTGTGTAAAGATCCGAGTTACTATGAAATCATCGAAGTAAATCAAATTGTTTTCTACGTAACTATCGGCAAAGAGGGTAATTATAATTAGGTAAATAGCAAAAATTATGCAGTTAATGATTTCCATAGATAAATAAGCTGTGTTGGTCGTAAAATTTGACAAACGGCACGCACACGTTGACTTGTATTAAACCGTTCAATGGCCTCAACTTCAACATGTAATTACAAATTCTTATGTTATAATATTTCCAGAATATCCGATACTAATAAAAATCTTTCCAAACAGTACCACATATTAACGTAAATTTTCTATTGTCCACAGATAAAGCATTATCAATAGTCCAGCCCTCATCATTGGTAGCTCCAGAAGAAGGCCATGCAGCTCAGTGTTCCTGCCCCAACTGTGATGAACTGCTTTCACGGTTCTCAGAATGCAGTATATGCTTGGAGCCTTTACAGGTAAGATTTTTAAAAAATATATTTTTTGTTGCAAATTGGGCCTGTTCTTGACCTCGATGATGCCTGATGAAAAGCGATGCATGAGATCTATGATGGATCGAGCGTGCCTAGAGATGCCTATTGACTCTTGCTTTGAAAGCAAGATTTTAGAGCTATTTATTCTTGAACATCTAGCTAGAGTATGATAAGTAGGCGGTTGATCGCGAAGCAAAGTTCAAGGTGTACGCCATCATTGAGGTTTAATCGGTTTTGATCTATCAAAACGTAATCGAAGGCACACTTAAGGTCTCCGACGTTTAAAGAGTCTTGACTACGAACCAATAATTTCATGTCGCCTAAGTTAAGGATCTATTCCTCAATTTAGGTGATATTAATTAATTATTATTAGTTTTATTATGATTCCAATATTACTAAAATCCGAACTAAAGGCAATCACCCTAAAGCAAGTAAGTTTGAACTTATTTGTTCTATAGCAAATCCATTAACAGTAAAGACTTACCCAATATTTGTTTTAAAATGAAAACGAATGGAATTTTCTGCCCGCTAAGCTATGAACACAAGGAAAAACATGCACGGATTTATTAATCCTTTTATCTCAGTTAAAGCACGTACATTTTATATCCATCAAAGATCATAAGACTAAGCCTACTCTATATGGTAATTGGCCTGCTATTTTAAGCCTTTTACCCTGTTGCTACGGATCCCTTTGCAACTTTAGTAAGAACGACAACATCATTTTCCTTGATACCTTCTTCAACGAACGGTCTACGACTAAACACCGCAATATTATACGTGGCTACAGTCATAGTCAAAACACCCATTTCCTGCAGAGATACTTATAATATTCTAGCTACTCCACTCTAGTAGTTTCATAAGCGAAATTCAGCTTCATAAACTAAGTTTAGATGTCAATAAACTGAGTTACAACTCAAAGTCCAAAATTGAGGCCTCTTAGTACCGAATACACGGGTCTTTGCCGGGTTTCGGGTCTAGGATATGAAGTTGAAATTCACATGGATGCATAGACGTAATACTGCCTACCTTCTGCAGGTATAATAGGTGCTATAGTTCTCCTGTTTAATCTAAAGCTTGACTGTTGTGCCCTTCACAAGGAACATGTTAATAGCACGGCAAAGGAGCCAGGGAGGGAATCTTAATTACCGATGTATAGGAGCTCACGTGAGCCAGGCCGACTCGCTAAGGGCTCTCGTAACTCGTAAGGGCCGACTCGCTACGACGAATTTTCAAAAATATTAAGATTAATAATTTAGTTGTAATTTTTTGTGTACATAATGCTTGTGTAAGTGGTCGATACTGGATACTATTAAATAATTCTTTCTGTCTTTATAAATTCTTTATTTTGCAAAACATTTTTATACAATATTTGTGAAGCCCTGACTCCAGAGCTAGAAATTAAATATCTGTATTTCAGGAGTCAGTTTCTTTTTCCTAATAACATGGTGCTTATTTTATGTAATAATTATGAATGTAAATATGATGTTAAAATTTGTTAGCTTAATATAATAACTCCAAAATAATTTGAATAAAATAACGTTTATTGAAACAAGTGACCTGACTAAAGGTAGACGTGCAAATTCGTAATTGTATAAATATTTTATAGTAACACTATCTTATAGAGCCATGTTCACTATGTTCAGTGATATAGACTATAAATAAAATGACGTGTTTTAAAATTCAATCGTATATGATTGATCTAAAATGATTTTATAGCCTCATTTGAGGATCTCGTAATAATTGCAATGCATATGAGGATTAATAAAAAAATACTCAATGGAACAAATCTGATTGTTATACTTAAGACAAGATAAGGATTGTTTGGCAAACAATTATCGAATTTCTTTATTTTATTTCGGTCAAATCGTTCTAAAAGAAATTCGTAGTTTACAAACCGCACCGCTTACCCAGCTGTATACAAGTTAGTGTGAGGTGATTACACAACTACCGTCTACAACTTAGGTGTTCTAATAGTTCATTATGTCTAAGCACGTTGCCGCTATGTTTCATGTATAAGACCTGATTTTCAAACAATCTTCGCTATGCAATTCCTTTGTGTGTTTGGAATGTTCGTGCGTTCAAAGGATGATGGATTCTTGCTAGGGTTTTTAATGCTTGGAAATTCCTATACATAAATCAGAATGTTAATAAGGAAATGTTTATTAAATTCTGTTAGGTTTTAGTTTGTGAAACTTGCTGTATCGATACTGCAGCTTCGAAAGTGCTTTACTTAATAATAAAAAGAACAAAGCGCTCTTCCTCTCTCTACTTATATAAAGATTTGCTGTGCCCAACAGAGTCCATAATAATTGTGTCTAAGCTTATCCTGAAAATGTACATTATGAATTGCAATAAACGATTTGAATTTGAAGTGCTCTCTAGGCGGATAATGATACAACTTTTCAATATTAGTCGATGTTGTGTGGTGTGTAAACGAATCTAAGGCATTCAAGCAATATTCTAATGACTATTCCTCTCTTTTTCCAGTGCTGCGGCCCCTGTGTTTGTCCGTGGTGTGGTGGAGTCTGGTGCGGGCGGTGTTCCCGGCGTATGTCCAGATGTGCGTGGTGCAGAGGAGCCCTGAGAGCCCCGGCGGCGCCCTGCCTGGCGCTGCAGCGGCTAATCAACGACCTGATGCTGCCGTGTCGGAATTATAGGTAGGTTATCACTTCTAGTGATACTTTATCAACAAAAGCCATGATTGGAAAGTAAAAGAATTACTGACATAGCAACCAGAAAACTTTTGTGAAACCTCATCAATTGAAGGACGATGTAGAAATGTGAAATCTTTGAAAGCGACTACTACTTGCATACGTTCAATCACGCTTGCATGAATGAGGCCAGCTCACAGAGAGGTGGTTGTTCAAGTCTGCCAAAAAGAACATAATCTAACCTCATCTATCGGAAGATCAAGGTTAAGCTCATACCGCAACAACAATAATTAGGTAACTGTGTAAACTCCACATGTTGTCTCAATAGACAAGAGTCTAGTCTAGCCTAGTATATACAGACCTATGTACAATAACATGGCCTTACCTATATAGTCTAGACGACGTAGTTCCTACTGTATGGGGAAGTCGCAGTATTAATGGACTATTCCCCCTCCATAATTATGTCTGGAGCTCTAAGTAACACAATGAGTCATTTTCCAGGACATGTCATGCCACGACCGTGCTTGGAATGTGTCAGGCTAAAAAAACTATTGTATTGAAAAGATAAGTTTACGAATTCTCACTAGACCGTTCATTTTGCAGACAATTGTTGATTCCCGCTATCACGGGCATGATAAGCTGTTGATCTAATGCGTTCTAGCTACAGAGCTTAGTAGTCAGCGTCATGTTTCTTTGATACGTACATTCATAAAACGGTCATGGTATAGTACGGTGCAATGGCCAGACTCCTTTGCAAATGCTAAATTATTCAGTGGCAATATGGCATCTATTTGCACTTTGAAGTAGTACGAATTGTTACGTCAATGTCTAGGAATAGTATCAGAAATACCTAGGAAATAGTTGATGTACTCGTCACTTGATAGTACCTATTTCCTATCATGCAATAGTGTTGAGTGAGATACCTACGTATGTGGCATTAGTTTCAATGTTAACTGTCTTGAATGGCTTCGGAGATCGCACTTAGAAACTAATATGTACAAGTATTTCGATAACGAACTTTATATTGACATAATTATTATTATCCTTAGAGTGTGTAGTGTTGTAGGTAACTTAGATATAATAATAATAATATAATATAATATTCCACAACTATCACACAACGCCATCTAGTCCCAAGCTAAGCAGAGCTTGTGTTATGGGTACTAGACAACTGATAAACATACTTATATATTTCTAAATACATACATATTATAGATAAATTACACCCAGACACAGAACAAATGATCATGCTCATCACACAAACATTTGTCCTGGGTGGGAATCGAACCCACGACCTCCGGCATAGCAGTTAGGGTCACTAACCACTAGACCAACAGGCCAGTCAATACATCAATACATACAATATACATCGATAACTTCTGAAAATGTGAATCTAGAATGAAATTAACATATTATCATCGTAAAATAACACTAAACATAAAATTCATTTATGATCAGGCAACTTTGGCTCTTAGATTGTATCTTACAGATTAACAAAATCAAAGTTGATTAATGTAATCTACACTTTCTCTAATAAACCACGTAGTAAAACCAAGTAACAATTGGAACAACCAGCAAACAATAATAATCTAACTTGATTGATTGACCTTCAGATAAAACAGAAGCCCGCTCAATCCATTAAAAATCAAATAAGTGCCAATCGATAACTAATCCAATCACTTTCCCACCGAGAATCGTAAACGCCACATAAAAGACGACAGTAACCGTAACTAATACGAACACTTGTTTGCCAAATAAACCGCAACTTTCGGAAAATAAACCGTAACTGATAGATTAAAGTTACGATTTTATTACTTAGGGTATTTACTGACTAGAAGTTTTTTGTTTCGGCTAAATTAATTAAATTATTTGTGATAGTCTTTTCTAACGATTTCTTTTTAAAATGAAAGATTCATTTATCGGAAATTTAACGGTTTTGCTCATGAATTTGTCTAGACAAACAACATTTTTGAAACCGTTGACCCACCTGTGTTACAAATTATTTCTGTTGCAAAAGTTGAAACCAAAGTGAAAATTAGACTGTTGTAAACATACAGTTGATAGAAAATATCGAAGGATTAACAATATTTAGATTTTTAAAATCTACCCTGCCTTTTGGCTTCGCCGTAGTCGGGTAAAGATACAAAGATTCACACGCAGGTACAAGTTTCCAAACAATAATTAAATACAGGATTCTAACGCCATATCTGAAAAAGCCCTTAAAAGCCCAGTATCTATTTTTATGGTGATGTCATGTTGTCTTTATGTTTTTCCTTCCTTTGATCTAGATATTAGGTCTACGTTTATGGACACTTAATATCAGAGTTTTACCCACTTTATTTCTTATTCTTTTTCGTAGCTTTTACTGGTCGTTTGTTCAAAGATTTGACCTAAGTATAGGTATAGACTAATTTTCGACTCGATTCTAGAATACCAAAACTGGTTAAAATTAATAATTTAGCACGAAAACGGTTTTGGAGAATTGTAGCAATACCTATTTAATTTTCCTGCATTCTTAAGAAAACCAGAAAATTATGTGTGTTCAAAAACATATTTAGCAATTATTAATAAAATTGTGAGTGTACTTGCATTAATAATTGCTGCACACTGTGCCCACGCCAATAATTCACAAGGTTTTGTAACATATTCGAACATAATTTTATTCCTGGCTACTTTATTTTAATTCATTTGAGTGGCCAGGGCTTAATTCACTTGATGTAATAATGAAATTAATAAAACTATCAGCTATTTCAGCATAGTATTTATCATGAGCTAAGAGGAGTGTTATTTACCAAAACGGTGGTATTTCAAATAAACATGCATTTAATGCTGTGCCTCCTGTGATAAGTGATACAAGTCAAAAAACGTCATTTTACAGGACAGCAAAAACAAGATTTTAAAAAATCTAGTTCGTTAATTAAGTGGGCTAGGTAAAATATCAGTGCACTCTTTTGTAGAACAAAACATTTTCTTTCTCTATATAATTTAGATTTTTTGATAGATATTTAATTTTGGAAGTAATTCATGAAAAACCTGCGACTTGTAACTTTTACTTAGTTTTTATGTGCTAAAATTAAGTTATTAATGATACTTGTACAGTTATATTACGTTGCACCAAGCTTGCACCAATAAATTGTCTTAGTGTAAACTGATATACATCAAGTTAAAACGTCTAATAACTCATTAGAATAATGATTCTAGCAAAATGTGCTAAAACAAAAGATGAAGATATAACCCCTAAGATTTATTTTTTTTACTTATCAGTCACCTCTTTACATTTATTTTAGTTGAACTGTATCACTTAGCACATTTATTATTTTGTACCATGATTTTACAATTGGTTGGAATTTTAGATACAACTACATTTATATCTGTTTACACATAAAAACAGATTTGTGTAGAATGATTTAAGTCAAGTTGTATCACTTTACATGTCGATTTGTATCCTAGAGGCATATCGAAAGAATTAGTTTAAAGGGATATTACTCTAGTCACATCAAAATTCACGATAAATGAACTGAAAAATAAAATGTGAAGTTAAATACAATAGCATTTAAATCACGAAGCACGAAAAATTGTGTGTTAAGTGACCGGTTTTGGGGTTACATCTTGACAAATATCGATTGTAACGAATTTTTTGCCAAAATCCCTATAGTTGTATCACTTTGCACAAAATTATCTCCGAAACTATAGCAGATAGAAGAACGTGAGTTAGACCAAAAAACACGTATTTTTTTTTTGATAATGCTCATGTGAAAATCACAAAAAGGGTACAACTCGAGTTATATCACTTATCACAGGAGGCACAGAATGATAGTGTGCATCAATTTGCAAATATGCGCGTGGTTTCATAAGTGCGTAAAAAAATACTCGTCTATCGTGTTCTAGCTAATTTATTTAATTTTTGCATGTAACTTATTAACGTAATAAGACGTTAAATATTCGAGCTAATTTACATGTAACATTACAGTTTTTTTTCTAATTGATAGGCAATATGAAATGAGGTACTAGACAGTATCAAGCACTACTGACTTTATAATTGAGGTCTAACTAGCCGAACATCTTGAATAATCGGCTAAATATCAAAACTTTTGTCAGAAGACATTATTTTCAAAGTACTTAAATAAATAAACTAATAATCTTCTTTCTTTGTTCACAGACGCGGATGCACAGATCTCCTCACAGCAGTGACCAGAGTAAAGCACGAAGAAGACTGTAAATACGACACCATGATCTGCCCCATCACAGCCAACTGCTGCTCAGTGCCCTTCGAAGAACTGTCCTCACATCTACAGAACAACCACAACATCATCGCGGTCTACTCACAGAAGATTAAGATCTTAATAGAAAACTTCCAGACAAAACTGAAGAAGACCGCTTGCTGCAGAACAAAATACAAGATTATACTGCTCCACCAAAAAAGCGCTTTCATCATAAAAGTATGCATCTATAACTACCACGTCAGGGTAGAAGTTATGAGGCGGAAACTCGGATACATCGCTGACGTAAAGTCAGAAACGAAAAGAAGCGATTACAGCGCTTTGATAGAATTCCAAAGCAAAGCGCTATGCACAAAATCAGCTATTCTGATAGAAAACGAAGCATATGGAAAGAAGGCTGAAGTACAATGGAACGATGTGGTCATGAAGTCAGAGACTGATGAAGCTATCACAATTCATGTAAATATCGGCAAATCAGACTCGGATTTGTTAAGGAAAGATTATGCGGAATCTTGAGCAACGAATCAGGAATTGAATAGGGATGTTCTTCAATTTCCAGCAGCATCATTATGCCCAAGGGCAAGCAAAGATGCTGAGAAAATCGAGAGTAAAACATCGTGGCAAATAGTGCTCAATAAAGTGCAGACAATTTTAAATAATTCACAATTATCATTCCGATTAGTTATGCATTTAAACATAAAATAGAATCATTTGTATTTAACAATGATGTGGTCTTTGAGAAGCTTGAATTAAGTTATGCTGTTGGTGATATTCGCGACATCAAGTGAGATAGAAAATATTGAAAAGTTGACAAAACAAAATTGTGTTGTTGAACTTGATGATAATGTTACAGCTATTATTTGTATAAATAATGCTCTGTATATCATTATATTAATGTAAAATTTGGAGTATAATTATTCTAAGATGTAACAGACTGGTTTTAGTATGTGTCTTACCTTCAAAATAATTACGTTTCTAAGATAATTCACCTCGCAGGACCAGTCTAAATCCTTGAGTTCGCGAATTGCAACCAATTGTGACTGATGTAGCCTTAATATTAGAATAATTTAGTATTTAAGAATACGGATGTATGTAATATAAAATATAACTTTAGACTTTTTAATGTTTGCATTTTATTTCTAGTTTCCCCTTCTGATTTATAGATAGCAATTATTTATGTTATGCATATAAAGCTGTCATTTGAAGAGTATAATAAACTGTTTGTGGTGAAAGACTAAAGGGATATTATCACACTTTTAAATGTCATTGAATTATTAAAGAAAAACCTACCAGTTTTATTAAGTAAATCAAATAATTTTAAATTTAAATCGGTGCCTGTCCTAATGGACTAAACTGGACCTAATGTCTATCAGTTTCAAGATTCTTTTTCCTAAATTATGGATCTTCACTGAATAAATAAGATTAAAATTTTATTTTGACGATATCAAAAAAATACTTCGATTTTTTTTGCAATCACGACGGAAGCTCTACTATAACCTTACACCAGCTGGTAACTGCTTCTTCAAATTCTTAAAATAAATGCACTAAAATTTAAATGATTCAATTGATAAAAGATACATTTTGAATAATTTGCTTTGCCAAATGCACTTTATTAATATATAATGATGTAAGGTTATCAGCAAAAGTAATACGACGTAAGATTATGGCCTACAAAAGTGCAGATTTATGAATTTATTTGTTTTTCTTGCAAATTTTAATGGGTCTGTTTTGAATCACAAGTTTTGCTTAGCACTGTCACGTGTCTAATTTAAATTCTAATAACGGTCATGGTCATGCCACTTAGGAAAATGTTTAATTATTTATTTAAACGACACACAGGACATGGACACATAGGTAAAATGGTAAAAAAAAAAAAAATCTTTTAGATCCAGATATATCTGGATCTAAAAGCTTTATTTTCAATATTAAACGGAAACATTTTACCATTTTAGCATTTTTTTTATGTATAATATCTGAGACACGAATAAAAATAATTTATATAGAATATTGACAAAGTCAATTAGCTACCAAGAAAGGAGTGACGTCTTGTTTGCTTTCTGAAAGTAATGGGTTAGCACTTAGCACACGAAATTAAAAACAGATTACTCATAAATGGTAATTAGGCAGTATACCTTCCTACCATTAATAATTTTAGGGAGAAGTGGATAATCATGTACATGTACAAGTAATCATTAGAAATAACATTAGTCTAGGTTAACCTGTGCCACTTGGTTCCAAAGAACCAGTAGATACCCACCAAAGCGGAATCGAAACGAAGGAAGACTTATCGGCCCCGCTAGCTTAAGTGGAATCGGTTGTGCAGAGAGGACGAATCACTCATTATTTTTTTGTACCAGCTTCCGCACTCAGCGGCTAAGTAGGCAGCAGAATATAGTTAATTTGAGACGAGAGTGAGTAGCGTCTGCCGTTCGAGTTTGATCGCGCTTAATTATCAACACATCTTTGCTCTGGTCTAGTTAGTACGCAGCTCCACTCAGCTCCGGTGGATACACGCTTGCTAGGTCCTTACCATCTCCTTTTCTCTCCGCTTCGCACGTCTCAGTTCCAGTGGAGTCCGGGCCTTGAACTTTTCTCCTTTTCCAAGATCAGCGTACCTACAGCTTTCACAATGCACATGACATTTTCTAAACTAATATACTTAAATATGTGGAGTAGGCCAGGATATTAACATGGCCGCTTTAATACAAACGGACGGAATAACAGTCACTTGCTTGTAATGCGACTCACGGACGTTGTGTGTGTCCATTGTATTGGAGATACGAGAAATTGTGATGACTAGTTGTTGATCAAGAATAAGACTCTTGTAAAAACAGTTATTTCGCTTGAATCAAATTAAGTATTACCAGGGATATAGGATATAAAATATTAATATTTTTTAAAACATTACGGGAAATCATTTTATTTTAGCCAACCCGATCAAGGCAGTGAATGTACCTACCCAAGTCAAATAAAAGTTTCGGGGCCGCGGATTTTAGTACTAGATGACGTGGCCTCGGCACAAGGGCAAAGAAGGAACATGGGTTCGTTTTTTAGTTAGTAGAAGTCTGACACTCCCCTTCGCTCTGCCCAAGAGCGGGGGGGGGGGGGTCATTCGATGATTTTCCACCCACCAAAAAAAAGGGGCAAGCGCCTGAGTGGCCTACGTAATTAAAATTTCTTCATAAATTCGGACCGCTTGGCTGCTACTGAGAAATTCCTAATGGACAAAAACCCAATAACACTAAACCAGCACAGCCAGTAGTCACACTTGCGCCCTCTAGTCTAGAAGACCAACAAGGCAAGAATTTCTTACTGTGCAACAACGAACACTACCCCAACATAAAATATTTACAACAGAAAAATGGTCTCCATTTTATTTTTTCTTCGCGAATAATTACATTTCACGAAACAACAAAGTTTTTTGTTTGAAGAATTAAGAGTCAAGGTTGTTACGTTTCGAGTTATTAGAAGAAATAATAAAACAGTCGGAGATAAGCGATTGTAACATCAGGTACCTAGATATAAATAAAGTCTGAAGTATAAATTAAGTGAATTTGTAGAAAAACTGGTCTGTGTTTAATTAACTTAATTTTGTTTTTTAATTCTCCTGAAAAGAACTACTACTACTACTACCGGGATACAAGTAGTACCTAGATGTTCTAACATAGGTAACGGTATTCAGTCTTTCATCACATTCCTATCACATATTAAGGCATCGTCGTCTCGCCCGGCCCTGGTGCAAGCCATGGTCCGGGGCGAAGAGGATTTTTTTTTTTTTTTTTTTTTTTTTTTAATAATATTCCACAACTATCACACAACGCCATCTAGTCCCAAGCTAAGCAGAGCTTGTGTTATGGGTACTAGACAACTGATAAACATACTTATATATTTCTAAATACATACATATTATAGATAAATTACACCCAGACACAGAACAAATGATCGTGCTCATCACACAAACATTTGTCCTGGGTGGGAATCGAACCCACGACCTCCGGCATAGCAGTTAGGGTCACTAACCACTAGACCAACAGGAATGGGACGCCGTCGCCTCCTTCTGCGAAGCAGTGATGCTAGCGAAGGAGGTGGCGGAACGAGAGAGGGAGAGAACCTCTCAACGTCCCAGCCGCCGCGGAAGGCGCTCCGGGCGTCGGGGGTCACGCGATGACCTCCGGCCACCGTAGACGCGGGCCTGTGGACGGTGAGTAACGGGCTAGCTCGCCGTCCGGCCGTCGTCATGACGGCAACAGACCGTGTCGGCGGCGCGTACGTGTTCCACGCGCGCCTCAAAGAGATGTCAGCAAGGAGGGGCCCGCAAGGGCCGACGCCCGTCGGGGCTGTGGATATCGAAAGGTTACCGCGGCTCCGACACAAGGGCGAAGAAGTGTTGTGCATGTTTCTTACATGGGTTTGGTTTTTAGTCAGTAGAAGTCGGACACTCCCCTTCGCTCTGCCCAAGAGCGGGGGGGGTTATTCGATGATTTTCCACCCACCAAAAAAAAAAAAAAGGCATCATCGTCTACCTAGCCTTTTCCAACTTTGTTGGGGTAGGCTTCTAGGCTAACCGGATAAAGCTTTATATTTTATACTAGCTTTTGCCAGCGGCTTCGCCCGCGTGAAAAAAACGACTTTCCATACAAACTTTCATCCCCTATTTAACTCCCTTAGGGGTTGAATTTCGAAAAATCCTTCCTTATTCCTTGCCTACATTATAAAGGGAACCTCTGTGCTAAATTTCAGCTTTCTAGGTCCAGGTTTGGGCTGGGCGTTGATGAGTCAGTCAGTCAGGACTTCTCTTTTTATTTATATAGAAGATAGATGAAGCGACTGCCTTAACTGATCTCGATAACCCAGTTAGTACAGGGTAATAATTATGACACCCTTTGGTAAGACTGGTTGTCGGAGTTTCGGGCAACTAGAACGACTGTCGAAGAACTACAACAGACATCCAGAACCAACGTGCTTTCTGACGCAAGAAGAAAACTCGATATGTAATGGGTGGTCGACCATCCATGGTCAACCTAAGGATAGACCCGAGTGGGTGTTATTATAATATTTAACAAAGGCATGAATGTTCGCATTAGGAGTATCGATATAAAATAAAAGTTTACTGAAAATGCTTTACCAGTCTATGAAATTGTTTTAGGTCAGTTTTATGAACAGACTGAAAGAGTTCTTTTTACTACTACGTACGTGAGTTTACTTCAAGTATAGGTCATGAAAAATCACGAAATAAAAAGACAATCCCGAAAATATTACGGTACTGAAACCTCACACATAAAATAAATAAAGTAAAGTGGCCGTTTATTTTCTTTTGGACTAGCACATCTGCCTACGCTTCTTAGCACTTATAGTACAATAGGTACGGCTTACATCTGTGGTAACACTTTGATCATGAGCTGGCCTGACGTAGTATGGAGTTTTAATAGTTTATGAGGCCAGCTTTCACTGGTTCAGTTGCCACTATCATTTGGCTTACCATGCGGGTATACGGTCCTTCCCTTAACATGTAACTTCAATATCATACCTTTGCAATCTCAGGAGAGATGTAAAGATTCTTACAGGGTCTGAAATAAGTGAAGGTTCCTGTATATAA
Organism: Diarsia mendica; assembly: GCA_949316265.1. Lineage (NCBI taxonomy): Eukaryota > Metazoa > Arthropoda > Insecta > Lepidoptera > Noctuidae > Diarsia > Diarsia mendica. The sequence continues at coordinate 21,087,980 of OX438904.1, read as the reverse complement.
ATGTAGCATTAAAAGCCTTTTATGGTGCCTTCGAGAAAAGGTGAAGAAGCTTGTTATATGATGGATAACCACATCACAATAGTCATGAAATTTTTAGTACAAGAAGCTGTTTTGTTCTAAGAAAAATCTGTGCTGAATTTAGGTTTAGGTGGTTAAAGGTAGCTCAAGCTTTTTTATTATTAGACTTTTGTTTATCCTACTGCTTTTCAAATGAGGGAGGCATATAATGTACCATTCAATTAATTTATTCATCCTTCAGCAAAAAGGTTTAGGCTGAGTTACTTTTAGCTCTACCGCGAACCCGATTTTTTTCACACCAAAAAACACATTCATAGTCTAGGCAACAAGTGCCTTTTTGATGAACTTTTTTCAGCAGTCTCCGAAAATTATGATTGAGGTGTCATTCGATTCGGAATGGCATCCCGATGATTTTTGAAAAAATTGAAGTTCCGCTTGCAAAAATTGCAAAAGTTATTAACAATTAACTAAAAAAATTAAAATGGTTTTAGTTTTTTGCAAATATCTCAAAACCTAATTAAAATTTTTCAAATTTGAAATAAGATTCAAAAAGGGGAGGAAATTTCCTAAAGAATATTCTAACTTTCGGAATTGTAGGACCAATATTAATAACTTTCCGATCGGGTTGAAAATACGCCCGAAAACTGGTACTCCGTCTTGCGCAAGCTACGCTCCATTCGGACCTTTAATGAATAAATAAATGTTATTTAAACTTATTAAATATGAAAATTAAAAATTGAAAAAATTCAGGCGCCTGCAGGATAGATCAATACACAATAATCTGTGATCTAAAAAAATTTATCGCGAATTTTCAATAAGTTATCCATTAATTAATTAACAATTTTTTGTAGCACGAACACTGACATTGCAAGTGCGATAATTATAACACTATTCATCTGAGATTTTTTTCCTTTCGTGGAGCTATTTTTCAAAACAATTTGTAAAAAACAAATAAATTTTTGCTTTATATTTTTTTTCTTGTTTTACTTATTGTCAAAAAAACAGAATGATTCTTTTTTTTTTCATTTAATTTTTTTTACAGTTTTTTTTTTAATTAGAAAAAAACAAAATCATATCTGTTTTTGTGACAATATTTACTTACTGTCACAAAAACAGATATGATTTTGTTTTTTTTTCATTTAATTTTTTTTTCAACTTTTTTTTTAATTTGAAAAAAAAATCATATCTGTTTTTGTGACAATAAGTAAAACAAGAAAAAAAATATAAAGCAAAAATTTATTTGTTTTTTACAAATTGTTTATTACATAAACAATGAAAGTTTTAATAAAACAATATTTTTTTTTTATATATCGAAAAGAAAAAACAAATAATGGTGATTTAAAAAAAATGATACCTTAATATTAATTAGAAGTGGGAGAAAATAATTGTTAATCAACAAATGCGTTTTTAAGCAATAAAACATTTTTTTTAAGCAACGGTTTTTTAAAAAAAAAAACATGATTATTATCAAAGATTACGATATTAAAAAAAAACATTAAATTATCTCATAAACAACGCATTTGTTTATAAAAATATTTTAAAAAACAGGATATAAAAAATATAAAAAATCATTTTTAAGTAGCTTCTGATCATACAAAAACGGTTCAATAATAATATAATAAAAAAAAAGATTTTTTTAATGTCTAATGAAGGTTTGAAATTTTTCATTTCAGTAAATTGTTAATAAAAAAACGAAAATTAACATTTTTTTAATTTTTCCAACGAGAGCCTATTCTAAGACCTTTGAAAAATAGCTCCACGAAAGGAAAAAAATCTCAGATGAATAGTGTTATAATTATCGCACTTGCAATGTCAGTGTTCGTGCTACAAAAAATTGTTAATTAATGTTACAACAGCCCACTGACAGTCATCTGACAGCCATCTGACAGCCACCTGACAGCGAGCCTCGCCAACGATAGCCATGCCAACCCGAGCCAAGCCATAACTACCGGACGCCTCCGGTGGGGATAAAGCTTTATAATGCCCTGCAAGCTCATTTTAGCGATCTGGTCGCACTCGATTGTAGTAGTTGTAAGGGGAAGCTCTGCCCGAATAAAGTTATAAATCAGTTCCTGTTTATTTTTTACCACTGTCGTTACACTCAGAAGTGGTATCGAAAACAAAAAACCTACGATTAAATGACGCTCTGATACATTTAAAAGTCAACGGTCACCAAGTACAAAGGACGAGGTCTGCAAATTCAAACGAAGAACGTTGATGCACACCGCCTACAAGGAAAATATTGAAGAGTCGCCCATCCCAGAATCACAAGGCACACATTGAAAAAGCAGTCGACGATCTGGAGGGAACACGAAGCGCCTGCCCTCAGTACCACATCATTGATTCCATAATTTGACCCTGAAAACGAAGACTGCGGCCAGTAACCACCTGTGAGACACTTCGAGTTACAAGAAGTATCCATTTCTCTGCCAGTAACGCTTCTACGGTAAATGAAGGCTACCTCAAGGTCGTCAACAGCGGGCCCAAGGACATGGAAGGGAGGAACTGTCCTACTTCACGCCGAGAGCTGCCAGGAACCATGCATAAATAACAAGGTCAGTTAACATGCCAGTTCACAGATATTTGCAAAATATTAGCCAAATGCCATTAGCCAAATATATTAGCCAAATGTGTTTTACAATGAAGTGCCCCATGTGTTGATAATAATTATGCCAATCGTAGACAAAATTAGGTAATTTGGTAGGCCCGATATGTAAATCTAATCATAGTCAGTTAATCAGTACATTATTTCGGTACAAAAATGGTTTTACTAGTTGTGTAGGTACTAAGGAATTGAGAACTTAAGATGTACATATTTTATTTAGTTCAAGTGCGCATTAGATTATCCAACAACTCCAAAGTAAATCTTTAGATATAAATAACTACAATAATTTCATCAAACTATTGTCAGTGGTATATAGCATTCCTAGGCAATCTCTTGCTACCGTCAGTCGATATTCAAACAGGTATAAACTTATTGCATAAAGTTCTTGACAAATTGCAAACGAGGATCTTAAAATTAAATATGAGAAACCGTTAATTTTCACATATTTCATAGGTAAAATATCATGTGAGGCATTCAACCGGTTGAATTTAAGTTGATACATGTGTCTTAATTTCCCGTCTCGAGTAATGTAAACGAAGTGCGTCAATTTATTCCATCTAGTTCTATGTAGTTATTTATGAGGCCAACAGGAGTAAAACGCGAGTTTTATAATGCGTAAAAGTATATGATTCACTGCAGTAAACAAAATCACAGTGTTTTACTTTTTTTTAGTCCAATCAATAGTTTTGTTGTAAATCGCAAAATACCACTAATTTCGCACTATTCGGCCGCAGCGAAAGACGTAACAAACAACCGCTTTGTAGTGCAAGCTGATTAGAATTTCAATCGAAGTTTGAACCACCACAAATAGTGTTGCTAGAAAGAAAGTTCATTAATAACTGTGCAATAATAGCTCGATTGTATAACAAACTAACAAAAAAATAATACGATGTGGGTATGACTATGAGGCAAGTCACATAAATCAAAAAAAAAAATGTGATTATTATAATAAACGATCCTAGTTTCCCAACAGAAATTCACACGTATGCAGCAAGGTATCTTTTATAAAAGCAGATTGACGGTAGTTTGCGCCCAGTCCTTTAGTTTAGTCGCGTTACCAGTCGGAAAGAGTGTTAATCATGATTGTTGTTGCGAAGATATTATCGTATATGTGATATGTAAAAATGTCCATGTAATTTCGGACTGTACTGCAGTGCGCGATACAATGACTAAACGTGATCTTATGCCATGCATTGCTCGATATTACAAACGAAAGCCAAGCAAAATCCAGCAAGCTAAAACCGAAGCTAAAGTTAAATTCTATGCCTATGCCTGCCTTTGCTTCAGCCTTATGTAAGTAGATCGTTTGATGAATGCCGTTTAATGTGTACCATTTAGAGGTTAACGATTAGTTCAGTACAGTGCAATGACAAGATAAAAAGCCAAAAAGTTGTATTGTTTTGCTGCAAAGTGGATGTACAGATAGTTATACCTATAGTGAATAATTGTAGTATTTATAGTAGCCTATAACGTAAACAAATCTTTACGGTACCCGATTAGTTGTGTCAAACTTCGCGCGATGGAAAATATTACAAAATGCATCATGACGATGTTGGCCAAGGCGTAAATTTCGTAAAGAACGAAGTTCTGAACTTATAAATAAGAACAAAATTTCCGGTTTCCATAAATTACCCGATTTATACGTAAACATTATTATGTGACGTCATGTTTACATCGTGCTTACGGGAAAGCGGATACGGTAGGAAAGAGGGCCAATGACATTCAATTCCTAAATTTACTGAACCAATGAAAATTGTAAATATCGATAGTTTGAGCCCTTCTGGCTAAACAAAAAAAGGAGTACCAGTGGGTACATGTTTATATTGATACATGCTTTCACTAAATTCGTTGTTTCTGAACCAACGCGTACTGTCAATAATTCTGTGGTGACAATTAGTTTAGATCGCAATTATTTTTTCAGATCACATTGTTTTACGAGTAGATATTTCAAGAAGTTTGTAACGGAACAGCAGTTTAAAAATACGGTAACTGTTAACAGCTATTGCGTGTCCTAGGTTTGCTAAGAAGAATAATATTAATTAAGTCTATTTACAATCATTTTTGTTAATCTGACTTAGCGCTAATAATACATGTAGCAAGTAAAATTTAAATTTTAAAATGGTGATAAAACCGAGGTCTCGAAACTAGGCTACGCCTGTAGGTATCTTGGGGGCCAGAGTAGCATTATCTTAGCGTTGATGAGTTGAGCATTATCTTAGTGTTGATGGGGTTAAATGGTGTTGTGTGTAAAAGTAATGAAGTTTTGCCATCGACACGCTAAGAAGCATGTCATTGTGTGTTAGTACCTACATGTGTGTGTGCGTGTGTCATATTGACCGTATGGTTTATAGTTAACTTAAATTGTTTCTTCAGTTTCTATATACGATAGGTTGGCAAACTTAGTTTTTTTAGTTATCTTTTCTTACATGAAAAGTGTTTCATGTTTTTAATGTCTCTGATTCTACGTTTAATGAGTAGGTCGAAGTGTGGAAGGCACTAATCGCACAATTCACGGAACATAAGAAAGCAACTCAATATGGGGACAATAGGTTACCAAACATAATTTGGAGTTTTAATAATACTGTTAAAAATACAACAGGGTACCTATAAGCCTTACGATTTATCCTAGACCGGGTTTCTGAACCAGTGCAATTTAGAAGCGATAGAGTTATCTACTACTGGAATTTGAATAGCTGGAAAGAAAATGGGACGTAGCTTAGATACAAGGCGAAAAATAATAATAGCTGATAATAGTGTGATTTACAAATTACAAAAAACGGTGATTACGCACATTTACGCCAGGCGCTGACTACTAGCGGCAACAAGGTCAATGCTAATAACATCACGCTTGTAATGCCCGAAGGGTTAGGTAGAGGTGTACCCATGAGTACACACACATAGTAATATACACAGTAAAGTTTGAGTCCCATGCAATAGGGGGCGAGCCTGTTGCCAAGTTAATTCTTGTTTATTAAGGATTTATATTCTGGCCCACTTAAGTGATATTGAGGAGTTAGGTCATGATTGACATAAACTAAAAAGTACAAAAGGTCATAATATAATTATGATACAACGGGTTTACAGGCTTAGTATCCGTTGATTCCTTATGACTATATCGTAGCGATGCTTATAATAATATGTCTGATAGCACCAGTAGTGTAGATGAACAATAAATTGAGCACCGAAGATTTCATAAATCTTCTTGAGAGATCAAAGTTCATTGCCCCATTTTAACTTGGTTTTTTTGAGCTGACTTGTAATCGTTGTTTTTCTGGTTCCCATTGCGGGAGCAATTGTTTCAGGACGGCCGAATGTTACAACAGCCCACTGACAGTCATCTGACAGCCATCTGACAGCCACCTGACAGCGAGCCTCGCCAACGATAGCCATGCCAACCCGAGCCAAGCCATAACTACCGGACGCCTCCGGTGGGGATAAAGCTTTATAATGCCCTGCAAGCTCATTTTAGCGATCTGGTCGCACTCGATTGTAGTAGTTGTAAGGGGAAGCTCTGCCCGAATAAAGTTATAAATCAGTTCCTGTTTATTTTTTACCACTGTCGTTACATTAATTAATGGATAACTTATTGAAAATTCGCGATAAAATTTTTTAGATCACAGATTATTGTGTATTGATCTATCCTGCAGGCGCCTGAATTTTTTCAATTTTTAATTTTCATATTTAATAAGTTTAAATAACATTTATTCATTAAAGGTCCGAATGGAGCGTAGCTTGCGCAAGACGGAGTACCAGTTTTCGGGCGTATTTTCAACCCGATCGGAAAGTTATTAATATTGGTCCTACAATTCCGAAAGTTAGAATATTCTTTAGGAAATTTCCTCCCCTTTTTGAATCTTATTTCAAATTTGAAAAATTTTAATTAGGTTTTGAGATATTTGCAAAAAACTAAAACCATTTTAATTTTTTTAGTTAATTGTTAATAACTTTTGCAATTTTTGCAAGCGGAACTTCAATTTTTTCAAAAATCATCGGGATGCCATTCCGAATCGAATGACACCTCAATCATAATTTTCGGAGACTGCTGAAAAAAGTTCATCAAAAAGGCACTTGTTGACTAGACTATCAGGTGTACAGAATGCTTGTTTAGTAGTTTTGTGAAAGGTTATTTTACACCTTCTACGTAGGTGTTAAGAGAGTTTTAACTTTTACTAGATGTATTTAGAATGCTACAACTACAGTGATATATAATTATGGCACTTTATTTCATATTCGTTTTAGGTAAGAATAAAAGTGGGTGCTTGCAAGACAGAGTAAAGCCCGTGCTCATGAATTTCCAATGCACAGCTTAACCCCGAGAGTTGATAGTCTAACAATGCAAATTAATGTATGCCTTCAAGTAGACGTGTCACCTTATTCGAATTACGGTTGCGATCAAACGTAGGCCTATTTCGTTAAAAATAACGAGTACGAAAGTAGTGGCGCCTGTTCATCATATTCATTTTCAGTAACATTTTTGTTATTCTTAAATAAAATCAGGGGTCAAATTTTTAGTTAGCTTACCATAAAAGTGAATATAACAATAGAATTCAATATACTGCAGATCATCATAAAGCACATATTTATAGCAGCCCCTAATACCATTAGGGTCGTTCCGTAACATCACGGAATTGCATGTTCTTACCAAAACTTTGTTTAGGTCACAAAAGATTTACCTGTACTTATGCCAAGTATTTAAAGCAAAAAGCTTGTTTGTAATTTTAAGTACAAAACGATTTGACTCATGATTTAAGCTAAAAACCTGAGAATTGTTTTGACAACATTATGAAAAATAACCACTTTCAATTGTCCACCTTAACCTCATTAATATAAAGATGTATTTCTTAGTAAAATACAGGATGTTTGTCAGTCGTGACAACCACATTTCCACGTGTCGTAAATTGTTGACTCTCTTGTTAAATTAAATGGGTGACCAAGTAAACCGGTAACTGAAGGTTTCAGTCACGACTGTGTCATATATTTTACTAGCTGATGCCCGCGGCTTCACCCGCGTGGATGTCGTTCAAATTATATACTAAAACCTTCCTCTTGAATCACTCTATCTATTAAAAAAAACCGCATCAAAATCCGTTGCGTAGTTTTAAAGATTTAAGCATACAGACAAACAAACAAACAAACAAACACGACTTTGTTTTATACTATGTAAGGATTACCTACTTGCTTTGATTAACATGGATGATGACATACAGGCTTGGAGCGCAAGGCTTATAAGGCACAAATGCCTCTTTTTAGTCCAAAATATTATTAGCTGTGATAGTCTAGTGGCGTGTCCATCGAACTGCCAAGCAAAGTCTCGAATTTGAATCCAAGAAACTCACCTCTGATTTTTCACATTCATGAGCGTTAATATATCTATTACTAGCTGATGCCCGCGGTTTCAACCGCGCGGATGTCGGTTATCGCTACCGATGCCGGTTATCGCGCGCGACCAAAAGTAATATTTTCGTACCCCCCTTTCAACCCCTTGAATAAAAAACCCGTAATATCCCGTTTATGATATTAATACATAGTAGTCCCTTGAATAACCCTTCCCTTGAATATCCCGTTTATGATATTAATACATAGTAGTCCCTTTTTTTTATTAAAAAGTAGCCTATGTCCTTTCTCGGGTATCAAAATATCTCCATACCAAACATGCAAATTGGTTCAGCAGTTTAGGCGTGATTGAGTAACAGACAGACAGACAGAGTTACTTTCGCATTTATAATAATAATACAGAAGTATGGATTATCACTCGGTGAAGGAAAACATCGTGAGGAAACCAGCGTGCCTAAGAAATGTTCTCGACCAACTCTGACATCAGGATAGTCACTTACCACATGATAAAAAAAGATCCAAAATATTTAGTAGGAAAACTTGCACAATGCAATGCAACAAATATTGTTGAATTGTCAAAATAAATTAAAAGTATTGTTGGTCGATGGGGAATCCCATCGAGCACTCGTTTGTTAATCAGTCTAGTCAAATCTATTTCGACTGGCCTGTTGGTCTAGTGGTTAGTGACCCTAACTGCTATGCCGGAGGTCGTGGGTTCGATTCCCACCCAGGACAAATGTTTGTGTGATGAGCACGATCATTTGTTCTGTGTCTGGGTGTAATTTATCTATAATATGTATGTATTTAGAAATATATAAGTATGTTTATCAGTTGTCTAGTACCCATAACACAAGCTCTGCTTAGCTTGGGACTAGATGGCGTTGTGTGATAGTTGTGGAATATTATTATTATTATTATTTATTTTGACTATGTTGTAACATCACTAGTTAGTAATTAGTGTTTACACCACTATAGATACGATATTCGGTTGATACCTGTTACTCCGCACTGCCATGTCGGATCCCATCTATGATACTTCTATAAAAAGAGAAGTCCTGACTGACTGACTGATTGACTGACTCATCAACGCCCAGCCCAAGCCCTTGGACCTAGAAAGCTGAAATTTTGCACAGAGGTTCCCTTTATAATGTAGACAAGGAATAAGGAAGGGTTTTCCGAAATTCAACCCCTAAGGTAGTTAAATAGGGGATGAAAGTTTGTATGGAAAATCGTCATTTTAACGCGGGCGAAGCCGCTGGCAAAAGCTAGTCTATGATACTTCTACTAAACTGTCTCTGTAATACAATGTCAGTGTTCGAAATGTTAATAAACCAAGTCTACTCAATAGTATCTTTCATTCCAACAAACATAACAGACTAAGCAAGCAGTGTGACCTTAAATAAAAAAGATCGATCATGACCCCAAAACCTTGTTACGAAAACAGACTCACGCACGCCCCCACACAAAAACATGCCATTAATGAACAGGTTAAAACCTATTAATAAATAATTTATCAACACCCCCATTCACGCCACTTATTTTTGTCACGGTTCCCCACATTAACTCAATTATTTTTACTCCCCACGTGTCCGAAATTATCAATAAAATTTTTTTTGGGAAGCTGTCTTTAATTTTTCAAAAACGCATTTTTTTCTCGATATTTCACTTTAGAGTTAAAAATTATAACTACCTAATTGTTACGTTGGATGGCAATGCTGATTCTTTGGTCAAAGAATAAGCCAGCCATCTGGTCACTTATCCTGTTGACAGCAATGTGGACGAACTTTTTGACGCCCTGTAATTCTTCTCTTTTTGATATTTGTATATTACATTTTATTATAATTTTAGTTCTGTAAATTGTAGTTCGTAAATATTGTAAATAAACTTCTATCTTTACTAATTGTTTGTTAAAATTAAGTTTTATATTTTTAAAGGTCCTCGTAAGGTTCTGTTTTAAGTCTCCAGGTTGAACTCAGTTTATTAATAATCCCTTAAGGCATAATTATCTCGCTGCAACACGAGATCATAAATGCTTGGCTGCTTTATAATAAACAAGCAAATTAATTGGATGGGTAGGTGGGTAGATAAAGTAACTATTGAACTTAAAATAACGACACGCCTGTAATATCAGAAGGGTGTTTTTTTTAAACGTTACCCCGCACTAGGAATTTCTCCTGTATCGTGGGTGCGTTTACAAACATTTAAACTCACATACACAAACACACCCAGACCCGAAACAACTATCTGTAGGCCATACAAATATTTGTTCAGTCCAATCGTTCAGCCGCTGCGCCAACCGTGCCGTCATAGGAGGTTAACCTGATAGTACCTGCACCCAAGTTCGAAAGTTATGTTTACGTCTCATGTAACAGGGGGCGAGCCTATTACATTCAACCGGGTACAAATTCAGACTGCGTGGCTGCTACAGAAAAAATCTTGAAATGAATTATTATTAATCCAATATCAATTTGGTCCAACCCAGAAATCGAGCCCGGAACCTCATGCCTCATGCAGTAGTGGCGATTGCAAACACTAGACCAACGGCAGTCCAGTCTAGTACCTATTGTAAAATACAGTACAAGTTTAAACTATCTTCTAGAATATTTCCTTTCGCTTTTTACGTTCTCTGACACTCCTTGATGAAAATAATAGCAATAGCACCGCACGCGGTTAGTAAGTCTGAACCAGGTTCGAGTGTCATAATTGGTATGAAATATGGACTGTATTACGTTACTCCAAAGTTCGGAATACCGATGTACGGTATACAGAAAGTTTGTGAGTCCAAATTACGTGAGTCAAAATGTACGCTACTACGAAGTACTGTATTCAGAATGTTTCTTATCCCTGACAGCTGGCAGCAGCTGTCAGGGATAAGAAACATTCTGAATTCTTGAACACTGTTTTCATTGATCTCCTTTTTTCGAATCTGTGATTCAGATTTTTTCCGACCAGTATGTAGCAACCTGAACAGGTCTGTCGTTTGCTTAATTCAAGTCCTGGAGGGTGCAATTAGATGTGCACGACGACCAAGAGAATGAGGTGGCATATCCTGCGATATTTTCATTAATTAAATCCACTCTTAATTATTTTCGGAAAACCTAATAAGACTGATACACAAGAGACTTTCCTATTTATTTCAGTGTTGATTTTTTTTTACTCATTTTTGGGTTCCGTACTCAACATGGAACCCTTATAGTTTCGCCGTCCGTCCGTCCGCACTATACATACTATATCTCAAAGACTCTTAGTACTAGAAAGCTGTTATTTGGCATGAATATACATAATATGAGTTACACCGACAAAGTGGTAAAATATAATTTTAGGTAGGCAGGGTGGTTAATCAGTATTATATAGTAAGTTCACATATTTTGATAGGCAACTACGGAACTCTATATTGTGCGTGGTCTGACATGCACTTGGCCGGTTTTTTTACTCAATTCTCTTTTAAATTCACTGTCAAAGACTAAATAAAAACTGTGTTTTTACCCGACTGCGGCGAAGCCCAAAAGGAGGGTTATACTGTGTGAAAGTGACATCTCCTATTCTTGTCCCGTCATTATGGACGTTTCTAAATGTCAGCCTCAAAGTTATCGATAATCGATAGATTAGCGTTTCCACACAATTGAGCATCAATGAAGTTCGGCTTGCGTCAGGTTGTGTCCCTAACCGACCGACACTACTACTAGTCTTTTAAAGTTGAAAAGAGGTCTTTAAAGGTTTTGTTAGTAATATAAGGATCACATTATTTTAGGAAAGGGTTTCGGAGATCCGTTAGATGCCTTTGATGGTATTAGTATTATGCTAAGTTTTATAGACCAATTTACAGAAATAAATATGATTTATTTTTAAAAGTATATTGTAAATTGTGTGTCAATTTAAAATCTCAACTCGCTGTTGAGAAGAACAGGCATCATTAGATTACTTTCGATGATATTATTTTATTGATGATCATCATCAATATCTATACCTTCACAGCCTCGTGCGTCTAAGCCTGGTCTAGGATATTCCTCTACTGCCTATGACCTCAATTATTGAGGTCATAGGCAGTATGATATCAGAATTGATGTATTATACATCAATTCTGATACTGATTATGTTGAAAATAGACCTACAAATTAATGCAAAAATACCACAGGTAAAAATCAATTTACGAGTGAAATCCTTGTAGATTTTTTCCCTCACATTATGGTTGGTCTTATAGAGACAAACAATTTTCCTGGAATGAAGATCAGTCATCCAGAACCCTTGATAGACCTGTAAATAAATACCAAAGACACTTACCTCAGCAGCTATATAGGCAGGTATGACAGAGAGGAGCAGCCTCTCTTGCTGCTCCCTCTCACACTCTAGCTTCACTCTCTGTTCCAGGCAAGTTCTGGTGCCCGCGAAGGTGTTCCTGTGGGCCCTCTCTGTGAGGGCGCGGTAGTAGAGGCCGATCCCGCTGGCGGAGATGAGGAGGGATAGTTCGCAGATTAGCTGTGGAAGATGTGGTGGATTAGTGGACTGTTGATAGATATGAATGGATGGCGATACTGGCACGTTAAAGCAAATATGAATGTGATCTATATAAATAAAGAGAGAAGTCCTGACTGACTGACTGACTCATCAACGCCCAGCCCAAACCCTTGGACCTAGAAAGCTGAAATTTTGCACAGAGGTTTCCTTTATAATGTAGACAAGGAATAAGGAAGGATTTTTTGAAATTCAACCCCTAAGGGAGTTAAATAGGGGATGAAAGTTTGTATAGAAAATCGTCATTTTCACGCGGGCGAAGCCGCTGGCAAAAGCTAGTATAACATAATTATTCCGCGCCTGTTTTCGTCATGTTGTGCGTCGGTCGACACGCAAGCGTGACTACAGAGCGTGAGGTCCAGGATTCGATTCTCGGAACGGGTACCCCTACCCGATCCTAGAATCGGGGATATTGGGTTTTTCATCAGCGATTCCTCAGTAACAGCGACAGTAACAGCAAGCCATTTTTTTGTGGGGTAGGAAATCATCAAATGACTCTTCTATTGACTAAAAACCACCCAAGTTTCTTCTTAGACCCCAAGGGCTAAGAAGAAACTTGGGTGGGTGTTTTTTGAAAGAGATACCACTCCTCGACACAAATGTCGAGGAGTGGTATCTCTTTCAAAAAACCCAGGGCCCCGAAGAACAGCAAGCCTTTCATCATCAACTGAGCCTGGGCTTTTACTGAGTTTCTGGTGGAAAACCCAATAAAAATGCATTCAATCCAAAAGTGGAGTCCAAGAACTCCTCCGTAACAGTAGTGGTTGCAATCACATTTGTGTTCAAAATAAAGAAGCATTTTCCGGTTCATTCATGTCATGAATGCGTGGGTAAAGCTGCGTCCCAACGTTACAGTCACGAAACTTTCAGCGTCGCATACAAACGGTCAATTATTGTTTAAGCTGCACTATTTTCCCTTAGAAATAAAATTCTTATGCCAGCTTTTATGTGGAGCAATAGTCGTAAAAGATTTAAGTTATGTCGAGAAGCATTGAATAGAAAATGCAGAATGGCACGCTTTGTTTACTATATCACTTAGTTTCGAACTCGTGGGTAAATAATAACTGCTCGCACGTGTCGATCCGTTTGCCAAGGGTGGTGTATGGGACGGCACGGTTGGTGCAGTGGCTAAGCGATTGGACTGCTGCGCTGCGTGTCGCGGGTTCGATCCTCGCACGGAACAAATATTTGTATGGCCTACAAATAGTTGTTTCGGGTCTGGGTATTTGTGTATGTGAGTTTAAATATTTGTGAACGCACCCACGTTACAGAAGAAATTCCTAGTGTAGAGCAACGTTTTTAAAAAAAATAAAAAATAATAATGGGTGACCAGCATTACGTCATAAATGATACCGATTATATTTCCACCGAATCTCGGAAAGCACTGTCAGTTGTAGTCTGAAAACCAGTCTTACCAAGGGGTACCGTATTATACCCAGTACTATCTGGGTCGTGGAGGTCAATTAGAGTGTGAGACGTACGCGGCTAAGCATGACCTCAAATACAATGTAACAAAAAGTGAGCTCATGATATTTAAAGCAGGTACCAAGACACCGGATCAGGTTCCTCCCGTGGCTTTGAATGGGACACCCATGAAACTAGTCACCTGTTTTAAATATCTTGGGCACATAGTCACGGATCACCTACGCGACGATGAGGACATGGACAGGGAGCGTAGGGCGCTGTCAATCAGAGCGAATATGATAGCCCACAGGTTTAAACGTTGTAATGCGCAAGTGAAATTAACACTTTTCAGAGCGCATTGCACATCACTTTACACGTGCAGCCTGTGGGCTCATTATACGCAAAGATCTTTCGGCGCCCTGCGCGTCTAATATAACAATGCATTCAGGGCGTTGTTGGGGCTGCCGCGCTGGTGCAGTGCGTCAGGTATGTTTGCGGACGCACACGTAGACGGGTTTCACGCCGTACTCCGCAAACGATGCGCCGCAGCACTTGGCAGGTTTTTATTTTTTTATTTTTTTTTATTTAAGATGGGTCAGCTCTTGACCTCGAGGCTTGCCTGAGCAAGGATGAGGTCTACGATGGAGCGAGCCTTCCCAGTATCACTGGCTCTCCCGCGCACCAACGGAACACAGCGAACTGTTTGGCGCCGGACTTCGGCGGGAGGGTGGTAACTAGCCAGGCGGACCTTTGCAGGCCCTTACACCAGTGTTGGGATCATTCAGCCGTAACCGCTAACAAAAGTCAGCGATTCCGTTGCCCGGGGTAGACCACTAGGAGGTAGATCCCACCAACCCCAAAAGGTTGCGCGCCAGCTCCAACAGCATCCTGGCTGTTATTGCGGATAGGCTGGACACGCGGTACGTCAAGCACTGGGTTAACACCCACATTATGAATTAACCATTTTTGTTTTGTTTTGTTTTTACTAGGTACTAACACTAGTTTCATAAGTTTTACTGTACTAACATTTTATGGACTCTTTGTCTGAAATAAAAAGTTTTTATTTTATTTTATTTATTTATTAGGTAAGAGTGAAAGCCTACCCCAATAAAGTTGGGTAAAGGCTAGGCAGATGATGATGACACTTATTTCACTAAAACCCTTAGGTACAGATTACTATGTATGTCCAATCTTGCAGATTCAAGAGGGCTAAACAACTTAACATTTGACTTGTCTAAAAATCATTTTCAATTGAAGGTTTATATTTATTTCAGTGGTACAGTACTTTGTACAAGAAGTACATAATGAAAGGAACGATTAAGGTATGTTGGACAAGTTTTACACTTTTTGCTTGTGTACTAAGGCCTTGTTAATTTTATTAATTAGCGACCGAAGCAATCAACTGGAACATATAAATAAACAAACAAAGAAATAAAAGTTAATGAATTCAGAAACATACTACCATTTGCTTTCTTGTAACAAAGTTACCTCAATGGCAGTTAGTCACACAACCCGAGGCTTAAACGCAAATAAAACCATGGTTAGAAGTTATTAATAACTGAGCTATTTCTATAATTTTGATCCAGAAATGTTTATTCCTCACTTTTGCTCGCATACACATCAACGTGTTAAAGGTATAAAAAGTCTCCAAATCCTCACCCTGGTGATTTCTACTTGTCTGCAAAATACTATCAAAATTCGTACAGCTGGTAAGGCGAATTAACTTCTGCAGATACTTACTTCTGCATTTACTTACTCCTTAATAAGTATGAACAAAAATAAAGGCACATTTTCAGCTTATTCACGGGCTAACACGATAATGTGATAATAAGCAGCCCCTAGCGTAACCGCTGGTGTAATATGAAGCCATAAGGAAAAGATTTACTTATATCCTTCGACATAGCGCCTTAGAGCGGGATTGAAATAAAGCTCGCTAATTTTGTGGTGTTAGGCAAATAGTTCGTTTCAGGGTCATACTCAGAAAAAGTGTACATTTTGAATTTGTAACTAAACTGATAGGTAACGATACTGAGAATCTCCGTCACGAAACTGATGTCATAAGGTATGGTGCACATGGATTGGGCGAATAAAACACCTGATTATATTTGGCTTATCAGTCTTATTTAGATTAATAAAAATAAAAATATCATAAACATTGGTAATTATTTAATTAAATTCCATTAAAAAACCTGTCGGCAACTATACCTGTGTATTAATACACAGTTAAATAGATATGCACTTTTAGTTTTTGTGAACTAAGCTTAACAATTTCTCAGTTTCGTAACGTAACGCAATTTTACGCAATATAACGAAAATGATAATAAAATCTGAGAAATCATAACCTCTAAAAAAGTTTTTACGTAAACCACGGTTTTACCACGCAAGCACTGAGTGTATTCTTTTAGATAATACAAAAGATATGAAGAAAACATGGTAAGTAAACAAAAAACATTAAACTTACCAAAATAATAGTCGTTTATCACCCTGAGGTATTTTTTGTAAATTTTCACTTGCTAAACGTCTTGACTTCACGACTGCGGCGAAAACTAGATGGCTGCCGTGACAGTGATTTTGACGTAAGTAATAACGTTGCCAGATTAGAAAAAAACTATTTATACCACCTTAAGTCATCGCGTTTCAAATTTTACCACGCGTTACTAACCCTGAGTAACGAAACTTCATAATTTTGGGACAACATTTGTTTAATTAAAATAAATCCTTCTGTATATGATTGACGGATAAAATTGGTCTTATTTAGTTACCTGATTTATCAAGAATAATATAACCACAGTCAATGTTAAAAAAAGCGATGAAAATTCGTAACAATTCATCTCTGAAAATGTGTAATCGTCATTGGGACACCAAAAAAATGTATGGCGATATTTTTATCAATGTTTTGACAATCAAAAAATGTAATCTTATATTGAAAATTTAATTGAAAATACCAGAGAAATCATCGTAGAATTAGACTAATATAACAAAAAGGGGGGATAAAAGAAAATATATCATAATACTAAATATTTACGTAAATATGAAGTTGCGGGACAAGAAAAGATACCAAATGTACACTTTTTCTGAGTATGACCCTTCAATGCTTAAAACTTAATATAACATCATGCAAAATATTCCCAAAGGGACAAACACCAAGTATGTTTAACCTCACATTATCTGCTCGGTATTCTGGCTACTACTTCTGACCGGAAAACTACAATTACAAATTTGCCCTTGCATTACAACTTGGTAATCAAACTCAGAACTTCACTCTCAGTAATAGCGCTTTACTAAACCGAATGCTTATAAGTAAGGAGGTACTGCTCGAATTACGAACTTATGAAGACTTCATAATATAAAGTTTCAGGCTAGAAGCAAAATTGATACTTACAAATACGATAGCAAAACTTCGTGTTACAGATATTAGCTTTCAGGCATCTCACGGAACAGATACAATTATCGGTCATATCCGTCTAGATACAACAGACCATACTACACATAAGTACAGACATTTCCATGTAGCAAGCCCTCAATTGATCTAGGGCTGACACTGACATAAAGTCAAGGGTAAAAAGTCAGTTTATTAGACACCGGGCGGGTGTCAAGGTTGCCGAGCTCATGAAAACAAATAATAAACGTTTATTGGACACAGACACGGAATAGACGTCTGTTTGTTGAGGGCAGCCATTTGTTTTGGTGGAAAATATTTAGGAGACTTCTTCGTGGTTTTATTGTTGTTTAATTTTCCTTTGTTTTTTGGGCGTAGCATAGTAGCCAGTAATGAATATGTAATGCACAAATATAAATGTAATTTAAATAGGCAGAACACAAAAACATAATTAAAATAAACGCCTACGAAATAATAGTCTTCAAAATGAAAATGAAAGTAAAGTAGTTACATCTGACACAACAAACAAAACAACAAATTGATAACTTCCACCTTTTAGAAGTTGGTTAAAAATGACATAAATTCATAGGTATTGGTAGATATTGGTAGGCAGTAGAAATTTTAAGACCTTGTAGAGACCATAACCCTGAAAAAACAATAATTATCTTCACAAGGTGTCTTAATGTTAATTTTCTAACTTGAAAATTACACTACGTAGAAAATGTGCCAAGTTTTCTAATAAACTTGCAAGACACAAAGCCTTTCGTGAAAATTTGGAAAATCAGTAAATTCTACCTTCATAATGGTTGGGTATGAACACCCCACGAGCACATTATTTACTAACTTATTTGAATACGTAAGGCGTTCATTTTAATTAAAGCTAAAAGGTAAATATTTCACATTTTATGAATAACATATTTATTAAAGTACGAAAATAATTAAGAGCATTGAAAATAATTATTCAGTTACTCGTGTGGCTATTTCAAAATAGCCACACGAGTAACTGAATAAATTGATATGAACACTAATTAATTTAAAAAAAAATTCACTAGCACCCAACGCCTGCAATAACTTTGCAAGCAACGCACACAATTTGTAAACAGAGTTATTGCTTATCACAAAATGACAGGCGCTTTCGCTGTCGACTGTGTAAAAAGAACATTTTGCCTTGAAACACGCTTCGATGGAATGAATAGGGGAATGAAACAAAAGAACTTGTAACTATTGTCTTTTGCAGTTTGTTTAAGTTATGTGTTCGTTTCGTGATTGTACCTCTTTATTACTGGCGCTAAAGTCTTCACAAACAATCATCACGTCTGAAATCACTAACCGCCTTATTAATAAAAATAGTTAAACCTGGTTCAACTTACGCTTGGTATATCTCACATGCCGTCAGTTTCTTTTGAATATTTTTGAAGTGCGCCGGCATGCGAGATAAACCAAGCGTAAGTTAAACCAGGTTTAACTATTTTTATTAATAAGGCGGTAAAGGATTAGCCATGGCATGGTAAAGGAAAGAACTGGTTGAGTCAAAACAATGGATACCAAACATTAAAAATAAAGCAGGAAAGCAGGAAACAACAAGAAGAACTATCATCCAAATTACAACAGACTTTTACAGGTCACTCTACGCAGCAGACCGACAGAAAATGAGGTCACCCCTGTGTTTCTACAATCAGAAATAGAAAAAGCTGTTGACAGTCTAAAGAGCGATAAATCACCAGGGCGAGATCAAATAACGAACGAGATGATAAAAACTTCAATCATTACACCTGAAAACCTGCGGAAACTCACAGAAATATACAATACCATCTTAAGAACGGAATCTATACCATCGCAGTGGACAAAGAGCACAATTATACTTCTACACAAGAAAGGCGATCGGGATAACATTGAAAATTATAGACCAATTAGTTTGTTGTCAAATATTTATAAAGTATTTTCAAAATTGATCCTAAATAGACTGACAGGGATTATGGATGAACAACAGCCAATCGAACAAGCTGGCTTCCGAGCGGGATTCTCAACCATCGATCATATACATGTATTGAAACAGTTAATAGAGAAATCTAAGGAATACAATAAAACACTGTATATTGCATTTGTGGATTACAGTAAGGCGTTCGATTCCATCAAGCACGACTCACTCTGGAAAGCTTTAATCCAACAAGGAATTCCCAAGAAATACATACGTTTAATCAAAAATATATACCAAAAGAGCACAGCACAAATAAAATTAGAGACAACTGGCGAAGAGTTCCCTATAGCAAAAGGCGTAAGACAAGGAGACCCTTTGTCCCCAAAACTTTTTTCTGCAATCCTAGAAAGTGTATTTAGGAACATTGAGTGGGAAAAAGTAGGCATTAATATTAATGGGGAACAACTCAACCATTTGAGATTCGCAGATGATCTAGTATTAATTACTGACAGCGCTAGTACACTGCAACATATGCTGCAACAACTAACAGACGCAAGCAGAATAGTAGGGCTCACCATTAATAAGTCAAAAACCAACGCAATGACAAACAGGGAAGAAATAGCCATAACAGTAGATGGAGAAAGCATACATTACGTGAACAGTTACACATACCTGGGACAATTAATATCATTCAGAGACCAAACCGACATGGAAATCGAAAGAAGAGTAGCTAGTGCATGGAAAAGATATTGGTCACTCAAGGAGATATTTAAAAACAAATACTTTTCCATGGCAGCTAAGAGAAAAGTCCTCAACTTGTGTGTCTTACCTTGCCTGACTTATGGGAGCCAAACGTGGGCACTAAACCAAAAGCATCTTTTGAAACTGAGATCATGTCAGCGGGGAATGGAGAGAAGCATGATAGGTGTCACTAAAAAAGATCGCTTAAGAGCAGTTGAAATACGATCCAGAACCAAAGTAGAAGACATAATAAAGAAAGTAAGACAGTTGAAATGGAGATGGACAGGACACATGACGAGAGACAGTAAGACAAAATGGACCAAAACAATTACAGAGTGGCAACCACGCGATGGCAAAAGGAATAAGGGAAGACAGGCAAAGAGATGGATAGATGATATAAGGAAAATTGGTGGTCCTACCTGGTCTAGGAAAGCTGGAGACAGGAATGAGTGGAAGAAGCTGGAAGAGGCCTATGTGTCACAGGACACGCTGATCACTAAACCGGAAAACCCGATGTGTTAGAATTAAGTTTTATTTTTATATTTTTAGATTGTACTTGTTTAGTTATTCAGCAATAAAGGCTTAATAATAAAAGGATTAGCCAGAGGTACACCTCTGGCTAATCCTTATTTAGGTACACCTAATGACATACTCACACATGTCGTCAAGTTATGTTTATGTCTCATTTAATAAGGGGTGAGCCTAATTGCCTTCAACCGGGCTATCTTCATATTATACAAGTGGTCCCAAACTAAAAATTTGCCCACACGTGATAACTTATGTTTCAGTTTTTGTAAGTTGTGAAACTGACTTCAAAGTCAAGAAAACTACTTAATAAGTCACAAACAAAACTTGACTCTTTCTAAGAAACTGGAAAAGTTAAGATCCAATATCAAACTTTAATATAAGCCATTATTTAATATAATATCAGTTGGCAGTTTATTGTAGTTACAATCTGTGCCCTACGGATTGACTCGCCCTATATACCAAAACCACCGCTTGGGGTCTACGCAGGTAAAACGTAGTACCTATGTGGTACTACGTTTTCGGTAAGTAAGCCTTCTTTCTGACTCTTTTGTTCGGCTGCAAAAAGTCGTAGCGTGATTCTAAATAGGAAAACCTTGCTTAAGAATTGGGCTATGCAAACAGAATTGAAATCCGAATGGTTATCCAGATCAGAACGTTCAATTATAACAAACACTTCAGCTTCCTTTTAATAAGTAAAGAACGATTTTCTTCAAGAACAATATTATCACGAAACAGCATGGCCTAAGTTACTAGTTAATCAGATTGAAGTGAAACTTCAGCGCCTATTCAGTTGACACTGATACAACTAGTTACATAAACTTGGTTTGTGTTGGTAATGAACTAGTTCGGTTAGTAGGTTACTCGTAATAAGTTTGGAACTGTGATATCGGGGTTTGTGTATGACTCTATATTGATATTATCATTAAAACTGGTGCATGCAGAACTGGGTATAGGTAGGTAGGCTGTTCAAAGATAAAACACGTCTATCTGGACTATCGATCGTTGTTTTTCAGGATTCTGAAGCTGAAGCTGCATTGCAAATTGCAGGTGTAACCTTTTCTGTAGATCTATCTAAAACGACAGCTAAAGGTAGAACTTATAATTCACCTAATATCTCAAATAATAACTTCTGTTGAATAGATCCATGTATAAAATAAGGATGTAATTTCCCGACTTTTTTGAAAACTGTAATTTTTAAAATGATTTAATTTTTTTTTTTGATAGGGTAAGAATACTACGTATAAAATTATATTCATGCAAGAAAATATATTGTGTAAATAATTAGGTCCAAATCTTGCAAAATTGGTAAAGAGAAAATCCTGAAAATAAATACTGTTCTTTCTACAGCAGTACGGTACATCAGTTTCACGAAGGTAAACATCAGCTACTTAATCCTATTAATCTCGTCTCCACTCCAATTTTGTAAGGAGCTTTAAACTGATGAGACAGCATACGTGCTTACAACGTAATGTACGACCCCATCGACGACCTCGGGTGATACGGCTTGCGTCTAACAACCCACTGAACCCACGTGTGTTATTTCCTTAGCGTGAATTTTGACGCATCGCAAGTTGCGTCTCAGTGACTCGTTGCATGCTCAAAGTGTATCATCTATCTATGCCTTTTCCCAAATATGTTAGGGTAACCATCCTCTGAAACCGGATGCAGCTTAATACCAGTATGTTTATGGAGCGACTGCTTTTCTGATGAGGTACTGAAATTGCCTATGAATACGCCACTCTGTAAGACTGGTTTTCAGACTTTCGGGTGGCTCTGGTTACGACTGTCTAAATGATATGACTGTATGTCTATGATTTACAAATGAAAACCGGGATCAACAACTTAACGTACTTTCCAAGACATGGAGAAAGTTCGGTATGGAATGAATGATCCACATATCCTTTTTTTATGGTTGGTGGATAATCATCAAATAAACCCCCTCGCTCTTGGGCAGAACGGAAGGGAGTGTCAGACTTCTACGGACTAAAAACCACCCATGTTCCTTCTTCGCCCTTGTGCCGAGGACCCACGTATCCTTAGCTGTTAATATTAAGCCTCGCGACTTGTTTAAAGCAATTTCTTTATTCATTTATTTTCCGTAGTACGAATGTCGCGTGCTGTGCAGTGTGTGGCCATGTCCTCGTCGATTTAAGTGAACATGACACAAATATGACGTACCTCACGTAAGGGGTGGGATGTATGTCAGTTACCGTTACAGAATCGTAGATTGATCAATTATTGTTGTCGTGTGTTGTTAAGATGTAATGTGAACACCTGTGATATAATTTTGATTTAATTAATTAATAGCGTGGTGTTTTGTGATGTTTACTGACAAAGTATATCTATGTTAGTGACTTTCTGTGTCGACTTTTTTGCCACCAACTTCTGAAAGTATAGTTTGACGGGTTTCCATGTTTATGGTAATCGCGCGGATAACATCTAATATCGCAATGTAGGCTTTGCTCGTAGCGATGTTTTGTCCGGCCCGTTTATTTGGCAATATATATAACTGGTTAACAACTGTTCAGTTTAACTCGCCCCTTGCTACCCTGGCCAACACGCGGGATGACACAACTGGCGAAATGTGGGTGTACTCTGTGACTATACGACCTCTGCTTAACTTTGCGGGGATAACAAGTGAGATGTTATGTAGGTGTGTATCTAGAGGTATGGGGAACAGGGTGTTCCATTGAAGAAGATTCTTCAACCATACAGGTGTTGCGTCTGGTGGGCTACTAACCGACGGTTATTGTTGTCGCGCTTAAGACGCAGTTAACGGGGGAACCGTAAAAACGACCTGTTTTTCGTCGCAGAGTTAGCCGTATTGCTACTTATTACAATTCCAAAAAAAATACAGTGTATATTCAAATGTATAGGTAAAAGACTTATGCAAAAATATTTTCTAAAAGTAATCAAGAACCTCGAAAAAAAAAATCACAAAATCACAAAAAAATCACACGAAAAAACTTTTTCGTCTCGAAATGCTCAATATTTTGAGTGACAACTGTTATTTTTTTTTTTACTATCAGAAAGGAAATTTAACCAACTAAAGACATATGTAAAAATATTTTAACATTACAGCGTATTTTTTTTTTTAATAAATTAAATCTGCGAACTATCGTTCGTTTTGGCAGTCACGAGCATCAAACGCATCGCCATTTTCAACCTTATTTGTTTAGGCGATGAGTTAAACGCGCGCTCAAGGTCGCGGGCAGCTAATGTCGCCTTAAACAACAAGAATATTCTAATCTCGCGTAACTATAACTGCTTGAGTGAAACAATATAATATTTTGCGTGAAGTTAGATATGATGCATAGTTTATTGAGACGTAGTAAATGCCACCACAAGCACAACTAACACGAAACTCCATGGTGACAACATAACCTCGATATCCCCTGTAGTACATACCTGCTGATAGAACTGCGACTCCTCACCAGCTGGCCTGACTCCCAAAGCTAGGCCGACGTAGGCCAGCGTCAGGACGGCGGACATAGCCAGAGCTATCGGTCGAGCTATCGGCATCATTGTGTGCACCATCTGAAGAAGAAAGAGAGAAAATATTAAATAAGTATTTCAAAACTTGGATAACTCAGAAGCCAGCGTTGAATGTAACACGGAAAATAACGTCTCGTTCGTGAAACGACTGTTTTCTAAACATGGTTACAATAGTTTCTTATGGGATTAAATATCGGGTAAGCTGCTGTAATTATCTTCTGTTAAAACAGACTTATATGTATATAAGTCAAGTTGAAACACCTAAAAATTACTTCGAACCATTGTCCATAGAAGAGGACGAGTAAAGATAATCTCCTCAGCTGTGTGGCTCAGATCTTTAGTGCGTATGCGGCTGGTTTAGTTTTATTTTTTTTAAGTATACCCTTGTATATCTTTATCTCTAGCTCAAACACCATATCTTTTAATCTCACCAGTTCATTGCGCAAAGAAAACAAACAGACAATACTGAAAGAAACTTTTGATTCATTCCAAACGCGTGTGTCCACAAACTTTTGCCACAGAAAATTAATTTTAACTTGCCGCTTGCCAGAATAATCTCTTTATTGTCTTCTATTATTTAGTTTTGTGTGGCACTGCTATAGAAAACTGAAACTTTTGTTTATTTGGCCGTTTTTCGTATTTATTTATGCTGCGGATGGGTGACAGTGATAATAACATAGTCCATAAGCACGAGTGAGCGTTGTAAACGTAACTAAACGTAAACACGTCGATTTTAAAATTGAAATACTCGGTTCACATTCTTATAATGTCATAATTTTATTAATTTGAATGACGCTGATTGTGTTTGTTTTAAGCAATTTTATAATAATGCTATTTAAAGATAATAGGGGATCAGACAAAAAAAACTAATTAGTCCGTCAGATAGATTTCCAAAAATTATTGGACACGTATTTTTTCTTTTTTCACGTAAACTTAAAATGAAGACGATACAGTGCTTCGAAAACTCGTGTGACGTCCTAAGTAATATGATAGTACATTTTGACGACACAAGTGACGTTTCAAGCCCCACTCCAAGATCTTTGACGCGTGTTATATTCGTCATTTTTTATTGATTTGATAAAACAAAAAACACGTATTCAATATTTTTCGATAATCTAACTTACGGACTAAACAGAATCATATTATTTTGACCCAGTCCGATCCCCTATTGCAATTATGATAAAAAGAAAGCTTGTAAAATCGACGTCTTTATTTTACGTTTAGCTAGGGCTTCTGAGTGGATGTTTGTACTAATGTTTAATTCATTTTGTAGAGCGATAGAGGCCCATATAATTTGGCTGGACAAACAGTTATTGGGTTTTTCGACCAGCAATGTTTCAAGTTCACCTCTGCGGGGATTACAGGCGTGATGTTATGTTATGTTTAACGTAACAAGCTACACGTAGATTTTCACTATAACCTTAGCCTAATGCTTCATGGATTTATAGGCATGATGTAATGTTACGTCAAATTGTAAGTATATGGTACAGTACCCGGCGATAAATATTGCACATCGACCTTTGGAAAAATCAATGCAATTTATTCGTTAATTAAGTTTTTATTTTGTATTTAGCTTGCCGTGGCACATTTTCCAACCGACCAACTGTAGCTTGCGGCAGTTATATATAAAAGCACAGCGGAAAAGAGATGTCTCGAACAGTCATTTCGTATATGGTTTCTGCAAAGGTTGATGTGCAATATTTATCGCCGGGTACTGTATATCATGGAATTCCTCGCATCTACGAACGTAAATAAGACAATTAGGTGCACTAATAAACAATGAATAGGCACTTATATGCGTGACAATGATAATAATTATCCATATTAATAAACAGAGCAAGATACTTCCTAGTCTCCTAGATGTAGATTACTTATGCACACATTAATACAACATAATAATATCAGGTTTTATTAAACAAGTTGTTATTCAATAGCTTGTTTATATTTATCGATTTCTATAAATTAGTGTGATTATGATGTGTGAGCAGTCGTGGCCCTGTGGTGGCGGTCCCGTCCCGACTTACGAAGAGTAAGTCGTGGGTTCGAACTCAGACAGGCGCATTAGTTTGTGTAATTTATTTCATCACCACTGCTCTCAAAATGGTTATGGAAAACATCGTGAGGAAACCGGCATGGGCCCGCGTGGTAGATTATAGCCCATCCCCCTCTCCTGTTCATGTGCCATGTTCTAAGGGCTCGGTCACGGAGACGCGGGGCGTCGCGCGGCGCGTGCAAAAGGCTCGCCTCGTGCTTTTTTATTAATTTACTGAGAGACGGGCACCGCAACAAACGCTGCATTTTAAAGTAACGAGCGAAAAATCACTTCTCGTAAAATCGACGTTTGAAATCGTTAACTTTTTCATACATCGCCATATTGTGTTTGAATTTAAAACGCAGCACGCGCCGCGCGACGCCCCGCCTGTACGTAAACACGCACTAAGACATGCCGGTTTCCTCACGATGTTTTTCTTCACCGTTTTGAGAGCATGCTTGATGAAATAAATTACACAAAATAATGCGTGTGCCTTGGTTCGAACCCACGGCTTACTTTTCGTAAGTTGGGGTACCCACCACTGGGCTAAATCCACCGCTGCTCTCTCACCATAAAAGAAAGAAAAAATATTTATTTGTCGCCGAAATACAATTACAAACAAAATTAAATCCAGTAAACATCAACTAATATTAAAAAAAATAGCCACCATACCATACCATAATCATACGTACCCTTAAATCAAGCAACATAAAAATAATCCAACAATCACACATTACTATTTTCAATTGTAACCAAAATCCCATTTGTTTAGCACATTCTCCCTTTAGACAGTATTGGCCCATACATTATGTTTATAGGTTGTATCACAGGGTTGTATAATCTAAATAGCTCATGGCACAACTCGTGTGTAGGGCGACGCGGAAATTGAATTCCGTAGCCAATCCATGCTAAGATTGCATCGATGATACGAATGGGGTTCAAACTTGGCGGCATTGCGGTTATCGTGTAAACAAAGAGTGTGGACACGGTTTAATCATACTGATCTGTTGTTTTTTACCCGACTGTAAAGAAAGGGCTCATATCTTCCAAACCACTCAATGGATTCTTAGATAAGTTTTTTTTTTTTTGTTTTGTTTATTATATTATTATTACAATCTAGCCCAATAAGGCTAAAAAATATGATTTATTCCTAACCTGACCCGAAATCCTAACCCGGTAGTGGGTTAGGTTAGGAACTCTAAAAAAAAAATAGTTATAACGCGCGTTTTCAATTACGACGGACTCATTACGGTGCGCGGTCGCAGGATTGACCAAGCGCCGCGCCACCGTGCCGCGCCGGGCGAGCGGCGCGCAGGCGCCCCGCCCGCGCCACCGTGCCGCGCCGAGCGAGCGGCGTGCGGGCACCCCGCCCGCGCACCGCCCGCCCGCGGCGTCCCTCACATTCCCGGCTCCCGCCCGAGTCAGTCGCGCGCCCCGCTTAGAAACGAACGCACACGCAACGGATCGATTCTTCCCGCGGCTCTCGCGCGCTCCCGCCAGTTGTATTGATAATGTGCCCCTTTGATGTGTGACGATAATAAACTGTTTTTCGTGTCATAAATCTGTGTTTCCTTCACTGGATAGACCACACCAAGCTATAGTGACGCCCAACTCGCGGCCATGTTAGTTTAAACAGCGGCAAAACGAACCCAGTGAAGTGTGGTTAAGTACCTATTCAGTGACCACAGAGACGTTATCATGCCACGACCGACGCGGGCAACGCGAGCACAAATCGACCGCAAGGCGGAGGAGCAAGGAAGCGACGGTTATTCCGACACAGACTGCGACTCAGTGGTGGAGCCGCGCGCCCAAGCCGGCGCCGCTACCACCCAGGCACGCGACGCAACCGACGCGGCCGAGGAGATGCGCGCCCAGGGGGGCGCCGCCCTCGACCACACGCTCGGCGGGGCCCAGACCGGCGCACCCGCCGCGGAGCTGAACACCGAGCGACTACTGTCCACCGTAATGGAATCGTTCGCCAAGATGCAGGCGGAGACCAATCGCACGCTAATGGAAACCCTACGATCTCTACGTCATGGCGACCAGTGGAATCCAGTCGCATCGACACCGGCGGCATCGCCCACGGCGAACGCGCACGTGGTCTCTGGCGGTAACTTTTCAAAGTGCACCGCCAAGTTCGACGGACAGTCACGCGACCCCGAGGCACTGGAGGCATTCATTGACGCAGTGGAGGTCTACAAGGAGTGCACCGACGTGACCGACGATCACGCGCTACGGGGCCTCTCCATGTTGCTGAGCGGCGACGCGGCGGTGTGGTGGCGCGGCGCCCGGGCCTGCGTCGGCTCGTGGCCTGACGCGCTCGCGCGCCTGCGCGCTGCCTACGGCGTGCAAAAGCCCGCGTACAGGATACTGCGCGAGGTATTTATTTGTGAACAAAGTGAGTGTGAACGCGCCGAAGTTTTTATATCGAAGGTACGATCTTTATTAGTTAAATTACCCTATGTTGTGCCAAGCGTGATGATAGTGGATATTGTGTACGGCCTATTACATCGTCGAATACGTAAACGTTTGTCGCGAGACACTATTAACGATGTTGATCATTTGTTAGAGAGAGCGAGACTCGTGGAAGATTCGATAACGGAATTAAAAAACTCGACCGTTTCCGCGAACCCGAATATACCTACCGCTCGCGAGCGGGATACTACGAGTCCGAGCGCAACTACAGGTTCCAAACTCACCTCTAACTCGAACGAAACTTCGAAACGTAATCGCATTAGATGTTCTTTTTGCAAAGCGTTCGGTCACGCGGCTAACGAATGTCGCAAGGCCAATAAGGTCGATAGCACAAGTCAACTACGAGTAACACAGTAGGTACTAGCGATAGTAAAGGAATTAATCCGATTCGTTGTTATGGGTGCGGCCAACCAGGGGTAGTCAAGTCAAAGTGTGAAACTTGCTCGAGTAAACCCGCGCCCGCTAAACCATCCGATTTTAATATAGTTAAAGGTGATTTCTTCGCGACAACGTCACATCCTTTGATACCAATAAGCGTAGTAGGCAAGGAAGGTGTAGCAATACTCGATACCGGAGCTACGCACAGTGTTGCTAGCCCATCATTGTATTCGTTGTTAGTGAATAACGGCGTTCAATTCCAAGAGACAGAACGTTATATCGGGCTCGCCGATGGCTCGTGTCATAGGAAATTGGTGAAGACCGCTACTGTACCTGTCACCTTAGATAGTCGAAGAGTCGACACCGAGTTCATGGTATTTCCCGGTGACGACACCAGGACACTTTTAGGTCATAATTTTATTGCCAACGCCGGGATTGTTTTAGACATAGCCCAGGAGTCCTGGCATTTTGCAGATAGTCCAGGAGACCGGTTCCCGTTACTGCAATCTTATGTATTGAACAGCGCGGCCGTGATGCAAGCAGAGGTCTGCGATGTATCATTGCGCCGAGATGAAGGTACGAGCTTGTCACCGGAGCACAGGGCCGCACTCAACGACTTTTTGCAAAGCAGAGTCGCTCAGTTCGCTTCGGCTGGACCTCCTACAGACTTCGCCGTCCATAAGATTAAGGTAAGTGAGACGCAGGAACCTTTGGCTTCTCCTCCATATAGATTGTCGCCGCCTAAAAGAGAGGCACTCGAGAAAGAGCTGCACAACCTTGTCAACTCGGACGTCATCGAAGAATGCGAGTCGCCGTGGGCGTCGAACGTCGTGCTTGTCAAGAAGAAGGACGGCAGCTTCAGACTGTGTGTCGACTACCGCAAGCTCAATGCTGTCACCGAGCCTGACAGGTACCCTCTCCCAAGGATTGAGGACATTCTTCATGACGCAAAAACTGCTAAGTATATGACTACCCTCGACCTCCGAGCCGGCTACTTTCAAGTGAACGTCGACCCTAATGATAGGGACAAGACAGCATTCACAACACCGCTCGGCACTTATAGATTTAAGCGCATGCCAATGGGATTGCGCAACTCAGGCGCAACGTTCCAGAGGCTGATTGATAGATTTAAGTCAAACTTGCCAGGTACCACTCTACTAGCGTACTTAGATGACCTGTTAGTAATGTCCGACGAGACCTTCGAGAAGCACCTCGCCGACCTCACCTCCGTGTTCGATCGACTCGCCTTGTTCAATCTGCGAGTAAACCGCGAGAAGAGTCACTTCGCGAGGGGATCGGTAAAGTTCTTAGGGCACATTATCTTACCAGGTGGTATTCACGTCGATCCAGGGAAAACCGCAGCCATCGCGGAAATGCCGACGCCTCGAAACGTCAAACATCTAAAATGTTTCCTGCAGACGTCCAGCTGGTTTAGGCGTTTTGTACCTGACTACGCAGAGGTCGCCAAACCGTTGACAGCGCTGCTAAAAAAGGTAAGTATATGGAAATGGGGCCCGGAGCAGCAGACAGCTTTCGAGAAGATCAAGCAACTGCTAGTATCAGCGCCAATCCTGCGTCAGGCTGATGCGACGTTGCCTTTCGTCCTCAGAACTGATAGCAGTGGTTACGCTCTCGGGGCGGTTCTCCTCCAGGGGGAGGGGACTGACGAGCGTCCAATAGAGTACGCCAGTCGCCTCTTGACAGCGGCTGAAAGAAACTACAGCACGACGGAGAGGGAGGCTCTAGCCGTCGTCTGGGCGGTCTCCAAGTTCAGGGGGTATATAGATGGCACTGAAGTCGTAATTAAGTCAGACCATCAGCCGCTTAGGTGGCTGATGAGTATGAAGTCTCCAAGCGGTCGCCTAGCAAGGTGGGCCCTGAGCCTTCAGGAGTATAACCTGAAAATAGAATACACACCAGGTAAGGCCAATGTTATAGCCGACACTCTGTCTCGCCCGGCATGCGCCGAAGATGGCGATTGTGACCTGTGCTGTGCCGCGGTCGACGTGCCCTCTCGCAGTCTGAAGGACCTACGCGAGAATCAAATAAAGGACCCAGAGGTCAGCAAAATCGTCGAGGCTCTAGAGTCCGACGAACCCTCTAGGGGGAGGGTATGGGCCAGCAAAGGATATGTGCTTGCCGAAGGCGTGCTGTACAGATATTGTCCAGAAAACGAAGAACACGACGATGCCAGTCTGGTGGTCCCGGAACAGGAACGCGCCAAAGTATTGGCCGAATACCATGACGCGCCCACCGCTGGTCACATGGGCGCAGAGCGGACGCTGCAACGCTTAGTAGGTAAGTACTACTGGCCAGGAATGCGTTCTTACGTTACGCAATATGTAAAAAATTGTGTACCTTGCCAGCGTTATAAGGCGGACACCAGGAAACCGGCTGGATTATTGCAGACGCCCGCTTCTACACGCCGGTTTGAGGTGTTAGCCGTAGACCTGTTCGGTCCTCTACCCGAAACAGAGAAAGGGCACAAGTGGATCCTGATAGTCGAGGACACCTGCACGCGCTGGGTGGAGCTGTTCGCCCTCGCTTCAGCTACCAGTGAAGAATGTGCAAAGGTACTTGTATCTGAGGTATATTTGCGGTTTGGAGTCCCCAGGCGCCTTGTTAGTGACAACGGCGTTCAATTTATAAGTGAAGTTATGCAGCAGACCTGCCACGCGATGGGAATTACGCAGTCACTCACCTCATTTTACCACCCCGAGGCGAACCCGGTGGAACGTAAGAACCGGGACCTCAAGCCGCAGCTGGCGATTCTGGTAAGTAAAGATCATGATACGTGGGATATCCACTTACCTGCAGTCCGCTTTGCCATGAACTCGGCGGTCACATCGGGAACGGGCTACTCACCCGCTTATTTAAACTTCGCGCGTGATATGCGCGCGCCAGCAGATGTCATGTCAGAGATGCGCACCATTATCGAGAACGATAATTATGTAGGTGACATCACTAACTTCCTTAAGAGGATTTCATCGGTACTCTTAGACGCTCGTGACGTCTATGAGAGTGCCCAGGCGGCACGTAAGAAGTACACCGATGAACATCGTCGACCCGCCCCCGATTATAAGGCTGGTGACCTGGTTCTGTTGAAAACCCAAGGAGCCAATGACACCGGCAGGGGGCAGACGTCAAAGTTTATCCCTCGCCGTGACGGACCATACAAGATCCAGGCTGTGGTCAGTCCCACTACATACATTCTCGAGCGCCTCAGTGACGGTACGGTGCTAGGTAAATACCATGCTTCTGTATTGACTCCCTTCGTTGGTCGCATCCAAACTCCGGTACAGGAGAAGCGTCGGAGGGGGAGGCCTCGTAAACGCTAACCCAAACGCGAGGACGTTCGTTCGGGTTAGAGGGGGAGACTATAACGCGCGTTTTCAATTACGACGGACTCATTACGGTGCGCGGTCGCAGGATTGACCAAGCGCCGCGCCACCGTGCCGCGCCGGGCGAGCGGCGCGCAGGCGCCCCGCCCGCGCCACCGTGCCGCGCCGAGCGAGCGGCGTGCGGCAGGGCTTTGAATACCGTTAAAAATTAGGTATCGTTACCTCCTTCATTCGAAGGTAACGTTAATTTCATAGGTAACGTTAAGTCTGGTATCGATAGTTGGGTGGACTTTTACCGGTAATTTGACTTAACGTTATCAATGATTTACCGTTAAATGATAGTGTTATCAGGTAACGATACTTGATACCGATACCAAATTAACCCTATAAGTAACGGTATTTTTCTTTCATCTCTTTCTTACGACGCATTTATGTCGTCATAATAGCTTTTTTTTCTGTTTCCACTTGCTGTGAGTTTAGTCGCCACCCAAAACCGAACGCAAACGGTTTATCTGTTCATTTAGTATATAAAATTACCTACGTGGGTTAACCGAAATGGAAGGTAAGTGACTGTAACGGTAAAAGTATCGATACTTTTACCGTTACCAGGGAACATTAATAAACTGATCCGATACCAAATTACCGATACCAGTGATAACGTTAATAAATTAACATTATGAAAATATCGTTACTTACCGATACTTTTATCGTGAATTTGGTAACGTTAACAAGCCCTGGCGTGCGGGCACCCCGCCCGCGCACCGCCCGCCCGCGGCGTCCCTCACATTCCCGGCTCCCGCCCGAGTCAGTCGCGCGCCCCGCTTAGTGCATGTTTACGTACGCGCGGCGCGGCGCGCGGCGCGGCCGGCGACGCGATCCGCACTAAATTCAAACGTATGGCGGTGTATGAGTGCGTTCACGGAGAAGCGAATTTATACGCGATTGCTTGAATTTGAGGCGGCGACCGCGGCGGCGAACGCGGCGGCGGCCGCAGCGGCGGCCGCGGCGACGGACGCGGCGATGCGCGCGGCGGTTTATTCTCGAAGAAGCGATGCCCGCGACGGAACTTTACACGAAAGTAAGCATAACATCACGCTTGTTATTACTTGAAGGTGGATTTTTTTGGGTTTACCGTCATGTTTGTCGTTTTCATGGTTTTCAAGGCCATCTTGGATTTTAATTTGGAGCTCATTTTTTTTACAACACGTCCCCTTCAACTCTCGCTATCCTAAAACTATGTAGACGGTTTGATTGAGAAAGCCGTGTGCGCCGACGCGTGCTTTGCTACCCGCTTGAAAATTCGCCGCGGGCGCCGCCGCGGCCGCCGCAGCGGCCACCGCCGCGGCCACCGCGCCGCGTCTCCGTGAACACCGTCGTACATTGCCATACGTTTGTGTTTGCGCGTGCGATGATATCTGCCGCTGCACGCATCGCCTGTCCGTGAACACTAAATTCGCACGTCGCGTCGCTCGACGCGTCGCCGGCCGCGCCGCCCGCCGCGCCGCGCGTACGTAAACATGCACTTAGAAACGAACGCACACGCAACGGATCGATTCTTCCCGCGGCTCTCGCGCGCTCCCGCCAGTTGTATTGATAATGTGCCCCTTTGATGTGTGACGATAATAAACTGTTTTTCGTGTCATAAATCTGTGTTTCCTTCACTGGATAGACCACACCAAGCTATATAGTTTTATTCTTAACCTAACCCTATTCCTAACCTGACCCGATGTATCGTTCCTAACCTAACCCTAATTGCGAAATGGTGGGTTTCCAGGGAAAAAAGGATAGGTTATAGTAAAGTCCCACAAACTACCAGGAGAACAGAAGTAGGAAGGAGGTATTGAAAAAATATGGGGCCTGCTAGATTTCATTGTGTAAGGTAATTTTATTTTCCACCATTACGATCGAGTAGGATATCAAAATGAAGAGCTTTAAAAGGAAATTAGAAAAATAATACACAACTTATATGTTTAAAGTTTTAATTACATGTTAAAAACAAAAATAATATTAAAAAAGTCTGGGAAGTAATTTACCTACGTGACTGTCTAAAAAGTTGGAAATGAAAATAGTATAGCAAGCACTATGAAAACAAATTTACAGCTCAGAGTGTAATTTCGTTTTTTCATTAGGAAATTCTTAGTTAGTAACCCGAAATCTGATCTGGGCGGGCGGCGGTGACAGTTGATAGCATTAAGCTTGCACTCTTATTACGTAGGTAGGACTCAAATATATAGACATTAAGATAGAAGATAGTGAGCACTGACAATAAAAAAAACAAACAAACATCCGAATTGAGAACCTCCTTCTATTTTTAGAAGTCGGTTAAAAATCGACGCGTGGTCTAAATTGGAACTATCATTACCATCTTGTTTTGCCAATACATCTTCTATCTATATAAATAAAAAGAGAACTCCTGACTGACTGACTCATCAACGCCCAGCCCAAACCCTTGGACCTAGAAAGCTGAAACTTTTTGCACAGAGGTTCCCTTTATAATGTAGACAAGGAATAATGAAGAATTTTTTGAAATTCAACCCCTAAGGGAATTAAATAGGGGATGAAAGTTTGTATGGGAAATCGTCATTTTCACGCGGGCGAAGCCGCTGGCAAAAGCTAGTTTTATATAATATTTTCACCAACAGCTGCTCTTTCAATTAAACTCTAAAGGACCCTTGAAGATCTGCATTAAAAAAATAGAACAGAACGAAAATTCAATTATTTCCGTCGCTGCAAATCGCTGGGTGTAAATCAAGCCTACTCGACCTGCATGGTAAATTGAATTTAGCTCGAGCGTGTCCAGCGCAGTGTCCTTTTTCTCTAAAGCTGTTGTTAGATAATTGCATCGGCCAGTGATTGTGGTGGAAAAGCACTCGAGTGGTTGGTCGATCTGCACGAAGTCTTTTTTTTTGAAGTGTGGGAACTCATCAAATAATTCCTCCCGCTCTGGACAGAGACAGAGGAGTATCAGACTTCTACTAACTAAAAAACCACCTGTGTTCCTTGTTAGCCCTTTGTGCCTAGGCCGCGGTATCTCTTTCAAACAACCCGCAGCCTCCGAACAACTCGCAGCCCCAAGCCTTTTATTTTCATCTAGCTGTTGTCCGTGACCTTCGTTCACGTAGAATTATTTAATAGAAAATATTAATTTCCTGTTTATTTTCCAATATTGCTAAGAACTTCGGTTATTTTTTCCAAAAGTAGCTTAAGTTAATAATAATAATAATAATAATATTCCACAACTATCACACAACGCCATCTAGTCCCAAGCTAAGCAGAGCTTGTGTTATGGGTACTAGACAACTGATAAACATACTTATATATTTCTAAATACATACATATTATAGATAAATTACACCCAGACACAGAACAATAAATGATCGTGCTCATCACACAAACATTTGTCCTGGGTGGGAATCGAACCCACGACCTCCGGCATAGCAGTTAGGGTCACTAACCACTAGACCAACAGGCCAGTAAACCATACCAGTACTCCATATGCCAGTTACTCCATATAAATTCATCTATCTGACAGAAAATTATTAAGTTAGGGCTGAACTGATAACAAATTATAGTGAGGGTCGAATGTGTTTAAATTGGGAGCTGTCTTTCCAAAACAACAATAATTTCAATTTTTTCCTCGGTGAGAAGAGAACTTTTATTTTTATTTTTATTATTATAAATGGGCTTGCTCTTGACTTCAATCTTGCCCTAAGGGCAGAGATGATGTCGACGATGGAACGAGCTTACCCAGTAGAAGCCTGTTTACTCGCGACTTAAACAGATTAGGGTTATATGAACTCGGAAAAACCGACGCAGGAAAATTTCAACAATTAATTTTAACAAGAAAAAAAACAATTAGGTTCGACGCGTTCTTTTTTCTAAAGCCGTTGTTAGATAAATTGCATCGGTCAGCGCCTGTGGTGGGTGACCGAGGCACCCTTCGAGTGGTGATCCAATCGGCCTGTCCGTGCTGAGCCTTTTCCAATTCGTTTTGTGGTTCTAAAATGTTTTAATGGTTTAACTGGTAAACGAAGTTGGTTAAGTGTAATTGTGGGTGTAATTTATCTATAATATGTATGTATTTAGAAATATATAAGTATGTTTATCAGTTGTCTAGTACCCATAACACAAGCTCTGCTTAGCTTGGGACTAGATGGCGTTGTGTGATAGTTGTGGAATATTATTATTATTATTTATTATTATTATTATTATAAGTGTATTGTTTTGGTTTGATTTTTTAGAAAATACTTATTCCTATGTGTTTCGTTCATCATCTGCCTAGCCTTTTCCAAACTATACCAGTATTTTACATGGAGCGACTGTTAGTCTGACCTCCACAAGCCAATTAAAATTGGGTAATAAGATACATCGTGTTAAGACTGTTTGTCAGACTTTCAGCCCACATTTATCATCCCTCTCACAAGTAAGTAATCCATTGTTTCCTGGGTATTCTTCTCCCGCTTCATCCATCAACACTTATTATTTAATAATCATTACCCTTAGTTACAAGCAAAGCATGTTTAAAATAATACAGTCATCGAAAATATTAACCAACAACCTAAAAATTTAAATAACAAACCACAATTTCAGCCATAAACTGCTCAAAAGACATATAATTTGTAGCAAGACTTGAACATGATAATCTACAAACTTACCTCTAGATTTTATGCAATCTGGACAAGCAAGGACTGCGGAAATATGTTAATTTTGCACAATTATGCGCAGTCAGCGAGGCGGTGGTATAACTTGGACAGATGTGGAGCAAATATTACGTCATTTTGTGAGCTAAGAAAGTTAATCTGGTTAAGAGGGAATTCGTCCCTTTGTGTTGATAGCTAGCTGTAACCTACTTTGTTTGATTTATTGATATTATTGCTGGTCGAAATATTATGTTCTGCAAACACTTGTTGGATTGTATCCTGGATGTGACGTTTACACAGTCATGTT
This sequence comes from Diarsia mendica, assembly GCA_949316265.1. Lineage (NCBI taxonomy): Eukaryota > Metazoa > Arthropoda > Insecta > Lepidoptera > Noctuidae > Diarsia > Diarsia mendica. The sequence continues at coordinate 21,050,873 of OX438904.1, read as the reverse complement.
ATATTATTATTTTCCTGCAAACCTTTCGATAGTTAAGAGTACTTTTATAAGTTTTTATTCAACTTGCCTTGTTAGTACTTATGTATTTCCACTGATTAACCTGAATTTTTGCACACACTTTTGGTTTCAGTGACTTTAGACATGACTTGTTCTTGCAATCAGGATTGCCTCCTCACGATAGAACTCCTCAACAATTAATAGTACGGACACGAAACTTCGTACAATGAACAGCAGTACATACTGTATACATACATAAACTTACGCCCTTTTCCCATAGGGGTAGGCAGAAACCACAGAACGCCACTTGCTACGATCCTTACATAGGTACTCATTTTGCCTCGTCCAAATTCATACATCTGGGTCAACACTCAGCAATGAACAGCAATGTTAGAATTAAAAATGTTTTTATTCTTTTAATTATAATAAAAGCTTATAAAAAAGTTTTTGTGTTCAAACACTTTAGCTCTTGCTACGAGTAGTGCCAAGTCGATTAAAATAAAGTGACGCACTACTGCTAATGTATTTAATACATTACCGGGACATGAACACATTCCAACATAACTGTGGAATTATACGAACGGCACGGTTGGCTCAGTGGCTCAAGCAGTTGACTGCTGCACTACGTGTTGCGGGTTCGCACAGACAAGATATTTGTATGGCCTACTGTTAAAGATAACTGTTTCGGGTCTGGGTATTTGTGTTAGTGCGGGGCATTGTTTTTTTTAAAGAAAGAAAGTATTAAAAAAATATGATACTCATTTAGTAGGAAACTATCGAACGATATCAACCTTTAAATTAAACTACTTGGTCAATAAATTACATAAATGCTGGTGACACAACTTGTCTGCAACTCTTATTGATCACTGTACAATCTAAATGGGCACCTCTAATTAATTATACTTCGTCACGAAAGTGGGTAGGCAGTAACCAAGGTAAACCTCGGTCGAGATTAATGGACTTGCCAAGCTAAACAAAATAGTAAGGATATTATTTTAGGCTAGCATAATATTGCGGTAATTTTCGGGTATATTCCTAAGTTTTGGGAAGATTCTGGCTTGTTCAAACAAGACCGTTGTTATATGCAAAATAAACATAAGGATATGTTAAGGTTTCGTCTTCAGACCAACTCCAACGGTTTGGATTTCTTTCAATGAAGCTCCATACTGAAAGTTACATGCATCATAGCGGTATCGTAAGGCCTTGAATCGGGACAAGCAAGTGAAAATTAGCCAAGGCGATGTGAATGGTGTGCAGAACTTCTAATCCACAATCTTCAAAATATATGAAAGAGGTGAAGAAGTAACCACAGACCATGGCATACTGTTACTGTTGATTCACAATTACCCAGAGTAGCATGTTGTAGATGTCTTAAATAATGTGTCCTTTATTGGGACACAACGTAAGCTAGAGAAAGAATAAAAACAGCAGAGATAGGTACTTGGACCCTAAATCCATGAAAAAGCATTTTTTACCCGACTGCGGCGAAGCCCAAAAGAAGGGGTTATGTGTTTGACGTGTATGTATGTATGTATGTCCGTTTCTTTGTTCCCTCATAACTCATAAACGAATGAACCGATTTGAATAGAATATAATATTACGTCGTTAGATTCGTCTTGATGGCGCGAGTGTTATAGGCTACATTAAAATTAAAAAACATAGAAAAATTGCGGATTTTGGGGGCCAAATCGCGGAGTTAAAAAAAAAAAAAATCCAATACCATCGTGTAGGGTATCAAAATAAAGGGTTTTAAAAGGAGATTACTAAAATATATAACACTTATAATGTTTAAAAGGAATTCAAAGTGAGAAATCCTATAAACAAGCACAAAAGTTAAATCATCTGCGAAGAATTTTACGCGACCAACGAAAGAACAAACACAAAAGAACTAAAAAGTTGGAAATAAAAAAAAGTAGTTAAAAAACTAAAAAACCCGACTGAAAAAACTGAAAAGCAAAAAACAAGCACATTTTAAATTAAACAAAACTTGGAAGCAGGCGGGGTTCATTTGAATATTAAATTATGAAAAGAAAATAGAATGGACACCGCCTGCTTCCAAGTTTTGTTTAATTTAAAATGTGCTTGTTTTTTGCTTTTCAGTTTTTTCAGTCGGGTTTTTAACTACTTTTTTTTGTTTTAAATAAAAGGTGGAGTGCCCGTGTACCAGTTTCAAACTATCACAAAAACCGATCGAAATTAAAACCCAACTTCACACTATGTGATTGGAGCAAACACCGCTTCCTAAAATTAAATCGATTTAAACTTTTCACGCCGAACTACTCTCAAAACAAACCACGCTTTTATTTTGAGAGTAGTTTTATCTGTTACTTTTTGGAATTAGATAGAGGACAAACAATGCTAGCAACTAATGGTTCCTAGACAGTTCTCCCATCACTTCAAAATACGAGAAGTTCACCAGGGCTTTGCGGCGCTTGAGCAGGTTTTGAACATTGAACAAGCGTCTAGCTAGAACGTACCCCAGTAGTCTGACAACCAGTCTTACCAAAGGGTATCATACCTATTACCCAATACGATATGATAAGCCGTCGTTCTATGTAAAATATTGGTAGGTATTCAGCTGCATCAGGTTAGACTAAAAGACAATCCCAACATAGTTGGAAAAAAGCGAGGTATATGATTGTCGAGTGCTAGAAAATATTTCTATGGAGAAAACAATCTGACATCGGCGTCATCACCAAAAATAACGTAAAAATCCCGCCTAACACGACAAATCAAGTTAACTGACGACATTTATTTCCGGATCAACCCGCATCTCGACCAACAAACACCAAAGTCGTGTAAAAAACGAAAATATCACCGAAATTACCGCAGGGATTACATGGGAACACTCTCTTCGGGTTGCGAATGCGGAAGCTGACATATTAGGGCAAAAAGTCCAAAAAAAAAGAAAAAAAGTTTATTCCATTCACTGTTGCGACCATCACGTAGGATTACAAAAGCTCACGGAGTTTGAAAGACTTTTGACATGGCGACACGAGATTAAGGCTTTTGACGTGATGTATGTACAATCATAGACACTATAGGTACTGTATGAAACATCGGATGGCAATTTGGCATGCAGGTACACGCTCAACCGACTCGTGAAAAACTGCAATACCTAAAGGACAATGCTAAAAAAAACCCAGGCTTGGCGCAAACGGAACGTACCTATCTCATTTTGTTTGTAAAAATGTGAAATGAAATACTAAAATAGTCAAAATCGATGGCTATTAATGTAAAAAAAAACAAACTTTGGAGTGCCGTCATTTTATTTCTCGTAATCTTTTCAGCAAACCTTTTAATTTGACACCCATATCATGGGACTCCGCCATATTGTATTTAGAATGACGTGTAAAACAAACATGTAAACGCGTAACTAAACATATAAGCAACATTTCATCTCAATCGATTGAAAACAACTGCTACAAAATTCAGTAGCAAGATGTGACGTAACAATTAACATACCAACACACATTGCAAGGTAAATAAGAGCATAGCGTGAAAATTTAATGCGACGCGATGGTAGTCCCACCGTCCCACGACAGAAACAAATGACGCCCCGTGTGCGATGCGACTAATATCACCGCATCGCTTGAGGTTATGAATTGGGCATTAAAAAGGCAGTGAAAAGGTCACTTTAACAGAAAGGTTACCGTAGCCCCTAGAGAGAAAGAGTTTGCCGTCTTATAGGTACAATAGATAATATGATTTATTGTTTTAATATTTCCTTTAATAATATGATAAAAGTTCTAGATTAGCTGAAACCTTTGATTTTGCTGTATAAAATGGATCGTCAAATAGGCTGAATCTGGTTTTTTGAATCTAAAAGTTAATATTATTATTTATTTAATGTCTTAAAAATGTATTTATGACAAATGAACAAAATTTTACTTACTAAAATAATATATATCAATAATAAATTATACAAGTTACTTTTTACTGATGGTGAAATTCATAGGTTGTGATAGTTATATATTTCATAGTTCAGTGCAATCAAATTATCTTGGCAGGTCCGAACTTCGTGCAGGTTATTTTGTTACAACGAATGCACTTATAAAAGTGTTATGATATTTATTTTATTTGTATTTCTCACTGTTTAAATTAGATATTTTCTGATCGTATAGGTATTGGTTTATCTGGCAATAACAGTTTTCTTCACAAGTTTACATGCGTGAAAGTTCGCAGAGCCTATGTTCAGACCTGCCAAGATACACACATCAACACGGTCTAGGGATATTTCATACTCAATTAAATAACTCGAAAAGTACTGGCCGCATTGGAATCTTTAATACACCGATTTGTTTGTAATTTATCTCAGACTAATTCCAAATTCAAATTTTTGAAAATTCTTTTGTTTCGGTGGCATAAAAATGTCTTAATGTATATGAGAGGGAATTTTCATTTGTGCGAAATTTAAAAAACAATACGAATTACGTTTAGTTACAGTTTTTTTTCATTTTTAAACGAAAGATAAAGTTAAAATTGAGGTATTGTAGCCATGCAACGCCGACATTTGACGAGGGCGGAGATGTTACGAGCTGTGGGAATGCTGGAAGCTGGATCTGTTCAGCGTAATGTTGCTGAGGCCATATGGACCCATCAAAATGTAATTTCAAGATTGTGGACACGCTATCGTGCCACAGGTGAAGTAGCGGAGAAGCACCGGGGGCCAAGTCGCATCACTACCCCCAGACAAGACCGATTTTTGCAAATTACTGCGCGAGCTCAACCAAATGCAACGGCGACTCAATTGGTCCAAAGGCTGCGAGTGGAACACCAAGTGCTTGTGAGTGACCAAACTGTAAGAAGGCGACTGCATGAAAGCAATCTACGCTCTCGTAGACCACTCCGGGTCCCACCTTTACGGAGAGGCAATCGTGGACGACGATTAGAATGGGTTCGGAACCACGTGGACTGGGGCCGTGAGCAATGGTCCAATGTGCTGTTCACGGATGAATCCAGGTTCGGCTTCCATCCAGATTCACGAAGGACGCGTGTTTGGCGAGTTCCTGGACGATAGAGCCGTCTCCAGAACCCTCAGGAAGTTCACCCATACCAAGGAGGAACAATTATGGTTTGGGCAGGAATTCTTCTTGGAGGACGGACGGATCTCGTTTGGGTGCGGGGCAATATGACGGCAAAACGATACGTCCAACAGGTGCTGGGGCCCGTAATCTTGCCCCAAAGAACACAAATGGGGCAAGATTTCCTGCTCATGCACGACAATGCCCAGGTACCCACGGCGAGAACGGTAGCAGCTTGGTTACATACACATAATGTTAGGGCCTAAGACTGGCCTGCTCAATCGCCAGATCTAAATCCCATTGAGCATGCGTGGGATATGCTGCAAAGAAGAGCTCTGAAGGAAGTTCCTGAAAATTTGGCTACAGAAGATCAACTTTATGCGCACCTCAGAAGGACATGGGACAATATTCCGCAGCAAGACATTGACAACCTTGTTCTGAGCATGCCGAATCGTTGCCGATGTGTTATGAACATCATGGGCGCTTTCTCAGACTACTAACTTCAAGTTTATAAACACAAATTAAATGATTTTTCTATTTTTTTCAGTTTTTACTCACAAATTAAAAGTTAATTCATATACGGTTTTCGTCTATGCTTCATTTTTTTCCATAAAATCCAGAAATTTTAATCAGTACCTTAACCATTATTAAAAAATGGTAGAATATTAAATAACGTATATTTTAAATATATACATGTCTTATAAATAATTAACACATTGATAGTAATTCGCTTTTTAAAAAATATCCCTAGACCGTGTTGATGTGCACACATCAACACGGTCTAGGGATATTTCATACTCAATTAAATAACTCGAAAAGTACTGGCCGCATTGGAATCTTTAATACACCGATTTGTTTGTAATTTATCTCAGACTAATTCCAAATTCAAATTTTTGAAAATTCTTTTGTTTCGGTGGCATAAAAATGTCTTGATGTATAGGAGAGGGAATTTTCATTTGTGCGAAATTTAAAAAACAATACGAATTACGTTTAGTTACAGTTTTTTTTCATTTTTAAACGAAAGATAAAGTTAACATTGAGGTATTGTAGCCATGCAACGCCGACATTTGACGAGGGCGGAGATGTTACGAGCTGTGGGAATGCTGGAAGCTGGATCTGTTCAGCGTAATGTTGCTGAGGCCATAGGGACCCATCAAAATGTAATTTCAAGATTGTGGACACGCTATCGTGACACAGGTGAAGTAGCGGAGAGGCACCGGGGGCCAAGTCGCATCACTACCCCCAGACAAGACCGATTTTTGCAAATTACTGCGCGAGCTCAACCAAATGCAACGGCGACTCAATTGGTCCAAAGGCTGCGAGTGGAACACCAAGTGCTTGTGAGTGACCAAACTGTAAGAAGGCGACTGCATGAAAGCAATCTACGCTCTCGTAGACCACTCCGGGTCCCACCTTTACGGAGAGGCAATCGTGGACGACGATTAGAATGGGTTCGGAACCACGTGGACTGGGGCCGTGAGCAATGGTCCAATGTGCTGTTCACGGATGAATCCAGGTTCGGCTTCCATCCAGATTCACGAAGGACGCGTGTTTGGCGAGTTCCTGGACGATGGAGCCGTCTCCAGAACCCTCAGGAAGTTCACCCATACCAAGGAGGAACAATTATGGTTTGGGCAGGAATTCGTCTTGGAGGACGGACGGATCTCGTTTGGGTGCGGGGCAATATGACGGCAGAACGATACGTCCAACAGGTGCTGGGGCTCGTAATCTTGCTCCACAGAACACAAATGGGGCAAGATTTCCTGCTCATGCACGACAATGCCCGGGCACACACGGCGAGAACGGTAGCAGCTTGGTTACATACACATAATGTTATTGCCTTAGACTGGCCTGCTCAATCGCCAGATCTAAATCCCATTGAGCATGCGTGGGATATGCTGCAAAGAAGAGCTCTGAAGGAAGTTCCTGAAAATTTGGCTACAGAAGCTCAACTTTTTGCGCACCTCAGAAGGACATGGGACAATATTCCGCAGCAAGACATTGACCAACCTTGTTCTGAGCATGCCGAATCGTTGCCGATGTGTTATGCATCATGGGCGCTTTCTCAGACTACTAACTTCAAGTTTATAAACACAAATTAAATGATTTTTCTATTTTTTTTCAGTTTTTACTCACAAATTAAAAGTTAATTCATATACGGTTTCCGTCTATGCTTCATTTTTTTTCCATAAAATCCTGAAATTTTAATCAGTACCTTAACCATTATTAAAAAATGGTAGAATATTAAATAACGTATATTTTAAATATATACATGTCATATAAATAATTAACACATTGATAGTAATTCGCTTTTTTAAAAATATCCCTAGACCGTGTTGATGTGTGTAATTTGATAGTACCTACTGTAGATAAGTACATAATTTTAACATGCTAAGGTTTGTGTATATATAGGGAAACGTTTTGATTTATATTTATAAGTCGCATACTACGATCAGTGATAGATGATGAGAAAGTTAGAAATGTGGATTGACATAAGCTTTCAAAAAGTTATGTTAAACGTTTGTGTAGAGGTACGAAAACGAGATATTTACCATGTTTGCTGTTTGTTTTGAGTTCCCGATATTTCCGCGCTGTTGCAAAATAAACAGCAAATAAGGTAAATATCCCGTTTTCAGAGTTGATATTTATGACGTTTATAAGGGAAGAATGGAAATAGAAAACGTGTTGCGCCGCCTCCAAATAGAATGGGATAGAAAGTAGGAACATAATATTAGTGACCAAAAGAACAATTTTCTATTTGTGTTTATTCGTTGCGTTGGAAGGCCTCCCACTAGGTGGACTGACGACCTGGTCAAGGTTGCGGGGACCAAGGTTGATGATGATGAATAAGGATCATCATTATCATCATTTCAGCCAAAAGACGTCCACTGCTGGACATAGGCCTCCCCCAGGTGTCACCACATTGACCGGTCCCGTGCGTCTCTCATCCAGCGGATCCCCGCAACCTTCACCAGGTCATCGGTCCACCTAGTGGGAGGCCTTCCAACGATGTTTATTCGCCTCGTCAAAAACGAATTATTCCAACAATCAGTGACCTTTATCGGAAATATAAACAGATTGAGAATGGTTGGTAGATTCGAGGACAAGACAAACGAATAGAAATGAGGATGAGAGGATTTTGATGAAGTAGGGTTTAAAAGTTAAACACAATCGGAAATATAAATTGACGATTCGAACTCGTTTATTTGTGTTTGAAACTCCAAAATTGTTCCTGAAACTCGATTTAAAGCTTTACTCTATATACTCAAGAACAAAAACCCTCTTTACAAAATATGCAATGATACTATGTATTTAAGAATCATTATAATCTTTCTGCCCTTTTTACCCGACTGCGGCGAAGCCCAAAAGGAGGGTTATTGCATGTTACGTAGAGTCGGTGCAACACTTTTTTCTCTTCAATTATCAAAATCAAAAGACATTTATTCAAACTAGGCTGATAATCAGCACTTTTCGAACGTCAAAAATTTACTTTACTGTACTTTAATCTACTTTACTATTTATATTTTTATAAGACAGTCCCCCAAAACGCCCACCCATCGACACTTCCTAGTGTTTAGTTGGAAAGAAGAAGTGGCGGAACAAACTCCCCAGCACCCAACCGCCACACGCTATCATATTTTACTCCATTTTCTTTTATATCATTCTTCATACAATCTGTTTATCTATTTCTAGGCCTTCTCCTCATTCTCCATCTAATAACATTTATATTTATCACTCTTTTAGTCACTTTTTAGAATAATCAGCCTAACGTTCCCACTGATCGAACACAAGCCTCCTCTTTATGAAAGAGCGTGGGCCATAATCCACCACGTGTACCCAGTTCGAGTTAGTGCTTTATATATTTAATTTAATGAAACCTACACGTGGTACCACTAATTAATATTATGTAGATCTTCAAAGCTATATTTTTTATTGTGCACTCATTTATCTTTAAGGAAAGCAATCACCGTTAATTTATATGGCTTTAATTAAACACAAGTCAGACTGCCATTGAACAGAATAATTCGATTTTGTGACATTTAATTTTGCAGTTAGGAAGAAAAGTATTTAGAAAAAAAGTTTTTTGCTAGTAACATTGTGATAGTAAATCTTATTTCATGGATTATGATGAAAAAAATGTGATAAAGGTCATACTGTTACAAAGCCTGACAATAAGATTCTTTAAGATGGTTAGAAAATCTTACGCTGATACGCTGCCATCTTGAAAACGAATATATGTATTATTTATTTAGTACACAAACATTTTTGAAAACACCATTTGCAGATGACATGAATAAGGCACAGTTCCAAAACAAACAATTATAAAAAAAATACAAAAACTTATAGACCAATTGAGAAAGTCCTCCTTTTTAGAAGTCGTTAGAAAGTGATTACTACCGTAAATAGCAACTACAAACTGTCGCCATCTATAGAAGCGTTTTCGTAAGAAGAAAGAAAGAAACTTACTTTTTACCCAACTGCGACGAAGCCCAAAAGGAGGATTATTGTCGCATTCGGAATTGTGTCAGATTGTTACTGTGCAGACGCGACTGTACATACAAAGTCCAGTCGTACAAATAAACAATTCTAAAAGGCCACTTGACCGTGCAACAGACTACACTATTCTCCAAAATTCTAGCAGCTCAACCTCTGAATAAATGATACCCCTCAACTCTAGCTTAACGGACATGCAAGCTGGTTATGCTATCAAAAATGTAACAAATACTCCCTAGAGCCCTGTTTAGAAGGCTTAGTCCAAATAATAAAGTTTCATGGTCCCTCAGTGAGTGCTTATGAGTCGGAAGGTAAAGGTCAGAAGTCAGGTACGGTTGGTGTTACTTTGGAAGTGGTTTTATCGTTGTTATGGTCGTTTAAATAAATGCTTTATGTTCATTTTCCGCGGGTTCTGATCAGCGTGGCATATTTCAAGACACTCCCTTTCACAGAAAAGAGTCATATGCCCCGGTAGTTGGATGGTTACACGCTGATTATGCTACCTGGTGTCAAAGTTTTTATGTCACCCAAGAACCTCTGACTTGTCTTAAATGCCATCGAGAAATATCTGTCAGACATGCTGAGTTCCTTATGATATTTTCTTTCACCAAAGCAAGTGATAACTATACAATACGTAGGTAGGTATGTACATGCTTCCAAAAAATCTGAGTTTGCACCACTAGCTTATCGCTGCCTCAATGCTTATTCTATGTACGTCATTAGATCTTTGACAATCAGTCACTATTATTTCAAGATCTTTTGGCTTTTTTCATTGTAGCTTAGCCCTAAAATAACATTACATAATGCTTCCATATGACATACCTAAATTATGAAAGGGAATTACGAAGGGCACTTAGCAAGCTGTCAAATATTTTTGGATCAAACTAAAAGTAGACTGAATTACAAAAATAACTTACCAAAATAAGTGCGAAGAGCGGCAAAGGCGCATGATGAGTAGCCATTAGCGTCCCAATGCCTAGACTGATGGTGACGAGCAGTGAGCCAGTCAACGCCAATGCCTCCCATTCTGGGGCTGCTGGTAGGAGAGCGAGGCACAACACTATTGACAGCACGAACGTGATCACCGATAGTGATGCGATCGCTTTTGTTTGTAGAGCGAGTTCCTGGAAATAAAAGAAACCACGTTTTAGTGACGAATATCGATTTGCTGAAGTTCCGTCTTAGAATTTGCCTAAGGACAATGGAACGCAGCATTTTTGGGCATAAAAAAATAAGCTCAAAAACTAAAACCCGACTACAAATCAAATCCCAGATTAATAAAACCGCGGTCTTAAAAGTAGAAAACAAGAAAAATCGTCACTTCACCATCATCATCAGCTATTAGCCGTCCACTGCTGGACAAAGGCCTCCCCTATAGAACGCCATAAAGAACGGCAGCCTGCCGTTTGCATCTACCGGTAGCCCGCGACTCTCACGATCGCGATGTAGTCGGTCCACCTGGTGGGAGGCCTACCAACGCTGCGTCTTCCGGTTCGTGGTCGCCACTCGAGAACCTTTCTTCCCCATCGGTTGTCTGTTTTTCGAGCGATGTGGCCTGCCCATTGCCACTTTAACTTGCATATTCTGCGAGCTATGTCGGTGACCATGGTTCTTCGGCGAATTTCCTCATTTCGGATTTTGTCGCACAAAGAAACTCCGAGCATAGCTATCTCCATGGCTCGTTGCGTGACTCTGAGCTTCTCTAAGAGACCAGCAGTTAAGGACCATGTCTCTGTGCCATAAGTTATCACTGGCAACACGCACTGGTTATACACCCTCGTCTTGAGACACTGCGGAATTTTGGACGAAAAGATGTCGTGTAGTTTCCCGAACGCTGCCCATCCGAGTTGGATTCTTCGAAAAATCGTCTAGTCCTTATACATAGTATAAAACAAAGTCGTGTCTGTTTGTTTGTTTGTTTGTCTGTATGCTTAAATCTTTAAAACTACGCAACGGATTTTGATGCGGTTTTTTTTAATAGATAGAGTGATTCAAGAGGAAGGTTTTAGTATATAATTTGAACGACATCCACGCGGGTGAAGCCGCGGGCATCAGCTAGTAAGATATAATTTGTATATTTGAATTTAACGATTTCAGACCGCGGTTTTAATAGTCTGCGATTTTATTTCTGGTCGGGTTTTAGTTTTTGAAGTTATTTTTTTATTTGACTTTTATTTTTGTGTGTTATTCAATAAATATGTAATAGTATATTACTTTCATAATGTACTATTCTACTTAATATTGGTTTGTTATTTACATAATACGAGTAAATAACACAGACTAGACCCGCACGAACTGTTTGCCCGCAATCTAAACTTATAAATGTTGACTAAAACTATAATAATTATACATATTTGTAATGTGCTCGTCAAGACCTTTCATTTGATACCAAACATATTTTGAGTATCTTAATTTTTTTTTCGATGTTGTAATTTGACATTTAAATGCCGTCATAAAAAGAATTGATAAAAATATAACCTATGTCACACGAGCTTTTCTTACAAATCTATTGACACCTCATTTATTAAAATGCGTTCATTAGTTTAGGCGCTATGGTTGGAACATACATACATACATAGACTGCCAAAATCATTACTCTTCCTTTTGGCTTCGCCGTAGTCGGGTAAAAAGAAAAGACAGAGTACAATACATCACGTTGCGTTCCGAAACGGGATAATGAATGTTCGCAAATAGGATTGGGCAGGTCACGACCGTCACAGCCAAATGCATGATCACTGGGCAAAAGTCTTCACATAGTGCTTTCCAGAGGATGGACAGTGCCGCCAAAGCCGATCCGTAATGAGGTGGTGAGATGACCACATCGCGTGAAAACAGCATGAGCATGCCTGAGAGATACTTGTCGAAGGCAGACAAAACCAAGTCAGACGTCATACAAACTCTGACACCAAATTAGGCATTAACCTTACGATATACCTACTTATAAGAAAGAAGATTGATGTGCGCACTAATGAATATGAGATTAAGGTTTATTATTATAAATAAGTTACAAAATATCATTCTAATGTTAGTTTGCATATTTTCAACCCACTCCTATGAAATAACATTTTCCTAATATCTACGGTATGTAGGATATTACTTTTTTCAATAATAAATGATAATATGAAATTGCTACGAGATAGCCGGAGGGCGAATAATAAGACGCGTATATAAATACATATTGAAACCTTAAGATAAGATAGTAATATAAACAGGACTAGAACAGTCACTGTATCGATCTACATAATAACTAGTAAAGACTACCTAAATATTAATTTAATGATTACTTAAGCCGTTACTTAGTAAAGATTTGACATACAAAACCTTCACTTAGGGCCGGTTTCACCACTTGCTGATAAAGTCCCGGATAGCCTATCAGGAACTTATCTGCCAGATAAACTACAATTTTTGATAGCATTATCTGTCAGATAACTATCTGACACTTTATCCGTAACCGGTGAAACCGGCCCTAAATGTCAAAATCTTTATTAAATGATAGCGTAAGTAACGTCTCTGAGTGCGGCAGTTAGCCATACAAGATGTAAACGGACACGTTACGAAGCCGGCTGTAATGAAAACATCGCCAACACTTTACATGAAACTGGGTAAGTCTATGGAAAAAGATTATTTTTTGTGAAAAATTACAGTTTACGGTTTGGGCTCTACACTCTGAAAACATGGTACCTACTGATGGAAGCATTTAACAGTACGAGGTATTCCACGAAGCACACCCAAACGAAGCACACCCAGACGAAGCATACCTAAGGTATTCCACTTAGCACACCCGTAGGTGGGCTTCAAATAAGAAATTTAAAATAATTAATTTCCTATTCCACGAAGCACACACAAAGAAATAAAATCCTAATTCTGTTCTCCTGGTAGTTTGTGGGACTTTACTACCTATCAGTATTTTCTCAAACAAACGAAAATGTAACCGAACTGTTGCAACTAAAGAGTGGCAGTAGTTCGGTGCTATATTTCAACCGAACTACTGCCACTAGACCTTCTTTATTCGTACAGCCAAGGAGTGGAACACCCTGCCTGCGTCGGTCTTCCCGAGTTCATATAGCCCCGATCTATTTAAGTCGCGAGTAAATAGGCGTCTTCTGGGTAAGCTCGTTCCATCGTCGACCTCATCTCTGCCCTTAGGGCAAGATTGAGGTCAAGAGTAAGCCCATATAAAATAAATAAAAAATAATATACCTATATATTTTCTCCTATCGACATTTTTATTTCTTAGTCCCCGCACTATGTGAGTGATATTCGTAGGTGTTCTTCGTGGAATAGGAAATTAATTATTTTAAATTTCTTATTTGAAGCCCACCTACGGGTGTACTAAGTGGAATACTTTAGGTGTGCTTCGTCTGGGTGTGCTTCGTGGAATACCTCAACAGTACAGGGGTCATGATTATAGCCATACTCCGTGTACTTAGGACATTAAGAACTTGTGAAAAGTGGAGTATTTTCCCGTTCGAGCATCTTTATTTTCGAATAGCAGTTTATATCCGAATCTAGAAGGTTCGTAAGTAAAGTTCAGAACAAAATAAATATCACAATTATTACACGGTAGAACAAGTGCTACTAGGCTTCGTTAAGGATATTTTTATATTCATTAGTGTCTTTACACAATTATAACGATAGCCACGTCTGTAACAACTGCACAGGATCGGTTCTTTTCGGTAGCTTATGACTATCCCATTACATTTTGATTTTTGGCTATCAATCATCCTTATTACCTATAGATAGCCCCCAGGTCATTTAGTTTAAACTTGAGAGGATTTTGTCAGTGCGTAGCCAAAGTTTGTGCCTTATTATTATCCTAAATGTTTAATTTTACCAGGAGCTAAGCAGTAACTGGGTTCGAGGTCGTACTTACCCGGATAAACCCTTTCACAAGAAGTGAAGTTTATATCAAGTATTATAACATCTTTCACGGAAGTCAGTTTTAGAAGATTAAATCCTGAACGTGAAGCACTTAAAATTTTATATTTTTTTCAACAATACGAAAAATTGGGATAGACTTTCCATTAAGAACGGCTGATTAGGAAGTTCATTTTTTTTTTGTAGATAGTACTCATTATTAGAAAGCTTTTTGGAAATTGTCAAGCAACAGTTTTTTTTTTTTTTTTAATTTTTTTTTTTGTATTTTTGGATGTATTAAGAGTGTGCATAATAATTGTTGCTGTATTATAATACCAAAAACAGCGGGGCGGTTAGGTTTGTAGGGTACCGAACACGTAACTAGGAAAACTTGGATGCAAGAGCGAGCGAAGCGAGCTCGGGACTTGGGGCACCCCGACACGGACAGGTTAGGTTAGAAGGGGATGGCGGGGTCGAATGAGCGAGCGAAGCGAGCGAATAGACCCCGCCATCCCCTTCGTGGTTATTTTTTTTATAAACCACCCAGAAGTAGGAGCCCCGCGAAGCGGGGCTCCGTCGACTGTGTTCCAAAAAATGAATTTTTCTCAAGAATGGTGCGTCGCCTTTACATGGGAGTGGTGCCAGAGCACAGTGGGCACCCCCCCTCACCTTTCCCCTGTCAAAAGGTGCAAAATTTTGACCTTTTTCGCGTTTTAGCGCTGTTCTAACCTCAAAAATTTAACCATGGATATCTCCATAACCATGGGGCTCCGGGATTTGGGGGTGGTACTAGGGGGTAGCCCTCTTCCCCCCCTCCCACCCCCCCAATCCCCGCCTTAAAAAGCGACCGTTCTTAATGGAAATGTTAACCAAAAATTGGATTTTTAGCATCTTAATACCCGTTTTCTGTGTTAATGATAAAAGTGACCATGTCAGTTTAAAAACTTTCATCAGTCTGAAGTTTGACAACCACGTAGGTATGGTATACCTACGTGGTTGTCAAACTTCAGACTGATGAAAGTTTTTAAACTGACATGGTCACTTGACAAGTCACATGACATAATAACACCATATCGCTTGGTAAAGCGATATGGTGTTATTATGTCATGTGACTTGATAATGGAGCCAGATAAAGTCACTCCTTGTAAAATACTGGTAGTCAACTGAGCCCCTACCTACATAGGAAAAGATACACAGATGATGATGAACAAATGAAAACATCCTAACAAGTCACTAAAACAAAAGGGAAAAAGGGTAAGGTCAAGTTGACACTAATAACAATATCAATTAGGCCACAGATGTCGGCAAGGTCAGTTGTAGTCCCCACTCAAAAACTAGACGCGTATAGCCCTTACTGTTTTATAGGGCAGAAGGGTTACTACTCTTCTGCACGCTACTGCGTGTAGACGGTAGTGAGGTTACATTGACTTAGTTCATATGAATTACTTCGTTAGTAGAATTGTTGTCAATGGCGATCCTTTCGAGGTTGTTCGAGAATATATTTACTTAGGGCAAACTCTGCAGTTTGGTATAAACAACTTTGAGAGAGAGACTAATAGAAGAATCCAGCTGGGCTGGGCAGCTTTTGGGAAGCTTCGTCGGGTCTTCTCGTCACGCATTCCACAGAGCCTAAAGACTAAGGTCTTCAACCAGTGCGTCCTGCCTGTTATGACATACGGGGCTGAAACGTGGACACTGACGATACGGTTGGTCCATAAATTTAAAGTCGCTCAGCGAGCTATGGAGCGAGCTATGCTAGGGGTCTCTCTCAGGGATCGCATCCGAAATGAGGTGATCCGACAGAGGAACAGAGTTGTCGACATAGCTCACAGAACCGAATCACTCTATTTTTGTCATTTTAACTATGCGGACGACCGCCATTTTGTTTCAATTTACGTGCCGAGTGCTATACCGCAATTGCCTTTTATAAAAATCCTTCATCAGATTATAATGGTTTTCAGCACGACCTCTTGTTCAAGAACAAACGAAAAGAAATAAAAATGTCCTGAACAAGTCATACATTGAAATAAAAGGATCAAGTCAAGATGGGGCTAATAGCAGTATAAGTCCGACCACAGATGTCGACAAGGACGGTTGTGTACTCGAAAACTAAACGCTAATAGCCCCTAGAGTTTTATAGGGTAGACGGGCATTGGTGATTATTAGTGAAGCAATCTTTGCTGAAGAAAATGCGAAATAACTTAGTTAAGGTTGATGTTCCAGGGTAGCCCGCGAAATTCAAATTTTCTTACGTTTTTAGCGATTTGCAGGCCAGTGCTAGGTTGTATGTTAGTGAAAATATGATTTGCGGCTGTAAGACGTATGCAGTTACAGAATTATAATCATCAAAATCATCATTACAACCCCCCAAGTTCATGTAACTGTCAAGAATGAGTACCTATTTCATCAAAAGGTCATTCGGGCGGGCTACCCTGGAACATCCACCTTAACTAGCTTCAATTGCATCACCTAATTTAGCTAGTGTATCGAGTAACCTAGGGAACTGAGTAGTTGTAGAGGTCAGATAGGCAGTCGCTCCATTTAAAATTCTGGGATTCAGCTACATTCAATTAGGGTCTAATTCGAAAGTCAAGAAAAAGCTACATAACATCACGCCTGTTATCCCCGAAGGATTAGGCAGAGGTGTGCCTAATAGTACACACACATTTCCCCATAGTTATGTTTAAGTCCCATGTAATAGGGGGCGAGCCTATTGCCATCAACCGGGGACAAATCCAAAGTCCGTGGCTGTTACTAATAAATTCCTAATGGAAAAACCCAATAACACTTTTCCCGACCCGGTAATCGAACCCACGACCTCATACTCCGCAGTCACGCTTGCGACTACTAGACCAACGAGGCAGAAGAAAAAGCCAGTCAGATAATATTTTTTCTATACAAGGAACCCTATTCAAAACCCTACCCTAGGAAATGTTGTAAGGAAAATGTTGAGTATGAATGTAGATGGCTATAAAAGGAGAGGAAGGCCAAAGAAACGATGGATGGACTGTGTGAAGGATGATATGGCTAGAAAGGAGGTGACTGCTGAGATGACGAGAAATAGGGAAGTATGGAAGAAGAAGACGTGTTGCGCCGACCCCAAATGAATTGGGATAAGGGCAGGAGAATGATGATGATGATGACAAGGAACCCTATTCGAAGACATAGTAGCTATAGGAATTCAATGACTGTAACTTCTAAAAGGCCTAAAAATAATCCAAAAAGGAAAAAAAGAAACAAAAGATAATATCCTGAACAATTCACTCAAACAAAAGGGTCGAGTCAATATGAGGCTAATAACAATATCGGTCAGGTCACAGATGTGGAAAAGGACGCCTGTTATCCCTACTCGACAACTAGACACAAAATATTCCAGCAGTTGTATACCCAATGCAACACACACGCACAATAGCCTACCTTTACATCCGTATCTATGGTCAAGTTAAAGTAATTACTTGAACTTAAGTAGGTAATAGGGGATCGGACAAAAAAATAATAATTAGTCCGTCAGATAGATTTCCAAAAAATATTGAACACCTATTTTTTCTTTTTTCACATTAACAAAAAATTAAGACGATACAGTGCTTCGAAAACTCGTGAACTCCTCGAAAACGTTACATGTCAGTACATTTTTTACCCACAAGTGACGCCACGACGCTTTTTATCTTCGTCAATTTTCATTAATTCGTTAGAACAAAAAACACGTATCCAATATTTTTCGATAATCTAACTGACGGACTAAACAGAATCATATTTTTTTGAGTCAGTCCGATCCCCTATTACTTATGCATATATTTTTAGGCAATGGACAAGATTTTAAGTGAAGTTGGAACCGTCAATGAAAGCAAACATAAGAATTCTAACGTTTGAGAGTTCTAACATCAAGGAATTACTAAACTACAGAGAAAAAATCGTAGGAATCTTAAACAATGACTTTTACTCAAGTAATCACTATGACTTGTTTATAGATACCGATGTTAGACTTGGAAAGCAGTAATTGAGTTGGAAAGAATAAAAACTTAATCGTTCATAAATAATATTTAGCTCATCACATTCCTAATAATTTTGAAACCAACCATTTCCGCCATTCAAAACCAAAACCTGACGGATTATAAAGACTTCTTCAGACATTTAAATCATAAAAAGAGCCGGGAATTCTTTAAGAATACGAAAAAAAACAAGAATTTCAGACAAAATGAAAAGCTACATTTAAGTAATTGCTCAAAAAGCATTCATTGTTGACTGGCTTTCCACCCACATCCACAATTTAAGAAAATAACTTAAATCCAAAAGCAGACAATCGTGACACGTACCTAGCTAGACCCACACCAATTTGTTATAAAAACAATTCAGAACATAATGCTTTTATAACAGTACACACACACACACACAGTGGTACTAACTACGCTCAAAACTCAGTCGTTGGTAGAATGCTAAGTAACTATAACAAAAAATTCTCTCATCTTGTTATATTCAAATAATTCAACACTAAAAAAGGTAAATTTAGGAAAGAATTAATAACGTCAGTTTGTGATGAACTGACAAATACATCTCAAACTAAATAAATAGAATTGAACATAGGTAAAACAATCAGACAGACAATCGTCATGCACACACACACACACACACACTCAAACACACTCACTCACGCACACACACACACGCTGTACTCTAAGCAATGTATTGTATAGTTGTTAAATTGTAAATCCGTAATTGGCTGTAAGTTTAGTTTGTAATCTTAGGATAAAACTTCAAGGGCTGTGGATTTTGTGATCAATAAATAAATAAATAAATAAAACTGTGAGGAAACTGGTATGTCCACTGGAAAACCAGATATTAGACTATTGGGCTAGCGTGGTGGATTACAGCCCACTCCCGCTTATATAGGACGACTAGCTTTTGCCCGCGACTTCGTTCGCGTGGAATAGTGACTTCAGGCAGATTTTTGGTTTATCTCGCGAAAAAAAAAAAAAAACTATCCTATGTCCTTTCTCAAGTTCCAAACTATATCTGTACCAAATTTCACACAAATTTCAAATCGGTTCAGTAGTTTAGGCGTGAAGCAAAGACAGACAGACAGACAGACAGACAGAGTTACTTTCGCATCTATACTAATATTATAAAGCTGAAGAGTTTGTTTGTTTGTTTGAACGCGATAAACTCTGGAACTACTGGTTGGATTTGAAAAATTCTTTTTGTGTTGGATAGTTCATTTATCGAGGAAGGTTATAGGCTATATAACATCACGCTACTACTAATAGGAGCGGAGCATAAATGAGAAATGTTGCAAAAACGGGAAAAGAAAATTCCTTTCTGAGAGCTTCCGTTGCGTGCGCTGCGAAAACGGTTTAAGTTACGAGAATATCATGTATGAAGTAATTATTCATCTTTAAAAGTTCTAAAAAAAAGTCCGCGACAGCATCTGTCTATCTTTTAAGATTGACTCTCTGTAACCATTTTTTACTATTAAAATGTTAGGTTAAAAAGAATTATTTTTTGCGAAGCTTATTTAACCAATATGGTATTAATCTATATCTAAAAAAATGTGTTCGTTAGAACGAAAATTTAATATAGAATATTTGTGCTCTTTACTCTATACAGTTTAAACAAATATCTTAGAAGATATCGCAATGTAAAAATACCCGCGCGGAAAAATAATTACGCGGGTTGCGTCGCAATGTAGGTACGGGGGATTCTGGCTGGCCTCCGGGACATTCAAATTCAAAATATTTACTGCATCATAATGCTTACAAGTACAGAGTGTTATAGTATATTTAACAGTAAGAGATAGATTTTATAGTAATTCACACTTTAATATAATCTAAGCTCATCTAAACCATCTAAACTATTGTAATAAAGAGGAAAGATAAGATATTGTGTTTGTTACGATTTAGCTTAATTAATGTCGGATAGTCGATATATCGAGAAAGGATAGAGCTATATTTATGTGACGCAGACGAAGTTGCGTGGGTCAGCTAGTTTATAATATTAGTTAGGATATCATCCAAATACGACTGAATACCAGTACTTTGCATGGAGCGACTGTCTATCTGTTGACGAACCATGACAAGCACGGCTTAACCTAAAGGTTGATCTGAGCGGCTGTTATTATCAAGCCACAAGCTCCTAAGGACTTGTGTATGCATCAGTGTAATCAACCCTTAATGCTACAGTATCTGCGTTTAATTTATTATTATTTTGCTCCAGGCTAGAAATGAGGTTGTCAATTCTTCCCAAACAATTTAAATTCAGACAGAATTCATTATAGTAGCCGAATTGTATGTTATTCCGTAAAGTACACAACAAGGCATAACACAACAAAACTTTAATTACCTACGTTTTAACATAAGAGAAAAAAAAACCGGCCAAGAGCGTGTCGGGCCACGCTCAGTGTAGGGTTCCGTAGTAATAATTCTTTTTTTTGTTTGAAATACGGGCCAATGAAACTTGACCTCTGGATTGTATAGGCGCTCATACGATTCAGGGACCAAATTATATTGGTTAACTGCAGTTTCCATCTGTTGTTTCCATCCAAGTTCAAAATAATTTTCCTAGAAAGTCCTTATAAAGTTCTACTTTTCAGATTTTTTTCGTATTTTCTAAACTTATGGTTCAAAAGTTAGAGGGGGGGGGGACGCTTTGTTTTTTACTTTTGGAGCGATTATTTCCGAAATTATTGACATTATCAAAAAATGATTTTAGTAAACCCCTATTCATTTTTAAATACCTTTCCAACAATATATCACACGTTAGGGTTGAAATTAAAAAAAAAATCACTTCCCACTTTACATATAGGGCATATTATTATACCCTAATAAAACATTTTTTTCCAATTTTTATTTTACCACTTTGTCGGCGTGATTGATACACATATTGGTACCAAATTTCAGCTTTCTAGTGCTAACGGTCACAGAGATTAAGCGAGGACGGACAGACGGACAGACAGACAGACAGACAGACAGACAGACATGGCGAAACTATAAGGGTTCCTAGTTGACTACGGAACCCTAAAAAACAACATGTAAGCCTAAAGGTAAACGCACACCTATCAGAGTCGCAGGAAGCGAAGAATCTGAAAGAATGGAATATAGAAAAGAAATGTAAATAAATACAAACTTTACAGGATTAGTTTTCAATGACCAGCCTTTTAAAATTGATATCTAGATATCAAACTAAAAGTGCATTTTAATTTCATGATATTTGAAGATGTCCTGTATAATATTTCAACGATCAACCATTTTTTGATAGGATTATGTTTGCTATAGATTTAAGTTTAACTCGCTCATAACTTTATAAAACCTCGCACTCTTATTCGCGCCTACTCGGACACTAGAATACAATACATGTAGTTAAACGTTTTGTTGACAAGTGTGCGCTTAACTTAAATTAATGTTTCAAACGCAGAATTTTAACAGGTATTTTGAGGCTACTGTCCCACCGCAAACGAGAAAGCGACTAGCGAGAATCGTCTATTTTTTCGTTCAAGACTTACAAAATATCCGGAGCTGAGAGTTCGAAAGATATACCGCGCCCTGGGCACAAAGGGCTAAGAAGGAACGTGGGTGGTTTTTAGTCAGAAGAAGGCTGAAACTCTCTTCCGTTCCACCCAGAGGGGGAGGAGTCGTTTGATGATTTCCCACGACCCAAAAATAAAAGTACATAATATTCTAGGTCTCGTGTCGGTTCTTTTACACACTGTTTCGACCTAGTTATCTGTTTTATACATTCACAGCTGTACTGGAATAGGTTTCTTTAGAAATAACCATGTATTCTATTTTTCGGATCCTTAATTTTATTTTTGTAGCTAGCGTGACATAGACTGTGAAAGAAAGAAATAAAATGCTAATACGAGTACATACAACAACGTGTAGCACTTAGTTTTGTTTGGGACAGCTGATGATTTTTCGCAAAAACGATATATTGAATAGATTTTAGTGACCAAAAGGAGAATGTTCAGTTCAATGACCTGAACCCCTTCCAAAAATTACTATACCTTTCTGAAACAAAATAATTCTCTACATTTACAGTTGATAGATAAATAACTGTTTAAACCGCCAGCGGGATCTATCTCGCCTCTCGCTAATAGCCTGCAATGGGACTGGTGCCTTACATTTAGGTTTTTTCTCGTTTTGTAGAAAATACTCGTAGGTACGCGAATCTGAGCTTGACAGATGTCAGGACTTAGTCTATGTGTGTAGGTAAGCGATGTAAATGACAGATTTGGGAAATAGGACATAAATATTTTTTCGATTGAATGTGTGGAATAATATTAGATAGGTATTAAGGCTAAGGATTTTAGAGGTGATAGGCATTATGTTGCGCATAATATACGCCTCACTTTTAAATGATTTAATGAGTCTTTTAATTTACTCGGAACTCGGCTCGATGCTTGTTTGTTTTACCTCAAACGAACGCAAATTAAAAGTAGCATGACGTCTGGATAAAACCTTCTGCACGGCAAGTCGTACAGCCAAGGAGTGGAACACCCTGCCTGCGTGGTCGGTCTTCCCGAGTTCATATAGCACCGATCTATTTAAGTCGCGAGTAAATAGGCTTCTTCTGGGTAAGCTCGTTCCATCGTCGATCTCATCTCTGCACTTAGGGCAAGATTGAGGTCAAGAGTAAGCCCATATAAAAAAAAAAGTCAAAATCAAAAGTCATTTATTCAAACTAGACTGATAATCAGCACTTTTCGATCGACAAACCACAGCCTGCACGCTTAGATGGCACGCGTGTGTCTTTCGACAATGACCGTGGAAAAAC
This sequence comes from Diarsia mendica, assembly GCA_949316265.1. Taxonomy (NCBI): domain Eukaryota; kingdom Metazoa; phylum Arthropoda; class Insecta; order Lepidoptera; family Noctuidae; genus Diarsia; species Diarsia mendica. The sequence continues at coordinate 21,027,738 of OX438904.1, read as the reverse complement.
ACGAATGAAAAAAATTGCGTCATTGCAATATCTATGTGAAGGAGACAAATAATGCCCCACGTGCGTATTGCTAGGTCTCGTTGCAAGTTACACCGCCTATGCACGTTCCGAAAAATATTATTGAATAACATAAAAAAATATTAAATAAAAATAGTGGCTCATTGGCAGGCTCAGGTATTACAAGAGTCTTAAATACGTACCTATTAATTTATAAAATACTAGCTGATGCCCGCGGCTTCACCCGCGTGGATGTCGTTCAAATTATATACTAAAACCTTCCTCTTGAATCACTCTATCTATTAAAAAAAACCGCATCAAAATCCGTTGCGTAGTTTTAAAGATTTAAGCATACAGACAAACAAACAAATAAACAAACAAACAAACAGACACGACTTTGTTTTATACTATGTAAGGATGCTTTGTATGAAAAGTATGACAAAATTCCCAACTAGATCGGTTTGTTACCGACCAACACCCTCGCGAGCCATGCCCGGAGTGTCATTAATTTATTTATTAAAACTTTATGCACAACAAAACGTACAACGGCGGACTTAATGCCTTGGGCATTTTCTACCAGCCTACCTTAGGGTGATGCAGAGAAAATACACAGTAGGACCAGTAGGTGCAAAACAGAAAAACATATTAGAAAAGATATACCTATACCTAAAAAATAAGAATAAATATATACATACATAAAATATATAAAGTTTTGAAAGATAAGCAAGAAACACTAAAAAAACTTAATATTGAGACGAATTAATTGACCATATTATAGTATCATACTTTTCTATATACAAAGAATATTTTTTTGCCTGTCAAGTTTCTTATAGTGTACTGGTCAGACTCCTTTAAAATGTTCACGAAGTTAGTTATTCCCTGAAGAAACAAATGTTTTTCAAATGTTTACAAAGACTTGATTAAAAATATTGGTAAAAATATTACATGAAATAATGCGTGACCGCGTGGGGTTGTATCGTATTGAGGGAGTATCAAAAATTGGAAATGTTAAGTCTTTCATTGTAAGTAAATATTTAAATACTTCCAGTTTTCTAACTCAAATGAAATGCGCTACGGTAAAGTTCATATAGTTCATAATATAGACTCTACGCTCGAAGTTGTGGACGATTATGTTTACCTGGGACAAACGGTCCAGTTGGGTAGATCTAACTTCGAGAAAGAGGTCAAACGTAGAATCCGACTCGGCTGGGCAGCGTTCGGGAAGTTGCGCGGTATCTTCTCGTCCAACTTACCCCAGTGAAACGTGGTCGCTCACAATGGGCCTTATCAGAAAGCTCAAAGTCACCCAAAGGGCAATGGAGAGGGCTATGCTCGGAGTTTCCTTGCGCGATCGAATCAGAAATGAGGACATCCGCATGAGAACCAAGGTTACCGACGTAGCCCGAAGAATCGCCAGACTTAAGTGGCAATGGGCAGGGCACATTGCTCGCAGAACGGATGGCCGATAATAAGAATAAGTTTAAGAATAAGTTTATTAATGCTTCAGTTTACATACCTAAATATTGTTTTTAGTGTTTGGAGCCTCCTTTTAAGCAAATAATGCCCGTGTTAGGAGATCCCGCTCTTCCATAATTAGCAATATTCACAAGTACTAATGCTAGGATAATTAAAATTACAATTAAAAAACTTAGAACTAAGAGGTAAAGAAGGTAAAAAAAAAGGTAAAAAATAATAATGAGGGCGTTGTTGAAAGTATTTCTCGTGTACCTATTTATTGTAGTGTGAGTGGGTGTGTGTGAGGGTGAGGGTGAATGTGAGCGTGAGTGTAAGTGTGAGGGTGAATGTGGGAGTGTATGTGAGGGTGAATGTGAGCGTGAGTGTGTGTGTGAGAGACTGAGAGTGTATGTGGTGTGGTGTTGTATTTGGTGTAGTGTATATGCTCTAGAAGTGCCTCCGTGTCATCATAAGTGAGTGTCTTAATATACTTGGTTAAGATTTTCTTACATTCGAAACTATTTTTGTTGTAAAGGTCAACTTTTTTGTTTAATTTATTATAGAGTTTAGCTGACCTTTGACTAAATTGCCTAGTGGCGAATACAGTTTTGGTTTGTGGGATTTGTGCAACTATATCCGCTCTTCTTTTCTGCAATAACACTGTATGATGTATCAAATGGCATGGTTTTGTGTTTTTTTAAGACTGCAGGTTTAAAAATAAACTGCACAGGTTTAAAAATTGTAACAAGGAAAAGTTTTTTAAATATCGTATAATGAGCATAATTATTTTCTCGACAACAAAAGGCTACGCGGTTTCAGGTAACTTCTCAAACTGCTGCTACTTATAAAAGTTACTTACCTTTTTCGAATAAAGATAAATTTATAGTAGCCGAAATGGTACGCGCATCATCGCGGTTATCTTTGCTACGAAGCCTACGAGAGGCTACGCACGCTACTAAACTCGTAGACGCCCGGCCTACGCCGCTTCGAGTGAAAGCATGGCTGCGGCAGCAAATATAAGTTCACATTACAATTTGTTTATCATGTGTACTATAATTAATCTGATGAGACCAAAGAGTATTTTATTATCCTACATATTCACTAACCTTTTATAGATGATGAAGAAAGATGTTAGGAATTCCAAGCAACCAAATCCAATTTTCTAGATGAACTACAAAAAAAATATCGATACCTACCAGGAAAAACAAAGACCAAATAAATCAAATTCGCCAATTGCTATTTTCTAAGAAGGAGCGCCCATCCCTAGCAATTAGTAATCTAATCAAATGCAGACATGACCGCCCAGTTTTATTAGCAATAAACCTACTGCCATTCGACTTTGAGCAATGTTGCTTTCGAGATAAGAGCTATGAAGCTTTTATTGCCGCAGGATTAGTGCTTAATTATTTGTTCGTTTAAGGATTTTCCTCTTTGTTGTTTTGGTAGCTATTCCTTTTTTTTTCAAAGGTTTGATAACATTATTTTTGGGTACAAAAAAGGGTGGAAATTCGTTATTTATCTAGCAATTATCTAAGGTACTTAGATACTTTACGATTAAGTATGTACCTCTTCCCCGCTCCCCTTGAGAGCAGCGGTGGCCCAGTGTGGCGGCCCCGACTTACCGACTTACCCGTTGCTCTCTAAACGGTGAAGGAAAACATCGTGAGGAAACCGGCATGTCTTAGAACCAAAAAATTCGAAGACATGTGACATCTACCAATCCGCACTGGTTATTAACCCATCCCCTCAAAGAGAGGAGGCCTGAGTCCCTGCAGTGGGAACATTAATAGGCTGATGATGATGATGAAGTATACCTCTGATAATCTCTGCCTTTTGTTTTGGTGGGAAATCATCAGAAGGAAAACAAGCTCTCTGGGCAGAATGGTAGGGAGTGTCAAACTTGTACCAGGTCTAAAAACCACCATATTCCTTCTTAGCCCTTTTTGTCAAGGCTGCAGATTGTTCGAAAAAGATACCGCGTCGAGGATTATCTCTACTTTAACCTTTGACCGCGGCCCCGGAACACAAAGTATAGTGGATTTTAGTCAGAAGAAGTCTAACACTCCCTTCCACTCCACCCAGAGCGGGAGGGGTCAATTGAAGATTTCCCATTCACAAATAAAGGTAAAGGTAGTTAAATCTAGAAGCTTGATCTCGTGGTAGATATCTGAAATCGGAACGGGGCAATTACTTAGGTAATTTATTTAAGTAATTCTCTTGAATTATTTAGCAATAGAATTTGATCAACAGAGTCGACTTACGATAGTTACGATCTACTAGGTACTTTATTAAAAGGTTAACCTAAGTAGCTCACTTACACTTTTAATTATACATAAGTAGTTCTTTAACTTGCCCTTGGTAATAATCAGAACAAAAACCGCCACTGCCATCTTGACTTAATTGACTTAATGTCCTATGTCCTCTAGATGGGGCAGAGGGCGTTCACAGATGTCCTCCATCTCGATCGGTCTTGAGCTTCACGCTTCACCTCGCTACACGTCAATCCAATGCTCGCTGCTTCTGCCACCACGGTGCGGCGCCAGGTTTGACGGGGACGGCCACGCTTTCTTTTCCCTTGGGGATTCTAGTCCGAAGTTTGGGTTTATGGTCGGGCTCCCTTCGTAACGTGTGGCTAATCCGTGTGGCGTTGCTTGATCTGACGGTCGATCGGGCTCTCGTGGTACTTGTGACCTTCAGTAACATTTGAGCGCCAAAAGGTACTTGGAACCCTGTACTTATTTCTAAATTCAAATGCATCTATCTGGCTTTTCAACTCCACTGATTTCACGCCACCACACACTATTTTACGGTTGCATTACCCGCCAAACACCGCTCTAATCCGATTATTACCGGTCTCAACCAGTGCGAACCGGTTCAAACCAGTGTAAACTAGATGTGAACATGCAATTTAACCGGGACATCAGTGTAATAGCTAATTAACAATAGTGCTTTTTATGAAAGTAAACACTTTGTGGCACATGCCTGCATGGGGAATGAGAAAGCAATTGTTTTATATATTTTGCAATTTTAATAATTGAATGCTTGATGCGAAGTCGTCGACTTAATGTATTGGTACATAATTATGTTGATTGTTTCAGTCTCTTGGGAAATGGATCATTTTAATTTATTCGTGGTGGTTAATGTTTATTCAAGTAATGGAGATACTTTTAACCAAGTTTTGATTTGTGTTCGGTTACTGATAGCAAGGTTACATTGAAAACCCAAAACGATTTAATAGAAAGGGGTTTGGCTAAAGTTGGCGTTGTTTTGAAGTTGCGCGGCCAGTAATGAAACTTGGATATTTTGAAAGAACAGATTAAAGCGATCCAAAAATATTATGGATGCATTTCTCTAAATCTAATCGGAACGGAGATAATATTTGGTTTTGAATTGCTCGAAGAAGTTATTACAGTCTATTGCACTGTTTAAGGTTCCAGTCGTATTTTTTTCAGAATTCAGACCACACGGTAGGCGCAGTGGCTCAAGCAGTTGACTGCTGCGCTACGTGTCGCGGGTTCGATTTCCACACAGGGCAAATATTTGTATGACTTGCAGATAGTTGTTTCGGATCTGGGTATTTGTGTGTTTGAGTTTAAATGTTTGTGAATGCACCCACGATACAGCAGACTGAAGTTCCTAGTGCTGGTCAACGATGAAAAAATAATCAAAATAAATTAAATACGTACGTAGATTGCATGGCTCGATGTCTGTTATCTATGGGCTGATGCATTATAAAGACTTGGCATTGTGATCGTTCGTGTATTGTGACAGACCCAGCATACCTCTTTAGACTCTTATATGTTTAAGATTTGGATGTATAAAACCATGGATGTAATTAACAGTGCATTTTGCATTTGTAGCCAGCGAAGTCTGAATCGTGTCGGCGGGACTCGTATTACACATTCATCTAGACGGACATTTACGTGTACATTCTCGTAGAAACTGCTACACAAGGGCTGGATGCAATATTGCTCTTGTATTATTTATTCCTTTTCCCAACTATGTTGGGGTCGGCTTCCAGTCTAACCGGAGGCAGCTGAATATCAGTATTTTACATGGAGCGACTGCCTATCTGACCTCCACGTCCCAGTTAATACTGGGTAATACGATACCCTTTGGTAAGACTGGTTGTCAGATAGAGTCAGGTCACTGACAACCAGTAACGACTGCAAAAGATCTATATATGGCAGCCGGGACCAACAGCTTAACGTGCTTTCCAAGGCACGGAGGAAACTCGGTATATAATCCACACCCACCCATCCACAGACCCACCTAGGCAAGCGTGGCCTAACCTAAAGATCGACCCAAGTAGCAGTTATTATTAAGCCAGCTCTAATATCAACCTTCTAAACACATAACTAAGATTTCTTTACGCAGAACAGTAATTGAAGAAGACATTTTTATAATATTCAAACTCAAATATCTCAGTTTAGAAATGACTTAGGACAAAAATAATTTAACATGTATGTGTATTTGACACAGCACAACAAAATAACATGAAAATTAAAAGTGGCCGCTCAAAAAAAAAATGACGCCACTAGCCCATACAAAGTTAGCCAAACCCCTTTGCCATCGATACGCTAAGAAGAAGAAGATCGAAAGCCAGGACAAAAAACAAAACCGAACGTTTTGTCGGTAGTTGAAAAGCCGGATGCCACTTTTTTTTGGTGGGTGGAAAATCATCAAATGATCAAGCGAAGGGGAGTGTCAGACTTCTACTGACTAAAAACCGAACCCATGTTCCTTCTTTGCCCTTGTGCCGAGGCCACGTCATCTCGTTCTATAATCCGCGGCCCCGACGGGCGTCGGCCCTTGCGGGCCCCTCCTTGCTGACAACTCTTTGAGCGCGCGCGTAGAACACGAACGCGCCGCCGCCGCCGACACGGTCGGTTGCCGTCATGACGACGCGACGGCCGGACGGCGAGCTAGCCCAGCCGGATGTCCCTGAAGAAATCCTGGCGGATAGCTACAACTTAATGGTAGCTCGCCTCCATATTATTGGTAGCAGAGCCTTATTCACGGAAGAATATCGAGCAATCTTCAAATTAAAATACTTACTTGAAAGAATTTTCGTCTGTTTGTTTGTTTCAGATAATCGTCGAAACGGCTTGACCAATTGTAATGGGAACTTCACAGGCGGATAGCAGACCATATAAGGAGTTACTAGTCCCTTAATTTTTTTTAAATTATTGTTCGGTGCAAAAAATACATTCAACTATTAACAAAATCCGATTCAAATAGGGAAGTAAATTATGTTGATAATAATTTCAAGCAATAGAAGGTCATGGGCAACAGTTACGTATCTATAAAAGTGTAAGTAAATTCCCCCGCACGTCCATTGTAAAATTTTCAAATAAACAGCACCTTTATTTCGTAGCGATAAGGGCCGTTTTTGTAGTCTGTTGACCGTACCTACAAAACCACAAATTGCTTAGTGGTCAATACCCAAGGGACCAAATATTACGTGTAGTGGGCCAGATAGCCAGGGTTTACCTGGGATCAATGAATGGGTGGGTTTCATAAATAACAAATAGGCCTATCATTTAATATGAGGGAAATACCTTACTTTTTTCCTGAAATATTTTGGTTTTCCTTGTTTTGTTCGTGAATTTCTTCGGAATAGTTTTTCGATTGCGTATGTTTTTGTTTATATTGCAGTTACCTTTTAGTTTACTCAACTTAACCGGTCCATTAGATTCGGAGCAAATTGGTTGTGACAGACGTCGGACGGACAGACAGACACGAGTGATACTATAAGGGATCGGAATATTTCTGTTTTTTTTTTTAAATGACGCTTTTTTAGCTTCATCTGTAATTAAGTAACTATCAATCGGGTTTACGGGTAAGGTACATTTAAATGATAGACTGATAAATGAAAAGTGTATTGATAGAAAACTCAAAAATTGATAAATGATCGACTCGCGCTTATTCCATGGTATTAAATACACATATTCATTGTAGAAGAATATAATATCTAATAAGTTTGACAATCAAAGAACCATGTCATAAGTCATCATCATGACAGGTGTACATTGTAGGTGGCCAGTATATAACAGTCCTCCGCCGCTATTCCTGGCTACCGTACTCCCGGGGCCGGCAGCAACTGCTCCAAGTATCTGCGCCATACAGCGCCACCGTCAGTTCTCACTTCATAGTGCAGATTGCCAAGACGGCGCATTATCGTGCCGAACTCCCATCTTTGTCTCTGGTCGGAGTAGGCTCTGGCCTGCACTCGATCACCTACGGAATAAGTTCTAACGAGAGGCGGTGTGTTCTCTGATCTCAATGCTGTCGGGGCAGTTGAGTCTCTAAACATCACGTGCAGCTTAGTTCTAACGTCCCGACTGAACATCAGTCCATAGGGAGTATGACCATCCTGGTTTGGTGTGCGTCTGAGCCGAGTTTTAAGCACAAGGAGCTTATCCGTAAGGTTGCTCCTCTCCCCCTCCATTGCACGTAGTGCTTTCTTAATAGTTTGCACGTAACGTTCAGCCTGACCGTTAGTTGCTGGATGGTACGGAGCTGACGTCAAATGTGTTACTCCACAGCTGGTAAGGTAGCTTTCAAATTCTTGTGATACAAACTGGCGTGCGTTGTCTGATACCAGTGTGTACGGTGTCCCAAATGTGCAAAATAACTCCTTAAACTTAGCAATGCACCATGCACTCGTTGTGGTCTTTGTGGGGAAAACTTCAACCCACTTTGTGAATGCATCTACGACTATGAGAAGTTGGTGTCCCAGAACCGGTCCTGCAAAATCTATGTGAATTCGTTGCCAGGGGCCGCTAGGTTGTTCCCAGTGGTGTACAGGAGCTTTTGGTGACTCATTCTGTTCTAATCGGCACGCTCTACAAGATTTTACCTTGTTCTCTATGTCCTTGTCTATATTTTTCCAGTATATGTAGCTGCGTGCTAGCAATTTCATTTTAAGTATACCGATATGTCCCGCATGCAGTTCATCAAGAACACGAGTACGTAAACTATTGGGTATTACCACTCTGGTTCCTTTCAATATGCAGTTATCTTGGAGTGTTAATTCATTATTACCATAACCATATTGTCGTAATGAGTGACCTGTCTGTAGTGCTTGTAGTAATGTATTCAAGTCATTGTCTTTTCTCGTTTCACTGGCTATAATTTCTGGTCGGATTTCTAATATGTTGATCTGTTGTAATTGATACGCACAATGTTGGTCCATTGATGTTTCTTTTGCTACTTCAACTGGGAATCTTGATAGGTAGTCAGCGTTTGAATGTTTGACCGAAGCTCTGTATTCCACGTTGTAGTCAAATCCCGACAAAAAATGTGCGTAATGGAATAATCTCATTGTGCTTAGTGCAGGTAATGTCTGGTGTGGATGAAAAATCGAGGTAAGCGGCTTATGATCAGTCACTAATACGAATTTCCTGCCGTAACAATAGTGGAAAAACTTTTTAATGCCCCAGTAGATTGCCGTTGCTTCTTTGTCGATTTGACTATATTTCTTTTCGCTAGTTGAGAGTGACCTTGAGGCGAATGCGATTGGCCTTTCTGAGCCATCTGGTAGTTTGTGAGAGAGAACAGCTCCTAAGCCTGTCGGTGACGCGTCAGTAGCCAGTATCAGTGGTTTACTTGGGTCAAAATGAATTAGAACTCTGTCGCTCAAAATCTCCTTCTTTATGTTGTTAAAGCTTTCTTCACATTTAGAAGTCCAGTGAAAAACTTTCTCTTTCTTTAGTAATTCATTTAAAGAGCTCGTTAAAGAGGCAAGGTTCGGTATAAACTTGTTGTAGTAGTTGGCCATACCAAGGAAAGTTCGTAGTTCGTTTATGTTTTTTGGTCTTATTGTATTTGTGATGGCCTTGACTTTGTCTTTGTTCTTATGTAAACCTTCTTTATCTATTGTGTGTCCTAGGTAGTTAATACTACGTTTAAAAAAAATACATTTTTCTCTGTTCACGCGGAGGTTACTATCTTTCAGTTTTTGCAAGACTTGTCTTAGACGTGTTAAAAGTTGATCTTCTGATGCTCCTTGAATTATAATGTCATCAAAAAAGCATTTAATTCCGTCTAGTCCTTGAAGTAACTGATCCATAAATTTCTGCCAAAGGCTAGGTGCCACTTTGACTCCAAACATCAAGCGATTGACTTTGTAAGTACCTTTGTGTGTACTTAATGTTTGTAAAAGGGCGCTTTCTTCATCCATGGCCATATTAAGATAGGCTTGAGTAATGTCTAAAGTACAGAAGTATTTGCCTCCGTTCATTTCCGCAAATATATCTTCAATTATAGGAATTGGGTATTGTTCATCTCTGATGACTTGGTTAAGGGTGACCTTGTAGTCTGCACATAGTCGTATGCTCCCGTTTGGTTTCACAATCGGTACTATTGGTGTACCCCAATCTGATTGGTCTACTTTGGTAATCACCCCTTCTGCACACAGTCGTTCAATTTCTTTATCGACTTTTTCCTTTAAAGCGTACGGTATACGTCGTGGTTTAATAAATATTGGTCGTACATTTTCTTTGAGATTTAAATGAGCTTCGTAGTTGGGTATTTTTCCTAGGTCTGATCTAAAAACAGTAGATGAAAATTCTTCTAATAATTTATCAAGTTTGTCGGATTGTTCTGAAGTTCGTACAACTCTTAAATCTGCAATTTTCATATTGATTTCTTTAATCCAGCTTCTACCAAAAATGGGGTCAACGTTTTGATTGATAATGTAAAGTTTCCCGTTGAAAGTCTGGTCTTCATACGTTCCCTTGATGTATATTACTCCTGCAGGTTTGATAATTTCACCAGTGTAGGTTCTCAATTTCATGTCAGTTTTGAAAATTTTATTTGGTATTTGTAAGCTTTTGTATTGTTTGAGTGACATTGTTGATAAGGCCGCTCCAGTGTCAAATTCCATGCTTACTTGTTTGTTCTCAATTTTTACTGTGATCATATATTTGTTCGTTATTTCACTTTTGATTAAATTTATATCTCCAATACTGTCGCAACTCGTGTTACTTAAAGTGTCATCTAGCTGATTGGTTTTTGGGTTCCGTTGCAAACAAACTCGAGCGAGATGTCCAATTTTCTTGCATTTCAGGCAGGTAGACTTGATGGCGTCGCAATCATTAGATCGGTGGTCGTCTTTACCGCATCGGAAACATTTTCCTTTTAAATCTTTTATAGTTAACGGAGTTGATGATGAAGAAGTTAACTTTATATTCTGTCGTGAGAATGATGGTCGTGAGTTGTTTTCTCTACTTGTCGATGTTGTAATTTTGTTAACTCTGTCCAGATGTTTGTGCAAGTCTGCGGATATTTTCATATTTTCTGATTTTCCCATTTCCATGGATGTAGCAATGTGAACTAGTTGAGTAAAAGGTGGAGTATCTCTTTCTTGAAGAATTTTCGTTCGTATTTCATTGTCTTTTAATCCACGAATAAATTGTAGGGCAAGAAAACTTTCTGAGGTAGATTTTTTACAATTAAGGCACTTGAATTCGCAGTTCAAGGATTTTTTTTTTTTAATTCTGAGGCGTATGTTGCTACGGTTTCATCTTCTTGTTGATTGTGCGTAATAAACCTATGTTGTAACGCCCATATACTAGGCTTAGGATCGATGTAATCGTCAAGAATCTGTGTGAGTTCTATAAAGTTCATATCAATTGGATCCTCCGGAGAACATAAATCATGTAACTTCTCGTGTAATTCAGGAGATAGTGCAGCAAGAAATGTGTACACTTTTATTTTAGGATCTTCGATTTTATTAAGCAAGAAAAATACAGTTAGACGTTTTGTAAAATTTCTGAAGGTTTCTTTTTCTTGAAAGGGCTGAAAATTCATTTTTGGCCCTCTTTCTTGTTGCGTATTCGTACACAAGTGTGATGCTGATGTTTGCAGCGGTGTACTTTGTTGATTTCTGTTGTTTTGAAACATGAGAAGTTTTGTTTTAATGATGACATATTTCTCTTCAAATTCGTACCTGGTATCTATCTCTTGGTCTAGTTGTTCGTCTGGTGTTTCCATTTCTATTTCATGTTGTATTTCTTGTAATTTCTTTACTGTTTCTTGAAGCGATTGTAGTCTTGACTCTGTTTCTTCGTATGGTAGAGTTTCTTGGGTGTTTACGTAGTTTTCCAGTTTTGTAAATAAACCCCGCAGTGACGCGCGGGTTCTTTTTAATTTTTTTACATCATTGTTCGACATCCTCGTCGCCAATTTATTAAATACACATATTCATTGTAGAAGAATATAATATCTAATAAGTTTGACAATCAAAGAACCATGTCATAAGTCATCATCATGACAGGTGTACATTGTAGGTGGCCAGTATATAACACATGGGATTTGTGGAATAAGCCAAATATAACTTGTTTCGCCCAACGGTGCCAAGTGACAACTACACACTATACTACTGCGTGTCTGCCTAAGTGAATAAATGGCCTGTACTACGAGTACTACCAGGGACATCCCACGTACTAGAAACATTAACCATCGGCTCATATTACAAAAAGCCGCTAAGCTGAAGTGGAACTGGGCTGGCCATGTCTGCCGTATGTCCAACGAACTATGGGCCAAAAAAACTACGTTCTGGAACCCTGACACAGCCAGAAGGCGACGTGGTAGACCTCGAAGGAGATGGCAGGACGAGCTTGACAGAACAAACGACCAGTGGTCCACATTGGCCCTGGATTGCAAAATTTGGAAATCATGGGGGGAGGCCTTTGCCCTGCAGTGGGATGACACAGGCTAACAGTAACAGTAACATATTACAAAACGTTACATAAACGTTAGGGACCTAAATAAAATGTCACCCTTTGACGGTAAAAAATAGGATACATACGTTATGTTTAAAAAACAAATAGGTTTGCGTTATGTAGGAATGTTTCCGTACGTTTTGTTTTCTCTGTGATAAATGACTACCCGGAAGCGACTTCCTGGGCTAATTTTGTCACTGATATTTTTCGTGAAAACGGTCATTACAGAAGGATTAAAAAATATCAGTCTACGTGCAGTATCTACTGACACAATTAAAACAGCTAACTCATTACTATTGCTGGGTTTCCGATTTGCTATTTGGCTAGTCGCATTGTGGTGACATGTGCACAAGCATACTTTGTGAAGTTGTTTCCAGTTTGGTTAGAACATTGCAGGCTTGAATCACCTGATTGTCTGATAAAAAGATGGTTCCGTGCTTCGGAAGGCACGTATAAGCCGGTGGTCCCGGCCGCCAAATGGTGGTCGTCAAACCATGTCAGAGGGCCTTGCGGCGGTTTAGAAACTCTGACACTAGGGTGTGTGTGTGGTCGTTAGGCCGTTAGACCTTACTGCCCACACGATAAGAAGAAGAAGTTTTTCATAAGCCCCTACTTGTGAAAAGCAGTTACGCAGCTGTTCATCATCAATGTCTTGCCCTTCTTCCATTTAACTTGCGATCGGCCCAGCAAGTCTTCTTCTAATCTCGTGAAAAGGAGAAACATGATTGGAAAAGAGTGCTTTCATTTAGACTAGAAATATATCTACCACTTATAGGTACTACATTTAAACTAGATTGAGCTAGCTTGTCGCAGTAGTTACACCACAGCCTGCTTTGCTTTACTTGTTTGTATGCTGCATAAACAGGTGAAGTTTCAGTACAAGTTGCAGACTAGTGTAAGGCCAGACTGCAAACGCGGGCGCGGGGCGGACGCGGCGCGACGTACTCAAACGTGTGAACTTCATTAATTGAGCGTCCATAGTGAGCAAGCGGGCGCGGGAAGCGGCGCGTGAATATTTCAACACAGTACGTGTGTGAAGCGTGTTACAATAGTGCCAACCCATCCATGTTCCTTCTTAGCCTTTTGTGGTCCGAGGCCGCGGTATCTCATCCGAACAGTTCCGCATCCCCATCAGGCGTTGGCCTTTGTGGACCCCTTCCACATAAGTCCCATAGCCTAGAGTTGTGAATAGGACTCAAAGCTATACTGGGTATACAACGCCTGCTAATCTAGCTGTAGTGAGCGTCAGGTAGTCTGTCCATGCTCTTATCCTTTTCTGTCGTTCAGAACCGTCATTTGCTGAAGCGAGAAAGAGAGCGGAAATGCTTTCGCACACCGGCAGCATCAACGAGGTAATATCAGCAGCAGGTTCAACCCTTATTTAATCAATTTAAGCAAAAATACAGTCAGAAATTACTGTCCATATTTTTTGGGCAGGTTTTCTACAGTATTTCCGCAGCAAAACGAAACTGAAATTAAGTCAAGTTAATAAATCGCTCGCGGCAAGATTCGCTTAATAAGCTTGATGAAATAATTATCTCGGTGTCGTAACTGGGCGCTTCAATTAAATACTCTAGTGGTCTTGGTTAAAAATAAATCTGGAGTTGTAGGGTTTTTGAAATAGGAGAAACTTCAGAAGATGTTTTGGGTTAGCTTACAGTAATACTAGTTATTAACGTCTAGATAAATACAAACAAACATTACATCAATGCAAACAAACTTTATTTATCTGTTTACAGGAGATTGATCAGTAAATCTGTTGTTGAAACTCATCTACTAGCCCAAAATTCATAAATAAAACGAAATCTGCACTTTCTTTGTCTCTCGTCGAAAATATCATCCAATCCTCTTCAACTATTTTAGTGTTTGGAGACGAACTGACAGAACAAACTCCCCGTAACACAGTTGTCTGAAACTTTATTTCCGACCTATTATTTTATTTGCCAGTCTGTACTTGGATTTTATTTGCGAATATTTAACTTGCGAAAGAATGAATCAAATTAAACTTAAAATCAAATATCTAAATAATTTATTTCATATAGGCCTACATAGGAGGAGCTCGTGGCTTAATAAGAACTGCCACTCGGGCCGATCTTTAGGTAAAGCTGTGCTTGCCTAGGTCGTTCTGTGGATGGGTGACCGCCCGACATACCGAGTTTCCTCCGTGCCTCGGTGCGCACGTTAAGCTGTTGGTCCCGGCTGCCATAATATAGATCTTTGGCAGTCGTTACAGGTAGTCAGTGACCTGAAATTCTGACATCCAGTCTTACTTTTAGGTATCGTATTACCTAGTATTAACTGGGTTGTGGAGGTCAGATAGGCAGTCGCTCCATGTAAAATACTGGTATTCAGCTGCATCCGGTTAGACTGGAAGCCGACCCCAATATAGTTGGGAAAAGGCTAGGCAGATGATGAGGCCTACATAGGCACTTTGACGATATACGTCGGAAATAGTGCACGGTTCTGGTTGGTCGTTTCCTATGAAGAAGAACTGGCAAGAAAGTCCATGATAACTCTTCCAAAATCATCATCAGCCTATAATGTTCCCACTACAGAGACTCAGGGATGGGCTATATAATCCACCACGCGTGCCCAGTGCGGGTTTGTAAATGTCACAGGCTACGAATTTTATGGTTCTAAGACATACCGGTTTCCTTACAATGTTTTACTTCACTGTTTTGAGAGCCCGTTTTCAAAATGGTTTCACAATTTTTTTAACTAATAATACAATAACCACGAATCTCCCAAAAATAACCATTAACGCCAAATGCCAGTTATACTTACGTCCCATCTAAAACTCAGATTTGAACAAATAAATAATTTCTCCGAACAAATCCCAGTCATTCGGACAAGAATGTCACCAAAATGTGACAGTAATCCGTCATAAGGCGCCCACCGACAAGTTCACGACCACTCAGCTAAATGGTTCGAGTCTGCTCAAAGTTAGGTGCTTAGTTATTTATGAGAAGAACTGTACCTATTTACTGAAGTAAACTATTGTTTGACTAATGAATATTGGACTGGTAAATTAATGTCGAAGTAAATAATTAGAAAGTAACACGGTACAGTACACTCTAAAAAAAAATTGATTGCTCCTAACAAGATTGTGATTATTGCAATCAAGCATCTTGATTCCATACGAGCCTAACAAGACGTTAGATAAATCAAATAAGGGGATTTTTATTGCTCTTACTATCTGCTTCTTAACTAAAACAATTAGAACCTTAGTCAAAGTCAACATGAAAATGACCAATATGACAAATTCAACATAATAGATTCATCTATAATCATGGTCAATATAAATATGAAAATGACTACTATAACTAATTAGCATTAATAAATTCAACTAAGGACTTGGTCATTACTACAGATTCATCTTCGTAGATTCGACTAAGAACTTGGTCATTACAACAAATTCATCTTCGTAGATTCGACTAAGAACTTGGTCATTACAACAAATTCATCTTCGTAGATTTGACTAAGATCTTGCTTGTCTTCCATTTTTTACCCGACTACGGCGAAGCCAAAAGGAAGGGTAATGATTTTGGCAGTCTATGTATGTATGTATGTAAGTATGTATGTATATGTATGTTCCACCGTAGCGCCTAAACAACTACTGAATGGATTTTAATAAATAAGGTGTCAATAGATTCGTAAGAATAGCCCGGGTGACATAGGCTATATAAATTTTATAAATTCTTTTTATGACGGAATTTAAATGTCAAAAACTTAAATAAAGAAATATTAAATTGAGATAATCATAGCAAGTTTGGTATCAAATGAAAGGTCTTGGCGAGCACATTACAAAAATGTATTATATTATAGTTTAAGTACACACAAAAATAACATTCAAATAAAAAAATTAAGTTCAAAAATCTAAAACCCGACTAGTTACTTATAACAAAATCGCGGTCTTAAAAGTAGAAAACCAGAAAATAATTCTTGTCTGATATTCTTCGTAGTCGCATGCCACCTTGATAATGGCAATTAGCAGCAGGCTGACTTCTGTATCAATGAGAACGCCATGAAGGAGCATCAGGTATCAGTGGCATGCGACTACGAAGAATATCAGACAAGAATATTATTTTCTTGTTTTCTACTTTTAAGACCGCGATTTTGTTATAAGTAGTCGGGTTTTAGATTTTTGAACTTAATTTTTTTTCAATTATATAATTCAAAAGACGGGATCACTCACTCACTGCACTTAGATATTATTATAGTCTAATCGACGGTTAAGCTAAATCTTTGACGACTCTGATACTGATAAGTTACACTGAAATTACTATAAAGATTCTAAAAAAGAAGCACAGCAGAAGTCCAGTTTCGTTTTATTACTACAGCAGAAGTCCAGTTTCGTTTTATTAATGAATAAAAACTGGTTTTCACTCGCTCGCAGAGACGACTGCGCCGGCGCGCGCTCGGCTGGCTCAGCCGCGGGTGAGTGCGGGGCGGGGTAGCCGGTAGGGAGGGAGGAATAGGGAAGGGTGGACGTGGATCTCTTGAAGTCTTGAATAAATCGATCAATCGAATGATTAATTCAACTAATATGAAAGTCGATTCAACGTTTTAGTTTTAGTAGAATGTAACATTAAATTTTAGTTGATGTAATTATCAGATCTTAGTTAAAACAAACAAGACATGTTTGTTAATTTTATAAATAAAACTTATCGAAACTATCATTTGATTTGATTGCTTTTACTATTTAATTCTGAATTGATTCAACGGACGTATTTGTTTATTTTAACTAAATAAAAATGATCAAGTCATACAAAGAAGTGAATAGTGACGCAATCAACAATTATACTTGTTAGAATTAATAAACACACCTACATTGTTCGTTCAATCACAACTGAACTTGCTGTTTTAATTAATCAGCTATCGTTGAGTTGCTTATTATCATGGTTGTTTTATTCAATTTAACGTCAACTAAGAGAAAATCGCTCTTAGTTGGCTTCAATTTTTTAGAGTGTAGGTAACAGAGGAAATAGTAATTCTTGATTTCGTTTTACCATAACTACGGAGAAATACTTATGGTTTGGGTATTGATTATTGATGCATGCTGATTTGTTCTGTTAGAATTTGAGGTTAGAAAAAATACGTTTCTATTTGAGTGTGTTGAAAAGTTGACATTTATTGACCAAACGTTAAGTTTCAGTCATTAGGCCAGGATGTGATTCAAATTCACGTCTTCCTCTCACGACTATTTCTTTATTAGCTTTCACATATTTTTAAAATCATTTGTCTTTGTAGCAATGAAACAAATTCTGTAACTTTCAATTTCTTTTCGATTTATGACGTAGCACTGTCCAAGCTGCGTACAAAATACTACGTTTCTTGCAGTTAATACCTCAACGTACATTTAATAAAACCACCCTGTTTTACATACCACCTTATCTTCACATTCCACTCTACATCATACAACATACCTATTCATTAAACAAAGTACAAAGTCCACAAGTCACACAACCAAGGCTAAAGGCGTACCTACACTAACCTATACGAGCTAAACCCTAATGGCACCGACGCTAAGGTCTAATCTCTTGACCCTCAATCGAGTTAGTGGCCGAGTGGCACAGTTAATGCAATTCCGTGCATACATTAAGGTAGGCACTTTAATGAAGTGGATATAGATGGTCGTGGTATGTTGATAGGTTATCGTGTTCGAGGATCTATGCTTCAGCGATGGCTTTGAGAAATTATGTTGGGCTTGAAAGGTGGAGTGCACGGAATAGGTCAAAACTAAGGAAAAGTTAAATTCTGGTTTGCCATAAGAAAACTGAATTCCGGGTCAAGTTAGCTGTTGTACATAAACTTTCTTTTGCAATTTGTGTATATTATCTTTTAGCTTGCTATGATGGGAAGCTTGTTGCCAGTCAAGTTAACAACACAAAATAAAAAATTAAAGTGTATGCATACACACGATTTAGAAAAGAATCATTATTGAGCAGAGGCCTTCTTCTAATTAATCCTTGCGGGCCGAACTGTAAACATTTGTTTTTGGTCTCCCACTTGCATAGCCTCAGAACACCTATATTGGCACAGTGCACAAAATATAATAATTATGCTGATTAATTAAAATATTTTACTGTTCATGGATCCCGTATAGGACTTCGGCACGTGTCGAATAGATGGCTTCACTTAATAAGCGTGGGAGTAATGAGATTGCTTTTAAGTTCTCCTTAGTAATTTATATTTCCTGTGAATTCGTGCTTCCATACTAATATTTACTGGTAGGAAGTCGGTCTGTCACCTAGACCTTTTCACAATCTTAGATGAACAAAATCTGATGAAACACGGGAGTCCAGGAACAGGGTCACAACACTTTATATCTCGGATATCCTTTTATTCCCAGGGAACAATTTCCATCCCACACGCTATCGAAGCTCCGGGAAAAGCCTTGTAAAGAACAAAAAATCCCACGAAATCATTTATGCCACTAACGAAGGCTTCGCCAAAACTCTAATTTTCGCATTCAATCAAAAGTATTAAGGCAACCAAAGAGCTAATCCAAAAAGCTTTATAATCCTTCCTAAGCTCAGAAACGATGAAACCTCAAATTGAAAAACTCCTTGGAATCCATTCGTTCAAAATTCAGTGAATGAAAGACGAAAGTACAAAAGTTCCGTAGTCTCTATTATTTCATTCTTCGTTCTTTCATTCACTATTCAGTTTGCGGTTTTATTTCAGTCATTCACAAAGAACGAGTGGCAGTGTTATGTAGAAGCTACTTCTAATTACAAAGGAATGTAAAATGTCTGTAGTTCTAGATAATTTTAAGTCTATTTCCTAGTCTAACAATAGGTGTAACTTGTAAGCGGACTTTTCACAAAGCCGTCATCTAAGCATTCTGCATATCAAACTAAGTAACTACATAGTTAAACATTTTTTAAGGGAATCGACTTTGTTTTTGAGATGAAAAATCATGTTTTACTGCAGGATTGAATGTAACGGACTCAAACAACTGCGCTGATGGGTGCACTGAAAAGTACAGGGGTCATGGAGGTAGTTAAAGTAAACTTATAACATTAAAAACTTGTAGGTATTTAAAAATAAAATTTAAAAAAATAATAGGAACTTTGATCTCCTCCATTAGAATCATATTTTTTTTAGTCAGGAAACAACCCTATTGTAGTCAATGTTTGTTGTGTTTGTTTTATAAAAAATAAAAAAATGTTTAGCAAAAATGTACCCGTGTGTAGTGATGTAATTTACAAACAAAGTAAGATAAAAGTAAGCTCATTTTCCTGAACGTAATAAAAACCTCTTTCCTCGCTTTATTTTCACTCATTTAAATAATCAAGCTGTTATCATTCTCGTATAAGAAACTTGAGCACGTTTAAGACATTAGAGATTCCTATTTTCATTTACTTACCTTTCTAGACACTTCTGGTACCTAATCTAAAGCTGCGTCTACGCTAGACGAGCCGAGCATGAGCCGAGCACGAGTGGAGCCGTTCTCGGCTTCGTCGATCGCGGTGTAAGTGTGGACGTACAACGAACCTACAACGATCACTGTCCTCGAACGTAGTCAAATCCCTCTGTGTTCGCCAAAAAACCGACAATTGGGTATTTGAATAATTTTTTTTTACTTGTGATTCGGAAACAGTAAATAAAAAAATAGACAAAAGTAAAAAAAATTGTGTGATATGTTAAAAAATGCCTTAGTTTTAACTGATTTTAAAGGACGTGCTAGACAGAGACAGCGCTTCATCCTAACTAATATTATAAATGCGAAAGTAACTCTGTCTGTCTGTCTGTCTTTCTGTCTGTCTGTCAGTCTGTCTTTGCTTCACGCCTAAACTACTGAACCGATTTGTGTGAAATTTGGTACAGACATAGATTGGAACTTGAGAAAGGACATAGGATAGTTTTTTTTTTTTTTTCGCGAGATAAACCAAAAATCTGCCGGAAGTCACTATTCCACGCGAACGAAGTCGCGGGCAAAAGCTAGTCGAGAATAAACCGCCGCGTGCATCGCCGCGTCCGTCGCCGCGGCCGCCGCCGCGTTCGCCGCCGCGGCCGCCGCCTCAAATTCAAGCAATCGCGTATAAATTCGCTTCTCCGTGAACGCACTCATACACCGCCATACGTTTGAATTTAGTGCGGATCGCGTCGCCGGCCGCGCCGCGCGCCGCGCCGCGCGTACGTAAACATGCACTAAGGTCTCAGCCTCGAATTTTGCGGGCAGCGGGGCGGCGGCGGCGGCGGTGCAGCTTGTATGGAGTGCACCGCTCGTTGCCCGCCCCCGCGCCGCTGTTTTCGAGAACCGATCCATTTGATTGTACGCATCAGATCCTGCCGCTCCCGCGCCGCCGCCGCCGCCGCTGCCCCGCTGCCCGCAAAATTCGAGGCTGAGGCCTAATGGCCGTTTCAAGCAACAAGGATAGAAAGTGCCCCACCAAAAACTTCTAAAGCGTGTAGCTACTCCATTTTTTGATCGATTTTATAACTTTTTTTACACATCGTACAATTTCTTTAAAATATAGATGTATGAAAATTTTATAATTTTCATACATCTTTATTATATCTATACTAATATTATAAAGAGGTAAAGTTTGTGTGTTTGTTAAATTGTAAGGGGTAATCTCGGGATCTACTGAACCAAATTCTTTCACCAATAGAAAGCCACATTATTGCTGAGTGTCATAGGCTACTTTTTATCCCTGTATTCCCACGGGAACGGGATCTACGCGGGTGAAACCGCGGGAAGTCCGCTAGTTTTTGATATTTTCAAATACCCAATTGGCAGAGAACAGCCGAGTACTAACGACATGCTCGCAGCGCGCTCGTTCAAGGCTTGTAAGTCGGTCCACACTAGACGAATTGTGTTTCGCTCGAGCTCAGTTCGTGATGGGCTCGCCTAGCGTAGACGCAGCTTTATGTTATTGTTATGTAAACCTACTTGCACACATTATGTTAAACTTGTGCCGGGATTTCATTGTTCTTTGAAAACGGTGTGCTTAAGTGTTTGGAGTTTACTAATAGGAAATAATGCTTTGAAATTTTAAACCACGTCTGAAGACGCGACCGAAACGGCTGAGTATGAGGTGCTGAGTGCGATTCCTGGATCCTACTATGAGGTTTTTCCGTCAGATATGTCTCCGTAGCAGCCACAAAGCATGGTATGGCTGATGACACTAGGCTCGACCCTTATTACATGAAACTTAAACAGGGCTGGAGATAATATTATGTGGATGTACTCATGTGTGTACACCTGTGGGGTTATACGTGTGATGTTATAAAGGAATAATAAAACTACTGCCACCCTAGTTCACCAGAGCGTTTATTGGAACCAGGCCATAGCTTGTACTCTATACAGATCAGTTTATATTGAACACTACAGCTGGAGAGTGCTCTGTCCGTATTGGATTAATTAAGTCCTCTGTGTCTCTCGCATAAATTTACCAATGGAATCAGGTTAGGGCAGATCTGATTAAATACTACTTTTGTATTAATTTTTATATGGATCTGTACTTATGCGTTAAAAACGGAGTTTTGTATTGGAACCTAAAAAAAATACGTTTTCTAGTTATTCAAGTTAGCGGTTTTTTTCAGCTTAAACTTTTTAAACATAACATAACATCACGCCTGTAATCCCCGAAGGGTTAGGCAGACGTGAACTCATTTCTACACCCACATTATTTATGTTTAAGGTCCATTGTAAAAGGAGACGAGCCTATTGCCATCTATGGGGCACATATCCAGACGACTGCTACTGAACGCTTCCCTCAGAAAGGTCTGGTAATCCTGGTCAAGAGAACTTGACCTGGATTTCGAATCCAGGATACACCAGGCACATCAGTCGTACCTACGGTCACTAGAGGAACGAAGTAAACTGTTTGACGATTTTGATACCTATCCTCGTGTACATAATATAATAGTT
Source organism: Diarsia mendica (assembly GCA_949316265.1). NCBI lineage: Eukaryota > Metazoa > Arthropoda > Insecta > Lepidoptera > Noctuidae > Diarsia > Diarsia mendica. The sequence goes on along the minus strand of OX438904.1, from coordinate 21,005,673 downwards.
TACAAATCATGTTTATTGACAGCATCGGGGTGGCGGTTTCACTTTGCTAGCGAAAAGATCCAGATAAATAAATAGGGCTTTTTTTAATCTGCAAATGACTTACTGGCTCCTGAAATACAGATACTCTAACCTAGCTCTTAAGCCAGGGTCTCACATTTTTGTCTAATCTGTTATTTTGGGAATATATTTTTTTATTATATAGGTACTTATGGAATGGAGGGTGCTTAGATATCTGTGATATGAAACATAACAATTTACTTACACTTGAATGCAATATGCAGACAGCCAGCAGCAGCACCACGCTACAGAACAGCGTGACACACAGTGCTGACACAAACAGCGCGTGTTTCAGTCTGACACAGTATCTTCTGTACAGAGCTTCGAGTTCCAGCTCTGTGCCTTCCTCCTCTGTGGACAAACGATAAAGATTTATGAGCAAAAAAAGTCTTTCATCATCTTATATCAGCAAACCTTTACATAATATTAAAATAAAGTCACTTCCGCTGATTGTACGCTTAGATATTTTAAACTCCGTAACGGATAATTTTCAGCACTAGATAGAGTGATTCATGAAGAAGGTTCATATCCACATTGCACCCATGGGAAGCTATGGCGGGTCTAATTATGAGAATAATTCTAATTTTAAGCGAGTTTGGCATTTACGTATACATTGCGGTGACTCGCAGCCTTTGCGCATTTAATTTATCTATTTAATTGATCAACATAAGCAAGCACGGCTTAACCTAAACTCGACTAGAACTGTTATAATTAAGCCACGAACTCCTCGAAAACACAAGTCAAACACGCGTATCATCACTACATAGTATAAAACAAAGTCAGTTCCCGCTGTCTGTCCCTATGTATGCTAAAATCTTTATCTGCGCAACGGATTTTGATGCGGGTTATTTTAATTTTAATAGATAGAGTGATTCAAGAGGAAGGTTTTAATACCTTTTTTGCACCCGTGCGAAGCCGGGGCGGGTCACTAGTCGTCTATAAATTACACAAATGTCGTCCTAAAAATTACAATCTTGCCCTAACTATAGAGTTCAATATATTGTAATGTGCAGGAAAATCGGTCCATCTGTTTCAAAATAAAGACTCAATCTTTCAAAAATATTGTACGGTAAACAATGTAACTGTTCCCTTACATACGAATTTTAATCAGCGCTAAAAACAGTTGAATAGCGTTGCCATGGCAACGTCTAACAATACGTATTGTTGGGCCCTGCATTGAGTGGCATAGAAAATGCAAGATGTGTTCAAGACAGTCGAACGAAGTTGTGTGAGTTGTGCATTTTGGTTGCAGCCATTCAAATCACTACATAATATAAAATAAAGTCACTTTCTCTGTCCCTATGTCACTTTGTATGCTTAAATCTTTAAAACTACGCAACGGATTTTGATGCGGCTTTTTTTAATAGATAGAGTGATTTAAGAGGAAGGTTTATGTGTATAATAACATGAATTTGCACCCGTGCGAAGCCGGGGCGGGGCGGGGCTGGTCGGGTATAAGTGTCAGATATGCCAATTGTGGTGGAAAATATTAAAATTTGTTGTTGGGCAAAACAAATTTGGGGTTTTTCCTTGATGAATTTCTCAGTAGCCGTCTTGAGTCTGGAATTCTGCCCAGTTGATACATACTTATTTATTTCTGAAGACTTTATTTACCTTAACGTTACATTTCATCAAACTTTCAGAAAATCCTTCCTGTTTCAATGTCATGAATAACACTGGTTATTGTTTTGTGAGTGTGGCTAACTAATAGAATAAGACACGCATTTTTTCCTTAAGTTTATTGGATACGAAAACACGATACAGTGTCAGAAAACTACACAGGATAATAAAAATACATGTAATTCGTGGTCAAACACACAAACCTCCCAACAGCCAAATTTTTCCAATCTAAATCGGTAAATATCAATTTACCGATTTAGAGTAGAAAAATGTGACCCAAACCGCAAAAATCCGAGTATCCAACTATTCAATGTTGATAAAAATGCCTCAGATAGGAATGTGGTCTCTATCGAAATTGCTTTTCAAGTAGATTACAGATTTAAATACATATTTTTGGATAATACACTGGTCAGATTTTGGGGCTAGATTATATGAACTGTTCATAAATATGTTCACTAGCTTTTAGCCGATCGAGGTTTACTAATGTTACGGTAACATACAACCGAGATAAAAATTATCTATCCTTATCCTAGGACATAGTGAACCTGTGTGTAAAATTGCATCGAAACAAGTTCAGCTGTTTACGTATGATCAGGTTATAGACAGACAGGCAGAATTTCTTAAGTATTTTCGATTATAATTATATTCGATTTCATGAGGGTTCACAAAACTTGAATAAACTATGTTAGTACCTAATAGTATGTTTATAAAGAAGGAAGATTCTTTCGTTAACATAAAAAACCACTTTCTTCGCATATAACCCAAGTCATGTATAAACAAATTAAAATTCGATTTTAAGTTAAAAAATCACACAAAAGTGTCGTTCACAAGAGTTGCAACAGCTTCATCATTCATACAAAACCATATTTTATATAACAAAAAATTGAAAGCTATCGCTGGCAGGCACAGTTTGACAGCTTCACCAAGCTGCAGCAAAACAGTTTGTTCTGCAGTTCTTTTGACTCGGACTACTTCAAAAGCTTACTGTCCGTGCACTATAACAACTGTCCGCTACTCGTAGACTGCAGATGTTTTATCGGCAGATGGAAGATTGTTTTAACTTTGTTCTTTTACTGAGAATAAGATAGTTTATTTATTATGATTCAGATCAGTAGCGTATAATCTTAATCGGAGGAATAAATTAAATAAAATATGATGTCACGTTGTTTTCTTTTCCTTTTTATAAACGTTGCCTTAAACTAGGTATTTCTCCTGTATCGTGTATTACTATGCGTTTCAAAACATTAAAACTCACATACACACAAACACCCAGACCCGAAAGACGACCTGTAGCTCGCACAATTATTTTTATAGTTGCGGGGATCGAACTCTTGAAAGGCAGCAGAACAGCCAATTGCTAAGAAGTTTCAATAAGTTTTTGGGTTTTTCTCTATGTAATTTCTCAATGGCAGCCACGAAGTCCGGATTTTGGCCCCCTATGACATGAGACAAATGGTGAAGGGAAACTTAGTGAGGAAACCGGCATGTCCCAGAAGCAATAATTCGAAGACATGTAACATTTACCAACTTGCGCTGGGCTCACGTGGTGGCCCCTGTGTCCCAACAGTGGGAATATTACACAGGCTCATGATGATTATATGAGACTTAAAATATGACTGGCGAACTATGGGTGGACTATGGTATACCTCTGCTTAACTCTTCGTGGAGAACAGGCGTGATGTTTGTTATAGTAGTTGAAAAGTGGTCACTAAATGTGTGTTTGTTTTACAAATGTGCGTGTTGGAAAAACAAAACGGATCCATTAATGTGTCCAAATACAACACAATATAATAGACCTAATTAGTTCCTAATACGTTCTCTCATTACCACAATAATAGTAGTAATTAAACCGCGAATAGGACACACTCGTACACACGTAATTTAAATTCAGTTGACAATGAACAGCGCAGTTCAAAGGTTTTGCACCACAGAACAACTATAATTTATACTAAATTGGTTACGTGTGGTATGTTTAGTGTATAAACACTCTACACTCATGTATAAAGACTAAAGAGATTTAAAGAAAATTAGTAATTTTGGTAATATATTAGGGTTTATCAAAATTAACTCTTGAAAAAAAAAAAATTGTTATCCATACTTATTACTATTATTATTACTTATATTTTAAATGCTACCTTTGTGAGCACCGTTGCGTTTTTACTTCAGATCATAACCAGGCAATGTGTTTTTCCCCTTCAAATGAAATAGGACATAAATTACTTTTTATAGTCCCGAAATCACGTTCCCGTGGGATTATTTCCGACCTATATGCGGGCGAAGCCGCAGGCTAAAGCTTGATCATCATCTACGTTGACTTTTTTTTTCTCTGAGCAGAGCAGAAGGGAAAATCACCAATGTTCCTTCTTAGCCCTTGTGTCGAGGCCGCGGTATCTCTTTCGAACAACCCGCAGCCCCGACGGGATCTGTGTGCCTTTACCCAACTATGATGGGTTCGGCTTCTTGTCTAATCGGATGCAGCTGAATAACAGTATTAGCATTGAGCGACTGCCTACCTGAACCCAGTTAGTACCGGGTGATACGATACCCTTTGGTAAGACTGGCTCCCACTTTCATATCACTGACTACCGGTAACAACTGCCAAAGATCAAGACATGCCAGCTGGTACCAACTGTCCAAGATACAGCAGAAACTCCGTATGTAACGGGTGGTCACTGATTTACGGACGAACCTAGGCAAAGACGACTAAACTAAAAGATCAACCCGCGGTAGTTCATCATCGCATTGCAGGCTAAAGCCTGGTTGAGTTAAAAAAATACATTTCCATACAAAGTGAAATGTTGAAAAGAAAAGCCTTCAGATCTTTGAAACTACAAAACGTTTGCTTCTTTTGCCAATTTTACTGAAACATGATTAAATTTTTACGCTAACGGCTTTGAACAGTTTGAACAAACGGGAAAACAATTTAGGTAGTTTGAGTTTATTTTAAAAGGTTGTTGACTGTAGGAACTCACAAGATGCCAGTGACAAGTTGACTTCAGAACACTGTCTTGTTTGTGAAGGCATCTTTAGTTGTTGCCGGAGGATTTAATAATAATGTGATACTTCATTTTTGTTTAATATCTGGAAAATACAGTGGTGGCAAGACTGGCAGTTCAGGCAGTTCAGGTTTTGTCAAAACCTTTATTAAGAAATAGTAAATTGTTCCAGCTCTACGGTAACTGCTTGGTAGGCCTCCCACCAGGTGGACCGACGACATCGTGAGAGTCGCGGGCAACCGGTGGATGCAAACGGCAGGGAGCCGTTCGCCATGGCGTTCTATGGGGGAGGCCTTTGTCCAGTAGTGGACGTCTAATGGCTGATGATCTACGGTAAACTGCTCATAGCGATAACAATGATGGAAAAAAAAAAAAATGATGCGTTCACCATCAGCCAACTTTTTTTTTTTAATTGGGCAAGCCTGCCACACTATTCCCAAAGCATCAGCCAACTGCTGGACAGTAATAATATGGACATAGGCTTCTGGACTCGCACGATACTTGGCTCAATTCTCAGTAACTCTCATTTAGTTGCTATCCTTGCGAAAATCATCGCTCCACCGAGCCTGAGAGCGTCCCACGTTACGCTTGCCGTTTCGCGGACTTATAGTCAGATCACGGTCTTGAATCCTAATGGTCATCGGTTCTAAGGCTAATAATAAAACAGGCCGGCCTTTGACCAAATTAGTTTATTTTATTCAGTGAGCTATGTCGACAACTTTGGTTTACACTCCAAACAGAACCATAGCTCGTTGAGTGATCATCATCTGACATTAAAAAGTGTAATAATTTCATTAAAAAATAAAAGCTTTTGAGTTTGAAAAACTGTCAACTCGCGTAACGTTAGAGCTCGTATCTTGTGTCGAAGCGGTATAGAAGAATAGAATTCGGGTCGGCAAAGTCATTTGACAACAATTAGCCCAATTTGACTGTAATTATTTTGATTTGATTGTAATTTGAAGGTAGACTTAAAAAATAGGTAAAAAAACTTTTTAAGTTAAACGGTTTTATGTTAAACATACATTGCAATGTTTAAGATAAATGTACTAAAAACCAAAAAATAATAAAATAGATACAGTCGTGGGAAAAAACCGTGGGGCACGTCAATTGTAATTTCCGCAGCACGACAGTTCCGAATTGACGTGCCCCACGGTTTTTTCCCACGACTGTATCTATTTTATTATTTTTTGGTTTTTAGTACATTTATCTTAAACATTGCAATGTATGTTTAACATAAAACCGTTTAACTTAAAAAGTTTTTTTACCTATTTTTATTTTCTAGTTTTTAGCCGCCATCTTGGATTTTAATTTTTTAAAGTATATTGTATTCTGCTTGTTGAGCCCTTTCATTTGATACCCATATTGATAGGATTAATAAAACATAAATTATCCGCCATTTTGTAGCGGCGGCCATCTTGAATTTATAATGATAATGAATAAACATAATTGTATTGTCACCAAAATCCAAAGTGTATACAAAATTTCAGATTAATCGGTTGACAGGAAGAGGGTGAAATTTGAATTACTAAATTTGATCCAAGAATAAAACAAACGGGGTGAGCTAAATAAAACCGTTTAAAAAATGAATGTCGTCATTCTTCGTCGGGTGGAATTGGGTCACCCCTTTCTTTTAGGAGCGTCGGATTAAGAGATTTAAAGTCATAATTAGAAGGATTAACAAGAATGATCGTTGTCTTTTACTTTGCCAAGTCCCATACTTTGCCGTGCAGTGATTACATACGGGACCGAAACGTGGTCGCTCACAATGGGCCTCATCAGAAAGCTCAAAGTCACCCAAAGGGCAATGGAGAGGGCTATGCTAGTTTCCTTGCGTGATCGAATCAGAAATTAGGACATCCGCTTGAGAACCAAGGTTACCGACGTAGCCCGAAGAATCGCCAGACATATGTGGCAATGGGCAGGGCACATTGCTCGCAGAACGGATGGCCGATGGGGCCGAAAAGTTTTGGAATGGCGACCGCGAACCGGAAGACGTTGCGCTGGAAGGCCTCCCACTAGGTGGACCGATGACCTGGTCAAGGTTGCAGGAAACCGCTGGATGAGAGACGCACGGGACCGGTCAATGTGGCGACGTCTGGGGGAGGCCTATGTTCAGCAGTGGACGTCTTTTGGCTGAAATGATGTTGATGATGATGATGATACATTGCCGGCATTCTTTATTTTCAATTTCCCTTCGTCTTATAGATTAAAAAAAATGGTACCGGTAAGTACTCTATTACTTATGTTAGCTTTAAAGTTCATACAAACAACATTTTTTCGACTTTTTTACACAAAATAGACTCAAGAATTACCTTTTTTATGTTTTTACCAGTAACAGATTCTTTCTGGATTTAGTTTGGTCCAGTAGTGGCGGTAAGGGGTAAAAGTGGAATTTATTTATTTATTTATTTATTGATCACAAAATCCACAGCCCTTGAAGTTTTATCCTAAGATTACAAACTAAACTTACAGCCAATTACGGAATTGAGGGTGTACTATTAGGTACACCTCTGCCTTCACCCTTCGAGAATTAAAGTTATATTACTTGTTGTTAGTTTAAGGCTGACTTTTTGTAGGTGACCGATTTCAATTTGTTCGTAAGAAATCGGTGACCGATTTTTTTTTGGTCAGAAATAACGAACAAATTTAAATCGGCCCGACAAAAAGTTTGACGTGGGCGGGAACGCTTAGTTATGTTTATTTATGAGCCGTTCCAATTGATCGCTATAGACATACACTCTATAAAAGAAATCCCGAATTTGTAATGGTACTTCATCATTCATCTTATTTAATGTAACTTCACTTTGCCTCAGATTCTGATGTAACTTTGGCTTGAGCTTCTTGAATTCTTAGTTCTGGGTACTTATCCAGAACTTGTCAAGTCGATCTTTAGAAGTTGTCTTGTTTACTTATAATAGCTATTAACTCGGAAACTCTGTGATAAGTATGCTGTTTTGGAATACGGAACAATAATAATTTCTCAAAAGTTTTTAACAGAAAACAGGTGTACTGGCGACTTTTGTCTTGAGTTCTTGTTCTATTTAATTTGCAAGTTTTGCACCCGACATTTAAGCTTATACCCACTTGTACTATACAATAAGAAGTCGTCTTTGTTAGCATTTCGATTGATACGATTCTAAACAGATCACTAACAGATAAGAAGCTAAAAAACATTATTTCTATAATCATGTAATTCCCATTTACACGGTGCAAGTTTCTTGCCTCACAATAAAATCGAAGTAAGAACTAGCATAGTCTAAATACAACTTTGACTGGGCTACATTTTTCAGTAACCTTGTATATCCCACTTCTGAGCAAAGACCTCCCCCAAATTGGAAGGTAAGCTTCTCCTGTGCCACTTCGAAGCAACCTGCGTGATGAGCGTCTGGATCTCGCCACCTCTTTCTAGGCCATTAAAAGTTTAATTTAATTACAATCAGTAAATAATGAACTGAGTGTTTGTTTTGTGTATGCGAGTTGAAATTTTTGTAAACGCACTCACGTTACTTGAAAAATCCCTAGTGTAGGGCAACGTTTATTTAAAATCAAATAACACCCTGTCGTTTTTGCGTCGGGGTTAAAAATAGTCTTCAGAAAAGAAACGAATAAGAATTAAAAACAAAAAAAAGATATTTAAAACGGGCGATCCTCGTCTGTATTAATTACACACCGACTGTTGATGACATGCCTCAACAGCTAACAGGCATCTAAACAAAGTGTCGTACGTCAGTTATCGCTTCAAAACTTATGTATGCATTTGTTAAGTAATACTCGCGGATTCAGCCTGGTATATTTCAGGCAGGTATGCTGGGCTTTGTCAATCAAATTATCATAAATTGTATAGAAGAAGGAAAAGTTTTGCAGATGTTTGCGCCTGTCTTTTATGATGATAATTTTGCGGGGGCTAACATCTGGTGAATTTGTTAAATTCGTATTTTTAAGCAGCATAAGTGCTGTTTTTTTTAATGTATGTTATCTACCTGGATATTACCATAATAATTTTATGAGACGATCGTGATTCATCTTTTACGCAACGATGAAATTACTATTGTCTTTACTAATCCAGAACTCGAAAACGCTGTTCGATCTCCGGTTGTTGGCAATATAAGGCTCGCTTCACGTGCTCGTCCCATAATTACCTACATGTAGTACATCTATGAAAAAGGTTTCCGGAGGAAATGCCACATTTACATTGGACATTTTTAGAAAATTCCGGACCTTTTTTATACAGAGATATTTTTAATCAAATACATAAACTATAAACCCCACTTACGTAATCTACTCGTGTAATTTAAAGGTTCTATTGATTCCTATTTTATTTTATACGTTTTTATTTTATTTTTCTATTTTAGAATTCCCGACAATGACCTTGACCTTGACTTTAGAATTCCCGACAATGACTTCTTCAAATAAAATCGAATTTACGACAAAGATAACTAATTACATCAACTAAAACATCATCATCTGCCTAGCCTTTTCCCAACTATATTGGGGTCGGCTTCCAGTCTAACCGGATGCAGCTGAATACCAGTATTTTACATGGAGCGACTGCCTATCTGACCCCCACAGCCCAGTTAATACTAGGTAATACGATACCCTTTGGTAAGATTGGATGTCAGAATTTCAGGTCACTGACTACCTGTAACGACTGCCAAAGATCTATATATATGGCAGCCGGGACCAACAGCTTAACGTGTTTTCCGAGGCACGAAGGAAACTCGGTATGTCAGGCGGTCACCCATCCACAGACCGACCTAGGTAAGCACAGCTTTACCTAAAGATCGACCCGAGTGGCAGTTCTTATTAAGCCACGAGCTCCTCCTACATCAACTAAAACATAACTGATAAAAATATTACTGTACCTACTGGTCACCTCTGTATGACCTATTATAGGAAATAGGTGTTTGAATTTGGTAAATCGTAATCTGTGCCTACTACAACGAGGTTTGTAAGTTTCTGGTATCTCCGGCGTAACCGATATAATTCTTGAAAGTTCTTCCACTAGGTTTCTCTCACAAGCTACATTCCCGAATGTCAGGCTTTATTTATATCGTTCTCTTGGGTAACTTTCGACCTTAACGCATAAGTGGAGCAACAGGCAAACGTTAGTTCCTTATTTTTTTTTATTTTTTTTTCTAGCCTACTCTTTCCCACTCCTGGGCAAAGGGCTCCCTCTACTCCTTCCATTTCTCTCGAACCCGTGCGTCCTCCTTCCAGTTCTGGCGGAATCTGTCTAACTCGTCCCGCCATCTCCTTCGTGGCCTACCGCGACCCCGCCTCACTGTGTCAGGGCACCAGTTTCCGGCTATTTTGGCCCACAGTTTGTCCGGCATGCGGCAGACATGTCCTGCCCAGTCCCACTTGAGTTGGGCAGCCTTTTGAGCCACGTCAGCTATATTTGTTTTGGAGCGCAATATTGTGTTTCGAACACGATCCGTTAATTTAACACCTAATATACTGCGCTCCATTGCTCTTTGGCAAACCCTGAGTTTGGACTTCTGGATGTTAGTCAAAGACCAAGTCTGTGCACCATAGGTTAGGACGGGAAGAATACACATGTCCATGAGTTTGCGTTTCAGTGCCATAGGCAACTCACCTTTAAATAGTTCCTTCATGGACCAGTAGCTCTTCCAGGCGTTTTCCGTTCGTCTTGCGATTTCTTTGTCTTGTCTCGCCTGGAAAGAGACTACTTGGCCCAAGTAAAGGTATTCATGGACATGTTGTATTGTCTCCCCGTCTACTTTTATTGGTTTTGGTGTTTCATTACACATGATTTTGGTCTTCGACATATTCATCTTCAGTCCAACCTCAAGGCTTGCATCGCTTAGATCTTGAAGCAATAGCTGAAGTTCTGTAGCTGAGGATGCAAAGAGAACAATGTCATCGGCGAAACGCAGATTGGACAATCTAGTTTCGCCGAGAACAATGCCTCTTCCCGTCCAATCGGCTGCCAGCTTCCTGAAGATTTCTTCAAGGGTACTGGTGAACAATTTAGGAGACAGCGGGTCGCCCTGTTTAACACCTTTCTCTATTCTAAATTTTGGACCTGTGGTTTGTAATCTGATTGCGGCTGTACTATTTTTGTATATATTGCGTACTAGATGAATGTAGGTGGGATCAATGTTTGTATTTCTTATAGCGTTGAAAATGGATGTGTGTGAAATACTGTCGAAGGCTTTGGAGTAGTCAACAAAGGCTAGGTGAAGTGGGAGTTTATATTATTGGTGTTTTTCTATTAATTGGTTAACTGTATGCAGATGGTCTGTAGTAGAAAGGTCAGGCCGGAAGCCTGCTTGTTCAGGAGGTTGGTGTTTATCTAATTCGCCGGATATACGATTTTCTATTATTTTTATGAACGTTTTATAGATGTGTGATATAAGACTAATGGGCCTGTAATTGTTAATGTCTGATTTATCACCCTTTTTGTGGAGTAAAATTATATTTGAGTGACAAAAATCTTTAGGGAAAGAAATCTAAAAAAAAAAATCTAAAAAAAATCTAATCTAAATCTTTAATTTTTTGTCAATTTGTTTTTTGTCCTGTGGGAAACCAATAAATCATTTTTCTTTCTTTCTTTCTTTCTTAGGGAAAGTACCGGACTGTAAAATATTGTTAAAGAGTGTGGTGAGATATGGGAGGAGGATAGGCTCGCCTATTTTTAAAGACTCTGTGCTGATGCCATCTTCGCCACATGACCTATTATTTTTCATTGTGGTTAGTGCTACATGGACTTCGTATCCAGTTATGGGTGGTATACTATCAGGACAGTAATATTCGGGTACTGAGGATGGTTGAGTGTCGTCGGAGTAAAGTGATTTATAAAATGTTGTGCAGATATCTAATATTTTTGATCTATTCATTTGTTTCTCACCGTTGTCATCTTTTAAATATGTGATCCAGGACTTATGATTTGAAATACCTTGTTTAGCTATTTTCAGGGAGCAATTATGTTCTAGAGCATCTTGGACCAGTCTATTGTTATAATTTCTAATATCCTTTCTAATGCTACGTTTTACTGCTTTATCTTTGAGTCTGTACTGTAAATCTCTATTTGTACACAAATTCTGTCTCTCTTCTATTAATGTTACAGTTTCATTGGATAGTTTTTTGTTGTTACGTTTTATTTGTGTCACTGTTCTGCTGGCTTTAGTCAAACTTTGTATTATTGCGTCGTATTGTTGCTGGACATCTTTTTCTTTGGTATCTAAATCAAATATATCAAAACTATTTCTAAGCTCTAGTTTGAACTCTTTACTCCCTAGTATAAGTGACTGTTTATTTAATTTTCTTATTTGGTTTTTCATATATTTTTGCCTGTTAATTTTGGAGTCAAGTTTAATTGTTGCGCGTATAGGTGTGTGACCAGAACTAAATTTAATTTGATTGATGATAGTTCCTAATACCACACTTCAAACTGTTTTGGCTTCAGTACTGTCCCAGAGCTATACCTATATATAAAAACTTTCATAGTCCTACAAACTACATTCCAGACAAAAAGATAAGGTCAAGCTCGTTCTTTGCTACCATTCAACCCTCTGAAGGGTAGTGTCGTGGGGTAATCATGTCCGGGTAAAGTCGTCAGAATTTTTTATAGCTGACCCTACCGTCCTCGAGACAGTTCGAACTTTACTAATAATGAGGGTAGAGAGTTATTCGTCGGTCGTGTTGATGTTCCTATTGTGGAGCTGTAGGTACGGTCCACAGTTTCCTTTTACATGCAAAATGTTTGGAGTAAAACTTTTCGGCAATATAAGACAACATCACACCTGTAATACCTACCTAAAGAGTTATACCAAGGTGTACCTAAAAGTGTACCGACGCTTCGCAGTTATGTTTAAGTCCCATGTGAAAAGGGGCGAGTATATTGCCATCTCTCTCTCTCTCTCTTCAGGTGCCTCTCCAACTGGTGAAGGTTGGCAGTCAGCTCCGCATATCCTATTCGGTCCTTTGCCAGTATTGCCATCAACTGTATACAAATGCAGACTTCGTTGTTGTTACTGAGAAACTCCTGCTGGAAAAACTCCAAAAACACTGTGATCGACCTTTTTTTTTGTGGGTGGAATAACCCCCCCCCCCCCCCCTCCGCTCTTGGGCAGAGCGAAGGGGAATGTCAGACTTCTACTGACTTAAAACCAAACCCATGTTCTTTCTTCGCCCTTGTGCCGAGGCCGCGTTATGCCTTACGATAATCCGCAGCCCCGACGGGATCCGCAGCCCCGACGGGACTGTGCTCGACCTCGGATTCGAATCCAGGACCTCATGCATATAAAACTTTTCTTATGTTCTTATTAATTTGTTTATGTACACACAAGAAATTAAACAAGAAATTAGGTAAGTACATTAAAATAGAAGAGCACGAAGGTACTGCTTACTTCATAAGAAATTTCTTCCAGCAAACTTGCAAGAGGAAAGTTGGATTGGAAATGAAGGCTTATTCCACAAATCCCCCTTGAAAATCCCCCCTGAGGGGAAAAGGAACGGATGTTCTTACTTTCTTTCTAATTAAAAATCCACTTAATTAGAATTCTGTTTTATAAATTAGAAGTCATTCCAGTTGGCCTTGTGATTGCAACCGCTCTGGTAAGCAAAATGTCGCAGATTTGTAGTTGGTTGATGGCATTAGGTTCGCGCCTTAATACACAATTAAAAGTGTGTGTATCTATAATTATTATTTATTGAAGACCTTTACCTAACGTTACGAGGAAAACAGGCATCAGTTTATGTAAGTAGTTTGTTGTGCCTAGAAGATAGATATTGTTTCTTTTTTATATTGTTCTTCTTTTTTATAGTGTTCACTTGTGGCATGTGCCAATTATAATAATGTTTTCTTTCTATCATTTTGGTATATTTTTAAAGAAGGAATGCCTTTAGTAAGTAAGATTCATATGTAAAGTTACAGCGTAAGTTTATTTTTATTTATGTAGACCACATTGTAACAAGGAGACTTTCTGTCCCTTTATAAGCTACCACAAGAAGTGACGTTAGCAGAGTCAATAAGTACTTCAGACGAAGAATAAATCTGATCTAATATTTGCGGAATCTCTTATATAAGGATATTTACAATGTGGAAATCGGGTTAAGGTGTTTACAACCCTTTTCGATCAAACCCGAACCCACAGTTGACCGATGTTTGACTTGACTTTGATCGATTGTTCCCTCTGCATCGAACTTTTGTAAAGTAAAGGTCATATTTCATTGCATCTCTTTCATCTTGATTTATAGGCACACATCGGTTGAGCAAGGAAACATAATTTGGAAAATCTGATAGACACAGATTTGACGAGTGAAAGTGTCGGAATCCAATATCATTATATATTTAAACTTCATGTAAAAGAGTGGTTCATAGGCGTACTTAATTCCACAAGGCAACTTTATGCTGATACTATTAGCCTGCGTCATCCTGCGTCGTCTTCTGGACAAAGGCCTTTCCCCGTGTCTTCCAGTTGTTTCGATCCAGGGCCAATGTGGACCACTGGTCACTGGTCTTGTCTAGCTCGTCACCGCAACGCCTTCTGACTGTGTCGAGGCTCCCGAAAGTAGCGATTTATGCTCAAAGCTCATGGGTCATGTGGCAGACGTGAAAAATTAGAGCCCAGAGGCTAGAATCAGAATCAAAATCGTTTGATCATATTTTTACCCGACTACGGCAAAGCCAAAAGGAAGGGTAATGATTTTGGCAGTCTATGTATGTATGGATGTTTGTATGTATGTACGTTCCACCGTAGCGCCTAAACTACCGAACGGATTTTAATAGATGAGGTGTCAATAGATTAGCCCGGGTAACGTAGGCTACATAAATTTTATCCGTTTTTGTTATGACGGAATTTTTTACTTAAATGATTACCTTGATTCATTATGTTTTACGATGCTTCACGTTGTATCAAAATAGGAAATGATAGACAATACTGACCAAAATGTGAAGGGTCTGTAAGACGTAAGTAATATTTTAAGGAAAATGTAATATTTCGGATAACATCACACAAATATACTCCGGAAGGGATAAGATGCTCAATTAAGCGATCCCTTCCTTTATTATTTTAGGTCGGAACATCCTTATGTAACGTACCCTGTAAACAATCATGTTTGAGTTTCCAATAAGACACGTCGTTATCAAAAGATGTTATGAATATTACGTAAATACACTTTCCCAAGAGTTAACATTCCAACAGCACATTAAATCATCACTTGTAACTTCTCTTAATAGCTTTTATTACTAGACTTATACTCTTAGTAAAAGCAATGAAAACTTCATTTCCTTATGAGAATCGCAATTTCTTAGCCGATGAGAAATGTAAGATGAGTTTTTCACCTTTAATTTTAAAAAGAACGAATTCCTTCCTTTTATTATATTCATTTGTGCTTAACTCTTAAAGCAGTGGTGGTTTTGTTTCGAACCCAGACAGGCATTTTACGGCGTGTAATTTATTACATCAACATGGCTCTCAAAATGGAGAATAAAAACATCGTGAAAAACATGATTGTGGAAACACACATACATGCAACAACCAATTTAAAGACATGACATGGCATTCACCAATAGGCACTCAACATACGTGAAAGATTATGTCCGAAACCATCTCAAGGAGAGGAAAGCGATGTCTCAGCTGTGGGACTGGAATGATGGGAGTGATGATGAAGTGTCCTAAAAAAACAGAAAGCAAAGATAACTCCTTGTATGAAAGATAAACACACAAATCGTCTCAAATTGGCCGCTAAGTCAATATTGAGTTGGTCCATTAATTGACCTCTTTTAAAAGGTCCCGCAGTGAGCGAGGACGGATACATCTGCGCTTCTCTCGTGTTATAGACGTTGCACGTTGTTTCGTGTTAACACGAACTTGACAGGACTAAAGTATTCTTACGTATATATTTTGAGAAAACACTTTGGTATGTTACTGTCATTATCTATTGTACAGTAGAACAAGCTAATAAGTATACAGGTAGATCTACTTATCATCTTTAAAATTCTAGAACACTGAACATTTTGATTGTGATTTTGTTTTTTTTTTGTTTCGTGTTAAGCGACTGATGTCAAACGCTGAATCGTTTGACATCAGTCACTAAATGTATCCGTATAGTCATAAAAGTAAATACAAGTTAGCTGGCTGTATACTTTTTTTTTTTTGGGACAATGCCGCCACACTATTCCCAAACCACTGTAACTCCTGTTAGCCAGAATCAACAGTGGCGACCACAAGAAAAGCGCAGAGACAATGAAGCCCGACGAAGTCCCAGAGAAGCGATTTAACTGTCTTGGATCCCGCAACGAAAGTAATCAGAAAAGAATAGCGGAGGAGTAGGAAAAAAAAACATAATTTCCACTTCCCTCCATATCAGCAGGAGACTGCATACTTATTAGCTTGTTCGACTGTACCTACCTAATAGTACACCCACATTTCAGCAGTTATTGTTTATTATCGGCCTTGTAATAAGGGCGAACCTATTGCCGTGAACCGAGCACAAATGCAGACTCCGTGACTGCTACTGAGAAATCCAATACTTAACACTTTGCCCGACCCGGGAATCGAACTCAGGACCTCATGCTCAGCCGTCACGCTTGCAACCACTAAACCAACGAGGCAGCACATTTTAATGTATGTCTAAATAAAAACACTATATGGAATTTTCACGCTCGACCCTGTACTAAGAATTGACAACGGTTAACAGTGCAACCATATTTTTTTCTTATCACAGGTAACAGTTACCCTAACCACATCTCAAGTAAAACAAATAATAACGAGAGCATGTAACTCTTATCAGTCGATCGAGACCCGTGACAACCGCTTAGCATGAATACCGTACAAATTGCTACAACATACGGTGTTCAAGAGATACGGATTGCAGTGCAAGCAATTTAGATCCAGTAGCTATAACCGTAAACCAAGAATATGAAGAAATTAAACTCTTTGTCAGTTTCCTTTGTACTTGCACTGATTCAAGTGAAATAATGACTTACTTCTCTCTACATGGGATTCTACTTTCCTGATTACTAAGATTGTTACTTGTCTTGGCCAGGGGCGTACGTGCGTCGTATGCGGTGGTATTGAAGAGTTTTAACGGAGAAAACCGTTCAGAAGACATGGTGGAAGGTTACGGGCGAAATGTTTACCCAATGGGACACAAATCTTACCACGGGGTATCTTGTTAACCAGTTTGTGGTGATCGGATCATTTATTAACAAGAAATAATACAAATTAAAGGGAACACCTACACCAAAAAATACATAACGCTTGTAATCACAGAGGGGTTAAGCAGAGGTAGGTATCATCATCATCATCATCAACAGCCTTTTAATGTTCCCACTGCAGGGACTCAGGCCTCCTCTCTTTGAGAGGGGATGGGCTATAATCTACACGCGGGACCAGTGCGGATTGGTAGATGTCATAATTGTGTCTTCGAATTTTTTGGTAGTTTTTTTTGGATTTTGAGGTAGGTATACCCATTAATTACTCATTAGTAACTACTTTTTTTTTTTTTTGAGGGTGGGAAATTATCAAATGACTCCTCCCGCTCTAGGCAGAGCTGTAGGGAGTGTCAGACTTCTACTGACTAAAAACCACCCATGTTCCTTCGTAGCCCTATGTGTCGAGACCGAGTTATCTCTTTCGAACAACCCGCAGCCCCGACGGACTCATTAGTACACCATTGTGGTGCATTTTGTGTTAAATATATCTATCTACATAACAGACATGTAGCAGGTATTTACAATACTTGCTCTAAGAGTTTCCTTTCTACACATTCTTACTCTATGTTAAAAACTACGGGACGTTATGTTCTAATACTTTTGAATAGAAATGTGATTGTGGAGGGAGCTTACACTCAGCTTGCACCAATGAGGCGGTTTCTATGCGATAAACTGGGCCATTGTCCTATCTATTGGACATTGAGCAGATTGTGGCTAAACGGCTGCAGACGGTCGATCTGGCAGATAGGGGGCGCTGGCCGAGATTGCGTATTTCATTAGAGAATAGTCTTGAGTGCTTTCAGAGATCGATAATTGTATTAGTAGGTAATTATTATTGGTGCTGAGAACGTAAGTCTGAATGTGCCGCCGGTGAATCAGTTGTCGTGGTATGGACAGTTGGCCATATGATGCGAAGGATTAAGGAAAATGTTGTGAGGAAAGTGTTGAGTATGAATGTTGAGAGTGGATATAAGAGTAGAGGAAGACCATGGATGGACTGCGTAAAGGATGATATGGCTAGAAAGGAGGTGACTGCTGAGATGACGAGTAATGAAGAAGTATGGAAGAAGAAAATATGTTGTGCCGACCCCAAATAAATTGGGATACAGGCAGGAGAATGGTGATTGGTGCATCCAATACTGAATTTACAGCAGCCATGTGCAGTAGCATACATTTAAACCTATAACCACTTGACTGTCAAGTTCGCTTACTAAGCGACCTTTCAAAAAATGGGCATCTGGTGGATAACGGCTGTTGGAGGATCTAGGCATCTTCTGTGTGATAGTTAGATTGCTGGATGCCACTAACATGTCTTCGCAATTTCGAGATGAGATGTGACGATTTCCTCACGATGTTGTCCCCTTCAGTCATGAATAGTAAAGCTAGGTTCCAGTACTGGAAACGTTTTAGGCTGATTAAGCTTGAACATGAATTTTCACAGTCAATTCTTCAAAGAACTGCCTCGTTAGCGACTGTCGGTCCGGGGTTCCACTCAAAGGTCAGGAAAAGTGTTATAGGGTTTTTCAATCAGAAATTTCTCAGTAGCAGCCACGAAGTCTGGATTTAGGCCCGTTTGATGGCAATAGGCTTACATAACTGGCGATATGTAGGTAAACTTACACCTCTTTTTGGAGGGTTGGAAATCATCAAATGACTCCTCCCGCTCTGGGCAGAGCGCTAGGGAGTGTCAGACTTCTACTGACTAAAAACCACCCATGTACCTTCTTAGCCCTTTGTGTCGAGGCCGCGGTATCTCTTTCGAAAAACCCGCAGCCCCGACGGGAAACCTAGACCTCTAATTATACGTCTGCCTAACCCTTTGGGAATTATTGTATGATGTTTATATGTTCTTCAAAGGAATGAATATAGAAAGTCCTACTTACACATATCTACTACACAGACCAGTGCAATGCAATATCGATTAAGTTTTATGGTGGCTATCAGAGCCATAGTGCACGTCAATCAGGGCATGATGCAATTTTTATGACCAGATAAACCTAGATGACTCATCCATCATACAATGGGCTCTAAGAGTAGGTACCAGCGGTTTGTCGTTGTTTTATTGACGGAGTTAGGCACGTGGCAATGCAGCGATGCAAGGATAAGATTTGTGTTTACTCCTGTGATGAAGTTTTCATGTTTGATAAGAGAATTTGGATTGAATAAGGGTGTGGCTGAAATCTGGCCGTTTGGAATACGTAGGTATAGGTAGGTAATAATATTATTTGGCTTGAAAAAATCACAGATATCATTGCACTTCGTGACAGCAACTTTGCACACAATATTTTTACTGGTATCGTCATCATTGAGTTAAACGCCTACCGAAACTTCTGAGCTTCGGTGCATCACATACACACTGGTGAATGTGATGCTCCATTTGACCATGCCATGGCCCAGTTGGTAGATTGTCCTATGTGTTCTTATTATGTAATTTACGTGACCACTTACTGTGTCGTTACTTACTTACTTAGTCGATACGAAAGAAGAACAATTAGAATCATTGACCGACTTTGTAGACAAAGTGCAGTAACATTTAATGATTCGACCGGTTATTTACCTTTAAAACACAACAACGCTACTTGGCGAAGTGCTGGTACAATAAAAATGTGTTTTATTAATTTATTTTTAATTAACTTCAACCAGTGTTCTCTATTTCAAATTAGAACAATAAAGGATTGCGCTATTGTTTTCCAATAGAAACTTGTTTTAAAATGGTGGCTGTTTTAAATGATAAAGCCTGAAATACACATGCTACTAGAAAAGCATGCTTGTTTGCTACTAGGTAGTATTGTCATTTGTAGCAAGCTTACCGACTGTATACATTTGCTCCAAAGCAAAGACCTCAAACGCATACTTTTTACGAGCATACTTCTTTTTAACATGTCTGAGTGACATTACCATAAGCCGCGTCCCCACTAGAGCCGGGCGGCCGTGCCTTGTGAGTGTGGACGTGAGCGAGGCCTGAGCCCCGCGGCCTAACAGGAACGTTTGGCCGCATCCCCACTTGAGCCGCGCGGCTCCGTGAGGCCAGAAACGCACGCCTAACAGGAACGTTTCGAGTGACTTTAGTGGAGACGCGGCTTTACAGTCTTTTATTGGAGACACTGGCAGAAAACAACAAAAAGGTGACAGCACATTAAAAAAAATAATAAAAGTAGTAAAACCAAAGAATATCAAAAAAGAGGTTTTATGCGTCGTGCTAGTTAGCACGAAAAATAGACCGGCTTGCGATTAGGTAGCATGCCTTGAAACAAGCATGCTCTTTTCGTATACACGTGCTACTTGTATGCTACTAAGTGACAGCTGCTCGAAACTAGCATGATTTCGTGCTACTACGTAGCATGTGTATTCCAGCCTTAACTGGATAAAGTTAGTGTTGTGTGAATAGGATTTCGAACGCTCTATAAATAAATATGTGTCGGCAAATGTCAGCGTTTCCTATTCGATTATCTATAAATGGAACACTGAAATAGTTGCCAGCTTTTTCAGGAATAACTTAAAAGACATGGATTCTATGTCAAACTGTTTCATCATCATCATCAGTCTATTTATGTTTTCACTGATGGGACAAAGGCCTCCTCTCTTTGAGGGGGAATGGGCTATAATCTACCACGCAGGCCCTGCAGTGCGAATTGTTAGAAGTCTTTCAATTTTTTGTTTTAGGACATGCTGGTTTCTTCACGATGTTTTCATTCACCGTTTTTGAGAGCAGTGTTACTGTTACTGTTAGCCTGTGTCATCCCACTGCAGGGCAAAGGCCTCCCCCCATGATTTCCAAATTTTGCGATCCAGGGCCAATGTGGACCACTGGTCGTTTGTTCTGTCAAGCTCGTCCCGCCATCTCCTTCGAAGTCTTGAGAGCAGTGGTGATGAAATAAATTACACAAAGTAAACTTACTGTTCGTAAGTCGGGGCCGCCACCACTGAGCCACCGTTGCATGCTGGCAGTCGTTTCATGTAAAATACTGGTATTCAGCAGCATCCGGTTAGACTGGAAGCCGACCCCAACATGGTTGGGAAAAGGCTAGACAAATGATGAAGACTACGCTATAAAACTGCTTAGGTAGGTAGGTACCTAACTGCAGAACTTGTTCGTGTATAATCGATCCACATAAATATTAAATACTGTTGCTATATATAATTATGTTACTTATCAAGTAGATCCATGATCGACCAACTGACTAAGAATGCAAAGCACGACATGAACTATTTAAAATAGAGGAAACAAGAATGAGCGTTCCCAGAGTGAATAGCTCTCAAGTTACTTTTTTTACCAAGTGAACGGTAGCCAGTACTAACTGGGTTGCGGTAGCCAATCGCTACATTTAAAATACTGCTGTTCTGCAGCAGCTGGTTGAAACCCAACATTAACATGGTTTGGGAATACGCTCGGCAGATACTGATATCAGAGGTAGGTCCTAGAACATTTAGGCTTAGATCATCATCATTTTTCTGCCGTTATTTCAATAGGGTATTTCACCAAAAAAATGTAATTAGTCCGAGATTTTCAAAAAATAAAGGACACGTATTTTTTCTTTTTTCACGTAAACAAAAAATGAAGACGATACAGTGCTTCGAAAAGTCGTGGCAAGTCGTGTGACGTCACAAGGTTAGTACTTTTTTACTCACAAAGTGATGTCAAAAGCCCCCACTCATGATCTTTGACACGTTTTATTTCCGTCAATTATTATTTATTTGAAAAAACGAAAAACACGTATCCAATATTTTTCGATAGGACTAATTAGATTTTTTTGGTGAAATACCCTATTTGAGGTCAGTGCATGTGTAATTTTCTTCTCTCAGTAGTCACCTCTTTTCTTGTCTTATCGTCCATCCATCGTTTCTTTGGCCTTCCTCTAATCTTACAGGAGCCATCTACATTCATACTTAATATTTTCCTTACTACATTTTCTACATTCCTCCCATGGAGCACAATTATTTTGCTCCATGATTCCG
Organism: Diarsia mendica; assembly: GCA_949316265.1. Lineage (NCBI taxonomy): Eukaryota > Metazoa > Arthropoda > Insecta > Lepidoptera > Noctuidae > Diarsia > Diarsia mendica. The sequence goes on along the minus strand of OX438904.1, from coordinate 20,983,860 downwards.
CCGCATCACATGTTATTAACACATTATCCGATTCCCTTTCAACTTTTCCGTCAGCGCGCAGCGCCACTTTATTATGTACTAATTCCCTATTTCATTAATTCGTTACTCCACACGTCCCCCTTAGCATTTTTATCTCAGTGATATAAAACAGCTTTTATTCAGCCCTTTTGTGACCCAACATTCTGAACCTTGGTTTATTAAAACTTCCAGTTGAGTTTTAGAAAAATGCGGGTGCCGCATTTTGCTTCCATGACCATCCCAGTGTTAATATAACATAACATTTGGGCTTGGATACACGTACTATTACATCTAGTACATAGTGTAAAATATTATAGGCAGTTATATAAACATAACACATACAAATTACATGATCGTTTACATAACAGACTTGGCAATGACCAATAAAATAGTTTGCAATCAATAAATAGCAATAGACTATTGACAATTATAATTAACATAATATAAGTAATCAAGATTGCCAACATAATATTGTTTATAAACATCACACACTCGATTCCTAGCGACGGTTACCGGATAAAGTTCGTCAATTAATATCAACATTGAGCACGTGGTATATATGAAGTAGACTAGTCTAGACTTTTCCATTCAATAATACGTTGTAGGTGAAGAGGTTTTAACCTTTACTTTTTTTCTGTCTGTATCATGTTTTCATGTTACCTATTCACATCCGAGTGCTTCGCTGGTCCAGTGGTTCCAAATACAACAGCTGAGGAATGTTGAGATCATAGATTCGATTCCCGGAATGTCACGGAGTCTGAATTTGTGCCCGGTTGATGGCAACCTACCCGCCTGCTGCTATTAATGTCACTTAGACTCAAGGTATAGACTAAAGGTCCCCTTTTACTCGGAGATTACATACAGGGGATACATGAATTGTTGTAAATGTCAGCACAGAACGTCTCTTTCGCCAATTATCTTTTTTCCGTCAATCGACATCAAACTTCTAAATTCCTCCTCATTATCTTAGATGGTGATAACATACAAAGATAAATAAGCCTTATTTACATGGGGTTAAGCAGCAACTACAGAACGTCCTACTACAATGATAGGGACCATAAAACTAATAGTTCACACATTTATTTATTTTATTTATTTATTAAAAATCCCATAAAACTATCATTACAGGTACTTCACCTAATGCGATAGATCGGTTTAAAACTAGGCTGTTGCTAGTCGTCCGATTATCGGATGAATAAAATTAATTAGTCGTCCGATTATCTGATGAATAAAATTAATTAATCGTCCGCTAAAATGGATATAGGTGTTCATCACAAGATCAGTACCTTGTCATATTCATCCGGCTTTTCGGACGACTAGACACTTCGTTAAAACTAACTTATGATATAAAATAATTATAAAAAACAATGAAAAACTTAAACAACTACCAACCAATATATAACCGACCAATATATAATAACATCAATGAATAATCTATCTATAAAAAAACATGAATCAATCAGTCTGAATAAACTACATACATTCGAAGACTAAACGTATAGGTACTAACAAACTATTCAATTGATTCCATTCAATTAGATAGAATACAAACGAAGCTAATAAAAACACACTGCATTACAGAATATTTATGCTCGTGGTTTATCAATGTACAAGTTTCAAGAAAAACGTGAAGAAAACCACAAACTAACGAACGAACATAGCTATGTTTAAATGGCGAACGTTTCAGGAAAGTATTCACACAGACTTATTAGTTTGTGTAAAATAAATGTCTGGACTACTCGTAGAGTTTATTTCTTAGTAAAAGAAACAATGCCAGCACACACTTAACTCTAAAAAGCTGCCCGCTTGAGACAAAAAGGATAGCTTTCAAATTGTTTCATGTTTAAATGACATACCAGACAAATAGATTAGGCCAAAACTGCCTAACCCCTTTGGGAAAACACACCAAGATATTATAAAATGTAATTGTTTCCTGCAGATTACTTCGCATATTTTTGTACCATCAACGGTTTGGGAGCAGTTTTGAACCGAGTTTAAACCGATTTTTTGTCCTGCCCAACGCCTAAAGTGCCTATACTCTCAGAAATTGGGCTGGACACCTAGCAAGGTGCAGTGATGACAGGTGCATTAAGGCAGTTATCGACCATGGCAACCACTGGAAAAAAAATTGGGTCTTCCGGCGGCAAGATGGGTAGACGACATAACAAGAAAATGAAAAGTCTGGATGTTATGGTATGTAGATGAAACCAGAAGTTAAAACACCGAATAAATAAGGATTAACAAAACAAAAGCACCGAATCTACCCTCGTAACTAGTCAGACTATCCCTATACTGTCTGACATAATACATATCGTGCTAATCACTCTCCATTCGGCGATTACGGCGGCTCATTAACGAACTCTAATTAACGCGTAACGGCTCGATGTCCGTATCATTACTATGACATTGCCGTATTATCTAATCATGTCCGTCATCGCTTTCATATTTATAGTTATAGTTATTTGATAGTAAAGCGAAAATGTTGGGAAAAAATCGGGAAAGTGGTCATTTTTTGCGGGAATATGACAGGAAAGTGTGATATCGCGGTCTTTCAGTTTCTAGTTTTAATCATATCTTGGGTGTCACCGTCATTCTCATGGTCTATACCAATTTATTTGGGGCCGGCGCTGTATTCTTCTTCTTCAGTAGTTACCTCAGCAGTCGCCTCCTTTCAAGCTATATCATCTTTCACAGTCACAGTCCATCTATTGTTTCTCTTCTTCTTTCGCTACTCTTATAGCCATCTACATTCATATTCTACATATCAGTTGATCATAATATTGAATCTTCTTAAATCAGTCTACATTAAAAGTTTCCACTGTTGAGATTCAGGCCTCCTCACTGAGCGAGGGAACGGGCCGTCCACTACACGACCCTAGCGTAGGTTGATGCCATGGATAAAACACCTCATAATCAGCCCGGAATGACCCACTGTTGGTTATAGAGGCGTCCCCTTTCTTCTGCCACTCTTCTCTGATCTGATAAAACACTTACACGAGTGATAACGCCAAAGCTGACAACATCATGCACTCTGTCGAGTGTTGACCACCATTATGTCGGATTAGCCATGTCCAACATGGAACTGCGAACAATCAATCACTGAGAACTAAACCTTGTTTTGCCAGTGTTGATTGATGAAATTATTACATGAATTTACGGATTATACTTATTCCAATTCTTGAAAACTCTATCAAGTTTCAAGACTTTCAATAGTTCAAATGGATGGATTAGGCACTTGATATACAGACTGTGGTATTGTTTGATAGAGGTACCACGTCCCTGGAACAAAAAGGGCTAAGAAGAAACGTGGGCGGGTTTTAGTCAGTACAAGCCTCACACCTTTTCTCTTCAGCTGTGGGCGGAGCGGAAAGAAAAAAGACACTTGACAGACTAAAAGAAAAAAAAAGAAAATTTTCCGCCAACCATGAAAAATTTGAAAACACTACACAAATATCTACAGCGTCCCACGTCACGACATCTCAATATCATAGACAAGGCTATCGCTCACTCGATTACTATCGATAAAACTGTCCACCACCGCGCACCGTCTCGATAAAGGAGAATCACGAGCGCTGTCCGACATCGATTTACCAGTATTACATTCTCAACTATCAGACGATCTTTCGTGATAAGATCGGACACAAGCCGCTGTAAGTCAGATTCAAGCGCCTGTGAGTGATCGGGAGACTGTGAGTCGTGATTTTGGAGGATTTACGAGGAGTGAAGAAAAATCTGTTAATGAGGCCTGGTTTTTGTCCGTATTTCTTGTGTTTTGTAAAAATATCAACTAATAATATTACTACTGCTGCTTTGTTTTGGTGTTCAAGAAATTACAAATTATTTTATAAATCCATGTTATATTTTCTGCCTATAACTTGAATTGTATGGAGGTCACTCCTTACACAATTATTTTTACAAAAGTTGACAAAAACTTCTGAAAACTACTCAAATCACCTACTAATTCTATTTAATGTTACCTATTGTTAACAACAGTAATTACTAAACAATTTGTATTAAATGATGAGGTAGTAAATTTTTTTCATCGCAACAATGTGCACAAATTATTTCTGCAATTTTCTCACGATTTACTTCGATCTACCATCATTCACTTGAACATTATATAAGTTTACAGAATGTGTAATCCACTGCAATGAACTAAAACAATAAACCATGACATAATGTTAGCATAAAGCACATGGAATTTAAAATAGAACTCCTTACGTTCGCTCGGAACATAAAACATTGAAAATACGCAATTTCAGAGAGAATATGGAAGTTTCAGATCATTAAAATTATATTGCATCGTTTTTATACAAGTCATGGGGTTTGAACCCGAGGGAACATGCATCTTCTTGGCACGCTTCATAGATCTCATTCATCGTTTTCAATCAGGCATGATCGAGGTCAAAAGAAGGCCAATTTAGCAAGAAGACAAAACAAAATAAAGACGGCTCATGACATGTGCTTTTTATTTATAAAATTATCCAATCAAGATTATTCTTATCCAGTTTCGTTTTTGTTTCTCCGTAATCCATATTTTGCTACTTTAAACACGAAAATAATTAGCTGTGGCATTTGGGGACATCTAAAAAGGTTTGTGAAACCATTGTGAAACATATTTCTACCATAAACCTTTTTGATGACCGCCTTGAACACATTCTTTCCACTTGGATAAACTACGCAGTTGGGCAGTACCTACGTTTATTTGCGACCCTTTTCACTTCTTCCTCTCTTCTAACCAAAAGGCTTTTATAGCTATCGTTAGCTAGTTCCGTAGCTCTATATTATATGGAAATACAGTAGTACCATGAGTAAATAGAACTGGTAACTGTTACGATATCAAGTGTATCATCGTCTGTGGGGTAACACCACATTTGCAGTCCAGGGCAGAGTCATCTATGAATTTCCACTTGAACAGGTTTTCCTTGCTTCGACCGACCTGTGTCCGGAGTCTATTTAAGGACTTCCAGGTCAGCCATGGCAACTCGTGTCCAGGTGGGAGATGTTCGGCAAGTGGCACAAATGGGTTGGGTAGGAAAACACTTTCGCGCCACAGCTTGAGTCTTTCCTTAGAGCGTTCGCCAGAGAGCGGGGGCACACACTTCAAAACTCTGTTACGGCTTTTTAGCCTTTTCGGAACGAGGACGTTACTAACGTCGGAAACCATTTTGGCTCTTTCATCAGAACTTGCCACCGCTCTACGAACTACTGGTGGCGCTATGCCTGCTAGTGGATACAGCATCTGTACCAGGGTCGGTTTAAGGCAACCAGTGGTAATCCGGCACGTTTCATTAAGAGCTGTACCCACCACCTTTGCATGGGCTGACCGACTCCACACGGGACACGCAAATTCACCGGCAGAGAAAGACTTGACAGTTATTATGGTAGTCAATAGAACGGAAGTCTAATAACCAGTCTTACCAAGGGGCATCGTATTACCCAGAACTAACTGGATTGTGGGGGTCAGATAAGCAGTTGCTTCATGTGAAGTACAGACTGGCATTACGCTGTATCCAAATTATATGCCAAGCCTTTTCTTAGGCGTCGGTTTTAAGTGCAACCGCATGCAGCTGAATATCAGTGTATTTGCATAGCCGTCATGACAATGCTCGTGACTAAATAATAATGCCATAAATTGCGGAATAAAACAATTAAACCAGTAAAATTGTCTCATTGTTGCTACCTCTTTAGATTTCAAGATAAAGCCGACATGGGTACATGACCATGACAGAGAACTTGGTCTTTATAACTACCAGAATCTTGACCTCACTCGTGTACATCTAAATTAGGTCGTTTGTTTAAACAATAGGAAAAGTATTGGATGTCCTTGACAAAGAACTCGCTACAAAGATTATGATTATTATGATTATTATTATTATTATTAGATTATTATTATTATTATTTATTATTATTATCTAACTGATGTTAAAAATATATCCTATAATATTTAGGTAAGTTAAAATCACCCAGGAAGAACTTACATATTTTGAACAAATACTTTTTATGTTATTCAAAAAAATGTTTGATAATAATAATAAATACATTTATTGACACACACAAGTTAGAGAACATACATAAAAGAAAACAATAAGAAAGAGCATTGATAAAACAGCACATTAGTAGAAGTAGCGGTGGGCCCCAAACTAGGCACAGCCTTTATCTGTGAGTGTGTTTGCGAGGACTAGGTATATTTCTCGGTCAAAGAATTAGCATTGCCGTCCAACATGGTAATGCTGCCAGCCTTCTGGGGACTTTCCCGTTTATAGCGATGCGTACCTACTAACTTTTTTATGATCTTTAATTTTTTCCTCTATTTTTTTTTTTGGTTTTCATTAGGAAAATTTACTAAAGATGTTATTAATATTTAGAAGTGATGCAAGTCATTATAACTACTGGTCTACAAAGATGAAAGAAACACTTAGTAACAATGTTAGTTTAACAATACCTACAAGTCATGCGTGCAATGCAAGTTTATGATGTACAGTATGCAGATACAGTGGCTTATTCATTCGATTGCATTCGGTATCTCTAGATTTATAAGAATCTGTTAGTCAGTTCTTTAGAGGAGCGTCGAGCGTCTGAGCATCAACGTAACATCACGTCAAAAATAACAGAACGGTGTAGGCAAAAGTGTTCCTAATAAAACATTCATGTTTGTCCTGTTATGTTCAGAATCGTGTAATAAAATGTGCCTAAAATTCATACATAAGCAAACAATCTTTATATTAAATCTATGGAAAAGAGAAAGCAATAAACGATAATTTCATGTCTGGGTCGCATACTTCTTACTAGTTCAGTACTAATAAACTTGTATAATCACATGGTAATATTGTCTATGATTTATCGGGGGGGGGGGGGGGGGGGGATAATCGAAATGTTTCCTGTTGACCTAAGTATACACTAATTTGTCAAGCTTGTTACATCACGGCCATATCAAAGTTATCTGATTAATCTTAATGTTCAGTTTCCGTAACACAGTTTTCCTATTTCCTACAAAAATAATAGTACATTATGGTACAAGTGTGTAACGTTGGTGATTACCGCTGAGGCGCCATTGAGACCCGAGCCGTCAGGTGAGGGTCTTAAGAAAGCCGAGGACGGTAATCATCAATACACACGTGTATCATACGACGTTTTTCAACACACTTGTGAATAAAATAATACTAAAAAAACATCTTCAACAGTTAAAACGAGTTCTGATTTTTTTTCACAATAGCGGGAAAAACTAATCATAAAATTTAAAAAAAGAACCCCTATAACTCACTAGTGAATTATAGTAATGAAAAATTCACAGTTTGATTATAGGTGTCATTATGTGCCTAATTGCGGTGAAATTATAGCCACTTTATGAGCAAGTGTGTTGAAAAAACCTTTTATACATTTTTCAGAGTCAAAGTCAAAATGCTTTGTGATTTTCGTACCTATGTGTATTTTCACACCAGATTCTGCGGATTCGCTCGTTTTATGGTAGGAAATTATCTAACCTACGTCTCCAAGATATACATAGAATATTCGGAATGTGATGAGTATTCCTTAAGATTACCCCGTAGTACTATTTACTGCTTTTTAATATTAGTACAGATAATATAAATAGACCAGTTCAGTGTCTCAAATATTGACCCATTCAATACCAGGAGAACAGTTCTAAAAGGTGGTAACTTCTGAAAGTAGAGTAAAGTTGACTAGATACTGCATAAATACAAAGACAATATCGTAAGTTAGTATCATTCTATGACATCATAATATTTCGTCACAGCCTAATGATCTGCGTAAGAAAAGTAGTGAGCAACAATAAATAATACCAGCGAGCGTAAATTTTGTGGAAAATCTACAATAGTACAGAGGTTACAAAGGTTGCATAGCATTCATTTCAAGAGACTATAATTATTTAGGTACGTTTTCATAACTACAGATTTATCTACTTAGTTGGGTAAGTCAGTGTCTACTCGGATAGCAAACTAGGTACTAAAGTATATCACTGACCGATCTCATAAACACACATTGACTGACCGATTTTGTAAACATAACATTCTTATTTTTTTTTAGAAAACTTAGCCCCACACTAGGAATTTTTCCTGTAACGTGGGTGTGTTTACAAACATTTAACCTCACATACGCAAACACTCAGACCCGGAACAACTATCTGTAGGCCATAAAAATATTTGTTCCGTGCGGGGATCGATCGTCTAATCGATTAGCCACCTAAGCGATTAGACTGTTGCGCTGCGCCAATCGACATTTGAACATTACATAACGCCTGTAATACTCAAGGGGTTAGGCAGTAGTGTGGGTACCTAATTTTGCCAGTTATGTTTGAGCCTAAGCCCTCGACTTAAGGTACTTTTTGGCTTGTCGTCAATCAACCATTATGAGATCAATGATAGAGCCCCATGTAATAGGGGGCGAGCCTATTGCAATCAACCGCGCACAAATCCAGACTCAGCAGCTGCTACTGATAAATTCCCGATGAAATAACCCAGTATTATAACACTTTGCCCGACATAAGAATCGAATGCAGTGCAGTAAGGGCTGAAAGATAACTAAGTAGTTAAATTCTAACAGGAAAACAGTAATCCCAGTTTATTTTCCTCTTGATTTATATAAGAAATTAATCAGATAACATCATATTACTCGTAGATTTACGAAGAATAACCATTGATCTTGCGGTGGCACAGAGATAAATCATTATCGGTGAGATTATTTTATCTAGACAGTAAGATAAAGACGTGTAATGTCGAATTCCAGATGCCTATAATATTAGTAATTTTCTCACTGATAGTAATATATTGTTTAAAGTATACATAACTCCAAAGACAACAATCAAATGGACCAAGGGCTGAAAGGTGACGATGAGTCAAAAAAATATCTAAAACAAAAGTGCAGTATTTTTTGTAACTGGGGAAAATAAATGTAAATGCAACAATACGGCACGGTTGGCGCAGTAGTTGAGCGATAGAAAGATCGGGGAGTCTGTCTATTCGCCCTCATGAGGGCCACCCCTAATGAGGGCTGTGCAATGCAATAGGACGAATATGTTTCAGGTGAACCCGGACCCGAGCACCAAACTCCTTTGGCACTGGCCAAAGGAGTTTGGTGCCCGGAGGCGGGCTGAAAATGGATGGGTCGCGAACTTTATGTGTAGTTATTTTCGAGGCTCATCCACCAAGGTGACAGTAGGCTCACGCGTGGTGTTTTTAGTGGAAGCAAGCCCCACATAACTAAACCGTCTTTGAGTACGGTGCGGTATGCGTTTGGCATTTTTAACGCTTAATAAAAAAAGTAGTTGAGCAAATGGCTACCGCGCTGTACAAGGATAGGGAAGTCTGCCACGAAGACGGATAGAAATAATTATAGTATGTACTTCTTTATATTCATCATCATCATCATCATCAGCCAACATCAGTCCACACTACTGGACATTGCCGCTACTAGATTTTCAGCAAATCTCACCCAGTTGCTACTAGCCACGCTACGAAGATCGAAACACCATCATCATCATCAGCCTATTAATGATCCCACTGTTGGGACACGGGCCTCTTCTATTCGAGACGGAATGGGCTATGATTTATCTCGCGGGCATAGTGTGGATAGGTAGATGTCACAAGTCTTCGAATTTGTAGTTCGAGGACATGCCGGTTTCCTCACGATGTTTTCCTTCACCGTTTTTGAGAGCAGTGGTGATGAAATAAATTACACAAAGTAATGCGCCTGTCGGGGTTCGAATCCACGACAAAACACCAACATGATAAAAACCATTCTGCCAGTTGAATGAATAGATAACGCGTGCTATACTTGTGCGAGTCGGTATAAACAAACGGTATTATTAAGCTCAATACAAGTTTTTTATACGTGCTATAAAACTGCAATATAAACCGTATTATTTTTGAGATTGTGCAGTAAAAGGATAAAATGATAAACTTAAATATTGCAAAACACAAGTGGGTTATTTCCCACAGTCATGACTTGACCAAAAGTAGGTAGGTGCTAGTGATTAGCCTACAATGGCTGCAATGGGACTAATATTATAAACTAGCTCTTGCGAGCGGCTTCGCCCGCGTAAAAATGTCGATTTTCTGTACAAACTTTCATCCCCTATTTAACTCCCTTAGGGGTTGAATTTCGAAAAATCCTTCCTTATTCCTTGTCTACATTATAAAGGGAACATCTGTGCAAAATTTCAGCTTTCTAGGTTCAAGGGTTTCGTCACGACGTCGTATCGTGCATCGACACGTTACGACGTCGTGTCGTAGATTTCCACGACGCGACGTCGTATCGTGTTTATCATGTGTGGGGGAGCCCTTAAAGCCAACTCAGAGGCCCATGGGGGACTTATAAACTGTTTTTAAGCAATTAAGTTACTTAAAGACACGAAAACATGAAGCACGAAGTTTTTTTTTGTGTCATTAATTATGTAACAATGAGTAAGCAAGACGGAATAGGGTTGTTGACAAAAAAATCTAATTAGTCCGTCAGATGGATTTCCAAAACATATTGGACACATTTTTTTCTTTTTGCGCGTAAACAAACAATGAAGACGATACAGTGCTTTGAAAACTTATGTGACGTCATATTATAAGACATTAGTACCAAAATTATACCCGGCGAGTGACGTCACAAGCTCCCACTCAAATCTTTGTCGCATTTTATCTTCGTCAATTTTTATTGATTTGATGAAACAAAAAATACGTAGGTATCCAAAGTTTTTCGATAATCTATCAGACGGACTAATTAGAATTATATTTTTTAGTCAGGAAACATCCTTATGATGGCAGATGGAATAAAACTGAGACCGAGTGGCATTTAAAGACTGGACTAAGATGTGCTAGTCGTTTAGCCGCAGAACGGGCAGACAACATTGTTCTCATCATAGGGGAATCCTGGACAAGGTTGGGAGTAGTTGGGACACGAACGTGAGCACTTGCACAAGCAAAAAGGGTGCTATTGATGAAGATGATAAAGACATACCTTATCTCTGGAACCGCACCTTTTGTCAAACACATGTATACATACATACATCAGTATTGCTCAGCGACGCGCTAATCACGCAACGAGGTCGCGGGTTCAACTCCTCGGTGATTTTAATTAACCCCTTGCTCAACTCTAGAGCAAGTCGCGTGATCGAGCCCGAAACTCAAAGGATAACCTCGAAATAACCTCGAATGCACAACGAGATAACAACAATGGTAAAACTAAAACTTTTACTTCAGTCTTCCTTATTTTTATTATCATCACACGCGATTCGCTCTTGGTTCGCACTGGTTTTATAATTCGACGTAACGTGGCGGATAATATGGTAGGTACACATAAAGCTTCCGAAAACTACATCGAAATACATTAACTGACCAACACAGTCACACACATAGAACCTCAAAGCGATAGTCCGATAGATAACGGATTCAATAGTAACATAAATAATATTATGTACTAGCTTTTGCCAGCGGCTTCGCCCGCGTCAAAATGTCGATTTTCCATACAAACTTTCATAACCTATTTAACTCCCTTAGGGGTTGAATTTCGAAAAAATCTTCCTTATTCCTTGCCTTATCTACATTATAAAGGGAACCTCTGTTCAAAATTTCAGATTTCTAGGTCCAAGGGTTTGGGCTGGGCGTTGATGAGTCAGTCAGTCAGTCAGGAATTCTCTCTTTATTTATATATATAGAAAGAAGATACAGTATATTATATATTTTGTGTAAATCTCTAGTATGTACCTTTTACGTATAAAAAGATGGAGCCCCGTGAAACACGTGTACCGACAGAGATGCCATAAAGTAACAATGTATTAGAGCTCCGTTTTTACCCCGTAGTTAGGGTTCACCCAGGTGACACTAAAGGAGTGTCCTCATTTCACCCAGGTGATATTAGTTTCACCCAGGTGAATTGAGGACACAAATGGATAAATAAGGAAACTGACCCATACGTGGACGTTCAGACTCGCGGATACATAAAAACATCCTAGATTGTTTTCTAACTTATACAGGAATCCTAACTATGAATACCAATTTCCACATAAAAGTCCATAGTCATAATAGGAATAGTGCTTAGCCATAAAATCGGAGGGTAGTGTCAGGTTGAAAGGCCATTCCACACGCCACTGAAAGGTACCGCACTTAACTCATAAAATGACGCGACACATTGTATTATAGTTTTCTGTCGTAAAATATTTAAGTAACGTAACTTTGCCTTTCCCTTAAGGCCTCAGCCTCGAATTTTGCGGGCAGCGGGGCGGCGGCGGCGGCGGCGCGGAAGCGGCAGGATCTTATGCGTACAATCAAATGGACCGGTTCTCGGAATACAGTGGCGCGGGAGCGGACAACGAGCGGTGCACTCCATACAAGTCGCGCCGCCGCGCCGCCCCGCTGCCCGCAAAATTCGAGGCTGAGGCCCTAAAGACAGAGCAATCCCTGCTATGAGGATAGGCAGAAGAGTGCTCCTATCTGCAAATTCTGAGAGCACAGTAAGCGGAGCGGTTAAGCGATCGACTGCTACGTTGCATGTCGCAGGTTCGATCCCGTACGTAATAAATATCTGTGTGGACTAGGTACAGGTTCGAACCTAGGCAGCCGTATCACTTTATGTAATTAATTTTATGACCACTGCTTTCTAAACGGTGAAGGAAAACATCGAAAGGAACCCGACATGTCTTAGAACCAAAAAATTCAAAGACATGGGATGTTTGTGTACTTATGTGAGTTTAAATGTTTGTAAACGCAGCCACGTTACAGAGCGAAACTTACAATAAATTATAATTGCCAGTCCGACTTACAAGCCTGGATTAAGACCTGGTGGATTATTCGTTTCAAAGCACAAAAGATTATTGATCGATCGATTTCCGTTACTGTAGCCTAAGAGAGATGGGATTTTCCCATACCACAGTCAAAAATGTGGTGATCATGCCTCTTGACGTAACTGACACGTGGTGATTACAGCATTTTTCACTTTTTAGCCCAAAACTGGTGATCATGCCACTTTCAGCAACTCTAGCCTGGACATGTCATAAATCTGGTGATTATTAAGGCACTAACTGTAACTAGAGGTATGTCTTAACCGTAATAATGAAGAAAGAAAAAATACAAAATTAAATTGTGTGTGAGTGGCCGATATTTTCAGTTAATAATGATGATGTAACTCCATACCTACATTTAAGTACTTCACATAGTTTCACGAATGGTCAAAGTCAGTGAATTAAAAACATTAATAGACGCAATCTATACCACTAGTTCCTCATAAAGATGCCAAATAAACTCCCGACCACACTGAAATCAATTCATAAAACAAACACCATTCGAAAATGAACTTTAGCTTTTCAAACATAAAGAGTGTTATCATTTCTATTGGTAACAGGAAGTTCTTGGTACAATGCCAAGGCGAGTCAAGGCCAATGACCGTTAGTGATACATTAACTGTTTTCTCCTTGAGTGACAATTGTAGGTTCATTGTAAGACACCGATGTAATGCATCCTCTACTGTTTGACGTTAAGTATGCATGACACGTCGGATTGCTGACACGGTTGCTGCCAAAACTGCTCTAATTTTGTGTTACCCGATTTTTTGGAAGATGAGTAATGTTTGATGACATGTGCTATCCCTCCTGCTAATCCCCCGTTGGTCTTGTAATCAAGTGTTACCTGTTGAGCGTGGGGTTTCGGGTTCGATTCCCGCGGTCAGACAAAGTAATGTTGGTGTTTTTTATTAGGAATTTCTCAGTATTGGCGCGAAGTTTTTAAGTTTACATCCCCGGAATTTAGTACGCATGTAACGTATGCTCTCCCCCACAGAATAGATAAAAGAGGTTAGAAGGGCCATGTGGGCGTGGCAAGCGCGCCGGATTTATGACACATATGAGCAGACGCTCATATATGACCAACAATCGCGCTCATATTGTGACAACGAACGGAGCTCCGAGAAAAAAAAGAATTATGCCGTCTTGCGCGATTATTACGTGTCGGAAAAGAAGCCAGGTGTGTAGTGTGGCTCGAGAAGGGATTTCTTTTCATCGGTAAGTCTTAAAACCTTAAAATACAAGTGATATTTGTAATTATTACAATAGTATTATGTAGTTCGCAGACAAAAATTATACAATCGCAAGCAGAAACGAAATTATGTACATTGCTTGCAATACGTGGGTACCATCTTGTACTTTGTGGGCGATTGCGCAATGCATTTCGTTCACTGCGAACGTCGCGTGCGACGAGCCACAGCTTAAATTCCACCTAATCTTTGCGTTTCGATAGTGTTGTATCAAGTTGTAAATAATGTCGATATTTAGTATGTGTGAATGTATTCAAATGATTATTATGTTATGATTAAAATAACTTTTGTTTATCCCCTAATATCAATACCTTATTATTGTTTATTGATTGTTTTTCATCTAAAATTTGTTTTGAGGTTAGCTATTTATAAATCGAAACATATTTGGGGGTATGAGGAACAGGGTGTAAAGCTCCTCATCCCCCATAGAAAAGGGAGGATCCTCCGACCGGACGGGTGTTGTGTCCGGCGGGCTAACTGCCCCACAGTTGTAAGTCGGGAACTCCTATATAGGCTTATGTCGCGGATAAAGTTGATAGCGCGATGTAGGATTTCTGTCAATCGTTGTTAGTACGCAGGTGTTGCGATAGATGTCGCTAGTCGCCACATCACTCCCCTCCGAGACCGGAGGTCGAAAGCAGGTTAAGTCTTGGCGCTTGTCAGCCAGTGGAAGGTTCCAGTGAGTCGGAACCGGATGCCGCATAGTTCACGGTGAGTCGGAACTGTCTGCGGTGATGCCCCAGTGAGTCGGGGTGATGCTGCATATTAGCTCCAGTGAGTTGGAGTGATGCAGTGCTTGCCGTGATGCTGCATATTAGCTCCAGTGAGTCGGAGTGATGCAGTGCTGCGTTGTGGCTGGCTGCTGCAGCGACCAGGAGAGAAGTGCGTCTCTTGCTGACCGGCCGAAGTGCAGTGTGCTGTGCCAAAGTCGCTGATGAGGCTGGGGGTGATGTCCAGGAATGCGCTTCCGCTGCATGCTGGTGGACAGGATACCCCATGAAGCCGTGGCTGCTGGCTGACGGTATGACTCGCTGCTCGAAGGCGAAGGGGAAGGATGACGACGTATGAAGTGCTTGCACGAAGGCTGCGCTGACGTTCATGCTCGGGGTCACCAGTTTGGGGGTATGAGGAACAGGGTGTAAAGCTCCTCATCCCCCATAGAAAAGGGAGGATCCTCCGACCGGACGGGTGTTGTGTCCGGCGGGCTAACTGCCCCACAGTTGTAAGTCGGGAACTCCTTTATAGGCTTATGTCGCGGATAAAGTTGATAGCGCGATGTAGGATTTCTGTCAATCGTTGTTAGTACGCAGGTGTTGCGATAGATGTCGCTAGTCGCCACACATACATTTTAAATTTTATTTTTAGGTTTCCAACAGATCCAGATATGTTACAGACGTGACTAAAGCGATTATAGAAAAATATATTAGTGTGAGATTGCATTTTATTCAGAAAAAATCGAATTTGAAAGATAGCAAGCGCATGCTATTGCTACTTAATAAATACGTTTTATTTCAAAGACAATAATAAAATATGCATTGAAATTGAATTTCAAGTATTGTTCAATATTTGAAAAAAATCTTTTATGTTTACTTTTTATCTTTATTTTTTTATGTGTGAGAGACCAATAAATATTTTTGCTTTCTTATTTTCTTTCTTTCTGTCCCGTCCCGAAATTAAAGCTAAATCTGCAAAACTTAAAGTAACAAAACTAAAGTAATTTTATCGATATACATTATCGACCTTTTGGTCACCGTAACATGTATGAGAAATAAACGCAAGTGTGAGTGTACGTCAAACGCAATGTTTGCGCTAGTGTGACAACCAGTAGCAAGCTCGCGATCTAAGTGAGTGTGGTTTATTTGTGTGCATAATTCGCGTACTTATAAGCGTCTTGCATGTAGTGGATATAGAGAGTGGGAGACAAGCGGCGACACGCGTTCTAATACAAATCAGGAACTATTTCCTTTCTAACCTCTTTTATCTATTCTGTGCTCTCCCCGGTATAGTCGGATTACCGCCATAGTGAACTGCACGAAAAAAGGAAAAGAGAGTGCAACAGATATTTTTGCGCTTATGTGGGTGGTGTTTGCGCACGCTCTTGTGCACTATGATACTGTTATCGTAAGCCAAAAAGCAATATCTAAAAAATAATGTAACAACTTGATTTTTATTTGAATTTAACAGCCAGAAAAATCTGAGATCCAATAGGCTAATCGGCTAATCCATAATCTTTATTGGATCATTTCAAAACAAAATGTTTTTATTATGAACGCGATGTGTCGCACTGCGGGACAAAGGCCTCCTTTCCCTTATCCGTTTTTCCAGTCTTTGACTGTTTGGGCTCAATCCTCTTAATAAGAGTTCAGGTTGTTTAAAATTTAAAAAGTCAGTGAGACAAAAATAACCGTAACTAACATCCAATTTGAGTACTGAACAAGCAAAATACATTTACAAACATTTCCTGTTTTCCATTGTCATGGAGTCTGAATTTATGCCAGGTTAATGTCAATAGGCTCGCCCCTATTACATGTGACTTAGACATAATTGTCGAAATGTGGGTGTATTAATGATTACATGTTTATGTTATGAATTTACTAGCTGTTGCCAACGGCTTCGCCCGCTACGGCTTGAAATTATACCACGGGAAGATAAAATCGGAATAAAAATTAGTTAAAAAACAAAAAAAAAACCCGACTGAAAAAACAGAAAACGCGCCAAAAATCCGCCATTTTGTTTTTTTTATTTTGATATACCCAGTGTTACTCTCACCGTTCAGACCACAGAGCGGCGTGCCAAACAATTATACAAACATACATACTCTCGAAAAACATAACCCTCCTTCTGCCGCAGTCGGGTAAAAAACTATCCTATGTATTAATCCAGGTTATAAACTATCTGTATACCAACTTTTATCCAAATCCGTTAAGTAGTTTTTACGTGAAAGAGTAACAAACATCCATCCATCCATCCATACTTACAAACTTTCGCGTTTATAATATTAGTAGAATCTTATCTCCGTCGAGATTGGTCTCCGCGGCCGATTCATGTCCGACAAGATATTCCTATGTATATAACATATGCTATCACCTACAGTATGGTTCGTGTTCCTTGCCATAAATGTTTATTATGGCCTTGCATGCTGTGAGGGTATTTGTTGCATGCTCTTGGTTCCCCTAGCACGAACATGTGGATCTATGTAACAACATTATTGCGTTTCGGTATTGTATTTTCTAACGTAACTCTCGAAATAAACAATAGAATATGAGGGGGTTCGTTTAGGGGCATTTTGTAACTTCCAAAAAAAAACAGAGTATGTTCCAAATATATTTTACTATATAGCTTTTGCCAGCGGCTTCGCCCGCGTGAAAATGTCGATTTTCCATACAAACTTTCATCCCCTATTTAAATCCATTAGGGGTCGAATTTTGAAAAAGTCCTTCCTTATTCCTTGTCTACATTATAAAGGGAACCTCTGTGCATTTCTAGGTCCAAGGGTTTGAGCTGGGCGTTGATGAGTCAGTCAGTCAGTCAGGACTTCTCTCTTTATTTATATAGATTATTACATAGTTCTCGATACGGTTTTTCTACAGTTGTCAATGGTAACATGAACACGCTGGTAAATGAAATATGTCGTTGAAATGAGGTACCGGTGGTAAAGTTACGTATGTTGTGGTAGGTCCCAAGGATACAGATAGATACATTTCTTTTACCGATTGTTTACCGGCAATGAATCACCAAACGATAAATAAACTAGGTATATAAATAGTCTGCCTAATAACAGTACTACAACGTAAAGGACAGTAGAAGACAGAGTCCAAATAAAGGTTTACCGATTTCAAGTCTGCTACGAAATTTCTTTATTCCTTGCTACGAAAGTGCTACGAGATTTGGCTACGACTTTTTGGTGTAGCCTTTCTCTGCTACGAAATTTTGCTACGCCTGTGTTTTGGTTGCCAGTTTTAAATTGTTCTAGATAGTTTAGAAACAGTTTGGAGTTTATTTTTACCTACGAATAGAGTGATGTATCATTTCCCGTCGAACTGAGGGGTCTAGATACGACTGAATAGGATGATGCACTAGTGTGGTTCTCCACGCTAATTTAAGCAAGGCCTATCAGTGCTCGAGGTCAAACACAACAATCGAATAAAAAAAAATCGTACAGGTAGAATTGCATTAAATGTGCTGGGGCGACTACTGCAGGAGCTGCATACCTCAAACGGCGCATAAACAATTATCTCATTGGTAGTTCTTTATGACATGTGCTTGAGCCGTTTGGGGTCCTAACACTAGGGCCATTCGTCAAGCGTCTGGACGACTCTCGCTATGGCCAGCATTGTCAGCCAAAGTAGCATTAAACGTGGTTTTAACACTAGGAGGAGGTCGATGTCTCCTATTCGCCTCCTCTGAGAAAAAGCACTGATACAAATAAAATAAATCTCGTGATTGTAGTCACTATCCTTATATTATTATTGTTGATAAACGGAAGATAGAATAAGGTGGCAAATGTATGTAATTTAACGGGTATTCACAACACTAATTCGGGTATTGGCAACAAAAATAGTTTACATGCAAAAAAAAACTAAGACGAATTTTTGTCACATAAAGTGATAAATTACCACGTGTACACGACACGGAATTAATAAAATAATATATATTGCGTTTTATTAAGTGTGAGGCCAGACTGCAAACGCGGGCACGGGGCGGGCGCGGCGCGACAAACTTAAACGTATGGAACTTCATTTGAGTGTCCATCATAGATAACAGAAACAACTCTGTTATCTATGGTGTCCCTAGTGGGCACGCGGGCGCGGGAAGCGGCGCGGGCTACTTTCCGCGGGGAGCGCGCGGGCAACTCGTGCCATAGCTCGTTCATACAAGTGGCCGCAGTGAGTGCGCGGGGCGGCAAGCGATAAACCGCGCGGGAGCGGGTATCTCAAACTATTCGAGCTATCGCGCGCGTTGTTGTGATGGCCTCTTCATAATTAAATGCTGAAGAATTATTACGTGCTATTCAAGCACGACCTGCACTGTGGATGTCGAACATCGTCAATACAAAAAAAAATAAAAAATTGCTTTCGCAATCTTTCATAGAGTGTGTCAAATTCTCCTTCATTTTCTCTGGTTAAATTAATTTAATTTTTTCACTTTTATCATGTTTGCCATTTAAAGTAAGAACAGTAAAAACAAGCCTTCTTCATCTATACTAATATTATAAAGCTGAAGAGTTTGTTTGTTTGTTTGTTTGAACGCGGTAAACTCAGGAACTGCTGGTTGGAATTGAAAAATTCTTTTTGTGTTGGATAGTCCATTTATCGAGGAAGGCTATAGGCTATATAACATCACGCTACGGCTAATAGGAGCGGAGCATAAATGAAAAATGTTACAAAAACGGGAAAAGGTGTTTCCTTTTTGAGAGCTGCCGCTGCGTGCGCTGCGAAAACGGTTTAAGTTACGCAAATACCATGTATGAAGGAATTGTTCCTCTTTAAAAGTTCTAAAAAAAAGTCCGCGACAGCATATATCTATCTTTTAAGATTGACTTACTGTAACCTTTTTTACTGTTAAACTGTTAGGTTAAAAATAATTATTTTTTGCGAATTTATTAAACCCATATGGTATTAATCTATATCTAAATAAATGTGTTTGTTAGAACGGAAATTTAACATAGAATATTTGTGCCCTTTACTCTATATAGTTTAAACAAATATCTTAGAAGATATCGCAATGTAAAAATATCCGCGCGGCAAAATAATTCGCGCGTCGCAATCTCAATGTAGGTACGGGGGATTCAAATTCAAAATATTTACTGCATCATTATGTTTACAAGTACAGAGTGTTATAGTATATTTTGAACAGTAAGAGATACCTATAGTAATTCACACTTTAATATAATCTAAGGTAATCTAAACCATCTAAACTATTTTAATAAAGAGGAAAGATAAGATTTTTTGTTTGTTACGATTTAGCTTAATTTATGTCGGATAGTCGATATATCGAGAAAGGTTATAGCTATATTTATGTGACGCAGACGAAGTTGCGCGGGTCAGCTAGTCCATAATATAGTTTGACAAACACTGGACAATACAACATTCGGAACCAAGCCGCAGTCCACTGCGGACAGCACAAACGCGCGCGTTCCCGCACCCGCGCCGCTCCCCGCACCGCGCTGCCAGTCTGGCCAAGCACTAAATATTGCGTTGCGTAGGAATGCCTCCCACTAGGTAGACCGATGACCTGGTGAAGGTTGGCTGGATGCGAGACGCACGGGACCAGTCAATGTGGCAACACTTAAGAGAGGCCTATGTCCAGCAGTGGACATCTTTTGGCTGTAATTATGATCATGATGAAGTCTAAAAGACACTAAAAGATATAAAGTTAATTTAAGTCTCCTGTCAGATCATGCCCTCGCATTTATTTTAGTATATTAAGTAGATACTTAAGTACAAGGAAAAAGTCTGACAGATTATAAATAAATTATTAATACGTGCTCGGAATTAATTTTAGTAATTTGACGAGCTGTTCGTAACAGTAGCTTTATTTAAAATGTGTATCTTTTCAGGGAGCGGCGGTGACCGAGTGGTGTCGGTCCCGACTTACAAACAGTAGGTCGTGGGTTCGAACCCAGGCAAGCGCATTACTTCGTGTAATTTATTTCATCACCGCTGCTCTCAAAACGGTGAAGGAAAACATCGTGAGGAAACCGGCATGTCTTAGAACCAAAAAATTCGAAGACATGTGACATCTACCAATCCGCACTGAGCCCGCGTGGTGGATTATAGCCCATCCCTCTCATAGAGAGGAGGCCTGAGTCCCTGCAGTGGGAACATTATAGGCTGATGATGATGATGATGATGATCTTTTCAGGATTAAATATAAAACCTGGAATACTTTCTTTAATGCATCCATTTCTTTTGGATCAAGTATTATGTGACTGTGATGTTTGACTATAACTGTCTTGTTGGTCGAGTGGTAGCAAGCGCAACCACTGAGCATGGGTCATGGGTTCGATTCCCGGGACGGACAGTGTTATTGGGTTTTTCGATCAGGAATTTCTCAGTAGCAGCCATGGAGTCTGGTTTTGTGCCCTGTTGATGGCAATGGGCTCGCTTTCTACTTGCAATGGGACTCTTGGTATTTAAATGTAATTGGCAAAATAGGTATACCTCTATTACTTAATTCTTTGCGGATTCATTATCTGCCTATAATGTTCCCACTGCAGGGACTCAGGCCTCCTCTCTAGGAGAGGGATGGGCTATAATCCATGTCTTCGATTTTTTTGGTTCTAAGACATGCCGGTTTCCTCACTATGTTTTCCTTCACCGTTTTGAGACCAGCGGTGATGAAATAAATTACACAAAGTAATGCGCCTGCCTGGGTTCGAACCCACGACCTACTGTTCGTAAGTCGGGGCCGACACCACTGGGCCACCGCTGCTCTCAGCGGATTACAGGCGTGATATTATACGTAATTTCCAAAAGTCATAGAACAAAATTCGTTCATTTTTTATGGTCTGAGACACCACACTATAGGTCTAGTGTTTATTATCTTACACCTATTAAATATCAGAGGAGCTCGTGGCTTAATAAGAACTGCCACTCGGGTCGATCTTTAGGTAAAGCTGTGCTTGCCTAGGTAGGTGCCTGTGGATGGGTGACCGCCCGACACACCGAGTTTCCTCCGTGCCTCGGAAAGCACGTTAAGCTGTTGGTCCCGGCTGCCATATATATATAGATCTTTGGCAGTCGTTACAGGTAGTCAGTGACCTAAAATTCTAACATCCAGTCTTACCAAAAGGGTATCGTATTACCTAGTATTAACTGGGTTGTGGGGGTCAGATAGGCAGTCGCTCCATGTAAAATACTGGTATTCAGCTGCATCCGGTTAGACTGGAAGCCGACCCCAATATAGTTGGGAAAAGGCTAGGCAGATGATGAGTAGATAACTGACTTACGTGGGCCACCTAATTCATTCCAAAATGAATGAACGAACTGTCCAGAATACAAGCCGACTTTGGAATCATTCAATTAGGGTATCTACGCTCAATAAATTGTTCAAACAGATAGCGTCGCTCAAATTGGATTTGTACAAATTAATGGTTCTTCTTAGAATGAAGTGTCCTCCTTGAAATTGAATTCGTCAAACAAAGGACGAAGGAACTCACACGTTTAAATTTGTTTGGGTCTTAGAGTATGAAGATAGGATGGTATAGCGCTCTTTCTATAAAGAGGTAACAACAAAAAAATTGTTGTAAGGCGACAATTATTTCGAGTTGTTCGAAAGAGATACCGCAGCCTCGACACAAAGGGCTAAGAAGAAAGATGAGTAGTTTTTAGTCAGTGGAAGTTTGACACTCCTTAAGGCGATGACAATAGCTATTGACTTATTTTTGGACACGCCCACAATTTTTCCGATACCCTAGCGCCATACTACCAAGTAAGAAACAAATAGTCCAGGATCCGCGGTCCATTTTTGCACTTGATTACTATCAAGCTAATTTTGATGAGACGGCGAGACGCCCAACAATTTCCTGCACGAAACTCTCGAATTCTCGATTGTGGTAAGTAATAGGGGTAGCAGGGATAAAATATGTTGGTTTGATGATTCTCAAAAGTGTTAAGTACAAACACTTTTGAGAATCATCAGCTGGGTTTTTTTTTGTTAAATCTGATGATAATTATCTAAATTATTTGAAAAAATATTTGTCCTACAAAATGTATGGTTTGATCAAAGAGTCCCCTTCCTTCCTTCCAATATGTATCGATAACGAAGTCATTAAAAATGATTACTTTTACTAACTGGGTTTTGGGGATTGGATATTTTCTATTAAACCCACTCTTTACAAGTTGCCTACAAGATTCTAAAAATTATATTAAGTGTTTGGCACTTACTCCACGCACCATCAATACTCCTGTACATCATAAACAACAGGCTAATACACTTTCTGGAGCCACAAATTCCAGAAGAGCAAGCAGGTTTTGTTAAAGGCAAAGACACGCGGGAACAAATCCTGAACGTTCGCCAAATTATAGAGAAAAGTCGGGAATTTAACAGCCCTGTATTGATATGTTTCATAGATTATACCAAAGCATTTGATTGCGTGGAGTGGGGCAAGCTGTGGGGGGTTCTTAAAGACATGGGAACGCCTCAACATCTTATTGACATAGTCCGATGCCTCTACCTACACATCAACAACCGCTCTTTCGTCAAAATAGACACCGACTGTTCAAATGCGTTAGGCAGGGATGCATCCTCTCACCTCTGCTCTTCAATATGTATGAAGAGTAATATCATTCAAGACTCTTTAGGGCTGGGACAAGGGGTTTACTGTTGGTGGAAAGTGGATTTCCAATCTGAGGTACACTGATGACACCGTTCTCTTTGCTACAACATTTGGCAACATGAAAGAGATACGGCACAGATTGGAAGTGGAAAGTGGCAAAGTAGGGTTTGCAATAAATAGGCAGAAAACCAAGCTTATGGTGGTAGATCGTGCGGGAAAGCTATCGGGCGCCTATAACATCTAAGGCATCTATACTGTGGACAGCTTCGATTAACTGGGCTCCAATATAAGTAATGAAGGTAGCTGCGTCACAGAAATAAAACGGCGGATAGCCATGGCTAAAGATGCTATATTACGCCCCCGGAACATCTGGGAAAAACGTGGTATAAGTTTTAAAACGAAGGCCCGTTTGGTCAGAGCACTAGTTTTCCTGATTTTCCTCCATAGAGTTAATAATAATAATATTTATTTATTTTCAGGCTACTTTGGCCCATAGATAAATACCTTACAGACTAACATACATACGATATAATTGACAGCTTGTGTTAGTAAACAAAACCTTAAAACTATATTAGTATCACTACACTTGCACTACGTCACTGTGCGATCATGTGGCACTTGCCCGCGGAAGCGTCGAAACACCACCCCCTGCGGCCAAAAGTCCTCTTCCAAGACGAGGTGCAGGTAGCATGTCGGTACTCGCACCACAAACGCCTTAAAGTTGAAGTTGCGGCGCGACTCGAGCAGCTGCACTCTCGCCACGTACTTGATCTTCTGGCGCACGTACTCCACGATGTCCTCCGTCGTAGTGGTGTAATGTAGACGGGAGAGGTACAAAGGAGTGTTCGGCTTTGCGGCACGAATATGCACATTGGGCTCCGATGGAGCCGTGCCGCAGCGGTTCTTGATGGTTCGCTGACGGCGCTTCCTCCTCAACACCGTCACGAAACCATCATCAGCCTGGATCGGTTCCTTTTCAGGCACAGGCTTCTCGGAAGGAGCATTTTTCCCCACAAGTTAAGACATGGACAATCCAAACAAGAGTAAGACAGAGGATAGACGCATTCGAAATGTGGTGTTTTAGGCGGATTCTCCGAATTCCATGGACGGCCAAACGCACAAATGTGTCTATCCTTTACCAACTCGATATCAAGACTCGATTGTCAACAGTTTGCCTACAGCGTATTTTGTCTTATTTCGGCCACATAATGCAAAGAGGAGATAGCAGCCTTGAAAAGCTGGTTATTGTTGGCAATACCGAAGGCAAGCGACCGCGAGGCCGGTCGCCATTTTACAAATTTGGAAGTGTCTGTCTTCCAAACGATTGGCTTTGAGAAAAAATTGTTTGTGGAACCTCAATGTCATTTTTAAAGACCTGTCTAATGTCTATAGACACCCCACACGTAGGTATAGGTTTGATGAAAAAAAAAATATAGTTTCAGTTCCATATACGGGGCGACCCCCTAAATCCTTTTTTTTTATTTTTGTATAAAAATCGTAAAGCGGTTCACAGAATACTTGTAGAGTTTCAACTGTGTAGTCTCAATAGTTTCCGAATGAAGTGGCTGTGACATACGGGTGGACAGACGGACAAACAGACATGACGAATCTATAAGGGTTCCGTTTTTTGCCATTCGGCTACGGACCCCTAAAAAACAGCTGGTTTGTAGTAATTTTTGATGAGCTCGTTATCAATACATGTTGGATTTAGATAATGATCATCAGATAAAAATAAAATAGTAATAGATTTTTGAAAATCATCAAATAAATAATTATAATAATATATAATCAATATATATTTTATCCCTGCTGCCCCTATTACCTACCACAATCGAGAGTTTTCGTATAGGGTAATGTTGGCGTCTCATCAAAATGCAGCTGCTCACGGAAAATTAGCTTGATAGTAATCAAGTGAAAAAATGTACCCTGGATCCTGGACTAACATTGTGACGCGATCAATAATAATTTATAGATGAACGGATAGCTGTCAGTGGGGCGCAAAGTGACATACGTCCGTCTAGCACCGCGCCTAAGCGCTCACTGTCGGATTGCTTAGGTAAGAAAGAGAGCGCGATGACGCAACGCTCGAACTTCTTACAAACCATATAAAGATTAATTACATCAAAATAATTTATTAAATAATCAAAAATTAAAAACAACCAAATTTTGTATTTAAATATGGTACGTTATTGTTATAAATTTTACCAACGTACGTTGATCAGTAATACAGATATTTTTGTTGGAAGATCATTTTAAGAGGTTAGTTTACCATTTTTTTGTATCGAGAAAACTTTTCAAAAACGTGTTTTGAAAACAACGAAATTATCAGAAATATGTTCTAGATTAACATATATTTTTTCCGCCGTGTCAAACTGTATAGATTTGGCTAAAAAATTGTTCAATACAAGCCTATTTGGCTCTTGTCAGCGCCTTAATGCTCTCTCTCTCAGAGCGGCAGGATTCATTTGATCCTAATATTAGATTAGTCCAACCCTACAATAAAAAAAAGTAAAAAACTAAAACCCGACTACGACAAAAAAACGACGCTGAAAAAGTATGAAACAAGATTTTCAGGATAGAACAAAAATAAAAGCCACACGGTATTTAAGTGTTTAGGTTGGTACCTATAACGTGTGACTACGGCTTTTTATTTTTGTTCTATCCTGAAAATCTTGTTTCATACTTTTTCAGCGTCGTTTTTTTTTGTCGTAGTCGGGTTTTAGTTTTTTACTTTTTTTTATTTAAACAATTTTGGTGTTAAATATTATTTTTTACTTTTGACTTTTTGTCTGCTAGAGGGCGTGATTTTAAATTTGAGCAATAAT
Source organism: Diarsia mendica (assembly GCA_949316265.1). Classification (NCBI taxonomy): domain Eukaryota; kingdom Metazoa; phylum Arthropoda; class Insecta; order Lepidoptera; family Noctuidae; genus Diarsia; species Diarsia mendica. The sequence goes on along the minus strand of OX438904.1, from coordinate 20,957,706 downwards.
TTGGAAATGTACAAGTGACGCCCTTCCAAATGATACCAAACACGCCGTATTTATCTCCATTTTTTGCCTTACTTTTTATCCGCTAGAGGGCGCCAAATCGCTTTTGTGACACGTCACGTAGCCTATGTTCAGCGGAAAATTAGGACGGTTCTTACGATACCTCATATGTCAAGTTCCGATTAGTAGATTAGAAGCTATGAGGGAACAGATGAAGATACATACAAACATACATACATAGCCAGTCAAAATCATAACCCTCCTTTGGCTTTGCCGTAGTCGGGTAAAAAGGTGACAATTATTTTGTACAAAACACTGTCATAATTATCATAATCTCATTCTGTAATAATTTAATCCCCTATAAGAAACTTACCATGCCATTTTTTATTAATTACCGCTAAACAATATTAGGCCTAAAACACACACAAGCGACGTAAGGCGAAGGCACGGGGCAGGCGCAGCGCAGACGTGGGACAGATACGGCGCAGACGCGATTTGAATTATATCAGAAGAGGCGTGGAACAGGCAATAAACGTGAATTCAATCGGTTGTTGAAATCTCGCTCCGGTGCAAACCTCACACTGTTTCGTTGTCAGCGCCGCGTCGCTTCATCATTCATCATCATCATCATTTCAGCCAAAAGACGTCCACTGCTGAACATAGGCCTCCCTAGGCCCATTAGGGAGGCGTCGCTTCAGTATAATTCAAAAACGTCGCCTGCATACATTTTGTATGAAATCGTTTTGAAGCGGCGCATGCCTGCGCCACGCCTGCGCTGCGCCTGCCCCGTGCCTTCGCCTTACGTCGCTTGTGTGTGTTTTAGGCCTTAGACGGAAAGTGTAAAGTTTTCATTATTTTGATTTGATACTTCAGTTAAGGGCGAAGAAGGAACATGGGTTTGGTTTTTAGTCAGTAGAAGTCTGACACTCCCCTTCGCTCTGCCCAAGAGCGGGGGGGGGGGGGGTTATTCGATGATTTTCTACCCACCAAAAAAAAAAAAAAGTATTGCCTTAACTGAACTTAAATTGATAATTTCAAAAAGTAAACATATAATTAAAAAATAATTATACCCCCGTCTAGATAATGTTATTTTAAGTACTTACAATAATTAGCCTTTTCTTAACTAAGTACGTTGGGGTCGGCTCCCTTCGGAGCCGTACGACTTACTTACGGTACTTATCAATAAAAAAAAAAAAAACGTATTTTTCCATAAGACTTTGTTTTTGGTATCTGTCGATAAACAAGTGTAATTAAGACTGACTTTGTACTTGGGTTTTTTGATAATAATACAGGTTGATTATACATCGGGCCCTCATTGGAGGAGAGTTCAGTGGAAAGAGCTTGAGGTCGCCTTTGGCAAAAGGCACGCTGAATTGAGAGACTTTTTATAACAATAAATCCAAGATTCAAAATCAATTCAGGATAACAAGGACATTATCATGATACAAGTGCGCTATTTGACCATCATTCATACTCTAACGTAGAAAACACTATGTGACGGTATTAAACCATCCCATAGTATGTTACTTTGACCACCCTAGTGCCAACAGCTTCTGTGAAGCTTACCTACGATGTCGGTTTAAGCGCATTATATTCACGCAACGTGTGTATACGTAATCCAAAACACGTCGCCATTGACGGCGTTAATTAATTCTCGATATAGTCCGACAGGCAGGTCATGGGCTATTATATTTCGTCGCTTCATTCTTCAGATACAAATAACCATGTAGTGCCTTTATTCTACAAGGCTCTATTCGCACGTTTAAAGAATCGACTTTAGTCGATTGTCAATTTTTTTTTTTTATCTGATCTGTGGTGTGGACCTCACTAGCGTGGCGTGATAATCGTGCCGTCATTCCTTTTTCTTGCGAGGCATCGTTCGCACGCGCCTTAAAAACTAGTGAATATTACGTGCTCAGCAATCGTCATTATAATGCCGAAAAGAAGAAATCTGGATAGAATTGAACGTTATCAACGTAAAATTCGAATACTAGAAGATCATCAAAGAAAATGTAGGTAATAGAATTATTTATTCGTCATCGGAAGAGTCCTATAAAAATTCAGGTTAGTAAACCGTTACTCTTAATAAGTGTATGATTGTGTTTTGGTGGAAAAATATTTAAGAGAAATATAGTTCAATCTATATTGTAATGCCTGGAGGTTGACCGTGTGTCATCACGAAGGTAGCTCACTATACAGCCTAGAGGTTGACCGTGTGTCATCACGAAGGTTATCTGTAATTGTCCAAAAGACGATTACGTTAAAACAAATAAAACGCCTGGAGGTTGACCGTGTGTCATCACGAAGGTAACTCACTATAAAGCCTAGAGGTTGACCGTGTGTCATCACGAAGGTAATCTGTAATTGTCTAAAGAACGATTACGTAAATAAAACGCCTGGAGGTTGACCGTGTGTCATCACGAAGGTAAACACTGTTTTAAGCTTTCACGGTTCATAACTATATTAACCAATAACAAATCACGGAAGATATCCCGTAGGTGACATTTTAAATATTTTTATCACGAAGGTAATTTGTAATTAATACAAAATTAAATAAAATGCCTGGACGTGGATCATGTACCCTCATGACGGTTATTTATAATACCGCCTTAGTGTCCTTAAACTGCCTGAGAGATTAATCGTTTGTTAATACAATGTAAGAAGTCAAAATTACGTCTACCCTCAATTTTCAACTTTTATTATTTTATTGTTTTACACATTGAATGACGCCGATCAGACTGATATAAACATGTCACCCATGATGACACATGATGGCGAGTAGGAATCCACCCCAGTACCTGAATTGGATCCTGGTAATATCTCCGCCTTAGGCGAGACCATGGAAGAGACGCCAAAGTTTGTCGCCAAACCTAACGCCAAATTCCATTTCATTCCATTCCATTATTACAAGCCCTTAATTAAATTATGAAATTTCGGTCGCAGTAATCGAAGGTACCCGTCCGTATCCCTGACCATAGGGGGGGGGGTACAGCAGCAGCAACTAGGCCACGGCATAGCCGCCCTTAATAAAGGGTTAGACTTGTTTCAGAAATGAAATAAAATGTTAGAAAGTTCAGGCCATTACAATTTTAAGCGACAGGTGTCGCTTGCTGTACGATCTGCATTTTTATAAAATTAAATATACCTAATGCAAGATAGTGATCGTGATAAATTGCTTTTTGGAAGCAAGCTTTCGTAAAAGATAAAAACCACGAAAGTGATCGAAAACCATGGTTTTCAAATCAAGAAGTCCGCTGCAATAGCCAAAAACTCCTACTTCGTAACAGGCAACAATCAAAAATTGTCGCGCCTCTCCTCGCTTCTCGTCGAACAAGGGGGGGGGGGGGGGGGGGGGGTAACGCCCAAGGAGGACTGCCCCAGCACCGCGCAAGCCAAGCGCAGCTCAAAGATCACTGATGATCCATTAATTCTTAAGTGGATAATTATATATCTAACTACTCAAAACGTCCCGACCGCTTTAGCGGCTTTTACTGCCATCTACACTTCGAAGTTTCGAACGCAGTATTATCTATGAAAACGTTCAAAGAGGTTCAATACTGTTTTATACAGATGGCGCTGTATTAAATTACGAAGGGTATTCAATTTCATTATAAAAAAGTGAATCGATTAACAACTAAGTATTTAATTCTGTATCGCAGCAATGATTTAGTTTCCAAAATATTTTTGACTCCTGAACCTTTAGAGGACAAAAAGGTTATTTTAAATTCAAAGGTTTTAAATAAGTGTGTTTTACACTGCTCACTTTAAAATGGAGAACCATAAGATTGCAGCTAGACTTTTACCTAAAGATGGATTTATGGCAAGTATTGGAATAAAGGAAACATAACTTTTAGTTCCTATTTATAAAGAACATCGTAAATACTTACGTTTTCAGTTTGATCATACATACGAGTTTAACGCAATGCCCTATGGTTTATCTGTTGCGCCTAGGTTTTTTCACGAAGTTGATGAACCAGGTTATTCACCTAAGACACAAGGGTCAGTAATATCTCTCGATGACATCTTTAACATCGGTAATACTTAAGATAAAAATGTCGTGACAAGAAGAAAAAAAAAATGTTTGAACCACGACAAATTCGTAAGTTTTAGGTTTTATATTTTATAGCGTCGTTATGTCACTGGGCCTGCCAGATGACAAACAAACAGGGATAATGCGATGATCATTATGTTGTCTTTTCTTCCTAGCTGTTAGAATAGGGAACGATAGTTAGCTAGTTAGTAGTTGATTGGTTGAGTAGGTACTTACTGCAGCTTGTCCTGCAGTAAGATATTTATATGGTTGGTTTATACACCAAAACTCTCAAACGTCAAGATTTAGCCCTTCAAAGGTCTCTCTGAAGTGACCAAGTGGTCAAGTGACTTTGAAGACTTTGACCTAGAGCGGTGGAGACGGATTTTCAACTCAACTTAACACACAACGTATTGAGAAGAGATTACCATTTCGATTTGAAATCTACACTAACGCTTTTAGAACAGGCTGGGGGCAGTCTATAACGGAAATCGAGCAAAGGGTGGCTGGAAAATCCAGCGGTATGTCTTAGAGGTTTGAAGTGCTTTGCAAGCTTGCATTCTAACTGCTCCGTATTGCTTCGTGTGGAGAACACATCTGCTATCAGCTATATTAAATGTATGCATGGAGTTCGATTCCCACATTTAAATTAACTGAATAAATCTATTTGGCAATGGTGTGAGAAGCGAAATATATTTCTATTTGCGTCATACATTAACACATTTCATATTAAAAAAGTGAATCAATTAACGTCGTTGCGTCATACATTAACACACGACAATGTAGATGAAGAATCTCGGATTTGGCTTTCCAAAAGATAGTTCAAATTTTAGGTAAACCAAAAATCGATTTATTCGCTTCCCGCACAAATATCATAATGTAGCCAAAACGTTCCATGAAGACCGAACCCTGATTCCATAAAAGTCGACACTTTTACAGTTAGTTGGCAATCTACCTTTTTCTACGATTTTTCCCCCGTGTGCTTTAAGCCCAAAAATGTTTGAGAGAAATTATTGACGACTCAGCCACTGGCATCCTAGTCTTTCCTTTTTGGCCTGGCTAATCTTGGTTTCCCTTGCTGAGAAGAATGCTCATGTCAGATATGGACATAGGGACAGGAAGCATCATACGGCGCTATCAATAGTCACCGAATCTGTCCTTTCATTTCTCCTCGGAAATAACATTGAAGCAGACGAGAAAATGAAACGTCTAGGTAGGTACTGAAAGGTATTTACAGGCAAAAGCCATCTCATCCCAAGTAAAACACAACTTGGGACCCAAAAATAGTACTGGACTACGTTTCCCAATGGTACTCATTGGAAAAACGTAATAATCTTGACCCTAATAAACTGTCAAAAAAAAAAAAAAGCATCTTTTGTATGCGTATCACTCACTGGTATCTATACCGCCGTATATACTGGTATCTATATGTATATATACATAAACAATACTGACATGATAAAGACTTCTGCAGCAAATCGAGAAAAAACCCGTTTTATCTTTACCCAACCTATTTCGTAGAGAACCCCAAAATATGCCCTGCAAAAACTATCGTTGATTACCTTTAGGTAACATCTGCTTCACGAACTGAAGAAAACGATAGTATTTTGCTTATCGTTAAAAGACCATGTAAAAAGCATCGTCATAAACTATCAGTACGTGCAACAAGTCACAGTATTCAGTGCGCACAGCACGCGCTACGCCTCCACCTCGGCGGCGGCTTCCGCTGAAGTATACGGTCTATGTGTTGACACCATCCGGAAGACGGCTGGTTGGGCTAGTTCGTCTTAGACATTTTCTGGGTTCTAAAACCGACCCAATCAATTAATGATGAGGGTATGTATGCTCGATCTATCTGCGCCATAAGTAATTTAAATCTAGAATTATTATTAATTACTATAGGTAATACTTACCTACTAATAAATCAAAATACATATAGGTATTTATTGTTTTTGTCTGTTGTTCAAATAATGATTAGGAACTTAATAATTTATAGTTATTTACTATTAAGAAGAATTTCTGTTTTTTGATATCAAAATAAAAGTTTTCTACTGTTAATATAAAACTTTACATAACAAAGTTTTATTTACTAATCTGAGAACATATCTCTAAACATCTACATGGTTATTTGTATCTGAAGAATGAAGCGACGAAATATAATATAAGATCAAACGAACTTCTTGAAGTGAAGTTCGATCAATATTATATGAGTCGCTTCATTCGAAGATACAAAGTCCTCACCCACCCAAACCCATCGTAGAAAACTGATCTCTAAACAAGAATGACGGCACGATTATCACGCCACGCTAGTGAGGTCCACACCACAGATAAAAAAAAAAAAAATGATAATCGACTAAAGTCGATTCTTTAAACGTGCGAATAGAGCCTTGTAGAATAAAGGCACTACATGGTTATTTGTATCTTCGAATGAAGCGACTCATATAATATTGATCGAACTTCACTTCAAGAAGTTCGTTTGATCTTATATTGTGTAATAATGTAAAACACGGGCGTTATGAAGGAAAATGCAGCCCTGTTTTTTTGACTTAAATGGAAGTGACATTTTTTGCATTCCCTGGTTTCGTAAAAGGATTAATTTTTAAAGAGAAATAATTAATCGAGCCGCAGTTTTTTTAATTGGCCACAGGATCAAATTTCTAATTTTATAACTAAGCCACGGGAAAATTATATAGCCTCTAATATACTAATTCGTCTTTTTTACAACGCCCACTAAATATTCTATAGAAAGCATCAAGTGACGATCAACAATTATATTAACTTGTCCTTGTTATTTATACATAGGCACCTAATTTACTATTTCAGCCACGGAATTTATATCTCACCACCATTTTACATTTTACAGCTTCAACACAAGGCCCTCAAAAAATATAATTGAAGCGACCATAGTCAACATCATTTATTATAACTTAGCATGTAAAATAATACATCACATTCTTTTATCGTGAAAATAGCAACCGCAAGATTTGGCGCGAGCGCGCGAGACGACAGTGACCGGCCATTTGCACCAATCAGAGAGCGCCATTCGATTCATGTACTGACGAGTTAGTCACGTGTATTCAAAATGTCAACTTTAGATACACTTTAGATTATTACATTTACGTTAAAAATACCTACTAGTAACAGAAATGTTTTTACCATTGTCTAATTGACTCACTTTAGTCACAGTCAGATTGTATGACTCGTCATTGTAAACTGAGGCAAATAGGTTAGGTTAGGTTAAAACTGTGACCAAACGCGCGCGAGCCGAGCGAGCGAAGCGAGCGGTGCCGCGGCAGCGGCCGGCGAGCGCTACTTCTGAGTGGCTTGCAGAAATCTTTTCACAATTTGTTGTCTAGTTTTCCGATAAAAATGAAGTTCTGAAGCGATTCTGTCGATAACTTTTGTAGCGCAACATGTAAATAAAATCGATCTTTAGGACATTCGATACTCTGAACTTCAATATTTAGGTCATTAAATACTCTGAACTTCTATATTTAAGCCTTTCGATGACACGACAGGAGTTTATACGTACTATTATTGGCTATAATATAATATTTGATGACAATTTTAATAAAATTTTGATGCTCAGTTAATGTGGCATGAGTTATAATTTAAACGTACTGAGTTAATAAATTAGAAGCTAATTGAATATTTTTTTGATGCCATATATTAATATTTTAGAAGTTTACTGTTTGAATCCATGTTACAAATTTAGATGCTAAAAAATAATCACGATGCTGAGTTGTATTTAGAGTGGCTTTAAAAAAGATAATTTGTGGCTAAGATAGTATTATTTAGATGCTCGTTAATTGTGGCTGACTTAGTAATTTAGAAGGCAAGTTAGATTTTTAGATGCAAATAATGCTATTAAAAAGAAGCCGGTTTAATTAGCACCCATTTTTAAAATGTCATGTAGATACCTTTATAAACATTTTGCATGTCTAACAGCGGGTCATAATATAGTTTGTCAGTTTTACAATTTTCTGAAACATAACCTCACACCCAAAAGAAACATAGCTGACGTGGCTCAAAGGGCTGCCCAACTGAAGTGGGACTGGGCAGGACATGTCTGCCGCATGCCGGATAAACTGTGGGCCAGAATAGCAGGAAACTGGTGCCCTGACACAGTGAGGCGGGGTCGCGGCAGGCCACGAAGGAGATGGCGGGACGAATTAGACAGGTTCCGTCAGAATTGGAAGGAGGACGCACGGGTCCGAGAGAAATGGAAGGAGGCCTTTGCCCAGGAGTGGGAAAGAGCAGGCTAAAAAAAAAACCTCACGCCTGTAATCCCCAAAGGGTTAGACAGCAGAGGTCTACCTAATAGTACAGCCACTTTTCGGCAGTTATGTTTAGGTCCCATATAAAAGGGGGCGAGAGTAGGCCATCAACCGTTACAAAGTAACTCACAGCTTCTGTTTTTAAGATAATGGACATTGAGATAAGATTACTGTTTTACAAGATAAACACAGATATTCATCATCATCATTTCAACCAAAAGACGTCCACTGGACATAGGCCTCCCCCAGGCGTCGCCACATTGACCGGTCCCGTGCGTCTCTCATCCAGCGGGTTCCTGCAACCTTGACCAGGTCATCAGATATTACAGGAAATAAAATATTGGAATATCAATACAACCATGATCTTATCAGATGCTAAGACAAGTAAATACATAATCTAACGTTGCACAGAGTTTTTTCATTAGGTGGTCGAATCCACGACAAGTTATATTTTGGTTCGGATTTTAATTTTTGCCAGACAATTTTTTTTTTTTTTTCTTGGAAAACTTACTTAGAAATTCTAATGGTAAAAATAGGAAAAGCTTTAAAGACCATGAAGCTAAGGTAAGTGATTTAAGCTTCTAAGCTCTTCCAACAAAACATTCGCAGAACAGACTGCTTGTTTAGACATTTTTTAAACAACTAGATGTTCTTTAATTTGTTATCAATATTCCTGAAGATACAGATATCAGAGAGGGTATAACAGCGCCAAAAACGGTTCGTAAAACTGTAATGGATGCTGCGATTACTGTTAGTTTCGTTGTAATATGATAGATGGCTATCGTGACGTTTGCTAACTTTCAGTGTATATATGTGATACTGTGATGTGATAGCTTTCGCGTCCTGTAGTCAGCTCGCGAGTTTTAGTTTAGTTGATTTTTAAGAGACAGCTTCGTTATTTAACCAATATGAAGCATAATAAAATTATCTTCTATCTATATAAATAAAGACAGAAGTCCTGACTGACTGACTGACTCATCAACGCCCAGCCCAAACCCATGGACCTAGAAAGCTGAAATTTTGCACAGAGGTTCCCTTTATAATGTAGACAAGGAATAAGGCAGGATTTTTCGAAATTCAACCCCTAAGGGAGTTAAATAGGGGATGAAAGTTTGTATGGAAAATTTACATTTTCACGCGGGCGAAGCCGCTGGCAAAAGCTAGTGAAGCATAAAGGTTGTTCTCGTCTGGGCTGCGGGTTGTTCGAAAGAGATACCGTGACCTCGGCACAACGGCCTAGGAAGAAACATGGGTGGTTTTTAGTCAGTAGAAGTTTGACACTCTTTACCGCTCGGCCCTGAGCGGGAGGAGTCATTTGATGATTTTCCACCCTCTAAAAAAAAGTCATAAAAGTGTTTTTTTTTATTATTATAAATGGGCTTGCTCTTGACTTCAATCTTGCCCAAAGGGCAGAGATGATGTCGACGATGGAACGAGCTTACCCAGAAGAAGCCTGTTTACTCGCGACTTAAACAGATAAGGGTTATATGAACTCGGAAAAACCGACGCAGGCAGGGAATTCCACTCCTTGGCTGTGCGCCTAATATAGGACCCAGCAAAGCGCTTCGTTCGAATGTGTGGAATGTTCATGTTCAACGGAATATTAATAACTTGATTAACGACTCAATGTGTAACTTACATAATTATTTTACATCTCTCATATTCGGTAAGTAGGTCCTTATTACCCCCAAATGGGGCTTGTAGGTGACCAATTAGCGCTCCAGGGCATTAATGTCGCAAGAAAAGCCCTAGGGCGGTAAGTAATAAAAAAAAAACACTTCACTCTTTCAAAAAGTTCGCGTACATCTAACCATCATAGTACTGGCAATAGTCATCATGCATTCAGCCCAATGACAAAAGAGGTCGCTTCGCTATTCAGCCTTGTCTTCGTATGAGTATACCGCCTGTGTGGGGGAGGCTTAATAGTCATCAATTTTAAATATCGAACGGCGAAGCTCAATATCGTTCTTGAAAAAATTTTTTTTTAAAAGAGATGAAAAAGGCGGTAATAGAAAACTTTACTTTCAATATTGTTTGTTTTTGGATTTTTTTTATAATTACGTGCTAATTAGGAAAAAAACATGAGTTCTGCAAGTGATGAAGATATAAGCTGCACTCCCGATTCAATGAAAATGGAAGCTGAAGCAGCAATTAACAATATTTTGCCTGAAAGTTCTAAAGAGAGATATTTGAAAACTTTATTCTTGTAATGCCGGTTTTTTTCTTCTTACCTCATAATCGAGATGTAAAGCAGAGTAGTTAGCTCGGGTGTAAGCATCAATTGCACCCTCGAACTATTAGCGCCCTCGCTGCGCTCATGCGCCTAAATATCTCGGGCTGCAATTGATGCCTTACAGCCCTTGGCTACTAATCTACTATTGTTAAGAAGTTAATCATAGATCCAGTGCAGTGTGAATAAAATCGACGCAACTGATTATTAAATAATGCTAACTAGAGTGATAATAGCTAACATAATTAGGCTTAACAAAGGTTATAAAATATTTTAAAAGTTGCATTTTATTATTATGAAATCAAAACGATACAAACTAAATTAACTACTAAATATCACATTATACGGTTAACACTATACTATCTACCATAAATGCTTAAACAATATCACAGCAAATTGTTATACTGCTTGCAAAACATTTCTTTAAATCCGGTTTCATTAATTTTATATCTTTTAAGCCTAGCCTAGCTTCAAGCCGTGTCTTCAAATACCTACACAATTATTTTATCTGTCAGAAAAAGCCGTCAAAGTTAATGAAGCATTTAAGACTAGATAAAAATGTGAAAAATAGGAACCTTTAGAAAATAACTGAGCACCGAAATCTAGAAAATGTCTGAACGTTGCACCCTTGTCAAAACAAGTAAGATTTTGACAGGCCAATAAGCCTAAGATTTGAAGATCTTGCTTTAAACACTTATTACTTGGAAAAACTCAAGTTCCTAGGAGAAAATATGAAGTTGTATTGTTAGTTTATATCACAACAGTCAAAACACTGGTAGGCAGATTTTAAACACTAGTTCAGGTTATCACGATCATAACAGTACTTTTCGTCTGTGAAATAGGACGCTACACACAACTATTTATTTTCCGGTTGACGAATTGCCTCATTCAATATGACTGAATGTGTTGCCACCAGACAATCTTTGTTTTGTGCACACTTTTTGTCAAGCTTGTTAAACTTGCTTTAAGCGATAAGACCGCCCATTGTGTCACCCCTTGTAAAATGTTTTACTATTGTTTTTTTTTTGTAATTTGGTGTACTTAATAAAGAGTATTCTATCTATCTGTCTATCTATCTTGACTGACGAATTTCTTCCTTGACTAAAACATTAATAACTTAGTTAAGTTTATAAAAATAACTGAGATTTGTAGGAGTTCTTGTTAGTTAATTACCTACTTATTATAATAGATACCTGTTTTTTAATAGTCAATTACAAAACATTTTGTTTATATTATATTAATATTTATGTGTTCTTTCCCACGTGTATCATAGGCTTAGGAACAACATGTTACCATGCTAGCAAGTTGTATCATTAATTCAAATATCTGACGCTTAGCTTGATGTAAATACAACGAATTAGAGAATACATTTACATAATTTATGCATCCCTAAGGCGATTCTTAGAAGTTATGCAAGATATAAGTACATACATAACTTTTTTTTATTTTATTATCATAACAACACACTTATTTCCTCTCAAGGTTGTACACATTTATAGCCCATCATATGTACCTACGAAGTTGGTTAATTAACATTAGTCAAAATTTCAAATCACGATTTAATTTTTTTTTTTTGCCCTGCACTAGGGATTTCTCCTGTATCGTGGGTGCGTTCACAAACATTTAAACTCACATACACAAATACCCAGACCCGAAACAACTATCTGTAGGCCATACAAATATTAGTTCCGTGCGGGGATCGAACCCACGACACGCAGCGCAGCAGTCCATTGCTTGAGCCACTGCGCCAACCGTGTCGTCAAAATTGTAAAACGTTAGATATTACTCGTTACTAACAAGTTATTGAAAAGTAAGGAATACTTCAAAGAATAATCTTCTGAAACATTAAAAATAATAGCTGGAGTCCACAATACACGTACAACAAACAATTAAAATTCAGAAATGTAAGTTACTTCTTTTGCTGACCGCACGTTTCATCATCATCATCATCATCATCAGCCATTAGATGTCCACTGCTGGACAAAGGCCTCCCCCATAGAACGCCATAAAGATCGGCAGCCTGCCGTTTGCATCCACCGGTTGCCCGCGACTCTCACGATGTCGTCGGTCCACCTGGTGGGAGGCCTGCCAACGCTGCGTCTTCCGGACCGCACGTTTAAAACCTATATAAGAGGATTATGATCTTAAAACTGCGTTCCTGTTGCCATCAACCGAGCAACGACTTAAAAAACGTGCTCAAAAATTCGAGATATAACCAATAATCATTTAGAACCCAATTATTATAATACTCTAGTTAAGTTTCTAAATTGGTTTGTACACATGGTCACTAAGAGGGTGACTGGTTTGTCTGCTGATAAACACCCACCTGCAAAAACTTCAGCTTATCCGTGATCATGGTGCTTGCAACCGCGCTGAAATATCAGGAACTCAAAACAAATAGTAAACATAGGTTATATCCCGTTTTCAATGTTAATGATTACACTATTTTTATCCCAAGCTGTGAAAACGGGCATTACATTTTATTTTCATCTAGGTACATGAAAATCTGCACATTTCACTGGAATATTATCTAAAGATGAGTGTCCCATTTACAACATAGTTTTCATTTTAGTGCAGTCCACAACTTTACATTTTCATGGTTCGTTAAAAATTCATCATGGTGGAAAAGCGCTGTATATTTTCCCGCGCAATTTGCGTGACAGAATGTGCAATGAGTTATTAAAATGTTTTAGGTTACCATAAATTTTTGCATACCTTTTAGCGTAGTTTGCGTAGCTCTTGCAGAGGAACTGAAAATTAATTTCCACTTTTTTATGATTTAAAATCTTCATTTCCTTCCTAGTCTAGGGGAGAGGAGCTCGTGGCTTAATAAGAACTGCCACTCGGGTCGATCTTTAGGTAAAGTTGTGCTTGCCTAGGTCGGTCTGTGGATGGGTGACCGCCCGACATACCGAGTTTCCTCCGTGCCTCGGAAAGCACGTTAAGCTGGTTGGTCCCGGCTGCCATATATATAGATCTTGCAGTCGTTACAGGTAGTCAGTGACCTGAAATTCTGACATCCAGTCTTACTGGGTATGGGGGGGTCAGATAGGCAGTCGCTCCATGTAAAATACTGGTATTCAGCTGCATCCGGTTAGACTGGAAGCCGACCCCAATATAGTTGGGAAAAGGCTAGGCAGATGATGAGTTCCTTCCTAGTCTAACCCCCGTATTTATAGTCAAGTCAAAGTAATTACTTGAACTTAAGTAATTACTTATGCAAATGTTTTTATGCAATGGGCAAGAATTTAAACGAAGTTAGAACCGTCAATGAAAGCAAAACTAAGAATTCTAACGTTTGATAGTTCTAACATTAAGGAATTACTAAACTACAGAGAAAAAATCGTATCTTAAACAATGACATTTACTCAAGTAATAGTAATTACAATTAATTATTGTTTATAAATACGGGTGTAAATCTACAAAGGTTTACTTTAGACTTTTCTACTTTTAATTTCTATTGTTTTGATTCGAGATTTTTTTTAATGCAAGACTGTTAAGCATGAGGTCGCAGGTTCGTTTCCCAGGTGAGGCAAAATGTTATCCCGTCGGGGCCGCGGATTCCCGTCGGGGCCGCGGATTCCCGTCGGGGCCGCGGATTCCCGTCGGGGCCGCGGATTCCCGTCGGGGCCGCAGATTCCCGTCGGGGCCGCGGATTCCCGTCAGGGCCGCGGATTTTTGTACTAGATTACGTGGTCTCGGCGCAAGGGCGGGAAAGGAACATGGGTTCGGTTTTTAGTCAGTAGAAGTCTGACACTCCCCTTCGCTCTGCCCAAGAGCGGGAGGGGTCATTCGATGATTTTCCAACCACCAAAAAAAAAAAGGCAAAATGTTATTGGGTGTATCCATCAGGAAGGTTTCGGTAGCAGCCACAGAGTCTGAATTTGTGTTCAGTCGATGGCAATAGGCGTAACCCCTTTTACATGGGACTAAAAACTGGCGAAATGTGGGTGTACTTACTGTAAGCCACACCTCTGCCAAACCCTTCGGGGATTACAGGCGTGATGTTATGTAATTCATTCACAGAATTATGCACCTATTATTTTTTCTATAAATCGCCATAACGGCATCATAATCTATTATTCACTATGCGTGACAAGTACCCTTACTTGTCACGCATAGTGGGACTATAGTACATTGTTCACCGAGAGAAGAAAGTGACCGATTACCGTCGAGGGTGTCGTTTAAAGCCCGAAGCCGTAGGCTAGGGCTTTAAAACACCCGAGATCGGGAATCGCACTTTCTCTCGAGTGATACATAGTGCTTTATACTACACCTACGAGGAAATTAAAAAACTAAATTTAAATTCTAATTCAAATTGAAAATTTGCACCAATGGCGTCTGCAATTTTCACATGTTCTTTTTTCAAATTGTAATCTGAGCGGGAGAGAAAAGTGTATGAAAATCCATTCTCTCCCGCTCAGATGCGTTTTCTCCCCGCATATTTGTTCGATATGCAATGACGTACTTTCTACCGTAAATTTGATAAAGTATCAAGGTACTTTCCAAGCAGGTGTAGTATAAAAGTACATTTCACGAAAGAAGTCCCGCAGACACAGCGCTGTATTCGCGCGACATAATGTTGCTATCTCTCTCTCTCTCCATATCTCCCCATCTGTCAAATTTAGTTCCACGATTGTCCGCGGGACTTCTTTCGGAAATGGCCTTTATGTATACTGGTAGGACCTACCAGCTGTCATATCCTAAAAATAATCCACCACCTTTTGACGTCCACAAAGAGGGTAGATTCGCCTATTGTTAGCCTCGAACCTACGTGTTTCATTCACGTCTACCCCCGTATATCACAAATTAATATGACGCGTCCTTAGTTCCTCACAGTAACCAAATATTTTACCTTGGCCTTGAAGCAATCGATACTGTAAATAATTAACGTGGCTATTCGGTCAGTGTGAAGAAAATGTGTTCATGACATAGGTACATAATGGCTGGTATGTTGGACTGAAACTCCAACATATAGGGGTATTAGATTATAGATAAATTATTTATTTATAAATCTATACCCCTTCGCAAATAATTCTTACCAGTGGAAGATCGAAAGTTCTTAAGTTAAGTTTTGTACATCTCTTCTAATATAAATGCTTTTCATTCCTGTATGAACATTTCGTGATATTTTTTTAATTTTCTCTGCGAATTTACAGTACGATCAAATTATCTTGGCAGGTCTGAACATAGGCTCTGCGAACTTTTACGCATGTAAACTTGTGAAAAAAACTGTTATTGCCAGATAAACCAATACCTATACGATCAGAAAATATCTAATATATACAGAGAGAAATACAAATAAAATAAATATCAAAACACTTATATACATTAGTTGTAACAAAATAACCTGCACGAAGTTCGGACCTGCCAAGATAATTTGATTGCACTATAGTTGCGCTGTTTTTCTAAGAACTTGTTCACACGCTTGTGTGTGCGTTGCTAAATTAAATAGCAAATTCAAATTCAAATTATCTTTATTTGTGAACACAGGTATTGAAATAAAGGTGTTATTCATACATTTTAGTTTAGCTCTATGTCCTACCAATAAAATTGGTGTACAAACATTTGATTTTTAGTAAAAAGCCTGGTTATATAGAATACAAAGTCAGGTTCAAGTAAATAATGAGAATTCAATGTAATATAAATCATTAATTAATCAATTACAATTTATTTTTCAGTCATGTCAACGGTAATTTATTTAAAAGGTAATGTCAAATTTTATAATACTGTAAATAATGTCAATTAAATATTAATCATTTATAAATCAATTAAAAATAAATTATAATTAAAAATAAATTATAACAAAGGGCTAGTAATGTCATATTTTATCATTTAAAAATTCTTCGATAGAGTAATACGTCTTATCTATTAGAAATGAATGCAATTTACTTTTAAATTTGCGGACATTATCTTCACTCCTTATACATTTTGGTAATTTATTATAGACCTTTGGAGCCATTACAAAAACACTGTCTCTGTATAATGCAGTACTAGATCCGACTGTAGCACTTAATAATTGTTTAATTAAAACATAAGTACCTATAAAGTTTTTTTTTCGCTGGACCCATTACAATGGTATTCGTCGACCGGTCGCTGTGGTGCGTAAAGGCTAGTGTCATCGTCCGATTTTTTTTTTCGATAACAAATTCGTATAGAAAATCCTCTTTTTCTGATTGCCTAATCAAGTTTCTGATTAGTTACATATTCTGCTATCCTATAAGGTACCTATACAGAAATACACTTAGAAAACGCTCGCAGTTCTAGACCCAGTATTCAACTGTTTCAGTTTCAAACTCTACGTACACGTGCCCTGAAGAAAGATCCCCAAGGGAATAAAAACATGACGCTTAGTACTAATTCAGTCGGCGACTCGTTATTACCGCACTAAATTAGTAATAATTACTTTTATCACCGCTGAACGCAGTAAGTGCCCATTAGGAATATGATATTCATAGTCTAAACGTACTTTGGTATTCTTATTTCCTTAAAATGTTTCTGTTTTTATGCAGTAAAGGGATATAAAATAAAACTAGACGACTTCTAAAACCTTAAACATCTACTTGTAATTCTAGGGTTAGTAATTATTGCCATATTATGGAAGAGCAAAGTCTCATAATACAGGCATTGTTTTCTGAAAAGGAGGCTCGAAAGACTAAACCTACCTTTAGCTTTAGTACCTAATCGTTTTTTTTTTTCTTATAAAACCAATTTGGTTAGATTAAGATCTTGATAAAAAATATTTGAGTTTATCGTAAAAGTCGCCTTTGCCACTGACTCCCGAAATTACTTACAAATTGTACTAAATTACGGGTACCATCTATCTGGCAGAAACTTGATGCTCCGAAATTTATTTGGCATACCACACTTGGCATATTCTTCTTTGAACGAATGTGTTTATGGCAGAACAATTATTTAATAGAATACTCATTTCGCAGAATGTTTAAATAGCTGAATTTTCAATGGCATACTTTTAAGATGGCAGAATTTTATTTGGTAGATTATTATAAGGTATAACGACCGTCTCGCGAAAGTATCCTTTATGGGCGGCATGGGCACCGGGCCGTAGGCCGACGAAGGAGGCCGGCGGAGGCCCGGCACTTCGGGGACAGAAGATATTAGTGTTATGTAATATGCGAGCGAAGCGAGCCCGCGTCATGGAGTACATGCGTTGCATGTATGAGTGACGTCATTATTATTATTAATAATAATAATAATAAATATTATTATTTTTGACATACCAACATTTAATGTTCTCAGGTAGAAATTTTAGCCGGGGTGAGCTGATAATAATTATTAATAATAATTATTATTATTGTTGCATGTTACACGTATGTATGAAATGAAATGCGTGCCAAAAGACGATTCTGATTATGAATTTTCGGCGAAATGATGGTTCTGGAAATGAAGTTTATGCTCAAAGATGATTCTGACTTACAAAATTATGCGTTTTGAATGTATGGTAAATGAGTGTATGCCAAATGATTTTCTGCGAAATGAAGTTTCTGCCATCCACTGTTATGCAAAACAAAATTCGGGTATAAAAAATTCTGCCAAAAAAGGTAGACCCCTAAATTACTTGTTACCAATGATAACAGATTTTGATATTCATTTCTTTCAATCATAAAAAGTGGTACAATACCTACTGTTTTGCTTCTAATTTCCGAATTATTTGTGTAGGCAGTTTTTCGATTACTTTTTTTATGGATCAAAGAAAATGAAAAGCAGTTGCCACAAAATGACTTTCATCAGAGAATTAATGATTGATTGTGAAAATGACAGATATTAAAAACTCTGGAGTGTTAACAAATAAAAGTGAGTCCCATTGATCTCCTATACCGAAAATATTTAAGTAAGTACTTACTTACGTCAGCAAGTTAATAGTGTTCTATTTGTTGAACTTACACGAAGTAGTATAAAGGGCTAAGAAGGAAGCCGTCGGGGCCGCGGATTTTTGTACTAGATGACGTGGCCTCGGCGCAAGGGCAAAGAAGGAACATGGGTTCGGTTTTTAGTCAGTAGAAGTCTGCCACTCCCTTCCGTTCCACCCAGAGCAAAAGAAGTCATAATTATGATGATTTCCCACCTTCCAAAAAAACAAGTAGTTTCAATTAAATTACAGAAAACTTAAACACAACTTATTTTTCGTCACTTTATAAAAGGTGAATAAATAGGGGATCGGACTGAGTCAAAAAAATATGATTCTGCTTAGTCCGTCAGTTAGATTATCGAAAAATATTGGATACGTGTTTTTTGTTTTAACGAATTAATGAAAATTGACGAAGATAAAAAGCGTCGTGACGTCACTTGTGGGTTAATAATGTACTGACATGTAACGTTTTGAGGAGTTCACGAGTTTTCGAAGCACTGTATCGTCTTAATTTTTTGTTAATGTGAAAAAAGAAAAAATAGGTGTTCAATATTTTTTGGAAATGTATCTGACGGACTAATTAGTTTTTTTTTTGTCCGATCCCCTATTGTCATCCTAATAATGGCAAGGAAAATAAATAATATTATTGTTCTGTATACATTATGCAACCACTTGTACCTAGTATTGTTTATATTTATTACAAGCAAGTAACGTTTGAATGAACAACAGTCCTAAGTTCATTAAATTAATATTAAATACTTTTTTGTTCTGATTTAAGTAAAAAAGTTGCGTAAATACTTTTTTGTGTCTCATCGATGATAAATGACATCAGATTCAAGTATGTTGAAAAAACATTGTGTTTGAGGAAAAGATCCTAAGTAATGGCCATTTTGTCTGTAGAATTAATAAAAACAGTTATCTATGTTCGTAGAAAAAAAAAACAAACATTATACTATTGTCTGTCTTCGGTAGGTCAGGAAACTATAGGCATTAATCAACATTGATTATGCATTAAAACGTCGACACTAGATAATATATACGTAAGAATGTAATTAATTATATTCAACGCTATTCTAAAAGTATCCATTTTCTGACGCAACTAAGTTTAAAATGAAAAAAAAATTGGCCAAAAATAACTCCAAACTTTGTTTTTCTTTTCCATTAATTACTGTCACCATTGT
This sequence comes from Diarsia mendica, assembly GCA_949316265.1. Taxonomy (NCBI): domain Eukaryota; kingdom Metazoa; phylum Arthropoda; class Insecta; order Lepidoptera; family Noctuidae; genus Diarsia; species Diarsia mendica. The sequence goes on along the minus strand of OX438904.1, from coordinate 20,938,121 downwards.
TCCGGAGAGATTCGAATTTCAAAGAAAGGATTCAAAAGTCTTGTAAAAAAATACTGACAAACTTACCCTCAATATTTTCTTCGTCCGTATCTGCCATAGTTATATTCATAACTAAACCAAAACTATTAAAACTGAACGAAAAACATAATAACAAACACAACACAGAACTAATTTCACTAAAAACTGACAAGAATAACACTTTTCAAACTCACGAAGTTCCGTAAGAAAATTCGTGGGAAAGCGCGCGACCTCCCCTCACGACGGAACGATGCAAACTGACGGTATGGCATGAATGAAAGAAAAACAAACAGTAATGCGCGGGAAAACAGTTCTCCTGTAATTTTGTATTTCGAACGGTTAATGTTTTTTTTATGCTTTGTTAATGTAGCATCTTTAGAGGCTGGCTTAGATGTAAAAGAGGTTTATTGTTTTTTTTTATTATTTGCGGTATTTACATGGGTAATACGAGTGGGTATAGTAAGATTTATTTATTGTTGTACTGTAAATAATATTGACTCAACAAGTTTACACAATTTACAATTAATTTTCACATTTTGTGTAGGTTGTTTATTAATGAGTAGAGGTGAACGAAGATTTGAATATGATTTTGGAGTTGATGTTATTGCGTTGGATACATCATTAAATTGTAATTTCTGAAGAAAGTGAATTGCTGGACAACTGAGAAAAACAGCCTTGTTACCTAAGCATGTCTTCGTAAAGTTACTAACTGCCGTGCGCAAAACTTTAAACTGCATGGACGTTTAAAGTACCTACTAGGAACTGTAAGCATCATTTTCCTGCGAGTGTGTGTGTGTGTGATAAAAAAACATAATTTAATAAAGTAGAATAAGGTAAACGTAAAGATCTCGCATAATTATTGTGTAATAAATGATAATAATATACAAAATAAGATTAGTTAATTCATACAAAAAAATATTCTACAAGATATTTTGAACTTTCAAACAAGACGACATTTAATCGCATCACCCGAACTTGCGACTATTTTTAACGCAAAAGACGTGGGAACGGATAACGCCGACGCGTTTTTATTTTAGTACCATCGTTTAGACGCGATTCCGATTTCTTTCTTTTCGGTCAACAATAACAGATTAACAAGAATGTTGCTTTTTTTAAGTTTCGTATAAAAATGTTGAAAATTTAAAGGAAGTCGTTTATGGTCATGACTGTAGTGAGGAGGTATGAAACGGATGTGACTAAAAAAGAGATGGATATAAATATTGATGGATGGAGAGGGAGAGGAAGACCATAGAAACGATGGATGGATTGTATGTGAAATGATAATAATATGAGGCTACAAATTAAATGCTCACCAAAAAAGATTTTTAGACCCTAGACTAAAGTAGGTACAGTAAAGTACCAAATAAAATATTTTAACTTCAAATAAAATAAACCCACTTTAAACCGAGGTGCTTAAAGCACAGCCAAAATAATTAGACACTCATCAGAATAATTGTACGTGTTGTATTTATATTCTTTTTGCCTACCAAAATGGATTAATGCTCACCAAATCTTGTTTCTCTGAAGTAGTAACATTAATACCCACATGAAATACAATATTGGTGTGGTGACATCTATTTAGCGATAATATAAAATATTTGGTCTGAAGTTAACTTTAAAGGCGTTTATAAATCTTTATGGTATAGAATAAAAAGGAAAATAGGTTCATTCCTACAATATTTTAGGAAACACAATTTGGTGAGCATTAATCCATTTTGGCCGGCATTTCAAATTGTTTGGTTGTAAAATATGTTCTTTTCTGGTAGGCGTTTAAACACAAGCCATAATACGATAGAGAAAAGAGTTCCGTTCATTAGTATTGAATTTCTGATTTTGATCTGTCTGTATTTTCCTGTTGACTATAAATAATATGACAGTGCATCAAGTGCATGACGTACTGTTCTTTTCTAAGCTTTTTTTAATGTTTTCCCGTAAAATTTAAATGATATCGTGTAGGTACCTACTTATTGTTGTAGAGCCAAATTATAAATAAATAAATGTATATAATATATGCGGTTGACTACAATATCTACCTGTTTATTAATTATATTAGTTACAATTATTCCAAGAAACAGCAATAGGTATACTTATTATTCATACGTATATTAATGTGTTGCACAATAGGAAATACCTTAATATTCCAATTACCTACCACTTTGATTTAAAACTGCGGTTTACAAAATTCTAGTAAATGTTTCTAATAAAGAAAACCAGCCAAGTTTGTGTTGGACTTGCACAGGGTTCCGCAACACCAAACAATATTTTAACACATATTCATAAGTCGGCACATAACCGCAAAACAATTTTTTTTTAGAATTTTTATCCTCTTACTTTACAAATAAAAAAATTAACTTAAATAATTTAAAACATTTTTTAAATGGTTACTTACTAGTCAATAAAAAGGTAGGTACAAAATTCTAAACAACATGAAAACATTCTTGCGACCTACGGGGCGTAACAAAACATCAAAGGACGTCCCGTCCATTCCAAACATGCCAAGAGCAGATACGTACGTAAAAAGTTGGCCATAGGCATGGCGGGTCACCAACACCCCGACTTGTTTACACACAAGCACTAGCATACGTGTGTGTATTATTGTTGACTGATGTGAGTGTAACATTAGGTACATCTCTACCTAACCCTTCCCGGATTACAGGTTTGATGTTAAGGTGGATGGATGTCAAGAGCCATTTAAAATAATAAAAAAATAAAAAAGGTATTGAAAAGCGGAGATTAAAGATGGTAGAATTATTTGCCTAAACTGCAAGGAAGCAAACATGTGGTTACACCTCCTTTTAAAATCACGAAATGATATTTTAGTACCAAAACGAAGCACAAAAAGAGAAAGATAGAAGAGAAAATTTTCCAGTTATTTTGGGGTTGGCTTTCAGGATAATAGGGTTGTTGACAAAAAAAAAAAACTAATTAGTCCGTCAGATAGATTTCCAAAAAATATTGAACACGTATTTTTTCTTTTTTCACGTAAGCAAAAGATGAAGACGATACAGTGCTTCGAAAAGTCGTCAAACGTCACAGGTTGGTCCATTTTTACCAGATTAGGACGTCAAAATTACCTCTCCATGGTCTTTGACAAGCTTTATTTTCGTCAATTTTTATTAATTTGTTAAATAAAACAAAAAACACGTATCCAATATTTTTCGATAATCTAACTGACGGACTAAACAGAATCATATTTTTTTTAGTCAGTCAACTACCCTGTACTTTACATGGAGCGACAGCATATCTGACTAAAAATTGAGTGTAATTAACCTCTATGACAGAAAACAAGACTTGTTGCTTCATCCTAAACCCTGGCAAAAAGCCAAAGAAAAAAGCAAAATTAAAAATTTTGAAAAAACCCACGACTGTTAAAAATTAATTGAAAAAAGTATAAAATAACATAAAACACCCACCTTAAAAACACCCAAGAATGTCCGTCGGGGGCTGCCATTAAATGAACTAGTTTTGCAATGTTCAGCTCCCGACGGGCATTCTTGGGTGTTTTTAAGGTGGGTGTTTTATGTTATTTTATACTTTTTTCAATTAATTTTTAACAGTCGTGGGTTTTTTCAAAATTTTTAATTTTGCTTTTTATTTTAAACTTTTTACTTTTATTTTTTTTATCTAAGAACATGCACCAATTAAACCTAAACCCACAACTGAAAACTGAATCAAAAACGGACTTGTAGTTTTGGAGAAAAATGGCACCTTTGATTTGCACAAAAAATGTTTGCTGCAGCGCCCCCTGGTGAGTTGTCACCGTAACACCTATCTAAGGACATGCACCAATCAAACCCGAACCGATAACTGAAAACTGCATCAAAATCGGACTAGTAGTTTTGGAGAAAAATGGCAACATGTATTTGCACAAACACACAAACAAACAAACACACAAACAACCTCTCACCCCAAACGCATATACCGTCTCCGTTCCGTCGTGGGTAATAAATAAGAAATACTAGAAGTGATCACTTCGAACAGCAATTTATTAATTTGTTTAGAATAGTTGTTGGAAATTGTTTGTAAACAAGACAAGAATGTTTATTCGGAAAATAGTAATGTACGGGTGGTTGACCGGATCTATAGGAAGTAACCCACTTCGAAGTTCTCGGAAATTAGTAATTTTTTTGTGTAAGTTGTTTCTTTTCTTATCTTGTCCCAAGCCGTTTTAGCTCACTTACAGGCCATTTTTTTCCCCTCCCGCTATTTGGCAGAACGGAAGTGAGTGTCAGACTTCTACTGACTAAAAACCACCCATGTTCCTTCTTAGTCCTTTTTTTTTTTTTTTTGGTGGGTGGAAAATCATCGAATAACCCCCCCCCCCGCTCTTGAGCAGAGCGAAGGGGAGTGTCAGACTTGTACTGACTAAAAACTAAACCCATGTTCCTTCTTCTTCGCCCTTGTGTCGGAGCCGCGGTTCCTTCTTAGTCCTTGTGCCACTTATATACGATTAGCTTTAGCTTAGCCTTGTGGCTAGAGATAATTATTATACGTTGCTCTCAAAATGTCACTTAACTAACAGAATCCCGTCATATTAAATTCACAAATTTTCAATTCCGAAAAACCAGGAATCTATTCGTAGACTATACTAGAAATACACATTTATATTTCATAAATCACGATAATTATTCACATTCATAGTCCCTTGAAATATACGGAGTATTTCAACCATTTATTATTGGCATACGCACGAGAGACCAATCAAGGTACACCGAACTAGTTTAAGAGGATCTCTTACTGTACGGGAAACTTGTACTAAACGAGGTCATGTTGTACTGGAAATGTATAGTTTGATGTGGTGCCGTTTGTACTGCCTACTAGTTATTTCATCACGATGAGATATTGTTATTGTTTTCTTTGTGAGCTTGTATTAATTTTGTTAAAACAATCTTATAATATAAATAAATTAGTTAGAGCTAATTGTTGCAAGTTCTCTTTTTTGTTTAAGAAATTAATGATTTATGAAGACTAAGATTTGTATGCTAAAAGGATTTATGAAATTATTGATAAACTATTTAACTTAATTTGTAAAATATTGACCTTTTTCTAGAGCCTTATAGAGTTCAAATAAAATATAAAACCTTCAGTGAGGAAGAGTTTTAAATATGTGATTAACGGGTCCGCACCAAGTTTATTCAATAAAATGATTCAAAGAAATCATTTCTGTTATCGCTAACATTTCACTGCATACTGAAATGAAATCTAAGAAAACCTAGTGATCAATCACTTGTGTTGTCTATAACATCTGTCACTAAACTATCTATTTCCGTATACGACAGACGAGCCGCATCAGTCTCCATAGGTACTATCAAGATCAATCTCGTCGCACCAGTTATAATAATAACCACAGCGAGCCGATAGGTAATAATAATAAATTAATTATAGGATAAACAGCTCATGGCCTTGAGGAATTTTCAGGGTTCTTCGATATGTATCCGAAGTCTGGAGTTTATAGGAAGATTTGTAAATGGATTGTGGGATTATTAAATTGGGTGATGAATCACACAACGGGCGCATATTATTTCCGCATTTTTGTTTCGGGGTATGGCAGAGCCGTACGATAAGGTAAGGCAAGGTACGACCGCACAAGGTCAAAATCATTTTAGTTTTATAGTGCTTATGTAATAGGGTGCGAGCCTATTGCTATCAATCGGGCACAATTTCCGACTCCGTGGCTGCTACTGAGAAGTTCTTAATGGAAAAACCGACTTCAAAAAAACAAAACACGAAAAAGTGAAAAATAAACTTTAGAAGAAAAATCAGTTTCTGAAGTCGGTGAGTTTTGGTTGTGCGATTTCATTTTTTTGCCACCGACTTCAGAAATTGATGTCTTCTAAAGTTTATTTTTCACTTTTACGTGTTTTTTTTTGAAGTGAAAACTTCTTTAGCGGCGTTGAGCACTTTGGGAAATTGTTCTGTGATGGGTATAAAATCTTAAACTCGCGTCAGGACACGTGACCACGTGACCCTGATCGAAAAACGTCAGGACACGTGACCACGTGACCCTGATCGAAAAAGCGTAAGACGGATGGAGAGTAGACAGCTATCCCCTCTCTACGGCGCGGCGAAAATGTATGCCTGGGCCTACTGTTTCGTTTAGGCAGCGCAGGGCGCTTAATAATAATAATAATTATTATTAATAATAATATAATTAATAATAATAATAATAATAAAATTAATAATAATAATAATATAATTAATAATAATAATAATATAATTATTAATAATAATTAATAATAATAATAATTAATAATAATAATGATGACAGCTGTCAAAATTGAAACAGCTATATCTCGGAAACTATCGACCTTAGACTAGTTGTGTGTAGGGACAATAGGGTAGTCGACCGACTAAAAAAAATATGATTCTGTTTAGTCCGTCAGTCAGATTATTGAAAAATATTGGATACGTGTTTTTTGGTTTATCAAATTAATAAAAATTGACGAAAATAAAGCTTGTCAAAGACCATGGAGAGGGGGCGTTTGACGTCATAGTTAGGTAAAATTGGACCAAGCTGTGACGTTTCACGACTTTTCGAAGCACTGTATCGTCTTCATTTTTTGTTTACGTGAAAAAAGAAAAAATACGTGTTCAATATTTTTTGGAAATCTATCTGACGGACTAATTAGTTTTTTTTTGTCGACTACCCTATTGATAGGTCTCAATGAGATCTACATTTCGGATGACAGCTGTCAAAATTGAAACGGCTATATCTCGGAAACTATCGACCTTAGACTAGTTGTGTGTAGGGACAAGTGATAGGTCTCAATGAGATCTACATTTCAGATGACAGCTGTCAAAATTGAAACGGCTATATCTCGGAAACTATCGACCTTAGACTAGTTGTGTGTAGGGACAAGTGATAGGTCTCAATGAGATCTACATTTCGGATGACAGCTGTCAAAATTGAAACAGCTATATCTCGGAAACTATCGACCTTAGACTAGTTGTGTGTAGGGACAAGTGATAGGTCTCAATGAGATCTACATTTCGGATGACAGCTGTCAAAATTGAAACGGCTATATCTCGGAAACTATCGACCTAAGACTAGTTGTGTGTAGGGACAAGTGATAGGTCTCAATGAGATCTACATTTCGGATGACAGCTGTCAAAATTGAAACGGCTATATCTCGGAAACTATCGACCTTAGACTAGTTGTGTGTAGGGACAAGTGATAGGTCTCAATGAGATCTACATTTCAGATGACAGCTGTCAAAATTGAAACGGCTATATCTCGGAAACTATCGACCTTAGACTAGTTGTGTGTAGGGACAAGTGATAGGTCTCAATGAGATCTACATTTCGGATGACAGCTGTCAAAATTGAAACAGCTATATCTCGGAAACTATCGACCTTAGACTAGTTGTGTGTAGGGACAAGTGATAGATCTCAATGAGATCTACATTTCGGATGACAGCTGTCAAAATTGAAACGGATATATCTCGGAAACTATCGATCTTAGACTAGTCGTGTGGGAGTTGGACATTTTGACCCTGAACGTTAACGATGTCGACTGTACAGTCAATAAAATACAAAAATAATTTATTTTGAACTAGACTGTACAATGTTTTTATGATGCTTAATCGGAGGCATGGGAAAAAATATTCCCGCTCCTCCTACCAATCGGAGTTCCGATCGGAGGACAGGGAAAGACAAAATAAATGGGTTAGCATAGTTATGGCGGAATAATTGAATTTTTAAATAATGAATTTGGTTTAACTATGTCGAATGATCGCAATCTTAGCACAACGAAATACAAAACTACTATTGATGCGGTCTTTATTAGACATTTAAATAGGTTCGAATCAAAACTGTTCGTTTCTTACTTCAGCTACCATAAACCTATCGTATCAGTTTTAGAGATTGGCGATGATAGTTCTGGTAATGATGATGGTGAAAAAGTCGTTGAAATTATGGATGAAAGTTGATTTTTCGGAGAGATAAACTTTTTAATGTAAAATAATTGTAATAGTTTTAAAGTGTTAAATTTTTAATGTAATATAAATTGTCATGTTTGTGTACGATAGCGCAATAAATCAATATTGTATTCTACCACATAAATGATAGTACTTTTATACTGTTAAAGCAATTGGTGCAAAATTATTCCCTAACCATTCCAAAATATCAAACATGCTCAACGTTAATAATCAAGTTTTCACTTCTGCCGGCACTCCCGGAGTGCAACCCGTCTTTTTTTTTTTTTAAGTCGGTTTTATTTTTCACTTTTTAGTGGTTCACGTGTTCATGAGTCATAATGTGGACAATGTAGTTTTATTTTTGAGTTTTGTTGATTTTTCAAAAACCGCTTGTCCGATTTCGATAAAAAGAAATATAGGACCATTTGGGAAGTACTTATACCCTTTCCAACATAAAAATAATTTTGCAAATCGGTTAGCAAGTGACGGAGTTATGCCCGAACAAACATAAAAATAATTAAATAATACAAACATTCGAATTGAGAACCTCCTTCTTTTTTTAGAAGTCGGTTAAAAAACCCAATAACACTTTGCTCGACCCGGGAATCAAACTCAGGACCTCATGCTCAGCAGTTGCGCTTGCGACTACTAGACCAATGAGGCAGTTTAAGTGTCTAGTGTCAAAGCCCCTTCAACTCCTTTAAAATCATCCAAGGCCTAAAAATAGCCACGTCAAGAAATGATCGGCTTCAAAACTTTGTTCTTTTAATTGAACTAAAATTAAGAACACTTAACAATTGATTGATTGATCTAAATTGGTTGATCAACAGTTCACGAAGATGATTGCAGACATCAATCAGTCCGGCGTTAACCTTTGTCTTGTCGAAGTCTTGAAAGACGTTTGTTGCTGATGAAAAGTTTGTTTGGACAAAATAATATTGAGGGTAGATTTTATATCCCTCTAACTCGAAAACGACACAACGTATAAAATTTTTAAATCAAAATTTTTAAATTTTTAAAAGCAAGTAGGGAATTCTCTACAATTTTGATCATAAATACAAATAGCGAAAAACGCATAGGATACAAGCTATTTGCAAAAAAACGATTTTTGTGATCTTTGTCCTTAGATTTTAATAGTTTTGAGACAAATTTTAGGATGTCAAATTACAAGTTTATACGAGTTTGTAGGTGGGTATCTCAAATTCCGAGATTCTTACCTAAGTTTGACTTACTTGACTGGACTATAAGCTATTAGATTAGATATATAAAGGCTGTACGCTTTCATTCGTTTCCCTTAAGCGCGTTAGATAGCGTTGACGTCGAATTAGAAGTCGCTATGGTCTCGTTACACGGCCGGGTATAAGATAAGGGGTGCATTCAAGCTACCGGCACAAACAGTGTGTCACACTATAAGGTGTGAACTTCACTAATTGAAGATTTGGTTAATTTTTAGACAAGTCGAACTTGGTATGTCTCTCTCAAATCTCCGAATTTGCGGCCTTAGATGTCACAGTGACAAACACAATCCTCTTGTCATTACCATTCAGGGCCCTAATCATTTACACTCAAACGCCATTGACAATCCTCAGTTAAAAAAACGTATTATAAAGCTCGTAAAATTAACCTAAATAAAGCTACTTAGTACTAAGCAGAGTGTGCTGCATGCTGCATCCATCAAGATTGCTGTAACAATTTATCTAAATATTTGCTCTCAACTCAATTTGCTGTTCGCTAACTCTGTTAACTAACGAAGCATAATACTTATCTTGGCTAGATATATTCGAGCTGACTGAAATTGTAGGTAGGTAGATGTGTATCTTCCCACATCTTAACTCTGAAATAGTGGTAACTTTTATATACTGTGCAGGTAGTAATGGTTTCGCTCCAAACTCGTAAGTACATAGAAGATACTTTTAGTAAATAAAGTACACTTTCTAAAAGTGTACTTAGTGCTTACTTGAAGTATGGTCATGGTCTCTTTATGAAAGTAGCACTGGTGACTGAAAGTTTTGAGAAAATAATAAGACCGATTTTAAAGGATATATTGTGAATTTGAATGACTTATAAGAGTAGGGGGAGAACAAAGAAACGATGGATGAACTGTGTGAATGATGATACGGCTAGAAAGGGAGTATGACAAGGCATCCATACTTCCATACTAATATTATAAATGCGAAAGTAACTCTGTCTGTCTGTTACTCTTTCACGCCTAAACTACTGAACTGATTTGTGTGAAATTTGGTACAGACATAGTTTGGAACTTGAGAAAGGACATAGGATAGTTTTTTTATTTTTTATTTTTTCGCGAGATAAACCAAAAATCTGCCGGAAGTCACTACTCCACGCGAACGAAGTCGCGGGCAAAAGCTAGTAGAAAATAATGTCGGGTCTGGTCAATAATACGGATATAAAATAAATCACAAGCGCGCGCCATCGCGCGATCGATACCAGTCTACTTACAAAGTGCATCTAGCGAGGACGACAGGCAGCGCCTGATTGCAGCGAATGAAGTCATTATCATCATGATCATCAGCCAATAAGGTTCCCACTGCAGGGACTTAGGGTCTCTAGAAGAGGGATGGGCTATAATCCACCACGCGTACCCAGTGCGGGTTGGTGAAGTGAAGAGTGCAGTTGTGTGGTTTGGGTTTGTGAGTTTCAATGTTTGTAAGAAACGCACCCACGACACAGGAGAAATTCCTAGTATGGAGCAACATTTTTTTTTTTAACAAAAAACTGTACTTGGCGAAAAGTGGGTGAACCATTAGGTACACACGGCTACACATCAAGCTATACAAAACCAGTATAATCTGATCGTTCATTGTGCAAAAAGATCTAGTCAAGTGAGGCCAAGATTAACTGGTTTTGTATAGCTTGATGTGTAGCCGTGTGTACAACAACCTCACATTTCGCTTAACCCTTCGGGAATTACAGGCGTGATTATGTTATATTTATGTAATTGGTTTCTTTAATAAAAACAATGTATCGAAACCAGTATGTTTTACGACGAAATTCATTTTTGCCCACAAGATTTTTGAGTCTAACAGAAAAAATGTGACAGGTAGCTATGATATTGTATTTTATGTACCTACACTTTACAAATTACAGGTACACAAGGTAACAAACCAAAGAGGTCTGTAAATGACAGCCGGGACCAACAGCTTCACGTGCTTTTCTTTTTTTAAGACATAATGCAATCCTGAAAAGCGACTAGCATCAACACTTTGGCAAAGTTCATTGAACCTCTTACCTCGGTACAATTTCATTTTCAAACTTCAATTAATATATACGCTTGGTAGGTATGCTTTTCCAAGAACACAATCATGTTGTATATTTTAAAATGAAATAGAGTAACTTTTACAAAGTAACCGCCAACGATGATGGCATTTGGTTTCACTCGTATAAATAAGAAAAGTATCGCGCTCTCAGAATCTAATTTTGTCAGAAATAGGGGGGATGAACTTGATATGAAAAGCGTAGAAATATGTAATCTTGTTACTTCAGATATGTCGTTCCCCAGTAGGAGGGAAATAAATGGATTGTTATCATATTTGTTGTAACAGAAAAACTGAAAGAGAAGAATTCTATGTAGTGCCCATCAAGCCTAGGGCTCTATAATTATAAATCTATATTTTTTTTAACTCGAAGAACTTTGACAGTCGTTACAGGTAGTCAGTGGGCGGAAAGGCTGACAACCAGCCTTATCAAGGTGTTTCGTATTACTCTGTATCGTATCATATTGTACTAACTAGGGTGTTTAGGTCAGATAGGCAGCCGCTCTCCCTGCCTCCCGCACGAGCGAGCCGACCCCGATATACCCAGTTAGGAAAAGGCCAGGCAGATAATGATTTAATAATATCTATGTGTATAACTAGGAACTTATCCTCTGTTAGTCGCCCTAAAATATACGTAGCCTCCCACCAGCTGGCCCGACGACATCATTTGAATCGCGGTGGCTGCAGAATCAGCAAATTTACCGACTTCTTCCATTCTTACTGTTATGAACGAATGTCAGATTGTTTACTAGCAATAATAATAATATGTATAATCAATTGGCATATTGGAATATCCACCATAAAGCAAGTTTTCTGTCCGGAGTCTATTTTAAAAACTTCCTTGCCATGGCAATCCATGGTGGAATTTACGGCTTCGGCCGTCTACGAAACCGTAGTTTCGTAACTGGTTTCGATGAAGGAATGATTTGTCCTTGTACGTAACTGGTTTCGATGGAGGACATTGACTGCTTACTAATCAAAACACCAGGTTGTTCCGAAAAATTCATAGTGGCAATATCCAATTTAATTTATTTTCAACGGCACGATTGGCGCGGTGGTTCAAGCAGCTGATTGCTGCGTTACGTGTCGCGGGTTTTGTATGGCCTACAGCTAATTGTTTCGGGTCTGGGTATTTGTGTACGTGAGTTTAAATATTTGTGAATGCACCCACGATACAGGAGAAATTCCTAAGGTGGGGAAAGGATTTAAATAAAAAAACACAACCAATAGACCAAGACGTAACAGTACTGTTGTTAAAACATACAAATGGGGCAACACAGGTTTTTTTTTTTTAAATCAGGGACTTTTCCAAATCAAGTAAAAGAAACACTTATTCGCACGTTGAAATAGAACCGCAAATCAACACTGATTATAATTCAAGAAGGTTAGTTAAGAAGCAGTAGGTACTTAAAGAATAGTGGCAAACGCTCGAACAAATTTTTGTTGACATTTTTTTTTTGCGTCAGCCTATGGAAAAAATATATTTGTATAGAGTTTGAATTCCTGAACAGTTTTGTCCTCAGTTATATTTTTATAGGTACGCCAGAATTAAAGATATTCCTGTTTAACCCTTTACCGCATACAGACCCATATTTGGTACACGTCAATTACTGATTGAAATATTCGGATCCACTCCACCTTTCTTGCCAGTCATGATTTTTTTGTATTGAGTATAGTGTTTCCGAACACATAATTACAAAAGTTTTTCCCATCATACCCTCACATTGCTTATTATTCAGTTCAAAGTTGAAAATACGAGTTAAAGTGCGTTTTTGAGATTTCGGATCGGAAGAAAAATCATTTCTGTGAAGTTTATGGAGTAATAAATCCAATTTTTAGTAAATTTTGAAGAAGAACGTTCTTTTTGCATAAAACCAGCAAAAAATTTAAGTATAATCAACTAAAAGACAGTTTTTTATCCATTCAAACATTGTTCCAAATTTGGGACACCATGCACTTATGGTAAATTTTCCTTGGCAAATTTGGTACAGTATGCAGTAAGGTAGTTTTTTGTGTATGGTCAAATTTGATACAGTATGCAGTAAGGTAGACTACACATATGTTGTTGTTAAGTTGTAACGTTTTGTAGGCATAATCACCACATGTAGTGGCAGATATTTTAAGTACACTTAGTATGCTTACTTACCGACTCGACTGACTTATCTATTTTTTATTATTTGCTAGACAACACAAAGACTCGTGGGCGAAAAATTAACGTTATTCCTGACGAGAGCGATGAAGAATATTTATCAGACGAAGATGGTCAGGATGAGGTTGCTCGACCTTTACATGCTCTGTGTCGGATTGCCGTCCCATCGGACTCTGAGAGAAAAGGGAACAGAGAGTGCACTTTTTGTGCTTGCGCACACACTTTTGCACTATAATATCTCCCGCATTGGCATGTCATGTTCACAAAAATCACACGTGAAGTTTAGCAAATGCAGAGTTCACTTATGTTTTAATAAGGATAGAAACTGTTTTCAAAGTTTTCATACACAATGATGAACAAATTTTCAGGCAATTTTTTATTTCTTTTACTCATAATAATCTCATTATTAGGTAAAATACGGCATTTTAAAATACTTTAGAAGTTTATATTAAAAGATCTTTTAATAAAGTTGATTTCTGTAAAAAATATTATCTTTCTATTAATTCAAACAAACACTTTGCAAAAACAGTGAAAGTTATTGCAGCAGACATACATACTTTTTATTACAAAATACATACATAAATATACACTCTTTTAAAACCCTTAATGCATATTGTACCATTTTCGACCAGTCAGCTAAAAGCTACGTTACTGCATGGTGTCCCAAATATGGTGCATTGATGTTTTTGGGACTTTTCTCGGTTTTCCAAGTGTTTTTATTTTTTTTCTCATTTTTCCTATGTTATAAAAAATATATTTAACCATGTAAATTAATTTGAGCTAAATCTAAAAATCCATGCGGTAAAGGGTTAAAGTTTTAGAGGTTATGTTGTATTAACAATGGACTAATCGAAAAAGAACTATAGAAATACAAAATAAACTACGGACGTTTTCAGAATGTTATAGCCCGGTGTCGGTCGCAAGCTGAGCGGACCCATTAATGACTTCTTTTACCTACCTCGCAATAGAAAACTGCTTACGTGTGTGTTTCCACAAACACCAACAAAGAGTCGAGCGGAAACGAGTAAAAATGAGCTTGCTCTGCTACGCCAGATTAAAGATATTCCTGTTTAAAGTTTTAGAGGTTATGTCGTACAAACAACGGACTAATCACCCTACTTACCCTTTAAATATAGATAGAAATGCATTTACACATTATAAACTACGGACTACCGTATTCAGAATACTAAGTCCAACCGATGCAAGATACCGCGGCCTCGACATAAAGGGCTAAGAAGGAACATGGGTGGTTTTTAGTCAGTAGAAGTCTGACACTCCTTTTCGCTGTCCAAGAGCGGGAGGGGTTATTTGTTGATTTCCCAACCACCCCAAAAAAAAAGGTTTACCTACCCTTACGGCCTTACCATTTTAGTAGATACAGAAAAACACGTTTAACACAATTTATTTATTTAGAATAGGTACACCAATAGTATGCACATTTCACAATCATTCATGACAATATGCAGGCTAGGGATGTTAAGGTATCAATTGCATAACTCTCATATGTAAAATAAAGCTATATCATCGTAAAGTTATAGAAATAAAATGTGGAATAGAAAACTAAAGATCTTTGCTATTCGTCTATAATTGGCTAACTCCACAACTTGTGTTGGCTCAGGTTGGGTTGATGCATCAGCATCAGGCTGGATTACATTTTCTTGTGGTTGCACATCGTCAGTTGTGTCTAGCTGAGGACTACTTTCATCTTGACTATTCATACATAGGACTTCTCTTCTTGTGCGTCAAACACGTTGTATAATGCTTGTTGACAATTGAAATGTCTTTTATCTTACAAAGGTTTATTACATGCCAATATTAAAAGCATAGCTAAGTCAAAAGTTGTAAAGTCAAGTCAGATAGAAAAAATAAATTAAGCTATGATTATTTATTATCACCTGTAATCTAGTCAATTGAGATCATAATTATGATGATTTTTTTTGCAGCGATTGATAGGCCTTAAGCTTGATTTGATAAAACTAAGTAAATTATTTCGTCGGTATCTATCACGGTGACTTAAGTAGACGCTTATTAATTCCATCAGCTATAATATAGCCACTGTTCTTTACTTAATAATAAATAATGAGTTTATTATATTACTTACTGCTTCTCTATAAGGTTAGCCACAATAGAATTAGTCAAATTAAATCGCCCAGTAATATGGGTCTCCTGTACTTAATGGTATCATTTCTATATTATTATGTAACGGTTACCGGATATGGAAGTGTTAATAGTGTGTTAGGCTCTTAATTACTCTTACAATTTGTTGATAGACTGGGTCGGTAGATCTTATTAGGAAACCTTGATTAGGTCTCGAGTTTGATTTCCAGATCAGGCTAAGTATTATATTGTTTTTTTCCATCAGGTTTTTTTTTTGTGTTGCAGTTATGTTGTCCCTAGTTTATGGCAATAGGGTCGCCCTATGTACCTAATAGGTACATAGGACTGGCGAAATGTGAGTGTACATTTGGATACACCTCTGCCTAACCCTTCGGGTATTCAAACTCAAACTCAAGTCGTTTATTTCAATTAAGCCATTACAGGCACTTTTGAATGTCAGAAGGACGGAAGAAGAACGAAACTACGATATAGTACCCCATAGTTTGTGGGGCTACCACATTTACCCTCCAGGGCAGAGACATCTATGAATCTCCGCCTGAACAGGTTTTCCTTGTTTCGACCGACCTGTGTCCGGAGTCTTATTTAAAGACTTTGAGATCTTCCTGGAACAATATACCTATGCCAATTGGTCGCAAATAAGACAAGATGGATGAATTATGTGAGGAATGATATGAAAAAGAAAGGACTGAAAGGAGCAAATGTCACCGTGACGTCTAACAGGGAAGAATGGAAAAAGAAAATGTGTTGCGCCGACCTCAAATAGAATAGTATACTCGTAAAGCCGCCTTTTCACTATGGGATGTAATATTCCTTCAAATGACCTCTAAATATCGCTCGCATACATTTTGTAGTTTGGCATGTAATATACATTATAGCACAGTGTGAACGGTCACGTACAAAATGTAGGCGAGCGATATTTAGAGGTCATTTGAAGGAATATTACATCCCATAGTGAAAAGGCGGCTTAAGGGCAGGAAAATAATGGTGGCGTTATGAATGAATACGGTCCGTATTTAGCAACACCTATTCGTCCATCACACACAGATGACCCCGAAATAGCGCAGACATAAGGTCCGTTTTATACAATGCGTTTTGTTTCGTAAGTAGGTCTTTGTGTCGATTCAGTCCGGAATATAGAATCCCAATCAATTCAGTACGTTTCATAAGTTATGTTAGTAACAGAATATGTATCGGCTAAGCTCCCTTCCCTCCCTCCTCTATATATAAATAAAAAGAGAAGTCCTGACTGACTGACTGACTGACTCATCAACGCCCAGCCCAAACCCTTGGACCTAGAAAGCTGAAATTTTGCATAGAGGTTAACTTTATAATGTAGACAAGGAATAAGGAAGGATTTTTCGAAATTCAACCCCTAAGGGAGTTAAATAGGGGATGAAAATTTGTATGGAAAATCGTCATGTTCAAGCGGGCGAAGCCGCAGGCAAAAGCTAATAAATAATAAGGTTATTTTAATATGATTGTCATTTTAATAAGTGAGAGGTGAGAATGTATCCTCTTCCCGTTGGGGCTGCAGGTTGTTCGAAAGAGATACCGCGGTCTCGGCACAAAGGGCTAAGAAGGAACATGGGTGGTTTTTAGTCAGTAGAAGTCTGACACTCCCTTCCGCTCTGCCCAGAGCGGGAAGGGTTCTTTAATGATTTCCCAGGCCCCAAAAAAAAAGGATGTATTCCCTTTTACAATTAAATAGTATAGAACAGAAATTATTTATATTCTATTCATGTTGCTTTCTGGTAACGGCAAAGTTAGTTTTTGCTATATTTATAAGTCTCGTTTGACTCCGTATTTCGGTGTTTTTCACGCGGTCGTAGAAGGGGATGCACAGCACAGATAGTTCCATAGCTCTCTGAGTGATTTGCGTGCTTGTTGCGTACACGAACTCGTTTATATAATGTTTAAGCCATAGGTAAGTATAAGTATCTCTTACGAACAACTCGCAGCCCCGATGGGAGCCTTAAGCATGACACAAATCCATACTCCGGGATACTTCTGACAAATTCCTCATGTAATACCCAATGTTACCCTTGCCTAACCAGGTAAGCAAACCTAGGACCATACTCAACAGTCACGGTTGCGATCCCTGACCAATCAACAAATCAGTTTTCGAGTTTAACCGTAAAGTTAAAAGGCCTACATCGAATGATCGAACACACAATTGACTACCGGCCCATCCTGTACAACCACATACACCTTTCAGGATTTAATTGAATCAAATGCTAGAACTGTGCAGGTGGCTACATACTGGTCTGGCACAGCAGTTTGAGCTCATCGACAGGTAAAGAAGAAGATCCAACAAAAAACTAATTGATTACATATCCCATCAGTGGTCGTAAATTTTCCGCCGACGTCGTTGTACCGAATACTTTCGTGTTTAGCTCGTGAGTCTGGTTTCATTATCAGTAGAGCCGTATTTATTAGACAGCTCATAAGGGGTCGAGCCCTGTAATACTTTGTGATAGCTTGCAGTGTTTGTGCATGATACTGATTGCTGAAATAAATTGGGAAAGGCTCAGAATGTACAAGGGACTAATATGTTACGCATCGTAAGGTTTATTTTTGACTAGCTTTTGCCAGCGGCTTCGCCCGCGTGAAAATGACGATTTTCCATACAAACTTTCATCCCCTATTTAACTCCCTTAGGGGTTGAATTTCGAAACATCCTTCCTAATTCCTTGTCTACATAATAAAAGGAACCTCTGTGCAAAATTTCAGCTTTCTAGATCCAAGGGTTTGGGCTGGGCGTTGATGAGTCAGTCAGTCAGTCAGGACTTCTCTTTTTATTTATATAGAAGATAGATAGATAAGCCCTTTCTTTTGAAGACAGTTCAAAGAGGTGCCTAGCTAGGCTGCGTTTGGCTAGGTAGGTTAACGTAAAGACCAGCCCGGCTGTTATTTAAAGATCTTCGACAGTACTGACAACCAGTCTTACCAAGGTGTATCACATTACTATTACCTAATTGGGTTCTGGAGGTCAGATAGACAGTTTCTCCGTGGTAGGTACTGGTATTCAGCTCCATCCAGTTAGACTGAAGGCCGACCCCAACATACATGGAGAATGTCTAGGCCGATGATATTTCATAATATATTTGTAATTTAACCGAGTTAGCTTCTGAATCGTGTAATTCTACGAAATACACATTAGTACACATGTCTTAATGGATTATCCTCAGAGGTATACCTACCAACATAATATCATACGCATGAATAAAATGTGTAATTTCACCGACAAATGCCAGGCAATTTTGTACTGTAGGTAATAGAGATACATATTTTTATGAAGACTTACCTACTTATTTATAATACCTACCTAATACTTTTTTGTAAGTTAACAATATTCATGTTTGTAACTAAGAAGAAATCTCTATGATACACGGGGTGGAATTGAACGGGACACTGACACACAAACGGGCAGCAAGCGTTTGCATGTCGATGTCGCATACAACCTGTGTATTCAGTCGTACTTAGATGAATATAGTGTCAAAAAAATTTAATAATGAAACTTCATAGACATCATCTCAACATGATGAAGCGAACAAAATATTATTCAATTGGTCATCTTTAAAATTAAATAAACTCCGAACACAGGTTGGCTGAAGCAATTGGTTATGGACAGCAGCAAAAACACAATCTGATTGAAATAGGAATGCTATGTTAGGATGTTATTCGTACACAACCCCGCTGCGGTCTGATCCGCCCGTTCAGGCGGAGTGGGGTATGTGAAAGTATACCTCGCGGAGAGGCGCGTCCGCGCGGATAGGTGGTGAGCAAAGCTCTTCCGCGCAGAGAGGGGGTGAACAAAGCTCTTCCACGCTGAGAGGTGGAGAGCGCCGCTCGTCGGCGTGGAAAGGTGATGAACAAAGCTCTTCCGCGTGGAGAGGCGGTGAGCACCGCTTGTCCGCGCGGAGAGATGGTGAACAAAGCTCTTCCGCGTGAAGAGGCGTTGAGCACCGCTCGTCCGCACGGAGAGGTGGTGAACAAAGCTCTTCTGCGTGGATAGGCGGTGAGCACTGCTCGACCGCGCTGAGAGATGGTGAAACAAGCTGTTCCTCGCCGAGAGGCGGTAAGGGCAGCTCGTCCGCGCGGAGAGCCGGTATGGGCCGCTCGTCCGCGCGGAGAGGTGGTGAGCAAAGCTCATCCGCACGAAGAGGCGGTGAGTGACGGATTTCATGCAAGCCACAGTGACTTATAGAACCACACAGAAGAATGTAGATAAGTGTCTGCTCTTATAATTATTACCCGGAACAAACAAGGCCCTTCACAGTCATTCTCCACACCCATCATTACAAAGTTATTGACATGCAACAATTGAAGGAGGTATAATAATATGTTATACAGTATGTATTTAGTGTCATTCATACAGTCACGCGCTTCACTAATTAGAAAATTATTCTGACTCATTAAACAGTTAAATACTTGCAATCATTGTCTTTATTTTATACCGGAGTATTGTTTCCTTTTCGCCTTTTTGAAGATAATTATGATGATGTTTTCGTGTAATTTGGTTTACCTTTATGTACTTGATATTATTTTTCATAAGTATTTTTGTTTTTCTTTTTTTCAAAACAGTAGATACTTGAATATTTAAGTAAATACCTGTTGACAAACTTATCCTTAACTTAAAAATTCATTACTCCTCCTTTTTTTCATCGGTTCAAAATATTGCAAATAAAAAGAGTGTCTACTGGAGTTTCTTACACATTCTGCTCCATAAGAAACCTTTCATCATCATCATTAGCCTATAATTGTTCCCACTGCGTGGACTCAGGCCTCCTCTCTAGGAGAGGGATGACCTATAATCCACCACGCGGGCCCAGTGCGGATTGGTAGATGTCGCATATCTATCATATCGAATTTTTGGTTCAAGAAACCTTTGCGAAACTTAAATTAAAATAATAATTCTGTCTTTGTCGGTTGTCATAAATGGGCTAATTTGTTTTACACTTCGTATTGTGAATGCAATATTGGGTAAAACTCAATAAAACTTATTTCACCCACCCTCTATATTTACTGAATAAATAAATCAGTCAACCCAAGTTAATAATTATCCACTACTGGACCTAAACTGATTGAAAAATTGGTGTGAAATAAAATTATACAACATCAGCTCAAGGGCAAAGAAGGAACATGGGTTCGGTTTTTAGTCAGTAGAAGTCTGACACTCCCCTTTGCTCTGCCCAAGAGCGGGCGGGGGGTCATTCGATGATTTTACACCCAAAAAAAAAAAAAAAAGGCATATATATTTTATGATCCTTCACATCAATTACAAGCAATTTCACGTAACATCGAATCCTCAATTTGTAGAGATATGATGTAACTCGAAACAGTCGATATGATTGATGTCGACAGCCGCACATTTGCTCAGATTTATTCATAACAGGTGGTAGTACATTATGGAGTATCGAGAAAATAATGTGTCGATAACATATTGCTGTGTGGTCTCATCTCTATTTATAAAACACACACTTACTATGTGAAGATGTAAATGTTAGTTGTAGTTATCTACTGCACTGTAGAAATACTAAGGTATGCACGTAAAATATACGCTTTTAGGATGTTCGGTCACCAGCCCAATAAAGCACGTAAACCAAAAAAGAATACAATGCTTCGAAAACTCGTGGGACGTCACATCGCACTGCATTTTTTACCACGTAGTGCCTTCAAAAGCCCCCACTCCTGATCTTTGACGCGCTATTATCCAATATTTTTCGATAATCTAACTGACGGACTAAACGGAATCATATATTTTTTACCCAGGACACAGAATCAGAATTATTGTTTCTTAGTGTGACGGGGTCCGCACGCAAGTCATGGAGGCCTAGCCTGAGCTGATGGCGGTGTGACGAACTACGCTATTATTTCAGCAACCCGAGCAAAAGTGGTTGAAGAACACATTTGCACACGCTATCGTAGCTCAAAAGGCTGCCCAACTCAAATGTAGCCGGGCAGGCTGGACATGTATGCCGCAAAAAAAACTGAACCAAAATAACAGGAAACCGGTGCCTTGACACAACCCAGCGGAGTCGTAGCAGCTTACGAAGTAAATGATGGGACGAATTGGACAGGTTCCGTCAGAACTGGAAGGAAGATGCGCGAGTACGGGAGAAATGGAACAAGTAGACGGAGACTTGTCGAGAACTGGGACAAACAAGGCTAGAAAAAAAAACTTGTCAACCAGATAATTATAACAGGCTAATATTTTACAGTTTTTAAATACATTAACATGACCGATTTTCACAGTTTTTCAATGTCAGACGAATGTATGTACGATGATAAAAAAATTGTTAATGTTTCCCAAATGAGCTATAATTTTGATTTTATGAAGTTTTTTTTCAAATACCTGGCGTGGGTGTTGCCATAATGGAAAATTATATAGTTTGGTAAAACTTTCGTGTTTGAATGACATAATCACGGTGACATTGTAGAAATGCCGTGATAAACTGGGATACAGTTTGTGTTTTGATACGACTTTTAGGTCAAGACCGAGGTTTAGTCAATGTCATATAATGTAGCTATATGTTAGACTGCTACCAAGTGTGAAAATATAACACTAAAGCTAGTATAGGGCTACTGCGGGTCCCATCGGGGCTGCGGGTTGTTCGAAAATGATACCGCGACCTCGACACAAAGGGCTAAGAAGGAACATGGATGGTTTTTAGTCAGTCGAAGGCTGACACTCCCTACCGCTCTGCCCAGAGCGGGAGAGTCATTGATGATTTCACATCCCACAAAAAAAAGGGGCCAAGCGGTGGTACAAAGCGATTCATCGAAATTACGTCTAGACGACGATTTGTGTGTGTCCCAAAATTAGTACCACATCCATACTACCCTCAGTGCTTGCAGTAAACATAAAGAAATAATTATAGAAATATATGAAAGTATGAAACTCTGCTATTTTTTTCTGTGATCTTTTTTTCTTTACAAGTAAATCGTTGTAGATAATAAAGTAACTCCCGACCCAATTTGTAACATGTGTAACATTTTTAACCAACTTGACCTTTACGCTGCCACCGACGATGACGACACCAAAAAAAATCTAATTAGTCCGCAAGATAGATTTCCAAAAAATAATGGACACATATTTTTTTTTTCCCACGTAAACAAAAGATAAAGACGAACGTGTCAAGTCGTGTGACGTCACTGATTAGTACGTTTCATACCCAGAAAGTGACGACACAAGCCCCCACTCATGATCTTTGACACGTTATATTTTCGTCAATTTTTATTTATTTAATAAAACAAAATTAATACACGACGTCCAATATTTTTCGATAATCTAACAGACGGACTAATTAGATTTTTTTGGTGAAATACCTTTCATCTTACTTGTTCTTACGTCTTCGTCTTACCAGCGACACGAGCGTATGTAAATTGACAAATTTTGTCTCTGGATTGAAAACATGCCAACGACGGCTCTAGTATCTTGATACGACTGATTGCAGATGTTAGTAGACCTCCCCACTGGTTGGCCACCCAAGCCGTCAAACAAAAGTAGGTCCATAAAAAATCATTAGCATAACAAAATAAAATCTCAAAATGAAACCTCTTTAACATAAACATACAAAATTCCAATCTTACAATTTACATTTATTCTTTACGATCAACTAAATTATTCTTAAAATCTTCATGTTGATAGCACTCAGTGCCAGCTCTTTTAGCGAAAAAAAATAAACAAATTAATGTTGTACAACTGATGAATTTATTCCTTGAAATGTTACAGCATTCCACATGTTGTGCCTAATTGAGTGACGTGAAACTTTTAGCCGGTAATTAAACGGGACAGCTAAATTACCGTGACAATATCCGACGGCCAGATTACATGTTTTATGAGTTAGTAGGTAAACTTCCTTTTGTACCGGACTAGTCATGAATGACGGTTGTGTCAAAAGTTAGTTTGCCGTCTCGTGCAACTGTTATGGAGCTGATTTCAATAAAATTGAGGTGTCCTTGGAATGCTGTCGTTTCAAATTTCTGATCTAGATCATGCTGGGACCGTTCTACGTGGTCACTCAATAGGCGTCATCAGGAAGGCTTGAGAGGCTTATTCGCAGCAGTGGTAGTCTCTTATCTGAAATCATGTTGATGTCCCAGTTGTGGGACATTATAGTCTAATAATGCTATCTACTTTTTTGCTTTATTGTGTGGTTAGGCTGATGTCAGACATTTTATGCCGCCCATGAAACTTTGACTTGGCTTTACATACAGTCGAAAAATATCTCACGATGGTTTCCTTCACTGAAGCAACTGATAACAATACCATAGTTACGCGCACATGGTGGTATTACTGTGAGTCTTGGGTTTGAACTAGAGAACTATGACTTATCAATCCGACGGTCACACATTAGCTATCTATAAGCTATATCAAGCTGCACACGTTTACAAGCTTACTGAAACATTTCGGTAACGCTACTAGCAAAACTCAACGCACTTGTTTTAAAAAGTAAATCATCTCACAGTCAACACTATCCACATTGTTAAGTCTTGTTTACAAAATAGTTTACCAGAGTAGATATTGTTTATTGAAGAAACAATTGAGATTATTTTTATAATTTAGCGTAGTGATTGATAGAGTCGAGTCTGTTTTTAAGTTTATTTTAAAATCTTGAATACAATATGTATGTTGTAAATTCTTCTTTCATCGTATTTAGTTGTTGAAGGCCGAATTCGTGTTGTGCTTGAATTTCATTTCATGTTTAGAGGTCATCATAATTATTCATTATTGTTTTCTCTTTTATATAAAAAAACAAACACTTGGTTTTTCTCCTTACCGCATAAGAAATATAAAAACAATATGGGATGATTCGTAACTTTTGAGTGATTTTAATGAAAACAACGTGACTTGTAACAAAAACAACGCTCCAATCTCGCAAAGTGCATTTTTGAGAGCTTTTTCTTTATTCGTAGCAGGTAAAAAATGTTTAAACCAAGGTCAACATTAAATAAAAAGGTGCGTATTCAGTAGTCTGTGTGGTATGGGATGAGATGCGGAGGAATGATAGAAGTGAGATAGAAGTAGGTATGCAAGAACAAAACGTGCTGCGCCAACCCCAAATGAATTTGGGATAAAGGTGATGATGATGGTGATGATGGCTTATAAATTTTGCGTCGACATCCAGAAAGGTGGTAACAGCAAGGTAAATAGGGGATCGGACAAAAAAAAACTAATTAGTCCGTCAGATAGATTTCCAAAAAATATTAACCACGTATTTTTTCTTTTTTCACGTAAACAAAAAATGAAGACGGTACAGTGCTTCGAAAACTCGTGTGACGTCATATGATAGTACATTTTGTACCTTCAATTGACGTTTCAAGCCCCACTCCATGATCTTTGACGCGCTTTATCTTCGTCAATTTTTATTGTTTTGATAAAACAAAAAACACGACGTATCTAATATTTTTCGATAATCTAACTGACGGACTAAACAGAATCATATTTTTTGAGTCAGTCCGATCCCCTATTGTCAATAAACGTACCTTTATTGCAACTTAATAATAACTTACACGTCATAATAATATGCTACACTGATACTGAATATTACAACTAATTTTAAACCCAGACAAGCAGTCCAATTCGCGCAACTGCTATCAATTTTAATGACTTTTTCAGAAGAACCAACTTAATTTACACTGGCCTATAAATCTTTAGTTGATATTTTTAATGTGGAAATAACATTAATTACTGGAAACTGATTTGAATTTATTGCAATTCAAAAATCAGCTGGCGCTCCTGTCATCATATCAACTTAGGTAATTATGTATGTTACATTCTTGTCATAAATACCTTAATATTTTTCATTATCATTTTCTCGAGCCCTGCCTTGCACAGCGGGAATTATTTTTAATTAAACCACCAACACCTTAATAATAATATGTAAGAGATATTTATTAAGACAGACTTCTTGAAGGTGATATATCTCACAGACAGCCTGCTAATTAATATATTAATCAGTCAAGTCTTGACAATCTATATGGATGGAAGCATTTCAATACAATATTAAATTCAAACCGAATTATTTACAAGATTCAAAGAGACTTAGGCAATAATAAACGTTGCTAATCGTAACCACGTTATATGCATAACATAGTACACACGGCTACACATCAAGCTATACAAAACCAGTTAATCTTGGCCTCACTTTACTAGACCTTTTCGCACAATGAACGATCAGATTATACTGGTTTTGTATAGCTTGATGTGTAGCCGTGTGTACAACATCACGCCTGTAATCCCTGGAAGGTTATGCAGGGGTCTACCTGAGTACACCCGCATATCCCCAGTTATATAAGGTGCCATTAAAATAGGTGGACAAATTTTCAGGAATCATTCAGACCACCAAAATAAGGACGATGGTAAAAAATAATAATAAGAAAATCGCATTTAAGTACCTACTTATAAAGGATGAGTTTGTTCTAGAGTGCCGGCAATTTACTATTTTAAGTAAAAAAAAAACACTTTATTTAATGTTTTTTTTTTGTTTAGATAGCTTTGTTTAGACCTACTGAACGCTGTTTTAAAATTTGTCCACCTATTTTAATGGGACCTTATATTTAAACCCATTTAATAAGGGGGCGAGCCTATTGCCATCCACCGGCACAAATATAGACTCCGTAGCTGCTACTGAGTGTTCTGGATGTAAAAACCCAATAACACTTTGCCCGACTTGGGAATCAAATCGCATGTTGTCAAATCAGTCTTCTAAGCTCTCTTGGATTTGCTCTCTAGGAGAAAAACACGAGTTTTATTCAAAACTAGCTTTTGCCAGCGGCTTCTTTATGGAAAATCACGCCCGCGTGAAAACGACGATTTTCCATACAAACTTTCATCCCCTATTTAACTCCCTTAGGGGTTGAATTTTGGAAAATCCTTCCTTATTCCTTGTCTACATTATAAAGGGAACCTCTGTGCAAAATTTCAGCTTTCTAGGTCCAAGGGTTTGGGCTGGGCGTTGATGAGTCAGTCAGTCAGTCAGTCAGGACTTCTCTTTTTATTTATAAAGATAGATAGATGAGCCCTTTTTTAATCATCACTCCTACAGCTACATACAAATTCATACACTCACTAAGTGGTTTATAGAGTCAACTTCTGCTTTATCTGCTATGTAATTTTTTTGCTACCATATGAAGTTACATTTTATAAAATAAACCCTAAAATGTTCAACGTTGAAAACACAAGTTTAATTAAAACGACCGCAACCGAAGTTTTATCAGTTCCCTTTTGAAATTGGGTCTTGTCGGATATCGGGGTCCAGAAATTTAAGGTCATGCATAAAGAGATGGATGGGGAAATTGCATCGGGTTACAACAGAAACCGGGTATCTTCGTAATCTAATAGATTGTTAAACTATACGATTACGAACATACAACTTATCTGTATAGGTGGTAAATCATAGAACAAAACGTAATATACTAAGTTTGACATATTGATTCAAATTTTCTTGACAAGCAACGTCACTTCAGTTTTTTTGGATGCGTTGAAAAAACTAGTCCAGCTATCAGCAATGCCTCCACAGCAAGACGTGAGCTCTGGCAAGACCTGCTTAAGCCCCCTGACGGTTTTATCGAGCCGTCTGAAAGCCTACCACCTGGACATGCTTTGGTTCGGAGTTCCAAGGGCCACGCCTTGGAAATCTCTAAATAGACTCCGAACCCAGGTCGGCCGTAGCAAAGACAATCTCTTCAGATGGGGGTTCACGGACGGTTCAGATCTCAAGTGCGTATGCGGCGTATCTCCACAGACAATGACCCACCTTCCATCTTGCGCTGCATGCCCTGACACCTGCACGCTTGACGATGTAATGACTGCATCAGCGAGTGGAGTTCGCGTAGCTGAATATTGGGCCAAATTTATTTAACGTATTTTGTGAAGATTTGCCATCGACACGCTAAGAAGAAGACCATGAAGTGATGTAGTTTAGAAGGCATAAGTGCTAGCGCATAATTAATCCTGTCACTGAGGTATATGCTATTAGTGCTTCTTAATATAATTTACGTAATACGCATATTCTATTTACATTATTTAGCACTCCTGTACAACGCTTAAAATTGTTGACAAATATGCGTACACGGAATTTGTCACAGAATGTGCTAAATGTTTCAAATAACATTTATTTTCGTTAAACGCATTATCGTGTCGTGGCGTCAGGAAATATGTAGTTGTTTAAAAATAAATATTTTTATGCAAACAAAATTTTACATCGTCAGTGAAGAATTTGGCTTGAACTGTAGTTCAAGCCCAATTCTTCACTGAGGATGTAAAATTTTGTTAAAGTTGTTCGAAGACTTGTAAGTTTAGTCATAGTAGTAATTTTTGCATAGTTTAATCAGATCCCACAAAACAAGATTTCAAAAACACTGCCAAACTGCAAAAACAATAAATTATCAAAACGTCAACATTAATAGCGGTCATTTTCCTACGTTGAAGAAAACGCAGAGTGCACTTGTGTGATTTTGGCCAGTGTGTTTACACGTAAATGAATGAATGTTCCTAAAGCATAGCAAATTACTCAACTAATTTGCTTTGCTTTAGGAATATTCATATATAGTCAATGTTTGGTTATAGTTCTTCTGGCGCTAGAAGAGCATTATCTGGGGACCGCTGTTGGTCTTCTTCATACCGAGTCGACGGCAAAAGCATTCAAATATGTTGAGCCTAAAAGGCTACGCGTACCTACTTATCTCACTGAAGCCGTCTTATGGTCATTAAACGTGCAGGCTTGCGGTGAGAGAGGGAAGGTGGAGAGATCTGAGTTCCCATCTGGGCCGAGTTTGATAGCCACTTTTAAGTGAAATAGTCTAGACTGGTTCCAACTATGAACTCGCACATACCTGATGATCAATGTATTCAGTTATAGGAAACGCAGCGTGTCGTGACCGTTATTCTGGTCAGTATGTTTCCAAGCGATTACTCAATTTGAGGGAGTCTTGACATTCATATTCAATGCTACGAAGCTCGAATTAAATGACAATTTCTCACTTAGCTAACAAGGAAACGGATGACAAGACCGGTGCTACAATTCTTCCATTCATTCAATGAATGGGTGCAGTTCTTACAGACATTACGTTGTTCGGAGTGATGTGAAATCATCCTTCTTCATTGTTACTGCAGATAGTAAGTATATGTAGAAATAGCTCGATTCAAGCTTGGCAGCCATTTTGCCTTCATCAATAATTCCCGTTGTAGAGTGCAACTTGGTGTTCCAATTGACCAAAATTAAATTAGAGGGTTGGTAGGTACTATTTCATCCTACCCTAAGGCCTAAAACACACACAAGCGACGTAAGGCGAAGGCACGGGGCAGGCGCAGCGCAGACGTGGGACAGATACGGCGCAGACGCGATTTGAATTATATCAGAAGAGGCGTGGAACAGGCAAGAAACGTGAATTCAATCGGTTGTTGAAATCTCACTCCGGTGCAAACCTCACACCGACCGTTTCGTTGTCTGCGCCGCGTCGCTTCAGTATAATTCAAAAACGTCGCCTGCATACATTTTGTATGAAATCGTTTTGAAGCGGCGCATGCCTGCGCCACGCCTGCGCTGCGTCTGCCCCGTGTCTGCGCCTTACGTCGCTTGTGTGTGTTTTAGGCCTAAGAAATAACACTCAAGAATCGATCGTGTTATAGCTCAATAATCTGACATGAAATGTTCACGTTAACGTTAAACGCTACGAACTATTCCAAGACCAGCATTTTAGTGTCTCATTTAAAATTGATAATATTTTATGAACCTATTATTTCACAGCCAAGTACAGAACATGCAGACACATAACAATAAAAAGACTCTAAAATCTCAAATCCTAGCATCTCAGACATGCATTTTTTTATTTTTTTTTTTTATTAATAAAATAAACTAAACTAAACATTTCTTTAAAAACTTGAATAAATTCAGTTGATATCGCATATAAGGTTGTCTCAACTATTCCCTAGACCAATAAAATCTGGCATAACTTTCCTAACAGAAGCATATCGTATGAAATCGTATCACAAACTACATAATGCATATAATATTGTGACCAATGCAATAAGATGAAGCGATTGACCTCCACTGACGCGAATGTGCAAAGCTATGATGTTGAAGCAAAATTCTTGATTTTATATTTTCTTTAAATTGTCTGACGTACTCTCTAGAAAAGATGAAGTGTGAATGACTTTTGAAGGATAAAATGAGAAACAGAAACCGTAACGAATGATACTGACAGAAAGGGACTGAAGAGAAAATAAACAAAATAAAAAAAATGAAACTAACTACTAATCCCTAATAAATGAAACTTAACATAGGTACCTAACTGTCGAAATCTAGGTATATTGTACACATCAGCGTACGCTCTACAAAAGAAATCGGTGAACATACATTAAAAAAAATGTGTATTGTACACATCTGCATACCCCCTCAGAGCATACAGGCGTGATGTTACGTCATGATAATGTATATTCAATAAACATCCAAGCGATTCCAGCAATTACGACAGATTTGCCGTCTATTTTTGAAGAGTTCCATTGTATATCTCCGAAGATCAGCACCAGATCTTCACCAAATTAAAATGGGACTACCTCAGGAGTATACTCTTTCAAATAAAAAAGAATTTTGAGAATCGGTCCACAAATGGGGGAGAAATCAGGTAACATACATTAAAAAAAAATACATACACACGAACATAGAACCTCCTCCTTTTTTGAAGTCGGTAAAAAATCAAAGCATTTATTTCAAGTAGGGTAGGTAAGGCACTTTAACCATAGATGTGTGTAGTCGCTTTAATATTGATAACCATACATTTCAGTTTCCAAAAACTTACAAAAAAATAGTATGAGCTATTTTCGCCCCCGCCCCCTCCTCTAAAAGTAAAACCCCAAGTCACAGCAAAGGAAGTATGATGCCCTTTGCCTTTTCCCTATTCAAGTCTCATATTTTTCTCAATTTCCTACTCTTTATAAGTTTTTAAACTGACATGGTCAATACACAAACACACAAAAACACAAACAAACACAACACAAACAAAACAACAAACAAACACAAACAACACAACAAACACGGTAAACAACCCATGCAACCCATCCTTAAACATGGTAAATATCCCGTTTATGATATTAATAGTAGTTCCTACTCTTTGTTTGCAAGCATTGCTTTAGTCGTAGGTACGTAGCGCTCATGCAGAATCCAGACTTTAGCTCAAGTTGCACCACTCAAGATACGAGTAAGATCAGTGTTCAGGGACCGCTTCGAGACCTTTTTATATGCGACGCCCAAGGCTCAATCCAGAATGTTTAAATATCTTACATAATTTAATAAATTGACTAGAGACCTCCAGATATCGCAATTTTAAACTTATTTTTATTTATAAAGCCAATATCTCTTTCAAAGTTATGAATGTCGGGGATTGGATGGATTTATAATTTTTTGCTTTCGATCACAAGTTGAAAGTAAAACAAACGGGCAATGTAGGTATTTTCTACAAGATTTTTATAAGAGGTTTTTTTATCCAGATTTAAATAGATATTACAGAACCAGCCAGGCTTTCCTTAACAACAGTCTAACTCATTTCTGTCTGCATTTGTGGATATGACGTATGTGGTAGGTACGATCGAAGACAGTTCCGCCTGATCATTTAAAAAAAAATTCGCCTAAATCGTGCCGAGGCGCTGCCACGGGCTAGCGAGCGATTCTATTTCTTGAGTGCAAGCAAAAATGAGCTTAGTGGTGATCAGGCGCATAAGACCGCCATAGTACCTATGTACAGAGAGTTACCGCCAATCTACAATTAACTATCGTAGTCCACTGCTGAGACACAACACCCTCTGAGTCTGGTCTGTGATAAATGATCTCCACTTCAAGACTCGTTTGTTTGGAGCAAACGAGGACTTTTCAAATGTTGTGATGTACTATTGTGATATACTAATAAATAATGTTTTCTTTCTTTCTTTCTTTCTATCATCAAAACCGAGCATGAGTTTCCGTTCCAATCTAGTCTTTTTTGGTATTGATTCAGCATTTCTTTTAAACATCTTGTTCTACCTACTAATACTGTTAGTCTGCGTCTTCCCACTGGTTTCCAAAAGGCTCTCCCCATTTATTAGTATTAGGTATTTATTTATTCCCAAATGGTAGGTAAGTGAACTTCTTTTTCTTCTTCGAGATCTTATCGTACGGGCAGTAAGATCTCACGACCCCACACACCCTAGTGAACTTATAAACTAAGCGATAAAGTGCCAATGTGAACCACTGGTAACTGGTCATGTCCAGCTCGTTCCGCCATCTTCTACAAGGTCTACCGCGATGCCTTCTAAAACTGAAAAACTAAACTGGCTATTTCGGCCCACAGCTCTTTGGCAGGTGATATGCTTTGAAAATATTGGAACCACAATGTTGTTTTCAATCCCAAAAATAACCTATTAGCCTCGCCCTTGTATCACCTCATATCATTTCTCCATGCCATTAATTTTTTTTACCGCTTACATTTAACGGCATATTATCGTGACGTGACGTTACCGACACGCGACATGCGCTGGCGCAGTGCCAAATGTCACCGAGATTTGAACTTGGAACGCTGTTATTCTTGTAACGAATACCGTGTTATTTGCGCTGAAAAATGTCACGTTAAGAATTTTATTAGCTGTCTGAAGGGCGAAATTAATTCTGGTGTAGTGAATATGGAGCAGGTGGAATCTTATTACATGTGTAATATTTGTGTTAATTGAGCTAATAAGTTTTTGATGTAACCTCGATAATATTGTCTGGGGGATGTGAATTATAACTTCTGTTACTCAACGTTAACACTCATAATAAATGGGTGAATTTCAACAAATGCCATTTTTTTTATCATATCGGTGAACTTTTTCATTTATGTTATTTTTTTATATTTTTCAGGTTTTATGTAATCTTTAGGATATCAAATATCCCCAAATTTAATATCATCAACGTAACATTTAAGACTAAAGAGAAAATTCAGTTTGAATTCTGGTTTCCACCGATATAATAAACCGGCACCGATTATTTTTCTGTACACCGATATGATAAGTTTATCCACCGAAATGATGTACATATCCAGCGATATGATAATCTATCCACCTTTGAACATCAAACAGGAAATAGTTAGTAGGTACCTATATATTTTTACTAGGGTGACTTAGAACTGAAGACCTGAACTGAGGGTCTTATGTGAGTAGATCACATCCAAAGAGAACTGAGTTCTTTGAAATCTATTTTATTATATTTACTACCTACTTAACGAAATGACACGGGATCTACCGATATGATAAAACGACTCACCGAGATGATAAAATATCTACCGATATGATAAAGCAATCCACCGATGTGACAAAACTGTGCGTTGATCATGAATCAAAACACCGATATTAGATATAAGACACCGATTGATTTTTTCTCATCATTTCGGTGTAAATTATCACATCGGTGGTAATAAAGACCACCGATTACAGCGATATGAGAACAGCGACGTGAGAAATAACACAATTTTTAGAAAATTAGAAAAAATGCATAATATCTAGGATAAATTCAATAACAGTCAATGAAGCTAATTCACTTACTACCTCTGTTAGAACCAAACAACAATAATGAAACTACTCATTACACTAGAAAAATGCAACCACCGATAACATAAAATAATTGTCCGGGAGCAACTGAAAATTTCAGTTGCTCCCGGACAATTATTAATTAATTGACTGCGCACTAGCACACACTAACGAGAGAAATAAAATTGGGGTGGGGACGCTGTCGGACTTGTCGATGTAAAGTTAGGTTTAAATTACTTTTGTCCAGCGATA
The DNA here is from genome assembly GCA_949316265.1 of Diarsia mendica. NCBI lineage: Eukaryota > Metazoa > Arthropoda > Insecta > Lepidoptera > Noctuidae > Diarsia > Diarsia mendica. The sequence goes on along the minus strand of OX438904.1, from coordinate 20,904,854 downwards.
TGAGAACATTTCGCAGGACAAGTACGTTTGTGCCTCTCAGTAATAATAATCGTTAATTATGTAATAAAATATGTTATATATTAATAATATAACTAATATTCTATGAAATAGAATAAGTTATATCCTTAACTTACTTATTTTTATTAGTGTATAAGCTTTTTGTTTGTAAAAAAAAGTAGAGGGACAGCACCGATTTGAAAAAAAATAGAGGTTTATGTATATTATTTCTACCTTTGTAATAGTCCTAGGTTAATTATATTTTTGCCACAACGCAATAACTATCTATTGAATACTAAAAAAAATAATTCAGAACAATATTCCTTTTTTCAAATACTAATTTCACCAAAGACAAAAAAATAAGTCATTTGGGAAATTCACCCAATGTGATGTGATAGGATTCTTGTTCTCAGCCAGGAGAGTGTTACATTCATTTCCTGTATTAAAAATTCACGTTTTGACGAGGAGTGATATTCGAAGATTCAGACTTATAATAATAAAATATCATCTAAACTCAATTTCACAATGCCAAAAAATCTCTCCTCAATGCTGTCAAATTGTAATTTTTGCCCAAGTGACTGGCGGTGTTGCCACGTTGTACGGCAATGCTTAGCCACTGGCCAAAATAAAAGCCAGCCCGTCGGTCAAGAGAAATATCAGCTAACCATTTATTATATTTTGATATACCTACGTTTCTGACAACTTTTGTCTACAACTTGTTTAGGTGTAAAAGATAAATACACAAGAACAGTAGACACAACATGTATGTTTATTAAAATGTGTTTTATACCTCGGCGTTAACATGGGATATATAGTCATAAGTTCAAATGATGAAAAGTTATAAGAGACAGAAAAGTTTATGATTGTTTACGATGTAACTCAAGCACATGTCTGGCTTTTACCAGACTAGTTTCAGTCTGAAATGTGGCTGACAGACAGCCAAATGTTAGTCATATCAGTAATATGAGTTTAGTCATAGTGTCTTGAATAGATTAGTTGCTTGGTCTGGCTAAAAATTCGTTCAAACAAATACTGAAAATCTTATTCTTTAAACAGTAATATGCCATCTTAATCTTTATGCTTTAATTGAATGACTGAAGCCATAAATAAATAATTGATCGGCGTAGTAAAATAAATAATTAGTTCATTAAAAACTGACTGCTTAGTTGGTCTTGTTACGCCAAGTCCTGGGTTCGATTGCGAGGTCAAATAAAGTGCATGTTTACGTACAGGCGGGGCGTCGCGCGGCGCGTGCTGCGTTTTTAATTCAAACACATGGCGATGTATGAAAAAGTTAACGATTATAAACGTCGATTTTAGCTAAGCAATTTTTCGTTCGTTAGTTTAAAATGCAGTGATTATTGCGGTGGACCCGTCTCTCAGTAAATTAATAAAAAAACACGAGACGAGCCTTCTGCACGATCCGCGCAACGCCCCGCGTCTCCGTAAACGAGCACATATACCAAAAGGAATATCAGTTGTAGTCACGGAGTCTGGATATAAGCCCAGCTGATGGCTATAGGCTCGCGCGCCTCCTATTATCTGACGGTAGCCACATTTCGCCATAACCCGTGACATCCCTGAAAGGTTAACCACTGGATATTATAGATAACAGGCGTTATGTTACTTATGTAGTTTTAAACAAACTATTTATAGAAAACCGCTTGTTTTAATTAGCCACATTCGTAAAATTGGTATCCATCTGTTTATGTTTGAAATCTATTGATTGACTGATTATTCTAAAATAAACACTCATCAAATAAATTAGTATAAGCAGTTACAAAACTCATAATAGTAACTCTGAAAGAAATTACCGTAATCAAAATTTGATCTGTTTTATATAAACATTTCATATATATCGCTTCCGTTTTATTTTCTGATAGTTTCGGCTATATTTAATCGCTACATACTTTTGTAGCTGGTTGGTCCTGTGGTCACACGCGTTACTGTTTTGCATGATGTCCTGGATACGATTCTCAATACGTGCAAAGTATTATGTAATGGGATTTTCGGAGTCTGGATTCATGCCCAAATGAATTCAACAGACTTGCCCCTGTTACTGTATGGGACGTGAAGATATCTGGCGAAAAGTGGGTGTACTATAATTATGTTCCTAACCTTCTGCTTAACTTTACGGAGATTCGAGACGTGGTTTTTGGTATTGATTCAAATTGATTGTAATTTATTTTTGTTACGCGCAAGTAATTTTGACACCCATAATTATTGTCTAATTTGAATTATAATTTAATCAGATTGTTTAGTAGGTTTTATCAGAAAGTTGTAATAGTACACATACATAAACTCACGCCCTTTTCCGATGGGGGTAGGCAGAAACCACCCCCCTGCTACGATCCTTACATACTCCTTTTGCCTCGTCCACATTCATACATCTGGTCATACACGCACGCCGGTTGCGAGTACTACGCACCTGTCCTTTCTTAAGAACATCACCAATAAGGTCAATGTTTGTCTTTCTAGGGCGTCCCCTTCCGGCGTTGCCAATCACATCAGCCTTGTAAATACCTTTTGTCAACGAAAAAACTTTAGAATGTAGATAAGTGTACATATTGGTGCTCTTGACTGTTTTTACACCTACCTAATACTTCAGATATCTTCAAGGCAGCAAATGCATCCCGCCCACTAAAACATAGTATAAACGATTTATCAATAGAATTCTAGATTTAGTTACCCGTGACGCAGTAAAAGGAAGCGTTTTATGACTTGGAAATTCTAGAAATTACTGGCATAGTAACTTTATTACTGCTTCCGTTTGGTGAACCAAAACTGTTTATGAATAGCCTAGTAACAGCACTAACAGCTGGGTGATACTTACCCGGGATCGAGTTGATTGGTGGTGTAATTTAAGAGGATCTATATCCAGTAGTGAAGTCTGGTAGGTACTGTCTTGTTGCTGGGAAATCAGAATCAAAAGTCATTTATTGCTAGTCATTCAAACAATGCTGATAAATTAGCACTTTTTGAACGTCAAGAGACAGTTCCTCAAAACGCCCACCCTTCGACACTTCCTAGAGTTTTAGCTGGAAAGAATAAGGTGGAACAAAATCCAGCAAGCTTCAGTCGCTCTGTGAGGTATAATTATTTTTTATGTCCTGAGCGAGTTGGTCATCAACAGCTATAATCAGGTAATGATTGATTTAGCTATGAGCTTTTACCCTAGCGGTAGCGTTATGATCAGAAATTATCCCATGGAAACATCGTAAATATAGCCAATGACTTTCAGGAATAATGTATTTCCCAGTTCCCGTTAAAGATCAAACTAAAAAACATAAAAACCTGTAAACTTACAAACAGTTCCTACCTCTTTATAGTATTAGTATTGACGGTATTATTATCTATACTTCTATACTAATAAAATATTATAAAGAGGTAAAGTTTGTGTATTTGTTAAATTGTAAGAGGTAATCTCGGGATCTACTGAACCGATTTAAAAAATTCTTTCACCAATAGAAAGCCACATTATTGCTGAGTGTCATAGGCTACTTTTTATCCCTGTATTCCCACGGGAACGGGATCTACGCGGGTGAAACCGCGGGACGTCCGCTAGTTTTATTTATAGAAATGTGACGTCAGCTCCGCTTGGACCTACCTTAACATAATCTCCTATTACCCAGCAAGATAACATAATATCTATAAAATAAAACCAAAATCACGTAAATCGGATAAGTGGATCCCAACTGACTAATGGACAGATAGAAAGAGATAATATGTAGGGTATTGGTTCTATACATTTCTACTTTGATTATGAAGGCAAAAAACTATCGATGAGAGGACCATGAAAAGTCTTACCGTTTGATTGACCACGAGTTCCCACAATTTAAAAAAAGGAAACAAGAGTATAAAGAACCGCTGATTATCGTCCTATTCTAACCATCATTCTCCAGCTCTTATCCTAATCATAAATTATGATTTACTAGCTTTTGCCAGCGGCTTCGCCCGCGTGAAAATGACGATTTTCCATACAAACTTTCATCCCCTATTTAACTCCCTTAGGGGTTGAATTTCGAAAAATCCTTCCTTATTCCTTGTCTACATTATAAAGGGAACCTCTGTGCAAAATTTCAGCTTTCTAGGTCCAAGGGTTTGGGCTGGGCGTTGATGAGTCAGTCAGTCAGTCAGTCAGTCAGGACTTCTCTCTTTATTTATTAGAAGAAGATAGATCAGATAAATGTTTCGGATCTTTTTCGCGGAACTAAAACTCAATATTCTGCATGACTTTTTATGTCATGGGTTTTCGCAAAGTAAAAAGGAGACTGGCTGCGGCGACCCAAGATAAAGTGGGATAAAGACAGGAAAAGGATGGGGATTCATCATTTGTACGTAACTATACATCAATCAGCGTAAGGTGGGATGCAGGGTGGCTGGTAACAACTGGATGAGAATTGCTGAGAATCGAGTTGAGTGGCGTGCGATTGAAGAGGCCTATATCCAGCAAAGGACTACGGCAGGCTGATGATAATGATACGGCTATAATATATTTTAAAACTAAATCGGCTAGCGACAACTTAGTGAAAAGGATCCAAAGCTAATAAAAATTCAACCAAGTGAATAATTTGATTTTAAAATGGCGTCGTAGCTCGAAGTTCGGGCTTCGCTACGTTGTCGTAGAGTGAATATCGGAAAACTAATAGATATTAGCTTCCCTGTCAGTTTAGCGCTGTATTTATTGGAATTCTAAGTGCTTTCTTATGCTCGTGCTTCAGCTTTGGCAGTTTTTTTTTTAGATTTTAAGTTAAGTGGTTTTTCAAAACAATGTGCTAATAGCTAACTCAACTAGAGATTCACAACACACTGTTGTGAACAGCTGCGAACAGATCTTTGGAAGTAATTGCAGGTAGTTAGGCTGAGGCTACAGTAGGCAGCGATTTGCGATGCGACTGGAAGAGCAAAATTTTTTGAACTGAATTGAATTGATGTACGGTGTAGCCATAAACGTGAGCATTCATTTACTTGTTTTAATCGCTCATGTGTCGCAGGTCGCGTCGCGGCCTAATGTAGCCTCAGCCTTAGAGACTTGAGAGTCTGACAACCAGTCTTACGAAAGGGTTTCGTAACTGGGTCGTGGAAGTTGGATAGTTAAAGGCAGCAGAGCTGTTAGAAAGAAGTTCAAGCCCCCAGAAAAGCTTAGCTGATGATGATTGCATTACTAAAACCAGAGTTTAAAGTTAAACGAGACACATAGGATTTAGAGTGAAATACTTATGAAAATAAAAACTTATACTATAAATACGAAATCATCCTGCATTCTTCGCTGCTACCAACATAGTTCGAACAGAAAAAAATGCTGTTTCCTATTCAGCAGATGTTTTCGATTAACCTAACGGCCCAACCTTGGCCAGTATTCGGTCAAAAACTTATTCCATCGGCCGTCCTGCGCAACTCTACTGCATCTCGCGCCATATTTCCGACGTCATTGACTTATGTCTAATACTCAGAGAAAATGATTGTGTAGTGTTTTGGGTGGTCTAAACACATCATATTTGTATACCGACATCGACACTAAACAACTGGTTTCAGTAATTCTTAGCAATTTGCCAATGAAATCCCACACGATGACAGCTGACAACTGAAAATTTTCATTTATTTTGCGAATAGAATAATACGATTTTTTTTTTATTAGATCAGACAACATCATCATCTTCGTAAGTTTTTCCCAAATATGGTGGAGTAAGCTTCCAGTCTAACCTGATGCAGCTTAATACATAACATGGAGCGACTAACTGTTTTTTTTTTCGAGACACGACCGCCATACCCCAAACCACTGTAAGTCCTGAAAGCCAGAATCAAAGTGAACCATAAGAAAAGTGCCGAGACACCGGGCGATCGCCAATCTGATCTCCGCAATCCATTTTCTAGAACAATATCCATTGCGTAAAAAAAACAAAGCCAGTACAGAGGTCAAATCGTTAAAGTCATCGAGCAGTGTAATATCCCTAACTGATTCTAAAATACTTATGTAGCAAAAATAGGTAGTTTGATTAATAACTACACCTACAATTCTTCAGGAAATTTATTATCTACTTTTAAAAATTATGAGGAAACATTTTATGGAGTATATTTATGGTATTCATAACTAATAATATCGCCAATAAACCGCATATTTAACTGAGGTCTGCGTTTCTTCACATCAGACAAAATGAGTCATCAGACTTTGAAACAGCTGCATAATAAAGAAATTCATTATTGCGCCCAATTTTGTATGGCTGCCAGGAATAACATAATCAACCAATAACATTCCCACAACTGGGACAGGCCTCCTTATAAGTATATAAGAGCGTGTAAATTGCAATCCACCACGCTGCCGGTGGTCCAGTGCGGGTTGAGGCCGGGAATATTTGCCATTAATTGCAATAATAATGTTGAGTAGGAATGTAGATGACTTTAAGAGTAGAGGAATACCAAAGGCTAGGAAAGAGGACGAGACTGCCGAGATGACGGGAAACAGAGAAGTATGGGAGAAGAAGAAGAAAAAAAATAAATAAATTTAAGACATGCTGCGCCGACCCCAAAGATGAGGGCAGGAGAGTGATAATGATGAATTGCAGTAATAAAAACAGTTCCTCATGGAAGTTCCCCTCTCTGGGGCCCTAGCTTGGACCCTGCTCCGGACACCGGCTGCCCACTATTTCTAATTTTAAAATTAATTTCGAAAAATATGAGTTATAAATATTATTAATAACGGAGGTAATAATAGTTCATCAAATTAAAATATCGTTGGGTTGAACAACAATAGATCATAGAGACAGTTGGAATAGTGCCAATAAAGTAAGTACGTGCCTCGTAGTCCGTAAATACCGAATAGAACTATGATGGTTGCGGGAACTGCTCTCCCGGAATCAGACACAAAGTGGGGCCACCTATAAAGACGTGGTTAAATGGTCTGAAGTTCCTACGAATAATGTCGCAAGATGTATGCTCTCTCAGCACTTAAATAATATCATAGAACACCATTTTGCAAATTGGTTTTTCAGCTAACTTTTTGTCATTTTATTATACACGGTGGAAGAGACACCGACTTCCACCCTGGATAATATTATAGCTGTTGCCTGCGACCTTCGTCGACGTGAAATCATTATCATAAAAATATTACTACTCTGTACCATGTGTAAACCCTAATCTTTCTTCTAAAATAAATATAGACTTAGTTACTCCTTAAATAACATCAGCAAACTGACAGTAAAGGTTTCACCGTTTCGGATATAAGCCGGAACGAATCAAAAATTACTTTCACTTTTAAAAAACCCCTATTTTTAAATGACAGCAGACAGTTGTTAGATACTAGGCTAGCTTTTGGGACTCACAATATCATTCAGATTCAATTTAATTATATCACCGTCTTATTTAGTCAACTTAGGCAGATGTGTTTAGTATCAGATTTCGTATCTCAGTAGAGTGTGGGTAATGTCAATAGGCTCGCCCCTATTACTTTATTCGCGAAATGTGGGACGCTGGTTTAATTTCTAAGTGGATTATTTTAAATAACGGTTCTTCTTAATGAATTCCACCACTTTCGTTTCGTCTGTCGCTAATTTGAAAAGGTTTATTAAAAGAGTTCATTAAGAGCAGACGGAAAATGTTGATTTTGAAGTGGTCGTACCCTTAATCTGCTTAAGTAAATCGGGTTTTAGGAAAGTTTTGGAGTTCTAAAATGTTAAGGGCATTGACTGAATTTGGCAACTGATTAGCCTGTGGTAAAGGAATATGTTTTAGCAGAATTCTTTTCACAGAAAAGAGCTCTGTGAGTCAGTAGTGGACTCTTTATAGGATGATTGATTATTGTGCTATCCAAAAGATAAAGTAAGGTTGAGTCCGTTCCGTCGGGGCTGCGGGTTGTTGACAAGTTACCGCGGCCTCGACATAGGGCTAAGAAGGAACACGGGCGGTTTTTAGTCAGTAGAAGTCTGACACTCCCTTTCGCTCTGCTCAGAGTGGGAGGGGTTATTTGATGGTATCACATCTACCAAAAATTAAAGAGTGCGGGTGATCTCTAACTGAAACTTTGGCAAGAAATACCTAAAAGAACCTGAAAGAGCAGTAGCTAGATGGGTAAATACATCTGCGGAATATAAAGGGAGTTCTCATGCGTCTTAGGAACATTATTATCACTTAGGTACAGGCTCGTGGAATGAGACACCAAATGGCGCTTAGCATGCGGCTTGCGAGCGTTTACTGCATGAACGCAGATGTGCCCTTTGCGATTCGATAGCGTTTGTATAGAAAATAAATAAATATCAAACTAACACATTAAATTCTTCGGATATAAAGTAAAGGGACCATTGAAAAATCAGCCCTAAGACAAAGAGGAACAAAGTTTTATCATGCCAGACAATTTTTAAATTGCTTTCATATTGGCCGGAGAAAACCGCACAGAGAGAAGAGTGGAAGACTATGGGGGAGGCCTTTGCTCAGCAGTGGGACAATATGGGCTAATAAAAAAAAAAAAAAAAAAAAGCCGTTCAGATGCGTCATCTGTGCATACTTCTTCCATTTATTTTCTCTGCAGACCCCTGGCAGACCCTCAAAGTCAAAAGGTAGAAGACTTGCCTACATCATCTGCCTAACATTTTCCCACAAAGCATATTGGAGTCGGCTTCCAGTCAAATAGGATGTAATCTAATCTAGCCTATTCTATATCTTATCATTAACACTGAAAACAGCATAATTACCATGTTTACTGTTTATTTCGAGTTCCCGATATTTCGGCACTGTTGCAAGCACCACGATCGTGGATAAATTGAAGTTATTGTAGGTGCTACTATTAATATCATAAACGGGATATTTACCATGTTTGAACCATGTTTGTTCGAAACAGTAATCAAACATGGTAAATATCCCGTTTATGATATTAATAGTAGTACTGACACTACTATTAATATCATAACAGTCAGTTTAAAAACTTTTATTGTAGGTGGATGTTGATGAGCGGACAAAACAGGGGCGGATTTTATTGTATTAAGTACTAACATAGGATAAGTTAATATTGTTACTAACACAGTGGACCTTTGTAGCCTGATTCATAAATAAATTATTATTATTAAAACGGTCTGCTCATCTTTCGTGTTCGCTATTTGCGGTTGATAGAGTATCGCTCACAACTCGATTCTGTTCCCAACACACAAATATCGCTTTGTCCTCTCGCAAACTTTTGTCAGCATTATTTCGATTCCATGCTATCACTGTAGTTGTGACTGCATTCTATTTTTTTTTAATTTTTTTAAATGGGCTTGCTCTTGACTTCAATCTTGCCCTAAGGGCAGAGATGACGTCGACGATGGAACGAGCTTACCCAGAAGAAGCCTGTTTACTCGCGACTTAAACAGATTAGGGTTTTATGAACTCGGAAAAACCGACGCAGGCAGGGAATTCCACTCCTTGGCTGTGCGCATAATAATAAAGGACTTAGCAAAGCGCTTCGTTCGAATGTGTGGAACGTCGACTAGGTATCGGTGATAACCTGCAGTACCTACGTCTAGTCACTCGATGGAAGAAGGGAGATGGTGGAATCAGCTCGTGGAGCTCCTGCGCACACTTTCCGAAGTACAGTCTGCATGTAGAAGACCGACAGACATGTGACTTTGCGACGGTGGGCCAGGCTATGTAGCTTGACAACCAGCTTCATCATCATTATCTGCCTTTTCCCAAATAATTATGTTAAGGTCGGTTTCCAGTCTTACCGGATGCAGCTGAATAGGTAGCATTATTTTAAATGGAGCGACTAATAGTGTAATAGTCGATCCATGTGAATACTGAGTAAGTCGAATACACAAGAATGGCTGTATTCAAAATCTAATCTAATTTGTATCGAATCGGTAGTAAACAAGGTAAAAGAGTTACAAAGGGGATTAAAGGCCACTTCTGAAGTTTTCTCATAAGACTGTCTGAAAACATGCGTCATATTCACCTTCCTATTTATTTAAATTACCTACCACAAAATTATACGATTAATTACGCGGTTAAGAGGAAAAAAGTTTCCACGATAAATAAGGGTAAAAGAATGCCAGCTGCGTAAGATCTCACGTTCATAACATGTTTTTGATTACTTTTCATTTTAAGAGGGAACACGGTGGTGCGATTCTCCCTGCAAAATATGTATTTTCCATTTTACCCGACTAAGGCGAAATCAAAAGGAAGGGTAATGATTTTGGCAGTCTATGTATTATGTCCTGAATAATGCTTGATTTTCTGATTTCATAAAACTACGGTCTACTATAGAAGATACTTACACACGGCTACACATCAAGCTATACAAAACCAGTATAATCTGATCGTTCATTGTGCGAAAAGATCTAGTAAAGTTAGGCCAAGATTAACTGGTTTTGTATAGCTTGATGTGTAGCCGTGTGTACGTGTAATTACACGTACACATGGCTACACATCATCCTTATTTAACAGACTAGTAGTAAGTAAAGAAGATACGATACACCCGAAAAATAACAAAAAAATCAATTTTAGCGGCCGGAAATAGAGGACTCTTGCATTCCTTGTTATATAGATTATTAGATACTAAATAATAATTATTCAGTAGTTACTTGGCTTGGTCCTTAGGTATTACATCTAATAGACGGTTGAACAGCACTGCAAACAAGATAACAAAACATCACGCCTGATATCCCCAAAGGAATAGGCAGAGGTGTTTGTCCAAAGAATGGCAGAGATGAGCCCACACGGCCTTATAACATAACTCCTTGAATATGGGTGTACTATTATGTACCTTCGGGTAAAAGGGTTACCCATCAAAAACATTCTGTAAAAAACTAGCCAAGTCTCGATGGAGCTGCTTGTTTATCTCTAAAAAGTAATGAAATCTAGACAAAGTCGTGCCAAGTCTAAGGTTCCTTATTGCGATTTCTTTATTATTATAGTTATTGTTGTGTGTCTTGGCCGTTGAACATTCTTTATACGTTAGTGGGTACAAGTCAATTTAGTTTATACGTAATGTTATATCTGTTGTAACTACCTATGATTGTTAAGCGAGATAATAACCCATACTGGTATTGGTAATTGGACGCCAAGAAGAAAAATGACCGAACTAAACGAAACGAACAACGGCCAAGTCACACAACATTAACTATAATAATAAAGAAATCGCAATAAGGAACCTTAGACTTGGCACGACTTTGTCTAGATTTCATTACTTTTTAGAGATAAACAAGCAGCTCCATCGAGACTTGGCTAGTTTTTTACAGAATGTTTTTGATGGGATTTCACTTCTTTTTGTAGAAACGTGGGCATATTGATTTATTTTATTAGATTTTCTTATTTATAACAATTTTTTTGTAGTTTTTTTTTTTCGTTTTTTCTACTTTTTATAGTTTTCCCTTTAAGTGGCCATTAAACCCTAACTCTGTACCAAATTTCAGCTCTCTGAGTTTATGGGAAGTACTAGTTCTATTTTGATGATCATGAGTGAGTGAGTGAGTGAGTTTCATAAATGCGAAACTTTGCTTTCGCTTAACTTCGGAACTAAATGACCTACAGACTTGAAACTTTTTATTTTAAGTGTGATTGTATAGCTTACTGGATGACGAAAATTTCAGCGTTCTGGTCTTATCCAAAGGTTCTCAAATAGGGGCCTGAAAATGCGGCAAAATGGTTCCAGTAAAGGATGGTACGGCAGTGTTTGCTTCGCGCTCGACTCGGCGGGGGCACTGCCGTGCCCCCAGATTAATTGATTGCTGATGATTATTGTTGTTTTGATGAACAGTTTATCGATTGTTATTATTAATGTTTATTGTTGTTATTAATATGATGGAGTTAGTCGATTGTTGTTATTAGTTATTCGGTATTTATTTAATTCTTATTGTTGCTATTATTGATTTGATTGTACTATTAATTATTAGTTTGTTGATTGTTAATGAGAAGTATTGATTGTTGTTATATACGATTAACTAGTGTTTATGTTTATTTTTTACTAATTTTTAATGTTACTTGTACCTACGCATGTGTATGGAATTAATTAAAGCTTATTCATTCATTCATTCATTAAGTACCTACACCTCTGAGTCTGCCTCACTCTGCGGGGATTACAAGCGTGATAATTATCTTACCTTTACGGACTAAATTAAATCAGCAAACTAAGTATTCAGTCTAAATACAGGAAGGCTAAAGTATCCAAGGATCCAACAACAAAATGAAGTGATGTGAAAATAAACCAAACACACACAGTGACTGTAGTCACAGTTTGTCATCATTCCTTTGATCTCCGTTTTATTTACCTATTATATACTTCAAAGCGTTTAAAGCGCGGTATGTACATAACTACTAGGAATGTAGGTATGAGCAGGAGTGTTTTGGTTGAAGAATGTCTGTGTTGTTGTTTGATAGGTAAAACGATTTGTTTGGTGGTAGGTAAATTGTTGAAAGAGCCATGATCGCGGATAAACGAAGAACTTATTGCGGGTGGGAGTTTATGAACAGATACCTAAAATAAAATGACCGCGTTTTAGTTTAAAACCTTATATTATATGTGGTGTGACGACTTGCGTCTGGCAGGTCCTGAGTTTGAACCCAGCTGCTCTCATAATGGTATGATCTAGAATCGAATTAAAATTTGGCGGACAATGATATTTTCCTAACTGCATTGGTGGAAGGAGGCACGGTTTCCTCTTAAAATACCTGTTCGGAGGCCCCTCTTTGCAACTGAGATTGTAAAGAGGTGATTTCACTAGTATGTCTCAGCATAATAATATCATAAATTGTTAATGCTCATAAAGCTATAAAGAATGCGGATATCTCAGAATCAAAATTAAAAAAAAATACACAGGGAAATTGAATGTTCTCCACGCAATTTAAAACCTGGATAAAAACAATTCCAATTTCCACGATATACACACATCAACACGGTCTAGGGATATTTTTAAAAAAGCCAATTACTATCAATGTGTTAATTATTTATATGACATGTATATATTTAAAATATGCGTTATTTAATATTCTACCATTTTTTTAATAATGGTTAAGGTACTGATTAAAATTTCAGGATTTTATGGAAAAAAAATGAAGCATAGACGGAAACCGTATATGAATTAACTTTTAATTTGTGAGTAAAAACTGAAAAAAATAGAATAATCATTTAATTTGTGTTTATAAACTTTAAGTTAGTAGTCTGAGAAAGCGCCCATGATGTTCATAACACATCGGCAACGATTCGGCATGCTCAGAACAAGGTTGTCAATGTCTTGCTGCGGAATATTGTCCCATGTCCTTCTGAGGTGCGCAAAAAGTTGATCTTCTGTAGCCAAATTTTCAGGAACTTCCTTCAGAGCTCTTCTTTGCAGCATATCCCACGCATGCTCAATGGGATTTAGATCTGGCGATTGAGCAGGCCAGTCTAAGGCCCTAACATTATGTGTATGTAACCAAGCTGCTACCGTTCTCGCCGTGTGTGCCCGGGCATTGTCGTGCATGAACAGGAAATCTTGCCCCATTTGTGTTCTGTGGGGCAAGATTACGGGCCCCAGCACCTGTTGGACATATCGTTCTGCCGTCATATTGCCCCGCACCCAAACGTGATCCGTCCGTCCTCCAAGACGAATTCCTGCCCAAACCATAATTGTTCCTCCTTGGTATGGGTGAACTTCCTGAGGGTTCTGGAGACGGCTCCATCGTCCAGGAACTCGCCAAACACGCGTCCTTCGTGAATCTGGATGGAAGCCGAACCTGGATTCATCCGTGAACAGCACATTGGACCATTGCTCACGGTCCCAGTCCACGTGGTTCCGAACCCATTCTAATCGTCGTCCACGATTGCCTCTCCGTAAAGGTGGGACCCGGAGTGGTCTACGAGAGCGTAGATTGCTTTCATGCAGTCGCCTTCTTACAGTTTGGTCACTCACAAGCACTTGGTGTTCCACTCGCAGCCTTTGGACCAATTGAGTCGCCGTTGCATTTGGTTGAGCTCGCGCAGTAATTTGCAAAAATCGGTCTTGTCTGGGGGTAATGATGCGACTTGGCCCCCGGTGCCTCTCCGCTACTTCACCTGTGGCACGATAGCGTGTCCACAATCTTGAAATTACATTTTGATGGGTCCCTATGGCCTCAGCAACATTACGCTGAACAGATCCAGCTTCCAGCATTCCCACAGCTCGTAACATCTCCGCCCTCGTCAAATGCCGGCGTTGCATGGCTACAATACCTCAATTTTAACTTTATCTTTCGTTTAAAAATGAAAAAAAACTGTAACTAAACGTAATTCGTATTGTTTTCTAAATTTCGCACAAATGAAAATTCCCTCTCCTATACATCAAGACATTTTTATGCCACCGAAACAAAAGAATTTTCAAAAATTTGAATTTGGAATTAGTCTGAGATAAATTACAAACAAATCGGTGTATTAAAGATTCCAATGCGGCCAGAACTTTTCGAGTTATTTAATTGAGTATGAAATATCCCTAGACCGTGTTGAGGTGTGTATTTAGAGCTTTTAGGAGACTGAATAAATCACAAAATATATTTTCACAAGAAAATTCACTAGTCTTCAAATAAAACTATCAAGTCTTCAGATTTTTGGCTCCGATCTTTAAAATCTTCAATAAAAGTTTTTAATAATAATAATAATATTCCACAACTATCACACAACGCCATCTAGTCCCAAGCTAAGCAGAGCTTGTGTTATGGGTACTAGACAACTGATAAACATACTTATATATTTCTAAATACATACATATTATAGATAAATTACACCCAGACACAGAACAAATGATCGTGCTCATCACACAAACATTTGTCCTGGGTGGGAATCGAACCCACGACCTCCGGCATAGCAGTTAGGGTCACTAACCACTAGACCAACAGGCCAGTCATTTTGAAACAATATGTCATCAGACACAATGCCAACTTATTCTATCACTTTAATTCGTTCAAAAAACATGTTATTGGGACAACAAATGTATTTGCTAAAGTTCAATGCTTGCGTATAGCTGAATTACTGCTGAAATGTTTTGCCTTTGCGGTTGTTGAAGTCAGAATGTGCAATGTCCTCACTGAAGTCATCGAAAAGATAGCCAACCAAGGCCTTCGTTGGCTATCTTTATCTGTACTGGTCATCATCTGCCTAGCCTTTTTCCCAACTATTATTGGGGTTGGCTGCCAGTCTAACCGGATGCAGCTGAATACCAGTATTTTACATGGAGCGACTGCCTATCTGACTTCCACAACCCAGTTAATACTAGGTAATACAATACTCTTTGGTAAGACTGGATGTCAGAATTTCAGGGCACTGACTACCTGTAACGACTGCCAAGGATCTATATATACGGCAACCGGGACCAACAGCTTAACGTGCTTTCCGAGGCACGGAGGAAACTCGGTATGTCGGGCGGTCACCCATCCACAGACCGACCTAGGCAAGCACAGCTTTACCTAAAGATCGACCCGAGTGGCAGTTCGTTCGTTAGTTTACGTTGGGGTAATCTCTGAAACTAATGATCCAATTCTAAAAATTGGTCCGTTGGCAGAATGCTACATTATTCATGGGTTTTTTTTTAATATTTATATGATGCATATTTGTCGAGCTATGACAATTTTGCGGAGGATCGGGATTTCGTCGAAGAGGTAGGAGGAACACATGATGATATGTGGCTGCTCCCATAATAAGCACAGATTATAAGGGTACACAGCCGCTGCGAGACACAACGTGCGACGCGATGGTACTCATGCGAAAGAAACAAATGAAGAAGTATCACCTGACGTTGTGAAAGAGGCCTAATAAAATGAAGATTAGACTGGCATAACAAATTGTGTTACGTAAATAGAATACGTAAACCAAGAACAGCAGCAAATGCAATAGGTACTTCTAAAGAGTCATCTTTAGAAATTTTAAAAGTTTTGCAAATTTTTAAACATCACTCAGACAGACACGAAACTTAAGCCCGTTTAGGTAAAAGAAAGCATATACTTAAATAAAACAAGTGTCTATTTAACCTTATCATAGTTTCAGATCAAGTTTAAAAGCTTTAAGAGAGCACTTAAATATTTGAGGAGGTATCGATTACTACAGACTTTAGATAAAACTTCAAAAAAAAACAAAAACTGAATAGATGCTACATCTAGTTTGCTATCTAGTGCTAACACTTGATATTTGACTGAAGTTCACGTCAAACGGCTTCCCGTTTGACGTGAACTTCAGCGGGAAAAACAGCAGGAAAGCGGGAAAGTGGATGAGCAGTGTCCAGCCCGATTACCACCAAAGCGGAAAGGAGCGGGGACGAGAGAAGATGTACTGAAATCGACCAATCACATTAGTTTAAATTTACATCTGGTCTTTCGCCCTTCCTGTGATCGGTCGATTTGGCACATCTGCTCCACTCCGTTCTGCTCGTGGAAACCGGCCCTTTTAATCTAGTCGTAACTGTTTTATCGTAGAAATCAACCGTCGCGTCGAAAATGCCTGGAGAAGCTACTGGTCCATAAAAGCGCTTATGAAGGGCGACCTTCCAATCTCACTTAAGCGTAAGCTCGTCGACATGTGTATCCTGCCTATTCTAACGTATGGCGCCCAGACTTGGTCTTTGACAGAGGCTCAGAAGTCCGAACTCAAGGTTTGCCAAAGAGCGATGGAGCGTAGCATTTTAAAGATCAAAATCACCGATCGAATACGTAACACCACAATACGCTCGAAGACAGGCATCGCCGATGTTGGCGATAAGTCTGCTAGGTTGAAGTGGGACTGGGCGGGTCACATTACCAGGATGGGTCAAGACAGATGGGCCAGACTCGTCACGGAGTGGGTGCCTGAGGACGCTCGTCGTCGCCGAGGCAGGCCCAAGAAACGCTGGCGTGACGATTTGGACTCGCTCCTTACAGATTGGCCAGAGAAGGCAAGACATCGGGAAAGATGGAAGGAAATGGGGGAGGCCTTTGCCCAGCAGTGGGACAAGATAGGCTAGTGAAAAAAACTAACTGTTTTGTCTTGTTTTGTAGGTTGTACGGGTGACCATTAGGCATGCAGGCAGGTTACTTCATGTACTTCTTTCTCCTTTTTTCGTGTGGTTTGTACTAAACCTGCTGTTACAGTTTATATGCCGCCCATGGGACCCTGACCTTTTACATGCCATTAAGATATATCGTTCAGCTATGCAATAGGTTTTTTTCGGCACGGTGCTTTTCCTTCACCGCAGCTGAATACCTTTCATGAAGTGACTACCTAGATAATATGATACCCCCTGGTAATACTGGTTGGGACAGTAGAGATCTACAAAATGACAGCCGGGACCAACATCCTTTCCGAGGCAATATTATAAATGCGAAAGTAACTTTGTCTGCATAGTACCTACCTACTTACAGACGCTGAACGAATTTTGATGAAAACACACAGGTTGGCTAAATAAAACCATTAGTCTGTATCTCGAAAATAACTGTCTACCTAATCTCACCACCATTAGCAAGGAGAAAAGGTCATAGATTAGGTCTGAACTTTGCATATTTTCATAGACAGTCAACGCCCTGCATGAGCATCAAAACAACTTCTTTGTGAACTAGACAACCTGACGTAGGTACCTAGATAGGTGTGGGTAAGCCGGTACCTATTTCAACCTACCTATACGATACGTCGCATCTTATTTAGCTTTTCTGGCCCTTTTTTTTAGGGGTGTAGGAAATCGTCAGATACCCCTCCCCGTCTTGGGCAGTGCGAAAGGTAGTGACAGACTTCTACTGACTGAAAACCACCCATGTTCCTTCTTAGCCCTTTATGTCGAAGCCGCGGTATCTCTTGCGAACAGCCCGCAGCCCCTACGGGACCCACTGACCCACAGTCCCGACGGGAAGTTTCCCGAGCCTAAGATCGTTCCTTTGATCGAAACCAGACCTTTATGATTTGCATTCTAAACAATCACTCTGAAGTCATAAATACACATTTTTTCGTAACTATGTGATAAACTCATTAGCTACTAAAATGTTTCTAAAATCTTAGTTTTCTCTGTCAAATAAATAGTTGCAAGGTTTTAGTAAAAAACTTTTGTGTGCATTTTTTGACCAAGCAAGGAATTTTCCAAAGAAAATCCTAATTGTGGATTGATGTTCTGCAAACTCGACTGATCCTAAGATACCTACAAGAAAAAAACGTAGTTTACACTTGGTTTACACCACAACAAACCACGAAAGGGAAGGAACCCGAGTTATATTTATTTATTTATTTATATTTATATATACTTTATTGTACACCACAAAAATACATAACAAAAGAAAACATAATATACACTACAAAACATACAATGGGCGGCCTTATCGCTTTCCGCGATCTCTTCCAGGCAACCTTAGGATGGACAGTGATTTATTACGATATAAAATGGGGCTGTTGTTGGTGCAAATAGTAAATACCAACTTACACAATATTAAACTAAGATAGATACATACATATCCTAAATAATAGATACATAAATACATACATACTAAATATTTAAGCAACGAAAATTAATGAAGACTAAAGATGTTTAATTTAACAGTTATGAGAACAAGATCACAACGACAAGTAATGTTCCTTTACGAGCCTTTTAAACATAGGTAACGACTGCGCGCGTTTAATTTGAACGGGCAATGCATTCCACAAACGAGCGGCCTGGACAGTAAAGGATTTGTCGAGGAAAGTTGTGGAATGCATAGGCATTTTGAGCTTCAAGTTATCAGATGACCTTAAAAATTTCGCGTGGGAGTCGCAAAGAAACTGGAAACGTTTCTTGAGATAAAGAGGGGTGGAAGGGGAAAAGAGCACATTATACAAAAGGGAAAGGATATGAGCATTCCGGCGAAGGCGAATTGGTAACCACTTGAGCTTGACACGATATTCAGAAACATGGTCATATTTGCGCAAACCGAATATGAACCTTATACACACATTTTGAAGCCGCTCAAGTTTATCGAGTTGGTCTTGTGTAAGGTCAAGATAGCTGGCGTCAGCATAGTCAAGGATGGGAAGAAGAAGCGATTGTGCAAGCGCAATCTTGGTGGCAGTCGGTAGAAAATTACGCAATCTCTTCAAAGATGCAGCAGATGCAAATAGCCTGCGGCTAACTTCCTGTAGCTGGGCAGTCCAAGAGAAGTTCTTATCTATGAATATCCCCAAGTTTTTAACTATTTCACTGAAAGGAACAACTGAGTTGTCAAAAGAAACTAACCCGACATGAATACCAAGATATTCAAAACAGGGTTGTGTCCTGGGTAAAAAAAATATGATTCTGTTTAGTCCGTCAGTTAGATTAGATTATCGAATAATAAGTACAGTACCCGGCGAAAAATACTGCACACCGACTTTTGGAAAAATCAATGCAATTTATTCGTTAATTTAGTTTCTATTTTGTATTTAGCTTGCACTGAAACATTTTCGAACCGACCTAGCTTGCGGCAGTTATATTTATAAGCACAGCGGAAAAGAGATGTCTCGAACAGTCATTTCCCTATATTTTCTCCAAAAGTCGATGTGCAATATTTTATCGCAGAGTACTCGAAGCACTGTATCGCCTTCATTTTTGGTTTACGCGCAAGAAGAAAAAATACGTGTCCAATATTTTTTGGTAATCTATGTGACGGACTAATTCGATTTTTTTGTCAAAGCTGGGTCAGGCCGTAGATTTTGCCACATTAGATGTAACTTAACTCTCCGCTACATGAAAAAAAAAAAGTTTAAGACTTATACGTTTGTCAATCACAGCATCGTATTGCTTATGAAGTGGTGAGCCGCGGCCACTAAACATATTTGATTACCTATGTTCTTATACTTAGAAAATTATATGACATTTTTCTACAAAAAGTGACGAAATTTTCATTAAAAACGTGAATCCGCTTTGGTAGGGGTGCACTTACGCCATCAGCAAAATAAATTTTTTAATGCTTTTTGGTAATCTGTTTGATTTAACGTTATAAAATAATAGTTAGCTAGCCGCGTTTTTAATATCGGGTGGTGTTTCCTAAGAAAATACATTAATTTTCACACATTTTTAAAACACTAAAGAAAGTCAATTCTTTGCGCTACTTCTATTGCGCACCTATTATCTGCCCATTTTGTGGTGTTAAGACATTAGCAGGGTTTGTACCTGAGTGGCAGCACTAAAGTAACTTTCTCTATGGTCAATACGGCGTTGGCGGCCATATTTTCTTCAGTCCGATGTCAACTTCGTTCCGAGTAAAAAGTGTCACATTTTTCGAGGAGTGCATTTTTTTAGATTTCAAGATAATTTTACAATTTATATATATTATTGTTATTGCGCATGATTTAATAGGCTGTGTGTGATGTTTTAAAGGCTAAATTAACCTGAGAAAATAGCTTATTATCGAGTTATTATAGTTTTTATTTGCGCCATGGTTACGCAGAAACTACATTATGTCACTTTGCGATACCAGAGTGGCGTAGAATTTGCGCCACTTTTTTACGCTATCTTATAATGGTGCATGCACATTAGAGATTACTTGGTATTGATTATGATGATTTTTCATTTTGTTTTAATTATTCATTTCATATATTTTTTAGAGTAACTGCGAGGTTCTTGTAGGTTGCTAGTCAAAATTTCAAGCCACTCGGACCACTTGGCTGGCTTGCTTGCTGGCTTGGCTTGGCTTGACTTTCAGATCACTTGGCTATGCCGAGTGCATTTTTATTTATTTATTTATTAAAACTTTATGCACAAGTAAAAACTGTACACATCAGGTGTGCGCACCCCTTATCATTTTGCGTTACTATTTTACGTCACTTTGCGCGACCGACTTACAGAAGATTTTGCGTCACCTTTGCGCTATTTGTGGCAAAATCTACGGCCTGACCCAACTACCTTAATAATTTTTTTTTTTACGAACAGGGTTTTTTTTTGTTAAGTTATTTGAAAAAGTATTTGTCCCAAATGTATGGTTTGATCAAAGAGTCCTCTCCTTCCAACATGTATCGATAACGAGGTCATCAGAACTAACCAGCTGATTTTTTGCATTTAGGTACTTCGTTAATATTTATATAATTTATCAGGCATATTGCCCAACAAATTGTGTGGTACATTATCCCAGTCCTACGCTCAGTACCGTCTTTACCATAAGGGCACAAGGGGCACTTGCCCAGGGCCCCCATCCTCAGAGGGCCCCGAAGGGCTGACAATTTCTCTCACATTTAATCTCAAAAAACTCATTACACTTTTCTCAATGCCCGAATATCGATTATTTTCAGATTTATTCGAATCAATATATTTATATGAATTTGAGTGACATCAAGCCTACAGGGTCTCGTTGTGTGTGCTATATATACACTGTAGCTTCTTGCTTAATTTAAACTTAGTGCGCTTTTTGGCTGTACTAAAGGGCTGTTTTTGGTCTGATATAACTTACCAGACATTTACTTGAGTTTATAAATTTTATAATCTAGAGTCTATAATGTCTATTTTCAAGTTACATATCATTTGATTTTTTAACCGACTTCTAAAAAAGAAGGAGGTTCTCAATTCGGATGTTTGTATTTTTTTTTTTTTTTTTTTTATGTTTGTTCGGGCATAACTCAGTCACTTGCTAACCGATTTGAAAAATTCTTTCTTTGTTGGAAAGGGTATACTTCCGAAATGGTCCCATAGATTTTTTTTCGAAATCGGACAAGCGATTTTTGAAAAATCAACAAAACTCAAAAAAAAACTACATTGTCCACATTGACCCATGAACATGTGAACCACTAAATAGTGAAAAATAAAAACTTTTTAACAAAAAATAAAACCGCCTTCAAAAAAAACACGAAAAAGTGAAAAATAAACCTTAGAAGAAAAATCAGCTTCTGAAGTCGGTGGCAAAAACATGAAATCAAATAAACAAAAGTCACCGACTTCAGAAGCTGATTTTTCTTCTAAGGTTTATTTTTCACTTTTTCGTGTGTTTTTTTTGAAGGCGGTTTTATTTTTTGTTAAAAAGTTTTTTATTCAGTTATTCAGTAATTTAAAAGTATTTCTGAACGCATCCTACCTAATTTACTAAGAACACCATCTAGCGATCATCCATGCAAACCGCTCCAATGCCAAATTCAAGCGACCATAAAAAATGTCGACTTTGTCTATGGTTGGGGCTTGGAGGAATCCCCGGATAAATTATGAAAAACTTTCAGTCGGAACTTTTTACCTAATTAAAGTTATTACTTATTATATCACTTATTTTCACAGAAGTGTCGTGATTTAATTTTGTTTAATGTAATTTGGGTAAATTCCAAAAGGGCCCCAAATTCTTGTGTGCCAAAGGGCCCCAAATTCTTGTGTGCCCAAGGGCCCCAGCACAGTCTAAGACGGCTCTGCCTACGCTCAGAAATTGTTAATACCACAAGACCATTTTTTTTTCATTAGGGCAAAAATTAGGCAGCTAAAAGTATTTGAGTTCCAAAACACGTAAAATTGTTCTAAGAAACGGTCAATTAAATTATCTCGAACAATTGATTCATTGCCGCGCCTGGTTCAATTCCAAATTCAAATTAAGTAAGATCCGTCGTCATGTTGCCATACCTAGTTAATATTCAAATAGGCCCATTCATAATCAGATCTGTATGTAATTAATTATGTACATTTGTGTAATTTAAAATTAATAATATTCAGTCAAAACCAGTTTTTGCGTGAATTATGTTATTTCAAGTAGAAGTAAGTATGAATTTGGATTTAATTTAGAAGATTTTGCAACGTTTATGGTTTGGTCTACGCCTACCTATAGATCCATGGCTATCGTAACTATCTTTAAAAATAATTTGGAAACGGAGATTCCATCATCATTAGTAATTTTTCATTGTTTGTTGTTGCAATATGATGTAAACACCTTATGTGGTACCTTCACAAGTACATTCACATACTATGTCCCATGCTTCGATGTATACGGCATTCCGAATACTGTATCCCGAAGGTCAAGAGTGAACTCTCTGCTGTTTACCACAGCACACAGATAGCTAAGTAAGACTTATAGAATAACCATAACTTTGGTATTCATGTTTATCTACCCTTTGTCAAGTTTTTCAGCTGCTGGAGCTTGATAAGATTCTAAATTACAATAATTAGGTATTGTGCCTAGTCATCATTTTCAACCAAAAGACGTCCACTGCTGGACATAGGCCTCCCCCAGGCGTCGCCACATTGACCGGTCCCGTGCGTCTCTCATCCAGCGGGTTCCTGCAACCTTGACCAGGTCATCAGTCCACCTAGAGGCCTTCCAACGCAACGTCTTCCGGTTCGCGGTCGCCATTACAGAACTTTTCGGCCCCATCGGCCATCCGTTCTAGTGCCTAGTGTTAAACGTTTATATCAATGTTTTTTTTTTATTAGCATGACAACAAAGTTCCATGAACCTTAAGAAATTATTAAGTACTACCTTTTTAACGACCACATTAGACTCGGAATTGTTACAGTTTACTGGTTGATTTTAAAGTATTTTTTGGGAAAACAAACATCGAAAACCTCAGAGGCATTTTAAAAGTAATTTAAAACTTGATTATCGTTCTTTTGTGAAGGTAGGTAAATTGGTTCTTGCTGAAAAACGTTTTCATCATAATATGACAAAGTTTCCTACAGTAAATAACGAAATAACTTAAGAAAAAAAAAGTAAAAAACTAAATCCCGATTACGACAATAAAAACGACGCTGAAAAAGTATAAAACAAGATTTTCAGGATGCTGAATAGCAAGAACAGAACAAAAAGAAAAGCTGCAGTCACACGTTATTAAAGTGTTTAGTTTGGTACATAACATCATCAGCCTATAATGTTCCCACTGCAGGGACTCAGGCCTCCTCTCTAGGAGAGGGATGGGCTATTAATCCACCACGCGGGCCCAGTGCGGATTGGCAGATGACACATGTCTTAGAATTTTTTGGTTCTAAGACATGCCGGTTTCCTCACGATGTTTTCCTTCACCGTTTTGAGAGCAGTGGTCATGAAATAAATTACGCAAAGTAATGCGCCTGACTGGGTTCGAACCCAGGACTCACTGTTCGTAAGTCGGGCCGCCACCACTTGGTCACCACTGCTCTCCGTACTGCAGTTTGGTACCTATAAACGTGTTTTATCCCGCTAGAGGGCGTCACTTTAAATTTGAGCAATATTTTGGTAATTTTCAAGTGAAACTCTTTCAAATTATACCAAACACGGCGTATTTACCTATATCCATTTTTTATTTTGACACATTACATATCGATTTTTGTGTTACGCCACGTAGCCTATGTTTACCGGACAATTGACGCGGTTCTAAGGATACCTCATAATATTATTATGTCGAGTTCCGATAAGTAGATTAGGAGGGAACAGATGAAGATACTCACCTAAATACATAGCCAGTTAAAATCATAACCCTCCTTTGGCTTTGCCGCAGTCGGGTAAAAAGACATGTAAATAGATTTTAAAATTGTTTCTTGCGATGGAGTTAACGATTTAGTGGACGCAAGGACGGTTCACATGATCGCAATCAAACTACCAACACAATACAATTAATTGTAGGTGATAATCATTAACAATCTTACTCATAGTAACAAATCATAAAATTATCAAAAAATATTAGTGAACACTCACCCTCTTCTCTGATAACCTCCTTCCCACCGGTATTTTCCACATCGGCCATGACGAAAACAAACTTTCACACAAAAACCAGAGCAACTTTTAAAATAAACTTGTCACACTCAATATATTGCTTCGTCCTTCCCTCACATCACTTCACACACGTCAATTTACACATCAAAAGGAGTTTCCAACACACGTCACTTTAGGATTAACAAAACTAATTCCTGTATAAATTAATCAAAGTATTAAAAAAAAACTCGCGCTGTTAAGTTTCCCGCCAATACACGATTTTTTAGTCTTGGCACACACGTCCAAATGCCACAAGAGATGATCACAAACTGTTCTATTTCGGTTGATGGAACAAATTGAAAGATTTATATGCAAGAGTAATTTGTGGCTAATACATATTTTCATGCCTATTACGTGTTATTATTTGTGGGACCGTTACTTTTTGGATTTTATCTGTCCATAGAGTAATAAATAGTCTTTGGGTCTGTCTGAAGTAAATATTACGAAAGCTGTAAGGTCGAGTTTTCCGAGACTAGAAGTGATAATTAATATCAGACCTCGTATTGATAGACTATTTCGTCCCCGTAGAGCGAAAAGTCATTAAGTGGAAAATGACCATTATGAGAAACGAGGCTTCAAAAAAAAAAAAAGATAAAAAAACATAACTTTCATTTGACAATAGATATTTCTAAATTTATGATCTTATCTCATTGGTATTTAATTCAGGCTTATTTTTTAATAAAAAATATTAAAAGAAAATCATTTGTTTTAAAGATAATTAAGAAAAACGAAAGTAATTAATTTTAACCCTTGAATTATTTAGTTTCGGACTAAGTTAGTGATTTTTCGATCTGAGTTAGTCATTTTACGCCCATCTTTAAACGAATTTGATAGAAATTAACTTGATTTAGTTATATTGTAACTTCTTTACGAGAGCAACATAATATTCTGAAAATAATGACTAAGTATTTTATCACTCCTATTGAGGGTAAGAAAATCATTAAAATATAATTGATAGTACAATCATTAATCTTTATTAAAAATATAGGAAAGAACAGTTACATGAAACCTAAAAAAAAAAAAAAAAACATTCAAGTAATACAAAATACACGAATCAAGTCATCAAAAGTTACATGAAACCTAAAAAAAAAACATTCAATTAATACAAAATACACGAATCAAGACATCAGAAGTTCAAAAATCTAAATCGTTTTCAGCTTCTTCTGTTACATCTGGTTCACACAATCTGTCTACAACATCTTTACCAGTAGGCAGAGTTTCATACCAAGAATGAAGCTCTTGAGGTATAATCCCTTTGGTGCAAAGATTCAACAGTGTGCTTACTCTCGTATATAATTCCGATAGATCGACATTGGAATTGTCAGTCAAACGTCAGGCATTGGCTGGACTCACTGAGTCTAGCCAATCCCTGACGTTTAACTCAACCAACTGACGTTTGACCAATGTCGATCTATCGGAATTATATTCCAGAGTAAACACCCAGGTCCTTTTTCTTAGCTTCGGATATTGGAATTGGGTTAGAATAGGCCTTTGGAATTACATATTCTTTTAATTTGTCAATCTTGTCTTCTTTTCTGCCTTCACTATCATTGTCCTCAATTGCATGATCATCTAGAGCTTTTTTCATCCGTCTTGTAACACGAGGAGCAACTTCACCTAGGGTTTGAAATACATCAAATTCGGAATACGGGCCAGCGTGTGTGTAACGGAATTTGACCAGACCAGGATGTTGTTTTTCGAATCTAAGACACTTAATTTTTAGCCACATTATTTTTTTACCCTCCCTGTCCTTACTTGTATTTATAAGGAAGTGTTCAATTAGAGCTTTTACGTCTATCATATCGTCATAGGTCATTTCTTTAACGATGTATGGCGGTGCCGAACTCCTGTGTCTTTTTGAACGAGCACGAACCATAATAGATTTCCAATCTATCATAGAGAAAACTGGCGTATGCCTTTGACACTTTTCTATTGCACTGTGCATAGAGTCTACCTCCATGTGCGTATGGCCAATCTCTAAATATTTTTGCTCAAGGATTTCAACGTGCACATCGGGCCTGACGATCAGGTGGCACAGAAAAGCTGTAATAAAGTTTCTATTCTGGCCTGCGCACGTGTCACTATAAATAGTTACTTCTTTTACACCTGTTGGTATTTGATGTATCCACCAGTTCATCGCACTTGCGATTTCAATACTGCCTTTCTTGCCATTTATTTCATTCCACGTTATGCAAAACGCTTCATTCGGAGTTTTTGCTGTGTGAATAGTATAATTTTGCACATTCAGCTTTCTCGTATAGCTTTTCTGTGCCACCTGATCGTCAGGCCCGATGTGCACGTTGAAATTCTCTATGATAGATTGTTTATAATCTACCTTCAGATTTTTGATTTTCTCCGCCTCGGGGCGACAGAGGCGAAGGGGCGGAGGTAGAGGTCGAGCGCTGGGCTCGGCGTGAATAGTAGTTCGTATTGAGACGTGCTGGGCGTCGGACGAGTATTATAGTAGCCATAGAATCACGGGTGAAAGCGCACGCGCATTGATTAAATCGACTTGTGGAGTCATTTCGCGGCACCCAATTATACTAGTTAAGCAGTACGGTTAGCGACGCTGTGAATGTCGAACGGGTTATTGATAATATCATTGGTTTGCCTTGTCACGGGAGTGCTATTGGGAAAGCACCGAGGCTTTTGTGGTTAGACTAATACGGAGTGAGTGTGGTGGCTCGCGTTAACGGCGTGGCTTGCAGCGACGTGGAAGAATCGTCCGGAACTACCAGCAAACCATCGCAAGGTCATATACACTCATTATACACATACACAGTTACACAACTTGCGAGGGGTCAAGGAAGTGAGACCGGCTCGAAGAAATGAGGTAAGGGTAGCTGTAAGTTCAGAAATTGTAATATTGTTCGGAGGCGCGTATCGCGTCTATTTGATCCCGTTAGGACGGCAGCTGTTCTGAGACCTGTCTCCCATGGGCCCGAGATAAGGTTCGGCTGAGTCCTGGCGCGATCAAAATCTGGTAGCAGAGCGTGGTTATACCCACTTGTAAAAATTAGTAGGTACTTGGTACCAATTTACTTTGTAAAAATTGTGTTCATGTACAAATTCAACTTGTAGGTAGTAGTACATTGACCTACATACCAGTGTACACCTCAAGTTGAGTTTGGAATTATTAATAATAAGTACATAAATGGAATGTGAATATTCGTTGATAAAATAATTTGTTATTTACGTTCGGTTACGCACAAATATAACCTCATCACAAATCGTGTTATGATTGTCAACATTTGAGACATAGAGGAATAACCTCTAGAGCACGTAGAGGAATAAGTTCAAGAGTTGGCATAGCGTCGTAAATTTATTCGCTCAACGAATATATTATTATTGTTAGTTCCGGATACAATAATTGTTATTTTTTTTGGTTATTGTTACTTATTATTGCATAATCGCGTATTGAAGTTGGTACTATGGCTCCGTCAGTAACGAAAACTATCGCAGCCAGAATCGAAGCTGAATTGAGATGGTTTTCATCGGTTGTTACGTTGGTAGGTCGCACCGATCGTGAAGATGCGTTATTGTCACGCGCTCGGCAAGTTGACGAACGATATGACGCCGTGTTAAAGTGTCACGCTGAGTATTTAGCATGTCTCGAATCGACGGATCTGTCGTCGGTGGACAAGGATGCTCAGGTGGTACGGGGCAATGTGGACCAGTGTGGGGAAATGTCCATGAGCATAATCCAGGCGGCGGCCGACATTGAGCGATCGCGCATGGGTGACGTCAGGGAATCATGTCGGCCAGCAGGCGTAGGAATTCAGGCGCCGTTGCCACCAGTACATGTACCCGAGTTTAGCGGCGAGTATGCCGATTGGCCGCGATTCCGCGATATTTTTAATAGTGTCGTGCATTCGCGTACGGATCTCTCGCCCGCCTACAAGATGGCTCAATTAATGGGTAGGCTTAACGGTGAGCCGCACGACATCTTGACCCACCTGGAGATTACGGACGCCAGTTATGAGACGGCATGGGGCCTATTAATCGACCGATATGATAATCGGCGATTAATAGTTGATGGCCTCATCGATAAGATTTTTGAAATCCCGAAGGTGTCTAACGTGTACGAAATAAGGGCGAAAATCCTTAATCCGGTCACGGTTGCGGTGAACACGTTAGATCGACTTAAGTTGTCGTTAGGGGACAATAAATATATCATCGTCAATAGGGTTTTACGGAAGTTGCCGATCGACGTGGTGGCGCGCTTTGAGCAGTCACATGGTGGCGAATCGACGGACCACCTCCCAAGTTACGATGACTTGAGGGTGTTTTTAGAAGGCGAGTGCCGGCGGGCGGATTGCCAAGGGGCATCCACGTCGCACCCTCCTCCGTCAACCCGACGTACGAGTGGGCCCAAGCCGGTTGAGCCCCGTCGGGGGGGGAAGAAATACCACGCCCTCCAATCGGAAGTGTGCGCCTTCTGTCGGAAGGAAGGGCACGGTCTCGCCGCATGCGCGGACTTTAAGGCGCAGCGGGTGCATAGACGAAGAGGGGTGGTCAAGCAGCGCTATTTGTGCTTCCGCTGCTTGGGGACTCACTTTGTACGTGAGTGCCACAGGACCACTAACTGTGGAACCTGCGGAGGAGCCCATCACGAGTTGCTATGCCTGGCGGAGAGTAGGGAGGTGCACGGAGCCTCGCCGGGAGGTCACCCCCCCTCTCCTAAGCCAGATTCGGGTGGTCGGTCACCCCCCCCTAGGGGGGGTGGGTCGGCCAGGAATCAGCGGTCGCCGCCCCCTCGGGGGGGTGGGCCAAGGGCTGATCCAGAGCACAACCCGATACCGCCGTCTCCCCCGCGGGGGGGGGATAGGCACCGAGACTCGGGCAGGGGCCCGGAGGTAGTACAGACGGGTTACGCGGCGTACTCGAATGCGTTGGGGGGCATGTTGCCACCCCCGAGTAGTCGCTTCTCCCCGCCTCTCGCAGAACGCCCTCGGCTGACGGCGCGCCCGCCACCGTTCGGAAGGATGCCAGTAGGCTACTTCCGACCGGCACGGATGTCACCGATGGGTCGGGAGGGTTACTACCCGGGTTGGGACCCGTATACTGGGACAGTATTTACTCCCCCTCCGGCAGGGGAGGAGGGAGGTGCCTCCTATTAGCAACTAGCAGCCTGTTCGTCAGTGGTGCCCACCCCGACAGTAACGGTATTATTACCGACGGCTAGGATTACTGTCAGGGGTACTGACGGACAGCCGGTGCACGTGCGAGCACTGTTAGATTCAGGGGCACAAGGTTGTATTGTGTCCAGCTGTTTAGTGAAAAAGCTGGGCCTTACATTAGAGCCATCACGGGATGGCGCCGTAGGTATAGGTGGCAATCGGGTGCCTCACCTCAGGGGTCAGACGACATTCCTGTTCGAGATGGGTGACACGGCATCGGTCACGCGGGTGAATGCCACGGCGATCGTTTTGGACGAAGTGGTTGGGGTCCTCCCTCAGACTCGGTTACCGTCTGCGGTAAAAGGGTTGACCAATGGATTGGAGTTAGCCGATCCCCACTTCGCGATCCCCGGACGGGTGGACGTCTTGCTTGGGTCTGACGTCCTCGGGAAGCTGCTCCGAAGCGGCAAACGGGAGCTGCAACCAAACGGGGTGGTGGCCATGCGTACCGCAGGTGGTTACGCGTTATTGGGCCCAGTACGGGAACCACAGCACTCAACGGATTATAGCTCCATATATTATGGCAGCGTGTTATCCGACGTCCTGCAACGGTTCTGGGCAACGGAAGAGCCACCCACCGCTCTTAGGAATAACCCACGTGATGAGGAGTGCGAAACATTTTATCGATGTAACACGGTGCGCCTCCCATCGGGTAGATTTATGACAAGGTTGCCATTTCTGTCAACTCGACCTCCGCTGGGGAGCTCATGGAGTCTGGCAGAAAAGCGGTTAGTGGCAATGGAAAGGCGCATGAAGCGGGACTCCAACTTCCGACAGAAGTATGTGGAGTTCATGCGCGAATACCTGACGTTGGGTCACATGTCGGTGTCCAGGGTTGACTATCGTCATGAGGAGCATTATGTGTTGCCTCATCATGCTGTTTTGAAGACACCTGACTCAAAGATTAGGGTCGTGTTCGACGGGAGCGCGGAGACGTCTAGCGGGGTGTCCCTGAATCAATGTCTCCATGCTGGTCCTAAGCTGACTAGAGACATTGCAGACATTCTCACGGATTTCAGGAGACACCAGGTTGTCTTCGTTACGGACGTACGGATGATGTTTCGTCAAACTGAGATTCATCCAGACGACCGTCGGTTCCAGCTGATATTGTGGCGAGAGAGCCCAGAAGAACCGATGGTCACGTACGAGCTCAACACAAACACGTACGGATTAAAGCCCAGCCCATATGTAGCCATGCGTACGCTACGAGAACTGGCTGATCAAGAACGGCTCCGCTTTCCCCGCGCGGCTGCTGTCATTGATAGGGACGTCTATGTAGACGACATTTGTACGGGCTCAGACAGTATTGAGCAGGCGCTCATCTTAAGGGATGAATTGGTGGCGCTCATGGCCTCCGGTGGCTATGAACTCAGGAAATGGCTGTCGAACTGCCCAGAGGTACTGGCAGGACTGCCAACTGAGTATCAACAAGACCCGCATTTGTTTGAGGATTCGGAGAATCTTCATGCGTTGGCCATTTAAGGGGTCCAGTATCGACCGAGTCACGGAGGCTCGGCCATTTGCTGGCGTAGGGACAGATTTCGCGGGGCCCTTCATGGTCAAGACATCGCACCTTCGCAACGCGAAGTCGGTTAAGGCATATCTGTGTGTCTTCGTGTGTCTGGCGACCAAGGCCGTTCATTTGGAATTGGTGGCCGATCTCTCTACGGAGGCCTTTCTGGCGGCGTTAGATCGATTTGTTTCTAGACGGGGAGTACCGTCACTGATTCGGTCGGACTGTGGTACCAACTTCAAGGGCGCCGACCGGTGCTTAAAGGAAATTGTATTGTTTTTAAGTCAGAATGAGCGAGAGATTGGCACGGGCCTCGCCAGTCGGGGCATTTCGTGGTATTTTAGTCCACCTGGATGCCCCCACTGGGGTGGAATTTTCGAGGCAGTAGTCAAGTCTTCCAAGACTCACTTGTATCGGGTCATCGGCTCAACGATTCTCACCTTTGAGGAGTTGTCAACGGTGTTTTGCAGAATTGAGGCGGTCTTAAACTCGCGACCTTTGTGCCCGTTGAGCGCTGACCCGAATGACCTTGAGGCCATGACCCCAGGTCATTTTTTGATTGGCCAACCACTTAACGCCTTGCCGGAATATCCATATACTGATGTCAAGTTGTACCGGTTGTCGCGGTATCAGATGTTACGGCAATTGAGCCAAATTTTTGGAAGCGATGGTCGCTGGAGTATTTGCATATTCTACAGCAACGCGTTAGGTGGACGGACAGGACGACCCCACCCTGCGTTGGAGACCTCGTTCTGGTTAAGGATGCTAACCTATCACCGTTGTGTTGGCGACGGGGGCGCATTGTTAACCTGATTACGGGCAAGGATGGGTTTCCAAGGATCGCAGACGTCCAGGTGAGGGACTCGATCCTTAGACGGGCAGTTTCAACTTTATCTCGACTCCCGGGAGTTTGAGCGGACCGACAACGGGTCGGTCCGGGGGGGGTGATTGTTTATAATCTACCTTCAGATTTTTGATTTTCTCCGCCTCGGGGCGACAGAGGCGAAGGGGCGGAGGTAGAGGTCGAGCGCTGGGCTCGGCGTGAATAGTAGTTCGTATTGAGACGTGCTGGGCGTCGGACGAGTATTATAGTAGCCATAGAATCACGGGTGAAAGCGCACGCGCATTGATTAAATCGACTTGTGGAGTCATTTCGCGGCACCCAATTATACTAGTTAAGCAGTACGGTTAGCGACGCTGTGAATGTCGAACGGGTTATTGATAATATCATTGGTTTGCCTTGTCACGGGAGTGCTATTGGGAAAGCACCGAGGCTTTTGTGGTTAGACTAATACGGAGTGAGTGTGGTGGCTCGCGTTAACGGCGTGGCTTGCAGCGACGTGGAAGAATCGTCCGGAACTACCAGCAAACCATCGCAAGGTCATATACACTCATTATACACATACACAGTTACACAACTTGCGAGGGGTCAAGGAAGTGAGACCGGCTCGAAGAAATGAGGTAAGGGTAGCTGTAAGTTCAGAAATTGTAATATTGTTCGGAGGCGCGTATCGCGTCTATTTGATCCCGTTAGGACGGCAGCTGTTCTGAGACCTGTCTCCCATGGGCCCGAGATAAGGTTCGGCTGAGTCCTGGCGCGATCATAGATTGGAAATCTATTATGGTTCGTGCTCGTTCAAAAAGACACAGGAGTTCGGCACCGCCATACATCGTTAAAGAAATGACCTATGACGATATGATAGACGTAAAAGCTCTAATTGAACACTTCCTTATAAATACAAGTAAGGACAGGGAGGGTAAAAAATTAACGTGGCTAAAAATTAAGTGTCTTAGATTCGAAAAACAACATCCTGGTCTGGTCAAATTCCGTTACACACACGCTGGCCCGTATTCCGAATTTGATGTATTTCAAACCCTAGGTGAAGTTGCTCCTCGTGTTACAAGACGGAAGAAAAAAGCTCTAGATGATCATGCAATTGAGGACAATGATAGTGAAGGCAGAAAAGAAGACAAGATTGACAAATTAAAAGAATATGTAATTCCAAAGGCCTATTCTAACCCAATTCCAATATCCGAAGCTAAAAAAAAGGACCTGTTGAATCTTTGCACCAAAGGGATTATACCTCAAGAGCTTCATTCTTGGTATGAAACTCTGCCTACTGGTAAAGATGTTGTAGACAGATTGTGCGAACCAGATGTAACAGAAGTTTCTCACTTATCCAAGTCCCAGTTAGCCAAATTTCACTGTAGTAAAGTAAAGTAAAGTAAATTTTGACCTTCGAAAAGTGCTGATTATCAGCCTAGTTTGAATAAATGAATTTTGACTTTGACTTTGACTTAGAAGAAGCTGAAAACGATTTAGATTTTTGAACTTTTGATGTCTTGATTCGTGTATTTTGTATTAATTGAATGTTTTTTTTTTAGGTTTCATGTAACTTTTGATGTCTTGATTCGTGTATTTTGTATTACTTGAATGTTTTTTTTTTTTTTTTTAGGTTTCATGTAACTGTTCTTTCGATTTGTTAGCTTAAGGACAGATTCTCTTCACGCCAGATTCGCGTTAGGACAGATTTGCATTAGGACAGATTCGCTTAAAGACAGAATATGTACAGACCGCAACATAAAGTTCCTTTGTTCGCATATGGACAGATTCGCTTTACGCCAGATTATTACACATAATCTGCGAACTGCCACGGAAGGGGTTTGAATCCATAATACATGCTCTGCCTAGTTTGAGACTAGATAATTGGTATTTAAAGTGTCTGACATGTTTATTTATAATTTTAATATGGATTACTGGTAAGGTATAATATTTCCTGTTTCCAATAATTTCTTGTAAATTGATATACAAAGTCCAACATTCAACTAATTACTGGCTGCTTATTACATAAATGACAAATGTCAAATCCTGTCATATTTTTTGACACGGTTTCAATGGTTTTGTTTAATCTCAGTTTATTTAGCAAAATTATTTTTGGTGAGCAATAAGTTTCTTTAAAACCATGGAGAGAGCTGAAACAAGCAGCGAAGTGTCGGACGTGAAATTTATAACCAGTAAAAAAGGAGGTAAAGTATCACTTCATGGTGGGCACAGATACAATTTTGTGCAGAATAATCTATCAGGAACTTCGAATTGGCGATGCTATAACAGGAAAATTTGTACCACGTCGATAACAATTGACAAAAATAACAAAATAGTAAAGGAAGCCAATCACGCATGTTCTCCTAATATGGCCCGTAATTTAATTGACGGAATGATGGATGGTTTAAAAGAAGAGGTATGCAATAAACTCGAAGCCATTCCAAAACTATTTAAGGACTATGTACATAATCACTCTAATGAGTTAAACAATTGTGAAATTGAATTTTCGGGACTCATTTCGGGAAAAAAAGATACGTTGTACAGGGCTCGTCATAAATATCTTGGTATGGAGAAAACTACTTTTCAAAATGTCAAAGATGTGCGGTTGCCTGCAAAATTAGTGGAAAATTTCTTTTTATTTGATGAAGGTGAAGAGGAAAAAATTTTAATATTGGGATCCCCTTTAGCCAAACAAAATTTAAAAATTCATACAAGATACTATGGCGATGGTACATTTAAAGCGACGCCGAAACCATTTTACCAAATTTATTCGTTGCATGTCAATACAACAACAAATGAACGAGAGTTTGTTAATTTTGTGCCATTAATTTACTGTTTGTTACCAAACAAGTCTCAACAAACATACGAAAGAATGTTTAGAACCTTAAAAAACTATTTTTCACTGGACATTGTTGAATTTAAGTGTGATTTTGAAATGGCAACAATTAATGCCATTAAGAATATTTATCCAAATGTCCAAATAAAGGGCTGTTTTTACCATTATTTAAGTGCAATATGGAAAATGAGTAAGAAAATTGGCCTGGATAAAACAAATGAGGGCAAAAATATAACAAGGATGTTTACTCAATTAGCACTGCTACCTCCAAATTTAATACCCGGGGCTTACTTATCTTTACTAGAAGCTGGCCCTGCTACAGAGGAATTTGTTAAATTTCAAAACTATTTTTCGACCCAGTGGCTAAACAAAATTACTTGTGAACTATTTTCTTGTTACGGCGAAAAGATAAGAACAACGAATGGGGTGGAGGGATATCATCGAAGACTGAATTCAAAAATACCGCCCAAACCAGCCTTATATTATTTTCTTCAGTTGCTAAAAAAAGAAACGGAAATACAACAAAGAAAATTAAGTTTAAGTCTTAACAGTCAAGGGAAAAGAAGAAGGCTAGAAGACTTAAAAAAGGATAAAAAGATTGATAACATTGTCAACAATGCGTTACAAGGACAAATTTCTACTTTAGAATGTTTAAAACAATTAGCGAATTTGTTTAATATATAAAAAATTATAATGAAAAATTAGTACAGGGAATTTATTTTTGGTTAATAAGGATGGCTGTAAGGTTTTTTTTTTGTTTTCTCTCTTGTTTCGGTTTATTGAATAAAAAAATATGTCTAAGGTTTTTTGTTTTCTCTTATGTTTCGGTTTAATGAATAAAATTATTTTCATCCGACTGTACTTCTGTCTTTAAGCGAATCTGTCCTAATGCGAATCTGTCCTAACGCGAATCTGGCGTAAAGAGAATCTGTCCTTAAGCTAACAATTCGTTCTTTCCTATATTTTTAATAAAGTGAAACGTGAGCTCCTTGTTCAACGCACGCGTCGCGACTGGCTGTGCGCGACACAAGAAAGATAACTAACTCCTTATTCGGCAGCCAACGAAGGCGGTAAACTCACTAAATCGCGCGCGAAATATACTTATCTGTATAATTGTACGTAAAAGTTGTTTAAAAAATCATTAAAACCTTTTAGTGATATTACGAAAACTATGATTTCGTTGTCTCAAGGTATAGAAAAACTCCTTAATTTGATTTAATTATTTTTTGCGTATGTAGATTAATGCTAAACATTATTATTGTGTCGATCGAGAAATCACTAAGTATACATAGTTAGTTTTCGCTTTCATATTTTGTAACTAACGGTTTATTCTAAAATTAACTAAATTGTTTTGGTGAATTTGGAAACAAATAAAGCTTATATTACAACTTTAGTTTTTTAAAGAAAAAATAACTAAGTTTACTTAGGTATTGTGTCTTGCTGATTTTAGGTAGTCATAAAATAATGAAGTAACTTAGGTATTTGTTCCCCCAATTTTAAGGTTCAACATGTAAACATGATGTGTTTTCGCACAAGCTAAAACAAAAACTATATAACTTATTGAAATTATAGTTACATAGAAATATGCAGAAAAATTCGGTGAGTTTGATGGCATTTAAAACCATTTTGACAATTTTTGGACTTAGTGACTTTTCGTTCTACGGGGACGATTTGTATGTTTGAGGAGGAAAAAAAGAATTGTTTGATAATTCCATATACGTACGTGTGTATGTCACTGGCTGGACAGATTTTTATGAAAATTTTATGTATGTGTAGGTATGTGTTCAAGTGGATTCGAGAATGGTTTAGATTTACAATTGGACCCGGTAGGTGGTGCTGCTGTCCGGGCAGGACGACGGTTGCTGGGTCCGCTAGTCTTTATTTTATACTAGCCTTTGCCCGCTACTTCGTTCGCGTGGAATAGTGACTTCCGGCAGATTTTTGGTTTATCTCGCGAAAAAAAAAAAACTATCCTATGTCCTTTCTCAAGTTCCAAACTATGTCTGTACCAAATTTCACACAAATCGGTTCAGTAGTTTAGGCGTGAAGCAAAGGCAGACAGACAGACAAAAAGACAGACAGACAGAGTTACTTTCGCATTTATAATATTAGTTAGGATTAGGATAGTTAGGATGTTACCGGTTATGTTAAAATATTTCATGCAGGTGGTTGACCTGCTTACTTATTATTGAGTGATTATTGACCTGCAATTATCATTACCAACCGACCAGTGGTCCACATTGGCCCTGGATCGCAAAATTTGGGAATCATGCGGGGAGGCCCTGCAGTGGAATGACACAGGGTAACAGTAACAGTATTTATTATTAGGTATGTAATGACCCCGTCGGGGCTGCGGATTATCGAAAGAGATGTCGTGGCCTCGGCACAAGGGCGAAGAAGGAACATGGGTTGGTTTTTAGTCAGTAGAAGTCTGACACTCCCCTTCGCTCTGCCCAAGAGCGGGGCGGGGTCATTCGATGATTTTTCCACTCACCAAAAAAACGACATAATACAGTCGAAAACTCACCTTTATGTCATAGCTGTCGGAACGGTAGATACGAGTAGTTGTGAAACCGTGATGGTCCAGAACAGAAGGAGGCTGGCGAGAGGGACCGTGATAGGGCCGATCCTGGTAAGGAAGAAACCAACGAGAACGCAACCGCCTCGACGCTAAATACGTCGAAACCCCGCCTGCATTATTTAAAGTACCTAGGTGGGGACTATATTGTGCGCTCACCGAATGACCTCAGAGATGAACCGCAGTATATTGGTCACGAGCTGCAGTGCACAATTGCATACCAGACTCACGGGAGGCCTATGTGTAATCGCCCGTGAGATGTGCCTTATCTGGCGTTGTAAAGAGGGAGCTCCGGACATGTATTTTAAGAGGGAACGGAGCTCTCATGTGCTGATTGTGAATTCGGTACCACCGGGGTGGTTTTCATACTCCTGGGCTTTTCCTAAAGACCAGTCGCCTTTTGAAGGTTTTCCCTCGACAAAAAAAAACCGGCCAAGTGCGAGTCGGACTCGCGCACCGAGGGTTCCGTAAAAAAAATATATTATGTGATGTTACTAAAAATTTATGGTTTTCGTAATTTTTCCTTTATCTATGCTATAAGACGTTGCTTCGTACCAAATTTCAAGATTCTGAGTTCACGGGAAGCACCCTGTAGGTTTTGATTCCCTTGCAAGTGTCGAAAATTTGCGGCATAAACGGCTGTATCTTTTGATTGCGTTGGCTTAGAAGTTTGATTTTTTCACAGCTTCAAGGGACAGTAGACCTGAGTAATTGATATAAATTTCAGCTTCATACCTCCACGCGTTCCTGAGAAAAAGGGTCTTGACAGACGGACAGACGGACGGACAGACGGACAACAAAGTGATCCTATAAGGGTTCCGTTTTTTCCTTTTGAGGTACGGAACCCTAAAAATTGGTATATATAGCTCACTAATTAAGGGTAACCGTACGTTAAAATATTTCGGAATTTATTCTCGGATTGTAAATGTTCTTTTAGAAAACTGTTGTCAGCTGAATAATTTATCATGTAACTGCTAAGTGCTAGGTTCTGCTTTACTATGGAGCTAATTTTAGAGTTTCAGATTTTTTTAAATCGAACGAGACAAAAATAAAACCGACTTCGACAAAAATAAAACACGAAAAAGTGAAAAATAAAGTCGGTAAAAGTCGGTGACTTTTGTTTGTTTGATTTCATGTTTTTGCTACCGACTTCAGAAGCTGATTTTTCTTCTTAAGTTTATTTTTCACTTTTTTGTGTTTTATTTTTGTCGAAGTCGGTTTTAGTTTTTGTAAAAAAGTTACTATTTTCACTTTTTAGTGGTTCACATGTGCTTACCCCTTCACAACGTACCGGCGTGATGTTATGTTATGAACTGGTGTAAACAATAGACAGTCATGAGATTTTAGCAATCCCAGTCCATTTGCTATCATTTGTTGAGGAGTTCCGTTGCCTATCTCCGAAGTTCTTCATCAGATCTTCACCAAATAGTTTTTATAACCTTTGTATTGAGTACAGGCGTGATATTATGTTGTGTGATGGCGTAAACAATGCTTAGATATGCTATAGCAACAGTCGCGGTTAATCTGCTGTTATTTATTGAAGAGTTCCCCCAATTTCTACAAGATCCCATCATCAGATATTGAAATGGTGAAAGCACCAGCTTTCAAATAAAAAAAGAATCATGAAAATCGGTTCACCCAGTCGCAAGTTATGAGGTATAACCCGGTTCATTAAAGAAAGGAATCTAAAATGGCAACACATGGCATGTCCTCTCGCTCGCTCACTATAGTGTGCGAGCGTGAGGACATGATAAAAACCGCCATTTTAGATTCCTTTCTTTAATGAACCGGGTTATAACAAACATAAAAAAAAATACAGTCAGTCGAATTGATAACCTCCTCCTTTTTTTGAAGTCGGTTAAAAATACTTAGATAAATTTATCACCTGGGTAGTGTCTGTTGTTGATTTTAGGTGGATGGTATACACTGCGATCGAGTTTATTTGGAATAGAAGAATTATTTTATTTGCTCAATTTTATTTTTTAAGGTAGGTACATGTCGACGCGTCAAATTAATTATAGTTTGCAATTACTTAATAATTAAATAATTCAGGTTAATCAAACCAATTTTAAAAATCCTATATTCGCTTAGTAGCTTTTCAAACTATTATTGTCAATTCATTTGATTTTGTAATTTTAATTAGGATGTTTTAGATGGTCAATATACCTTGGTATCATGACCAAACAAACTTGTGTATAAACTGCAAGTTATGATTTGTGTTACTTAAAACGATTTATTACCTAAACGATATTCTTAATTCATTTTATGATTTGTAAACATCAATCGGTGTGTTTTTATCTAACAGCAGTAACATTTGATTAAAAACATTAAAACAGGAAATAACGTCCGTTGCTGCGTTTGATAAAAACACATCCGATTCCAAATAAGAAAAGCTAAAATTTATTTTCTGGTTTTAAAATTACTAATAAATTGAGTTAATGATTGTCGATTTATAATCGCGATTACATTTCACTCATTGTTTGATTTGAAATGTTAAACATTTATGCAAGTTCCGGTGGCGTGATCGGCCATGTTGTTTTCTTTGTTTGAGTTAAGTTGAATCGTTGAAAAGTGTTAGAGGGCCCATTCTGCCGCTGGAAATTGTAGAGAGTAGAAGACTCAGGAGATCCTGTGAGTAAATACGTTTTATACCTAGTTTTAAATTGCTGTGTTTTCTAATACTAATTAAGTGCCTAAGTTGAATTGTACAAAATTATAAAGTGTTGTTCAATTTGTTTGGTGTTTTCATTATCCTGCAATGTCTG
Organism: Diarsia mendica; assembly: GCA_949316265.1. Classification (NCBI taxonomy): domain Eukaryota; kingdom Metazoa; phylum Arthropoda; class Insecta; order Lepidoptera; family Noctuidae; genus Diarsia; species Diarsia mendica. Next base: position 20,864,601 of record OX438904.1, on the reverse strand, counting down.
AGAATAATAACGAGAGTGGTGACGTCAGCAATGCTGACGTCACTATTTCTAAAAATTTAAGTGGGAACCCTCCGCCGTTATCAGAAGTGGGATATCTACCCCCTTCTGCCGGACATTCTGTTGTAAACAATGAAAATGTTTCTGCTTCTGCTATCGGCGTACCCACTGAGTTTTTCTCACAGATGTTGCAGGTGATGAAGGGCATGACGGATCGTATTAATTCTAAACAAGCAGATAAAGTTAAAATTAGTGACGTATTTTTACCGTCGTACGATCCGGATGCCAATATAGGAATACGCGAATGGTGTCAACACGTGAGTACAGCCATGGATACCTACAGCCTGACCGATTATGATATTAGAATGAAAGTTGGAAGTTTACTTAAAGGTCGTGCCAGGTTGTGGGTGGACAATTGGTTGGTTTCCACATCCACGTGGCAGGAATTGCGCAATTTATTAATAACCACATTCGAGCCTGAAAATAGGTACTCTCGTGACATTCTTCGATTCAGAGAGCATACTTACGACAATACTAAGGATATTGCGCAATTTCTGTCTCAAGCTTGGGTACTTTGGCGCCGAATCACAAAAGATAAATTATCAAATGAGGACGCGGTTGAGGCGGTTATTGGCTGTATTGGGGATGACCGACTAAGGATTGAATTATTGAATGCACGTGCGGTTTCGGTTCCTGAACTTATTTCTGTGGCATCATCTATTCGCCACATTAAAAGACCTAACCCAAATTCATCTAATGCTCAGTCGGTTATCAACAAGCGACCACGATTTTCTGAAAAGCAACAGTTTTGCCAAGTATGTAAAAGGTCGGGCCATGAAACACGGGACTGTCGTTTTAATAAAAAACCTGATAGCATGCAATCACGTCCTCAAGAAAACAAATCTGTTTCTCAGACAGTTAGTGCCGAGACAGACAAACCAACGTGTACATTCTGTTCAAAGATAGGCCATACATTTGACAAATGTTTCAAGCGTGAACGTGCAGTAATATCTAAAATTAATTGTGTGGGTGCAAAGTTTGCTTTTATGCACATAAAAATTGGTAACGTTAAAATTCAGGCCATGTTTGATAGCGGTGCAGAGTGTTCACTAATACGCGAGTCTGTAACGGCTAAATTGCCTGGAAAAAGAACGAATGAGGTTAGCTATTTAAAGGGTATTGGTCAATTTACGGTGCTTTCCCTAACAAAAATAACAACAGTATGTATTATCGACAATTTACGAGTAGAGCTTCAATTTCATGTAGTAGCAGATTATGAGATATGTGCTGATGTCATTATTGGCATAAATCTTGTCGACAATACAAACATTGGAGTATTAGTGACGTCACGGGGTGCTAAACTGTTTCATCAACCGATAGTAAACCACATACGATCTGATAATAATAAATTTGATAACTTGGATTGTGATTTAACTGACCATGATCAAGTAGCTGAATTGAAAATATTGCTTAACAAATATGAACATGTATTCATTCGCGGGTTCCCAAAGACCAGGGTGAACACCGGTGAATTAGAAATCCGGCTACAAGACCCCACTAAGCGAGTGGAACGTCGACCATACCGTTTAAGCCCGGTTGAACGGGAGAAAGTACGCAATATTGTAAGTGAGCTACTTGAACACAAAATCATACGCGAAAGTAAATCTTCGTTTTCGAGTCCAATAATATTGGTAAAAAAGAAAAATGGTCAGGATCGTATGTGTGTGGACTTCAGGGAATTAAACAGAAATACCCTTAGGGACCACTACCCTCTACCAATAATTTCGGACCAAATAGACCAACTGGCTGGTGGTCATTTCTTCTCTACATTTGATATGGCAGCTGGGTTCCATCAGATTCCAGTTGCAGAGGAGTCAATTGAAAGAACTGCATTTGTCACGCCTGATGGGCTTTACGAATATCTAGCCATGCCATTTGGTCTAAGCAACGCTTGCTCGGTTTACCAGCGTTGTATTAATAAAGCATTGATGCCGCTATTGATAAAGCAGGTATGCCAGGTTTACGTAGACGACGTCCTCTCAAAATGTAGGGATTTCCAAGAAGGCATCTCTAACATAGAGCAAATATTAATTGCTTTGCAAAAGGCTGGCTTCTCAATTAATATTGAGAAAACGGTTTTTTTTAAACGTTCCATTGAGTACTTGGGCAATATAATAGCCCATGGGCAAGTTGGTCCAAGTCCAAAGAAAGTGGAAGCTTTAACAATGGCACCAGTACCGACTACAGTTAAGCAAGTCAGACAATTTAATGGCCTCGCTAGCTATTTTAGGCGTTTCATTCCCAATTTTTCCCGAGTTATGATGCCACTTTACGAGTTAACAAAAAAAGACACTAAATGGGAATGGAACGGCAGACATGATGAGGCTCGTAACAAAATTATCCAGTATTTGTCTACTGCGCCTACCTTATCTCTATTTCAGGAAGATGCGCCAATTGAACTCTACACTGACGCCAGCAGCCTTGGATACGGAGCTGTACTGGTCCAGGTAATCGACGGACGCCAGCACCCGATCGCTTATATGAGTCAACGTACTACTGACGCGGAAAGCCGCTATCACTCATATGAGCTGGAGACACTGGCGGTGGTGAGAGCAATCAAACACTTCAGGCAGTATCTGTATGGGCGTAAGTTTAAAGTTATTACAGATTGCAACGCTCTCAAGGCATCCAAACACAAGAAAGACTTGCTACCTAGAGTACATCGCTGGTGGGCTTTTCTACAAAATTATAATTTTGACGTAGAATATAGAAAAGGTGAAAGGCTGCAACACGCAGATTTCTTCAGCAGAAATCCCTCTGGTGAGTTTTGCACAAATATATTAACATCCGACATGAAATGGATACAAATAGAACAACGACGCGATGAAAAGCTGCGTTCACTTATAGAAAACCCTACTCCTGGTTTTGAAGTTGAAGACGGTGTCCTAAAGAAGATCTGCGCAGACACTGTGCTTGGCACATTAAGCTTACAGTAGTTCCAAAAGCATTCCAGTGGAGTCTAATTAATTCATACCACACATCGCTACATCACCCGGGTTGGGAGAAGACCCTGCAAAAACTGAAGCAATCTTACTGGTTTGATAAGATGAGCACCGGCGTGAGGAACTTTGTTGAAAACTGTGTCATATGCAGAACTTCGAAGGGGCCTTCTGGTGCAATTCAGGTACAACTACATCCAATCCAAAAACCCACGGCACCATTTCAAGTGGTCCATATGGATATCACTGGAAAATTGGGCACCAGAGACTCTCAAGGACGTGATGAATATGTGATCGTTATAATTGACGCATATACGAAGTACATACTTTTAAGTTACTCCAATGACAAAACCCAGGGTAGTAGTCTTGCTGCTTTGAAACGCCTCATACATCTTTTTGCAACACCTATACAGATTGTGGTTGATGGTGGAAGGGAGTTCCTAGGTGAATTCAAGGTCTATTGTGATCGTGTTGGTATTGATATCCATTCAATAGCGCCAGGAGTTAGCCGAGCGAACGGACAGGTGGAACGTGTGATGGGTACGTTAAAAAATTCTCTAACCATGATCAAAAATTATAACACCGAGAAATGGCAAGTTGCATTAGAAGCATTGCAGCTCGCATTTAATTGTACTGCACATCGAGTGACCGGCGTTGCACCCCTTACTCTCCTCACACGACGACAACATTGTGTCCCACCAGAGCTCCTGAAATTGGTTAACATCGACAACGAATCAATGGATTTCGATTTACTAGAGCAACATGTAAGTGAGAAGATAACTGCTGCAGCACAATACGAAAAACTGCGTTTTGACAAAAATAAAGCAAAACTCATACCATTCCAAAGGGGAGACTACGTCCTCATCAAGAACAACCCACGTAATCAAACTTCTCTTGATTTGAAATACAGTGAACCATTTGAGATTTACAGAGTGTTGGACAATGACCGCTACATGGTGAAAAGGGTCACAGGCCGAGGACGACCGCGTAAGGTGGCTCACGATCAACTACGTAGAGCTCCTCAGCCAGGCGCTCAGGCAACCGTGTCGACGGAATCTGAAGAGGATAATGAGCAACCACCTGGAACATCGCAGTTGATAACTCCAACACCCGAGCTTCGTCCATTGCAACTGACTACATCAAGCCCATCATTACCATCTACAACTCTAGGAGACTGTCCTGTGGATGCCTAATAATTTCGGTGAGTTCTATCCGATAATAGAAAACCTAGTTTTAACTAATAATATTACTACTTAAAGGGTGTGGCAAATTTTTTGCCGTAGCTATTACATTTATAAAGTTTATTGGACTTGCTCACCAGTACGAGTTCGGTCATTTCTCAATTTATGATGAGTTATGGCCCATGTTTATAAAATGAAGAAAATATGAAAGGCGATTTTGTTTTATAAAATCTATGAGTTTCTAACCAATATGTCATTTTCATAAAATTAAGCCTACGTATTGTGATGAAGTCCACATACGATACGAGAGCTATTTCATGTTTCCATAATAACCCGTGTTGACCACGATCATATTAAATGATCCAGACGACACCATCGACCTAGACCCATTTCCTTTAGAGCCTCTGTGGACCACGGCGCTCATACCGCCCAGACCACAGCATCATCATCTTACTCCCGTGTGGACCACGATCACTAAATGATCCAGACCACACCATCGACCTAGACCCATTTCCTTTAGAGCCTCTGTGGACCACGGCGCTCATACCGCCCAGACCACAGCATCATCATTTTACTCCCGTGTGGACCACGATCATTATAAATGATCCAGACCACACCATCGACCTAGACCCGTTTCCTTTAGAGCCTCTGTGGACCACGGCGCTCATACCGCCCAGACCACAGCATCATCATCTTACTCCCGTGTGGACCACGATCATTCTAAATGATCCAGACCACACCATCGACCTAGACCCGTTTCCTTTAGGGCCTCTGTGGACCACGGCGCTCATACCGCTCAGACCACAGCATCATCCCTTAAACAACATAAACAATACAGTGTTACGTGGAGTAACTGTATTAAAATAAAATCATAATTATGTAGTGGCATGATGCGGTTGCATTGTCACATAAACATATTTCATGCCATCTTCCATTCTGCACTAATATGTTGAGAATGTGTAATTGAACTATAATTATTGCTCAATGCAGCTGATGACTTGGTGAAGTTTCTTAACTATCCTACTTGAAAATAAATTATGTAGTGACATGATGCGGTTGCATTGTCACATACACGTAAGTATTTCATTCTATCTCCATTCTGCGCTAATATGTTGGGAATGTGTAATTGAACTATAATTATTGCTCCATGCAGCTGATGACTTGGTGAAGTTGTTTAGCTATCCTACTTGAAAATAAAGTTGAAATTTGCAATAAAATGCTTGAGTAAAAAAACTTTACCGACCCAAATTATCAGCTAGCGAGCCTGTGTAGAGGCGCTAGACTACAACCTAACATTTCACATTTCAGAATGATTACCTCGGGCTGGTGCAGAGCGCGCACCACCTCGCAGAATGGCCGTGTCGACGCGTCAAATTAATTATAGTTTGCAATTACTTAATAATTAAATAATTCAGGTTAATCAAACCAATTTTAAAAATCCTATATTCGCTTAGTAGCTTTTCAAACTATTATTGTCAATTCATTTGGTTTTGTAATTTTAATTAGGATGTTTTAGATGGTCAATATACCTTGGTATCATGACCAAACAAACTTGTTTATAAACTGCAAGTTATGATTTGTGTTACTTAAAACGATTTATTACCTAAACGATATTCTTAATTCATTTTATGATTTGTAAACATCAATCGGTGTGTTTTTATCTAACAGCAGTAACATTTGATTAAAAACATTAAAACAGGAAATAACGTCCGTTGCTGCGTTTGATAAAAACACATCCGATTCCAAATAAGAAAAGCTAAAATTTATTTTCTGGTTTTAAAATTACTAATAAATTGAGTTAATGATTGTCGATTTATAATCGCGATTACATTTCACTCATTGTTTGATTTGAAATGTTAAACATTTATGCAAGTTCCGGTGGCGTGATCGGCCATGTTGTTTTCTTTGTTTGAGTTAAGTTGAATCGTTGAAAAGTGTTAGAGGGCCCATTCTGCCGCTGGAAATTGTAGAGAGTAGAAGACTCAGGAGATCCTGTGAGTAAATACGTTTTATACCTAGTTTTAAATTGCTGTGTTTTCTAATACTAATTAAGTGCCTAAGTTGAATTGTACAAAATTATAAAGTGTTGTTCAATTTGTTTGGTGTTTTCATTATCCTGCAATGTCTGAGAATAATAACGAGAGTGGTGACGTCAGCAATGCTGACGTCACTATTTCTAAAAATTTAAGTGGGAACCCTCCGCCGTTATACATATTATTATTGGTTGAATACGGAACAATAGACTCTAAGATAGCTTCCGGGGGTTTGGACAATAATAAACTGAAATTTTCCGCAGTGATCGTGCCGCAACGTAACAATAAAAATAATATATTATTAATAAAACAGATGATAGAGAACCAACCATTGAATTTAATAATTGTTTTTCAATAGCATTAGCTGAAATACATTTTCTATACGCTGATTCAGTCAAGGTAAACAAAACAGCAGAACTCTCAAACTCTAATAATTGGGTATAATCCTTTTTAGATTGTTCACAAATTCCAAACATGATTTCCATAGTATTATGTCATAAAAAGTTTCTACTGCATAAGTCTACAAGATCTATTTTGGAGCCACAACGACTCGCACAAAACTAAAATATAGAGTCTGTCAAGCGAGTCTAGTCCCATGAAAAAGGCGGCAAATTCAAAAATCACTGATATAAAACACTGATATAGCACGCTGAAAACTTATTGATACTTGAATTTTAAAGTAAAAGGGTTGTGGACTCGACTCGCTTGACAGACTTCTATCAATAAGTTTTCAGCGTGCTATATCAGTGTTTAATATCAGTGATTTTTGAATTTGCCGCCTTTTTCATGGGACTAGACTCGCTTGACAGACTCTAACCCGTAGGTTTTGAAACTGGATTTAGTTACCCTAATCTGTTTAAGTTGCGAGTAGACAGGCTTCTACTGGGTAAGCTCGTTCCATCGTCGATCTCTGCCCTTAGGGCAAGATTGAAGTCAAGGGCAAGCCCATTTAAAATAATAAAAAAAAGTTAAAATGGAACGCATCTTAATACTTTTTGTGGCTGGCAACATTCTACTTATAAATGTCAATGTCATTTCTCACCTGTTCTGTTACAGTTTCTGTCATTCTAATGTCAAAGCATTGTCGTCACGCAAGTGAGCGCAATGTTTTTGTAATTTATTTACTTGATTAAACTGTTGGAAATATTGTAGTTGACTAAAATCATTAGTTTTACTTTAGTGATAAGTGTTAGTGAGTTCGTCCCATCATCACAATGTCGGAAGAGGACGAAAACTTGCATCGTCTGGAGGGATCTTCCGGAGATGCTCCCGGCGGTCTTATTCTTAAAAAGAAGGAAACTCCAGGGGAGTTTCAATTTGCCAAGCCTTCCTTACTTGGTCTTGACAAGCTGGCGGCAGCCAAACGTAAGCAGAACCGTCTGATTTCGTTTCAAGACGAGAGTAACGATGATGATGCTGACGATAGTAAATCTGATGCCAGCACTTCGAAAGAACGTAAATACAGGAAGCATAATGAAGAAACACCCACTTACACCGGTGGTATATCAGAACAGGCTCGGGAACGAATGCTGGAGAGATTACAGAAGTAAGAAAGTTTGTTTTAATTTAGTTTTATTATTGTTTTGTTTGTAAGTACACAATTAACAGTTTTCTAACTGCAGCCTTTTGATCCATCATAATGATAACATAGAATTCATGGTCAGTGGGTCGTCTTAGGGGCGGATTCATCATTGATAATTGGTTGCATGCATTTTAAAACAAAGTTCCTGTAAGTACCACTAAATATAAATTCAGCTAAATACCTACCTACTGGCCTCAAAACAAATAGTTTCTCTGTCTGCTAATGTTTCCAAATTACAGATGTTTATTATTCTCATATTTTGTAGTTTTTAATTTTACCTAAAGTAAAAGTATTTTCAAATAAATCTTCAGGCACTATGTTTTTACATTCAATAAGAAAACCTTTCCCATGTTTTTATAATAACTTAACTGAAGTTTTTAAACCGCAGAATTGGATGTTTATTCTAAATAATATTGGTTGTAGCTGAACATATGCACATAGTGCAGCAGATATCTGAGTGGCGTTTAATAATTGAATTCTAATTTAAATTCATGTCACAATATTGTGCAACTATCGCCGTAATTGGGCACGTTTTGTCTCATAAACCATTGTATAGGATAAAATTTAAATCATCCTAAACTAACTATTGCAGGAAAGAAAAAGACGCAAAAGAAAAAGGTGTTCACTACTCAACACAAGAAGAAAAGAAAACACGGTCAAAGGATGAGGAGGACGACCGCTATTATCGTTACCGGTATGACAGAAGACCAGACCGTGACCGTAGAAGAGATGACCGTAGGGATGACTTGAGGAGGGACAGAGATAAGGAAAGAGATAGGAGACAAGGTGGGAAGGACTCGGAAAGGAGGGATAGAGACAGCGAGAGGAGGGGTGGGGAAAGTTCCAGAAGGAGTTATTATGAGCCAAGATTTAAGGATGAGCCTAGGACTCCTAAGTATGTTTTTGATATAATTTGATTGTGTAAAAAGTTCTACTGCTGAAGTAATTCACATACATATTGTGTGAACCATGTGCAAAATACCCTCACTATCCTACCCTTACATATACCATCTGAAAAAGACATCTTGTAAATGAGTAATCAGTTAAGTTTCCTTAAAAGTGTAAGAAAAAAAATTTTTGAGACAAATTGCTAATCTTAGATTTTGAAGTAAACAGGGTCTTCTTCTCAAATCAATGAGAGATTTTGTCCAACCAACCAGTATGTAGGTAGCAAACTAAACAGCTCTGTTCTTTGCCTCATTCTAATCCTGGAGGTGATAATAGTAGTAGGGGACCGACACTATAATCCCCTCCAACACTACCTAACTTGGAAAATCACAATGAAATATATTTTTTTCATTCCAAATAAATCTCTTGACATTTTCCAGCATGAAAGTCCTAAAACCAACGGATAAGACAGCCTGGGATGATGATGATGATGATCTCAAGGGTCCTATCCGCAAGTCCAGCTGGGACTTCCCGACACCATTGACTCGGGACGGAGGTGCTGATCGATCTCAGAGAAGCGACAGAAGTGGAAAACCATTGAAGGATTATAAGGGTCGTCCATATGAGAATACTCCTAGAGCTTCGCCTCATAAGTAAGTAGTTCATCATCTGCCTAACCTCTTCCCAACTAGATAAATAATTATGTTGGGGAGCGGACCATTACAGTCTATTTTTTTTATTTTTTTTTGTATTAAACCACTATTTTTCATCAAGCCACCGTCTTGTTGGTTCAGTGGTTGCAAACTGGACTAGAGAGTATGAGGTTCTGGGTTCGATTCCTGAACAAGGAAAAGGTCGAGCAAAAGCCCTTTTGACACGTTTTGTTTGTTCTGTCTAATTTTGAAGGGTGTTTTTGTTAATAATTTGAACTAAACACAATTTTCTTTCTTTTGTTCTAAGTGTTTTTGAGTTTTACTATCAGATATTTTCTCATTTATGCCTCATCATCATCATCAGCCTATAATTGTTCCCACTGCAGGGACTCAGGCCTCCTCTCTAGGAGAGGGATGGGCTATAATCCACCACGCGGGCCCAGTGCGGATTGGTAGATGTCGCATATCTTCGAATTTTTGGTTCTAAGACATGCCGGTTTCCTCACGATGTTTTCCTTCACCGTTTTGAGAGCAGTGGTGATGAAATAAATTACACAACGTAATGCGCCTGCCTGGGTTCGAACCCACGACCATTTATGCCTGGTTGTTGACAATAGGCTCATCCCCTATTATATGGAACCTAACACACTGGGGAAATGTGGGTGGACTTACAAGCGTGAGGCGTGATGTTAGTTATGTAAAAAAAAAAACTGTAACGACTGACTGTAATTATAATTATTTTGTCGTAATATTAAAGGAAAACTCCTATAAACTACCAAAAAATATACTTCAATTGGCCAGTGTCCGCCTGTTAAATGTCATAGTTGTTACCAAAAAAATCGCTCTTTACAGATTCGCCAGTTCAAGGCGAGCAGTAGACATTGATGATACAGATTGGGAGGAAGCTGAAAAGAAACTGGACCGAGCTTGGTATAACATGGGTGAAGGTAAATAATTTCATTTAATAAAAAACGTCGGTGCAGCCGCAGCCGGCCTAGAAAGAGGTGTCGTGACGATCTAGACGCGTACCACGAGGGCTGGTTCGAGGTGGCCCAGGAAAAGAGCCTTTGGAAAGAATTGGGGGAGGCCTTTGCCCAGAAGTGGGACAGTGCAGGCTAATAATAAAAAATACAACTAGATTATTGCAATATTTGAAATCGGAACATGCTGTAAATTTTGGCTAATACAATACTGATGCACCATATGTCGGTTCAATCAAAAGACGCCTGTGGGGCAGTCTTTTTATGCCATTGAATAGTTCATCTTATTATTGGTATCTTATAGTGTAAACTTGTTGTTAATAATAAATGCCTGAGGTTCAAACAATTTGCTGCGGGTTTTTCGAAAGAAACATGGGTGGTTTTTAGTCAGTTGAAGTCTGACATTCCCTTTCGCTCCGACAGAGCGGGAGGAGTCATTCCATGATTTCCAAACCTCCAAAAAAATAAAAAATAAATGGTTCAAACAACTTTGTACTTTAATTCAATAACAATTTAAAGACCATATTAATTATGCTTTGATTTACACTGAACCAAAAAGCTAATTCCTTTATTCTCCATCCCAGATCTGCTTTGTATTAAACTCCACCATTATTTTCTAGGTGAGGCCGACGAATCAGATCCCTTCGCGGGTACATCATCAGAGTACGTCGCTCGCAAGGAGGAACAGATAGAGAAGCGACGCAATCGTAAAGTGTCGGCTCAGAGGCAGCAGATAGACAAGGACAACGAACTGTGGGAGCGGAACAGAATGCTGACCAGCGGTGTGGTCCATGCTATTAATGTTAACAATGATTTGGATGAGGTGAGTAATAGTACATTATGGTATAAGTGTGTAACGTTGGTGATTACCGCTGAGGTCTTAAGAAAGCCGAGGACGGTAATCATCAATACACACGTGTATCATACGACGTTTTTCAACACACTTGTGAAGAAAATAATACTAAAAAGTCATCTTCAACAGTTAAAACGAGTTCTGTTTTTTTTCACAATAGCGGGAAAAATTTATCGGTTTTCCTATGCGCGCGCATCTACAGTTCTACCAACGTATCTGTGCATGCGGGAAAACACGGAGCTAAAATAAATGTACTAAGTTTGACTTAGCGATGCATTTTTCTTGACCAGTGGCGCCACCAAGAAATTCACACTTAAAATAGTCATACTGTAACTATGGCAATCGACCATAGACTAAATGAATGAGCGCGATAGAGTTTTAGCCACGTATAAAATGAGGAAAAAGTGTTTTTATTACGGAAAAAATAAAAGTTATTAATATTAATATTCGTCCGTACAAATCTGACACCCCCTTCCGCTCCGTCCAGAGTGGGATGAGACATTTAATGATTTATCACCCATTACAAAAATAGGACTAAAAGCCTATGTCCAGCTGCGGACGTCTTTCGGCTGAAATGATGAGTGACTGAAAAGGTACAGTCGAAAATGTCTTATGTGTCTATTTTTACTAGATATCGCATAATATGAACGAACACGTCAGGTTCTGGGCTCGATTCCCAGGTCGGGCAACAAATGCTATTGGGTTTTTCCATTTGAAAATTTTCAGTAGTAGTCTAGTCGGTGGCAAAAACATGAAATCAAACAAACAAAAGTCACCGACTTCAGAAGCTGATTTTTATTTTTCACTTTTTTGTGTTTTATTTTTGTCGAAGTCGGTTTTATTTTTTATTTATATAGATTTATAATATAACGTCGCTGCACCTGCCAAATTCTATATGTGCACCACCAACTTCCAGACTACTACTGAAAAATTTTATTTTTGTCGAAGTCGGTTTTATTTTTTGTAAAAAAGTTTTTATATTTCACTTTTAGTGGTTCACATGTGCTTACCCCTTCACAACGTACCGGCGTGATGTTATGTTATGAACTGGTATAAACAATAGATAGACATGAGATTTCAGCAATCCCAGTTCATTTGCTATCATTTATTGAGGAGTTCCGTTGTCTATCTCCGAAGTTCTTCATCAGAATATGTTCACCAAATAGTTTTTATAACCTTTGTAGTGAGTACAGGCGTGATATTATGTTGTGTGATGGCGTAAACAATGCTTAGATATGCTATAGCAACAATGGCGGTTAATCTGCTGTTATTTATTGAAGAGTTCCCCCTGATTTCTACAAGATCCCAACATCGGATATTGAAATGGTGACAATGGGACCACACGGGAAGCACCAGCTTTCAAATGAAAAAAGAATCATGAAAATCAGTTCACCCAGTCGCAAGTTATGAGCTAACAAACATAAAAAAAAAATACAGTCGAATTGATAACCTCCTCCTTTTTTTGAAGTCGGTTAAAAAGAAGTCCTGACTGACTGACTGACTCATCAACGCCCAGCCCAAACCCTTGGACCTAGAAAGCTGAAATTTTGCACAGAGGTTCCCTTTATAATGTAGACAAGGAATAAGGAAGGATTTTTCGAAATTCAACCCCTAAGGTAGTTAAATAGGGGATGAAAGTTTGTATGAAAAATCGTCATTTTCAAGCGGGCGAAGCCGCTGGCAAAAGCTAGTGCACTATAAAAGCTCTTTATTTCTGCTTTGATTGAGTGTAATGTTATTCTAATTTAAACTCTATTTCCAGGAAAACGTGGACCGCGTACACTTGCTGGTGCACAACATAGTGCCTCCATTCCTTGACGGCAGGATAGTATTCACCAAGCAACCCGAGCCTGTTATACCGGTAAGTGCTTATATTTGCTTCTGGTGTAGAAGAAATGCGATCATATTTATTTATAATAAGCACACCAACAGCACAATCACTTACAATTCAAACTAGATAACAACAAAAATTGACATTTTAGCAATCATGCAAATAACAGGTATGCATGACATTCTTAAATGAACATTAGAGACAACAATAAAAGGTGTGCCTAGTAGGGCTTAATCTAGATCACTACAAAAACAAACCAAACCAATTTGAACTACTTAGACGTAAACTCACTATACTATAACTATATGTGCCTAAATGTACACCTTATTGTATTATCTTTTTCTTAAATAAATTATTCTCTATTCTCCTGGCAATATCCCAAATTATTTTGGTCGGGGCCCCGGGCAGCATGTCTTTCTGTTACATACTTCTTTATTACTCGTCATCTCAATAGCCACATCGGTTCTCACCATATCATCCTTCGCACAGTCCATCCAACGTTTCTTTGGTCTTCCTCTACTCTTATAGCCATCTACATTAAATACTCACCATTTTCTGGAATGCAAACGTAGTGCTGTGAGTCTATAGCACGAAAATCCCAGTCAACAGGGAGAGATGATGTCTTAGATCTGAAACCTGCAAAGTAACAAAATCCTGCCACAGTTCACCCCAGGGCAAAGGCCTGCCTTCCTTCCTTCCACTTATCACGATTTAGTGCGATTTTAGACAGTCTGTGTCTTTGATATGGAGTCTAGCTAAAGCTTTATACGATTTTCGGTAATAATTTTCAGGTTAAAGATCCCACTTCTGATATGGCGATGAACGCTCGCAAAGGCTCTGCGCTAGTCAAAGCGTTCCGAGAGCAGAAGGAAAGAAGGAAGGCCCAGAAGAAACACTGGAAGCTGGAGGGAACTAAAATTGGTATGAAAATTATTTTAGAAGACCTTGTGGTAATGGGTATTAGGTTTAAATTTCTTTAAACTTTGACGTACACAAATGACCTGTTGCACATTCAAGAGTGCCCAAGAAGTCCTTTCTCGCAATAGGGGATCGGACTGACTCAAAAAAAATTTATTCTGTTTAGTCCGTCAGTTAGATTATCGAAAAATATTGGATACGTGTTTTTTGTTTTATCAAATCAATTAAAATTGACGAAGCTATAGCGCGTCAAAGATCATGGAGTGGGGCTTGAAACGTCACTTGAAGGTACAAAATGTACTATCATATGACGTCACACGAGTTTTCGAAGCACGGTATCGTCTTCATTTTTTGTTTACGAGAAAAAAGAAAAAAATATGTGGTCAATATTTTTTGGAAATCTATCTGACGGACTAATTAGTTTTTTTTTGTCCGATCCCCTATTGTATTAACCTTTAATGCACAAATGTAATAAAATGTGTCGCAAGCGCAACTTCTGAGCATGAGGTCCTTGGTTCGATTCCCGGGTCTGGCGATGTTATTGGGTTTATCCATCAGGAATTTCTCAGTAGCAGCCACGGAGTCTAGATTGTGCCCGGTTGGTGTCAATATGCTGGCCTTTATTACATGATGAAATGTGGGTGTCATAATTAATTATTAGATACACCTCTAAAGCGTTACTGCTGATGTTAGCAGAACAAAAAAAAAACCGACTTCAAAAATAAAAAAACAAAAATAAATCAGTTTCTGAAGTCGGTGACTTTTGTTTGTTTGATTTCATTTTTTTGCCACCGACTTCAGAAACTGATTTATTTTTCACTTTTTTGTGTTTGAAGTCGGTTTTATTTTTTGTTAAAAAGTTTTTTTCTTCAATTTTTAGTGGTTCACATGTTCATGGGTCATAATGTGGACAATGTGTAGGGACCATTTGGGAAGTATATATACCCTTTACAACAAAAAAAGATTTTTTCAAATCGGTTAGCAAGTGACAAAGTTATGCCCGAACAAATATAAAAAAAATATATATATAAACATCCGAATTGAGAACCTCCTTATTTTTTTAGAAGTCGGTTAATAATGCCAAGTATATGATACCTAATTTTGTATAAACTTAATAATTTTATCTTTATTTCTAATTCCAGGTAACATTATGGGCATCCAAAAGAAAGAAGAGGAAATGGAAGACGGTCCAACTAAGGATGCTTACAAGTACGCTGAGCATATGGATAACCGTAAGTAAACCGCGTTCACAAATAAGTAAGGTTCCAAACCTAAAAAAACAACTTTAACACCTACACATAAAGTTTAGTATCCGTTGAAACTTAAGTATTTATCTGACAGTTTGCTAGTACACTCGCACTGCTAACTGTTGTCGTTTTAAAATCAATTTAAATTACACTTAATTAAAGTTGTATCAACTTTTAGGTGATGTGATGATCCAATAAAAATTACACGCATGCCTTTAATAACTTCAGCAATAGATAATAATATTTATTTATTTAATTTTAAAGAAAGCTTACAGACTAATAATAATTATAAATATCATGCATAAGTAGTGTCATTTGCTAATTACAAGCTTCCACATGTATAAATATATTTAGTTAGAAGTTACTTGCGTTGACCAATTACAGTGATTTGATTAAATTTAAAGAATACAATGTAAGTTTGTAAACATAGAAGATTAAAAAAAAGAAAACAACTAGGTACAAAGTAAAGTCTACAAATAATGATAGTGACCTTGTCACTTTAAAAAACTAAATAATACTATGTGCCTAAGTAAAGTCAAGTCGTCTTATGTCAAGTCTTGCAATACCAAAATCAGGATTAAAAGCTATTTATGGTGTCACCAAAATAATCCTTATTCAAAATCTTTCTAATTTTGTGTGCGGTAATGCAAAATAAATCGATTTCCAGGTGTGATGGTAAACTATTGAAAACGTACTACGTATGCAGAAGGCGTATAATATAGTGATTCAAGAGGAAGTTTTATATGAAGTATTCAGTCCTATCCTACTAATATTATAAATGCCAAAGTTTGTGAGGATGGATAGATGGATGAGTGAATGTGGATATTTATTACTCTTTCACGTAAAAACTACTGATCGGATTTTAATGAGCACACGGATAGTTTATAACCTGGATTAGTAGTACACATAGGATAGTTTTTATCCCGATTTTTATTTCCCGTGGGATAATTTTCGAGTTGTAGCGGGTGAAGCAACAGCTAGTCCTAATCCTAACTAATATTATAAATGCGAAAGTAACTCTGTCTGTCTTTCTGTCTGTCTGTCTTTGCTTCACGCCTAAACTACTGAACCGATTTGTGTGAAATTTGGTACAGACATAGTTTGGAACTTGAGAAAGGAAATAGGATGGTTTTTTTTTTTTTTTTCGCTAGATAAACCAAAAATCTGCCGGAAGTCACTATTCCACGCGAACGAAGTCGCGGGCAAAAGCTAGTTTACTATAAAACTTCCATTACCTCCTCCACAGAACCTCAAGAAGTGGAATCAAAATCTGACTTCGTGAAGAAGTTGACGATATCGGAGCAGAGAAGGTTCCTACCGGTGTTCGCAGTCAGAGAAGAACTGCTGCAAGTCATCAGGGAGAACAGCGTCGTTATTATAGTTGGTAAGTTCTTTTATTTTATAATATGTTCACTAACTATAAGGTGCGGTGGAGCAGTGGAGCTCGTGGCTTAATAAGAACTGCCACTCGGGTCGATCTTTAGGTAAAGCTGTGCTTGCCTAGGTCGGTCTGTGGATGGGTGACCGCCCGACATACCGAGTTTCCTCCGTGCCTCGGAAAGCACGTTAAGCTGTTGGTCCCGGCTGCCATATATATAGATCTTTGGCAGTCGTTACAGGTAGTCAGTGACCTGAAATTCTGACATCCAGTCTTACCAAAGGGTATTGTATTAACTGGGTTGTGGGTTGTGGGGGTCAGATAAGCAGTAGCTCCATGTAAAATACTGGTATTCAGTTGCATCCGGTTAGACAAAGGTTATGTTTTAGGTTTATATAATTTTCTAATTTATTTTCTGTTTCATACCTACTGTGTACGAGTATTGTCTCTGCATCACCCTAAGGTAGACTGGTAGAAAATGCCCAAGGCATTAAGTCCGCCTTTGTACAGTTTTTAGGGTTCCGTACATCAAAAGGATAAAACGGAACCCTTATAGGATCATTTGTGTGTGTCTGTCTGTCTTTCCGTCCGACCATTCCCCCCTATTATTTTCGAAACCACTGAGCCTAAAATTCTGAAAAAAGTACAGACATTAATTCAACACTTTTAGATTACAGGAAAACCTATAAGAAGTATAAGGTGCTAAAATAACATGGTAAATCTCTCAATATCTACTACAATGGTACGGAACCCTTTTTTTTTTGTTTGGTGTGTGTCATCAAATAACATAACATCATCATCATCAAATAACGCCCCCGCTCTTGGGCAGAGCGAAGGGGAGTGTCAGACTTCTACTGACAAAAAACCAACCCATGTTCCTTCTTCGCCCTTGTGCCGAAGCCACGATATTTTCTTTCATAATTATTATATGTACCTTGGAACCCTACGGGTAATAAAACCAGTCCAAACTACATGGGTTGAATTTTATTGACACCCCCCGCCCTAAGATTAAAAGTTGCTGGTGCATAAGGTGAGTCTATCCTTGGCATTGTATATAAAGTGTGTTACTGGCGCCCGAATTTCATTATTAGTTAGTTTTTCTTTTAAATGGAACACATTTTTGTTAGATATTAATTCTATTTTCACCTATCACAAACACCAAATGGTCTTAAACAAATAATTACATTACATCTCTTTCGATAATCCGCAGCCCCGACGAGATGGTACGGAACCCTTCATGTGCAAGTCCGACTTGCACTTGGCCAGCTGTTTACTTGTGTATAGAGTTTAAATAAATGATGATGATGATGATCTCGTATCCCAGGTGAGACGGGCAGCGGTAAGACAACGCAGCTGACGCAGTACCTGCACGAGGAGGGGTTCAGTCGGCTCGGTATGATCGGGTGCACGCAGCCGCGCCGTGTGGCTGCCATGTCTGTCGCTAAGAGAGTGTCTGATGAAATGCATACTAAACTAGGTGAGTAAAATAGGATAAATAAAAAGGGGTAATAGGGTAAATAGGATAATTGTCAAAAAAAATCTAATTAGTCCACCAGATCGATTTTCAAAAAATATTGGACACGTATTTTTTCTTTTTACACGTAAACGTAAAATGAAGACGATACAGTGCTTGGAAAGTCGTGTGACGTCACAGTTTCGTACATGTTTTACCAGAAAGTGATGTCACAAGCCCCCACTCATGAATCTTTGACACGTTTTATTTTCGTAATTATTTATTAATTTCATAAAACAAGAAACACGTAGCCAATATTTGCAGTAAACATCCCTATTATACTAGGAGTCAATAGGGATGTTTCCTGACTAAAAATAATTTATTCTGTTTAGTCCGTCAGTTAGAATTATTATCGAAAAATATTGGATACGTGTTTTTGTTTTATCAAATTAATAAAAAATAACGAAGACAGAACGCATGTAGCTCGACGAAGTCCTAGAGAATATTTTTTTTACGCTTGCCGATTCGCAATTCACAAAGAATTCTAGATCTTTTACAAGTTCGCTCTTGTCTCTGTTCGTCACATAAAAATGTATTAACTCCTCGCGCGCCTTACGAACACCATCTGCACATAAAACAATGGCTTTTAATTGTGTCTATAAACTAGACATGCGATGGGTTAAAGAGATGTACCTAGTAGTACACCCACATTTCGCCAGTTATGATTAATACCCATGTAATAGGACGAGCCTATTGTCATTTACCTGACACAAATACCGACTCTGTGGCTGCTACTGAGATATTCTTGATTAGAAAACCCAATAACAATTTGCCCGATCCTGGGAATCGTACCCAGTACCTTGTGCTCAGTAGTCGACCAACCAACTCAACTACTTTCCAACTCAAAGCATATAAATTGTTTGTTGTTTGTTTGTTTTTAAAAAAACGTTGCCCCACACTAGGAATTTCTTCTGTGTCGTAGGTGCATTCGCAGACATTTAAACTCACATACACAAATACCCAGACCCGAAACAACTATCTGTAGGCCATACAAATACTTGTTCCGTGCGGGGATCGAACCCGCGACACGTAGCGCAGCAGTCAACTGCTTGAACCACTGCGCCAACCGTGCCGTGCCAAATTGCCTAATAGACCATCGAAGCCGTCTTTCTGACCTTTTAATTTGATAAAAAATTCAAATCGACATTTCCATCTTCCCAGGTGACGAAGTAGGCTACGCTATCCGCTTCGAGGACTGTTCCTCTCCCAACACAGTGATCAAGTACATGACAGACGGTATCCTACTGCGCGAGGGTCTGCGGGAGCCAGACCTGGACAACTACTGCGCCATCATCATGGACGAGGCTCACGAACGTTCCCTGTCTACGGATATGCTGTTTGGACTACTAAGAGAGGTAGGTGGATAGGTTTATAAGACTAGGCCAGGATCAGGAGAAGATGCCTTCACGAAGCCATCAACCAAGCATTCTCAACATCAAACTAAGTGACTATATGCAGAAAATATTGCTGGAAAACCGCCGTTTCGATGAAAAAACACCATTTACGGAAGGATACAATATATCGCAGTTATAGCAGATGCGATGTCTCGGATAAGGTGACTCGTAGGAAAAAGAGTGCAAACAATTTTTTCTAGACAATGTGCCCAGAAGTACTTCCCTAAGTGCATCTGCACTAAAAATGCACTAAACCAATCTACTCATTACTATAAATAACTCAGACGCGACGCACTCTTAAAACACCTTTGCTACATTTTTTAAATGCGCGCAGCATGACAAATGACAAAGCATCCGATTGCATGTTTGACATTGTCATAATATAAAGACAAAGTCCACAATTATCTATTTTAATCTCAATAAACATGGTGTGAATATTCTTGGCATCACTTAGATTCTTCGTATGACAACCGTTAACGTTAGTTCGTGCGTTCAAAGGTAGATGGCGTTGTTCTAAATTTTTACATAGTTTAAAAATGACTTTGATTTTTTTGATAACTTTTTTGAAAGCCACAATTTCTTTGAGAATTGATCGATTAAGTAAAGGTTCAGCTTTTTCAAATTTGTGTACTCTGACTAGGCTAGACACAGATTTCATTGCTAAGTTTCAATATAGATGTCGCTTTTTTACATTTGGTTCTTCACTGTTTTTTTTTTTTTTGTTGTACAAAAATTTATTTAGAGGTATGTAATGGTTATCAAGATTTTAAGACACAACTGGGTTACATGAAAATATAATCCGAATAAACTAAAGGCCAATGCGAACAACCGTAGTGATTTTGGTTTTTATGCTGCACTGTTATAGTAGCAGTCTTCTACTTATTTTTCATAGTTGGTAGATATGTCAAGGCCAGGCTAACTTTATTTTTTATAAAATTAAGAGCTTAAAGCAGAAGAAATACCCTACTCTGCACCCATTTCTCTGTGTATGTTAAAATATGTGTAAAATAACGAGTACGTGTCACTATCGTTGTGCGCGTGAATTTACGAAACAACAAACCGATTTCATTGAAACATTGTGAATGTGTGAGGTTGGTTCCAAGGTAAAAGGAGTTTTTTTAACTAAAAGGTGGCGCTGTTGTCGCATAGAAATTTCGGTGTTATACAGTGAAACCTGGTTAAGCGAGACCTCAAGAGACCTGAAAATTTGTCTAACTTATAGAGGTATCCCACCTACACAGTGTCTCAGATATCCAGGCCAAAGTGTTGGGACCTCACCATGAGTTCCAGTTATGGAGGTTTCTCACTTATCCAGGTCCCAATTAACCAAGTTTCACTGTATTTCCATTGCAACTGTGCGGAGCTATGGAGGGTCGCTAGTAATGTCTAGGTCAATCTGTTTCCTTAAATTCATCAACATCCCGCCATTTGTGTCTGGTTCTGCCGCCTTGCCGCGTGTCATGTGTCAGAAGGCTACCTGGGTGTAGGATTTAAAAATAAACTCAACACAGTTATAAAGTAATCATTTATTCATAAAAATGCTTCATTATAAATAGAACGTTTAAACATACACGAGTACAACTCTCACAACATTCGACATCTGTCTCAATAATTAACATTAAATTAATTAGCTCGCATAAACTATACAGTTTAAAAAATACTTTCAACTGTCAAGCCCATCAGGGCTGACCAACGTAACAATACTTCTTTTGACTAATTCAATTCACATTGAGCGATTTTCGAACAAAATCGTGTTCCAAATTAGAAAATAAAACAGTCTTATTTAAATCAGAAAGAGTGATACAAATACTCATAAGACTAGGGTTACCACTCTCAGAAAGATATAAAGATTAAACATTAAATAGTTTAATATTAGCATAATAATAGTTATATTAATATACGAGCCGAGGGGCGTCTTTTTCTTTAATAACAGGAATGTTTTATCATAATTTTGTTATTATACATCCGAATTAAAGCTATAGAGGGCCACTTTCACAATTTTCCTCTTATACAATTTATGTATTTAGGCGGTACAAAACCAGATGTATTGAGAACTACATTCGCTATCTAATATGCTAATCTACTTTTTATAATATCTTTAAAGTATAACACGATCTAAATATGTTTAAGCCGCAACTTGAATTTGGTCCAATATATCAAAAGTGTGTGAAAGATGCCCCTAGAATTTATCTTTATCCAAAGAGAGACAGTAATAATAGTTGTCAAAGTAAATACTGGCAGGAAAGACAACGAAACGAAAATAAAATATTATACTTAATGAAATTCATAAGAAGGAACGTAACATTCAAGACGTAAAACCCATTTTTACAAACAAAATAATATCCGATCTCTTCAGGAATAATTCCGAACCGAAAGTTTTTCTAATTCGGAAGCGTTGTTCCGAATTCAAACAATCCAATCCGGAATCTAAATATTCTTAATTTAAATCAGAAATGCAATTTCAAATTCAAATAAACCGATGTAACAATTCTTTCGATATTGGAACTCTTTCGATGGGGAAGGTCGGTCTACGCTCATTGTAGGTAGATGACGTGTCTATAGCTAGCCGATGACCAATGAGGTCAAGCTATTTTGAAAATTTAAATTGACATGATGTTTGGAACTAGTGACATCAGCGCCATTAGTTCCATAGCCGCCTTCCCCATTTTAGAGCAAGTTTCGTAATCAAATTGATACTTAGACGTTGTCGATTTTCTTAGGGTGGGTGGGCCAAAAGCAGGCGTAGCAGGGGTAATAACCAGCGGAGTGGGACCCGCTGGTCGGCGATACTCAGACGGACTTGGCCTTGTCTCTGGCGTAGCTCTGACTGACAAGCATCACACCCATATTCATGCCGACGTTTCCCCACTTGAACGACTCGCTTATCTGCAACAAATAGATTGGGAAATTAGTCTAAAGAAGTTTTTATGTTGGTACTTTTAGTATAGACGTCACCGCGGATTAGTTTTTAGAAAAAAAACTTTTGAATTTATCAAGTGTAGAATACTGAACATATAGAAAAACAATTAAAGCGTTAATGGACTGTAAACACAATGGAACTGTTAGGGGACTTTTTGACTATCACAAGGACACATAATTTGTTAAAATACTTTGTACATTTTATATCAATTTTGCCGATAATTTTTCCACGCTCTATCAGAAACCAGTGAATTCTTTACCCAGTAAATTTGTTATCTTCATGCCTTTTTCGTGTCTTACAAGTGATCCGTAACATTTTATCTCTCGTTTAAAGATAGGTGTGAAAGGTCAATTCGTGACTATTACAACTAATTTGCAAACTATAGCGGTGTAAAAGACAAGTTTTACTACGGATACTTTTCTATGCAATGTGTTACACAATTTTGGAGGTGTGGCTTAGCTAATAAATATTCAGTGAGCTTTAAGTAGGCTAATCTGCGTGGTCTTCACATGGTCTGAGCAAGACAATGTTTAGAGTTTATTTCGGTGTTTTTTCTGAGTAATCAGATAGTAATTATCTGTAGTAAAAAAACAGTGAAATTTAAAGTTTTTCTACTCAGTTTCTTGGTCTTCTATATTTACAATTTTATACGATTGACGATTCTAAATATGATGTCAATTATGTTCTTTGTATGACGTTGACTTTGCACCTACGCATTAATTAAGGCCACATGTGCAGAGGCAATAATAATTGTAGTAATCACATAATTATGATGAATTTTAACTTCATAACCGATAGTTTACTTCTAATACCTATCTATGTAAATATTATCACGATCGCAATATTATCATTTTTCTAACAGTTATTTATGTAAATATGTTTCGTAATGATAATAAAACTTCAATGCCATTTGCTTGTATAACAAAACGGTCCTACAGTCCTCTTGACTGTACTCTTGAGTAATTCCAATTATCCATTGAAACGAACCGGTTAAAACTGGTTTACACCGTTTCAATTGTTTAACATTACGATACTAGAATGGCGTAGTTTAAAAGTGACCGTTAGTCATTGATAACGCTTCTGTATTTATGTTATCTGTGATTTTTTTTTTGTCTATGGTTGACCTTTTTTTAGTTTAACCTATATTAATTTTCCATTCAACTTTTTTAAGAAGTTTATCTGTTTTGTGAACTTCAACATGTTTTATTTGTCTTATCTAGACTAGTATTATTAAGACGTTACGGTTTGATGTAGACGGTATATTCTCGAATCTTCTTTTATCGGGTCTCCCCAAGCGATTTCAAAAATGGTTTATCCTATGAAAAACTACTTATTACCGATTATTACGAAAACAAGAAACTATTCACGTACTCCCGAGTTCATTGACAGTCTACACTTTTCAACCTTATTACTTAGTGCTTAAGGTGAACAGACACTCTGTAAACTCTATAGTATACACGACGAACAAAAAGCTATGAAAAATTCAAATTACTAGCTGATCTCTCACTGTATGGGAAGCTCATACAAAGCGAGGTCAGGTTATACTGGATATGGCTTGATATAATAATTAATTTCCTTAGTCCATTTACCTTATATATTTGTTTTGGTCGGTATGAATAATCTGAGCAGCCTAGAGTATTTTCCTGAATACTGACGTATATTAAATTTTATAACAATAGTTAGGTAAAGTTATGTTTCATTGACTAATAGCAAAATAAACAATTCATTGAGTGCGTTTTGAAATCTGTTATTTCTATGTTATTTCCTGTTTTGTGGATTTTACAAACACAAACCGTCTGGGAAAGACCAATGTTTATCATAAATTAAATTAATATTGTATTTGTAAAACATTAAATAAGAGTCATCATCTTCCTGCCCTTATCCATTAATTAATAAAACATTAAATAAGAGTACTGTGAGAAAATTATTAAAATATCCTAAACAAAAAAAAAATAACCCTGTCTTTGATGTTGCACCTGAGATAAAAAAAATACATAAACCATAAAGTTTTTTCTTTATGGCAAATATTGTCTGTTCCGAGATAATTATATACGAAAAAATCCGTATATCCACTTAGTCTATTCCAGATAGACTATCTAATATCTATATCAGTTTTATAAAGTTCAAACAAAGTTCAAATAACTTTTGCTTGCCTTAGTTAGACGAAATTAGGTTACACACATGAAAACATAATTAATTTAGATAATAATTAATCGACATATCAATGAATTATGACCGTAATATAACTGCGTATTTTAATAGTACTTACGTAGTTTATTATAGTTATAGTAAGGAAATCCGTCAATAGATAGATTTTATTTAAATGAATGCGGATTATTACTATTTATTACTGCAAGCAATAACAGTTCAATTACTATTATATAACGGCCATTTAAATAATGTTATGTATGTAATTTACTTTGAATAATTATATTGGAATGTAATTATGTTCAAGTCTCAGTTTAATGCTTACAAAGGGACTTTACCCCTTTATTATCTGTTCATCCATTGTTTTCATAATAATATAGATATTTTCGTATCATTTTATGTCAAACTTTTTTTACCACACTACCGATAAACATAGATTTAATTCTATTAAGTAATCGAGAAAAACCAGTATTTCTTTTTCATTTTATTTTTATGTCTAAACGTCTTGATATCTTTTCAAAGATTACTAAAAAAGTTTCTCCGCTTTGCTCATCAAGAAAAGAATAACTATCCTAATAATATACTAAACTGTCTTAAATCTCAAACAGGTCAATAAGAAACAAATGGAATTGCTATTTCATGAATCAAAATTGAAAACAAGCCATATTTACTCAATATCCACAATTTCTTCTTGATCCATACAATATGTATGACGTTTTTATACATTGTCGTACAAAAGTCATAATTGATAACGCTTATAATGTCCATTGCATGGTAACAATCGTGTCAGTATCACTGTTTAAACAAATGTATTGCTTTAATCATTATTGTTTTATTACTTTCACTGTACAACGGTCGTCGGGCAAATCGAACTTAATTATCATTCCGTATGATTAGTTTTTCAGTACCTACCTACGTAAAAGCTGAATAAATAAGAAAATGTCTGCTTTAAAATGTTGCCTTAAGCGATAAAACGTACATTCCTCTACCAATCAATTCTAAACCATAATAAAATTATTAATGCATTTTAGAAACGTTTGAAAGGCCAATTAAATTGTAAATCGTTTTAATTACCCAATAAATCAACTATCGACGTGGTAAAGTAAAAGTACCTACGCACGACCGCAAGGAAAATCGGACATCGTGTAAATTTTCACTGGTTCATCGCCTAAGTCGGTATGAGAATTTTAGTACACGATGTTTGTGGTTTTTTTTCTTTCGATTAGTCAGTGATATATACAGTGGGGCAAAGTATTGAATCATCTCGGCCATTACGTGACCACACAAGTATCAAAGTGTTAGAACACATAAAAAGGCACACTGACTCCTAGACATCTTAGAATCAGTTAAAATTCAAAACCTCACCGGTATTTGTTATTCTTGCCAGCTGTAAGTGTCCAAAGCGCCTCAACAATTACCATCAAAAGATGATAATCATAGGTGTTTTCGACGTCGTTAAGCTGATCTGTAACAAAATTTCTGCTTTGTGCGATCTCTTTTTTACTCTCGGACCCAGTATATGCCCCATGCATGATGGATGATCGCCAGTCTTGATGTGCCATTAACTCTCCGATGCCCCATTCAGTCCACAGTAAAAAACTCAATCAGCATAGACATACACATGAAGCTGAATAGTAAAGAAGCATTTACGATGCTTGACTGATGAGTGTAAAATTGTACAGGGGTGAAGCAATACAGCCTTTAGAACGTGTTTCGAAACGTTGGAAGGGCCGGCTTACTTTCCGCTTGCATTCTATGCATTCGCATGCATTAAAAAGAAAAAGATAACAAAAAAACATTCTAGAAACAAACATTTGAATCGGAACATGGATCGTATTGAATCGCGTAGTACAACAAACGGTAACTTAACGCGCGAACTCGTTAAACGCGTTTATTGGTTTCTAGAATTCTATGCAGTTGTGGACTGTTATAATCGTGTGCAATTTACCTGTCTCATGCGAGCCTCTTGCGGTGTCTCGCCGTATCTGCACCAGTGGACGAAGTGCAGGGTATTGTGCCAATTCCTCTCGAACCTTGATTTAGTTGCCATATCCAGCTGCAATCAGTAGAAGCTCCTTAGTAGCTGTTCCACTGTTCGAGTGTGCCCACCGTTTCCAATAAACGAAAGACCCCTTGAGGTTTTCGCTATCTGAAAGGAGAGGTTTCCAATTCTGACGCAAGCCTACGGTACTGAAGGAAGAACGTCTAAGTTCGATGGAGACTTTTGATAAACCTTTGAAGGTTGGAATATTATCATGCATTACTTCTAATCTAAATAGGATTAGTTCAAGAAGAGAAAAACGGATTAGATTGATATAGAAGTGTTAAGATAACACTGATATTTGACGTGGGAACTACGGCCAAAGAGATTCGTGAATTTGTATAAAGTTAAGACGGGGCCAATCTCAAAGTAAGATCAAAGTTAACAAATCATGACATGAAAGTAATCACACAATTACAATTGTTTTAACATTTGAACTATTCTTCACAGTGCATGTCGTAATCTTTTACAATACAGTCTGTCTGGTTTTAGCAATGTTACGTTACAAAACTTGTATGAAACTTTAGCCTCGGTATTAAATACTCTTGGATCATTGAAGGCCGTGTTTCGTTATGTCACTTGAACAACTATCAGGTTGAATGTGTTTCAATGATAATACTAGTTTGATTAAATTATAATTATCAGCGACGCGTAATTGTTTGTAATCATCAAGTAATTTACAGTTATCATGATTTGCAACTATAGTTATAGAGTTAGATAGTGAGAATGTAGTTTGAAGCTAACGCAAACTTGTTTTTAGTAAATATTGGAATTGGAAACGTGGACTTCCGAAAGTTTCGTGGTGATAGTTACCTTGGCTCTGATATCCTTCTCGATGTTCGGCGTCTCCTGCTTATCGTCCACATTGTTGATGCGTATCACGGAGTCCTTCTTCCAAAAGGCACCCAATGTTGTCTTCACGACACGTTTTCTCACACCTTTCTGTTGAACTGTGTACACGTCTATCTGTTCCGGGTTCTTTGTTTTTTCTGTCGGAAGAACAAAATCTTTAATTTAAAAAAAAATACTTATAAACATCCGAATTGAGAACCTCCTTCTTTTTTTAGAAGTCGGTTAAAAACCGGATCCTTCAAGTCTCGCTTCGAAATTCCATCGGCGTCTCGGATATATTTATAAGAAAAACTCCAAGGCCTTTGCCCTTTCGAAAGGCAACTTCTCGTATTGTTGATGGTTATACGAGCTTTTAACGCATCAACAATCCATCGGTTGATCACATTAAGGCGAATCGCGCATGCACATGAATTATTTACAAACGCTATTGTGAATTCGTGTTGTTACGTGTGACCGTGGGTGAACTGTGCCAACTTTATTTAGTCTCGCTCGGAGGCTCGCTCGCAGTGAACGTTATCACCGCGCCCTCGTTACGATGCTTGTCGTGAGCGAACACGACAACTTTAAATTCCTTTTATGTTCTACAATACCGATAAGAAATTAGCGACATTCATTGATACATACCTTTACCCTTCTTCCACATGGCGACTGCATACATGTGATAGTCTGGCGACAGTAGAGAGTCCGGGGGCAATGGGTCCTCGGCGCGCACCTCGAGAATGAATCCTGTCTCGAGGACGGCGCACAGTATGTTCTGTTCATCATGTTTAAACCACTTGGTCTCCCGGAGCTTATGTATCGCCACTGACGAACCGAAGCGGGGTTTCTTGGGCGCGAACAAAGCCTGTGCCTGACTCCCGAATCGAGACAGGAGCCCCTTCACCGTCGGTGGGGACGGCGCGAGGGTCTTCTCAGGCGGCTTGATCTGCTGGAAACTCCGGCAGGTCACGAACCTCGCTTCCATTGAACCCCTCTCCAAGCTCAAATCAAATGCACGAGACAATTCCCCTTCCACTGAATATTACGTTGCAAAGGCGTCGCGTCTTCTTGGTTCTAAGGCGCGGCAATGTACTCTCACTCGAGAAATCACGTTTTATAAGCAACACTTTCACAATTTATTTAGCGCGTGGTATTACGATCGTTGTAGAACCGAGCTATACGGTGGCGCAGTAACGTTAGACGCGGCGCGCGTGTGGGGGAGCTGTTTTATACGGCCGGCGGGGGGGACGGGGGGCGCCGGGGAGCGGGGCGGGCCCCTCCGCTGTCTGACCTCACTAGTGTTGGGTATTGTGCGATAACACGCAAGTATTGTAGGTTTCATTGTTGTTTTACTGCAGCTATTGTGTTATCTTCTTAACGGACTTCGATGCGCCTTTAGTTTTCTTTTAATTCCTGTAGCATTGTATTCTTTGGAACGATGAAGATGATTTGTCCTTTTTGTAACCAGTTTTAGTTTCGCGGAAGTGGTAGTAAAATCAAGAAAGTTTTGCGAACTCAAATTTCTCAATGAACAAGACGCAATAGTGCTTAGCCGTAACTGAATATGTACTTACACATATGGCATAAATGTAATGAGATTCACGTGTTATGCATGTAGTGTAAGTTTCGTGAGACATATTCCACTTTGTGAATGTTTACAGTTTTGCTCACGTGCTGTTTCCGGATTCATCGCAACTACATTCATAAATACAACTACTGATTGATGACATGAACTGTGAAAACGGCCTTGATTGCTACGGAATACCCTACCGTGGACGGGCAGTTATGAATAATTGCTGTTTGTTTTTGTTTGCTATCATCTGCTAGATTCTGACTAACTGATTTATTTCTAAGTTTAATTTGTATATGTTCGTACACAAGCTGTTATTTTATTGGCAGGAAAATTCTGTTGTCGACTGATTTATCATCTGCCTAGCCTTCGGCTAGTTTCGGCTTCCATTCTAACCGGCAGTTACTGTATTGAAAAATACTTGTATCTTAGCTCACGAACCAGAACGAGCCCGAAGTCTGGATTTGTGCCCTGTTGATGGCAATAGGCTCGCCTTCTACATGGGACTTAAACATTACTGGAACACAAAATGTGAGTGTACTATTGAGTACACCGTACAATAGGGGATCGGACAAAAAAAACCAATTAGTCCGTCAGATAGATTTCCAAAAATTATTGGACACGTATTTTTTCTTTTTTCTCGTAAACTTAAAATGAAGACGATACAGTTCTTCGAAAACTCGTGTGACGTCATATGATAGTACATTTTGACGACACAAGTGACGTTTCAAGCCCCACTCCAAGATCTTTGACGTGTTTTATCTTCGTCATTTTTTATTGGTTTGATAAAACAAAAAACACGTATTCAATATTTTTCGATAATCTAACTTACGGACTAAACAGAATCATATTATTTTGACCCAGTCCGATCCCCTATTACCCACTTTGAGAACTAAGTGTAGAAACCAAATCCCTAACATAGAACCTAGACTACACCGTTGTCTGACTCCTCGAAGACTACAGCCGTTATGTTCCAAATTTATAAAAGATCCCCATTCATGATCCGGCACAACGGCAGAAACAAAAAAAAACGAAGATCGATAAAAAACAAAACAAGACGTGTTGTCCCATCCCTCGTTGATGCACCGGCTTGACCTCACTCGCTGCTAGTTGTGACACCCCCCGCGCGCCTCTACCCCCCCTCCCGCTCGCGTGCCCCCCCTCCCTCGGGTGCCTCTCCCCGCGACATGCCGGCGCCAACTGCCAGGTATGATTTTTTCACTACATTTTAAGACTTATCAGTTCAAAGTAACTGTTATTTAATTGAGTTGTTTGTTTTCTATGGCTGGTTTGTGTTGGTAAACAGTGTAGTTTCCTCTTTATGTGGGTTTACTGGGCAGTCGTTTTCCAGATGATGTTCTTGGTCGTCTGTTCATTGATGTGGTTCGTCCAGTCTATGGCTTAGGGTTTCTCATAATTTTTACCCCTTTCAATTCTTCTTTCTCTTAAAGCTAATCCAACTCCTCAAATTATTACGAAGCACATTTTTTTCCAAAAAGACCCTAAATATTTCTAACAAGCTGTAATCCTCTTACGTGGATTATTATCAGACCATAGCTCAGAATCCTTCAAACTTTTTTTTTCTTAAAAAGTTTTCCCAACATTACACCATGTTACGAAAGTACTTTTTTCAAATTATCCATACCTTACAGGTTGTAACATGTCATAACATATGACATATATGATGAACTTGATCAACTTTGTCTAACAAGTTGTAATATAACATAACATATAGGTAAGTTCTTGGTAGATACCCACACAGGGAATACCAACCTACGTTGGTTTCATGCCCCAATTATCCTGCCGAGTCACATTCGGTTTATACATGGACGCAGACACGTACGCACACATCTAATAAATATTTACAAACAAACTTGGAAAATGCTGCCAAAATGTAACGTAAACAATGTCAAGGAAGCCATTTAAATTAAAACCGCTTATCTTATGTAAATATAATAATCACGTGTTAGTAGATGTAGATTTAGATAAAGGCTTTAATTGCTTTGAAGGACGAATGAAGAACTTTGTTTCAAGGATAGACCTAACCACATGAGCTCGTAGTATTTTAAGATAGACCTAAAAATTCTGGACCTAATTACAATGACGGCATTAACAATCGAACTGACGAATATGTCAGTGAAACAAAGTCACAAACACAGGACGTTACATCTTATATTACCACACTTAATAAAAATAATCACATATACAATATCACATACATACCTACCATCAAAATATATATTAACTAAACAAACAACAATTTAAAAGGCATCGAAAATCAAAAATCAAAAAAAGGCATCGCACGGTCGTGAAACTCGCTCGAAATGTTTATTCGCAACAAATTTCTGTCGTACCAACTCTGGTGCTCGCTCACCACTGCACCGACTTGTTGACACTTTCAATAAACAGTTCTGTTCAATCGACATAATGCTTCTTGCCAGGAATGTATTCAAAAAAGAAATTACAACTAGTTTAAGAGATGGACCTTGAACCTTCATTGTTATATTTTAGATTCAGAACTCAAGAACTCAATGTTCTTTTTCTTGTTAAATATTAAAATATGTAATTTAGTTTTAATTTAGTTATAATCAACAGCTAGCTATTTTTTGTTATTTTAATCTGTGAATAACGCCGTGAGTAGTATATTTGTTACTTTTATTCTGTACTGCAATGTGTGTGATTGTTAATATACTGCTGTTTGTTATTCCTAATAAATAAAATAAAAAAAAAAAAAAAAAAAAAATCAAACGAACAGGGCCCCGAGTCTGCTATTCAATACTGTCAGAAAGGTCAATCATTGATCTCATAATTTTTGATTTTGACAAGTTTGGTGTTGCCAAAATCAACAATTATGAGATCAATGATTGACCATTCTGACACTATTGAATAGCAGACTCGGTCCCTGATAGAGTGTAATGTCCATAAGCTAGAAGAAATTATCATAAGTAAACAAATAATGTATTACGAAATGACTAAATGATGATATCGCGCAGAAAATATTTAAAATTCTAAAGACACCCACACATAAAAGTTCCAAGAAAACAAACATAATAAACCTCCCCTTCCTTGTCCATTTACTTCAAGATCAAGGCTACTAACTTCGTAATAAACGGAACTTCTGTTTATAGACAACTCAATAGAATTCTGAAAGTTATTTTAGTTCTGTTATAAATACGTTTTATCCCCGAGTAAGGCCATATATATGCCATACTATATTAAGGCTATTTTTATGATTCTCTGGAACTGAATGAAACGGTCCTCTGTTGTTGATCTCATGTTCTGCTGGATCTGAAAATGTTACGACAGTGAAGATATTATAATGTATTCTACTGTTTGTGTCATTTTATTTATTAACATCTTTCGTAACAGAATCATTTCTAAAAGAAATATAAAAATAAACACGAGTCACGAACCTACTTTTTTGTTCGACAATCTTCTCTATTATCAGAAGGGCACTATCAAAACAATTCACGATCTTATCCTTTTAGAGACTATTGAATATTTCATGTAAAAGAATTCAGAATATTTAATCAATAACGTTTCTGTCTTGTAATTAAAATAAAAGTCCTCTGTTAGCACATCAAAAATGCTCTGAAAATCTTCATAATACAGGAAAAGTACAAAAACTGCAAAACCAACAACTTCAATCTCCAGGAACCGGCAGTGAAATGTAACTCCTAAATAAGCAAAAGATTCATGCACAAACACCAATAATCTCCAAGGCCTAACAAAGAAAACTTCGTCCAGCCAAACAGTATGTAAGTAATCGAATGCATCCGCTCCAAATATTTATTCTAGTAACGTCCTTCAAACGTACGTGTTGATGTACGGAAGGAGGGGGTCCTTTAAAATGACCTTGACCTAGTTGAGATCGCATATCGGAACTCTTTAGAAATCTAAACGAACTTTCTAGAACAATTACAACTACTTCGATATTAGGGTCTGGAGTAATTTTCGCAGTATTTGTATCTTCCAGTTGTCTTCTTCATAAAACCATTATAACCGACTGGTTCTTTTAAACAGTGGATAATGGATACTTAGTAATGTTCTTCGGAAAGGTCATGCATTTTGCATAGTACTTGCAACCGGATTGTATGACCAAATCCCAAAAATCCCAAAAAGCGTCTCCCACGGTCTTAACCGTGGGAGACGCTAAAGTTGTATGTAATAATTGAAGCAGGTAGTAGGGGGCGTAGGAAGAAATAGGCGTGAGTTTGTTTATATATTTATTTCAGTGTCTTCGAGTAATAACAACAACAAATTACTCACTTTCTAAATAATCAGAACAGGCACAATTGCATCAACCTCTAATACCTTTTCTTGTATATCCTACATTTGTCACGGCCTTATCTACAATTTCTGTCTACTCACACGATGTCACGAAATTACAAGGATTTTAATGATTACTGATGTATTCACTTTTATATTTGCATTATCCTAACTATCTTCTTCATTTTCGAAATTGATGTAATCATTTAAGCTATGATTTAAGCTAAAGCACAATTGCTTTAGCTTATAGAGATAATGCTGTGATTTGACTTGTCACCACTTAAATTACTCAGTAAATTGATCTCTAAATGAACACTAACAGTGCTAAAATCCGCGCACTCATCTTGAAGATCAACAGTATCTTGATCTCCAGTCATTCTTTACACAACAAATACAACGTTAAGACTTTTACAATTTATATTTGTGAAGTTAATTGAATTTTCGAATACTTACAATTCAGCAAGCAAGCCGATTCAAGGCTGGAGACTATAAATATTTAATGTTGCGTACTTTACATTTGTAAAGCCGTCTGGGTGCACGTGAACGAACAAATGTTTAAAATTAATGATACTGTATTGGCTTTCTTTATTGATATGATGTTTCTAGAACACAATTCTTGCTTGCAAGATAAATAAGTCAATATCATAATCAATATTTTTTCTTTATACTGTGCTATTTTTCTTTTGGTGCTTTTCCAATTCCTAAATGAAATAGACTTGCATTCGAATGCTACTCGCCTGATGCGCTGTGATGATGAGGCTCTGGTCTCCGTACTACAGCATTATCAATAATATTGTTTAAATCAAATTAACAACTTCAATTATCAGATAACACACACTTTAAAACTGATTAGTAACAGCTGAATCTTTTCGATTAACAAAATTACTCGAATATTCACGCCGTAGATTTCAGAAACACTCCAATAGATAATAACAGGATCCATCCAAAGTCTGAACAAATTCGCTAAAAGCCTTTGACACTTAAGTGCGAAGGACGCACTCGACGTGATCACCGGTTCAATGTCCTAATATGTAATATCAATCAATATTAAATGCAAATTACTCTGAAGAAGCTTCGACAATTTAAGGGTTTTTAGAACCGAATATAAGAGTGTTACGAAGAATTTGGAAAAGGAGGAGTGAGAGTAAGGAGGTCTTCTTCGAGGCTTAATAGTAACTGCCGCTCGGGTCGATTTTTAGGTTATGTAACCAAACTTGGTCTTAACTTGACCAACCTAGACAAGTATGCCTAGGTTGGTCAAGTTAAGACCAAGTTTGGTTTTGCTAGTCATCAGAGGGCTCACGAAAGAGAAGACAAGTAGTCTGGGTCGCTGTCGCCGGATACGGTGAAGATAACTATATATATATATGATCCATGGATGAGTGATCACCCTTTATATACCGAGTTTCTGCCTTGCCTGGGAAAGCTCGCTAAGTCGTCGGTCCCGGCTGCCATATCAATTATAGCCCAAACGTCTGACAACCAATCTTACCAAGTGGTATCATATTACTCAGTACTAACTGGGTTGGGGAGGTCAGATTGGCAGTCGCTTCATTTAAAATACTGGCATTCAGCTGTATCTGGTTAGACTGGAAACGCACCTCAACATGTTGGGAAAAGGCTAGGCAGATGACAATAGTTAAAATACAAAAAAATGAAATGTGAGAGCTCATTGGATTTAAAGCTACAAGACTGGGTAAGTAAGAAATTAATTCAATTAAGACTAGTTCTACACTGCTAAATAACGACTGTTAGTAATATAATGGTGTTAATGAAGAGGTCATTCCTACCAGACGACTATGAAAAATGCATAAAAACCCATTTGCAAATAAACTGCGCAGCAGACTTAGAGAATCCACATCAACCATGACGAACCTGACAGCTCATTGTGGAAACCATTCGACCGTTGAATGACTTTTTCCATTACACATTTATACATGATAATGGAAAAGCCATACATATATTAAAATACATCATCCAGGCGGCCAAAGTTAATGGCTTAACCTTCACTACTCATTATGCTGTTTTATTCAGTCATACGATATTAAAATTGTAGCCTGAGTGGACCATTATAGAGGACATTTTTATGATCGTCATAATTTTGACACAAATGAGTCAGAGGATACATTACCAAAGAATTAAATGCTGTTGTTATCAACGTAACTGCTAAATTGCGTAATTTAGCTGTTACGTTGATAAATGGAGAGGGAGATGAAAGCCAGAGAAAAGATATTGATGGGTTGTGGGAGAAATGTTATGAAAGAAAAAAGAGTACTTAAAATAATGATGCCTTGACGTATGACAAAGGAGAATTGAAGAAGAAAACATAATGCCGACTTCAAGTAGAATGGGACCAGAGCAAGATGATGATGATGATTGTTTTGATGTAGGCTTGATAAATACTCTGATAAGAGAAACTTAGCTTAATGAGGGCGGGCTCACGGAATCTAGAACAATGGTCTACATTTCAGTGGTGACAAATCTAGAAGCATACGTCAATGTGTTTATTACAAAGAAAACTGAAACGAAGTTCAAAACTTAACTTAATGATGAAATTTTTAATAATGTGGTGACAATCTAAAAGCATGTGCTTATATTATGATAACAAGAAAAGTTAAAAGGACAAACCTCCCTATGCTCCACACAACATTATTGAAGGACCACTTAAGAAGGAACCACTTAGTTGGCTTACAACTAACATAGCTTTCAATAGTTTGATTGTATTGGTAAAACTTGCAGCGACTCACTAGATCTTACTTAAAACTAGTACTGATTGTCTCACCAAAATAAGAATGGTTACTATTACCATCACCATAGTTTAATTCGGACGTCAGCAATGTAACATTAGCTTCCATTCAAGGACTAGAAATATTATGAATCAAAATGATTCACCTCATTCAACCGTACCATTGTTATCTACGTCAGTACTTCAATAGGATGTCTTACATCACTTACGAGTACATGCCTTCCATGATATGTGCTAGTATTAAATTATTAATCATAGTCGATCTTCTATAACGTGTTTTTTTGCGTACTCTCTGGTGTCAGAGTTGTTTGCCCCCCATGGGCCTCATGGAGAATATCTCTCATGCGCGCTGGTTTCTTCACGATGTCTTCTTTTACCAAAGCAAGTGATAATATATAATACGCACATGCATTCGTAAAAACCAGAATTCGCTGGCACTCCGACACAATCATAAGTATAGTCGATCATCAAACAACCACAGTGCGAATTGCGATTAAGATAACTGAATCACTTGTTATAGGCTTGTTTACTATCGTCTTCTGAAATATTTATATGTTCTGTGTTATTGTCTATTGTCGGGAAAATGTGAGGATTATGTTCTTCAGTTATTTGTTAGACATAGTTAGTTAACCAGATAATACAGTAGGTAAAGTTTTAACAAAATATGATATATTATACTGCGGGCCACATAACAAAATGTGAGCTCAAAATGTACTCGGCGATCGGATGGTCGATGAGGCCGGAAAGTTCTAGAGTAACGAAGCGAGTTCTGGAAGATGTTGCGTTGGACGGCCTCCCACTAGGTGTGCCAATGACGTGGTGAAGGTTACGGGGATCCGCTGGATGCGACACCAGGACCCGTCAATGTGGCGATACCTGCGGGACGCCTATGTACAGCAGTGGACGTCTTTCGGCTCAAATGGCATGACAAAATCTGAGTTGTCAGTGAGCTCAAGACAAAACGGTTATTCTGTATCTTGGTCACGGTATATTATTTCAAGTTATCTTTGAGATTACTTGAAATATGGTAAAGTTTCTTAGAAGAATATATCTTTTCTTTGTTTGTACAAAGAAAATATATTGAGATATTAGAAGAGATATTGATTAAGAGAAGATAAATTCTTAGTATAGTCAAAGTTATACTCATCAATATTTACGTAACTATCACAGATAATGGCGACTTGCAGAAGTTATGTTTGTTGCAAGAAAATTATTATTTGAAAAAGTCCCCCTTCCAAGGTGTAAATAATAAATTCTTTCTCGAAGTGTCACTCGTGTTTCATTCCGAAGATATTACTTTTAATAGAGTATACGACGTATATGAATGTTCTCTTCGGTTTTCCCTGGGGTATACCTTTTGTTCGTAACAAAGTCACGTTCGCCAATAAAAGTAAAGAAATGTTAAGTAGACTCAGTGCTTGAGGAGCTTAACTTAGGGTTGTTTTTATAAATTATTTTTTGTAATATATACCTAAAGCAAGATAATTATAGAGAAGTAACACGAATAAAAAAAGTATTAGTCCGGTCAAATTAGACCAAAAAAGGTGAGGTTGCATTAATTCCCACCCAGCTGAAAATTGATATGATTGTTCAAAACACCATTACAAATGAAATGTAAAAAATCCTCATCGATCCGAAACCTGGAAATTAATGTAACCTCGGATGTTTAAATTGACCGGACTATTGAGAAAGTTCTTAAACTACGTACGTGTAACTATGGTTGTGTACGTTTTGCCTTCAATAAATTTTAACAATTTCTTCAATTTGAGGAATTATTAATCTTCAATAAAGAAACAAAATCAAAATAATTTGTCAACTATCTTTACAACGCATCCAAAAAAAGAAAAATACATTTGAGAAAAGTAAATAACTATGATATAACCTGCCGAATTATTTCTGCAGATCGGCTGACTGCTGACTGAGATAAAACGAACATTATCACGTGTACTATTACTACTACAAAGTACTCAAACCTTACAACATTTTCTACTTCCATGCGTAAACAAAACACTTCTTATTCATTCACTCAATAATCAAACGAAAAAAACATGTGCGCCTACATCCAAGAACGCCACAAAAAACTGACGGGTCTCGTGTTGAGTTGTTGACTGATAACAAAAAACTTATAGAAGGCCATATAGGACATAACAAATTATAGAAAGAACCTTCAGAAATAATAGAAGGATGAATCTATTTGTCGTAGAAGTGCAAATGTATTCTGTACATAAATTATTGAGGTATTTGAATATGAAATTGGAGTCTACAACTCGACATATACTATCGTTCATATTTCATTTGAGGGCGTTTACCCTAACGTCCCTAACTGATTTATTAGCAGACTGTTCGTTGTAAATGTCAATTTCGGTTTGTATATTTGCTTCATTAGTATTGTCATTTATTTCAGCGTTTATTTTTTCTTCTTCTTTGGTGTCTACCCAATTACTGAAAATTGGGCATTAACTTGGAATATTCTTTTGACTTAGCACCGTTGGCATTGGCAGCTCAATAACATTTGTGACTCTATTCGGGAAATTCTCTCAACCAAGTTTTTGTTTTTCTGCAATACCATTTTAGCAATGTTTTCAACTACGAGATACTTTTTGTATTACCTAGCGTCATTATCATCCGCCTAGCCTTTTCCAACCATGTTGTGGTCGGCTCCCAATCTAACCGGTTGCATCTGAAAGCCCGTTCTTTACATGGACCGACTGCTTCTCTTACTTCTCACTTCTACAACGGGCTGTTGACTGAGATACAATTTTTTTAAAGTATCCTCTGATTAATGATCTTTTCAAAATTCACCCTCCAAGAGTCTTCATAATGTCACGAATTCACGATACAGCATTGTCTTTAGGAAGCCGTATCTAGACTGGTCTTGAATTAGCGAACACATACAAATACAAAGATAATCTTATAGACTCTGGTCTATCGTAGTTGTAATCTCATAATATTTTATTCGCTGCACGAAAAGTACTAGTACTTATTCAGATTCTGCTTTCGGAGCATGTCCCAAAATTGTCAAAATCAATCCATTTATTTCAATGAGGCTATTATAAGACACACTTTCGCCAGTCGTGTTTTAAGCCTCATGTAATGAGGGGGTGAGCCTATTGCCATGAACTGCACACACAACAAATACAGATTCTGTGGCTGCCTGAAAAATCCTGATGGAAAAATTCAATAACAAATGCACGACACGTAAATCGAATTCCCGACCTCATGCTAAACAGTGGCGCTTGCGACCACTCTACTAACGAGGTAGTCAGTGTTTCTGATTAACTTCCCCAATTATCCGTTGCATAATAAACATCTGGTACATTTTATCATTCTCACATAATTATCGAAACAATGATCGTATTCCATTTTATCTCCCACGGCACAACACTTGCTTCCGACGTGCGTATCGGAAGTGTAGTTGGCGACCTCACAATGCTGAACTGACCTTCGCATATGCAGAGTAAAGTACTTCATCATTGTTTGTTTATCATCTGGACGATCTATATCGTTTTGTACAGACGCCTGCAGATCAAGGTACCTGAAACTGTCAAATTTTCCCAATTAATCTTGTACTTAATCATCATCATCACACCCCTGCCTTCATCCCATTGTTAACCGACTTCTAAAAAAAGAAGCAGGTTCTCAATTCGGATGTATGTTTTTTTTATGTTTGTTCGGGCATAACTCCGTCGCTTGCTAGTTGCTAACCGATTTGAAAAATTATTTTATTGTTGGAAAGGGTATACTTCCCAAATGGTCCCATTTTTTTTTTTTATCGAAATCGGACAAGCGGTTTTTGAGAAATCAGCAAACCTAAAAAAAAATGCTACATTGTCCACATTATGACCCATGAACATGTGAACTTACATGTGAACCACTAAAAAGTGAAAAATAAAAACTTGGTAACAAAAAATAAAACCGACTTCAAAAAAAAACACAAATAAGTGAAAATAAATTTTAGAAGAAAAATCAGTTTCTGAAGTCGGTGGCAAAAAAATTAAATCAAAGAAACAAAAGTCACCGACTTCAGAAACTGATTTTTCTTCTAAAATTAATTTTTCACATAATTGTGTTTTTTTTTGAAGTTGGTTTTATTTTTTGTTAAAAAGTTTTTATACAGTCATCTACTCCTTTCTCTTCCATATCATCCCTCAGTCCTCACACAATCCATCCATCTTTTCTTTGGCCTTCCTCGCCTTCTACATCCATCAACTTCAGCCTCGATCTTAATGGTTTTGCGGTAAAGTTGAAAATCTATTAAATAAAATTGACAGGTAACTTGATGTGCTGTACATTCTGTACATTTTTGTATATTTGATCTTCATCGAGCTAATAACATTGAATGATTAACTTCTTCTTTAAAATATTGAAGACATGTTTACTATTGAGGCGAATAATACTATCCAGATGTTTAAAAATTGCTCGATGATTCAACGTTGCATTTTCTAAATTCCATCTAATAAAATTGCAAAACAAATAGCTTCGTAAATCTTGATCGTTTATAATTCTCCCCTTCACCTAACATCTATCTTACTATCAAAACACAAAGTGCTTCTTGCCCAGACATTTAGCTACTACGCAGGTACCTACGTTATGGAGCTCCGTAACCGTAACCGAAACTATCAGATATCCGAAATAAAAGAAATCCATAACCGAACTAAAAGTTTCGGATAAAGACTAAATCAAGTAAGTAATCATTTATTATTTTTACAAAAAAAAAATGAGGTTTTTTTCAAGTACTTACCTAATTGGCATTATTTTACAGGTTAAGTTTAAGGGATAAATATATTTGAGAGTTGGCAACACTATGTTGGTTTTGCCCGGCCAAGTGACGACTTGTCAGATTATCTTGAAAGATTCTAATATCTGGTAGGTAACCGAAATTATCCGAAACAATATCATATCCGCAACTGTATTCGAAACTGGTATTATGATATTCC
Organism: Diarsia mendica; assembly: GCA_949316265.1. Classification (NCBI taxonomy): domain Eukaryota; kingdom Metazoa; phylum Arthropoda; class Insecta; order Lepidoptera; family Noctuidae; genus Diarsia; species Diarsia mendica. Next base: position 20,823,692 of record OX438904.1, on the reverse strand, counting down.
TATATCCTTATCCAGATCCGAAATTTCATATCCAAAACATCACTGTACGTAACATAATTAACACACTCTCCCACATACAAACAAACCAACGTATGGACCTAAGATACATTCCATTTGACACGTAAGCGATGTCTCCGTAAATTGGCGCTGCTATGCGGGCCAGCCCATGTCTGAAAAACGACCTACGTCACAGCACACAAGGGGTCTGTCAAAGCAAGCAATGATCGTAATTCGTTGGCATTGAGCGGCCATTGGCCAATGTTGCTAAGGGAACTTTCTGTCCAATATTGGCTTCACTTGTTGGTCCAATATAGCAAAGTTTCAATTGTTTTTCAATGATTTGATGTAGGTATTTCGCAGAGGTCGAACGACATTGTATTGACGATATTGTTCAATTAGCAATTATAAAATTGCTATTAAACGGTTTGAATTCTGAAAGTCGTTCCAGATGGTTTTAAAAAATAATAGAAAATTCTAAAGATAAATATATGTTACCTTAAAAGGTAGATAAACTAATTAATAAGAAGCATTATGTAATACTATTTCAAGTGTAAATATTCCATTCTTCAATATAAGCAGTAACAAAACACATAACCCTTCTTTGCTTTGCGCAGTCGGGTAAAAATGTAACAAGACAAACACGAGAGCGACTGTAATAGAGATGTGACAGCAAAATTTCATACGAATGAAGTTGAAGTATAATTATGTTCATGTTGTTATGACACACACAATTCTAGAATATTCCTTGGGCTTTATTATTATCGTGTTCTCTAGATACATTTTGACAATTTGTTAATTTAAAATTGGTATGAATGAAGTGTAGGTACTATGGCGGTCTTATGAGCCTGATCACCACTAAGCTCATTTTTGCTTGCACTCAAGAAATAGAATCGCTCGCTAGCCCGTGGCAGCGCCTCGGCACGATTTAGGCGAATTTTTTTTTAAATGATCAGGCGGAACTGTCTTCGATCGTACCTATGCTTCGCAGCATTTGTAGCTTTTACGGTCTCATGAAATCGAATCCTGCCATCGACACGCTAAGAAGAAGATGAAATCTAATGCATTAAAGTATTCAATGTAAAGAAAGAAGTGTTGCTTTTGTCCATAATAAAAATAAGATTATTTTAAAGACAAAGAGAAAAAAGACGAAGGACAGAATCTGTATCAATATTTACACAAGACAGCTCTGCAGAATTCAAAGAAGTTTAATATGCTAACTTGGCTCGAAATTATCACAAAAAATAAACATACGATGTGGGAAGCAGATAATAATAATGATGATGATACAAAGTAATTACATATTCCTTTTGAACTTATTTTGGAAGGAAGGAGTAGGTTGCCACTTTTTCACTTTTACGAAGACGCTTTTGTTTTGGTGGTTGAGTAATCTTCAAATGACCCCTCTCGCTCTGGAATGGAGTGTCGAGAGGAGCACGTGGCTTAATAAGAACATGCCACTCAGGTTGATCTTTAGGTAAAGCTGTGCTTGCCTAGGTCGGTCTGTGGATGGGTGACCGCCCGACATACCGAGTTTCCTCCGTGCCTCGGCTGTTGGTCCCGGCTGCCATATATATAGATCTTTGGCAGTCGTTACAGGTAGTCAGTGACCTGAAATTCAGACATCCAGTCTTACCAAAGGGTATTGTATTACCTAGTATTAACTGGGTTGTGGAGGTCAGATAGGCAGTCGCTCCATGTAAAATACTGGTATTCAGCTGCATCCGGTTAGACTGGAAGCCGACCCCAATATAGTTGGGAAAAGGCTAGGCAGATGATGCTCTGAAATGGAGTGTCAGACTTCTACTGACTGATAACCACTAACCACCCATGTTCCGAAGCCACAGTATCTGTTTCGAACAGTCCTGACTCCTGCAGCCCCGACAGGACCCTGAAAGTGTGACAACTAGACTTACCAAGGGGTATCGTATTACCCAACAAGTCAACAAATAACTTGTAGAGGTCAGATATGCAATCGTTCATTGATGTATCCAGGTGAACTGAAAGCCGGCCCCAACGTATTCGGTAAAAGGGTAGCCAGGTGATGATGTTGAGCCTTAAAAGGCTGAATGAGACATTTTTGCACTGTATCACAAAGAATCCGGGAAGGAAAATTTATCTCGCCTCAAAGCTAAATATCATTCATGAATAATCCTCTAAAGACAGAATCTTTAAAAACACTAGGAAAGTTACTGAAGTGTGTGATGAAATTTCGACGATAAATCACGCTTAGCAAACGTGAGAGATATGAACTAAAGTCTGGGTCTTACAATTATCTGGTGATAATTTCTTTTCATATCGCTGTTACGATTTGAAATCGTAATGCAGATAGATAAATGTTCAGTTTTTGACCTTGATGCAGGAATTGATTGTCATTGTGATGAAATCGGTCTGTACGGGGAATCTTGCCTGGGTAACTCTGTGGATGGGTGACCAATCATTACTTATCGAGTTTCCTCCATGCCTCGGAAACCACGTTAAGCCTTTGGTACCGGCTGCATTTGTAGATTTTTGACAGTCGTGATCGTGACAGGTAGTCAGTGGTCTAAAAGAATGTCAAGCAGTTGCACTAATAGACCAGGGCCGATGCCTTCAAAAATGGTAAAATATGAAAAAAAATTACAGTAGGATGAAACCCATTAGAAAAGGAGGGGAATATGATCAAAATGAAAGAGAAAATAAATTACGGTCGATCCGAGTTCGGGAAGTGGGGGTGGGGGGGGGTTTAAGGGGGGAAAGCGGTTTATCTCGATTTCCGGCAAAACTACAAGTCCTATGGAAAAAAGTTAAATAGCAAAGTTGTAGGTAATAAAAAGATCTACAACTTTTGTGTTTGCAATTTTTTCACATAACCTCAAAATTTAGGTGAAAAATTCAAAAAACCACGTTTTTGGTTTTTAATATTTATCTTTTACAAAAAACATTTTTTTTTCACAAAATTTTGTGAAAACTTACATTTTTATACCCTTAATACACTGTAATTTTTTTGATAAAAAATATTTATTTTTCACCTTATTATTGACTTAATATCGAAAAATCAGCCATATTTTCAATCGAAAATTCTGACGTCAAAATATCTGCTTTTTTTAAAAAGTCGGTGGGCGTTGTGTTCCTTAGAATCTCTACTTTATGATGATGTATAAAAAATACACATTGCAATGATAAACTTTCTCAGAAAATGCAAAATCAGCTGCTGCGAAATAATACCCACTACCAAATAATAAGGCCCAGACAAGAAATTATAAGATTTATTGCTGTTTTATGCCTATTTATTGTTATTTTAAGATAATTTATATATCGTGGAGACCTACGGAAAATTTTGGCCCATCAAAAGGTATTTCACAGAGAAGTGGGGAAGGGCTAGGAGGGTTTGGCCCTTACTACCTGTTATTTTGTAGCAGCTGATTTTGCATTTTCTGAGAAAATTTACTTTGCAATGTATATTTTTTATACATCATCAGAAAGTAGAGATTATAGGGAACACAACGCCCACAGACTTTTAAAAAAAAACAGATATTTTGACGTCAGAATTTTCGATTGAAAATATGACTGATTTTTCGATATTAAGTCAATCTATATCTTCTTATATATATAAAAGAAAGTCGTGTTAGTTACACCATTTATAACTCAAGAACGGCTGGACGGATTTAGATGAAAATTGGTAGGGAGGTAGCTAAGAACCAGGAGAAGGACATAGGATACTTAAAAAAAAAAAAAAAAAAAAAAAAGGCAATAGGTAGTAGGTAGGTAGGGTAGGTAGGGTAGGTAGGGTAGGTAGGGTAGGTAGGGTAGGTAGGGTAGGTAGGGTAGGTAGGGTAGGTAGGGTAGGTAGGGTAGGTAGGGTAGGTAGGGTAGGTAGGGTAGGTAGGGTAGGTAGGGTAGGTAGGGTAGGTAGGGTAGGTAGGGTAGGTAGGGTAGGTAGGGTAGGTAGGGTAGGTAGGGTAGGTAGGGTAGGTAGGGTAGGTAGGGTAGGTAGGGTAGGTAGGGTAGGTAGGGTAGGTAGGGTAGGTAGGGTAGGTAGGGTAGGTAGGGTAGGTAGGGTAGGTAGGGTAGGTAGGGTAGGTAGGGTAGGTAGGGTAGGTAGGGTAGGTAGGGTAGGTAGGGTAGGTAGGGTAGGTAGGGTAGGTAGGGTAGGTAGGGTAGGTAGGGTAGGTAGGGTAGGTAGGGTAGGTAGGGTAGGTAGGGTAGGTAGGGTAGGTAGGGTAGGTAGGGTAGGTAGGGTAGGTAGGGTAGGTAGGGTAGGTAGGGTAGGTAGGGTAGGTAGGGTAGGTAGGGTAGGTAGGGTAGGTAGGGTAGGTAGGGTAGGTAGGGTAGGTAGGGTAGGTAGGGTAGGATCGACCGTAATTTATTTTTCCTTTCATTTTGATCATATTCCCCTCCTTTTCTAATGGGTTTCATCCTACTGTAATTTTTTTTGGTTTCAAAAATTATCGACCCTGGTCTATAAGGGGTATCATGACTGGATTGTGAAGCACAAATAGGCAGCCACCCATGTAAAATACTGGTATTCAGCTGCAACTGGTGAAACTGGAAATTGACCCCAATATATTTGGGAAGAGGTTAGGCAGATGATGTAGGTACGAGGAATCTAATTGTGTTGACTACAAACATGACTGATTAGATTGCAGAACTTATAATGACGTGAAGAGGAAGACCTAAGAAACAATTTATGAACTGTTTAAAAGATGATATGGCTAAAAAGAGGTTGACTACTGAGATGACGAGTAATAGAGAAGAATGAAAGCAGAAGACATGCTCCACCGACCCCAAATATATTGGGATAAATAAAAAGAGAAGTCCTGACTGACTCATCAACGCCCAGCCCAAACCCTTGGACCTAGAAAGCTGAAATTTTGCACAGACGTTCCTTTTAAAATGTAGACAAGGAATAAGGAAGGATTTTTTGAAATTCAACCCCTAAGGGAGTTAAATAGGGGATGAAAGTTTGTATGGAAAATCGTCGTTTTCACGCGGGCGAAGCCGCTGGCAAAAGCTAGTATTGGGATAAGAGAACAATGTGATCTTAAAATTGCTGTTTTTGGAATGTAAAAAATAATTTCCACCATTTTAATCTTCGTAGCAGCCACGGAGTCAAGACCAATACCCCTGTTAGTCGCCCCTTGTTACATTTTTTTTTTTTGTTAGCCTATATTGTCCCACTGCTGGGCAAAGGCCTCCCCCATAGTCTTCCACTCTTCTCTCCGTGCGGCTTTCTCCGGCCAATCTTGTATAAAAGCATCCAAATCGTCACGCCAGCGTTTTCTAGGCCTCCCTCGGCGACGACGCCCGTCCTCTGGCACCCACTGCATGACGACCCTAGCCCATCGGTCCTGATGCATTCTGCAGACGTGGCCCGCCCAATTCCACTTTAATCCAGCAGTCTTGTTACCCACATCAGCGATACATTGTTACATGATACTTTATCATAATTGGCAAAATATGGACCGGTGTACTATTAGGTCTTACCATATTTTTTTTACAGCAGTGAAGAATTTTGTACAGATCAACAGTAAAATTGCTGTTTTCTTTCACGTACTATCGAATTGACGTCATAACGGAAAGATATTGAATATTCAACTATCAACAAGAAAGCCAACTACGAATAACAATGACTTAATAAAATCACGAGAATCCAATAAACGTGTCATTTCCATTCTTTCTAGAATCACCGAATTGTTTTCCATACTTGACGTGATAATCCGTGATATCATTTGATTGTATACGAATTCTGCATCGACCCTTATCGGCCCTCTCGTGTTGTTTCTGTTCCGTAATAATATATAATCTTATCTACTTGTTTATACGGCGCATTTTCCATTAAATCTGAGTCATAGGTGCATCGTGTGTAATACAATACGGTTTCCCTTTTAATTCTTAGAAACTCAATAGGGTTTCGCGTCATAGGGTTTTGTGCAGAAAAACCAGTGGTCTTATCCGATGTCAACATTTGTAATGTTTATTAGACATAGTATTGTAAGTAATTGATAGTTGACGTGTGTTTGTGCAATAGATTTATGGACCTTGTCGATCAGTTTTCCAAAGGTAGCCATATCGATAACTTAAGACTCTTCAGGCGTATCCACCAAAACAAGACATTTCCGGAGAGCAAGAAAACAAAACAGTATTCCGTAAAAAAAGGTGCATAAAGATTTTTCCCCAGCAATAACGACATCTGTCTGATGATCTCCAACAAAGAAACTCGTGTCGAGACATTACCATATGTCTACGAGTATATAATATTACATTTTATAGATCCTTTTTAGTAGGTCTATGAACGCCAAGTATGGATGCCCTAATTACTGTGTGATCTAGTGAACTACTTTACATATGTACAAATAAATAAAATTGGAGTTTGTAATATAAAAGTAACAGCTTTTTATTGGATTTTATTAAAACAATAAATTGACTGTCTGTTTGTTTGTTCCCGCTAATCTCCAAAACGACTGGGCCGATTTTGACTAGACTTTTATTGGCAGGTAGCTGATGATAAGAGGTCTAACATAATCTAAATTGTTAGTGTTACCTGCAAACAAATTGAAATTGTTAACAAAATTCGATTCAAATAAAGAATTAATATTTTTTACAATAATTTCACGTGAACACACATACCTACAGGTCCTAGTCTTATAATATCACGCTTCAATCAATTCGCATTGTTGACGCTGACTAGCACTAGATAATAATCGTAATTGGATTATCCACTGTAGCATAATCTAAGCTAATGGGAATAATGAGTTTGCGGAATTACCAATATTCTAAAAAATATTCTAAATAGATTCTAAATAATTATTAACCTCATTAGTATAAGTGTTAACTCACACTTATACTAATGAGGTTTATGCATTGCTTATCTAGAAATAGAATTAAACAGCGAGTTTGTCGTAGTTAGCAAATAAATGCATTTTTTATCGCTTTGCTGAATGTGCGAAATATTGTAAGTACCTACATAATATAGCTACTTATGTGTGCATTTCTCACGAATCTGTGAACTATGCAATTTTATGTTACACTATAAAGACATAAATGCTATCAAACATACTACATCAAGTAGTACCTAACACACACAGCAAGCTAAACATTTCCAGTATAGTACGGCCTCGCTTTACATGGATTTCCCGTACAATGAGAGATACGCATAAACTGGTTATGTTTAGCTTGATTGGTCATCATCGGTACACTATAACATTCGAGTTTAGACGAACCGGTAAGGACAAATTGCGAACGCAGCCTTGAACCTTCAAAACTGAAACTTTCTGTTCAGTTTTTACTATAGAGCTTTATGAATCCCTGAACTTCGCACTTAAATAACTTATTGATACTATCCTATATACAAATATATTCTAGTCCTTCAAAATCTCGCACTAGGTACACCATTTTTTTAAACCTTGTAAATACCTACTACACGTGTTGAGTGTTCCTTTGTACCTTGTATGTTGTCAAGGACATCTCAAATAGTTTATCTTACTACAAAATCTCTTTGTAGAAGGACCCTCATTTAACTCGTTTCAAGAACGTGGTTGCTCTTTCTTTCCAACCTTGGTTCCTTTAACCTTGTCATACGTCAAAGTATAAATAAACTAAGGTCAATTTCTTCCTGTTTCTATTAAACCTGCAACCTTTCGTCCACAATTACTTAACTCCTTCTGGAACTGCAATTTTCGTAGAATGTTCATATCTGAAACATATCCAGCGAAATATATGCGTTTAGCTTGAATTGCCAGTTAAAATGAATTTGCCATTGGAAGCTCATTTAAATACATGGTTCATTAGTATTTCGGCCTTGTTCTTTTCTCATTATTCACACAATTTGGGGGTGCTTACACTAATGAGGTACCTACCTAATAAGTTAATTACATTTAGACATTTGTCAGAACAGTTTGTAATTGTCAAGCCATCTGCTGTCTATACGGCCCCACTTTTAAGAGGGAACAGGCAATGCAATGCCATTTAAAATATGTATTCCCCTTTTTTCTTTTTGAATAATGCCTCTAGATCGATAATTGTACATACATCCATACAAATAAAATCTAGATCTGCTGTAGACACGTCTTTAAAAATGACAAAAAATGTCTCATTCTGCGGTTATATCTGGCTCGAGGCATTACGGAAAGCGAGCTCCATCGATTACCTACTGACTTTGTATTACTTGCGACAATTCGTATTTCATACCATATAGGTTAGGCAGCTTGAGTCTGGTTGTTATACTTTGTTGTGTTTGTACAGCTTTTATGCGTATTAATTAATGGTGTATGAAAAATTGCCTCTTTTCGTAAGTTCTACGACTACTTATACTTAGTCTAATAGGTGTAAAAAGACTCATCATGAGCCCAAAAGGCACATTGCGATTTTTTTTACCCTTCCTGGAAACGTAGTTCTGAGATATGAGGATGTAAAAGTTCCATCTTTTCAACACATAAAAAATCAAAATTAAATGATGTAACTTTACTTGAAATACTTCCATGACTTGACACGTTTTGAGTGTTTTACATTGAGGGATACCGTAAAACGTGATTCATGCCAAAAAAAGTTGTTTCCCAGCAATCATTTTTGCCACACTTAGTTTGATGTACAGAATAAATGTTTAATGACTTCGAGAAAGATCTGTTGACGCCTTGTAATATAACTTTTTAGTACTTATTGAAATGAATAAATAGGTACTGCATGAAAATGGGACACACATTTTCGGGTCGAGATTCGATTCGAGTCAGTAATTGTTCAATTATAAAGCCGACCCGAAGCAATTACTGCAAATATTCGGCTCATACTGGTCAACAAACATCGTTCGAAAATCTGGATATATCCAGAAAAAACCGGCCAAGAGCGTGTCGGGCCACGCTCAGTGTAGGGTTCCGTAGTAATAATAATTTTTTGTTTGAAATACGGGCCAATGAAACTTGACCTCTGGATTGTATAGGCGCTCATACGATTCAGGGACCAAATTATATTGGTTAACTGCAGTTTCCATCTGTTGTTTCCATCCAAGTTCAAAATAATTTTCCTAGAAAGTCCTTATAAAGTTCTACTTTTCAGATTTTTTTCGTATTTTCTAAACTTATGGTTCAAAAGTTAGAGGGGGGGGGACGCTTTGTTTTTTACTTTTGGAGCGATTATTTCCGAAATTATTGACATTATCAAAAAATGATTTTAGTAAACCCCTATTCATTTTTAAATACCTTTCCAACAATATATCACACGTTAGGGTTAAAATTAAAAAAAAAATCACTTCCCACTTTACATATAGGGGGGCTACCCTAATAAAACATTTTTTTCCAATTTTTATTTTAGCACTTTGTCGGCGTGATTGATACACATATTGGTACCAAATTTCAGCTTTCTAGTGCTAACGGTCACAGAGATTAAGCGAGGACGGACAGACAGACAGACATGGCGAAACTATAAGGGTTCCTAGTTGACTACGGAACCCTAAAAATACGAAATAATCAGAGCTAGTGTTGAGTGTGTGCCGGTAAAACAATTAAGATCGATTGATAAACGCTTCACCACGTGGTTCCAACTAAAACTAGGTCACACTCCGCCTTCCCGTGAGTGTGCTAAGTCTATTAAGGGTATACAGATGAGAGTAGGTAAGACCCCTGCGGCTTGTGTGAGACTTACGCAGACCAGGAAACCATGACACAAGACAGAAGAGAGAGATTATTACAAAAAATCAAACTAAAGTTACACATTCACTTATAAAATATCTTCCGTGAATTTCAATTATTGGGGGCTCCCCATATTTCGATGCTGTTTGCAAGCGCCATGGTCGCGGGGTGGAGATATTCCATAAGCGACAGTGTAAGTTTCGTTTCAAACCGTGAAAGCTTAAAACAGTGTAAGAAAAAAGCACGCATAAAGCAGTAGCCTCCACCTGTCTGCTAAAACCTCAGACCAAGAAAAAAAGAAAGACGGCGCGCCGCGAACACCAACAGTGAAGCCACAAAACCACACGCCTATAGCAAGTAAACATACAAGCTCACGCACACACCTACACTAAAACCACACGCATTTCTCCTAGAACGTCACGACTTCACGAGACATTGTCTACACACATAGATAAAAAGTTGGCTTCACTTTTGATGTTCGTGGCGCGTCGTCTTCGTTTTTTTGTTGGTCTGAGGCTAAAACCGGTAAGTATAAGTACTGCGGTCACCAATCTGTCCATCTATGATTGTGACAACAATATGGTCCCTTTAGCCTACAAGCTACAGTGCATTTGACCACGTTCAACCGCCCCAGATCGTAGCGCAAAATCCGACGATTATACCTGTTTACAAATGGTCTAAATTGACATTAAAACGCACACTAATGATGTCGAAATGAGGAAAATGTTCGAAGAACTTTGCAATTTGAGATGAGTCATCTATCTGTCTTAGGGTAATGTTCTATTATTGGCATAAACAAAGTCGTAGTGAGCTTGATCAAGCATAGGATTAAGTACTACGTTGTCAATCAAAATTAACGAAGTGTAAAGTTCTAGAATAAACGTAAAAAAATAGAAGTAAACAACTTCGTTATTTCACATGTTGCAATACCATATGAGGCAATAAGGTAGGTAGATTATACCATATTTTTGAATGTGTGTTATTGTGTCTAGACCATGGCATGATTAATCATGACTCGAACAATCCATCTCAATTGTCATGAATATGGAGCATTAGGAAGAATCCCTGTCAGTATTAAAGGCGATTTCATTGACTCATGACCTGTTGTTATTTGGTGTTCCTCTCCCTCTCGAACCATCAACATTTATATTCATCACTTCCCTCTCATTTATCAGTTGAGTAAAACTTAAAAATATTCCGGGATTTTAACGGTGTTATCCATAAATATGTAACTCTAATATCTATACTTACCTTTTTTTTTTTTGTGGTGGGTGAAAAATCATCGAATAACCCCCCCCCGCTCTTGGGCAGAGTGAAGGGGAGTGTCAGACTTCTACTGACTAAAAACCAAACCCATGTTCCTTCTTCGCCCTTGTGTCGGAGCCGCGCTATCCTTTTGATAATCCACAGCCCCGACGGTAATATATTATATATACCCTACGTCTTCCGATCTCTGTATATGATACCATTGTTTCAAACTACATGACTAGACTCACATAAACCATAAACGCGTCCCCGAGAACATTAACTAATTTCCGTTGAACTGTTCCGTTGCCAAAAAAAACATTGAACCACTGCGTACACTCCGTGCGTTTAGTCACGTAACCCAAGTCTATTGAACGAATCCCTTCTCGTGATCTCTTCATCTCAATATCGTCTTTATTATGTTTTCACTAGAGGTGGTATTGGTGTGAGATATTAGCTGGAGTTAAGTCCTTTTGAAGGCTACCACGGAGGTCTGATTAACCTTTCTGAAATTCTGTATAGATTTTCTCTATGTAGGTAAGTTGAGTTGTTTGTAAAACTTCTGTACTTACTTTAAACTTCTATTGAATTGAGTGGTATTTGTACGCTTTTGTGTTACCTACTTCCTTGTTTTGTAATGAAAGGAATAGGGTCAGATTAGAAGAAGGCTTGAGTATTGTACGTTTTTGATTTCTTATTATGAGATATAGGTCATGGACGTTCTAGTGCGTTTATGAATAAAAAAGCCTTTCGCAAGATAGTAAAATAAACCAGTATTTTCTATTATTTCTGAACGAAACATTTTATGACTTTGTTTGTGTAAAAGCTTTAATGTTTAATGTTGCAATAACCTCGGGTTTTCACGACGTTGTTAGAATATGTCGGAATATTACGTCATAGAAAGTACGCACGACGTACAATCAAGTTTTACAAATCCAATGTACCTATACTGAAGTCTCAATGTACAGGAAAGTACAAAGCGGATACATGTTGCACTGGTATCTATAACTTGATGTGTCAAATCAAATCAAATATGTTTATTTGCAAAAATATGGTAGGTAGGTACAATAGGTGTTACAATATGGGTTCCAGCATATCCTGCCATTACATGGCGTACAAATATTTAACACAACACAACGTTAATAACACTAATTGATACATTATTTTACTAATTATGAATTAATTTATTCAATATAATTTTATTGGAATAAATATTGCATTTTTTATGTAAAATAATGATGATGAATATAAATGTGTACTTATAATTGTTGTATTTAGGCCGAATACATTTCATTTTAAAGCAGAACGACTAAAAACTGCATAAAAATCAAATCACCCATTGTCTTAGTATCTAGTAAAAAGTGAAATCAGCGTACGACACCTTTAAGAGCATAGACGGGCTGCATTTTTCCATACAAATGTATTCCCCTATTCTCTTCCTGGATAATGCCTCTAGAGTAATCGTTTTTATTTATAAAAATCCAGGTCTATTGAAGGCATGCCCCTGTCATTTTTTTTTTTTTTCAAAAAATTTATTACAAAAATAAATATGACTTACCAAAAACCTAAAAAAATACCCCGTTTTTACCTACGTAATCAGATGACTACCAAAGAAAATTGAAAAGTTTTTAAAATAAAAACAAGTAATAGGGGCATAGATCTATTCTTCCTTTAAATTTTGATACCAAATATAATTTAATTGGCTTAGGTTTCGAGGAGAAAACAGGAGAATACGAAACGTCGATCGGTCAAGGTTTTTTATAGGTAAAATCGTTCTGAGCTGCAACTGTTGTCTCTATCGCACTCACATATTGATACCGCCCGGTTGCTAGAGCGCAGCGCGACGGCAATAGTTATATATACGTATATTATACGCAGCCCGTCTATGCTCTTAAAGGCAAAAGACTAATTTATATGAAACATAAAATATATTTTATCTTTACTACTTTTTGTTTTAAACTCGGTATTTAGTTTTAGATAAAACTAACGTGTAGGTACTGTATTTCAATACTAGTCCTTTTTCTTGTGTTGTGCTGTTTTGTATCCTAAATCGAAAAAAAAACCACTGAGTTCGCGATGTCCTTCGATAAAGTCATGGCTTACTGCGTAGTATCCACAGAACATAAAAAACCGTAGAAATCGCATAGCGCTTTATTAGTATCGGAACCAGCGTACCCAAACTAACACATAAACAGGTTAATTGTATTTCGTAACACTAAGAAAACCGTGGTGTGATTGGTAATTTAATATTGAATGAAAGTAAGTAATATATTAGTCTTCGTTTATTTGAAAATAAACCATAATCATATGCCGATAGAGTTTTTTATTATCTAGTCTGTTTACGTATTAGCTCATACGGAATAGTTTCACGACCAAGTTCTGCTACTCGCCGCTAGATGTCACTACATTAAATGCATTTAATAAACCATTATGTCATTTAAAATAAGATTGATATTTCCGTAACGAGCTCATTACTATTTGTGTGCTATTCGTCCTTTTCTAGGGTTGTACCACTGCCGTTGCCATATTTATCGGCATTGCGTTTTATTTTCAAATAAACTAAAAGAGTCAGACAAAAGAGTCAGTCAAACAGAATAAACTAGAAGAGTCGATAAATATTTTTAAATTTCATTTATCAAGTATGTAATTACTTAAATTATGTTTGAAATCAAGTGTTATAAATTTATAATAATGCTTATGATTTTTAGAAAGAATAATTAAGAATTTATTGTTATGTTAAAATTGTCATGATAAACTACTGATTGATTTCGAAAATTAAACTACTTGATAGAAATATTCATAATTATCATAGCTAAACTACACGATTTGTTACTAATCATAAAAAAATCGCACACAGGGTTAATTTTTCGCCAATACATCATAGTATTAGAACATTGTAATTTTAAAATATCGATAAGTAACTCATTATCGATAACGTCAATCTCTAATTGAGTAGCGAACTGTGACATGTGCTTATTTGGAATCTTCCAGAATAATATGTTTAAGTTTAAAAGAAAGTAGACCCTATAGAATAAACAATAAAGTCTATTTGTACTTGTCTTGTTTAATAAAATAATGTTTTTCAAATTTTAATCGAAATAAAGTAAATTAAGACTTACCGATGGTATGATATACCACCATTTGAAACATTTTTGGTTCTGCTATCGTTTTTACACTCTAGAACAGCACAATAAGGCATTTTAGTATTTTTTTTCTAAGTTATTGTCACTGTGACGCTTCGATCTAGACTGATGTGCGTGGCGTGTGTGTGGGAGAAACAAATTGCGGAACAGCGCAAAGCTCGGGGTACGCGCGCCCCGCCCACATGCTACTTCTACTGTATTTTATGTTCTGTGGTAGTATCTTAGTATAATCAACAACATTATAAAAAAAAACTAACGCAAGTGTATTTAAGTATGTGAATGTCTAGTAAGTAACCAGTTTAAGCCAGTATTTTTAAAACATACCTACACTCTTCTCTTCTCGTATACATACTCCGAAAAGGTTGACGAAGTTGTATAATGCCCTACTACCCCAACCTCCTGAATTACGATCATATTAACATTACCTGGCATAAATCCACACAGAATTGGTACCTATACCATTGATAAGATACCTACGTACGAGTAATTAATTTTCATTCGAACCAATCATTCATATTTAAAGTTGATTGTTTGAAATGGTCTCATTCATACCAAAAAACACGTTGTATGACAAATTAAATAAACAAAAAACAAAACTTTCCTTAGACATATTTAAGCTCATATGAATAGATCGTTCACGTTTTGTGTTGCTCTCGTGACTCGCGACCTCGCGCCTTATCGTGTTATGAGCACATTTGAGTCACAAATTAGTCGGACATCCCGAATCACACACGTGAGTAAAATCGTAAACAAATATGGAGGTATCGTTTTAAAAGGAATGTTTGTCATGTCGCCAAAACCGTTGATGTCGCGGCCATCTTGGTATTTCAAAATTTTGAGGCTCAGAGAACAAGATAGTTGGAGAAGCATTGTTTTTGACACACCTGAACACCCACGCCCTGCTGCTGTTCCTTCGAAGTTACCCCAGTCAAAATCAAAGCATTTTTATCAAGTAGGCCAGTTACAGGCACTTTTGAACTGTCGAAACAAGGACAACATTGAAATGTAGCTACAGTCCCAGTCACAAGGCATAAAAACTGTGAAATTATTTTAGTTACCCATTCCAAAAGCGTAGATCTTCATGGAGAAGAATGGGCAAGAAAGTTCATGGACAGTCTTTTTCCAAGACATTCCACAAATGTTATCAACATCGCCGCACTGAACGTCATGAGCGTCAAAAGATCCTTCTACTCGTAGTATTCCTATCGTAGACAGACTCATAGACTGGTTCATGTAGAAAGCGTTCGTATATTGGTGGAAAAAAAACGATGGATGAACTGTTTGTAGGACTACATGGGTACAAAAGAGGTGACTGCTGAGATGACGAGTATAAGAGAAGCGCAATGGAAAAAGAACTGGGGAGAATCATTATAGTACACTTAATAAAGGACCTTTGCAATTATACATTGACTGGCTCATATAAGAATAAGACCATTCACATGTTTGCATATTTGCCCTTTCATGACGGACATAAAACATGGTTAATACGTGATAATTGAATTAACATATTTAACAAGAACTCCACTTCCTTGCCTTTTCCCTTGGTTCAGAAACTCCGTTTACGTAAAGAAATACGACATGACAATCATATTAGTCACCACATCAAGACATAACGCCTTTAATGACTTCTTACTCAACTATGAGGTAGTTTATAGTTGTTCTATAACTTGTACAGCCTTGACTGCACTTTGTCACGGTCTATTTTTATCTTCAACTTCTTGATGATAATTGCCCTCTTAAGTGGCCTTTTAATTAATTATAATATATCTGTTGTTGATTTATTGTCGGTTGTGACAATGTTTGCTCTTTGGAATTGACTCTGTTATATTACTATGACGTCTATTTGTATATTTTGGTCTATCTTGATGTTAGCTCCAAATTCCTGGGCTGGGGAGATAGATTTCAGCCCTCCTACTACAACTACACCCTTTACCAGAGATGTGGCCTGTGTCCCAGCTGTGGGGACATTACAGTCTAAGTTGCCATTGTTTTATTTTCTCTTTCTTATGAGGTTTTATTAGTTTTAATGTCAAAAACGCACTTTGCTTTCGTTCTTTCTTAATATGCTATGACTTCACTTTCTATGTCTTTGTCTATCTTTATATCAGCTCCAAATTTCTCTGACATTGTTCATAGTTCTGTAATTCGAAGCTTAGACTGATCCTTTCTGTTGCCGTCTGAGCTTAAATCCCCGTTGAGATTAAGTAATGAACTCACTTAGCTCCGGAAAGCCCCGGATTAGAGACTCAAGGATCCTCAACTTAAAGAGAATTTCTGAAGATGTTAGACTCCATTAAAACTATTATTTAAAAGTTACGTTCGTAAGTAATATTTTTTAGTAATATTTATTTGTTTATTCGCAATATTGATTTTTCGTTTTTTAACATAATACCATGCTAGAATTCTACAGAGTATTCGATGGAGGTGTAGTATAATACCTACTAATACTGCACCCATTGGGACAGTGTTTATTTTGAAAAAAAAAGGATTATAAGTTGCTATCATAGACCAAATAAAAAATCTGTCTCGTTTTGTATATAAAAACCACTATAATCGTAAGTAACCACCGAAGCGTTTAATTAAACTTCTATCACAAGGCCCCATTCCCATTATCCGGCCGATTTAACCCTAAATCTCTCACAGTCCTGCGTAAATCATCCTTATCGACAGCCTCCACCGCTGGCTATGCAATAAATTCATAGCCTCGAGGGAAATCACCAGTCGCTCCATATCCAGTATATTTTACAACTTTTGCACAGCATTTTATTCAACACACTCTCCTATGAACATCTTGTTTGGTTATTCATTTTGCATTTATTTGGATATGGAAAATAGCATCAAAATGAAAATACTTTTTTGGCGCATTTTCATTCGACTTGGATGTATTCCGCTTTACTGCGTTTTCCGTTATGCTGTTCTTCAATTCCCTAGTGTAATTTGATTGCATATCCTCTTAATTATAAATATTACCTATGCTTGTAGTGACAGTCATGGTAGCTAATGTTTCATCTATTACATAGATAAACTGGCGCAATTTTTCATGGGACTTTACTTACTCCTAATCTGTCTTTTATTTATTGACTAGCTTTTGCCAGCGGCTTCGCCCGCGTGAAAATGACGATTTTCCATACAAACTTTCATCCCCTATTTAACTACCTTAGGGGTTTAATTTCGAAAAATCCTTATTCCTTGTCTACATTATAAAGGGAACCTCTGTGCAAAATTTCAGCTTTCTAGGTCCAAGCGTTTGGGCTGGGCGTTGATGAGTCAGTCAGTCAGGACTTCTCTTTTTATTTATATAAGTAGATTTAGACTACATTTGCTATTCATTTCCCATTTTAAGACATAACGCTAAATGGTTTAGCTCAGTGTTGGGCAAAATTTAATTGCAAGGTACAATTAACAATTAACAATTGATTAATTGTTAATTGTTAAATATCAATTAACAATTGATTAATTGTTAACTGTGACGTTTCAATTAACAATTAATTAATTGTTAACTGTTAGTTTTTCAATTAACAATTAACCAATCGTTAATTGTTAATCGTTCCTGTAATTAACTTTAATCAAATTTAAATGATGTAAATAGAAATACTATAAGATGGAGGGGTGACCGTGGCTCTGGTTGACTGATGATCTCGCAAAGTCAGCAGGAAGCCGTTGGTTCCAGGCCGCGCTAAATCGTTCTTTGTGGGAGTTAATAGGAGAGGATTATATACAGCAGTAGACGTCATTCGGCTGACATGATGATGTTTATGTTTCTCGTAAATAGAAAAGACAGAGACAGAAGTTACTGAGCGTGAGCGAGAGCTTACAACTTTGTCAAACGATGTTAGGAAACGGACGGAAAGTTTCGCGGCGAAACAAGTAGCAACAAGAAAGATCATCTATATGTGTGGGTGCAGCAGTGAAACATGATTATTAATTGTTAGTTTTAATTGTTTCTTACAACAATTAAAAATATTAGTTGCATTATTTTAATTGTATCTTGCAATTAACATGAGTTAATTTAAATAAATTAATTGCAATATGCAACTAACAGATTAATTGCAATTAATATAATTGTGATTAAATTAATTGCAATTACATTTTCAATCAATTACTAAAAAGATTAAAATATTAATTGATTAATGCCCAACACTGGTTTAGCTATACAAACGTCGCATCATTCTAAAAATCATTCCATCATTCAATGGTAAACAATATTTCTTTAACAAACTAAGTCAAATAAAAAAGGAAACGTCCTAGAATTGATTCGGATGTTTACGTTTATCCTAACTCGGAGCTATTTGTAAACATACGCTCCGAATCCCCGGCGGCCCCGGCAATCACATCAGCGTATCCTTGAGTACCTACTCTAATACCAGTAGACAGATTACTTGTGTGTTTGTAGCATTAACGTGTTTACTGGATTTTTTGTGTTTTTCATGTTTAGTGTGGTTGTACTTGTCGTGTTTATAATATACTAGTAAGGGCGTTGTGAGTTTTTGAGTTCAGGGGATGAGCAAAAATTATTATATTGCAGTTGAAATAAGCAATATCTGCCCTAAAAATCCTTAAATTGCTAAGATTGTCTAGACTTTTCATTTCATTTATTTATTTATTTTGTAAAACATAGGTAAGTATTACAGATAGTCTTTGTTAAAATGAGCACTATGTTTTGCCATTAGATGGCGTACAAAATTACATGTTATATTAATTAGGTATAATTTATAGTGGCATGTCAACAGATCACAATAAAAACAATTCAAAATAATATATGTCAAGTACAATAAGAAATAAAAATAAAATAAAAAATATGTCAGTAAATAGGTCATCACAATTTGAAATAAATAAAAAATTAACACAGTCGTTACTCAGTCAATAAAATCATAAATGACTAACCAGCAAGTCGGAATCGTCATACCTCCGTTTATCCGAAGTAAACTCAGTGATGGAGTAGTAACATCTATCTAATAGAAATTTAAATAAAGACCTCTTAAAGTAACCTAGACTCTCTTTATTTCTAATAGCTGCTGGTATATTGTTGTATATGTTATGGACCAAGTGATAAATTGGGCAGTATACATAAAGCCCGGTCATTATGAAAAATGCCCAATATGAAAGTGCAATTTGATAATAATTATTCAAATAATCAAATTGACTGGGCATTATACATATTGCCCATCACCTTTTGGGCAGAGTAATACAAACACATTTAATTACTATTTTTTTATTGTTATTGTCATTTAACTTAAAATAAACTAAATATTAAACAACTTAAATAATCGGTTTGTAGGGTACCGAGCGCCATTCCTAGCACACTTTTTCCGAAAAATGCGGTTTTATGAGAACTTGTTCTTAAAATTGTTGGTTAACCAAAATAAATACATAAAAAATATAGAAATAAAAGTTACTAATATTGTCGAGTTATTTGAAGAGTCGAGGAGCTATAAATAATGAAAAGTCTCCTCTCCAGAAAAGTTAGCTTTTCTGCAGTCTTTTTGTTCTCTTCAGATCAGATTCAGATCTGACTCAGGGAGCCAATATTAAGAACAAAAGACCTAGAAAGGCTCCAAGAGCGAGCGAAGCGAGCTCTACGATTTTAAGTTACAAAGATTTTATTTGATCCTGTGTACGGGATTAACTTGGTCGAGATTTAGACAAAGTCAAGATTCAAGAGAAGTCTCTTGAATCTTAGGTGTTGCTTTGCTCTCCTCCTCCGAGCAAAGCAACACCCCCCTAGCTACCCCCATGTTTACTAGCGCTACGCCCCACAGCAGGTTCAACACCATCCCGTGCTTCAAGCTGTAAACTACCACCACACACATCCACAAAATTTCATGAAAAGCGATCAATAGAAATTCGTCATGGTTATAATAGTTTAGCGTGTACCTAGCGTGAACATTTGAAAAGTTATTTTTATATGTTACGCAGACGAAGATGATGGTCGACGAAGCTTAGACTAATTGATTTATGACAAACAGAACATGTTCTAATCGTGCCTTTGCGTGATGTACTCGCATGAGTTCACTAATTCTGAATAAAAAACGACTAGAAGTCTAGAACAATCCTAAAACGCACGTGTATGTAAACACGCACACACATTAATCCGTCAATAGCATGAATCACCCTCATTATTTGTGTTTTGTGTTTGTATAAAAAATCTTTTTACACTACAGCGGCGCGAGGTGGGGCAAAAAATAAATGTTACGTATTTGTGTGAATGGCCTTCTCTTAAAACATACATTTTACACAAGACCACGCCTCCAATCCACGAAGTGTTAGTCAGAGGGTGTACCCTATAATCTCTTTCACCCACATTTCGCCAGTTCTGTTTTAATTCCAATTTAATAGGGGACGCCGGACGAGCCTATTGCCATCAACCAACCGGGCAAACATTCGGCCTCCGTGATGGACAAATTCCTGATAAAAAAAACTTCTAACACTTTGCCCGACCAAATCGAACCCGGCTCGGCAGTCGCACTTGCGACCACTAGACTGCATACACTGTTTTCTCCGTACAAAACCGATTACTGCGTCAAAATCGTTAGTTGCATCGAAAAAACGCAGAGAAATCGCTCATCTGGGTCTTACGGTCTCGTCCGATTACCGTTTTATGGTATTTATCAAAACGAGGTTAGGGAACCACGCACATCGATCTATGTTAAACGGTCTGTCTAGTTAGATAAGGTTTATTTAGCTAAGTTTCTCCTTTTAATCTAGAGAAAATAGAAAATAATATGGAGTATCTTTTAAGTTTTTCCTACATATTTCTAATTTTTCTTTTAACTCTAAAAAATTTTGATTTAAGTTTTGAAGCAAAGTAAATATAAAATAATTATATGGCCTACAATAGGTATTTGTTTAGGCTTTGAACCCCGGATTCTGAATTCTCACTGCCAGTTTATACCTCGAATTTATGTCATTAAAAAGACTCCTATAGATGCAGTGCCTTTTTTGATAAATCCGATTAAAATATCTCAGTTATACACGAATGTTTTTGCTTGTGAGAAACGGATATGGAAATTCCAAAATTGTAGTAACGTTTAAAAAACTGGTTGGTTGTCAGTCAAGAATTCTTCATCAAAAGTCAATACACTCCAACACAGGCTCTATTCCTTCCCATGCTTCGTTCAAATGACTACACTCTAGCTTGACTCACAGTATTATCCCAAGCTATAACATTAGCATTAAATTGCACTAACGCATCAAGGCCGAATATTAGACCGGTTTTGCTATAAAAGATGTTTAAAACCGGATCGTAGTGGTTTTAAAATGTTTACACAGTTTAATTCTGCAAGTCTGGCTAGGAATTTCCATATTATTATAATTGCCGTTAAAGAGTTGTTTTCTTCGCATTTGAATGCTGTTTTGGTTACAAATACTAACATTTGCATGTGAATTTTTGGATATGTGCATAATTTAAGCACCAGAATTTGTCTATTTGAATGCACAGCTAGTTTTAGAAAACGGGCAGCACTTTTTGATATGTTTTAGTCGATCTGAGATGACAAAGTGTGACTATGGAGCCTCACAAACGATGTTCCATGTACTGAAGCAGATTAAGGGTTGTCTCCGAACTTCCGAAGTCACTAATAAGGCCGTTTTTTGCCAGATTTCTGGTCACCTCATCGTAGGTCCCGTTTGTCAGTGGCCACGAAAGGCTATCAACTAATATTACCCAGTACTAACTGGGTTGTGGAGATCAGATATCCAGTCGCTCTTAGCAAAATTCTGGTTTTCAGCTGCATCTGGTTAGTCTGGAGGCCGAACCCAACATAGTTGGATGAAGGATAGGCAGCTGATGATGAGTCCATCTAATAGAATCATGGTCACGACAAATAAAAACACGATCAATCAATTGAACCTGTCGCGGTCTTAAAGTATTTGCAATGTCAAGTTTAGATACAGTAAACCCTCCAATATCTTGTTTACCGTTAAAAAACCGGTATCAACCACATTGTTTCACAGATAAGAGCTCTGGAAAGTCTTAAACTACCGGAAAGATTATATAAAAAAATAACTGCAAAAGTGTTATCATTACACGTGGTTAATATTTAAAAAAAAACGTAGAAAAGGTGTTAACAATATCTTTACGAACAACTGTTGCAGAACAAGTGCTAATATAGGTACGGTAACATAAAACGTAAACAATGTACGAATAAAAATTAGTTTGCACTTATCACTGCGTAAGAGTAATATAAATCATTCCTACAACAATATTATAAATACGAAAATTACTCCACCTTTATTGGCCACTGACTACCTGTAACGATTGTCAAAGATGTACATAAAATATTACAGACTTTTTTTTTTGGTGGGTGGAAAATCATCGAATGACCCCCCCCCCCCCCCCCCGCTCTTGAGCAGAGCGAAGGGGAGTGTCAGACTTCTACTGACTAAAAACCGAACCCATGTTCCTTCTTTGCCCTTGCGCCGAGGCCACGTCATCTAGTACAAAAATCCGCGGCCAAATATTACAGACTTAACGTGCTTTCCGAGGCACAAGGAAACCCCGGTACGTAATGGGTGGTAACCATTTACGGAACATCCTAGGCAAGCACTACTTCACATGAAGATCGACCCAAACGGCAATTATTGTAATATTTGAATAGATACAGATTATGTAAAAATAGCGGTACCTACTCAAACACGTTTTTAAGCTATTGCATAGCTTCTATCGCGGGCCTTGAGCGTGGAGAGCGAATCCAGAAATTCCCTAACGAAAATATTCAGGATTCAGTACTTTTTGCTATGGTTACGGAAATAACAAGGTTGTCAACTGAGGTTGTCAAATTAAATAATTAATTATTATTTGCTGTTGATAAAAAATGATATGCAATAGCTTTCCTCCGCTCCGAGTGCCACATTTAGTTTTTTTTTCTTCCATTCTCTTCCGTCAACCATCAAGCTATCATTTACTCCTTTTACTTTCATATCATTCCTCACAGAAGGAAGACCAAGAAGAAGAAGGAGAGGGAAGACCAAGCACCTTCGCTCGGTCGGTTTCCATGGTCTTCCCTCTCCTTCCATCGCCATTTATATTCATCAACCAAATGGCATAGCTAATTTGCTGAAAACAAACCAAACAGAATTTGATTAGAAATCGGTTCACCGATGCATACTAATACAAATTCAATGAAGCGAGAAACAGATCATCATTATGATGTCGCTTATACATAATCTACGTATCTAAATGCATATGTATCTTCATGTTAACTAATGAGCTATGATATCTGGGCGTACCATTTAACTTAATGTTGGAGCTTCGTCTACTTTCGAAGATTCTTTTGGGGATTTATAATCTCTTCTTCACTTTATTTAGTTTTATTGTGGCTTTCAAAAGCATGGTCTGCTCTCATGCAGAAATAAAAAGAATAAATCGAAGGCTTTTGGACCAAAGAAAATACATAGGTACCTACATGCATCCAATAGTCGAAAAGCAATGCATGCAAGCATGTAAACATCGGTCTATTGCCATTGAATTCAATACTATCAGAGCATTTACTGTATTCGAAAACACCAAAACATTGGCTTTTAAATAACTGCTTAGTAATTTCGATTCGAATTGCCATGGCTCCTGTTGCCTGCACATTACAGGAGCAGATGGACGCTTTCAAAAGTACCAACTCAAGCTCGACACAAAATTTTGGGCTGTCTCAATTTAAATAATTGTCATCGACACGCTAAGAAGAAGAATTTCGTTAATACAGATGTATATTGAACCAACTCCTAACAATACAGACGTAGTTACTTAGTAGTTATAATCCCAGCTCATCTATTACTATAAATAATCTTGATCTGACTACCATAACCTTCCAGACGTTGCCACTTGCCTCGCTCCATAATACTACATTGTATATTAGATAATCATGTGCTAACCTTTGACGTACGCATCTATACTAATATTGTGCAGAAGTTAAAGTTTGTCTATTTTAGATGCAGACAGTCATCTTCGGAATCTACTGATCCGATTCCACTAAAAATCTTTCACTAAGGAAGCTTTATTATCCCCGCGTGTCATAGGCTTATTAAAACTGGGCTTATCCCAGTTGTATACGTCCCTTTGTGCCTATTGGCTTTATTCTGTTCTGTCTCCTGCTGATATGGAGGGAAGTAGGAATTATGTTTTTCCTACTCCTCCGTTATTCTTTTCTGATTAATTTCGTTGCGGGATCCAAGACAGTTAAATTGTTTCTCTGGGACTTCGTAGAGCTTCATTGTCTCGGCGCTTTTCTGGTCGCCACTGTTGATTTTGGCTTTCAGTAGTGTGGCGGGCATTTCTACAAAAAGGCTTATAAAAAGTTTCCGTGTTATAATTTCCGATCACAACGTGAGGACATTTGCGGGCAAAAGCGTGTTTAAGAATCATGTGCTAATCTTTGACGTACACATACAGGATAAACATAGCATCTGACACGTACGTCATACGTCAGCACATGTCTTTGGTTACATCTCCTTGTTTACTTGCGAGTTACGAACGAGTACATAGCTCACACATCACTTAGTTGTATTGTACCCATGAGTGTGGATATGGCATATTCTTTTATGTGATGTTGATCCAAATTCTTTCCTTAGAATTTGGAGAGGACGTTAGTACAAGAAACATTAATTTTTGGGAAGCGTTTGTGTTTTCTACTACCGGTTACGAACACATTGTGGTCGTGTTCAGCGACTAAGAAATGTCTAAGACCTCTATCTCTATCGTTGGAATTGATTTTTACAGCCTAATGAGACTTATGCTGAAAAATCTCTTAAATGGATGCGCCCAGAAGATGGTGGTTCACTCTTGCTTTGAAGACTGATGCGTTATATACGAGATGCATAGGAGGAAAGAAAACAGGTATTTCTCTGGTCCTAGAGGAAACAGTCCAAAAGTACCAAACCACTTGCTGTATTACCACAGTATTACTTTCCCTGCCCGCATTTATATCAGCACTGTCGTCATTCTGGTTGAAAAACCTCTCCTGCTAAAGTTAACCTTAGACCCAACAATCAATGCTTTATCCTACAATACAACACCTTCTTCAAATAATACGCTGAAACTTAATAGCCGTAGTAGAATCACGAGACACCAAACTCCAAATAACCCTGACCCGAACATCGTCAAGGTCAATACAATTGCGGAATTCGGAATAGCAAATTCAGAATTCACATTCCGCGATTTAGAAAACCGCTTTCTCGGTGACGTCATCAATAGTGGCCGGAATACCAATACTACTATGGTCTGATCTACATTTATGTAAATTGATTGAGCCATTAAGGCGATTTCGCGTGAGTATTCGACTAGGCATTTGAAAGATGTTGCAACGAACTCGCCAAGAATAAGTAGGTATGCTTTAGGAGCTTTTCATGTTCAGAGGTAATTAGTAATTAGACGCCACTTACAGAAGGTATTTACAAGGCAGATTTGTGTGGATGTGGACGTCCTAGAAGGACAAACTCTAACTTTATGGGTGATGTTCTTCGCAAACGACGTGCGTGTATAACCAGATGCATGGACATGGCCGTTTGAGGATTGTAGCAGGTGGCATTCTGTAGAGCAATTTCTGCCTACCCAAATGGGAAAAAGGCGTGAGTTTATGTAACTAAGGTCTGATGTACGTTTATGTAAGTTGATTGAGCTATTAGAGAGATTCCGCGTGAGTGTTCATCTAACGTTTGATTTGTGAATCGTGAACACATCGCACACGCTTAAGTGATGGTCCTTCAACGTAACATCGTCAATCAACGATTTGATTGGTTCACGGCAACACGAGCCAATCAACACACACGTTTTAGTACTGTCCCATTGAATCAGCCAATCAACACCATTGACACTATAGGTATGCTAGCTGTAAGCTAAACATCCTGACTACAAGCTTACCTAATTATTTGTCCGAGTAAAACAAAGATGGCTGCTTGCATAGCTCGTTAATTTCCTTTGTCCGTGACATGACCTTCCTCAACAAGCCTTCAGTGAGAGGAACAAACAACAAATATTTTGCATTTAATATTTGTTTTGTTTGCTTTTACTTCTGTGTGTTCGAGATATTGTTTTGACGTTCCTGCGGTTTTGCAAGTTTGTTTATTTATTTTTAATAGGATTATGCATTAATTATCTGCCCTGCCTTTTTCCGACTTTATTAATCGGATGCAGCTTATTACAAGTTTTATTTAAGCAGGGTAATCGCAATATTTTTACATAGGTACCTATTAAGCTGCATCCTCTGCGTGGTTCTGACAAAAGTAAAAAAGAAGGAGAAAGACTGTTTGTCACTCTGCAGATTAGAAGGGTTCCCACCAATGCCTCATTGGTTACCATGTATGCCATACATAATTCTGACACCCCCACCACATCTAAATATTTCATCGCCTTAATAAAAAAATAATAATAAGAAAAACAGATGTTTTTAAACGGTTTTATTTACCCTTTTATCGTGTAGGTATTGCATTTTTGGAAGGCACAGCAGTTTCTTTTTTAATTTCGGTTGAAAACCTTATAAGTGACTTAGTAACCATTTGAGCGTCGGTCGCACTTCCACCCTGTATTATTCAGTAGAATTTAACTCAGTTCAAATTCACGCCAAAATCGATATTTCACCCAAAGCTACTCTCTGACCTTTGCGAGCCAATTACTAGGAAACACCGTTTCCACTGAAGGTTAAACTGGCTGACAGAATTTCAACGTGTCTGTATTTCTGTAATAAGAGCTTTAGAATTTCGCATGACAACACCAACAGCTTCATTTAATTGTTTGTCTTCCGTGATCTGAATTCTGGATGTTATCTTATTTATGTGGTCTTACAATGTATTGAGACCTCGATACAAACAATATACTTACGATTATCGATACCTACATCGACATCGATTATAACACAGAACCAAAACTAAAATGTATACCTACATTTTCATATTAGTTCTGTGTTTCAATCATGATCTGCAACAGTTTTATCTGGTTTTTAATTAAGGACAAAGTAAGCAAAGAGTCTAATAGAGGAAGTTTGAAAGTTACGCTAGTTACAGAAAAGTTGTAAGAACATGATATGAAAAGAGACGACAATTCGCATGCGACTAAAAAAACCGGCCAAGTGCGAGTCGGACTCGCGCACCGAGGGTTCCGTAAAAAATATATATTATGTGATGTAACTAAAAATTTATGGTTTTCGTAATTATTCCTTTATCTATGCTATAAGACGTTGCTTCGTACCAAATTTCAAGATTCTGAGTTCACGGGAAGTACCCTGTAGGTTTTGATTCCCTTGCGAGTGTCGAAAATTTGCGGCATAAACGGGAGCATCTTGATGTAACTAAAAATTTATGGTTTTCGTAATTATTCCTTTATCTATGCTATAAGACGTTGCTTCGTACCAAATTTCAAGATTCTGAGTTCACGGGAAGTACCCTGTAGGTTTTGATTCCCTTGCGAGTGTCGAAAATTTGCGGCATAAACGGGAGTATCTTTTGATCGCGTTGACTTAGAAGTTTGATTTTTTCACAGCTCCAAGAGACCATAGACTTGAGTATTTGATATGAATTTCAGCTTGATACCTCCACGCGTTCCTGAGAAAAAAGGTCTTGACAGACAGACAGACAGACAGACAGACGGACAACAAAGTGATCCTATAAGGGTTCCGTTTTTACCTTTTGAGGTACGGAACCCTAAAAAGTGATGAATATAAATGTTGGTGGATTGAGAGGGAGTGGAAGACCAAGGAATCGATGCAAGGATTGTATGAGGAATGATGAGAAAGAAAAAGGAGTAAATGATTGAGCAACGTTTGGCAGGGGAGAATGAAAGAATAAAAGTGTTGGGCTGACCCCAAATAACATGGAACAAGGGCAGGAAAATGATCCCGTCTGGGCTGCGGGAGAGATACGCTGGCCTCGGCACAAGGGCTAAGAAGGAACATGGATGGTTTTTAGTCAGTAGAAGTCTGACACTCCCTACCGCTCTGCCCAGTCCCAGAGCGGGAGGAGTCATTTGATGATTCCCCCCCCCCCCCCCCCAAAAGGGCAGGATGATGACGATATCTGCCTCTTGGCTTTTGTAAAAATCCTATGGAAGAATCTTTAACCGTTTATGAAATCATTTAAATTGGTATGCAGACTGTAATATAACCAGTCATAATTACTCATTTATACCAATAGCACCACAACAATAATAATTAATTTATTAGAATTCTTTATCGTACAACAAGACGGCAATATTATGCTATCGGCCTATTGTTTTCAAGATAATACATAGATAACAACAATCTAGCAGAAGCTCCACATTCCTAGATTATCTTAAGCCCTACTCACTCCAATTTACCACCGAGTGACGGAGTGACTAGGAGATATTAAGTGATTAAAGGCTTTAGAAATAACAATACTTCTAACTCACGTGATGACAATAAGTAAAGACATCGTTGGTTTTAACTCAGGTTACATTCTGCGAAAGAGGCATTATGAGAAAGCAAAATTTTGCGAAAGCGACATTATGCGAAAGAGACATTTTGCTACCAGTAGACGTTTTGTGAAAGAGACATTTTGCGACTGAGCCGTTGTCCAGTCTTGCCAGGAGTATCGTGTTACCAATCCCAACTGGATAGGTGTAGGGCTGTAGGCAGTCACTTCATGTAAAAATCTAGTAGTCAGCAGCAAAGAGTATGCAAAGAGACTGGAAGCCGACCTCAATCACAGTTGAGAAAAAAACTAGGTAGATGTGTCTGAACTCATTTTCAATAATGATGGTAAAATTATACTCTTATCTGCATAGACTTATCTAAAGACATTTCAAACCGGTTCTATAGTTAAGTAAACAAAAAACCCACTGACAGCACTTATCATGGCTAATGATTAATTAACCGATTAGCTATCTGAAATGGCTAAGGCACGTTCTTTTGTGGAATAAACGTGTAAACGAAGCATAGATATTGATACGATCAAGGAAATATTTTATGTTTTGGTATTTGAATTAAAATATCCAATAACATCACATCGTCAGTAACAGAAAAGAATTGCAGCAGAAAACGCAGCCCTACAGTGGGTGATGATAATGAAGATCATCAATATGTAAATTAATGCAATGATCCTCTTAAATATACCTATCTGTTATTCATTAATTTACCCAAAAGCTAATCTAACGACTACGACAACTATTATTAGTAGATTTTAGTCAATTTCTTACGAACTTAAAATAACAGCTGACGAAATATGGATTGAATTCAACTAAGTATGCCTAGTCTGTCCTTCAAAAACAAGGGCATTCTTTCATCAAGATTTGAGCACAACTTATCATTGCAGAGATTACTTAATCTGTTGCAAAATCTAAAATCATCATTGCTTTGCCCATTTTGGCGTTAAACTACTACTACCAATCATGATGACTGTTGGAAAACAATTCATTGACGTAGAAAGTGTACACTTACCGTCAAAGATATTCTTAGGCGCCTTGTTTATAATTCTTAAGTCGTCAGGACTTGTCAGGATCTAGATTATCTCTACCTACTTTCTTTGCATTTCTTCGATTCTTTCATTAGATTCTTTCTACCCTTTTAGTTGGTTATACTGAGTATAAAATATGAAAATATTTTGTATAATTTTTCTTTTTACTAGGAAGACCTCTGATAAAATCTTCCTTTCTCGACACATTCTCAAACAGTTTAAGGAAATAATTAAAAAAATAAACAATACAACGACAAACACGCGGAAGAAGGAAAAACAATATTCTTCAGCCATTAAAAACAGTATGTGAAAGTTTATAATTGAGACCTTTATTATATTTTATATCAAAACAGCTATCTTATAAAGTTATTAGCGCTTCGCCCGCGACTACGTCCGGATAATTTATAGCCTTTGGCACCCTTAAACAATGTAGCTGCCAGTGAAATAATTTTTGGAATTGGTTTATTAGTTCAAAGATGACACCTTTTTTTTTGGCGTGTGGTAAATCATCAAATAACCCCTCCCGCTCTGGGCATAGCGGAAGCAAGGTGTCAGACTTTTCTCACTAAAAACCACCCATGTTCCTTCTTAGCCCTTTTGTCGAGGCCGCGGTACCTCTTTCGAACAACCCGCAGCCCCGACGTTGAAAGATGACCCCTACATACAAACTTACAAGTAAAACCTCTTTAAAATATGAATAAAGATAAAGACACGATAAAAATGGCAACACACACGTGCTGCAAGATTAAAGTGAAATTTTTCCACTGAAATATTTGTTTTTCAAGGATTCAGTGCGATATCCGATTAGAGCCGGTGAAGGTCGTAGGGTTTACATCATGACGTGTGAAATATAGGGCTATAGCAGGTGGACAGATGAACGTGTAAGAGCGACTGATAAGTAGGGAAAGGTAGACTATAGAAAATATAAATGGATTATCTCAAAAAAGAAAGTGAATAAAAATGTAACAGTTAAAACCACAATGAAAGAAAAATACTCAATTACCATGGATCGTGGAGTGGAGACCTAGACAAAATGAAACTTACTTGAAATATTGTTTAATGCTTTAAACAATATTAGAGATTCAAATATTGTTTAAATCATTTTCAACTCAAACAAGACCTTCAAAGATTTCTTTTCCACTTATAAATGTGCGAAACGCGTCTAAACGTCTAACAGAAAAAGCGAGCAAA
The DNA here is from genome assembly GCA_949316265.1 of Diarsia mendica. Classification (NCBI taxonomy): domain Eukaryota; kingdom Metazoa; phylum Arthropoda; class Insecta; order Lepidoptera; family Noctuidae; genus Diarsia; species Diarsia mendica. Next base: position 20,793,124 of record OX438904.1, on the reverse strand, counting down.
GAAAATATTGATTTGTACTTTACTGCAGGAAATTGTGTGTGAAGCCCGTGAACGGTTGGATTTACGAGAACGGATGAAACAGCTCGGTGGAATATTCAATTTGTTTCGTTTTCTTTAATATACAAAACATAGGGATAACTTGGGAATTACCTATGTATAATATAACATTGGCCAGTACGCCTTCCACCAGAACTAATCTTATCACTGCAACATCCTTATCATTATCCGTTACAATATGCCTTATCAGACCTTTGTTAACACTCTTAGCATTGATTGCTTCATTAAGCAATTAATTTACTGTTATTTCATTATTGTCTTTCAATCTAGTGTTGTTTCTGCAATTTACCTCATTTAGTCGTAACAATTTTACTTCAGTATTTTCCTCGTCTTTTTCCACTACAACAGTGTAGTTATTTAGGTTTCAAGTTGTTCTCAGGTCAGGAATGTCTCCAACATTTTTTTGCTTTAAAACAAAGTTTATTTTTAATAGATTATTATATTTTTTCTATCAGAGTCCGATATAATTATACCGTTCTGTGTATTACTTTGTTGTACGTCATTTTTTGTATCGTCTTCAAAGGCTTAGTACGTTACGATTTTGAATAAAAGAGACTAATAATTCATTGATGTTCCATATTGATACGGATTTATCAATTCACATGACTTGTTGCTGCCAAGTAACACGTACAGCCTTGCCGTATCTTCACCGTCAATGTCCTTTATAAGGAAAATGTCAAAACAAATGCGTTGACTATTTCTCTTCGTTTTAAAATAGCGGTCCTTGTTGCTGTTGTATGTCTCCTTCGGTCTAAAATTTACCGTTTATAACGTCTTGAATTTACTGGCATACAAATTAAGAGTCTTTCTTAAGTAAGTCTCATATCAAGCTCTCTATCCATGACTTCCAGTTCTTCGGTCCCAGCCCAATGTGGGTCACTGATATTTGGCTTAATATCTTGATCAGACTTAATATAATCTGCCTGCCTTTTGCCAAATATAGGTAGGCTAAAATATAGTAGGGTATTTAGGTAGGCTTTCAGTATAACCAGATGCGGCTGAATATTTGAATTTTACATAAAGCGACTGCCTATCTGGTCTGCACAACTCAGTTATTACTAGATAATACGATACACCTTTGTAAGACTGGTTGTCAGATTTTCAGGACTACCGGAAACGACTATCAAAGATCTACAACTAAATGTTGCCAGCGCCTTAATGTACTTTCCGAAGCACGGAGGAAACTCGGTATGTTTTGAATGGGTGTTGTTCACCTGTTCACGGACCAACTTAAGCATGACCCTTGTCTTATTAAAATATCTGTTATTAAAACTAGGCCAGTAGCACCTTAACACCTAATTCCCATTAATAAACAAGCACTCTTTTAAAGCCGCAACTTTGGTTACACGCTAACATTATATTAAAAGTTTTTTGTCGCCATTGGTTTTGTCGTACCAACTATGATTAGTGTTTGTCAGGCAATCGTTTTATTTGACCTCAATTTCCAACATTTTGAAACAAACATAAACAAGCCATTCCCGTATTATTTGTTGATTAGTATGAAAACAACTTATCGGCCACTGAATCTTATGATTCAAATGCTGATTTTAAGTATTTATCCAGTATGATTTGTGGTGAAGATATACGTTTCAGTACTTCGTAATTATTATGCGCTGTTTGCATATATTCTGCATATTTCTCAGTATTCATTACATCACTGATTAAGGTTTTAATCAAGGAAAATGTGATAAAGAGATCCGGTTGTATCGACGAATGTAAAAACCTGCAATGCGGTAGTTGTAAATAATAGCGTCAGGAGTACGACAAATGTTATAACATCAATATGTAAGGAATAGAGTTCCATTCCAGTGATCATTTTAATATTAGTATCGTCACAAATAGTATTGAAAATCGATTGACTTGGGTGGTAGAACAGTGTAAGTATTCTACAATAAAATTTCACAGTAGCAGCCCAAATTGTGGATTTGTGCCGGTTGATGGCAATAGGGTCGCCCCCTATTACAACATTACTAGCGAAATTTGGGTGTTGAATAGAAGCTCCTCTTCCTAACTCTTTAGGGATTACAGGGGTGATGTTTCTCATATTGTGTCGTGTTAGTGCAAAGTACATTCTTTACAAAGTATAAAACTATTTCAGTATCACACTAGTCTCTAATTAGTCAACAATTACTATCATCAACTCATGATACGGCTCATCACAATCACAGTATAAAGAAACCAGTAAACCAACCACCCAAGTCCTTTTTTGTCAAATTAAATCAGAGGCACGCTAGCACGAGCGCGCAGCGTCAACATAAATACGTCGATTTTAGAATCGACGGAAATACAATAATTATCCTTTAGTATTTTAGTTACAGGGTTTGCACATGCACAGCAATTTTTTAAATTATGAAAAATATTATATTTAAAATAAAATGTTAATTTAATGTTAGATCCTCTTGCAATTAAAGTCCTGTAATCTAAGTCATCCTTAGAATTCGTATAAACGCTTCAGCGGTGAGTGTGTGACGTTTCCGACAACTTAGTCCTAGTTGAAATACTGAATAATCATACTAATTTGTGTGTATCAACGTAAGACATAATTAAAAATACTCCCTAATCACAGTGCCCCATGATTGTCACATGCGTCTTGTACTATGAAGTACTAACAACGTAGACTGATCTGATGCCAAGTGCACCCCGTGATGATAGACAGATTACTCCGATATGATAATGGCTTATTAAAAGCATCACTGCACTCTACACCAACGTTTTGAAAACAAGTGATTACGCTTGGTTAGCGTCAGTTGGATTCCTTGTTTCATGTTTGTTGTCGTCAGCGTTTTAATCTTTTGACTCATACACTTGTTTCCGAATCTAGGTGTTGAATTGCTGATGACTTGTCCGCATATAATTTCGTGTCTACAATCTGACCAACGCTAATGAAATTATTTGGTTATAAATTATGATCATCATGACTATGAGTATGACGATAAATGTTCTTGATTATATTTTTTACATTTCCAGTTTGAAATTTTTGTAGCCGTTTATATTTGTCAATTAAAAGTTTTACATTGTCTGCTTAATCCTGAATGCATACAATTTTCTTTTTAACAACCGTTTAAAACAAAAATAACAGAGATCGTACACGTTAACGTAAAGCAGATGCTCAACGTATCACAGACATTCGTGAGGTCATTTAATTTCGTCAATCTGACATCATCGTCAACTGCCCATCGCAATTTGAAATCCAATCCTAGATGAAGTAACGAATCATGCGCAATGCGTTGCTTCTTGACTCCACATTCACGTTTCCAAAATATAGAGGGATATTGGCAGTTAATATTACGAAGACCATCATCGTTGTCTGGTGTTTGGTCATACCATTAATGTGTTTTGTGACAACCACCGCGATAGAAGAAGTTCAAGTAAATTCATCGTCTTTTTCCTGCCCTTGTCTTATGTTACTTATTGTCGACGCAACACGTTTTCTTCTATTCTACCCTGTCAGCCGTCATTTTCTTCTTTTTCTTGAATATCATTGTTCACTTCCATTGGAGTACATCACCACAGCCTGGCCTTTTTCCAAATATGTTGTGGTCGCCTTCCTGTCTATCTAAATGCAGCTATAATACATCATTCGGTTTCATTTTTTAGGTGTCGCATATTTACAGAACGCCAATCGTCAACGATCTTCATAAATAGATTGCGTACATCTCACATTGCTTTCAAGTGCACGACTTATTATTAGATCAACTTCACAGCTACCAATCCAACAACGCTATAATCGTATTGCATAATCGTTATCGTGGTTCACTCGCTGCATTCCAAGTATCGATACCTAGTTATAAACACACGTGGGAATCGCTGGCACTATTCACCGTTTTTGTCACCTCTGTCTCTTCCGAACTAATTCCTACTTTATCTGTTTCTTCTGTAGGTTGATTTTTATTTTTGTCGTTGGTATCTGCTATCAGTCTATCAGGGTTGTGACGTAATGTGTCACGTAATAGTTCCGCCCACTATGTGTTTATGTTTACGCATATATTCATAATAATATTATATACGTTATAGCTATCTGCTTGTATCGACTTATCTATTTTTGTGACACGGACCTTGTATACTTACGTATTTCAGGGTAATATGGGGTTATCGGGATGTAACCTATTTGTTTTGCCTCCCAGTGAGACTTGAATTGAGACGGAATTAAATATTGACAATATTTTTCAGTTGTGTTTGGTAAGCAACTTAAAAACTGAAACGCATCAGCTGAACTTACTATAAGGTATTGGTGTTTTTAGGTTTCCCTACCCAAAGGGTAAAACGAGACCTTACTGGTCAAAACTATCACAACTGTTATGAATCGCTTATTTTGAGGAGCTATCGTCAAAAGACATGTTTCCCACAAAAGTTAAATGTCTTTTGACATCTTTTACGTCGTAGAGAAATTATTTTGATTCAGATGACCCACTATTATAACATGGGACCTAAACATATCTAGATTTAGCGAAATGCGGAGTTCTATTAGGGACACCACTGCCTTGAATGAAGATTATTAACGTCATGGTATGTTGATGTTATGTATGATTCACGTGGCACACGATAAAACCAGACAACACTATTATTAACATATTATTATAATGACCATAATTACATTAAATAAAACGTGTAAATAACAGCAATCATAGTTACTATTAAAAGACCCGCTGAAGGTCAAAACAGGTTCAATGTCAATATCGGGTGCAAAGGGCACTGCAATGACCCTTTCAATTTCAAAGTCAGCTTTTATTGCCTCAGATAAAAAAGTATCAATAAAAACACGCATGATAAGTAGCGAAGGGGTGACTGGTCCTCTAAAAGAATTTTCTCGAATAAGTGGCTGACGTTGAATGAAGCCCTGATTTTTTTGTGTACCGACTTGCATAAACTGAAACTATTGACAAATACCATTATTAATACTGAACAAGTAAACATGGTAAATATCCCGTTTTCAGTATTAACCTTTTGAGCGCCACAGTCGCGTATAGACGACAAGCCGAACAAGCAAAGAAGTGCCTTAAGTCTGGCGATTTAAGGTACTTTTTGGCTTGTTGTTTTGCTTGGCTGTGGCGATAAAAGAGGCGCTAGTGACCATGTTAGTTTAAAAATTTGTATTGACAAATCCATAAATTCCCACTGCTGGGACATGGGGGGCTACTTAATGAGAAGCAGAGGGCCGTTATCCACCTCGCGGGGCACCGGATGTGGAAGACGCTTGGTAGAAGACATGTCTTCAAGTTGTTGGTTCTTATACAAGTTCGGTCTCATTACGATAAATAAACTATATATAAAACTATTGATTGAAGTATAATAGCGTTAGAGATCATGTCAGTTTAAAAACTTATATTGATTGTAGATTACTTTCTACCAAATATGGAACTAGGTCGAAACAGGCTTAGTTTACTTAAGAATAATTTATTCTAAACGCGGTGAAGTTTCACTTCTAAGCTATTTGAGCAGATTTAAATCCCTTACGTCAATTTTACTCTTATTAGATAGAAATGAGTACATAACATTGCCACACTATCTGTACAATACAATGGTACATCTTTTACTATTAATTTATTTCTTACTGATAGACCTTATAATAAAGATACTTCCTGATCCAAGAATGTCAACAAACCAGCTTGTCCAGCCTAATCTTATCATTTGAGTGTAGTAACTTTCCATTTCCTGGATTATTATCCAAAAAATACAAAATACAATTAAATACAAACAATATAACAATAAAACATATATATAAATATTATTCAATTAGTACAATAAATAGTATTGTTTCATATAATGCGCGTTAAACTAATATGAAAGCTTTATCTGTTATTTAATTGGAACATGTTTGACTAGACACGTGTTTTGAGGACTTTTGAGGAGTTTGAACTTATTGATTGTGAGTGGCACAGTTTAATTTTAACTATAGTCTTTTCATAGCAATCAGCTGCTTGATAAATTACCTATTCTGTATTAGGTCACAGTTCAAAATACTCGTCCTAGCATCGATGGCCTAGTTTAAATAGTTTATATTTTGTCTTGTTCAGATATCTTCCCTTAACTTTGTTTATCCTTAACATCGCTGGCTGTTTAGAATTTCAGATCTATAATTCAGAATTATCTGAATTTTAAATTGTTGTTATGGTAATAGCAGCAGTGCAGATTTTTTTTAACTTGTTTATTTTTTGGAGAGATGAGAATTGGTAATAATAATAATAATAACCTGGCAACCCCGTATCAAACATGTCAAGCATCTATACTCTTATTTTCATTTAACTATAAATATTGGAATATACATAATTGAAACTTGATAATATATTTTTTAAAACGGTTTTGTAAGGAGATATTTGGAAAATAAATAGACAACGTTTAATTCGAAAACCAGAAAGGACAAAAATACAAAAGTCACAAAAATTTCCAGAATGACATATTATGTCAATAACGTCAACACGAAAATGAAAAAATTTAAAATGAAATAATGAAATTATGATGAAAATATGATTACGAGGGCCACTCAACGTGCACGACAACCAGCTCCGGGCTCGTCGCTCAGCTCCGCCTCACCGCCGCCGGAACCCAGTCTCTCCGTGAGTGCTGTGACACCGGCCGTGGCAGTCGCGTCGAGCTCGAGCGACGAGTATTCTTCTTCGTCTCCGACGCCAACACCTGTTCGTCGACGAAGAGGACGCCGGCCACCGGATGGCTTAGGACCTCGAGGCCCACCGGCTTCTGATAGGGTCCCAGCTCCCGGCGGAAGTGTGCAGCGCATGCGATGGACGCAAGCCATCAACGAAAATGTCATGCGCTCATACTATGGGGCTACAGAGGGAGGAAACAACCTGACCGCGTACCGTGTTCGGATGCTTTCTCTGTTTCAGGTACTTGAGCCGGCTGTCAACGTATCGGCACAACGACTGTCGGATCAGGTGCGAGTCATCCAACGTAATCGTATGTTGGATGACACCGTACTTGATCGCTTGCGGACTGAAACGCAGGGTAGCCATGTCATTACTGCGTCGTCACAGGCTGTGGTACCACCACAGTCTACCACAATACTTATCAGTGAAAACGACGTAAGTAATGACATGGTTAGTAACGTAAGTACACAGTGCAGTGAGGAGATGAGGAGTACTTTGGAGGGTGCGATCCGAGAGTATCGTTTCATGTCGCCCGAACTTAGACCACGATTACCTCGTTTGCCCATGCATAACAGAAATAGGGCGCTGGTGGCTGCTCTGGATTCGCAGTTGTCAAGCTATTTTGATAACTGCGAAAACCTCACTGATGCTCATTCGATCCTGTATTGCGCAGCTGTAGCGGCATGTCGTGTAGCTCATGTCAAACTTCTGAATGACAGAGCTACACGACCGAAACCAGCCGTTCCGGCTTGGCAGTACAGGATTGAACGACGCATTGCTGGGGCCAGAGCGTTCATCGGCAAACTATCCTGCTTCCGGGAGGGCAACAATCGCCCTCGAGTGATGCGCTTTGTGAGGCGGGCATTTGCGGGGACCGATATCAGTCCTCGAGACTACATGTCCCGTATCACAGAGCGCATCGACTTCTGGAAGCAGAAAGTGTATGCATGGGCAAACCGTATTCGTAGGTATAAGCGTCGGGTGGAACGGTTCACTCTAAATCGCACCTTCCAAAGTGATGAAAGGTGGGTCTACAGAGCATGGGAGCGACCGGACCAAGGTGTGACTGACACGTGCCTACCGGATGACAACGCCATGTGTTCATTTTGGCGCAACATCTGGTCGGTACCTGTCAGTCATTCCGAGGGTGAATGGACTCGGGAGGTCGAGCGAGCATGCGATCCAATAACAGAAATGGGGGCAATAACGATCAGCCCCCAAGATGTAAGTTGTGCAGTTCGTCCGTTGCCTAATTGGAAATCACCAGGGCCGGACGGACTGCACAACTTCTGGATTAAATGGTTTACAAGATCGCATGCTTGCTTGGCAGCCCTATTCCAGTCAGCCTTAGAGTCAGGGTCGCTACCAGAGTTCTTGACAACTGGAATAACCCACCTGCTCCATAAATCGGGTAGTACTGCGGAACCCAAAAATTATAGACCGATTACGTGTCTTCCAACGGTCTATAAAGTTCTTACCTCCATTTTGAGAGCTAAAATTAATAAACATATTAACGAAAATTCTGTTATGTCTGCTTCTCAAAATGGATGTAGGAACGGGTCCCGTGGTACTAAGGAGCTACTCCTCATTGATATGGCCATTAGCCAACAGGTTCGCCGTTTCCGAAAGGATTTGTCGACATGCTGGATAGACTATAAGAAGGCCTATGACTCGGTGCCACATACATGGCTCATGAGGGTGCTAGAGTTGTATAAAATTGATACAACCCTGCGCACCTTCCTGATGTCGTGTATGGGGCAATGGAGGACAGTCCTTCGCTATCCAGGATGTCGGCAGACTCAGAGGAATAGCGAACCGATAAGGATAGAGCGGGGTATATTTCAGGGCGACAGTTTGAGTCCACTTTGGTTCTGCTTAGCCTTGAATCCTCTTAGCACGCTGCTGGAGGATTCAGGTCTGGGCTATCGGTTGAGGAGAGGTGGTCAGATTATATCTCACCTCCTTTACATGGATGACCTAAAACTTTTTGCCACCAACGAGTTGCACCTGATGGAGCTACTGAAGGTTACTGAAGCTTTCAGTGGCGCCATCAGAATGGAATTCGGTGTAGATAAGTGTGCGGTCATGCATGTAAAGCGAGGGAGGATTGTGGAGTCTGTGGGAACCCAGCTCACAGATTCCATAAATCTTAGATCCCTCTCAGCAACCGAAACCTACAAGTATTTGGGTATGTCGGAAGCGCTGGGTATTAACGTTGCCGACATGAAGCAATCGTTGAGGGAGCGCTTCTTTGGTCGCCTGAGAAAAGTATGTAACAGTCTTTTATCAGGCGGAAAAAGGGTGCGTGCCTTCAACGGTTGGGTCATGCCGGTTTTGACGTACTCTTTCGGCATACTCAAGTGGACTCAAACAGAGCTAGACGCCCTGGATAGACGGGTCCGTAAATTGTTGATGGCATATCGAATGCATCACCCACGTTCTTCGGTTATGAGACTGTATATCCCACGGAAATGTGGAGGTCGAGGCTTTTTAAATGCTAAGACTCTCCACAATCGTGAGATATGCAGTCTCAGGGAATATTTCCTGGAAGCCGACGTGGGGATGCATCGAGATGTTGTCGCGGTGGACAAGGGCCTCACCCCGCTCTCCTTGGCTAAAGAGAACTGGCGCAAACCTGTAGTGCTTGACACTAAAGACCGCATGGAGGTATGGCAGAGCAAGGAGCTCCACGGACGCTTTTTCCGGGCCCTACATGGACCTGATGTAGACTTCCTAGCGTCCGTAGCCTGGCTACGTTCCGGGGAACTCTTTGGAGAAACCGAAGGTTTTGTCTGTGCAATTATGGACGAAGTTATGATGACGAATAACTACCGGAGATTTATTGTGAAGGACGGTACGGTTGACATATGTCGGGCATGCCACCGTCCGGGCGAATCAATCCGTCACATTATCTCCGGATGTTCTCGTCTGGCTAACGGAGAATACTTGCATAGACACAACCTTGTAGCCAGGATTATCCATCAGCAACTTGCTCTGAAATACAACCTTGTGGAATCGGAAGTGCCGTACTACAGGTATGTGCCCGACCCAGTTCTCGATAATGGCAGTATCACACTGTACTGGGATCAATCCATCATCACTGACAGGACTATTATCGCTAATAAGCCTGATATAGTGGTGGTGGATCGATCAGAGCGGCGCGCAATGATTGTTGACATAACCGTCCCGCATGACGAGAACCTCGTGAAAGCCGAGAAAGATAAACAAATCAAGTATCTTGACTTGGCTCGCGAGGTTGTCGACATGTGGGATGTGGACTCAGCGATCATTGTGCCGATAGTCGTAACAGCCAATGGCTTAATTGCCAAGAGCCTCGACCAACACCTGAGGAGGCTCTCGTTAGGCAGCTGGATCAAGGGCTTGATGCAGAAAGCGGTACTCCTGGACACGGCTCGCATTGTTAGGAGGTTCTTTTCTCTGGAGCCCTGACCGCCGGTAGCTTGGACCCTGTTCCCGATACCGGTGGGCTACAGTTTTTTATATTTTTAAATGTTTTTTATTATTGTTTTATAGGAAATATTTAAAAATGTATAAAATTTGTTAATATAATGAATAAAGATAATAATAATAATATTCCACAACTATCACACAACGCCATCTAGTCCCAAGCTAAGCAGAGCTTGTGTTATGGGTGCTAGACAACTGATAAACATACTTATATATTTCTAAATACATACATATTATAGATAAATTACACCCAGACACAGAACAAATGATCGTGCTCATCACACAAACATTTGTCCTGGGTGGGAATCGAACCCACGACCTCCGGCATAGCAGTTAGGGTCACTAACCACTAGACCAACAGGCCAGTCAAATAATAATATTTTTTTATAGTAATATTTTGTAATCAACCATGTGACTTCAATGACTGCTTTAATGCTTGTTTCAGGCTCCGCGTTCTTGTGCCAGCCTTATCCAGGTTATTTCAGCGATGGCAACAATGTGGTGTGCTATCTAATATCTATATACCTACCTGCTTGAAATTCAGAACAGGAAAACATAATGTTCACCTCCCCATATGTCCTATGATATTACTTTCGATATGACTGGAGCACAGATTTATATACGACGGGGAAAAATAATATAATATAGATGAAATATTAGATCATGTCGAAAAAATTCAATTCACTGGCATGAAGAGGGTTTGACTGCCAACGTAATATCGAATGAATAAAATATTTTGCCCTAGATATTATGAATAAAAGTAACATATTGGCAAGGGGTAGGGCTTGTTGTTTTCAAATACAGAAATAGAATTTAATTAAAAAATGTACATATACAATGTGGAAATTCTGATGTTAATAAGAGAAGAGCTATAATCATTTATTTATTTAGATGACTAAGATCCATTGGGTTAGTAACTATATTCATAAAATCTGTGTTTGTACTTTACTAAAGATCCATTGGGTTAGTAACAATTTTTTTTTTAAACGGTTTTATTTAGCTCACCCTGTTTGTTTTATTCTTGGGTCAAATTTAGTAATTCAAATTTCACCCTCTTCCTGTCAACCGATTAATCTGAAATTTTGTATACACTTTGGATTTTGGTGACAATACAATTATGTTTATTCATTATCATTATAAATTCAAGATGGCCGCCGCTACAAAATGGCGGATAATTTATGTTTTATTAATCCCATCAATATGGGTATCAAATGAAAGGGCTCAACAAGCAGAATACAATATACTATATAAAATTAAAATCCAAGATGGCGGCTAAAAACTAGAAAATAAAAATAGGTAAAAAAACTTTTTAAGTTAAACGGTTTTATGTTAAACATACATTGCAATGTTTAAGATAAATGTCCAATGTGTGTTATGTGTCATGTGTACTAAAAACCAAAAAATAATAAAAAAGATACAGTCGTGGGAATTATAAACATATGCATAGACTAGACTAAAATAAAACCGTGGAGCACGTCAATTCGGAACTGTCGTGCTGCGGAAATTACAATTGACCTGCCCCACGGTTTTATTTTAGTCTAGTCTATGCATATGTTTATAATTCCCACGACTGTATCTATTTTATAATTTTTTGGTTTTTAGTACATTTATCTTAAACATTGCAATGTATGTTTAACATAAAACCGTTTAACTTAAAAAGTTTTTTTACCTATTTTTCTGTTAGTATTTAGCTATGTCGTCAAAAACTTGTTAACTAGGTACATATTATACAGGAAGGATGAGACACCGACGCACAAACAGTAAACACGTATTCAGTAGGAGGTACATCATTCTGAAAAAGCAAATCAGACACGTAACATATCTTTCTTCTTTAGCACGTGGCTTCATAATTACGGCCGCTCAGATCTATCGTCAGGTTTAAACCGCGCTTGCCAAAGTTTGGTCCGTGGATTAAACCACCCATTACACACTGAATTTTGTATTTTGAAAAGCACTTTAAGCCGTTGGTACCGGCAGTAAATTGTTATAGATCTTTGACAGTCGTTATAGATAGTCTGTGTCTTGAAAGTCTAACAACCAGTCTTACCAATGGGTATCGTATTACCCAGTACTAGCTGGGTTGTGTAGGTCAGATAGGCAGTCCCTCCATGTAGTAGTTGATGATGCCCTTCTTCAATTACTGTACCTGTAATCGAAAAATAACCGTAATATTCTTACGATAGGTACATCAAACGATCATACCAGCTCAGTATTAGCACATTATTGCATATAAGTTCAACGGTGTCATCGGCCTCTATCGGGCGCAGTTTCGTCTGCCACCGCCCCAAGGTTTCGCTTCACCAATTTCCTGATACCATCGTCATTGAGGAAATAATTTGGTGGTTGTGACACCCAGGAATTGATGTATTGTAAATAAACTTTGGCTGTTATATTATTTTGTGTCAGCTTCCTCATTGCTCTCGTGTCTAAATACGTATTTTTGCAACCAGTTTGGACATAGGTATGATTCATTGTAATTAATAACGGCTCTGTTTAATTAATTAGGTATAATATAGAAATTATGACGTCAAATAGCAGGGAAATACCAGATAGTTGTGGTAACACCATAAAAACAATGTAATGAGGTTACTGATTTCATTTCCCTGAATGGTGTTAATGTTAAGCTACATGGTTTGCTGTTGTGTTGTGTTGGCTCTCTTCGAACCACACTTCCTTACCTGTTTTCATGTTTAGGGTATCTGTTGTTAAAGCGGCAACATAAAAAAAGAAAAAGCCCGAGAGCAATTATAATTGTTCCTTCAATACTTCCTAGTATTGAAGGGCGGACGTTTTGGGGGATGGTCCCGCATAACCTTTAACGATCAAAAAGTGCTGATTCTCAGGTTTAGGTTGGTTTTACTTGACCGTGGCGGTCAATGGGTTAAATATAAATGATTTTTGATTTTTGCCATCCAGTCTACGGCATAACTATGGTGTCTGCCCATTACTTTCTCGCTCCGGCCCGGGCACGGATTCATCTGTCACTTGGGGAATATTTATACTAGTATTATATTGGAACTTTGATATTTAAGATCTAAAACCTATTACGAAAATGCAGTACCGTTTTGCAGGAATATAGCCTTGCTATTGGAGTGTGATAATGGAATGTCTGTCGGCATTTAAAGTGTATTTGCAGATGCCAAATATTGCATTGCATCAAGGCTTGTCTAGTGCAATAGTGAATGGTGTGATAGATTACTAGCTTATCTTCCAGTAATTGTATAACTGCCTCTCGTCTTTAAGATTTTAAATTATCGTTATCTGGTATTGCTGAACATAGTCTGAAACACTTAATTTATCTTTAGGACTCGAAAGTTTTCTGATTTATCTACAAAATGATTAGTCTCTTTAGCACTTCAAGGAGACTTCTGAACACAAGCAAAGCAGAGGCTTTAATTTTTCACAGTATTATTTTATTGATGTTAGCTCATTAGCATTAAAACCCACTTCTTCCCAGTGAAGCTCAATATAACAACTTAGAAAAACTTCAAGAAGAAAGCACTTGACAGACACTGCCGTACTTAATCCATTCCATAGTCAGAACATAAACAGTTACAGGTCTCTTGAAGCTTCAGGAAGGAACAGATTCTGGCACAAAACAACGGAAATCTCTAAATAATTAATTGCGCAGTCAATATATCACTAACAAGATCATTCATGAAATCTATTTCATCTGTCAAATTATACAAAATTTAGGAGACTGGCAAGTGGCAACATAGATAGGTATGGTGCCAGTCTCCTAAATTTTCCGCTTACTGCTCATTTCAAGGATCTTCTTAGAATAAGCAGTTTAAACACAGACTAAAATAAACGTCATGGTAGACATCAAAACGTTTAAGAAAAGATTAATCCAACTAAGTAGATCCTTGCTACTACTAACTATTTTAGAAAACGGAACATCCTCCTTACTCATCCTGAGGAATATATAATATTTCAAATAACGAATAACAATAATATCCTACTTCGTAATTAGGAACAATACAATAACTATCCACTTTCAAATATCTACAAAGTACTCGTAAATACCTTAACGACTAGTTTGAGGAAATCATTAGGTGTCACTGCACTTTATCTCTGTTTACGCACGTAAGTGATAAGTGTTGTGGACTTGAACAAATCATTTTGATACACAACACGAAGGTCGCCGCAACATTAGAGAGAGCCGACTTGTAAACACTTGAAACTATCAAAACTCAAGTAATTCCATGTTTTGGGTAATATTTATTCGGAGAGATGTGTCATTTCTTTGATTTGGGGCATAACAAAGATGATTTTATGTGGTGCAAGAGTTATCATCATCATTTCAGCCAAAAGACGTCCACTGCTGGACATAGGCCTCCCCCAGGTGTCGCCACATGGACCGGTCCCTCTCATCCAGCGGGTTCCTGCAACCTTGACCAGGTCATCGGTCCACCTAATGGGAGGCCTTCCAAAGCAACGTCTTCCGGTTCGTGGTCGCCATTCCAGAACTTTTCGGCCTCGTGCAAGAGTTAAGTTTTCACATCATCGTCTTTAATAGCAACCTCCTGCTGCTCAACCGGTTCGTCGCACCTGAACTCTAATCCTTCCATTTTGTTTAGTATGCATCGTCATCCTCCTTCCACGCTCCACTTCCTGTATTCATTCTATGTATGATATACACCTTAATTTCCACCTTCTCCATCTATTGGTCTCGTTAGTCTTAAACAATTCATCATTTATTTATTTATTTATGCACACACAAAATACAAAAAAGGATAAAAACATAACAAATAGAAGAGCACAAAGGTACTGCTTATTTCAAAAGAAATTTCTTCCAGCAGACCTCATCACATCATCATCATCATTCTTTTAGTTACATGCATTTCATGTTTCCTCACATGCCCATCACCAGGCTAAACAGTCAAATATTCTTCATTTTAAAGCATATGGCAAAATCTTCACTCTGCAAAGATTGTCGCTCCATCTATCCTGAGGGCTATTTCAATAACAGTAGTACATTCTAATCTAACATATGTTTGTTGTACTATTAAATGCGTATTGTAGATGTAACTGAACAAATATTTACCAGGCGATACAATGCTAATAAACATCTACTTACGTCCCTTACCAATCACAATTACTCTGTTGACGCAAACATTCATCTATTTCAATTTCCAATCATTAATTTCTATTTGTCGTCGCATTTCTTCCCTTTGTCTTGTTTACTATTACTAATTGATTACTTGCATTGTGTACTCGTCTATCCGTTTCTAGATTTGCTTTAAGTTTTAGCTAAACATCACTAGTTTCACTATTGTCCTCTTTCCTATGGTTATTTTTTGTTAAGATTATCTTTAACCCTACACCTATTCTATAGAATATGATTCTTCTAACGGTCTAACGGAATAAAAATAAATAGACGCATTTGAGAGCAGTGGTGGCCCAGTGGTGGCGGCCCCGACTTACGAACAGTTGGTCGTGGGTTCGAACCCAGGCAGGCGCATTACTTTGTGTAATTTATTTCATCACCACTGCTCTCAAAACGGTGAAGGAAAACATCGTGAGGAAACCGGCATGTCTTAGAACCAAAAATTCGAAGATATGCGACATCTACCAATCCGCACTGGGCCCGCGTGGTGGATTATAGCCCATCCCTCTCCTAGAGAGGAGGCCTGAGTCCCTGCAGTGGGAACATTATAGGCTGATGATGATGAACGGTCTAACCTAACAGATAGATGTGTTCATGGGGAGTTTGTTTCGCCACTTGCGGGTGTTTTGGGGACCGTCTCTTGTAAACTTTGACGTTGAAAAGTGCTGATTATCTGCATAATTGGAATAAATGACTTGACTTTATTTATTACTTGCATAAAACTTTTTGTTATTACCTTAGCGACATCGTTCCAAGTTGCGTCAAAAATATGACCCCTGCTATCAAGAATCTGAAATCACGTTGCGATGCACGCATGTAAACTATGTAAACAAACTATGACCTAGGTTCAATAATATCCTATAGAATGGTGCCACAATCCTTGGCAATGTCTTCACATATTATCATACGTTGTTATATTGTTGTACGCAGTTGGCATTGTCCGAATGTTTTCGACAGCCCTTCGATGTTTTGTAGACGGAGGGGTGATTAAAGCTTCTAATGGCTCTGAAGCATTGTTGTTTTTTGATGTATCAACCTGCAACATGACAATGATCTTCACCCATGAAACAGTCATCGCTCTTGAAAGCTTGGCTATCATACGTGTAAAAAAATTGTCTGATAAGTCAAAGCCAATACACAAAATTACTCGTAACTCTAGATCAAAAGTCCAACATGGTGAATCATAAGTAGCTTCTATCAATTAAATTTGTTGGAAATTATGTATAGACTAAAGACATCCAACATGGATGTCTTTAGTCTATTAGATACCTAATTTACTATTTTTTTATTTAGGCACTTATTCGAAAACATAATTTTAATTAATTTGTGTTTATGAGAAAGTGTTTACCATATTATCAATATACCGCGTGTAATAATATATACCTGGCTATGAACACTTGATTTATTTAATTTAAAGACGAACCCCCAAAAAAGCCCCAGTCCCGGCGCAAAAGAAACATCTCATCCTTTAGAGTATTTTAGGTAAAAGATTTTTTGATAGGTGTGATTGCCGCAGGGATTGGCAAACATTGAAAAAAATTGCAATGCAATTTTTTTAGGAGTAAATTGAAAACTACAGATTGTTGAACAAATCAATTCGCAAATGGGTAAGAATTATTGTGCATCACATTTGTATTGAAAATATACGGATATTCATACATATTTTATAAAAATATGTGTAAAAAGAAGTGCTATGAAAAACTATTTTCTTGTTTTGACACAGTGATTCAAGAGTAAAAATAATAGAGAACAAAACAAGATTATTTTAATAACCATTTATTTTATAAATCATACAATATTGTAATTAGGTACCTATTTGAAAAAAAAAACAAACACTGGTAAAAATATAAGCAGAGATAAGCAGAGCCTACTGTGCTTGTTTACTGATTCGACCGACCGACTTTTTTACACATATTTTTAATAAATATGTAAAAATATCCGTATATTTTCAATATAAATGTGATGTATACAAAAATTCTTACCCATTTTTAAACTGATTTGTTCAACATCCAGTAATTTTCAATTTACTCCTAAAAAAATTGCAATGCAATTTTTTTTCAGTTTTTGCCACTCCCTGCGGCAATCCCACCTATCAAAAAATCTTTTACCTAAAATACTCTAAAGGATGAGATTAGTTTCTTTTGCGCCGGAACTGGGGTAATTTTCTATGGAACCTGGGTGTTCTCCTTTGTTCATGGTACTTACATATTATTATAATTACGTGTTTAAGTGGTATTTTGAAAGCCAATAAACATTCTGATGCCAATTAGTGCATGAATTACGTCGATGTCGCAAGTAATTAAAGTAAGTAATCAGAAAACTGGGTTATGCAAAATCCTTTTAATTAAATTTAGTTAGCGAAGACGCTTTTGTGCCAAAACCCAGCAATAATTTTAGCTTCAAAAGTCCTGTAAGGATCTGAGCTGGCCTCCAATTTTAACACCGCAGTCGCATCTAGCTTAGCTATAGCAGACTTACAAGTGACTTTGCGCTTCTAGACAAATAATGCATTCAGTAAACGTTTAGTTTATCCATGAACAATATTGTTACTAAACTTTCCAAAAACATTCACCTTAACACGGTCTGCTCCATTTCAATATATATTATTTACATTACAATCAACCTTTTGTCCCACAATAAACTTCGGAAAATTTTAGTACAGACAGTGTCCAGCATTATCTGACCCCTCATCTCACACCATTTGCTCTCTTCTTCTTTATACTAGGGATCAAGTTATGCTGGACACTGACTACGAACAAAACCACGATTGTTATTTCTATTATCTGAACATATTCTATTTATAAGAACAATTAATAACACAGAGGGTCAAATATTTATTTTATTTTCATTGATAACAGACTCGTCGCATAATTAATCTTGCTCCAACGATATTGAACCGTCACACTTAAGTAACAAGGTTCTTATTGTTAGTGTGGATACTATAATGAGTGCTATTCAGATGCGTTTGATAAAGACAGCATGTTCTAAGAGTGATGTAAACCTCTTAAGTGGCTGTTGTGTGACATAAGTGTGAGGTAATGGCAATATAAATAAATATGTAGATGTTATTGCAGTGGCGATAAAAATAGATGGCGTGCTTGTATTGACTTGTGAATAGCAAATGTTTATACTGAGTCTTATTTAGTCTTCTCATCTGCTACATCTTTACTTAACTGCCTAGTTTTACCCGTAGCAATTAAATTGACTTATCTGTTAAATGTCTAGCCTTTTCCCAATTGTAATTTCTGATTCTAAACTAACAAGATGAAGCTAAATACCATAATTTTATATGGAGCGACTGTCTATACAATTTCCACAACACTAGTTGTCAGACTTTCTACGTTTTGAACTACCAGTATCAACTTGAATATATCTGTAAATTACAACCGCGATCACAGTTTATTCGAGATTGTCACCTGTCCATATATCGACCTCGGCAACCGTCGCTTAACCTTTCAGATTGATCCATGCATCTGTTATTTTTTAGGTACGAGTATCTCAGTAAATAAATATCAAAACACCTTAACTGATAAAGACACTTAAAAGGTATATCAACCAGGAATTAGAAATAGAAGCATAACTTCCTGCTTTTATACTGAATAACTTTATTATAGTTGTTTATTGATATTCTATTTACTGTTTCTGCATATTAAGTAACTTATTCGATTCTGTATCGGATGCTTGTGAATTAAGCCAAGATAAGCACAAATGCTTCAACAGTTAATTTTATTTCTAAGGTTTTATACTAACAAGAGACAGGACATAATAAATTATGTTGAATTATTTAAAGACAGATCAATACATTTATTGGTATTAACGTTTAAAGGTCTAAGTAGTAAAACTGATCATTTGTATCGTATCATGCTCAAATACCATCAGGGTTTCCATAAATATACCTTTTATGATGCACGGGAAATGACGATAGGCTTGACGTAATCCTTCATATTATTTTACTGTGCCCTTATACCTCGTAATATTGAGTATATGAAATAAAGCATCCATAGTCTAATGACTTGCTATTCCGGAAAAAACCTCTGTTATCTAAAGCCTAGGATACAAATTCGTGTTGTCATTCTTCAACATTATCACTTTCATGTCTGCTATCTCTTTTATCACTAGACTACGATTCGACGTTCTTGAACTTTGCTCTTTGTGTACATTAACGTTAATTAAATAAATATCAAAGTGCTGAGGCTGACCTAGAACAATAATACACGTTCGTGAATTAAATAAACACGCGTTTTTCGTGATTTACTGTTTGACATGCTATGTCATTGTTTATCGCTTCGTTAAGTTTGCTATTTTAGATTTGATTATGATTCCGTCTTCCGGGAGTATTTTTAAAATCAAAGTAATATTCCGTTATTAAAGAGTATATAGGTCCCAGAATTTTACCTTGTGGCATGCCTGGCTTTGTTAAGTTGCATACCTTTAGGGCTTTAATAATCCCGTTCAATTTATTTAAAGGAGTAAACTAAGTAAGAATTTAACTTTTCATGTGAAACGTACCTAGAAACTCGTACTCAGTAATTCTAATACTGTTAGCCTGCTTCATCCCACTGCTGCACTGCTGGGAAAATGCTTCTCCCCATGACTTATAACAGTCTCGATCCAGGGCTAGCTCAGCAATAACGTTTGTAAATTCTAGAGAGGCTGTCAGATTCTGGTGCTTATAACAAGGAACTTACAACATAGAATGCGAAATGTAGAGCTACTGAGACATACTTCTGTCTATAAATTAGGTATATTTAAAATAATCATAAAAGGCGTTAAAATTATTCTATATAATAAAGTTTAGCATTTTACTAACAAGATAACACAGCACTCCAGTCTACACGAAGGCCGACTTATTTTAATTAAATTGGAACGACTGCAGACCACTTATTCTAATTAAAAACACAACTATAGAAACAGAAACCCACTGGGACTTCCCACAATAATCTGAGAACGTAGCTAGAAACTGGACTAAATAATGTGCTTGGATATTTTAGACTTCACTAAAGCTTTCGACACCGTTCACATACCGAAAATCATTGCGATACTTAAACTCAATTTATGAAAGGCATCTGAACTTTAAATCTACTATTAAAACTGACATTAGCAATTGTGATTAGTTGAGGGATATGGCGACATCCAATCAACAAAGATTTAATGACAGAGACTATTAAAAATACTTTCAAAAATTCGAGACTAAGTGTACCAGTAATAGAAATGTCAGCATAGCCTCTGTAAGGATTAGATACGAGGCTATATAGCTAAATACCAAGGATCGGAATAGAAGGTCGCCAGTTCGTTGAACCGTAGGGTGACAAGACATCGAGAATATTTTGCTCTATTATTTTATTGCTGTAGGTCTAGTTGGCCAAGAATTTGATTATTATTTATGGGAGGTCACGCGTCAACCGTTTAGAATTTTAGATGGTCGGAAATTTTAGCACTCTGAAAAATGTACTCGTCAGTAAACCAGTTTCCTGTTTGGGGGTTTTCCATGTCTCATTCTTGTCCATCTCTTTATTAAAATTTATCATTTCAGCACTTAGGAAAATGCACAAGGGAAAATCTAGGAATTAATAAA
Organism: Diarsia mendica; assembly: GCA_949316265.1. Lineage (NCBI taxonomy): Eukaryota > Metazoa > Arthropoda > Insecta > Lepidoptera > Noctuidae > Diarsia > Diarsia mendica. The sequence continues at coordinate 20,772,309 of OX438904.1, read as the reverse complement.
TGGCGACTTTTAAAGGCATGTGTTAAAGAATAATATGAATACTAGATACATGACTTAAATATCGGTGTCGGTGCGAGCTAATATGTTGGTGCGTAGGTTTGCGCGGTGTACAGTACAGGTAAAGGTAACCTTGTTTAGAGCCTACTGCCAAAGCTTTTACACCAGCGCCCTATGGACCGGCTACACGCAGCGGGCCTACAATGCTCTCAGAGTTCAATATAACAACGCCTTTAGGATTTTGGTGCGGCTACCTCGTTTTTGTAGTGCTTCGGGCATGTTTGCCGACGCGAGGGTGGATGACTTTTATGCTTTAATGCGGAAAAAGTCAGCCTCACTAATTCGCAGAATTAGGAGTAGTGGCAACGAAATCCTAAGGATGATTGCGGATCGACCAGTATCGCCGGTGGTGGGTAGGCTCATTAGGCTACACGTCTCATGATGAATTTAATGTTTTATTGTAATATTTTAATTTTACTCTTCGTTTTATTTCAATTAATTTATATGAATTCAATGTTTAATTGTAATAATTTTTTATTGACATCTTTTATTTTAATTCAATTTATTATTTATTTGCTTTAATCTTGTCATTTCAATTAAGTCTTTTTATTACTAGCCATTTGTGTCCCACTGCAGGGCAAAGGCCTCCCTTCCCTTTTCAATGTAGTTATTTTAATTTAAATGAGTATTCATCGGGATTTACTACTTTAACACAGAAATTGCACTAACTTAGTCTTAAGATAATTTGTTACTAACAAAAATATGGATGATATGAGTCTGAAATAAACACATTTTATTTTATTTATTTATTTTATAACTACACTTAGTGTTGACACAGTCCTGCCAGTCCTTCTCAATTATCACGATTTATGCGAACATATTAAATTATAATAATTATGAAGTCAACAAACCTATTAACTAATATATTTACTGTCTTGTTTCAGGTACTATTTCTAGTTTTAGCCATAAAGAAAATGAAAGGTAAGTACTGCATGACAAGGAACGTGACTCATTAGTCCAACGGTTTTACTTTAGACATCTGCCAAGAAACTATTACTTGCACCGGATCGAGTGATGTCACCGTAGAATCCCTTTTTAGCTGCAAGCGAAAGCGGTGAAAGATTGTCTATATTTGGGGAGACTCGGCTTTCTAATCCAAGGATCTTTTTATTACATATTTTACTTGGAATATTTGTAATACTTATGTTTGCAAGAATGTAAGCAATATTTAGTCTGCTTTTTGTTTCCTCATGGAAAGCTCTCATCTTACCTCCTTTAGTTTACCTTAAGGTAGATTTTTATGACCATTTTGGTAATGCTTGTTATGACATCATATAAGTACGTCCTCATCGACTACTTGTTACATCCATAGCCGAGCCTGTAGGTCTCAGTGTCTCACCCACTCATCTGCTGACTATTACGAATATGAAAATGAGCATCGAAGTTTTTTTAAATATGCCAATATTTAAAGAAAACGTCGTTAGTTTCTAATGATATCTCCATCTACAAATCTAACAATATGTGCATCGTTATCGTCTAGAGACTCATATTCCTCCATTATGTCACGACCCAAAGCCATGTTTACTTCAAGTCGTGACCACTGCTCACTCAGCCGTTTACTTTCTACACTTAAACATGTTGGATTGAGACATACGTACCATATAAGAGGGTTTTTGGTTGTATGATGCAAATGATAACTACATTCATTTGTAAAAGAGCATGGTAAAGATAATGTAGAGACAGCACAGGATAGAGATAGGTTTGATAGGAGGACCTTTGTCCAACAGTAGGATGCAACGCATGTTGCTAGTTAAATCTAGAAACCACTTTTCAGGCTCAGGCCCGGTAGTATCAGAACGATACTCTGAATTTCTTAAGCGATCAACGTATTCAAGTTTAAGTGACCTTAGCTTAGTTTCAGTGTGAAACTCGGAAAACGCTCTATCCGTAATCTGAACTTACGATCCAGTAGAATTAAAGCAAATATAAATGACTGAAAACTTAACTCAAATACAGCGAAACCCAATTTACATTGGATTCATTGTTCAACTTGCCAGACGATCTAATAGTCTGGTCGGATTAGACTACATGAACTAATTAAAAGCAGCTTTGATTACATTCAAATCCGCTCCATTGTCTGTAGGTGTCTGTGTTCTTGATTCGAATATTAAGGGACTCGTAGATATTGATTTCCAAGCTTGTAATTAAATCTAGGGATAGAACAAACCTCTAGGTATGAAGACATTGTCCTTATCTTTAGTATGATTTTCAGTTCACTAGAGTTCCCAGGATTTACCAGAACTGAAATATCAGTAGACACTAAACTTGTGGCTTCGTAAATTCTACATCAAATCACAGTCACGTTTCAACACAATTTCCACAAAGATCATTGAATATTCAGTAGAAGGAACGTTTCAATTTATGTAAACTACAATACAATTTTCAGTGTTTCGTACATTGTAAATTGTAGACTATTCACGTCTCTTGACTCTAATTTAAAGTATGCAATCACTGTCTCCAAATTTCCGACAACTCCTTCATTAATTCAGGCACGCGTTGTCGTCCTAAATTCTTTAATTTATTCCACCTCATTCAATTAAACGTTAATTCTCATAGACGGTCTCTTGTGCTGTATGTAGTACATGAATTCCATTAGACTTTAGTTAGGTCACAGAATATACAGAAGGTTGAAGTAATATGTCGAGTGAAAACACACGCACACATACAAACTCTTCACGTATTGTGAGTGCGCTTGCACTCGCAACTGGTACTTGTTTCATATCGCCTGTTCGTGCGTGTTTATGTGTGCCTGTGCACATTTTCGCTCGATATATGAAGCTGGCTTTCTGATGTATTCTGTAGTAATGCTCTTAGACAAGTCTCCGTTTATAGCCCGTACCTAAACCTATGCAGTCACCGGCGGCATTCTGGTTTCTTGTCTCCTTGTAAGGTACTAGTCAATGCGACTTTAAAATAGCAAGACTAGTTGTGTAAGGACGGATATAGATAATACGTCTTGTAACTGATATTGTGGCTTTAGTTAGGTGTAACTTGGAATATACCTATATTTTGATCAAAAGGCAGAAGAGTAAAATGATTAGTAACGGTAGATGATTTACAAGATACCAATGAGATTGAGAAACAAGTTCCTTGAATAACAAACACAGCAAAAGTAGAATTACATTTAATTACAAATAACTCATACTACAATTTTCTTTGTAAGTACGTCAACGCTAAATCTTTTCACGGAACTGCGTCCTCTGAAGTTTAATAACAAAGTGAATCATATTGCACTCGGTGAGGTGCCTATTCATTATTACCAGTATTTTGACCGATATTGTTAACAGTAATTAATCAATAGTGTCATTGTCTGCTGATCAATGGCAGTGTCCAAAAATAAATGGACTGTGATTCTTTAATCGTATGCATTCGAAGAACGGTTGTAATCTCGTCCAATTTTGAGCTTCTAAGGATGAACGCTCAGTCGTCATCACAAATGTTATATTTTAATATTTACTTTCACCAGAATTTCTTATCTCTTAAGATTGGGAGCCTCTGCCAGAAATGAAGGACTAAAAAATTTAAGCTCTTGAAATTGTTACCAAAATCCGATTCGAATAGAAAAGTAATATTTTTATTATATTGTTACACCGACGACGGTCGCGAGCAAAAGCTAGTATTCAGAAAATCTGCAAGTGGTACTGATAGTGGTTATAATCCCGATTCGAGCGACCCACGCTGCCTCTAGAATTGTTTAGGTCCAATCATCATGCTGTCCACACATGCGACCTTAAAAAAATGGGATAAGGGCAGGATAGTGATCATGATGCCGTTTGATACAACTACAATGAGTCTTTGGTCAACCGAACCCACTCGAACTGGACTCACGAATTAAGTCTAACAAATCACATTTTAGAATGTTTTTTTTTTTCAGTTTTATTGTGAGTCCGTTGCAAGTGGGTCAAGTTGACCAAAGACTCTACAATGAGTCTTCGGTCAACTGGACCCACCAATTAAGTCTTTGTTAGACTTAATCACATTTTAAAATGTTTTTTTTTTCATAGTTTTATTGTGGGCCAAGTTGACCAAAGACTCAATATCGGGGGATATTGAGTCTTTGGTCAACTAGGTTAGTCTTTGACTAACTAAAAAAAAATGGGATAAGGGCAGGATAGTGATCATGATGCCGTTTGATACAACTACAATGAGCCTTTGGTCAACCGGACCCACTCGAACTGGACTCACGAATTAAGTCTAACAAATCACATTTTAAAATGTTTTTTTTTTCATAGTTTTATTGTGGGTCAAGTTGCAAGTGGGTCAAGTTGACCAAAGACTCTACAATGAGTCTTTGGTCAACTGGACCCACGAATTAAGTCTAACAAATCACATTTTAAAATGTTTTTTTTTTTTCATTAAAATTAAAATTTAAAAAAAAATAAAAATTATTTATTCAGTAACCATAGAGAGTAACAACAAGTTGATGATTGGAGCCTCCTTTTAAGCAAATAAAAAGCCTGTATTAGGAGACTCCGCTCTTTCACAGTTAGGTATTTTTGAACATAACAGAAGGCATTTGAAAACATAACAGAAAACATAGTAGAGAACATAGCAGAAAACATAGTCGAACATATAACAGAAAAACATAACAGAAAATAAAACAGGACACATAACAGAAAACATAACAGAAGGCATAGTTGAAAACATAACAGAACTCATAACAGAAAACATAGTAGAGAACATAGCAGAAAACATAGTGGAAAATATAACAGAAAACAGCAGATAACAACAGAAAAACATAGCAAGAGACAACAGAAAACATAGTAGAAAAACATAACAGAAAATACAACAGAATACATAACAGAAAACATGACAGAAAACATAGCAGAAAACATATTAAAAACATAACAGATAAGATAATTTCATAGTTATATTGTGGGTCAAGTTGACCAAAGACTCAATATCGGGGGATATTGTGTCTTTGGTCAACAAGGTTAGTCTTTGACTAACTAAAAAAAATGGGATAAGGGCAGGGTAGTAATCATGATGCCATTTGATACAACTACAATGAGTCTTTGGTCAACCGGACCCACTCGAACTGGACTCACGAATGAAGTCTAACAAATCACATTTTAAAATGTTTTTTTTTTCATAGTTTTATTGTGGGTCAAGTTGCAAGTGGGTCAAGTTGACCAAAGACTCTACAATGAGTCTTTGGTCAACTGGACCCACGAATTAAGTCTAACAAATCACATTTTAAAATGTTTTTTTTTTCATAGTTTTATTGTGGGTCAAGTTGACCAAAGACTCAATATCCCCCACCCCCATTTTCCTATATGCATATAGCTTTTTTAAAACCTTGGCCTCGTTGATGATGCAAAGTATACGTTTGCCTTTACTATGAGTACATCGTTCTTTGGCAGATACAACAAAAACATAAGTTTTGATATTATTTTAGCGAGCAGCCGAGCGAGGCGCCTCGTGGCTTTCTGCCAGGTACCTACTCTTTCAAAAGCTTTATAGTGTTTATACTTTTACTATGTACTCCCAAGTGTGTGGCAACACAATTGGCTTTGGATCGTAAAGTACGTAAATCTTTTCGTAATCTTAAAGATTTTATGGAAGACTGAGTGAATAAGAAAAATACTTCTAAATACGAGTACGTAACGTAACGTACACATGAGTATTTATAGACTTGTCAATAAAGCCACTGACAGACCACTTCGTCGTAAAGTGTAGGTTTTATAGAGAGAAAGTTTCTTCTCGACGTAGACACTAATCTTCATTTGACATACGTAGACCCTCTAAAGTAAATAAATAGCTCGTATAAGTAAAAGTTACTTGCCTAGTACGCACTTGTTCAGTCAAATATTTCACTTGAAAAGCATAAGTTCGGATATTTTGAGTTATTAATATCATGAACTTGTTTCTGAGCATGAAAATGTTAGACGAATCCATGATATGTGTTGATGTTGTCAATGATGTGATGTGCACTTTTAAAAGTAATAAACACAAGACATTAAAATTAAATTGTTCATTTCTATAAATCAAACTGATGGCATTGTTATTCCGGTTTCCTCTAATTATTGAAGAGAACAACGCACAAAGCTTTTCTTCCGTAAGTGCTACCACAAGATTTATTTACCCGAATTCACAAAAGAAAGTCAGCCAATATATTTACGAAGTGCAGTTTTAAAATTGTCCCGTTGCTGTTACTGGCCTTGCGCCAAATTTGTGCGTACGCAGCGTAGGCGTAAATACGGTAATTTAAATTGTTTGAGGGGTGTCATTATTTGAGGTGGCATAGTATTCAGGCTCTTGATAATATATCTACCGTCTGCGTCTGCGATTAAATAAATCAGATAGTCTCACAGTATGTTCTCTTTCTTTATTTGTATTTTTGTTCTCGATACTGCATTCCTTTAAAACAGTTTCGTATGTTTCCTCTTTTGCGATAATATTATACTACACAAACGTAACGTTATCACTTATAACGCTCTTAGTGTGTCGATAATAATTTAAATTGAGTTATCCCAAATTTGGCGATGATTTGGGCTGGCTTAATCACTGTAATATGAAGTGATATCCGACGGGGTAAAATTACAAGAAAAATATCGTCAGCATCTATGCGGTTTAATGCGGTGCCAATCAAATCCATGTCAAACACAATGTCCAACCCAAATTATTCTGAAGGAAACCGGATCCTTCTAGTCGCAGTGTGATCTGATTCATCATTTCCGACACTTGACCCATTGAGCTAATCTTTATTGTTAGAGAATCGTCAACCTTTTTTACTAACAAAGTGTAAACAACATGTTAGTACTGGCACTAAACGATCATAATTGCAACACGTGCAGTCGATAAGAAAAGAAGGAAAAAAGAATCACTACCGGCCTCGGTATGTTTATTGTCAAAACAAAACTCATCCTACCCAAAGTACACAAACTAACAGTTTCACGGTCACGCTATCGTTTCCCGACGCGGAACAATTTCGCACAATTTGTCAACACACGGCCTAACACGTAGTATGTGCAACAATGCCCTGACGCGGAAACTACGGAAGCACGTACATTATACACATGCACCTTAGTACCAGGTATGATGCACTAGTTGTATTGTATATAAATGTTGTTGAGGAAGTAAGGGCGATATAGGAAATTAGGATGCAGTTCTATTTTTGGAGCAGTATTCGTTTCAGTTGAAAGCATTTAGGAATTAGGATGCTGCAAACACAATCTCGCAAAATGGGGGATTTAATATCCTTCCGAGAATCGGTGTATGGTTACCCAACCAAACAATGACTGACTTGCTGGAGTGTCCAAATATGCTTCTGCGCTTCAAAGCATCTGCATCAACAGAACTTTAGAGGACTTGAAAAACGCCACTAACGATTAAAGCAGCCATCTACTGGACCCAAATATTTTGATCAGACGTACCATCTATCTAAAGAAAAAGTCTCGTGCAAAATGTAGATTCAATATTTTAAGAACAGTGTTAGTTTTACTTTGAAGAATGTATGCTTTAAGAGCATAGACGGGCTGCGTATAATATACGTATATATAACTATTGCCGTCGCGCTGCGCTCTAGCAACCGGGCGGTATCAATATGTGAGTGCGATAGAGACAACTGCAGCTCAGAACGATTTTACCTATAAAAAACCTTGACCGATCGACGTTTCGTATTCTCCTGTTTTCTCCTCGAAACCTAAGCCAATTAAATTATATTTGGTATCAAAATTTAAAGGAAGAATAGATCTATGCCCCTATTACTTGTTTTTATTTAAAAAACTTTTCAATTTTCTTTGGTAGTCATCTGATTACGTAGGTAAAAACGGGGTATTTTTTTAGGTTTTTGGTAAGTCATATTTATTTTTGTAATAAATTTTTTGAAAAAAAAAATGACAGGGGCATGCCTTCAATAGACCTGGATTTTTATAAATAAAAACGATTACTCTAGAGGCATTATCCAGGAAGAGAATAGGGGAATACATTTGTATGGAAAAATGCAGCCCGTCTACGCTCTTAAAGTGCTTACTAAGGAAGCACGAACAATTATATTATTTGCTAATGAGGTGCTTACATTACACACATGCATCTTAGAAGTGCGGTGTGTAATACTCGTAACACTTGATTATAAGGCGGAATGACATATTTATATCTTATGTTATATTCATTGTCTTCCTCTACTCTTAAATCATCCACATTCTTACCCAAAGCTTATCTCATTCCTCCGCATCACATGCCCATACCAAGCCACAATACTACATTTTTCAGTCACCGGAGGCGCCACTTTCAGGCTTCCTCGGACCCAGAGGACCGAAAGTATTTTTAAGATTGCTGAAGAGAAGTAATTTAATGATTTCGATACGATGTGTATTTAGAATTTTAGATACTCTTGATAAAAATATTCGGATGTATGCACACAGCTTTACGTGGTTTGTTTATGATGCACTAACAGAGATTACCAAGATTAGGTACGGAAAGCGAGGACATATTTCAGGGATGAAATATCAAGAGATTTTAAGTTGTTTGCTTTTTTTATTGTGATTGTGCATTAGCTACTTATCTGCTTATAGAATCATTAAGTCATAGTGACTTACCTTGAGTACGATTTCCTTATGGATTTAGGTTTTAGGAACATTTAAATTACAGTGACCTTTCAAGAGATTTCAGGCTAATCTTTTCATTGCAACCTCATTCCGAATTCTCTAAGATAAATCTTCAATAAATTCTCAACACAATAGCACGTTTTTGTCAATTCCTTTATATCTCTTTTAGTACTTGACGTCATCATTCTTTTTTTTTTTTTAAGTAGTCTTTCTCCGAAAGTCTCTTTTCCATAAACATCGTCAATATCATTGGCAGCCCTGTTCCACTTATTTTTTATGAGCCTGATGTGTCCTACTGCAGTGCAAAGGCCCCCTTTCCCTTTTTCCATATATCCCTATTTTTGGCTATTAGGGCCTTCGATCAATAATATTTGGGCCCAATCCTTTTGATGAGAGTCCAGCTCGTTACTTAGAACTCCCACTCACTGCTGGATATAAGCCTTCACCCTTTGTACCATTATTTTCTGAACCCAAGATCTTCTGAATGCCATCCACCCATCTGGCTGTTAGTCCACCTACTCTCCTTCTATTGTCTCTTGGTAACCATTCAGTAAGGGGTCTACTGCTACTCCCATCACCAAGTCCACCCTAGTATTCTGTCCACCACCACTTTGAAGCTTAATTATAAATAGTTTCTGCAACAATCAGCCAGTCATAACAAACAGGCAATCAGTCTATATCAGCCGAACGGAAGGAAGTCGTATTTGTAACATAATATAATAACTGGACGAACGATAACAAAGTTATTTTATGCATAACCTATTCGGTCTGTATTACAATAGTAATTGTATGTAATGAAATCTTATATCAGAAGGAGCATTGTTCTTCTATAATAACACATTCATCATTCTCGTGGCCTTATCCCAATTTATTTGGTGTCTGTATCTGACTCTATCAGTCTTCTTTCTGTCTTATGTGTCTCTTTTTATACTTCTCTATTGATCATCTTCTTAGTAGCCACTTTCTTTCCATATCATGTTTCTCAGTCTATGCTTTGGCGTCGTTTATTTAGTTATACCCTACTTTTTCAGTCTTCAACACCGGAAAGTTTGGGTTTGAAACCCAAATTTTCCAGACGTTGTTTTTCCTCATTCTTCTATCCGTGTCAAAGATACCAATTTTAACCCGTGAAGTCTGATTGATCGACTTCAGTACTGTAAAATATACTGAAGAATACAATGATATTATAAATAAAAATATAATATCATTGGAAGAATAGACAAATTGATTTGGTCTACCACTTCTTCTTGACGTTATAGCTTCCACATCTTGTATGTATCATCGATCTAACTTTGAAGAAATTTTAAATTCTGGAATTCTTAGACATGCTTATTTAAACTTAACTTACTTTCTTCATTATCGTCAATGTGAGGTGGTGTTTTAGTATTTCCAAAGATTTTATATACCTAGTTACTTAGTGGTATTTCTGAACAGTTTGTCGTGATGGTGTACAGCTAATTTATAGCACGTAGGTATGCATATTGCCTAACTAATTAATTAATATTTGTTCGTTTTAATTTTTTTGCTTATCTTATCGTTGAACTTTATTGAAAATCATTTCTTAAATAATGTTATTATGAATTTACAACATTCTTCGTGCGGTAAAGAGACTGCAAAGCTCATAGATTCTATACTCATCACACTTGGACTCTACAATATAACAAGTAAAAGTAACAACCATTAAATCTATTACGTACTTACGAAAGCGAACATTCACAAATAAGTATGAAAGCTTACTGTCGTCAGACGGGCCAATGAACTTGCACATGAAATGCTTACTCATATACCAAAGGAGAAAAACGTGAACCACATGCGTAATAATAACATATAGAGCGACCAGTATATGGTTGGGAGACGGCGGAAAAGGGAACTAATTTAGATTGTACTGAATCGAATACTGGTCCTTTGCTAACAGCGCCACCATGAGATGTCAAGAAAGACTGGGAGCTTGGCGCCCTGCAAAAATATACACAATGAGTGAATAATATTCTTTGACAGTTTTGATTTATTCTGTGATATCAAGTTCATTGTTAATAATGAAAAAAAATATTATAAAGACTTGCTCGGCAGCTTGTGTAGGGCAGTAACTTTTAGCTACTTGAAGTATCAGTTGGTTTTAACATATCAAAATGCCTGTAATTCCCGCGAACTGCTAGGATGTAGGTACCTAGTAAACACCCACATTTCGCTAGTTATATTTAAGACCCATGTATTATCATCGGCACGATTCTTGAGCGCTGACGCAAAAGTGAGTTATTGGGTCCCTTTGGTGGTATGAAGTGAGACGCGGGGCGGGGAAAGTGCAGTGATTGGCCCGTAGCGCATCGTGTCATAGCCGTCACTCGGGATTTGTTCTTTACTCCTGCTGCACTTACCTCACGACCAATAAATAATAAACGGGTGTGTGTTTTATTTTGTCATAAAGTGTACGATGCGCACAGCGATCCCCACTCTTCCGCCGAGCGCTCAAGAACCGTGCCGGTATCTGTAATAGGGGGCGAGCTTATTGCCATCAACCGGGCACAAATCCAGACTCCGTGGCAGCTGCATCAGTTGATTTTATGAAACCTTTATCTCTGTTGGTTCCTTGTGTAAAACTGGAACTAAAAACACGGAAGCATAGCCAGTCGAAAACAAACTGTGGGGAAGTTCCACCGATACATCAATCGACGCCATTATTTTTCATTGCAATCTTTCCTATGTTTACTGTGTTTCAAACTGTTCAATATTAGTGTGAATGATGAGTCGAGATGGTTATAAATCTATGTATCTATTAACCTAATTTATTTTAATAGGCTGCCCCATATTTTTACTTCTTCAAAAACAGATTCCAAGTACTTACTTCCATAACATATTCAAACTTATCGTAAATCAAATCTTGTAAAATATTTTATCCAAAACTACAGTATTAATATTAAATATCATAAATTCGAAAGTATTTTGTCTCTCTATTACAAACAATAGAGGCTTTTGCGCGAGATTGGCCGGAGAAAACCGCACAGAGGGAAGAGTGGAAGACTATTGGGGAGGCCTTTGCCCAGCAGTGGGACAATATGGGATAATAAAAAATAAAAATAAAACAAATAAAACAAATCAAGTCACCATGTCAATTTGGTAATATTTAAAATACATTTTTTTTTTCATTTTGCCTGTATTTTCCCACTGCTGTACAAAGACCTCTTTCATAACTCTTCTCTCCTTGCAGTCTCAAAAAAAAAATAACTTTAAAAAAAGGCGCCCAGTCTTTTTTTGAAAATGCATAGGTAATGTCAATCAATAAATAATCTAAGCAATATAGGTCACCTCATTTTAACCTACAACCCGGTAGTACGTTACTATGAAAATAATTCCCGACTTATACGTGAGCGAAGCCGCGTGCTAAATGTAATAGAGACTGAAATAGGTCACATTCACAAATACTCCAGAAGTTCAACGTTCTTCCATGATTTGTTTAATGTTTAGACTGTGTCAAGGACAAGTGCTTGGATAATAAATACTTTATTGCGAATAATTTGGCTCTGTTCGTGTATTAAGAATGAAAGATAGTAGAAATATTTATTTTTCTGCCACAGGACAAAATAAAATGGTTAAATTGACAATACAAATCAAAATAAAGTTACCTATACAAAAAACTAAGAATATGGCAAAACCATGACTAATTCACAATTTATAAATGGCTTCTCATTTTAGTTGCTAAGGGAAATCCAAAAAACAACAACAACAACAGAACCAGTTTCTAAATACCGTATTTAAAAAGACCCAAAACTCTTTTCAACTCTAATAGGGTTTTTTTCACTAAAGAGCTAAACACTTCAAGACAAAATGGAATTTTCAATATTAAACATTTGTTTATACTTGTGCTGTGTCCTACAGAATAATACTAAACATTATGGAACGCAAATAAAGATATGAATATAGATGGGCAATAGGAAACGGCCCAATAAAAAAAACAATACCATTCCCAAAACAGTACGAAAAACAAGACTGACATTTCTATCGTGTAATAGGGAATATGCATAAAATTTGAATTGGCCTAAAATATTTTTTTCTCGAATACTTATTATCGTAATATTATAATGAAAAGGATTTTTTTTATTTAATAATAATAATAATGTTTATTCAAAGAAAACTTAGACATAACTTACAAAACATTTAAACAGGCAGAGTCATCTGTAGCCGAACTAGGCGGAGCCTGTATTTCGACTATCAGCGCCAAACCCCTCGAGCGTTAGACATTTCATATAAGTGCCAGTATCATTTCATTTGTTAAAAATAATTTTAAACATTTTTTATTTAAATTAATTAACTTTGTAAAAGAAAAACAGTTTCTGTAGAATTTGCATGAGGGACCTCTTATTTGTGTGAGATGACGATGTACGTGACTGATGCGTAAGAGGACGTGTATGATGAGGTGTGTGTTGTGGAGTGTGTTGTGTTGTGTTGTGTGTGTTGTGGTGTGTGTTGTGTTGTGAGTGAGCGTGCGCGCGTTTGTGTGTTTGTGATAAGAGATGCATGTTGTTATTATTTCATTACAATGGTTAGGATGCTATGTATAGGAGAAGTTCAGTCTGTTCATAGGTTAGACTTTTTAGGTATTCAGCTAGTTTTATCTTGCATTGCATTTTTGTTAATGGGTATATATTTAGTATTCTGTTCAGCCTATTGTAAAGGAATGGACCAATGGAGTGGGCAAAGCGTAAACCAAATTTAGTTTTAAACAACTGAGTTCTCTCGCACACTATGTCCTTTCTTCGTTTTTGGAGGAGTACTGGGTTGTAAGTTAGTTTGCTGTGCTGAAGGAGTAAGTTAGTAAGTTAGTTGTAAGTTAGTTTACTTATTATTTAAACCCCTAAAATAATATTCAAAAAGTGCAAAATAAGGGAGCGAAATTCAAACTTCCAAAACGCGCCACCAGCGGTCGAACGAAATGTGACGTCATCTGACACGACATTGTATCCCGTTTGGGTATATAAATGTTCTGTGAAACACCCACTGGACGTGTCATGTGACGTCACTCAAAGCGCGCGCAAAATGGCGGCGTTTGAACTGCTTACATTTTTTAAAAGTTTTAAATTTCATTTTTAAAAATATGTAGAGTATTTTGAAGCCCATTAATATTTTTTTCTACGTTATAAAATAGTAAACTATTAATTTAAGACAAAAAAGAAAAACATGAATATTCCCTATTCTGGCAAGTTTCCCAAGTCAGAACAATTGGCATCGTTTGTAAATACTTGTGCCTAGTACATAAAGTGCTTACTTTATAGCACATGTTAATTTACTACACGATGTTTATTTGTAAAGCTTACTGTTGACATACTTTTTTGTTATCTTGTAAATGGGATTAGTCCGAGATTTTCGCATTACATCCGAGATGTTTGGCATACTTTTCAATAAAACTTCAACAGAATGTAGTCGGTACTCACAGACCGTAAAACAACAAGTAATATTGAAAAAAATTGTGCTACAAATTTTCGCACTGCATATAGTTGGCGTGCCAATGTGCCATAACAGCTTCAAAATTGCTGATTAATTATATAGTTGGTATGCAAACTATTTCACGATTTTGTGCAATTTACTGACATTTGTATTCCTAGCTTTAAACATAAATCTACCCGTGGGATACGGCAAGGGCAAGCCTATTGTACTTACCCGTGGATAAATCTAGACCCCGTGGATGCTACCGAGAATTTCCTGATTAAATACTCGTACCCCAATATCAGTTTTCCCGACTTGGAAATCGAACCGAGGACTTCACGTCTCCCATCGGGGCTGTGGGACCCATCGGGGCTTCGGGTTGTTCGAAAGAAATACAGTGGCCTTGGCACATAGGCTAAGAAGGATCATGGGTGGTTTTAAGTCAGTAGCACGTTTTTTTTTCCACGGGTGACCACTGAAAACCAGCGCTGTGCTAATGGGTCCCCATAGCACAGCACCATGCTGAGTGGTTACCTCTTTGTCGCAGTCACGACGTACAAGATGCTAACCATTTATTTTTTATTCATCCTTTTTCTATTTTTAGGGTTCCGTACCTCAAAAGGAAAAAACGGAACCCTTATAGGATCACTTTGTTGTCCGTCTGTCTGTCTGTCAAGACCTTTTTTCTCAGGAACGCGTGGAGGTATCAAGCTGAAATTCATATCAAATACTCAAGTCTATGGTCTCTTGGAGCTGTGAAAAAATCAAACTTCTAAGTCAACGCGATCAAAAGATACTCCCGTTTATGCCGCAAATTTTCGACACTCGCAAGGGAATCAAAACCTACAGGGTACTTCCCGTGAACTCAGAATCTTGAAATTTGGTACGAAGCAACGTCTTATAGCATAGATAAAGGAATAATTACGAAAACCATAAATTTTTAGTTACATCACATAATATATTTTTTTTACGGAACCCTCGGTGCGCGAGTCCGACTCGCACTTGGCCGGTTTTTTTTACTGTTTACTATGCGTTATATTGTTTTATTTTCTATTTGTTTCTCCTTGTATGTTCTTGTTAAGCTGCGACGAATAAATATTTTTTCTTTCTTTTCTTTCTTCTTTCTTTCTACAAGTCTGACACTCCCTACCGCTCTGCTCAGAGCCGGAGGAGTTATTTGATGATTCCTCGCCCTCAAAAAATTTACACCCCTGCTCCTGCTACCACTATTCCAACGAGCTAGTATACAACTCTAAACCTATAACAATATATGGAGCATGAAATAAACATTTTCATTTTATCTCTGCCTAAGCTAGGTGTACAGCCGTATTATTCTGTGTTGGGTTGGGTATAGCTACAAACTAGGGTGTACAATATAATATTCGTCTTACACCCCGACATTAATTAAATTCCTCAGTGCCAAAGATCGTGACCAGAACGTTAAGGCGCGGTGCTGACATACCAATTTCACCGCAGTCGCTGAGCTATGCGTTTCTGCTCTACACCTATAAATAAACTTAAATACTTACTAATCCACTTAGTTCCAATCGCTGTATTGACAGTAATTTTGCTTTGGTAAAGAATTTCCATACACTGGCTATTATTGACGATGTTCTTCAGAAAGGTTTTTTTATTTTTATTTAATACTAGCTTTTGCCCGCGACTTCGTTCGCGTGGAATAGTGACTTCCGGCAGATTTTTGGTTTATCTCGCGAAAAAAAAAAAAAAACTATCCTATGTCCTTTCCCAAGTTCCAAACTATGTCTGTACCAAATTTCATCAAAATCCGTTCAGCCGTTTAGGCGTGAAAGAGTAACAGACAGACAGACAGAGTTACTTTCGCCTTTTTAATATTAAAGTATATATTAAAGTATGGATGGGCTTACTCTTGACCTCAATCTTGCCCTAAGGGCAGAGATGAGGTGGAAACGAGCTTACCCAGAAGAAGCCTATTTACTCGCGACATAAATAGATTTAGGGGGTTGAGGAGCTTGTAGCTAAATAATAACAGCCGCTGGGTCGATCTCCACGTTAAGCCGGGCTTGGCAAGGTTGGTCCCCGGACAAGTGACCACCCGTTACATAGTGAGTTCCTCCGTGCTTCAGAGAGCACGTTAAGCCTTTTTTTTTTGTATAATGTGTCCTAATACGGTTACATCATAAAAAATACAATCTAGCTTAATACTAAAGCTAATGAGTAATTCTATTTTGACTTAATTTGCTAGGGAGACTATAACTAAGAATGTGTCCATTAACACTTTTCTTATTGTCTCTATTAAGGGGAAGACACTTTTTTCTTGTGTTCGTTAAGCCTTTGGTCCCGATTTTTGATAGTCGTTACCTACATAATTAGTGGCCCGAAAGTCGAACAATCAGTCTTATAAGCCAAGGGGATGGTATCGTTTTAACTGTACTAACTGGGTTGTGGATTTCGGATATGCAGTCGCTCCATGTAAAATGTATAATGGTATTCATAGGGGAATAGACAGATGTTGATGATTTTCTTCAGAAAGGTCAGTGTGCTTACTCTCGAATATAATTCCGATAGATCGACATTGGAATTGTCAGTCAAACGTCAGGCATTGGCTGGACTCACTGAGTCTAGCCAATCCCTGACGTTTAACTCAACCAACTGACGTTTAACCAATGTCGATCTATCGGAATTATATTCCAGAGTAAGCACCCAGGTGCGGAGTACCTAATCACAATTGGTGTGCATGTTTGACCAGATGTATGTGACGAAGCAAAAGGATCATAACAAGCGTTCTGTAGTTTCTACCTCTAACATGGGAAAAAATCGTGAGTTTATGTAAAGAATTTCCTCTTTAGCGTATAAATTCAACACGCTACATTATAATTAAAACTGCGTGCGCGCAACAAACGTGTTCTATTTTTAAAACACCTTAACCAAACGTACAACACATGCAGGCAGAATAAAATGCATGCGTCAATGCAGGCCTTTTTATTTTTAAATTGTCATGTTCTATTTTCAAAACGTTAAAACGCTTAGTTGAGCTCAGTTACGCTTCATATTTCGACACGCAAGGTCGCATGTTAGAATTTCTGTTTTTTTTTATCGAAATCTATTTAAAGGCCAAGTTGAAGGTTATTCATGTTCCAAACAATTTAAAAGCAATTTCTGAAAGTAGAAAGGTTGAAACTGTGTTAATATCTTGGACACACGATTTTCTTTGTTCACGTATCACGCAAGAAATAAATTAAGTTGTTAAAATGGTCTATAACGTGAACAATTCTTTTAATGGTAGAAAATACATTAAATATATACCCTCCTTATGAAATAAACGCTAAATATCATGCGAAACTCTAATGAAATTGTTGAAAACTAATCAAAAAAATTAGCTACGCTCATGAAAACTAGAATTTGAAAATGTCGTTAAAATCACTGCATTCCATTGTTTTTATTGCATTTCTTACTTTAACCATTTTGGGGTCGGCCTCCAGTTTTACAGGATACAGCTGAATACCAGTATTTTACACGGAGCGACTACCTATCTGACCCCCACAACCCAGTTAGTACTCTATTTAGCTCTTATTTCTTTGTATAAAAAAACTAAAATTGCGTAATTTCTCTTGTTTCTGACAGACTCCTATGAGGAAGTAAATATAAGGCTTAAATGTCAATTCTCGTCGGGGCTGTGGATTACCGAAAGGATAACGCGGCTCCGACACAAGGGCGAAGAAGGAACATGGGTTTGGTTTTTAGTCAGTAGAAGTCTGACACTCCCCTTCGCTCTGCCCAAGAGCGGGGGGGAGGGGGGTTATTCGATGATTTTCCACCCACCGAAAAAAAAAAAGTCTTAAATGTCAAAATGTGTAAAGCTTTTGTTCATTTTTACAACAGAGGAAAAAAAGAAAATTCTTATTTTGTTATCATTAAAACTTGTCGACCTGTCTAGTGCAGGTGGCACATAAAATGGATACGTATTTTTTTTTTTTATCAGAATAAAAATAAATAGACGCATTTGAGAGCAGTGGTGTCCCAGTGGTGGCGGCCCCGACTTACGAACAGTTGGTCGTGGGTTCGAACCCAGGCAGGCGCATTTCTTTGTGTAATTTATTTCATCACCACTGCTCTCAAAACGGTGAAGGAAAACATCGTGAGGAAACCGGCATGTCTTAGAACCAAAAATTCGAAGATATGCGACATCTACCAATCCGCACTGGGTCCGCGTGGTGGATTATAGCCCATCCCTCTCTTATGGGCCTACTACACGCACGCACTTCCCCACAGTTTTCGTCCACACTTCACAGTACATCGCGCGTATGGTTGGTAAAACTGTATTACCATTACAAACCACACGCGCGATGTACTGTGTGCACCGTGTAATCCCGCAGGCAAAACTGTGGGGAAGTGCGTGCGTGTAGTAGGCCCACTAGAGAGGAGGCCTGAGTCCCTGCAGTGGGAACAACTATAGGCTGATGATGATGATGACGTAGTACATTATACCTCAATGGATGATGATGAATTATTTGCATAAGTTGATAAAAAATGCTATGCAATAGCTTTACCGCGGCAGTCTCCGAGTGCCACATTTAGTTTTTTTTTTTTATTATTATATTGGGCTTGCTCTTGACCTCAATCTTGCCCTAAGGGCAGAGATGATGTCTACGACAAAATCAATAATATCCGACTATAAATAAACACTCGTTATTTTTAGATGACCTCGGATTGTTCTAGATAAACATATTTTTAGTACAATTTAATGTTTGAAGAATATTGAATAACAAACATAGTGTGGGAAGTAATTCTACTCGTAAAACTACATTTTTTGCTTTGGCTATGACTCATAAGACGGCACGGTTGGCGCAGTGGCTAAGCGCTGCGCTGCGTGTCGCGGGTTCGATCCCCGCACGGAACAAATATTTGCATGGCCTGCAGATAGTTGTTTCGGGTCTGGGTATTTGTGTATGTGACTTTCTGTGTTAGTGAACGCACCCACGATACAGGAGAAATTCCTAGTGTGGGGCAACGTTTTAAAAAAATAAATAAATAAGAATTGTATAGACAAGTTCTAGAAACTTTTACAGCCGATTAAAGAGTTTATAGGCCGCAGAAAAACTGGCCCGCGGAAAAGCTATACAATATAGGTACTTAAGTTCAAGCTTGACTTTGGCACTTAAGCAAGAAAAAGTTTAATTCAGAAAGCCTAAAAAGAAAAGCTCACCGCCTTTCTTTTATCACTGTACAACTTCGGTCTGGAATAGCTTTACATGATTATAATTTAATGGTTACTCTTACTTTACTACTTCTTTGATTTTAGTCGCTTTAGATTTATCTAAATTCAAAAAGATTTTAAAGAGTTATAGAACGAGCTTTGGGAATATTTTGCGAGGTATTCCACATTGGGCACTCGCTTTAACGAGGTATTCCACATTGGGCACTCGCTTTAACGGCACCTGAGGTAATGGCACCTGAGGTATTCCACATACGGCACCTGTCAATATTTTTCGCAGGTGCCATTAGTGGAATAGTTTATTATTTAAAATTTTGTTCCACATACGGCACCTACGGATCAGTAGGTATGTATCAGTACCTATTATGCATACAAAATTGTTTATCACGAAAATGTTCGATTTGTAGACATGAATGCGAACAAGCTAGCGTATGACACTAGACAGATCGATGTTAATAAGTAGTAAGTAACAAGTATTGGATTACGATTTTCTTCGTCTTGTCCCGTCTATCGTTCGTGTTGAAAATAACTAATAAGAGATAAAGTTTAACAACGGTTTATTATCCGGTAAAGGTTTTACAAAACAGAAAGCACACACGCACACAAGTGACACACGTTGTCACTTCAAACTATAAAAAAATACTTTTCTAATATTGCTTCCAGCTTTGAGGTTTAGTTCAACATCCTCCCTTAAACTCAAATCAACCCCATCTTGGAAGCACAGTATGCTAGTTTAGAATATGGAGTCGCTTTAGTGAGTGCATCAGCTACCATCAAGTCTGTCTGCACATACTGCACATCAATGGCCCCTTTAACAACTTTATCGCGTACAAAGTGGTGTCTCACATCAATGTGCTTCGTCCTAGAATGGTAACCATCGGATGCAGTAGAACTGTCTGTGCTTTCCTCTAATTTTCTTTGAGTGTCTGTATCTCTGGATTGCTGTAGTCCACATCTTCAATGAATTGACCTGTTTCTTCGTTACTATTTAGCAATAAATTGACCTTTCCCATACTTTCCACGGGTAGCAGTGTCTCACTGGCTACAGTTATGGTTGATATCGGTGGACTTGTGACATCATCCATCCAGTGACATCTATTTGTCATATGCATGAAGGCACCTGAGCCCATATACCACAGGTCCGGATTTACTTCTTTAAATTTCTGAAACACCGATTTAATATCCAATTTGTTCTTGAGAAAATACAAACTTTACGGGAATAGTCATCTATGAAAGTTATGAAGTATCTCACACCACCAGCAGATAGTGTCTCCATCGGACCACATAGATCTGTACTATTTCTAAAAGTTCTTTTGCTCTTGAACCAGAATATGGAAACGGTAATCGTGTTTGTTTTGCTTTGTAAATTACGCTGAAGACTCGGAAACTTTCACTTCCTGTAAAAGTTTTGTCTTGACAACATGAGTGTTCCCAACCATTCATCATCAACTTGTAAACCGATATTTCGTAGTTTGCATGCGGTCCTCAAAATCTTATTCACATATTCTTCGACGGTTGTGCAATTATCCAGTGTCGTATTGATTAAACCTCGCAATAAGCCGACTTTTCTTGATAACCCGGAGTCCTCGAAAGCATTTTGCAGGTTCGTCCCTATTTCAACAAAATGATTTTAGACTTGGCCTTCACATCATTCTTGGAGTCGACTCCGGTGCCAGGATCCGGATCGACACATTCCCACAAATCTTCATGTTCGAATATGATTTTACCGCAAACTTCCATGTCGAAAAATTTTCCCGACCGGCTAATTTCTCAATTTGAATGTTTGACGTAGCCATTTTTCTCGGAACGATTTTCGTTGAAGTTACGAAATATTATATACATCTTTATGATAATAAATATTAAACTTTGAATCTACTAGGTATACGGACTGGGCCCATAACCTGTTGGAAATAACTAATAAGAGATAAAGTTTAACAACGGTTTATTATCCGATAAAGGTTTTACAAAACAGAAAGCACACAAGTGACACACGTTGTCACTTCAAACTATAAAAAACTACTTTTCTAATATTGCTTCCAGCTTTGAGGTTTATTTCAACAGTTCGTAATTATTGAATGTCTAAATCACAGTCTCCTTATCCTAATGCTCTTTCTTCCAACTTTGGTACTAAAACATTGATGTATTACCTATGTTTTAGTACCAAAGTTTAAACATTGTTGTCGAACTCGATAACAATCTTTAAACTTTGGTAGAACGGTTGTATAGTCGACTAAGAAATTGGTTTACCACTCTAAGGTTGAATATCATTTGCACGTACAAAACATCAAGTGCTATTTTCACGTCAGAAATAATTATGTTACTGGGAGATGTCATCAAAAGTGGTAAACCAATTTCTTGGTCGACTATACAATTACTTTTATGGTTTGTTTTATTTCTGAAATATATTCACAAACTTGCGATTTATATTTTTCATCTTGGGTATTATGGAGGAGCTCGTGGCTTAATAATAACTACTACTCAGGTCGATGTTTAGGTTACGCTTCCCTAGGTTGGTCTATGGATGGGAAACCACCCATTACTCACCGAGTTTCCTTCGTGCCTCGGAAATCACATTAAGGCGGGGTTGCAGTACTTTATAAGATTTTTGAACCTTTGAAAATCGAACTAAATATGAGTTTTTTTAACCGACTTCCCAAAAAGGAGGAGGTTCTCAATTCGATTGGTATGTTTTTTTTTAATAAGTACAAATCATTACATAAAAATTAAATATACTCTCAAGTAAATCGTAAAGATAGAAACGCGATTTAGAATGATCGGCTCGATATTTTTTTTTATCAAACATCATTCTACAAGACTCTAAATCACAATTTAAAACGTGTAGGTACTGCTAAGACATTAATTTCATCATGAATTTATATGAAAGTTATATCAGTAGATAGAATTTTTTATTCTGAAGTAAATGTTGAAAACATATTGTAGGTATAATTTCCTTATCATTTTTCTCCAAGAAGAAAAAACAGTCAAAATTGAGGTCGTGTGTTCATAAAAACAAAGTACTGCAACCTCGCCTTAAGCTGTTGGTCCCGGCTGCCATATAGATAAGGGCAGTCGTTACGGGTAGTCAGTGACCTGAAAGTCTGACAACAGTCTTACTAAAGGGTAATCGTATTACCCAGTATAACTGGGGTGTGGAAGACAGATAGGCAGTAGCTCCATGTAAAATACTGGTATTCAGCTGCATCCGGTTAGACTGGAAGCCGACCCCAACATACTTGGGAAAAGGCTAGGCAGATGATGATCTTGTGTATTATTTATTTATTCATTGATTAGCACATACATTTGTTGTAACATGTAAGACCCAAGCTAATAACAACTATGGTTTACTTATTGTTTTGCTAGCAATTATGGTTTGGTTTGTTCCGCTGCTCGATACTGTGTTGCTTAATGTTCAAGGATCTGTTAACAGAACAGCTGTTCTAATTCCCAGATCGGGCAAAGTGTTGTTGGGTTTTTTCATCACAAATTTCTCAGTAGCAGCTGTGGGGTTGAGAAGCAAAGAAACCACAATAGTTTAATACATATATTTTAGAACTAGAGCATAAGAATAGTTAACAGGGGGTAGGTCTTAGAGTCTCTAGAATTTCTTTCACTGAACACTGCACTTAGTTAGAAGGGTACTGCCCTGGGCTTTAGGTCGACAGCGACACGCACGAGGCCGGCGAGGGCTGCGCGGTGACGGGATGACCGCAGGGCTGCAGCAGTGGAGAAGGCGACCGCGTCTCGGTCGCGGCAGCTGGCAGGCGTGCGTGAGCACGGCTAGTGCCCACGTGTCAGGCACGTGGCTGGAGAAGTGGCCGGTATAGCGGCCGGCGGCGTGCTGTAGGCACGGCAGGTGCTAGCCAGCAGGGACCCTCCACGTGGCAGACGTGGATAGCGGCTAGCGTTGTGCGGAGGCACGTAGTAGGAGGCCGTGACGGGATCGTCGCTCAGCGGGTAGGGCACGGAGGCAGATACGACGCCCGTCAGCGGTGTCTCAGCAGTATTTAAGTCTTCAAGTAGAACCCTGGAATCAAGCACGTGGCAGGGTGGGCCCGTAAGCGTGGTGCCAGGATCGGTGAGCGCCTACGATGCGTGTGTCTCCCAGCCATAAGCCCAAGCAGTGGTTTCAGGGGAAGCAAGGAGACTCACCCCATCGTGGCAGTTCACAAAGGTTATAACAAGCCAGCACATGTCGCGGTAGTGTGCTCTCGCTGCGCTTCAAAGCAGGTTAAGCGAATGCGGCGAGGCCATGCAGCGGAGGGTGAACGAGGCATGTGCGGGCTTTACAAAGGCAGTATGTGCAAGTGCAAGATTAGATGGATGATACGCAATTAGCTGACGTAGCATCTGTACAAACACGGTAGCCATTATTGACAACCGACACAATTACATTGCAGACAATCACCGCAGAATACAGATATACAATAGAATGCGGTGTATGTATCCAGACATAAGAGAATTAGCTGATTACTCAAAACACTCACCCAGATCACTGAGGTTTACTTATTCGAAGGCGTTCAGGACAAAAGGAAAGATTTGCAGCTCGGAGCTAGTATTTATAGTCTCATAGACCGAGCGTCTATGGTTGACTCGTAGTGTAGTTGCTCCGGTGAACCGTAACTAGTTATGTGCGTGAATCGATTATAGTTTAGTCGATTACAACGCTACACAGCCATGGAGTCTAGACTTGTGGCCAGTTGACAGCAATAGGCTCGCTCCTTATTACATGGGACTTAAAACATAAATGGCGAAATGAGGGTGTCATAATGGGTACACTCTGCATAACACTTCGTGGATTACAGGCCGGTGTTATGTTGTAGCTTACAGTGAAATGCCCCCATCTATAAATATACATCATCATCATCATTTCAGCCCGGAATCACCCACTGCTGAGTATAGGCCTCCCCTTTTTAAATATACATAGGTACCTTTTTATTATCATCAAAAGTTTACCATATATGAGATTGAGTTGATTTGAGAGATGTCTCAGTTATACAACTGAAATTAAAACAAAAATGGTGTGCTAGGGCTGTTGCATGTTACATATTTTATATTGATTGCTTGTTTAGAAAATACAACCTTGACTTTGAATCAATTTATCAAGAATGCCATGATGAAGGTTAGCATGTTTTGAAGCATGGTCAAAATAATACTTAGTGTACATTTATCAAAATCAGTCATGGCTGGTAAACTGACTTATTAAATCGTTTTGTTTTTCTTTCTAGTAACGAATACAGTTGCACACTGTTTGTACATATTATCCCTTTACTGTAGTAGTTGCAAGCACGACTACTGAGTTTGAGGTCCTGCAAAATGCTATTAATTTTTCCATCACAAATTTTTCAGAAGAGGCCACAGAGTTGCGATTTACGCCCGGTTTTTGATCTTAACTGGTCGTTTTAAATGGACCAGATTTTGATAGACCATTTCATCCAGGCCTTTCACTATCGGGAGAGACGTCCCTATTGCCAAATAACTGAGATATTATATCATTTTCTTACAGTCAACCCAACCTTCATATAAATAAATACACAACGCAGCCCTACAAAGAGAACGCTATTCCAATTGACTAGTTCATTGAAACGTGAAACCTATTGCGCGCACGCTTCTAAACACGTGCTTTATACCTACGGGTGGCCTTTACGTAATTTTTGTAAAATGTCATTAGAGCAATTACTACGCGTGGCGCACACACCCCCCTTCCCCCACCCTTATTTAGCTAGAATACTACGCGACGCGCAACTATCTCTTTTACAACTGTTCTTGTTTACATTTGTCGACAGCTGCTGAACGCTGTTCGGCAGTTTTTCGGCTCGTACGATCGACCGCACGTCATTTGTTATGCGGGCGCCACACTATGCTCCTCGCGCTGCTCATCGCCATGCTCCTCGCGCTGCCGCTATTTGCTGCGATGTTCTACTCGCGCAATTAATCGCGACGCTCCTCACTTGTTATTTGCCTTTGGTGGACGATGAAACTGTGGCAGCGTGCGCGCTATGCATTTTTAGTATAGTTAATTATATCAATGTCACAAAAAGAAATATATACATCGTCGTCATCGTCCTCGCCAACGGAGATGGTGGATCACATGTATTCATCGCGCGATCATCGCGGAGCGGTGGGCAGGACGAGGAGCATGACGTGCGGCATGACGAGTAACGTTGCCACACTATGTCTCTGCCTCCTTTCCTCGCTACTTCCCATGCCACTCGTCGAGTGTGTGGCGCCCGCATTAGAAGGTTGTTCAAACATTTTAACACGTCAACATTTATTTTTCAAACATCTAAGACATCAAAAATATTAAACCAATCCTCAGAAAATATTCCCAATAATACCTTTTTCATCATCATTTCAAATAGGCAAAAGACGTCCACAGTGGGACATAGACCTCCCCCAAGTGCCGCCACATTGACCGGTCCCGTGCCTCTCGCATCCAGCGAATCTTCTGGTTCGCGGTCACCACTCCAGATTTTCCCATCGGGCATCCGCTCTGCAATCTCTGCAAGGGCACATACCCTTGCCCACACATCAGTGTCGTTGTTTCCTATCGGACCATTCTGTGAAGAAACACTCAAAAGTCACAGTCATGTTTCAAATCCTGACTGCAGACATTGTCTGGATCAGATGATGAGCGCTGTCCACCATGAACATGCGGTTACCTCTGTTCACCATACACGTGCGGTCTGATCACTGCACATGATGTGCTGTGTTCAAAGTAGCTTTCGAGTGGGAGGTAGTGGGGGGAACGGGGAGGTAGTGGGGGAGCGGGGACGTATACACGAGACGTGTTTTAGACACAATTCGACAATCAATAGGGTCAAGACCTTGAAATTGAATATGATTGACTATTGGTATTTTGTTTAGGCAATTATTAAAGCTAACAAAACATTTATTTGCTTATCGAAGACTTGATTATGCTTCCACGATCAGCTGTTGGTGTCCGCAGCCATGAACTTTGTTGGTATCGTGCATTAAAATTTGTTAAGTGAATCAATATGGTAGGCACTTGTGTTGTCTTTAATAGTCGTGGTAGGTCGTGGTTCAATAATAACAACCTCTAAGTTTGATCTTTAAGTTAGGCCGTGATTGCCTAGGCTGTTATGTTGTTGATGGATGACAACCTATCGCAAACTGAGTTTCCCCGGAGCCACGGAAACACGTTAAACCGTTTGTCCTGGCTGTCATTTGCCAATAGATCTTTGTCAGTCGTTACAGGTACGAAGTGGCCTGAAAATTTAAATCTGGCAACCAGTCTTACCAACGGGTATCGTGTTACCAAGTACTAAATGGTTTGTAAAGATCAGAATGGCTGTCGCACCATAACAAAAACTGGCACTTAGCTGCACCCTGGTTAGATTGGAAGCCAACTCTATCCTAGTTGGGAACAGGTGACGCAGATGACGATATTAAGTCATCAATACCCACCAGACGCAACGTAAGTAGACCACCCACCAGGTGGACCGACGACATCGTTTGAGTCGCGGCAAACCAATGCAAGTGGCAGGTTGCCGTTCGTTATGGCGTTCTATGGGAGAGGCCTTTGTTCAACAGTGAACGTCTTTCGGCTGATGATGACGATGATGATCCACTAGTTCCACTAGTCAATTCAATTCGCCGTCTAAACCAAGAAGTGTCAGCCCTGATCAAGAGGCCATTAGAATCGGCTTGTTCATTGTAACGTTAAACATTGAAACACACGTGCATTCTACTATGACCTTTACGTTAGGCCCTTGTACGATTTCTTTTGGTGTGTATAGGTAAATTGAAAAATGTAACCGTTTCTCATTAAATTCTGAAGTCAATTTGTGAAATGGTGATATTGTTTAAATGTCGCAGTTGTTGTTTTAAAAAAAAAAAATTGGTAAAAATGCTGTTGTATTTTAATCAAAACCTTAATCATGCTAGGTCTTGGCTGTTAAAACTGCTAACCCACTAAGATAACAAGGTAAAGGACACCACAAACAATGAACGAATGGAAGGGACAAGCACATCCGTTCCGAAATTAAATTACAAAATCAAAACGGTACATCAAGTACTAACACCGTGCGTTTTGACTTGCTACATGAATTTGTTTTAAACATTTGAGCGTTTAGCTGTCATTCCCTCTGGACATAACATAATTATTAGGTAAGTCTACCTAATCCTTAGAGGATACTCTAAGGATGAGGCAGACTTACCTACCTACAGTTATGTTTTTAGTCTCATATTATAGGGAGCGTTCCATGCTCGGCATAAAACCTCCGAGTAAAAACTTCCGAGTTCCTGACGTCGAAATCCGAAGACGTACAAAGGTTTTCGATATTGGGTGCGTTACGGAACTCAAATGGAGTTGGGCAGGACACCTAGCAAGGCGGTGATGACAGGTGGACTAAGGCTGTCACCGAGTGGCGTCCAAGAACTGGCAAAAGAAATGTGGGTCGTCCGGCGGCGAGATGGGCAGACGACATAATTGCCATCGGGGGCAAAACCTGGATGAGGCTAGCACATGACCGTGGAGAGTGGCACAAGAAAAGAGAGGCCTATGCCCAGCAGTGGGTGAGTTCGGGCTGTGGATGATGATGATGATGATAGGGTGCGAGCCTAAAGCCATCGACCGGGCACAAGTCCAGACACCGTGACTGCTACTTTAAAAGCCTGATGGAAAAACCCAATAGCACTGCCCGACTTGTGAATTGAACCCAACACCTCTGTTCAGCAGTTGCGCTTGCCGCCACTAGACCAGTTTTTAAATGCACTCTTGAATCATTCCTTTCCATAATAGTCCTTTTCTTCTTCTTCAGTCGGTCCCTCATTACTGAGGATCGTGGTCACTGGATCCCTTCAAGCGAATCATCTGCCTCCATCTACTCCTGTCCAAGGTTGCCTTCACCACCTGCTGAAATTTGCTTGAGGAAGTAGCTTCTTTTACTTGGTCGGACCATCGTGTTGGCGACCGGCCTCGCGGTCGCTTACCTTCGGTATTGCCAACAATGACCAGCTTTTCAAGGCTGCTATCTCCTCTTCGCATTATGTGGCCGAAATAGGACAAAATACGCTGTAGGCAAACTGTAGACAATCAAGTCTTGACATCGAGTTGGGAAAGGATCGACACATTTGTGCGTTTGGTAGTCCTTCTCATTGAACTCTGAAAAAAAAATCAGTTTATGTAGCTGACTTACTGGTTTGATCATCAACATTTGAATAAAATGCAAATATCGACCCACCCTCTTTTAACCACCTAAGATTTTTAAGTGCTTTAGTAATGATGAACCGGTTAGATGATGTCCTAAATGAATTCTTAGTTTGACGTCATAGCAATAAAATTATCAGGTTTTTTTTTTTTTTTTTTGCAAACTTAGGTACCGATTTGCTGCGAAAAACGGAGAACAGGTTCCTATGACGTCCATCCGTGATATGATCTATCTTGTTTCCAACAGAAGGTATACCTAAAGATTGAGCTTCTCTTTAGCCATAAGCAGTCTGCGGTTTAAGTATCGAAAAACCAACCAAACTTAGTAGGCAACTGATGAGTAACAGAAATGATACCACTGCGCACTTTGTAGGGTCATGAACGTAGTCTCTTGTACGTGGGTGCAGGTGCAATGACTGCTTAGGCATTCGGCGGCATAAACATTTATTCTGGTTTTATGACAAGAAAAAATGAGAAATACGATCGAAGCTAATAGGGTAATTGGGTGCAAGCGCCTCTATCCGTGACTGGTACCAAATCTAGCGAGGTAATGTAAATTATGAAAACTTAACATCACATCCCCGAAGAGTGGTGTACTGTAGTGTATCGAGGTGTATCTATTTAATAGATATAGCAACATCGTCTCACAGACACGAGAGTCAGGGAGCTGTCACAAGGGCACTGAGAAAAATAAATGATAGTATGTATCAAGAATGTGTCTCCGTCAATTATGTAACTTATTTATATAGGAACGCACAAAGGTGTACGATTACAGTAATAAAGTACATTGAGTTGTCCGTAGTAAGATTACTTTATGGATGTCGCTATGATTTTTGTAGATTTTATTAAGAACTTGTTTACTTTTTTGACCAGTCGCAAAGCGTAAATAAGTAGAAAAATAGTCGCTTTATAAAGTTTCTTGATTAATTTGAATAAATAACTTGACTGATATTAACATGCCTTATAACAAAGCGTTTAGGTCTCTTGTTTATGCTAACTATGGCAGTTGTTGCGTTTAAAAAGCACTTGACCAATGTATAAAAGTCACTTGATTGATTTCAACATCTTCGCTGATAGATTAAATCATTAAAATTGTAAGTTTTAAAATGAAATATACTTATGACGATAGGCGATTTGTTTGATAGTATCATGTCAGATGATACATTTTATAATGACAATTAATTGATTGATGTAAGTACGTCTTTGTACAGATCATGTAGCTTATTAAAGTTAAGTAATTAAAAGTGTTGATCTGAATTAAGTACTTCTTTGTTGTGCTTAAGTTGTATGTTTGTTCCTATTAAGTTGTCTGTCTGTTACTATTAAGTTGTATGTTTGTTGCTAATAAGTTGTGTGTTTGTTGCTATTAAGTTGTATGTTTTTTGCTAATAAGTTGTATGTTTGTTGCTATTAAGTTGTATGTTTGTTGCTATTAAGTTGTATGTTTTTCGCTATTGAGTTGTTTGTTTAGGCTCAATTTACACCGCCGCGGAATGGAACGAAGCGACTTTTTGCTACGAAATTCTACTTAACATAATGAACATTATGTCAATTGGTTAACGTACAAATTACGTACGTTACATAAGGTTCATTATGCTATAAACAAATTCGTTGCAAAAATTCGATTCGATTTCGGTGTAAATTGAGCCTTAACAAACTCAAAAGCAACAAACAAACAACTTAATAGTAACAGAAGACAAACAACTTAAACGCAAAAAAAAACAAACAATAGCAACAAACATACAACTTAAACGTAATAAAGATAATTTGAAATATTCTTAAGTGTTTAGTACTGAAATAAAATAATCAAGTAATTTGACTCATTTATCTATATTCAAAACAGCAAGTTAAATAATCAACATAAAATGAACGAAATTGTTATAACATAAGAATAAACGGGTGTTAGGGACGGCCTTCCGAAAACTTCGCAGAGTAATCAGTCCATGAAACAAAGTCCTTTTTTCAGTGTCACCTGAAAAAAGAAACATTTTATATTAATATATATTACACACACATGTCTGCATATGGTGTCGTACGTAACGAATAGTACCATCCCATATCTTCCCGTGGGTGTCGTAAGAGGCGACTAAGGGACTTCCCAGAGAATGGGCAACAGCGTTCTCTGAGCTTTTGTAACAACCGCACTGCGATCGCCAACCCGCCTGCCAAGCGTGGCGATTATAGCAAAAACCCTCCTTTGGGGGTGGCCCATGTCCAGCAGTGGACGTCTTTTGGCTGAAATGATGATGATATATTACACATACACTCACTCGCACACACACTCACAGACACACCCATGTGAGCTTGCAAGCCCTGCTGTCAGAGGTTTGTGTAACGACAAACAAATGTCAGAAACAGTGACCCAGACCGATGCTAAACTCAGTTCACTTGACTCGTAACGAAAATTTGCATAATAACTCACAAACGGTTTACTAAATCAAAAACGGTCATTATTGAAAGACCTATCCAACAATACCCCACACGATAGGGAACGCAAAACAAATTATCATCTCCACCTTACACGTAGGGGAGGAACCCCAAAAAAAAAAAAAAAAATATTTGTTTCTCGCACTGCGCCCTTACCTGTTCCCTTCCCGCCAGTAGAGTATTCTTACGAAATTGTGATTGGTCTGAAGAGAAACTAAGCAGTACCTAATGGCAAGTAATGTGGAAAGTAGATGCAAAATACTTACTGGTGAAAATGGGCTTTAAATCCGAGAGGCCCCACGCCTTTAGTAAGTCGCCAGCTTCCTCCATCAAACACTAGGTAGGTATTCACTTGCCGCCACGACTTGATACCGGGACCACTTTAAATAATACTATAGGTACTAATGGCAAATTATCAGAAATTTTATTTAAATTAACACGGGACAATTGCAAAATATCAAGAAAGAAAATAACAAAATTCGACACAATCACGAACGAAAAACGGTTAAACAGACGCGCGCGCTCGAGTCACAGCAACGACTGATTGAAAAAATAAAGACGAAGTTACCATTTTAAATTAATTATTAATTTAAAAAAGTTAATTGATTTCTCATATTATTTTCCGATCATTACTTAGATGAAGACATTTATAAATGTAATAAAGATATTTTATTAATGTTGCTAATCAAGTATCTTAGTAGGATTTATCATGAACTACATTTACATCAATAACGTAGTTTTTTAACTGAATTATATGCAAATGATTAAAATACCCCAATCATTTTATCTTATTAGAATTAATAATGGTTTATGACGTCACCAAAATTAAATAAGAAGTTTTATTGTTTTAAACATATTTCACTTTATAAGCGTACAATCATTTAAATTTGATTTCCACAATCAATTGTGGTTTGTTGTTTTAAAATGATTAATGATTAATTTAATCGTTTTTTACTCAATCAAGCAAAATTTCAACTTGATAGGAGACCAGTTTTCTCAGTGGGACAACTGTCAACCACCACAGATGGCGGGGAGTGTGTGTTTACGCGACCGTGACTGATGACTTGATGATCTGGTAAGCCGGTGAATAACTAAGTAAAGTGCTACCACCCCCGGGTATCACAGGACACAACATGTACTATTACGAGTAAGTACACCTTCGCCTAAGTTATGTTTAAGTCCCATGCTAAAGGAGGTGAGCCTATAGCAGCTACTTTGAGTCGACCTCTGCCGTGTAGGTATACGTCATTTATGTGGTTTTATGTTCCTTTTGTCTACATTGTGTTGTATATTATTGCCTGTTATTATTTGTTGTACTTGTTGTTTAAGTGTGTTACTAAAGGTTACTAATATTAGTTAAGTAAGTCTATTTCATGTATTACTAACACTGTGGACTAAGGTATGCAAATAATAGTATATTATGCAACTAATGAATAAAGGACGGATTTAAAGCGAGGGCCGTAGATGAGTCACGAGCAAGTGAAGGATTCTAATGATTGAATCACGAACGCAGCGAGTGATTCAACTGTTAGAATCCTGAACGACGCGAGTGATTCATGGCCCTTGATATAAATTCGTACTTTATTCAAGAGTTGCATACTATACTTTATACCATGACTACGAGAAAAGACATCATTCACTAAACTTTGTGTCCGTTCAATAGGGGATCGGACTGGGTCAAAATAATATGATTCTGTTTAGTCCGCAAGTTAGATTATCGAAAAATATACGAATACGTGTTTTTTGTTTTATCAAATCAATAAAAAATTACGCGTCAAAGATCTTGGAGTGGGGCTTGAAACGTCACTTGTGTCGTCAAAATGTACAATCATTATGACGTCACACGAGTTTTCGAAGCACTGTATCGTCTTCATTTTAAGTTTACGCGAAAAAAGAAAAAATACGTGTCCAATCATTTTTGGAAATCTATCTGACGGACTAATTAGTTTTTTTTTTGTACGATCCCTTATTGGCGCCAATTTACTATTTTTTTTTCTATAAAGGCAGCAAAGAACACAAAACAGTTTTTAATCTAATGCCAAACTCCTTGTCGCAAATATCGACCAATCAAATCTCGAGAATTTATTTGCACCAAAGAGTTTTGAATGTCGAATCTTAGCGCAAGGAGTTTGTGTAAACTGTAAGCATTGAAATAGAGACTGGATATATTTTTGTGTTCCAAATTCAAACACCAAAATAGTGAATAAAAACAAAACAGTGATTAAAAGACCTTTTTATTCACTGTTTTGCGAGAATAAAATAAGCTTTTTAGAGTAGGTATGGTATAAAAGTTTATTATTATTATTCCCTTTATTCGTAAGTATATTAACAAATTTCATACATTTTTAAATTTCCTATAAAAACAATAAAAAAACATTTTAAAATATTAATAAGTAATCCAGCCATAAAGCTTTAGATGCTATATCATGAATGATATCGATCGCAACATCACCTGTAGGCGTTCCGCACTCAGAGTAACACGTGCATGACCACATACGGCGCAGGCGCCGAGCCGAGCCTCTGACTCAATGATCTTATTTCCTTTTATCAACGAACGAGGTGGGTCTTGCCAGGCCCCTCCAGCACTAGACGTTGAATTATGCACCTTATTTTCAGAGTATTAAAATGCAAACGAAAACTTGCTAACTCGAGGTCGCCCAAGGAACCGTTTGATGTCTAGGTATGTTTATGCAACTTTTCACTTTATGATAGTCACAATAAAGTTCATTTTTAAATGTAACAAAACATCGTACTATGTTCTAAGTGCCCTAAAAGAACCTGAACATGTTCAAACTTGTCCAAATAACGTAACTAAAGTGTGAATCATAGAAATAATCTTGAACAACTCAATTAAGATAGTAGTGCGTATACAATGAGAATTAAATGATATCGGTGTTACCTGATCCTAAAGATAACACAGTTAGTTATCTTTAGGATCTGCAGATGCTCTAATTGAGATACAGAAATACAAAGTAAAATTAAACTACCAAATCGGATAGTGAAGAAGTGGATTCTTTTATTTTCCAATAATTATTGCGTCGATGAAAAAAAAAATTACCGTTGAATGCTTCAAGTTTTGGTAGAACTTTTATGTGAGACTTGATTCTCGAGAGAATTACAAAGGTTGTTTTATTTATTATCGTGTCGCCTGGTCCAAAACTTTGCCAATAAAAGCGCAGGAGTCAGACCGTATGTTATAAGCAAAGAAGACGGAGGCGGTGGGGTTTCGTTCAATCAAAGTAACTCCACGAGGTCGCTGCATCAATGCAGATGAGTGGCAACTCTTGGTGGAAGGTTAAAAGGTCGGAAGAAGACGCATTAGAAGGACATGAGGACTTTGGTGAGATTCTTCAGAAAGGTCAGTCACTCGACCGGTGTGCGTTTATGACCAGATGTGTGAATGTGGACGAGGCAGAAGAGTTCGTAGGGATCGTAGCACACTTGCTACGATCCCTACGAACTCTTCTGCCTCACAGACACAGAAGGCCACTGCCTTCTGTGGTTCCTGCCTACCCTTATGGCCAAAATGGCGTCAAAAATGATAAGGGGGATTTTCGGAATGATTTTACATTCGAGTTCAGTTTTCCACCCCGAGGTACTCTCTACGGTCTCAGGGGGGAAAAATGGAATAACTCAAAATGCCAAGGGGACTCTCTGGACATGTTTTACATCTGAGTCCAATTTTCCCCGCTGAGGGGGATTTTCTCAGGACTCTCAGGGGGGATTTGTGGAATAAGCCAGTTTATGTAAGGTCAATCTTGTATCTTTTTTTTTTTTTTTTGGGCGGTGGGAAATCATCAAATGACTCCTCGCGCTCGCCGGGAGTGTCAGACTTCTACTGACTAAAAACAACGCATGTTCCTTCTTAGCCCTTTGTGTCGAGGCCGCGGTATCTCTTTCGAATAACCTGCAGCCCCGACGTGGTATTACCTTAAAACAGGTTCTTTAATGAACTTCGTCACCAAGATTTTGCCAGTCATTGGCCCAATAACATAATTCAATCTAACTCCCAGCGTCTAACTCCTCATGCGACGTGACCACATGGCGTGCGGTCACGCACGTGGTCACACATTGGCGCCGGACGTCGGCGCCGGCGCATAGACGACGTCGTCTTGTATATCACCCGCCTTACTGGAGACAGACACCTGACTAACATGTAATTGGAACTGTCTTCTGTTTTCAGGGTTTTTCCTGTCTATCACCGCATCTTGTATAAGCTCTTATCAGGATTGAACAAAGGGATACACCCAAATTTCGCGTAATAGGGGCGAGCGGCGAGCCTATTGCCATCAAGCGGGCACAAATTCAAATTCGGTAGCTGCTACTGAAAATTCCCTGATGAAAAATAAGGAACTTATTGCCTCTCTGATGCAAAAACCTAATAAAACTTTGCTCTAATCAAATCTTTAAAAAAATATTTTGCCTGAATTCCTATCAAATACCTACTGCAGAAACCAGTGTTTGGTAAGAATTAGTATTCTATAACCCCTTTTTTTGGGGGTGGGAAATCATCAAATAACCCCTCCCGCTCTGGGCAGAGTGGAAGGGAGTGTCAGACTTCTACTGACTAAAAACCACCCATGTTCTTTCTTAGCCCTTGTGCCGAGGCTGCGGTATCGCTTTCGAACAACCCGCAGCCCCGACGGGGTACATTTAGTATTAGTACTGTTTTACCGACTTCTACTAATAACCTACACAAGAATAAAACGTGACATACCCACGAGACTAAACAGGACCTAAATATTGAACCTAACCTAGATGAAATACTTAGCATAACTTGACACAGGTCTAGAATTCCAGATGCTAATGTTCTCATAATCAATGCTAAGCAATTTTACAAGGCAAATAGCAGTAGTGTACTAGATCCTTATTAAGTAAGTTTAACGGGTATGTGCTAAATAAACACCAGTACACACGGCTACACATCAAGCTATACAAAATCAGTTAATCTTGGCCTCACTTTACTAGATCTTTTAGCACAATGAACGATCAGATTATACTGGTTTTGTATAGCTTGATGTGTAGCCGTGTGTACAAATGTAGATCTTACGTAGGATGGAACAACTGGTGATGGCGGGAAGAACTAGATAAAGCCAGCAAGCAAGCCACATAACAAAATAAACACACACGGTTCTAATGCTTATAATCATACATGAAAATATTGGAATGAATTTCTGAAGACTAATAAAGGCATAAGTCTTCAAATAATAGAACAAAAGAGCAACAGAAGCATTATATATTTTTTTTTTACTTCAATATAGCAGTAGATTACAACTTCCCTTAAATTTTGATAAAAAGTGGGAAAAAATTGGTTGTCTGTAAAGTCGGTAAACTCGGACGATAGTTTAACGTGACAACGGCATAACAAAACATTGATGAAAATAGATGCATTATATTTATTATCATTAATAAATATAATGATAATAGCGTACAATGAGCGTAACGGGACAATGGGCGTAACGGGACAATGAGTCATCCTTTTTCGTAGCCATGTCCGGCTAAAGAGTTTTCCAGAATGATGGAAACCAATCACCAGTTACTCCTTGAAAATCTAGACAGATATATTTAACAAAAGATAGATATAAAAAGGCTTTTAAAAGACAAGATGATACACGTCAGTCTTTACAAAATCATTTTAGACCATGACCCTTATTACAATATGTATTGAGGAAGTAGCTTTTTAAGATGAATACATATTTAAATTGACTGCCTGCTTTGAATACCTACAAACATGTAGGCAGTTAATACTTTATCTTTTTTTTTCTATAGGAAATGACATTTAATGAGGAAGCGTTATTAGGTATGTACGGTTTTTTTCACATTCTTATTCAATGTAGTTGCATGCAGGCTTAGGTTTTGTTTTATATTATAATCAATTGTTCTTTGCATATTCTCCATTCAATTCTTCAATTCTTCAATTCGCAATTCTTCATTTTGCATTCGACTGGCCTGTTGGTCTAGTGGTTAGTGACCCTAACTGCTATGCCGGAGGTCGTGGGTTCGATTCCCACCCAGGACAAATGTTTGTGTGATGAGCACGATCATTTGTTCTGTGTCTGGGTGTAATTTATCTATAATATGTATGTATTTAGAAATATATAAGTATGTTTATCAGTTGTCTAGTACCCATAACACAAGCTCTGCTTAGCTTGGGACTAGATGGCGTTGTGTGATAGTTGTGGAATATTATTATTATATTATTATATTCTTCTTTCTTGTTCATTCCCCTTTGGCTAGGATTTGGATTTCTTTGCCACCAAACCTGGAGAACCACTTCACCATCTTGTGGTCATGAAGAAGTGCGTTGACTTCTTTACCATCTAGTAAAGTTCTAAAAATAATCGTGATTCGTTCGTTTTAACTACAAATTTGTCGGTTTAACTACAATGTTCGTCGGTTTAACTACAAAAATGACGATTCCCGTGACCCAAGGTCTGGCTTCGCCGCTGTACAAGCTCCATATTTACGAACCTCGAAACAAACAGTAAACATGGTAAATATGTCATTTTCAGTGTTTGTAACAGTGGTATTGACCATGTCATTTTAAGAACTTCGCTCGTGGTGCGAAACGACGAACGACCCATATTTTAATCTTCATATTTGAATATTCTTTTGTTATGAACATGATTTCTTGCGATGTCCGTCATTCGATCAAATATATACGGAACTACTTATACTAGAATGCAAATTGCTTCTATTACTGTATGTAGAATAATATATATCACACATACATATATCCGTGTATCTCTATATATAATCATTCATGAGTGGTTGCACGAAAATATGTGTTAAAGATTACTACTGGTCACTCCTCACTTACGGTTTAGAATGCTTGGCACTCAGTGTATCCCGTTGCACCGGTATATTTCTCTATCAAATGTTTCAACAGCATCAAACGGATTTAAAATCTAATAGTAAAATCATTCTGCTTACAGTTTTAAAGGTATTTTTATGCGATTATTTTTTAGTTCTCACGATTCTTCTTCCGGAGTCTTGTGTATATCCATTAATCATCTAGATTTGATAAAGTTCCTACATATTATATTTGCATTGTAATTTGCCGTTGACTGCTTCGTTGTTCTAGTGATCGCAAGCGTGACTGCGGTGCAGGAGGTTCTGGGTTCAGTTCCCATGTTGGGCAAAGTGTTATTGTGTTTGTCCTTATGGAATTTCTCAGTAGCAGCCATGCACGGGCTCTGGGGTTGTACCCGGATGATGACAATAAACTTGCCCTCAAAGGTCTTGAACATAACCGGCGAAATGTAGGGTGTACTCGTTCTAATGGGCACTCCTCTGTCTACACCTTCGGGGATTACAGTCGTGCTGTTATTTTGTGTTAAATCAGAACTGACTTAAATAATCCCTGGCCATTACTTTCCATTTCGCATATGCAAATGTTTTATTTTGTCTGAATAGTTCATTGTGATCGTCTAGCCATCATATCACTAATCATGCTGCCACTGCTGTAATGTCAACTGGCCTATATTTAAGTATGTCAGCAGTAATAACATCGTCTCACAATAGAAACGGTAGTAAAGTTTTATTCACGGTTGTATTATTGCCATCATTTGCTATTAGAGATCAATCGCGGTCAATCGCAGAGAGATCTGTGGAGCTATTACGAATACAATTATTTAATTGGAGCAATTGGTATGATCTTTACGATCGATTGTTGTGGTACTTAAAGTCATCATCATCTCTATTTCAGCCCGGAATCACCCAATGTTGGTTATAGGCCTCCCCTATCTGCTGCCACTCTACTCTGTTCTATGCGCACCTCATCCATCATCTATATAAATAAAGAGAGAAGTCCTGACTGACTGATTGACTCATCAACGCCCAGCCCAAACCTTTGGACCTAGAAAGCTGAAATTTTGCACAGAGGTTCTCTTTATAATGTAGACAAGGAATAAGGAAGGATTTTTCAAAATTCAACCCCTAAGGGAGTTAAATAGGGATGAAAGTTTGTATGGAAAATCGACATTTTCACGCGGGCGAAGCCGCTGGCAAAAGCTAGTTACTAAGTAATTTCCCACAAATAATATTTTCTGCAAAGAATATCTAATATGTGATCGGAGTTTATCGAGTTCAACGACAGAATTCTGGGCGTTTATATCTGATTTTCCTTATATAAAACCATCCCAAACCCCTGAAGCTGTGGGTTAATAGCGTCGTTCGAGACGTAGCCTGTGGATAATAAGTTCAACTTATCATGTTGGGAATATGTATGGTTTTTGCGCACTTTTGAACGCGAGACGGGTTTTGTAACTTGTACATATAGATTAAAATGCTTACGTGGAGTATGAACTACCTAATTAGTCTCATAGTCGCAACTACTGCAGGGTATGAACTTCTGGTTTTAATTTTAAGCCTGCGTTTCCACATTGTATGAACGAGGATGCGAGCAAAGGATGAGTAGAATACTTACCAATAGGTAAGCTTCTCTTTCACATTCTGAGCTAAACTAGTTATATGATTGGTTAGTTTTATGCACATCTCTAATCGTCTAGTATTAAGTTTTTACATCACGCTAGACACAAACCTGCTTTTATTTGCGCTAATCTCCACGCAAATGTAACGTTCACAGTTCGCAGTTTAACGTTCTTGTAAATGACGTCCACGTACGCTTTTGCCTAATCCTTCTGAAATTACAGGCGTAATATTATGTTATGGGTTACAATTTCTTTTTCTAAAACAAACCATGACCTATCTAACAAAAACACTGCATATCTAAATAATAAACACCTCCAATGTTTTGACGAACCGGCGCCATTCGTTTCTCAAGCCAAGTTTCTTCAATTGTGTAGCATGGTGCTGTTAATGTCACCCGTGTTATGACGGGCGACACATCATGTCATAATGAATTGGTGTAAGGGTTCTGTCGCTGTGTCAGCGGGTTTTCTAGTAGCGGGAAGTTACGCATCATCTGGAAACTATTTTTTTTAAATTAAGTCTTCCTTCTACCCTGCCTGATGTCAGAGTTTTTATGATGCTCATGGGCCTTTTACGTGGCTTAACATGACGTCAAGTAATATCTCTCAGGCATGCTGGTTTCCTCATGACGTTTTCCTTTAGCGATAATTGCAAAATACGCAGGAATCCGAAAAATCGGAGTTCGAACTCGAGACCTATGACTTCACACTTGCAAAACGTGCTTCATCATCATCATCATCGTACACGGCCTGCCTTAGCCCACTGCCGGGTCTATAGGGCTCTCTTTGTTTGTGCAAATCTCCCTGATCCTGTGTAACCGGCATTCAAAGTCTTCCTACAACGTGTTACTTGTTCTGAAGTATTGATGTTCGGATTCGTTTACTGCAAGTATATTTTATGGTTCATACATTCCGTAGTCCCCGAACGCCTACATAAATTGTGGTCTATGATTAGGCCCTAACTTCCTTAGGGACTTTCTTATTACGTTCTTAGCTGATAATGACGACCAGTAGTGTGTGTGTTTGTCAGTATGTGTCAATTTTGTGTGTTTTCAGTTACATCACCCTCAATAGCTATCTCACTAACATTTATTTTGATCTCAGCTCCGCCTTTTACATGTTAATCACGCGCTGCCAGTCCGACCTGTCTCATATGCTATAAAAGCACACACTATCAGATACAGAAATCAGGACACAACCTTGACATAGTAAGCATAGACAAAAGATTATAAATCGATTTATCAACGACGGTCTGAAATCATTCAATGTGTTTTATCTAAACAGTTGACATTTTCATTGTCTGTGCTAAGTATATTGTACTCATGTGATTTGATCGTATCTCTATGCTCTATTTCTTTTTGGCATAGCTTTGACCGATAGCAGTACTTCCTTGGTATAGAATTTTCTAGAATCATTTTCGATTCTGTCTTTTGCATCGAAGAAAATCTTTGGAAGGAAACCAACTGCCTAGTCTTTTCCCCAATTTATTGACCACTGACTGACTACCTGTAACAACTGTTAAAGATCTACAAATGACAGCCGGAGGCTGGGGCCAACAGCTATGTATGCCTTTCGAATCCCGAAGAAAACTCTGTATGTAATTTTGGTAACCCATACACAGACCGACCTTGGCAAACTCACCTTAACCTTTCAAGGTTAAGGTGAGATTTACCCCTGGGGCTGTTATTTATTACTTAGCCACAACCTCTTTCAACCAACATGCTTGAAAATTTTAAATGCTCTAATTTTGAAGAGCTCGTGTCTTAATAAGAACTGCCACTCGGGTCGATCTTTAGGTAAAGCTGTACTTGCCTACGTCGGTCTGTGGATGGGTGACCGCCCGACATACCGAGTTTCCTCCGTGCCTCGGAAAGCACGTTAAGCTGTTGGTCCCGGCTGCCATTTAAATAGATCCTTGGCAGTCGTTACAGGTAGACAATGACCTGAAATTCTGACATCCAGTCTTACCAAAGGGTATCGTATTACCTAGTATTAACTGCAGGGTTGTGGGTTGTGGAGGTCTGATAGGCAGTCGCTCCATGTAATATACTGGTATTCAGCTGCATCCGATTAGACTGGAAGCCGACCCCAATATAGTTGGGAAAAGGCTGGGCAGATGATGATGCTTGAAAATTTTAAAAGATTCAATCCTTATAAGGCTCCCATAGCGGTTTCCAGCGCATTTTCTGTTACAGATAGAAGCGTGTGTCCCCAGCATCAGTGGGATCATACTTTTGTGACACTCACTACCAGTAACTACCACCAAAGATCGATTTATGGCAGCCGGGACCAGCAGTTTAACTTGCTTTCCGAGGCACGGAGGAAACTCGGTATGTCATTGGTGGTCAGCCATCCACGAACCATTCTAGGCATACTTGGCTTAACTAAAAGATCGACCCCACCGGCAGTTATTATTAAAACCACGAGCCCCTTTAATTAATTAATTCTGTCAAATTAATTTCACACGCTTTCAATTGCTTTAGAAATTCAATTTGAACAACTGAAAATTAATGGATAAATGAATAGAAACTTGAGATTCATCTCATCGCAGCTGCCAACGCGAAGTGAAGACTTCTCCAATATTGGAATCTGAAATGAAATTATACATTTCAAATACAGTATTCACAATCAGGAGAAAACCCGGTTTGAATTCGATTGGGACGATTCAATTTTAAATCCAATAACTTGGCTAGAAATTACATCATTTGAAGACTGCCTGGCAATTTCGCGCCAATACTATTGATCAATTCTTTGGAATATATTGTTTTTTTTTTCAAAAAACCGGAACTTATGAATAGCAAGTATTACAAAGTATGTTCTCTGCACGATCTTTGGTTTATTTTAACAATAATTTTCGTCATTACCCTTCTTTCTAAAATGTTAACCGTCCTAAGCTTGCATCATCGTTTTTAAATTAATTTATCTCTCATCATCATCATTCTCCTGCCCATATCTTAATTTATATGGGACCGGCGCAGCATGTCTTCTCTGAGACACCCTCTTTCTTGCCATATTGAGGACAATATGGCAAGAAAGAGGGTGTCTAACCCTAAAAGAGGGTGTCTAACCCTAAAGAGGGTGGTAACAAATAATAGACTGTGTGAAGGATCACACAGTCTATTATTCGTTTCTTTAGTAGTCTACTCTTAGTGCTCGTATAGCCATCATAATCAAAACTTTCTTTATCACATTTTCCTCCTTTAACCCTCTCATTGGTTATATTTTCACTCACTCCATTTAGCTATTCTTCACGTTTTGCAATAATGCTCATGTAATTTTCTTCCGTATCCATCAAAGTATTTTTCCTGAATACCTCAGGTGGATTAGGTAATCCCGTACTAATGGACTGAATTCCTGTAGCCACATGGGACGAAGAAACGGTCTTAAGTACTTGCCTAAGAGCCCATCTCCCCGATTACATTCCGTAGCCTTCTTCTATAATGTCCAAGAGTTCTCAAGGGAATTTCGACTTTGTGTTTTTTCCTCGTTTCATTCCCTTTCACCGTAATCGAAGCTCGATTACGCGATAGCTATCCATTGGACCACCACCGTAGTGTTCCGACATTTTGACGTTTACTATTATGTAAATTGATTGCTCCTAACTTCCTCGGAGATTTGTCATCATAATTTATCCATTTAGTGTTACGTGAGCGTTTGTCTGACTATGATTTATTTGCTGGAAAGCGTAGCGTTGAGCTTATTCGTAACTTTGTAATTGATATTTAATTGATTTGGTTCGATTAAATTGATAATTAAATTATATTCATAAAATATTTAAGGCTTAGTGTATCACTGACTTACCGGTGTCATATTGATTAAAATCAAGAATAAAGCGTTATAAAAACTGAATGACTGTCAAT
The DNA here is from genome assembly GCA_949316265.1 of Diarsia mendica. Lineage (NCBI taxonomy): Eukaryota > Metazoa > Arthropoda > Insecta > Lepidoptera > Noctuidae > Diarsia > Diarsia mendica. Next base: position 20,729,203 of record OX438904.1, on the reverse strand, counting down.
AGAATTGACCACGACCACGAGTTTTGGCCGAAGAAGCGACTTTTGGTCGTAAGCAGGAAGAAAGACGGCAAGTCATGATCTATGTTTAATTTAATGCACGGCCTTAGCCTTTGTGGCATTACGTGTTACTATTTTACGGGGTTATCTGTCACTATTTAGGGATCAGCAGTCAAGCACCTTTTCATATCATACGATAACCATAGAACAAATTATCTCCTGCACCATAAACAGCGTCACTTTAAGGTCGTTCATGTTCTTTACTACGTAGTATGTATGCGTAATCCCTACCAAGGTCAAGAACCTTAAATACTATCAGTCTGTTATTCTCATAAGTGGGTTAAAATATGCGGATGTAATGTGCTCGTTGATCTTTTAAGTGTTTCCTAAACAGTGTGTGATGATTTATGATGAACATATTGTTTTAAATCAAGGCTGTTCACTGTCTGTCTACATTTTACATACATTAATCTCGAAAACCGCTAGATAGTGCAACTTTATCTCCCATTTCACCCAAAGGTGCTTTAGTGAATTTATTGCTGACTTGGTATTCCAGTCTAAGTAAGAGACTGGTTCTATGATGAGAAGTTTTCCCCCTAAAAACTTTTGTCACAACGAGAAGGTCCCTTTTCACCCTTTTTAAAACTTGAAAGCAGGCGGGGTCCATTCTATTTTCATCATTTCAAAATTTAATATTCAAATGAACCCCGCCTGCTTTCAAGTTTTGTTTGATTTAAAATGTGCTTGTTTTTTGCTTTGACAGTTTTTTCAGTCGGGTTTTTTTAGTTTTTTAACTACTTTGTTTAATTAAGTCATGTACATTGGAAAATTGAGATTACCATTACCGTATCATCAGTTGATTTTTCCAAACTTCCAGTACGATCGGATTCAGCTACAACATTTCACTATATCCTTCTCAAACAAATTCAAGCGTGATGAAGTTAATATTGTAAGATTTGTACAATAGGACCATGACTTCGTAGTAAATGGTGGATGTCAAACGTGACAGTTTATAGGGCATACGTTACAGGATTTTGTCTAGTCTATTGTAGAAAATGTTTTATGGCCTTTTCTTTGATTTAAATTTAATGTCTTTTAAGTTAAAAACAATTCTCGTTTTTCTAACCGTTGTAAAGCGTTAACAACTTCTCACACTTCTGGATTTAAAAAATAAGTTACTTCAAAAGAAAAAGTAAAATCTACAATTTCCAGAAAATGACAGCTCCTTACCCAGAAGAAGCCTATTTACTCGCGACTTAAATATATTGGGGTTATGAACTCGGGAAAATCGACGCAGGCAGGGAGTTTCACTCCTTGGCAACGTCACGAGCACAAAATCATTATACGAGTTCGAAACAAAATCACTAATGTACTTACATTAGTGAATTAAACATTTGTCGACCGGTTTCCAAGACCCACTTACAAAACATAGCTTATCTAAAACTAAGCTAAACCATCAAAACTATATAACTACTCGTCAAGACAAAACTTCTGAATATAATTTAAACTTAAATCCACTTCATCTCAGCCTAAATCAAAAGCTCTTGAACTTTGTCGTTCAAACTTTCCTGATCAATATAGTTTCGACCTTTAATCAAGAGAATCGATATTTTTAATAAAAGGTTACTTTGTTATATTTTTGAAACAATTCGGAAGTGATCGGTGTATATCCGTATCGGAAAAAGGAGCAGTCCTTTAAAAAATATCAAAGGATTTTTACCAATTACTACCTGAATTTTTATAAAAACATTCACCTGTTTTACATAATATTATTAATTTATTACATGCACCTTGACTATCTTGCTTATTTTTAACAGTTGTCGAAGGTCCAACAACTGTAAAGTCTAAGAAAAGTCGTCGTCCTGCCACGTGGTTTACTGTTGTTGAATACGAAACAATCGGTAGTTCTTCATCAAAAATTAGCGAATCAGTAATTTTCGCGATTATATTATAAAGCTCCTGGGTAACTCTGGGTCTCTGAAACTCCAGGTCCTGCAATTTAAAATAGACTCTAACTTATATCTAGAAGGTCTAATAATATAATTAGATCTTCTAGATATTAGGCACCTGGATTGAAACCGTGTCCATTTACGGACCCATATACTTATTACACAGCATCTCTTCTTCTTCAAACTTCTCTAGTACTCGTCATCATACTCTTCTTAAAAAATACATCAAGAAAATTGCCACCACATAACGTATTGACATACATAGTATTACCTTGTTGCTTGCAATGCCATATTCACATGTATTCCGTACTTGCGATCAAGTCTTCGCCTTGACACTGTCACATCAAGGTACTTACCGTGCACGTATAACTGGATAAAACATTCACCGGGTTCTGATTATCATAAATTATTGTTGAATGTATGAGAGAGCAGGTGCTCAGTGGGAACAGCTCCTAAGTCGTAGCCTCACACGTCGTGGGTTAAGGGAAAATATCTAAAGGACTTGTCCCAGAACCAAAGAAATCGAAGACATTCACCAGCACGTACTGGATCTGCATCATCATCATCACCATTTTAGCCAAAAGACGTCCACTGCTGTCACATAAGCCTCCCCCAGGCTTCGCCACTTTGACCGGTCCCGTGCGTCTCGCATCCAGCGGGTCCCTGTAATCTTCACCAGGTCTGGACCTGCGTGGATTAATACAACTCCTCTCACGGAGAGAGACTTGTATTCTAGTATTGGGTGCTTCATAGGTGGTTTGTGATTCATCACCATTGCCTAGCCTTTCCCAAACTACGTTGGGGTCAGTTTCCAGTCTAACCGGATGCAGCTGAATACCGGTATTTAACATGGCGCGACTGCCTATCTGACCTCCACAACCCAGTTAGTACTGAGTAATAGGAGCAGCGGTGGCCCAGTGGTGGCGGCCCCGACTTACGAACAGTAGGTCGTGGGTTCGAACCCAGGCAGGCACATTACTTTGTGTAATTTATTTCATCACCGCTGCTCTCAAAACGGTGAAGGAAAACATCGTGAGGAAACCGGCATGTCTTAGAAACAAAAAATTCGAAGACATGTGACATCTACCAATCCGCATTGGGCCCGCGTGGTAGATTATAGCCCATTCCCTCTCAAAGAGAGGAGGCCTGTGTCCCAGCAGTGGGAACATTAATAGGCTGTTGATGAATACGATGGTTCTTGAAAAGACTGGTTGTCAATCTTTCGGGCCACTGACTAAATGCAACGACAGTCCAAGAACTACAAATGAGAAACGAGACCAACTTTTTAACGTACTTCCCGAGGGTCGGAGGAAACTCGGTATGTAATTGGTGGTCATCCATCCACAGACCAAGTTAAGCAAGCGCGGCTTAAATCTGGAGATTGATCCGTGCAGCTATTATAATCTTGCAACGAGCTCCCCTCTGAGGTAGCTTATAAATTTTAAAAGGATTTTAAAACTAATTACTTCTTTCACTTAATCTTAGACAAAACCCAAAGATATATGACCCTCCCAAAAACAGACAAATCAAATTAGAATCCTGTAACTTGACACATAAAATTACCAATTATCTTGTAAGTGCCTAATAAATTAAAAGTTAGGACCCAAATTAGCTCCTTTAATAGCTTGTTATGGTCTGAAGCGCACAAGTTATGGTGCTGGAAAATTTTCATTCATGCCGTTAATTTTAGTTTAGTTTAGCACTGAACTTGAAGACAGTCTACAACTACATAACTTTAGGTTATCTAAAATTGAGCTCGAACAGAGTTTCCAAAACTATTAAGAGATTATTTCTGAGATTAATACGGAATCAAAATGATCACTAAGGTATTCGAATCATCAATCATTACTAGCCTTTTCTCAACTTGAGATCAGCTTCCTATCTAACCAGCAGCAGATGATTGCCAATATTTTTTATGGAGCGACTGTCTGCCTGACCAAAACCCAGTTCTCAACACACCCATTCATCATCAGCCTATAATGTTTCCACTGCAGGGACTCAGGCCTCCTCTCTAGGAGAGGGATGGGCTATAATCCACCACGCGGGCCCAGTGCGGATTGGCAGATGTCACATGTCTTCGAATTTTTGGTTCTAAGACATGCCGGTTTCCACACACCCATTGGTAATACTGTATACCAGAAAGGGCGCAAAAGTTGTCCTGTTCATAATTCTGCTTGCTCTCAAGGAAAGACTATCCAACAAAAATATTCAAACATATTCTTCATTACTCTTAACATTGTACCTATAATCTATATTTCTGGCATTTATATGGGGGAAGAATTTGGTAGGTCATGTCCTACCAAATTCTTCCCCCATATAAAGAAATCGGCTTCATTGTTTACTATATTGGAGCAGGGGCAGTCACACAGTATCCGTTTGACGTTCGGTGACGTCAAGCACACCTGCCAATCTAATTCAAGATGGTGCCCACATGATTTCTGTATTATTAAACTAGGATTCGTAAATAGAGTCCATTTCATTTACCTTGAAGATATTTATCTAGGCAATGCATAAACAATCAAAGACTGAAAGTTTAGACTTCTTCTTCGTGTCTCTGGTACGACAATTTTTTTTATATTTTGTTATGCCAGAAATTTGCCACTTCCACCGCGTCATCGGTGGCAGCGTAAAGGTCGAATTGGCTGCATGCTCTTGGTGGAGAATATTCTGTGGCTATTAGACTTAAACTATTCTCTTCGTTTTACAAAAACCTGAAACTATTTACTGCACTAAACTAAACCAATATAAAACGATAAATAATTTATTGTATAGATAGCTTCTTTGACCATTCCTGTAACTGTACTTATGAGTATTCTAATAATTACTTCTTAATCTCAAATATTCTATGAATATCAAACTTCTAAATAATATTCTACGGCAAACTACAATGTAAGCTCCGGACATAACAATGAAATAATTTCCTGACCGTAAACAAGTCCATTGTAGTCAGCAAACGATTCAATGAACTGACGTCGAAACTGCAAAATAAACATCTCTATTTTTAGAAATACTGCAATGAACTCAACTTTGTATTAAATAATCCATTTTACTGCGCTTACATTTTTAGAAGCGCAGTATATATAATTATTGTGAAACATAATTAATTAGTTGACCAGACAATATGTGCCCACACAGACAAATTTCCACCATCACCGGATGACTAAGGTCATCGCTGGATGACTGCATCAGTGAGTGGATTTGAAGTGACTGGATTTTGAGCCTAGCATATTAGTTTGAAGTTTTTGTTCACGATACGCTAAGGAGATTCTACCAGATATATCACTTCGTCTACCAGATATATCCAGTCGGACAGACAGCGGGGAGTGACTTTGTTTTATAATATACTATGTAGTGATGATAGTGATGTTAATGCACCATACTGATTGAAAAGGAGTATTTTTAGTGTAGTCGAATTAGCAAAATGGTTGGACGGAATTCGTGTAGTTGTAATTTTTTGTGGAATCATTAGAAGACATGAATATAAGTTTCCTATAAGTTTGCACCATTCTTGTTATGTACGGAACATCGTTTAATATTAGGGTATTAACACAAGTCCCATTATTTTGAAATTTTATTAATAACTAATTGTGGTAAGTTTAGATATTTGTAGATACCCCTTTGGTGTATAAATACTTTTCACCAAAACAGTGTGAGGTGTATGAATAACTAATTAATTATTATTTTTAATTTGCGGCTCAAGGGAAATTCAGCCTGTTGGTGCAAACTCGTAATATGCTTTTTAAAGCATCATGAACACCCAGTTATTTTAGCACCCTTTTGCACCCCTAGGAAACCAGGATTTTACAATATTTGTAAATTGTACTTCGGGGCAAATTAGTGTAGTCATGGATTTTTTAATATGTAATGTATTCTAAGTATACTACATTCGCACCCCATAAAAATAAGAAATATATAGCCGGAAGTTTATACAGAGCTAGCGTACGATGTTTGTATATAATTTTATTGATGTCGACGGCGCAGACGCGGGCGGGCGGCGCGCGGCGGGAGGAGTGCTATGCGTTCGCGTTGCGTTTAGATCATTGTTTTTGTTGTGGCAAAAAGCGATCCGTGCGCTACGCAAAATAATTATCATTTCCTCTTATTTTAATAATTGTCAACGTTCCTAAACAAACATTTCAACAAGGCCCAAAAAAACTTATTTCGACTCTTGCATCCCTAGGTTTGGATTTCTCGATAATACTATGCGCGCGTAATAATTACGCGCGCATAGTATTATCGAGAAATCGAAAGCGTCAGGACCCCATGGACCAAAAGAGATATTTGATGTTTTGAAAATACCAAAATGTACTACCTTTTTTCTACTATTTGATACCTAACTTCAAATATTAAGTACCTCGACTCACGGCGAAAAAACACGTAAAGAAAGTGGTCAGACATTCTGACGTCAGGTTGTCTGCACCATTTTTTTTTTTCATAGTTCGAGACAACATAACGAATTTATCTCTTTGTAAATATGTACTACCTTTTTAGTACCTCAACATATGTTTTTTTTAATTTTTTTCCATTCCAGAAAAATGTTACGCAACAAACAAACTTTGAGCCGAGCACGACGGAGCCGGTCTCGGCTTCGTCGTTCGCGGCGTAAGTGTGGACGTACAACGAACCTACAATGATCACGGTCTTCGAACGTAGTCAAATCTCTTTGTGTTCGCCAAAAAACCGTCAATTTATTCCCCGTTTTGAAAAGGGTAGATGACAGCCCTGTCTGTCAAGTAGTCCCCGACTAACACGACGAAGGTAGGCCGGCACCCGGTGATACCGGAGCGATGTCGAGAGACACCGCCAAGACCACACCGCCCCGAGAGACCGCATCTCCCGTCGTGAGGGCTCTCACGCGCATGATGGCGTCCACCGTCGAGCGCCTCTTGCGGAAGCCGAACTGCTTATCCGCAAGATCCGGACCCATTCCCTCAAGGTGCTCGGCGAGGCGGTTTGCAATTACTTATAAAGAGCTTGCCCACCTCGTCGAGCTACACAATGGGCCGGTATGCGGACGGCGAGTCCGCAAGGCGCCCCGGCTTCTGGATGAGGACCAGCTTCCCCGTCTTAAAACGAAGCGGGAACTGGCCTCTTTCCATGCACGCGCTAAAGAGCCACTCCAGTCGGGGCCCAAGAGCCTCTGAGTCTGAGGCCAGGGTCCAGGCTTTGCCAGGCAAGCCATCGGGCCCGGAGCGGTAGTTTTGGCCTTAAACCTCCGTACCGCCACTCTCAGGTCTACCCTAGTCACCTCCGGAATGGCGTCATCGGTTTCCTGAACCGTCCGCTTCCGGCACCGCAGGTGGCGGAGCCATTAGTGGGGGACGATGCTCCTCTCGCGAAGGGAACAGAGCGCTCACCACGTCCTCCACGAGCTCAGGCCGGAGACTCTGCGTCAGCGGGGGTGTGCGGAGTTGATTCCGCACCGTCTTATAAGGGCGGACCCACGGATCTCTGTTGAGTCTCCAGCATCTCCTCGCGGGCCTGAGCCTTGGCCCACCGACGAGCCTCGAAGAGGGCGGTCTTCGCCGCTCTGTACCCTTCATATAGCTCCGCCTCGATGGCTTCCGCACTCGGAGGACGAATGCGGAGCCGGCGATGCCTGGCGTACCGGCGCCGCGCAGCCACATACTGCTGCCGCAGGTGCGACAGCTCTTGCGACCACCAGTACACGTGACGCCGGGCGCTTCCTGGCCGGACTCGGGGCATTGCTGCGTCGTATATCTCGGACATGGCCTCCTGTAACCAACCTGCCTCGGTGTTAACGTCGGCGTGCCTGACCGGTGATGACACCCAGGCCTGCACGATCGCGGCTTCCAGGAGGAACTTCCGGTCTAGCTGCTTCAGCGCCTAACGTGGACCACTCGGGGTCTGTGAGACCGGCGCGCTCGAGGACTGGGCAGCGACCTCAAACCGGATATACTGGTGGTCGGAATAGGTCTCCACCCCCTCCATAACGCGCTAGTCGACGACGCGTCGTAACAGAGCGGAGCTGGCGAACGAAATGTCCACCACCGACTCGCCCCGCATCCGCACACACGTGGTCACAGAAAAGTTGATGTTCGCCTGGAGGAGGCTTAGTGGGGCCATTAATGGCACTACATTTCAGCCCCCTCCGGGACCTCCTGTGGTATAACCGCAGTGGGAGTTGCGGTGGTGGCGGATTTAGCAGCGGCATCGGCGGCTGCGGCGTTGACGACGGTGGGGTTGGTGGCGGAGGGCCGTCCCTTCCCCCTGGCCTTGGCGGGTGGAGCGCAGGCCTTGCTCCCTGCCCGGTGCTCGGCCGGCTTCCCAGCCGCCGCACATGCATTGCAGTGAGGCGTGGCCACTGTGGCCAGGCAAGCCGCGGCCTTGTGACCGGGCTGACCGCAGCGGAAACATAATACGCTGCGGTCCACCTCCGAGATGCATCGGCAGCCTACGTGGTGCCCCACATGGCACCGGTAGCACCTCAAAGGTTTGGGCTCCAGAAGTTTCACCTGCGCCCTGGACTAGCCCACCTTCAGAGTGTGGCCCTCCGCAATTTTCTTTGCCGCCGTCACAGGGCAGCTAACCGTTACGGTCAGCATACCATCGCGGCCCGGGCGTAGGGTGCCCGCCTTGATCTGCTCGACAGAGCACCCCCCGGCCGCGGTGACGGCGGCTACCACCTCCTCCTCGGAGACCGAGTCGTCCAGACCCAGGATGCGCAGGGTTGCGCACTTAACTGGCCTGAACACTCGAACCTTGTCCGCATTTAGGGACGCTCTGAGCTTTTCAGCTAGAGCGTCTTTTTTTTTTGCGGTCGAGGCGCTCGATTCCGTGGGAATCTCTATCATACGAGCACCTGTCGTGGTGGCTCGAACTCGGAGGCCCCCGGCGATCCCGAGTTCTTCGAGATCCACCATCGTCTTTGCGTACCTATCCTATAATTCGTTTCCCTATATGTCAAATGAAAGAGCGTAAAAAATAAAACATTTTACTGTATGGCAATAAATGTGTGAATAATGAGGGAAAAAAGTTATTCATGCCTGCACTGATAACTTTTTTTCCCTCATTATTCACATACAGACGGGACGGGGTCTATACAAACCTGCCCATTGTTCTTTGAAAAAAATATACATATGTTAATTATTAACTTTATTGCTTATTCTGTAATTTAAAGCTGCGTCTACGCTATTCGAGCCTAGCACGAGCCAAACACAATTCGTCGTCTAGTGTGGACCGACTTACAAGCCTCGAACGAGCGCACTGCGAGCATTTCGTTCGTACTCGGCTGTGCTCCGAAAATTGACGGATTTTTGGCGAACACAAAGAGATTTGACTACGTTCGAAGACCGTGATCATTGTAGGTTCGTTGTACGTCCACACTTACGCCGCGAACGACGAAGCCGAGACCGGCTCCGTCGTGCTCGGCTCAAAGTTTGTTTGTTGCGTAACATTTTTCTGGAATGCCAAAAAAATTTAAAAAAGACATATGTTGAGGTACTAAAAAGGTAGTACATATTTACAAAGAGATAAATTCGTTATGTTGTCTCGAACTATGAAAAAAGAAATGGTCCAGACAACCTGACGTCAGAATGTCTGACCACTTTCTTTACGTGTTTTTTCGCCGTCAGTCGAGGTACTTAATATTTGAAGTTAGGTATCAAATAGTAGAAAAAAGGTAGGTAATTTGGCATTTTGGTATTTTCAAAACATCAAAAATCTCTTTTGGTCCAGGGGTCCTGACGCTTACGAGAAATCGGGGAACATACAGAAAAAAAAACAAAGATTGCGACGAATTGAGAACCTCCTTTTCGAAGTCGGTTAATAAATAAAGGACATGCTTGGAGGACACTGCCATTTTATTTTTCGTTTAAACACAAGCTGCTTTAGCATTAAAAATATAATCTTTAGGTGCGTCCACTATTACTTACTAACAGAGCATTCACAATTAGAAAGTACTCCTTCCTCGTAAAATACATCAAACAACGCGCATACGTGATGACGACGCTTATCTCTTCTTGTTAGTTTATTATTCCGTGTCGCGCGCTTGTCACTTCCATGGCGTATTTATTCAGTGGCAATTACTACAATACTAAAAAAATGTATGTTCCATATAAAAATGCCAATTTTTTAAAGGGTGCAAATTTAAAGGAGACCAAATTAATATGATTGTGATGATTTTCAAAACAATCAAAATTTCCCCCGAAGTACAGCGGCAGACATGCGTGAAAAACTAATTTCCATATGTCACACTAGGGTGCAAAATCAATAATGTATTTAGGTCAAAATGTCTAACCGTTTCCTCAGTTTACAAAACTACACAATTTCCCCCACAGCCGCAATGACCAAAAAACACTTTTTTTTAATTTTTATTTTTTTTCTGTTTCTGCGTTGGTCTGATTAAAATAAATAAAATGTTATAATGTAGACTGAGGTGTAATAAAGCGTATAAAAAATTACGCTGAGTACATCTGTGTTCTCTGGTTAGTTATGACTAATTAATAGTTTTCACCCCCTTCCGTAGGGGTGGTAAAAGCAATTTGTTTTGTATACTCGATCTTTAACTCATACAAATCCATCACAAACGTTTTTGCCTCTCCGGAGAATTTAATCCAATCTTTATTAAAAAATGGCCTAATTTGACTACACTATTTAGCCTCTTACAGGACTTATGATTTTGTCCCGTGCCGGTAACACAAATACCTTTTCCTTCTTTATTATATCCGTGGCTGGCGTGAATATGTTGATAAGTCTAAAACTGCAATTTGTCAGGACGGCCATTTAAAGGGTTTGACGTCTTCTGGTAAATCGGTAAATTAGTTTAACATAAATGTTGTAGTGGTTTTATAGGTTATTTTATGCCCTCTTTTCAATGATGACAGTAAATAATCGAAATTCCCCATAGATTGCATAATAATAGACTTGTCAATTCGTTCACCAACGACTTATCAACTTATGCACCGACTTATCCACTTATTCACAGCATTATCAACGTATTCACCAACAGTTATCAACTTATTCACCTACTTATTAAGGAGTATTAATAGGTAAACAATGTTATTTGAAAGAAAAACCCATTATTAGTATTGGAATAGCTTTTGCCCGTGGCTTCGCCCGCGTGAATGTCGGTTAAACTACAAAGATGACGATTTTCCATACAAACTTTCATCCCCTATTTTGACTAGGAATAAGGTTGAATTTCCAAAAAAAATCCTTATTCCTAGTCTACATTTTATAGGGAACCTCTGTGCCGAAAATCAGCATTCTAGGTCCAAGGGTTTGAGCTGGGCGTTGATGAGTCAGTCAGTAAGCCAGGACTGTTCTTTTAATTTAAATAGATAGATAGCAAACAGATAAAAATCAAAAAAAAAACTGGCCAAGTGCAAATCAGACTTGCATATGAAGAAGTCCAGACCATCGTAGTAGGGAAACCCCCTTAAATTTGTATTATTTCTTATTTTATCGGGGACAGAAATATTTATTTTGTGATAAGTTTGTTTTTCATATTGTTTGTATGAATGACAAAGTTATATTTGCGGTTTTTTAAATGTGCTATATATAAAAAACTACTTACTATATCTCGTTCAAACAAATTTTGTTTGAAAGTTATCATTGCGATCTATAGCATATATTTTTTATAGATTTTTCTCTTTCTTAGTTTAGAAGTTAGAGGGGGGACGACACTCATTTTACCCCTTTAGAAGTGTTTATCTTTCAAACGATTGAATTTGAGAAAAAATGATTTCAGAAACCTCAGTGTCATTTTTAAAGTCCTATCTTTAGATACCCCACACGAATAGATTTGATGAAAAAAGTTTTTTTTTGTTTCAGTTTCATGTATGGAGAGCCCCCCTTAATCTTGTATTCTTTTTTAGTTTTGTATAAAAATCCTATAGCGATTTAAAGACTTCATCTACATACCAAGTTTCAACTGTGTAGTCTTAATAGTTTCCGAATAAAGTGGCTGTGACATACGGACGGACATACATGACGAATCTTTAGGGGTTTTTTTTTAAATATTAAATGGGCTTACTCTTGACCTCAATCTCCGTTTTTTCCCATTTTACTACGGAACTCTAAAAATATTTGATTCGCTAAAATACACGTAAGTGTCCTACAAATTAAATTTCAAAAATTAAGCATTATAAAATTAATAAGATCCACAATTAGATGATTGTCTTTAGGTCAAGCCAAATCTCTTTTGCCAATCAGTGAAGAGAAATAGAACAAATTCAAATTTTAAAAATTAATAAAAATTGAGCAAAGTAAAATTAGTAAGAACCAATCAGTGAACAGAAAAAAAAAAAGATTTTATTGGACCTCAAAGTCTTCTTCGTCTAGGTTATCCTCGTCCAAATCTGGATCAGTAGATGCAGAGACATCACCGACAGTTTTTATATTTTTTTTCTATAAAACTCTTTAATAGAGTCGTCAATCAAGTCAATCATGTCCATCAAATCTTTTTTTTCTCTGCACTAATTGGCAAACTTATATATTGAAACACTGGAGTAATAAATCAATCAATAGATACACTCGAAAAAAAACGAAATCAATTTTATAAGCACCCGCACTTGTTCCCGGATCGCGCGCGCGTGGCTTCTGAACTCTGAATTGACGTTTGTTTACCAACAGACGAGCGAGGGATGTGCACGGTGTGCACCGATATAAGTTGTTCACTAAACATATTCATTTAGCTTTGACTTTTTTGTAACGGACTTATAGTGATAACTATATTTATTACATTTAGGGTTGAGAACTTCGTTGGTCGTAACTGGACATCTCATTATATCACAATTTAAACAGAAATACTTCGGTCGGCCATAACTTGTTAAGTCGATTTGTCAATTTAAAATTCGTGCCTATAGAAAACTCGTAAGTGTATAAGTTGAGATATCTTAAAACGAATATTCATTTGGGTACTGAGTATAAGTTGATATATCAACATATCAATGTTTGATCAGAAAAACATGAGAATGCATAATTGGACATGTGGACTTGTAAGTTTAGACACGTCAAAATGAGAGTTGTCAACTTACGACCAAGGTCGATTTCTCCAAAATGTATGGATATTTTGAGCTGTCGATTTTTTTCATATAAGATCCCAATGCCTAGGATGTATTAAGCCAATAAAAAAAAAAACATGGAAGTCGACTTATCAATGTATTCACGCCAGCCACGGATATTAAAACCTTTTTTTTTTTTTGGTGAGTGGAAAATCATCAAATGACCCCCCCGCTCTTGGGCAGAGCGAAGGGGAGTGTCAGACTTCTACTGACTAAAAACCGAACCCATGTTCCTTCTTTGCCCTTGCGCCGAGGCCACGTCATCTAGTACAAAAATCCGCGGCCCCGACGGGCATTATATTAAAACCCTTCTCTAAGCATCTGTGATTTTTACACATACTACAGTCACAATCACAACACTCACAACATAATAAAGACCAATCAAAGAGGTGTAAAATTCTTCACCCGGTACTAGTATCTACATACTATTTTGACATACATATACATACGTGCTTATGGAACCACGTTCGGTCCCACGTGTGATGAAACGTGGGACAAGCATGTACTCATGTGTTGTTTTGGTGAAGACATCTTTGTTAGTTTTGGCACTATTGACTGTAGCTTGGTGTATCTTAATGAAGCAATGATGAAGAATGTTAGCGATTGACGAATTGAGATGCACAATTGCGTAACATTTCAATGTGGACAATAAGGAATTTAGTGAGTATTAGGAAGAAAGAAACATTTACATGCACTATACGTGAGTCGTGACGCGTCAAAAATAAAGCACTCAAACCACAAACCACCATATTTATTTATTTAAAGTATTGACAAACAAAAAACGTCCGAAAAAGATAGTGGAGAGAAATCAAATCAGTTTAAAGAAACTATAGGAAACAATGATAACTTAAACATAAAGGTAGATAGACAAATAGCTTTACTTTTACGTAACAAAAATCTCTAGTTGCAACTGTTACCGATAGACTGAAAAATAAACAAACAAAATACTTTCAGATCATGTTCCTTAAATTACATCCGCCGCGATTATTGCACAACAAACTGCAGACAAAAATAAATAGGAAACAGTACCCGCTTTAACTCCGGAAACCAACAATAATTCACTACGTCAATTATAAAGGAAAGGCCCTCAGCGAGTGTATATCAAAGCCACTCCCGTGAACGGAGATATATTTCCAATTACGGTGCAAACACGGCTGTAGTGTAAACAGTATCTATATTTCCTGTTGCCTCGTTCACATCAGGCGATATAACTTGTGTGAATTTACTGGCTCAAAACTGTGAAGAAAAACATCGTGAGGAAACTGACATGTCCTATAACCAAAATTCGAAGACATAATGACATCAACCAACCTGCCGCATGATAGACAAGACACTCTCTTTCACAAAGAACAGGCCTGTGTTCCAGCAGTAGGAACATTATTGGCTGATTATGACAACCGTTAGTTGCATCGATCAATTTCTTTAATTGGCTACAAGCCTTTAACTTGCTTTGCATTATTTACCCAACCAACCAACCAACCAGTTCTCCTGTACCGATTTAGCTGAAATTTTTAACACAACTGTGGCTTGATCCTTGACTTACGTAATACGTTACTCTGTCAGTAGTACCTTGTAGGGTTATTTTATTACTCACTTTACTTGCATTACAGAACACGTGCTACGATTTGTATATGGTTTTTTACTTATCAGCTGAGACATTCAACGAAGCCGTCATCAATTTTTTACAACAAAATTACCCTCATGGCAGTCTCTGGAAATATTATGAGATTATTACCGTAATTATGTTACTAAAAATATACTTTAATGACTAGGGAACAAGCCTTCGGTTGAGGTTCGTTGTCACTAGTACCATTGACAGTTCCATGATGGAACTACTGCATGTTTTTTATTATCACTAGTTCCATTTAAGAAAAAACTGAAAATAGTGGTAGTGAATTTTTTATCATTAGTTCCATTTTATACGAATCTGAAAATAATGGAACTAATGTTGAATTTGTTATCATTAGTTCCATTATGAACGAATCTGAAAATAATGGAACTAATGTTGAATTTTTTATCATTAGTTCCATTATACAAGTATCTGAAAATAATGGAACTAGGTAATGTTAGATTTTATTATCAGTAGTTCCACATTATTATTTTAGGCACTTGTGAAAGGGGATAGAACCGATGTGGCATATCCACCTGGCCGCCATTTTCATTTTTTTTACGAAATTGCGGCTCACATTGAAAGTGGTATGTATGGATAAAGGACATATAGACGAACAAAAATGTCCAGTAACGTGGTACCTAAAGTGTCACGTTACCGAGATATTTGAAGGTAAAGATCGACAATTGAGTGCAAGGACAATCATTAAAAATAGACTTAGACTTTTTCGCCCGCGTGGTGGATTATAGCCCATCCCTCTCCTAGAGAGGAGGCCTGAGTCCCTGCAGTGGGAACATTATAGGCTGATGATGATTAATAATATTAAAATAATGAGAAGCGAGCGGTGTAACTAAGTACTTACTAATTATTACAAATACAAATACAAATAGCCTTTATTTCCGATAATATAAATACATTTTAACAATTTTTGTTGCATCGCTTCACATAATTTATTGTGCATGCTATAATTCATAATCACATTCAATATAATAATAAGTTCATTCCACAATATCCATTATTACAATGATCAATACTACTTATTACTATAGTAAATATTATGATGATTTTAACTAATTAATTTAAATTACATTGTACTAATCTCAATTTAATATAAATATTCTTAAATTATATAATACTATTAGATAATTCAACATTTAATTCATATAATCAGTTCATTTCACTATCAACTAATTTAAATTATATATTATACTAAATTCAATCACAGTTTGTTTTAACTATTCGAATATTACATTATTATTATTTGTTATAATTATTATATTTATAGCTATAATGATTATTTAACATAATTATATAATTCTGCTCACATGCTAAACTATCCATTTATCTACAACATGCTATGAATTTTAATTCTTAGAGGTACTATTTAATCCACGACATCGGTAACATTATTATCAGCTTGCCCTTTGGCATAGGCCTCCCCTAGAATTCCCCATACTTGCCTGTTTGCGGCTTTTCTTTGCCATGTTGTTGTGGCTAATTCTTTGATGTCATCTTCCCACCTTATTTTTTGACGACCCTTCCGCCTTTTTCCATCCCTAGGGTACCATACAGTAACATCTTTTGTCCATTTACTCCTCTTACTTCTTATCATATGGCCTGCCCATTTCCACTTAAGTTTTCTCACTGCATAAGGCTTGGCAACCCTAGCTCGAACAGTGAAGTCGCTTGTCAGTGGTCTCCGATAAGAATAATAGTAAACTCGTTAAAAAGTGAACAAAAGCAAGTTAAAAGTGTTAATAAATGAACTTAGAAACATTACAAGCAAGATAAATATAAAAAACAGTGTGAAATCTCAAAATTGGTACAAGAAAACAGTGATAAAACATCGTAAAAAACCTCATATCATCATCTGTCAAAGTGAAAAAATGAATGCCAACAAAACAGAAAAAACTCAGTGTTGCCAAACAAGTTAAATAACTTTGTACTACTCAAGTCAATATCAAGTGACAGATCTGTAAGGCAGCCAACATTCAGAGAAAAATTGCGTTCCATTCCACGAATTAACGAAACGTTGATTTTAAGCATACATTACGATGTCAGAAGAAATGTCAATAACCGAACTTTTTATTATGATGAAACTAGAAATGGAAAAACAAGCCACGTTGATAACAGAGAATTCAGAGAGGATTATGATGACAATAGATGAAAAAATGAAACCATTAATCCAAGAAAATGAAGAACTTAAATCAGAAATTAAATTGTTAAATGATAAAGTTAATTACTTAGAAAATGCGATGAAAAAAAATAATATTATAATACATGGATTCGAAGAAACTGAGCATACATATAGTGAACTTTTCAACAAAATTACAGCATTATTTAGAAAATTGGATGTAAAAATTGATGAGTACGACATAAACAAGTTATACAGAATTGGAAAACAAATAAATGGAAAAACGAGGCCTGTACTGATAACTCTCACAACACAAAGTAAGAAAATAGAGATTCTTAGGAATAAAAAGAAAATGCCCGAACCAACATACATCACTCAAGACTTCTCCAAAGAAACATTAGAAAAACGAAAGGTATTACAACAAGAGCTTAAAAGTGAAAGGGAAAAGGGACATGATGTATATATTAAGGGTAATAAAGTTGTAAGGAAATCTAAAGAAAACGAGAAAAGGAAAAGGGAGACCTCAGTATCACCTTCATCACATACTACACAGGTGAAAGATAGTAGTCATAAGAATATCCTAACTCCGGCAAAAATACAAAGAACCGATCCATTTGCATATATGAGGTCGAGATGTCACTCTGAGACAGAAACAATTAAACAAAAAAATACATAGGAATCACAAGACATCGGTAACTGGAATGAAACAACAACTTTATGCAAAACAAAATTAGTAAATAAATATCACCCCAACCCGGCTGGTCACCGTGGGGTAAGAGACCAAAACCCCCTAGTTTTACCCAAAGAGAAAAATACACAAGAACAAGAATCAATAAAACATAAAAGAAGCAGTATTAACATAGCAACAATCAACACTCGAACCTTAAGAACAGATGAATCATTACAAGAACTGGAATTTGCCTTAGACTCTATAAACTGGGACATTATTGGCCTTAGTGAAGTGAGGAGAATGGGCGAAAATATCGAGCAACATGACAAATACATATTTTATCATATAGGAAGCACTCCAGGTTTGCATGGTGTAGGGTTCCTTATAAAAAAATGCTACAGCCAATGCATACAGTCCTTTGTCGGAATCTCTGAGCGAATTGCACAGCTCAATATTAACTTGCCTGGATATGAATCCATATCTATAATCCAAATTTATGCACCTACAGAGATAGCAGCAAAGGACATAAAGGACTCATTCTACAAGGACCTAGAGAAAACACTTGAAAGTGCCCACAAATCAGTTTTCCTAATGGGGGACTTCAACGGGCAAATTGGCGAAAGACTTCCAAATGAGGATGGTATAATAGGTCAGTTTGGCACAGGAAAAAGAAACAATAATGGACAGAGACTCATGAACCTGGCGCAGGCACACAACTTTAAAATCCTAAATACCTTCTTCAAGAAAAACAAAAACAAAAAATGGACCTGGATATCGCCCAACGGAAAAGTAAAGAATGAGATAGACTTTATACTGTCAAATAAACCCCAATTTTTCAAGGATGTAGACACAGTTAATAAATTAAACTTCAACACCAACCACCGAATGGTAAGGGGAACAATATTTCAAAAAGCACCCAAGAAAAGAAGACAGTGCGCTAAGAATAGAACTCAATTAAATCAAATCCCTCTACCCATCCCGGAAAACTTGTTGACAACACTAAAGGACAAGACATCTGATTGTAACAAGATCAGAAACATACAGGAAAAATATGATCTACTGGAAAAAACAATACAAGAAATATCAATAAAGCTGTACACTTCAAAAGTCAAGAAAGATAAAATCGGGGTGGAAGCAAGACACCTTATGGAAATCAGAAAAACCCTTTTAGAAAACAAAAAACAAAATAGAAGACAAATAGCGCACTTGAGCAAACAAATAAATGAAAAAATCAGGACACACAGGAAACAAATAAGGAACAAAGCTATCCAATACCATATCGAAAAAACGGGAGGAATAAAAAAAGCCCTAAAAGAACTGAAAGAGAGCACACCCTGGATACCAGGCTTAAAAAATAAAACAACCGGGAAGAAAATAACTAAACGCCCCGAAATTACAGAAATAGCAACGGATTTCTATAGCAAGCTATACGATGACATTGACTATTCAAACACACACTACCTACGGGAAGACAATGAAGAGGCTATCCTTCCAATACTAAACACCGAAGTAAGGAAAGCCATACTGTCCCAGGGAAACTACAAGGCCCCCGGGGACGATGGCATAACAAACGAAATCCTGAAAGGCTGCCTAGACCATGTTACGGAGACCATTACAAATTTGTTTAACAATATTCTAACTGAGGAAACAATACCACAACAATGGACATCATCAACCATCATATTGCTCCATAAGAAAGGTGACAAAGAAGAAATAAACAACTACAGACCGATCAGCCTCATCTCCAATCTTTATAAAATATTTGCAAAGGTAATATTAAACAGAATTAGCTCAGTATTGGATGAAAATCAGCCAAGAGAACAAGCGGGATTCCGAAGCGATTTCTCAACAATGGACCATATTCATGTAGTAAAACAAATCATTCAAAAAAGCAATGAGTATGGAAAAAAGTATTATTTGGCATTTGTGGACTACAATAAGGCCTTCGACTCTCTCAAGCACTCACACATTTGGGAAATGCTGCGGGCACAAGGAGTGCACTCAAAGTATATTAGGTTAATAGAAAAGCTATACAAAGAGTCAACATCAAAGGTCCAGACAGAAAGGAAAGGACCAGTGTTTAAAATAAAAAAGGGAGTACGACAAGGAGACCCCCTTTCACCTAAATTGTTTTCCGCAGTACTGGAACACATATTTAGGAAAATTAATTGGGATACATTTGGGATAAATATAAACGGCGAGAAGCTTAACCACCTCAGATTCGCAGACGACCTGATTCTTCTCAACGAAAACCAAGAGGGCCTGGAAGTAATGCTCACTCAATTAGAAAAAGAAAGTAAGACTGTAGGGCTGACTATGAACCAAGACAAAACTAAAGTTATGACAAATCACGTTAGAACACCTATCCTTATAAATTCTAAGCAGATAGAGTATGTAGAAGAATACACATATTTAGGACAAACAATTGCACCGGAAAATCAGATGCAGAAGGAATTAAACATCAGAATAAGTAAGGCTTGGAAAAGATTCTGGTCGCTCAAAGAAATTATGAAGAACCCACACATACCTTTGAAAGACAAAACTACAGTATTCAACTCGTGCATACTACCATGTTTAACATATGGAGCACAAACTTGGGCCCTCACTAAGAAGCAGAGTAGGGCACTAAAAGTGTGTCAAAACAAAATGGAAAGAAGCATTTTAAACATCAAGCTACGGGACAAGATTAAACTCTCAAACATAAGAAGCAGGACAAAAGTTATACTAATTATTACAGGAATAATAATATGTATTTTGGATTCGCCGCCACCGGCTGTCGATACTCCGATCGCATTCGGTAACCTTCGTATATTTTCGTGCCGCATCGTATCCCACCCGTACTCATTGCATTTAGTCAGGTAATCTGTTGCCAGTCATTACCTAGGGTGTCATGACCACCCCGCCCTGGGCTGGGTCTAGGCTATCTGTGATCATTTTTCTGACCTCTTTGATTAAAGCCGCCTTTTGACTATGGCATGTAATATATATTACATCTCGCTATTGCTGTTCACACTTAGACCGAGAGATGGTGACACAAAATATTAGGTCATTTGTACCAGGTATGACGGTGCTTCAGGGGTCTAATTACATTACATTAATTCTAGGGGTCTAATTTCATTAAATTACAAAAATGTCTTCTATCCATACATACCACTTTCAACGTGGGCCGCGATTTCGAAAAAATATCAAAATGGCGGCCAGGTTGATATGCCACATCGGTTCTATCCCCTTTCACAAGTGCCTAAAATAATAATGTGCAACTACTGATAATAAAATCCAACATTACCTAGTTCCATTATTTTCAGATACTTTTAAAATGGAACTAATGATAAAAAATTCAACATTAGTTCCATTATTTTCAGATTCGTTCATAATGGAACTAATGATAACAAATTCAACATTAGTTCCATTATTTTCAGATTCGTTTATAATGGAACTAATGATAAAAAATTCAACATTAGTTCCACTATTTTCAGTTTTTTTTTTTATATGGAACTAGTGATAATAAAAAACATGCAGTAGTTCCATCATGGAACTGTCAATGGTACTAGTGACAACGAATCTCGGTTGAAGCTAGTTCAAGGTTAATATCCAGTCAATCTGCATTTAATTTAGTACTTTGGTCACATTTGCCCTTTCAAATAACAATTTTATTTTAAGCTTCGTAGGTGCAAAGTTTATTTTATCTCTTGCAGTTATTTTATGAAACTGCGTCGTTGGTATACAGATCGCATGTGCTACAATTAAGGCGAGGTTGCAGTACTTTGTTTTTATGTACGCACGACCTCGCCCCCCGCCCTGCCACGCGAGCGATATAATGCCCAAATTTTGACTGTTTTTTGCTTCTTGGAGAAAAACTATAAAGAAATTATACAATCTGTTTTCACCATTTACTTCAGAATAAAAAGTTCTATCTGCTGATATAACTTTCATATAAATTCATGATGAAATGTCTTAGCAGTACACGTTTGAAATTGTGATTTAGAGTCATCTATATATATAAAAGAAAGTCGTGTTAGTTACACCATTTATAACTCAAGAACGGCTGGCCGGATTTAGATGAAAATTGGTAGGGAGGTAGTTAAGAACCAGGAGAAGGACATAGGATACTTTTTTTTTTTTTTTATTTTTTTTTTTTAGGTAGGGTAGTAGGTAGGTAGGTAGTAGGTAGGTAGGGTAGTAGGTAGGTAGGGTAGTAGGTAGGTAGGGTAGTAGGTAGGTAGGGTAGTAGGTAGGTAGGTAGGGTAGTAGGTAGGTAGGGTAGTAGGTAGGGTAGTAGGTAGGTAGGTAGGGTAGTAGGTAGGGTAGTAGGTAGGGTAGTAGGTAGGGTAGTAGGTAGGGTAGTAGGTAGGGTAGTAGGTAGGGTAGTAGGTAGGGTAGTAGGTAGGGTAGTAGGTAGGGTAGTAGGTAGGGTAGTAGGTAGGGTAGTAGGTAGGGTAGTAGGTAGGGTAGTAGGTTGGGTAGTAGGTAGGGTAGTAGGTTGGGTAGTAGGTAGGAATAATCTATATTATGTGACGCAGACGAAGTTGCGCGGGTCAGCTAGTGTTTGATAAAAAAAGTATCGAGCCGATCATTCTAAATCGCGTTTCTATCTTTACGATTTACTAGAGAGTATGTTCAATTTTTATGTAATGATTTTTATTTATTAAAAAACTTGTATTTAGTTCGTTTTTGACAGGTTCAAAAATCTTAAAATTACTGCAACCCCGCCTTAAGCATGATGTCCTAGGTTCGATTCCCACGTCGGGAAGTTTTATTAGGGTCTTTCTTAGTAGAAGCCAAAGTTGGTTGACGCCAATAATACGCTCCCCTGGAACGTTGAACTTAGCATTCCGATAAAGTATCTGCCTGTTTGTGTACGTGAATTAATTTTTTTGTGAACGCACCCACGTAACAGGGAAAGTTCCTAGTAGGTACAGGGTAACTAAAAAAATTAAAATGTGAATGTTTCCTCTGCTTAAACTTTTGGGAATTGCAGACGTAATGTTAAGTATGAAGAAATAAACAACAGCGACATATTTCATCGTCCAATAAACGAATCAATTGGAAACAGTGCGTTGAATATTTATCGCATACTGAATTGCCGATTTTATAGTCATTATAAGGAAACAGATAATTTGCTATGAAGCGTGAAGAGTTTTATGGGCAGTTTATAAATGCTTAAGTATTTGATCATTGCAATATCTACCTAAAGTATTATTGCTTAACATAACATTTAGTTATTGTGCGGCAATTTTGGCCCACTCCTTACATACTCTTTATTCTTCTGCTTAGTCCACGTTCATACATCTTGTCACAGACGTCGTTGGTTCACTCCAGAACTTTCAGAAGAATATCTCTTATAAGGTCAGAGCATGCCCTTCTAGACATCCCAGCGGTTTCACAAAGAAAAGAAATACCTATTCGGGGTCGCTCTCCAGTCTAACCGGATGCAGCTGAATCATCATCATCATCAGCCTATAATTGTTCCCACTGCAGGGACTCAGGCCTCCTCTCCAGGAGAGGGATGGGCTATAATCCACCACGCGGGCCCAGTGCGGATTGGTAGATGTCACATGTCTTCGAATTTTTGGTTCTAAGTCATGCCGGTTTCCTCACGATGTTTTCGTTCACCGTTTTGAGAGCAGTGGTGATGAAAATAAATTACACAAAGTAATGCGCCTGCCTGGGTTCGAACCCACGACCAACTGTTCGTAAGTCGGGGCCGCCACCACTGTGCCACCACTGCTCTTGCAGCTGAATGAATACCTGTATTTACATGGAGCGACTGCCTATCTGACCTGTAACGGCTGTAAGATTAAATAAGATGCACAAATTACTGTCGATACAAAAGTAACTAATGCAGAAGATAAAACCAAGTTAAAAGGCCCTTGTCACACTAAACTGCACTTAAGGCGGGGTTGCAGTAATTTTAAGATTTTTGAACCTATAAAAATCGAACTAAATACGAGTTTTTTAATAAATAAAAATCATTACATAAAAATTGAACATACTATCTAATAAATCGTAAAGATAGAAACGCGATTTACAATGATCGGCTCGATACTTTTTTTTATCAAACATGACTCTAAATCACAATTTCAAACGTGTACTGCTAAGACATTTCATCATGAATTTATATAAAAGTTATATCAATAGATAGAACTTTTTATTTTGAAGTAAATGTTGAAAACATATTGTATAATTTCTTTATAGTTTTTCTCCAAGAAGCAAAAAACAGTCAAAATTTAGGCATTATATCGCTCGCGCGGCAGGGCGGGGGGCGAGGTCGTGCGTACATAAAATCAAAGTACTGCAACCTCGCCTTAAGTATCGATTCCACAATACCCTTACAACATATGGACCACTTTCTACCACCGCCATTATGATTGCTAAACGCTAACAAAGTCCCGTGGGCGATGTTCTAGAAATTTCGATGTAAGACGGACTGAGCAATCACATCAAACTGTAATACGATCCATCATTGACACTCCACTCATTCACTAGAATTGGTACATTGACACAAAACCACTAAACGAAATGGTTTAATAGTAGAATAGTCGTGAAAATGTTTTTCAAAGAGCAAACGTGAAGTTTTTTACTGTTTATTCTCCAAGGAAACCCGAACCATCCCTCTATGTTTGGACGTTTCATAAGTGCCCATGTAGGTTTATGAGAAATTAAGTAATTTGAAAGGAAACAAAACAATATTTAATGACTACTAATAGAGTAACAAAGGAAAAACTGTCCTTCATGTGTCTCAGAGACATCACACACGTTACACTGAAACTACGATTTGCGATTTCGTTGGCGTTGCTCGCCTATCGTATTATAATTACTAGTTTATATTATCCCACTGTATAGGCAAAGGCGTCTCTCCATGCCTTTTAACTGACACGATTCTGCTACTTTTTCCAATTCTCAAGGATGACATCTCGTTTGTCCTGCCATCTCTTCCGTCGCCCCGTATCACAGTTTCGGGGCAACAATCCTCAACTTTACAAGCCCACAGCTTATTCTGCCTATCGTCAGTCAATTTAAATATTCTTGGCAGTAAAGCCTACGCAGTCAATATCATTCCCACCGCTGGAACACAGGTCTCCTTTCAGTGCATTATGGCCTATTCCACTGCAGGTTTATTCATTACATTTCTTTCATATGTTGAATCCATATCCACGATGATTCCTTTTAGCGTTTAGAGAGATTAAACTCTAAATGCGATCCATCATTTACTTGAATTGACAGCTGTAGGTACATTGATATATTACCTGTAAAGTTATAGACGATTAATTAATACCCGTATTGGGATAACGATTGCATTTAAGTGTTCTTCATTGGTAACTTTATACTGATTTGTAGAAGATGTTATTTATTGTTGTGAAATATAGTTAACGATGATTGACCTCCCTCAGAATATTAGGACGGTAAACAGTCGGTTCATTTTCAAAATAAAAGCTCGTGAACACATTCACAAGAAGTTAGCAGATTCGTCTCAAAATTAAGTTGTTAAAGTTTTCCTTGCCTATCTTTCAAAACTTTATATATTTTATGTATGTATATATGTATGTATTTATTCTTATAATTTAGGTATATAGCTTTTCTATTAGGTTTTTTTTTCTGTTTTGCACCTACTATGTATTGTCTCTGCATCACCCTAAGGTAGACTGGTAGAAAATGCCCAAGGCATTAAGTCCGCCTTTGTACGATTTTGTTGTGCATAAAGTTTAATAAATAAATAAATAAATAAATTTAAATCAATAGCGTCTCTTTAAATTTTGCTAAGTTGGTATTGGTTTGTTGTAGTGCACATCACCCATCCCCACTTTCATAGTTACCTATTTACTTGAGTTCAATCAATCCAACCACTCGTCATCTCACTTCTTCAGCCTGTCTTAGTTATATCAGCTTTCTCATTATCTATCATTAATAGTTATCGGTACTTACATCATTTTTATGGCCTGCTTTTCATTAAGTCAGTGTATCTTTCTACCTCTTAAAATACAGGTTTACCCTAGCTTAAGAGGTAGAGTATTAATATTGTACAGAATTTTTGCAACATAAACTATTAATGTATTTTTAATACAGTTGCTCAAAAAGTGGCGTATTGCAGGGACGTATAGCGTTCGGGATGTGGGCTATTACGTACTCGTGCTTTTTCTTTACCATTCCCGAACACGTGCGTTCTCTTTCCCAACTGTCAAAATAATGTCCATTAAAAAAAAACAACCACGAAGTTTTTACAAAAAAAAAATCATAGAAGTTTTATGATTTTATGATTCATGCAAATATTTCTAAAGAAGCTACTAATTTGTTTCAATATCAGATTTAATTATTTGATTCAATGAGGTAAAGGTTTCATTCCATTTTATCTCATTAAATTTCATTTTCATTTCATATCAATAAAAAAATCTCCTGATGACTTGGCTGTATGGGCATAGTTCACTTTGCCTACCCAGAATGGGTGAAGAAAACAAAAAAAAACTCTGCTTATATTCTTTTACGGTTGGCACCATTTTCAAAAATGTTCTTTGCGAGTTTAATTACGGTTTTATTATTTTATTAAATTGCTTCATTTTTTTCGCAACTGTATTAAAAATAGTTGTTCAGTACACGTGCGGAACCGTCATTGCAACTTGTTCCGACTGTCAACCCTCGCCGTCGGCAGTGCCTAGGCTCGGGTAGACATTTGACGGAACTCTTTGCAATGACAGGCTTTCCGCACTTATAATGAAATATACTATTCTAGTCGAAATAGCAAACTGTATTTCAAACTCTGTATGTTTTTTTGATAAATAAAGATTATTATTATTATTATCTCAAAGCGAAGTGTTCTAAGTGCAGTTTACTAAACAGTTTCGGAACATATGGCTTACTTTCTCCTGCATTGCACAGCAGTCATTGCCAAACAATGTCCCAGGGACCGTGGGCGATGTTCACTCGACGATCTCATTTGCATAAACTGCATTTAGTATACAATGCTGCTGCTTTGACTTTTAAAGGCATTGGATAAAATATATAAACGAAACAACTTTCAATGTTCATCAAGAGACTGCCGGCACCACCGGTTATCGTGCTGTCTGAAGTAGAGGTGGTCTCCAAATGTAATGAATGGTCACCGATCCACGAACTGACATCGGGAAACTTAGCTTAACCTTCGATCAACCCCATGCTGCTGTTATTATGTCGCCCCGAGCCCCACCTACGATTACCAACGAATCCACCTAAAAAAAATTCATTGTTCGCTATTGTGATTTAATATTTTCTTTTTTAACGCTTTCCATAAATAAAGGAATCCTGATACACGCAAACCATAGGCAACGCTTTCATCTTACACAAAAAGCTTTTGAAAACTTCTTACGAAACTCAGCCGGAATATTGGGGGAAGCCTATTGTTCGCAACAATACCTTACAACATACTTCCACAACCATACGGCCTTATAAAAAAAAATCTTTTGAACATTATTTCGTAAACGCGAAAACCTTTCCCTAATACACTGACTGAAGCCTGAAAAACAAAAATGGAGAATTATTTTTCATTTCGCAATGTGAAAATAGCCAGGTATTTTGTTTCTATATTTGTCTGTTGACGTCATTGGGGCAGGACTTTTTATAATCATGGTTTGGGTAATTGCTAATTCCCCCTGTTCTTGTTTCCCTCCCGAAAATAATTCGGTTTTATAATTTCGTATTTTTTTTTCAAATTAGATCGTGTGAGCACAGTAAAAACAAACAAAAAAGTAGGTACCAGAAAAACGTTTAGAATTATACCAGCTTATCAGATTTTAATCCTACTAATATTATAAATGCGAAAGTTTGTGAGGATGAATGGATGGATGTTTGTTACTCTTTCACACAAAAACTAATACTGAACGGATTTGGATATTTGGTACACAGTTAGTTTATAACCTGGATTAACACATAAGATAGTTTTTATCCCGATTTCATCTTCTTGTGGGATAATTTTCGAGTCGTAGCGGGCGAAGCCGCTGGCAACAGCTACTATTTAGTAAGAATGATGAGTAGACCAGGTACAAAATGTGTCAACTTGTAAGAAGCTGTGTAAAAATGTGTGCATTATACTTTGATTTCAGGTGCAATCGATAATAATTAATGTAGGTGCTTGTGTAGTTATACAATATCGTTATAATAACTTTCGGGGGGGCATAAGAGCGGGGGAAATCAGCACTAACCCGGTGGTTTATGGTCGCTAGTCGTTATTAGTTTATACTGTCGTGAATAATAGCGAAAGCGCGGCTTTTACCCAACCCACGGCAGGAACTAGTTTCCTAACAGAAACTTTTTGCGTGGGACGTTTTCACAAGCTGCTTTGATAAAGATTAGCTTTGCACGAGGAATTTATGAAGCTTACTTTAATATTAATAGGCTCGCTCTGTATAACATGGGGCTTGAACATAACTGTAGAAATGTGGGTGTACTGATGGGAACACCTCTGCCTCACCCTTCAGGGATTACAGGCGTGATGGTAATATGTTATGTGTGTTTAGTATTATACAAAGCTTTTGTTGTTTGACGTTATGGTTTTAGTTGTAAGCGTTTCTGATCAAAGAATTTATCTTGGTATGCCAGATAATGAGAGCAGTGGTGTCCCAGTGGTGGCGGCTCCGACTTACCAACAGTTGGTCGTGGGTTCGAACCCAGGCAGGGGCATTACTTTGTGTAATTTATTTCATCACCACTGCTCTCAAAACGGTGAAGGAAAACATCGTGAGGAAACCGGCATGTCTTAGAACCAAAAATTTGAAGATATATGTGACATCTAAGTACCAATCCGCACTGGGCCCGCGTGGTAGATTATAGCCCATCCCTATCCTAGAAAGGAGGCCTGAGTCCCTGCAGTGGGAACAATTATAGGCTGATGATGATGCCAGATAATTATAAGTACTTAATTTAAATTCCATACCAATGGTATAAATGTGAAAGTCTGTTTGGCCTTGGCAGACGGATTAGGTTGGCACATAGGATGTTTTTTTATCCCGGAAATATTTTACCATAGGATAGTTTTCCCGAGCGAATCTGCTGACTAGAGCTAGTCCTAAATATATGTTACTGAAATAAATTAAAAAAGATACAAATATCAAATCGTGTCGAATTTCCAATAACGTACTATACAGTAAGTTAAATAAAAACAATTACAACTTTGGCATTTATCCAAATTACTCACTTTTCAAGAATTCTGGCGTCTTGCACGTTACAGTCGAGTGGGTGTATCGGACGCATGCTACTTAAATACATTGATTTTTCACTTAGGTAACTTTTTATTTCACCAACCCGCGATGAACCTCCAACGTAGGAAATGTTATATTGTTTTACGGAACGGAGATTAAGGCTGCCTGTCCAGGCCGCGGATTTTTGTACTAGATGACGTGGCCTCGGGCAAGGGCAAAGAAGGAACATACTCCCCTTCGCTCTGCCCAACAGCGGGGGGGGGGGGGGGGGTCATTCGATGATTTTCCACCCACCAAATAAAAAAAAAAGGCTTTCTGTCCACTGAAGCGGAGCGAGGCTGCGGAGCGAAGAAGCAGAGAAATATTGACCAATAGGATTTCATAAAATCTGCCCTCTGTTCCAGTGTGCCCGCAGCCCCGACAAGATTAGCTTTAGCCTTACACTTGAAACTCATGTGAGGATAGTAGCGGACGAACGAAATATTTTTAAACCAGCGCTTGGTAGATAAATAGATCTGTTTCTGTCTGCAATGTCAAGTATTAATGTCAATGATCGTGTTGTCCGTTGGATTTTCAGGGCTGAACATAATGCTCATAGAAAAATATAAGTTTTGACAGTTTTACTATTATTCTTATTTACAAACAATCACAATATGTGACAGATATAGAGCAGCGGTGGCCCAGAGGTGTCGGCCCCGACTTACGAACAGTAGGTCGTGGGTTCGAACCCAGGCAGGCGGCTTACTTTGTGTAATTTATTTCATCACCGCTGCTCTCAAAACGGTGAAGGAAAACATCGTGAGGAAACCGGCATGTCTTAGAACCAAAAAATTCGATGACATGTGACATCTACCAACCCGCACTGGGCCCGCGTGGTAGATTATAGCCCATCCCTCTCCTAGAGAGGAGGCTTGAGTCCCTGCAGTGGGAACATTATAGGCTGATGATGATGACAATATGTGACATCACGTCTGTTATACCCGAAGGATAATGCAATGGTGTACCCAATTGTAGTAGGTACACCCACATTCCGCTAGCGCTGTTTAAGTTCCACCCATGTAATAGACGGTGACCCTATTTCCATCAACCGGGTACAAATCCAGACTTCGTGGCTGCTACTCAAAAACTTCTTGTTGAAAAACCTAAAAACACTGCCCGATCCGTGGATCGGACCCATGACCATGAGATCAGGGGTCCGATTCCCGTGTTTGGCATCCATTTATCCAAAGCGATAACATACGGAAGGAACAACATTAAAAGATACATAATCAAGTATCAACAGGGAAAAAATATATAGCGTGCCAAATATTCGTCCGCATCGCTGTCAACGGGAAAAGTGGGCAAAATACTGACCGGTGACCACTAATAATATAATAATGTCGATAACCTAAATGCTTATGAAAATAAAACATTTAGTCATTACCTTTCTAATATTATTTCAGCTGAACACAATGTTTGTTTCGGAAAACAAAGTTTTTTGACTGAGGTCACGACAAAGTTTTTGTTAGAAACTATTCAATATTAATAAATAAATAATTACTTTTGACGTAGCTATCTCTATGTTTGTTATCCTACTCGAATGTGACTAACAATAAATAACAACTTATACGAAAGTTAGTATGTACGATTGTACGTCAAATGAATTTACTTTGCGTCATACGTATTGCTTACCTGACTGGGTACATTTTATTTTATGACCATTCTGGGAACTCGACGGTTTTGCTTGGAAGCGGTGTGCATAGATTATGGTTAAAACTTATCTTGCCCAAATATACAGACAAATGATGTTTATTACAAAAGACAGCTGTCTGTGTATGCGTTTAATGTTCATGTTCTTAAAACGTCAACCTTTTTGAAGAGTACATTATAATAGGGTCTTTCGTAATATAGGATTTATCGGACAGGAAAAAATAAGACAATAGGTAATAGAATAAAATTCATTTATATTTGCGGCGTCGCTATAATGTATTACATACAAAGCTCGCGAAACCCAATGTTTTTTTTTGTGTTAATCGCCTTGTTTTTTTGCATTTTATTACTATCCCAAAATATCGGCAGACGGTTTAATTGTTCTACGTCATTACTCACGCCCCTAAATTGTGCACGTAACCACAATAACAGTTGGTGAAATCGTAAATCTTTCTCTGACCTCCAAAGAAAAACGGGTATTGTGTTAAAAGTGAGCTTTATTAATCTTTTAATACTAAATTATACATATAACATACAGACCACGTAGGAGATGGCGGGACGAACTGGATGTCTTCCTTGAGAATTGGAAAGAAGTTGCACAGAATCGCGACCGTTGGAAGGAATGGAGGGAGGCCTTTGCTCAGCAGTGGGACAATATGGGCTAGCTATAATAATAACAAACATAACATCACACCTGTAATCCCCGAAGATTTGGCAGAGGTACCTAATAGCACACCCACATTTCACCAGCTATGTTTAAGTTCCTTGTAATAGGGGGCGCGCCTATTGCCATCAACCGGGCATAAATTCATGACTACTACTGAGAAAACCCAGTAACACTTTATCGAACCCAGGACCTCGTGTTCATCAGTCGCGCTTGCGACCACTTGCCCGACGAGGTAGTCTAAATAAAATAAAATAATAATAAAAAAATTATTCAAAATTAAAATTGCTAAATTACAATATATAAATCTTAGAAATAACATAAGTACCTACTGTGTATTTTTATCACATAAAAACTGCAATACAATTTTTTTCTGTTTATTTAGTAATAAAAAACCTGTATTTTCTTAAAGACTGCCTATACTAGTGTTTGTTTTTGCGTTGTGACTTGTGCTGTGTATGTTTTAAACAACATCGAACAATCTAATACAATTATTGGCACGGACTAAAGTTAAGATAAGAGTTCTAATCAAATACCGATATGTAGTCTAAATATTTTATTAGAACTTTTAGAACGTAAAGTCAACAAACTTTTAGATTCGAAAATATTGATTTCTTGACGGTTGAGGAAGCTGTTTTTTATTTTATTTTCGCCAACTATGTCGTTGTGGACACAGCATTTTTGAATTCACACTATTACGAAATAGGTCTTATCTTAAAGGAGAAACTGTTGATTCACGAGAAAGAGTTTGAAGTTTCCTGCATGTATACATATATATTAGACGTTAAACAGACGAGCAGCACTTTGCTGTCAAGTCAACAGAGCCAACTTCAGCTGTCGACTGAAGGAGAAGGAACTCGGTCGACGTTTGTGTCAACGTGTCGACGGAAACGCAGTTGCCTCTGTCGACAGCAAAGTGTTACTAGTGTGTACGGGGCCTTAGTGTTTGTGACTTTGCGTCCCGCTTTGTCCAATCCTTTATTCAGTACAACTGCTGCTACTGCTTGCCACACTTGACTCTGTAGAGCGCAGAGCCAGGAGGCTAATTGGTGACGAAAAGCTGGTTAACAAGCTACATAGCCTGGCCCACCGTCGCAAAGTCGCATGTCTGTCGGTCCTCTACAGGCTGTACTTCGGGGAGTGTGCGCAAGAGCTCCACGAGCTGATCCCACCATCTCCCTTCTTCCATCGGGAGACTAGACGTACTGCAGGGTACCACCGATACCTAGTCGACATTCCACACATTCGAACGAAGCGCTTTGCTGGGTCCTTTATTATGCGCACAGCCAAGGAGTGGAATTCCCTGCCTGCGTCGGTTTTTCCGAGTTCATATAACCCTAATCTGTTTAAGTCGCGAGTAAACAGGCTTCTACTGGGTAAGCTCGTTCCATCGTCGACATCATCTATGCCCTTAGGGCAAGATTGAAGTCAAGAGCAAGCCCATTTATAATAAAAATAAAAAAAAAATAAAAACTAATAACTATTCCGACTCACCCTTCATCGTAGATTATTTCATCACGAAACCTACACAGTGCACACATATCTCGCTTAAATTCTTTAAATATTACTCCTCTAAAAGTAAGCAGATAATAAAGGTGCGCACTAAACAAATGACTCACCCAGCAGATCTCTTCATCTCTGACGTGTGAACAACAAATAAGATAAGCTATCATCATCATCTGCAAGCAATTTGTGCAAATTGACGTACGATCAGTACTGCGACAATTGAAGTGATGATCATCAAATATATGGGAGTGGATACACAGAAGATCTAGTATTAACGGCTGAGGAAAATTTCGGTGGGATCTTTGACGCAACAGAGGTTTGATCGATAGGCGTCAAGATATAGTTTATGTAGATTTACATCTGTAAGCAGTTTCTGAAGTGTACATCAATCTGCTGTTGTTATAGAAAGTGTTTAAGAGCTATATATTATGAATTTAATGGACTCTAGTCAAACTGCTGCAAATCCGGCGCGGGATGTAGTATGAAATTTGGATCATTCCCACTAGTTCTACTGCACAGTCTTACGATAGAACTGGTGCTTTCATCGATCATGTAAACTGAAATAGCCATGTGATTTCCTAATGCTTAAAACAAAGGACGCGCGCTTCCTTGTCCCTCGCGGGATTAGCATTAGTGTAGCCCAGATCTTTATTTTGTTAAAAGATGTTTATTTTGCAAATAGATTTTTACAAACACTTTTACAAGTCCATTTTCATTTTAGCTTCGGTTTTGTGGTTTCGTCAATAAATCGAGATGTAAGGTTATATCTAGAACATGGTCATGTTACATGACAGACGTAACGGCCATTTTTAATACTTACATAAATAAAGGACATCAATATTCAATGATTTACATCAATTTGATTTGGGTTGACATTTGACTGACTCGGTGACTACAGATTGCGTCGAAGCATATGCCAATCTTTGCTATCGAATTACTGATTATTTCCCAAGTTCACATATCATTGCAAGTTATAACAAGTACATAACAAGACAAAATAACAGACAGTTGCTAATGTTGAAACCAGTTACAAAAACTCAATATCCAATCAGATATTGGAACTTCAACCAATATTGAATATGCTAATGTGTTCAGTAAAGAGATTTAAGACATTACAGAGCAGAAGGAATGCCATAGAAAGATGTAGTCAGACTCAGTGACTCCTTGAAGCAAAATTACATAGAGCGCAGCATAGTTATTGGCGAAATTGTCCGTGCAAATTGTATTGAAAACAATATGATGGATTGGCCGATTGGCCGATTGATAGCATTTAAACAATATGGTGGATTGGCGGCGTTTTGAGTCGATTAAGGCCACGCGTCAAAATAACGATGTAGCACTATAATTTGGAATTTTTCAGTGTCCGGTTGGCATTAGGTTCACTCCCTATCATCAGTGGTCACGTGTTGCCGTATACAATTGCGTAGTATGACTTAGGGGAGACTCTAGTCATCCCAGAGAAGTGCCGTAACAGGCGTTGCACATAGGAGGCTTCGGACAGTGCCTTCTCTTATGTGCGGATGGTGACCACCGGGGTGGTTTTAGTGAGGTAAGAATCCCACACTCCCCGGTCTTCTCCCCAAAAGACCGGTCGCCTTTTGAAGGTTTCCCCCCGAGAACAAAAATAAAAAAAAGGTTCACTCTCTATACATGGAACAGAACTGAAACATAACTGGCGAAATGTAGGTGTGCTATTTAATTATACATACCATTGCCTAACTAACCCATCGAGGATTACAAGCATGATATTATATGGAGACGAGTGAGCAGTCGTCCCATCATTCGCAAGCATATAAAGGTTATCGGTATTCACATTCAGTAATCCAATATGGCGATTCGTTGCACCGTCTGTCATTATCGATAACTGACGGGCCGTAAATATATCAAGTGCCTGGCATTCATCGCTGGAGACAACGATTGATAACTCTGCTTACCACGATTGTCTATGCTAATCGTGATGATGGCTGTGTGACTGCAACGGGATATCTTGGGAACGTTAGAATATGTGACATCATTATCATAGTAAGGGGCAAACTCACCCAGATGTGGAACACATGCTTGCAGATAAAAATAGATATTAGAAAAAGGAATTCTCTTCAACTGTACGTCTTGATGAGCTTGTATGAAATAGGGGATCGGACTGACTCAAAAAAATATGATTCTGTTTAGTCCGTCAGTCAGATTATCGAAACATATTGGATACGTGTTTTTTGTTTTATCAAAACAATAAAAATTGGCGAAGATAAAGCGCGTCAAAGATCATTAATTAAGGCTTGACACGTCAAATGAAGGTACAAAATGTACTATCATATGACGTCACACGAGTTTTTGAAGCACTGTATCGTCTTCATTTTTTTTTTTAAGTGAAAAAAGAAAAAATACGTGGTATTAACCACGTATTTTTTCTTCTTTGGAAATCTATCTGACGGACTAATTCGTTTTTTTTTGTCCGATCCCCTATTGTATCAGATCAAATGTATGGTTGGTTATCATCATCTCTTTAGCGTTTTTCCCAATTTTATTCGAGCGACTGCCTATCGGATCTCCACAACCTAGTTAGTGCTGGGTACCAACGCACCCGTTCGACTATACTATAGGCGTAGTGCTACACTCCACCTTAGTCGGATTCAATAAGGTTGCTTTTTGGGCGTACAGTGTTAGGCTGGCTAGTCTTTGTTAGGCGCTTGGGTTTATTGATATTCAAGGGTTTTCCTTTAATTATGATAAATAACTTAACATAATTTGAAAAATAACCGGTATTAAATTAAATAATTGTATTCTTTATTTATTTCTAGAAAAAAATACTTATGTTATCGCTTAAATTACGGAGATTTTCGACGATAAAGTTAAAAAAAAGAGGCAATTGTATATTTTTTTTTTTATAGAGTTAGTAACTTTATTCGGAGATTTGATTCGGTATAATGCAAGTTTAGTTCTTTTTCTTTACAGGATATTTTTCCCACCTCAGTACTTCAAACCTATAGTTCACACTTGACGTTCAAAGACAGTACGTTTTTGGTAAATCCTGTAGCTCTACCATGAGTTTACACAGCAAAAACTCGCTAGCGTCTCCGTAAATTAGTTGTATGAAATATTGTACAGCGCCCCTAGCGGTCACAGAAAGAATTAAAATTCATACCATGAGCACTATAGATTACGATAGGTTAAACACCTAGCGTAATCTATTCGATAGTCACTAACGTTCTTCAGCTGTCACCGTACAAAACGGTACCATGAGTCACTAATTTCACTGAACCTATCGAGTAAGACGCTTACTTTAGTAGTTACGTAGCTCACTAGCCTTTTGGCGTGTGAAACATATGTTTACATTAAAATTATATACGTTTTTTAATCTAATATAGTCAAAATAATGTCTGCAAGTGGTTATTTAGCATGGAATATGTCAGTGGTCGCTAAATTTGAAGACCAACGACTTAAATAACATGAATTTCAAACCAAAATGTTAGATACCAATTGGAAAATATAATTTTGAGGAAAGTTCAAACTTACCTTTCTATAAACTCTACCAACAATTGGAACTGTGTGACACTGGTCCTCATTGTATTAAATAATCTGTTTGAATCTATAGTAAACTTTTAAACTACACAACGCAGCTCTCACAAGCACTCAACACTCAAGGTCAACTATCAAAATTACAAATTGAATACACGACAGTGACATATTAAAAGGAATAAAAATTCAAAAACCACTTAACACTATGTGTAGTCTACTATCTGTCAACTTTTCAATTTCGTCGGTTTATTTGTGTAGATACCGTTCTCTCTTCTTATTAGTGGGAAAGAAAGAAACAAAACATGAGTAGAGTGAAGTTAGCTAGACGACACAATCTATCGAGCTTACCTTAGCGCCTGCGTAAGACTCCGTAAATCTCATGGTGCAAACATAATCGTAATCTATTTGATCCACGTTAGCACGCTAGCGAGTACAACGCTAGTGATTAAGTTTTCGATGACAACTCATGGTAGAGCTACTGGTTGGGTGTCGCCTTAATGCTTTTTTTATAGTAATTGGTAAAACTGGTTGTCAGACTTTCGGGCCACTAAACACCTGCACTGTCTGTCAAAGTTCCACACACGACAGCCGGTGCTTTTTGTGCGAATTTGTGGGTTGCAATCGATTTCAAAATCGGCAACAGCTGGATTCATGTCCCAAGATGAATTGAACTGATGTAAGGCCTAGCTCGTAACTAACAGTAGATATCTTCGAACTAATATGCAGTTGTGTACCTTTAATTTTAAAGACAGACATTAAAGTATGTGATCAAAGACTTAGCATTTTATTAGTGCTTCACCACAACCCACATCTCAAGTTTCAAATCCACAACTACCAAACAATGTCGTTAAACGATAATAACTGGCAGCATACGTTACATACAAGTACAACTGTCACGATACGAACACAGATTCAAAATTAACCAATGGGAGCACGCTATTCGAATTTCAAACGGCTGATCGTTCTAAATTTAATTTTTCACGTGCTCGGGGGCTTGGCCATATGAAATGTTAGCGCCACAGAATAGATGGATACAGAAAGGTCACTGCGTATAATGTATGTTAAACCGTCGTAGTTTCTGATCAAAACTAAGTTATTAATAAAACGAAATAATGCCGAACGTGTTCTTCTTCCATTTCATCTAGAATGTTTTGATTTCGTCTATGCCAGAGACTGTATTTCTCTTCGCCAGAACGGCTTCTTGCTAAATAATATGAGTTGCACTTTGATCTACAGGGTTAAGCAAATCTTGCTGAGGATGGTCGATGGATGAAATCATCTATTGCCCGTTGGTCTCGGTGTCGTTTACATTTCGTGGACAATCGTCACGGGTAGTCCAGAGCACGAAAATTTGACGACCCGACTTACCAAGGGGTATTGTATTTCCCAGTAACTGATCAGTTAGACTGATAAAAGCTGCATGAATCGTAGCAAATGTCACCCCAGGTGACAACTGATAAAAACTTCCCATTTGTCCCTTCTAGTCAGATTTCAAAGGGAACAGTCGGCACAAATTGTCACCCCGGAGGACAGGGCTAGAGGGGTCTATTGGGAATAATCCAGAATTCCGACTCCATTAAAATAGGAAAATGGCTAGGCTGATGATGAAAACCATTTTGATCTGATACAATCTCATTTCCCAACGTAGTTAACAAAGGCTGGGCAAATACCAACGCTTTGGAATGGGCAACTCATTACACTCACGAGTTATTATGCCTTGTGACTGGGACTGTAGCTTAGTTAGTTTATTTAGCTTCAATAGTTTAGTAGTTTACTGCCGCACTCTGAGAGCTTATTTTTTTTTGGTAAAGGTTTTTGGCAGTTTTGTCATACAAAACTATGTCAGGCCTTTGCTGGGTGGCGGCTTGAGTAATCGTTGGATATCTCTGAGTGCCGCAGATAGTTTAATTTGACTATTCAAAAGTGCTTTTAACTGGCCTACTTGAAATAAATGATGATGATGATTTTGATTTTGAAATGATGATAATGAATATCTCAGCGACCTTTGTAACCATGGATCTTCTGTCTATTACTCTTTAGTATCTATCTAGTCTATTTTAACCCGCTATCTCAGTTAATACGCTCGGGTTTTATTATCGCGAGTGAAAGCTGGGAGCTATTTCTGAACGATTTATTATTAGTACACTCAATACCCAGCATTACCTGACCCCTCTTTTTACACATATTCGTCCTGATACGAGGGGTCAGATAATGCTGGGCGCTGACTGTATATAGATTGTCTCTGTTGATGTTCAGTACGCCGTATATATTTTCCCGCAGCCCTGGTATTTACTATTAGCAAATATTTAGCTGAAGTAAATAATAATGACGTCAGTGAAATTGTAGTGATAATAATAATTTTACATACTTAAATCTATCTAAGTATTTCTTGTTTTCAAAGTTTGTTTATAACATTGTTGCAGGCAATTTCTTATGTTATTTATGCATTATCGATAACTGTACTTTGATAAACTTGCGGTATTTACTTTAGTTCTAAAAATAATCATTTTATCATATTTCTACTGTTACACTATGTTACATGTACAACAGATACAGATAGTTCGAAGTGCGTAAGTATATGGTTCAATAACTGCTTGCATTTTGCAAATAGTGATTAGAATCCCACCCAAAGAAACGATGCATAGACTGTGTGAAGGATGATTGCTGAGATGACGTGTTATAGAGAAGTTTGAAAGAAGAAGACATGCAACGTCAACCCTAAATATATTGGGATAAGACCGAGAATGAAGATGATTAGAATCCAACTAGGTAAAGATATCTGCACTGAATTTCAGCACATTCCAGAAGTTAAAGCAAAATATAATAAACAAAACACAGTCATTCACATCGATGACAGCTTTAACAAAAATATTCCAATGCCAAAAACATGTCAGCACATGTCATCCAAAAAAAAAGTAAACACAAAATCTAAACTCTGGGCCCTTAGTCTGCTATTCAATAGTGTCAGAATGGTCGATCATTGATCTCATAATGGTTGATTTACGACAAGCCAAAAAGTACCTTAAGTCGACAGGCATAAGGTACTTTTTGGCTTGTCGTCAATCAACCATTATGAGATCAATGATCGACCATTCTGACACTATTGAATAGCAGACTCGGGGCCCTGGAACGCTAATGGCTCTAATCACGCCTGTTATGAGTGAAAATTAAGCGAAAAAAATGCTAAATTATTTGGCAAACACATTCCTTTCCGACGGGTGAAAAACTCGTGATCCGATGCCGTCAGCGATTTACGCGAGCGAGGCGTAACGTAAGCTAATTGTGTACGTTTGTTTATTGATGTGTAGCTATGGGATCATGGGGGATTCTTGAATGGGTTACGGAAATAGCGTTGATGTAGGTATCTCTGTAACTAAAACTATGAAAACAGAAGCTGAATTCACTGATACGATGGCTATCACATTTAAAATTAAATTTCTTCAATTTAATTCGGCTTGGGAAAACTGTGGACACCCTCCAAATTAAAACACATAATGTTCCCCTGGGAGATCCCCTAGGAGTACTGACTCTAAAATTGCCATTTGTACTCGAAACTTCTAAACGTTTTGGCACTCGTCACTATTATCCAAATTGAAAAAATATCTTCGGTTCGTTCTTCCGTTTGTGTTTCATTATTATTGCTTTTTTTTTTGTCTACAATACACCTCATAATAATTATGAGCGGAAATACGTACTCTGATGGACATACGCCAACCTAACGGATCGTTCGGACGAACGAACGTATCCAGCGTATTCCCGCGTAGCGTAAGGCAAACAAACAAATGGAACCAGTGACTATTTAATACCACTTTATAAACTCTACAACAACAAAAAGTCTTCGCACTCCACACTTGATATTTTCTGAAAATCTAACTACTCATCCCATATTCGACCAAACACTTAAAACTTTTATCGCCATCCCATACAAATCCGTTACAAACAACACCCTCTGTAACTGCGTGCAGTCTAGACACGTGACGAGCTATTTTTAGCCCCCCATCATACCCCCAAGCCCCCAACTTTGTCCTTCGTGACGTCATCTGCGTGACGTGTTTGGGGACTCCAGGGAATGCTTTATCTAAGGGTTCTTCTAAATGAATTGGGGAGGGTCTGGTGTAATGGCGTTTCAGTTCGATGTCTTTGTTTTGGTGAAAAAGATTTGATTTGATGTGTTGTTTTGTTTTGGTAAACAAAGTCTGCTTTGGTCGGATTACTTGATACGATACTTTCGCATATGTATGTAAAGGGTAGATTTAAATTATGATAGAAATAGCCTACCTAGGTAAGGCTAGGTACTGCATGTAGGTAGGCTATTTCTACCATAATTTAAAGTGTCTAAAGAGACACCGACCGATTACCGAATACGGTGGTAACCTGGTAACTCTTTTAACGCCGGTGTTCCTTCCACCTTCTATTTTACAGTGCCATTTTCACTTCATTTTTTGAAATTAATTAATAAAGTGTAACAACCTAACCAAAGTGTAGGGTAATCCCTACACTTTGGTTAGGCTGTCACACTTTAGTTTACTTTGTTAGACAACAGATACCTAGGTAGTGGATGAAGTCAGGCTTATTTAAAACCCGCACCGCATCATAATCGACTGGCCTGTTGGTCTAGTGGTTAGTGACCCTAACTGCTATGCCGGAGGTCGTGGGTTCGATTCCCACCCAGGACAAATGTTTGTGTGATGAGCACGATCATTTGTTCTGTGTCTGGGTGTAATTTATCTATAATATGTTAGTGGAGTGCCGTAAGACGTAAATATTGTAAAATCTCGGAATCCAGGACCGGTCAATGAATCTTCATAAAAACTATTGGACTGTATTGCTAAAAGCCCAAATAAAAAAGTTAAAAAAAAAAAATTACGCGCTCGTCATTTTTTTTTTTTTTAGTACCACAATGTACTGAAAAACTAGCTTGTGCCAGTGGCTTAACCCGCTACAACTCAAAAATTATCCCACGAAAAGATAAAATCGGGATAAAAACAATCCTATGTGTTAATCCAGGTTATGAACTATCTGTACACCAAATTTTATCCAAATCCGTTCAGTAGTTTTTGCGTGTAAGAGTAACAAACATACACCCTCACAAACTTTCGCCTCTATAATATTACTAGCTGTTGCCAGCGGCTTCATCCGCTACAACTCTAAAATTATCCCACGTGAAGATAAAATCGGGATAAAAGCTATCCTATGTGTTAATACAAGGTGTCAGCTAACTCCATACCAAATTTTATTAAAATCGCTCCAGCCGTTCAGACGTGAAGAAGTAACAAACTCACACACAAACTTTCGCATTTTTTTACATTTTTTTTTGGTCATAAGTGTCATAACTCGTTATTTTTTGCGAAATATTATTAATTAATTAACATTAAAGTTACTATGCAAATATTATTTATTAGCTTCTAACATTATTTTCTCTTGTCCCTCTCATCACATCACACAATTTTAGTTTTTTGGGTTGGTGGAAAGTGATCAAATAACCCCTCCTGCTCTTGGGCAGAGCGAAAGGGAGTGTCAGACTTCAACTGACAAAAAACTACCCATGTTCCTTCTTAGCCTTTTATGTCGAGGCCGCGGTATCTTTGTGTCCAACTTGCAGCCCTGGCGAGTCCCTCCCATGTTGCTGACATCTCTTTGAGGCGCGCGTGTAACACGAACGCGCCGTCGACACGGCCTGATGTCGTCGTCATAAGACGGACAGACGGCGGGCTAGCCCATTACTCACCATCCACAGGCCCGCATCTACAGTGGCTGGAAGCCGTCACGTGGCCCCCGAAGCCCGGAGCGTCTCCCACGTCGGCTAGGTCGAAATGTTCTCTCCCTCACACATTCCACCACCTCCTTCGCTAGCATCACTGCTTCGCAGAAGGAGGCAACGGCGTCCCATTACTCCTCGCCCCGGACCATGGCTTGCACCAGGGCGGGACGCGAGAGGTCGCCGCCGCTGTCGTGGCGCGCCCTGATCACATCACACTTCACACTAATATTATAAAGTACTAAAGTTTGTGAGGGTGTATGTTTGTTACTCTTTCACACAAAAACTACTGAACGGATTTGGATATAATTTGGTATACAAATAGTTTATAACCTGGATTAACATAAATGATAGTTTTTATCCCGATTTTATCTTTTCGTGGGATAATTTTCGAGTTGTAGCGGGTTAAGCCGCTGGCACAAGCTAGTTTTTCAGTACATTGTGGATTTGTGGTACTAAAAAAAAAAAAATGACGAGCGCGCAAATTTTTTTTTTAACTTTCTTGTTTGAGCATTTAGCAATGCATTCCAAAAGTTTTTATGAAAATTCATTGACCGGTCCTGGATTCCGAGGTATAAGTCTTACGGCACTCCACTATGTATGTATTTAGAAATATATAAGTATGTTTATCAGTTGTCTAGTACCCATAACACAAGCTCTGCTTAGCTTGGGACTAGATGGCGTTGTGTGATAGTTGTGGAATATTATTATTATTATTATTATAAGTTTAACACTACAAAAATAGACTACAACATTACCCATTATGAGCTAATCAAAATATAAACAAAATTCCAACGAAAAAGAAGAGCAAGTAGTATTAAGGTAGTTTGTGTGTAGACTCCCTACAGGCCGTTGACACTAACGTCCTTAGGCACGTCCTTTGAGCCCTAAGATATCAATTAATTCTCAAATGAACTCCATAGAGACATAAAATAGTGCATCTAATTTTCACAGACAGCATCTTGTGAAATATTTAAGAAAATATGGAATTGAATTTTCTGAACGACTGCATTTAAATGCTTGAATGCTTGAATGGTCTTGAAATAAAGCTTCATATTGGACCAATATGGTTTTCTTTTGTGAACATTGCTATAATTTTTTCCTATTTGAATATAGGTACCTATGTGTCTAAAACTCTAAACTATTAAACAACAGAACATAACATCACGCATGTAATCCCCGAAGGGTTAGAGGTGTGCCATTTTTTTTTATTGGATGTGGGAAATTTTTAACGACTCCTCCCGCTCTGGGCAGAGCGGAAAGGAGTGTCAGACTTCTACTGACTAAAAACCACCCATGTTCCTTCTTAGCCCTTTGTGCTGAGGCCGCGATATCCCTTTCGAACAACCCGCAGCCCCGACGGGTTTAGAGGTACCTTATAGTGCAACCCACATTTCACCAGTTATGGTTAAGTCCCATATTATAGGAGGCGAGCCTATATATTGCTATCAACCGAGATTAAATCCAGACTCTGCAAGCTGCTACCGAGAAATTACTTAAATTGAAAAAACGCAACAGACGGCGACATTTATCTCCTGTTGCCATCAAAATTCTACCTTTATTGTGTGTGTTTCTAGAAGTTTGAAATAAAAAATCTAGCCTTGAATTATCAACAACATTTATCTAGAGCAAAAACTTTTAAAGCTAGGCATACAAAGCCTATATTTTTAGCGTCCTGCTAGGTTTTGCCAACTTTTACAAATACAAGGACATAGTAAACAAAACAATAAAAAACTCTTATAAATTATTTTCTTTCGCACAAATCAGACCAGATACCAGATATATTTTTTCGTTAACTTCTATTGTTACAAAGTATCTACAAATAGCCTGTCTGAAATGTTGTATAGTTTTTGCACCGAATGCTATTGTGTTGCGCAAGTTACTCGCGCGCGCAATAGACCGTGTAATTATCGAACGTCAATTTATAAGGCGAATGTACTGAGATAGCTGAAGGAATCTAATTTTTCGTAAATTTTTGGCTATTAGCAGGTCAGTTTCTGGTGGTATATTCGTCAAACATGATATAGGTTGTATATAGTAAATATCTTACATAATACG
The DNA here is from genome assembly GCA_949316265.1 of Diarsia mendica. Classification (NCBI taxonomy): domain Eukaryota; kingdom Metazoa; phylum Arthropoda; class Insecta; order Lepidoptera; family Noctuidae; genus Diarsia; species Diarsia mendica. The sequence continues at coordinate 20,685,464 of OX438904.1, read as the reverse complement.
AGTATCGTGATATTTCACGGCTGAAATCTGCACATTTTGCCAGTGATGTTTAACACGCATGTAATAGGTGCTGAACCTATTGCCATCAACCGGGAACAAATCCAGGCTCTGTAGCTGCTACTGAGAAATTCCTGATGAAAAAATCTAATAACACTTCGCTCGATCTGGGAATCGAACCCAAGACTAGATGCTCAGCAGTCGCGTTTGCGACCACTAGACCAACGAGGCGCTCTGTTGGATTTTCCATCAAGAATTTCTCAGTAACAGCCACGGAGTCAGGATCTGCGTTAGAGATCTCCCACTAAGTGGACCGATGGCCTGGTGAAGGTTGCGGGGATCCGCTGGACTTACGAAACTGTCAATGTGGCGACACCTGGGGAGGCCTATGTCCAGCTGTAGACATCTTTTAGGTGAAATCATGATGATGGAACATACAACATGAAAATTTCGAGAAACTAAAGGACAAAGTTCCATTTCGGTGTCTTCACAGGCGGTTTCGCCTTATTCGATCACTACAAATAGGATATTTTAGTAACTTTCAGAATTCCTTCCATAATTACTATGTAAACATTACTATTGATGTAATGTGAGTAACTGACAGTTAAATTATGCTTTAATTCGGTTTTAATTGGAACGCTGGTAATGCTGAAGGAAATTGTTTCGGTATTTCACGACCTGTCGATCAAGTCAATGACTTTAACGGTTGTGTCAATGACACTTGCTTTATTAGTCCACCTAAAAAAACGATCAGCAAATTATTTATTTATTCATGTACACACAAAACTAATGTAACTAAAAAACGGCCAAATGCCAGTCGGTCACGCTCACATAAAGGGTTCGGTGCCATCGTAGTTGGGGGGCCCCCTTTAATTATAATGATTTTTATTATTTATTGTTATAACGGCAACAGAAATACACATTCTGTAATCAAATGTCTAACTAAAACGGATCATGAAATACAGATCGCTGACAGGCAGACAGACGGACAGCAGAGCCTTAGTTATAGGGAGAGGTGTATACACCTCTTGACTAACTCTTCGGGGATTTCAGGCGTGATGATAATAGGGGATCGGACAAAAAAAAACTAATTAGTCCGTCAGATAGATTTCCAAAAATTATTGGACACGTATTTTTTTCTTTTTTCACGTAAACTTAAAATAAAGACGATACAGTACAGTGCTTCGAAAACTCGTGTGACGTCATATGATAGTACATTTTGACGACACAAGTGACGTTTCAAGCCCCACTCCAAGATCTTTGACGCGTTTTCTCTTCGTCATTTTTTATTGATTTGATAAAACAAAAAACACGTATTCAATATTTTTCGATAATCTAACTTACGGACTAAACAGAATCATATTATTTTGACCCAGTCCGATCCCCTATTATGTTATGTGTCCATAGATACTTACATATTTTTTTTTAAAAAGAAAACATTGTTTATTTGGCACAAGCCACAAGTAAACAATAAAAATAATGAAAAATAAACTAAAAACTAAACAAGGAAAAAAGAGATAATATTGTATGCTCACGGCAGCGCCAAATACAGTAGTAATGCACAGAGATATCATTTCATGTAGATACCATTCATACTTATATTTGGAAGATGAAAGCTGCACTGAAAAATGATAAAATCATGTTTGTCATAAGAAGAACTAACTCCAAATATCTCCTCCACAGGTGGTGGCCCGTCGCTCCGACCTGAAGCTGATCGTGACGTCAGCAACCATGGACTCCACGAAGTTCTCCACGTTCTTCGGCAACGTGCCCACATTCACCATCCCTGGACGTACCTTCCCCGTTGAGACGTTCTTCGCTAAAAATGTCTGTGAGGACTATGTCGATGGCGCTGTTAAACAAGTAAGTGGCTTTTAGGCTTTGATTTATTCTAGCTTCTTAGTTTTACTACTTTTTAACTATTTATAGGCCTTTTAGTCATCAGTCGGTGACTCCCTTTTTTTTGGAGGGTGGGGAAATCATCAAATAACTTCGCTAGCTCTGTACGGAGTGGAATGGAGTGTCAGACTTCTACTGACTAAAAACCACCCATGTTCCTTCTTAGCGGCTGGCTTCGGGGCCACGGTATCTCTTTCGAACTACCCGCAGCAATGGACTATCCCTTTGTAGTGTTCTGCCGATAGATCAGTACTTACTTAGATAGTTCAGATTGGCACAGTCCGTTAACAGTATGATGTAGGGTTTAGGCGTCAATCTAGAAAACCATTGGAGGAAAAAACAATAGTGGAGATGTGGCGTGCCGTCCTAGTCAGGATAACTACGTGGTAACCTATATTATGGTTTACCAGCCCAGGACAACATGAAAAGACAACAGAAGGAGACCAAAAAATAAAATCATCATCATCAGCCTATACTGTTCCCACTGCAGGGACTCAGGCCCCCTCTCTATTAGAGGGATGGGATCCACCAAGCGGGTCCAGTGCGGGTTGGTAGATGTCACAAGTCTTCAATTGTTTTGGTTCTAAGACATACCGGTTTCCTCACGATGTTTTCCTTCACCGTTTTGAGAGCAGACATGAGAAGTAAATTACACAAAGTAATGCACCTGCCTGGATTCGAACCCACGAGTTACCTACTGTTCGTAAGTCAGAGCCGCCATCACTGGGCCACCGATGCTCTAAATTAAAATGTTTGATATCAATTAACTGTGAATGCGATATTTCTCTCACTGAGTCACAGGATGGAGAATCTTCATGTCAGACAGTTAATTGTTTAGACTGACACCTAGTCTAAAGATACGGTCCGTCTAGCAAGACTACTCTGTATCATTTAATTTCTTCGTTTCGCCGTAAACAAAGGTAACATTGCGTGACAAAGTGACAAGTTAATTTGTAAAATTGTCGCCAACCATTATATTATTTACCACAGACGTACAGTCACGCCATATTCTATATTAACGTTTTTTGCTATTTACTAAATTGTTTATCGTGCTTGAAAATTAATAAAATACACCCTTGAACTATGTAAGCTGTTCAGAATTTATTACAATATGTTAAAAGGTTTTAGTATTAATACATATATTAGTGAAAGTTCAGCTGAAAAGGTTGTGCAATGACTTGCTAAAGTATTAAGTAAGATGCCCTTGGTATAATACATAAGCATTTCTACGTCGTTTTCAGTGTCACGCAAGCGAAGCGTCTCATAATACGTTAAGGGTTAAAAGCCCTGACAAATATTTGAAACAAATTCAAATCGTTTATTGCAATCCATAATGTACATTGTTACAGGTGGTATAAATTAATTTTAGACACAATTATGGACCCTGTCGGGCACAGCAATTTTCTATACTTAAAAAATAATTAGAGAGAGGAAGAGCGCTTTGCTTCTTTTAATATTAAAAAAACTTTCATTCAAAAACTTTTCATTTCAAAAACTTTCATCATGCTGAACTATCAACATGGTTCATGATGCTAAGTATATGAAATTTTGGTGGTGACTTTGGGCAATAGTTCACTGGTGAACGAGGGGTCTTATTCGAACCATACATGTGACATCTACCAACCCGCACTGGGCCCGCGTGGTACATTATAGCCCATCTCACTCCTAGAGAGAAGGCCTCAGTCCCTGCAGTGGGAACATTATAGGCTGATGATGTTATGATACCTACACGTAACTGTACAATTATTTAAAAAATCAGACCTATTTCCGAAAACAAACTGCAGAGTCAGTGCAAAAAAAAATAGTTTTCGTTGACAGGAGTCATATTCGTTAACCTTTTCAATATGTTAAATTGACTAGCTTGATAAATTAGCTATCGAGGCGGCCAGTCAGTCCAATACTCAGTCTGTTGTCAAGACATTGTATTTAATTTTACATGTGCAAATTACTTTGAAATTCCTTTTCATTTTATTTGTTAATAGGCTTCAATAACTTTTAGGCCTATAAACTTTATACCAAAGCTCTCAACGACTATTATATAATATTTATGGTAATTATTATTTGAGAGTCTTGAGTCAATCAACGAATCGCTTTAATTATCTACTCTAACTATATCATCCCCCTAGAAGACCATTGCATGCAGTCGCTGTGGCCGTAATCTAGATGGCATCATCATTATCGATTATTTTGACATATCGATTATAGAGATTTCGTCTGACTTCGTGCATGGTTTAGTTAGGTACTTGGACTTCTCTGTTATCCCGGTTCATGGGGTCTCTTCAAGAGTGGTCATCCCCAGCAGATACGTCTTGACTTTCATTATCATCATCATATCAGCCCGCAATCACCCACTGTTGGGTATGAGCCTCCCCTTTCTTCCGCCACATGTCTTGACTTTAGAGATCCATCTTCCTAAGTTTTTTTCATTTGAAGGCAATTCTGGAGCCTTCGGTAATATGAGGCTAGAATCCCTTAAATTACTAAAGCTTCAAGCAATGAAGTAAGGAAGCTTTTTGTCAAAAACCCACAGCAGTCTATTGCACGTTTATTTTTCTATTCAGCCCAGATCATTCTCTGGAGCATCATCATCATCGTCCTGCCCTTGTCCAATTCAACTTATAGGGTCGACGCAACACGTTTAGTTTTTCCATTCTCCTGTGTCAGACGTCTTGGCATCAGTCACTCCTTTTTAGGGTTCCGTACCTCAAAAGGAAAAAACGGAACCCTTATAGGATCACTTTGTTGTCCGTCTGTCTGTCTGTCTGTCTGTCAAGACCTTTTTTCTCAGGAACGCGTGGAGGTATCAAGCTGAAATTCATATCAAATACTCAAGTCTATGGTCTCTTGGAGCTGTGAAAAAATCAAACTTCTAAGTCAACGCGATCAAAAGATACTCCCGTTTATGCCGCAAATTTTCGACACTCGCAAGGGAATCAAAACCTACAGGGTACTTCCCGTGAACTCAGAATCTTGAAATTTGGTACGAAGCAACGTCTTATAGCATAGATAAAGGAATAATTACGAAAACCATAAATTTTTAGTTACATCAAGATACTCCCGTTTATGCCGCAAATTTTCGACACTCGCAAGGGAATCAAAACCTACAGGGTACTTCCCGTGAACTCAGAATCTTGAAATTTGGTACGAAGCAACGTCTTATAGCATAGATAAAGGAATAATTACGAAAACCATAAATTTTTAGTTACATCACATAATATATTTTTTTTACGGAACCCTCGGTGCGCGAGTCCGACTCGCACTTGGCCGGTTTTTTTTCATATCATTCCTCACAACCCATCTATCTTTTCTTTGGCCTTCCTCCCCGTCATCCATCAACATTAATCTCTGAATCATCATCACCAAGTCCACTGCTCCACAATTTACCACCGACAACCAGTAACAGCAACAAACAGGTCTACGTAAGCATAGCAATTGCCCGTCATTTAGCCAATTACAATTATCACACTAATATTATAAAGGCAAAAGTTTGTGTGCGAGTGTGTATGTTTGTTACTTTTTCACGCAAAAACTACTGAACGGATTTGGATATTTGGTACACAGATAGTTTATAACCTGGATTCTGGATTAACACTTAGGATAGTTTTTATCCCGATTTTATCTTCCCGTGGAATAATTTTCGAGTTGTAGCGGGTGAAACCGCTGGCAACTCCACAACTTACCACCCACAACCAATAACAGCTACCAACAGCTCTACGTAAGCATAGCAATTGCCCGTCATTTAGCCAATTACAATGATTATTCATAAGCTTAAGTAACGTTAACGCTATAGCTTCCTCAAACGAAACTGCCTAACAAAAAAATGCAAGCAGATTCCATAATTGGAATTGAGTTGCAATCGCAGCTCGTAATTGTAAGGAAATAGAAATTCTGTCTTGTTGTTCTTGTTGTTTGTCAGTAATGTATTCCATAATTCCATGTTTTGCCTGTACAGCAGGGCTATTGGCTATCTCTGTTGACAGTTGTTTTGATTATCACTTTCGCTCTGTGTGCTTTCATTAACTGTCAAAAGGTTAATTTGGTATCGGCTATGACCAGTAGTACAACGCGTATGACGTCATCGGAGACCATTGTCGTTGATAGTCACTTTAACTCATTTTGACAGAAGTTTCTGTATCGATATTTTTAAAATTGCGATTGTCTAAGCTTATTTGACATTACATTGTTTATACACAGAGTTTAAAGTGACTTTCGCGAAAGACGCTTCTCAAGGGTAGTGTTTTATGATGATTTATGACGGTTGATACTGGTACTAGTTTCTATAAGTCCCGTATTGTTGGAGCTACTAAAGATTTTATAACTATATTTGCATTATCTAAACTCAATCTCCTTATTATTATATATTCCTTGATATAATTGCATAGCTCATATTGTGTGAATACTATGTACAATATAGAAACCTGTCTTTTCTTGAATTTGGATTTTGTTTTTACAATGATGGTTTTTTGAGACAATCTGTAATATTCTTTAGGTAGTTGGTGAAGTGTAATAATGGGTACACCTCTGTCTAACCCTTCGGGGAATATAATATTTTCCTACCTTTGTATAGATTCATTTCACGTATTGTTTTGTGAATATGTGAACATTGTGGCCTTTTGTGTCGTGCCCTGCAATGTTCTGAGTAATAATTAGGGTTTATTTCATCAAAATCGTCTTACATAAGCAATAGACATTAATTTTTAAAACTTAATTAGTAATCTCGAGCAAAATATTTTATTTTATTTTCCTTTTGTCTTTACTTCTTCCATGCAAAACATGAAAGTAATTAGTACTACGTACAACAGCAATTTCTTACTGGCTGACAACAAAAATGACATTCAAATATTACTTTTAAATCTCTTTGACAATAACCATTTGACATGTCAGGTGCCATAAAGAGGCTAAATCTAAAATATATCCTCAATCAAGTATTGTAACGTTCAAGCAGTACCTGCTTAACTTGGCCGTATAATAGTCGATAAAAAATAGAGGTGTCAATTGCTGGGATGTTAGTCACCCTATAATCACTGTCACGTGTTATCCACACAATGAGATACGCAATACCAATTTTATGACATTAGCAGTTAACACCAAAGTTCTGTGGACAACTGGTGCTTGTTATTCACTGACTTTTGAAAAGATAGACAATAGCCCTGCTGGTAGGATTCCGGAATTACTTTGTGACATTTCTTTTGGTATTGTCAACTATAGTTATTTTTTTTACATGTTAACGTTGTTCAGCGGTCTTTTGGCGCATAGCTTTAATCGAAACCTACACCGCCATCTAAAATAGGCACATACCTACATAAACTCACGCCTTTCCCCAATGTGGCTAGGCAGAAACCAGAGACCACCTGCTACGATCCTTTTTGCCATCAATTGACTCCTCCCGCTCTGGGCCGAACGGAAGGGACTGTCAGACTTCTACTGACTAAAAACCACCCATGTTCCTTCTTAGCCCTTTATGTCCGGGGCCGCGGTTTCGAACAACCCGAAGCCCTAGTGGCAGACCTGCTACGATGCTTACATACTCCTTTTGCATCCTCACGTTCATACATCTGGTAATACTATACATACACGCACACCGGTTGCGATTACTAATATGCATCTGTACTTTCTGAAGAACTTATGTAAAATTAGGTTCAGATTACTGAAAAACATTTAGGCTAACGATATAAACTTTTTTTTTTTTTTTTTTGGTGGGTGGAAAATCATCGAATAACCCCCCCCGCTCTTGGGCAGAGCGAAGGGGAGTGTCAGACTTCTACTGACTAAAAACCAACCCATGTTCCCTCTTCCTCGCCCTTGTGTCGGAGCCGCGGTAACTTTTCGATATCCGCAGCCCCGACGGGCGTCGGCCCTTGCGGGCCCCTCCTTGCTGATAACGATATAAACTTGACGGCACGGTTGACGCAGTGGTTCATGCAGTTGGCTGTTGCGCTACGTGTCGCGGGTTCGATTCCCGCACGGAACAAATATTTGTATGGCCTACAAATAGTTGTTTCGGGTCTGGGTATTTGTGTATGTGAGTTTAAATGTTTGTGAACGCCCTCACGATACAGGAGGAATTCCTAATGTGGGGCAACGTTTTTATAAAAAAAAAAAAAAAAAAACTTCATGCATTATTCCTATGATTTACTAGCAACGAAATTAGTGCATATTATTATATTACCTATTGCAATATACCTACACTCAATTTGTAAACAAAAACCCTTATCAAAACAAATGACCTAAATAAATAAAAGAAAATACGAAAACTCGGTCATACATTGCCATAAAGATTAGCCGTAAATAAAAGCGTCCCCGATGCAAATAGTTCACAAACTAGCATATCACGAGTCACGAGCATTGCGAATTGTTTGAATGCCGCTCACTGCAGCGCGCGCGCATTGTAGTGTTACCATGCTTTGGTAAGAACAGAATAATAATTGATAAATTAAATAAAGTTTTAAGCTATTGCATAGATTCTATCGCGGGCCTTGAGCGTGGAGAGCGAATCCAGAAATTCCGTAACGAAAATTTTCAACCAGGTTGCTATGGTTACGGAAAATAAGAAGGTTGTCAACTGAGGTTGTCAAATTAAATAATTGGGAGTTTGGCATTTTGCGCCTAAACCATAAAAATGCTATGCAAAAGCTTTACCGCGGCAGTCTCCGAGTGCCACATTCTCTTTTTTTTTTAAACGGTTTTATTTAGCTCACCCCGTTTGTTTTATTCTTGGATCAAATTTAGTAATTCAAATTTCACCCTCTTCCTGTCAACCGATTAATCTGAAATTTTGTATACACTTTGGATTTTGGTGACAATACAATTATGTTTATTCATTATCATTATAAATTCAAGATGGCCGCCGCTACAAAATGGCGGATAATTTATGTTTTATTAATCCCATCAATATGGGTATCAAATGAAAGGGCTCAACAAGCAGAATACAATATACTATATAAAATTAAAATCCAAGATGGCGGCTAAAAACTAGAAAATAAAAATAGGTAAAAAAACTTTTTAAGTTAAACGGTTTTATGTTAAACATACATTGCAATGTTTAAGATAAATGTACTAAAAACCAAAGAATAATAAAATAGATATAGTCGTGGGAAAAAACCGTGGGGCACGTCAATTCGGAACTGTCGTGCTGCGGAAATTACAATTGACGTGCCCCACGGTTTTTTCCCACGACTATATCTATTTTATTATTTTTTGGTTTTTAGTACATTTATCTTAAACATTGCAATGTATGTTTAACATAAAACCAAAAAAAAATAAAAAAAAAAATGGACAATTGACGTGCCCCACGGTTTTCTATTTTATTAAATTTCAGTTAAATCGTTTTGTCCCAAAATTCAGCTATGCGAACTCCACTCGCTGATGCAGTCATAAGGTCGTCAAGTGTACAGGTGTCAGGGCATGCAGCGCAAGATGGAAGGTGGGACATTATCTGCGGAGATACGCCGCATACAACTTGAGGTCTGAGCCGTCAATGAACCCCCATCTGAAGAGATTGTCTTTGCTACGGCCGACCTGGGTGAGGAGTCTATTTAGGGATTTCCAAGTCGGCCACAAAACCACAATATCAAATTCAATCTAATAATATAACAATTTCCTTTACTGAATTCTATTACATTTTATAACCTATGGAGAGAACTGCGGGTCGGGCAAAACGTTATTGAGTTTTTCTATCAGAAATTTTTCAGTAGCGGCACAGAGTCTGCATTTGTGCACGCCCCTTATTTAGAGATGTGCCGTTGCAGGCAATATTGCCCGAAGTGGGAATTTTGGTAGCAAGATTGCCGGGAATGGAAATATTTCTTAATTATAAGTTAAATTAAGTACGAAAATTATGTAATACACTTATATTAGCATTTATAGGCCCTAATATACATACATTGACCGGCAACTTAGGCAATATTTCCCATGCTGCTGGCAATTTTGGTATTTTACTGGCAGTGGCAATATTGCCACCAGGCACATCACTACCCCATGGAACTTAAACGTAACTGGCGAACAGTAAAATATCGTCGACCTAATAATAATATGCTGTAAGTCATAATCCTTTCATAAATTGTTCTGAACGCGGAAAAAATCATTCCGTAAAGTTTCTGGAAAACATGAAATTGAAGTTCGAAAATCGTTGAAATGAAATGAAATGAACTTTATTCGCTAGAATTGTAGTACAGTCTTGATGGTCAGGTTTTGTAAGAGTAGCTCACACAATTCGCTAAAACTAGCATGCAAAATTAAATACTTAATACATTAAAAGTGAATTTATTAATAGTGTACTATTTTTAGTGCTTACTGCACGTCTTTTTACACTTGCAGTCTGTGGGCTCATTTTACTCAAAAATCATACAGCGCCCTTCGCGTCCAATACAATAACGCATTTAGGGTGCTGATGGGGCTGCCCCGATACTGCAGCGCATCAGGGATGCGCATAACGGTCGGTCGGTCGTTTGACGTAAACCGACCGTTTGACGTTTGACGTAATAATAATTAAGTCGATAATTTGTAGACAATTGACGTTTGACGTTTAAAAAGTTTTTTTACACCAAAATTGTAAATATAAAAAGAACGTAAAGAAGAGAAAAATGAAAAGTAGAAGAAGATATAGAAATGACTGATGATTATTTTGTTTTCTGAATGTCTAGACTAGGCTCAGCTTAACCGGACTATCCTGTAGGTGCCTCGAGTCAAGCCAGGGCATTAAACTTGGCCGCGGATTTTTGTACTAGATGACGTGGCCTCGGCGCAAGGGCAAAGAAGGAACATGGGTTCGGTTTTTAGTCAGTAGAAGTCTGACACTTCCCTTCGCTCTGTCCAAGAGCGGGGGGGTGTCATTTTATGATTTTCCTCCCACCAAAAAAAAAAAGGGCACTAAACTTATAAGATACTCTATCCTCTGAGTTTGTTTTGGCTGTTTCTTCTCAGAGTAGTCGAGTACAATTTACAAAACACGGGCCCCATCTAGTTAAAAAATATGACACGGAAAGGTTCTGTAAAAATCTATTTGCAAAATTACTAGACGTCAAAGAACCTCTGCATCGGTGTGTCGTAAATACACCAAAGACAAAACTACAACCAAAATATCAATGTCAAACATAACTAATCCAGTCGTTTAGAGACAGGGAAGGTCAACCAACTGCTCAAATAAGCCCATAAGGGGGTCGACGATGACCCATTTCTACTTGTCTTTGTCAATATTGACCTAACTGCTGAACTGAGTCAAAGGTGACCAGGTCATTACTACTCATGACCCCATTGGGTTATGTTGTGGCGTTGATTTAGTAAATAAAAAATACCGTTTATTTGCGTGGTTATAATGGGTGATTCATTCGGAGTTACTTTTTCCAAAACTAAAAAAAATATGAATAAAACAAATTTATCGGGTAATCTTTATTATAATACAAAAGAACCATTCCTTACATTTACTTTTTAAAGATTATTTCTTTCAAATGTTGCCCGTAACTGCGATTAAGGTGGTCCATTCTGGAGTACCAGTTTTCGATGACCCGACCGAGCATTTCCAGTATTTGGCGAATAACGCGAGTAATGTTGGCTTCCAGTTGATCAATCGTACGCGGTTTATCCATATAAACTTTGGACTTTACATAACCCCACAGAAAAAAGTCTAAGGGTGTGAGATACACATGGGTGTGATAAACTTTTCGATGGTATAGCGAATAGTGCGTTCGGTAGGGCGATTATGTGGACCATATGTTGCTCTAAGTGTACGAAACACATTCCTCGTAGAACGCTGTTTTTCGTAATAGAGCCGTGCTAAGTCTTTCCATGATGAAATGTCAAACTATAGTGAATGAAAATATTAGGTTAGGTTGTCATGACTGACTCTTTATCTGTCAAAAAATGCATAGACAAAAAAGTAACTCCAAATGAATCACCCGTTATATGTACTTTCATTAATCTTTCCTTGTTAGTTAGTTAAACCTATGTATGGATAAAATTTTAAACTTTTACGATTGCATGAGCTGATATTTTGCACAAACTTTTGGTACTCGTAACAATACATTTATAGGAAATATATGACTTTATTCTGCAGCCAGGATCGACTCCTCACGAGAGAACTCCTCAACGGTTAATAGCATGGACACGAAGTTTGGTAGACGCGTTCTATGTCTATAGGTAAACCTAATTTCTCGTTTTCATTTAAAATAAAACATTGTTTTCAATTTGAATTTATGTAAGAGTAATTAATTACTAGGATTATTTGATACTAGCTTTTGCCATCGGCTTCGCCCGCGTGAAAATGACGATTTTCCATACAAACTTTCATCCCCTATTTAACTCCCTTAGGGGTTGAATTTCGAAATATCCTTCCTTATTCCTTGTCTACATTATAAACCTCTGTGCAAAATTTCAGCTTTCTAGGGCCAAGGGTTTGGGCTGGGCGTTGATGAGTCAGTCAGTCAGTCAGGACTTCTCTTTTTATTTATATAGATAGATAGATTTTGGTTTCCCATATTTTGCAGAAGGGGTAGGCAGACACCACAAAATACGATCCTTACATAACCTCATCCACGTTTATAATAATAATAATAATCAAGTCGACAGACGTCTTTCTGGTTCATCTTCCGATTTTATTTTATTTTAATTTTTATACAATTGCTTTTCAACGATTTGGTACCTCCGTTTTCAAATATCTATATTATATAATAGATTGTTCAAACCCAAATAAAAGAAATATCCATAAAATGAGACCTAATAGAAGAAAACCGAACAGAAGAAAAAAATGACATATGTCATTCCGTGTCATTCCATAAAACACCAAAAATGATATAAAGACCGAAAGAATGTTGACAAGAGCTAGAGCACGACGCGCACGCCTTCCACCACCGGACCCGTCGCTCAGCTCCGCCTTGCCGCCGCCGGAACCTAGCCCCAGCGTGAGTGCTGTGACACCGACCGCGGCAGTAGCGTCGAGCTCGAGCGACGTGTACTTCTCTCCGTCCCCGACGCTAACACCAGTTCGCCGACGAAGAGGACGCCGGCCGCCGGACAGCTTAGGACCTCGAGGCCCACCGGCTTCTGATAGGGTCCCAGCTCCCGGCGGAAGTGTGCAGCGCATGCGATGGACGCAATCCATCAACGAAAACGTTATGCGCTCATACTATGGGGCTACAGAGGGAGGAAACAACCTGACCGCGTACCGTGTTCGGATGCTCTCTCTGTTTCAGGTACTTGAGCCGGCTGTCAACGTATCGGCACAACGACTATCGGATCAGGTGCGAGTCATCCAACGTAATCGTATGTTGGATGACACCGTACTTGATCGCTTGCGGACTGAATCGCAGAGTAGCCATGTCATTGCTGCGTCGTCACAGGCTGTGGTACCACCACAGTCTACCACAATACTTATCAGTGAAAATGACGTGAGTAATGACATGGTTGCTAACGTAAGTACACAGTGCAGTGAGGAGATGAGGAGTACTTTGGAGGGTGCGATCCGAGAATATCGTTTCATGTCGCCCGAACTTAGGCCGCGATTACCTCGTTTGCCCATGCATAACAGAAATAGGGCGCTGGTGGCTGTTCTGGATTCGCAGTTGTCAAGCTATTTTGATAACTGCGAAAACCTCACCGATGCTCATTCGATCCTGTATTGCGCGGCTGTAACGGCATGTCGTGTAGCTCATGTCAAATTTCCGGATGACAGAGCTACACGACCGAAACCAGCCGTTCCGGCTTGGCAATGCAGGATTGAGCGACGCATTGCTGGGGCCAGAGCGTTCATCGGCAAACTATCCTGCTTCCGGGAGGGCAACAATCGCCCTCGAGTGATGCACTCTGTGAGACGGGCATTTGCGGGGACCGATATCAGTCCTCGAGACTAAATGTCCCGTGTCACAGAGCGCATCGACTTCTGGAAGCAGAAAGTGTATGCATGGGCAAACCGTATTCGTAGGTATAAGCGTCGGGTGGAACGGTACACTCTAAATCGCACCTTCCAAAGTGATGAAAGGTGGGTATACAGAGCATGGGAGCGACCGGACCAAGGAGTGGCTGACACGTGCCTACCGGATGACAACGCCATGTGTTCATTTTGGCGCAACATCTGGTCGGTACCTGTCAGTCATTCCGAGGGTGAATGGACTCGGGAGGTCGAGCGAGCATGCGATCCAATAACAGAAATGGGGGCAATAACGATCAGCCCCCAAGATATAAGTTGTGCAGTTCGTCCGTTGCCTAATTGGAAATCACCAGGGCCGGACGGACTGCACAACTTCTGGATTAAGTGGTTTACAAGATCGCATGCTTGCTTGGCAGCCCTATTCCAGTCAGCCTTAGAGTCAGGGTCGCTACCAGAGTTCCTGACAACTGGAATAACCCACCTGCTCCATAAATCGGGTAGTACTGCGGAACCCAAAAATTATAGACCGATTACGTGTCTTCCAACGGTCTATAAAGTTCTTACCTCCATTTTGAGAGCTAAAATTAATAAACATATTAACTAAAATTCTGTTATGTCTGCTTCTCAAAATGGATGTAGGAACGGGTCCCGTGGTACTAAGGAGCTACTCCTCATTGATATGGCCATTAGCCAACAGGTTCGCCGTTTCCGAAAGGATCTGTCGACATGCTGGATAGACTATAAGAAGGCCTATGACTCGGTGCCACATACATGGCTCATGAGGGTGCTAGAGTTGTATAAAATTGATGCAACCCTGCGCACCTTCCTGATGTCGTGTATGGGGCAATGGAGGACAGTCCTTCGCTATCCAGGATGTCGGCAGATCCAAAGGAATAGCGAGCCGATAAGGATAGAGCGAGGTATATTTCAGGGCGACAGTTTGAGTCCACTTTGGTTCTGCTTAGCCTTGAATCCTCTTAGCACGCTGCTGGAGGGTTCAGGTCTGGGCTATCGGTTGAAGAGAGGTGGTCAGATTATATCTCACCTCCTTTACATGGATGACCTAAAACTTTTTGCCACCAATGATTTGCACCTGATGGAGCTACTGAAGGTCACTGAAACTTTCAGTAGCGCCATCAGGATGGAATTCGGAGTGGACAAATGTGCGGTCATGCATGTAAAGCGAGGGGCTCCAACACAAGGGCGAAGAAGAAGGAACATGGGTTTGGTTTTTAGTCAGTAGAAGTCTGACACTCCCCTTCGCTCTGCCCAAGAGCGGGGGGGGTTATTCGATGATTTTCCACCCACCAAAAAAAAAAAAAAAAAAAAAAGGGGGGATTGTGGAGTCTGTGGGAACCCAGCTCACAGATTCCATAAATCTTAGATCCCTCTCAGCAACCGAAACCTATAAGTATTTGGGTATGTCGGAAGCGCTGGGCATCAACGTTGCCGACATGAAGCAATCGCTGAGGGAACGCTTCTTTGGCCGCCTGAGGAAAGTATTTAATAGTCTTTTGTCAGGCGGAAATAAGGTGCGTGCCTTCAACGGTTGGGTCATGCCGGTTTTGATGTACTCTTTCGGCATACTCAAATGGACTCAAACAGAGCTAGACGCCCTGGATAGGCGGGTCCGTACATTGTTGACGACATATCGAATGCATCACCCACGTTCTTCGGTTATGAGACTGTATATCCCACGGAAGTGTGGAGGTCGAGGCTTTTTGAATGCTAAGACTCTCCACAATCGTGAGATATGCAGTCTCAGAGAATATTTCCTGGAAGCAGGCGTGGGGATGCATCGAGATGTTGTCGCGATGGACAAGGGCCTTACCCCGCTCTCCTTGGCTAAAGAGAACTGGTGCAAACCTGTAGTGCTTGACACTAACGACCGCTTGGAGGTATGGCAGAGTAAGGAGCTTCACGGACGCTTTTTCCGGGCCCTACATGGGCCCGATGTAGACTTCTTAGCGTCCGTAGCCTGGCTACGTTCCGGGGAACTCTTCGGAGAAACCGAAGGTTTTGTCTGTGCAATTATGGACGAAGTTATGATGACGAATAACTACCGGAGATTTATTGTGAAGGACGGTACGGTTGACATATGTCGGGCATGCCACCGTCCGGGCGAATCAATCCGTCACATTATCTCCGGATGCTCTCGTCTGGCTAACGGAGAATACTTGCATAGGCACAACCTTGTAGCCAGGATTATCCATCAGCAACTTGCTCTGAAATACAACCTTGTGGAATCAGAAGTGCCGTACTACAGGTATGTGCCCGACCCAGTTCTCGAAAATGACCATATCACACTGTACTGGGATCAATCCATCATCACTGACAGGACTATTATAGCTAATAAACCTGATATAGTGGTGGTGGATCGATCAGAGCGGCGCGCAATGATTGTTGACATAACCGTCCCGCATGACGAGAACCTCGTGAAAGCCGAGAAAGACAAGCAAATCAAGTATCTTGACTTGGCTCGCGAGGTTGTCGACATGTGGAGTGTGGACTTAGCGATCATTGTGCCGATAGTCGTTACAGCCAATGGCTTAATTGCCAAGAGCCTCGACCAACACCTGAGGAGGCTCTCGTTAGGCAGCTGGATTAAGGGCTTGATACAGAGAGCGGTACTCCTGGACACGGCTCGTATTGTTAGGAGGTTCCTTTCTCTGGAGCCCTGACCGCCGGTAGCTTGGACCCTGTTCCCGATACCGGTGGGCTACAATTTTTTATATTTTTAAATGTTTTTTTTCATAGATTTTGTAAGGAATATTTAAAAATGTATCAAATTTGTTAAAAACTAAATAAAGGGAATAATAATAATCAATTTATTTTCAGGCATCTAAGGCCCATAGATCACACACACACCATCATCTGGTCATACACGCACACGTTGGATAACCCCTTTACAAACACAAAATATGCGAAATGCACAATAACCTAAATGTAGAACAACTTAAAGCCTGTAGGTCATTCAAATATTTACGTCGGCCGGTAATTGAACCTGCAACTAGCACAGAAGCCAATGATCTCAATAGCCGAAAGACCGTATTAACTGTAATTAATTTTACCAAGAAGTAATTATTTATTTAACACTTCAAGCACAAAATACAGAGGTGGACTAATTTCTACCAGTCAACCTTTGATTGATGCAGAGACAAACAGTGGTAGGTGTATCTGAAAATATATTTTATTTTTCAAACGTTGCCGCGTTACGGGGTGGGAAATCATCAAATAACTCCTCGGGAGTGTCAGACTTGTACTAACTAAAAACCACCCATGTTCCTTCTTAGCCCTTATGCCGAGGCCGCGGTATCTCTTTCGAACAATCCGCAGCCCCGACGGGATACCCCTTGAGTTGACTGTCAAAGATCTACAACAACCTACAATGAATGCGGTGTATGGGTGTAATGGATGATGACCCGTCCACAAACTGACCTTGCCAAATACTGCTTTACTTTAAAGATAGACGTATGTAGTTCTTATTATAACCTCGAGCTCCATCACCAAATTATCAAAAACTTTAGAACCAAAATTAATTGGTAGGGTGAACTCATCTATAATTCTGTGATTCGCCTAATTCGGTGATATTTGGTTTGAGCGGTATCATAGGGCTGTACGAGTGCACAAATGCCTTTATCACGAAGTTAGATGAGTTCACTATACATAATGAAGCACATAACATGGTAACCCTATCAGCCGGTGTCAACGAACTGCGGGCCCCGACCGCGTTACAACTTCGATTCCCGCTCGATGCAAGAATGCGCGGATAAACTCACTTTTGCAATTAATACGAATATCTTACGGCTTGTGTATGTGTATGAGATAATTATTTACATGGGATGACTGCCTCATTGGCCGAGTCGCATTTTTATTGGCGGGTGCGAAATCATCAAATAACCCGTCCTGCTCTGGGCAGAGCGAAAGGGAGTGTCAGACTTCTACTGACTAAAAACCACCCATGTTCCTTCTTAGCCCTTTGTGTGGAGGCCGCGGTATCTCTTGCGAAGTTGCGAACAACCCGCAGCCCCGACGCGGTCCTAGGTTCGATTCCTGGGTCGGGTAAAGCTTCCATAGCTGCCACGGACTCTGGGTTTGTGCCCGATTGGTGGCAATAGGCTCGCCCCCTTATTACAAACATAGCTGGCGCAATGGTGGTAACTGTGTATAGGTACACCTCAGCCTTACCCTTCGAGGATTACAGCCATGATGTTATGTTATGTCTCTTCCATTTAACGTTATAATTATAACGTTAAATGGAAGAGAGCGTAGTGATCTGAATCATCCGTTGATGGGGGCACGTCTGAAAGCATTAAGGAATCGACGCGTATCTTTATGTGTATGTGCTTGGCCAGACTGCAAACGCGGGCGCGGGGCGGGCGCGGCGCGACAAACTTAAACGTATGGAACTTCATTGGAGTGTCCGTAGTGGGCACGCGGGCGCGGGAAGCCGCGCGGGCTACATTCCGCGGGGAGCGCGCGGGCAACTCGTGCCATAGCTCGTTCATACAAGTGGCCGCAGTGAGTGCGCGGGGCGGCAAGCGATAAACCGCGCGGGAGCGGCGTATCTCAAACTTTAGTCTGCGCCAGATAACCAGATAAATTGGATTTATTTATTTAGCTTTAACTTTGATAAGTTAAAGCTTAAGAAATTAATCCAATTATTTATAATTATTTATAGAAGTATCCAATTAATTAAAATAACCGAATTTTAAAATTCTCACCAAAATTTTTTTTGCTTTTTTTTTGCTTCGGCGAAAGTTGTTATTTTTTTTTATAATATAATTTTCTATATTTTGTAATATGTAGTCAAACGTATCCATTGACATTCTTGTATATTCAAAAAACTTTTGAGGTTGATCTCGCAATCTTTCAATAGTGTGTAAAATTCTCCTTCATTTTCTCTGGTTAAATTAATTTTATTAACTCCATTTTTCACTTTTAGCATTTGCCATTTAAAGTAAGAATTTTCCAATAAAAAACAAGTCTTCGCCATATTATATTTTGACAAACACTGGAAAAACAGTTGAACGCGACAACGCCCGGAACGAAATCGCGGTCCAGTGCGGACAGGCAAATCGCGCGCGTTCCCGCACCCGCGCCGCTCCCCGCGCCGCGCTGCCAGTCTGGCCAAGCACTATAGGGTTGAATTTGAGCGATGTCCGTTGTCAAAGTCAAAGTCAAATATTTTATTTCAATTAAGCCATTACAGGCACTTTTGAATGTCAGAAGGACGGAAGAAGAACGAAACTACGAGTGCAATACGTCATTCCGAAAGTCACCACGCCGAACCACACACCACCGAATGCCCGCAACAACGAACACTGCGAGCACGAAAGCACGCAGCGACGCACACCGCAACAACGAATGCTCGAGACCCCGAATCACGGAACAACGAATGCACGCCGCAACGTGCAACCGCCGCCCCGCGACCCGGTGCCCCGCACACCCGCCGCCACGGTACACGCCGCCGCGCGCCCCCGCACCCACAGCACCCGCCGCCGGTAACATCCGGCGCCGCGCAGCCCGACGCAGCAACTCCCGAAACGACGCATTGCACTCCTACGCTACAGTCACAATCACAAGGCATAATAACTTGTGAAAGTACTGTAGTTGCCAGTTCCCTAACGTAGATCTCATGAAGAAGAACGGGCAAGAAACTCCATGGACACTCTTTTAAATCAGAATTTGTTACAAAATCTTGGTACACTATGTCATTCATGTTGAGATGGTATATGTGAGAACTATGTAGCAAGACGTGCAAGTTAAGAGCGTCCAGAGTAAAAAGATATAAAAAACAAATCAAAGAAAAATATATAAACCATGGTAGCTAAGAGATGACCAGTCTCCACTGACAGCGCCCGTTCACGAACATGACGCATGGATCAGCACCACCTAACTCAACCATTTTGAAGGGAACTAAATGATCCGACACACCCGCCACCATCAGCGAGACATTTGAGTGAGCATGACATTCTCTCAGCCACCAGGGCAACGTCACTAAAATATAACTAAATGTAAAAAGTGGCTTTAAATAGTACACAGAACTCACACATGTGCCATGCAATTATACAATATTAAGACATTGAATCTATACAATGCAAAGATATTTTTACAATCTTCTGCAGCCTCTACAATAACTTCACATGATAATCGATTTATTTGCCCCTAAGGTTGTGGAGCAGGACTAGCATTGAGCCAAGCATTTTTATCATCAATGTAATCCCCCAACTTATAGTATGCTTGCCTACATAGTGTGCGTTTTACACAAGTTTTAAATTTCGTCTCACTCAGTTGAAGAATGTGAGGGGGTATTTTATTGTAACATTTTAAACAGTACCCCATGAAAGATGAGTCTACTTTAGCTAACCTGAAACCTGGCTGAACTAGTTGGTCCCTATTCCTCGTATTATAGTGGTGTCTATCACCTCTTTTGCTAAACAAATGCAGATTTTTCCCAACGTACATGATGTTTTCATAGATGTATTGACAAGGTACTGTCATGATGTTAATTTCCTTAAACAGCTCTCTCAGAGAATCGCGCCTTCGTAGACCATATATGGCTCTAATGGCTCTTTTCTGCAGAATAAATATAGATTCGATGTCTGCAGCCCGTCCCCATAGTAAAATACCGTATGACATAACACTATGAAAATAGCTAAAATAGACTAGTCTCGCGGTATCTACGTCAGTAAATTGACGGATTTTCCTGACAGCATATGCTGCTGAACTCAGCCGTCCTGCAAGAGATGTTAAATGCGGACCCCACTGTAGCCTCGAGTCAATCGTTATCCCCAAGAAAACAGTTTCATCGACAAATTCAAGTTTCTCTTGATTCAATACTATGTCACAATCTGCACTTTTGACATTTGGTAGAGCAAATCTTATGCATTTCGTTTTTTTCCCATTTAATACTAAATTATTAACGGTGAACCAATTATGAACCTGCAGTAAGGCGTTATTTACGTCATCAAGACTTGTGGCACGTCTGTTTACCTTAAATATTAAAGAAGTATCATCGGCAAACCATTTCAGGTTGGTTTTTAAATAAATGGGGTAGATCATTGATATAGACCAAAAAGAGAAAGGGACCTAATATCGAACCTTGTGGCACACCCATGCTTACTTTTAAGCCCATTGAATTGACACCATTTATTTGTACTTGCTGATGTCTATCGCTTAAATACGACTTCATTAAACTGAGTGCAAGTTTCCCTAAACCGTAATGTTCGAGCTTTATGAGAAGGGTTTCGTGGTTGACGCAATCAAATGCTTTCGAGAGGTCACAGAAGATCCCTATGGCGTCTTGTGACTCTTCCCACGCAGTAAATATATGTTTTAATAAGGTGACACCGGCGTCAGTCGTACAACACCCTTTGGTGAAACCATACTGTTTCTCATGTAGGATTTTATTGGTGTTAAAGTGGATGAGCATTTGATTAAGCATTACCTTTTCAAACACCTTGCTAAAAACTGGCAAAACGGATACGGGTCTATAGTTATTGGTGTCTTTACTATCACCGGATTTGAAAAGTGGTATTACCTTGCTGTATTTCATAAGGTCCGGGAAGACTCCCTGGTCCACACACAAATTAAATATTAAGGCTAAGTACGGAGCTACAGTCTCAATAATAGCTTGACAAACTTTAATCGACAGTCCCCATAGATCTTCGGTTAATTTGACTTTAATTTCCTTAAAAGCTTTAATGACTGCTATGGGGTTTATATGTTTAAATTGAAACTCAACCGGACAGGCTGAAACGTTTGCTCTTAATAACTCAATAGAAAGCAAGGGTGACGAATTTAAGGTTTCAGTAGTTTTAAGTGGGATACCAGTGAAGAAATCTACAAATTCTTGAGCAACTTCGTTTTTAGAACTTATAAGGCCACGTGAAGTCTCTAGAGTGATATCATTATTACATTTTTTATTTCTATTCGTTTCACTGTTGATAATTTTCCAAACCGTCTTTATTTTATTATCGGCGGATTTAATCTTGTTGCTAATGAA
The DNA here is from genome assembly GCA_949316265.1 of Diarsia mendica. Taxonomy (NCBI): domain Eukaryota; kingdom Metazoa; phylum Arthropoda; class Insecta; order Lepidoptera; family Noctuidae; genus Diarsia; species Diarsia mendica. The sequence goes on along the minus strand of OX438904.1, from coordinate 20,663,700 downwards.
TAAGGCTTTAGCTACTTTGCAAGCGTTTTTGAAGATTTTAGAGTAAGTTGCAACATATTTATTAAAAGTTTCTGAGTTAATGTAAGGCTTAAGACCGTACAGCTCAAACAATCGCTCCCTACTTTTCCTAATGCCCTTAGTTGCCCAGTCACTGAACATAAACTTAGGGCAAATAGATTTAGTTTTCGTTTTTATTGTTTTATTGAACTCCGTGTGAATCACCGAAAAGAATTCCTCATAAAATAGATTGACATTGTCAATAATCTGGCTTGGAATGCCTAAACAACTAATTAAATTATCATTAAACCTATTTAAATTGCTGGGTGTTATTTGTCTAGATTTTATTTGGATTTTTTGTACTGGTGTGTAGGACTCGAAAACCACGGATTGACCGCTGTGATCAGAAGGTAGGTAATCTACAATGGATTTATTCGAGTATTCACAACAACAAAAAACATTATCAATACATGTAGCAGAATTTGTAGTAATTCGGGTTGGTTCTGAAAACACGTTTAACAGATTGAATGATTTAAAAAGATGTAAAAATCTACTGGTATTCGAATTTTTGTCTAAAATATTAACGTTAAAATCACCACAGATAACCAGAGATTTAGGACTAGTTGCAAGTTTAGCTAAAGCATCTTCCATTACTGACTCAAATATAGAGTAGTTTTGATAATTTGGGGGTCTGTAAACGCACACTATTATATGCTTATCGAGCTCAACACAAGACAGCTCAATATTATATTCAACAGATAGATTAACAATGTCACTACGAGTTTTGAATTTAATACAATTTTTAATTAAGATTAATGAACCCCCACGAATCTTAGATTTACGGTTAAAGCAACTGCCCACACTGTAATTTGCGTAATTAATTAGCATTTCATAGTCTCTTAACCAATGCTCAGTGAAACAAACAATTTCAAACTTTGTTCTTTCTAAAAACAATTCAATTTCAAGTTGCTTTGAAGAGAAACCTTGAATATTTTGATGAAACAATTGCAAGTCGTTCTGCTTAGCCCCTTTATTACATTTAGGTCTTTGAGAGCCAGAAGGTACATTTTTATGTTTTGGTATAACATTAATAGTACTGGTATCTTCTGTTGTCTTACTGACTAGTGTCATACAAACTAAAAGTTATTTTTGCTTCAAACACTTACATACATAACAACACGACTGTAATCACCGAAGTTTGAGGCAGAGGTGTACCTAATAATAAACCCTTTTTTAAAGGTGGGTGGAAAATCAGTAAATAACCCCTCCCGCTCTTGGGCAGAGCGAAAGGGAGTGTCAGACTTCTACTTACTAAAAACCACCCATGTTCCTTCTTAGTCCTTTATGTCGAGGCCGCGGTATCTTTGTAACCAACCCGCAGCCCCGACGGGAGAACCTAAGACGTAAGATGGTAAAACGTCTGTTAAGCAAAACGCTAGGAAGTGTCTGGGAGTATAGTATTGGCAACTTATTTTTAAGGATATTGCCTACAATATACATAAAAATCAGCTTGGAGAAAAAACGTGAAAAAGTAATTTTTTTGTGTACCCTGATGACCTGATACCTGAAAATTGGCCGTCCAGGCAAGCTAGCTGGTAGTAGTGTGTTCTTAGTTCATACTAACACTACTCAATCGTCCACATTTCCTTCGTCAGAAAATACGTGACGTCTGGCGGCCCTGGGATCTTGGACTATAATAGTACACAATCATTTCATCAGTTTTGTTTAAGTCCCATGTTATAGGGGGCGAGCTTATTGCCATCAACCGACCACATATCGGGACTCCGTGACTGCTACTGGAAAATTCCTGATTGAAAAACCCAATAACAACTTGCCCGACCCTTATTAATCGAACCCAGGATCTAATACGCAGCAGTCGCACTTGCTACCCTAGACCTGGGCGGCGCGGGGCGGCGGTTGCACGTTGCGGCGTGCATTCGTTGTTCCGTGTTTCGGGGTCTCGAGCATTCGTTGTTGCGGTTTGCGTCGCTGGCTGCGTGCTTTCGTGCTCGCAGTGTTCGTTGTTGCGGGCATTCGGTGGCGTGTGGTTCGGCGTGGTGGCTTTCGGAATGACGTATTGCACTCGTAGTTTCGTTCTTCTTCCGTCCTTCTGACATTCAAAAGTGCCTGTAATGGCTTAATTGAAATAAAATATTTGAGTTTGAGACCAACGAGGCATTTGTCATGTATTATCACATAAATAAACCTAAAAGCTTATATAATAAGATTTTCCTTTTTCTGGTCCCTATCTCATATGAGACAGAAATTACTTTGCTTTTTCTTTATATATTTTTTATTTTATTAATCGTTGCCCCACACAGGAACTTCTCCTGTATCGTGGGTGCGTTTACAAACATTTAAACTACCATACACCAGCCTTGCTTGTACACAGTACCTTAAGTAAAGAGCAGTTGCAATAAATCGATTTAACAAGACATGTGGCGCAATCTATCGGCGATCTCAGGGACTTTGTATCGATTACTTTGTATCGAGTATACAGCGTTTATATTTAATTGATCATAATTATGTCAAATTGGATGCAGTGTCGAGATAAAGTCGCATCGATTCTTGATAGTATCACAGGACATAACTTAGACTTTATTTCGTAACTATAAGAGCTGTTTTCGTTCACCACGCGGTTCTGTGGTTTGTAACCCATACCACCCATACGGTTCTTCGGGAGTACAGGTGAAGCATAAGCATGTTGTTATAATTCCATGTATGGGGAGACCCCCCTTAATCTTCTATTTTTGGATAAAAATCATACAGCGGTTCACAGAATACATCTACTTACCAAGTTTCAACTGGTAGGTATTCGTATGTTATGAACTGAGACGGTTGTATTGGTGATTTTTATTATTATTGCTCAGTAAATAAACATTTGTTACTGCCGCGAATCCTATTTTATTTAACATACGACTTGACACTGACCGGGAAATTGCAAAAAACGTAAGTAAATTCGAATTTCGCGGGCTACCTCGTCGCCTTCACCTTAAGTTCATTGAGGGATCCAAGATAGTTACATAATTTCTCTGAGACTTCGTTGAGCTTCATTTTCTTGGCGCTATTCTGAAGACACACAAGACAGTTAAATCATTTCTCTGGGACTTCGTCGAGCTTCATTGTCTCGGCGCTTTTCTTGTGGTCGCCACTGTTGATTCTGGCTAACAGGAGTTACAGTGGTTTGGGAATAGTGTGGCGGGCTTGTCCCAAAAAAAAAAAAAAAAAAAAAAAATGGCGCTATTCTGGTGTACCTACGCAACTGTTGATCCTGGCTTTCAGGAGTTACAGTGGTTTGTTCAATGTCCTTGCCAATGCCTGCCCCACGCGTATCGATCGAGTGACGCGCTGCAAGGGCGGGGGAGGTTCGTAGTGCACGCAACTCGCACACGGTATGAAGTCGTGACACAATACTTATCTGCAGATCGAAAGAAATATTATAATCATTATTATTTTAGTCAAATGAAAATAGTTTCTGTTTTATATTCGATTTAGTACCTTTTATTAATAAAATGTATGTACTGTTTTATGGGTACATTTCAAATGCATATTTGGATTTTACAAACACTCCAATGTTTTTTTTCTTTATTTAAAGGGCTTTATCGCTGTGCGATAACGTCGCCCTATAAGATTAACAATAATACCAAAACTAACAATAACTACTTCAAAACAAAAGCTGCTAACTTATATTTAATCCGAGCTTGTTCCGATAAAGGACAAGCCTCTGCGTTACATACTCCCACATCATTTATTTTGGTTATTCCAAGTAAACTATATCCTGCTAGTATCACATTCATACATTTGTTTTCATTTTTATTATATTTAGCATTACATTAAAGTATAGGGGTGTAAAAGTACAACTTAGGACCGATTTCATCAGAGAATTATTAATAATAATAATTATCATACACGATGAGCAAATATAAATTGGGTTCAAGTGCTGTCCATGCCATCATTGTAACGGAATAATGAAATTGGCATGGCAGCTCAGCATTTTCATTGGTGAAATCTGACCCTATTTCGATAAATAAAGACATTGTTTTTCTTTATATTTTTTTTTTACTGTAGCTATTGTAGAACCTTGCGCCTTTTGGCACGCCTACTATATGGTGGTAGATGACTGTGTCACGTTCATACTGAAAGTTATATATAGAGTCATGGAGCGTCCATGCTAGGCATAAAACTGGTAGACCGAGTTCCTTACGTCGAGATCCGAAGACGTACAAAGGTTACCGATATAGGAAATCGCGTTACGGATTTCAAATATCGCATGGCATGGCAGGTAAACTACAGCTGTCCTGTCACCGACTTGCGTCCAAGAACGGGGATAAGAAATGTAGTTCGTCCGGTGGCGAGATGGGCATACGATATAGTTGCCATCGAGGGCTGGATGAAGCTGGCACAGGAACGTGGAGATTGGCATCAGAAAATAAAGTCATACACCCAGCAGTGGGTGTTTTCGGGCTGCGGATGATGACGACGACGTCTTGTCGTTAGTACGTTTATCACGGTTTTTTATTTGAGGTTCTTCCTCAATTATAGGTTTTGACATACATTCTTTTTCAACCTCAATTTTAGCTTTCATTTTCATGAAAGCTAAAATTGCCATTGTTCGTCCCAAAAGTCAGTTTTTATCTTTCTTTCTTCATCCACATTGATCTGGCATTTTTCTTCCACGATATCAGATACTATCTGACATTCTTCTTCCTTAATTTCAGTTTTAATCTGGCTTTCTTCATCCTGAATTTCAGTTATTATCTGACATTATTCATCATGAATTTCAGTTATTATCTGACATTCTTCACCCTGAAGTTCAGTTATTATCTGACATTCTTTATCCTGAATTTCAGTTATTATCTGACATTCTTCATCCTGAATTTCAGTTATTATCTGACATTCTTCTTCCTTAATTTCAGTTTTTATCTGACATTCTTCTTCCTTAATTTCAGTTTTTATCTGACATTCTTCTTCCTTAATTTCAGTTTTTATCTGATATTCTTCTTATTCAATTTCCGTTTTGATCTGACACTTTTCTTCAATGATTTCAGTTTTATCTGAAGTTCTGTTAGGCTATCTTGCAATTCAATTTTAATAGCGATCGGATACATTACCATGTTAATACCGTGTGTAGCAGTCCCGTTAGTAGTAACGCGCGTGGGTTGTGCTTGGGTACGTTTGCCGCTGGTGGCCATAGAGTATAGTAACTAGCAGCGTCGAACTGGTGTTGCGCGCCTCTCATCCCGCATCCCGCTCCTCTCCCCCGCATCCCGTTTCTCTCCCCCGCAGCGGTCTTCTCCACCCGTAGCTCGCTCCTCTCAGCCCATGTTGCAACCCGGTGCGGCTAAGCACTAGGTTTCGGCTCTTCAAAACGTCAGATGCTACCGACAGCAAGCCATGACGTCATACGTGCGTCTGTCTGTCCGTCCGTATGTCACAGCCAATTTATTCGGAATCTATTTAGACTACACAGTTGATACTTGGTAGTTGTATTCTGTGAACCGCTTCACGATTTTTTTTTTAGTATTAGGTACCTCTCCCATACATGGACCTAAAACTAAAAAAAAAACTTTTTTCATCATAGAAATTTTTCATCATAGATATCTATATAGATAGGTCTTTTAAAATGACATTGAGGTTCCAAAAACATTTTTTTCTCAAATTCAATCGTTTGAAAAATATACACTTCCAAAGTGGTAAAATGTGTGTGTGACCCCCCCCCTCTAACTTTGAAAACTAAGAGAGTGAAAAATCAAAACAAAAAAGAAAATATATGCTGTAGATCGCAGTGAAAACTTTCAACCAAAATTGCTTTGAACGATATACTGGGTGGAAATTAACCCTTCACGCAGCCGTCAACCAAGCATTCTGTACATCAAACCCCTGCGCATTTTTTTTTAACTTTTTTTTTGGGTCATAAATCACGTTTTACGATAAAACTCAATGTAGACCTCTTAAAACATTGTGCTAGTGGATGCTTTGAATAGTAAACGGGTCATGGAGGTAATTTTTACTTAAATTACCTCCATGACCCGTTTACTATTAACCTGAAAAACTCGTATTTACAAAAACAGCTGTGAAAAATGTGAAACTTCGAGCCCCAATATCTCCGTAACTAGAGGTTCCCAGGTATGGTCTAGAACAAAATAATGATCTCAGTGGTGGGGAGATGAAGTGCCCTTCGGTAGCGTTAAGGGTATTTTTACACCCTTATTAGTAAATAGTTACTGAGATATAGCAATTTTAAAAAACCGCAAATATATAATATAATAAATACATCTCAAACTAAATAAATAGAATTGAACAATAGGTAAAAGGTATAATACAGACAATCGTCATGCAACACCTTACCACACCCATTTGTAAGGGTGTGATATGGTGGTGGTACACTCCAACACACACACACACAAACACACACACGCTGTACTCTAAGCAATTTTTGTATATCCGTAATTGGCTGTAAGTTAAGTTTCTATTCTTAGGATAAAACTTCAAGGGCTGTGGATTTTGTGATCAATAAATAAATATAACTTTGTGATGCATACAAACTTTGCACTTGGACAGTTTTTCGCCGTTGTCTACAAAAATACTTCTCGTCAAATTGGTTCATAAATAACGGAATTGAAGAAACTAACCTCCTCCTTATTTTCGTCGGTTAAAAAATACGTCTATACCTTCACTCATTAGCCATTAGGTCATATTAATTACCTAGTGTGTCCTCATACAAAATGGCTGCTATTTGCAATGATTTTAACCTCGAACACGCGCGGCTGCCGCGGTATCGATTGTCCTGCTAATTGAATTTGTACTGCTATCTAGTATTTCAGGTCCGTGCGTTGAACTTTAGTGGCGTGACAATGTTGTAGCTTTTATAGTTTTAGTTACACGAAGGGCATGTTTAGTAACATTATTTCTTTGTAAAAGGTTAAGCAAGAAAAAGGTGAATATAAATCATATATGATTTTTATTCACCTTCAAATTATCCTTATCCTTACATAGTATAAAACAAAGTCGCTATTTTTGTCTGTTTGTTTGTTTGTTTGTATGCTTAAATCTTTAAAACTACGCAACGGATTTTGATGCGGCTTTTTAGATAGAGTGATTCAAGAGGAAGGTTTTAGTATATAATTTGAACGACATCCACGCGGGTGAAGCCGCGGGCATCAGCTAGTGTGTTATAACACAGAATTTTGTTGGAATTATTTTTCAAGTTAGACCCAGATGTTGTTATATCTTCGATTTTTTGGGCCTATGGCATGCTGGTTCCCTCACACAGTGCTCCTTCAAAATATTACATCCTCAAATATTATACACAAAAGTTACCCCCTAAGTACTTTCAATATTTTCACATGCGACAGCGTCCATGGAGTTTCTTGCCCACTCTTCTCCATGAATCCTGTGGAATCTGCAACAACTTTTTTGTATCGCCTAATAGGTTTCTATTTATATACCCATATACCATCATTCCTGACCAGAGATCTACGTGAGATTACAGACATCCTCCACTAATCGTTACCCGCCACGCGTAACTAAGTAACCGTTTGTTTACGTAATTACATAACAATTAGTCATTAGTCAGGACAGCGCCTAAATACGTGCTTAATTGTTATTTACTTAGCCTTCAAACTAATTGGAATCGATTATTGCAATCATTGTTTTTTTTGTTGGTATTTTAAATGTGAATGACCTTTTGTAGACCTAGGAGATTGGTTGGTTTTCTAAAATAGAAGTAATCGTTATCATTGAGTATTACTTAGTCAATAACCAAATTACATTTCAGTCGTTTTTTTTTCTTCATTTTCTATCCGCCGCCAGTCACAGCAACAAATATTGTTACTAATTTTTTATTTATCTTTATTTAAATATCGACACGATGTGTGTGGAATTTACTTTTTCCCAACCATTTTGGGGTCGGCTTCAAGTCTAACCAAGTATTATTTTTACATTGGGCGTAAAGAAGAAAATGGTTTGGGCGCAGAATGTCAGAAACGCCAAAATGCCAGATTAGCAAATCGTCAGGTGTGAGAATTTTTTCTCAAATAGTCAGAAACGCAAAATGACAGAAACGCAAAATGACAGGTTCGCGAAAAGACAGATTCGCAAAATGTCAGGTTCGCTGCAGTATGACAGATATGCAAAACGTCATAAAAGTTTTTTTTTTGTGGTGTAAGTGTAACTCGTGAGGATAGTTTTAAGTGTAGGTATATGTGGATGGTTTTATGAAGCTTTATGATTATATGGCTAGAAAAGAGGTTTCTGACGAGATGACGAGTATGGAAGAAGAGAAGTATGGAATAAGAAGACATGCCGCGCCGACCTCATATACATTCCTCCACAACCCAGTTAGTATCTGCTGTACTAAGATCGGTTGAGTCTTTCGAGCCACTGACTACGCTGACCCTGTATACAATTAACTGATTAAGGCGCTGACAAGAGCCAAATAGGCTTGTATTGAACAATTTTTTAGCCAAATCTATACAGTTTGACACGGCGGAAAAAATATATGTTAATCTTGAACATATTTCTGATAATTTCGTTGTTTTCAAAACACGTTTTTGAAAAGTTTTCTCGATACAAAAAAATGGTAAACTAACCTCTTAAAATGATCTTCCAACAAAAATATCTGTATTACTGATGAACGTACGTTGGTAAAATTTATAACAATAACGTATCATATTTAAATACAAAATTTGGTTGTTTTTAATTTTTGATTATTTAAGGACGCGTTCTCATTTTCTACAAATGTAAGTGGTTTTTAGGTACCATTTTAACGTATAAGCAATCACAAATGTGAAGATATCGTGGTCTTAATTTAAAGATAATTTATTCATCTCCAGATTGCCATCAAAAGAATTGTATGACTTCATACAAAAATTTCGCACAAATACGTTTTTCCCATCACAATAATCGCAGAAAATGTAAAAAAGTAGGGTCCGAATAGGTACCATTTTAGGTAGATTTACAGCATATTATAACTCCAAAATTATAATGAATTGCGGTACATATAGTCCTTTAGATGTTCCGATATTTTTTTTGTATTTAAAACATTGTATTTTTCAAATTATTACCTACAATAAAAACACTTGTCAATTTCTTCATACATTTTGCTCTCGGGATAATTGAAATGCAAAATTTAGTCTGCGCTCGGCCGCCGTCGTGAGTGGACCTATGTCGGATTTTACCAGAAATTCGTGTTGAAAAAGATCGCTGTACGTACACAAAATATTTGACTGACCAAACATGATACTTTACGTATTTTGTAGGCACTACGGACAACCAAGATTTTAGTCATCGTTTTTTTTTATTTAGAAGTAAAATCACATAACGCTCCCTTTGGGATTCGCCACAGTCGGGTAGAAAGGGATTATAATAATTCGAATTTCGTTTCGAACTTGATGGAGTGACCTCATGATATACTGGAACTAATAAACGAGTTGAGCTAGGTATGCCGTATTTGGGCTCGTTTAGTTAGTTACTTTGAGATCTTACCTCCGGACTCCATGGAGTGACCTGAAGGTATACTTTGAAGACTCTTACTGGAACTAATAAACGAGTTGAGCTAGGTATGCCGTGTTTGGGTTCGTTTTGTTAGTTACTTTGAGATCTTACCTCCGGACTCCATGGAGTGACCTGAAGGTATACTTTGAAGACTTTTACTGGAACTAATAAACGAGTTGAGCTAGGTATGCCGTGTTTGGGCTCGTTTTGTTAGTTACTTTGAGATCTTACCTCCGGACTCCATGGAGTGACCTGAAGGTATACTTTGAAGACTTTTACTGGAACTAATAAACGAGTTGAGCTAGGTATGCCGTGTTTGGGCTCGTTTTGTTAGTTACTTTGAGATCTTACCTCCGGACTCAATGGAGTGACCTGAAGGTATACTTTGGAGACTTTTACTGGAACTAATAAACGAGTTGAGCTAGGTATGCCGTGCTTGGGCTCGTTTTGTTAGTTACTTTGAGATCTTACCTCCGGACTTAATGGAGTGACCTGAAGGTATACTTTGGAGACTTTTACTGGAACTAATAAACGAGTTGAGCTAGGTATGCCGTGCTTGGGCTCGTTTTGTTAGTTACTTTGAGATCTTACCTCCGGACTTAATGGAGTGACCTGAAGGTATACTTTGGAGACTTTTACTGGAACTAATAAACGAGTTGAGCTAGGTATGCCGTGTTTGGGCTCGTTTTGTTAGTTACTTTGAGATCTTACCTCCGGACTCCATGGAGTGACCTGAAGGTATACTTTGAAGACTTTTACTGGAACTAATAAACGAGTTGAGCTAGGTATGCCGTGTTTGGGCTCGTTTTGTTAGTTACTTTGAGATCTTACCTCCGGACTCCATGGAGTGACCTGAAGGTATACTTTGGAGACTTTTACTGGAACTAATAAACGAGTTGAGCTAGGTATGCCGTGTTTGGGCTCGTTTTGTTAGTTACTTTGAGATCTTACCTCCGGACTCAATGGAGTGACCTGAAGGTATACTTTGGAGACTTTTACTGGAACTAATAAACGAGTTGAGCTAGGTATGCCGTGCTTGGGCTCGTTTTGTTAGTTACTTTGAGATCTTACCTCCGGACTCAATGGAGTGACCTGAAGGTATACTTTGGAGACTTTTACTGGAACTAATAAACGAGTTGAGCTAGGTATGCCGTGTTTGGGCTCGTTTTGTTAGTTACTTTGAGATCTTACCTCCGGACTCAATGGAGTGACCTGAAGGTATACTTTGGAGACTTTTACTGGAACTAATAAACGAGTTGAGCTAGGTATGCCGTGTTTGGGCTCGTTTTGTTAGTTACTTTGAGATCTTACCTCCGGACTCCATGGAGTGACCTGAAGGTATACTTTGAAGACTTTTACTGGAACTAATAAACCAGTTGAGCTAGGTATGCCGTGTAGAGGCTCGTTTTGTTAGTTACTCTGAGATCTTACCTCCGGACTCCATGGAGTGACCTGAAGGTATACTTTGGAGACTTTTACTGGAACTAATAAACGAGTTGAGCTAGGTATGCCGTGTTTGGGCTCGTTTAGTTAGTTACTTTGAGATCTTACCTCCGGACTCCATGGAGTGACCTGAAGGTATACTTTGGAGACTTTTACTGGAACTAATAAACGAGTTGAGCTAGGTATGCCGTGTTTGGGCTCGTTTTGTAAGTTACTTTGAGATCTTACCTCCGGACTCAATGGAGTGACCTGAAGGTATACTTTGGAGACTTTTACTGGAACTAATAAACGAGTTGAGCTAGGTATGCCGTGCTTGGGCTCGTTTTGTTAGTTACTTTGAGATCTTACCTCCGGACTCAATGGAGTGACCTGAAGGTATACTTTGGAGACTTTTACTGGAACTAATAAACGAGTTGAGCTAGGTATGCCGTGTTTGGGCTCGTTTTGTTAGTTACTTTGAGATCTTACCTCCGGACTCAATGGAGTGACCTGAAGGTATACTTTGGAGACTTTTACTGGAACTTATAAACGAGTTGAGCTAGGTATGCCGTGTTTGGGCTCGTTTTGTTAGTTACTTTGAGATCTTACCTCCGGACTCCATGGAGTGACCTGAAGGTATACTTTGAAGACTTTTACTGGAACTAATAAACGAGTTGAGTTAGGTATGCCGTGTTTGGGCTCGTTTTGTTAGTTACTTTGAGATCTTACCTCCGGACTCAATGGAGTGACCTGAAGGTATACTTTGGAGACTTTTACTGGAACTAATAAACGAGTTGAGCTAGGTATGCCGTGTTTGGGCTCGTTTTGTTAGTTACTTTGAGATCTTACCTCCGGACTCCATGGAGTGACCTGAAGGTATACTTTGAAGACTTTTACTGGAACTAATAAACGAGTTGAGCTAGGTATGCCGTGTTGGGGCTCGTTTTGTTTTAGTTACTTTGAGATCTTACCTCCGGACTCCATGGAGTGACCTGAAGGTATACTTTAGGACAGATGCGGGAATAGACACTTGCGCGACTGAACTTTTACGCGACTTAATGGCCACTGAGCTTTACTCTGTAAAGTAAGCATAACATCACGCTTGTTATTACTTGAAGGTGGATTTTTTGGTTTTTCCGTCATGGGTGTCGTTTTCATGGTTCTTGGGGTCGCTGATTACGAAAATGAGGTCAAAATAAAAATCCAAGATGGCGCCAGGAAAATGTTTTTCCGTCATGGGTGTCGTTCGTAAAAAAATCCACCTTCAAGTAATAACAAGCGTGATGTTATGCTTACTTTACAGTAAAAATCTCCAAAGTATACGTCCAGGTCACTCCATGGAGTCCGGAGGTAAGATCTCAAAGTAACTAACAAAACGAGCCCAAACAAGGCATACCTAGCTCAACTCGTTTATTAGTTCCAGTAAAAGTCTCCAAAGTATACCTTCAGGTCACTCCATTGAGTCCGGAGGTAAGATCTCAAAGTAACTAACAAAACGAGCCCAAACACGGCATACCTAGCTCAACTCGTTTATTAGTTCCAGTAAAAATCTCCAAAGTATACCTTCAGGTCACTCCATGGAGTCTGGAGGTAAGATCTCAAAGTAACTAACAAAACGAGCCCAAACAAGGCATACCTAGCTCAACTCGTTTATTAGTTCCAGTAAAAGTCTCCAAAGTATACCTTCAGGTCACTCCATTGAGTCCGGAGGTAAGATCTCAAAGTAACTAACAAAACGAGCCCAAACACGGCATACCTAGCTCAACTCGTTTATTAGTTCCAGTAAAAATCTCCAAAGTATACCTTCAGGTCACTCCATTGAGTCCGGAGGTAAGATCTCAAAGTAACTAACAAAACGAGCCCAAACACGGCATACCTAGCTCAACTTGTTTATTGGTTCCAGTAAAAGTCTCCAAAGTATACCTTCAGGTCACTCCATTGAGTCCGGAGGTAAGATCTCAAAGTAACTAACAAAACGAGCCCAAACACGGCATACCTAGCTCAACTCGTTTATTAGTTCCAGTAAAAGTCTTCAAAGTATACCTTCAGGTCACTCCATGGAGTCCGGAGGTAAGATCTCAAAGTAACTAACAAAACGAGCCCAAACACGGCATACCTAGCTCAACTCGTTTATTAGTTCCAGTAAAAGTCTTCAAAGTATACCTTCAGGTCACTCCATGGAGTCCGGAGGTAAGATCTCAAAGTAACTAACAAAACGAGCCCAAACACGGCATACCTAGCTCAATATTATTTATTTATTATTATTATTTATTTATTATTATTATTAATTATTTATTATTACTCGGCTTACCAACCGACCAATGTCCAGTAGTATCTACTTTTATATTGTTCCATTTCACAGTACAAACTTTTTAAAAACATAATAATATTATCACAGTAACGTAAAAAACTACTCGGCAAAAAATAAACAAAAGACTCAAGAATCAAGTCGTGTCACTTCGCTCATAATTCCGCCGCGGCGAGCTTGTCGCTGTGTGTGTGACCAGTGCACGTGTAGTAGTAAGCCTCAATACCTAAAATTGAACCGCGAGAATTCGTAAACGCGTCCTTAATAAATTATTATTTTATAATTAATCATTATATGGTTTGTAAGAAGTTCGAGCGTTGCGTCATCGCGCTCTCTTTCTTACGTATGCAATCCGACAGTGAGCGCTTAGGCGCGGTGCTAGACGGACGTATGTCACTTTGCGCCCCACTGACAGCTATCCGTTCATCTATAAATTATTATTGACCGCGTCACAATGTTAGTCCAGGATCCACGGTACATTTTTTCACTTGATTACTATCAAGCTAATTTTCCGTGAGCCAACATTACCCTATACGAAAACTCTCGATTGTGGTAGGTAATAGGGGCAGCAGGGATAAAATATATATTGATTATATATTATTATAATTATTTATTTGATGATTTTCAAAAATCTATTACTAACTATTTTATTTTTTTCTGATGATCATTATCTAAATCCAACATGTATTGATAACGAGCTCATCAAAAATTACTACAAACCAGCTGTTTTTTAGGGGTCCGTAGCCGAATGGCAAAAAACGGAACCCTTATATATTCGTCATGTCTGTTTGTCCGTCTGTCCACCCGTATGTCACAGCCACTTCATTCGGAAACTATTGAGACTACACAGTTGAAACTCTACAAGTATTCTGTGAACCGCTTTACGATTTTTATACAAAAATAAAAAAAGGATTTAGGGGGTCGCCCCATACATGGAACTGAAACTATATTTTTTTTTTCATCAAACCTATACCTACGTGTGGGGTGTCTATAGACATTAGACAGGTCTTTAAAATTGACATTGAGGTTCCACAAACAATTTTTTCTCAAAGCCAATCGTTTGGAAGACAGACACTTCCAAATTTGTAAAATGGCGACCGGCCTCGCGGTCGCTTGCCTTCGGTATTGCCAACAATGACCAGCTTTTCAAGGCTGCTATCTCCTCTTTGCATTATGTGGCCGAAATAAGACAAAATACGCTGTAGGCAAACTGTTGACAATCGAGTCTTGATATCGAGTTGGTAAAGGATAGACACATTTGTGCGTTTGGCCGTCCATGGAATTCGGAGAATCCGCCTAAAACACCACATTTCGAATGCGTCTATCCTCTGTCTTACTCTTGTTTGGATTGTCCATGTCTTAACTTGTGGGGAAAAATGCTCCTTCCGAGAAGCCTGTGCCTGAAAAGGAACCGATCCAGGCTGATGATGGTTTCGTGACGGTGTTGAGGAGGAAGCGCCGTCAGCGAACCATCAAGAACCGCTGCGGCACGGCTCCATCGGAGCCCAATGTGCATATTCGTGCCGCAAAGCCGAACACTCCTTTGTACCTCTCCCGTCTACATTACACCACTACGACGGAGGACATCGTGGAGTACGTGCGCCAGAAGATCAAGTACGTGGCGAGAGTGCAGCTGCTCGAGTCGCGCCGCAACGTCAACTTTAAGGCGTTTGTGGTGCGAGTACCGACATGCTACCTGCACCTCGTCTTGGAAGAGGACTTTTGGCCGCAGGGGGTGGTGTTTCGACGCTTCCGCGGGCAAGTGCCACATGATCGCACAGTGACGTAGTGCAACTGTAGTGATACTAATATAGTTTTAAGGTTTTGTTTACTAACACAAGCTGTCAATTATATCGTATGAATGTTAGTCTGTAAGGTATTTATCTATGGGCCGAAGTAGCCTGAAAATAAATAAATATTATTATTATTAACTCTATGGAGGAAAATCAGGAAAACTAGTGCTCTGACCAAACGGGCCTTCGTTTTAAAACTTATACCACGTTTTTCCCAGATGTTCCGGGGGCGTAATATAGCATCTTTAGCCATGGCTATCCGCCGTTTTATTTCTGTGACGCAGCTACCTTCATTACTTATATTGGAGCCCAGTTAATCGAAGCTGTCCACAGTATAGATGCCTTAGATGTTATAGGCGCCCGATAGGTTTCCCGCACGATCTACCACCATAAGCTTGGTTTTCTGCCTATTTATTGCAAACCCTACTTTGCCACTTTCCACTTCCAATCTGTGCCGTATCTCTTTCATGTTGCCAAATGTTGTAGCAAGGAGAACGGTGTCATCAGTGTACCTCAGATTGGAAATCCACTTTCCACCAACAGTAAAACCCTTGTCCCAGCCCTAAAGAGTCTTGAATGATATTACTCTTCGTACATATTGAAGAGCAGAGGTGAGAGGATGCATCCCTGCCTAACGCATTTGAACAGTCGGTGTCTATTTTGACGAAAGAGCGGTTGTTGATGTGTAGGTAGAGGCATCGGACTATGTCAATAAGATGTTGAGGCGTTCCCATGTCTTTAAGAACCCCCCACAGCTTGCCCCACTCCACGCAATCAAATGCTTTGGTATAATCTATGAAACATATCAATACAGGGCTGTTAAATTCCCGACTTTTCTCTATAATTTGGCGAACGTTCAGGATTTGTTCCCGCGTGTCTTTGCCTTTAACAAAACCTGCTTGCTCTTCTGGAATTTGTGGCTCCAGAAAGTGTATTAGACTGTTGTTTATGATGTACAGGAGTATTGATGGTGCGTGGAGTAAGTTCCAAACACTTAATATAATTTTTAGAATCTTGTAGGCAACTTGTAAAGAGTGGGTTTAATAGAAAATATCCAATCCCCAAAACCCAGTTAGTAAGTAATCATTTTTAATGACTTCGTTATCGATACATATTGGAAGGAAGGAAGGGGACTCTTTGATCAAACCATACATTTTGTAGGACAAATATTTTTTCAAATAATTTAGATAATTATCATCAGATTTAACAAAAAAAACCCAGCTGATGATTCTCAAAAGTGTTTGTACTTAACACTTTTGAGAATCATCAAACCAACATATTTTATCCCTGCTACCCCTATTACTTACCACAATCGAGAATTCGAGAGTTTCGTGCAGGAAATTGTTGGGCGTCTCGCCGTCTCATCAAAATTAGCTTGATAGTAATCAAGTGCAAAAATGGACCGCGGATCCTGGACTATTTGTTTCTTACTTGGTAGTATGGCGCTAGGGTATCGGAAACATTGTGGGCGTGTCCAAAAATACTGAAACATCAGAAGTCAATAGCTATTGTCATCGTCTTAAGGCGACATTAGCTGCCCGCGACCTTGAGCGCGCGTTTAACTCATCGCCTAAACAAATAAGGTTGAAAATGGCGATGCGTTTGATGCCAGTGGCTGCCAAAATGAACGATAGTTTGCAGATTTAATTTATTAAAAAAAAAAATACGCTGTAATGTTAAAATATTTTTACATATGTCTTTAGTTGGTTAAATTTCCTTTCTGATAGTAAAAAAAAAAATAACAGTTGTCACTCAAAATATTGAGCATTTCGAGACGAAAAAGTTTTTTCGTGTGATTTTTTTGTGATTTTGTGATTTTTTTTTTCGAGGTTCTTGATTACTTTTAGAAAATATTTTTGCATAAGTCTTTTACCTATACATTTGACTATACACTGTATTTTTTTTGGAATTGTAATAAGTAGCAATACGGCTAACTCTGCGACGAAAAACAGGTCGTTTTTACGGTGCCCCTTTAACTGCGCCTTAAATACCAACGACAGGTGACATTTAACTGACCCTTTTACGAAATTGGTGTGAAAATAACTACCAGGCACCACCGACTAATTTCCTAAAAAGCTATTCCGATATGCCAAAGTTCGTGGCACTGCTATAACAATTTTAGTATGTATGAAACTATCACCGTTTGTTTGATATGAGTCGGATTAGAAAGCTTGTTACAATGTTGCTTAGAAAATGTCGAAGATGTCTGCAAAATACTAAGTCAAAAGAAGTGTGTGTTATGAGGAAAATTAATAATAAACTACATTAACATTTCAACTCCGTCGTTGTTCTAGTGGTTGTAGTCGCGCCTCCTGTCCTATTCCCAGGTTAGGAAAAGAGTTATGTTTCCATCAGAAGTTTCTAGTAGCGGCCACGGTATCTAGATATGTGCCCAGTTGATGGCAATAGGCTCGCCTCTTATTACATGAGACTTAAGAGGAAATGCGAGTGATGTCTCTTTCTACTATCGCTGTCTCTCTCCGTCCTCCTGCCCTCAAATTCGTGCGATAAGGACAACTGTAGAAAAAAGTTAGAATTCGAGGTTTGGCTCTCGCCTATTTCCTCCTCCATTTTAGACAATTAATAAGGAGGTTATATACTACGCCGCTATGTTTTTCTTTTTTCGTTAATAGTTGTCAAATTTGTACACTAGGACTCTGTTAACAGCGATCTAAACAAGCAATTTTGAGCATTTTTTGAGGGTTCTAGTGCTTATAAAAATAATTTATCACCAAAAAGGAAAATATAGGGGCATAGAAATAGTTAATATTTATTATTCTGTAAAAAAAACCATTGCTCTAGGGTCATTAACCAAAAAGAAAACAGGCGAGAGCGTTTGTATGGAGAAAAGACCACTCGCGTTTCCTCTTAAACATTAATCGTGAAATGGTGGGTGTACTATTAAGTACAACTCTTTCTTTACTTTCAATGAGTACAGGTGTGGATATTATGATGTAAATTCTGCCGAAACTAGAGAAAAAAAAAACTAACAATTCAGTTACCTCATTACAATGACACAATGGAATTCGCTTCACATTGTCCTCTAACTAAACATGCATAACGCATTTGTCTTCAATCTTCTAATAGACAACGCTGACAGCAAATTATTATGATTTATACTGATCACTTGATCAGTAGCGTCTATCTTAACTATGCATGAGATGACAATCTTCACGCCTTTATGACATAGTGAGGTGTGTAGAAACTATGTTGTGTGCATGTGCAAGTCATTGAGAAATCTTTGCTTGGGGTGCGAATCGTTGTATGGTGTTTGATTTGTGAGATATTATTATGTTGATTACTGTATTTAATATAGGGTTATCTTCATGTTTATCTAATGTGTGTATTTAGTTACCGTTATAAAGTCTATTCAAATTATCCAGCATGGCTTTATTTTTTACTAATATGTTCAAATTGACAAGCGTTTCGGTATGTGCTGAGCAAACCTTTTTAGTATTTTTTACTAATATGTTCAAATTGACAAGCGTTTCGGTATGTGCTGAGCAAACCTTTTTAGCTATAATTATGTATAAATGAGCGCCTGGAGTGAATCTCAGAGCAAATTCATTCTTAAGGCCTATTCTGTGTTCAAAGCTTTGCCCATAACCGTGTGATTTTCAATCATATACATGAAAAAATCCCAACTTTCTCCAGTATTGTCCAACCGAGTCCAAACCATTTATTGAAATCGGAACATTGAAACATAGGTAACTTAGTCGTAGAGACTAGTGAAATACGTATTTCTCCGAAACCTTCTAAAAAAGAAAGAGGTTAGGTATGCATTCCTGCATTCCCTTGATATTATTTTTGCTTATATTAAAAGCCTTTTAGACATTAAACACATTTAGCTGGAAAAGGCTATCTTTTCACATCCCAGCTGCAACTCTGACAATAAGATTAAATATTTCTTCGTATTTAAGTCTCTAGCTTTATCGTTGATATCTATTTCTGCGCGGATTACAGAGAGCGCCTTAAGATAATCCGATCGTATATATTTTCACGAGACTACATACTACAATCTCGCGTTTGGAATCTAAAACTCTTCAGAAATATACGGTGTTTTTTTCGTGAAATTAAGTTGCATCACTTAAGTTTCAGTCCGTGTCTGTCCGTCTGTCTGTTTGCGATAAATTCAAAAACTACTCCATCGACTTTCATGCTGTTTTCACTAATGGACAGAGTGGTTCTCGAGGATGGTTTTAGTACCTATATGATTTGATGCGTGCGTGCATCAGCTAGTAATATTATAAATGCGAAAGTATGTTTGTTTTTTACCTTTTCACGACTAAACGGCTGATCTGATCGTAATATAATTTGGCAAGGAGATAGATTATATCCTGGGAAAGGACATTGACATCGTCACACTTATTTATCAATTATTAATATGAATATTGATGAATTACAGTGCTCTTGCAAAACGGTGAAGGAAAACAGTGAAAAAACCAACATGTTTTATAACCGAAAATTTGAAGACTTGTCATGACGTCCTCGAAACCGCTCTGTGCCTGCGTTGTGGATAATGGCCCACCATCTCTTAGTGAGTAGGCCTGTGTCCCGGCATCGGCAGAGGGAACGAAGGCTGAATATGCTATGGTGATGCACTGGAAAGCAAATTCCACTTCTCACAAATCATGACTGCGTCACTAAATAATGCGTAAAGGCCACACTCATCTAGGTCAATGTAATAATATTAATTATTCGAATCTAATCTATGAGCAATAAGTCCTAATGATGTCACAATGACGCACTGGTGTACAGTCGCCCACAAAAGTGCATGGATACCTTAGGGCCTATTTTTCTGTGAAGGTAGAAATCAAATTTTCGAAAATAATTAATAGATGGCGTTTGGTTTCTGCACAACTGTGATATTAAACTCTTCAATCCCCAGTGTCACTTGTAGGTGGCATAAGTTTTATTTCTGTTTCTACCTCACAGCAATTTTATTTGTAATTCCTACTTTTATAATAATAAGAAATTAAACCTTTAAAGTTTTTACTTTCCGCAATGACAATATCCGGATTACCCGGTGTCACCTGTAGGTGAAATAAAAAGGAGGTAGATTTTTATAACTTAGTCTTAACTAAATGTAAACTATTCTGTTGAGATATAGAAAAAAATGAACTTTGACTTGGGAATAGGTTAGGTAAGTAAGAAGTTAGGAAACACGTATTAGGTTGGATTAAGTGAGAAGTTAAATGATAAAAAAAAATACGAAAGAAACCATAAGGAATGTTTTCATTAAGCTAATAAGTGCGCATAGCATTCAAAAATATAATATACGAGTTAGTAGTCAGTTAGAAACAGGGATGAATGGAGACAAACAAAAAGACACACAAATTTTAGAGGTTTATTTCTTACAGTTTATTATTCAAAAACAGACATTTATTATCGTTCAACATTATTATAATATATAAAACTTCTTATTGAGGCCATAGCTTAAGTATTCGTTTCCAAAATCGGAAAGAGGATTGAAGCTTTTGTAACCTCAACAAAGACAAACAGGAGACCGGATTATTTTATCACAAAAGTGAAAAGTTAAATTAAATGAATTAAATAGGTAGGATAACAGCTATACAATTGCACAAAAACATACGAAAAGGTTCTTATGTAATGTAAAAAAATATATATTTTTGTTTGACTTTTTTTAGTTATTAAAAATACGTAAGTCATGTAATAGGTTATAATAACCCGGTCTCCAGTTAATATAAATAATAAGTACTAAAGTTAAGTAATATTATTTTTAAGTATTATGAAATATAAATCCTGGATCGGCAACACTTATCTACCCCCACACGTTCACTGCAATATGACCAGCATATTGGACACACATAACCACTTGTTTATCACGTAATATTTCTACACCACAAACATAAGCGTCCGTGTTCACTGGACTTAAAAGTTTTTTCATCTGTGAAGATGAAAAAACATTACTCAAATCAAAGTTAACATGATCCAAAGCGAACTGTAATCTTGTCCTTTAGGTTTTCTGTGGGCCAGGGTTTCACAACATGCCTCCTATATTGCAGCTCTTCACTTATAAGGGCACGACGGGCATTGTCAACACTTGAGTCATATAAAGCAGCATAGTCGGTCATCGGCAGGAATCCATTTTCTTCATACTCTCATAACACGATTTGACGCTGTAATGTGTTTATGAGCCGTGGTCTATTATTTCTTTGATGGTGTTGCAAAGAACCCTCGTCTTCAATAGAACAACTGTTTTTCTCTGCAACAATAATTATAACAGAAATATATAATACGCAATAATGATTATTTATGTCGTAACTAAAACATTTTTTTTTTCTTATAAAAAATTTGAAATCTAAACTACTTACGTTAACAATAAGATAAGTCGACAAGTTTCGAGTGTCGATAAGTTTTTGCCTTGATTTTGCAAATCAGTTATTTGAGCTCTTGTAACGAAAACAATATTACAACGCGTACTCATTTTGATGAAATAAGTTAATTCACCTAAATTAAAATAAAACTGAGCTAAACACACTCGAATTAGGTAATCGAAACAAACTTAGTGAACAATCAATTGAGCTTAGTCATAACTCATTTATATCTTCAATCTAATTATTTCTACTACCTACAAATTTATTTATGAATTCATATTCGACCTACCCTCAAGTTTGAAAACTAAAACATAGATAATTAAAATCAGATAGTTATAAAATGATAATAATATTCAATTTTAAACAAACATAGTAGGTAGTTAGGAATAAATTTATATAATAGAAATAATTGATTATAAATTATTTGAATGTTTAAACAGAAAAAAGAAACTACATGAACATTTTATACAGCGTGAGCGCCCTCTAGTTAGTGTAGCATCAACAATATAATCAATGTTGCTAATCGAGTACTTATTTACGCCAGGTGGCGTCATTTCTTGCTTCACGCGGTATTTTTTCTGAACTTCCCATGCATTATTGTAGGCGATGGTACATAGCTGCTATGGGACAATAGTGATATTAGTATTTGTTCGTTATGTTTAGTTATGATAAGTGAAGAATTTATTTAGCGTAAGTATTCGAGGCTTATGCGGAGGCTTCCGTTTTGAGTTTAGTATATCAGAAGATTAGAACTTCAACTCTTTCACACGTGATTTCCAGTATCGCGTTTATTTTTTTATTGAAAAGATCACATAGCTTTAGAATCATCACCACATATTATAAAACAAAGTCCTCCGTCTGTTTGTTAGTCTGTTCGCGATAACTCAAAATATACTGCTCCGATTTTCATGCTGTTTTACCAACGGATTGTGCTGTTCTCGAGGAAGTGGACTGACTGACTTTCTTACAGCATAGTCTGTCTGACAGTCGGCCAGTCCACTCAGTCCTTATTCTAAATAGCAATAAGTTCATACAAATACTTATTGTGTTATGGTAAAAGGCACTCAACATTCATTGTAATTATCATACTTCCACTCCCATTTCTATTAACTACACCGTTCTAGAAAAAAAAGGGTCAAGTGCGTTTCTTCACACATCACAGCAAGTTCATTGACCGTGCCCCAAATAGATGTTTTCCAGCCAGTTATAATTAGCTTCCAAACGTGTCTATTATTAATGGTTTATTTTGATTGTTTCAGGCGCTACAGATACATTTGCAGCCGGAAGAAGGTGATATACTGATCTTCATGCCGGGTCAAGAGGATATTGAAGTTACTTGCGAGGTAAGGATCACATTTTGTTTAGCTTTCGTGTGGAGCTACGAAATGTTATTTAAGGTTTTTGAAAGGGCAGAACTGGACACAGCTGGGTATTAATAATAAGTGAGAAGTAGTATGAGGGGAAAAAAGGTTGAAGGTTTATAGTCCCTAAAACATATAGAATTTTACTATTTTCCATCATATACACACTATACAGCACTGCGATTCAGTTTAAAAATAACTGGCAAGGGTCAATTTTAAATAAACCAATGCCTCATGCTATGCTCATGCAGGCTAACAAACAGTAATCCAGCGCTATGATTAATCTCCTCTCTTCTTCCTTTATAAGAATGGAACTATTTATTCTCTGCAGTAAGTATAAAGATTAAAGGAGACATGATTCCACCAAGTAATACCCAGTATTTTGCAATACCTAACCAATTAACAAATGACTGGCCATTTAATTTATTTGCCGTTCTTCTCCCCTATATAGATCTTCGTATTGAAACTTTTTAACTTACAATTTTTAAAAGTCCTACTCCCACTTCTCTCATCTCCAGGTGCTGACAGAGCGTCTAGCAGACCTGGACAGTGCTCCCCCGCTCACCGTCCTCCCGATATACTCACAACTACCAGCTGACCTGCAAGCCAAGATCTTCCAGAGGGCACCGCCAGGACAGAGGAAATGCATCGTTGCTACTAATATTGCTGGTAAGTGGCAACTTGGGTATGCGTCGGTGTAGGTAAGATCTGTCGTACCTACAGGATCTTCATCATCTTGGGCAATCTAAAACATTAAACTGCTTTGTTGGTCGTGGTCGCAGTCACGACAGTAGTATGAGTTCCTGATTTCGGTTCCTGGGTCGGGCAAATTGTGGGATCTTTCCATCAAGAAGTTATCAGTAGCAGCCACGGATTCTACATGGGACTTAAACATAACTGGAGAAATGTGTGTGTGTGCGTACGTTTGTGTGTGGTATGTGTGTACACCGATGCCTAACACTTCAGGGAGTGCAAGCGCGATGGTATGTTACATTTTTAATTTTTTACTCAAACTCTTCTTAAAAATATCACTAGAAAACAAAATAATTAAATTATTTATTGGCATAACTGGGGTTACGATCTCAGACCAAGAAAAAAAGGAAGACGGAGTGCCACGAACATCAAAAGTGTTGCAACTTTTTGTCTATGTGTGTGTCGAAGGGTTGCCATTTGTTAAAGTTTTTCCCTATAATTTGGGGAATAATATTGTACGGGTAGAATAATATTGTATGAGTAAGATATTATTGTAGGGCAGTGTTTTTCAACCTCTATAAAAAGGTTGCAAGTTGTCGTGAAAACTACTTCCGTTAAAAAAACAATAAAGAATAAAAAATATGTACTTTTATTAACAAAAAATAAAACTTATGAGATCACTTCCATTTTAAGGTGAATTCTTCAAGGTAGCCCGCGAAATTCGAATTCTCTTACGTTTTTTGCAATTTCGCGGTCAGTGTCAGGTTGTATGTTAAACAAAATAGGATTCGCGACCGTAACAAATGTGACTTTACTGAGTAATAATGATTAAAATCACTATACAACACCTTCTCAGTTCATAAAAGTTCGTTGAGTGACTATTTGATGAAAAAAGCAGTCAAAAAACCATTATAAACTGAGAGAAAATTGCAATAAAATCACCAATACAACCCGTATTGGTGATTTTATTGCAATTTTTAATTCACTATTCACAGGAAATCTAAAATATTAAAAGAAAACATAATAAAAATAAAATAGGAATATCGAAGTAAGAAATCATATTGATTTATTTTTTAATCGAATCGGGAAATTTGAAATCATATTAGGGCAACCCTCGCATTGTACGTCATTGCTTTCGTTTGTTGAGGTTTTTTGTTTCAAGTTACAAAATTAATTAGTTAAAAAACGATGATATTTGAAGTACTTACAAGTGAAATGTTATTCCTTGAGGTTTTTGATACAATTTAGTATTGTTTTTAGAAGTTTTCACTGCACAGGACGGCATATTTCTATATTTTTTAAAGTTGTTAACTAGACGATGACTCGTGACGTACTGAGAGAAATGCGTGTGGTTTTAGTGTAGGTGTGTGTGTGAGCGTGTATGCTTACTTGAGGGCGTGTGGTTTTGTGGCTTCACTGTTGGTGTTCGCGGCACTCCGTCTTCCTTTTTTTCTTGGTCTGAGGTTACGATAATAAATCTGTAGCCCTGTCTCAGGGGTATCGAGGGCCAGTGACTTCTTTCAATGAGTAAATGTATCAGATATCACTAGATCTCTAGATCAGACAAGTCTCTCTTAAAAAAAGTGTCGTCAGGAGAGACATCAAACAGATTTGGGATACTAAACGATCAGAACATAGGGTAATTTTCACATAAATGATCGATCCCCATGGGATAGTTTTTGACCTTCACTCGAGCAAAAGGAAGTTTGCTAATAAAGCAACTCCACAACAACAACCAATCTCAATTCAAATCCTATTGACCCACAATGAAACGCCCAGCCCACAACCACACTACAACAATGCCACAATTGAGACATGACGACCACCAACTAACCAGTATACCCACTTACATCTAATCATGATGCACTGAACCTGTTAGTATTACCGCAAATGTATGTGGTCATACAAATTGATATGTCAGCGTCATTGTCATACAATGTTGTCAGCTTATATGTGTGTAACTTCATGGATCATTGGCTTGATTGAGTAAGGGACAGTTTTGGCTTGATTTTAAATAACCATTTGATGTACCTACCCACCTGAATACAACAACAAAAGCAGACTCGTGGCTAAATAACAACAACCGTTCAGTTCGATCTTTATGTTGCGCCGCTTTTGCCTAGGTCGTCGTGTAGGTGAAGTATTATAACAGTTTTAAGTTTTTCATATACTAACAGCGACGGTTTATATTAAGTTTAACTTTAATCTATGGTCATTGTCACCTGTAAATGAAAGGACTCTAGATGGAAATGAATGGATGGCATGGACGTGTTTGTTTGGTAACCCAAAAAAATCTTTGTACTAACATTCAGCCTTATCATCTTTACAGAGACATCACTGACTGTGGACGGCATCATGTACGTGATCGACAGCGGCTACTGCAAGCTCAAGGTGTACAACCCCAGGATTGGTATGGACGCTCTACAGGTTAGTAAAGAAAATAAACATAGCCTTCACCTGCGTCTTCACTTCCGTTTCAACTGCAACAATTGAGTATTGGAGACTCCCAGGCAGTCACATCAAAGTAATACCAGCTTATAACTGTCCCACTTCTGGGCAAAGGTCTCTGTACATACACCGAAAAGACGAGCATTGATCTCCACGTTCACGGGTTGTTAATTTCAATTAATCCCTCCTAATCGCTCTTCCTAATTATTTCCTGCATTTAAGGTTTAACTTTACTTAAATTACCACCGTGACCCGTTAACTATTTAATGCATTCATCAGCAAAAAAAAAGGTAAGGTACCGAATGCTTGGTCGACAGCTTCATGAAGGGTTCGTTTACACCATTTACATTGAGCTCGGCAATCAACTAATCGTCCCCCTATTCGCAGATCTACCCAGTAAGTCAAGCGAACGCCCGACAGCGAGCTGGTCGTGCGGGTCGTACCGGTCCGGGCAAGGCGTTCTGTCTCTACACGCAGAGGCAGTACCAACATGAGCTGCTATCCTCAACTGTGCCGGAGATACAGAGGACTAACCTGGCTAACACTGTGCTGCTGCTCAAGAGCTTGGGAGTTGAGGATCTGCTGGCTTTTCACTTTATGGATCCGCCGCCACAGGTTAGTTGAGCTTGAGAGTGATTATAGTTTAAGATTTGAAGACCCATTTGGCGGATTACCATCCACTCTCTTGCACTAAGAGGAGGCCTGTGTAGCAGCATCAAGAACATTTAAAAGTCTAAGACTTCTAAATTATGCCCAAAATTTATACGAAAATAAGGGGAAATGTTGGTAGGAAACTTTTGACCATAAATGTGGACGAGTATAAAAGTGGAACCAAAGAAAGATTGATGGACTGATACACAGATATTCCCCGCTACAGAGTTAATAAAGAAGAGTTTTAACAGTGGAAACCTGTAATTGACCTTCAAATGTTTATTGTTTTTAAGTAAATTGTCTGTATTAGCTGTAAGTTTCCCAAATATAATAAAATAAATAAATAAAATATGGGAAGAAGACACGCTGCCACTGCCTCAATAAACTGGGATAAGAGTCGTCATCATCATTCCCTTGCCAAAAAAGCCCAAAAGAAAGCCCAAAGGGATGTGTCC
Source organism: Diarsia mendica (assembly GCA_949316265.1). Classification (NCBI taxonomy): domain Eukaryota; kingdom Metazoa; phylum Arthropoda; class Insecta; order Lepidoptera; family Noctuidae; genus Diarsia; species Diarsia mendica. The sequence continues at coordinate 20,636,739 of OX438904.1, read as the reverse complement.
TGGGTAAAAAAAATATGATTCCGTTTAGTCCGTCAGTGAGATTATCCAAAAATATTGGATACGTGTTTTTTGTTTTATCAAATTAATAAAACATTACGAAGTTATAACGCGTCAAAGATCAGGGGGTCTACTCGCTAATTTGCCGACTAATTTTCGGGCCGTACTAAAGTCGGCCCGAACTAAGATAGAAATTGACTCAGAATTGATAGAATGACTAGTCGATTTGACAGCTTGCCCTACTCCCGATGAGTTTTAGCCCGTCCGAAAATTTGAATTTGACACTTGTTTACGCGGATTTTTATGTCATTTTAAACGATAACAACATAGTTATCGTGCAGGCCCCGAAAGTAAAAAAAAAAAAAAAAAAAAGATTTTAAAGATTTTTTTTTTTAGAAAATCAATAATTTGGCTGCTTTTTGAATGCTCGAAGGAGCTGTAAAAGTACATTCGCCGGTTGTTTTCACGCTAAAACTTTCGGTTGTCGAGTATTCACCATTTTGAGTTTAAAGGAACTATAGGCTCATAAGGGAATTATTTGAAGACTAGTGGACGTCCCGCGGTTTCACCCGCGTAGTTCCCGTTGTCTTAGGAATACATGGATAAAAAGCCTATGTTACTCAGGGTGAATGTAGCTTTCTAATGGTGAAAGAATTTTTGCAATCGACGCAGTAGTTTTTTGAGTTTATTCATTACAAACATACACACAAACAAGGAAGGAAGGTTCAAGGTTCCTGCGAGAAACTATTACCTTTTTTTTGCCTCAACAAAAGCAACGAAATGGTGTTGATTCAAGAATGAAGGTAGGTAATGGTTTGGTTTGGCGCTGGGACTGGCAGAAGATTCTGATATAACTAAAACAAAGATTTCTACTATAAAAGCATAATTTAATGTTGAACAGTTGTTTCTTTTATTTTGCACCAAAATTACTTATTTTCAAGCATTGAATGCCCTAAACAATACACAAAATAATCTTCAAGTACAATAATAAACTAATACATCAAACAAATTAACACCATTAACTATGTTTGGCGGGCTTCGAGTCAAGGTGCCATGTAGCTTTTCGCGAAAACACTAATACACAATATCCTACGACCAAAACTCCTTCATATGGGTCTCAAGATGATGTGTCCTGCACCATAAAAGACTTGAAATGAATCTTGTTGCTCCTTAAATACTCCAAAACCTCTGGCATCATGATGTGATGTGAAAAAAAAAAATAGCGGGACGCAGCAACATGTTGTCCATACAAATTAAGCCTTCCTCATCAGCCTGTCCTTGGCTTGTTACCGGTGGCAACGTGCTTTTAACTAGCTTGGGGGGCTCCTAGTTACTCCGTGTTTGTTTGTTTTTGTTTCCGCTGATGTTTATTGTTAGTAGGTACCAACTCGTTGTTTTCACTTATAAAATCGAGGAGTGCCTCTATTTGAGCGCGTGAGGGCCTACAAAAGCGTTTGAGGCAATTTTACAATTTATTACGAAAAGTTTCCGGGTCGTACCTCGTATTAATAATGCAAATTGTTTATTATTTATTGTAAATAAAAAACTGACATTTATTATTTAATATAGAACTTACAACAAAATATATACTAGAACTAAGAAACTAAAACTAAAAAAAAAAAAAACCATAGTAACTAAAATATATTATTAAAAGGAGTCCCTTTAGGCAAGGTTCCGAAGATACTGGCAGCGTTCCCCCTTTGAATAGCTAGACTAATTCTTTGTCCGAGGTAGCTGCCAGCTCTTCGGTCTCCTGTGACGTCGACCAACCTTTTCGAAATTGACATTTTGACATTTCCATTGACAAATCGGTATCCTTCAATCAAATACAAAGAAGGCAGAGGTTACAGCTTTAACCCGGACAAATATATTTAAATTATGTCTAAAAAGACATTAGAATAAATATTTTGTGCAAATGCAGTCTTTTTCTAACAATACCAATGATATTTTTAATTTAAATGCTTGAAAACCACGAAGTAAGAAAACCGGGAATCAACCGAAAGAATAAAGCAAGCTTGTCTATGACTCCGTTCGAAAGTCATTGGTCCGTGATCACTAGAGAGTAGGGTTTACACACATTTACGGCGTAGAGTAAAAAACCCCGTTTATACGGCCGTATTTACGGATTTGGTGCTTAGCGAGTAGACCCCCAGGAGTGGGGGCTTTTGACGGCACTACGTGGTAAAAAATGTAGTGCGATGTGACGTCACACGAGTTTTCGAAGCACTGTATAGTCTTCATTTTTAGTTTACGTGCAAAAAGAAAAAATACGTGTCGAATATTTTTTGGTAATCTATGTGACGGACTAATTAGATTTTTTTGTCAACTATAATACCCTATTGTTTTGTGGTCGGCGCAACATGTCTTATTCTTCCATACTTCTCTATCACTCGTCATCTCAGTAGTCACCATCATCGTCATCGATCGTTTCTTTGGTCTTCCTCTACTCTTATAGCCATCCACATTCATATTCAACATTTTTCTCTCTACATTTTCCCCATTCCTTCGCATCACAAATGTCCATTCCACGATAACCGATTACCAGACAACTTTTCATTCAACGGCGCCACTTTCAGACTTTCTCTTATGTACTTATTCCCTAACAACAGTAACTCCTAAAAGCCAGAATCGACAGTAGCAACTTTATTGCTTGCTTTCAGGACACAATCCTAAACTCCATGTACCAGCTGTGGATCCTAGGCGCACTAGACGGTACGGGAGCGCTCACAGCACTGGGGAGGCAGATGGCAGAGTTCCCGCTGGACCCGCCGCAGTGTCACATGCTCATTGTTAGTGCGGAAATGGGCTGCAGTGTTGAAGTGCTTATTATTGGTAAGTAATAAACCATACCGTACTTTTTCTATGGAATTTTTTTCAATTAAGTTCTAAAATATTTATGTACCTACTTACATCCATTTTCCTAGTTTTTACCTGCGGCTACACTCATGAGCTCTATGCTATAGGAACTGTGATATTATCTCTATAGCGATTATCGCTATAAAAAGTAGCCTTTGTCACTCGGCTCATCATGAATTTATTTTACGTTTTTAAAAATGAATCACAAAAATAAAAATTACTAGTTCAAATTAGAAAGCAATTCACTTAATTCTTTAAGCTAAGCTGAATCCATGCCTCCTGGAGACCGGGTTTTTGGAAAACAGGACCACAAAACTCTCAAAATCCTTTATAACTCACATCATTTCCTATTTCCAGTATCAATGCTGTCGGTACCCTCAGTGTTCTACCGACCTCAGGGTCGCGAGGAGGAAGCTGACTCCGTGAAGGAGAAGTTCCAAGTGCCCGAGTCTGACCACCTGACGCTACTACATCTTTATAACCAGTGGAAGTCTAACAAGTATGTCTCGTTAGTAGGGTAAAATTGGGGGACCTGGATCAAGGAGATCCAGGTCACCCCAATTTCACTATTCATTTCATCAATATTCAGGAATATAGGGTATTCAGATCACATTAATCGTGATCTGAATAACCCTATATTCCACAGTTTAACCATTCAAGTATTCCTATATTTCACTATTCGAAATGAGACTTTGACTAAACAGTTCGTACCATTCGAGTATCAGATTATTCCTCTGTAACCCCATAATATACTTAATTATTCAAAATTTTCTCTCAGTTTATACCTCTGTTTTTGAATCCAAGCCACTTGTAACCATTCTTTCTTCGTCAAGTCATAAAATGGTCTACTAATAACATTTTATAGTTTTCTATTCAAACATATCTTTTTAAAATTAAAGTCCTGTTTAGTAGTCGCATACTCATCAGCAGCATCTGATCGAGTGTGTAAATAAACAGAGCAGTTCAATATGAACTGCTGATTATAAGAAGCGGTTCAGTATGATCAGCTCATTATAACAAGCTGTTCAGTATGAACTGCTCATTACCTTTAACAAGCTGTTCAGTATGAACTGCTCATTATAACAAGCTGTTTTTGCTTTCGATGTCGAACTATAAATTACAGCCATCATTCATTGCTTTTAAATAGTACTTTCAAAATATTCTGACTTGAATATTGAGTGGTTTGTTTATCTTTTATCTATTCAGATTATAAAGTATGAAAATGTTTTTTTTGTTGAAATAAGTCTATTCAACCATTACATAATAGAAATCATGACAAATTTAGATATGGTTTGATGAACCATTGCTTTTAAATAGTACTTTCAAAATATTCTGAATTGACTATTGAGTGGTCTGTATTATTTAACAATGTTAATGTAATAGATATCATGAGAAATTTAGATATTCAATATAAATATGAAACATTTATCTTATTGAACATTCGTAATTATGTATCTACATTATAATTTATCATTACATTCATTCAACAATTCAATGACACTGAAATGGAAGCACGGTATAGTATGTTCGATACGACCGACTAACGAGAATGAAGTGCACTCGCTATTGTCCATCGCGCTACTTTATATAAGCAGTGTAGTAACGATGTAGTTTAAATGTTATGACGTAGAAATAAAAGGTACTTTATTTTAAATACTTTTATTTACAATGAATATTTACAGTATATTATACTAACCTTTAAAAAAACAAATAATAATAAAACTACTATACGTCTATTTTAAACATCAATTATGTACATGAAGTTGAACTTAATTTTTTAACTATTTTAGCAACTAAATACTCGGTTTCACTCATTATGTCATCAATATCACTACGGACTAAATATTGTATGTTCACGCTTGCACTATCGGGGTCACTGTCTATTTCATTCATCTGACGGCCTTCCACATCATGTACAATTATTTTTATAATTCGGTGTATATGACCGGGCTCTTTACGCGTGATAAAGGATGTGTTTTTAAAAGGTTTTGATTTTTTCTTCTTCTTTATTTTTTTCTCTTGTATTTTTTGCTGTCTACTCTCTTCACATGCTTTTTCTGCCACTTCGGCATACCAGCTTTCTTGGTCTTGAGCATAGTAAAATGGATTAAGAACTGGATCGGGGCAATCTATCAAATTCTGAAACAAGGAATAATTTTATACTATTAAAAAGCATCATTAAATGAATTCAATTGCTAATATCGATGATTACTTAGATACTTACATCACATGGTAGGTTAATGTTTTCTAAAACAGGACTGTAGGATGGTGAGTGTGACATATTTAATCCTATGCCCCGTATACTTTGTTAAACATCTGCAAAATAATGGTCTAAATTAGTATTTTGTTAACCGATATTTTATCTCAAAACATATTTGTATTTAACATCGATTATACTGTCTCGTCTGATAATAATGCTGGATAAAATACGGAAGAATAATATTAAAACTTACCAATAATACACGATCAAGCCTGTTGTAACAGTCAAGTGTAGAATTGGAATAGATTTAAAATGATTTTTTCTCTCTATTTATATACCCTAATTTATTTTTATGGATAGAGTTCAAAATCACACATTTTTAAGTCAGATATCATATCTTTTTTCCAAAAATGGTATAGTGAAATAGGAAACGTAAGACATTACGACACCTATCATTTTTATTATTTATTGTAAGTTTATATCGATAAAATAATACTACTGCCCTTATGTTTACGGTAATCGTTTTCATACATTTTATTCAGATGATATAAGCAAGCAAACTCATGGTATCTTAAGTGTATATCAAAGTTGCACCGTAATCTGAATTCTTTTTATTAAGGAGACGAATCAAAACAATATACTTAGCAATATCGACATACTATTGCTACGTCTCGTTTCGCCTGTTATTATTATGATATTTTTAAAGCTAAGGTATCTTAAATTTTGTCATAAATAGAATGGTAAGTAATGTTTTTTAGTCCGCCTATGTATCACTATTGTGCATAAAGTTTAAATAAATAAATAAATAAATAAATAATGTTTTTTATTTGTTCATAAATTAAGGTTGATCGATATATCATCACGCCGTTAATTCCCAGTTAGGCAGATGTGTATTTCACCAACTATTCTTCAGTTTTATTATTGGGCCCTCCTATTATAAAGGACCCAATCGGTGAGGCTATACGACATTTCAACGCAGTCGGATCAAAATAATAATGAATTAGTATAACAATATAAAGGGATGGGAATCAAACCCACGATCTCCAGCATAGCAGTCAGGACCACTAACCACTAGACCAACAGGCAAGTCAATGTCTCCGCGGACGCGTCAGCGGATAATATTGTTTACAATATCACATCACAAACCTGCATTTGGATGCAGACAACTAACACAGCATTTTCTATACATATGCCTCTTCCCAAATTTGGGATAATATGACGTAGATTTATCACTATTTAAGCGTCCCGCTGCTGAAGTTCAACCACAAATCACCTCTTCCAGAGCTAGTGGCATCATCGTACATCAAAACTTCGCTGCACTATTTAAAATGTAAGTAGCATTATTTATATATTAATAAATAATTAATTCTATTGTTCAACTATTTTATACCAGGGAACTCCTTAGACGAGTGCTAGTAATCTCGACTATTGAGCATGAGACATTGGGTTCGATACCCAGGAAATTGAGGCATAATGATATCTTCTATGTAATTATTCTAATATTCATTCTTATAATGTATGATATGTATACACTATTCTAGTGTATCGGCCAATTAATAAATTAATTTTATATTATTTCAGGTCGCTAGAGAACGCAGAGACTCTCTTCCCGTCTGACGACGAAGTGCAACGTACAGTCGTGAAAAAGACGAAGAAAAAGAAGCAGGTGCCAACTCAAACGAAGGAGCCGGAGGTGGCAGCGCGGACTGCATCACATTCGCCATCGAGAGCAAGTCCGGCGCCGAGTACGTCGCGGCCAGCTCCGAAGAAGCCGTACTTCAAGCCAATACCATCAAAGAAGGCTACAGCTTACGATGACAGTGAAGATGACTAGAAAGAGGATGTCGCTGTTCCCGGTAAAGCTCCAATTCAATTAACTTCATATTTAACTCGGCCATTCTCGCCAGACGTATGAGCATAAGCCCGGTTCGCACTATATAGATTTAAAAGTGTACCGGTGCGATGAAATTAAAAACGTTCAACCAATTAACAGATGGCGCCAAGCAATAGTTACTGTGAAAAACCAAACATCTGAAAACACAGATGCATGGCAGCACCTGACTAATTATATTATGGTAACTTGTATTGTGGTAATTTGTAGATGCTATATAATGTAATCCTAATAATTACATGTAACAAATGTGTAGTCAATTTAATAAATAAAAAAATATGCGGATATTCCACTTAAATCGTATGTTTTTATTTCACAGTTGTACAGTCCAGAGAACACAGAACACCATTCACAAGATCATGTAGTACAAATATGACTTGTACGCAATGTAAAACTGAAATACCACGAAATCAATATGCATATCATATGAGAACTAATATACACAAGACTAATAGTTTATTGAGAACTGAATTCAAAAATATATTTATTATAGCAACAGCATTTAAAAATAGAATCGCAACTTATCGTCTGAACTTAGCTCAGGATGACGAGCACCTCACTTCTGAGGCGATCCTGAGTAATGTTGATAGACATAAGAGTCAGGATGACGAGCACCTCACTTCTGAGGCGATCCTGAGTAATGTTGATAGACATAAGAGTCAGGATGACGAGCACCTCACTTCTGAGGCGATCCTGAGTAATGTTGATAGACATAAGAGTCAGGATGACGAGCACCTCACTTCTGAGGCGATCCTGAGTAATGTTGATAGACATAAGAGTCAGGATGACGAGCACCTCACTTCTGAGGCGATCCTGAGTAATGTTGATAGACATAAGAGTCAGGATGACGAGCACCTCACTTCTGAGGCGATCCTGAGTAATGTTGATAGACATAAGAGTCAGGATGACGAGCACCTCACTTCTGAGGCGATCCTGAGTAATGTTGATAGACATAAGAGTCAGGATGACGAGCACCTCACTTCTGAGGCGATCCTGAGTAATGTTGATAGACATATGAGTCAGGATGACGAGTACCTCACCCCTGAGGCGATCCTGAATTCTGTGCTTCCAAATATTAATAAATTAATAACTATGATACTGAATAAGTATGACTGTATAAAAGTAAATTTTGAGCTTTTTGTTAAGTTTCTTTTACTGAGATCTGACAATGAAGAACTAGAACTGAAATCTTTTAACACTAAGTATGATATTATTATAGTAATAGTCAAAATGAAGTTGATCAAACAACACACATCACTTAATGTTAATCATATAAATCTTGGTGACTCTGATAACCACATTAGGCATAGCATTCTGTTACCAAATACGATTCGTTGTATTATATGTGGTCCCTCGAATTGTGGAAAAACAAACGTCGTGCTTAGTTTATTGTTACATGAGAATGGTCTAAAATTTCAAAATCTGTACCTGTACTCGAAAACTAACTTTCAACCAAAATACAACTTCTTACGAGAAGTTATAAAGAGAGTGCATCAAGTTAAGTTTCATGAATTTAATGATAATAAAGAAGTCATAGCCCCGGATGAAGCAGTAACTAATTCTGTATTTATTTTCGATGATGTGGCATGTGAAAATCAAATGAACATTCGTAATTACTTCTCTATGGGTAGACATAAACATATTGATTGCTTTTATTTATGTCAAACATACTCTAAAATTCCGAAACAGTTGCTGCGTGATAATGCAAACTTTCTCATAATATTTAAGCAAGACGATGTTAACTTGAAACATATTTATGAAGAACATGTTAGTTCAGATATGCCCTGGAATCAATTCAAGAAGATTTGTAATACAGTTTGGAGAGAGCCATATAATTTTGTTAGTATTTGCAAAGACTCGTCTTTAAGCAATGGAAGGTACAGACAGAATTTAGATAGCTTTTTTAAATTTTGAGCAAATAATGTGTAATTATATAAACCAATAACAGATAAATATAACTTAGTAGTATATTTTATTTGGCTGAATACACTTGTCACAATACAACATGGAAAAGAATATTAAAGTAGAATTAATGAAGTCTGTGGAATCCATAAAGAATAAAATAAAAAAAATGAAGAACCAGGAACACTCTATGAACTTGTCACTTGATAAAATGCTAAAAACCGTCACGGAACCCCTTAACGCACTAGTCGATTCGAATATATCAATAGAAAAAATAAAGCATTCACAAAATACACCACTCCCAAATTCTGACAACATTGAATTGGATGACATGGATACTAGTTCATCTACAAAGTTTGAAGACTGCTACGATCCAAAAGTGAAGTCTCTACAAGTACTTAAAAAGTCTCCCACAAAACAAATACCGGATGATTTAGAAATTTCGCTAGAGGGTCGTGATATCCATGATATTTATGACGGTGTAAATATACCGTTTGGAATAAGAAGTGTAAACAAAACATTGCTAATGGGTAATTCTGTAGTCTCATTTTCTAAAATCGATAGTTTGAATGACGACAGTGTCATTTTAATTAAAGTTGGTGACAAATCCTATGATTTTACCCCTGGCTTGAAGGAACTTTTACTTCGAAGAAAACCTGATTTAAAATTAATATCGAGCAAAGATAGACTTGTCTACAAAGACATGCTGCATTATACAAATGCTCATAAGAGAGATTTTAATCCTGGTGGGCAAATAAGAGGTGATAAGGGAATAAAATATCGTGACGTAATAAAACCATTATTTTCCGAATCATTAAATGAAAGTTTTCACACTGGAGGAAGCTTACCAACTCTAAAGAAATACAAAAATAACACTGACTTGGTATATTGGGATGACCCTAACGAACTTGTTGAGAGATTGAAACTATTAGTTGCTTCCAGAGATGCTGGCAACACAAATCATGATAATGAAATATTGTCGATCGTTGAAGAATTGAAAGAAGCTGACATAATTAAAGAATAAATACTCACCACCATAAAGTTTTAATTCAGTATTGTAGACGGATTCAAAACAAATGCACTGAATTGTGAACATGAGCAAAACCGACGTGGTTAACGAAATTCATAAAAATGCGAGGGTGAACTTTCCACGCAGATGTGTTATCATGAAAGATATAGATGACCTATGGCAAGCAGACTTAATCGATATGCAATCAATTTCAAAGCAAAATAAAAATTACAGATTTATTCTTGCTATTATTGACACATTCTCAAAATATGCTTGGACTTTTCCTCTAAAGTAAAACCAAAGATGATGTATGTAACTCTTTTAAGAAATTATTGAATAAGGGGCGTGTTCCTAAAAATCTTCAAACGGATAAAGGAACAGAATTTTACAATAATCAATTTCAAAAGCTTATGGAAACTTATCACATTAATCATTATTCAACCTTCTCAACAAAAAAGGCTTCAATAGTTGAGCGATTTATCAGAACATTAAAATCAAAAGTCTATAAGGAATTTAGTTTAAGAGGCAGCTACAATTGGATAGACAGCACGCTTAATAATGTTATTAACAAATACAATCACACTTATCATCGGACAATTGACGAAGTTCCCGCTAATGTGGATAACATTAATAAAAAACATATATTAGAAAGGTATTCAAGGTTGGTGAAAAATCATAATATTAGAAGCAAATATAAAATTGGTGATTATGTGCGTATCAGTAAGTACAAAGGAACATTTGAAAAAGGTTACACTCCCAACTGGTCTACAGAAATATTTAAAATTCGAATGATACAAAATACAAATCCTATCACCTATTTAATAGAAGATGCAATTAGAGGTCAACCCATTTTAGGTGCCTTTTACGTACAAGAGCTTCAAAAGACGAAAAATCCTAATTTATATCTTGTTGAAAAAGTTCTTAAAAGAAAAGGAGATAGAGTTTTTGTAAAATGGTTAGGTTTGCCTTCTTCTGAAAACAGCTGGATTGATAAATCGAATATTTATTAAGTGTTCTGTCCAAAATGGATCAGTGTTATGATGTGTATTGAAGAGAATAGTCTTCTCAATTGGATTATAAATCATTTACCATTTGAATTACATTTACCAGGATACAATTATTGTGGGCCTGGCACTAAATTAATTAAAAGGCTTACACGTGGAGATAAAGGTGTTAATAAATTAGATGAATATTGCAAACAACACGACATTGCCTATCATAAGTCTTCAAACTTAAAAGACCGCCACAAGGCAGATTTAGTTTTGTTAAATATGGCTAAAGAACGGGCACTTGCCTCAGATGCGAGTGTAGGGGAAAAACTAGCAGCGCGCTTAGTAACCAGCGCTATGTCAACAAAAATTAAAACTGGTTTTGGCCTAAAACAAGATAGCAAAAAGTGTTCTCCTAAAATTAAACCTGGAAAAGGATTAAAAAACAAATTTAAAAGTGTTATTAGCAAAACGAAGAGACATATTAAAAAATTAAAACCAAAATGTAAGAAAGTGGCAATAAAATTAGCTATGGCCGCTGCCAGAGAATTAGCTAATGATTCATCCATTAAACTTCCTCGTGTTATTCCTATACCAAAAACTGGTGGAGTATTGCCTTTGATTCCGATTTTTGCGGGATTATCAGCGGTAGGGGCTTTAGCAGGTGGTGCAGCTGGTATTGCTAAAACCATTAATGAATTCAAAATGGCTAAAAAGTTATTGACTGAATCGAAGAGACACAATGAAAAGATGGAAGCTCTCTGTATCGGAAAAGGACTACATCTTAAACCACATAAAGATGGGCTTGGAATATTTGTATCAAAAGAAAAAAACTAAGATATCGGCTACCCAAACGAGCCTTGACTAATTTAGACATTTTGAAGTATGGAAATAATATTCCCTATTTCAGAGGTGTCTTTATGAGAGATAAACTCCCTAAACACCCTTTTAAAAAAGAATGTGGAGTTATAAATTTAGATAGCTCTAATAATCCTGGTTCTCATTGGGTAGCCTATGCCAAACACAACGATTATATTGAGTATTTTGATAGTTACGGAAATCTTAAGCCTCCAAAGGAATTTATAAAATACTTGGGATCCAAAGTACACTATAATTATGACAATATTCAGCGTGATCACCCTTTTAATTGTGGACATCTTTGTTTAAACTTTTTGAAGAATTTTTGGTATAGTGAAGGAATAAAATAAGCAGCATCTAAAAAAAAAGTTCAGTGTTGAAGCATGTCTACTACGGTTACCATCTCGGGTAATAAATCGGAGTTGACTTCATACTTTCATCCACCACTGCATTTATCAGATCAATACGAGTGTGGTTTGCTATACTTTTCAGTAATAAATTCAAGACCAAATATTTCTAGTATTAATAGCAGTCTGTTTGCGATCAAAATCGAATGTGATCTTGTGAACGGATCGTACTGCAACGGATTACCAACTCATTTTATTCACGAATTTGTGTCTGATACTCATCCAGGACATCGGTGCATAGAAATACCGCAAAATATTATTTATTTTCCAGTGAACAAAAATATAATTTCTTCGATATCTGTTAAGATTGTAGATCAATTTGGTCACTGTATTAACTTTGGCGAAGAACATATTCAGCTGCGTCTTCATTTAAGAAAAACAAAATGATTATTCATTATAAAAACACCCAAGTCAATGAAAAACATCTTAGTTCTTCAACGATTGCTAAGGTGCAACGACGTCAGAAAAACGTTACAAAATTGACTAAAGTAAATAAAGATTTCCTTAAAGCTCTTGGGTTTAAAGTATGAATATACTACAGATTACTGAATCACCACACTTCGATACTTCCATCGAAAGTTACGAAGTCCATTCATACAATCCCTACAATACCAGCTTTAGAGAAAACGATGAAATCAGAATTCCCATCCACCAGCAAGACATATACGTGTTACCATCGACCAGTTCAATTTATATTGAAGGAAAAGCAAAGCTGTTCGGTAAAGATGGGAATCCGATCAAGAAAACTGTTACATTCACTAATAACTCTATTTTGTCTTTGTTTCAAGACATCAGATACGAAATAAATGGTATTGAAATAGATCGCATAAAAAATTCTGGAATAACGTCAACAATAAAATCATACATCTCAATAAATGAAGCAGAAAATAAAGTTGCTGCCCTATGGGGTTGGGGTTTGCAGGGATTTCAAAGTGATGGAAATTTTAGTGCTGTGATACCATTAAATAAAGTTTTAGGGTTTGCAGAGGATTACAATAAAATAGTAATAAATTGCAAACATGAACTTATATTGAACAGAAGTAACACTAATTTAAATAGCGTTATCCTTACTGATGATATTGCTCATTTTCAAATAGACATAGAAAGAGTTCAGTGGAGGGTGCCACACATAAAAGTATCAGACCGAGAACGACTGACACTTTTAAAACATTTAGAAAGAGATAAACCTATTCAGATAGCGTTTAGAAACTGGGATTTATATGAGTATCCGTTACTACCCAAAACCACAAAGCATTCTTGGTCAGTTAAAACTGCTTCACAATTAGAAAAACCCAGATATGTAATTTTTTGTTTACAAACTAATCGAAAAAATAATAAAACTAGAGACAGTTCAGTATTCGATCATTGTGAAGTAACAAACGTTACGCTCTTTTTGAATTCACAATATTATCCATATGAACCTTTAGGTTTAAAGTTTTCTGAGAACAAATATAGTATATTATATGAAATGTTTGTGAAATTTCGTCAGTCGTATTACAACTGTTCAGTAGACCCGTTGCTTGACCTAAAGGAGTTTAAAGAAAAAGCCCCTCTCTTTATCTTGGACTGCTCAAGACAAAACGATAGCCTAAAAACAGGTCCAGTGGACGTGAGGTTGGAGATTGAATGTTCTACAGCAATACCAGATAAGACAACTGCATATTGTTTGATTATAAACGATCGACTTGTGGAATACAAACCTCTCAGCAACATTGTGCGCAGGTTATCATGACCGCCATTGTAGATGTTCAAGGTTTTAAAACAGAAACAAATGAATTTATCATTAAAGAAATTGCTGTATTATGTAATGAAAAAATTCACGTGTTTTTAATTAAGCCACCATTCCCATTTTACGATTTGACGAAATCAGAAAAACGGCAAGTCAGTTGGATTGAACGTAATAGAAAGATATACTGGAAAGACGGATTTGTGCCTTACTCAAATCATCAGAATTTGATTGTAGATATTTTAAGAGATAAAAGTGTTTACGCCAAAGGTTTAGAAAAAGTGTTGTGGTTAAGAAAAATTTCGAATAATAATAATATTAATAATTTAGAAGATGAAGGTTGTCCTAATTTATTAAGCTTGTACAATATATATGAACATTCTCATGATGTGTATAGTTGTATTTATCATGATACAATATGTGCTTTAAAAAATGTAATATGTTTAAATAAATGGTGTATAGATAATAAATTTTTGAAATAAATACTTGTTTAATTTTTACAATTATTAGTAATAGGTTACAGTTTCCTATCCCTACTAATCCCCAATGTTAATCATTATAAATTGCCGGTAACGGCTGTGCGATGTCATTATACATTTATAATTAACCGTATCGAGAACTAGGAAGTGAGTAAACCGAACATGTCTCAAAATAAATACAATCCTCGGTATGATATGTATAATGCATTTAAAATGCGTGAATTTTCATTTAGTTACTATTGGCCAACATGTGATTCAAGAAGAAGAAGATTGGTAATGGAAATGGCTGACGCTGGTTTTTTTACTGTGGAAATGGTGTAAATGATAAAGCAGCATGTTTCTCATGTGGAGGTGTTATAGTAGATTGGGAGATTTACGATGATCCTTGGATGCAACATGCTATACAATTTCCTCAATGTTGTTATTTGAACGCTGTGAAAGGAACTGATTATGTGGACAAATCAAGTCGTCTATTTTTTAAAGAAACAAAAATATAAAACTATTCGATAAAATTTATTCATCTACAAAAAAGAATGACTCGTAAAGGAATTGAACCTCCAACCTCCGTTACTCCGATTTGCTCGGCAGCGCTCTTAGCCATTGAGCTAACGAGTCGTGTTAATTCCACTCTAAAAATAATGACCACTATCATCAATAAGACGTCATCATTACTCGCCGTCTGAACAGCATCAACAAATGACTGGTGAGATAAATTTACTAAAGATATGACTGATCAAAAAATATTGAACACTAGTTCATCAAACCATATCTAAATTTGTCATGATTTCTATTATGTAATGGTTGAATAGACTTATTTCAACAAAAAAACATTTTCATACTTTATAATCTGAATACATAAAAGATAAACAAACCACTCAATAGTCAAGTCGAATTTGATAGATTGCCCCGATCCAGTTCTTAATCCATTTTACTATGCTCAAGACCAAGAAAGCTGGTATGCCGAAGTGGCAGAAAAAGCATGTGAAGAGAGTAGACAGCAAAAAAAAATACAAGAGAAAAAAATAAAGCGATCAGATGCTGCTGATGAGTATGCCACTACTATACAGGACTTTAATTTTAAAAAGATATGTTTGAATAGAAAACTATAAAATGTTATTAGTAGACCATTTTATGACTTGACGAAGAAAGAATGGTTACAAGTGGCTTGGATTCAAAAACAGAGGTATAAACTGAGAGAAAATTTTGAATAATTAAGTATATTATGGGGTTACAGAGGAATAATCTGATACTCGAATGGTTCGAACTGTTTAGTCAAAGTCTCATTTCGAATAGTGAAATATAGGAATACTTGAATGGTTAAACTGTGGAATATAGGGTTATTCAGATCACGATTAATGTGATCTGAATACCCTATATTCCTGAATATTGATGAAATGAATAGTGAAATTGGGGTGACCTGGATCTCCTTGATCCAGGTCCCCCAATTTTACCCTACTCTCGTTGCAATAACTTTTTATTTACGTTTCTTATTTGCTCCCGGAGGGGTAGTTTTTTGCATTATGACTTTTGTTTTTTAGGTATGTTGATTATCTGAAAATACGTGGTTTTCAAAATTATATTCGACGTCGATTTTTTTATTATATTCGATTCGACTTTATTGAAATAATCTTTCTGATTTAGGGCTGATGTTTTAGTGGTCAAATCATAAGTTTTAACTAGAGAATCAAAGTAATTTGGTATATTTTCGAAAAATAAATGTACCAAACCTGCCGGGAATTTTATTTCATACGGTAGTTAGGTACCAGTTGATAATAAAAAAAATCTAATTAGTCAGATTTCCAAAAAGTACACTTATTTTTTTTATGACGTCACTCAAATAGTGACGCCAATCCAACTTTTTTACACGATAATGAGAATTGCCCTTCTACGTATATAACGAGGGTAGTTCAACTGTATCGGGTTCATCAGAGTCCAAGTTCGGTATAGCGGAGGTACGAAATAATAGTTTCAACACTGATTACAACCGCCTGTTTATTTACTTCCGATAACAAATTCACAAAATCTCAAACGATCAAGCCGATGGAAATGGATTAAAGTACGGAAACGCGGTAAGTTCGATACAGGCGGACAGAACGACCGTTTGCACTCGTGTCTCACCAAAAAGTCCCGTCCCTCAAGTCAAATGCGTCCAATGTCAACGTCAACCGACCAAACTGCTGTCAAACAAGACCTGCCACGCTCTGTGCGCGCACAAATGTTCGCGCACAATTTTTGGTGGTATGGCACCATTAGATCTAACTTAAATAATTAATTACACATCTTATATTTCCAGTTACTCCGGCCAGTGGTGTACGGAACATTTCGTCCACGGCAAGGCGATGCGTAAAGTACGCGAAGTACGACAGCAGCTGAAGGACATCATGCAACAACAGCGACTGCCGCTCGTGTCCTGCGGCACTGACTGGGACACTGTGCGGAAGTGTATCTGTTCTGGTGAGCATAGTCAACTAATATACAAGGTGCGACAGCAGCTGAAGGACATCATGCAACAACAGCGACTGCCGCTCGTGTCCTGCGGCACTGACTGGGACACTGTGCGGAAGTGTATCTGTTCTGGTGAGCATAGTCAACTAATATACAAGGTGCGACAGCAGCTGAAGGACATCATGCAACAACAGCGACTGCCGCTCGTGTCCTGCGGCACTGACTGGGACACTGTGCGGAAGTGTATCTGTTCTGGTGAGCATAGTCAACTAATATACAAGGTGCGACAGCAGCTGAAGGACATCATGCAACAACAGCGACTGCCGCTCGTGTCCTGCGGCACTGACTGGGACACTGTGCGGAAGTGTATCTGTTCTGGTGAGCATAGTCAACTAATATACAAGGTGCGACAGCAGCTGAAGGACATCATGCAACAACAGCGACTGCCGCTCGTGTCCTGCGGCACTGACTGGGACACTGTGCGGAAGTGTATCTGTTCTGGTGAGCATAGTCAACTAATATACAAGGTGCGACAGCAGCTGAAGGACATCATGCAACAACAGCGACTGCCGCTCGTGTCCTGCGGCACTGACTGGGACACTGTGCGGAAGTGTATCTGTTCTGGTGAGCATAGTCAACTAATATACAAGGTGCGACAGCAGCTGAAGGACATCATGCAACAACAGCGACTGCCGCTCGTGTCCTGCGGCACTGACTGGGACACTGTGCGGAAGTGTATCTGTTCTGGTGAGCATAGTCAACTAATATACAAGGTGCGACAGCAGCTGAAGGACATCATGCAACAACAGCGACTGCCGCTCGTGTCCTGCGGCACTGACTGGGACACTGTGCGGAAGTGTATCTGTTCTGGTGAGCATAGTCAACTAATATACAAGGTGCGACAGCAGCTGAAGGACATCATGCAACAACAGCGACTGCCGCTCGTGTCCTGCGGCACTGACTGGGACACTGTGCGGAAGTGTATCTGTTCTGGTGAGCATAGTCAACTAATATACAAGGTGCGACAGCAGCTGAAGGACATCATGCAACAACAGCGACTGCCGCTCGTGTCCTGCGGCACTGACTGGGACACTGTGCGGAAGTGTATCTGTTCTGGTGAGCATAGTCAACTAATATACAAGGTGCGACAGCAGCTGAAGGACATCATGCAACAACAGCGACTGCCGCTCGTGTCCTGCGGCACTGACTGGGACACTGTGCGGAAGTGTATCTGTTCTGGTGAGCATAGTCAACTAATATACAAGGTGCGACAGCAGCTGAAGGACATCATGCAACAACAGCGACTGCCGCTCGTGTCCTGCGGCACTGACTGGGACACTGTGCGGAAGTGTATCTGTTCTGGTGAGTGTTATGTTTGTTGGGTTGATACTAATAAAAGATACTGTTGAGTAGACTGTAGTTTAATGAGACTAATTAGAACACATTATAAATAAGAGACAGTTACGCAGTATCACAGACGGGCTCAGATCTAGTAGTGTGGAGTGACAGTTGTCCACCGGAACCATAGCTTATAACTAGTGGTGTACATACTAACTACTTACTAAATAGTGATGTTACAACATCCCCCTTGTTGAGTTCAAATAAGACCCCAGACAAACAATTAATAAGATGTACTATGACAAGCGACTTTAATTACATGACAACATGCTGTGATACTGTAGTTATATTAAAACTAGACAACATTCTTATTAACACTAAGTTACATTTAATCTAGGCATTCTTAATACTACTTAGACTACTTAGTTGATAGCTACATGGTTAATCAATTTCCTCTATTAACCTTCTTGTAGGTTTTACAATTCGACCTGACCTGGTTGTTATGCTTGAGGATTTTTGAGATGAGGAATCTTGAAGTCTAGACTCCTGTCTGTCACCTTCCTCTCTCCCCTGTGACGAGTTGGATTGCATAGGAGGGTTTGCATAGTTATGTGAATACTTATGCCTTAAGTGTATTCTATTTCTCCTATACTGTACACCATTGACATCCTCAACAACATATGACCTATTGTTCATCATTCTTTGTTTGACAATAGCTTGTTCCCAGTTACTTTTGGGATTTCTTTTAAAATAGACATGGTCATTGTGATGTAGCATTGACATTGACTTAGTATTTCGATTATAATTCCTAGATTTGTTTTCATCATTTTTATTGACTGACTTTTTATAATCCTGAAATGTTACTACTTTTGGCCTTAATTTCTTATATGACACTGGAATATTATCTCTTAAGTTTCTAGACATTAACAATTGAGCTGGTGATGACAAATTATTTTTAGGTGTATTTCTATACTGTAATAAAGCTATGTATGGATCTGTTTTGTTTTCTTTACATTTCCTTAACATGTTTTTTACTATTTTTACTGAACTTTCAGCTTGACCATTTGACTGTGAATGATATGGGCTAGTAACAACATGTTCTATGTCCCATTCTTGTAAGAAATTTTTGAAATCAATAGACTGGAAAGGCGGTCCACCATCTGACACAAGTTGCAAAGGTATTCCATGACGGGCAAAAATAGATTTTAAATGAGTAATTACATTTTGTGACGTACTGTTTTTATTTAATAATGCTATCTCTATGTATTTAGAGTAGTAATCTGTGACAATTAAATAGACTAAACTTTCAAAATGCATTAAATCAATACCAACTTGTTGCCATGGATATTTGCATATTTCATAATTTTGTAGTGGTTCCTTTTGATTACATGGCTTGAATTTTGCACATATAAGACATTGTTCTACTAAATTCTTAACATCACTTGACATTTGTGGCCAATACAAAGATTCTCTAGCTAATTTCTGACATTTATTTATACCTTGGTGACCTTTATGTACTTTTTCTAACATTTCTTTATACATTGACTGTGGTACTATTAATCTTGAACCTTTGAACACTAAATCTTTGATTACATGGATTTCACCTTGAATATTCCAAAATGGTTTTACCAATGAACTGACATTGTTCTTGTTTTTTGGCCATCCTTCCTTATAATATTTTTTCAATAATTGTAAGGATTCATCATTTTTGGTTTCTTGTGCTAATTTTGTGCTGTATTCCTTTGTTATTGCTAAATTAGCATACATTAAATTGACATGACAAGACATTTCTGACTCATTTTCAGGTATGTAATGGTCTTTTAAAGCTGCTCTTGACAAAGTGTCTGATATAAACATTTCTTTACCTGGTACATGTATAACTTCTAAATCATACTTTTGTACAGTTAACATCATACGCTGTAATCTAGCGGGGACATCATGCAATGGTTTTTTAAATAAATAGACTAATGGCTTGTGATCAGTATGAACTGTGACTCTATTGCCATATACATATTGGTGAAATTTTTCACAACCAAATTGAATTGCTAGTAGCTCTTTTTCTATCTGTGCGTATCTTTCCTGGGTTTCAGTTAAAGTTTTTGAACTATATGCAATAGGTTTGTTTTTCTGTAAAATGACTGCACCTAAAGCTGATTTTGACGAATCGACTGACAAGACTAATGGAATCTTAGGATTGTAATGAGCTAAAACTGGTGAGTTTGTAATCTCATCTTTCAATTTTTTGAGACATTGACTATAATTCTCATCCCAAGTCCAGACTGAATCTTTTTTCAAAAGATTTCTTAATATTTGTGTTTTTTCTGACAGGTTACTAATAAAAGGTCCTAAATAATTAATCATACCTAGAATTCTCTGTAACTCTTTGACTTAACTCATAGTCAACTAATATACAAGGTGCGACAGCAGCTGAAGGACATCATGCAACAACAGCGACTGCCGCTCGTGTCCTGCGGCACTGACTGGGACACTGTGCGGAAGTGTATCTGTTCTGGTGAGCATAGTCAACTAATATACAAGGTGCGACAGCAGCTGAAGGACATCATGCAACAACAGCGACTGCCGCTCGTGTCCTGCGGCACTGACTGGGACACTGTGCGGAAGTGTATCTGTTCTGGTGAGCATAGTCAACTAATATACAAGGTGCGACAGCAGCTGAAGGACATCATGCAACAACAGCGACTGCCGCTCGTGTCCTGCGGCACTGACTGGGACACTGTGCGGAAGTGTATCTGTTCTGGTGAGCATAGTCAACTAATATACAAGGTGCGACAGCAGCTGAAGGACATCATGCAACAACAGCGACTGCCGCTCGTGTCCTGCGGCACTGACTGGGACACTGTGCGGAAGTGTATCTGTTCTGGTGAGCATAGTCAACTAATATACAAGGTGCGACAGCAGCTGAAGGACATCATGCAACAACAGCGACTGCCGCTCGTGTCCTGCGGCACTGACTGGGACACTGTGCGGAAGTGTATCTGTTCTGGTGAGCATAGTCAACTAATATACAAGGTGCGACAGCAGCTGAAGGACATCATGCAACAACAGCGACTGCCGCTCGTGTCCTGCGGCACTGACTGGGACACTGTGCGGAAGTGTATCTGTTCTGGTGAGCATAGTCAACTAATATACAAGGTGCGACAGCAGCTGAAGGACATCATGCAACAACAGCGACTGCCGCTCGTGTCCTGCGGCACTGACTGGGACACTGTGCGGAAGTGTATCTGTTCTGGTGAGCATAGTCAACTAATATACAAGGTGCGACAGCAGCTGAAGGACATCATGCAACAACAGCGACTGCCGCTCGTGTCCTGCGGCACTGACTGGGACACTGTGCGGAAGTGTATCTGTTCTGGTGAGCATAGTCAACTAATATACAAGGTGCGACAGCAGCTGAAGGACATCATGCAACAACAGCGACTGCCGCTCGTGTCCTGCGGCACTGACTGGGACACTGTGCGGAAGTGTATCTGTTCTGGTGAGCATAGTCAACTAATATACAAGGTGCGACAGCAGCTGAAGGACATCATGCAACAACAGCGACTGCCGCTCGTGTCCTGCGGCACTGACTGGGACACTGTGCGGAAGTGTATCTGTTCTGGTGAGCATAGTCAACTAATATACAAGGTGCGACAGCAGCTGAAGGACATCATGCAACAACAGCGACTGCCGCTCGTGTCCTGCGGCACTGACTGGGACACTGTGCGGAAGTGTATCTGTTCTGGTGAGCATAGTCAACTAATATACAAGGTGCGACAGCAGCTGAAGGACATCATGCAACAACAGCGACTGCCGCTCGTGTCCTGCGGCACTGACTGGGACACTGTGCGGAAGTGTATCTGTTCTGGTGAGCATAGTCAACTAATATACAAGGTGCGACAGCAGCTGAAGGACATCATGCAACAACAGCGACTGCCGCTCGTGTCCTGCGGCACTGACTGGGACACTGTGCGGAAGTGTATCTGTTCTGGTGAGCATTATTTTATTATTATTATTTAAGCCTTTTATTTCCCAAACATTACAATTCAATTTTATTACATAACATCTTAATTAAATTTAGAATCAGTATTAAAAACAAAATTAAAATAACATTTAAACCAAATCTTAATCAAAGTTAGAATTAAGATCAAAATTAAAAATTAAATTCGACAATGAAAATTAAAATCAACAATCAAAATTAAAAGTAACATTCAATATAAAAAATAACATTCAAAATCAACATTCAAATTAAAAGTAACATTCATTATCAAAATTAACAATCAAAATAAATAGTAACATTCAAAATCAAATCAACAGTCATTAAAAGTAACATTCATGATCAAAATTAAAATTAAAATATTCATTTGGTTCTTAAAACTAATAAATTCATTTGCGATAGTTTAACATGCATCTTAACAATAATCAACAATAAAATTATAACAAAAATAAATCATTTAAATATACTTGATTGACTTCATTAAAATACAATAAATTAAATTTTGCTACATAATCAATTGTTCAGTTACTAATGTGTGAATGCGCGGTGTTAATTGTTCAATTGGGTGCCCATTTAAGGGCGAAGGCCTCCTCCATCTTATGCCATTCCTCTCTGTTTTGGGCTATTCTAGTCCAAGTGGGGCCGGTCACGGCCACAATATCATCGCACCACCGACGCCTGGGCCTGCCTCGTGTGCGTGGTGCATCGCGAGGGTACCAATGGAGAACCTTTTCACTCCAGCGTCCATCTGTCGCTCTGGCTACGTGTCCTGCCCATCGCCATTTCAACCTGCAAGCCAATTCCACAGCATCTATAATTTTAGTGCATAGCCGTATATCTTTGCTTCTTTTACGGTCTCTGAGTTTAATTCCCAACATACTCCTCTCCATTGCTCGTTGAAAGGCTTGCAGTTTGTATGTGACTGCTTTCGTTAGCGTCCAACTTTGACAACCGTATAGTAGAGTGGGTAATATAACGGTGTCCATAGCTTTCTTTTTCAAGCGAATCGGGACGCGTGATTTAAAAACTTCTTTCAATGACCAATATCTTCTCCATGCACTGTTTATTCTACGATCTACTTCGTTCTCTGTCGGTCTGTTAAATGAAATGCTTTGCCCAAGATAAACACAGTTGTCTACGTATGCGATTGATGTATCTTGTATCATCGTAGGTACTCTTATGCTGTTGGTTAAGAGGCAAGTTTTTTCAGCATTCATGTGAAGACCACATTTTCGGCTCTCCTCATCTAAAGACTTCAGCATGCGCTCAAGATCTGCATGTGTTTCGCTCAGCAGAATAATGTCATCTGCAAAGCGGAGATGGCTGAGAAACTCACCGTTTATTTTGATACCGACATTGCACCAGCTGAGCTGTCTGAAGACATGCTCCAAAACGGCGTTAAATAAATTTGGTGAGATAGGATCACCCTGCCTGACTCCCTTTTCAATTTTAAATGGCTCTCCCTTTTTCTCCAGTTTAATTATCGCTCTACTGTTCTTGTAGACTTCTTTCAAAATGTTTATGTATTTTATGTGGACTCCTTGTTCACAAAGAGAGCACCATAGAGATTCATGGGAGATAGAATCAAACGCCTTGGAGTAGTCTACAAAGGCCACGTAGAGCTCTTTATTGTGCTCATTGTACTTCTCGACAATCTGTGTAATTGTGAAAATGTGGTCGTTTGTAGAGAAGCCCGATCTGAATCCTGCTTGCTCCCTAGGTTGGTTTTCATCTAAGGTCTTTGAGATCCTTTTTAATATTAGGCTTGTAAATAACTTATAAAGTGACTGTAGCATACTCAGTGGTCTGTAGTTGTCCATTTGGCTTGGATCGCCTTTTTTGTATAGTAAGGTTATAACTGCCGTATTCCAGTCAGGTGGTATCGACTCTCGTTTCATGATTTCATTGAAAATTGTGGTTAAAATAGGTGTTATTGGCTCTCTGATGGCTTTTAATATGTCGTTTGTTATTCGATCTTCTCCAGGGCTTTTCTTAGTTTTCAATTGTTCAATAGAGTGGCTAATTTCGTACTCCAGAAATTCTGGTACACTGTCTGAATCGAGTGGATCCATACTTTGGATTTGGTTTTCGTGAGAGGCAGTATGTTCATACAATTTAGCATAAAATTCTGTCGCCACTTTCAATATATGATGTCTGTCCGTTACTTGGTGTCTGTATTTATTAAGTTGTGTAATCCATTTCTTGCTGGAATCTAGTCTTTTGTAGGCTCTTTTGACGGATGCAAATTTCTCTAATTCATATTCAATAATATTATATCTACGTTCTTTTGTTTTCTTTTGTATTTGTTTTCTAATTAGTTTGTATAATGCCGATAAATGTTTCTTTTCTATGGTAGTTTTATTTTTCTTTTCTTTTAGTAGAGTCCTTTCTTTAATTAGTCTTGCTAAGTTTTCTTGGATAACTGGTTCATTGTAGTTTTTGCGATTTTTTAGTTTGTCTTTACTGCTTTTAATTTTTGTGACTAAGGTAGAGTAAGTGTGCTTTATGTTTATGAATTTCATGTTTTTGATTTCTTGTGAAAATTCTTCTTTTATATAGTCTTGCTCAGGAGGTGTAATATCGATAATGTTGTTATTTCCGAAGTTTTTTCTTGAGGTAATGCGCTTGCTGTGAAGCAATAGTGATGCACGTACCAGTCTATGATCAGTAGGATGTGTAGTAGATATGACATCGACGTTATGGATACCGTTAATGTTCTTTGTTATTATGTAGTCAATCTCATTACGTGTAACGCTATTTGGGTGCATCCAAGTCCATCGACGGTTTGGGTTCTTCTTGAAGTAGGTATTTGAAATATGTAATTGATGTTCAAAACAAAAATTTATCAATAGCTGACCTCTTGGGCTCCGTTTTCCGTATCCCCACGATCCCATAACATATTTATCATCATTAGTGGGCAGACCAATCTGTGCATTGAAATCGCCCATGATCAGTGTGTCCCTGTTCGTGTTTTTCATCGCTTTTCTGAGATCCTCGTAGAATTGATCTATGTCTTCCGGCGGTGATTGTTCTGTTGGAGCATACACTTGGATAATATGAAGTGTATTATCTTCAATGTGTATACTTAACTTTGCTACTCTGTCGGATACTGGTACGAAGTCTTTTATGTAATTTTTCAAATCTTTTCTTATTAGAAACCCAATACCATTCCTGTTATGGGTTTGTCCGTAGTACATGAAGATAAAATCTTGATTCTCTATAATTTCCTTGCCTGCAAGTTTTATTTCAGAAAGTCCAATTATATGCCAGTTTAGTTTAGCTATAGCGTGTTTTAATTCGGTAAATCTCGACGGTTCAATCAGTGATCTCACATTCAGTGTGCCAATGTAGAGGTATTTTCTTTTTCTATTGTTTAGGTTGTATTTGTTTTCGATGGAGGGTTTTGGTCTACTGCTCCCACGGGGACCAGCCGTGCTGGGAGAGTGAAGGGTAAGGATATTTTCGCGGTTTCCATAGTATTTAGGAGGGAGGCCTGCTGATTGTTATTGTTCACTTTGAGTACCACACCTGGTTTGGGTTGAACCAGGAGTAGGAGAAGAACTTATGTCCGTTTCTTTTGTTGTAAAATAGTTTCTCATATCTACTTTGGTTTTTTTAATTGTGCGTTGTGGCTGTGATGCTCTATTTGCTAGATATGGTGTTAAAGTTGTTTGGTTTTCAGGTGATTGCGATGGTTTTCTTTTAGAGTTGTGTTGTTTGTTTGGATATGTTCCTCTCTGCTCCAAGTAAACAATTTTATCATATCTTAGTACAGCATTCGTGCCCTGGCTTCTAGCTATGTCCACTTCTTTTTGTAACTCTTTGCGTTTTTCAATGAGTTGAGGCGAAAAATCTTCTTTCAAGTAGTAACTGGTTCGTTCTAGTTGTTTTTTCCTTTTTAATATTGTTACTTTCATGTTTAATTTTGTGAATGTTATTTTAATAGGTCTTGATTTTTCTCCTTTCTTTCCCAACCTTATGGCGGATTCTATATCATATGTGGTGCATTCTGCGCCGAGATGCTCATTGAAAATTATGATAATTCGTTTTTCCAGGTCTTCATAGCTTTTTTCTTTTTCCTCTAGCCCAAATAGAATAATATTCTTCATACGTACTTGTCTTTCTAGCTTTTCTATTGTATTTTGTTGAATGTTAATAATTTCCTCTAATTCTTCATTTTTAGACATAATTTCACAAAACTTTATGTTCATATTCTCAATTATTGGTTTCGAAATATCATCTTTCAAACTTTTTATTTCTGTGCTTTGTTGTGACAAATCATTTTGCAGTTTCTTCAACAATGTTGTTATAATATACAAGGTGCGACAGCAGCTGAAGGACATCATGCAACAACAGCGACTGCCGCTCGTGTCCTGCGGCACTGACTGGGACACTGTGCGGAAGTGTATCTGTTCTGGTGAGCATAGTCAACTAATATACAAGGTGCGACAGCAGCTGAAGGACATCATGCAACAACAGCGACTGCCGCTCGTGTCCTGCGGCACTGACTGGGACACTGTGCGGAAGTGTATCTGTTCTGGTGAGCATAGTCAACTAATATACAAGGTGCGACAGCAGCTGAAGGACATCATGCAACAACAGCGACTGCCGCTCGTGTCCTGCGGCACTGACTGGGACACTGTGCGGAAGTGTATCTGTTCTGGTGAGCATAGTCAACTAATATACAAGGTGCGACAGCAGCTGAAGGACATCATGCAACAACAGCGACTGCCGCTCGTGTCCTGCGGCACTGACTGGGACACTGTGCGGAAGTGTATCTGTTCTGGTGAGCATTTAATATGCAAGATTACCTAATACGCAATACTACTTGCCATACAATCCTAAAAGCTGGGGTTCCCTTATAACCTACTACTCTTTATGCTGGTGCATTAGGGTTTCTGAACAGTCTGCTTGCCTTGCGAATTTACCATATTGTTGGCCCCTAGGCACGACAGCGATGGTAGATGTTTAATGGTATCTATAAGTTCAAGGCACACTTATAGGACTGCACGAGAATTGATACCTCGTTAACCTTGACCCTAATCGTTTAGCGATAAACTTGAAACTCTTTTAAAGAAATTTGACAGATTGTAGTAGCTTGATGTGCGTCTGTACTATGTGTGTTAAGCCCGGGATACACAAGACCAGTTTTTCAAGCCAGAATAGCAAGCTAGTGTCAGTAAGCTAGTACTTCTGGCTTCTTGTAGACAAAACTAGCTTCATTTCTAGCATGTTCTAAAGTTCCAAGCCAGGCCAGTAAGACAGGACAGTTTAGTAGTGAACTAGCTTGCTGTCCTGGCTTGAAAAACTGGCCTTGTGTATCCCGGGCATAACAGACGTTACAGTTTGGAGTTACGTTGACCGAATACCGGCTCTAGTTGAGACGCTGCTGCTCCCGATATCTGTGCTTTAATCTTACAATACTAACCACACCTCCTCCCCTTAGCCTATTTCCAGCAAGCAGCCCGTCTGAAGGGTATCGGCGAGTACGTGAACTGCCGCACTGGCATGCCGTGCCACTTACACCCGACCTCAGCGCTGTTCGGTCTGGGAGACTCGCCCGACTACGTGGTCTACTACGAGCTCATGATGACCACTAAGGAGTACATGCACTGCGTTACTGCGGTCGATGGCAGGTGGTTAGCTGAGCTGGGGCCGATGTTCTTCTCGGTTAAGGAGACGGGGAAGTGAGTGAAAACCTTTTTTTTATTTCTTTTTTTCATTTCTTGGAAGTGGCTTTTGGTGTTCAGGTTTGACGAAACAAATTACTAAGTCTAACGCGTTTCTTGTGACCTAAGGCACTTCGGTCACACTTCTGTCCTTCGGATGGATGACGGACGCAGTGATCAGAAAGGAGTGGCAGAAAAAAGGGGAGGCCTATACCCAACAGTGGGTGATTCCGGGCTGAAATGATGATGATGAAGGCACTTCGAACGGCGCGCTCTGTTTGTCAAATCTTGTTGGTATTTACGATAGATACTTAATGATAATACTGTCGACTGTATTCTGTGAGTTTAGCAAAGTCTTGGTAACATGAGTAATTATATTATGGTATAGCGCATGAGAGCTACGTACTTAGTTCTACCCGACTGCGGCGAAGCCCAAAAGGAGGGTAATGTGTTTGACGTGTATGTATATATGTATTGTAACGACAGTGGTAAAAAATAAACAGGAACTGATTTATAACTTTATTCGGGCAGAGCTTCCCCTTACAACTACTACAATCGAGTGCGACAAGACCGCGAAAATGAGTTTGCAGGGCATTATAAAGCTTTATCCCCACCGGAGGCGTCCGGTATTATGGCTTGGCTCAGTGGTTGGCATGGCTGTCGTTGGCATGGCTCGCTGTCAGGTGGCTGTCAGAAGGCTGTCAGATGACTGTCAGTTGGCTGTTGTAACATTCGGCCGTCCTGAAACAATTGCTCCCGCAATGGGAACCAGAAAAACAACGATTACAAGTCAGCTCAAAAAAACCAAGTTAAAATGGGGCAATGAACTTTGATCTCTCACGAAGATTTATGAAATCTTCGGTGCTCAATTGTTCATCTACACTACTGGTGCTATCAGACATATAAGCATCGCTACGATATAGTCATAAGGAATCAACGGATACTAAGCCTGTAAACCCGTTGTATCATAATTATATTATGACCTTTTGTACTTTTTAGTTTATGTCAATCATGACCTAACTCCTCAATATCACTTAAGTGGGCCAGAATATAAATCCTTAATAAACAAGAATTAACTTGGCAACAGGCTCGCCCCCTATTGCATGGGACTCAAACTTTACTGTATATTACTATGTGTGTGTACTCATGGGTACACCTCTACCTAACCCTTCGGGCATTACAAGCGTGATGTTATTAGCATTGACCTTGTTGCCGCTAGTACTCAGCGCCTGGCGTAAATGTGCGTAATCACCGTTTTTTGTAATTTGTAAATCACACTATTATCAGCTATTATTATTTTTCGCCTTGTATCTAAGCTACGTCCCATTTTCTTTAGTTTTGGAACTAAAGACTAACTGGAAATAAACTGGAATTTGAATAGCTGGCTATTCAAATTCCAGTAGTAGATAACTCTATCGCTTCTAAATTGCACTGGTTCAGAAACCCGGTCTAGGATAAATCGTAAGGCTTATAGGTACCCTGTTGTATTATTAACAGTATTATTAAAACTCCAAATTATGTTTGGTAACCTATTGTCCCCATATTGAGTTGCTTCCTTAAGTTCCGTGAATTGTGCGATTAGTGCCTCCCACACTTCGACCTACTCATTAAACGTAGAATCAGAGACATTAAAAACATGAAACACTTTTCATATAAGAAAAGATAACCAAAAAAACTAAGTTTGCCAAACTATCGTCTAAAGAAACTGAAGAAACAATTTAAGTTAATTATAAACCATACCAATATGACACACGCACACACACATGTAGGTACTAACACACATGCTTCTTAGCGTGTCGATGGCAAAACTTCATTACTTTTACAGTTACACACAACACCATTTAAACCCATCAACACTAAGATAATGCTTAACTCATCAACGCTAAGACAATGCTACTCTGGCCCCCAAGATACCTACAGGCGTAGCCTAGTTTCGAGACCTCGGTTTTATCACCATATTAAAATTAAAATTTTACTTGCTACATGTATTATTAGCGCTAAGTTAGATTAACAAAAATGATTGTAAATAGACTTAATTAATATTATTCTTCTTAGCAAACCTAGGACACGCAATAGCTGTTAACAGTTACCGTATTTTTAAACTGCTGTTCCGTTACAAACTTCTTGAAATATCTACTCGTAAAACAATGTGATCTGAAAAAATAATTGCGATCTAAACTAATTGTCACCACAGAATTATTGACAGTACGCGTTGGTTCAGAAACAACGAATTTAGTGAAAGCATGTATCAATATAAACATGTACCCACTGGTACTCCTTTTTTGTTTAGCCAGAAGGGCTCAAACTATCGATATTTACAATTTTCATTGGTTCAGTAAATTTAGGAATTGAATGTCATTGGCCCTCTTTCCTACCGTATCCGCTTTCCCGTAAGCACGATGTAAACATGACGTCGCATAATAATGTTTACGTATAACGGTATAAATCGGGTAATTTATGGAAACCAGAAATTTTGGTTTTATTTATAAGTTCAGAACTTCGTTCTTTACGAACTTTACGCCTTGGCCAACATCGTCATGATGCATTTTGTAATATTTTCCATCGAGCGAAGTTTGACACAACTAATCGGGTACCGTAAAGATTTGTTTACGTTATAGGCTACTATAAATACTACAATTATTCACTATAGGTATAACTATCTGTACATCCACTTTGCAGCAAAACAATACAACTTTTTGGCTTTTCATCTTGTCATTGCACTGTACTGAACTAATCGTTAACCTCTAAATGGTACACATTAAACGGCATTCATCAAACGATCTACTTACATAAGGCTGAAGCAAAGGCAGGCATAGGCATAGAATTTAACTTTAGCTTCGGTTTTAGCTTGCTGGATTTTGCTTGGCTTTTGTTTGTAATATCGAGCAATGCATGGCTAAGATCACGTTTAGTCATTGTATCGCGCACTGCAGTACAGTCCGAAATTACATGGACATTTTTACATAACACATTTACGATAATATCTTCGCAACAACTTCATTACTGTAAGGGATTAAAGCCCAAAATCATGATTAACACTCTTTCCGAGCGACTGGTAACGCGACTAAACTAAAGGACTGGGCGCAAACTACCGTCAATCTGCTTTTATAAAAGATACCTTGCTGCATACGTGTGAATTTCTATTGGGAAACTAGGATCGTTTATTATAATAATCACATTTTTTTTTTTTTTTTTTACTTCCTTATCAAGATTTATGTGACTTGCCGCATAAGTCATACCCACATCGTATTATTTTTTTGTTAGTTTGATAAACAATCGAGCTATTATTGCAAAGTTACTATTGAACTGTCGTAGGAGCCTATACTACCTCAAATTAGCAACACTATTTGTGGTGGTTCAAACTTCGATTGAAATACTGTTAAAATAAAGTTCTAATCAGCTTGCACTACAAAGCGGTTGTTACGTCTTTCGCTGCGGCCGAATAGTGCGAAATTAGTGGTATTTTGCGATTTACAACAAAACTATTGATTGGACTAAAAAAAAGTAAAACACTGATTTTGTTTACTGCAGTGAATCATATACTTTTACGCATTATAAAACTCGCGTTTTACTCCTGTTGGCCTCATAAATAACTACATAGAACTAGATGGAATAAATTGACGCACTTCGTTTACCTTGCTCGAGACGGGAAATTAAGACACATGTATCAACTTAAATTCAACCGGTTGAATGCCATCACATGCTTATTTTACCTATGAAATATGTAAAAATTAACGGTTTCTCATATTTAATTTTAAGATCCTCGTTTGCAATTTGTCAAGAACTTTATGCAATAAGTTTATACCTGTTTGAATATCGACTGACGGTAGCAAGAGATTGCCTAGGAATGCTATAAACCACTGACAATAGTTTGATGAAATTATTGTAGCTATTTATATCTAAAGATTTACTTTGGAGTTGTTGGATAATCTGATGCGCACTTGAACTAAATAAAATATGTACATCTTAAGTTCTCAATTCCTTAGTACACAACTAGTAAAACCATTTTTGTACCGAGATAATATACTGATTAACTGACTATGATTAGATTTACTTATCGGGCCTACCAAATTACCTAATTTTGTCTACGATTGGCATAATTATTATCAACACATAGGGCACTTCATTGTAAAACACATTTGGCTAATATATTTGGCTAATGGCATTTGGCTAATATTTTGCAAATATCTGTTAACTGGCATGTTAACTGACCTTGTTATTTATGCATGGTTCCTGGCAGCTCTCAGCGTGAAGTAGGACGGTTCCTCCCTTCCATGTCCTTGGGCTCGCTGTTGACGACCTTGAGGTAGCCTTCATTTACCGTAGCAGCGTTACTGGCAGAGAAATGGATACTTCTTGTAACTCGAAGTGTCTCACAGGTGGTTACTGGCCGCAGTCTTCGTTTTCAGGGTCAAATTATGGAATCAATGATGCGGTACTGAGGGCAGGCGCTTCGTGTTCCATCCAGATCGTAGACTGCTTTTTCAATTTGTGCCTTGTGATTCTGGGATGGGCGACTCTTCAATATTTTCCTTGTAGGCGGTGTGCATCAACGTTCTTCGTTTGAATTTTCAGACCTCGTCCTTTGTACTTGGTGACCGTTGACTTTTAAATGTATCAGAGCGTCGTTTAATCGTAGGTTTATTGTTTTCGATACCACTTCTGAGTGTAACGACAGTGGTAAAAAATAAACAGGAACTGATTTATAACTTTATTCGGGCAGAGCTTCCCCTTACAACTACTACAATCGAGTGCGACAAGACCGCGAAAATGAGTTTGCAGGGCATTATAAAGCTTTATCCCCACCGGAGGCGTCCGGTATTATGGCTTGGCTCAGTGGTTGGCATGGCTGTCGTTGGCATGGCTCGCTGTCAGGTGGCTGTCAGAAGGCTGTCAGATGACTGTCAGTTGGCTGTTGTAACAGTATGTTCGTTTTTCCTGTTAAATGTGAAGTTATCGGTGTAAATTTTATAAACAAAATGGCGACGTTTGTCCCAATAAAATGCTCAATTAATATTCATGCAATACAGCAATCAATCATGTGTGGAATAGACAGCGGTCACTTATCGTTGATGTTTAGATTTGTCTTACCCAAAGATGCTAAAATAATAACATTAATTGTAACAAAATAGATTTCAAAATCAAACTAGATTTTCTTATTTATTTCTCTCCTTTTTGAGATCATTTCCTATCTCGTTTAAAGCTCCTATAATGAACTTACCCACGACTTTTTCCTCTGCAGATCAAACCGCGATAAACGCAAAGAAGCAGCCGTCCACCTTCAACGAATGGAAGAAGAGATGAAGCAAGCCGAACAGAAGATGGCAGAAGAACGGAAGAAGAGAGAAGAAGACGTGCCAGTGAAGCAGGAGGTCGCTACTCCTGGCCTCAACACTCCGCGTAGGACTCCATCCAGACTGGGGCTCTGAGACTTGACATACTTATGTATTGTGTATTTTTTTTTTAATCATTGAATAAATAAAGAATTTTTGTAATAATTTCAAGCGTTTTAGTACAATTTGTTGCTCCTGTAGGTGGAATGGAGAAGTTTAATGGTGAAGACAGGATATAATGGAAAAATATGGGTGTACCATGGTATGGTAACTAATGGTTATTGTCAATCACAATGCTGCCTGTTTGCTATCTGTGACCGTGGCGTAGTCAGAATGGTGTTGAAAAAAAAAGAATATTACGGAGTTCGATCAAGGGCCTGATTCAGAAAGTCTCCTCGATAAGGTTCGCATTGTGAGGAGGTTCCTGCTCTCTGGAGCCCTAACCACCACTATTTTTCTAATATAAATGATACTTTCGTATGTAAATAAATGTGTAGAAAAAAAAACAATGGGTGCCGGGAGTGCCGGCAGAAGTGAAAACTTGAACATTAACGTTGTGCATTTTTAAAAATTTTGGAATGGTTAGGGAATAATTTCTCACGAATTGCTTTATATATCAGCATAAAAAGTGCAGAACGCCGCTATTTCTTACGAAATTTGAGCAGGGACGACAATAATATAATAATAATAATAAATCTTTATTTCCAGTTTACAATTCACAATGTCACTATTAATATAATAATTATTACTTAAAGTTTCGGTTGAGAATTGTTCTTAATACAGACTGATAGACTTCTGACACCCAAGCTAAGATTGAACTTGTGATATGGGTGTCAGAGCTCTGTAAATTGACTATGTGAGTAAATACAACAAAAATTCGGAGTTTGGTACACGTCAAAAGGGAAACAAAGACTAAGTTATAAAAAAGTTTACAGCTAAATAATATAAATAAATTAATAATTAATTAAATTAAAAGGCACATCCTTTGTGAATTGTGTTAATGTTTTGTGTAGGAATGTGTGTGTGTGTGATTCAGGATGTGTGGGATGGGGGAAAGTTTGGGAAAGGGGGGTGGGTAATAAGGTCATGTATTGAGAATTCTTTCGACCTCATCATAACAAAGAGTGTTGATCCATTTAGTGACTAGAGCCTTGCAGTCAAATTTATTATATTTATAAATGTTGCACTGTTCGTTGACGAAGTTGTATATACGACCACCAAGCACCGCGTAGTGACGCCGTGCAAGCCTAGTTCTATGTCTTACGGAGGGACAAACGTTAGCAGTTCTGCGCACTGCAGGACGGGCAGTATCCAACCACAGGCCGGTATGTTTGCGCAACGTACAGTTCAGCACAAAGAGCTGTCTCACAGTCAGGACCTTACATTCCTTGTACAGTAGTGCTGTACTATGCCGGTAGTGTTTGAAAGTCATGACCTTGAGGACAGCTCTCTGTGCCCTCTCCAGTTGTAGCATGGTTGTTTTCGGAGCCCCACCCCAGACTGTAATGCCAAAGGTTAATATTGACTGGCAAAGAGAAAAATAAACCATACGTAAAGTATCCGCATCAGCACTACACCGCAGGCTTTTAAACACGGTAATTAATTTTCTGACTCTGCCAGACAACATCCTAACCTGTGCATTCCACGAGACGAGATTATCTATAAGTACACCCAAGTATCTTACACTGGTGGCTCTTGTCAGGGGAAGACACATGCATTGGTTCGAGTGCGTATCGCAAACGTGAGCCATAACCGTAAATGAGTTGTCTGGTTGTGAGGAAGATTTCAATGAAAACGTGATAAAATTGGTTTTTTCTACATTAAGGGTCAGACTATTTGCCGTTAGCCAAGACATGACTATTCTAAGGACAGCTTCAGCTCGGCTCTTGGCTTCATTCCAATTTTCAGCATGCACCAGAAGGGCGGTATCGTCTGCATAAGTGTAAATGGAACAATATGGTAGTGTTAAATCACATAGGCCATTCACATACACAAGAAAAAGTGTAGGCCCCAGGATGGAGCCTTGGGGCACACCGAAGGACAATGTACACTCGTCACTCACATACGTGTCGATTTTAACGCACTGCGTTCGCTCAGATAGGTAACTCGCAAACACTGCGAGTGCAGGACCTCTAACTCCTATTCTCTCCAACTTTTTATACAAATATTAAAGATAAAAATCGGTCGTTAATTCTTATCGATGTCAAATTTCTTTAGTAGATTTTCAGCTTTATTTCAAAAGCTTATGATTGAAAATCTATTAAAGAAATTTGACATCGATACGACTTAGCGACCGATTTTTATCTTTAATATTTGTAGAGACTGCAGGGCCAGGTCACGTGTCCTGACGCGAGTTTAACATTTTTTACCCATCCCAAAACAAAAGTGCACAACGCCGCTAAAGAACTTTTCACTTCAAAAATAAAGGAACGAAGTCATCATCATCAGCCTATAATGTTCCCACTGCTGGGACGCAGGCCTCCTCTCAATGAGAGGGAATGGGCTATAATCATCCACGCGGGCAGATTGGTAGATGTCACGACTTTGAATTTTTGATTCATGGACATGCTGGTT
This sequence comes from Diarsia mendica, assembly GCA_949316265.1. Lineage (NCBI taxonomy): Eukaryota > Metazoa > Arthropoda > Insecta > Lepidoptera > Noctuidae > Diarsia > Diarsia mendica. Next base: position 20,601,072 of record OX438904.1, on the reverse strand, counting down.
TTGTTACGATGATGTTTTCCTTCGCCGTTTTGAGAGCAGTGGTGATGAAATAAATTACACAGTAATGCGCCTGCATGGGTTCAAATCCACGACTAACCTTATTGATTATTATATTTATGATTTAGCTTTTAAGTCGGGGCCGCCATCACTGGGCCACTGCTCTATAAGGAACTAAGTAAATAAAATCAAAACAACGATTTTTGAAACAAAACTATATTCAATAATCATCGTCTTCATTTAATTACAAACTTAATAGTAAGGAAAACTATATGTAAGGGCGAATACACATCGATGCAGGGCAAATTCGCACCAAAGTTGTTTGCGCATATTTTAAGAATGGGCATTGTCACTGTGTGTCCTTAGCCAAGTCGCAATCTGACCGGTGAAGCAAAGGTGTTTTAACCCTTATTAAAATAAAGGTATAATGCTTACCACATAGGTTTTTTGTTTAAAAAAGTATTTTTCTTGCACCGGCAACATTTGAATTTGATATTAGGTAAAACGTTGTCTTTTTTTAAATCCAACTACTGGGAACATTTTTTTTAAAAGCGTCACCCGTCCATACAAGTCAATGTCAAAGTGAGCCAGTCGGCAGTTTGGTGAAAAAAAATTGAAATTGTTGTGACGTTCCTCAAAAAATTTTAGTTTTGTTTAACAAAAAATCCGGTAAGTGGTTTTTGCGTTCAGATTCTTATACTATGTTATATTCTTGTTGTTTTGCATCCATTAGGTTGAAAAATCCGGTAATATATGCATGTTTTTTGATCGTGTGAAGTTATGGGTAATAGTGGTAAATTATATACCATTGTGCAATCGTGCCTAACTTTAAATTGGATTTACTAATATATTTATGTGACTCTGTGTGCTAAGTCATGTTTCAGGCTTTTTCACACTGCGGTGGAAGCTCAAGGAGAATAAATACATATTATTATCTACTTTTTATAATTAATAAAACTTTCTTTTTAATAAGAACACGACTATATTTTATTTACCTACTACAAATAGACATTACATTCATATCTACATTCGAAAAAATGTTAATAAGTACCAATTTTTTTGTTGTATTACTTAAATTACACAAGCAAATCCAGGGAAAATAACTAGTATAGAAATTCGTTCAAATCGTATTGGATAATGGTAACTATTTTACCACCATCGTAATATTTTACAAGTCGATAATGGATAATGGTAAGATATTGACCACCGAAAAAACCCCCCTTTCCCTCCCCTTTTTAGTTTTTTTTTCATCAAAAATGAAATCAGCAGCCCATAATTACCTAGAAACAAACCTCGTTTTCTCCTAAATATCCACAGGGGCTCGTGTTTGTTTAAGGGTTAAAATATAAAAAAATGGCAATAACAGATTTTCAAGTAATGTTAAAAAACAATGTTTGGAATTAGCTGTGCCAGTTTTGAAAGTACCTCCACCATTTGGAAGCATAATTAATACTTGATAAGATACGGATCCGCACGGCATCGATGAGTGTTTGCCCTAAAACGCTGCTTGGCTACATATTAAAACTAACCCTTATAATCAATTGAACGGACAACGGTAATGCAAGTATGTCTTTATTATTACCTGTGATTATTACTATCTTTCAACTTCCTTTTTAAGGTACTTCATAATTCCATGCCTTTTTGATTAACCTTGTTCGTTCCATATTTAAATTTTACGTTTCTCTCGATACTACAGCCAGTATCACTGGTAGTTAATTCTTTTCTAAAATGAGATCTAATGCAAGGAGGATTTAGACCGATTTTCCGATATCGGTCTTCGCACAGAACAGGAAGTTCCTTTTCTGTGGGTCTACGGCCCGTAGTTTAGCAATCGGTCAGTTTAATTACTTAAATAGAGTTAATTATTGAGCATCATTCTAAAATATTGGCTTTTGATTTCTTCAAATTGTTTTTGAAAAGTGCACAGTTTCTTTACACATAATGGTCATCAAAAAAGACCAGCGTTGGTACTTATAGTGTGCAAAGAAATTGTATTTCATGTAAATATCTTGTGATGTATTCAAGTTGTGCGTTTCACCAAAAAAATATTTAAAATTTAAAAAAGACAAGTGTCGAACTTTTACACGTTGTTTGTCATATTTTCACTAAGTCTGACGTACATAATGTGTTTGTGAGAATATGTCTTTCTGTTTCCAAAATATTATATGTTTTTTAATAAAAGATTTACCTGTGTTTAATGTATTTTATTCTAACGGAACACAATCAAAATCAGTTCTATGACGTTTGAACTTACATTCAGGCGTGATTTTATAATTTATATATATTTTACTATAATTAAGAAGTATATACACACGGAAATTCTAATACGAATATTATAAGAAAAATAATCTTTGATTTTCTATAAATATTTCGCAAAATATTCAATTCCAATGTCCTAAAATCTGGCATCAGTCGGAAAAAAATACTAAAAAACCTTTTTAAACAATTTGGGACTCTTGAAAAATATCTGTTAATTTGGTAACTAGTGCTTTGATTGTTCAAATACTCAAAGACAAACAGTATTTAAAGTTATTCGTTTATTGGGTAATTTTTAAAACAACATAGCATTACCGAAGATATTCGCCTAGGGCATATCCTAAGTTCCATGTAATAGGGGCGAACAAATATGAATTTAGTTTTATTTTTGCGGTAAATAAGACGGCGACAGTTAGAATCCAAGAATGGTCGAACGATTAAAATTTCTTGATTAAAATTCCGACTGACACAGAATAAAAATAAGTATCAACACACCTAGTTAGTGACAAAAATATAATAATTTTCTACTAAATTGACTTATACTAGGCGCATCTCGTGAAATTAATATAAGTATTGCAAGAGAGTATATTTTATTGTTCACAAATAAAATAATACAATTTAAAGGAACAAGCATAAGGCGTGAACGACTAACCTAGTCTAAGTTAATAAGTAGTCAATTTCCTAACAATAAAAAAACTGCTAGTTTTGCCAGCAAAAAAAAAAGGAAAAAAATATTGAACAACCTGCAATGTTTAATCACAAAAAAATATAAAACAATTTCCATACAATTGTCCGTTGTTGTGTTTATTTTAAAAAATAATCTGATTATTGTAACGACTACCGTACATTTTTTACTATAAAACTAAACTTTCTAGTAGGTACGTCATCACTTTGGAAGGATTCGTATTTATGACGTCACAACGATTACGCCATCTACATTACATTTATTCTGCGTTAATATTTTAACTAAAAATATATTTTCAGTAGTAGCACACCCAACGTCAAGTCAACGAAGTCGCGGTCATGAAAAGTGCGAGCAAGACAGTGAATATTTAGTACCTACGGGATTTAATAAAAAAAACCTCTATACTAAGTCTTTGTCGTCTCCCTCACACGTTTTATGACCGCAGCTTCCAAGAACTTGCGTGTTTAGTTTTTTATAGCTTTTAACATACATAACGTCGGACTAATTATCAGAATTCGTATCTCAAAAACGCCATTTTTCTGCGCCATCATTTTTATTTTTTTATTGCCATAAAATTCAAATAAGTAGGCATTCGAAAAATATCAATCTTTTCCCATTCTAGACTTAAATAATATGGAACGCCCCTAGAGAACTAACATTTAGTTCTAAATTAATTCAAAATAAGTTTTCAACTCTCATTTGGGGCTTCCAAATGACATTTCGGTATATTGTAATCCTAATACCGTCAATAAAATTTTATTGACGGTATTAGGATTACAATATATTATTTAAATTATTATTTCCTTTATTCATTTTTTAACATATTAAATACATTTTTAAATATTTATTACAAAAAAGCATAATATAAAAAACATTTAAAAATATAAAAAATAGTAGCCCACCGGCATTAGGGACAGGGTCCGAGCTACCGGTGGTCAGGGCTCTTGAGAGAGGAACCTCCTGACAATGCGCGCCGTGTCTAGAAGTACTGCCTTCTGAATCAAGCCCTTGATCCAGCTACCAAGCGAGAGCCTCCTTAGATGTTCGTCGAGGCTCTTGGCTATTAACCCATTGGCAGACACGACTATCGGCACAATGACTGCTGTATTCACGTGCCACATGTCGACAACCTCGCGAGCCAGATCTAGATACTTGAATTGCTTATCTTTCTCCGCTCTCACGAGGTTCTCGTCATGCGGGACCGTTATATCAACAATCATTGCGCGACGCTCCGATCGATCTATCACCACAATATCAGGCTTATTGGCAACAATAGTCCTGTCAGTGACGATAGGTCGATCCCAATACAACGAGATATTACCATTTTCGAGAACTGGGTCGGGCGCATACCTATAGTATGGCACTTCTGTTTCTACAAGGTTGTATTTTAGAGCAAGTTGCTGGTGGATAATCCTGGCAACGAGGTTGTGTCTATGCAAATATTCTCCATTAGCCAGACTAGAACACCCAGAAATAATGTGTCGGATCGATTCTCCAGGACGGTGGCATGCCCGACATATGTCAACCGTGCCATCCTTCACAATATATTTCCGGTAGTTGTTCGTCATCATAACTTCGTCCATTATTGCACAGACAAAACCTTCGGTTTCCCCGAAAAGGTCACCGAAACGTAGCCAGGATACGGACGCTAAGAAGTCTACATCGGGCCCATGTAGGGTCCGGTAAAAGCGTCCGTGCAGCTCCTTGCTCTGCCATACCTCCCTGCGTTCATTAGTGTCTAATACTTTAGGTTTGCGCCAGTTCCCGTTAGCCAAGGAGAGCGGGGTAAGGCCCTTGTCCTTTTTTATTTAAATTATTATTATTATTATTAATTAGACATGCTAAGTTTTTAGTTTTGTTCCAAATCTATCGTGAATTCGTGACATCATGCTAGAAATAGCTTAGTGCTTCGGGGCCCTATTAACCTTAATACAATGCCTAGATTTTGCCAAAGCTAGAAAACTAGTTTTTGCTCAAATGAACATACGAATTCTGATATTAGACCGACGAAAAGTGATCATAAGTGTAATGTAGACGCACAATTAGATCAATTTAAGTTTAACTAAGTAATCGATCTCGATAGGCACTATCCTACTAATCCCTTTGATTTATCATCTTGTGACCACCCCACCATTGAATGGGTAATTCAGTTGTTTATATTGAATCATGTCAAATTAAATGTTTATTTTAGTATTAAAATAGGCCTTTCTTAAAATATGCAACACAAAAAAATAATGAAAATTGTTAAAAATTGGTGTAACTTTCCAAAGTAGCATAAGTTAAAATAATGGGTGTAAAAAAAACCCCTAAAACGAAACCAAAAGAAAGTACTGATCCCCGCCATTGCGATTATTTTTTATTGTAGACCATACCTGACTTCTAGCAACGAAGATATGGTGGTGAAGTTTCACCTTTATCACAAGTTTTTTTACTAGCGTTAAATGTTACATCAGTTCGAATTAATTCATCTACCAGGACAATGTTTTGAATGCGTAACAATGTGTCCTAATGTGAATCGAGATTTTTCACACCAAAAGAAGTCGTTTCCCAGCAATAAATTTAGCGTGAAGTTACTTTGTTTTATGTACAGAATGACTGCTTCGCGAAGGTTTCATTTACACCTTGTATGAGTACCTTTTATCACTATGATTTTAAAAGACTTGCCAACTTACTAACAGCGACCTTAAATGTCAAATTGATATTGACAGAAATGCAATGTCACTTTCATTTAATTATACCTTTTTTATAAGTTTCCTTTTATTATCCTTGTTATTTTTTTACTAATATTGCCCTATGAGGCTTTATTCATGAACACTTCCGCTTACCCCACATTTTACGACGTGTAAACGTCTTTTAACTTTAATTTGCAAATATGTATAAATCCCTTAATGTGTTAAATAGGGCCAAATGCAGTCAAACTTTAGTAGTGATGAAAATAAAAATTGGCAAGAGCAAAATGGCATCTGCTATCACCAATATGTGTTTATAGCGCGGTGATTATGGCTTAATTTTAAATAGAATTTGGTAGGCAGTGGACAATATTAGTTTATTTTAAAACCAAATATTTTAAGCATAACTTTAGAGGTGCGTTAAAAACCGCTACAAAAATACAATGTGTCAATAATTGGTGTTTTTTTTTCACAAGTTTGGCACCTATGATTTAGTTCAGGTAGCGATGATGGAAGGTCAATTCTTAGTATTAGAAGCCAAGAATTAATGGAATTAGAACTTTGTCGACCTTTAGCAGTCAAAATGTCCAATTTTAGCATCTGCCAACAATACGGTGCTAGCAGCATTTTAAGCACATGCCCCCGGTGAGCTTTATAAGCACCAAAAATAATTCGCGAGTGTCATAACCAGCCTTCCACGATAAACAACCGAACTACCCACGAATACATTCAACAATTATTCAGCGCTACATTGAGTCCATTTTTCTCAATATACCTATTTCTCGCTTCGGCGATCATTTGAGCTTTTCTCTCTTGGAAGCTGAGTTGTCGTTCCTTCGCACTCTTCGGGAATACCCCGGTAGGGGCCGGTGTGACGTACCGTGGCGAGGGGCCCGAGGGGCCCACACCGGAGGGGCCCGCAGTACCCGAGGGGCCCGCGCGGGGCGGGGCCGGTGGGGGCGTGGCCTCCGGGGTGTAGGAGGTAACTCCCTCCAGGAAGTTCGTTATTGTTACGTCCACACTGCGGGTTATGGCTGTTGGAGGAAGAGAAAGAATAAATCAGTAATCGCAAAATACTAGGGCGCAGCTCTCTCAGATCCCTTTGCTGGTCTCCCCAGTGACGCGCTAAGCCGAGGTCCGTACCCCACAGGGACCCCACAGACCTTAGCATGTACTTAGTCATATAAGTTCAAGGCATCCACAGGATAGGGAAAGGGATGTGTCCTGGGTAAAAAAAAATATGATTCCGTTTAGTCCGTCAGTTAGATTATCGAAAAATATTGGATACGTGTTTTTTGTTTTATCAAATTAATAAAAATTGACGAAGATAAAACAAGTCAAAGATCTTGAGTGGGGGCTTTTGACGGCACTACGTGGTAAAAAATGTAGTGCGATGTGACGTCACACGAGTTTTCGAAGCACTGTATCGTCATTTTTGGTTAACGTGCAAAAAGAAAAAATACGTGTCGAATATTTTTTGGTAATCTATGTGACGGACTAATTAGATTTTTTTTTGTCAACTACCCTATTGTCCGTTTAAGCAGAAGCCTGCCTCATAGATTGACCTCCGAGATGCCAGGCAGAAGAATGCTTGTGGAGGTCAGTTTTTTTTATTTGAAACTAGCTTTTGCAAAGATGGGCCTTTTTTTGGGTATGAAATCATCAAATGACCCCCTCACCCTCGGGGAGGAGCGGAAAGGAGTGTGAAACTTGTACTGACTAAAATCCACCCATGTTCTTTTCTAGTCCTTTATGCTCCAGGGCTGCGGTATCTCTTTCAAACAGTTACGCAGCCGCGATTTGAAATGGGCTACTATGTACCTCAATCTTGTTAGGCAGGAGCTTCGTAAAAAAACCCAAGAATGTCCGTCGGGGGCAACCATTAAATGAACTAGTTTTGCAATGTTCAGCTCCCGACGGACATTCTTGGGTTTTTTTAAAGCGGGTGTTATATGTTTTTACTTTTATTTTTTTATCTAAGAACATGCACCAATCTAACCCTAACCCATAACTGAAAACTGAATCAAAATCGGTTTTGTAGTTTTGGAGAAAAATGGCAACTTTGATTTGCACAAAAAATGTTTGCTGCAGCGCCCCCTGGTGAGTTGTCACCGTAACACCTATCTAAGAACATGCACCAATCAAACCTGAACCCATAACTGAAAACTGCATCAAAATCGGACTAGTAGTTTTGGAGAAAAATGGCAACATGTATTTGCACAAACAAACAAACAACCTCTCACCCCAAACGCATATACAGTCTCCGTTCCGTCGTGGGTAAAAATACTGGTATACAGCTGCACCCTGACTGGAAGGCGACATAGTACAGAACAGGCTGGACAGCAGCACCCAACTCACCCAAGTCCCGCAGTATATCGTCGAGCGGCACCAGAGGCAGCACCTCCTTGACCTGCAGCGCCAGGCGTGTGACGTCAGCAGGTGCGTCACGTCTACGTACTGGTGCGCGACGGCCTGGCCGGAGCTCCTCCCACTTGAACTCGGTCTTCTCGATCTGGGGAGATGGAGATAGGGTTTAGAAACACGGGCTATTAAATACGGTCACATGGAATAGGCTTGTCGAAGCTAATTAGTAGACATCAAGGTTGGCGCAGTAGTTGAGCAATTGACAGTTGCATTGCGTGTCGCGAGTTCGATAGGTGTCAGTGAGATGTTGCGCCAGCAACACGTCGTCGTCGTCGTGTCGCTCGACGGGCGGCAACAGTCGCAGTACCGCTACATACCTGCAGCGCGTCAGCTATGCTGTCAGTGAGATGTTGCGCCAGCAACACGTCGTCGTCGTCGTGTCGCTCGACGGGCGGCAACAGTCGCAGTACCGCTACATACCTGCAGCGCGTCAGCTATGCTGTCAGTGAGATGTTGCGCCAGCAACACGTCGTCGTCGTCGTGTCGCTCGACGGGCGGCAACAGTCGCAGTACCGCTACATACCTGCAGCGCGTCAGCTATGCTGTCAGTGAGATGTTGCGCCAGCAACACGTCGTCGTCGTCGTGTCGCTCGACGGGCGGCAACAGTCGCAGTACCGCTACATACCTGCAGCGCGTCAGCTATGCTGTCAGTGAGATGTTGCGCCAGCAACACGTCGTCGTCGTCGTGTCGCTCGACGGGCGGCAACAGTCGCAGTACCGCTACATACCTGCAGCGCGTCAGCTATGCTGTCAGTGAGATGTTGCGCCAGCAACACGTCGTCGTCGTCGTGTCGCTCGACGGGCGGCAACAGTCGCAGTACCGCTACATACCTGCAGCGCGTCAGCTATGCTGTCAGTGAGATGTTGCGCCAGCAACACGTCGTCGTCGTCGTGTCGCTCGACGGGCGGCAACAGTCGCAGTACCGCTACATACCTGCAGCGCGTCAGCTATGCTGTCAGTGAGATGTTGCGCCAGCAACACGTCGTCGTCGTCGTGTCGCTCGACGGGCGGCAACAGTCGCAGTACCGCTACATACCTGCAGCGCGTCAGCTATGCTGTCAGTGAGATGTTGCGCCAGCAACACGTCGTCGTCGTCGTGTCGCTCGACGGGCGGCAACAGTCGCAGTACCGCTACATACCTGCAGCGCGTCAGCTATGCTGTCAGTGAGATGTTGCGCCAGCAACACGTCGTCGTCGTCGTGTCGCTCGACGGGCGGCAACAGTCGCAGTACCGCTACATACCTGCAGCGCGTCAGCTATGCTGTCAGTGAGATGTTGCGCCAGCAACACGTCGTCGTCGTCGTGTCGCTCGACGGGCGGCAACAGTCGCAGTACCGCTACATACCTGCAGCGCGTCAGCTATGCTGTCAGTGAGATGTTGCGCCAGCAACACGTCGTCGTCGTCGTGTCGCTCGACGGGCGGCAACAGTCGCAGTACCGCTACATACCTGCAGCGCGTCAGCTATGCTGTCAGTGAGATGTTGCGCCAGCAACACGTCGTCGTCGTCGTGTCGCTCGACGGGCGGCAACAGTCGCAGTACCGCTACATACCTGCAGCGCGTCAGCTATGCTGTCAGTGAGATGTTGCGCCAGCAACACGTCGTCGTCGTCGTGTCGCTCGACGGGCGGCAACAGTCGCAGTACCGCTACATACCTGCAGCGCGTCAGCTATGCTGTCAGTGAGATGTTGCGCCAGCAACACGTCGTCGTCGTCGTGTCGCTCGACGGGCGGCAACAGTCGCAGTACCGCTACATACCTGCAGCGCGTCAGCTATGCTGTCAGTGAGATGTTGCGCCAGCAACACGTCGTCTTCGTCGTGTCGCTCGACGGGCGGCAACAGTCGCAGTACCGCTACATACCTGCAGCGCGTCAGCTATGCTGTCAGTGAGATGTTGCGCCAGCAACACGTCGTCGTCGTCGTGTCGCTCGACGGGCGGCAACAGTCGCAGTACCGCTACATACCTGCAGCGCGTCAGCTATGCTGTCAGTGAGATGTTGCGCCAGCAACACGTCGTCGTCGTCGTGTCGCTCGACGGGCGGCAACAGTCGCAGTACCGCTACATACCTGCAGCGCGTCAGCTATGCTGTCAGTGAGATGTTGCGCCAGCAACACGTCGTCGTCGTCGTGTCGCTCGACGGGCGGCAACAGTCGCAGTACCGCTACATACCTGCAGCGCGTCAGCTATGCTGTCAGTGAGATGTTGCGCCAGCAACACGTCGTCGTCGTCGTGTCGCTCGACGGGCGGCAACAGTCGCAGTACCGCTACATACCTGCAGCGCGTCAGCTATGCTGTCAGTGAGATGTTGCGCCAGCAACACGTCGTCTTCGTCGTGTCGCTCGACGGGCGGCAACAGTCGCAGTACCGCTACATACCTGCAGCGCGTCAGCTATGCTGTCAGTGAGATGTTGCGCCAGCAACACGTCGTCGTCGTCGTGTCGCTCGACGGGCGGCAACAGTCGCAGTACCGCTACATGCCTGCAGCGCGTCAGCTATGCTGTCAGTGAGATGTTGCGCCAGCAACACGTCGTCGTCGTCGTGTCGCTCGACGGGCGGCAACAGTCGCAGTACCGCTACATACCTGCAGCGCGTCAGCTATGCTGTCAGTGAGATGTTGCGCCAGCAACACGTCGTCGTCGTCGTGTCGCTCGACGGGCGGCAATAGTCGCAGTACCGCTACATACCTGCAGCGCGTCAGCTATGCTGTCAGTGAGATGTTGCGCCAGCAACACGTCGTCGTCGTCGTGTCGCTCGACGGGCGGCAACAGTCGCAGTACCGCTACATACCTGCAGCGCGTCAGCTATGCTGTCAGTGAGATGTTGCGCCAGCAACACGTCGTCGTCGTCGTGTCGCTCGACGGGCGGCAACAGTCGCAGTACCGCTACATACCTGCAGCGCGTCAGCTATGCTGTCAGTGAGATGTTGCGCCAGCAACACGTCGTCGTCGTCGTGTCGCTCGACGGGCGGCAACAGTCGCAGTACCGCTACATACCTGCAGCGCGTCAGCTATGCTGTCAGTGAGATGTTGCGCCAGCAACACGTCGTCGTCGTCGTGTCGCTCGACGGGCGGCAACAGTCGCAGTACCGCTACATACCTGCAGCGCGTCAGCTATGCTGTCAGTGAGATGTTGCGCCAGCAACACGTCGTCGTCGTCGTGTCGCTCGACGGGCGGCAACAGTCGCAGTACCGCTACATACCTGCAGCGCGTCAGCTATGCTGTCAGTGAGATGTTGCGCCAGCAACACGTCGTCGTCGTCGTGTCGCTCGACGGGCGGCAACAGTCGCAGTACCGCTACATACCTGCAGCGCGTCAGCTATGCTGTCAGTGAGATGTTGCGCCAGCAACACGTCGTCGTCGTCGTGTCGCTCGACGGGCGGCAACAGTCGCAGTACCGCTACATACCTGCAGCGCGTCAGCTATGCTGTCAGTGAGATGTTGCGCCAGCAACACGTCGTCGTCGTCGTGTCGCTCGACGGGCGGCAACAGTCGCAGTACCGCTACATACCTGCAGCGCGTCAGCTATGCTGTCAGTGAGATGTTGCGCCAGCAACACGTCGTCGTCGTCGTGTCGCTCGACGGGCGGCAACAGTCGCAGTACCGCTACATACCTGCAGCGCGTCAGCTATGCTGTCAGTGAGATGTTGCGCCAGCAACACGTCGTCGTCGTCGTGTCGCTCGACGGGCGGCAACAGTCGCAGTACCGCTACATACCTGCAGCGCGTCAGCTATGCTGTCAGTGAGATGTTGCGCCAGCAACACGTCGTCTTCGTCGTGTCGCTCGACGGGCGGCAACAGTCGCAGTACCGCTACATACCTGCAGCGCGTCAGCTATGCTGTCAGTGAGATGTTGCGCCAGCAACACGTCGTCGTCGTCGTGTCGCTCGACGGGCGGCAACAGTCGCAGTACCGCTACATACCTGCAGCGCGTCAGCTATGCTGTCAGTGAGATGTTGCGCCAGCAACACGTCGTCGTCGTCGTGTCGCTCGACGGGCGGCAACAGTCGCAGTACCGCTACATACCTGCAGCGCGTCAGCTATGCTGTCAGTGAGATGTTGCGCCAGCAACACGTCGTCGTCGTCGTGTCGCTCGACGGGCGGCAACAGTCGCAGTACCGCTACATACCTGCAGCGCGTCAGCTATGCTGTCAGTGAGATGTTGCGCCAGCAACACGTCGTCTTCGTCGTGTCGCTCGACGGGCGGCAACAGTCGCAGTACCGCTACATACCTGCAGCGCGTCAGCTATGCTGTCAGTGAGATGTTGCGCCAGCAACACGTCGTCGTCGTCGTGTCGCTCGACGGGCGGCAACAGTCGCAGTACCGCTACATACCTGCAGCGCGTCAGCTATGCTGTCAGTGAGATGTTGCGCCAGCAACACGTCGTCGTCGTCGTGTCGCTCGACGGGCGGCAACAGTCGCAGTACCGCTACATACCTGCAGCGCGTCAGCTATGCTGTCAGTGAGATGTTGCGCCAGCAACACGTCGTCTTCGTCGTGTCGCTCGACGGGCGGCAACAGTCGCAGTACCGCTACATACCTGCAGCGCGTCAGCTATGCTGTCAGTGAGATGTTGCGCCAGCAACACGTCGTCGTCGTCGTGTCGCTCGACGGGCGGCAACAGTCGCAGTACCGCTACATGCCTGCAGCGCGTCAGCTATGCTGTCAGTGAGATGTTGCGCCAGCAACACGTCGTCGTCGTCGTGTCGCTCGACGGGCGGCAACAGTCGCAGTACCGCTACATACCTGCAGCGCGTCAGCTATGCTGTCAGTGAGATGTTGCGCCAGCAACACGTCGTCGTCGTCGTGTCGCTCGACGGGCGGCAATAGTCGCAGTACCGCTACATACCTGCAGCGCGTCAGCTATGCTGTCAGTGAGATGTTGCGCCAGCAACACGTCGTCGTCGTCGTGTCGCTCGACGGGCGGCAACAGTCGCAGTACCGCTACATACCTGCAGCGCGTCAGCTATGCTGTCAGTGAGATGTTGCGCCAGCAACACGTCGTCGTCGTCGTGTCGCTCGACGGGCGGCAACAGTCGCAGTACCGCTACATACCTGCAGCGCGTCAGCTATGCTGTCAGTGAGATGTTGCGCCAGCAACACGTCGTCGTCGTCGTGTCGCTCGACGGGCGGCAACAGTCGCAGTACCGCTACATACCTGCAGCGCGTCAGCTATGCTGTCACTGCTGTCAGTGAGATGTTGCGCCAGCAACACGTCGTCGTCGTCGTGTCGCTCGACGGGCGGCAACAGTCGCAGTACCGCTACATACCTGCAGCGCGTCAGCTATGCTGTCAGTGAGATGTTGCGCCAGCAACACGTCGTCGTCGTCGTGTCGCTCGACGGGCGGCAACAGTCGCAGTACCGCTACATACCTGCAGCGCGTCAGCTATGCTGTCAGTGAGATGTTGCGCCAGCAACACGTCGTCGTCGTCGTGTCGCTCGACGGGCGGCAACAGTCGCAGTACCGCTACATACCTGCAGCGCGTCAGCTATGCTGTCAGTGAGATGTTGCGCCAGCAACACGTCGTCGTCGTCGTGTCGCTCGACGGGCGGCAACAGTCGCAGTACCGCTACATACCTGCAGCGCGTCAGCTATGCTGTCAGTGAGATGTTGCGCCAGCAACACGTCGTCGTCGTCGTGTCGCTCGACGGGCGGCAACAGTCGCAGTACCGCTACATACCTGCAGCGCGTCAGCTATGCTGTCAGTGAGATGTTGCGCCAGCAACACGTCGTCGTCGTCGTGTCGCTCGACGGGCGGCAACAGTCGCAGTACCGCTACATACCTGCAGCGCGTCAGCTATGCTGTCAGTGAGATGTTGCGCCAGCAACACGTCGTCGTCGTCGTGTCGCTCGACGGGCGGCAACAGTCGCAGTACCGCTACATACCTGCAGCGCGTCAGCTATGCTGTCAGTGAGATGTTGCGCCAGCAACACGTCGTCGTCGTCGTGTCGCTCGACGGGCGGCAACAGTCGCAGTACCGCTACATACCTGCAGCGCGTCAGCTATGCTGTCAGTGAGATGTTGCGCCAGCAACACGTCGTCGTCGTCGTGTCGCTCGACGGGCGGCAACAGTCGCAGTACCGCTACATACCTGCAGCGCGTCAGCTATGCTGTCAGTGAGATGTTGCGCCAGCAACACGTCGTCTTCGTCGTGTCGCTCGACGGGCGGCAACAGTCGCAGTACCGCTACATACCTGCAGCGCGTCAGCTATGCTGTCAGTGAGATGTTGCGCCAGCAACACGTCGTCGTCGTCGTGTCGCTCGACGGGCGGCAACAGTCGCAGTACCGCTACATACCTGCAGCGCGTCAGCTATGCTGTCAGTGAGATGTTGCGCCAGCAACACGTCGTCGTCGTCGTGTCGCTCGACGGGCGGCAACAGTCGCAGTACCGCTACATACCTGCAGCGCGTCAGCTATGCTGTCAGTGAGATGTTGCGCCAGCAACACGTCGTCTTCGTCGTGTCGCTCGACGGGCGGCAACAGTCGCAGTACCGCTACATACCTGCAGCGCGTCAGCTATGCTGTCAGTGAGATGTTGCGCCAGCAACACGTCGTCGTCGTCGTGTCGCTCGACGGGCGGCAACAGTCGCAGTACCGCTACATGCCTGCAGCGCGTCAGCTATGCTGTCAGTGAGATGTTGCGCCAGCAACACGTCGTCGTCGTCGTGTCGCTCGACGGGCGGCAACAGTCGCAGTACCGCTACATACCTGCAGCGCGTCAGCTATGCTGTCAGTGAGATGTTGCGCCAGCAACACGTCGTCGTCGTCGTGTCGCTCGACGGGCGGCAATAGTCGCAGTACCGCTACATACCTGCAGCGCGTCAGCTATGCTGTCAGTGAGATGTTGCGCCAGCAACACGTCGTCGTCGTCGTGTCGCTCGACGGGCGGCAACAGTCGCAGTACCGCTACATACCTGCAGCGCGTCAGCTATGCTGTCAGTGAGATGTTGCGCCAGCAACACGTCGTCGTCGTCGTGTCGCTCGACGGGCGGCAACAGTCGCAGTACCGCTACATACCTGCAGCGCGTCAGCTATGCTGTCAGTGAGATGTTGCGCCAGCAACACGTCGTCGTCGTCGTGTCGCTCGACGGGCGGCAACAGTCGCAGTACCGCTACATACCTGCAGCGCGTCAGCTATGCTGTCAGTGAGATGTTGCGCCAGCAACACGTCGTCGTCGTCGTGTCGCTCGACGGGCGGCAACAGTCGCAGTACCGCTACATACCTGCAGCGCGTCAGCTATGCTGTCAGTGAGATGTTGCGCCAGCAACACGTCGTCGTCGTCGTGTCGCTCGACGGGCGGCAACAGTCGCAGTACCGCTACATACCTGCAGCGCGTCAGCTATGCTGTCAGTGAGATGTTGCGCCAGCAACACGTCGTCGTCGTCGTGTCGCTCGACGGGCGGCAACAGTCGCAGTACCGCTACATACCTGCAGCGCGTCAGCTATGCTGTCAGTGAGATGTTGCGCCAGCAACACGTCGTCGTCGTCGTGTCGCTCGACGGGCGGCAACAGTCGCAGTACCGCTACATACCTGCAGCGCGTCAGCTATGCTGTCAGTGAGATGTTGCGCCAGCAACACGTCGTCGTCGTCGTGTCGCTCGACGGGCGGCAACAGTCGCAGTACCGCTACATACCTGCAGCGCGTCAGCTATGCTGTCAGTGAGATGTTGCGCCAGCAACACGTCGTCGTCGTCGTGTCGCTCGACGGGCGGCAACAGTCGCAGTACCGCTACATACCTGCAGCGCGTCAGCTATGCTGTCAGTGAGATGTTGCGCCAGCAACACGTCGTCGTCGTCGTGTCGCTCGACGGGCGGCAACAGTCGCAGTACCGCTACATACCTGCAGCGCGTCAGCTATGCTGTCAGTGAGATGTTGCGCCAGCAACACGTCGTCGTCGTCGTGTCGCTCGACGGGCGGCAACAGTCGCAGTACCGCTACATACCTGCAGCGCGTCAGCTATGCTGTCAGTGAGATGTTGCGCCAGCAACACGTCGTCGTCGTCGTGTCGCTCGACGGGCGGCAACAGTCGCAGTACCGCTACATACCTGCAGCGCGTCAGCTATGCTGTCAGTGAGATGTTGCGCCAGCAACACGTCGTCGTCGTCGTGTCGCTCGACGGGCGGCAACAGTCGCAGTACCGCTACATACCTGCAGCGCGTCAGCTATGCTGTCAGTGAGATGTTGCGCCAGCAACACGTCGTCGTCGTCGTGTCGCTCGACGGGCGGCAACAGTCGCAGTACCGCTACATACCTGCAGCGCGTCAGCTATGCTGTCAGTGAGATGTTGCGCCAGCAACACGTCGTCGTCGTCGTGTCGCTCGACGGGCGGCAACAGTCGCAGTACCGCTACATACCTGCAGCGCGTCAGCTATGCTGTCAGTGAGATGTTGCGCCAGCAACACGTCGTCGTCGTCGTGTCGCTCGACGGGCGGCAACAGTCGCAGTACCGCTACATACCTGCAGCGCGTCAGCTATGCTGTCAGTGAGATGTTGCGCCAGCAACACGTCGTCGTCGTCGTGTCGCTCGACGGGCGGCAACAGTCGCAGTACCGCTACATACCTGCAGCGCGTCAGCTATGCTGTCAGTGAGATGTTGCGCCAGCAACACGTCGTCGTCGTCGTGTCGCTCGACGGGCGGCAACAGTCGCAGTACCGCTACATACCTGCAGCGCGTCAGCTATGCTGTCAGTGAGATGTTGCGCCAGCAACACGTCGTCGTCGTCGTGTCGCTCGACGGGCGGCAACAGTCGCAGTACCGCTACATACCTGCAGCGCGTCAGCTATGCTGTCAGTGAGATGTTGCGCCAGCAACACGTCGTCGTCGTCGTGTCGCTCGACGGGCGGCAACAGTCGCAGTACCGCTACATACCTGCAGCGCGTCAGCTATGCTGTCAGTGAGATGTTGCGCCAGCAACACGTCGTCGTCGTCGTGTCGCTCGACGGGCGGCAACAGTCGCAGTACCGCTACATACCTGCAGCGCGTCAGCTATGCTGTCAGTGAGATGTTGCGCCAGCAACACGTCGTCGTCGTCGTGTCGCTCGACGGGCGGCAACAGTCGCAGTACCGCTACATACCTGCAGCGCGTCAGCTATGCTGTCAGTGAGATGTTGCGCCAGCAACACGTCGTCGTCGTCGTGTCGCTCGACGGGCGGCAACAGTCGCAGTACCGCTACATACCTGCAGCGCGTCAGCTATGCTGTCAGTGAGATGTTGCGCCAGCAACACGTCGTCGTCGTCGTGTCGCTCGACGGGCGGCAACAGTCGCAGTACCGCTACATACCTGCAGCGCGTCAGCTATGCTGTCAGTGAGATGTTGCGCCAGCAACACGTCGTCGTCGTCGTGTCGCTCGACGGGCGGCAACAGTCGCAGAGTGAACACAGTGACGGGTGTCCACAGGAACCACAGCGCGTCAGACCACGGGAACTGTGTGCGACAGTCGCCCGCGCGGTGCACTGTTACGTGTGTGAACATGCGCTCTACGCCTGGGGAATAACAAAGATTTTCATTATTTCTACGGTAAAGGAGCATCATGATCTGCCAAGCCTTTCCCCAACTATGTTGGGGTTCGACTTCCAGTCAAAACGGTTGCAGAATACCAGTATTTTACAACTGCCATTCAGACCTCCACAATCCAGTTTAGGGTACTAAAATACCGCTTGGTAAGACAGGTTGTCAGACTTTTGCGCCACTGACATATTAAATATAACAACTGTCAAACAGTCGGGAACAATGGCTTAACGTGGTGATTAACTATGTAGAAATTGGTGTCCCGCACAGAGCCCACCCCCTCGCAAGAAGGGAGTCCAGTGCTCCACTAGTTAGGATAATAGTCCTCGTTTATAACCGTATAATAATAACCGTCTTCAATCACGGCGGTAAACCTCAACGGAGAATTACACAGAAAATATTTTCGACAAAACAACAAGTTTAGCCGACTTCATTTGTTGCAATGACCTTGAGTATAACCCCTTTCAATTTCCCTGTCACCCTCTATTAGAGTAAGATCCCAGAGCAATCAGACATAACTTATTTTCACACGGATGAAACCTGAAGTTTTCAGTAGCGTCTCGTGTGCCTTGAATACCTACGCGCTTTGTGGAACTTGCCGAGTGACACCTGGGCAGGTACCAGGTGAGAAAGGTAACTAAAAATAAGAATTATTTAACTTAAATTCACATGGCTGATTTTTATATATGTCATGAAGAATATTATTATAAAGTAATATCATAAATGTCAGACATTTTTGATGGACCAGAGCTTTTTTCAGACGCTTTTAAGCTTGGATTTTGGAGCGCCTGACCAATATAGCATGGCAATATCCCGATCAATTAGCTTTAAGTATTAAATCATAAGGAGTTTAGTATTATTTAAAGTGTCTGTTAAGAGCGTATGCTACCTCAGATTAGCAACCCTATTTGTGGTGGTTCAAACTTCGCTTGTAAAACTGTGAGAATAAAGTTCTAATCAGCTTGCACTACAAAGCGGTTGTTACGTCTTTCGCTGCGGCCGAATAGTGCGAAATTAGTGGTATTTTGCGATTTACAAAAAATCTATTGATTGGACTAAAAAAGTAAAACACTATGACTTTTGTTTGTTGCTTGTAGAATTATTTGGCAAAAAAATCAGAACGATGACATGTATTTTAGTATGGTTTTTACTCGTTAAAAGAAATTTTTAGAGGTATCTTCGCGATTTTTTTCTATCGAGCTTAGTTGTATTATGTTTTCACAACACTATGGCACTAGCATATATCCTGAAGAATATCATATATTTTTCTTATGTTGATTACTGCAGTGAATCATATACTTTTACGCATTATAAAACTCGCGTTTGAGGTACCATACGCTCTTAAGCAATACGGCCGACGGAAAGTGTCTGGGAGTAGAAAATATACGTAAAAAACAGCTTGGAGAAAATACGTGAAGTATTTTTATCACTTTCCGTCGGCCGTATTGCTTAACAGACGCTTTAAATAATACTAAACTCCTTATGATTTAATACTTAAAGCTAATTGATCGGGATATTGCCATGCTATATTGGTCAGACGCTCCAAAATCCAAGCTTAAAAGCGTCTGACAAAAGCTCTGGTCCATCAAAATTGTCTGACACTTATGATATTACTTTAAAATAATATTCTACATGACATATATAAAAATCAGCCATGTGAATTTAAGTTAAATAATTCTTATTTTTAGTCACCTTTCTCACCTGGTACCTGCCCAGGTGTCACTCGGCAAGTTCCACAAAGCGCGTAGGTATTCAAGGCACACGAGACGCTACTGAAAACTTCAGGTTTCATCCGTGTGAAAATAAGTTATGTCTGATTGCTCTAGGATCTTGGACTAATAGCGTGTGTGTACAAACACATTTGAGGGTTATGTTCCTACTGAAGAGGATCAGGCGCAAAATCCAACGGGTGGGAGCGATAAAGGCTTATTATGAACATAATGTTGAGATCTGTGTACATTGGCAAATATTTTTGGGAAAACTGTGGAACTTAGAGAATGTTTCTTTTTATCGTTAGCATGAATGAGGAGCCAGCTAATACTCACTAATAGCGACAGGTTGCACCCTATTCCCGAGCGGGAAGGGCCACTCGGTGAACTTCAGCAGTCCCTTGCCGTTGGTGGGTCCTCCCTCTGGCTGTAGCAACACTGGCTTGCTGGGACACTCGGCGAAGTGTTGCCTGTAATCAAAATATGAAGAGATTTTTAATATGGATTATTTGTTTCAGAATAGAAATGATTTTTTCGTTATATTTAGGTGTATATCTCAGTGTGATGTATTGACAGAAAAATACTTACTTTCTTATAAATTGTGCTGCATTTCTAATGCCGAGAGTTGATGCAAAAAATGGCGGAACCTTCCATTTTCTGAGCTGTAAATAAAAAAAACATAACATCAATCTTTGTTAATTTAAACATTTCCGGTTTATTAAAAGGATCTAGATGTTATCGTTTGTTACGTTTAAAATTTCCGGTTTATTAAACGGATTAGTTGCTTTCAATGTTACTTTCAAAATTATGCATGGGATTTAAACAGTCAGCGAAATGTAATGTGGGTGTACATTGGGCGTCACAACAAGCTATATATCTCCAGTATAACCTGACCGCCTTTTGTACGAGCTTCGCGTAGAATTAGAGACCAGCTTAATTTGGTTAAGCATAGCTTGACTGGGCATCGTGCGTACTATTCATGTGCCTAACCCTTCGAAAACTATAGGCGTGATGTCATGTATTTTTAATGTAATGAAGATGAGTCACTTGTTCAAAGGTTAATGAACACAGACATTTTAATAATATTTTCCTCATGCATTGTCACAAAAACAAAACAGATTTCGAATACTAATTTCTGGCCTTTGCGTACCTTTTTAACTTACTTATAAAAAAGGCCAGGTAAGAATAACATTAAACATAATAATTATTTGCTCAAAATGTGTGATCCTGTTTTAGTTAGGACTAGCGCTTTTTGATTTTCTTGTTCACACAGGATTTTTTCCGGACGTCGCTGCGTAGGCCTCCCGCCAGGTGGACCGAGACCGACGACATAGTGAGAGACGTGGGTGCAAGCGCCAGGTTGCCGTTCGTTATGGCGGATGAGGATTTTCAACGCACTGCCTAACTCTCTGAGATGGCAATCCAGTGTGCGATGAAAAATCGTCGTGTTATAAAATGCCGCTCGTAAGAACGAGTACTGATTTAATAAAGTGTAACTATACGTTGGTAAAATCGTTTTTTGACACGTTAGGATAAGATTCCGAACACCCGGCCTAATAGAGAGCTGAAAATCCAGTGCGCGATAAGTAATCGCTAATATCCGAAAATACCCAACAATTTTAAGTGAATTTTGTGTAAATGGTTGGTTTTGTGTAAATGGTTGAAGGATAAGATAGTTTTGGACCGGATAGGCGGCGCTGTTGATAGTAAATAACGCCGGAGTGGATCGCTAATCTATTCAAATAAATCCTAAACTTGTAGTATCTGTTTGTAATTATAACAGTTTTAAACTAAATGCATAATTCTGTTGAGTAATAATAAAGTTTTTCTAACTTTGGCTTTTTGTTTCGGCTTACACGGCTGGACCAATTTTGACGGGCCTTTTACTGGCAGATAGCTGATGTTATAAGTAGTAAGGGTTCTTTTATTTTAGAAAAAGGTTTATAATTAAGAATTAAGATTAAAAAGAAAGTTACGACATTAATTTGTGTAATATTACGCAAATGAATGTCGTGGGGCACAGTTAGTATAACATAATTATTTAGATTTATTTATAAAGATCATCGTCCTTTAGAACATCTGCACCAATATATAAATACCTACATATTATAATTACCTATAATGTAGGCATATGTATAAGTTTATTGACCTCAGATTACCATATATACATATTAGGCATTGGAAAGAGTATCATAAATAAAAGTATATATTTTATCATTCATGCGTCGTGAAAAGGATTCGTTATCTTGTTAATATTGTTTTCTTTTTTATAACGATATGGCAGCTATTAAAGTGTTGTCATGATAGGGCATTTCTTTTTATGACGTGACGATGTTGTTTGTAGATTAGGGGTTAGGCTAGAAACAGTTTTGGTACCTACGACAATGCAGTAACATTACTAAAAAGCAATTTGTTTATATATAACTATTATCTATTAACTGCGATTTAGCTCACTTTTTTAAATTAGTATATACTTTCCCAATGCTGGGCAAAGGTGTCCCCCATTCCTTTCCAACTATCCCGGTGTTTTGCCTTTTTGAGCCAATCAGTCAGGAACGCGCTCAAATAGTCACGCCAGCGTTTCTTGGGCCTGCCTAAGTGACGACGACCGTCTTCAGGCACTCACTGTTTGACGATTCTGATCCTCCTGGCATGCCTCATCCAGGAACCTTAATCCGTCCTGTCTATTCCCATTTTAACCTCGCAGGCTTATTGCCAACATCAGCGATGACTGTCTTGCTCGCATGAAAATCAGAAATTAACCCACAGGATCAGACACTCCGGTGTGAACCTTAGTATTAATTTTATCGAAATTCGTTAAGGACGCATTTACGATGGATAGTCAAATCATTACTTTTTTAAACAAAAGTATGTTTATTAAATACAATGCTTTGTTCTTTATACTTTATACAATGCTTTTTTCTTATTTACTTCGGTACATTTATTGAGAAACTGGACATATCTAAAATTATATTTATAGTTAAGAATTGTACCTTGCACATCTACCTACAATTCGTCGCAAAAACATTTTAAAAATACAAAGCATTGTATTTAATAAACATACTTTTGTTTAAAAAAGTAATGATTTGACTATCCATCGTAAATGCGAAGGTCACAAGACACGGTTAGTTTCTCTCACTAAGAAGTGGCGAAGGGCGGGTGGTTGACTTTTGTATGTTATTTTGGCGCTCAAAAAGTTTTGATTATCAGAATAGCATCATAACATAACGCCCTATAATACCCGAGGGTAAGGCCGAGGTTGTATCCATTAGTACACCCACATTTCGCGTTAATAGGGGGCGAGCCTAGTGCCATCCATAGGGGTGGGGTGCGCGCATGACCGCTATTCGCTGTATCACCCCTACGTCGTATTACTGGTCAATATAACAGTGTTTCAGAATTTAGACATATTTGCCATGCCCATTGGAAAATTCAAAGGTCTTGTTCGTAAAACCATTTAGGATTAGACACACACAGTGTAAATGTTTACTAACTTTATAAGTATATTTTTTCGTTCTAATTCTTTACTGGAGTACTTACTGTCAGTTTTATTGTATATTATTGTTTTTTTTTTTCTCTCTTTTTAATTTGCATGCCTGTATGTTTAGTAAGAATAACACTGTATTTTTTTTAGTTCTTAATCTTATTACTTATATTCATATTGTAAGCGCACATCGCATTGTTTTTAAAACGAATTGATTTTATAATATGTGGAAAATGTCGTTGGTTATACATTTACTCAGCCTATGGATGTAACTATTTATAATATTGTATTGTGTAACCGTTTGTTTTCCCAAATAAATAAAATAAAATAAATCGGGCATAATTCCGCCTAAATTAATATACTCACACTAATAGTACCAAGCACATGGGAAGCGGCGAGCGAGTCTAAGCACGAGACGTAGTTCGCTACCATGACGCTACAGCGCGGGTCGCGCGTACCCTTTAGTTTTACGTATACACCTGGAAACGAGAAAATACATCATCAGTATATCTAAGTGTCCCCATTTACTTTCTACTTAACTTAAAGAACCATTATGCCCCATACTTGGAATTTAGTCTGTTTCGTGGGTGCGTTTACAAGCATTTAAACTCACATACACAAACAGCCAGACCCAGAACCTGTAGGTCATACAAATATTTGTTCTGTGCGGGGATCGAACCCGCGACACGCAGCGCAGAAGCTCGGGTACTGCGCTAACCTTGCCGTCAAATTCAATTTGTAATCTAAACAACACTGGAGTTCAAAATACTTTACCAATAAGCAAATAAAGATCATGTTATTCTTAATATTTTGACAATCAACCAACATAAGGAAAACACAACTACACTCAAACTACAATCAAATAAAAAAACCAAAGGTGACCTCATTTATAAGTCGAAATTTCGAAAGACAAAACCGGCCTCTTGGTATGACAGACTACAGTGACACTACTGATTTCTATGTAATGATTACAGACTGTATTATTTGCAAGTTAAAATCTTCGAACTTCGAAATATGCAACAAGTGTCAAAAATGCAACAAAAGTGACAAATATGCAAAAGTGTCAAATATGCAACATGTCAAATATGCAACATGTCAGATATGCAACAAAAGTATCAAATATGAAATGACTGTTACAAAATAATATTTTCTTTTTAATTCCCTACATTTTTGACGAGATTATTGTCCTTTTTTTTCTCGAATTCAGAGTACTATTCCAAATTATCAGTAGTACAACTGAGCCTTCTATGAATTAAAATAATTTAACCTGAAAACGATTGTTCTACATCCACTTAGGTCAATGAGCACTAATTACATATTATTTGAATTTAGGTTTTTTTTTGTTGCTGTATCACCTCTGGGGCATCTTCAAAGTTAGGCACAGTTAAAATGAAAGAATACATGGCCAAAAAATGCATGCATTATCTTCCATAACAAAATATGCATAAAATCCTCTCTAGTAAAGACCGTGGTAAAGATATTGCCATTTTCGTCAAGGTACCTACATTAAATAAAAACAAATTGTGTGTTAGAAGCAGTCACCTTCGGATATGTATGCAATAACATAAGTGTTCATACTTTAACACAAAAAAAATGATTGAAAACTTAATTACATTTCATAACAATACAGTTAAAAAACCAGTTATAAAGCAACCGGTGCCTTTCTTACCAAATGTCCAACAAGCTAGTGTGGATAGCATTTGCCTTACAGCTGATTTATTTGGTAATATAATTGATGCGATCCATAATATCAATGCAAGGAATACTCTGAATATCAACAGTAAGATACCAAACGGTAGGTATAACAGGAACTGTAGGACATTGTCACCGCTAAATCTGAAACAAAAAAATAAAAGTTAAAGTCAAAATCAAAATATATTTTTTCACATGGGCACTAATAAAACATAGACAAAACGGAGACGAACCGGCTAGACACTCCATGGTTAGTCTTTTAAAATGGTTTGGTTCAACAATATTTTCATTCTACAACATTACATATTATAGTATTTAGATTTATTATGGGGGGACCACGTAGGCCTGTCAATGTTGTCCATGTAAAATTACAGTTCCAAGCAAAAAATACAGTCGCATGAGCATCATGTTACCACAAACTGTCATTTTGTCATTCGATTTTGAACTTATCGGTCAACATTTTAATGATTAGGATGATTTAGAGAAATTATACAGTTTGTGGAACTTACTTGACCTCAACACCTTTTATATTTTTTCTTTTTATAGTTACTAAATTTGACAGTTTGCGGTAACATGATGCTCATGCGACTGTATTTTTTGCTTGGAACTGTAATTTTACATGGAAAAAGATTTCTTAGACAGATACACCTACAGTATAATATAATTTTTCCACCTAGACAGGAAAAAGGGATCTGCCATGTGAAGAATCATATTATCATACAGCAAGTGGAAGTGTCTGGAGCAGAAAAAAGGGCTCTTCAAACGGAAGAGAAATATGGCAAAAAAATATGAGAAAGACATGCTGCGCCAACCTCAAACAAATTGGGATAAAGATAGGAGAATCATGTCATGATGATGATAAGGGCATAGACAGGAAATCTCTGCTGGTTGGTAGCAGGGATTTCCTGTAAATATAACTTATATTTGCCTTATGATTCACTCTACAAGTATCTTGAGTAACAATAGGAGTTTTATTATTATATATTTTTTATATTTAAAATGTCACTTACAGGATATCTTCCGCGATTTTTATTTTTTTTTAGTTTCCGATATATATTTTTTGTTTCTAGATTATTCTAGAAACAAAAAATATATATCGGGAACTCAAAAGAAATAAAATTGTTTCTAGAATAATATTATCATTTGAATGCAAGTCATGTCTTATAGTTATTATTAAATGTTTGTTTTCCATTATTAATGATGATTAGCATAAACCAGAGATATGAACTCGTTACTTGAAAATGAAACAGACCAAAGAAACCAAACAGGTTCACCTGTATTAATTGGTTGGTTTGATTTGAATGCCATATGACTGGTCTTGAATAATATTATAGTTTTGGTTATTTTGTTTTCCTCAGATGTTACCCTTCAGGTTATTTTAAGAATAAAATCTCAGTATGACAAAGACATTGACAAACATTATAAAATGAAAGAATACAACATTGCTGGCATTCTGACAAGGTGATATTTATACTAGACCACCGTTTTTTTATTCCTACAAAAAGATAAGAGTACTTGTTATTTCAATGAATTCCCAGGTCATGGTCAAATCCATAGGCTATCCTTCCTGTCAATTATGCTTTAAATCCTGACAGGAAACCAGTTCTTGTGCGACTAAACATTAAATTTCCACAGTCCAGGCACTTGCCTACACTGTGTGCCACTTGGATGAAGATTGAATGTGTAAACATTGCAAAAGTTTATAAATTAACATTTGACTTGCAATTTCCTCTAATAGCGACTATCAAGCTTACGCGAGCTACATTCACCAGTTACGTCACGATTCTGCTCCATATGCTCGGCGGGATCACAATAAAATTACAATGGAACTTGAATGTAATACATAAAGTATAAAGCAAACTTTCCCTTGAAAAATTAGCAAACACGTAGGTATGCGATAATAAAATGCACATTATACCTTTCGTCGTTCATCAATTTGTCCACTGTTAAAGCCATAGCGGTTTGTGTAGTAAAAACAAACTTTTATAATGCTTCCTGTGCTTTAATTGACTGCATAAAATTAAAAATTTCGAACTTTTCTCCAATACCGTGATGTGTTGTACTACGACATTGACCATAGACTACATCAGTATAATTTTGACAGCACAACATTATGCAAAGGATTTTCAACCCATAGATTTTAGGCTGTAAAATTAAATGTATTCCATCCTATTTCGATTAAAAATTAATCTATATTTGTATGACTGGTGGTCAAGTGAAAGAGAAGAAGATCAATCATTAAATGTAGCACCTTAATATGAACGACGATATTTATACCGACCTAGTATTTGCAGTATAAACTAAAAGTCTAGGTCGTAATGTGTAAGCTGATTTTCAATTGCTTAGAACACTTTTAGATAATATGAAATAACTTGAAGAGTAATGATAAACTATTTTTACTGTATTTCCGTCCTTGTGTATTTCTTTCCGTTTGTAATATTTAATCTGTGGTGAATTATGGGGAGGAAACGTCAAAGTCAAAGGATGACATCGATGACAATGACATTAACCGATTGACAATTCATTCATTCATTTCATTGTATTTTCAGTGTTGCCAACTTAGTGGATTTTCCACTAAATCTGGTGGTTTTGACTTACCTTTTAGCGGACAAATATCGGTTTTAGTGGCTAGTGGATTTTTCTAGTGGAATTATTTGGTACCAAACAGTCGTATCAGTCCGAGATTAACGATGATGATACGGACGGAAACGACTCATCTGAAGATAACTTAATAATATAATTTGATTGACCTCTTTTAAAAAATAGGTTTTTTAAGTATTTTGTTCTTCCACAAAAGCCATGAATTAATAGAGAGTTGAAGTTGAAGTATTTTGTTACATTATATGTAATTTTCATGTTATTGCTTTAATAAACGTTTCAAAAAAATATTATTTCCTTTAGTAAAGACCAAAAATCTGCCAGAAATAAAGTTAGTGGAAAATTTAGCGATTTTTTAAGAAGGTGCGATTTTTTTAGTGGATTTCTGGTGGTTTTAGAGGTCGATTCTGGTGGGGAGCTTGAAACTTCGATGGCAACACTGTGTATTTTCATATTTGAGTTGAGTTTGTAGTTGTGGTGGTGAATTTATGTCATCGAAAAACAAATATCTTGGAACAAAGAATTTGGCTTTTACAGTACATTGCGCAACTTTGCCAAAGTGATTTCAATTCTTGTTATTGTTGCAATATAAAATCGGCATCTCTATAAAATAAGGTAAAGTTGTTTACGCCAAAAGTAAATGTCTGTAAATCACCTGACCTTTGTTTATCAACCAAAATTATTGTAGAATCATTGACAATGGAGAGTATCACGTCTCCGGAGGAGACGACGTGCTCTGAAGGAGAGGATGACCCGAGAATAGCGAGAGGAACAAGCAGCGAGATGAACCACGGAAATCAAAATCATCAAGGTACTTCCCCCCAAGGCTCTGCTTCATTAAACGAGCTACATCAGATGGAAGAGAAGATGCGACGTAAGCTACAGTTTTTCTTTATGAATCCGATCGAGAAATGGAAGGCCAAGCGGAAGTTTCCGTACAAATTCGTAGTTCAGGTGATTAAGATTGTTCTAGTCACATTCCAACTGTGTTTGTTTGCACACAACAGATACAATCACGTCAACTACACGTGGGACAACCGAATCACGTTTTCTCACCTTTTTCTTCTCGGTTGGGACTCCACAAGAGAGATAAATGCTTATCCCCCTGGCGCTGGTCCTCTTGCAGTATATAAAATTGAAGAATTTTATAATACCCTGGACTATGCATATGATGGATACTCAAAAGTTGTAACTAGTGCAATTGGACCATACTCATACAATGATGAGAATAATATTCAACCGCCTCCTGTATTTTGTCAATTTAATTACAAACAAGGCATAATTAATGGATTTAATGAGAGTTACGAATTCAACTCTGAAATTGTCGAAAAGTGCACAAACTTTACAAAAAAGAATGAGAGTGAAGTGTTCAATTCTCAATCATTCCTAAAAGAGGCAGATTTAAATGTATCATTTGCATCATTGGTGCGGGCGAAACTAAGCTTCTCGTTAAAAACAATAAACTTTAGAGCTGCAGGGCCGATCACACCACCAGATTGCTACAGATTCGATATAGAAGTTGTTTTTGATAATGAAGACCATGACGGACAAATGTCTCTATATTTAGAGGCAGAACCATACAAATTGACTTGCAAAGGAGACACAGCATACATTACAGATAACAAGATAGACCAAGTCCTGAGAAGCATACTGAATATTCTTGTAATCCTTATTTGTGCTGTATCTTTTATTTTGTGCAGTAGGGCCATTTACAGAGCTCAGTTATTGAAAGAGCTAACGGTACAATTCTTCAGACAAGTTTATGATAAGAACTTGAGCATGGAAGGAAGACTAGACTTCTTAAATATCTGGTACATCATGATTATAGTCAATGACATCCTAATCATCATGGGATCAGCAATAAAAGAACAGATTGAACGAAACCAGTTTACAAACGACCAGTGGAATGTGTGTTCCCTTTTCTTAGGCACTGGAAACCTGCTTGTTTGGTTCGGAGTCCTGAGATATCTTGGATTCTTCAAGACATATAATGTAGTTATATTGACATTGAAGAAAGCAGCTCCAAAGATCTTCAGATTCTCCATCTGTGCTTTGCTTATCTATGCGGGCTTCATGTTCTGTGGCTGGTTAATCCTAGGACCATACCACATGAAGTTCAGATCTTTAGCGACGACCTCGGAATGTCTCTTCTCGTTGATAAACGGAGATGACATGTTCGCAACATTCTCGATTATGTCGAAAAAATCGCCAATGCTTTGGTGGTTCAGCCGTGTGTACTTATATTCATTCATAAGTTTGTACATTTACGTAGTGCTCAGTTTATTCATATCGGTTATTATGGATGCTTATGATACTATTAAGCAGTACTATAAGGATGGGTTCCCGAAGAGTGACTTGCATCAGTTTATAGGTGAAGCGAATATTGAGGAGGTTTCTTCAGGGCTTTATAGAACCCACAGTTCAACATCTCTAAATGCGATGATGAATTCTCTCTTCTGTTGTAATTTCTACAGAAGTGCGTATTCGAAGATAGGGGGAGGAAGTTCAAGCTTAAACTTGTAAACTCATTTGTTAATTTAATGGCGTAAACATACCATGTTGTAAATATTTAATCAACTCATCATTATCATTAGAGTGTGTTAGATAAATTATATTTTATCTCTTTCATAATAGTGATAGGCAGCTTAGCATAGGCCTTATTGAAGCAGATATAGAGTTTAATATTGTATACAGTAAAATCATGGGTGTAACCAGGTTTGATTGTAAGTGTCCCATTTTACCAGGGACATGCACCATCAAGGTAATTGGCATAGCAGGGTTTTTTTGCTGATAAAAGACAGCTATTGTATTCATTTATAATTGTTATTTCCCAGTTAAAAATCTTGTATCACCTTATCTTATTGACCTAGAAATGTATAAATTTTACAAGTTTTATGTGGAAAATAAATCACAATACGACTCTTTTATTGTTAATCTATTCCTCACCCAAAAATTTTTATTAATATAATTATAAATAAATAAGTAATTAAGGGGGTCTTTAAAAATGAATGATCCATCACCCGCTTTTAGGCTTATTTTAAGTAGGTACATATTAAGACTTAATTATGGTGTAAATCAAGTTAAGATTTTATCCTCACGTTACCTAACTCACCAAAAATTAATAAACCAAACAACAATATTTAAATTAAAAATAAATATAAGGGTTTCTTATTAATTGGCTATGGAAGCATTAAAAGTGTAATAGGTATAAGAGAGAATAAATACAGGTAAAATAATCCTGTAAAGTGTTGTCATTCCCCGGTTATTATATTATAAATTAAATTTGGTTTTAAGTATCGCCGGGCTATGTAAATACTAATTTATTTATTCATAGTAGTCTCAAATTTGTACCTTAAAAATCACCTTTAGTGTGTATATTTTAGTACTCAAGTGTATGAAATGTAATGAATACATTATTTTTATTACTATGTTGTTGTTTTGATCATATTTCACCACAATCAGGATTTTATTGGTAATGCATTGACTTGTGTGCATAAGGTATTAATATCGAGGCCGTATGCGCCTGTTCTCCGATAACTGAGTATCATATCGCACGGAGCTACTTTACTTGGAAGCAGTACATTACTTGCTTGTTACGGTAATACTTAAAAGTCATTGAAGAAAACGATCTGTGGATTGATACATTGCAGTACCTACCTACCAAAGACTCATTAGTGCTCATTTTCTTTTACGACGCATTCTGCGATGTAGTCAGCAACTTAACGATTTGGTTCAGCGTTTCAGGGTTTGGTACTAGTAGGTAGGTACCTACTACCGAAGTATTGAGGAAAAATATTACGTACCTAAGTAGGTAATCGTTTTCCTTTTTTATTTCTATCTGCTATGAATCTACTTATAGGAAAAAGGGGTGACCTTCCTAGTAGCTAATAGTAACGATTGAAAATCGATTATAATGACTAGGTATTAACTATCTAATAGGTAGGTACTTAAGTATTTGTCTAATGTTCACCACATCCTTTAACAAAAACTGGGAAACGATAAAAAGATACTTGATTAGTCATAAATGTTTAGTTTGCTTTACTAGGCGGATACCTACCTAATTGGAGATTAAACGAACTTACCTGAAGTGAAGTTCTATCCAAATTATACGAGTTGCTTCGTCCGAAGAGATTAGGATAACATTGTAGTAATACGTCTAGGTACCGCCTTTCACCCACTAAGTTTGAATTTTTATTTTTTATTTTTGTGGGTACTTTGTCTTCCTTATAGTTATGACTGCACCGACACTCATTTAGTTGAGAGCCTGGAACCTTTTTAATTTAATATTTCACATAAGTATGGGTTTATAGGGTTGGGAGGGAACTAATCTCTTCGGACGAAGCAACTCGTATAATTTGGATAGAACTTCACTTCAGGTAAGTTCGTTTAATCTCCAATTATACTTCGTTGCTTCGTCCTTTGAGATTAGGATAACATTGTAGATTTTGAAAGATGGTGAAATATTAAACACGGAATTTTTATTTAGGTACATGTAATTTCATGTTGAATCTAACATTAAATTATTGTTTTCTTGTAACTAAAGTATAGTTTTCTTTAATTAGGGGTAGATAAATAAAGTAAGTTACTAATTTAAGTAATTAAATCTAACATCAATGAGAGGTTGAGATTAATAAGATAAATTTATCAGTTTGTTAACATTGAACATTTCTATGAAAATGATTGAACGTATCTAGTGAAAACATTGGAGCTGCCACTCCACCCAGCTGCTTTTCGTATCGTGTCAATGTTGACACCAGCTCTATGAGCTGCTGAAGGTGGCTGCGTGTCTGGTGAAGTGGGCAGAAAATATTGACGTGTCAATTCCGTTTATTGATAATATAATCTTTTATCCACCGAATGATGGTATTTGTGTATATTTGTGTTATCTAAAACAAAAAGCTAATGGTCTGCACCTTGTGTGCAGTTACAAGTATGAGCATAGTTACGACCATTTCTGTTAAACTTAAATTATTATTTTGACACCATTTCGATAGAAACTCTAAAAGTTTTGACGAATCCAAAGCGATAATATATTTTGAGGCTGGAGGACGAAGACTGTTATTGAATTTCAACAGCGTTGAATAGCATAGCAACGTGTTCATCAGACCTTAATACTCCTATGTATTTTAATATTGTGAGTTTTACAAAAGTTAACTCAAACGTCGAATTGTAACATCGTAACATCATTGACTTTTCATCTAAAGGATAGATATCATAATTTCTAAAGATGACTCTTCTATTTCGTAACTTTCGTGCAATCAACGTGAGCTCGGGGACACTGTTGGAAATAGATAAAAACATTTTATCAGAGGGTCTAAACTGAACTAATTCTGAACAGAGAAGTTTTTGTTAAAGTGGAGACCAGGGTTATGTGTTGGTCAAAATGGAACCACAACAATACCCTCTACCTGTTAGTATCATGTATATATTAGTTTTCTTAATACTTCTAATATAACCGCAAAAGATGGAAATGCTTAGTTAAAACAAAGTTTTTATCCAGTTTATAGTAAAATCGTTTACAGTGAATGCTCCTGGGTCTCTATCCCATGAGACGAACTTAGCACATTTGTTATTCAACATTGATCCGAAAAGATTAATTTTTGTTGCCCAAAGGCTCCATAGAATCTATTCAAAAGCATGATCTTAAATGGTCTATCGGTATCGGAGTGGTATCGAAGCCAATACAAATATACCGCGAGTTTAACATCACTGCCATAAACATTTTGTGATTTAGTTAAATGTAGATAGGTACCTATCTTACTCCACCCATGAGGTTGATTTACGAAATAGCAGTTGTTTGGTCAACGCGTAACAAATAACACATGACGAATTCATGTCCAGTTCTTAATTACCGTGGTAAATACCAAGAAAGCAGCCATGAATTCTAGACAATTAATAATATATTTGTCAGACTCTGTGTTACTCCACTGGCCACTGACAGTCTCCTCACCGCATGCTGCCCCCCCCCCTTTTTTTTTTTTTTTTTTTTTTTTGCTAGCCTGAAAATATTCTTAGACATTAGCAGTCTTGCCTAATGGGATCGAATGCGGTATCAATACATTTTAACCACCAGGTAAAATCGTCCTGCAAATACCTACTGTGGTAATGACATGTGGCTATCGTAATTACTTGTTTTACATAATGTAAGGTATCTGCATCTTTCGATCTGTAAAGTGTAAAGCCAACCGTACTGAATCGCGATTCAGGGTGAAGTGAGGAGGCCTACCAAGCGGGCAAAATGTCTTATTTTAGAACGAGATTTCAATTTAAACCATTGTAACTCTTTTTAACCGACTTCAAAAAAGGAGGAGGTTATTTATGTTCGTGTGTATGTATTTTTTTTTTTTTTTTTTTTTTTTTTTTTTTTTAATTAAATTTCGTTTTTCTTTAGGTAGGCTAACATGAAAACCTCTTGTATCTGTCACAAAACCAAGGTATTTGCAAACATTACTTGAAATCATTCATAAACTTCTTTTAATGTTTATTATGGATCCTAAGGACTCCAAAATATTTATGTTTTGTTTTTTTTTTTTTTTTTTTTAAATATTATCAAATCGCAATCTTGTTAATTAATGTCATCGAAGTAGATACCTAGATGACAAAATTAAATAGCCTAATGATTTCAGTAAACAAATTACCGGTTCACATAAGTGAACACAAATAGGGCTGTTTAAACCAAACGGTAATACATAAAATTAATGCATTTTTCCCCTGTACCTATTCGTAGGTACCTTTTGTACATCGGTTGTATAGATACGAGAAAATACACATCCTTTTATTCAGGGGTGGGCTTAGATCTTCATTTTTTTTTTTTTTTTTTTTTTTATTAAATATTCTGTTACGATTACTTATGATGTAGGTACTTGTTTAAGACATTAAGTTTTATATAAATCCGTTTTTTTTTTTTTTTTTTTTTTTATTGGGTTTTTTAATCAGGAAATAACTAGAAAGAATTAAAATGTCCTTCACATGGTTCTCAATGTGAAATGGCTTTATTACTGTAAATAAGATCAGTGATGGCCACCTTGTATTTTAAGGACTCAGATGAAGCTAACGCAGATAAACTTGGTTCGTGTTTATAATCTACCTTCAGATTTTTGATTTTCTCCGCCTCGGGGCGACAGAGGCGAAGGGGCGGAGGGAGAGGTCGAGCGCTGGGCTCGGCGTGAATAGTAGTTCGTATTGAGTCGCGCTGGGCGTCGAACGAATATTAGAATCACGGGTGAAAGTGCACGCGCATTGATTAAATCGACTTGTGGAGTCATTTCGCGGCACCCAATTATACTAGTTAAGCAGTACGGTTAGCGACGCTGTGAATGTCGAACGGGTTATTGATAATATCATTGGTTTGCCTTGTCACGGGAGTGCTATTGGGAAGGCACCGAGGCTTTTGTGGTTAGACTAATACGGAGTGAGTGTGGTGGCTCGCGTTAACGGTGTGGCTTGCAGCGACGTGGAAGAATCGTCCGGAACTACCAGCAAACCATCGCAAGGTCATATACACTCATTATACACATACACAGTTACACAACTTGCGAGGGGTCAAGGAAGTGAGACCGGCTCGAAGAAATGAGGTAAGGGTAGCTTTAAGTTCAGAAATTGTAATATTGTTCGGAGGCGCGTATCGCGTCTATTTGATCCCGTTAGGACGGCGGCTGTTCTGAGACCTGTCTCCCATGGGCCCGAGATAAGGTTCGGCTGAGTCCTGGCGCGATCAAAATCTGGTAGCAGAGCGTGGTTTATTTAAACCCACTTTGTAAAAATTAGTAGGTACTTGGTACCAATTTACTTTGTAAAAATTGTGTTCATGTACAAATTCAACTTGTAGGTAGTGGTACATTGACCTACATACCAGTGTACGCCTCAAGTTGAGTTTGGCGTTATTAATAATAAGTACATGGAAT
Organism: Diarsia mendica; assembly: GCA_949316265.1. Classification (NCBI taxonomy): domain Eukaryota; kingdom Metazoa; phylum Arthropoda; class Insecta; order Lepidoptera; family Noctuidae; genus Diarsia; species Diarsia mendica. The sequence goes on along the minus strand of OX438904.1, from coordinate 20,566,139 downwards.
GTGAATATTCGTTGATAAAATAATTTGTTATTTACGTTCGGTTACGCACAAATATAACCTCATCACAAATCGTGTTATGATTGTCAACATTTGAGACATAGAGGAATAACCTCTAGAGCACGTAGAGGAATAAGTTCAAGAGTTGGCATAGCGTCGTAGATTTATTCACTCAACGAATATATTATTATTGTTAATTCCGGATACAATAATTGTTATTTTTTTTGGTTATTGTTATTTATTATTGCATAATCGCGTATTGAAGTTGGTACTATGGCGCCGTCAGTAACGAAAACTATCGCAGCCAGAATCGAAGCTGAATTGAGATGGTTTTCATCGGTTGTTACGTTGGTAGGTCGCACCGATCGTGAAGATGCGTTATTGTCACGCGCTCGGCAAGTTGACGAACGATATGACGCCGTGTTAAAGTGTCACGCTGAGTATTTAGCATGTCTCGAATCGACGGATCTGTCGTCGGTGGACAAGGATGCTCAGGTGGTACGGGGCAATGTGGACCAGTGTGGGGAAATGTCCATGAGCATAATCCAGGCGGCGGCCGACATTGAGCGATCGCGCATGGGTGACGTCAGGGAATCATGTCGGCCAGCAGGCGTAGGAATTCAGGCGCCGTTGCCACCAGTACATGTACCCGAGTTTAGCGGCGAGTATGCCGATTGGCCGCGATTCCGCGATATTTTTAATAGTGTCGTGCATTCGCGTACGGATCTCTCGCCCGCCTACAAGATGGCTCAATTAATGGGTAGGCTTAACGGTGAGCCGCACGACATCTTGACCCACCTGGAGATTACGGACGCCAGTTATGAGACGGCATGGGGCCTATTAATCGACCGATATGATAATCGGCGATTAATAGTTGATGGCCTCATCGATAAGATTTTTGAAATCCCGAAGGTGTCTAACGTGTACGAAATAAGGGCGAAAATCCTTAATCCGGTCACGGTTGCGGTGAACACGTTAGATCGACTTAAGTTGTCGTTAGGGGACAATAAATATATCATCGTCAATAGGGTTTTACGGAAGTTGCCGATCGACGTGGTGGCGCGCTTTGAGCAGTCACATGGTGGCGAATCGACGGACCACCTCCCAAGTTACGATGACTTGAGGGTGTTTTTAGAAGGCGAGTGCCGGCGGGCGGATTGCCAAGGGGCATCCACGTCGCACCCTCCTCCGTCAACCCGACGTACGAGCGGGCCCAAGCCGGTTGAGCCCCGTCGGGGGGGGAAGAAATACCACGCCCTCCAATCGGAAGTGTGCGCCTTCTGTCGGAAGGAAGGGCACGGTCTCGCCGCATGCGCGGACTTTAAGGCGCAGCGGGTGCATAGACGAAGAGGGGTGGTCAAGCAGCGCTATTTGTGCTTCCGCTGCTTGGGGACTCACTTTGTACGTGAGTGCCACAGGACCACTAACTGTGGAACCTGCGGAGGAGCCCATCACGAGTTGCTATGCCTGGCGGAGAGTAGGGAGGTGCACGGAGCCTCGCCGGGAGGTCACCCCCCCTCTCCTAAGCCAGATTCGGGTGGTCGGTCACCCCCCCCTAGGGGGGGTGGGTCGGCCAGGAATCAGCGGTCGCCGCCCCCTCGGGGGGGTGGGCCAAGGGCTGATCCAGAGCACAACCCGATACCGTCGTCTTCCCCGCGGGGGGGGGATAGGCACCGAGACTCGGGCAGGGGCCCGGAGGTAGTACAGACGGGTTACGCGGCGTACTCGAATGCGTTGGGGGGCATGTTGCCACCCCCGAGTAGTCGCTTCTCCCCGCCTCTCGCAGAACGCCCTCGGCTGACGGCGCGCCCGCCACCGTTCGGAAGGATGCCAGTAGGCTACTTCCGACCGGCACGGATGTCACCGATGGGTCGGGAGGGTTACTACCCGGGTTGGGACCCGTATACTGGGACAGTATTTACTCCCCCTCCGGCAGGGGAGGAGGGAGGTGCCTCCTATTAGCAACTAGCAGCCTGTTCGTCAGTGGTGCCCACCCCGACAGTAACGGTATTATTACCGACGGCTAGGATTACTGTCAGGGGTACTGACGGACAGCCGGTGCACGTGCGAGCACTGTTAGATTCAGGGGCACAAGGTTGTATTGTGTCCAGCTGTTTAGTGAAAAAGCTGGGCCTTACATTAGAGCCATCACGGGATGGCGCCGTAGGTATAGGTGGCAATCGGGTGCCTCACCTCAGGGGTCAGACGACATTCCTGTTCGAGATGGGTGACACGGCATCGGTCACGCGGGTGAATGCCACGGCGATCGTTTTGGACGAAGTGGTTGGGGTCCTCCCTCAGACTCGGTTACCGTCTGCGGTAAAAGGGTTGACCAATGGATTGGAGTTAGCCGATCCCCACTTCGCGATCCCCGGACGGGTGGACGTCTTGCTTGGGTCTGACGTCCTCGGGAAGCTGCTCCGAAGCGGCAAACGAGAGCTGCAACCAAACGGGGTTGTGGCCATGCGTACCGCAGGTGGTTACGCGTTATTGGGCCCAGTACGGGAACCACAGCACTCAACGGATTATAGCTCCATATATTATGGCAGCGTGTTATCCGACGTCCTGCAACGGTTCTGGGCAACGGAAGAGCCACCCACCGCTCTTAGAAATAACCCACGTGATGAGGAGTGCGAAACATTCTATCGATTTAACACGGTGCGCCTCCCATCGGGTAGATTTATGACAAGGTTGCCATTTCTGTCAATTCGACCTCCGCTGGGGAGCTCATGGAGTCTGGCAGAAAAGCGGTTAGTGGCAATGGAAAGGCGCATGAAGCGGGACTCCAACTTCCGACAGAAGTATGTGGAGTTCATGCGCGAATACCTGACGTTGGGTCACATGTCGGTGTCCAGGGTTGACTATCGTCATGAGGAGCATTATGTGTTGCCTCATCATGCTGTTTTGAAGACACCTGACTCAAAGATTAGGGTCGTGTTCGACGGGAGCGCGGAGACGTCTAGCGGGGTGTCCCTGAATCAATGTCTCCATGCTGGTCCTAAGCTGACCAGAGACATTGCAGACATTCTCACGGACTTCAGGAGACACCAGGTTGTCTTCGTTACGGACGTACGGATGATGTTTCGTCAAACTGAGATTCATCCAGACGACCGTCGGTTCCAGCTGATATTGTGGCGAGAGAGCCCAGAAGAACCGATGGTCACGTACGAGCTCAACACAAACACGTACGGATTAAAGCCCAGCCCATATGTAGCCATGCGTACGCTACGAGAACTGGCTGATCAAGAACGGCTCCGCTTTCCCCGCGCGGCTGCTGTCATTGATAGGGACGTCTATGTAGACGACATTTGTACGGGCTCAGACAGTATTGAGCAGGCGCTCATCTTAAGGGATGAATTGGTGGCGCTCATGGCCTCCGGTGGCTATGAACTCAGGAAATGGCTGTCGAACTGCCCAGAGGTACTGGCAGGACTGCCAACTGAGTATCAACAAGACCCGCATTTGTTTGAGGATTCGGAGAATCTTCATGCGTTGGCCATTTTAGGGGTCCAGTATCGACCGAGTCAGGATGCCTTCACATACAGTTGTGAGGCCGAGTTGCTGTCGAAGACCTGGACCACGCGATCGGTCCTTTCGACTATCGCACGAACGTTCGATCCAACCGGTTGGATCGCGCCGGTCACGTTCATGGGAAAGTGCTTCATTCAGGAGCTTTGGTGGAGTTGTTGGTTAGGGACCATCACACCAAGAATTCACACGCAGGCTGTAACACCCTTCTGGGCATTTTGCAGCGTGAATTTTGGATTTTATCGGCCCGCAGAATCATACGGAGCGTTGTGTTTCGTTGCTTGCCTTGTTACCGACTCAAGGCAGCCACAATGCAGCCACAAATGGGAGATCTCCCGGCCGACCGAGTCACGGAGGCTCGGCCATTTGCTGGCGTAGGGACAGATTTCGCGGGGCCCTTCATGGTCAAGACATCGCACCTTCGCAACGCGAAGTCGGTTAAGGCATATCTGTGTGTCTTCGTGTGTCTGGCGACCAAGGCCGTTCATTTGGAACTGGTGGCCGATCTCTCTACGGAGGCCTTTCTGGCGGCGTTAGATCGATTTGTTTCTAGAAGGGGAGTACCGTCACTGATTCGGTCGGACTGTGGTACCAACTTCAAGGGCGCCGACCGGTGCTTAAAGGAAATTGTATTGTTTTTAAGTCAGAATGAGCGAGAGATTGGCACGGGCCTCGCCAGTCGGGGCATTTCGTGGTATTTTAGTCCACCTGGATGCCCCCACTGGGGTGGAATTTTCGAGGCAGTAGTCAAGTCTTCCAAGACTCACTTGTATCGGGTCATCGGCTCAACGATTCTCACCTTTGAGGAGTTGTCAACGGTGTTTTGCAGAATTGAGGCGGTCTTAAACTCGCGACCTTTGTGCCCGTTGAGCGCTGACCCGAATGACCTTGAGGCCATGACCCCAGGTCATTTTTTGATTGGCCAACCACTTAACGCCTTGCCGGAATATCCGTATACTGATGTCAAGTTGTACCGGTTGTCGCGGTATCAGATGTTACGGCAAATGAGCCAAAATTTTTGGAAGCGATGGTCGCTGGAGTATTTGCATATCCTACAGCAACGCGTTAAGTGGACGGACAGGACGACCCCACCCTGCGTTGGAGACCTCGTTCTGGTTAAGGATGCTAACCTATCACCGTTGTGTTGGCGACGGGGGCGCATTGTTAACCTGATTACGGGCAAGGATGGGTTTCCAAGGATCGCAGACGTCCAGGTGAGGGACTCGATCCTTAGACGGGCAGTTTCAACTTTATCTCGACTCCCGGGAGTTTGAGCGGACCGACAACGGGTCGGTCCGGGGGGGGTGATTGTTTATAATCTACCTTCAGATTTTTGATTTTCTCCGCCTCGGGGCGACAGAGGCGAAGGGGCGGAGGGAGAGGTCGAGCGCTGGGCTCGGCGTGAATAGTAGTTCGTATTGAGTCGCGCTGGGCGTCGAACGAATATTAGAATCACGGGTGAAAGTGCACGCGCATTGATTAAATCGACTTGTGGAGTCATTTCGCGGCACCCAATTATACTAGTTAAGCAGTACGGTTAGCGACGCTGTGAATGTCGAACGGGTTATTGATAATATCATTGGTTTGCCTTGTCACGGGAGTGCTATTGGGAAGGCACCGAGGCTTTTGTGGTTAGACTAATACGGAGTGAGTGTGGTGGCTCGCGTTAACGGTGTGGCTTGCAGCGACGTGGAAGAATCGTCCGGAACTACCAGCAAACCATCGCAAGGTCATATACACTCATTATACACATACACAGTTACACAACTTGCGAGGGGTCAAGGAAGTGAGACCGGCTCGAAGAAATGAGGTAAGGGTAGCTTTAAGTTCAGAAATTGTAATATTGTTCGGAGGCGCGTATCGCGTCTATTTGATCCCGTTAGGACGGCGGCTGTTCTGAGACCTGTCTCCCATGGGCCCGAGATAAGGTTCGGCTGAGTCCTGGCGCGATCAGTTCGTGTAACTTTGGATAGGCAGGTTTTGTAAACGGTATCTTGTAACCTCATAACCAGGATAATACAATATGGTCATTGGTATCAATTGTCATTGATCATAAAAGTGGGATAACCGACCTGCGGAACGTACCTACCGGGTCTAGCGCCGCGGGGCTTGGTGCTGCTGCACAGATTGCAGGCGCGGCGCGGGTGATGTCCTCCGCGCCGCGCTGATGGGAACGGAGGCGTCCGGTTTAAAGTCTGTACAGGGGTCTGTCTCGGTCTCTGCGCTGGTGCAGGTCCTGATTTTGATATACTTAGCTTTTGCAGCTTTTATAAGTATCGGTCAGATGTTCACCAAATAGAAAATTATAGATTTTGTATTAATTCCTTGAGTTTTTTGAACTAATTTAACTAGGTACGGCGTGTCACTGTGTTGTGAGTTCATCAGTACAGTAAATCAGTCGACCGGCTTCAATTAGTAATTTTACTACCGACTGAATGAAAAGCGTATGGTGAAGGCATCGCTCACTTACAAGATATACTTACTTGCTGGGACCTGCACCTTTTTGTTGTTTTTATTAACTTCGAAGCAGCAATATTTGTGCAATTTTGTGGAACAAGATGCTTTTCAAAGAGTTTGTTTTTTGTCATTCTTTGTCAAGCCTGTCGTTGCAATGTGTTCCCATAGTTTTTTTTCGTTTGATGGAGTTTCACCCAAGAGAATCAAAATCTCTTCGTCCAGCCCAATTTGCGTTACATTAACAGGTAGTTCCGACTGCATTGTCTGTACTGCGTCTGTAGTAGGGATATCATGTATCGTCGAGGTAGACGTACCCAGATGTGGCTCATCTGAGTCAAATAACGCCAATGACACGACATCAGCTTGACTTCCATTTCAGCAGGAATATAAATGTATCAAATGTAGGTATCGAATAGAAAAAACAGCGCGGCGATAGTCTTCACAACTATCCACAACACCAAGTTTATAATCCATCAAGTGATTACATTTTGTAATGTATGTGAATATGATCACTGTGCTACGACCAGTGCTCCTAGTATATAAGTAGTGGTTTTAGAGCGGCGATAGTCCTTAAAACTATCCACAACACTATGTTTTTGTCCGTACGGAAATAACGGAACTTAAGTAGGTCATTAAATAATGTGAAGGTAACATTCCTTTCAAATGTACACAATCACTATGTAACCAATGTTTTGCATGGAAATCCAAATTTATCCATAAGATGTAGGTACACAACACTATGTATTGGTCCGTACGGATATTAAATGCAATTATGTATTATTAATTAACTCATTAACTATTGTGAAGGTAACATTCCTTTCAAATGTACACAATCACCATGTAACCAATGTATTGGGAATCCAAAATTATCCCTATGATGTAACATTCCTTTCAAATGTACACAATCACTATGACTGTAACCAATGTAATGGGAATCCAAATTAATCCATAACATGTAGGTACACAACACTATGTGTTAGTCCGTAAAGCTGTACGGATATAAAATGCAATTATTATTAAGTAGGTCATTAAATAATGTGAAGGTAACATTCCTTTCAAATGTACACAATCACTAAAATATGACCAATAAATTGGGAATCCAAAATTATGTGAAGGTAACATCCCCATAAGATGCACACAACACTATTTAAGATATTTTTATGACATCATGTCAGATTGTGATACGGATATAGTCCGAAAAACTATTCACAATATCTTCCGTTTGTAAAAAGAACACTTCAGCTTACCTTCATGGTCCGAGAGTAATGGCGCCATAATAATATTCGTTGACGAGGTACTACACTCGGAACTATTTGAAACACACGACGGACTGTCGCGTTTAATAAGTTACTTTTCGAGTTTTCGAATCTTCTTTCTTAAAATCACTGCCGTCGTTTATTGTGACTATATTTTGGCATCTATTTTGTATGTCCAAATAAAAGGAAGAAAATAATGTGGTGATCGGCGACGCACTAAAACGCGAATGAGTGTCGGTGCAGTCATAACTATAAGGAAGACAAAGTACCCACAAAAATAAAAAATAAAAATTCAAACTTAGTGGGTGAAAGGCGGTACCTAGACGTATTACTACAATGTTATCCTAATCTCAAAGGACGAAGCAACGAAGTATAATTGCAGGGCTTTGGTTCCAAAGTACATAGTGTTAGTGTGTCATACTCTTGTAATCAACAGATGTTCATTGTATTTCTGCATAACTAATATAGGTAGGTACCCACCTACTTATGTATCTACATATTGATTAGTGTAGGTACTCGTAGTATGGGACAAACTGCAAGATTACGGCCACATCTAATTTTGCAGGAACCTTCCTATATTTTATTATTAGCCTAACTAACGAAAAACTAAATGAAATTATAAAAACGTACAGTCCTAAATCCGCCTGCATACAATATGTGCGCTCCTTTTTACCCGACTGCGGGAAAGCCCAAAAGTAGGGTTATTGTATTTTCTTTTCAATATAATTATGTAGATTGTTGAGCGGAGTCATCTAAGCATCTCCTTGCTTAAAAGTTGAAATTAATTATCATGTGTGCTAAAGCTTTAAGTACCTAATTGAAATAAACATCTTTTATCAGATGTGTGAATGTGGACGAGGCAAAAGGAGTACCTATGTAAGGATCGTAGCGGGTGGTCTGTGGTTTCTGCCTACCCCCATGGAAACAGGGCGTGAGTTTATGGTATCTTTGATCATTCGACCTACACACTATTCTGTCATCTGTGACACTGTTCCCTTTTTTTTTTTTTTTGGTGGGTGGAAAATCATCGAATAACCCCCCCGGCTCTTGGGCAGAGCGAAGGGGAGTGTCAGTCTTCTACTGACTAAAAACCGAACCGAACTTATAAAACGCCTGCAGAATTGGGAGTAGCAAACTCCTATGTTGCTAGCGCTTGACAAAAAAAAAATCGGTTGTCTGTAAAGTCGGTTTACTGGCGATACTTGAACGTGACAACGTCATAAGAAAATACAGCACTTACATTGCTATAAACAAACAATTAACACGCCGTTGCTATGGAACGACAATTAACACGCCGTTGCTATGGAACGCCTGAGAGCGAGGTAACGCCTCGGAGCGAGGTAACGCCTCAGAGCGAGGTAACGACTCATGACGTCATCTTTTTTCGTTCGTGCAGCCGGCCATCGAATTATAAGACGTTATCACGTCAATAAATGCAAGGTATTGCAGACGCTTCTTGCTGCGAGTTTGCCCCAGATTAATTCCTCAAATAGGACTTAACTAAACTAATCCTTTAAAATGGTGAAGAGGGTTTCAATCAGGATATTAAAATAATAAATTAAGTAAATTTTTCACATTTATATTCACTATAAACTTATTTCTAGTAAAAATATATACAACCACATTATTCTTACTATGCGAAACACAGATACGTGATAACCGCAACTTCCTGAAACTATAGATTTCTTGAAAAACTTAAGTAGGTTTTAGGAACATTTTTAAATAATTATGCATTATTTAAAAATTATAATTAGTACATTTCGTGCCTAATTACTGGCCTTCATCGTGGCAATCGCGTTGGCAAGGCTAGTGCACTTTACATTAAAAATATTTTAAAAGTTTTAAATAAACAACAAATAATTTAAGCCAATAAATAAATGCATTCGTTAAATCGTCTTACAATTAATTAAATCTGATAAATATTTAATTCTGAATGATTTTAAAACTTTAAATCTTCTGTGATAACATTTTGAGCAAAAATTGACAGTAAAACTGTTCATTTCTATTTCTTTATTAAATTAAATAAATAAAATAAATATTTTAACAATAATAATGTCGCAAAACCTGCGTTACATTGAAAATTGCAAGTATATAATATTATATTAGCAAAAACATGCATTTCATATAAAAGTTTATATAATAATATCAACATTTATGGCATTTAGATATGAGACGTTTGTAATGGCGACAAGGCGTCAGGTTTAGGTCCGGGCCAAAGGTTCCATAGTAAATTCACTAATAATATTTATTAACTACTTACATAAACATACATAGCCCCTTTTACGTATAGGCAACTGGGTTTCTGAACATCTATATTATACACAAGATAATTTTACTAAGCATATAAACAAATCTAGAATCAAAAACTCTGATATAAACCTATTATTTCTTAAAGAATATTAAACTCTCTCGAAATAAACCGATTCAAAGTACTAGTTTCTCAATTGATTAAAATGCTAGTAAAATTATGCTTTCTAGAACATCAGCTACAAACAAACATGCAAGGTAGGTACTCAAGTTACTCAACTCGACAAAATGGAAAGTGAGTAATTTGAGAGTTACAATCGTTGCACCTCAGGAGTTTACTGGAGCTTTCAATTCAACATTGCCTAAGACATCTAGATATGACAAATACATCGACACTGCATGTTCATATTACAGTAAATAGTTACAAAACTGGTTTTTAGTGTAAAGATAGAGTATACCTTTTTTTTCTTAGGGACGAAGATACGCAGTGGACCTTTGGTATACGAAACCCTTAAATAGATACATTTATGTTAAAACCACATAACTATTCAGCCTAAATATTAAAACTATTATTGTTACCATGTTAATCGCGATAAAATTCCATCTGGGAAATTCGTTCTACCTACAACTGAATTCATAATAACATGCACCTACCTATTAAAAATTCGTACAAGCTGCCTCTGTGACTGGATATTATCATAAATTCAATAACAAATTTAAATAAATAGTTTACAGCGCATCGTAAAACCTATAACGGTACATCTTGAAGATACATCATAATTCTTTGGTTCTATAAAATTATAATATTGCTTTACCGAAGCACTGTGACACCAAAGAAACTTCTAAGTGTAAGTCTCAGTACAAAAATACTATGTGATGTCGGTCAGTCTGTTTGTGTGGTTTATTTCTTCTCTTCGGGTCTTTGGGATTGTGGTTCGCCACCTAACATGACTTGGATCTCGTCGACGCTCTTGCCTTTCGTTTCGGGGACAATGAAGAAGATGAACACGAAGCCTAGCACCATGATGCCAGCGAACAGCCAGAACACCTGGGCGGCTCCTATCGCAGCGTTGAGCGAGTTGAAAGTACTGGTGACCGTGAAGCTGAGGAGCCAGTTGAAGGTACCGGCAGTAGAGCCCACGAAGGCCTTGATGTCGATCCGGCAGAGCTCGCCAGCCATCATCCAGGGAATGGGTCCGAAACCGAGCGAGAACGCGATGATAAACACGGAGAGCGACACGAGAGGGAGCCAAGCGATGTTCTGGACAATGTCTGACTCAAGTCCGTGGGCATTCTGAAGGAAGAAGTACACTCCCAGAGCAGTCGAGCACAGGCACATCACCAACGCAGACAGAAGTAACAAGATACGCCTGCCAAGTTTGTCCACTACCAAACTGGAGATAAATGTAGCAATTACTTGGAAAAGTCCAATAATGATGGTTGAAATAGTCGAAGGGATTGTGGCTCCAGCGTCGGCGAAGATCTGAGAAGCGTTGAAGATGACGGCGTTGATACCAGACAGCTGTTGGAACAACATCAGCGCGTAGCAGATAAGGATGGCTTTCAAAGCGGTCTTCTTCTTAATAGCGGAGAGGTAAGACACCTTGTTTCTTTGAGATTCTTCATATTTGTATTTTAAGTTGTTCAGTTCGTGGTCGACATCATAAGCCTGGCCGCGAAGTCTGATCAAAGCTTCTCTGGCTTCGTCGTTCCTGCCCTTCACTACCAAGAAGCTGGGGCTTTCAGGCATGAAGATGAATATGACACCGAAGATGATGGGGATACAGGTACAGAGGATGTTGAAGACGAACACTGAGGCATAGCCTCCGACAACGTACGCGAAGAGGACACCCACGGTGACCATAAGTTGGAAGTAGCTTCCCAATGTTCCTCGGATCGAGTCTTGTGCAATTTCACTGGTGTAAGCTGGCGCTGTGACGCAGAAGGCTCCTCCGGCGATACCGGTAATGAACCTGCCGGCTATAAGCATGCCTACACTGGTTCCGAAGGTAATCAGCAACCAGCCTAAGGTGAACGGTAAGACGAGAAGCAACATGGTCTTTTTACGTCCTATGATGTCCATGACCAAGCCGATAGGGAAGCATACGAAGGCCGCACCGAGGTTGATGATGGAGGAAATCCAGTCACCCTGGGACTGTGACACCTCGAAATCGTAGCCACTAGTGTTGTTTTCTCCATGAGCAGTTAGTTGGACCATTACTGGGGCTGACCAACCCAGCATAGAACCGGCGGCTAGCGCTCCCAATGTAGCTGGAATAGAGAGAAAAATACTTATTAATATCGTGTTGAAAATAATATGATAAATGAGGTAGTCAGGGTAGAGAGTGCGTAGTAATTAGTACGCTATATTAATGAATCGCTTGCCACCACTTAATCGTCCTGAGGATTGAACACAAAAAAGCAATTTCTAGGGACCGCTAAACTAACGTGGTAGTCAAAATATGGGATATACTCGTAGAAGATGGTTTCCCAGGGACCAATAAGTGTTATGAGGCTCTCTCTGGCATCAAAAACTGATGTGTGGTCCGGTGGTCCCGTCGGGGCTACGGGTTGTTCGAAAGAGAAACCGCGGCCTCGACACAAAGGGCTAAGAAGGAACATGGGTGGTTTTTAGTCAGTAGAAGTCTGACACTCCCTACCCTACCGCTCTGCCCAGAGCGGGAGGAGTCATTTGATGACTTACCAAACTCCAAAATAAATAATGTGTGTGCAAGTCATATTGAAGAAGTCAGTGATATTTTAGATCCAGTTGGGGAAGCGGGCGTACAATACTGGAAGTGGAGCAACAAATACATTTTGAAATGAGGGTATCAATCACCCATACATGTTTGAGTCGTAACATGAGAATAACAACACCTGCTGGTAATTAGCATAACTATAACTACTAGTGCTAACACGTAAATATTAAATGACGCAGTACTCAATAGGAACTAATAGTCTAGTAGACACTTTGTTGTGTAGATTTTTTCGACTTAGCAAATTGGTTTTTTTATGTAGCTAAAATATTGAGTGGGTAATACCGAGTTTACTGACGGTCTGCCACTTTAACACTTACGTCTTTAGCAATAAGGTTGAAAAGTGGTCAAACGTCAGTTACCGATTAAGTGTGTTTTGGGAAGAGGCCTGGTTTTTGCAATACTAGGAAAGGTGGAGGGAGGAAATAGAGGCATTTGCTCTACAGTGGGACAGTTCTAGGCTTATAATAATAGAGAGGATTGGTTATAATATGAGGTAGGTAACTCAAGCATATTTTGGATGTAAGGTACTTGTTATATTATCTCTATATCGGACTAACGGAAATAAGTTGGTATCATGACATTCTCTGATATTGTTCCACGATAGGACACTTCCGTTTATATTGTACCTAAAATGCGTGTCGAAATTTCACACGACGAATGTTTGAATGTTCTACATTTTATAGTTTTAAAATGTATTTGCATTTAAACCAAAAAATGAGACCTCTGTTCAGAACAAAGGAGAGATAAGAATGTAAAAGCAATTGGTTGCTGTATATTTTAATATAATGTTATCACCATTTTGTTGGCTTGAGCAAAAAAATTTGGTTGCTCACATTAATAGAACAAGTGAATAAGCATTATGATTGTGAGTATGCTTTCAATTACCCAACTAAGCACACTCAAACTCAAAGCATTTATTCAAATTAAACCATTTACAGGCTCTTTTGAATTGCCAATACATAATGTCCATTAATTACTCAAAATGTTGAAGCCAATTGCCTTTTCCAAAATATTTCATTAATTTCATTTATTTATTCATTAACAATTTACATTGTGTTGAACATTACATTAAAATATAGATCTCTGAGAGGTCAGTTTTTAGTCCCAGATAGCAGTGGTGAGAAGAGGCACAACACCGAGAAAAGTGGAAGGAACAGGGAGGATACCTTTGCGCTGGTGTGGGAAAGTTCAGGCTAAAAAATAGCAAAGTTGTAGTCCGGTTTATACCTGCTAGAGCTGCAAGGTACTGTGGCAGCTTGCGTCCATTGTCTCCTCGTGGCTCCACAAGCTCAGCTTGTGAGACTCCCATGTCTGCCATTGCGCCGTTGCCCTCTGGACGCTGGAAATAAAGAGAAGTTATGGTTTAATTTAATGCTGTTTGAAAATTCAAAGTATTTGTGTTGAAATACCTACCCATGTTTCCAATTATGTAAACTTTGCCTCTAAATATATTTGTATCTTAATCAAATTAGCATGTAGTGAATTGTAAGTATTTACCCGACTGTGGCAAAGCACAAAAGGAGGGTTATTTAAAATATTGCTTTAGTAACTACTAGGTTCAAACTTAATTCACTATCATGATCTTGGGACTAACGGTAGGTTACTTGTTTAGTTTAAAATTATGTAATGGGGATATTTTTGAATTCTTTAAAAACTTTTGTCACAATCATGTGTTATCATGTATTTTATTAATCAGGTTTTTTGTAAAAGGTTGTTTATGTTTCTTTGTAATATACCTAAAAGATTTATCAATGAACAAGATTATTATCTTAGATAATTGATGACATATATTTTATATCATCAGTACCAATTGGTAAGATTGATGAACAAAGGGAACATTAACTTTCTCATATTTAAGAAGAAGGGGATTTAAATTAAATACAGATCTGTATAAATCCGCTACTAAAGAAAAACTGTCATGATTATATGTCATAGAAGACACATGTAAACAAAAAACTTTATTATCAAAGGCAAAGCATTATGAAGTAGGTAGGTACTTAAAATATTTATAGCATCACTATGTAGAGGCAGAATTAACAATCACCCGCATTACTGCGTAAAACCTTGTCAGTAATCAATTAATTTGCCATTTATCGACAGGATCGTAGAAAAAAAGATAGCTACGGTTACGACGACCTCAAAACTTTGAGTTAAGTTTAAGAAGGTATGTACAGAAAAAATATATCAACGCAAAGGTGGTCAGAAGCTTGCGCAAAACCTTAATAAAACTACAGTTTAATAATCAAAGAAAGTTACTTAACAGGCTATATAGAAACGCGAGTCCAAAAATAATTAAAAAACACGAATTACCTCAGCTCGAAAGCTGTTATTTAGTCCAGAGGCGGGAATTGCTGCTAACAAAGGTTCTCTCTCCGGATCGCTACCTCTACGTCTATATAGTGAAGACCTCATTTTGGACGGAATTTGTTTATTATCTAACAGAGAGACTACCACGTATCAAGCGTTTTCACTACGGAATGATTGTTTGTTTACAGAATTTACGGAAACGCTCAACAAAACAGCTGACGTATCATGTTGACACTTTTTATATGTCAATGTGTTGACAGGCGAATTGACACTTGATATCAGTGTTGCAAGATTAATGACCACAGATAAAACATAGGTGAAATCAGGTGAAATTCATTCGAGTAACTTTTTAACTAATTTTTTTTTGTTTTTGCAAATGCGTATTATATAGAAGTAGGTAAATGTTATTATTTGCTAAATTTTACACAGAAACATTCGTAATCTGCAAATCACAAACCGCAAAATGAAATAGCGCGGCAACATGTACTTTCGTAGCCAATTGCTATTGACAAAGTTGCAGGCGTTATATATTTTCTACTTTCTAGTGCTGTAAAAGAGTGCAATCTATTAGAAAGTGTAAGCAAATTAATTCACTTAGTACTTAATGGGCCATATGCTAAGATAGGGCTTAGTACCCGTGGTCCCTCTCGTAGTCCCCTTGAAGCTCGTTAATCATAATCCTTCCTTCACAGCTTGATGAATACTCTTTTAAAAGACATCCAATAACGATAATAGGTACCTACTACAAGCATTTAAGTACCTACCTATTAGGTAGGTACTTAAATGCTTGAGATAAAATAATTAAAAATAACAAGCATAATTTATATCTTTCTAGGTGTGCCGGTCGTTAATATATCCACATTATGTTTCTCATACATATTGATTCTTTGTTTGAAACCGATGTAGGTATGGTTTAAAGAATGTTGAATAGCAGGTTGTTAATTTCAGACAACTTTTTCTATCATTTGTTTTCTTTGCTCTTAGTTCATATCCATTTTAAATCAAATATAAAGTCAATCATACAAACACCTATTTAATCATTTTTCAATTTAAGCAATCAAAAAATTAATTAGCAATTCGTTTCGGACCTTATTAGGTACAGTGAATGACAGGTACACGAGTTTACACGACCGTACTTGACATTGGCAAGGCAATTTGCTCTTGATCTTGAATATTCTTGAATCTGTCCATTTGAATAAATCGACACAACACTTTGAATGTAGTTATGGCACAATTTATAGGAAATACGTAATTTTAAGGTATTTGTCTAGCTTTTGGCTTTTGGTTGGGAAAAAATGCCATGCAATTATAATATAAAACCTTCCTCTTGAATCACTCTATCTATTAAAAAAAACTGCATCAAAATCAAAAACAAACAGACAAAAATAGCGACTTTGTTTTTTTATAGGTAGGTACTATGTAAGGATAATGAGCAGATAATTATGTAATGCGATATGTGACGATCTGATGTTTACGCGAGTGTTATGAAAATACCGAATACGTTCGTGGAACCAACGAGAATAATGCAATGTTTGGAATTGTAATCTGTAGTTTGTTGCACTTGCATGCCCAACCTTTTTGTCTTTTTATGGTATTAGAATTACTTAGGTATTTAAATCTTGAGAGATAGGTAGTGAATTATCGAAAATATAATTCACTATCGGGATTCTATATCGGGATTCTTTTACCTCCTTATCAACTCGGTCACATTGCTGATTTGGGACCAGCAATGATCATCATTTTTAGTAATGTAGGGCAATATGTAAGTTGAACAATAGGTACTGGTAGTATTAAAAAAATTCTTACTGAGAAGTTAGTAAGCATATCTAATTTTCGCGCGAAAAATAAACATAGAAATGCTTGTTAGTACCTATTCTATGGTATTAGTTACAGCAGCGAATTTGAAATATTATTCACAACATAACAAAGTAGCTCATGTTTTCTATTCCGATTCGTTACACATTAGACTGTATTCAGATCATTTTAAAGTTTATTTTAACAAGTCACAAGTATCAGTAGGTGACTAATGTATTTGCAATCGTACTTATAATTTGTCCAGCCAAATCAATATCACCCGATTTATAACGGTTGACTGCTGACCTCCTAGGAAATGGCGGCACGAGCTGGACAAAACCAACGACCAGTGGTCCACATTGGCACTGGATCGCAAAATTCAGAAGTCACAGGCTAACAGTAACAACAGGAGAGTTTTGTTCCACCACGACTTCTCCTATCTAAAACACTGAGACGTGATGGAAGACAATATTTTAAGGGGCTTAGGACTACAATTTTGGCGTTCAAAGAGTGATAGATTTCTTCTAATTTGAATAAGTGGTTTTATATGTACCTATTTGATTCGAAGCTAGGTAGGTTCAATTTGATCCAAATGACTTCCTGTTGCTACTGCATTATAATAAATGATATTATAAATATAAGATGAATAGCAAAGTCGAGTAAAAGTAGGTACTTACTTACATATTATATCTGTTGAGTAAACAGCACTCAAAGTGGTATTGCAGATTAGGTATTGCTCTCTATCTACTGAATTGAGCGAAATTATATCCACTCACTTATCTCCGAAAACATTTATTGGTGATAATGATAACACGGTCGGTGACAAAGGCAATGACAAAGGTAAGATAGGGACTTGCGTACCTACATACTGCCCTCGTAAATGAAACCACAGTATCTTCAGTTACTGTGTTTATGCCTGTATTAGTTATTGAAATAAGGCGGCCGAGAGCTATCTGAGAAAATTTTCGGTTTGTTTCTATCTACCACCGTTGCGGAGATATGATACATAAAAACACAGTATTTTTCTAAAAATCAATACATTTTTAAGAAAATACACAGTGCATTAAATTTTTTAGGTTTAAACACAGTGAACTAGTTAATATGTGTTCATGTATTTATTTAAGTATGTTTTGCTTGGTTATAACCCGGCATTTTCAAATACTGTGGTTGTATGTAAAATTTCCGTAAAATTTTCTTAGGATAAACTTAAATTAATCACAGTATGTTACTTACTGAATTTTAGATGCTTGCAGTTTTAATATTTATTTCAAAACTACTAAGCTGTACCACAGTAACGATTGGCTTACTAGGTTTTAACCTAACCTTTTGCGAATAAGTACGTATAAATAAGGGCTCGGGAGGGGTGTGCCGGACAGATCCCCACGCGCGCGCTGCCCAACGCTGGCCACAGCGGCGCATTCATTCGAGTGACCTTCTTCCTTGACACACGTCTTACGCCCAATGCAGGTATTGAAAACAAGATATAACCGCGCAGGATATTTTATTTTATTTTAGTATTCCTTTTATTAAATAATTAATTATCTATATTTTGATGTAGTACTTTATTGTTATCAGAAATACATAATTATAACATAAAAAAAGGCGCGAAAGATTGCAATGACGCAAAGTAGGTATTGTTAAGAAGGAGCGAATTGATTGAATTACGTAAATGAGCTAGTTTGCTTTATTCATAGCAACATAATGTAATGGGAAACAGGCCTCATATTTGTATTTGAAATGTTTTTACAAACTTTATTCCTTTTATTGCAATCTTTGATATTATGTTGACGTGTTATTGTGTTTTTTTTGCTTAAAGTGTTTTTGAGATGAAATAAAGATCTGAAGTTTGTTTATGCCACATTTCTCAATGTCTAATCAAGTAAAACTATTACTATTTTGCAAATAGCTTTCGCCTTGTACACCTACGCTCGCGCGGTTTTATATTTTGTCACAGATTACAAGATACTACACTGGCCGTTGATTTACATACCAATAATGACGATGGTTGTGACTAAGGCACATTATTATGAATATGTTATATGTTTCATTTATGTTACTAATGAAGAAGCTATTTTTTTGTTGTTTTCTATATTTTTAAGTTTGTTAAATAGTAATTATAAAATAATTACTGGCAAAGGGCAATTACTCAGAATAATTTGATCTCACTAGTCATCTTGTCGTTGATTTACATACCAATAATGACGATGTTGTGACTAAGGCATATTATGATTATTTTATTTTATTGTTTTATTTATATTATTAATGAAGAAGTTATTTTTTTATGTTGCTTGCTATATTTTTAAGTTTGTTATGTAGTAATTATAAAATAGTTACTGGCAAAGAGCAATTACTTAGATTAATTTGATCTCACTATCTCCTCATCTTGTCGTTGTACCCCTTATGGGTAACTTAAATTAATGAAGACATAAGAAAGTAGACTGAATAATAAGAAACTGATCTGGAATTCAGCAATTACAATTAATAATTAGAACGTGATTTTACTTTTAGTAGATTTTAAAATAAAAATAAATTAACTTAAAGTGGTGTTATTGTTCTATTTCATACCTTTTATGACAAAACCAGGGTCATTATTATTTTAAGGAATCACACATAAATGAAAAAAGGTTAGCTTAGAATACAGTATATTTAGATACTCATTACTGCATTTTAGATTTTTTAATCATAAATTAGACTTAAAAATAGCATCTTCACTTACTAAGTATTCATCTAGTGATCAAAGTCTACTGTTATTAGGTTTCAATCCTCACTAGAGTTCATGTCTTTAAATGGTTAATACACAGTAACGTTTAAAACTAAACTAGACCATAGTAACCATTCAATTACTAGGTTTTAGCATAAAAAAATGAAATTTCATGAATTTTGTTTCTATTTTAGAACACATTAACTGATTTAATTAATTATATAACAATAAAATATTAGTTCTTAATACTCTAAATTAAAGCTTTGTTAGTCTTACAACATATAAAAAAAACAAAAAACGACTTAACTTAAATATTATGTTCAGAACGAAACGATTTAACAATTAAACTTTAACCGCGTTTTTCTCAAAATGGCATTTTCGGGGTTACTGTGGTTTCATTTACGAGGGCAGCATAGAGATGAATGTTATACCTATACATATAGATGTGGTGCACGTGGGGTGGATGAGTGAAGAGAGAAGAATTTGAAATTCATCATCTGACAATCCTTTTCCCAACTATGTTGGGGTTAGCTTCCGTCATACAGCTGATTACCAGTATTTTACATGGAACACCACAACCTACCTAACCTCCACAAACCCAGTCAGTACTGGGTAAGACTGGGTTGTATGGCTAACCCCTAATTTTTAAAAAAATATTTTTACATTAGAAACAGACATTTAAATTGTTACCCAACTACGGCAGGAGGGTTGTGAACTTGTGATAATCATTGGTATAGATCACTGAATCACGAAAATATCCCGAATCCTCCCGAAAACTGACGCAAACCATTTTCCATATTAAAAGGTAAGGTTACATCCGTATGCAAGAAGAACCCTTTTAAACGTATTATGTAGGTAATGTCCTATTCACTAACGGTCACTAACTAACCCATTTCTAGGAAGAGCACAATGCATGATGTAAAACAAGTGCCTATCTACGTTTATTATGGACTACGCATTGTAACAACATCTCAGCGATTTCAAAACATTGATAGTAGTTTCAGATATCAGTTAATGTGATAAATCTCAAGAATTCGGACTTTGTTGGTGATAAGACTGAGCAAATACTGCTGGTAATCTCAGCTTCAGTGCACAATGTTTCGAAATTAAAACCGTGCCAGGGATAAACTATTTTATCTCAAAAGCTGTTGTTGTTGCTGTTGTTGTCCGCCTTTGTACCTTTTTTTGTGTGCGAAAAGTTTAAATAAATAAAGTAAATCTGGAACTAAAATTCTGGTAAACGATGGCGATTTTATAAAATAAACAGTTGATCAAATACTATGCATCGATCCCGTTGCATCACAAATCACTTTTATATAAGTACGTTTAGTATCAAAGATACCATCTTCAAACGATTGCCAGAAACAGCACTATGTTTTGAAATTGATAAATGTTGAACCACAATATCCACTTGAAAATATATAGACTTAATAATACAGATTGCAGCAATCATGAAATATTAATAATAATAACGCAAACAAAACAAAAGGAGAATTATTAAACAAAGCTACAAATAAAAATAAGTAAATAAATACCCTTTTTTTGCTTTTCCGCCACCGGCACCACCACTATAAGACCCAACAGGAAAACTGGAACGATATCCTGAAGAATTTCCAGCTGAACTGGCTACTGAGGTCACAGTATTAGCCACAATAGCCCCCGTGATAAAAGCTGGTCCAAACGCTGGTACAGTCAACAATGTAAAAGCCCCAGGTCCAAATCCTGATCCGAACATTTTATTTGATTAAAATAACTGAATTTAAGAAACTGTACTTTAATAAATTTACAATAAAAAGTTTATTTTGCTTGTGCAAGACGATCTTGACATGTTTTTCGAGTGGGGTGTTAACGAAATATAATTATCTTGAGGAGAGAAATCTTTCAGATAATGATTGTACTATCTTCAGAATTTCAGATCAATAATAGACATGATCTGATGGAGATAGTTTTAGACAGGGATTTAGAAATGATGTAATGTTTTTGAATAAATACACACATCAAAAGTGTCTAGGGATCAAGCATTTTTATGCGGATTTCTTGAGATTGAGATGTGGCTTTGTAATAAATTTATCTAATATATAAAATTCTCGTGTCACAGTTTTCGATGCCAAACTCCTCCGAAACGGCTTGACCGATTTTGATGAAATTTTTTGTGCGTATCGGGTATCTATGAGAATCGGCCAACATCTATTTTTCATCTTTTTTTTTTTTTCTGAAATTTTTTATATGGCAAAACAACGTTTGCCGGGGTCAGCTAGTGATTTTATAAATTTATATGGATCCTTTTGGTGCATTTCATAATTTGAATCAGGAACTGTCAATCAAATTCGAGTAAAAGATGAAAATCAGCTGTCAATATTTTCCCTATAAAAACATACAACGCATTGAAGACATTATTAGTGCTACTGTTTCCCTACTACTGATTAAAATCAACGTTATTATGGAGCGGCGACGTCATTTAAGCAGGGAAGAAATGCTCAGAGCCGTGGGAATGATAGAAGCTGGTTCCCGGCAACGTACTGTGGCTTTAGCTCTGAATACAAGTCAGAGTGTTATCAGTCGACTTTGGACACGTTACCGAAGCACTGGTACCGTGGCTGAGCGCCATGGAGGACGGTATCGCTGCACCACACGGAGACAAGACCGATACATTCAAATCTTAACTCGAAGAGCTCCAACAATAACCGCCATGATGTTAGCCGTGAGGCTTCATCACTCTTCAGGGAACTTAATTAGCGACCAAACAGTCAGAAACCGCTTGCATGAAGTGAACCTTCATTCCCGAAGACCGCTACGGGTACCACCTATAGCAATGCACATGCACAATCGTAGGATTCGATATCAATGGGCTCTTGAACACAGAAATTGGGCAGAAGAACAATGGCGTTTCGTGTGCTTTTCTGATGAGTCTCGTTTTGGTATGAGACCGGATACAAGACGTATACGACACTGGAGAACCCCTGGACGCCAACAGCGATTAAAATACTGCCAGGAAGTCCATCCTTATAGTGGTGGAACCATCATGGTATGGGCGAGTATTTGGATCGGCGGAAGAACTGAGTTGATTTGGATCAGAGGCAACCTCAACGCTCAAATTTATGCTGAGACGATTGTATCAGACGTCATCGTTCCTCTACAAGTGCAAATCGGTCCCTTATTTCAGTTAAGAGCGTATGCTACCTCAGATTAGCAACCCTATTTGTGGTGGTTCAAACTTCGCTTGTAATACTGTTAGAATAAAGTTCTAATCAGCTTGCACTACAAAGCGGTTGTTACGTCTTTCGCTGCGGCCGAATAGTGCGAAATTAGTGGTATTTTGCGATTTACAAAAAAACCTATTGATTGGACTAAAAAAGTAAAACACTATGACTTTAGTTTGTTGCTTGTAGAATTATTTGGCAAAAAAATCAGAACGATGACATGTATTTTAGTATGGTTTTTACTCGTTAAAAGAAATTTTTAGAGGTATCTTCGCGATTTTTTTCTATCGAGCAAAGTTTGTTGTATTATGTTTTCACAACACTATGGCACTAGCATATATCCTGAAGAATATCGTATATTTTTCTGATGTTGATTACTGCAGTGAATCATATACTTTTACGCATTATAAAACTCGCGTTTGAGGTACCATACGCTCTTAAGTAATGCATGATAATGCACGACCGCACACCGCAAGACAGACTCTCGCCGCAGCTAACATCAATGTCCTGCCCTGGCCTGCTCAGTCGCCAGACTTGAACCCGATTGAGCATGCATGGGATATGCTACAGAGAAGAGCTCTGCCGAATATGGAGGGTATCCAGTCGCAAGAAGACCTTTTTTTGTTGTTGCAACGAACATGGGCGTCCATTCCACAGCGTGATTTGGATGAACTCATTTTGAGTATGCCAAACCGATGTTCTTGTGTTGTTAGTGTTTGCGGTAGAAACACGGATTATTAATTGTTTAAGTTACCCAATAAAATTTTAAAGAAAACTGTTGTTTCAGTCTTTTTTTCGAACTTTAATGTTAGTGGTTCAAATGTCAAAAATCCCTTTATTAGGAAAATGGCAAATTTCTTTATTAATGCAAAGGTGACTTGGTTTATCGTTACTGTGACAAACGAAAACACTTTATTTGATGAATCCTTAAAGAAAATTTTAATTAATATCAATCAGGAGAAATCGGACAGAGAAAACCTGCAACAAATGGTACGTCAACTGAACAGCCATATACAAAGCTTGCAGGAACAGGTTCAAGATCTTCAAGGACAATTAAAATGCTTAAAGGTACAAAAAAAAGAAGAACCCTCAGATAAACAGGCCAGTGGGACCATTACACCTGCTCAGCCTACTAAAAGTGACGCTGAGTACTGCACGGATGAGGAAGAACTCGCCAAAGAGACTGAGTGGATTAGGGTGAAAAACAGGAAGAAAAGGAAGTTGAACACTTCCCTTACTCCACCACAACCACAACAAGCTACAACTAGCATTCAGCAGCAGCAACTCAACAACAAAGAGAAGGCAACCACTAAAAAAATTCTGGCACCGCCTCCAATCGTAGTGGACGGTGTTAAGAATTATCAAACGTTCTACGACTTTTTGACTGAATCTCAGCCAGTAGAAACATTTACCGCCAAAATGTTGAGCGGTAATAGTGTGAAAGTAAATGCCAAAACTGAAGAGTCCTACAGAGTGATCGCTCGTCGCTTAACAGAAAATAACTGTTTATGGCACTCATATGAGGACAAGCAGACCAGGCCAATAAGAGTAGTGGCGAAAAAATTGCATTCTTCCTGCCTACCGGATCGGATTAAAGATGATTTAACTTTGCAAGGATTTCAGATAGAAAATGCTATTAACAAGTTAAGCTGGAGAACAAAAGAACCGCTCAACATGTTTATTCTATCGTTCAAAAATGATGAAGATGTCAGTAAAATATACGGCATTAAACATATTCTAGGGTGTAAAGTTGAAATAAACCCGCTTAAGACGTCAAAAATAATACCCCAGTGTAAGAGATGCCAGGCTTATGGTCATACTCAAAAGTATTGCTCAAAAGAGCCAAGGTGTGTTAAATGTACAGGTAAACACCTCACAGCTGATTGCAGCAAACCTGCACAAGAAAAACCTAAGTGTGTTCACTGTGGCTTACCTCACCCAGCCAACTACAGGGGGTGTTTAGTTGCCAAGGAGATGCAAATGATTAAGAACAAAAAATCAAAAAATAGTCCACCTAACAACCCTGCCGCTAAGCAAATTGTTAGAAACACCGACAAACAGGCAACAAAACAAAGTGCACCGTTTGCAAAGACAACCGTGGCAAATGCACATACATCCAAAAGTGTCTCATACGCACAAGCAGTAAATCCAAGCACGAAACCATCAAGTCTTGAAGACAAGCTCAACCAAATCTTGAAGTGCATATCCTCATTTGACAAGAGACTAGAGAAATTAGAATCAAGCACCATACAAATCAGTCATGAATAACACACTAAAAATAATGGCGTGGAATTCCAACGGATTGCTGCAACAACAACATGAGTTGCAAGTAGTCCTAGACACAGAAAATATTGATGTGTGTTTGATCTCTGAAACGCACTTCACTAAACAGTCTTTTGTAAAGTTTAGAGGCTATAAGATTTATCACTCGCTGCACCCTAGCAACACGGCGCGAGGAGGTAGCGCAGTTATTATTAGAGAAAATATCTGTCACTACGAACAATGTAAATACGAGGAACAAGACACGCAAGCTGTGGCGATATCAGTAAAAACAAATAAATTTAATGTAACAGTAGCGGCCGTATACTGTCCCCCAAGACACAAGATAAACAAAGAACAATATATACACTTATTCAGACTCCTCGGACAGAGATTTATACTAGGCGGTGACTTTAACGCTAAGAACACTCATTGGGGATCGAGATTAACTTCAACTAAGGGCAGACAGCTTCTAAGCGCAGTGAAAGCCATGCACTGTGAGGTCATAAGTACTGGAAAACCTACTTACTGGCCGACTGACCACCAGAAACTACCAGACCTTATCGACTTTTTCATAGTCAAAAATATATCAACCAACTATCTGAATGTGGAAGAGGGGTACCATATGAACTCCGATCACTCTCCGATATTATTACAATTAAGTCACAAAATATTACTAAGAGAAAACCACCTGACGTTAGTTAACAAGTATACAGATTGGGAAAGTTTTAGCTTAGAGCTACAAAATATTATTGACCTAAAAACTCCATTAAAAAGCAAAGATCAGCTCGATTTTGAAGTAGACCAGTTTAACATCAATATCCAACAATGTGCATGGAACAACACACCACAGCTTATAAAGAAGTTTAAAGGAAATACCTACCCAAAAGAAATAATAGACCTATTATATGAAAAAAGGACTCAAAGAAAAAGGTGGCAGCAAACTAGATTCCCGCAAGATAAAACTGTATTGAATAACCTTACCAAAAGACTGAAGAGAAAGATACAAACCTTTCAAGATGAGGCTTTAGATACTAACCTGCGTCAGTTAACCAGCGACCATACAACCCAATACTCTCTTTGGAAAGCGACAAAGTCACTCAAAAGGCCAATTGTACCAATTCCCCCTATCAGAGATGATAACGGAAAGTGGGCCATAAGCAATGAACAGAAAGCTCAAAGATTTGCACATCACTTGGAAGAAACCTTTCAGCCAAATGACGAGTCTGTGGACAACCTACAGTTTGCCAATATTCTGCAAGATCAAAGAATTAAGCTTGTGACCCCGAAAGAAGTTGCAAAGGAAATTCAAATCATTAGCCTAAAGAAATCGCCAGGGTATGACCTTATTACGGGAGAAATCCTGAAACAGCTCCCGCGTAAAGCCATAATTAAGCTTACTAGGCTCATAAATGCTGCATTCGTGCTTAAGCATGTTCCTGAGCCATGGAAAGTTGCTGAGGTGATAATGATTGCAAAGCCTGGTAAACCACCTCACGAAGCATCATCATACAGACCCATTTCCCTGTTGCCTATACTTTCAAAGCTGTTTGAAAAATTGTTTTTAAAACGCCTAAAACCAATCATAAACGAGAAAAACCTGATCCCTGACCATCAGTTTGGTTTCAGAGAGAAACACTCAACAATAGACCAAGTACACAGAATTACCAACATCATCGAGAGAACGCTTGAAGATAAAAAAGTCTGCTCCACCGTTTTTTTAGATGTAGCACAAGCTTTTGATAAAGTTTGGCATAAGGGTTTGATATACAAGCTAAGACTAATGCTGCCCAATGATTTTGCCGATATCTTGCAATCATATATTACAGATAGAATGTTTCGAGTAAGGCACGAGGGAGCCTTTTCTGAGTTAAAAAATATTAAAGCTGGCGTCCCTCAAGGAAGCGTGCTAGGTCCAATCCTCTACCTATTGTACACGTATGATATACCAGAGCTGGAAAATAATACCATTGCAACCTTTGCGGACGACACTGCCATTATGGCTACAGGGTCATGCCATGCGGAAGCAATCAGAAAGGTACAAATTGCTGTAAATGAAGTTCATGACTGGGCACAAAAATGGAAAATCAAATTGAATGAATCAAAGTCACTTCACATTGATTTTACCAACAGGAATTGTGATTACCACCCAATTTTCATAAATGGCCAACAAGTGCCATACGCAAATACAGCGAAATATCTTGGCATAACGCTTGATGCGAAATTGCGCTGGAAAGCGCACGTTAAAAAGAAAAGACAGGAACTGGACATGCGATTTAAAAACATGTATTGGTTGATTGGACGAAATTCCTGCCTATCGATACATAATAAAATATTATTATATAAGCATATTCTAATGCCAATATGGACATATGGCATCCAACTGTGGGGCTGTACTAAACCGACCAACATCAAAATTATACAAACATTCCAGAATAAGGTACTCAGGAGTATTGTTAATGCGCCCTGGTATATAAGAAATGACGACCTCCATCGTGACCTAAAAGTGGAACCCGTCACCAAAATAATCCAAAAATTTGCTGAGGCCCATGAACACCGACTCCACCAACATGTGAACATCGAGGCAATTCAGCTGCTAGACCAGACAAATATAGTGCGAAGGCTAAAACGAACAAAACCTTTTGAATTAGTGTAGTGTAAAGTGTAATGTAGAAATAATGGTGACAATGACACTCATATAACACATGAACAAAGTGTTTATATTATAATATTAGACTCTAAGAAAGTGGAACGGACTTGTTTATATACAATCAGCACTATTCTATTTTAAAATAATTACCACGTAAAAAGTTAAGTTAGATTAAAATTGCTTATTAGTCTTGTAGGCTAGATTGTAATTAATTATTAGGAACCTGGTTCTTTTTAATAACGGATAAAAAAAAAAAAAATATCAATCAGGAGAAAAGTTATTGCAAAAATATATGTTGATCCCTAGACACTTTTGATGTGTGGTGTATTTTGTAGCCAAACAAGATAATGAAATCCACGAGTTAGACATTCCAAGAGTATCAACAGATGTAACTCTTGAAATAGCAGGTAATAAGAAAGTAGATACTTTTTGCATTGATGAGAAGATCGCGTGCAAATTGCAAGTGATTTGACACACTAGTTTACCTAATTACACTGCAAGAAGTCGATAAATTAATCAGATTAGTACCTAGGTTCTTTTACTCCCATTTCCAGTTCACATTCACTGTGGTTTTCGAGAATAAGATGAAGTGAGGACGATGGCATACGTCCTCTTTGGAGAAGGAAGAGAGAACAACTTAAAGCACTCTATACAGCCGTATTTGAAATTAAAGCCTTTCTTTGTTCGTTTTACATTTATGTAATAATAATATAATGAATAATATGCATTGTAGTGTGTTTGGCTATAATTATGCTTGCTTAGGTATGTCATCATTACCTATCAATTCCATGACTTCAATATGGATAAACTTTAGTTAAATTAACTAACAATTAGCTAAAAATATTAGATCATAAATGCACCTCGCCGTGGTGTGTGCATTCACCTTCGTCTACTATTGATTGATATAAAGATAAGTTTCTTCCGTTTTGATAATAGTAATTTTCCTGTCCGTCTGTTCTACATTTTGATTGTCATTCCTGTTCCTGTTTTATTGTTTAAAATTAATCGGTAATTATTCGAACTATTTATTTTAACATCTGTACGGAAAAGTATGCCTAAATTGTTCCTACTTAGATCTGCTATTTTTCTTTTTTCCTGTGATCTAAGTAGCATTTTTTGTTTAAATTGTTTGTTATGAATATTCGGTTAGTACCTATTGCTCTCAAATTTTCCGTTAAAGACCGTCACATAGTATTTTTATTCAAAATCAGTGAAAGTTAGGCTTAGAATGTGTGTCTTTTTAACCGACTTCTAAAAAAGAAGGAGGTTCTCAATTCGGATTCGTTTGTTTTTTTTTTTTTTATGTTTGTTCGGGCATAACTCCGTCACTTGCTAACCGATTTAAAAAATTCTTTCTTTGTTGGAAAGGGTATACTTCCGAAATGGTCCCATATTTTTTTTTTCGAAATCGGACAAGCGGTTTTTGAAAAATCAACAAAACTCAAAATAAAACTACATTGTCCACATTGACCCATGAACATGTGAACCACTAAAAAGTGAAAAATAAAAACTTTTTAACAAAAAATAAAACCGACTTCAAAAAAAAACAAAAAAGTGAAAAATAAACTTTAGAAGAAAAACCAGTCTCTGAAGTCGGTGGCAAAAAAATTAAATCAAACAAACAAAAGTCACCGACTTCAGAGACTGGTTTTTCTTCTAAAGTTTATTTTTCACCTTTTTGTGTTTTTTTTTTAAGTCGGTTTTATTTTTTGTTAAAAAGTTTTTTTAATGGATAAGTATTTCTTTATATGTCCCGAAAAAAAACATGGTTTTTTCAATTAAATCTATCAATCAAAAAACAACACGCATGTTTATTGAACACTTTCTATTCAATTCACAAAGTATTTTATTTGTTTTTAACCGACTTCTAAAAAAAGAAGGAGGTTCTCAATTCGGATGTTTGTTTGTTTTTTTTTTTATGTTAGTTCGGGCATAACTCCGTCACTTGCTAACCGATTTGAAAAGTTCTTTTTTTGTTGGAAAGGGTATACTTCCCAAATGGTCCCATAACTTTTTTTATCGAAATCGGACAAGCGGTTTTTGAAAAATCAACAAAACTCAAAAAAAATACTACATTGTCCACATTATGACCCATGAACATGTGAATCTCTAAAAAGTGAAAATAATTTTTTTTTAACAAAAAATAAAACCGACTTTAAAAAAAAACAGAAAAGTCAAAAATAAATCAGTTTCTGAAGTCGGTGGCAAAAAAATTAAATGAAACAAACAAAAGTCACCGACTTCAGAAACTGTTTTATTTTTGACTTTTCTGTTTTTTTTTTTAAGTCGGTTTTATTTTTTGTTATGTAGTTACGAACTTAGTATTTTGCGATGCGACCCATATAATTATGAAATAAAGCTTTAATCGAAGTTCCATTAATTATTTCTTTCTAAGTGTCGTGACTGTACCTACCGCTGGTATTTTGTGGGAGTTTCTTTACAGTGTGTAAGCGTTCCTGTTGTTACATATTATGACGTATACCTACCTACAATATACAGGGTAGAAAGGGCACCGACCCACTAACGGTTCGGGCAACGACCACGTAGACATCGGCTTTATTCCAAACCGATAAAATAATTCTATCTATGGGAGATCGAAATTTTTATCAGTAAGTAATTAAAAAAAAAACTTTTTAACAAAAAATAAAACCGACTTCAAAAAAAAAGTCAAAAATAAATCAGTTTCTGAAGTCGGTGACTTTTGTCTGTTTGATTTCATTTTTTTGTCACCGACTTCAGAAACTGATTTATTTTTGACTTTTTTTTTGAAGTCGGTTTTATTTTTTGTTAAAAAGTTTTTATTTTTCACTTTTTAGTGGTTCACCTAATGTGGACAATGTAGTATTTTTTTTGAGTTTTGTTGATTTTTCAAAAACCGCTTGTCAGATTTCGATAATAAAAATATGGGACCATTTGGGAAGTATACCCTTTCTAACAAAAAAATAATTTTTCAAATCGGTTAGCAAGTGACGGAGTTATGCCCGAACAAACATAAAAAAAAAAAAAAAACAAACATCCGAATTGAGAACCTCCTTCTTTTTTTAGAAGTCGGTTAAAAAAAGTTTTCTTCTCTCTCACGCGTTCGGCCTTCAGTCTGCTTCTGCTTCGCAGATGGAGGGGACCGCTACGCCTCCTCGCTCCAGATCACGGTTTGAACCAGGGGTTTCTAGTACCACCCTGCATTTGTCGTAGCTAATAAACCAGGGACAACCGGTCGATGCAAACGGCATGTTCCCGTTCGTTATGAGTCGTTATGATACGCCTTCTATGGGGGAGGCCTTTGTCCAGTAGTGGACGTCTTATGGCTGTTGATGATGAATAAACCAGGGCTAAATAGTAGATACGTGTTGTTGTCAGAATTGAAGAAGGAATTAATTATTTATTAGTCATATAAAATGAACATATGAGTAGGTTCGTATAGTCACTATATTTTCGGTAAAATTTAGCGTATTATTTTCCTATAGGATTTCAATTTTCTCTATGTGCGACCACACTATGCTACTTACTAAACAAACAGAAAGTTCCCGTGAGATATCTCGCGCACCCACCACATAGCATAGCAACGGCGCGACGTGAGAGTCGAACCTAGGACCTCAAGTTCAGTAGTCACAATTGCAGTCAATGAAACAGGGCCCCGAGTCTGCTATTCAATAGTGTCAGAATGGACGATCATTGATCTCATAATGGTTGATTTTCGACAAGCCAAAAAGTACCTTAAGTCGACAGGCATAAGGTACTTTTTGGCTTGTCATCAATCAACCATTATGAGATCAATGATCGACCATTCTGACACTATTGAATAGCAGACTCGGGGCCCAGGAGGTAGGTACCTAAGCAAGCCTCTCTTGCCATCAATCGAGTACAAACCATCAAGAATCCATGCTGTTACTAAGATCAAACCCAGATGCTCACGCTAAGCAGTCGTGCATACGGTTACATACA
Organism: Diarsia mendica; assembly: GCA_949316265.1. Classification (NCBI taxonomy): domain Eukaryota; kingdom Metazoa; phylum Arthropoda; class Insecta; order Lepidoptera; family Noctuidae; genus Diarsia; species Diarsia mendica. Next base: position 20,535,042 of record OX438904.1, on the reverse strand, counting down.
AGACCAAATCCCTCCTTGCGTCGTTGCTCTTCAATGCTGAGGGTCGTGGCCTCTTTGAATAACTTTCTCACGGACTGTCTTGCGCCAGCTCACTCTGTCTTCAGCAGCGTGTATGGCATCGCAAAAGACAGTTTAGGACAGAGCGGAATTGGTCTGACCCTAGCGCATTGGACTTCTGCTGCCTCTGGGCCTTCTGCAACCCACCTTTCCCGTTGTGGCATGTCCTAAATAAATGCATTTTCTTTGTTTCTTATCAACGACAAGACCAAGTAGGGTGTTCTCTTAATTAAGGTACCTACCTACAGATTCTTTAGTCGTATTTTGTCCACATATCTGGACGACACGGTTGGCGCAGTGGCTCAGGCAATGGACTGCCGCGCTGCGTCGCGGGTTCGATCCCCGCACGGAACAAATATGTGTAAGACCTACAGATAGTTGTTCCGGGTCTGGGTATTTGTGTATGTGAGTTTAAATGTTTGTGAACGCACCCACGATACAGGAGAAATACCTAGTGTGGGGCAACGTTTTTATAAAAAAAAAACTACTAAATTGGTAGCTAAATAATAACAGCAGCTCGAGTCAGCAATTCTAAGGTTAAGCCGCGTTTGCCTAGCTAGGTCCCTGGATGGGTGTGACTGCCCATTACATACCCAGTTTCCTCCATGGTTAGGAAAGCACGCTAAGCTGTTGGTCCTGGTTCTCATTCGTAGGCTTGTGACAGTCGTTACAGGTAGTCAGGGGCCTGAAAATCTGACAACCAGTCTTATCATACTATCATCAGTACTAGGTGAGCTGTGGAGGTCAGCTACATACTAGGGAAAAGTCTAGTCAGATGGTGTGATGATCTAGCTTTACTAGTCATCAACTGGGTTTATTTATTTACTAGCTTTTGCCAGCGGCTTCGCCCGCGTGAATATGACGATTTTCCATACAAACTTTCATCCCCTATTTAACTCTCTTAGGGGTTGAATTTCGAAAAATCCTTCCTTATTCCTTGTTTACATTATAAAGGGAACCTCTGTGCAAAATTTCAGCTTTCTAGGTCCAAGGGTTTGGGCTGGGCGTTGATGAGTCAGTCAATCAGTCAGTCAGGACTTCTCTCTTTATTTATATAGATTTGGGTGATTATTTGAACATGTGCATATCACGCGGCCCTCCCCAAATAACTACTTAGTTAGATATAAAGTTATGTTTTTTTTAATTTCACGTAAAACATAGTTCGAGCACTATATACAGATGTACATAATATATTCCTATTGTTTTAAACAACTAAGTTATGTTCATAAACGTTTCTCAAATCTCATCACCATTCGTGTCCCAATTTCCAAATGTTAGCAGTTCATGCTCTAAAAGTTATAAAAATACCCTGAAGATCGTATTTTTAAGAAGTAATTTAGATAGTACACAACATGCTTTACTAATTAGCAAAAATATACACATTAAAGAACACTTTTAGGTAATTTGTAACGACTTTGAAAATTGTCCCAACACTTTATACTCACTACCATTTGTTCACACTGTCGCAGGGTTTCTTTTTTCTGCGTAGTGTATTGCTATCTGTAAGAGTAACTCGGCGGTCGCGCTTAGTTCTGCGTCTCGACTCGTGCGGGTCACACGTCAAAAAGTGTTTTGGCGTCAACTCTAGCCTACCTTAATCGCCCAGAAATCGTGTTTGGCAAACAAAAATCTCCTTACCGTTCGAGTTTCCCCTGGCTTGTCTAACATTTTTATTTATCATTTTTATGTATTGTAATAGTCGCCATAGGAGACTCTTTGGTTTGATTATGTTCCCAATTTTTTAAGTTCAACAAAGAACGTATAATGTGAAAAAGTGTACAAATACCTAATTACCATTTATATAATTACCATTTTTCCCGTTCGTATTTTGGCGAACGGTAATGAGCAATTTGAAATGGTAATTAGGACCAGTTTAAGCGGACCTCCTATTATATTGAAACTCCTTACTCCGCTAGGCCAGCCCAAGATCGAATTGTTACTACCAACGCCTGATCGATTGTTGATCGTTCGGTGTGAACTGGCACTTCCGCAACAAAATAAACCTACATACCTACCTAGAAAAAAAAGAAAAAAAAGTACATAATTATAAAAACAGATAGAAAAAAAAATAGAAATTTAAAAAAATATTATTATTTAAAATTTAAATTTTATAACATTAAATTTAAATTAAGTTTATATAAATTTAATTTAATTTATAAAAATAGAAATTAAAAAAAATATTATTTTTTAAATTTTATAAATTTCTTTCATCGAAACAGCAAATCTTTAGTATTTTTCTGTTTATCATTTGCCGATTAATGATTTTGCAGATCTTCTTAAGACCAAATTATTTTATGATTTAGTACAGACGCCAGCACATCGAGCTACCCGAAACTGTCAAATTTTCTCAATCAACTTTGAACCTAATGCTTTAGCGATAAAGTTGAAAATCTATTTTAAATTTAACAGATTGCTGTAGCTTGATGTGCTGGCGTATGTACATGAGCAGTTTCTGGTCATGAAAGTGAGACTTATAAATATTTTTTAAGTTTTTATATAAGATCTCATCGAGTTGAAGAAATATCTTAGATGGAACTTATAAGGTTTAAGCTCTATTTACACTGAGTTTGATTTTATTTGAATTACTAGACAGATAATGTTATTGATTTTTTGGAAAACCGGTTGATTTTTGAGTCATTTTTTTTTATTCAATCACTTCGCTAAATAGCTAAGTTTGATGTCATATAATGTCACCTAAATCATTAATAAATATGTGATTCAAGTATATTGTTCATTTTATTTCTAATTACCAATCACGAAGCATAATTACCATTTTTTAAATGCTAATTACCGTACGTTTCATATCTCATCACCGTTCGACGAAAATTTTCAGCTGTAAATTCAGACCTACAGAGCAGTTCAAATACTGTGCGTTTGATTTATTTGGTTAAGATACACTATAAACTTTAGGTTAAATCCATAAAAGTTCAAATTGGAAGCATTATTTGACCTTAATTTACGAAGCCTGAATATGCTTATCTTCAAATATTCACCCATTTAAACTTCATGCACAAGAGTGGTACATAGACGGACTTATTGCCACAAGGCATTCTCTACCAGCCAACCTTAGGGTCAAATAGGACAGTAATGTGGTAGAGAACAAAAAAATAAGGAGAACATTTTGTTATATAAGTTGATATACATAAATAGGTACATACTAATACATATTAGATAGAATATAATAAACTAATATATATTATAATACATACAAAACAGTTAAAACACGAGAAACCTTATTTGATTAAGAGCAATTTAGTCCGATTTTAAAAAGTACTTCCGAACTGCTCTTTTGAAACTCATTTTGCTTTCGACTTTTTTAATCCCAAGGGGTAGCGCGTTCCAAAGCTTTATAGTTGAGACAGCGTAAGAAAAGGACATAAAGCCAGTACGGTGTGAGGGAATTGCAAGCAATAGGTTCTTGGACGCTCGAAGGTTAGGTACGAGTGTGTGAACTGCCCAACACATTGAAATATTTTTTTAGGTAATTGGGAGCACATGGATCCTTTAAAATGGTGAAGAGGGTTTCAATCAGTATATTAAAATAATATTAAGTAAATATTTTTCACATTTATTATCACTATAAACTTATTTCTAGTAACAATATATATACAACCACATTATTCTTACTATGCGAAACACAGATACGTGATAACCGCAACTTTCTGAAACTATAGATTTTTTGAAAGTAGGTTTTAGGAACATTTTTAAATAATTATGCATTATTTAAAAATTATAATTAGTACATTTCGTGTCTAATTACTGGCCTTCATCGTGGCAATCGCGTTGGCAAGGCTAGTGCACTTTGCATTAAAAATATTTTAAAAGTTTTAAGTACCTAAGTAAACAACAAATAATTTAAGCCAATAAATAAATGCATTCGTTAAATCGACTTACAATTAATTAAATCTGATAAATATTTAATTCTGAATGATTTTAAAACTTTTAATCTTCTGTGATAACATTTTGAGCAAAAATTGACAGTAAAACTGTTCATTTCTATTTCTTTATTAAATTAAATAGGTAAATAAAATAAATATTTTAACAATAATAATGTCGCAAAACCTGCGTTAGATTGAAAATTACAGGTATATAATATAATATTAGCAAAAACATGCATTTCATATAAAAGTTTATATAATAATATCAACATTTATGGCATTTAGATATGAGACGTTTGTAATGGCGACAAGCCGTCAGGTTTAGGTCCGGGCCAAAGGTTCCATAGTAAATTCACTAGTAATATTTATTAACTACTTACATAAACATACATAGTCCCTTTTACATATAGGCAACTGGGTTTCTGAACATCTATATTATACACAAGATAATTTTACTATGCATTATGGCGCGCGGCGCGGGGAAGGTGCCGCGCGAGCTGTGACTTGCAAGGGGGCTGGGGGGGGGGGAGCAGGCGGCGCGGAAACAAATCTAGAATCAAAAACTCTGATAACCTATTATTTCTTAAAGAATATTAAACTCTCTCGAAATAAACCGATTCAAAGTACTAGTTTCTCAATTGTTTAAAATGCTAGTAAAATTATCTTATGCTTTCTAGAACAGCTACAAACAAACATGCAAGGTAGGTACTCAAGTTACTCAACTCGACAAAATGGAAAGTGAGTAATTTGAGAGTTACAATCGTTGCACCTCAGGAGTTTACTGGAGCTTTCAATTCAACATTGCCTAGACATCTAGATATGACAAATACATCGACACTGCATGTTCATATTACAGTAAATAGTTACAAAACTGGATTTTTGTGTAAAGATAGAGTAGGTATACCTTTTTTTTTCTTAGGGACGAAGATACGCAGTGGACCTTTGGGATACGAAACCCTTAAATAGATACATTTATGTTAAATCCACTTAACTATTCAGCCTAAATATTAAAACTATTATTGTTACCATGTTAATCGCGATAAAATTCCATCTGGGAAATTCGTTCTACCTACAACTGAATTCATAATAACATGCACCTATTAAAAATTCGTACAAGCTGCCTCAGTGACTGGATATTATCATAAATTCAATAACAAATTTAAATAAATAGTTTACAGCGCAGCGTAAAACCTATAACGGTACATCTAGAAGATACATCATAATTCTTTGGTTCTATAAAATTATAATATTGCTTTACCGAAGCACTGTGACACCAAAGAAACTTCTAAGTGTAAGTCTCAGTACAAAAATACTATGTGATGTCGGTCAGTCTGTTTGTGTGGTTTATTTCTTCTCTTCGGGTCTTTGGGATTGTGGTTCGCCTCCTAACATGACTTGGATCTCGTCGACGCTCTTGCCTTTCGTTTCGGGGACAACGAAGAAGATGAACACGAAGCCTAGCACCATGATGCCAGCGAACAGCCAGAACACCTGGGCGGCTCCTATCGCAGCGTTGAGCGAGTTGAAAGTACTGGTGACCGTGAAGCTGAGGAGCCAGTTGAAGGTACCGGCAGTAGAGCCCACGAAGGCCTTGATGTCGATCCGGCAGAGCTCGCCAGCCATCATCCAGGGAATGGGTCCGAAACCGAGCGAGAACGCGATGATAAACACGGAGAGCGACACGAGAGGGAGCCAAGCGATGTTCTGGACAATGTCTGACTCAAGTCCGTGGGCATTCTGAAGGAAGAAGTACACTCCCAGAGCAGTCGAGCACAGGCACATCACCAACGCAGACAGAAGTAACAAGATACGCCTGCCAAGTTTGTCCACAACCAAACTGGAGATAAATGTAGCAATTACTTGGATAACTCCAATAATGATGGTTGAAATAGTCGAAGGGATTGTGGCTCCAGCGTCGGCGAAGATCTGAGAAGCGTTGAAGATGACGGCGTTAATACCAGACAGCTGTTGGAACAACATCAGCGCATAGCAGATAAGGATGGCTTTCAAAGCGGTCTTCTTCTTAATAGCGGAGAGGTAAGACACCTTGTTTCTTTGAGATTCTTCATATTTGTATTTTAAGTCGTTCAGTTCGTGATCGACATCATAAGCCTGGCCGCGAAGTCTGATCAAAGCTTCTCTAGCTTCGTCGTTCCTGCCTTTTACTACCAAGAAGCTGGGGCTTTCAGGCATGAAGAAGAATATGACACCGAAAACGATGGGGATACAGGTACAGAGGATGTTGAAAACGAATACTGAGGCGTAGCCTCCGACCACGTACGCGAAGAGGATACCCACGGTGATCATCAGTTGGAAGTAGCTTCCCAATGTTCCTCGGATCGAGTCTTGTGCAATTTCGCTGGTGTAAGCTGGCGCTGTGACGCAGAAGGCTCCTCCGGCGATACCGGTAATGAACCTGCCGGCTATAAGCATGCCTACACTGGTTCCAAAGGTAATCAGCAACCAGCCTAAGGTGAACGGTAAGACGAGAAGCAACATGGTCTTTTTACGTCCTATGATGTCCATGACGAGGCCGATAGGGAAGCATACGAAGGCCGCACCGAGGTTGATGATGGAGGAAATCCAGTCACCCTGGGACTGTGACACCTCGAAATCGTAGCCACTTGTGTTGTTTTCTCCATGAGCAGTTAGTTGGACCATTACTGGGGCTGACCAACCCAGCATAGAACCGGCGGCTAGCGCTCCCAATGTAGCTGGAATAGAGAGAAAAATACTTATTAATATCGTGTTGAAAATAATATGATAAATGAGGTAGTCAGGGTAGAGAGTGTGTAGTAATTAGTACGCTATATTAATGAATCGCTTGCCACCACTTAATCGTCCTGAGGATTGAACACAAAAAAGCAATTTCTAGGGACCGCTAAACTAACGTGGTAGTCAAAATATGGGATATACTCGTAGAAGATGGTTTCCCAGCGACCAATAAGTGTTATGAGGCTCTCTTTGGCACAACAAACTGATGTGTGGTGATGGGTGGTCCCGTCGGGGCTGCGGGTTGTTTGAAAGAGATACCGCAGCCATAACACAAAGGGCTAAGAAGGAACATGGGTGGTTTTTAGTCAGTAGAAGTCTGACACTCCCTACCGCTCTGCCCAGAGCGGGAGGAGTCATTAAATTTGATGACTTACCAAACTCCAAAAAAAAAAAAATGTGTGTGCAAGTCGTATTGAAGAAGTCAGTGATATTTTAGATCTGGGTAGGGAAACGGGCGCAAGAGACTGGAAGTGGAGCTAATTTTAAAATGAGGGTATCAATCACCCATACATGTGTGAGTCGTAACTTGAGAATAAAGCCGCAATTACATTTATACCGCGCCGCGTGTCGCAACACTCGCAACGCGTGGGTAAGCTATCGGTTACATACATTTAGTATTGGATTGATTACATTAGTCCCGTCCCGTCCCGCGTGTCGACACGCGGGACTAATGTAATCACTCCAATACTAAATGTATGTAACCGATAGCTTACCCCACGCGTTGCGACACGCGGCGCGGGGTAAATGTAATTGCGGCTTAACACCTGCTGGTAATTACAATAACTATAACTACTATTGCTAACACGTAAATATTGAATGACGCGGTACTCAATAGGAACTAATAGTCTAGACACTTTGTTGTGTAGATTTTTACGACTTAGCCGATTGCTTTTAACGTAGCTAAAATTTGAGTAGGTACCTACTACTTGTATGAGTTTACTGACGGCCTGCCACTTTAACACTTACGTCTTTAGCAATAAGGTTGAAAAGTGGTCAAACGTCAGTTACCGATTATGTGTGTTTGGTAAGAGGCCTGGTTTTTTGCAATACTAGGAAAGGTGGAGGGAGGAAATAGAGGCATTTGCTCTGCAGTGGGACAGGACAGTTCTAGGCTTATAATAATAGAGAGGGTTGGATAAAATATGAGGTAGGTAACTCAAGCATATTTTGGATGTAAGGTACCTACTTGTTATATTATCTCTATATCGGACTAACGGAAATAAGTTGGTAGACAGTCGATAGGACACTTCCGTTTATATTGTACCTATCTAAAATGCGTGTCGAAATTTCACACGACGAATGTTTGAATGTACCTACATTTTATAGTTTTAAAATGTATTTGCATTTAAACCAAGAAATGAGACCTCTGTTCAGAACAAAGGAGAGATAATAATGTAAAAGCAATTGGTCTTATATTTTAATATAATCACCATTTTGTTGGTTTGAGCAAAAAAATTTGGTTGCTCACGACATAAATAGAACAAGTGAATAAGCATTATGATTGTGAGTATGCTTTCAATTACCCAACTGAGCACACTCTAACTCAAAGCATTTATTCAAATTAAACCATTTACCAGCTCTTTTGAATTGCCAATACATAATTATGTCCATTAATTACTCAAAATGTTGAAGCCAGTTGCCTTTTCCAAAATGTAGATTGTTCAGCCTCTAATGCCAGATAGGATTTGTTTATTATTATTTTGCAGTAGCAGTGGCGAGATGAGACACAAAACCGAGAAAAGTGGAAGAAAGGGGAGGGTATATATACTTTCCCGTTGGGGCTGCAGGTTGTTTGAAAGAGATACCGCGGCCTTGACACAAAGGGCTAAGAAGTAACATGTAAGGTGTTTAGTCAGTAGAAGTCTGACACTCCCTACCGCTCTGCCCAGAGCAGGAGGGGTCATTTGATGATTTCCCGCCCTAAAAAGTAGATAAGTAGTAGTTTATACCTGCTAGAGCTGCGAGGTACTGTGGCAGCTTGCGTCCATTGTCTCCTCGCGGCTCCACGAGCTCAGCTTGTGAGACTCCCATGTCTGCCATTGCGCCGTTGCCCTCTGGACGCTGGAAATAAAGAGAAGTTATGGTTTAATTTAATGCTGTTTGAAACAACAAAGTATTTGTGTTGAAATACCTACCCATGTTTAGTTTTTTCTGCTAGTCCAATTATGTAAACTTTGCCTCTAAATATATTTGTATCTTAATCAAATTAGTGTAACGAGGCTTTTTAGCTCGTTACATGGTTGTCAACTCTAGTCGATTATCTTCACTGCAATGTTTGGGTGTTGCCATTCAAAAAATTTCGATAAATTTCGAGGATTTTTTATGGCAACAATCGACATTGGCGGTTTTTGACGTTTCCGTTTGGCACGTCACTTTTCGACTGGCCCCTTCAAAAAGTCATTGTAAAAAACATGACCTAATTTAAAATCTGTGTTTTGCTGCCTAATCTCATGGCTGCGGGACCCAAATTGGATGGTGTTCCACTCCTGATGGCAGAGTCCACAGAACAGAGTCCATTTAGTTTTGCTTCAATTTTTTCGGTAAGTAGGAATAATTATGGTTTTTATCAAAACCCTTCATTCAGTCTGGTCATTGGTTGTTGAAGTATTTTCGATTGTCTTCATTGTTACAGGAAAACAGATCGTTTGAATTGGATCCAACCCTATAATGGGAGTTATTGGTGTCTGTCAGTGAGAAAAACGGTATGTACAATTGAAAATTCTTATTAACCCACGCGTGTCACCCGCCATTTTCGGCATACAAATGACGGAGCCCTATTTGACGTGATCGTTGTTGTTACAGCTTGATAACAGGCGTTTTTCTCACGGGATTAAATTCCCAATCGCCGCTACCTACTCAAGTTCCCGTGATTTTCCTGGCAAGGAGCCCGCGTGTAGGACGATGAGTGCGTGCGTCTGGTTTGGTATTAATTTCTCTCCCAGAGACCACCTTTTAAGGCGCAGTTAAAGGGGCACCGTAAAAACGACCTGTTTTTCGTCGCAGAGTTAGCCGTATTGCTACTTATTACAATTCCAAAAAAAATACAGTGTATAGTCAAATGTATAGGTAAAAGACTTATGCAAAAATATTTTCTAAAAGTAATCAAGAACCTCGAAAAAAAAATCACAAAATCACAAAAAAATCACACGAAAAAACTTTTTCGTCTCGAAATGCTCAATATTTTGAGTGACAACTGTTATTTTTTTTCTACTATCAGAAAGGAAATTTAACCAACTAAAGACATATGTAAAAATATTTTAACATTACAGCGTATTTTTTTTTTAATAAATTAAATCTGCGAACTATCGTTCATTTTGGCAGTCACGAGCATCAAACGCATCGCCATTTTCAACCTTATTTGTTTAGGCGATGAGTTAAACGCGCGCTCAAGGTCGCGGGCAGCTAATGTCGCCTTAAATAATTTCGTTTAGTTCACCTAGAGGTATGTTTTCTTTACAATAGATTTTAGAACAGAAAAAGTGCAATGATGACCATAGTAATGATCATATTATTTACCTTAATAATAATATTAAATTTAATATTAATTTCCATTAGAATATAAGAAGGAATGTTCTTGCTTAATTATTATTGTACCTTGGAACCCTACGGGTAATAAAATCAGTCCAAACTTCCTTGGTTGATTTTTATTGACACCCCCCGCCCTAAGATTATGAGTATCCTTACCCAGGTCACGTATATCGGTAGATAAATTTTAAGGCTGCTATTTTGATTAATTAACATCGATAACTTATTATAATCCTATAACTCGGTACTGTTCGCAAGGGTTTCATTAGCCTTTTTTCATTCGTACCGAAATTTCTCTAGGTAGGCAAGTTTTAGGCAGCATCAATAGCAAGTTACTGATGATTCCCGGGTGGTTGACAGCGAAACAATTTATAAAAAAATAATTCTCGATGACCTCCACTCGGTGGATACTGGGAATCTCTCTCTACTCCTATTGATAATAATAATAATAAATAAAATAAAATTTATTGTGTCAAATAAATGGTTTACAATTGTTGTGTTCGGAATCTTCTTTTAGACAAATAATGCCTGTAGTAGAAGACTCCGCCCCTCCCTATTTTGTACAGCGTGATAATTAACACAATATTTTTTAAATATTAAAGTTAAATTAAATTAAAAAGTTAAAAATAAGAATTGATGCTGCTAAAACTTAGAGACAGACTTAACCTAGAGAAATTTCGGTACGACTGAAAAGGCTATTACTTATAATGAAACCCAACGTTACAAATGAAGAATTATGAACTGAAAATGTCAAATTTCTAATAAAACTAGCCACCACGTGATATTTTAGAAATGTTAGTAGGATCGACTTATAACTCCTATGGACGTAGTTAGGTAGTAGACTAGTCATAGGTACGTAGAGCAATTTCGTGACAATAACTGCCAGCTTGTATGACTTTGTATCGATGTAAGTGGTTATGACTAGAATAATAACAGCATGACTAATCGTATTTTAGTGGTAAATTATTCTGTTGTCAACAACATAGCTACATGCGCACAAAAAGGCGAGAAATATCATCGGTGTAATGGCGGAATTCCATCTCGCATTTCCAATGCAATTCATTCTGGAATTTCAACAAAATTTATTGTCATGCAGACGAATTTTGATTACCAACGTCCTTCGAAAAACCTTCGGAATGAGATAGAGTATTTTGTAAGGTACGCAATTGGTGTGCAGATTTTCAATAAACTCTTCAAAAGGCGTTTTCTACTTAGTACAAAGCAAAGTTTATTGAAAAAAATCTCGCCCCTTATTACATGGGCTGGCGAAATGGGGGTGTACCTACTATTAGGTACACCCCTGCCTAGCCCTTCGGGGATTACAGGCGTGATGTATGTATGTATTCTCACCTGCCTATTTATTAAAATAAATCATATTGAGGAAATTCTCTTTTCTCTACCGTAGGAACTAGGAACGAATAGTAGTTAATTACTATTAATTTCTAATTAGGTACCAATAAAACACTATGAGAGTTGCAATAACGTTTTATTACCGCAGTAGTAAACAAAGTCGTTACGTTGGGATTAGAATCTCGATAATTAGGCTTTCTAGCTTAGGTAGGTGGTCATTTGTTTTAGTACTTCCTTATCCCTACTTGAAAAGGAGGTTCTTTTGTTGTTATTCAACTGTTTTCTCAAGAGTTTAGTATTAACATAATGACAATGTTTATGTACATAAGTACCTTAGTGAGAAACATTGTGAATATACCGTTCGGTTTGAATAATCTTTCTGTGAAGTGATTAGCTAGCTTTTCTTGTCTTGGTATTAGCGTCGTTTTTGCAGTGCCTCTGAAAAGTTCGCGGATATTTATACCGGTGGGTTTCATGCCATCATCTAAAAGAAAACGACCCTGCCCCTAAGCAGAATAAGAACACTGCACAATTTTGCATCCTGAAGGCTGTGGCGGCCGATAGGTACACACGGCTACACGTCAAGCTATACAAAACCAGTATAACCTGATCGTTCATTGTGCGAAAAGATCTAGTAAAGTGAGACCAAGATTAACTGGTTTTGTATAGCTTGATGTGTAGCCGTGTGTACTACCTCCACTATCTCGTATTATGGCAATTTTTAAGTTTACTAACTTAAAAATTAAGACTTTTAAAATTAATTAATTTAAATTAATTTTAAAAAAAGACTTAAATCATACTTAGTACATTTCGAAATAGTGGATTATTTTGTAAAACATGATAGCAGTCTATCAAACTAAAATACTTATCACAAACATTTACTGTATTTATAATACTTATGCAAATAAATTCATTATTACTTTCTATGGAACGAATTAACGATATTTACGTGTCGTAAATAAATAATTTAATTTATCAGTAATTATATCACTTTATGGCCAACGTTGGATACCAGATAGTATATAACGAGGTAGGTATATATAATATAATGAGCAGATAATTATGTAATGCGATATGTGACGATCTGATGTTTACGCGAGTGTTATGAAAATACCGAATACGTTCGTGGAACCAACGAAAATAATGCAATGTTATAAATTTTTGTCATTTTAAAGTAGAATTACTTAGGTATTTAAATCTTGAGAGATAGTGAATTATCGTGAAATGTACCTACTGGGATTCTTTTACCTCCTTCAACTCGGTCACATTGCTGATTTGGGACCAGCAATGATCATCATTTTTACCCGACTGCGGCGAAGCCCAAAAGGAGGGTTATGTGTTTTGACGTGTATGTATGTATGTATGTAAGTAAGTATGTATGTATGTATGTCCGTTTCTTTGTTCCCTCATAACTCATAAACGGACGAACCGATTTGAATGAAATATACGTTGTTAGATTCGTCTTGATGGCGCGAGTGTTATAAGCTACATTAAAATTAAAAAACAAAGAAAAATAGCGGATTTTGGGGGCCAAATCGCGGAGTTAAAAAAATCGAGTAGGGTATCAAAATAAAGGGTTTTAAAAGGAGATTACAAAAATATATAACACTTATATGTTTAAAAGAAATTCAAAGTGAGAAATCCTATAAACAAGCACAAAAGTTAAATCATTCTCGAAGAATTTTACGTTACGCGACCAACAAAAGATCAAAAACAAAAGAACTAAAAAGTTGGAAATAAAAAAAGTAAGTAGGTAGTTAAAAAACTAAAAAACCCGACTGAAAAAACTGAAAAGCAAAAAAACAAGCACATTTTAAATTAAACAAAACTTGGAAGCAGGCGGGGTTCATTTGAATATTAAATTATGAAAAGAAAAAATTAAAAAAATAGAATGGACTCCGCCTGCTTCCAAGTTTTGTTTAATTTAAAATGTGCTTGTTTTTTTGCTTTTCAGTTTTTTCAGTCGGGTTTTTTAGTTTTTTAACTACTTTTTTTATTAGTAATGTAGGGCAATATGTAAGTTGAACAATACTGATATTATTAAAAAAAATCTTACTGAGAAGTTAGTAAGCATATCTAATTTTCGCGCGAAAAATAAACATAGAAATGCTTGTTAGTATTCTATGGCATTAGTTACAGCAGCGAATTTGAAATATCATTCGCAACATAACAATGTAGCTTATGTTTTTCTATTCGTTACACATTATACTGTATTCAGATCATTTTCAAGTGTTTTTTTAACAAGTCACAAATATCAGTAGGTTGACTAATGTATTTGCAATCGTACTTATAATTTGTCCAGCCAAATCAATATCACCCGATTTAAAACGGTTGACTGCTGACTTCGTAGGAAATGGCGGCACGAACTGGAAAAAACCAACAACCAGACCAGTGGTCCACATTGGCCCTGGATCGCAAAATTTGGACGTCACAGGCTAACAGTAACAGGGGAGTTTTGTTCCACCACGACTTCTCCTATCTAAAACACTGAGACGTGATGGAAGTCAATATTTTTAAGGGGCTTAGAACTACAATTTTGGCGTTCAAAGAGTGATAGATTTCTTCTAATTTGAATAAGTGGTTTTATATTTGATTCGAACCTAGGTAGGTAATACAATTTGATCCAAATGACTTCCTGTTGCTACTGCTATTAATCTTAGCTTTCAGCTTATATAATATGATATTATATAAGACGAAATAGAAAAGTCGAGTAAAAGTTATATTATATCTGTTGAGTAAACATCACTCAAAGTGGTATTGCAGATTAGTTATTGCTCTCTATCTACTGAATTGAGCGAAATTATGTCCACTCACTTATCTCCGAAAACATTTATTGATGATAATGATAACACGGTCGCTAACAAAGGCAATGACAAAGGTAAGATAGGGACTTGCGTACATAGAGATGAATGATATACCTATATAGATGTGGTACGTGCACCACGGTGGATGAGTGAAGACAGAAGAATTTGAAATTCATCATCTGACAATCCTTTTCCCAACTATGTTGGGGTTAGCTTCCAGTCATACAGCTGATTACCAGTATTTTACATGGAGAAACAGCCTACGTAAACTCCACAACCCAGTTAGTACTAGGTAAGACTGGGTTGTATGATACCCTTTAAAAAAATGTTAAATATTTTGAAATTAGAAACAGGCATTTAAATTTTTACCCAACTACGGCAGGAGGGTTGTGATAATCATTTGTAAGTATAGATCACTGAATCACGAAAATATCCCGAATCCTCCCGAAAACTGGCGCAAACCATTTTCCATATTAAAAGGTAAGGTTACATCCGTATGAAAGAAGAACCCTTTTACACGTATTAGGTCTCCCATCCCATCTCTAGGAAGAACACAATGCATGATGCAGAACAAGTGCCTATCTACGTTTATTATGGACTACGCATTGTAACAACATCTCAGCGATTTCAAAACATTGATAGTAGTTTCAGATGTCAGTTATTATGATAAATCTCAAGAATTCGGACTTTGTTGGTGATAAGACTGAGCAAATACTGCTGGTAATCTCAGCTTCAGTGCACAATGTTTCGAAATTAAAACCGTGCCAGGGATAAACAATTTTATCTCAAAAGCTGTTGAAAGTAAATCTGCTGTAACTAAAATTCTGGTAAACGATGGCGATTTTATAAAATAATCAGTTGATCAAATACTATGATCCAGTTGCATCACAAATCACTAAATATAAGTACGTTTAGTATTCAAAGATATAATATTTATGCCATCTTCAAACGATTGCCAGAAACAGCACTATGTTTTGAAATTGATAAATGTTGAACCACAATATCCACTTGAAAATATAGGCTTAATAATACAGATTGCAGCAATCATAGAATATTAATAATAATAACGCACCTAGCAAAGAGGAGAATTATTAAACAAAGCTACAAATTAAAATAAGTAAATATTAATACCCTTTTTTTTGCTTTTCCGCCACCGGCACCACCACTATAAGACCCAACAGGAAAACTGGAACGATATCCTGAAGAATTTCCAGCTGAACTGGCTACTGAGGTCACAGTATTAGCCACAATCGCCCCCGTGATAAAAGCGGGTCCAAACGCTGGTACAGTCAACAATGTAAAAGCCCCAGGTCCAAATCCTGACCCGAACATTTTATTTGATTAAAAAGACTGAATTTCAGAAACTGTACTTTAATGTATTTACAATAGAAACTTTATTATGCTTGTGCAAAACGATCTTGACATGTTTTTCGAGTGGGGTGTTAACGAAATATATCTTGAGGAGAGAAATCTTTCAGATAATGATTGTACTATCTTCAGAATTTCAGATCAATAATAGACATGATCTGATGGAGATAGTTTTAGACAGGGATTTAGAAATGATGCAATGTTTTTGAATAAATATTTTGTAGCCAAACAAGATAATGAAATCCACGAGTTAGATATTCCAAGAGTTATATCAACAAATGTAAATCTTGGAATAGCAGCTAGCTAATAAGTACATAGATACTTTTTGCATTGATGAGAAGATCGCGTGCAAATTGCAAGTGATTTGACACACTTATCTGCAAGTAGGGGATAGACAGGTACCTAGGTACTTTTACTCCTATTTCTAGTCCACCTTCACTGTGGTCTTTCGAGAATAAGATGAGGTGAGGAAGATGGCATAACTCATCTTTGGAGAGAGCAATTGAAAGCATTTGGTACGCTGTATTTGAAATGAAAGCCTTTGAAATTGTTTGGTGTACATTTGTCTAAATTGTTTATAAGTAATAATACATAAAAGATTTTTGGCTTTGTGCTTGCTTATGTCATCTTTCTATCTATCAATTACATGACTTCAATAGGGACAAACTATAGTTAAAATTAAATTAACGCCCAATTACCTAAAATTATTAAATCATAAATTTTACACCTCGGCGTAGTGTTTTTCACCTTCGTCTACTATTGATTTATATGAAGATAAGTTTCTTCCGTTTTGATAATAGTAATATTCCTGTCTGTTTGTTCTACATTTTGATTGTCATATCCTGTTCCGATTTGTTTTAACATCTGTAAACTGTTACGGAAAAGTATGCCAAAGTTGTTCCTACTTAGATCTGCTATTTTTCTTTTTTCCTGTGATCTAAGTAGCATTTTTTGTTTAAATTGTTTGTTATGAATATTCAGTTAGTATTGCTCTCAAATTTTCCGTTAAAGACCGTCACATAGTATTTTTTTTCAAAATCACTGAAAGTTATATCTTTACAAATTAGAACTTTCTCTAGAATTTCGAATTCAATCAAGGATTTCTACAAAACATTATTCTTCTTTCACCTTGAAATAAAAAAGACACTAGATAATTAAAGGTTTCCAAGGGAAAACTAGTTACTTGCTATTCAATGAAGACGACATATTTACTTGCTAATTACATTGGGAAGTGTCGTCCTACCATAAAAAGTAGCGATTCATTTGCATATGAGCGTCAAATGACGGTAGGTAAAGAATTTTATGTGCTGTCTGTGGTTTATAAGTGTAGCAGTCGACCTTTCTCGATGTATCCGTTTCCGCACGGATGTTGAAAATAATGTCCGTATTGCACGCGAAATGTATTGTTTTTGGAGTTTCTTTAGCAAAGACAATAGTAGATTTGGTATAGGCTTGGTTGGCAATAGGCTTGACCTCTTATTACGAGCATGGGATAACTGGAGAAATGTAGGCCAACCCTCCAACCAGACGTTTTGGTTTGGTCCCATTTGCCCGATAGGATCATTACTTCAGAAATTCAGCAGCACCCTGAAATTAAGACTAGGTACAAGGCTCGGCCTTGTTACAACATGGGGCACGTAAGGAAATCCGCTGCTTAACACTGCGGTGATTACAGGCGTGATGTTATGTTATGTTTGTCCCATCGTAAAAAATAACAGCAATTTTTTCTTCAGATACGTTTTTTACTAAAAAGCTGGCTAACGACCAACCTGGTAACAAGTTTACTTCTGAATATCACGCAATTTTGACCAGAAAAACTGCAAATTGGTCACTTGAGGGTTTCTTGATATCCATTAACCTAATCGTAGCGCAATTTGATGTTCTTTGACTTTATTTTGGTGTTCGCTTAGAGTTACGCACATCAGTTTGTAAGACCAGTATTTAAAAAAAATATTAAGAGACAGAAGTTACCGATAGTGAATTGAAGTGACATAAACTACCGAAAATGAATTGTAGTAGGTAACAAAATTTACCGAAAAGCTCTTCAATAATTTTGTGAACAGCTTTTGGAGAAGAAACTTTAGCGTTTCTTCCACAAAAGCAGTTTTCTTAGGAAAGCGATTTTCACTTGTTTACCCGCAATTCGCAAACTTAGCAAAGAAGAACTGGTACCTAAATAAACCTAAGTACCTACTTAGCTTGTAGCACAACATGACCTGAATTTCGATGTAGGTACATGTACTAATCAACTTCATTAGGGTTAAAACAATAAATTACTAAGCGACTAACCACAACATACTTAAATAGCTTGGTTCTGACAATAATAACAGGACAATAATAATTATTATTGAAAGTACTAATTTTAATCTTTGTCGACGTTCCATTTATTATTAAAATAATATTAACTTTCCTTCTATTGTCTCGAAAAGTAGAAGTTATTGTATAGTATGTTTAAAATCGCAGACATTTTGTCTCAAACAATGAAATAATCCTTTGAACGAATAGCATTAAAAAAAATTTGGTCAATAATTTCACTAATTTTTGTGGTGAACTCACCCTTGACCAAAAAAAAATAATTTACCAAAATTGTTTTCATAAAAAAGCTAATATTTGAAAGAAAAAAATCGATGATAATACTTATGTTATTTTATACTTACAGTATTTGTATTTGTTGACATAATTTGTAGCACCATCTTGCACTATCATTATTGCCGAATTTTTCGATATTAAGGCTACGATTACAATGAGATTTGCGAACAAGATATCGATAGGTAAATTTTATCATTTGCTATATATTATCGTATAGGTACGTACGTACATATTGTAAGATAATTTCAGAGCCCCGCGAATATAAGGCTATCTAAAGTATATTTATAATCCTATCCGTTGTAAATGACGATATTAAATATCATTTAGAGATAAAGTATATTAGGTATGCATATAGGTATTTGTTTCTAGTATATATGTTCATTGTTCGTTCATTGCCCCTTGTGGTAAAGTCGCAGATGTAAACATAACATAGGTACTTACTAACAAATGGTCTTATAATAATGAGCGATTCGATTCAGACTGAAACAATGCATTTAGACAATGGTTAAAAAACATGTAGGATAATTGATAATTGACTACCTTTGGAATCTTTTCAAATTCACACTCAAAGCATTTAAATAATATCAATTCGGTTAACCATCAAAATGGTAACAAATTGCGGACGCTTCTTCGGACACAGGACAGCTCCATACAAAAACTTATCTGTCGTTGTCCATGTCCGCAATTTGTCCGTACTGGTTTGATGGATATGTACTTATGAGGAGCTGAGGAGCTTAGGAGGCTAGTTTCTGGTACCTTCCAAGGCTTAAGCTTCATATCTACCTAAGCGCCAGATAGGTTTTACATGTACAGAAATGCTATGTATTCGTAAAACGTGTAAAAATTACCGTTATCTATCATCTAATCTTTTTTTTTGACACATATACCTTCCCATAATATGTTAGGCATAATTATGATAATTTATCTAATTAATACCAAGATAGTAAAGTGTAACAAACGTGACATAGATCTAAGTAAACAACAACTAAATATTTTGTTTTTTAAATAAATTAGATTGAAAAAAGTTTTTAGGGCATTTATTATCGTTTATCCCATCCTGTTTTTTTTCTTTTTTTAAAAGCGTCACTAGGAATTTCTCCTGGGTGCGTTCACAAACATTTAAACTCGTATAATACACAAATACCCAGACCCCGAAACAACTATCTGTAGGCCATACAAATATTTGTTCCGTGCGGGGATCGAAACCGTCAATTTCCAGTCAACCGTGCCTTCAATTTCCCATCGTCCATGCGGGTAAAGTCGCGGGCTAGACAATCGTCTCTACTCTATTCCCTACAGATAATTAATTATGGTTGAACTTCATGTTTCCTTGACCTAACAAAAGTTGGTTACTATAGTAACCTTGAGGAATAAATCCAACCAAGCTCTTATCGTCATTCCATTTAAAGTAAGTCAAGAGAAATGGGTCAAAGTCATTTCTTCATCTGCAAGGGTCCACTGCTAATAAAGAACATCTCCTTATGTGATGCGATGAACGATCTTAAGCGAGGACATAAAAAATAGTAAGGTAGGTATCTTGTAAAGACATTTGTGTATTTAGTCATTACTTATATTGTTTTTTATTATAAGATAGAAGGAGAATGTGTTCTGTTCTATTAATTTCCAAAAAGCTTCATAGTTTTGGGTATCCTAAGCATTATAAATAAATTAAGATGTGTACTAACTGGTGTTCTACTGGCTAAAAACTGCCCATGTTCCTTCTTAGCCTTTTGTGTCGAGGCCGCGGTATCTCTTTCGAACAACCCGCAGCCCCGATGGGCATACTACAGCCTTACTAAGTAATTTCTTGCAGGAACTTTGAAGTTCAATTCAATGAAGGACATTATTTTTATTATTGAATTGTTGTCAAGCTGTAACTTTAAACGGTTTACTATCGATAGTTTCAATTAACAAATTAATGATAGTAAAACAAAGATTAAATGTGCCATTTAGCGATTTATAGTAAATTGTCTCAGGAATGCGGACGCAATTCGATAGCAATTTACTGTTTGATGTAAGAGGATTAGAGGAAATAACTTTTAAAGCCGTGTTTCTGACTTCTGTTTAACGATTAATGCTATCATGTATGATTGCACCTACAGTACTTTGAAAGATAATGTTTGTAATAAAGTGAGTTTGATCCATCACTTCTTCTTGTGTAATTTTTATGTTCATGAATGTAGATGGCTATAAGAGTAGAGGACGACCAAAGAAACGATGGATAGACTGTGTGAAGGGTGTTATAATATCGAGAAACGAGAAGAAAAATAAATTATAGAAGTAGAAATTATGGGAGGACTAAAAAGCGCTGGCGTGACGACCTAGAAGCGTTTGTGCAAATGGAACGGAGAAGACTGCACAGAGGGAAGAGTGGAAGGCTGTGCGGGAGGCTTTTGCCCAGCTGTGGGACAATACAGGCTAAGGACAAAAAAAAATGGAAGCAGAAAAGACATGCTGCGGAGACCCCAAATATTAATGTGATTTTTGTTTTTGTTGGTCTGGTAATCATATAGGTGATATAGGGAGGTTCAGTACTTTGTGGGCAAGTCAAAAACGAAATGTTTTCAAATTCCTGTTTAAAAGTGTATCAAACCACGACCTAGAGTGTAATGAACTTAACCTTTTCCGCGTGAGGTCAAAGAACTGTAAACGAGTAGGCAGTTTTTTTCCCTCGATATTCGACCGATAAACACGAACGAAGGTTTTTTGTAGGCACATTATTATTAGGTAGTAGGTACCTAGTTTGTTTTAGTAGTTTATAGCTTTAGAACTATGTTTGAGTGCCTATAGGTGACTGTACGGGAAATCGCTGAACTGAATTTAAAAGAGCCTTCTAGAATAAAATTTGAGAAAACCAAGACGGCCATGACCAGTGGCTTTCAAAGGGTTTGACTAAGCTTTAAATGTGAATCCAAAACATTTCTCTGTTCAATCATCGTAATTGCTGAGATAATCATTTTATTTGTGAACATTTCCGGAATATTTTTTAACAGAGGTAAAGGCAACTAAGAGAGCAGCGGTGGCCCAGTGGTGTCGGCCCCGACTTACGAACAGTAGGTCGTGGGTTCGAACCCCGGCAGGCGCATTACTTTGTGTAATTTATTTCATCACCGTTGCTCTCAAAACGGTGAAGGAAAACATCGTGAGGAAACCGTCATGTCTTAGAACCAAAAATTCGAAGACATGTGACATCTACCAATCCGCACTGGGCCCGCGTGGTAGATTATAGCCCATCCCCTCAAAGAGAGGAGGCCCGAGTCCCTGCAGTGGGAACATTAATAGGCTGATGATGAAGGCAACTAAGCAAAGGATTTGTAGCAAAATAACATCATCATAATTCTCTTGTCTTTAGCCCAATTTATTTGGGGACAGTGCAGCATTTATTTTCAAATCTTTTTGTACAATATTATATGTAGACACAAGATAGCTATAGACTACAGAGTGATCATAAAGTTTAAAAGACGTGATATACAGAATGAGTGTGGCGTCGCTGTTGACCAAACGTGCGGATTATTGTAAACATTTGTAAACATCAACAGTATTGTTTTGCGTTGGGGCACAGACGCTAGATTACACTATCGTTGGTACTGGACTTACAAACTTTTAAAGACACTGGTCTTGGGAAGAATTAGGGCATACGGAACCGGTCCCATAGTTAACCCCCGGGGAAACTCGGTTTTACTATGGAATCACATATCCTAGAAAGGATATAAGACTAAAAGAGTGAAAAGAAGTTGAAAAGCTGTGGGGACAAGATTACTTAGGGAAAAGTTCGTAAGAAAACTAAAGGCAAAGCAAAGATATACTAAGGAAACCTAGAATAGAACAGGATCGAGGCAACAAAGACACCATCACACTGTTGATTGATGACAAAAGGAAACTTTAGAAAGGAAAATTTTTAGAGGAAACCTGGATGTTTAGAACAGTCCGAAACTCCGAAATGCTAACATGCCATGCACAGGTTTGGTAATGGTTATTTCATCTTCGAAACTGTATTCAAAGAGGCTTTACCGGAGGACAATCAATCGTTCAAAATAGAAGCTGAAAAAATTCAAAAACTCCTCAAAGATTATTTTGGAAGGAGAGATCTAAGTATGGGCTTAGAATATGGAACCTAGACATATATTTTGCAACACGCAGGCAGTTGCATCACTAAGGTAATTAGCGGTGGACTAACAACGTGCCTCTACCACTCAAATACATAACACCTCACTTAGTACACAAGTAGGTGTACTAAGTAAACTTAACTAAACAGTTTTAACTTTCTTAGACGATGTGGCTGTTTTATTATTGTGTAGATTTGCTTTATTTTTGTTACAAAACATAGACGTCTTGAAATGGGGACTTGTTGGGCCACTTCTTCTTTAAAGCAGTATTTTATAGGTAGCCTGGTAAGGTGGACTTTTTGAGAACTGTCAGCAGTAGATAATTTACGCCAACAAAAGAGTATACACACACAGGTTAGGTAGGGTTCTTCCTCTTATGTAGGTAAAAAGTACCAATTACAGGGGTTCGCAACATTATCTTATTCTTCTCATTCTCAAATACAGGTCAATGATTTCTCGCTGTCCATTTTGAAATACACATTTTCAACTCATCACATTACATTTATGTCAAACCCTGGATAAATATAGGTATGTAGTCTCATAACAACTGAAGATTACATCTATCTAAAGAACTCGTAAATTCTTATCACAATAACTCAGATAAACGTAATGTTTAATCCGCGTGCCAGATCAAGTGGTTTTACTGAAGAGGTTTATTTAACTTTCAGTCAAATCTTAGAAAAAACGATGTCTCTGTCATCACAAGTTATTTTTATCGCGAAATGTCGAAATATTGGTAGATAGAGAGGTGTCAAATTTGGATGTTTTTATCAGTAAATCGCAGTTAACACACAATATGGGAAGGAATTGAAAGAATAAAATGTTGAAGAAACAGTATTACTATGAGTTGGGTGTAAGAATATGCCTAGAAAGGAAGGTAACAGATAGCTCCTACTGAACAAAACATCTGAAATATGTCGATTCATGGAAGAGAAACTCTGCAAAAACTAAAAATAAATTGGAATATGACTATGGGAATGTGAAAATAGAACCAATTTTTCATATAAGAACTCCATTCCATATTTAGGCACCAGATGTGGCAAAAAAAATACTTGTCTGGTAAAAACATGTTTTGTAATAATAAATCAAGCTTATTATAAATATATTGCAATAGCAATAAACCGTTGACAGTACTGGATTACTAATATCAAGACAAAAGACATTCATAACGTTTGCCAATATAAGCTATCGCGCATTTGTTATCGGCCGGCCATATTTCAGCTTAATCATAATCTAGTTAAGCCCTTGTTAATTATTAAATACTTAAATTATTTTCTTTTTTTGTTAATTAGAGTGCTCTTGGCTTAGTTAATGGCCATTCTGAATATTTTCCAATAGATGAAAAATCTTATTTGTTATAAGACACGTTGAAACAATTTTCTAAAAAAATGTCTTGCCTTGTGCACCTAATATGTAACGTTATGCTATCAACAACCAATGGTCAATAGAAACCTAGTTTCCCACTAATTATAATTTCTGTGTGTTCCATATTTCTCTATTTTCGTTCCAAATTGTCACAATTAAAATAATTTTAAGTAAAATATGTCCCAGAATCACCAATTTAAAAGACCCGGTCACGGGTTGACCACCCCTGTTAGGAATGTCAATTTCATGACTTAAGTAACGTACTTTAAATTATGTATCAAAACACTTTTGAAGACTCATACTCGTAATCCTAATATTTGTTAAAGATTAGATTCAAAGACCACAAGTAGGTATTTACGATAAGTTACATAACAATAAAATTATATTGAAAACTACGTATAAAACCACACGTTCATTAAGAAAATAACAATAGTATCTGTGATTCATGTTATTTACAGACTGATTGTATTAAAAGAAAAAAGAAAATTCATTTCTGATTGCTGTCATTATTTCAGTAGTTTTCCAAGACGCTGTGTTTTCATGAAGATTTTGAGTTTTTGTATTTTTATTTTACCAGTGTTAATAATTAATTAAGTGTGAAAACTTACCTGATAATTTTATAGAAAAAAAAAAACAAAACAGCGTCTCTTGCGGGCACAATATTTCCAGTTCCAAATTCAAAATAAACCGCCGAAATTCCGCGTGGTCCTTTTTTTAATCGAACTAATACCAGAGATTACTTTCGATATTTTTTTTTCACGCACGCGTAAACTTGTCAACGGCCTATTTTTCTGAATATCGGCACGGCACTGACGGCTAGTGCGGGACTAAGCACGTCAACTCGACTGGCTGACTCGCACAAAGCTGCATTTTACAGGAAACTTGCGAATATGTTATAGCTACGATTCTGACGCATGCGTTCTACCACTATGAGTGGTTTTGCCGCTGGTTTCACTCGAAGTTTTTGTTTACACTCGAGACATCCAAAGCATAGTCGGTATTTCACATAATATTATGGCTGGTGTACTAGAAATTGGTTTAATGTGGTCGTAAAACATGGAAAAGTAACTGAAAGTTTATTTGATTGCGTGGTTGTACGAATTCTCTGAAGTGGGTTTGTTTCAGTGACCTTAAATTGTTATGTGGTACTTGGTGGTAGCACGAAATTATGGTATTCCTTATTTGGTACGTATTTGAAAATAATTCAGTGGCGCATTAGTTGAATACACCTGAAAGTATTTGTAGGTTATTAGTACTTAATATATTGTGGATTGCTAATACCTACCTAATAATAGCATGTGTCTACTAATCCAACTATATAACTTTAAAAACTCTTGTTCAGGGCAAACATTAAAATTATTTTATAAAAGTTTTTTTTTTAATAGTCTGTACTGTCCCACTGCTGGGCAAAGGCCTCCCCCAATTCCTTCCAAGTGCTCTTTTCCCGAGCCACTTCGAACCAGCCATTTTATAAAAGTTATTTTTTACTAAATAGGGTTGCGTTTGGCCGCAACTCTCCCGATGTGAAGAGATGACGGCGTTAGGGTTACAAGAAACCGATTCAAAATTATTTTGAACATAGTGTTGCAAAGGCCTTCCACTACATGGACCGATGACCTGGTAAAGGCCTAGTAGGTACCTACCTAGCTAGCCTTCATAACCATGACTCAAAAAAGAAAGTATGACAAACAAGAAGTTGTGACAAACATATTTTTTCTAATACTTACATAAAAAGAAGGAGATAATATTGCGCAGCATTGCCTAAGGTCATACCGGTTCACAGCCTGTACATTTCCTATAAAACACACGCGTTTTATCGATAAAAACAATAATTTACGAGATAAGACATGTAGGTAGAGATATCATTAAAACTAATTATCGATAGAAAACAGCATGCTTACCTACTAATTTAACTACCGATAAATTAATATGATTTTATGTACCTGGTTGATTTTATAGTAATTTCCGGATTATCTTGACTTTTCCTTCCTGAAGACAATATTTAATTAAGGACGATACACACATTATTATAAAACCTGAATATTACAGGAAAGTGGTAAGTTTATAATTCATTTAAATATTAGCGAAGCATAATTAAAATAATATATAGGTAAGTACTTAGGTACATGAAAAAAAAATACGGCAAAACATTTTGGATGATTTATTGCGGCACATCCCTCAGAGTCAGAACAGAATAAATTCGAGCATGCAACGGTAAATTTAATAAATACTGTTTGTTAACTGAAAGGGCAAAAGGTAGCTCTGTCTGACGTAACCGTGATTATTGGAACGTGTTTTACTTGTCAAAGCTTTCTCAATTTGGAATTTAATTGAACTTAAAGCTGTAAAAGAAAATAAAAGCTATAATAATAATAATAATAATAATAATAATATTCCACAACTATCACACAACGCCATCTAGTCCCAAGCTAAGCAGAGCTTGTGTTATGGGTACTAGACAACTGATAAACATACTTATATATTTCTAAATACATACATATTATAGATAAATTACACCCACAATCCTGTAATTATTTTCAGATACAAAAAAGCGGAGAGTGTCATCTGGGGCTATGGCTAGATACCTATATTGGCAAATTGCGAAGCGGTAGGTAGGTACCTATCTGTTTGTCATTTTCAGAATTGTACAACAATAGTTTGGAAATAAGTAGTTAATTGCATACCTGCTTGTTGTTACTCTACGCTTTAGTATCTAGTAACTAGTAGTAAGTAGGTAGCTGAAATTAACGACTCTACGTAAATGGATTTTCATACTCTGGGGGATACGGGCAAATCTATCAATATATAGTGGTAGGTACTACATAATTATCACAAAGGAAAAACGAAATTTTGCTCTACATGTTAAAATACAGACACCTTTTTGACAAAATATGGTAAAAAGATTATGCCACAGCCATGCACCGTTTTGGCATTGTCCAACTTCTTTAACATTCAACAAAAAAAAAAACAATTTTCATTAATTAGTATAATATGTACCTACCCTAATTATATAATCATTTCTTTTATAGGTACGCTGACTCATATAGTGTTCAGAAACCGTTATTGAAATTGAAAGATAAATCTTCGAAGCAGTCTCACATGAGTTGGTAACACTTCATGAAGATCTATCTGCTCTTGAAGTGTTGCCCAATAGTTTTTATTGCAACAGTTTACATGATTTGACAATAGACACACCTTTTTCGATAAACATTAACTTGTACTTTACCAGACTAGTGTTATGTTAATAATGTAATATTTATGGTAGAATTAAAAGCCTTTTTTTTTACTAGTACTTAGACTAGTAAGTCAATGACATTCCTTTTTGTAGTCAGTATACAGGCTGGAATTTTAAAGTATACTAAATAGAAATACTTTTATAAAGGTGAGGTAGCAAGGCAAATAGTCATAAGTCAGAAAAAGGTGAATTCTTTAACTTACTTTCATTTTAATATAATTAAATAAAATAACAACAAACTACATAAAAAGCTCCTACGCTGGTAATGTGCCCAAGAAATAGAAGGCAGCGTTTTTGAAAAATAGACAATCTAACCAAGAAGTTGGCTTAAATAATGATGACCTATTTTATTACAGTTTTAATAATCTTTGAGGTCAATTCAATTGTTAATTAGATTGTTTTAAATGATTAGCAATGGGTAGGTAAGTTCTTCAATTATTGGAAATAATTACCTTAAAATAAGCAATCAATATTTTACGACAAAACCATGTTTTCTAGTTACCACCAGGGTGCTTACTCTGGAATATAATTCCGATAGATCGACATTGGTCAAACGTCAGTTGGTTGAGTTAAACGTCAGGGATTTGCTAGACTCAGTGAGTCCAGCCAATGCCTGACGTTTGACTGACGATTCCAATGTCGATCTATCGGAATTATATTCGAGAGTAAGCACACTGGTGTTTTATTGTTGTTTATTTAGTTGCATACAAAAGAAAAAACATAACAGTTATCGAAACAAAGAGATTTTATTATTAAAACAAATTAAAAAGTAATAAAGTTTATCTGACAGAAAGACAAAACGTGACAAAGCCGTGAACTCTACTCCACCCAATACTCCACCACAGGCGAGCAACAATCACGAAAAAATTAACTCCTTGGTTTCTTTCGTTTGTCGAACTCACAGAAAAAAAAAATTTGAAGGAATTCATCGTGCGGATATACCTCAATGCGTGCGGATTCGGATTTCAGGGGCTCGTTTACGGAGACGCGGCGCTTCACGCGGTGCGTCCAGAAGGCTCCTCGAGAGCATTTTTATTAATTTATTGAGAGGCCGGTCCACCGCAACGAACACTGCATTTTAAAGTAACGAGTCTAACGAGTGAAAATCGCCTGTCAACGAAAATCAACGTTTGAAATCGGTAACGTTTTGAATTAAAAACGCAAAACGCGCCTCGCGACGCCCCGCGTGTCCGTAAATGAGGCTTTACTGTACCTGGATGACTTTTCCTGGATATTACATTGGGATTGTGACCGAAACCGAGTTCCGCATACCCTAATCGATAGGAACCCACATGTCCTAGAGCCAAAAATTCGAAGACATTTGTGACATCCATGAAACTCTTTCTCAAATATAAAAAAAAAGTAAAAAAAAATCTTCTTTTTTCTTTTCTATCCTGAAAATCTTGTTTCATACTTTTTCAGCGTCATTTTTTTGTCATAGTCTGGTTTTAGTTTTTTACTTTTTTTATTTAAACAATTTTGGTGTCAAATGTTTTTTTTTTTACTTTTGACTTTTTGTCCGCTAGATGGCGTGATTTTAAATTTGAGCAATATTTTGGAATGTACGTGCGGGCCTTTCAAATGATACCAAACACGGCGTATTTATCTCCATTTTTATTTTTTAAGCCTTACTTTTTGTCCGCTAGAGGCCGCCAAATCGCTTTTTGTGACACGTCACGTAGCCTATGTTCAGCGGCAAATTAAGACGGTTCTAACGATACCTCAATTATGTCGAGTTCCGATAAGTAGATTAGAAGCTATGAGGGAACAGATGAAGATACTCACATACATACATACATACATAGCCAGTCAAAATCATAACACTCCTTTGGCTTTGCCGTAGTCGGGTAAAAAAAAGTTTAAAGGAGTTTCATGATGGATGTCACTGTGTTCCAGCAGATCGGTAGAGGCTCATTGTGTATCTTTATGTTATGTACTCACATAATAATTATGTAAAACGCTGATCTCACATGCCCTGTTAATCTGAAGCATTTAAACTAACAATAGATCATGGTAGTCGTTTTAGTCATAATGTATGCAGAAGTCTTAATAATATATGCAAGTAATAACTACCGGAACATACAGACCTATACTTATATAGGTATAATTTTACGACCGGTGTCAACCGCTTTTATGAACTATTAATATCTACTTCCGATTTGACTAGTCTATAATGTGTTACCACAAAAGGTTCAAATGTTAGTATTAGATTAAAATTAGACTAGATTGAAAAGCCTAATTTGACCTATGGTTTAGTCACGTTGGATTTAAAGCGCGGCTTACATGAGATCATCTTTGTTTCCAACGGAAACTCTTATAAAGGTCCTAGAATCTTCTATGTAGTTTCCAATTATGGATCTGGTCGATGATCGGAGACTTCGAGTTAGGGAAATTTACAAAACGAAGGAAAAGATGGATGCATTGTGTGGGAAGAAAGGAGCAAATGATGCCGTGACGCCTCTGGGGAGAATGGAAGAATAAAAAGTTGTGCCGCTCCCAAGTAGAAAGAGACAACAGCAGGAACATAATGATTTATAAAACGATAAAAAAAACCTGATGTTCTATACGAAGATATTCCATAATTATAAAGATTTAAACTTTGGTTATAAAACATAAACGTGAGAGATCGATTTTAATCCCCGAAAGGTACAACAGTGTCACAAGGAAGCATTGCCATCTACCGGGACCTAAATTTCTTGTTCAACAGGGGGCTACTTGCGGCTACATGACAAACCCAAGCATATAAATTGACCCCGCCTGTGGTAGGTACTAGTTCTTTATGTAAACTTCGCTTTACAGTGATTGATGTATAAATTGCTTCCGGCATATTCTGCAGTTTGCAGTAGTACAAATACCTACATTTACTTATGTACATAGTGCCTTTATGCGGGTCGCCACGTGTTCAGCAGAATAACTAGGTACATCTAGCAAGTTATTATGTATGTTTATCGTTGTTTCATGCTAATATGTTGAAACACTAACAACATTTAAATTTAATGAAGCTGTAACGATTTGTAAACTATCCGGTCTATGTAATAATAAGAATATATCTATCAATAGATTTTCTATCATGACAGGGTGCTTAGACCCGTGGCAATCATTTTTCCGTTTTTCTGCACGCAACTTCCAACATTATTTTCAGAAAACTTTCGGTAGCCAATCTAACAACACTTTTGACTTTACTACGAAAATAACAGACCCTCGGGTCGATCTTCGGGTAAAGCCGCGGTTGTCTGGAAAACAATCCAGGCAACCGCGGCTTTCATGGGTGACCAGTGACCACATGGTGACCACCCTTTCCATATCGAGATCTATGAAAACTGTCTGATTTTGTTGATTACTGAAAATTTATCGGAATAGGCACTACTTATCATTTGATAAATGAACGTTTTAATAAAGTCTCTATTATCTAACATTCCATCGGTATCATTTGAGACGTGACAATAAAGATAGATCTATGGCCTTAACAGAATTTATCGAGGGTTTAATTTTATATGAAGTTTTACTTGCATAGATAAAGACTTAAATAGAAGTAGAATAATTGACACAGAAAATGGACGACCTTCAAAAGTGCAAAACTATACATCAAATGCTAATGAACTAAAAAGTAACATGGCCTTGGCTTTTTAAAACGACACATCACTGACATTTTAAAAGACTAGTTTTTCTTTGAAGGAAAAGAGCATATACATAAACTCAAGACTATTTCCTAGGAAAGAAGGCACCCGTCAGGGCTGCGGGTTGTTCGCAAGAGATTCCGCGGCCTCGACATAAAGGGCTAAGAAGGAACATGGGTGGTTTTTAGTCAGTAGAAGTCTGACACTCCCTGCCGCTCTGCCCAAGAGCGGGAGGGGTTATTTGATGATTTTCCACCCGCCAAAAAGAAAAAAACTATATGTGGCACTCGGAGACTGCCGCGGTAAAGCTATTGCATAGCATTTTTTATCAACTTATGCAAATAATTAATTATTTAATTTGACAACTTCAGTTGACAACCTTGTTATTTTCCGTAACCATAGCAAGCAACCTGGTTGAAAATTTTCGTTACGGAATTTCTGGATAAGCTCTCCACGCTCAAGGCCCGCGATAGAAGCTATGCAATAGCTTAAAAAAAGAAGAAGGGAAGAAGGCAAAAACTACAATTATGGTACACTGTCTACACATAACATAGGTAGGAACTCCTTTTGCTAAGTTCACATAACATAACATCATGCATGACGTAATCCCTGAAGGGTTAGGCAGAGGTGTACTCGTAAAACTGTGAGCAAAAGCTTTATTTAAAGTAAATAAGTACCTACCTATCTACTATTGGTACCTCCATGATTGGTACTTTTCAAACTACTTCAAGGTTCTAGAAATGAGGCTAGGCAATGAATCAGGATTGTGAAAATGCATTACTAAAGGCGGGGTCGCGTCAAAAATATTACGTACAGCTACAAAAAAAACTAGACTAGGGACAATATGTACCAATAGTTCGTCATTGAAAATAGTGAGTCACTGAAAACTGAAACCACACCTTTTAGTGGACGAGCCTCTACAAATATTGGTCAGTCGATTGGTGGCAAATATTGGCCCCAAAATTGGGGCAGGACAATATCTTTTGAGGATAATGTTGGGTTTATGTCCCACTTGGTACAAGGTTTATTGTTGGGTCCGCAACTCCGCATCATATTTTTTCTATTTTTAGATCTATTAGGGTTGCCAGCGTTATTTATACCCACGACGGAACGGAGACGGTATTACATATGCGTTTGGGGTGAGAGGTTGTTTGTTTGTTTGTGTGTTTGTGCAAATACATGTTGCCATTTTTCTCCAAAACTACTAGTCTAATTTTGATGCAGTTTTCAGTTATGGGTTCGGGTTTGATTGGTGCATGTTCTTAGATAGGTGTTACGCTGACAACTCACCAGGGGGCGCTGCAGCAAACATTTTTTTTGTGCAAATCAAAGTTGCCATTTTTCTCCAAAACTACAAGTCCGATTTTGATTCAGTTTTCAGTTGTGGGTTTAGGTTTGTTATTGGTTGTGTTCTTTTTCTATTCGCAACGCATATGGCCAGTGCTCGCAAGTGCGACTGCTGAGCATGAGGTCCTGAGTTTGATTCCCGGGTCGGGCAAAGTGTTATTGGGTTTTTCCATCTGGAATATCTTAGTAGCAACCACGGAGCATGAATTTGTGCTCGGTTGACGGCAATAGGCCCTTTTACATGGGACTTTAACCTAATTGGCGAAATGTATGTGTATTTTTAGGCTCCCGTTATGTATGTACGGAAATTAACCCACGGGAAAGTTTTAAATGTAAGCCTATGACACTCAGGGGTAATGTAGCTTTCTGTCAGTGAAAAATTTTCAGAATCCAGTGAGCTGTTCTGAAGAATACCCCGACAGACTCGTACAAATAGGCGAAACAATAACCTCTTTTTAATATTACCTACTTTTAGATTACATTGGGTAATGTTATTTTTGTTTAATTTTCTATAGACTAGGAGAGCTAAATTATGCCCAGGTGCATATTCGATTACTACCTGTACCTACTAAGTATTATTTTGTATTTTCAAATAGTTTTTTTAATCGTACCGCAACTTTCTATTTTAGCATTCAATGAGCGATTAGGTACTGCGAATTCTTGTGAAAACCAGCCACTAAATGTGGTGTGGTTTTAAACTAGGTAAGTATAAATGATGTGGCATTTTAACTTGAAACTTTTAATCCAAATAAGACCTATTCTTCAAGACTTCCTCTTTTAAACTCAACGTAGGTAGGTATAACGTATATGTGGAAACCATGTGGTTATCGCAATTTGAACCTAATGGCTGTTATTACCGCCTTTGTCTCATATCTTGCGCCATCTAAATGGACACAACGGTTATATTGTTTTTATACTTATGTATTGTGGGTAAAGTCCCTTGTCAAGAAAAAAAATAATAAGTAAATCATTGTCCTGATGTGTAAAAGGCGCAACCGTGAAGAAATATGAAGAAAACTTGATAACTTAACAATTAATTGCATGGTTTATCTATAATTACTTAGGTAGGTACATACTTTAATTAAAATGGGTATTCGTTACTTTACTTACTGAAAGAACCAGTTTTTGTAACTAATTGCATGAAAAACATTAGGTATCAATGAGGTATCATGTAAATTTACAACTTTATTAAAATGCCAGGTGACGACATTACAAAAACTTAAGCAACGCTTTACATTTTAGAATATTATAAGTAAGTACCTAATTGAATTGGTTAATTAAATAACTGAAAATAATGTATCTGTACATACCCTATTATGCATAGACGAAAACCTTCTCATAGACACCAACACAACACCGTCAACCACCATTTTGTATTTTTAAATAAAAAAATAACAGTTCTAAAAACTTTCCAAATTCAAACTCAAGACACCATAGAACACGAACTCTAATAACGAACGAGAGACGAGAAAATCCAAAATTCGAAATTCAAAACGTTTTAATTCCGGCCTTCCTTTTCTTGAAGGCTGTCTGCGTTGCACTGATTTCCTTCAACCATTTTTCGTCGTATATATCCTCTCAGGGATATATCGTCATTTTCCTTGAGTAGCAAGTTTATTCGTAGCAAAGTAAGCTCCAAATCTCGTAGATGTAAAGCTGGTTTGGTAACAAAATTCGCGAATTATTCATAATTAATTTATGGTGATCGTGTTTTTTAAGCCTAGTCTGTGGACATTTAAAATAATAAAACCGGTTAAACAGGATTTCGGTTTTTGTGTTCGCAAATTGGCATGTAGGTATGGCATGGTTTCGAGAAAAGAGAGACAATAGATACCAAGAAGAAGTGGCATTCAATGTCCTCTACAGACTTGGATTGATTGATTTAATATAAAATGGTTACTTATTTAGTGTTAGCCGTGACCTAATATAATATTATGTACCTAGTAAAATCTAACGCGTAGGTTACACCCAACACCCAACACCCAATTAACTTAGGTCCGTTGATTAGACAATCTGGTTTCATAATTCCACTGCTGGACATAGGCCTCCCCCAGGCGTCGCCACATTGACCGGTCCCGTGCGTCTCTCATCCAGCGGGTTCCTGCAACCTTGACCAGGTCATCGGTCCACCTAGTGGGAGGCCTTCCAACGCAACGTCTTCCGGTTCGCGGTCGCCATTCGAGAACTTTTCGGCCCCATCGGCCATCCGTTCTGCGAGCAATGTGCCCTGCCCATTGCCACTTAAGTCTGGCGATTCTTCGGGCTACGTCGGTAACCTTGGTTCTCATGCGGATGTCCTCATTTCTGATTCGATCACGCAAGGAAACTCCGAGCATAGCCCTCTCCATTGCCCTTTGGGTGACTTTGAGCTTTCTGATAAGGCCCATTGTGAGCGACCACGTTTCGGTCCCGTATGTAATCACTGGCAACACACATTGGTCATAGACTTTCGTCTTGAGACACTGGGGTAAGTTGGACGAGAAGATACCGCGCAGCTTCCCGAACGCTGCCCAGCCGAGTCGGATTCGACGATTGACCTCTTTCTCGAAGTTAGATCTACCCAACTGGACCGTTTGTCCCAGGTAGACATAATCGTCCACAACTTCGAGCGTAGAGTCTCCGATCTTGATAGGAGTGGGTGTTACATGAACATTCGACTCACCTCGGCTTCGCCCGGGTGCAATTTAATAGAAATGCAAATAATTGTTGTGATTTTCATTCAATAGAACTTCATTTGCGACATTTTCATTGATTGTCCAAAAAAAAACTGTCATACTGAACTTATTCTTACAACCACAGCTAAAATCGGTTGGGTCGTCCTCAAAAATTTCTCCGTTATAGATATGGTAGTTAATTTATATTAATAGATAAATAGATAGTAAACTAACATTGTTATATGTTAGGATAGATACACTGTGTACTGTAATAATTTTATGACTTTGATGCAATGTTATAAAATTACCTAAGTGCGAAACTAAGTTCAACAAGGAAAGATCAGTGTAAGTTAACTTAACATAACGTAGAGCATTGGTTTTACCGTAATGCGTAAGAGGGCAAATCAAATATCTCTCATACGAGGATAATTTGTGAAGAATGTAAGTTTTAACCTTTTTAGCTTCGCACTCTAATTATACATACAAAACACTGAAATTATCCTGTGTAGGCGTTTGGTCCTATCGACTCAGAAAAATATGACTTTAAAAGCATTTGAGGAAAAAACATTCTTAAAATAGCGTTTGAAAACGAACTCTTGGGCTGACTTTTGTAACCTGACGCTCAAATAATACAATTTTATAACACATTTGCTCGTAAAGGGCCTCTTATTTCACCAATTTCAATATCGTAATGTATGTCATTACGTACTTGTGCGTAATCGTAAAGTAAAACGCACGAGTTTCTTTCTAATAAGGTAAGGGAACCAGCAATGGCCAACACAGCAATGTACGACACGAGAACGCGCGACATCGTTTTGACAAGTGTTTTCAATTCCAGTGTTGCGCGTTGCTGTGTCGTGCATTCTCGGCCCGGTCCTCGATTGTCCGGGCAAGAATGTACGACACGCCAATTGGAATCATCACAAACAGTGACGTCACATTTAAAAAAGTAGTAAGCCATGTGACAATAGGGACGGGTGATACAGATTTTATTGATTTTGATTGACTACGGGTTGAAAGAGACGATTGATTTTGTAGTAATCTGTGAATTATCTATGTTATGTTTTGTGTTGTGTGTTGTGGTTGTGTGGAACGTTCTAAAAACGCAGTTTGGGTTACAGAGTTGTTTTAAATTCTGGTTGTAAGGCGGGTTTCTACAGCTAAATTATGAAGAGAAAATGGTCCTGTTATGAGATGGAAGAAAACAAAAGATAATGAAATACTTCAGTAATAATAAAATCAGCAACGTGCAAGCGTTTTCAACAAGAAATGATATTTCATTGGTGATCTTTGAGATGTTGCAACATGTTTGGCAAGTAAGTACCTACTTACAAATTACAAAAAGTAAGTAGGTAATGGAAGTTTGAATCAGCATAGCAACAATTTCTCCATGAGCAACCAGGGCTCCTAATATGAACTTACTAACCCACCTCAATAGCATTATTCTCAATCCGTAACTTGAAAATCGTCTCAACTAAGATACCTTAATATCAGTGTGTAAATTATTAGAGCTCTGTGTGTATCTGGTGGGTCAAAGTGTCGTCCTAGGGGCACTATGAAAAAAATACTTCGAAAAATTTCGCAACCAATTTCGAGGTAGCCGCTGCCGCGGTACCACCGTACCTACCACTCGCTTCGCTCGCTCGGTTCGCGCGTAGTTGATCACCACAGTTCTAACCTAACCTATGGATCCCTTCGACATCGTTTTTACGACAAACGGTTGGTCGAAGACAAAAAACACCAAGACACTTTTAAGCTTTTATTTCACTCCAACCGGAATTTTGTAGAACGTAAGTACCTACCTTTAGCTGCCATCATAATAACTTTCTAATTAATCTTATTTATTTTAGATTTTCACTGCGACCGTAAGATGTGCGCGACTCTCACTTGATGGAGATAATTATAAAAGCAAAGAAATATTTGCCCCGAACATAGTCCATACCACTATTGTGCTGCTGCTTGCTGCTCAAGAGGACCGCAAGCCTGACATAGAATTCCATTACATTATTATATGGTTTGATCGCAGAAGAAAAGAACACTTTAGTAAAAAGTTAATTGGTTAAACCTAGTCAAAGCTGCCCTGAATTACATACCTACATAACTGCTTGTGCAAAAGAAATACCTACTATGAAATAAATTCTAGAATAAGAATAGTAATTGGATAAACTAAATTAAGGGTGCAACCAGAGGTAAGAAGGTTAAGTGTGGAGACAGTATGAAAGTGGCAATGTAAATTATTATCCAGATAGCATTATAGTTACTGCTCAATGAATGCTATAGCTTATTAAAACCTTAGCTTATTTTCCTAATTTCGATCAAAGTATCAACGCTATAGACAATAACATTTAAATTGACGGCACAGTTGGCACAGTGGCTGAGTGATTGGACTGCTGCGCTGCGTGTCGCGGGTTCGATCCCCGCGCCGAACAAATATTATCAAAAAATTATTTTAGTAAACCCCTATTCATTTTTAAATACCTTTCCAACAATATATCACGCGTTAGGGTTGAAATTAAAAAAAAAAATCACTTCCCACTTTACATATAGGGGGGCTACTTACCCTAATAAAACATTTTTTTTCCAATTTTTATTTTACCACTTTGTTGGCGTGATTGATACACATATTGGTACCAAATTTCAGCTTTCTAGTGCTAACGGTCACAGAGATTAAGCGATGACGGACGGACAGAGAGACATGGCGAAACTATAAGGGTTCCTAGTTGACTACGGAACCCTAAAAAATACGGAAATCACGAGTAATGTTTTAAAATCAGAATAGTAATACCAGCTGTTTGTGTTTTCAGACCGTAATGCCGAGGACGTGGAGTCTACGCCTGAGCTGCCAGACACAGTGATGTGCCATCTGGCGAGATGATGCCAGAACCTGTGTCAAGCACCTCCAGTGCTGCCGAAGCCCTGCAACCTGAGTTATAGGAGTACGAGGACGTCCTCCGGTCAGGAGAGGCCGTGTTAGCAGAAAAGACACCGTCACGACGATGCGTGAAGAGGAACGCACACTCCAGCCACCACGCGGCTATATAAACCGCTGCACGACGCATTTCGTCCCTTTTCTCCATCGAGTCAACAAGCTACGAGGAATCTGTTAAATTGAATTGTTTAAAATATAAAACCGTTGGTTGATACTTAGTTGTTTTTATTTTTATCTGTTTAATGCTAGTTTTCTTATAATAGTCTATACTTATTTAATAAGTAAGAAAGACCAATTTAACCACTAGACCTTGTGGTGCACCTTGGCGGAGAGGCCCATGTCAAGCAGTGAAGATGAACCATTAGCTATTTTTATTATCATCATCATCAGCCATTAGACGTCCACTGCTGGACAAAGGCCTCCCCCATAGAACGCCATAAAGATCGGCAGCCTGCCGTTTGCATCCACCGGTTGCCCGCGACTCTCACGATGTCGTCGGTCCACCTGGTGGGAGGCCTGCCAACGCTGCGTCTTCCGGTTCGTGGTCGCCACTCGAGAACCTTTCTTCCCCATCGGTTGTCCGTTTTTCGAGCGATGTGGCCTGCCCATTGCCACTTCAACTTGCATATTCTGCGAGCTATGTCGGTGACCCTGGTTCTTCGGCGAATTTCCTCATTCCGGATTCTGTCGCACAAAGAAACTCCGAGCATAGCCCTCTCCATGGCTCGTTGCGTGACTCTGAGCTTTCCTAAGAGGCCAGCAGTTAAGGACCATGTCTCTGTGCCATAAGTCATCACTGGCAACACACACTGGTTATACACCCTCGTCTTGAGACACTGCGGAATTTTGGACGAAAAGATGTCGCGTAGTTTCCCGAACGCTGCCCATCCGAGTTGGATTCTTCGGGCGACCTCTTTGTCGAAGGTCGATCTACCCAGTTTAACAGTTTGTCCCAGGTAAACATATCGAATATAGGTAAGAGTATCGCTCCCAACAATTACCGGTACGGGTGGAACACGGTCATTAACCATGACTTTCGTCTTGTCCATGTTCATCTTAAGACCCACCTGTTGAGAAACGTTACTGAGGTCTCTGAGCATTGTGTTCATGGGTCATTATCAGGAGACTCATTATTTGGTTGACTTCGGTGGCAATATTTTTTTTTTAATTTGTGGCATGTTATCATGAAATATCAAATCTAGAGTTAATTTAAAACATATTAGTAGTAGAGGGAATCGTATAGACCGAAGGATATGAAGGGATTTAATTTTTTAAAAATTGGTGTCCACCGAAATCAATATTCTTAACACCGAAATCAAATATATCAAATAATTTATTTTTCAAATACTGTTGTTTTATAAATGTTATATTAACTGCCTAAGTCTTACTATGAAAATATGGTCTGTAAGAAATTGCAGGTAAATTTTACAGTAAAACATTTTATTTTATCATGACATGTCCCATTTATTAAGTTTTAAAGGAAAATTTACAAAAATCAACTTTAAAAGGAAGCTATATATTTTACATTAAATGTAATTAAAAGTAGTAGGTAGTCTAAAACTAACATTACTTAATAGGAACTTGAAAAAAAAAAATCCGGCTTAATCACAGACAATTTATTTATTAATACAAAAATCACTTTTCAGTCACAAATCAGTCTTTCTAACAACAACAGCAATTATAGAATTGCAGCAATTGTACGAGATTAGGATGGCTCTGAAACAGCTTAAAAACAACAAGGCGCCGGGTGATGACGGAATTACGGCCGAACTTTTGAAGGCGGATGGCAAACCGGTCCTTAAGGCCCTACAGAAGCTGTTTGATTCCGTCATACTCGAGGGGAAAACGCCACAGGCTTGGTGCAGGGGTGTGGTGGTGCTCTTCTTCAAAAAGGGTGACAATGCCCGGTTGAAGAACTATAGGCCCATCTCACTTCTAAGCCATGTCTACAAGTTTTTTTTAAGAGTCATCACGAATCGTCTCGCACGCAGGGTCGACGATTTCCAGCCTCCCGAACAAGCCGGATTCCGAAAAGGATTCAGTACCGTGGACCACATACATACGCTGCGGCAGGTTATACAGAAGACCGAGGAGTATAACCTGCCTCTCTGTTTAGCGTTTGTGGACTACGAGAAAGCCTTCGATTCGATCGAGACTTGGGCTGTGCTGCAGTCTCTCCAACGGTGCCAAATCAACTACCGGTACATCGAGGTGTTGAAGTGTTTGTACAAAAACGCCACCATGTCAGTCCGACTTCAGGACCAGACCTCGGAACCTATCCTTCTGCAGCGCGGTGTGAGACAGGGAGACGTCATATCTCCGAAACTGTTTACCGCTGCATTGGAGGATATCTTCAAGGTTCTGGATTGGAGAGGACTTGGCATCAACGTCAACGGCGAGTACATCACTCACCTTCGGTTTGCCGACGATATAGTGGTCATGGCTGAGACCTTGGAAGACCTCAGTACAATGCTCGATGACCTCAGTAGAGCTTCCGAAAGAGTTGGTCTTAAAATGAACATGGACAAAACCAAGGTTATGTTGAATGTTCATGTAACACCCACTCCTATCAAGATTGGAGACTCTACGCTCGAAGTTGTGGGCGATTATGTCTACCTGGGACAAACGGTCCAGTTGGGTAGATCTAACTTCGAGAAAGAGGTCAATCGTCGAATCCGACTCGGCTGGGCAGCGTTCGGGAAGTTGCGCGGTATCTTCTCGTCCAACTTACCCCAGTGTCTCAAGACGAAAGTCTATGACCAGTGTGTGTTGCCAGTGATTACATACGGGACCGAAACGTGGTCGCTCACAATGGGCCTCATCAGAAAGCTGAAGTCACCCAAAGGGCAATGGAGAGGGCTATGCTCGGAATTTCCTTGCGTGATCGAATCAGAAATGAGGACATCCGCATGAGAACCAAGGTTACCGACGTAGGCCGAAGAATCGCCAGACTTAAGTGGCAATGGGCAGGGCACATTGCTCGCAGAACGGATGGCCGATGGGGCCGAAAAGTTCTGGAATGGCGACCGCGAACCGGAAGACGTTGCGTTGGAAGGCCTCCCACTAGGTGGACCGATGACCTGGTCAAGGTTGCAGGAACCCGCTGGATGAGAGACGCACGGGACCGGTCAATGTGGCGACGCCTGGGGGAGGCCTATGTCCAGCAGTGGACGTCTTTTGGCTGAAATGATGAATGATGATGATGAAATAAAAATAATAATATAATTTTAAATATTTATTTTTTCTCCTTGTGCACTGCAAAAAGCACTGGATCACTCTTGATGCGAGCTTTCTGACGTCATTCAGCCAATCTCTTTTTAACCAACCGATCTTCTTTTGAATCTGCCATAATCACAGTTCTGAAACAAGATGAGAGGTGATGAGAAAGCCAAATAAACGATCTTAAAATGTAAATAAATAGCTATTGATTGATTTCGGTGGTTTTAAAATTGATTTCGGTGCACCTATTTCCACCGAAAACACCGAAATCAGTGCCACTGAAATCAAAATAATTGACAAAATCCTAGATATTTTCAAAAGTAACCCGAATTTTTAATATTTATCTCTTTTGTTGAAATCGAATACGTAAAAGACATGCTTTTATTATAATTATAAATTATTCATTCAAATAGTTGTGGATAAAAAGGATTCACCGAAATCAATTTTAAAGGTATACCAAGCCACCGAAAACGATTACGTACCTCAATAAAAGAGTGACAAGGAGACGCACAGGCGTGTTATCCTTACCACCGATGCGGCACGACTGACAGTTTGTATTACTCGAACAAATATTCTCGCAGCCACTAGAATACGGGTTATATGAACCGATCAGTGCGCGCCACTGATATCAACTCTAAACGTCGGACGTGAAGACAACCAGTTGTAACTTGTCTACTAAGGCCTATTATGGCGTAGAAATATTATAAATTGAGTTAATATCTATCTAGGTGTTTATGAATACATGAAAAATAGCGACATGTATTGCAGAAAAAAAGATAAAAAATAATTTCCGCCGCAATACGGGGCCGGACGCGGCACCGAGGTCAATATTTTGGAGGTTTTTATTTTTTTAAACTAAATTATATTTAATTTATATAAAAACAACACAGGCCCCTCCTAATATTTTGTTATAACCTATTATAGAAAAAAATATCAAGTTGTTAGTTATCCATTTTGTACTGGATTTCGACCCGGACACGCATTTTTAAGCCTTCTGAGAATGACCGTCATATCCTCCAGCGATTCAGCCATGATGACTATATCATCGGCAAAACGAAGGTGAGTGATATATTCGCCGTTGATGTTGATGCCGAATCCATCCCAGTCCAAGAGTTTGAAAACATCCTCCAATGCGTTCGTGAACAGTTTCGGAGAAATAACGTCTCCCTGTCTCATTTTTATTAGATCATCAACAAATTAACAGCCTCCATTGTCTAGTGATCCGAGGTTCTGGGTTCGATTCCCGGTGGGGAGTGGACACTGTCTCACAAAAATATCTTAAGATGAATCCTCCAACCAGCCCGCGAAATTCAAATTTTATTAAGTTTTTTGCAATTTGCAGGCCAGTGATAGGTTGTATGTTGATGAACACTTGATTCGCGGCTGTTAGACGTATGTAGTTACAGAATTATAATCATCAAAACCATTAATACAACCCTCCGAGCTCATAAAGGTTTAAAAATGACTTTTTACAAGGTCAAAGCCATTCCGGAACCTTTATGAGCTCGGAGGGTTGTATTAATGATTTTGATGATTATAATTCTGTAACTATATACGTCTTACAGCCGCGAATCAAATGTTCATCAACATACCACCTATCACTGGCCTGCAAATTGCAAAAAACTTAAGAAAAATTTGAATTTCGCGGGCTACCCTGGACTGTTCTAACTTCCAAGTTTAGTTTTAAAAGGCATTGCAGGTTAAAATCACTTGATTGTTTAAAAAGTAAGATGATTCTGTGCTTCAGATTCGGAGGACACGTTACTGTCGGTCCTGGTTATTTTCTACGCGGCACCTAGTCGAAACGGGTCTGATACATAACATCGCGAGTCACTACATCGATGGTCGCTGTATCGACAACGGTCCATCGACGGGTTAATGAATCGACAGTACCCCACATCGATGGTACGCTACATCGACAGTACACTAAATCGACGGTGCGCTATATCGACAGTACACTACATCGATGGTACGCTACATCGACGGTACCCCAAATCGATGGTACGGTCAGCATCAGAAGTATATTAACATAACTCAAAGTTTCGAAGCTGTTTTTTTAATAAAAACTTGTTAGATATTACTCGTAAGTACACACGGCTACACATCAAGCTATACAAAACCAGTATAATCTGGTCGTTCACTGTGCGAAAAGATCTAGTAAAGTGAGGCCAAGATTAACTGGTTTTGTATAGCTTGATGTGTAGCCGTGTGTACATGTTATTGGAGTATAAGGACTATTTTAACGAATAATCTTCTGAAACAGCTAGAAAAAATAGCTAGAGTCTTAAAAAACAGCTTCGAAACTTTGAGTAATGTTAATATACTTCTGATGCTGACTGTACCATCGATTTGGGGTACCGTCGATGTAGCGTACCATCGATGTAGTGTTTACTGTCGATATAGCGCACCGTCGATTTGGTGTACTGTCGATGTAGCGTACCATCGATGTGGGGTACTGTCGATTCATTAACCCGTCGATGGACCGTTGTCGATACAGCGACCATCGATGTAGTGACTCGCGATGTTATGTATCAGACCCAGTCGAAACAGAGCCTAGGTAGTTATAATGCATGTTAACATCTCGCTGAAGTCAAAAGCAGATTTCATTTGCTGACTTTTTTTCCTTCTCCCAATTAATGAGATCTTCCGCCTTGCTAGACCTAAAATAAATCGGGAGGCTGAATACTTATTACTTAACCGATAAAAAAACAGCTTAAAATTATCCATCACTATCATTATTTATTTCATAATTAGTATGCTGCTGCAGCTGGAGGTTGAGTTACGAGCAGTTGGTCGTTATGGGATGTACGTTTGCCCCGCACGGCCCCCCAGAATTTGCGTTTTAGGTGTGCACCAATGCAATGTAGGTACTCGCCTCTAGGAATATATGTACTTACCCGTTTCTTTTTCAATGTACCTACCTCTGTAGGTACTTTTGAAGATACTACTTGCTTTGCTACTACTAGCTTGTCCGTGGCTTTCTTCAGCTTCACCTGCGCTAAAAGTGATTTTTCCTGGATAGTACCTACATATTTTGTAGGAAAGTCAGAATTAACACTTGTTAGTTCTGTGAATGTTATAAATGCGGTTTCCAGCCCATTCTATTTCGGGTACTTAATCGCCGTGATTGCAATAATAAAACTAGGAGCTTTTTTTCTTCGTGGTCCATAAAATACTGGAAAAACCCGTGGTTCCTTCTTTTTTTCTTCGTGTTCCTA
The DNA here is from genome assembly GCA_949316265.1 of Diarsia mendica. Taxonomy (NCBI): domain Eukaryota; kingdom Metazoa; phylum Arthropoda; class Insecta; order Lepidoptera; family Noctuidae; genus Diarsia; species Diarsia mendica. The sequence goes on along the minus strand of OX438904.1, from coordinate 20,491,006 downwards.
TAATACGACCGTCTCGCGACAGTAAATAAATAATTCAATTTAATTCGTTGCTAAAGGTAAATAAAAAACTGAAATAAAATACTGAATTTTATTATCAAATTACATCTATGACATTTTAAACAATAGGTAATGGATAGATCTGGGTTTTCCAAAATATCACTAGTTTCCATTAAAGCTTTGACATAGGTATATTATGCTTCGTCGTATTCTACACATATAATTTCAACTTTATTATTATTTTGTAATTTACTATCTGCAACACAAAAATAACATTTTTTTATACCACAAACATACATTTGTAATTGCATTTGTGAGTAAAACTTTTTTGTTGGCTTTCCATTTTGTATGTAGTTTTTATAAGTTTCTTCACTAAATGGACAATATGGACATTTAATTTCAATAATAAAATCCTGACCTATTACATCTGGTGAACCAGCAATCATGAAAAAACTTTTACTTAAAAAAAGGCCACCTCTCTGAATTTTTTTATTTAGCTTTCTGTAGTACCTCAAGCACTTTATTTTCCAACACTCTGCCTCTTTTAATAGCTGGTGTATCAGGCACTTTACCACCCATGATCAGCCCGACTAATGCCCCATCACTAGTCTGACATTTACCGACTTCATAAGATTTTGATGCTGTTATTCGAGCAAACCTTAGCTCATGCCATAAGTGGCTTTCGGCTTGATCCCTTGTACTTTGATCCGCCTTTACTAAAATATCTCTAGTAAATGATGAACATATTTTTTTTTTAATTCTTCACAACTTTGATCTCTATACATGAGAGATAACTGACATTGATATTGTATCAAAATCCTTTGGATTATTTTGCACATGTCTTAGTAGCTCAGTTTTTGATGCCTTTGTATCTTCAGATGTTGACGCTATTCCTGATCCCATTTCCAAGGCCGTTACATATTTTATTGACGAACCAACTTTGGATAAAGTTGACTTGTGTGCAAGAAGGTTCTTCACTTCTCCGATGTAACCACATTAAAAAAAGCAACGGCATGCTTGCAACCGCCTGCCGATGCCGCACAATCATGGCATTTAGAACTCACGACAGCACCATTCTTTTCGTCCACAATAACAGTGACTGCGTAAGGCGTAGAGCGAACTTTGTGCTCAGGGCATACACGACACTTAATAGTACACACATTTAGGTCTCTTTTTATTTGGACATATCCAACAGCATCATCGCCATAAGATTCTCTTGAAGATCTGAAACAATCAAACAAACGAGCTGTTACAAACTTATTATTTTACGCACATAACCTAACTCTGTAAACAATGATTTAAACGAAGTTCTAAACACGATAAAATAGATATAAAAAGCAGAAAATCATCTATTGCATATGTACTTGAATGTTTTTTTATGTATTTGTAGACAGATAAATAGTATTAAACATAAAACTGTACTTACAAAGATGTTTTCACGTTCCTGAATTCTGAACCACAAAAGTCTTTGTTGCTTGCAAAAAAGTTTGCCACCATCAAATAATCTATCTTTGGTAAGTTGGAACTATTCCCTTTAATGAATCTAGATTCCATCGTAGTATTAATATTAAGTAGTTCACAGATTAATTCGTCGGTAAGATCGCAAAATAAGAAAATACAGAGAAGTTTATACAAACAAGTTGCGTGCGTTGTTGTAAACGTGTTTGACGTTTGACGACAGCTTGTTTTGACTTTTGAGATCTGTGACATATGGCAAGCGTTTGCAATCACGTGACAACAGATTAAAAATATAGGATTTGAAATCATTTTTAATTTTATTCTAGATTAATATAAAAATGTGATTTTTGCACTGGATTTTTGGCATTATATTAATACAAACTATTAAAAAATTAACACTAAACATTGATTTGTGATTAGTGTTTAACCTGACAATAACCTGCTAATTGCAAAACGCGTAAGAAAATTTGAATACCCTGGCGCTTCCGCCATAATGGCGCACCCTCACCACTTGTAATTTAGCAATCCAGATTTTGAGCATTATGATACAAATAGACGCTCCCGGTGGTGAGAGAAGATTTTTGGTCAGTGGGGTGGATTTACCTATTCAATGGAACAATCAAACATCCACGATTCAATTTTGAGTTTGCATGGAAAGAAGTTACAAGCTGTGTAGTGCGCATGAATGGTGTGGTGCGCAACCTGTAATCCATCTGGGATTAGGATTACAGGTTGCGCACCGCAGAATCATCATCGTCAACAGCCTATTAATGTTCCCACTGCTGGGACACAGGCCTCCTCTCTTTTGAGAGGGAATGGGCTATAATCTACCACGCGGGCTCAATGCGGATTGGTAGATGTCACATGTCTTCGAATTTTTTGGTTCTAAGACATGCCGGTTTCCTTCACCGTTTTGAGAGAAGAGGTGTTGAAATAAATTACACAAAGTAATGTGCCTGCCTGGGTTCGAACCCACGACCTACTGTTCGTAAGTCGGGGCCGCCACCACTGGGTCACCGCTGCTCTCACCACAGAATACTTTTATTATAATACACACAACACTGTCTAGGGATATTTTGTATAAAGTTCTTAAACTCAAAAAATACTGGCCATTTTTTAATTCTTTTGAAGAAAGTTTATTTTGTAAACCTTTTTGAATGATTCTAAATTTGAATTTGAAAAAATTTATTAAAAACGAAATATTTTTTTACGCGGTATAATGGTAGCATAGTCCGAAGGTTTCATTTACCTAGGTAGGTAAATGGGGGTAAGCAGGTAAACTTGTAAGCAGGCGGGGTCCATTCTATTTTCATTTCATAATTTAATATTCAAATGAACCCCGCCTGCTTCCAAGTTTTGTTTAATTTAAAATGTGCTTGTTTTTTGCTTTTCCGTTTTTTCAGTCGGGTTTTTTAGTTTTATACCTACATTTTTTTATTTAACACTTTTTAGTCAGTTTTCATTAACTTCGTTATTACTATTATAAGACGGTAGATTTCGATTCGATTTTATATTCATTCCGTACACGTAAAAGAATCCGGTTATAAGTAAGAAATGCGATATTGTTTGTTCTAATAACTTTAAATCGTTATATATCCTAAACGGTTTTATAAAATGAAAAATGATAAAGGAAACCTAATATTCATTTTCAAATACCTATTCAACGATACCCCACTTGACATGGTGAGTCAATTTTTTTTTTTTTCATTTTGACAATATGGCGACTAGTTGTTACTATAGTGAGTATTGTTTATTGTAATGTTTTTAGTGACACTCGCGAGGTCAAGACGAATCGATTGACGTACGGATCATCAAAATCGGCCAAGGCGTTTGGCCTCTACAATGCCACATAGGAACAAACATACATACATACATAGACTGATAAACACATAACCCTTCTTTGCTTTGCGCAGTCGGGTAAAAATATATATATACCTAACTTATAAGAATAAATATATACTTATATATATACATAACATATATAAACTTTGAAAGATACACAAGAAAACTATAACAACTTAGTTCTGAGACGAAGCTGCCAACTTCTTGCGAATGTGCTCGCGAGCTTTCAGGGATTGTTTCCTGGACTTCTGAATATATCGATAGAAAATACAAATCCATAATAACAGCACATTTATTAAGTACCTACCTTATTTACGAGTGCGGTGCCATTCGTCTAACTAAATAATATAATGAGTTCCCAACGAGTCAAACCCAATCGTGTCACACTGTGACTCGGTCGGTGGGATTCTTGCCGGCCGCGAGGCCGAGCCTCGCAGCCTAAATGCCGCGCGGCATCTAATGGGGATGCGGCTTGACGTTTGTCAGTCTCTTGTTTATATTTTTCGGAGGAGCAATCAACACCTCTCTTCTGACTTCAGAGAGAGCCACTCTTGCGAGTTTGATATAAAACAGTAAGCAGCCAGTGATGATTCTGCATGTTTCAATATAGGTCCCTACTCAAAGCACTGCCTGCAGGCCCCTGCCTGCAGTGACACTGCCAATTGTATTGTATGTATTTAAGCAGGGCCGATATTTTAATTGTTCACCCTACCGCAAGGCCGCAGTGTCGTTCTGCTAGCCCAATGCACGATCTCCCCACTCCAAATACTGCAAGCTGTGCAGCATCTCTGAGATGGACTACTTACACAAATTATCGAAACTTTGTGGAGCAATACCTTCTTTGGCAGTAACTGCAAGCAGGCCCTGCAGGCAGTGCTTTGTGTACGCTCGGGCATGATGCATACAAGGAGTAAATTCGCCAGCATAGGTTGTGGATTTTCTTTTTGTGAATCGAGTCATGTTGTTTTTATTTTATTTTATGTGTTTGTTTTTTATTTTGATTCTTTTAGAAACCATTCAGATGTAGGAGCCCAGCGAAGTGGATGACGCTCCGTTGACCGGGACTCCCTCAACTTGGATGCAAGAGCGAGCGATTCAAATTATCAAGCCCTAGCCGGTGCACGGTGTACAGCACGAGTAGATAATGTCATTTGGTGAAATAAAAAAACAAACAAAAAAACTCGATTCACTTTGGCTGGGATCGAACTCACGTCACAAGATTGTAAAGCAGCGCTGTACCCTGTGGCTGTACCAGCTGGCTTGTTATAAACCGTGGCGAATATTTGTGAATAAGTATGCTACCTAATCGCAAACCAGTCTATTTTTCGTGCTTTCTATCACGATGTATAAAACCTCTTTTTTGATATTCTTTGGTTTTAATATTTTATATGTTTTTTTATCGTGCTTTTTGTTGTTTTCTGTCAGTGTATCCAATATAAAACTGTAAAGCCGCGTCCCCACTTACGTCCCCCGAAACGTTCCTGTTAGGCTCGCTGCTCGGCCTCATAGAACCGCGCGGCCTAAGTCGGGACGCCGGTAGTTGTTGCCTATTAGGCCGCGTGGATTTTGTGGGGTCGCAGCTTAAGATAATGCCACTCAGACGTGCTAAAAAGAAGTATGATCGTAAAAAGTACGCTTTTGAGGTCTGTGCTTTAGAGCAAATGTACCATTGGTTTTACTATTTTATGTTTTTTCGTGTTTCCCCTTTCACCTTCACCTTTTTGTTGTTGTCTGTCAGTGTCTCCAATAAAAGACTGTAAAGCCGCGTCCCCACTAAAGTCACCCGAAACGTTCCTGTTAGGGCGCGTCTCAGCCTCACGGAGCCGCGCGGCCTAATTGGAGATGCGGCCAAACGTTCCTGTTAGTCCACGCGGCTCATGCCTCGCTTACGTCCACACTCATGTCAACTCATGTGGCACGGCTGCCCGACTCTAGTGGGGACGCGGCTTAAGATAATGTCACTCAGACGTGATAAAAAGAATATGATCGTAAAAAGTATGCTTTTGAGGTCTGTGCTTCAGAGCAAATGTGCACACTCGGAAAGCATGCTTTTTAGGACAATACTACCTACTAACAAACAAGCATGCTTTTCTAGTAGCATGTGTTTTTCAGGCTTAAGATCTACATAGTCGCCACGGTTTATAACAAGCCAGCTGGGGGTACAGCGCTGCTTTACAATCTTGTGACGTGAGTTCGATCCCAGCCAAAGTGAATCGAGTTTTTTTGTTTGTTTTTTTTATTTCATGCATTAAAATTTGGTCCCAAAAGTCATACTTTAGGACAATAAACAAACCAAATATCGCACCCTTACTTACTTTTTCCATGCAATTTTCACAGAGTTTTTATTCGCCTTTTTTAAATTCCTGGTGAAAGTAAAATATAAATTATAATATAATATAAATATAAATATCGCTGAACATTACACACTTAAAATGGAACGTGTTATAACGGTCAATGGCTGATCGAGTCCCTATCAGTTTTTCAATCACGCAATCAATCGTCTTTCGGACAGCACTACCTAGCTCAATTACCTAGTATCCAAGTCCCAAAATTTCGAGCCGACCAGTCGGCCAACCAGTCGGGCGATGTCGCCGATTGGCGTGCTGTACATTCTCGGGTCGAACCAGCAAGGTACACCCCAGCAATTGGCGACATCGCGATGTCGCCAATTACAGTGTCGTACACTCCTGTGTTGTACATTCCAGTGTCGTGCACTGCTGGTATGTGCGTTGCTGTGACGTGCATTATAGGGACTCTAAGGTAACACGTACGGTTTATCATGCTCCGTCTAAAACCAACGGTACTTTTTTAAATCTTAAGAAAAAAAAAGCAAAGAAAGCAAATCAAAAAGTTTTTATGTCAGAAAAGTGGTCAATATTTTATGAATAAAATTAACTTTGGGAGATAAAATATAAAAAATAAACATTTAATTCTTTAATTTAATTCATTTTGACAGTAAATTACATCTGTAAGTAACAGAAACAAAAAAATATTAATTTACTTTATTAGTAATACCTGCTTTTGTACCGTTGCCTTAAAAAAAAAAGCACTGATGCCCGCGCATCGCTAATTTGTGAACAAATAAAAGATTTATTCGTTTAAGAAAGTCCGAGTTTTATTTATTTCCTCGCAAATGTGTTATATTAAAACGTCGTATGACATACGTGCGCTTTGATAATTACAGCCTCTGCTCTCTTGTAGCCCTCGCCTACGGCTCGAGCTAGCAATATCGCCTCGGCTGTAATTTTCAACTTACCGCACTTATATCATAATGTACTATTACTTTATTATGAAAAGAAAGTACAAAAACTGGAATCGCTGATGTGGGCAATAAAGACTGCTTCACGCGGGCGAAACCGCGGGCTTCAAATAAAAGTCTAACAAGCCAATACGACCACGAAGAAAACTAATTGCATGCAAATTTTGCAGGTTGAACAAACCTCAAGTTCAAACAAACCTGTTTGGCACAGTTCCATTCCAAGCCATGTTTAAGTAAACTATATTATCTGGACTTTAAATCGCGGTAGTCCTCGAATATCACCACAATTCCAGCAACAATAAAAACTATGTTGAACGTAGGCTCTTACGTTGAACAATTTTATTCCATTATGTACATGTTTTTTTTTTGCTTCCTTTACCAAACTCAATAGTGTCACCTCAGAAGATTATTTTTTGAAGAATATTAAATTAAAGTTGAGAGCAGTGGTGGCCCAGTGGTGGCGGCCCTGACTTACGAACGTGGTTTGGTAGTGGGTTCGAACCCAGGCAGGCGCATTACTTTGTGTAATTTATTTCATCACCACTGCTCTCAAAACGGTGAAGGAAAACATCGTGAGGAAACCGGCATATTTTATAACCAAAAATTCTAAGATATGCGACATCTACCAATCCGCACTGGGCCCGCGTGGTGGATTATAGCCCATCCCTCTCCTAGAGAGGAGGCCTGAGTCCCTGCAGTGGGAACATTATAGGCTGATGATGATGATTAAAGTAACAAATTAGCTAGACTGCCTCGTTGGTGTAGTTTTCGCAACTGCTGAGCACGAGGTCCAAATCTACATCCACATCATGGCTTAGGTGGCTCATGTTGCATTACTCTCCTTACGGACAATGGTATGAAAATAAAAACAACTGTCAAAGACTTTTTTTAAACTAGGAAACGGAACTCCCAAACTGCCAACGCTACTACGTGATTCCGACCATGTTACCTATTCGTTTTTCGGTGACAGAGCGAACGCGGCTGGCATATCATAGATTTTTCCTCGAAGATTACGTAGTTTCTAAAGGAAAATGCGATATTTATTACGCATTTGTTTTGATTTCCTAGAGATTCCATCCTCATTTGCGTCTTAATGAATAATACTTAGTACATACTGTTATTTAAAAACACGACTTTTTATGTTTTTAAGGATAAGTCATTTGGAAAGTGATAGGTACTTATGTTATAAATAAACTAGAGAGGTATTTTTTGTTTTTAAGTTTGTGTGTAGGAGGTAATCTTCGGAAGAAAATTAGATCTGTACGATCTAACTTTAAAAATTTTTTCACTGGTAGAAAGTTACATTGTTCGAGGCAATAAATATAATTTCCCTTTAAATAGTTACTTAGTTAGTATAATGTAGTAAATAGGCAAGTTTTTCTTTTAGGCAATAGTCAATTTAAGCTAAGAATGCGTGAAAAAAAGATATTTAATTTATGTAAATATAAATGAGTGTGATTGCTAAAAACAACTAAGTATTATTCGCCATCGTGTTTTAAAAACACATATTAATGCGAAATGACATCACTGTGTTTTTGTCTCAAGACATTTGTTAGAGTAGATGTATGCGAAAATTTTGCCAAACTCGTTTGAAAATAAACATTTGGAGATCGAGTGAACAAAATAAATTATACAAAACTGGTTTACCTGGCTTCTTCGTTAGATAATAGTGATTTGTGATTCTTACATTCAAAATGTTACAGCATTATTTTAGAAGTAAGTAGTATAGTTTAAGAACATAAAATTGGTTCATAAACGACGAAATTATTTGCGAACACACATACCTAATAAAACGAACGAAAAATGTTCATAGATTATAAAAAAAATGGTCATAAAATGAAAAGTACATAATGGGCCAAATCATGCTAAATTTTTATGGGACCAAATGGCAACTATTCCGCATCAAACTAAAAAAGAATCACGTAAATCGGATCTTATATTGAAGCGTAATCGGTGTACATACATAGAAAAAAAAACATACCAATCGAATTGAGAACCTCCTCCTTTTTGGGAAGTCGGTTAAAAAGTTTCAATCATTTATACCTACCTTAAATGCCAGTTATCGAAAACCTTTCAAAAATGTAAACAATCGGGGCTAGTTAACTAACCTATAAATACATTTTTGAAAGTTTGTGGCCACCTGGACGACTTGCAAAAATTCACGGGGAAGTCTTTTATATAAGCGACTCGTACCTATATACCAGGGAAGCTGGGACAAAAGGACTCAGGCGTAGATAGTTGGGTGGAAAATAGTGCTAGTTTTTAAGACTGACATTTACGGTAAAATGTAAACCACATACACTGCCTCACACAAATGCTGGTAAAAAACTTAAACGCCCACTATGACGTATGCACTTCGGCCAGACCCATTAATCATAGTCGACTCATACAGACAGACACAGTGACACAAGACCTTTAAGGAAATCAACTGTCATTTACGTCATTTATAAAACGTCAATCAATTAAGAAAAATCATCGTCATCTGTTTAGCCTTTTCCCTACTATGTTGGGGTCGACTCCAGTCTAACCTTAAGCAATACCAATATTTTACATGGAGGGACTGCCTGTCAAAGCTCTACAAACCAGAAAAAGTAAGAAGAAGAAATTTAGTAAAAATAAACGTTACATTTAAATTTTAAGTATTGCCTAGATGTTAATTTGCGTCTTTACACAGCATTCGCAATATCACAGAATAAATAACTTTTTTTACAAAAAATAAAACCGACTTCGACAAAAATAAAACACAAAAAAGTGAAAAATAAAAAAATCAGCTTCTGAAGTCGGTGACTTTTGTTTGTTTGATTTCATGTTTTTGCCACCGACTTCTGAAGCTGATTTTTTATTTTTCACTTTTTTGTGTTTTATTTTTGTCGAAGTCGGTTTTATTTTTTGTAAAAAAGTTTTTATTTTTCACTTTTTAGTGGTTCACATGTGCTTACCCCTTCACAACGTACCGGCGTGATGTTATGTTATGAACTGGTGTAAACAATAGACAGTCATGAGATTTCAGCAATCCCAGTCCATTTGCTATCATTAATTGAGGAGTTCCGTTGCCTATCTCCGAAGTTCTTCATCAGATCTTCACGTGGCGTGATATTATGTTGTGTGATGGCGTAAACAATGCTTAGATATGCTATAGCAACAATCGCGGTTAATCTGCTGTTATTTATTGAAGAGTTCCCCCGATTTCGACAAGATCCCATCATCAGATATTGAAATGGTGACAATGGGACCACACGGGAAGCACCAGCTTTCAAATGAAAAAAGGATCATGAAAATCAGTTCACCCAGTCGCAAGTTATGAGCTAACAAACATAAAAAAAAAAATTGATAACCTCCTCCTTTTTTTGAAGTCGGTTAAAAAAGTTAAGTTTGACTTTTACCTAATGCAAAACTGGTGATTATATTATTATGATAATGAATGGAACATAAAAAAATAAAAATAAATGAAATGCTACTGAGGTTGAGGTGCACATAATATATCACATACAGTGACACGCAATAATGAAATTTGTTTCGCAGTGCCCTAACATGGTGCATGTTTGATACTTTTATCTAATTTATTTCAATCCCTGTACAACATGTTTGCAATAAACTGATCTGATTTAGTACCTGGGTGAATTGCCCAAGCAAAAAAAATACACGGCAAACCTGAGAACGGTGGTGCAATGTGCTAATTTTTAATTTTATATATTTTTTCTCAACAGCGTAAGTACTTCTCTACCTTGACAAAAAAAAAAAATTGATTTCTACCCATTAATATACGAAAAAAAAAAATTACAAAGTGTTATTCTATCATCACAGTGGCCTGTCCTGAACCCAATTCCGCTCATAAAATACCTTCCCCTGCAAATACATTCGTAATATGGATTTAAATCAATTTTGTAATCATTAAATTAGGGTCGTTCGTCGTTTCGCACCACGAGCGGTTCGGACCGCGGTGTGAAACGCAGAAGAGCTTTTAAGAATGGGCTGTTTCGCACCACGGCGGTTCTTGGAGCGCTGAGCGGTGTGAATCGACCAATAGCTCTTAGGAATGGGGCGATTCGAACCACTATGTTTAGATTCGAGCTAATTTCAAAGTTTGTATGTACAGTCGAGTAGAAAAAACGGATCAATCCCACTAGTTCTACTGCACAGTCCTACGATTTGCCTACGATAGAACTAGTGGGAACTTTTTTTATTTTTTTTCCCACTAGTTCTACGCTAAAGGATGTTACAAAATCGTCAAACCAGCGGGACTCAAGTTTCTGATTCGTTCTATAACACAGATTAGGGTACAACTACGGCACGAACTACCAGGAGAATAGAAGTAGGCAGGAGGTATTGAAAATATATTTTTTTGGAGATTTAAAAAAAAAGATAGGTAGTAAAGTCCCACAAACTACCAGGAGAACAGAAGTAGGAAGGAGGTATTGGAATATTTAAATCAAATCTAAATTATTCCTTAATATAATATTATTTGCTTTTATAGTTTTTTCCTTTTTTTTATTTCCAAAATAAATGTTTTTAATACCTCCTGCCTACTTCTATTCTCCTGGTAGTTTGTGGGACTTTACTATCCCGGTTTCCTATATCCAACAAAAAAAAGTGCATGGTATTAGAAATAAATAATTTAGATTTGATTAAAAGATTCAAATACCTCCTTCCTACTTCTGTTCTCCTGGTAGTTTGTTGGACTTTACTTATACCTATCTTTTTTTTTTCATCTCCAAAATAAATGTTTTCAATACCTCCTGCCTACTTCTATTCTCCTGGTAGTTTGTGCTGTAGTTATTCCCTAAACTGTGTGATAGAACGAATGAGAAACTTGAGTCCCGCTGGTTTTACGAATTTGTAACACCATCGTAGAACTTATATCGCTGTTTTATTTTGTGCCTGACTGTACTTTACGCATTATTACTAAGAAAACTTTTTGTTTCATTCGCGGTTCGAATGCCCATTCAAATTCTCCTATGGTCGATTCCACAGAAGAGATAAAAGAGGTTAGAAAGGAAATAGTTCCAGATTTGTATTAGAACGCGTGTCGCCGCTTGTCTCCCACTCTCTGTAACCACTACATGCAAGAGGCTAATAAGTACGCGAATTACGCGCACAAATAAACCGCACTCACTTAGATCGCGAGCTTGCTACTGGTTGTCACACTAGCGCAAACACTGCGTTTGACGTACACTCACACATGCGATTATTTCTCATACATGTTACGGTGACCAAAAGGTCGATAATTTATATCGATAAAATTATTTTAGTTTTGTTACTTTAAGTTTTGCAATTTTTGCTTGTATTTCGGGACGGGACAGAAAGAAAGAAAATAAGATAGCAAAAATATTTATTGGTCTCTCACACATAAAAAATAGAAAAAAAGTAAACATAAAGATTTTTTTTAATATTGAAAAAAAACGTGTGGCACTCGGAGACTGCCGCGGTAAAGCTATTGCATAGCGTTTTTTATCAACTTATGCAATAATAGGTATAAATAATTAGGTATGAATAGTGTAATTACACACCAAAATAATTATTCATTCAAAAAATTTGAACAAAAATAACGATATTAAGAGTTTGATCTTCGAATTTCGCGCGATGTACATTATATAATCAAAACTAACCTTCATAGACTAAGCTAGTAAGAAACACTATGACAGAAAATTTATTTAAAAGAAAAAGTATTGACAGCCTGACGTAAGTGTCGTAACATTGAAAAATATGAAAATTTATTTTATTATAGATATTTTAAAGAAAACGAATCTTTTTAGACCGATTCGCAGAATAGTAATGCAAAAACCAATAAAACTTATGATAGATGCGTACTAATAATAAAATGAATGTATATAGAGTACTCACTCCTCACTCATTTTCTTTCACTATATTTTCGTGACTTTCTTCATTAATAACTCAGATCAAATAACAGCACTTTGTTTATTCATATTTAAAACACGTTGTACACAAATTATACGAGTAAGAATATTTTAGAAGGAGAAAGCAGAGAGACAAACAATCATTTAATTTGACAACCTCAGTTGACAACCTTGTTATTTTCCGTAACCATAGCAAACTTCTTGAATATGTGTGAATATTTTCGTTACGAAATTTCTGGATTCGCTCTCCGCGCTCAAGGCCCGCGATAGAAGCTATGCAATAGCTTAACAATACTTGAAATACAATTACGATGCAGATTTTATTATTGTCCCTGAAATAAGACGTATTTATTAAGTAGCATACGCTTACTATCTTTCAAATTTGAATTTTTTAGAATAAAATGCAATCTCACACTAATATATTTCTCTATTATAGCTTTAGTCAGGTCTGTAACATGGCTCGCAGTAGGATATAACCCAACCTGATGATTACTAATATTGTTAAATAATTCAGTTCCGACAAAGCTGCGCAAAATCTTCGTTGTCAACATCTGTTTATTAATTTTCCGTAAATTGTCGGTGTAAATTTTAATAACAGCTTCGGACGTTTTACAAATTAGTATTAGATCTTTTGAAGGATACAGGAGACCTCCTTTATCTTTTGCTACGATAAATTTATGATCTGAATTAATATCATTAGACAACAGTGCTCCAACACATATGTCACAATCAATTTTTTTAATTAAAGTGTGTGCGATGTAACCCGCGATGTGGCTAATAACTTGTTTACTAAAGTCAGAAACATTTTGAAAAAACAAATTTATGTCTTCATCATCGTTACTTTCGGGAACCTGAACATTGTCTTCGACTAAACCATTATTCGTCGATTTATTAATACGGTCTATAGGCGATGATGCGCAGTTGAGGATGGAAATATGTTCAAGAGCCATGCAATTCCCACTTTCGAGAGCTTTTAATTCAATATGCACTAGTAGTTTTTTATAAGCTGCTTTAAATTGGCGGGCCGTAGGGTTATTGTTGGCTCCGCCATGTGATCTTATATTCCCAAAGAGCATCTCGAGGTGGTCTTGGCTAATTTTGTACATCGGCATATATACAAGTACTTGAGTACGTATTATATGGTTATACAGATGTTTTACTGCTTCAGCGCAACCAATAAAGCCAATAAAACCTGTTTTTCGCGGGCTTTCGATTAAAAGTCTGTCTTCCTGACATTTTAATTGGGATAAGTAAACTACTGCCGTGTCTAGGAATCCTAAAAGCTGCATTGCATTAATTTCAGTAAGTGCTTTTTTAAATTTGTACTGAAACGAGCTTCGGGAATTGAATATGTCAAACATATTATTAATCATCCTCAAAAATTTCGATGTTGCTTTACTATTTTTAAATGCAGGTAGTTTTAGTTCATCGCAGCAAAAGTCTATGGCATCTGCAACACTAAGGCTGAACAGTTGTGTTGCGAGCTTTACTTTCATTTTTTGATTTTGGAATTGAATGTGGCGGTAACGTAGTTTGTTTGCTAAATGAAAATTTTCTCTTTCTTGAAGCTTATTTAGTTCCTCCAAAAATTTCCACTGAATCTTATTTCCATCTGAATCTATAAAAGTTCTATAGCATTGGAAAGAGTTCCGCAATAATTTTATCATATGAGATGGATCCAGCATTACCAAAATTGGATCTTTTGTAATGGGATGGTTAAAAGTAATTTTTCGGTCTTCTATAGAGCAACCCAAACATTTCACCATTGCTATATTTGCTGCGCATCCATCGAAAGTCAACGATATAATTCTTATACCAGTATCTTCAATTAGTTCCAAACATTGTAAAATTAAGTCCGCACGCTGACGTCCTGTTATACCATCCACAAGGAAATAACCAACGGGGACTTTGAAATTACAGTTCACGCTTGTCACCAAAAAGACCAGAGCCTCTTTAGCTTCTTCTACGTGATCTCCTTCTACGCCAGTGCCGATGTCAACGTGTCCTACTAATTTTTCACCGTCATATTCTATACGTCGGCGTATAGCCATTTCGTCAATAGTTAACCCTGCAATGATGGTATAGTTTGTAGTTTTAGCTTTCTGTTTCAACGCTTCCATGGACTCTTTAGTAAAGCCTGGATCTCCTCCGATTTTTTCATACCACTTTCTGAGGGTACGCCTTTCCGGCAGACAAGTGTCAAACGTTTTACGTACGTATTCGTAGGCCTTTGGTGAATAATAATGTAGTGTCAGCGCAAAGGTACGAAGCGCTGGGCTATATTTTTGTTTTAATTTTCCTCCAGACTTTTTAATTGCCATGCGTTGTGTCAGTTCTTGAACCTGTAAATAAAAAAAAAATAGTAGTAATGCTTTCTAATGTTGAAGAAAAGCAAGACAGTAGTACATATGGCACGAAAACGTATAAAAGTAAGGAGTTTGTTATACCTGTAAATTAATATTTTTTAGAATATTCGTATCTTCATCTTTCAAACAAAATTTTTCTTGAATATTCTTTAAAATGTCTTCTATTTTATTTATTTTTCTTTTTAATCTTCTATTCTGAGCTTGTATTCTTTTAATTTGTAATCTCTGCCTCTTAATTATATTTTCTTTTGTATTAATGATGCTATGCAGTTTTCTTTTTCGAGGTGTTGCATTTGAAGGTGACAATAACTGTTGCTGTAAACAAAAAACAAATGTTATTTTGTAATTGGTAGCTAGCACAGGGGAACGGGTATTGTGATTGTGACTGCAATGCAATGTGTGTTTAATGTAAAAAAAACTTCTTTACCTGTATGTTTCGTTTATTGATGGACTTATCTCTTCGTGGTGTTGTTGGATTTGATTTGCTTGCATTCACAATCTGCTGAAATTTAGAATATTAACTTCTGTTGTAAATAAAAGCCATGTGATTACTTTACACTAACAATCGCTTGCAATGATCTTTATCTTATGGCTAATTTATAAAGGGATCAGTACGGAAAAAAAATTCATTACATTGTTTTGACTTGTTTTTTCATCTACGCTAGATGTAGCCTGTGTTATATCACTGGTAGATGCAGCTTGTGTAATGTCGCTAGTAGATGCAGTTTGGGTTACGGTATCGTTGGTAGATGCAAGTGATGGCTGTAAAAACACAAAACTTGTTTTGTACTAATCAAAGAAAAATAATAATAATAATATAAACAAAAGATATCGATCTAGGTGACATTTTAAGGTAATAATTAGGTACAATACTCAAAAAACAGCAATGAAGTTTATATAAAACCAGCAGACGTCGTCCTGCCCGGACAGCAGCGCCACCTACCGGGTCCAATATTGTGTTTTCGAACCATCCAAGAACCAATTGAAATATCCCCAGAAAGTTTCATCCAAATCGGTCCAGCCGTTTAGGAGGAGTTCAATGACATACACACGTACAGTAGAATGATATGTTATATATTATATTATATATATATATAAATTAATTGCTGTTCGTTAGTCTCGCTAAAACTCGAGAACGGCTGAACCGATTTGGCTAATTTTAGTCTTGAAATATTCGTGGAAGTCCAGGGAAGGTTTAAACGGTGAGAAAGTGGTAGGTAGGTAGGTAGGGTAGTAGGTAGGTAGGGTAGTAGGTAAGTAGGTAGGGTAGTAGGTAGGTAGGTAGGTAGGTAGGTAGAGTAGTAAGTAGGTAGAGTAGGAAAAAGTGCATTGCAACGCATGCCGGGAATACCTAGTAAAGATATAAATTATATACTACTTACTGAAAAAGTCATAACGATATATTTGCACGGAGATGCACCTGATTTCAAGAATCTATTCCCTGACTTTTTTATAATGTAGTCATTTTCTGCAAAATGATGTGAACAAATGGTGCTACATTTAGTAGGTATCCATTCAATTCTACCGGTTGCCTCTATCCATAGTTTTCTTGTATCTGGATTTGTTGGAAACCTAAAAATAAAATTTAAAATGTATGTTTCGATTATAAATGGCTAACTTCAAAACAAATTTTAGACGAAAAGCAATCAATATTTAATTTATTAATAACCCACAATAAACAATAATTATTAATAGTATAGGATAAACAAAAGTTATTTTAATCATAACATAATAATCATTTGAATACTTTACACATACTAGATATCGACATTGTTTACAACTTGGTACAACACTATCGAAACGCAAAGATTAGGCAGAATTTAAGCTTTGACTCGTCGCACGCGACGTTCGCATTGCACGAAATGCATTGCGCAATCGCCAACGTAGTACAAGATGGTACCCACGGATTGTAAGCAATGTACATAATTTTGTTTCTGCTTGCGACTGTGTCATTTTGTCTGCGAACTACATAATACTATTGTAATAATTACAAATATTACTTGTATTTTAAGGTTTTTAGACTTACCGATGAAAGGAAATCCCTTCTCGAGCCACACTGCACACCTGGCTTCTTTTTCGACACGTAATAATCGCGCAACACGGCATAATTCTTTTTTTTTCGCGGAGCTCCGTTCGCTGTCACAATATGAGCGCGATTGTTGGTCAGTAAATCAAATTTTGTCGACATTATGATCGTCTGATCATAGACGCGGCGCGCGTGCCCCGCCCACATGGCCTTTCTAACCTATTTTATCTCTTCTGTGGTCGATTCACACCGCGGTCCGAAACAGCCCATTCTTCAGAGCTCTTCTGCGTTTCACACCGCGGTCCGAACCGCTCGTGGTGCGAAACGACGAACGACCCTTAAATTATAATACATTCGATCAAATAAAACTATTTTTGTTTGTTTATCTTCTTTCTCATGGATTTGACAGGCAGTTAACTTTTGTCTGGAAAAAAGTTATCATTTCAGAGGATAGTAAGTTTTAGTAGAATAGCCATGTCAACATTGCGTTGTTACGCCCCCCTCACCTTTCCTCACTTCGGATCAGTCCGGCTCAAGCTCTCGGCGCGAACGCACCGGTCCCAACGTCTTGCGGTTTCCCGCCAAAAAAGTAAGTTTATCATTTCAGTGATATGAGGACAAAAATAATTTCATTTCGGTGGCTGTTATAACTCGTGTTAGATTAGTATGCACAGTATATCATTTCGGTGGTAATTTTTATCATTTCGGTAGACAATTTTCATTTCAGTGGACTCTTAAAAATTCATCCTTAAATATATATGTAACTTTTGATGATATTTGATGTCCACTCACGCACAATGTTATAAAATAGGCTAAAGTTTTATTTGTCATTAAAAATATGTAGATAGCATTGAAATAAAAAAAAATCCACCGAAATGACACATAAAAATCTCTTGTTGAAATTCACCCACCTATAGTGCACACGTGAAGTGTTAGTAATAGTAATGTCATGTAGTTTTAGCTTTTTAGGGTTCTATTTACTCGGGTTTTTCGAAAGAGATAGCGCAGCCTCGACACAAAGGGCTAAGAAGGAACATGGTTGGTTTTTTAGTCAGTAGAAGTCTGACACTCCCATCCGCTCTGCAAAGAGCGGGAGGAGTCATTTGATGATTTCCCACCCTTTCAAAAAAAGGGATTCTATTTACTTACACAAATTATATTGTGATGTGTATAGTGTTAGTCTGTAAGGTAATTTATGGGCCAAAGTTGCCTGACAATAAATAAATGTTATATATATCAATTATCCGTATGTATAATTAATGTCAAATGCACATCGCAACAGTAACATAAAATGAAATAAATGGCGGAAACTTGTTACTGTAATCTGTCACTAGTTATGCATAATTATGGGTATGACGATGTTTTAAACGTTTTGATTCAACGTGACTTCTATATGGTATGATATCTAAGGTCTAGTACCATATATTTTGACAAAGGTGTAGAGCTTGTCCCGTCGGGGCTGCTGGTTGTTCGAAAGAGATACCGTGGTCTCGACACAAAGGGCTAAGAAGGAACTTAGGTGGTTTTTAGTCAGTAGAAGTATGACACTCCCTACCGCTCTGCCTAGAGCGGGCAGGAGGAGTCATTTAATGATTTCCCACACTCCAAAAAAATAACAATGTAGAGCTTGTGGAGTTAGGGCGTGTAGAGTTAGAAGCTTGACTCTACATGCGATCTGATTACTTTTTGATAAAGCTAAAAGCTCGTCTTGGCAACATTTAACTTGAAAATGTTTTAAATGGTGTGGTTATGGTTTTCTTTAAGGAATTTCTCAGTAGCAGCCAAGGAGCCTGGACTTTTGCCCCTGTCGATGACAATAGACACATCCCGTATTACATGGGACGTAATCATTACTGGCGAAATGTGGGTGTACTAATACATAGTCCTAAGAAGAAGTGTCTTATAAATGTGGGTGTACTAGTACATAGTCCATAGAAGAAGAAGTGTCTTATAAATGTGGGTGTACTAATACATAGTCCATATAGAAGAAGAAGTGTCTTATAAATGTGGGTGTACTAATATATAGTAAATACAAGAAGAAGTGTCTTATAAATGTGGGTGTACTAATACATAGTCCATATAGAAGAAGAAGTGTCTTATAAATGTGGGTGTACTAATACATAGTCCATAGAAGAAAAAGTGTCTTATAAATGTGGGTGTACTAGTACATAGTCCATAGAAGAAGAAGTGTCTTATAAATGTGGATGTACTAATACATAGTCCATAGAAGAAGAAGTGTCTTATAAATGTGGGTGTACTAATACATAGTCCATAGAAGAAGAAGTGTCTTATAAATGTGGGTGTACTAGTACATAGTCCATAGAAGAAGAAGTGTCTTATAAATGTGGGTGTACTAATACATAGTCCATAGAAGAAGAAGTGTCTTATAAATGTGGGTGTACTAATACATAGTCCACAGAAGAAGAAGTGTCTTATAAATGTGGGTGTACTAATACATAGTCCATAGAAGAAGAAGTGTCTTATAAATGTGGGTGTACTAGTACATAGTCCATAGAAGAAGAAGTGTCTTATAAATGTGGATGTACTAATACATAGTCCATAGAAGAAGAAGTGTCCTATAAATGTGGGTGTACTAATACATAGTCCACAGAAGAAGAAGAAGTGTCTTATAAATGTGGATGTACTAATACATAGTCCATAGAAGAAGAAGTGTCTTATAAATATTCAACTTTTACACATTTGTTTTAACCTGAGGTGTCAATCAACCGGATAAATATATTAGGTACACCTCAGCCTTAACAATTAGGGATACAGGTGCGGAGTAATGTGTGTTGTTTTCCTTAGCCTATTTTGTCAAACTGCTGGACAAAAGTCTTCCCCATAGCCTTCCACTCTTCTCTGTGTGCGGTATTCTCCGTCCAATTTGTCCAAACGCTTCTATGTCGTCACGCCAATGCTAAATATAAACGAGAAATAATTAAACGAGCCTCAGTTTTTTTATTTGGCCACAGGATCAAACTTCTAATTTTATAACTAAGCCACGGGAAAATGATATAGCCTCTAATATACTAATTCGTCTTCTTTACAACGCCCACTAAATATTCTATAGAAAGCATCAAGTGACGATCAACATTTATATTAACTTGTCCTTGTTATTTATACATAGGCACCTAATTTACTAACTCAGCCACGGAATTTATATCTCACCACCATTTTACATTTTACAGCTTCAACACAAGGCTCTCAAAAAAATATAAATGAAGCGACCGTAGTCAACATCATTTATTATAACTTCGCATGTAAAATAATACATCACATTCTTTTATCGTGAAAATAGCAACAGAAAGATTTGGCGCGAGCGCGCGAGACGACAGCGACCGGCCATTTGCACCAATCAGAGAGCGCCATGAAACGTCAACTTTTGATACACTTTAGATTATTATATTTACGTTAAAAATACCTATTAGTTACAGAAATGTTTTTACCATTGTCTAATTGACTAGTCACAGGCAGATTGTATGATTCGTTATTGTAAACTGATGGAAATAGGTTAGGTTAGGTTAAAACTGTGACCAAACGCGCGCGAGCCGAGCGAGCGAAGCGAGCGGTGCCGCGGCAGCGGCCGGCGAGCGCTTCTTCCGAGTTGCTTGCAGAAATGTTTTCACAATTTATTGTCTAGTTTTCCGATAAAAATGAAGTTCTGAAGCGATTCTGTCGATAACTTTTGTAGCACAACATGTAAATAAAATCGATCTTTAGGACATTCGATACTCTGAACTTCAATATTTAGGTCATTAAGTACTCTGAACTTCTATATTTAAGCCTTTCGATGACACGACAGGAGTTTATACATACTATTAGTGGCTTTATTATAATATTTGATGACAATTTTAATTAAATTTTGATGCTCAGTTAATGTGGCATGAGTTATAATTTAAACGTACTGAGTTAATAAATTAGAAGCTAATTGAATATTTTTTTGATGCCATATATTAATATTTTAGAAGTTTACTGTTTGAATCCATGTTACAAATTTAGATGCTAAAAAATAATCACGATGCTGAGTTGTATTTAGAGTGGCTTTAAAAAAGATAACTTGTGGCTAAGATAGTATTATTTAGATGCTCATTAATTGTGGCTGACTTAGTAATTTAGAAGGCAAGTTAGATTTTTAGATGCAAATAATGCTATTAAAAAGAAGCCGGTTTAATTAGCACCCAATATAAACTACTAAATGATTCTAACTAAAATTGGGACCTATCGAATGGACCTTAAATCAGTGGTTAGGACCAAATTAGTTTATATTTTTGTACAGATAATAATAATCATCGAATCGATCGATTACCAATCCGATTGATAGCCACGATAAGGCTGTATAGGAAGGTATAGATATGCTAGGACAGGGATGGCGAACCAATGGCACGTTGCAGAATATTTTAGGCACGCCACCGAATTTTATCCATATTTTCAACTATGCCTACGAGTAATTATTTTCAGAGATTTAGAATTATTATAAGATTCGATTAGAAATCGTTTGGTAGAGGAGTCCATTTCAAGAAGCAATCTTACTTTAATTTGAATTACACGTAGAATTTAAATATTTATTACGACATAGGTCAAGTTTTTTTCTTTTTGGTAGCAAAGAAAGAGTTTTTGTTGAAAATATTTAGTTTAATTTATCTGCCAATAAAGACCAAGCAATATTATTTGACGGCACGTGTAATGTCTCAATAAACTTTCTTCAGAAAAAATGGCACGTTGATGACCATAAAGGTTCGCCATCCCTGTGCTAGGAAGTACAATTTTTCATCCTTGCTAGTGGCTAGTAGGTACAACACGAATAAAAACAACACTTTAATCAAAGAATGTGAACCTCGATAACATCATTAATTTGTTGTAAATCGTCTTTTATTTCTTGGAAAAACGAGTAAGAACTAGTTGGTTATCTTATTGTTGTTTTGGAATCAGTTTTGCGTCGCTGCTAATCTAGCGCTTTTTTATTCATATAATAATATAATTATTTAGGCAGTGAATAAATTGTTCAGTTTATTTATTTACACCTTTCCGAAACTACGAGTCTGCAAGGTGTCTTTGATAATAATTTGAAGACACTGAATGAAGAATCTAAATTAAAAATAGCACTTGCCAATGATAGTGTATCAAGACGTACACAGGTCTTAAATTTTAATATCGAACCATAGACAACATTGGAACTCAAAACGCGCCGCCATTTTTTTCTCAATACATTTCACAAGTTTTTCCCAATAATGCCCCCTAATTTTCCGCTTTAAAACGAAATTCTGTGCATAAGACGTAAAAAAGACATCACCACAAAACTACTGTGGAAATTAGGAAATAACGGAAACTTGTGTTATGTTCCGAAGCCACTTCCGTTTGATCTATTTACCAACAAAGGATTGTATGTTTCTTATTGTTATTTCTTTTTTGTGTAAATACGTGATCATAATACGGCCAGTTGCAAATAGCCGCATAGGTCTCGATAAAACGTATCGATACAACTTTAGAAATCATACCGTTTTCATTATGCGGAAACGTGCCCTAGGTAGAACCAAAAATTCAACCCTCGTTGGGCCTATTAGCCTACCTACCGGTTATGTGAAAGTCGCAGCTGATAGACTGACCCGTTTTTGAGCGCAAGTTCTCGCACGTGGTAGTCGGAAGGTATTCCATTAGAAAATATTAGTAACCGGGAAAAAATATAAGACTAACCCAGACTAACCAAACTACACGGAACGGTTACGATGAAGGAAAACATCGTGAGGAAACTGGCATGTCTTAGACCCAAAAAATTCGAAGACATTGTGACTTGTGACATCTGCCAATCCGCACTGGGTCCGCGTGGTAGATTATAGCCAATGAGGCCAAATTATAGCCCATCCCTCTCCTAGAGAGGAGGCCTGAGTCCCTGCAGTGGGAAAGTGGGAACATTATAGGCTGATGATGATGATTGAAGGAATTTATAGTGTGGTTGTGGTAAATAAACGTACTTTATTTATTAAAATAGTTTATTGGAAAACGGTTACAAATTCTAGAGTCAGATTGACAGCTATAACTACATTTGTTTGCGTTCCATATTCAAACAATGATGACCCAAACTAGGCCGTGGTTTATCTGTGTAGCCGTTTAGCCGACAGTAAAGTCTAAAGTCGTTTTAAGTGCGACAGTAAAGTCTAACATAGATAGATACTTTACTGTCGCACTTATAATATTAATTTAAAGTATTCTATCGCTATCCTTCAACTTGTCCATAGATCATAGTTACACAAACAGTCCTTTCATCACCACATGTCCATGAACCAGAGTCCTGCTGCCACAGTGTCTATGTCAAGGTCAGCGCGCACAGAGGCGCAGGCGCATAGCATACATTGTAATAGGTGACGTCACAAAACGCCGTGTGCATTGCGTGTCATTTTCAAGTAGGTATTGCGCGGTATGCCAGGTAGGTATGTGATACGCACGAGTGTATTGTTTTGACGAGGTATGACATAGGCAAATACTGGTATTCAGCTGCATCCGGTTAGACTGGAAGTCGACCAATACCTCCTTTATTTAAGTCGGTTAAGGAGATTTACCTTCATCATCAACCTAATAGCCTGAAAGAATACTGTATGCATTATTTTGAAGAAATTTTCTTTCAACTTGAGGAGTTGTACCTTCCACCATCAGCGCATCGACATGAGATTATGATTATCAGACGCAAACACTTGAACAGCTTCAGAAAATATATGGAAAACGTAAATAGTACTTCGTACCTATAAAATTTGAGGGTTGCCCACGATTTCTCAGGGATCCCATCATCAGACCCTGACTTGGTGACAATGGGACCACCTCGGAAGTATACATTTCGAACAAAAAAAATATTTTTGAAAATCGGTCCATAATTGACGGAGATTGCGAGGACATACATAAAAAATACTTACACACGAATTGGGAACCTCTACCTTTTTGGAAGTCGGTTAAAAGCGGCCGCCCTAGGTTTATAAATGAACGATCAAATTGTCATTATAATGTCTACTACTCTACAATTATAATGCGCCAATAAACCTAAAGAGCTTTTCAAGTTTATGACTGAATCATAAATAAATACTTGACCAGTAAATACAATCATGTCGGCTAATAAACCCGCCATTTGATTTCTGATCCAGAGCAGAGTTGATCAAACAATATCGATGTGTTTGTAAAGCTAAGTTTACTAACGATATTGCACTAGTAGCTGTTAGGATGTAGCTATGAAGGTATGTGTGTGTGTGTGTGCAAGGCTTCTATTTGCTTTCAAAACAGCTTAGTTTGTCATTATAGTGCCAACTACACTATGTGTATTTATTATCGAATGATGATGGAGGAGAAATAGAGTCGAGGAAGACAAAAAAATGTATAACTGTATTATCAGTTATGTTCATGAGAACCTAACTGTGTCTCTGGATGCTTTTAGATGCTTTATTTTTGAAGTTGCTATATTACATGGGTCCTAATTATTACTAAGGAATGTCAAACAAAGTAGGTAATTTTTACCAGTTACCAAAATGCAAAAGTCGGACTCACTTAAATTACCGCATTACTATTAATATTAGAATGTTTGAACTGCTGTAACTTTTTTATATTTGATTAAAAACCGACATAGGTACTCATCGATCGATCAAATCTTCCTTTTGATGTAGATTAGAAAGTGCTACAGCTACAGTGCTGGGGCCTATTTTGGCCCAACTTTTGTACCTTTTTAGTGAAAACGTGACTTCAGTTTCCACATAAATGAGAAGGATGAGGTTGGCGTCATAATTAGTTCTAGAATATTTTATACGTACATACAAGTGACAAATAAGGGAAATGAAGATATTACAGTACTTACAAGTCATGGACAATTACATTGAAAACTGACTGACGTATAGACGTTGGTTTTCCGTGGGCAAGTCAAAGTCACCGACTTCAGAAACTGATTTTTCTTCTAAAGTTTATTTTTCACTTTTTCGTGTTTTTTTTTTAAGTCGGTTTTATTTTTTGTTAAAAAGTTTTTATTTTTCACTTTTTAGTGGTTTAAAGTATTGATGAGTAGAAGTATAAATGGACTTTAAACTACGTAACGTTGATGCAGTGTACACGGATTTTCAGAAGGCTTTCGACAAGGTGGACCATAAATTGCTTCTGGATAAAATTGCCTTCAACGGCATCAGAGGTAGTTTGCTTAGGTGGTTTGCGTCTTATATATTTAACAGAACTCAAAAAGTTGTTATAAACGGTTACGAGTCAGAATACGTTGCCGTGGAATCTGGTGTTCCCCAGGGATCCGTGTTGGGCCCACTCCTCTTCATTCTATTTAATCATCATCATCATCAACAGCCTATTAATGTTCCCACTGCTGGGACACAGGCCTCCTCTCTTTGAGAGGGAATTCTATTTAATAATGATATTAAATCCTGTTTTATTAACTCAGCCTTCCTAATGTACGCCGATGATATGAAAATATATAAATCTTGTTCGAATATTCATGATTGCCTACTACTTCAAGAGGATCTCCATAGACTGTCTCAATATTGCCTAGATAACAAGTTACAACTCAGTTTACCTAAATGTAATTCTATATCATTTACCAAAAATAAAGCTATAATTCATTTCACGTATACCCTGCATGGCATTGCTTTGACAAAAGTTGAGTCCACACGAGACCTTGGAATATTGCTGGATTCCAAATTACACTTTGATGGTCATATTGATAATGTTGTTAGCAAGGCCTTTCGGATGTATGGTTTCGTCATGAGATCGTCTAAAGACTTAAAAAAAAAATCTACTTTCATATTTTTATACAAGACCCTGATTCGCTCCCAGTTAGAATATGCTGTTCCTATTTGGAGTCCTTTCTACGACAAATACTCACATAGACTTGAAATGGTTCAGAAAAAATTCCTACGTAACGTGCAGTATAAATTTTATCACTCGAGAATTTCTTATTTAGAACTACTCAAACAGCACACTCTGTTAAGTTTAGAGTCCAGACGTACGCTCCTTATGGCCATGATGCTGCATGGCATTTGTAATAATAAGTTTGATTGTAATGTACTTACCTACCTAATTATGTTATACGGCGGGAGGTGCGCGTTCCTCGTCTGTTACACACTGTGAAGTGCAAAACAAACGCCGGTGAGCGGGCACCTCTCCGTCGCCTTGTAGTAACTTATAACACACACTAATTTACCGATTTAGATATATTTGCAGGAGAAAATGCTTACCGACAACCTATCATAAATTGCTTTTCTTTTTTCTTTAAATTCACAAATTAATATGTGACCGTCCGTCCTTTCCTCTTTAAGATATTTTTATTTGAATCCGTGGACAATTTATAGTGTGGGTTATACGTTTGTTAAATGAATGTAATAAGCTCCGATATTCAAATTGTAACGTGTAACTGTTTTATGTCCCTAAATAAATAAAATAAAAATAAAGTAACGTAAACACAGAACTAACACAAATAATTGCTAACTATTACTACGACGAATGACGACCCACGTTTAATAATCTTCTATCTATCACTAGTATAAAACAAAGCCCTCTGCCGCGTCTATCTGTCTTATCTGTCTGTCTGTTCGCGATAAACCCAAAGACTACTGCACCGATTTTCATGCTGTTTTCACGAATGGATAGAGTGGTTCTTGAGCAAAGTTTTAGTATATAATTACCGCGCGGGCGAAGCCGTAGGCAACAGCTAGTAATCTATAAATCCAGTACCAGGTAGGTAGTACAGTCGAACAAGCTAATAAGTATACAGCTAGCTAACTTGTATTTACTCTTAAGCTTATACAGATACAGTTGGAGACTGATGTCATTAGGGCGTTTGACATCATTGGCTTAATCCGAAACACTTGATAAAACAAAATTACAATCAATATTTTCAGTTTTACAGAATTATAAAGATCTCTACCCTGTATTCTTATTAGCTTGTTCGACTGTACTAGGTACCTTATTGTATCTAAATACGTACTTACTTCATAAATCAGATAGATAGATTCATATGATATAGTAGTGAGGACAAAATTAAAATGTCAGATCACGCAAGACCTATTACAATCTAACACTGCACACCAACTGAAACAGAATACTAAGCATGTGGGATACCTACCTAGTACTCGTATGTACCCCATAAGGTAGGTCGTGGGTGGGTCATATAAAGAGAATGCTCACGACAGAAAAAAAACACCATCACCATTTACTTGGATAAGAGTGTTGAAAGACAATGGCCAAAAAAACTGGCCAAGAAGAGCAAGTTGGACTTGCACATGAAGGGTTCCGTACCATGACTTCTTATAGGTTTTCCTGCCGGCTTAGCATGACCACCGAAGAAACGAGTTTTGTCGACGGAAGAATCGACAAAATGACAGATTGTAGCAAGGTTTCATGTCAAATTGTATGGAAAAATCTTTGTCTATTCTTGGTAGAATAGAGATAGAATCGCCATGCTACGGGGGCTGTAATCTTTAAGTGTTCAACTATTTCCTGTATTTTTTTTTTTCAGAATTTTAGGCTCAGTAGATAAGGGGGAATGGTCGGACAGACAGACACACGAGTGATCCTATAAGGGTTCCGTTTTTTCCTTTTAAGGTACGGAATATCGGTTTACGGACGATAGTTTAACGTGACAACGTCATGACAAAACATTGATGGGCTGCCATTAAATGAACTAGTTTTGTAATGTTCAGCTCCCGACGGACATTCTTGGGTTTTTTTAAGGTGGGTGTTTTATGTTATTTTATCCTTTTTTCAATTATTTTTTAGCAGTCGTGGGTTTTTTCAAAATTTTTAATTTTGCTTTTTATTTTAAACTTTTTTCAAACTTTATAAGTACTTTTATTTTTATTTTTTTATCTAAGAACATGCGCCAATCAAACCTAAACCCATAACTGAAAACTGAATCAAAATAGGACTTGTAGTTTTGGAGCAAAACTGGCAACTTTGATTTGCACAAAAAATGTTTGCTGTAGCGCCCCCTGGTGAGTTGTCACCGTAACACCTATCTAAGAACATGCACCAATCAAACCCGAACCCATAACTGAAAACTGCATCAAAATCGGACTAGTAGTTTTGGAGAAAAATGGCAACATGTATTTGCACAAACACACAAACAAACAAACACACAAACAAACAAACAAACAAACAACCTCTCACGCCAAACGCATATAGGTACCGTCTCCGTTCCGTCGTGGGTAAAAATAATAATAATATTCCACAGTCATCCTTTTTCGTGCATCGATTTATTAGTCGTTAGTAACGTTACGTCAAAAATAAAAAGACAATTAGAAAAAGTCTTAAAATAATCATTATTCTTGATATTTACCACCCGCCACCACCCCTTCGCAAACACTTAAGACGATTATTAAAATTTTCCTCACTTATGTAATCATCTTTAAAGCAATTACTTAAAACGTTTACATAGTGTTGCTTTATGTACTTATCATATTTATAAGTATGTTAGTATAAATATGTAGATACACTAATTTACATGATCACCTGTATACCGGTAGTTTTCCGCTTGTTATTTACTTTTATGTTTATGTTAAACTCTATTGTTGTGTCTATGGCCTAGGTCTCTATGAATGAGATTCTATTCTATTCAGTTGGTCTGAAAATGTTAATACAATGTGTACTTATATAAA
This sequence comes from Diarsia mendica, assembly GCA_949316265.1. Lineage (NCBI taxonomy): Eukaryota > Metazoa > Arthropoda > Insecta > Lepidoptera > Noctuidae > Diarsia > Diarsia mendica. The sequence continues at coordinate 20,462,582 of OX438904.1, read as the reverse complement.
ATACTTGCCTTAATGTACCTATATTTGACTGCAAGTACATTACAGCACCTACGAACAAGGAGATATGAGTAATACTATAGAAAATATTTATTTTTCAGGCTTTTACGTCTTCTTGTTATACTTTGTAAATGGATTAAAACCTTTTCCCACCAGGAATTATTCAATAGCAGCCTGAATCATGGATGTGTCCGGTTGACTACAATAGGTTCTTTCGACACCATCATTACTACGGACCTAAATATAAAATTAGCGACCTGTCTATGTACTATAAATTTAATAGTGGCACAAAGATTTTGGCTGAGATGTACGGGAGTACATCTCAGCCAAAATCTTTCGAGGGTTGTAGGCGTGATATTATTTGTGTGTACCATAATTTAATACTTGACAAACGCAAATGATCATCAGAACACAGATCTTATTTAACCAAACTTACTGTTTTTCATGCAACAAATTTTACACGACCACAGTAATTTACCAAAACAGTTTCCAAATATAGCTTAAACATTTAACCTATTTAGGAAATCATCTATTACATATAAAGAGGTGCCTAACTACGTTTTGTATATGTTTTTCCAATTACGACGTTTAACAATAACTAGAGTTTTGTTAACATAACAGTGTGAACGCTGTGAACGATGACATTTTCTGCCATCGTTCACAACGGTCTAACTCAAATAAACGGAAAATTATCGCTGAAATAATTCACTTTTGTCGACCAACGTACCTTATCGTGCGATTATGGGCCGACAAAAATTTTGTGACAATTGAATTAGATTTATTATTGTGTTCAAAGGATGTGTTTTGATTATTTTACGTTGTGTCCAGAAGTGCAAAAAAACTGGCCAAGTGCAAGTCGGACTCGCACATTAAGGGTTCCGTACCAAAACGGTATGCTATAATTTATACAATTTCTTCTACTGGCCAATGAAACTTGACCTCTGGATTGTATAGGCGCTCATACGATTCAGGGACCAAATTATATTGGTTAACTGCTGTTTCCATATGTTGTTTCCATTCAAGTTCAAAATGATTTTCCTAGAAAGTCCTTATAAAGTTCTACTTTTCAGATTTTTTTCATATTTTCTAAACTTATGGTTCAAAAGTTAGAGGGGGGGGGACACATTGTTTTTTACTTTTGGAGCGATTATTTCCGAAATTATTGACATTATCAAAAAATGTTTTTAGTAAACCCCTATTCATTTTTAAATACCTTTCCAACAATATATCACACGTTAGGGTTGAAATTAAAAAAAAAATCACTTCCCACTTTACATATAGGGGGGCTACCCTAATAAAACATTTTTTTCCAATTTTTATTTTACCACTTTGTCGGCGTGATTGATACACATATTGGTACCAAATTTCAGCTTTCTAGTGCTAACGGTCACAGAGATTAAGCGAGGACGGACAGACGGACAGACGGACAGACGGCCAGACGGACAGACAGACATGGCGAAACTATAAGGGTTCCTAGTTGACTACGGAACCCTAAAAAGAATCATGCTCGAGATGGTTATTTCAATTGTCTACATGAATTATGTGATAGTTATTAACTAAACTGTGCCTAAATAAAATAAAAAAATAGTTAAACCGAGACTTGCACACATTCGAAAACCTAACCCGATTTCGAATATAAGCGAACGAAAAAGCGTTCAAAGATAAAATGAACAAAATGTTTACAAGAATTAGCAATGTTCCTAGAAAAATGAGTAAATACTACACAATGCTATTAAAATTAATTAAAGGGGACAGTAATTGTAGATCATTAAAATCATCACTTCTCACCGTTTTTACTATACCTAGCAATGTTATGGATAATAATATATTGTATTGTTTAAACAGTTCCATAAATAACATTACCCCTGTGCATAAAGGGGTAAAAACTAAAAAAAAATTAAATCAAAAAAATCCAAAAGTGAAAAATAACTCTAGTTTCTTACTAGAGATATTTTTCACTTTTGGATTTTTTTCTTAGTCGATTTTATTATTTGCAAAAAGAGGTATAGTTTATTCGATTAGTTTTCTTTAGATTGCTCTTGAAACTAATTTAGCTCATCCTATTTACAAGTTTAACGATCAGCTGTTAGCTCAAAGCAATTTCTAGGAGTAATGGGTTTCCAGCAGGTACGAGTAATTGAAGGCGGGTTTTCTAATTATATTTTACATTGCCGATCTTATCAGATTAGCAGACAGAAAATTGAGTTAAGAATAGAGGAATGTCGCTAAGACTATTGCATTTATGGGGTTCTAGTTGCAATAGGGGATCGGACTGGGTCAAAATAATATGATTCTGTTTAGTCCGTAATTTAGATTATCGAAAAATATTGAATACGTGTTTTTTGTTTTATCAAATCAATCAAAAATGACGAAGATAAAACGCGTCAAAGATCTTGGAGTGGGGCTTGAAACGTCACTTGTGTCGTCAAAATGTACTATCATTATGACGTCACACGAGTTTTCGAAGCACTGTATCGTCTTCATTTTAAGTTTACGTGAAAAAAGAAAAAATACGTGTCCAATAATTTTTGGAAATCTATCTGACGGACTAATTAGTTTGTTTTTGTCCGATCCCCTATTGTATAATATATATTATCTAATGGGTTTAAAAATGTCCTAAATTAAACCAAAAGACACTTATCACCCCAAAAAAGTAGTTTCCTAGCAATATTTTTTGCGTAATTTGACGTAGGTGGTACAGAATGCTTGGTTAGAGGCTACGGGAAGAACGCGTTTACGTTCAACTTTAGCTCTCAAATACTTGGCAGAGGTGAGAGGTTGCAAGTATCTTGGATATCAGCATTATCAGCCAAAACAGCTTCGAACAACAAGAGAGCTTTTTTAAACCTCACAGCTGCAACGACTTGTTGCTATTCCAAGTTTTTACTACTGGGCAACGGAACCCTAAAAATAGTGTTCATAAGTGTAGTGTATCAATAAATACCGACACGCCTTACTGGTGGGGCGGGCAGTGGTGGGGTGCGGTAGAGTGAGTCGTTGACTCGTTGCACGGACCGCACACTCTCTACTGGTCGGCCGGGCGAGTAAGTCGTGCGCGTTCAAACCAAACTGTGTTGTTTTACTAAATTCCCTACGTACCTAACAACCTAATAGTGACCTGTACAATAAGAAATTAAATTTTCAGTAACATAATACTGGTACCTTCAATCATCATCATCAGCCTATAATGTTCCCACTGCAGGGACTCAGGCCTCCTCTCTAAGAGAAGGATGGGCTATAATCTACCACGCGGGCCCGGGTGCGGATTGGTAGATGTCACATGTCTTCGAATATTTTGGTTCTAAGACATGCCGGTTTCCTCACGATGTTTTCCTTCACCGTTTTGAGAGCAGTGGTGATGAATTAATAAATTACACAAAGTAATGCGCCTGACGGAGTTCGAACCCACGACTCACTGTTCGTAAGTCGGGGCCGCCACCACTGGGCCACCACTGCTCTATGCTCTACTGGTACCTTATCTAGAAACAAATGAAAACCTTAGTAACTGTCTGTTACACAAACATGGCTAAAACAAAGATATTTGCTGACATAAGTTTCTCTCAAACAATCTCTTGTCTTGTTAAATACGTTACACGTTTTGGATGTCAATCATCCATCACAAATCATCATCATCTACCTAGCCATTTCCAGTCTAACCGGATGTAGCGGAATACCAGTATTTTACATGATGCGACTGCCTATCTGACCTCCAAAATCCAATTAGTGTTGACTATACGGTGCCCCTTAGTAAGACTGGTTGTCAGACTTTCGAGCCACTGACTACCTGTAACGACTGTCAAAGATCTTCTAAAAATGACAGCCCATGAAGGAAACTCGGTACGTAATAGATAGTTTCAGACTTAATAATGTCCATGTTTTCCTTCACCGATATATCTGTGATGTGGATCAAGGTAAACTAAATTAGTCGTAAAGCTGAAACTAACTTGAAATTCTCATCAAACATATGGAAAGCAAAGCAACAAAACGATGTCTTGTATTCTGAAAATAATGTTTACGAAAAGAACCTCATGATTACGAAACCTTGAATTACATCTTTACAACTTACAATAAGTGCATGCAACCTCTTTTTTTCTTGCACACGTTCAAGAGGCGGGTTGACGAGACTGCGTGTGTCGTCGTCGCATGCGCATTAGTTTTTAAAACAAGAACAAGAATGGTCGTTTACTCGTTTTTAGAGGGCTCTCAGACAGATGTTCCCGTGGGACTTTTATGTTGTTATGGAAGTTGTTAGAGATCGGAAGTTTGTCGTATTTGCTATGACGTCGGTGATTCCTACTTAATTATAAACATGTGTGTTTATTAATTTAGAAAGTGAATGTAGGTACTCGACAAAAAGATATTTACTACAAAAAATAACATTCGAAGAAAAATAGAAGATTAATTCCTGATATAATCTGATCTTCTATAACGTGTGGTTAGTGAGTTTTTATGATGCCCGTGGGACTCTGCTTTTACATCATACCGAGAAATATCTCTCAGGCTGCAGGCATGCTGGTTTGTTTTCGTCAAGATGTTTTCTTTCACCGAAGCAAATTAAATACAATACGCACATGAATTCGAAAAATCAGAAGTAACTTAGCAGTCCTACGGTCCCACCACTTGGCTATCGCTATGTAAGTTGCTTTTATTGTTCTTCCGTCTGCTACTAATATTATGAGCAATGCGTAAACATAAACCCCAACGTACATGCTGTAAAAGGTCTCTAAAGTTATCTAAGTAGCCACCTGACAATCTGACATTGGCAATCAAGATTCAATGCCAAAATGAAATATAGAGCGAAAATAATGTATTATGTTGAGAAATGATTTAATAAATACCAGTACTTAATAAACTTTAACAGCGCACGATTTACAAGACTATTATAAAGGGTAACTAGAATAACTATTAATTATTATGTTACTATTAACAGATAGCCAAGTTACATGGGCTACCTACACAGTCTAGACCGCCGCATAATATAAAATCAACTAGGTAAAAATCTAGGTTGACTAGGTATACATAAATTGCTTTTAAAGCGTGCTAAACATATGTTCAGGTGAACCTGATTCGACGGGATTCGAAACAGCCCATTGATTCAATTATTCTACATTTTTGTTAACCCTCTCTGTGCTATCGTTTCCCGATTATGTGCTATTTCAGAAAAGGTTGGTGCTTTGATTGGTAGTATTTTCTACTTTACAAACAGGCTCACACTTTTTCTCATGGTTGTTAGAAAAAGAAAGAACGATACCAGCTGCTAAGATAATCTACTTCATTATTTTTAATATTTTGTCTTGAAAGTGGCTGCTGAGAAGATATTGGTACTACGCCCATCCTAAATAAAGTGGGATAAGGGCCGGTGAAGGCTGCATGGTTAAAATAGGATTGGGCGGGTGACCTCAACCGTATGCACGATGATCGCTTGGCAAAGGTCTCCACAACACGCTGAGACTGGCCCAGAAATAGGTAGCGAGACGATCTGAATGTGTAACGTGGGGGCTGGTTCGAAGAAGTACAGGAAAATTGAAACAGAAGGATTTGGGGAGGCCTACCACTGGGCAACCAGCAGTGGAACAGTTAAAGACTAATAATATAAAAGGCCGGGAAAATAATGGTAGTTTCTAAGTAATCAGTACAGATTATTCACACGATTAATAAAGAAAACAGTTTTATGATCGAGCTGAGCATTTTCACGTTATCGCGTGTTTCCCATGGGGATCACGACAAGCGTATCGGGGTCACTATCTAGCACTGTTTGATACTAACGACGTTTTAATGAATAATTCATCGTCTAATCAAAAGGAGAAACTTGTTCATTGCACGAATAGTATTGTTGATTGTGATGATAATGAGATTATCTCGAGAAATAAACAAAATGTAGTAGAAATTACTCAACCGTGGAGAAAAAACTCTGCTGTGTTTGTTTGTTTAATTATTGTAAAAATATTGTTTATTGACCTACAGACTAATATCCCTGGTAGTCTAGTTTATTTTACTCGTAGTGGAAAACTTTCAGTTTCATTCAAATACATAAAACACCCAAATTTTCAGTGCATTTTCATTTGAAAATACACTGAATACGATTGTATACATAACTAGATTTGGCTATAGCGTTTGCGACCTTTTTAATTTTCACACAATAATTTGGTATTAAAAGATGAGAAAGATGAGAACAGTTAGATAATTTTAAGTAAGTATTCATGAAATCGTTTTGTTATGCAAATTTTTGAACCACCACGTAAACATCAGTCTGATTCCACTACAATAGAAAAACAGCTGGTAGAATATTGATGATTCCCACAAGTTTTCTAAAAAACACTTAAGTAGTACCATTATCAACGTCAATCACGACATTGATAAAAAATACAGTTACCTACTACAGTGCAGACTGCAGTTTCCGATTCCCTTATCACATAGTTGAACTAGCAATCATAATAAACACTGTTTTTTTTATGATTATGACGACATAAGATGGCGATAATAGTAACAAAGAGACTCCATTTCGCTACTAGCGTACATTGTTTCAACAGAATGATGAAAACTTATGTAGAAAATTATCCTTGACTGTAAACTTGCCAGCGTGCAGTGGCAAGATGGGAAGACGACATTTTTTTGCTATTGCGGGCAAAACCTGGATGAGGCTTTCACAGAAACGTAGAGATTGTTAAAACAAAGACAAACCTATATCCAGCAAGTGTGCTCTGCATAATAACCTTTCAGGTAGTACACTAATATTTTGTGTGTAGAAGATTAGAAGTTAAATCTACATATATAAACATAGAAGTACCTATGTATTTTTATATCGCTCGAAGTGGTCATGCTTCGGTAACTCAGTTATGTACAAGGCTGAAAGAATTTATATCGTAAAACATCCTTGCGTTGCTAAAATTGTAATTAAAATAGTTACAGCATTTGTTTATGGTCAGCTGAGCGATTTAAAATAGATTGATATTATTATTTTTTTAGTTTTCTTTAAAAATAGAAACCTCAAATGCCCTAATAGTTCTCTAAAAATTGTGAAATTTCTAGTGAATTGTTCTTAGATTCAGTAGCGCAAAAACATTATAAAAATCCGTAAGTACAAACCTCATTTTGCATCCAAACATTTTTCTCAGTCAAAACAAACGCTGTATTATCGTAACAACACTTTTCCTTGTCCATTTTACCACTTTCAAATGACATAAATTTACTTATTCAATGAATCTGTTTCATACAATGCTGAGAATTAAATGAAAATAACCAAGACCACGTGTGTTAAAAACCTTGATCGCGATGCATTTATGAAAGTTACTGACTCGCAAAGCGCAACTGCATCTATACGATACGCCACGGGTTAAGAAATGCTTTCCCGCCGAAACTGTTGTCAAACTTGACAGATCACTGCGCGGGAAACCGTCTCGAAGTAAACTGACCGCGGCGCTGAAACGTTCTGCCTAATAAACAAGAAAAAAATGCACAAGCCGGATTTCTGTTAACTTGCCGAAGCAATCTGTAAGTAGTTTGCATTTCAATATAAAATTTTCCGACGGGAAATTATTATAAAACGATTTGATTTAAGGGCTTACTGCAAAACCGTTTTTCTTTTAAAACTGATTTCCTACGCCTGATAATTTTTATGACATTCCAATCAAAAATGTAAGTTATTTAAATGTCATAGAACCTGTCTGGTTTTATTTAACAGATTTATTATGTAGTATTTCTTGTATCTAGTAATGAATAAATATTAGGTAAAGCAATTTAAACCGACCTAGTTCGCAAGCGGATCTTTCTGCTCCAAGATGGCTCCAAGTCATTTTGTTATTGTTTTTTTTAATACGCAGCAAAATCGCTGGGAATGACTTGAATCATGTAATTGAAGCAATTCAATTCTTTCAGTCTCAAATCAATAGGAAAATAATTTTCATTTGGATCGTACGTGTCACCATCATCATGAAACTCGATATCGAAACAAACAAAAAAAAAAAAAAATTCTTCTTGGGGTTAATGACACCCCATGTGTTCGACCTTGTATTTACCCCACTGATGATTTAAATACAACACAAAAGACACAGTAAAACCAACATTAAGATTTAAGTTATTTGGCAAAGTCAAAAATAGGTCACCTTGTTTTCATTGCTTGCCATAAACTAAATTAGTCACGACATAGGTACTCTAACTTCCAGTTTTTTTTTTTATCCGGGGCTAATGTTGGAGCCAATCGTGCGTCGTTGTTATTATCCAGCTCATCTCACCATCTTCAACGATGTCGGAAAAATCGCCTTCTGCGACACCACAACTTATCATCATCTGCCTCCTTTTCCCAACATATTGAACTCGACTTCCAGTCTAACTATGTAGAACTAGATGCAGCTGAATACCAATATTTTACTTAGAACGACTGCCTATCTGACCTCCAGAGCCTAGTTACTATAACTGGGTAATACGACACAAAACCCATGGTAAATAAAAATATCAGGCTATTCAATGCAACGCTGCTCCTAATGTTTCCATTGACGGCACATAATGCAGTGTACTGACTGATTTGTTATCGCGTAACGTCATCACATACAATTGGTCTCTGTTCTGACTTGGCCTTGAATCTGTTTTATTAGTGCCTTTTGAGTCAGCCGTTACTTACTTCTTTATTGTGTAGCTAGTGTCTAACCTAGGTGTCATCGTTCCAGTCAAATCCAGTCTAACCGAATGCAGCTGAATACCAGTATTTTACATGGAGCGACGGCCTATCTGACTTTCACAAGCCAGTTAGCTCCGGGTAACACGATGTCCTTTGGTAAGCCTAACCAGTCAGATTTTTATACTTTATAGGTACTTAGGTACTTAACTTTCCATCGAGAAATATCTCTCACTCAATTTCCAATTTCCTTCACCGAAGTTAGTCATATAAAAATGCAATGAAACCGAAAAATCAATCTGGTGCGTGTCTTGGGTTCGATCACACCACTACGCTATTGCTGATTCAAAGTACCTATACCAGCCTCAAAGAGTTGTCAGCAAGGAGGGGCCCGCAAGGGCCGACGCCCGTCGGGGCCGCGGATTATAGAACGAGATGACGTGGCCTCGGCGCAAGGGCAAAGAAGGAACATGGGTTCGGTTTTTAGTCAGTAGAAGTCTGACACTCCCTTTCGCTCTGCCCAAGAGCGGGGGGGTCATTTGATGATATTCCACCGGCACCCACCAAAAAAAAAAAATTTTACCACACATGGTTAAACGTTCTATGACTTCAGACTTGAAAAACGTCTTCAGATTTTGAAAAACTGACAATCGAATAAAAACAAACTTGACATTAGCCAAGTTACAACAATAATTTTGATAATGCAACGAGGAATTCCCCAAATGCAACTGGTAAATGAAAGTTTAACTTTTTAAGCAATAATGCACTGGTAAAAAACCCAAACATTGGTACAATGACTTAGATGGCCTTAACACACCTAGATTTGACAATAGACAAGTTTTATTTTGTAGAGTACACTGGTGCGGTGCGAGTAAGAGCTATGAAATGGACGCATTAGTCATTGAAGGGTTACGAAAGTCCCCGTCGAGGCTGTGGGTTGTTCGAAAGAGATACCGCGGCCTCGACACAGGGCTAAGAAGGAACATGTTTGGTTTTTAGTCAGTAGAAGTCTGACACTCCCTTTCGCTCTGCCCAGAGCGGGAGAGGATATTTGTTGATTTCCCACAAACCAAAAAAAAAATGGTGACGAAAGTATTAATCATCAAACTCTAGTGAGTATTTTTTTTTAAGTACCTCAGTAGTATGAATAGATTAAAATCCCAATAGATTTAAGTCGCGAGCTTCTTTTGGTCCATGAGTCCATCGTCAAATTCATTTCTGCCTTCCAAGCGAGATTCAGGACAAGAGTAGGCCATTTAATGAATTAAAAAACTTAGTAAGTATATATTTCTGTAAATAACTTAATATTTCGAAAAAAAAAACTAAATGTGGCACTCGGAGACTGCCGCGGTAAAGCTATTGCATAGCATTTTTTATATCAACAGCAAATAATTAATTATTTAATTTACAACCTCAAAATAACAAGGTTGTCAACCTTGTTATTTTCCGTAACCATAGCAACCTGAAACCTGAAACTTGAAAATTTTCGTTACGGAATTTCTGGATTCGCTCTCCACGCTCAAGGCCCGCGTTTAAACTTTTTCTGATTTAAACTAGTCTGGGCTGGTTCGAGGTGGCTCAGGAAAAGAGCACTTGGAAGGAATTGGGGCAGGCCTTTGCCCAGCAGTGGGACAGGCTACAAAAAAAATAGTCAAAAGTTAGAAATATGAAACGCGTCTACCGGGTCTTTCCACATCGGAAAAAGATACCGCTTTATTACACAATCGTTTAATTGCCTATCCTTATTAACTGCCTAATTTGCCTCGGCAGGCATATCATTAAGAAAAAACTATCATGATGTGCAATCTAGCAGGGCAGTACTGGCTTAAGACTGGTTGCTCGACCGGTCGAGTGGGCGAGTGCAATGCTCGGGAAAGTAGGATTAAACTACGCTGCAGAACTGTAGAGTGGTCAATGCACTGCGATTATTCCAGGTATGTATTCAGGGAGGCACTCAGGTCGGTAAACCAAATTAAGTTTGAGGAAAATAGAAAAAAAGGTTATCCGGAAAAATTTGAGCTACAGTCTAAAATAATGAAAACATCAAATCAAAAATTACAAAAATGCATAAATAATTCCTAATAATCCACAGTTGTTTAACTGTAAATTGTAAATATCGCTGCAAAGATTCAATTACTAAAAACTATTACAGGTTTAAACCACATCATCAATCATCTGATAAATATTTGTACAGAGTAAATAAATGTCTCTCTTTGCTGAAGCAATTTTTATTATTGAGTCAAGAAACCACCTCAGGCGCATTGCTATATAGCTACGATATAAAAGAAAGTGATCCGTTATAAAACTGTAAAATATAGCCAATGGATCTCATCTACATATTCTAAACAGGATTTAACACTAGACAATAGGCATTCGTCCTCAAAATAAGAATGTTTAGAAATTATTTACATAAAGAATTCGCAGTATGTGCTTAGATTCTCAATGCAGAAATTGGAAAAGAACCTTGTTTTTAACCGACTTCAAAAAAAGGAGGAGGTTATCAATTCGACTGTATTTTTTTTTTTTTTTTTTTTTTTTTTTTTTTTTATGTTTGTTCGCTCATAACTTGCGACTGGGTGAACTGATTTTCATGATTCTTTTTTCATTTGGAAGCTGGTGCTTCCCGTGTGGTCCCATTGTCACCATTTCAATATCTGATGATGGGATCTTGTAGAAATCGGGGGAACTCTTCAATAAATAACAGCAGATTATCCGCGATTGTTGCTATAGCATATCTAAGCATTGTTTACGCCATCACACAACATAATATCACGCCACGTGAAGATCTGATGAAGAACTTCGGAGATAGGCAACGGAACTCCTCAATTAATGATAGCAAATGGACTGGGATTGCTGAAATCTCATGACTGTCTATTGTTTACACCAGTTCATAACATAACATCACGCCGGTACGTTGTGAAGGGGTAAGCACATGTGAACCACTAAAAAGTGAAAAATAAAAACTTTTTTACAAAAAATAAAACCGACTTCGACAAAAGGGTGTAGTCCAAAATATTGACGCACATGTCACAATAGTGTCACAAAATGTTGTGCGATAGTGACTCAAAAGTCGCACAGAAATTTTGGCTACAGTAACACAATAGTGGCACAAAACGGTAGCAAAAAACTATAAAGTTGAGGTTACATTAAGTGTTGTATAAACATAAAGTTCATAAAAATAGAAAAATAGATAATCTAACATTTTTGGCAAAATTAAGTACGCTTAGACGAAATTAAAACAACATTATAATCTTGAGCAAGTTTAATTCAGTCTCCAAAATTTACAGTACCTATGTAAGTATTTGGTTTTAACATAAAAAACAACAAAAAATACTTGAAAATTCAATACTTCTTAGAGCTTATTAATTTTTTAACAAAAAATAAAATCAGTATAAAATAGACAACAATTAGGAACTTTTATAGCAAAATCAGTCACGCTACTATGACGTATTAATAATCATAATCATTTATAATTAAATGAGCAAGTTTTACTAAGTGCTCTAAAACGTAACGTAATAAAAAAGTGGAATTTACAGCAACATAAAATTATAGAAAATTCAACAATTATGATCTCTTCATTATATACGGCCGCGGAGTGTAGGTAGCTAAGTACGCACCGAAGACGACGCGGACGCACGCAACGTACGCGTAGGTAACTAACTCGTGGCGCTAATACCGGTTTAATGCATTTTGCGAATATTGCGATTAAAACGATCAAAAAGTAACTATCCCAATACCTATTCAATTATTGATTGCATTCTCAAATGCTAAACAACTAAAGTACTAAGTGTATCCCAACCTTATAATGGTAGTACAGTTGTGGTGACACAGAAATTGTTCAACTGGTGTTACAAAAGTAATACAAAAGTGTCACAATTGTGAGGTAGCACAGTAACTAAATATTGATTACTCCGAAACTATACTGTGAATCGTATTGAAATGAACATTGCACAAAAGCCTATGCTTTTTTTTACATAGAGCACTATTAAATAATAATTAAAACACAAAACTTAGCGTAAAAATCGTCGAAAAACCTGTCGAAAAATTTCTGACCACGCTAAATCACTTTGAGTTTGACATTGCAAATAAGTCAGTAAGGCCGTTAAGCTCTAGCTGTCATAGACAATTACGCGCAGTATTGCCAGTCCTCCAAAATGAAATCCTACCTTGTTTCAAGTCTATAGAAACTGCCAATGAAAACGGTTGCACAAGATAAGTAGCACAATTGTTTAAAATCGCACATAAATAAAAAGAAACAGTAAATAAGCATAATATTGCGGTTAGTTCCTTACAGTCTATGTGAAAAGGGTTGCCGATTATACGCTTTTGCTTTAGAATTCAATATTCAGCCTTTATGTTACTTTGAACTTATTCAGAAATATCCTCAAAGTTCACCCTCCAAAATTATGATACCGTTTTGTACACAATTTGTTCCCGTTAGTGGAGAAATTATTTAATTTACTCTGCTATTGAGTATTATTCTATAACTTTGAGTATTTGGCGTGCTGGACCAATAGCCATTTAATTTAGTATTAATTGTCATAAAATTCTATCAGACATAGTTTTCAAGAAAAATGGTTGGGAAATTTTTATTCGGGCAAATGCGTCAAAATTTTGGTCTTTACCCAAAAATAAAACACAAAAAAGTGAAAAATAAAAAATCAGCTTCAGAAGTCGGTGGCAAAAACATGAAATCAAACAAACAAAAGTCACCGACTTCAGAAGCTGATTTTTTATTTTTCACTTTTTTGTGTTTTATTTTTGTCGAAGTCGGTTTTATTTTTTGTAAAAAAGTTTTTTACACGACTGCTCCAAAAAAAAAGTGTTATTAACTGACTCCTCAAAAAGGAGGTAAGTTAAGTATTCCACAAGTATTTTTTTTGTGTGAATGTATCGACTACCTACTCCGTGATTATTTCGGCGATCCCATATATTTTTTATTAACTTTCCTATACGTAATTTCTGTGATGATGACATGAAAAAATACTTAAAAATACTTCCAGTTAAAATGATAAATAATAAATTCATGAAAAGAATTTGTGTAGGATACTACACCTAAAAAAACTTTTTTCTAACAAAATGACTGACTTCCTTGATAGATCTCTTAATTGTATCATTTGTAATTTACCGTTCGATTGTTTTCAACCTGAGTTTCAGGTTCAGTTCATAACTCAGGTTAAATCGACTCAAAACATGCTTGAGGAAAAGTGAAACCATAATAATTGTTATTACAAAATCGTATCAATGGGCAATTAATCATCGTCTGCAATTAGTGTGTCATCAGATCTCAGTTTTTATAGTTGTTTGTTTTCCTTATAAAGTCCTTAAACTTATAGATAAGTAGAAAATACGATGAAAAACGTAGAAATTTTACACAATGGGCCGTAATGAGAGCTGTTAGCGATAGTTTTTCAAAACCACTAACTGTGAGTTACAGGGGGACAATTAAAAATCTCTGTCTGTTGTAGTGGAGGTTAAAATAGGAAAAAAAAAATATTTATTTTACCACTAATCGAATGAGCCACTTAGTAATTAGCACAACGATAATCACTTTCTTTTCAAATTGATGGAATCTTATCCTTAAATTATAGATATACATCTTATCTCTATTGACAACATACAGAAGTTCTGTAATTAATATCATTCTAATCGCTTTTTAATTTGGGAAAACCGCATGCGGTAGTTTCAAATGTTTTTAAGTATGCTTCCGTTGCAATATCTAGGGATTTTGCCGATCACTACAGTGAACTAATGGATACATCTGTGCCTACCCTGCTCTTCTAGGTTTACAGGCGTAATCTTATGTTACATTGTTTACACTGAATGCAGATCGAAGACAAGAAGTAGTTCAAGTAAGAATTCGTTTATAGTACATTACTGCAGAATCCAGTAAGTAAGCCTTCCTGGCCAAGTATGAGTTAACCGGACCGAACCGCAGGTGAGGTCTGGTTATATACGAGGCCAGGATGGCTTTCTTACTGGTTGAGGTTTGTATAATGCTTTTCTCAAAAATGTGAAAAACACAATAGCACTTTTTGGCCGACCCGGGAATCGAACCCAGGACCTCACGCTCTGCAGTCGAGCTTGCGACCACTAGACCAACGAGCAGTTTAGGAAACAACTTTAGAAAAAACTTTTTAATAAACTGAAATTACTAAATACAATCATAAAATCCCACACTATACTTCTACAACATTACTAAGTACAAAACGCAACGTATAAAATGGCTGTTTAAGGTTCCAAAAATATATGTATCTCATAAAATGTCATACCAAAAAGAGAGATAGATATATATTTGGAACCTCCCTTCTATAACCATGTTATAATGGCTAAACTCTAATCTGTGTCTGGTACTATGTTTTTTTTCTAAGCAGATCTAAAGAGGATGACCTAGTGTCCAGTAAGTAAATACATACTTACTTACTGGACAGTAGGAGATTCCAAGTTTAAAATCTCGCTTCTTACTGGACAGTTGTGAATAAGTCTCCGGTAAAGTTCACTTTCTGGATACTTTTTAGAGATGTTATGGCAACATTACATACCATTTTTGAGAAAAATAATAATTTAATCAATATGTCCAGTCGTATAATCTTTCGAAAAACAAAATGCTTATCTTTACAAATTATATAATATAAAAGTTCTTCCCTGGTTTATACCAACAAACCTGCTTTAATAGTAAATCGGCATTAGCAGATTTGTTAAAGAAATACATAAGTTACCTAAGTAATAGGAAACTGTCTAATGACTGGAAATTGTAAGCAATAAGCGGCTTGAGTCTGCCCCTGACGTAACCCATTTTTCATGCAATCACATTGCCCTGGAGGAGGTTGTGGCTCTATCTTCAAGTCAAGGTCCGTACCTCGAAAAGCCCTTACGCTACCGATCTTCGATCGCGATCGGCCTAGTTCTTTAACATTTTATTTTATTAATCGTAAATCGTCGTGATTAATCGTGATATTTCCCGTAACCCGACTTTTCGAACCTCACATGATTAAAGGAAAATCTAAAATTACTTATACCTAACAAAAAATTGTATGGTTGATCAAAATTCTACCATCCAATCACATGCTCCAAAAATGATGATAATGATGATACCTACTATTCTTTATTTATTAAAGTTGGTCGATATTGCTACTAGTCTAGTGGTTCAGTTAAAAATTCCCACACATAAAGAACTAAGTGATCCATCTCTCTATTCATTTTTAATACTTGCAAAAGACATTAACCATTCTAATAGCTAATAGCATATTTATATGTTTGATTACTGAGTGACTAGTCAAACACAATTATCTAAAGCCATTCAGATGAATCCATATAAAATGCATTGAACAGAGCTTAAACTCTTGTACTATTATAGGATTTGCATTCAAGTAGAGATACATTGTTTTATGACACGTTTTATGCAAATCTATTCTATACAAACAACACTGAAGTGTGTATTTGTAATTTCAAAAGTAACTGATTGCATTAGAAAATATATAGGTACGGTATTCTTTTTGCTGTCTCTCTGTCTGTCAATTTCCGAAACGACTGGTCTGTTTTTGACGGAATTTTTACTGGCAGATAGCTAATTTTATTGGGAGTAACTTAGGCACTCACTCACTGTAGGCGATGCGCCAAAAGTGGAGTAGGGCAGAATATCTGGCTGGACGCGGAGATGGCCGATGGAGTAAGGTGGCCAGGAACCAAGACCGCCCAAAATCACGAGAAAGACGATATCGGCAGGATCGCGGGAAACGGATGGTTATGGGACGCTCAGACCAGAGACGAGTGGCAGAAGAAAGGAGAAGCCTACCTATACCCAACAGTGGGTGATGAAGACATACTTACTGCGCGGGCCCCAAATGTATTGGGATAAGGGCAGGAGAATTTTAAGGATATGCCATTATTTCCCCTTTGAACCTGAACAAACTTAAAAATTATTAAGTCCTAGCCCAGCCAATGGATTTAAAAATTACAGAAATAGATTTCAACCGATTTTTCCGCTTACCCAAGATAAAATATTGACCTTTAAGTGAAGGTATGGCTATTATTGGCTATGCAGTTGACCTATATGCCGAAGTGTTCGGGTTTTTCAAACAAGGGGTAATTTACTGCAGCGAGTTCAATGACTGCCAACTGCTGAGAAATGCAGTTATTTTCCTTAAACGATAAAGTCAACCTGCAATGTACTGTTTACTTGAACTTTAATTAACGGTAAGTCTGGTTTTGGGCTTCTTTCGTTTCTTTGGAGGTTTTAATACCAGACGAAAGAAACGAAAGATTTGGTCAAGTACACGATCAATACATATGTCTTCAATTTATCATACCTAGCTATGAAACTAGGTCTCATACAAAGGTCGATGCTTCTTGTACGACTAGACAAAACTTAGTCATCATTCATGATCACAAAACAGCGCAATTTATAAATAAACTAGTAGGTACAGTTATTTACCTCACAACACTAGGTGGGGGGCAGGGGGGAGGGCAACTAATACACAGTCCGTTATAAGTTTGAAAGGCGCCATGCGGAAAAAAAATCGCAATCGCGCGCTGCATCTGAGTTTAGACTCATGCACCATTCCAGGACTTTGTTACGTTTGCTTTCTAGTGAACTGATCCCACTAAGGTGGGACCCACGGGTTCACTCGACCTAACCTAATTTTTGAATTGGTCAACTTGATCCGTTGACTTTTGTTGTGATTCAGGTAGGTATATATAGTCAAGTAGAAAAGCTTTCTTGATAATAGTAATATAATAATATCGCATCCACGCTAATTGTTGGATTTAATTCCACAAGTACAAACTGCCAGAATAATAAAGAAGAATGAATTTATATCTTCTTCTTCACGTTCTTCTAACGATCTGATCCACGAGCTGATCCCACCATCTCCCTTCTTCCATCGGGAGACTAGACGTACTGCGGGGTACCACCGATACCTAGTCGACATTCGAACGAAGCGCTTTGCTGGGTCCTTTATTATGCGCACAGCCAAGGAGTGGAATTCCCTGCCTGCGTCGGTTTTTCCGAGTTCATATAACCCTAATCTGTTTAAGTCGCGAGTAAACAGGCTTCTACTGGGTAAGCTCGTTCCATCGTCGACATCATCTATGCTCTTAGGGCAAGATTGAAGTCAAGAGCAAGCCCATTTATAATAATAAAAAAAAAAAAAACGATGCACACTAAATGACTAAATCACATGAATTTGGTAACAAGTTATGAACTACAAATCGTTTGGTCATCCTTAGTCACACAGGATGCTGCTCATTAGTGCTCATTCATCTGGCTAAGATGCATTGTTACTCCAAATATAGAACGGGTCTATCACACTATTGTGATAATGTGAATTGTGAATTATGTGCTGTTACCTATAAACCTATTTTTGTGGGAAAATCCTCATGGATACCCTCCACCTGGCGCAAGCGGTGGTTATGTCAAACTGACTAAAAACCCACTGTTCCTTCTAATACCATATAACGGGGGACTAAGGAGATTTCCGAAAGACCGAGGACCCGTTTCCGAAGACCTTTATTTGTTTGTTAAACGTTAGCATTTCGCCCGCGACTTCGACCGCGTAAATTTTGAAAAACAGTCCATAACAGTATAAAAACCGTGACATTTGATTAGTCTAACCTGAAGGGGCGAGGCTGGAGGTAATCTCTTGCCTGATACCAATTAATTTGTGGTCGGCGCGGCATGCCTTCTTCTTCCATACATTATACTGTATTACTCGTCATTATTTTCTAGGATGGCTCCGTTAATTTAATTAGCTAACCTGACGTAAACTCTAAAACAACTCAGCTAAGTTACAGACTGATTCTTTGTGCAATTCAAGGTGGTTTCTTGCCTTTGTTAAGTACTTGTCTTGTTCCTTGACCCCATTTTTTTTTTTTGGAGGGTGTGAAATCATCCAATGAAGGAGTCATTGGATGATTTCACTCTGGGCAGAGCGGTAGTGTCAGACTTCTACTAACTAAAAACCACCTATGTTTTTTCTTAGTCCTTTGTGTCGAGGCCGCGGTATCTCTTACAAACAACTTGCAGCCCCGACGGGGTTCCTTGACCTCTTGTTTTTTGAAGAATGAGAGAAATAATAAAATATTGCAAGATTAAAGTCTTTCAAACACTATCTATTGGCTTCTCAATACCTGATTTGTTTTGGAAAAATTCAGTCATCAAAACAACATAAGCCAAAGATCTCATTAATCCCTAATTGGGTTTCTTAGCTAACCCAAGAATGCCCAAGATTCCCTAGCAACTGGCTATGAAGCAGGCATAGTGCATGCAACACACGGCGGGTAATTAAAAATCAATACCTCAGCAGGTATCTATGCTATGCGTTCAAACAAACAGGTGACTAATACTTTCATAATTATATAATATGAATGGTATTTCATTATTCTATGCGACATACTTACGACATGACAAATGTTGTAGGTATTAGTTTATTGTTCCTATTTCAGTGGGAACATTATAGGGTACTTAGCTAGACAAAGTAACGTTTTTTTTGCGCCATCAGCTAGGTGATTATGTAAATGGTTTATTTATTCTCTCTGTCATGTCTAACTGCTGACTTTTTGTTCGACGGTTGTTTTCGCACATAAACTGCTGGATAGATTCTGGTGTCATTTGGTAGAGTTAGTTTAGCATGGCAAAGAAAGGTGAATTCATAATGAAAAAAACCGGCCAAGTGCGAGTCGGACTCGCGCACCGAGGGTTCCGTAAAAAAAAAATATTTTGTGATGTAACTAAAAATTTATGGTTTTCGTAATTTTTCCTTTATCTATGCTATAAGACGTTGCTTCGTACCAAATTTCAAGATTCTGAGTTCACGGGAAGCACCCTGTAGGTTTTGATTCCCTTGCAAGTGTCGAAAATTTGCGGCATAAACGGCTGTATCTTTTGATTGCGTTGGCTTAGAAGTTTGATTTTTTCACAGCTTCAAGGGACAGTAGACCTGAGTAATTGATATAAATTTCAGCTTCATACCTCCACGCGTTCCTGAGAAAAAGGGTCTTGACAGACGGACGGACGGACGGACAGACGGACAACAAAGTGATCCTATAAGGGTTCCGTTTTTTCCTTTTGAGGTACGGAACCCTAAAAATAACTGAAGGCTGACAAGGATTGATGTGCATTGACTGTCTTCTGAACCTAGGAAAGGAAAACCTAAGCACTAGGAAGTGTCGAAAGGGTGGGCGTTTTAGGGGACTGTCTCTTGAAAATAAGTAAAGTAAAGTAAATTTTGACTTTCGAAAGGTGCTGATTATCAGCCTATTTTGAATAAATGAGTTTTGACTTAGCCTTTACCAAACTCAAAACTATGCTGAAGATCGGCATCAATTCTAAGCAGATGCACTGAAAATCAATTTGTACCTAGATACATAAAGATATCAGATCGGCACACGGTACTACCCCATTACTTACTATCAATGATAAACAGATCACCACATTAATGCCCGGTTTCTGAGGCACTTTATCTGTGGTTTATCTATTCATATGCGTACATTTGAATAGATAAACCACAGATAAAGTGCCTCAGAAACCGGGCATTTTAAGCCTTAATCACTTAACCTCAAGATTAAACGCTGCAGGTTAAATAATAAATATTGATGATTGTAGGTACTTATCACTGATACCCTGAGCCCTAGAACCTTAGTTAAGATAGCGGCCTCTAAGAAAATTATCAGATTTTCTTTTAAATCGAGGATTAATTTAATAAATAAGCCGTACCTAAATCGTAATTGCAGTATCAGTAATTAATTTGTTTTCTTATGCTTTGATTTTTATTGGCTTCGTCATCTAGAGAAGACTGCAAAATATTGTTTCTGAGATATGAAGTAAGTTTTCTTTACTTCAGTGGGTAAATAAATGTGAAAATTTTAGAATTTCCTTAAAATGTGGGTGAACTGGGCAGGAACACCTCTGCATAACCATTAGGGGATTACAAGCGTGATATTATAATATGTTGTTCTAATATAATCAACACAAACAATACCAGATAACAGAGTAATACAGAGTCTCCTCTGTGCCTCAGATAGCACGTTAAGCCATTGGCCCGGGCTGTCATAATTATATAGAGCTTTGACAGTACCTAGTTGCAGCCTTGCAGGGACCCGAAAGCTTGACAACAAGTTTGACTAGGGAGTATTACCCAGGACCCAGTTAGACGAGCATTTAGCTGCATCGGGCAAATCTTTGCCCGGTTGCTGGCAATAGGCTCGCCCTAATTAAATGGGACTTAAACATAACTGGCAAAATGTAGGAGTAATAATTGGTATACCTACCTCTGAAAAACCTTTCGGGAATTACAGTGTGATATTTGTATTATTAAACCTTGTGTAATTATTCCTGTGGCATCGCATGAATATTCTTCTATATGTAGGAACTAGGTACCTACTTATGGATCAACCCATTCGTTCCTTTACATTTCATACGCAAGCAAAAGCAATAAGACACTCCATGTACCATCTTGAAGATGAAAGGCATTTCATTATTAAAAATAATACAAAAGAAATGTTATGACGTAGACAGATACTGGCGTCACGGTAATTCCTGCATATCTGCAAGTTTATCTGTATTATGATAAACTTGGACTATATTTAGGTTAATAATGCATTAATTTTGATAATCAACTGTGGTAATTATTATTGCGGATTATTATGAAAATATTTTAACAACACCAATTAAAAACGATACTTGTGTAGTAAATAAAAACTTAGAAGGCACTGAACATTAATCGGCAAATTATATATAGCATAATCAGCTGTTAATGATCACTCCAGCACTGCTGATCACTCCAGCAGTGGGAACATAATAGGCTAACCTCACACAGGCCTAATTATCTTTATTAGAGGGAATGGCTATAATCAACCACGCGGGTCCAGTGGGCGGGTGAGTAGATGGCATGTCTTCGATTTTTTTGTTCTAGGACTTGGCTGGTTTCTCGCGATGTTTTCTCGCGATCTGTCCATTCCAGAGCGTATATCTTTATAGAGAAGAATGGGCAAGAAACTCCATGGACACTTTTTTTAAATCAAAATATTGTTAGGTTGAACTTCTGAAGTTCCCTTCTGAAGCAGAAGAATCCTTGATCGTTGATAGGTACCCTGTTATCGAGCTTTCATTGCTCTTTACTGTTTCAACATCATCGTCGCCCATGTTTCTGGAAACCGGTCCCTCAATCATCGGTTGCAAGACTGACTTTTTGGCAAAATGAACGCTTGACGAGTGTAGTTTTATGGGAATCAGGTTTTCCCAGTACGCAGTTTTGGTGTATAATTTAATTTAATTTATTCAATGTCAGACATCACTGGATAGGGATAAGTGGAAAGAGGGAAGGGAGGCCTTTGCCCTGCAGTGGGACACAAATGGCTGATAATAATAATAATAATAATGTCAGACATCAATGATCCATTATGGTTAGTAACAATGAGAACTTATAAACTATGTTAGTAGGCACAAAAATCAATCATAAAATTATATTGACTGGCCTGTTGGTCTAGTGGTTAGTGACCCTAACTGCTATGCCGGAGGTCGTGGGTTCGATTCCCACCCAGGACAAATGTTTGTGTGATGAGCACGATCATTTGTTCTGTGTCTGGGTGTAATTTATCTATAATACCTATGTATGTATTTAGAAATATATAAGTATGTTTATCAGTTGTCTAGTACCCATAACACAAGCTCTGCTTAGCTTGGGACTAGATGGCGTTAGGTGATAGTTAAAAAAAAAATATATATATATATATATATATCCATTATGGTTAGTAACAATTGCAACTTATGAACTATGTTAGTAGGCACAATAAAACAATCATAAAATATATTACAGAATTGAAAATTAAACTATAAATTACATAATTGAAAATTAAACTATAAATCACAAATAATTGAAAATTAAATTATAAATTACATAATTGAAATAATAACATAAATAAATAAATAAAAATTAGTTATTAAAAGCCACGGAGGCATGTAGGCGTACCCAATGGCCCAGTATGGGACTGTCCCACCTTGTCCGCTAGTAGCTGTAGTGCTCAGGATGCTGTAATGGCAAAAATACTTGCCAGTGTATCTCGGTTCATGAATTGTAATTATGTAATAAAAATACTTTAAAATACATATTATTATTATATATATCTCTCATCCGAGCAAACACAGGATCACTTTACTCGAGAAAACTATAGATACAAAACATCAGCATGTACCTAATCCTCGATGTATTCAGAGGAGCCCCTAACAAAACATCCACATTACGCTGGCTAGATGGTAGAGTCCCATATTAATCATGTTATAAGTTATATGGGGCCTGTTGCCATTGCCCCCGGGTAGTTATCCAGACTCCGTGGCTGCTACTGCAAAATTCCTGATGTAAAACAGTGACAATGTGCCCAAATGAATTGAACTAAAGGCTCTATTTCTCAGCAATCGCGCGGCAATCTGAAACTTTAGGTAGGTAGGTACCTACTTCCCATATGAATTTCAGTAAGTGCCCTTTTTACCCACGACGGAACGGAGACGGTATATGCGTTTGGGGTGAGAGGTTGTTTGTTTGTGTGTTTGTGCAAATACATGTTGCCATTTTTCTCCAAAACTACTTGTCCGATTTTGATTCAGTTTTCAGTTATGGGTTTAGGTTTGATTGGTGCATGTTCTTAGATAAAAAAATAAAAGTAAAAAGTTTAAAATAAAAAGCAAAATTAAAAATTTTGAAAAAACCCACGACTGTTAAAAATTAATTAAAAAAAGGATAAAATAACATAAAACACCCGCCTTCAAAAAACCAAAGAATGTCCGTCGGGAGCTGAACATTCTAGTTCATTTAATGGCAGACCCCGACGGACATTCTTGGGTTTTTTTAAGGCGGGTGTTTTATGTTATTTTATCCTTTTTTTAATTAATTTTTAACAGTCGTGGGTTTTTTCAAAATTTTTAATTTTGCTTTTTAGATTATGAGGTTCGCCCAAAAAAAAATAGTGACTGATAGCGTTGTTTTTGTCATAATAGAAAGTAATCTGAAACGTACAACGTAGTACTTTGACCTTTACAACCCTACACCCGAAATACACGTGGGTACCAAAACAACAAGACTGACGTCACCAAAACACTTTCTATCCAAAATAAACCTTAGCATTCGGCAGACAAAGTGCAAAATCACGTAACATTGTAACAAACAACGTAGATAACGGTTCACTCTTCCTCTAATCTGTCGGGGGCGCGGTCAAAACACTTCATAGGTCACTGATAAGCATGTACTAGGAAAAGCTGTGATTGTGTATCAGAGCTCTCAAACTCATTATGGTGAATCCTTCAGGCCCCCGAAATTCGTTTTTTTTACGTTTTTTGCAATTTGCCGATGTGTGAGGCTGTATGTGCAGGCTGTATGTGGGAGCAGCGGTGGCCCAGTGGTGTCGGCCCCGACTTACGAACAGTAGGTCGTGGGTTCGAACCCAGGCAGGTGCATTACTTTGTGTAATTTATTTCATCACCGCTGCTCTCAAAACGGTGAAGGAAAACATCGTGAGGAAACTGGCATGTCTTAGAACCAAAAAATTCAAAGACATGTGACATCTGCCAATCCGCACTGGGCCCGCGTGGTGGATGGCCCATCCCTCTCCTAGATAGGAGGCCTGAGTCCCTGCAGTGGGAACATTATAGGCTGATGATGATGATGATGAGGCTGTATGTTAAATGTGCTTTTTTTTCATCAAATACTCACTCAAGAAAGTATGAACTGAGAGGGTTGTTTTGGTGATTAAATATCATTTTTACTATCAGTAAAGTCACATTTTTTACGGTCGCGAATCCTATTTTATTTAACACACTACGCTGAAGGCTACCCTGAAGGATTCACCTTATGAGCTCTCTTCAATGGGACCTGTCATCTTTTGTGACCCATTTCTGAAGGATAACTTCCTTACATAGTATAAAACAAAGTCAGTTAACAGTACGCTTAGATATTTGAAACTACTCAACGGATTTTAATGCAGTTTTCAGCAATAGATAGAGTGATTTCAAGAGGAAGGTTTGTATCTACATTGTACACGTGCGAAGTCGGGACGGGTCATTAGTTATAATAAATTACCAATTACCTCATGATTTAAAGATTATTCTGTAAACATTTTCAAATCTAACATTACTGTACTACTTTTAGACAAATGTTATTAAGTACCCTTACTCAGTGAAAGACATTCTAAATGATACGAATTTATTTCAATTATGATTGTTATAATTAATTCATACCATGCAAGACTTACTGTAGGTACCTTGCTACATGAGGCTACATCACATAATATCATCGTAAACCTGTACTTAACCTACATTCATAGCAAATTTTCGATTCTGAACGATGAAATTCTTTAAAATGAAGGCGTGCAAGTTGCAATGACCTGAAATTCCCCGTACATAATACGAGACTGGTTTAACGCAGGTGAAACGGCTTGTAACTTCATACTGATGTGTGACGTCATTTACTCGGAATTGTGCGTAACTCGTTTGACACACCTCCACCACAGAATGTTGTTTAAAACGCAGTTACACCGTGTTTGGTACCTGTCAATTGGACATGATGAAATTGGCGACGTGTTCTTGAAATTCTTGGCTTTAAAGGGTATACATGCAGAATTGCACGTAGTACCTAGTTGCTGTTTAAAGATGGGAATGGAGATGGATTACAGGCCTATGACTTAATTTTTTTCATTGTGATTGGGATTATAATACAACACATCATGCCTGTAATCCACGAAGCAGAAGTGTATCTTATAAGCCACATTTCGCCAGTGATGTTTCAACTCATGGGAGTTATTGCATGGGCAATAGGGGGCGAGGGCACAAATCGAGACTCTCTGGCTGCGCCACTTAGGAATTCCTGATGAAAATCGAACCCAACCTTACCACTTACTAAACCAAACAGGCAGTCTGTAAGCATTGGGATTATTAGCTAGATATTTGTTTGTTTGTGCCCGTGAAAAGAATATTTTTATTGCATCAGACTTTCAAGCTTTTATCGTGCCACGATCATTTATTCAGGATCCCTGGCGGGACTGCAATTACAGATTATTGCCGCAGGCCAAAGCTTTTGATGAAATCGTCAAAAAGATAATTAAACGTAAGTATCACAACTTGTAATACATCAGGTACATTGTAGTGATTATTTTGCATTTTAAGTTCGTCTAATTCTAATGGAATGGAATTTTATGGTTGTGTTAACTTAAGTTTAACCTAGGTTAGCCTTAGCCACGGGGGTATGGCCTACAAGTTATAAATTCAGCACATTCTGGTGGGTCTACTACACTATCCATACTTCCATACTATAATATTATAAATGCGAAAGTATAAGGTAACTCTGTCTGTCTGTCTGTCTGTTACTCTTTCACGCCTAAACGGCTGAACGGATTTTGATGAAATTTGGTACAGACATAGTTTGGAACTTGAGAAAGGACATAGGATAGTTTTTTTTTTAGATAAACCAAAAATCTGCCGGAAGTCACTATTCCACGCGAACGAAGTCGCGGGCAAAAGTAATATTAAATAATCATGCGAATGATGAGATTTAATTTACGTGTCATCCGATAAAAGTAACTGTAAACTACAAGAGGAGACGTAGAGTCTGGCAGGAATGAATGTTGAATGAGTCAGCTTGCGAAGTAACGGTCCGACATGCCTTGTGCGAATAAAGTAAGAGTCTGGGAGAGCTTTAAGATTTCCCCTAAAGATTTTGAAACTTTTGACGCAAAACAAATTGAAGTCCAAAAGTTTAAGCCCCCTAAAGTTGATAGAACTCTGAAAACTTCTAAATTGATTAATGTACCAGCTGGATATCTTAGCGAGAGAGTCCTCTGTTGTGCTGTCTCGTGAAAGACTAGACTTGGATACTCGTTATGTTGCAAATAACAGAAAGGATATTTTAGTAACACCATATAGCAGTAGCACTATAAAGCAGTAGCGGCATAAACACTCTGACACCAGCTAGTAACCACACAATGGAGAAGACTCGACAATTCATAAGACACCTCTTCTTGTGATTTTCTGTTAATCATTGCAGTTTCTAATAATGATCGAAGTGTCAAATTATTTATTTATAGCTATTGTTTGCTTTTGAAGCGGATCTCGCCAGTTTTGTACGAACCATGTTAATTGAATGAATTATTTTGAATGCATTACAAGTTAATGATGTTTCCATTTTCGGTGGGAATTTCCCAGTGCAGAATTAGCACATCATATAATATTTACGGGTCGCATGTAAATATGATGTGCAAATATTTGTACATTTTTGGAGTCTGCCGAACATAATATTGACATTGGTACATTCAGTAAGTACCTGGAAGTTCATCCGTGAATTTTATATCTATTCACATTTTATCTTATATTAGTCGTTACTTGTCCACTTTGAGATTTTTCGTAAATCACAGCATTCTACAATCCTGCAACCTTGCAAGTGGTACCTATTCGGTATTTTCTGTAGTAAATTATTGTTTAGCAAACTATTGCTTTATTCAACAATTAATAACAAACAACAATTATCATAACACGTGTAAAGAACACACGGTATTTTAATAGAAAACGCGACAGTGTCACAAAATTGACACAATTCTGTCAATTGAGCAATGAATTACATTTTCTGTTTACGTACAATTTGAAGTATTCCTAAATTAATTTTTCTATTTCAGTATCAAAACACAAACTTTCGAGCCCTCTTACGTGTGGGACGTCACTGAACTGACGAATTTCAACCTTAAATACAACTTGCGTCACACGACCACCCCAAAACCTTATGACCTTTACTTGACATTACTTAAAAACCACTTACTTTTTTCTCCAGCAGCCCAATGGTCTCTCCTGGTTCCGTCACTTTTTTAACTTCAGCCATTTTCGTGATTTTCTCACAGGGAAATTATTTTAGTTATTATTCGTGATTCCTCTAGGGGAATGTTTGGTTGCCGGTCGCGTGGATGAATAGAGACTGTCAGTTACCCTACAGTTGACGCATGCGCGTTCGCGATTAGCTCCCGGACCCCTATTTCGCGTGGTCAGTGACAACGGCCGCGTAGTATGCGGGTTCCGCTCAATTTTAAACGTTCTCTACTCGGGATAGAGTTTGTTTTTTGTTGTATTTTTCTGGGTAAGACGATTATAGTACGTTCATTCATCTCAAAGTACGTCACGTTTTGGAGACAGCTTTAATTAATCCGATCTAAAGATACCGAAATAGTACTTCTTATTTACAGCTTTTTCCAATACGGTATCAAGTATTTCATCACATGGGAAATATCTTCAACGTTGTGTTATGGGGTTGTGTAATTCGTACGTACCTTTGCACGTAGGCGTATCTACATTTATTATTATGAAAATCAGTGTAATTTATGAGATTTTTCGGCAATAGACGAAAGTTTTACGTCAGACAAATACTTTCGATACTTTTGAACTTAATAACACTTTGCCCTTACCGGAACCGAATCGAGGACCTCATATCATACTAAGTAGTCGCGCTTACGACTCATTACTACTTGTCATTAATTTGTTGTTAGTCAGAAACTCGTGGCCAAATATAATTCTGGTCAGGTCCATGTAAAATACTGGTATTCAGCTACATGATCCGTTTAGACTGGAGGCCGACCCCAACAAGGAAAACTGGGTCTTCAGTCATGTTGAACCGTTTCAGTATGTTTGACGAGGAATTCTAACAATCTTGTTACACCAGTGCAAAATAATTGTGTGTTAATCTGAGCTTAACTGACAGCAACCGTATCAGTGGCATATCAGCAAAATAATGTATGATGGCGAAGGTATTCGTTGTCATGGAAACGATATTTTGGTATAATAACTTAATAAGTAAGTAGGTCAGAATGTTGCGCAATAAAATGGATTAATGAAATTTTAATGACTAGTCCGGTCAATTTAGACATCCGAGGATACATTAATTCCCAACCAGCTGAAAATTGGTTGGATTGTTCAAAACACCATTAAAAATTACATGTGAAAACTGTGAAAAGTCCTCATCGATTCGACACCTGAAAAAAAAATGACTCGTGGTCAAAGGTCAAATAACGGGTTTTCGCGATTTTCAGCAAAACAGTAAGTTTTATAATAATGTGAACCCAGACAAAAATTGTAGATCCAGATCTAAAAAATTGTCTCATTACTTTTTTTCTAAAGAGCTACCGTTTTTGAGATTATAACGATTCAAAAAGTTGAAAGAGTTGTAATCGTTTAACATGCACACGTTTCCACACCACCTTTGAGGTGGTGACGCGTCCTAATTAGCGCACTCATGAGTCCGCTTGTGACGTCACTTTCTGGGTAAAAAAGTAGGTAGGTACTCCGCAATCTACCTACCTACATAGGTACTTGCTAAGTGAATCAAATCCTTAGGAAAATTTATATTGTAAGTTAATAAATTAATAACTCTTATAAGTACCTGTTTAAGAATTATTAATTTATTAGGAACATTTTTAAACTTTATTTGATAGTTAAAAAATGTTCCTATGAACTAGAACTTCCAGTGCATGGTTTTATTTACTTATATAAATGAAACCACTGGAATATTAATTAAAACATTATTTTCACTATCGATAGCGAAGAATAATGTTTTATTTGTTCCTTAGAAAATAAAATAATAATGTCAGGTATGTTATGGTATGTGGTGAGGCGTGTAAATAGCCTGCACCTTTGTGAAGAATGTAAGAAAATTTGAAATTAGAATCTATGGCGGATGTTTAATGGCGGACCTCAAAATAAATCAATTTCCCTTCTGATGAATCCTCGACAAACCAATACAAGAGAATTATTAGCAGCAAACATGCCCACGTACCTTGACAATCCAGAGATCCCACTCAGACCCAGGGAGATGGGAAGATACCTCGTTCATGCGCACTTGCAAGTATGGGCTGCCGGCCGGCGAGCTAAATCTTCGTGGATCCTCCGGTGGAATGGTGAAAACTCCAAAAATCAACACTGCACTATAAGTTCTCAATGAAGCACAGATGCAGGTCCATTTATTTTACGAGTATCGTCCAGATTTCAACAAAAAGGGATTTTTTAAAGCGGAGCGCTTAGGAGCACACACCGTCTTGTTCCAACGGTCAAGGGGAGCTGTCAGCTCGCTAGTGCCATCTATATGTGTGCCCTTGCGGAAAAAACTCAAGAAAGTCTCGGTATATGGGCGCTGCATTACAGATGGCGTGAGGATTCATCAATTGAGAAGTTAAAATATTTAATTTGAAATACTAACATATTTTATGATATGGAGAAATCCTAAATTATTATTATTTTATTTTTTATATTAAAAAAGGCATTGACGCTTCACCATGCTCGGGGGCTTTGGAAGGACGCAAGTGCTTTCAGAAAGGAAGTGAAAAAATTATAAGTATTTACTAACCTAGATTATGATCAGAAAAACTTTAAGCTTTACGACTGAATGCGAGAAACAAACGATATAAGTTATTTAAATATAATATTTCCTAAACCTTAAGACTATGAATTTCGTATAAGAGTTAAACTTTATTGCGTTGGAATAGGATATAATTTAACGACGGCACGTTTAAAGTTACCGAACTTCGTTTTTACCATTGCAACACGAATGACATTATCCGTGCCTTTATAAACCTCAGTTATAACTCCTAATGGCCAACTTAGAGGAGCTGAATTATCCTGTCCCACGAGTACGACAGTCCCAACTTCTACGGGTTTGTCCGGAGTTGCCCATTTCTGCCTGACTTGCAGCGTATGCAGATACTCTAGGTGCCATTTCTTCCAGAAGGATTGGACCATACTATCTAACAACTGTTTGCGCTGTGATAAATTAATGCGCTGACCAGACAAATCGGCTGCCGGCAAGTACTGCAGTGGAGTCGACATCAAAAAGTGAGTGGGAGTAATAACTTCGGGATGGGGATCGGAAGACAAAACGCTCAGAGGGCGCGAGTTCATAATGCACTCTATTTGAATGAGTACAGTTTGTAACTCCTCATAAGTGAGAAGCTGACTTCCGATCACGCGATAAAGATGCGTTTTTAATGTTTTAATATTCGCTTCCCACATGGAACCAAAATGTGGGGAGCGAGGTGGAATCATTTTCCACATTATGCGGCGGGTTGATAACTCATGTAAAAGAGACGAATTGAAACTTGAATTTAATAAGAATCTATAAAGCTCATCTAGTTGGGCCTTAGCACCAACGAAATTAGTGGCGTTGTCCGAATAAAGACAAGATACTGGCCCTCGACGCGAGATAAAGCGTTTAAACGCGGCTAAAAAGACATCAGAGGTTAAATCAGAGACTAACTCTACATGGACGGCCTTGGTTACTAAGCACACGAATAAACAGATATACGCCTTCTGGGCGTGCTGGCCTCTGCGCCGAGTGAGGGTTATGCGTATGGGACCAGCATAATCCACTCCAGTGTGGACAAACGCCTTCGCTTCCGATACTCGGTACTCAGGCAGGTCTGCCATCACTGGAATGGGATGCGTCGGATTTACCCGAAAACATGTGTTGCATTGTCGCAACAGTCCTGGCATCTAGTATCCAAAATCGCTGTCTTAGAATAGACATGAGTAGTCCCGGTCCAGTGTGACAATTCATCACATGGTAATGACGGATTATTAGATCCACGATATGATCATGTTTGGGAAGTAAAAAAGGATGCTTAGCGTCAAATGGAAGGTGCGACTTCGAAAGCCTTCCTCCAATGCGTAGTATTCCCTCTTCATCCAAAAAAACAGCTAAACTTTGGAGTCTCTTTGAAAGCAATTTCCCAGATTTAATGAGCTTAATGTCATTTGCAAAGTACACAGATTGCACAGCACATACTATCGCTCGTTCCGCAGCTGACAAGCCCTGTATAGAACGAGGTTCACAATGAACCTTTGGTCTAGCAAATTTCAATATATAGGAAACAATGCGCAACAATTTATCCCATGATGAGGTACGTTGAGCAAGTTGATATAGAAGGGGTTGTTCTACTTGCGTGGTCACTGTTAAGACATTTACCTTGTGCTCGGGAAGTTCCCCACAATTAATAGGAGAAAACGGTTTAACGGGCCAATCCTCAGGAACACAACGAAGCCAAGAGGGGCCGTCCCACCAAAGTTCATGTGACATTAACTGGGAAGGAAGGATGCCACGAGATAGACAGTCGCTTGGATTCTCAACACCTGCCACATGGTAAAAATGTTGAGAACCCAAGTTCTCCTGACATTGAGCGACTCTATTGCTGACAAAGACTGACCAGCGGTGCGGAGAAGAGTGTATCCAAGATAAGGCTATCATGGAATCCGAAAAGGCGTAAATTCCTGCAATAGGAACACGTAAAGCGTAAGTATCGCGAACAGTTTTTACCAATTTTGACATGAGCACGGCGGCACACAGCTCCAGGCGTGCAAGAGTTGTGACTTTGGTAGGTGAAACCTTTGATTTCGCACAAATTAAGCGGACTATGACACCAGATGGACTAGTAGAGTGTATATAAATCACACACCCGTACCCACCCATACTAGCATCAGCAAACGCGACTATACGAACAGAACAATCATCGGTAACACCCACATGGCGTGGTATGCGTAATGTATCTAGCAATGGAAACTCTTGCATGAGAATCGAGAAACGTTTAAAAATGTCGTCAGGAGCGGGATCATCCCAGCCAATATTGCTCAGCCATAACTCTTTGATGAGCAACTTGGCATAGAAGATCACTGGGGCAACCAAACCGAGAACATCAAATAAGCGTGCGACTATCGAGAGTATATTTCTCTTAGTACATTTCTCAGCCACTCGAGCGGAAGTGAAGAAGAAATTATCCTGAGAAGGTTCCCACGAAAGGCCTAGAACCTTAGAAACATCACTCCCAGCGTGAAAATCGAGTGACTTGCGATGCGAGTCAGGAAGACTGTTTAAAAGAACGGGTGAATTGCTACACCATTTAATAAGGTCAAAATCGCCCGATTTAAACATCTTTATAAGATCATGCGATAGCTGCATGGCGGTATCTTCATTATTCACAGAATACACCAGATCGTCCATATAGAGACTGGTCTCTGCTACTTTAGCAGCTTTGGGATAATGCGGACTGTCAGAGGCCAGCTGTCGCACAGTGCGCATAGCTATGTATGGACTCGACTTAAGTCCGAAAGGTAAGCGATTAAAAGCAAAGGTTAGCACAGGTTCGTTCTCATTGAATCGAAACAAAATGCGTAGGTATTTACGCTGGTCAACGGGTACACCAACGCGTAAATACATTTGTTTAATATCCGCATTTATAGCGATGGGAAATAATCTAAAATTTATTAAAAGAATAAACAAATCTGTTTGTAAATTGGGACCAATATGGAGTACATCATTTAAAGATAATCCTGTATGAGTCCTAGCGCTAGCATCCAATACAATGCGCGGCATCGGTTTGTCTGGCCGAACGACAGCGTGATGAGGGATATAATACCCGTCATCGGAAATGGCAGATTCGTCGACTTGACTTAGATACCCACTGTCAATATAATCTTTGAGCACTGCATTATAATTTTCCCGCAACATCGGCAATTGGCGTAGTTTTCTTTCAAGCGCAATAAGTCGACGGTACGCGGCGGTGCGGGAGTTACCCAACTCGGCGGGATCCTTACTAAAAGGTAACGCGACGGTATAACGTCCCACATCGTCCCGTGACACGGTCGAGGAAAAAATATTCTCACATTCGGTTTCCTCAGGAGATAAAAAACGTTTATTCTCAACTTCTTCCAATTCCCAGAACTTTTGTAATAAATCATTGAGAGCCAATGCCGTGAAAGGAGAGGAGTTAAGTAAATTTAAATTATCACTATTATGCGGAAAATCACCCATAAAGACATACCCGAATGTGGTCAATAATGCAGGTGGGGCGCGTGAACCAAAATCGACCCTATTCCCCAAGTAAATGTACGGAAACAGTTGAGCGCCCAACACTAGGTCAATATCCCCTGGAATATTCCAGCTTAAATCAGCGAGCGGAAGCGCGTGGAAGTCTACATGGCTATCCCAATTAACATGGTGCGATGGTAGCTGGTCCGTAATGCACTCAACTACTAACGCGTGAATAGTATATTTTTGATCCGGATATACACGAGACTCGATATCTAAATGTACGTATCCTATTATCGGTCGCGATACAGAACCAACTCCTTTAACAAAAGAATTACTCAAAGGAATTATCAGTAAATTAAGTTTTCTACAACAAGCTGTAGTTATTAAATTATTCTGCGAGCCATTATCAATTAAGCACCTCACTATTGTTTTGTGACCCGCACTGTCACTTTTAGCTCGCGCATAAACCTGAGCTGTCGATAACAGCACTATCGCCTTAGCCCTCGCTGCATCAGCTGCCAATAACACGGCCGAGTTGTGAGCCGAAGACGCTGGCGTCACATCACACGAATCAGACGCAATCATCTGTTCGGGAATATCGACCTTATTACTATGAGCATAAGCGCGCGGCACCGCGACGGAAACCGGGGCAGGCAAAGACGCACCGGGGGACGAGAGGGGCGAGGGAGGCGCGACGGACAGCGGCGCAGGAGGCGACGCGACGACTACATTGCAATTCGTAGCTAAAACGTCAGCTGTTTGCGGTTTATTTTCTTTATCAAAATGCAATAGTGTATGATGGCGTTTTTTACATAAATCACAGACTGACGTTGACTTGCAGTTACTCAATCCGTGCAATGTGCTCAGACAAAACTCGAACCTTGCTCTAGGAGTCAACGCGGATTTAAACTTAGCGCAGTTGTACAAATGAACATGAGCGTTATCATTACAATACGCGCAGCATGGAACCGTCATCGCAGGTAAACAAGCGGACGAGTCAGCTGACTCGCTCACAACAAACGCTTTTGTCTGTGTGCGTGACTCGCGTGGCGCGGAAGCGGGGTTTCTACTAAAGTTTCTCGCGTTCGATTGAGACAAATTCGAACGTGCCAATATCTTTGCCTGATCTTGAACGAAGCTTATCAATAATTTCGTTGTGGGAATTTCAATATCTCGAATGGAAAGTTCAAACGATTGAATAGTCTGTGAATCGATTTTTCTCATTGCGCAGTGCAAAAGAATAAAATCAGCAAGATCCGTAATCCCAAGTTGTTTCAAGGCAGAAATAGATGCACTAAATGTTTCTATGAAAGAATCGAGACTGTTAGCGTTAAATGAACAACTTTTTAAATCCAATATATTATTTAAATAATGCGTACCTAGTGAGCGCTTCTCTTGATATTTTTTAACTAAACTGTCCCATAAGAACTTGTAAGTATCACCCGTAGGCACAATTCCAGCAGTAATCTTCAATGCGTTGTGCGTAAGTCTACCTACCAAGTACTGCACACGCTGTGAGTCAGTCAGCTGATCATTCTCATGAATATTCGACTTGAACGACTCGTAGAAAACAGGCCAATTCTCAGTTTTCCCGTCGAAAGACGGCAGCGCGATAGGAGGCAACTTTATTTTAAGCGGTTCAAAAAGAGTCGTAAAGTTACTACTGGGTGTTGATGGTGATTGATTACTGTTTATTCAAATCAAATCAAATCAAATCAAATCGTTTATTTGTGATACATGGGTTACATGCAGGTGTTTATTACATTTAAAAACTTATAATGTTCATACCACGATCAGCCACTAGGGCATACAAATGATTAAAATAATCCAATAAAAATATGATTCTAAAAATTCTAAAAAAATGACAATACATTGCATTTCAGATTAAATATAAATGGAGACAGACACAAAACAAAAAAACAACCATAAAATTTCGTCAAGCGGGCATAGAAAAACATTCAAAAACTTCTAGTCAATAAAAATTCAGCAACGGAGTAATATGATTTTTCAATGAGAAACTTGAATAATTTATTTTTAAAGACATTAATATTGCTACACTCCTTTATATCATTCGGAATCTTATCGTAGATCTTTGTGGCCATAGCAAACACACTTTTCCCAAAGAGGGTAGTTCTATACTGCCTAGTAAGGTTATTATTCAAATTACTCCTACCTCGCGATCTGAGCTGCAAGGTAAATAGCGATGGATGATGTCTAATGAACAAGGCCATTTCAAAAATATATAAGGATGGGACGGTTAGTATTTTTAATTTTTCAAAGTAGTCCTTGCAACTGTCAGTTCTCTTGAGACCACACATTGCTCGCACGCACCTCTTTTGACATCTGAAAACTTTATCCCAGTTGGTAGCATTTCCCCAGAATATTATTGCATATCTGAGTCTAGAAGCAACATTACTGTGATAAGCTACGAGCAATGTATCAAGATTGACCTTTTTAGCTAGCATATATAAACCGTAAGATGACTGCGACACTTTTTTGCAAACGAATTCAATATGACTTTGCCATTTCAAATTGTCGTCAATGTGTAAGCCGAGAAATTTTGTCGTATTCGTTAATCCCACTTTTTGACCATTAATTTCTATTTGAGTATGCAAACTGTTCTTTGTTTTCTGCTTAAATTGCATTAATTTAGTTTTATCGATATTAATTAATAAATTATTATTTTGCAACCATTGAATAATTAAATTTAAACTACTATTTATAATATTTTCATCATTGTATAAAACAGTACAATCATCGGCAAATAGTACCATACGATCTGAAATAGATTTTGGCAGATCATTGATATAAATGATAAAAAGTAGTGGGCCCAAAACACTACCTTGTGGAACTCCATATTTTATTTTTCTAGTCCTGGACTTATAAATTATTTCATGTTTTGTATCAGGAGAAATTTTTACAATATTTGTAGTCTGAGTTCTATTACTGATGTAAGATTTTAGTAGGTCTAAAGTGTTGCCTCTTACACCGTAGGTTTCAAGCTTACTCAGTAGTATATTATGATCCACGCAGTCGAAGGCCTTTGACATATCCATATACAAAGCATAGACAGGCTGTCTTTTGTCAACTCTAGGATATACCAAACTCAAGAAATCATAAATAGCTAAATTTATGGACATATTTTTACGGAAGCCTTTCTGATCCGGTGTAAAGATATTATTCCTGTCAAAGTAGTCGTACAAGTGTTTATAAATGGCTTTTTCAATTATTTTGGAAAATGTTGGAGTTAGGGCTATAGGCCTGTAATTTTTAATATCCGATTTTACATCCTTTTTATGAAGAGGTTTAATTATAGTATGTTTTAAAATAGATGGAAAGACTCCCTGTTCGAAGCACATGTTTACAACATAGCTCAGTATAGGTGCAATTATGTGAGATACGGATTTTATTACTAAAACACATATGTCATCAAAACCAGTGCTCTTAGTGTTATTTAATTTTTGTATAATTGCATCGATTTCCAAAGGACTAGTGGGACTGAGAAAAAACGACTTCGGTGAATTATAGGTGCATGAAGATGATGTTGGGTTATTATTAAGCGTAGTGCTAGTCTGAGGCTTAACCATATCTGCATAGTAGTCATTAAACAAGTCAGCGATTCTTTGAGGGTCTGTGATTTTATGTTTGTCTATTTCCAATTCACTTATTGTTTCAGGAGGGAAATTTTGCTTTCTGCCATTTATTATGTTCCAGGTAGCTTTCGATTTGTTTTTAGAATTAAGAATATAGTGATTATTTTGAGATTTTTGAGTTAGTTTTATGATTTTGCTATATCTTAAAGCATATTTTTTAAAGTTCGATTTATCTACGTTATTTTTTGATAATCTATATTTCCAGAGAAGAGAACGTTTATGTTTACTACATTTCTTAATGCCACGTGACAGCCATTTTGATCGAACTGCTGTTTTATTTTTAATTTTAATTATTGGAAAACATAATTCGTAAAATAGCCTAAATATATCATAAAAAGAATTAAAAGCGTCATTTGCATCATTTGATGCATACACTTCAGTAAAATGGAGCTCTTGAATACACTCCTTAAATTTATTTAAATTACCTAAAGAATAATCACGTTTAAACGAAAACCAATAGTCAAATGTACAGGTTTTTTTGACTGGAAATGATATGTATTGCGCCTTATGATCTGATAAACCGAGTTCCAAGACTGTTGATTTGGCACCACGAATATTATGATAAATATTGTCAATGCAGGAACCACTACTTGGTCTGGTGGGCTCATTGATTGCTTGTGTTAAATTAAATCCTGTAGTTAGTTGTTCCAATTCCAATGTGTACTTATTTTTTTTCAACATGTCAATGTTAAAATCACCACAAACAACAATCTTGCTATTCCCATATTTTGTAAAGAGGCTCAATATGTCATTAAAATTATTAAAAAACAAGTTAATATATTTATTATAGTTATTGCTTTTTGGTACCCTATAGAGACACAAAATTATCATATCGCGGTCAGTTAATTTAATTGCAGAGCATTCAATAACATTAGGTATACTATACTTCTGAACAGCGTCAAGTACAACAAACTTAAGATAGTTCCTCACTAGAATGCATGTCCCCCCTCGTCGCTTGTTACGCGAAAAATGAGTGGCCAAGGTGAAATTTGGAATTTGAAGGAGTTCAATATCGTCATTTGTCATATTGTGTTCTGAGAAACATAAAACGTCAATCTTTTTACCTGTATCAGCTAGGTCATCAAGGCAGACAGTAAACAAATCCGACTTCGATATAAGGCCACAAATATTTTGATGTATTATATTTATATGGTTAT
This sequence comes from Diarsia mendica, assembly GCA_949316265.1. NCBI lineage: Eukaryota > Metazoa > Arthropoda > Insecta > Lepidoptera > Noctuidae > Diarsia > Diarsia mendica. The sequence continues at coordinate 20,424,352 of OX438904.1, read as the reverse complement.
ACACGAAAAAAATCATTGGAATTTGACGTAGAATTAACCGAATTATCTTTTTTAGAAGCAGAGTCGTAACATGTTGCAATATTAATGTCCGTTTGAGTACTTTTTGTAGAGTATTCAACATCACAATTGTCATAAACAGCAACTGGCAATATATCATTACAATTAATCATTATATTATTATCATTACAGTTATTAATTACATTATTATTATCACAATTATTAATTACATTAATATTATTACATTTATTTATTACACCAATATCAATTTCATTATTACAGTAAATGTCAATTTGATCATTACTATTAGAATTTGTCAACAGTAATTTACATTTTGAATAATAATACAATCGCAATATGTCCCTTAATATGTACCGACATATATAAGTCGGGAAATGAATACGTTTCGGTTTAGTGTGGTTAAATTTAAAAAAATCCATCACTACGAATGAGGTGTATAAGTATCTACCACATATTTTAGATATTTCCTTATTTAATTTTTCCTCTTTAATATATCTATTAAATAAGGGCTCACAGATAATGATATTAGTATTTCGAATAGATTCAATCCATGGTACAAGATGATTACGGAGAGCCGAGATACTATCATCCTCTGTGAAACCTATCACAATCACAAAATCATTCATTGTAAGGTTAGGTATTTCAGTCATACATGAGTTCAATATATCAGAAAGTTTACTAAAAGGTTTTACGAAGCAAAATACTTCATATTTATCACCTAGAAGTTGATTTAGGATCTTCTGAACGCCGCGCCCTTGTTGATCTGCAAGAACAATTACTTTGTGTCTAGTATTATTTGGGCCAGTTAAGGCTGTGGATTCCATTTTTCTCTCACTTTTCCTTATTATTGGGTGGTCATTATTTTCGTTTAGCATAGTGTCGTCCGTGAGCGATGTATCATCTTTCGTGAATGTTCTGGAGAACTGATTGTCCACATTAGTATTTATATCGTCATCACACGACTCACTTTCCTCTCGAATGATTTCTAGTTCATCCTTATTTTGTTCCTAACACGTTTAATATGAATGTACAAATCTTCAAAGGACTCTAAACAAGCATAATCGACACTTGTACCAGGTTTTATACTAATGTTTATTTGATTAATTTGATCAACAAAAGATTCAAATTTATCTCGAATGTCATCAATTGTCTCTGACTCAGTCATAAAACTTTCATTTTTTCTCGAATCGAACGACGATATATTTTTTGTTAAATCATACAACCGATTAATGCGTTTAAATAACAATCCTTTCTTTTCATGGAGAATAGTTAGTAAATCTTCCGGCTTCAGTTGTTTATCCGTCATTTCGTTAGATAACAAACGACAAAAATAACAGAAAAATACCTTACAGGCGGTTTGCAATATTATCGCACCTACCAAAGTTATGAGTGGGTATCTATCTAATTACAATTATTGTATTAAAACGCTCAAAGCCGAGATGCGTTGGTAACTACCTACTTATTTTCATAATATCAAAGCGAATTTTTAAATACGGATACCTACATAGAATGAACTTTACCAATAAATACGTAATGTCGTTCCATGTAAATTATGTACTAAAATAATTGAACAGATTTACCAACAACTACGTAAATTCTATTGTCAATTATGATGCGTTTTATAGGCAATGATTTACCAAAAGTTTACGTAAACTAAATACCTATTGTGCGTTATTGAACCTATATGATTTTTACCAAACAATTACGCAAAAATCTAGGTAACGGTTTTTAACCCGGTTAGAAGGGCCAAATAATATGGTGAGGCGTGTAAATAGCCTGCACCTTTGTGAAGAATGTAAGAAAATTTGAAATTAGAATCTATGGCGGATGTTTAATGGCGGACCTCAAAATAAATCAATTTCCCTTCTGATGAATCCTCGACAAACCAATACAAGAGAATTATTAGCAGCAAACATGCCCACGTACCTTGACAATCCAGAGATCCCACTCAGACCCTGGGTCTGAGTGGGATCTCAGACCCAGGGTCCATTAAACATCCGCCATAGATTCTAATTTCAAATTTTCTTACGTTCTTCACAAAGGTGCAGGCTATTTACACGCCTCACCAGTATGTTTGACATTATTTACGCAATTACTATCACGCCTGGAATCCCCGAAGGTCAAGGCAGAGCCTAGGTTGGGCTGAGATGTATAAAGTAGTAAACTACCTTTATGATTGATTCTATTATTTTTACTGTCCTATCAGATTTATCAGCGCCTCAGAAGCAATTAGGTCTTTCAATAAATGGTTAGTTTCCGTTGGTTTGCGTGTTGGTGTAAATAAATCGTTAACCCAATAATCTAGGTCTGTTTATCCACGCAATCGAGAAGCTACCCTATTCAGTTAAAGTGGTACCGTACCTAACTAATGTAATGAACACACCCCTCTGTGACGTTGTGTTAGTTTAGATCACTTTTTTTGTCTTTGCTCGAAAACTTCGGTCGTGTGCTTAGGCGCATTGCTTTGTGTAGTTTATATCATCACCACTGCTCTCAAAACGGTGCAGAAATGTTCTCCTTCACCGTGAGGATACTTGTCGATGTCTTAGAACCAAAAAATTCGAAGACATGTGACATCTACCAACACGCACTGGGCACGCGTGGTGGATTATAGCCCAACCCTCTCCTAGAGAGGAGGTCTGAGTCCCTGCAGTAATATTATAGGCTGCTGAATCTGATGATGATGATGGATACGAAAGGTTCGGGGCAAAGGCATTCACATGTTCTTTCTAATACATTTATCATTCATTATTCATTTATTTCATTTGGCATTCATTTTTCATTTTTATCTAGTGCTACTTGAATTGTATTGGTTTTCAATTCATCATGCGGAATCCTAAACGCATTCCATTACATTGTCAAGTTATTCTACTCCTATCAGCTATTTTGCGCGGGCTTGAAACCATGATAACCTTCCGACATTGAGTCTTTATCGAGAATTGCCGACACGGTGATAGACGAATAAATCTTTTATAATATTTTATAACATCAGATTTATCGTGACACTTAATTACCTAACTATGCTCCCAAATTAGCTGAACTAACAACTCAGGTTATCAGTGTTTAGTGCTAAACACAAGTTTTTCCAAAACGGCTTATAGGTACCTACTGCTTCAGAGTATAATGTAGGTTAGTATAATGTTTCTGGGCTCTGGCTGAGTAGCGAAAATCATGCGTAGCAGTTCCGCAACCCGCCAGGCGCCAGGGCGACAGTATAGGCTTGTGGGAATGATGTCCACGAGAATCGTGTGTAATAAAGTAAACGACTCTTCCACTAGAAACACATTTAATAGCTCAGACAAAAACCGAGAACCGCAGAGAAAAATCCATGCGTCAGACTTGTGTCGCTTTTGACACCTCTCTCCGGCAAATAAGGATGGGCGGAGCAATTAGTGATGTGCCGCCACACCACCCCCCTTGGAGTTTGGAAAACCTGCAGAAAGATAATTAGGAAATCTAACTACGCGTCCGGACCTTGTGGTTTGTACCGGACGTTGACCATCTGGGTTTTCTATTACCGACTTTGATGCATCTTCAGATGAGTCGGACAAAATAAAGGCAGGTTTGACACGATCTATTGTGACTGTAACTGGTCCTCTTTGTAGTTCTACAGTGACGGTCTTATCAGTCCTCTCTAACACAGGATACGGACCTGAATAGGGTGGTTCTAAAGATCCTCGAGGTGCACCTTTTCTAATAAAGACGTGTTTGCAAGTCTTGAGGTCTTTATGCACAAACACAGAAGCTGGAGAATGTCGAGCTGCTTCTTGTGGCTTCAAAAATGACATGTTATGTCTCAGTTGCGAGACAAAATCTGGCGGTCTCAGCTGGTTATTATTACTTGCTTGGAAGAACTCACCCGGTATTCTCAAGCGCTCACCATAAACCATTTCAGCGACGGAGCATTGCAGGTCTTCTTTCCAAGCTGTACGCACGCCGAGCAATACGACAGGTAATACGTCTGTCCAGCGCTGCTCGCCGTGAGCCATGATGGCAGCCTTCAAAGTGCGGTGAAACCTCTCAACCATCCCATTCGCTGCAGGGTGGTAAGCAGTCGTGTGGCGCAGCTGGACTCCACAAAAATCTGTAAGAGCTTTGAAAAGTGAGGAGGTAAATTGACGACCTCTATCTGTTGTCAATGTCTCTGGACAACCGAAACGCAAAATCCATAACTCATAGAATGCCTTTGCTACTGTTTCTGCTGTAATGTCCTGCAGCGGCTGTACTTCTGGCCAACGTGTGTATCTGTCGACCGCTGTGAGACAGTATTTATAGTCGCGAGATGATGGCATTGGTCCGATTAAATCTATATGCACGTGACTGAAGCGTGATTGTGGCAGTTTGAAATTGCCTAGAGGAGATGAAACATGACGGTGCACTTTAGTCTTTTGGCAAGCTTCACAGGTACGAACCCAATCGCGACAATCCTTTCGAGCTGAGGGCCAAATAAATCTATCAGTTACCATCTTTGTAGTCGACCTCGTTCCGGGATGGCTCATCGAGTGAATGGAGTTGAAAATCTCCCGACGCAGCTCCTTTGTAGCAAAAGGTCGAGGCTTCGGCAGAGAGACGTCGCAGAATAAAGTGACACTTGTACCTGTTATAGACATTTGTTAGCTCAGACAAAAACCGAGAACCGCAGAGAAAAATCCATGTGTCAGACTTGTGTCGCTTTTGACACCTCTCTCCGGCAAATAAGGATGGGCGTAGCAATTAGTGATGTGCCGCCACAGGCTCATGATTCTCATGGTGTTTTGTTTTTAGTTAGTCAGACTTCTACTGATTAAAACCACCCATGTTCCTGCTTAGCCCTTTTACTTTCTTTCGAACAACCCTCAGCTCCGGCAGAAAGAACGCTGTAGCCTAAGCCTATATAGCTTTAGCCTGTGATGATGTATCGAATGTCTGACAACGTTTTACGAAGGGATAAGCCACCATTGTTACCCAAAAAATGGGTTGTTATAGTCCTATTGATAAATACTTAGGGCGGGACTCCACCAAAGCGGAGATATGCCAAGCAGAGAGATGTGTCAAATTCGACTAATCACAGTTACCAGTCACAGTCACCCTGCGCTCGAAAGATGGCGCTGACCATGAAAAGCGGCACCACTCTGAATCGCGCTATGGTTTCGTTACACGGCTCTTTAAATAGTCCCACGGATAACAAGGCATATTCACCGGTTGCCTGCCTGAAGCAACTCGGATGTCTCGTTCAAACACTGGTGAGATGGCAAATTTTTGAATACTTAGGGCGCGTACACATATAGGTCCGTTTTTACTGGATCCGTTTTAACGGATCAGAATTGGACCGGAGCGACATGATTACTGAATCCGGAATACTGTTTTGTGTGTGAACTCGCTCATGCAACTCCATACGCCATCAAATAACGGACCTGTAAAACGGATCGCTATGTGTACGAGCCCTTAGTCAGATGTAATATTCTGGCTAAGTTTAGATTCTACAAACAGTAAGGTAATTATTCCGTTTTCAGTATTAATGGTAATAATTTTTATTAGTGACCATGTTAGTTTAAAAACTCATTATTCTCGGTAGGTACCTATCAATGTTATGTCTGTAATTATTTACGTTATTGTTTAAATGTAAAGACCATCACGCCAAATCCACGCAGGGGAAAATATAGGTACTTATTCTTTATTCCATAAAAAAAAATATCGCTACGAAGGAAAAAAGCAAAAAAGCGCACGACGGACTGTTATTACTTATAGAGATGACGACTATACAGAAGTACAAATCGAAGATGTACTGCGCCAACCCCAAATAAATTGTAGTGTGCTAGTTTATCTGTCAAATTACCAAATAGCTTCTTCTTCTTCTCGTATCGATTCTACTTCCATCTTAACAGGTTTGGGCCCAGTAGGTAGCCATGTTTATTGCAGCGGCAGAGGCGCTGTTCAGGTCGTCAAGGGTGCATGTATGAGTACATCTGGGACACTCCAGCAGGTGGGTCATTGTTTGATCCGGAGCGCCGCACTCGCACTCAGTGTTAGAGGAACTAATAATACCCCACTTTGCCAGATTATGTTTACAGCGGCCCACTTGGGTGCGCAATCGATTTAGGGCTTTCCAAATAGGCCACCGCAGATCACTACCAGGAGCCAGGTGTTCTTGTGGCTTCAAGAAGTCGTGAGGTGGTGGGCATCTCTCTTGCCATAGCTTGCTGCGGGCTTTAGGTGGCACGTCTTGAATTGCCTGGGTGGACCGTAGGAAGCTTTTACGGCTCTTTAGTCTGCTCTGGGTAGTAGTGTAGCCGTAGAGGGGATGTTGGGAATCGGATTCTTGGGTCTTTTTTTCCAGCGCGCATGCGACATCCCTTCGTACAGCAGGTGGAGCGATACCTACTAGCGGGTAGAGCTTGTTGAGAGGGGTCGGTTTTAAGCAGCCCGATATTATCCGACACGTCTCGTTTAGAGCAGTATCTACTTAGCTTTGCGTGAGCGGATCGGTGCCACACGGGACACGCAAATTCGCCAGCAGAAAAACATAAAGACATTCCGGTTGTTCGAAGAACGTCGGGTGCTGCTCCCCAGCTTGAGAGACTAGGCGACGTAGCAAATTGTTTCGGGTCCCAAACTCCCAACCTTCTGTTTAGTACTATGACAGTGTGACTTATACGTTAACGCCCTATCCAGCGTAACACCTAGATACTTTGGGTTCGGGCAGTGTTCTACATTAGTACCTCGCCACGAGATGTTGAGTGTCCGGTTTGAGTATCTATTCCGGAGGTGGAATGCACACGACTGTGTCTTGGACGGATTCGGCCGTAGAGCATTATTGTCATAGTACTTCCCTAGTAAATTAAGTGCCTCTGTCAATTTTTCCTCGACATCTTCAAAGGTCGGTGATTGCGTCGCAAGTGCCAAGTCATCCGCGTACAGAAACCGCTCAGTGTGTTGTGTGATAGGTTGGTCGTTGGTATATATGTTAAAAAGCATTGGCGCCAACACACTGCCTTGAGGAAGACCGTTTTTTTGTCGTCGCCATCTACTCTTACCAGATAGGAAGTAAACCTGAAAACGGCGGTTGTGTAAGAGTTCGCTTAATATGCGCACAAAGACCTGGTCGTTGGTGAGAGTGAGCACTTTGCCGAGTAGTCATTTGGTGTTTATGGTGTCGTAGGCTGCTGAAAGATCAACAAATACGACACCAGTGACTTTGTTAGACTCGTACCCATTCTCTAAGTATTCTGCTAGTCGGAGGACCTAGCTGGAACAAGACTTGCCAGGCCTAAAGCCAGCCTGCTCAGGAATTAATTTTGGGTCAATTGATGCTGTAAGACGGTTGAGCAGCAGTCTTTCAAACAGCTTATATGTGTGGCACAGCAGGGAAATAGGCCGGTAGCTTTTGGGATCGTCTGAGGGTTTACCTGGTTTTGGCAGAGCAACAATTTTGGTCTTTCTCCAAAGTTTGGGTATGTGTGCGGTAACTACGCATTCATTAAATAATGCTAGAAGCCATGATACGGATAGGGGCCCCAGGTGTTTGATTTGCTCCACCGTAAGGTCGTCGACACCAGCCGCACCAAATAGCTTGCTGTGCTATAAATGGCCAATTGTTCTCCATTGCCAAATTGCTGAACCTACTCAATCCTGGTTGCAGCATGCTCAGGAACTGAATATGAATTAATTTCTTTCTTTTGTGGCCCGAAACTCTAACAACCAGTCTTACCAATAATCATCATCTTCTTGCCCTTCATCATCATCATCATCAGCCTATAATGTTCCCACGTGCGGGACTCAGGCCTCCTCTCTAGGAGAGGGATGGGCTATAATCCACCACGCGGGCCCAGTGCGGATTGGCAGATGTCACATATCTTCGAATTTTTTGGTTCTAAGACATGCCGGTTTCCTCACGATGTTTTCCTTCACCGTTTTGAGAGCAGCGGTGATGAAATAAATTACACAAAGTAATGCGCCTGCCTGGGTTCGAACCCACGACCTACTATTCGTAAGTCGGGGCCGACACCAATGGGCCACCGCTGCTTCCTGCCCTTACCCCATTCTATTTGGGGTCGGCGCAACACGTTTTCTTTATCCATTCTACCCTGTTAGTCGACACGGTGGCATTTACTTCTTTATTTACAAGCGGTATCATATTATCCAGTGCTAATTGGGTTGTGGAGGTCAGATAGGCAGTCGCTCCGGGTAAAATACTGCTATTTAGCTGCATCCGGTTACGCTGGAAGCCAACCTCAACTGGTTTGGGAGAAGGTTAGGCAGTTGATGATCTTCTCACACCTTTGATAACCTCAGGACCCCAGGTATTGAGTTAATTAAAAAAAACATTATTATCTCGATTCATATAACTTTATTTTACAATTAAATTACTTGATAATTACTTTCGTACTGTAATTGGGGCCGAATATTTACTTGCTAACAATTTATTTACACTGCGAATAACAATACTTTACAAACTATTGAGATGGCATTATTTATAATTAGTAATATCAGTCCACATCACAACTGTAATCATAATTGGGTTAGGGTGGGGGTTGATTGGAGCTCAAGCGAATACAATACCTTCTTTTTTTGAAGAAGTCGGGTTAAAAGAAAGAAAATTATATTCTATTAACTGTAATTATAGGTAGTCAAAATGCTTAACATTTTATTCCTGACTTTTGTAAATAATAATATCCAGATGATCTTGTAAATTCTGGTAATTCGTTTATAGTTGACCAAGATGTAACATGTCACCCAACGCTCGTGTTACAAATCAGACCCCACCCTTAAAATTAATATAGAAGCACACTAGTGACACCACATTTATAAAGTTGTATTAGAGAATTATAGAAACAGGAGAGTACCTATTTAAAGAGATTAGTAAAAATTGTTTTGGCAAATCTTGACATAGCGATATTGTATACAAAAACGTAGAAATCACTAGTGTGTATCCATACTTATTTAAAATTATCATAGTTTTTTTTTGTTTGTTTTAAAATACCTACAAATTAATCAAATCTGATTTAGTTATTCAAGATTCATTGGATGTAATAAGGAGACATTAAAATAATATGTTTTATAAATTATTTTCTGCGAGATTCTTAATTAAAATAGATAGAAAAGGATGCTATATTATTAATCTATACAGTATATACCCAATAAAATAGTTCTAAATATAATTATAATATTTTATAGCTATTTTATTTGTCAGCGTTAAACAGACTGATTAGTTATATGAACCCAATATATATAAAATTAATCAACATGCAAAATTAGGATAAATATAAATAATTTTTATTTTAATGCTTTATATTTTGACATAACATACAAATCTTTCAAAATAATATCGTTTATATAATATCTCGCAAATCATTTGCATTTTTAAAAGCCGTCATGTGGAGTATAAATATACATTTTTAAAGATGCTATTAGTATAATTTTACGTACAGAAAATGCTCAAAATAAGTCGGTCACAAAATAAATTTTATATTTTTATCAAAACTCTATACAATAAAATATATAATTAATACATTTCTAATACGACTAAATCTATGACCAACGTTAGTGGCAAGACAATTATTACAGAAAAGTTATAATTTAAAGCTTTTATTTGCTAGCTACACGAATATAATTCTATTTTACACGAATATAATATAATTATATTACAATATACATATATTTATAATATATTCTTTTAAAGCGGCTATATTAGCTTTTACTGACAAAGGTTTACTGCAAAATACAAGATTGTTCTTTTTTTCATTGAACGAAAACTTTAAAAAAATATATAGTAGAGGGGTATTGTGAGACTTAGGCGATGTCAAAACCTTATTTAAAAAAAGCAAAGGAGAAGCCGAATATAGATAATTTATATTTTAAACTGCATTTAGAAAATAAAACAATATACCAACCAGTATTACCGCTTTCTATACTGATTATATAAGATAATAGATATTTATATAGATACGTTATTATATCACTATTTACGCACGCACGCTAAGAAGAAAAAAATGAATAACGAATAAAATTACTGAAAGAAGAAAATCAATTGAGACAGTAAAGACGACATTCTTTGAGAGTTATAATATTACAAATAAACTCAAAATTATAAACAAAGTATACAGTAAAGAAAAACCAGCTTTATTCCCCTTAGCATAACTTGCGTGAAACGTGACCTATTCCTACCTCTCACTATAACTTTAAATCATGCGTTAGCGCATACATTTCTGACATAGCATACAATAATATATATTTTATAATCCATTTACTAATTAATTTATTATTAATTATAATTATTTCTCGAAGATTTCGATACTTGTCCTTAATTATTAGGCCGGTTTTCTACTCGTTGATCGTTTATAAGATTAGTTCATAGTATAGTTACATAATAATAGTATGTATATTGTAGTGGCGTGCAGAAAATTAAGTGATTAAGATTTTTTCTAATTAACAAAGATTTTTGATAATTATATAAACTAATGTTAGTGTGTTTGGATTTTTTGTCAAATTGACTGCCTAGATTTTATTAAGATTGAGTAAGAAACACAACAATTTAGCACATTCATGATATATTTTGTAATGCTTACTATAAGTTTACATGTCAGGCCAGGGTATAAATGACTGTTTAATATGATATTAATTATTATTATCAAGTGATTCTATTACCAACCAAATTACTAAATAACTGATAAATCGATCTATTATAGTCTTGCCGCCCGCCACTACAATATATAATTAAGATACGATATATATAATTACAATTGACATAGACTATAATAATTAATTAAAATTATATACAATTTATGTTTTCACACCCACTGGATAAGATGATAATATTATGTATTTTAATTAGGTCCAAAGTGCGGGGTTTTATAATCTTGAAGACTTTAATAATATATCGGACTGTTTGATTATTTGTTATGAAAATTTAAGATAAAGTGTCTGATGATGATATAGCGCCAGTTGTTGCATCATTTGTTAAAAGAGAAATTAAGAGCGTTTGGTATGATGCTGGTTTATAATAAAATAGTTAATTAATATGACATTTTGATTATGAAATAAGCTTCTATAATTTCTTTAGAGTTTTATGATATTTAATTGTGTAACAGAATTTAGATGATTACTTTAGGGCTGATTTTTAAAATGTTAGGGATGAACAAAGTAATTTCGTGTACAAATGTTGCGATATCACCAGCACATAAATGTTATCTTTCGAACCGTCATTTTTTTGAAAGACTTTTCAGAAATCAAATACAATTTCGGTTAATTTTGCCAGTATATTTACCTACACTTGGGGTTTTCTCCTGGGTTAGCAATGTAACCAGGGTCCGTTATTAATAGTTACAACTACTAAAATATACTATCAATATTTGAATAAACATTATTTCTTTTATAATTTTTTCTTTACATAATTTTTACATTTAAAATACACACATAATTATTAATATTATACACTATGAAATCGTATTGCTTTAACGCGTTTACAATAATGTACAATTTCGTTATTATTACTAAACACACATATTTAAGTAATATTAATAAATATAATAATATTTACCATCCTTTTCTATCAAATTTAATTTTCAGCGAATTTTTAAAAAATGATCGAATTTATTTAAAATTTCTGTTAATTTATTAATCATTTTTAGATCAGTGACTTCAAATTTATTTTAAACTAAAAGATCAACTACATAAATAAAACATTGTTTTCAAATGAGAAATATTGCGTAAATCGCAGTCTCGCGAATTCTATTCGCCGTATTTCGAATTGTAGTACAAAATGTTAGTTTAATGATTATATGTTAGAGTACTTAAATAGTCCTAGAATTACTTTATAGTATTGTTAAATAGTTTTTTTATAGAAACAGGTACGAAGATATTTATGGGCTGTGGCTACATAAGCTACAAATCACAACGAAAATGGCAAATAGAAGACAATCTAAAATCGAAGATGTTTTACTTAAAATTTCGATTTGGGTGTGTTGCATAAAATTGTTTAAGCATGTATAGCCACAGCGTTATATTATTTTCATATTATTTGAAACAAATTATATATGATATTCAAAATTAATTGTCCCAGAGATGAAAATAAATCAGAATAACTCAAAATTTTGCTGATTTTACCTTTAATTTTGTACTTTTTTTTTTTTTTTGGTGGGTGGAAAATCATCGAATGACCCCCCCCCCCCCCCGCTCTTGGGCAGAGCGAAGGGGAGTGTCAGACTTCTACTGACTAAAAACCGAACCCATGTTCCTTCTTTGCCCTTGCGCCGAGGCCACGTAATCTAGTACAAACTACAGTGATATTCATTGTAGTAGTAATACGATTGAGAAAAAACAACCTGCACAAGGACTGTCTACTTAGGGTCAGTTTGCGACAGAACGGAAAATTTGCGACCAAGTTACTGACTGCATTAAAAATAGGACCGTATTACCATTGTTTCAAGTAGTAAATTGTATGAATTTAGACGTGGATATAAAGTGTAGCGTTTTGCTCGCCATTCTGTCTGATTTGATCCTTGGTTCTACCATAAAGAAACATAGATGATATGACCAACAGCAAAATAATGGCGTCAAATATCGAAATTACTCACCAAAAAATCCGTAACAACAGAACTTCAAATGACTAATGTATATGATATGTTTTTTAACACACAAATAACATTTTATACAATGATTTTAATTAATTTATCGAAAATCACGAATAAATTCGGAGACGATAGGTACTACGCAGTCTCGATAATTTATAATAGATCGCTGATAGTCTTGAGTACTTTTATTTATTTACACTTCACTACGACCAGTCGTAAATAATTTCATTTTTTTTTTTATATAAATTCGAATCATACACATAGAAATAAAAATATTAAATATAAAAATTCGAATTTTCATGTAAATTATATCTAATTTTATTTACATTTCGAAATTATATAAGATATTTAAAAATAACTTACATAAACATAATTTCATAAATTAGGACATGACGTCACAGTACAAAACGAATATTCATTCATACAATTCATTCATCATTCTTCATAAAATCTATATAAAATGATATAGACACTAAACAAACCCTACTTAGGTACCTACGAGATATTTTAACACAAGAAAACATTTACCATCATTGACATAATAAAACCCTAGATGCACAGTTTCGAAGAAAACAAACAGTCGAAGCTGTCGCCAAACACTCACCAATACACGCACTATTATCGTTACATTATAAACATATTTTTTTGCAAATTCAACCTTACGCAGATTCCTTAAAGTTGTTTTTACAATGCAGTTATAAAAAGCAATATAAAAAGCATTTTGTACGGCCGTGCAGAGACGCGAGCGACGCGAGACTATTTGAAATGAGTTCATTGTGAACTCATTTTATGCTGACGGTTTTGAGACGCGGAGTGTGTATCTTGGGTTTTATTATATCAATGTTAACCATCAAAAAACTCACTGTACCAACAATGCATAGTATAACGACTCCATTTCACATTCACTTACAAAATTACTCGTCGTACCAAATCTTCACCCAAGCATGGCATGGTTTTTAATGTTGCCAGTTAAGTCAATTTTGTAACACGTTGTTGTCTTGCCAGTGTAATTAACATGATTATTTCAAATGTCCAAATGGTCATAAAATGTGCGAGTAAGACGGCGATGAAAACCATGTTCTTAGTATCGTGTAGTCTCGCTCACACCTTCCATGACCACGAACCTATAAGGCATTTAGAGTATTACAACGACAGTAGTTAACCACACTTAGACCCACTTTTTTCGCACATTCATTCACTATAACCGAACTCTAAACGACAAAGCATCAACAATGTCCCAGAAACCATCAAAATTAAAAGTTCTCTTATATCATAACCGAACAGTGACGTCATCATCAAAGGTAGTATCAACCTCGCAGCAAGAAGCCAGTTCTTCGAAGGACATACCGTCAAGTGTGAGTGAGACAGCTGAGATGCTCCGGAACAGAGCCTCCGTGTCCAGGTCTTCTGGGAGCTTCGTGAGGAACTGGGCGGCCGAGATGAAGTCCATGTCTTTTAGCTCTTCTTGGTAGAGGTGGAGGACGCCTGGAAAGAGATAGGAGTTGTTTTAACAAGGGTCAAAATCTTAAAAGATACATGAAGTATTGCATGACATGTTCTGCATTCAAAGGGCAATTTGAAAGGGTCATACAAAATTGAAGTTATTGCGAAAATTGAATAGAAATGACGTATTACATCGGGTGCTATTATTGGGAAGTAAGTTAAGAAGTTTGACGACACGGTTGGCGCAGTGGCTAAGCGATTGGACTGCTGCGCTCGGTGTCGCGGGTTCGATCCCCGCACGGAACAAGTATCTGTATAGCCTACAGATAGTTGTTTCGGGTCTGGGTGTGTTTGTGTATGTGGTTTTCAATGTTTGTAAACGCACCCACGATACAGGAGAAATTCCTAGTGTGGGGTAAAGTTTAAAAAAAAAGAGAAAGAAAATACAGCAATGATGGTAGATGAAACATAAAGTTGAGAAGCCTAGCCTGTGGCGTAGATAAGTAGTTATGACAGTAAAATTCAATTCTCCATGCAACAAAGGTCCTACGAAAATCCTGGTGAAGGTCTGGAGAGCTAGTTCAGCAGGTAATAACTTACCCAGAGCCGTGTTGAAGAGGAAGGTGTCTCCGTCCCGTAGGAACACATCCCACACGCGGCAGGCTGCGTCCAATGGCATGGCTTTAGCGAAGGTCTAGAGCTAGTCCAGCAGGTAATAACTTACCCAGAGCCGTGTTGAAGAGGAAGGTGTCTCCGTCCCGTAGGAACACATCCCACACGCGGCAGGCTGCGTCCAATGGCATGGCTTTAGCGAAGGTCTAGAGCTAGTCCAGCAGGTAATAACTTACCCAGAGCCGTGTTGAAGAGGAAGGTGTCTCCGTCCCGTAGGAACACATCCCACACGCGGCAGGCTGCGTCCAATGGCATGGCTTTAGCGAAGGTCTAGAGCTAGTCCAGCAGGTAATAACTTACCCAGAGCCGTGTTGAAGAGGAAGGTGTCTCCGTCCCGTAGGAACACATCCCACACGCGGCAGGCTGCGTCCAATGGCATGGCTTTAGCGAAGGTCTAGAGCTAGTCCAGCAGGTAATAACTTACCCAGAGCCGTGTTGAAGAGGAAGGTGTCTCCGTCCCGTAGGAACACATCCCACACGCGGCAGGCTGCGTCCAATGGCATGGCTTTAGCGAAGGTCTAGAGCTAGTCCAGCAGGTAATAACTTACCCAGAGCCGTGTTGAAGAGGAAGGTGTCTCCGTCCCGTAGGAACACATCCCACACGCGGCAGGCTGCGTCCAATGGCATGGCTTTAGCGAAGGTCTAGAGCTAGTCCAGCAGGTAATAACTTACCCAGAGCCGTGTTGAAGAGGAAGGTGTCTCCGTCCCGTAGGAACACATCCCACACGCGGCAGGCTGCGTCCAATGGCATGGCTTTAGCGAAGGTCTAGAGCTAGTCCAGCAGGTAATAACTTACCCAGAGCCGTGTTGAAGAGGAAGGTGTCTCCGTCCCGTAGGAACACATCCCACACGCGGCAGGCTGCGTCCAATGGCATGGCTTTAGCGAAGGTCTAGAGCTAGTCCAGCAGGTAATAACTTACCCAGAGCCGTGTTGAAGAGGAAGGTGTCTCCGTCCCGTAGGAACACATCCCACACGCGGCAGGCTGCGTCCAATGGCATGGCTTTAGCGAAGGTCTAGAGCTAGTCCAGCAGGTAATAACTTACCCAGAGCCGTGTTGAAGAGGAAGGTGTCTCCGTCCCGTAGGAACACATCCCACACGCGGCAGGCTGCGTCCAATGGCATGGCTTTAGCGAAGGTCTAGAGCTAGTCCAGCAGGTAATAACTTACCCAGAGCCGTGTTGAAGAGGAAGGTGTCTCCGTCCCGTAGGAACACATCCCACACGCGGCAGGCTGCGTCCAATGGCATGGCTTTAGCGAAGGTCTAGAGCTAGTCCAGCAGGTAATAACTTACCCAGAGCCGTGTTGAAGAGGAAGGTGTCTCCGTCCCGTAGGAACACATCCCACACGCGGCAGGCTGCGTCCAATGGCATGGCTTTAGCGAAGGTCTAGAGCTAGTCCAGCAGGTAATAACTTACCCAGAGCCGTGTTGAAGAGGAAGGTGTCTCCGTCCCGTAGGAACACATCCCACACGCGGCAGGCTGCGTCCAATGGCATGGCTTTAGCGAAGGTCTAGAGCTAGTCCAGCAGGTAATAACTTACCCAGAGCCGTGTTGAAGAGGAAGGTGTCTCCGTCCCGTAGGAACACATCCCACACGCGGCAGGCTGCGTCCAATGGCATGGCTTTAGCGAAGGTCTAGAGCTAGTCCAGCAGGTAATAACTTACCCAGAGCCGTGTTGAAGAGGAAGGTGTCTCCGTCCCGTAGGAACACATCCCACACGCGGCAGGCTGCGTCCAATGGCATGGCTTTAGCGAAGGTCTAGAGCTAGTCCAGCAGGTAATAACTTACCCAGAGCCGTGTTGAAGAGGAAGGTGTCTCCGTCCCGTAGGAACACATCCCACACGCGGCAGGCTGCGTCCAATGGCATGGCTTTAGCGAAGGTCTAGAGCTAGTCCAGCAGGTAATAACTTACCCAGAGCCGTGTTGAAGAGGAAGGTGTCTCCGTCCCGTAGGAACACATCCCACACGCGGCAGGCTGCGTCCAATGGCATGGCTTTAGCGAAGGTCTAGAGCTAGTCCAGCAGGTAATAACTTACCCAGAGCCGTGTTGAAGAGGAAGGTGTCTCCGTCCCGTAGGAACACATCCCACACGCGGCAGGCTGCGTCCAATGGCATGGCTTTAGCGAAGGTCTAGAGCTAGTCCAGCAGGTAATAACTTACCCAGAGCCGTGTTGAAGAGGAAGGTGTCTCCGTCCCGTAGGAACACATCCCACACGCGGCAGGCTGCGTCCAATGGCATGGCTTTAGCGAAGGTCTAGAGCTAGTCCAGCAGGTAATAACTTACCCAGAGCCGTGTTGAAGAGGAAGGTGTCTCCGTCCCGTAGGAACACATCCCACACGCGGCAGGCTGCGTCCAATGGCATGGCTTTAGCGAAGGTCTAGAGCTAGTCCAGCAGGTAATAACTTACCCAGAGCCGTGTTGAAGAGGAAGGTGTCTCCGTCCCGTAGGAACACATCCCACACGCGGCAGGCTGCGTCCAATGGCATGGCTTTAGCGAAGGTCTAGAGCTAGTCCAGCAGGTAATAACTTACCCAGAGCCGTGTTGAAGAGGAAGGTGTCTCCGTCCCGTAGGAACACATCCCACACGCGGCAGGCTGCGTCCAATGGCATGGCTTTAGCGAAGGTCTAGAGCTAGTCCAGCAGGTAATAACTTACCCAGAGCCGTGTTGAAGAGGAAGGTGTCTCCGTCCCGTAGGAACACATCCCACACGCGGCAGGCTGCGTCCAATGGCATGGCTTTAGCGAAGGTCTAGAGCTAGTCCAGCAGGTAATAACTTACCCAGAGCCGTGTTGAAGAGGAAGGTGTCTCCGTCCCGTAGGAACACATCCCACACGCGGCAGGCTGCGTCCAATGGCATGGCTTTAGCGAAGGTCTAGAGCTAGTCCAGCAGGTAATAACTTACCCAGAGCCGTGTTGAAGAGGAAGGTGTCTCCGTCCCGTAGGAACACATCCCACACGCGGCAGGCTGCGTCCAATGGCATGGCTTTAGCGAAGGTCTAGAGCTAGTCCAGCAGGTAATAACTTACCCAGAGCCGTGTTGAAGAGGAAGGTGTCTCCGTCCCGTAGGAACACATCCCACACGCGGCAGGCTGCGTCCAATGGCATGGCTTTAGCGAAGGTCTAGAGCTAGTCCAGCAGGTAATAACTTACCCAGAGCCGTGTTGAAGAGGAAGGTGTCTCCGTCCCGTAGGAACACATCCCACACGCGGCAGGCTGCGTCCAATGGCATGGCTTTAGCGAAGGTCTAGAGCTAGTCCAGCAGGTAATAACTTACCCAGAGCCGTGTTGAAGAGGAAGGTGTCTCCGTCCCGTAGGAACACATCCCACACGCGGCAGGCTGCGTCCAATGGCATGGCTTTAGCGAAGGTCTAGAGCTAGTCCAGCAGGTAATAACTTACCCAGAGCCGTGTTGAAGAGGAAGGTGTCTCCGTCCCGTAGGAACACATCCCACACGCGGCAGGCTGCGTCCAATGGCATGGCTTTAGCGAAGGTCTAGAGCTAGTCCAGCAGGTAATAACTTACCCAGAGCCGTGTTGAAGAGGAAGGTGTCTCCGTCCCGTAGGAACACATCCCACACGCGGCAGGCTGCGTCCAATGGCATGGCTTTAGCGAAGGCTGTGTAGAGCCACTCCAGTAGGTACAACTCTGGAGCCACTGTGTCTGATAGTAATGGCAGGTTGTGCTGCAGCAGTGTGGTGTAGGCCTTCCATAGCCGCTAGAAATACAACAAAAAGAATTAATGATATTACTAAACTAAAGAACTTCACACAATCATGGTTACCGGAAGATGCACGGCCGAGGCCGGCCCAGAAAGAGATGATAAGACGATCTAAAAGCGTACCGCGAGGGCTGGTTTGAAGTGGCACGAGAATAGGGCACATGAAAGGGAAAGAATTGGGGGAACCCTTTACCCAGCAGTGGGACAGTAAAATCCACTTAAAAAAAAGATTATCTAGCAATAAAAACCATCGCACGCGTTGCGTTTATCTCGAGAGTCCTCCTGTTATATGAAATAAGAGAATCAGATAAAACTAATTATGTAGAAAGGGACGTCCAATTAGTGTCCAGGAACTCAGTTTTATTTTGTGAAAATAACCATCAAACTTGAAAATAACCATCAAACTTAAAATTGTCCCGTTAGAAACTAAAATTATCTTGAACTGCAAAAAATGCTTAGGTATATTAAATAAGGTCCCATTAAATTAGGTGGACAAATTTTAACACAGCGTTCAGTAGGTCTAACCAAAGATATCTAAACAAAAAAAACATTAAATAAAGTGTTTTTTTTTTTTACATAAAATAATAAATTGCCGGCACTCTAGAACAAACTCATCCCGTAAGAGTAGGTACTTAAACGCGTTTTTCTTATTTTTTTTTTACCATGTTCCTTATTTTGGTGGTCTGAATGATTTCTGAAATTTTGTCCACCTATTTTAATGGGACCTTATATTTTGTAATATAAAAAAGTATCATTCCCGCAAATATAACATACCTGCATGGTAGCTCCATCCCTAGTGAAGGCAGCCCTCAGTACCGGTCCGTCCAACAAGTTAGCAAAACAGACGAACGCTTGAGGTGCCTCCATGTTTAGAATCAGCACTGCTGCTATGAATGACATGCCCTGTAAAGGATAATATTGTTTTCAATCAATGATGGCTATAGAGAAACACGGTCTCCTACAGGCTATACAGAAACTGTCAGCGTTGGGTTTCCAAATCTTTCGATCTAGGGCTAATGTGAACTAATAATTGGTCTTCTGAAGCAAGCTAGTAATTTGGAAGAAGAAATGGCAAATAAGGTAAGTTACCAAATCAAAATGAATAATACTGGAATATAATTTAGGCTATAAGGTTGCTGCTCAAATATTCGGGTAGAGATGATTTGGCATTACCGAAGAGCAAATTGTGGGGAATAAGCAGAATTGTCCCGAACATGATTCGGACAGACACACCAAAGTTATTTTTGCTACCTGATCTAATCAGTTACTCCGAAAAAGCTAATAGGTATGTAATTTGATATGTATGATGGACGCAGACTTTGGTTGAGAATATTGCAGTGATTCAGTAAGTGATAAACCAATTAGGCATTTTAGGGATATCCATAAAATGCCTAATTGGTTTATCACATATTTTTGTCTTTATCGGTATGTCACATTGACATATTATGTCTTAAGAGCAGTATGGTCTGTCACTTCTGAACGGCCTAATATTGTGCCCTTAGGGATCAACATCTAAATAAAGTCTAAACAAAAACAAATCAGAGTTTCCAGTAGACCAAAGCTCGACGCTATATAATCACAAGTACCGCTACAGAGCAAGCCCATAGTATCACGCGTGCATTGTTATCACGTAGCGATTACCAGTAACTAGCTGCATGCGGGCGGGTCACGCTAGATACCGTGGTAATGGACGTTATGTATGGGATGCGGAATATTCGCACTGTTCGTCTAGGGAACAGGTACAGGTAAGAATGAGGCCACAGAGTTCTTCATCATCGACTAGCCTTTAATCAACTATTTAGTGATCAGGTTCCAGTCTTACTGGATGCAGCTGAATATAATTTTTTTAGGGGCGGGAATCATCGAATGACCGGAGGGGTCATTTGAGTGGAGCGGAAGAGTCTCAGACTTGCACTGACAAACCCACTCATGTTCCTTTTTACCCGACTGCGGCGAAGCCCAAAAGGAGGGTTATGTGTTTGACTTGTATGTATGTAAGTATGTATGTATGTATGTCTGTTTCTTTGTTCCCTCATAACTCCTAAACGGATGAAGGGATTAGAATGAAACATACGTCGTTAGATTCCTCTTGATGGCGCGAGTGTTATAGGCTACATTAAAATTAAAAAACAAAGAAAAATTGCTGATTTTGGGGGCAAAATCGCGGAGTTCAAAATATTTTTTTTTCCTGTACCATCGAGTAGGGTATCAAAATGAAGGATTTCAAAAGGAGATTACAAAAATATATAACAGAAATATATAAAAGAAATTCAAAGTGACAAATCCTATAAACAAGCACAAAAGTTAAATCATCTGCGAAGAATTTTACGCGACCAACGAAAGAACAAATCAACAAACACAAAAGAACTAAAAAGTGGAAAATAAAAAAAAGTAGTTAAAAAACTAAAAAACCCGACTGAAAAAACTGAAAAGCAAAAAACAAGCACATTTTAAATCAAACAAAACTTGGAAGCAGGCGGGGTTCATTTGAATATTAAATTATGAAAATATGATAACAAACACAAAATAGAATGGACCCCGCCTGCTTCCAAGTTTTGTTTGATTTAAAATGTGCTTGTTTTTTGCTTTTCAGTTTTTTCAGTCGGGTTTTTTAGTTTTTTAACTACTTTTTTTAGGGTTCTGTAGTCAACTAGGAACCTTTATAGTTTCGCCATGTCTGTCTGTCCGTCCGTCCGTGGGCTAAGTTTGTAGTATAATCGTATATGCAAGCATTTTTTTAACTTCGTTTACATATTTTATTATCCTGAACGTATCTTTTTTCAAACAAAAAAAGAATTATTACTACGGAACCCTACGCTGAGCGTGGCCCGACACGCTCTTGGCCGGTTTTTAGCCCTTTGTGGGGCCACGGTAAGGTGCGACTGCCTAGCTGACCACAACCGAGTTAGTACTGGGTAATACGATACTTCTTGGTAGGACTGGTTGCCACACTTTCGGCCCACTGACTGTCTGTAATGACAGTCAAAGATCTAAAAATCGCAGACGGGACCAATGGCAACGTGCTTGCCGACTTTCCTGTGCCTTTACAGAGGAAAGTCGGTTTGTTATGGGTGGTTACCCATCCGCAGACCAATCCAGGCAAGTGCAGCTTAACCTGAAGATTGATCGGCTATTATTATTTAGCCCATTTTCAAAGCGAACGAAGAAGTCTAGAGAATCGTGAGATAGACTCTTACCTAAAATAAACGATTACAAACATTTAGTTAAAATAATAAGTAAGTAAACAATCTCGTCACGTTTGAATTTCGTGGCAACGTGGTTTACAACTCGTGGATTCGTGACTAACTTGATTTAAACGAAATTGCATCACTTCTCTATTTTCCCCTATTTCACCACGAAAGGCACAGTTTTAATAACGTTTAAAAGGAAGACATTATAATAATTAAAAAAGTCACGTTGCAGGGGAAGTGGCGAAACTACTAAAATAGCCGCATTTTTCTCTTGGGTTTCCAAGTACAAAGAAGAGAGAATACTAACAGCCGCTTGGACCGATATTCAGGTTAAGCTGAAGTTGCCTAGTTACCTCCGTGCCTCAGAAAGTTCATTCCGTTTGTCATCCTAACTAATATTATAAATGCGAAAGTAACTCTGTCTGTCTGTCTGTCTTTGCTTCACGCCTAAACTACTGAACCGATTTGTGTGAAATTTGGTACAGACATAGTTTGGAACTTGAGAAAGGACATAGGATAGTTTTTTTTTTTTTTTTTTCGCGAGATCGGGAACTATGTGGGTAAAACCAAAAATCTGCCGGAAGTCACTATTCCACGCGAACGAAGTCGCGGGCAAAAGCTAATTTGTAAATATTTGACAGTCGCTACACTTAGTCAGTGGCCTGAAACTCTGAAAACTTAAAACTACTCTTACCAAGGGAACCCCTATGTTATGAAATCTTCCTTAACTAGGTTAAAGAAACAAAAAACAACATACCTGAACATATCCAATATCCGGCCTGTAGCACACATACGCCGCCAGAAGCTCATGTAACACATCAAAGTACGGTCCTCCAGGTTGAAAGATACACAGATGTGGAAACGTCCGCGCAATGTCCAGCTGAATCAACTCCATTGAACATTCGTCCCCATAGTCTAGTAGATTAGGGTTGGATTTCGAACAACACTTCTTAGGACCAGCCTCTGTCGTTTGAGACTTTAAATTCTGCTCACTGAAGTTTCTAGGAATCCCTAAACGAGGTTTTTCTTCTTCTGGTTTGATTCTTTCATCAGTTTTAGCTAGCAAATCATCTAGTTTCGCTAATTTTTCTTTCTGTTCCGTTGGTTTATCTATATTTTCTTTCTGACAGCTGCATTTTTCGTTTCTTCTGTTGATTTTTAACCGTTTTCTCCGGAGTTGTGCTTCGTGCAGCCTTTGCTTCGCCCTCGCGACGTAGTCTTGGTACATGTCGTGGGTGATTTTGAGTTTGTTGTCGATAGCCAGTTGCCATACTTTGCCGCGTACTGCTGGTGGGAGCCCGCTCCACCAAAGTTCTAGCGTGCGTTTTGAGTTCTTCCTGTAAATAGAATAGGTTTTATTAAATGACAAGCTTTTGCCAGCGGCTTCGCCCGCGTGAAAATGACGATTTTCCATACAAACTTTCGTCCTCTATTTAACTCCCTTAGGGGTTGAATTTCGAAAAATCCTTCCTTATTCCTTGTCTACATCATAAAGGGAACCTCTGTGCAAAATTTCAGCTTTCTAGGTCCAAGGGTTTGGGCTGGGCGTTGATGAGTCAGTCAGTCAGTCAGTCAGTCAGTCAGTCAGGCTCAGGACTTCTCTCTTTATTTATTAGATGTTTTTCCCGTTTTATTCGTTTTGTTTTAGGAGTCTAAATTGATCTGAATGAGCGTTTTGAAACTCTTTTGTCCACGAGTCTGACTCGCACTTTTTTATTATATTACAGACTGAGTGCAATATTTAAAGTTGTTTTCCATGACGAACGTTTGTCCACGTTTACCAAATCATCCAGTATATCAGTGTAGTTATGAAATCTTACATCTATAAGAAACCTGAAACCACATTTATTCTAAGAGGACCATTAAGATGTCTAGACCGGAGTCTCTGAAGTGAGTGACGATACTTAAGTGTGTACGTCCGGCCATCTCGGACACACAGGCTCCTATTTAACTCGTATCCCGTTACCTAGGTAGTTATATTGGTACCCTGAAATATGTTTTACTAACACTACACACAACTACAGTACTTTCACACGTTATTATGACTGTGACTGTTGCTTCGTTTTATTTTGTTTTTCTGATATTCAAAAGTGCCTGTATAATATTATATGCATGTCTTATTGAAATAAATGATTTGACTTTTGACGTGTTATTTTAGTCCGTTAATGGTGTTCTGACTTCTGACATTGTGTTTTGTGCTCGAACTTTAACTTTCAACAAAGTTGAATATGATAGCCACTTGACAGAAAGCACACCAATGCTTGACAACTACCCTAGAAAGCCATCGAATGCAGTCACGTGTCCGAAATCGGCTGGATGGCCTCATCATCATTGTACTCCGGGAGTACATTCTATCCAATCCTATACACGCTTAAGCCTTTTTTAACGTTCTCACTACTGACCTTTCTTTATGAGAGGGACGGGCCTTAACCGTATTCAAACTCGTGGCCCAGTGCTGGTCGGTGGAAAATACATAGATGACGAATTATTCCTATAATTGCCGCAATACTAGCATTTTGCGTCTCTTTTTCGACTCGCCCTTCGCCTCAACATTACATCGTAATCCAAGAAAAGTTAGACCGAGGTGTAGCATTTCTATATTTCGTCTGTTAGTCCCACGTAATTGGGGGGTGAGCCTTTGCCAACACCCTATAGTGCTACTCAACAAGTAAACATAAATATCCACTAACTTATAAATATAATACAACAAACAATAATACTAACGTGTTATTCCAAT
Organism: Diarsia mendica; assembly: GCA_949316265.1. Lineage (NCBI taxonomy): Eukaryota > Metazoa > Arthropoda > Insecta > Lepidoptera > Noctuidae > Diarsia > Diarsia mendica. The sequence goes on along the minus strand of OX438904.1, from coordinate 20,400,023 downwards.
CCGGCAGTATGTTCTGCGTCCACTCCTTCGCATGCCTGGCAAGCCGCTCCTCCAATCGGAACGACTCTTGCATTCTGGCGTGTCTCGCAGCTGCCTCGCGTTCTACCCGTCGTCTGGCTGCCTCCACCATTCTGGCGTGCTCCGCCTTGTGGCGAAGTGCCTCTTCTGTGCATTTTGCGGGGAGGTTTGATGGTCTGAAAAGAGAGGGGTGTGATTGTTTAGGGGTTGAGAGCATACAAAGTTTGAGAATCAAATGATTTTATTGCTGCTTTTCCGAAGACGGGGTCGCGGTAGACCGAGGAGAAGATGGCGGGACGCCTTGGATGGCTTTCTCACCAACTGGCAAGAAGAAGCACACCATCGTAAGCATACATGTTGTTGTACATGAAGATATCATAACCAGCTACAGATAATTAATTACAGTAAACTCATAAATCTATAAAGTAAATTGGATAGATAACAAATTGAACCAAACCGCTGCAAATCACATATTCCAGTTATGCATTACAAATCTATTCAAAGTTGTACCAGTTTAGTTTTGTGGTGAGAACACCTACCTAATATTTGTTATACATTGTATATTTATTCTTTATATTTTGTCATGTATCTGCGACTAATAAATGATTTTTTCTTTCTTTCATCTTTATTTTTTTAGCTACAATTTGTAGTACGGAATTTTATTTTATTTCTGAAATGGAGTTACCTACAGCTACGTTCTACCCATCTTTATAATAAGATTATCATGAAAAATAAATAAAACCTTCGAAATCACGAAATCAATTCCCGATAATTGATGGAAAATCCGGTTCATTGTAATCATTTACAATTAATATCTCAACAATAATTATGCATTATTATACGCAATTAGATAACAAAGGATTCATCGTGATGTTATAAGTAGTTAAAGTATTATAAAGTGATTGAATATTCAAATGATATCGTGCAGGGCTTGCGTGCGATACATAATGTATGAAAACGCAGCAAAGGTGCAAGCTTGTAGATCTAGAACGGGCCGATACATTGTTACTTGGTTTAGTATCTGGGTTTTGATTCTGAGAATCAGTATCACTACATATTATTAAACAAAGTCCTCCCAAAGTCTGTGTGGTTCTCGAGGAAGGTTTTAGTATACAATTTGACCGACATCCACGCGGGTGTAGCCGCGGGCATCAGCTAGTTTATTATAATTATAATATGTTTAAAGTTCTGAACGCACATGCCTTTTTTAAAGGATAGGAAATCATCGAATATGAATCCTTCAGCAAAAGGGAGTGTTAGACTCTTATTGGCTAAAACCCAACCGTGTTCCTCCAATGCTCTTTGCGTTCTAACTGTTCAAAGGCCGCTGTGATTCTTTTGAATAAATTCCGCAACCCTGGCAGAGAACGCACCTGCCTACCGTCTGCTTTTATCGTAATATTTTATGGATGACCAACCAAAGAAATGCACTGAATTTAGAATCTTATCAAGCAGGTGTAGATTAGAATTTAATGCCATTTTAATATAAGCATTGAAAAGGAATATTTCCCTAACGAAAAAACACACATCCTTCCTGACGATCTATAGGATGTAGATTGTAGGTGTTTCGTCCCAAAATACCAAATCTTTGGATCTAAGTATGTAGGTTCTAAATGTCACAAAATCTATTTAAAATAAAGATATTTGCCCTTTTCTCGTTAAGGACAAAGCAACTTCCATTCCTAACAATACTTTCAGCTTTGGCCTTTCCTCAAAACTACTATTGCTAAGGAAAATGTCAGTTGAATCCGCAATTCATAGCTCGTTTCAGTCGTAAATTTTTATGCCTCTATTAAATTCAATGAGAATAAAGATAACAATATTTATGATGAAAATGTTGCCTTGTCCAATGGCGTAGATGCACACATCATGCCATCTGCATAGCCTTCTCTCAACTACGTTGCGGAGGGCTTCCAGTCGAACCGCATGCAGCAGAGACCAGTATTTTAAATAGACCGACTGCCTATAATTATGACCTCTTCACCATAATTAGGTACCTACTTGTAAGTTGTATGTGAAAGTCTGAAATTCGGGTTGTGAGACTTTCGGGCTGCTTCAGACTTCCGTAAGGACTGTACAACAAGACAGAACAGACCAATGGGATGCAAACGTTGACTACCTTTGCCTAAAAGTTATCTGCCCAAAAAAGCAACAACCAAATTAACATTTCCTACCACAAATTGAACATGCCTAAATTCTCACAGCTACCAAGCCATTACAAGACTGACACGAACCATCGAAATCTTTCGGATACGCAATTTGAATTTTCGTCCGTAATCGACGCTTACCTTTAAGCAACGTTCACGCTAATCTTCATTTACTAATCAGCTTAAAAAACCGCAATTAAAATAAAATTTAAAAAAGAATTGCCCCTTGCGTGCTTCACGCTCCTTGTAGTCCCAATTTTTTAACGCCTAATTACAACATGTAGTGCCGATAAATTCAATCTAAAGAGATACTTGCAAGATGATGATTTATTTAAATGACCACATTGATTTAAGAAAGCGAATTGCGAATAAATGTTTAATGCATTATATCGCATTCCTTTAAAAGCGTCTGCACCTTTTATAATGCACGAATGTGTGTATGCTTCATTATGCATGCGTTTTAAATCTTATGAGGGTATTAGCTTATAAGCGCTACGCACGCATCGAATAAACCGTGGACAATGTACATAAATACGCTAAATCAATAATGATTATGGCGAAAAACGATTTAGTAGAAGGTTGTAAGCGCAAGAGAGAACAAACAACAAACCAAGCAATGCTAAATTGGTTAAAGGGGCTCAACTAAACAGGCATTTAGGTTAGTTACCGAAGACATTGTTAGGGCAGAGAGCAATTCGCTACATTAGCATCATAATTGAAAATTGCACGCTAGAGAGGTCTCAATACGCGCAGTCACACGCCAATACGTAAATAAATTCTCATGTCAGTATTACAAATTGCAATTCGTCGACGGAAATTCGATAGCAGTAGCAGCTACGAATCTAAAACCTGAACGGAAATTTGATGGCAGTGGGAATATGGAAAATATAAAAATTGCTCTGCGAATATTTGGAGAGCACTCGAAAGTATTCCGGGCAACGTGAACCGGAGCGAGATGAGTGGCACAGATTAAATAAAGTTCGCTATTACAGCGGGCCCTAGAGGGGTCACGAACGAGCAAATTGCGGAGGGCCGCACTGTCATTAGTATTACACTGGTATTTCCGCTTCTGTGCCTCTGTTGCAGTTTGAAAAAGTATAGCAGCCACCTCGTAGCACGACTCCTATAGCTGTACACTGCTATTTTCCCATAATAATGTCGGGTTAGCGCAGGCTGGGATTTTATTGTTGGTTCTTACTTGTTAAGGCCGGGTTGCAGTAATTTTAAGATTTTTGAACCTATAAAAATCGAACTAAATACGAGTTTTTTAATAAATAAAAATCATTACATAAAAATTGAACATACTCTCTAGTAAATCGTAAAGATAGAAACGCGATTTAGAATGATCGGCTCGATACTTTTTTTTATCAAACATGACTCTAAATCACAATTTCAAACGTGTACTGCTAAGACATTTCATCATGAATTTATATAAAAGTTATATCAATAGATAGAACTTTTTATTTTGAAGTAAATGTTGAAAACATATTGTATAATTTCTTTATAGTTTGTCTCCAAGAAGCAAAAAACAGTCAAAATTTAGGCATTATATCGCTCGCGCGGCAGGGCGGGGGGCGAGGTCGTACGTACATAAAAACAAAGTACTGCAACCTCGCCTTAATATAGAATGAAATTAGATACTGAGGGTATGGTGTAGGCTTTCGTGTCGGTCCTAATAAAACTGTATTGAAATGATCAGCAAAGTGCTTGCTGGCAGAAACGCGAAAGTTTGTCAGGATGTTTGGCTACTTGAACGAATTTGAATGATGAACATAGATAGTTTATAAGCTGGATTATCACTATTATCAGTTATCTACTATGATACTTTACTATGATACTTTTTATCCTGGTAGTACAATCCTGTGGGACAATTACCAAACTGCACTCGATCGAAGCCGCGAGAATAACCTAGTTGACTTATAAAGTAAAGCTAATTTAACGTCGAAAACATAGCCATTGTCCGATCGATTGCCTCTCGTGCCCGTAGGAGAAGCAGGCAATAAATAATGTACTATATGACTTATTTATTACGGGCTAACGGTCCAATTTCCCCGGACATTATGAAAATTAAGCGCAAGTCTGCGCAAGTGCCAACGATGTTGCGTGAATCCGGTAATTTTCGCGTTATGTGGCGAATATTAATTTGGCCATTTAAATTCGTAAGCACGGACACGTAACGAGGTCGGTCTAGATATGAGGGGAATTAATGGGATTATGTCAAGTCGCCTGCCATAAAGGAAGGATCATTGATCACGCACTTGAACAAGCTTCCATTTCTTTTTGAAGCAGATCAAATTTAAATCAGTACTTTGTATTCTGATTACGCTGACAGAGCCATCGCAGGGCGTTCTAACGAAGTCTACAAAGCTCTTTTTGATTGACAAAGAGATTGAGAACCTGATGTGAAATTCAACCGACATACTTGCGGCAGCAAAACCTAATAGCGGATTTTAGTGTTATAGTAATTAAATTAAATTATATGGCAGAGCACTACATTCACATCTGTAGAACAAGATGACGGCTGCAAAAATGAACCATTGTGTGAGAGTTTTTCCATAATCATGACTTTAAAACTGTGCGAACAAACATCGAGAATGCTGTATCTCCCAAGCAAGTGTATGTTATACCATAAATTATGGTACTTATGTGCAAGTCTCACAACATAACATCACGTCTGTAATCCTCGAAAGGATAGGCAGAGGTGTACCCACATTTCACCTGTAACAGGATACGAGCCTATTGCCATATGGCACATGTCCAGATTCCGTGGCTGCTACTGCTACTGAGAAACTCCTGATGGGAAAACTTAACAACACATAAGGCGACCTGGGAATAGGACCTCATGAAAAGCAGTCCGCGCTTGAGACTACTAGACAAACGAGGCAGTCTCTTATGAGTCAGGGCTGCGGGTCCCGTCGGGCTGTGGGTTGTTCAAAAGAGATACCTACCGCGGCCTCGGCACAAAGGGCTAAGAAGGAACATGGATGGTTTTTAGTTAGTAGAAGTCTGACACTCCACCTCGCCGCTCTACCCAGACAGGGAGGGAAGAGTCATTTGATGATTCACAAACCACAAAAAAAAAGTAGTCTCTTATCTTTTACAAATCTTGTGATGGAAACATGAGACTGTCTGTCCTGCATTGAATCCGCAGTATTCTACTCGTAAAATGCTAAATTGCTCAGGTATTTCCCTACGTTCTGTATGACGTAATCATAACACCTGTTGTTCACAAATCACAATGCACAAGTATACGTGTTTTTTCAAACGTCGTACGGTATGCCTGGAATGTCTGTACCAATAATGCGATTAAATATTTATTTATTATTGGTTTATCCGCATTGAAGGGTACTTCGGAATCGTTTTATTATTCTGTTTGGTATTGATTATTCTAATATTAGCTATTGATTGTTTTTGGAAGGTCTTTTAGCTGATCAATGTATATGCGTGTGCGTGTGCTGCTTAAGGCATCTGTCGTGCATATTTTCTTTTCAAAGAAAGTAAATAGATTTTAGTTTTCATTTATTGCACCAAGACTTCCTTGTATTTCTTGCACGTGCATAAAGTTCAAATGCTTTATCAATACTTTTATTTAATTGACCATAACATCCAAATGCATTTTCATAGAAAAGTGAAATAACCGTAAAAAATGCTATAGCATTTTCTCATGCCCATTAAAATATAATCATGAAACCACATTTAATTTTTCAATACACTTCCTCGAAAACTAGCTCTTATTGCACTACGATTAGGTTCGACATGCATCATATTTCGCACGCGTGCGGTAATAAGAATACAGCGTGCTGTAATATTATTACCGCACGCTGTCATCATAGAGCAGCGGTAATTCGATTAAAACTTATGAAAATAAAAAAAAAACACCACTGACTATTATAGAGCAGGCGTGTTTTTGCTTGTATCAAAATGTACTATTATGTAAGACTAGCTGTGCTCGCGATTACATCTGCGTGTTTTGTGCATTACATAGTTTTCAATACAAATATTCAGGATGAAAAGTAAAGCCTTTATCCAGTCTTCAGGTGATCTGCCAGCCCGCCGCGGAAGGCGCTCCGGGCGTCGGGGGTCACGCGATGACCTCCGGCCACCGTAGACGCGGGCCTGTGGACGGTGAGTAACGGGCTAGCTCGCCGTCCGGCCGTCGTCATGACGGCAACAGACCGTGTCGGCGGCGCGTACGTGTTCCACGCGCGCCTCAAAGAGATGTCAGCAAGGAGGGGCCCGCAAGGGCCGACGCCCGTCGGGGCTGCGGATATCGAAAAGTTACCGCGGCTCCGACACAAGGGCGAGGAAGAGGGAACATGGGTTGGTTTTTAGTCAGTAGAAGTCTGACACTCCCCTTCGCTCTGCCCAAGAGCGGGGGGGGTTATTCGATGATTTTCCACCCACCAAAAAAAAAAAAAAAAAAAAAAGGTGATCTGCCAGCCAATTGTCATGTCGATTAGTTCAATAGTTTAACCGTAAAAAGGTCCAGCCGAAGGTTGGTATACATAAAAAATAAATAAAAAAATAAAAATAAAAATAGCCTTTATTTACTCTGACCTTTTCACAATAATTTGTAACATAATTAAACATAAACTATACTAACTTTATTTCCTATACTAACAATATTGTTTCTACTTTTCTATATGTATGTAACTATAACCTAACATTTAAAATCAGTTACCGGGTCAGGCTGTCTTGCGACATAGGCCTCCTCAAGTTCCCTCCACTTTTGCCTGTCCAGTGCTGTCCTTCTCCAATCCTTGGGCAGATCGTCTTCCCATCTTTTTTTCTGCCTTCCTCTACGTCTTTTTCCGTTCCGCGGGTACCATTCGGTTACCTTTTTGGTCCACTTTCCTGTTGTTGATCTCATCATGTGGCCAGTCCATTTCCATTTCAGGGTTCGTGTTTTTACTTTAACATCTGCTACTTTGGTGATGCTCCTAATTTTTGTAGCCTTCCATTTGTCTCTCAACCTTAGTCCCAACATACTTCTTTCCATTCCTCTTTGGCATACACCCAGTTTGTGCTCAATTTTCTGTGTTAGTGGCCAGGTCTGGCAGCCGTAGGTGAGACATGGAAGTATACAAGTGTTGTAGACATACATAAGCGAATGTACAAATAGGTCCCGGGCTCTGGACTCATAGAGGAGTGAGGTATCAGCAGGTTAGAGGCGTTAGAGCCCGACATTACCCTCCGTTTCCCCCAGACATGATATATGCGTGATACCCCAATAAAAAGAGGTGTCAAAAGGTAACTGACAGACAAAGTTGCTATCACATAAATAATATTAAACAGAACAAGTCTGCTTACACGTGCTAACACGATTTATAAACAATGGCTTCACGTTACGCGTGACAGCAATGTTGGGTACATTGAAACACTTATCAGTGCAGAGCACTAGACTGGTAGCCTTCCACTGAGTACCTAATCTTGTTATATTACAAGTGTTATTGCGAGCTCTTGTAGATTTTCAAGTTATGGGTGATTTGTTCTAAAATCGTGATGGAAAGCATCTTGAGGAAACTAGTATGTTTTATGAAGACACTTGTGGCAGTGTGGCATGTCTCCAGCACCAACCTCCGCAAGAGGAGGCCTGAAAGTCCTGAGACACAGTTAAATAATTTACTAATTATAAATTGAGTATGTCAGGGTTCGGGACTCACACAGGAACCTATTCAGTCATGGGGCAGAAAGGATTTACAGTGGCAACCACGTATCGGAAGGTGTAGCATAAGAAGGCCCCTATAAGGTAAGTCGATGACCTGTTGAAGGCCATATGAATCCGCTGGATGCGGGAAGTAAGTAGCAGCAGGGATGTCCCCCCCTGCCTTTCGGCTAATACGATGACGATAGTGATGCTTTGAATTACCGAATAGAAAAGTTTTTGAGGACCAAAATGTAAAAGCAACACGTGCTGATACGATTAACAAAAAGGCTTCACGCGTGACATTAATTGGGCACATTGAAGGAGTTATCAGTTTCAGCCTTCAAGCTCTAGTAATCTTATTACTGGTGCCAATGTGCTTAGCTCTTGTAGATTTGCCCTGCTTTTGTAATATTATGATTAATGTGTTACATACACATTTGAACTCATTTTAACTACTAATTGCCAGCAACTAGATAACGAAATTACATGTATCTATAAAGTAGCTATATGTTCATAAGATTTAGAATAACATACAAACTGGTTATTCCTCTATAGTTTTTTAGACTTTTTTTAGTTAGCAAGGAAAAACCTAAACGGGCACTTCACCGCTTACGCCAAGTTAGTCATTGTAGAATTAATTGCGTTGCCTGTTTGGCTATTTGGTAAAAACCCATTGCAAAAATCGATTGCAGCAAAACAAACGCTATCAGAGAACATTGCGTTTATGGATATTATGATATCGTGAAATGTCTTACAAAAGATTATCGAAATTATGTATTGTTTTACTCAGTAGTTGTGGTGGTCAGATCGTTCGTTCTATATGAAAGGCAAGTATTCAGCTGCATCTGCTTAGACCGACTCCAAAATATTTCGGTTAAGGCTAGGTAGATGATGATCAAAAGCAAAAGAAGATTGAATGGCAGCCAATGCGAGCAATTTACATAAAGCATGTTTTGGTAAGTGGCTTGGCTACTTGGGCATCGGAACTCGTTTTAAGAAAATAGCTCATGCCAAAGTGGGAGCATTAGCGAATTAGCTATGCTGGTAGGGACGCGTTACCTGAGAGTGCCGGATGGCACTTAAGGAGCGTGAAGGCTCAAGGATATTATTGTTAATGATAACATTAATTAAGAAAACTGTATTACTATTCAATTTGAGCACCAACAAGGATTAAACTTTTATGGCCACTCGCCTGAAAAAACGAGCCAGCAAGGACCAAACTCGTATGGCCACCTAACACAAGCCTGAAAAGACTAATGATATTAAAAGATACTTCAGTATGTATTTGGTACACCGTGTTAGAAGCCACACCAGCATAATTTGGAGGATTAATACATCCTGACACGCACGGAAAACGATGTCAATAGAGCAATGAATGGTACCAAAAGTATTACTGGGGCTTGTCGACCTACCCACATTCACACGAGTTTTTATTCAGCTGTCACACACGACAATTAAGATAGCAATCGAAAAAGGTTTCTTTTTTGGCACTGAAAGTGTAACTACATATAAAGCAGTAAATTAAGGGTTGTATTTAATAGAAGAAAACACGCACAGTCAACACGCAGATAAACTACCTTGAACTGTGAAATAATTATTTAAATACCCGAAAAAAAAAACTTTATACAATGAAGTAAAATGACTAACTACAATGGTCTTTCTGCACGGATGCCTAAGCTTTTCATAAGCTAAATTACACAACACCATGCCTGTAAAAACTGTAGGGTTGGTATGGTAGTGACTACCAACCTAGTACAGTCAACAGCAAAAGTAGCAGAAGTGGCAGATCACGAATATGGCAGTTGTACTAGTAGTAAATGTTTGGCATAATTTACATTCACATACTTTGGAATCGCTTCCGACGCCACACAGGTCTGAACTTCTGACGCGAACTCCGTTCATTAGTATTGAATTTCTGATTTTGATCATCTACTTTTGCTGTTGACTGTACACCATATTGTGCCAGTTATGTTAAAATCCTTTATAATAGGCTAGTTTTAATAACTTTGCATATAATGGTTTATGGTTTAAGACATTTATTTCTCAAAAACAGAATACAATATTCACATGGATGAGAAACACTTAAGAGGAAATGCGAGTGCTGTCTCTTTCTACTATCGCTGTCTCTCTCCGTCCTCCTGCCCTCAAATTCGTGCGATAAGGACAACTATAGAAAAAAGTTAGAATTCGAGGTTTGGCTCTCGCCTATTTCCTCCTCCAATATTGAACCAATTTAAAAGATATTTTAGACAATGAATAAGGAGGTTATATACTACGCCGCTATTTTTTTCTTTTTTCGTTAATAGTTGTCAAATTTGTACACTAGGACTCTGTTAACAGCGATCTAAACAAGCAATTTTGAGCATTTTTTGAGGGTTCTAGTGCTTATAAAAATAATTTATCACCAAAAAGGAAAACATAGGGGCATAGAAATAGTTAATATTTATTATTCTGTAAAAAACCATTGCTCTAGGGTCATTAACCAAAAAGAAAACAGACGAGAGCGTTTGTATGGAGAAAAGACCACTCGCGTTTCCTCTTAAAACCTTATATAATTAAAACCTTATTTCGTAGTTTTTATATCGCCCATGGGCCTCTGACTTATCTTTACTTGTCGTGAAGTAATATTATGTCTCAGACATGTTAGTTTCCTTACGATATTTTCCTTCACTGAAGTAAGTGACAATTATACAATACGCACTTGAATCTGTAAAATCTGTAGAATCTTTAGTTCGAACTTGAGACATATGACTTGGTAGTCCGACGGTCACACCACTTGGCTATCACTGCTTTAAGAAACAAACTGACTTTAGGGTGGGTAATCTGTGCTTAGGGCTCGTTTACGGAGACGCGGGGCGTCGCGCGGCGCGTGCAGAAGGCTCGTCTCGTGTTTTTTTTATTAATTTACTGAGAGATGATTCCACCGCAACCAACGCTGCATTTTAAACTAATGTGCGAAAATAGCTTCTCGTAAAATCGACGATTGAAATCGTTAACTTTTTCATACATCGTCATGTGTTTGAATAAAAAAAGCAGCACACGCCGCGCGACGCCCCGCCTGTACGTAAACATGCACATAGAGAGAGACTTCTTAGGCCTTCTAAATCCGCAATAACACTTTCGCGATCAATATCTCCCAAAAAAAAAAAAACTGCTTTCTATACAAAACCGAGGCCTAGCTTGAATTGTTTCAGCAATTCAGTCCAAATGTTAATTAGGCAACAGTTCCGTCGAACCGTGACGCGAAAACGTGAAAACAGTTTATTAGGGCAGGCAATGTCGGTCAAATAACACCTGTATATGACCTCGGAAATGTCACCAGGTCCACCTATTGTGGGCTGATGAATCGGTGGAACAATTTGTAGTCTTGGTGAGAAAGTTGGAAGGTTGAATCATGTTGACGATCTACTTGGAGACGGTATAAGTTTATCGTGTCGATGGGTTGATTAATCGTAGGCCTGAACTTTTAGATTGATGTTATTTAACTTTCTGGAGAAGGTTTTTTAGTTGGCCATGTCGATGACTTGATTAATTGAACTTTTTAACTAAGAAGTTGGCGCTGTGGTGTTCTCAGAAATGCCATTTTAGTTTGCTTGCAAATCCGTAACTTATTTATTAGACTTAGTTGCGTTAGAGTATAATCCCACAATGTTGGTTAACTTTCTGAAGAAAGCTTTGTTACTCATAAAGTCAATGACTCACTTAACCATAGTTTTTCGAACTATTTGAAAATTCTCAGTCATTTATTAAAACGAATTGTAGATGACACTAAAAGCTACTAAAATACCATTTCTGTAGAAGCTTTGTCATACTTGTAAGTAGGTGAAGGGACGGTAACCCGGTAGTTGATAAGGTAACGCATGACGGTGATGAACTCAAAAGAAGTTCAAACTTTATGAAGAAAGCGAGTTCATCGTGCCCATGACTCTGTACTTTGTGAGCCTCTTGAACTTTGGATGATTGATGTAAAGCTCTACTATTCCAATTAAGAAATAATTGAAAGAGTATTTGAAAACAAGTTTTTATTTATTAAACTAAGTACCCATGAGTCAATCCTAAAACAATAAATACCATAAGCTCTTTCTTACAAGGCACGAAAAGAAGTAGATTAGGCGAAGGGACGGTAACCCGGTAGATGAAAAGGTAGCACATGATGTTGATGAACTTAAAATTGGTTTGAACTTTACGAAGAAAGCGTGAGTTCATCGTGCTGATGACTCTGTAAGATGTGAGCTTCTTGAACTTTAGATGATTAATGTATCCCTACTGATCGAATCGAATTCCATAGCGTTGGAAAATGATTGATAGGGAATTTGAAAACGAGTTTGTAATTCTAGTTTAATAATACAACAATTTGTTGGGTTCAACTTGAATATCAAATACTATCCACCTTAATGGAGATTGTATGTTAAAGCAATATTCCTGATAATAAATGCGAATACGATGCTACGACTGCGCTAACCAGTTTCCGCGTAATTGGGACAAAACAATAACATTTACGGGCAGGCTACGTCATCAACTGACGTGGATACTATGCCTTTGCGAAGGTAAACAGAACTATCAGGTCAGGTGAACCTGAAACTGTTTATGATGGCACTTTCGTAGTTAATTAAGTCATGTTTCTGTGTATAGCTCAGCATTATTATTATGCTATGTTAGGGTTGGCTTACTCGGCTTCCAGTGTAAACGGATGCAGCTAAATACATTTTTGTCTGTGAATACCTATGGTAAGTAAAATCGTAAACCAATCAGATGTTGCTGCTTGATTTCTAAGCGAGATGATAGAAATGGGAATATTTCTTTGGGACCGTTTGTATTCTTCAATATTAAAGGTTTTATTTGGTATAAGTCAACTTCAGGTTCAGGCACATCCCATCGCAATAGAGATGGGACGCCTGCCCAACTGACAGTTTTAGTACTCTAAAAAAGCCAAGTTGAAGTGGAAATGTAACAATATTTCCTCATGGTTCGACTTATCTCTCAATTATTATTTAGCTTGGCCCTTTCGCAGATCTTATGGTCAAGTTTCTACATTAGATAACGAACCAGACTATAAGATAGTTTTAAAACTGAACTCACCTATCATGCTGTATAAGAGCAATAGAGCTGGCCACCAGATCTTCAAACTGCTTCTCACTCGCAGAACTGCCCTGCCGCTTATGATGATGAGGAGTATTAGCTCCCGAAGACGCCGGTGTCAACGTCTTCTGTGCTTCATTGTTGATGGTCTTTGCAGCTAGGTTCCCACTGGATTTGCTGCCGAAGAGACGCCATGACACCACCGTTGATGTAGAATCGTGGTTCTTTGAAGAATTGCTTTTCCATGGAAAAACTCCTCTGAAACAAAGAAAAACAATATTGAATACTTGAAATACGTTTATTGTTCGTTGTGATGTATGAGATGGATGAAACATAACGAAGAAATTATGAGTACAAATATTGATGGATAAAAGGGGAGGGAAAGACCAAAGAATAAACTATTGATGAATTGATGATAAAACCGAAATATAACATGGACAGACAGAATGACAAAATAACTATTTATAGTCGTTTTAAACTTAGATCCAACACTGACTCAACGAGCCTCACTTTTATTAGTCACAAAGCTGAAGCTTCTCATTGAAAGTTCCATTAAAATCTCATGATTAATGCGAGCAGACAGACGCTTCCTTTGTGGGGGGAAAGGAAGTGCATAATAGACAGTGGATACGGACAGTCGGACACCCCACTTTGATTTTGTCAGTAGCTAGAAGGTTTTATGATTTGAATTAGAAGTTTCTATGACGGATTTGGAATATAGGCGAAACGAGAATGGATCGGTCAAGTGGTAACGCTTCGGGTATGAAAGATGTCTAATCTTCATCATCTGTTTATATTCAGTCATCGTCAGATGTAATTATGGTGCATCACTATTGGATAGTATTTCCTATAGTCTAAGTCCCTACGCAGTGAAATCAAAGACATTGAATTTTGCAGTTTCATGTGTTCGGTGTTCCGTCCGTACCACAAGTTTCACAAAATTTTCTACTAATTCGCAACTCTAGATTGTCATCTTGACTTGCCTTATGTAAAACTTAACTTCTCTATTAACTTAAACGAATTACACTTTCCTATTCACATGGTTATGATAATACCCAACATGATTATGACCATTACAAAATTGCGTTTACTTGACAAAAAGCCTTTTGAAGTTTTCATGCTAATGCCAAAATAATGAAAAAACTTTCTTTTAAAAATTAACGAGGGATGACTGAACGAATTTTAATGCTAATTAATTATGTTAACGCCTTTACAGTGTAGTTGGTTCAATCAAGATTAATTAGGGAAGTAAAAGTCAACGTTTTCATGCTGTGTTGCGGATTGATAGAGAGGAAGTCGTAGATCTTAGAGTCGGCTTATCATTGCAAATTGTGGATGTCAATTACGAGAAAACGATCAGTCAGTATACACAAGATAATATTCTGTAACCTCTGATGTAGCTAGTAAAAAGTATGTAGTGCTGTCTGTTGCCAGTACATTTGCGGTGTAACTGTAAGCTACACTATCCCATATTTATGGCTCGTTTAGCTTATACAAAAGGTCTGCGGGATGCGTTCACTTCAGCTGCACAGTGCACTGTGAAAGGTACCTCTAGTCAGGTTTACAGAACCGGTTTGTCTGTAGCAGTTTCTATATAAATATTAGTAGTCATCAGGTTCGTTTTTTGAGTGTCAATGGAGTTTCTTGCCCATTCTTCACTCTATAGAGAACTAGGCTTTGAATGGACAACGACCAGTTCTTTTACAGTTTTGCCTTATGAGCTAGACTTCAACTTTACCTTTTTTGTATTTTGACACTTCAAAAGTGCATGTAAGCTTGTTTTTGTGAAATAAAAACGCTTCGAGTTTGATCAAGTGCTTGCGATAATCTCATGCCTACCATTATGATGATACAATTGAAAGAAGTGCTGTACTTGTTGATATCGATAACGATAATAAAAACAAATATAGAACTACTCGTGAACCTGAAGAGAATAACAAATAAGAAGTTAATATAAATAAAAGATGAGTAGAAATGAGGTTGTCATTAGCGAAGCAGTTGGACAAGTCATTACATAATAAGTTAAGTAAGTATACATAATCGGTGAAGTGACGCAAATTAAAGTAGTACCTACACAAGAAATCAAACATTTAAGATGCAAGTACATACTTGACAATAAACATAACAATTTAAAGAAAAGCTGAAAAATTGTATTGGATTTATTCTAAAAGAAGTTTTTTTTTTTTTTTTTTTTTTTTCTCTTCTTTATTGCAATCTATCAATCTTGCAGATATTCAGCAATATATGTGGACGATATTATTTAATTAAAGGGCTTGCACGAAGGCCGTCCAGTGACTGCTTCGTTTTTTCTTGTGCCTCTCAAAGAAGGTCTTGAGGAATCTTTCTTTTCAGTCTGCGAGCAACTGTTTGGGTGTTCATTAAATTTGTAGCCAGTATATTTGGATGATGAGTGATTCGCTTTTTGTACGCTTTTGTCCTTTCTGAGATTTCTTCCATAACACTTTTGACGCAGAGGTCGTGATGGAGTCTAGTGTTTGAGACATACCATGGTGCGTTTGTTATTATTCTGAGCATCTTTGATTGGAATCTCTGTATTATTTCAATATTTGAATTTGCTGCTGTTCCCCAGAGTTGTAGGCCATATGTCCATATGGGTTTTATTATGCATTTATAAAGCAATAGTTTATTTTGAAGTGAGAGTGTTGATTTTTTATTTAGGAGCCAGTACATAGTGCGCAACTGTTGGCCCATAGCTAATCGCTTTGTGAAAATATGCTTCTTCCATGTAAGTCGTCTATCTAAGTATATTCCAAGATACTTGGCGTGATCTTCCTGCGGTAAAGGTATGCCGTTGAGAGTGACGGGTGGGCATGTCTCTTTCCTGTTTGTGAAAGTAACCTGGACAGATTTGGTTTCGTTGGCTTTGATTCGCCAGTCTTTGAGCCATTTGGATACTTGATCGAGACTGCTTTGGAGCTTTTGAGCTGCAATGTCTGGTGAATTGTCCATTGATAAAATTGCTGTATCATCAGCAAATGTTCCAGTAACTACTCCATCGGTCGTAGGGAGATCAGCTGTAAAAAGTAGATACAATGTGGGACCCATGACACTGCCTTGCGGAACTCCAGCTTTGATAGCATATATGGGCGTTAACTCTTCTCCTTGTTTGACAAAAAAGTGTCTGTCGCTTAGGTATGACTTAATCAGGTTGTAGAAATTTATAGGTAGGTCCTTTTTTATTTTAAAAAGTAGTCCGTCATGCCACACTCGGTCAAATGCCTGAGATATATCCAAGAACGCTGCGACACTGTATTGTTTTGATTCGAGAGCTTTGTTTATATGTTCCACTAGTCTGTGTACTTGTTCAACAGTACCATGCTTTCTGCGAAAACCAAACTGATGGTCAGGTAGTAATTTGTTTGCAGCAATAATCGGGGATAATCTAAGTAGAATGACAATCTCCATGATTTTTGATGGGATGGGTAACAGGCTGATGGGTCTGTATGATTGCGCCTCAACCAGATTTTTTCCAGGCTTAGGAACCATAATAACTTGAGCGATTTTCCATTGGGGAGGGACCATTCCTCTTCGTAGGATAGCATTATACAGGAAAGTGAGAAATTTAATCCCTTCTTTTGGCAGCTCCCTTAAGATTTTTCCTGTAATAAGGTCGTAACCAGGGGCTTTATTTGGATCTAAAGCCTTAATTGCTGCTTTTACTTCTCTATAAGTGAGTTTATTAATGGGAGGGTCGAGTTGGTGAGTTTGGCTCAATAATTCTGCGACTTCTTGGGTTTTAGAGGAGCCTGTATCTGGATTTGGTATGAAGACCTGTTTGAGATGTTCAGCAAATGTAGCAGCTTTGTCCGCATCGCTACAAGCCCATTCTGAGTTGCTTTTACGGATAGGAGGTTGATTAGTTACCGGGCGTTTAAGGTTTTTAGTGACTTTCCACAAAGAGTAATTTGTCTCTGCTGTAGCATCCAGGTTTTCTAGAGATGTTTGTATACCTAGGTTTTCATTATCTTTTAGCAGAATTTTCAGTTTTGTTTGAAGATAATTAAGATGTTTTTTATCAGTAGGATGACCTGTTGTTTGCCACTTTTTCCGAGCTTTTCGTTTATCAGCTAATAGTTCCCTTACAGATTTTGGGTAATCTTGCTTATGGTACGAATTTGCGGCAGCTGGGGTAGCAGACCAGGCAGATTGTTGAACGCAGCTATTGAAATGTTCCACCGCTTCTGTTATGTTGTCGTCCGTCTTCAAAGGAATTTTTAAATCTAATTTGTCTGTCAGTAGCTGTCTGAAGAGCTCCCAGTTAGTTTTATTGGAGTGTAGCTTACAGGGTTTAGGTACAACTGTGATTTTCCTTTTCAGTACTATTTCTACCGGGGAATGATCGGAGGATAGTTCCGTGCTCGTTTTACTTGTTATAAAGTTGTTAGGGATGCCTTTTGTAATACAGAAGTCAAGCAAGTCTGGCACTTTTTTCAAGTCTGTAGGCCAGTATGTAGGTTCTCCGGGAGAAACAGTATTTAGTTTTAATTTCTCAATGGCCATTAGCAGCTGCCTACCTTTAGTAGTTATAGTACGTGAGCCCCAGTAATGGTGCTTGGCATTGTAATCACCTCCAGCTATGAATCTGTGACCCAGTGTGGAAAGAAACCTTACGTAGTCTTCAAACTTAAGTTTATGTTTAGGTGGACTGTATACAGACGAGATTGTAAAAGGTCCCGCCCAGTCTTCAATGACGACATTTGTTGCTTGTATTTCATCTGTGCAGTAATGTACTGTTTCATGATGTTTGATATTATGTTTTATTATAACTGCACTTCCAGCGTGTGCTTTGCCGTCGGGGTGCATTGTGTGATAGGTTTTATAGTTCTGGATGTTAAAGTGGCTCTTTTTGGTAAAATGTGTTTCCGTAACTAGGAGGATATCTATCTTTTGTGTCTCTAAGTATGCCTTAACTTCAAGAGTATGTTGTGACAGCCCATTGGCATTCCATAGGGCAATTTTTAAGCAGTCGAAGTTGACAACTTGGTTGTGAGGGCTAATATTAGGTTTGTCATGGTTCAGTGTCAGTTTCAGTTCAGTTGCTGCATCATTTGTTTCATTAAGTTTATTAATTCAAGCATGTCATTTTGGTTAGTGTGATTTGTCTCTGTTGTTATATTGTTCTGGAGATTTTTATTTATTAGCGCTTCTTTGTATGATGTATGTTGGCTATTTGTAGGTTCTTTATCCTTAGATTTTTGATTTTCGGCTGTAGCTTCCTGTTTCTTGCTGCGAACATAGGTGTTTCTTCGTTCGGGTGCCTTTGGAAATTTAAGATTTTGAAGCTCTCTATAGATTTTACAGCCTTTATAATTTGCCGGGTGATTTCCGTCACAGAGGACACATTTTACATTGTCTGATCTGGTTTTCCTAGAACATTCGATCGAGAGATGGTCACCAGCACATTTGATACATTTAGGGCTCCGGCGACAGTACTTTTTGGTGTGTCCATATTGCTGGCATTTGGCACACTGTGGTAGTTCACGTTTAGGTCGAGGAGGTTCAAAAGTTATGATGCAGTTCATGAGATTTTTGACCTCATATATGCTCTTATTGTTGAGGCTTGTTTTTAATTCAACTATAAACAGTGGCAGTGGCTTCTTTGTTGCTCTTTGTTTGATGTTCCATATATTGGTACTGCAATGCCCTATTTCTTCTAACGCCGCTTTGATTTCCTCAGGTTCGGTTGAAGGGTGCATGTTTTTAAGGATTACTTTAAAGCTCCGTTCATGCTTGGGTTTATACGTGTAGAATTCTGTGTTTCTAAGTTCTAGTTGGTGTACAATGGTCCTGTATGTCTCTGAGTCTTTTGGCTGTATTTTAACTTGATCGTTGTTGATAACTTTCAGGTTATACATATCAAAGGCGTGTTCATTAAGAGTCTTAAGAAGGGGTTGGATATTTCCCACTTTGTCAACAAATATTGGTGGGGGCTTATTTATCTTTTCAGCAGCAGTAGTAGTCTCTCCCTCAGAGTTATCAGCATCTAAGCTAGCAAACCTGTTTGTTGTAGGTATTGGTGGATTCTGGGACAGCCAGTAAGTATCCAGTTTTGTTTGTTTTTGGTGCCCATTATGTTCTGGGCTTGAATTAGGCCTCTTTTTCCCAGAGACTTGTGACCAATCAGCATCGTTGCTTCCACTGGATCCGGGAGTAATGTCTTGCGTTATGAGAGTAGTTTTTGGGTAATCACCAAGGGATAATGTTCTTGGTCTAGACTCAAACATTCCTTTGTGGAAGATTTGTTGTGTTAGGGTCTTATTGTTAGCAGTATTGGTATTTTGGTTGTTTGTTGAAGATTTAAATTGTTCATTCATTTCAATTCCCACGAGTGAGGACGATATAACAGTCACTACCTGGGGTGACGCCTATTCCCAGGAGAAGGCAAATACAACAGTGGTTGCCCGTTCCACTGAGGTTGGCGCTAGAAACTGGTTTCCCACCAGTCATGCATCCCCTCGGCACGTTGCCCACCTTAGGATTGGGGTTATTTAATTGATTATGTGTTGCGAGGTTTTCTTCCTCGAGGGCCAGACAATTAAGCCAAGCCCCGTAGATGTTCGTGAGTTCAGAGGCCATTTCCTGCCTTTGATTGGTCGAGTCGAGATTGTTAACCGCCGCTCGATACTCGGCGTTGTTGCTCGTTTAGCACCACCCGGGGGAGACGTGTAGGGTGGGTCTCGGAAAAGATGGTAAATCCTACGGACGCGAGCAACTGCCCTCCCCCTAAAAGAAGTTGATATAAAAATCCATCGTAGTGCATTGTGAATGTCTTGTTTATATTTTTTTATTTTCAATAAATATAAATAATCGAGCGATTTGCTAGAATAATCGGAGGAAATGCATAATCCTATTACCAGTGTAAGGAAATCTTAAGTATTAATAAACATTTGTCAGAAAGGACTGAAGCAATCTATCTGCTGCTGCAGATGTAGAATTTACACGAACCAATTATGGAAATGTTTTCTTGGCTGAATTTAATCCAGAAAGGGCAAATGATAAAGATATTTAGGGAACCCAGGTTCCTACAGACCGTACGTAGTGCGCATTACAAAGTCACAAAATTTACGAGAATGTTTAAGAATTCAATGCTCCTTTTAACGAGAATTGGCTTTATACAAAGCGAGCCGCCTTTTTGCGAGTATAAAAGGAACAGTGCACGGAATTTTAAAACTAGGGTGTGTGGAAGTTGAATAACCCTCGATGCTAGCTTTATAAGGTGAGCCTCCAGCTTTTATTAAGGTAGCCGAACATATTTATTAACCTGCACCTGATGTTATAGCTCAGGATTTCATTACAAGCCGAAGGATTTTGAAAAAAAATCGTAAAACATTCCTTTGGTTGTAAAATTCGTCTTCTCGACAACTTATTAACGCAATGAATGTTGTTGAATCGATTCGTAACTATGTGTTACGCATATTTCCTGTAGATTTTCTTGACCTACAATAAAAAGGAAATAAATAATATATGTATTTACTAGTGTTTCTGTTTCATCATCGTCTTCCTACTCTTGTCCCGTGTTACTTTAGGTCGGCGCAATATGTTTATTTCTTCTTTTCTCCTCTGTCAACCATCAAGCTATCATTTACTTTTTTTTATTCATATCATTTCTCACAAAATTCATCCATCGTTTTTCCATCCATCAATATTTATATTAGAAGTGTTTCTGTAAACAAAGTAAAAGCCATAACCCCAAATAACATACGCACAAGTGCACAAAAACCAACATAGGTACAGTTCTAACTACCCATATCACCAACAACAGTTCCCACCTCCTAACCTTTCCCATTTCTCGGTACGCAACAACAAATACAGGACAGGCAGACAGTGACAATACACATCAATCATCAAAACTGTCTGCGTATACGTCGAACGGAATGTCATTGTGTGATAATTCGCGGCTCTATACCCCGTGTGGGATGGTTGGTTTCGATCAATAGATGCTTTGGATTTACTTGAATTGGGTCGGTTTTATGTGTTACTTGTATAGATGGTGAGGTGCACAGGTTTTTGTATTGCTTGGTATAAAAAGTCTATTGTTATTATTTGTGCTTAAGGTTTTTTGCTTTGGCCAGACAGATCAGAACAGGTATTTCTTTGGTTATTTCGCTATGTTCATAATCTTTAACATTGTTTGCATGATACAAGTGCATGACAAATTGTTTTAAACAGTCCATTTCTAACAAATAGCTTTGATTTGCTGGTAGTAGCAGCAACAGAGAACTAAGTTTTGAACTACTTAGAGAAGTCATTTCAAACTTAGACGGAAACGTTACCAAAGAGGAAAGAGATTAAATAGAATACTTAAGAACTTATGGAAAGGAAAACGGTAATAAGTAGTTTAGGAAAACTACTTACCTAACGTCTTAAGTAATGGAAAAGTTGCAAACGTAATTAGATAACTAGACAGATCAACGACAGGTTGTGGAGCTATTTCCTACAGTAAGGATGTAATCCACCAGTTAAAAAAACCAGTAAAGATGAAATCACAAGCCAAAACCGAAAACAAATTGGCATATAATTAAAATTGAACAAACAATTAATTTTCGGAGCTCATTTTCCTTAACCAAAAATAAACGAGAACAACCAAACTGAAGTTCGTTCGTGATATGACAACAAATTAAGCACTAAATCAGTGTTCAAAATAAGGAAACCAAACTGATGGAGAACAAAAAAACTTTTTAACAAAAAATAAAACCGACTTCAAAAAAAAAGTCAAAAATAAATCAGTTTCTGAAGTCGGTGACTTTTGTTTGTTTGATTTCATTTTTTTGTCACCGACTTCAGAAACTGATTTATTTTTGACTTTTTTTTTGAAGTCGGTTTTATTTTTTGTTAAAAAGTTTTTATTTTTCACTTTTTAGTGGTTCACCTAATGAGGACAATGTAGTATTTTTTTTGAGTTTTGTTGATTTTTCAAAAACCGCTAGTCCGATTTCGATAAAAAAATTATGGGACCATTTGGGAAGTATACCCTTTCCAACAAAAAAAGAATTTTTCAAATCGGTTAGCAAGTGACGGAGTTATGCCCGAACAAACATAAAAAAAAAAAAAACAAACATCCGAATTGAGAACCTCCTTCTTTTTTTAGAAGTCGGTTAAAAAATAATTATATTCGAAGCATGAACATGCATCAACGTCAAACACATGTGCGGCCTTCGTACAATTTGCGTAGTACATTAATATCAAATTGTTTATTACATAAACAAACGAATACAGACCTAATAGCCAGGAAATAAAGATAATATTTCAACTTGTAACCATTCGCAGGATCATGCCTCGTTAAATATCTGAGCTACACACAGCTTCGAAATCAGAAGGGGTCATCAAGATGCCTGTTTACTTTTCATTCTTAATAAAAGTTATCGTAAAAACGCAGCAGATAAAATAACAGAACAGTGGGTTTACGAGCTCACAACGAGGATTTTACTGCGTTTAACTTTTATTTCCGTACAAAAATCCGACTGGACATGTGAGAAAGAATGGGGCGTCGTAAAATAAACACCATCAAAGAGATTACGCCCTCCATTCAAGGCAAACATTGAATCACCGCAAACACAAATTGTGACCTCGCTCAAGAAAGTATACTATCTATATGCTATCACTGTCTACAGCCCGAGCTCACAGCCAATCCGGTTAAAGGGCACTATATTTAGAACGGAAAATTTGAAGTTTCATCGAATTGGAAACCTTTGACCAAACCGCAGTTTCTGACCATTTTAGAATCTCCGCAAATAGGTTAGAGATGAAATTTCGTTACGTAGTTTCTAATTTAAAGTTTGATGTAACCCAGACCACATCAGCATATTAACTACGTACTTGCAAAGTGTGTATACCATTTTGAAATACTAAGGTCAAAGTATGCAACATCGAAATAATAACTTGAGTACGCATTGTAGCAAACTACGCAAAGGTACTTAAAATCATAACGCTACAAACAAAAGCTTTACGCAACCATAGAAATGCGAGTTTCCTACAATTGTTTTAAAGCTAATCTGTTAGTTGTGCGGAATAAAAACAGCTGTAGTGTGCGCGGCGGTACCGGGCGGCGCTTGGTACACCTTGGTACGAAACGTGCGCGCGCGCCGGCACATTATCACGACGACCCGGCGCACTTGTTAGTCGACGAATTGAGACTTGAGACCTAACTTATACATGCAAAGTACATAATAATAATCAGAAATGAAACACTAAAAGTTCGACAGACGCTGAACTCGTGTATTAGGTGACAGGCATAGATCCGATTGCACTTGAAAATAAGGTAATGATGAGGTCATAACCAAAGTCAACAACCAGTCAACTAATAATACGTCTCATTTGCAATAACAAAACAGTCAAAGCTAAACGAAATCGTTTAAACTACATCCCGCCCAAAGAGATGAATACTGTTCAACAAATGTGGCAATTTACTACACAGCCACTCGTTATGCCATCAAATAAAACGACAAAAATAGAACTGCACATCTGTCACAGAACCAGAACGGAAATGGCAGTTCCAACACATCATTCCGTATTTACGGAAATACTTCAGAATCAATTCTGTGAATATGGATGATGCGGTTTCAAGTGGTCAAGTTATCTAACCCGACGGAGAACAAGCAATTATCAAAGACAACAAGTTCTCACGGGTACCTTGTATTTAATATAAAGACCATTACATAATGACTATACAATTGATACAAAGTTTATAATAATATATAATGCGTACATACCGCAACACATCAAGCTAGACTTTACCAGTGTGACACGGCCTCAGTTTGCAGAGATTACCCGCATAGTGAGAAATCTGCATAAACTGGTTTTGTATAGCTTGATTGGTCGTCGTCTGTACATTTATGATCTTGAAGATCGCACAAAACAATAGGCAGAAGAAACAATTAAAATTCTTGAGAACTGTTATAAAGTATGCATTCTAACAAATTTCAATTAACTTAGACGTTTAACAATCAGACTCCACGAGTAATTTTGTAAATCAATGGAATATACAGCGGAAGCAGGTAGTAATAAAAGTGTAATTGTGTGAGAACTTCCTCCTGGGCCGCTACTACCACCTCTAACAAAACAATCCTATTGCAGGAACGTTTTGATTCAGGCTTAAAACAATAACACTTTGTTTGGTACCATGACCTCTACAAAACAATACTGTTTTACTCTTGCTTAGTGCGGGGAAAGAACGAACGATCTGTAAAATTTGTCTATTCCCTGCTTTAACATGAAAGAAGCAACTAGCAATACGTAAACTGTATAGCGCTGTCTCTTTTTCAAAAATCCGGTCCGAATCGTATTCCGAAATAATAGTCATGAAACAAAATATAACTTTAATGAAAATAGAAATATTATTTACCATACAATTTTTCATTTTTATTGGTATTTTTAAGAAAATAAATAATTAAAATCGTAACATTTATAAAATCTTTGAGGATTTTCCTTGACAAAGTAAGAAAATGTTTCGAAGGAGGTTAAGCCCTTCATTGTAACATAATAAGATTCGGACCAGTGTTTTTTTAAAACTGGCTGGTATCATTATCGTTTTTTAATAAAGTGGCATCCATGTCAATGCATTACGTCATTATACTTTGTCAGTGAGTGGTTGTCAACAAAATTCAATAAAATTACATCATGTTTATATAATAATTCTAAATTAAATTATGGTATTTACTTTTCTTGTGTGCTGTGATTGTGAATATGAACCGTTTTCGATATTCATATATTTATGATGGACTTATGACATATGTACCAAAATGCTGGTTCATAACATTGTTCATAATAGGATGCGATAGGTACTCATCTTATCCTTATTTTGAAGCTGGCTTGAAATAAAAACCTTAACGTGAACGTGGGCATGCGAATGTTTATTTTCCCTTCAGAGATGAAGAGCAACCAATGGAAAGAATATCATTAAAACTGCATCCATGCATCTTAAAAACCACTACCTATCACTATGGACCATGGAGCTGGTTAAAATAATTCCAGGAAATTCGAATATGGACTGATCTACGAGTTGTTAATCGATATTTTAAACTGTATAATAAAGAATTCTGACTATAAACCATTATTAACTTTGATCGTTTTATTTAAGTAGGTACCCAAGTACTTTAGGTCTGCTAAACTGCGTGTAAGAAGTTGTGGATGATTTCATGGGTGACTATGTTCAAACGATGTAAGAGCGTTCGGTTAAACACGCTTGTGCATTCCCGCGAGTTTGTAAAACTAGATTTATTTTCAGTAGCAATGTTTGGAAGGCAGTCTATGCTTCGGAAGGCACGTATAGGCTGCTTTTCATCAAGCACACATCCATAGTACGCATCCTTCCATACAGAAAACATCTTAGTTGAATCCGCTTCCACCAGTGCTAAGCTATGTGCAATTGTGCACCAATGAATATGATTGGCGGATATATAACGCATCCATAGCAACGTAGCATAGCGCATCTCTGATGGAAAAGCACCCTAAGCCGGTGGTCCGGGCTGTCGCCAAATTGCTGTCGTCAAACCATGTTTAGAAACTCTGACACTAGGGTGTGTGGGGTCGTTAGACCTTAAGACCGTCATTTTCAAGCATACAAACAATAACACAGTTATTATAATGGTAGTTTATTGATTCTCGAGCAATACAAGCTATAGGTAGGTAATCTATAGCAACAGTACATTTTACAAATCGATGTTTATGATGTAAATACAAACGACAACAACATCCACTTTTTCTCAGGCATCTTTGGCAGCCTTACATACCTTAGTATGTCATGTAAAGCTGACTAACATAAATATGACAAAATACAATATTTGTATTAGTAAAGAGAGCCTTAAAACTATGTTTGTAACACTTCAGTTATAAGCACTAAGTCTTTGTGCTGCACGTAGGTACATATTATGGCACTTGCCCATGAAAACGAAGGAACACCACTCCCTGCGGCCTAATGTCCTCTTCCAGCACGATTATGCAGATCCATAACATGTTGGTACTTATACCACGAACGCCCCAAAGTTGACGTAGCTGCGCGACTCCAGCAACTCCACACTCTCGCCACGTACTTGGTCTTCTGGCGCACGTACTCCACGATGTCCTCCGCCGTACTGGTGTAGTGTATGCGGGAAATGTACACAGGAGTGTTTGGGTTCGCGGCACGAATATGCACGTTGGGTTTCGATGGAGTCATGTCACAGTGCTTCTTGTTGGTACATTGACGGTGCTTCCTCATAACACCGTCACAAAATCATCATCAGCCTAGTCATAGTCTCTCTAGCTCTTCCTCCTTTTCGGAATGCGAGAAATACAAGATCGGTCGATGTGGCGATGCTTGGAAGATGCCTACGTCCTGCAGCAGACAATTTCTTGTTGAAAATGATAAAGATGATGCACTGAAACCACTGAAAACATAGTCCAATCGAATACTTTACGACACCATAACATTATGCCTGTAACATCCGAAGGATTATGGGTAAAGGTGTTTAATACACCCCTTGCACGTATATAAATGTGTTTTTATTACCAAGTCTATCACGGCAGTACATTTCTTTTGTATAATTTATAAAACAATAATATATTCGTCGCCCCAGATCAACTTATTTAGAATGTCAAACATTCCTGCTATTTGACATAAAAACAATCCTGCTCGCTGTCAAAAGGCACGTCGTGGTACCAATTGAATGAACTATTTGAGGTGACGTCATCAAAACGATATCAAAACTGATATTTTTAGCAGTCCTACATTAAGATTGTTTTAAGGACGTGATGGTACGAAAATGCAAAGTAAGACTTAAACAGGACTGTTTTAAGACGTTGTAGTAGCGCCCCAGTTAGCTTTCATCAATTTGTCATTTTATTAATTGTATCTTGTTCGATGTTTCATGTCTTGTCATGTCATGTTCGTCGGTATATTATGTTAGATGTTAGACAGGTCAAAGGTTTGATAATAAACATCAAACTGCGTAAACTACCAATGCAGTTGACGTTGAATCAGCAGTTAAAACCAGGAAGCAAGTCACCAGGGAAGAGAAAGCCAATGTACCTGCTGAAGGACCAAGTAAATGCAATGCACAATCAGATACATTGTTTAATCTGTCCAATCACATTTAATTTGTTCAAAGAAATCCAGTGCATAACGCAAACGATATTATTTAATAAGTAGTAAGTACACAATATACTAAATGCTTGTGTAGAAACATGGACGTAACAATGACGTTGGCGCTCGCAAACAGTACGGATAACTTTAGCAAACATGCTGTGTACCGGCAAGGTTTGTTTTAATTCATATTTATCTTTCAACGCGACAATGGAAAAATATGGAAACAATAGGGCTCGTTATACGTTGCTTTACTGACCTGCGATTTAAATAAAAACAGTGTGTAATGAGTAAAAAGATAATTGAGGGAACAGAGCCTGAAAATATATTTTGGTCTTTAGAGGCGGAGTATCATTGCCGGCTTTATAATATAAAGCCGTCAATGATACTACTTTCGTATAAACTCGTGTATGCGAGTCTTCAAAAGAAACCACTGAAGCGACTAGAAATGCAAAACTGAAAAAATACCTGTAGGAGAACCTTTCATTAAAAACTGAACTAAACCTTAGCAATTACAAGAAAAGAGAACCGTAAAAGGCAAAATGGCTTCCAGCAATTTCAGCGTTAGCACTAGAAACGTAGAAACTGGCGCGTTAATGTCAGCGGTGAAATGGCAACTATAGGTTACTCGCAAAATTGCAAATACCGAAGCAAATTACATGGAACTTCCCAATTTCTTATTAAATTGAAACTGAGGCGAATGTTCGCAAGATTTCTGATTACTAACGCAGACTTGATTGTGAGTTGGGTTAAATTGCTTTCTGTATTCCTACGTACACTATTTGCAAAGCGAAATATCCTTTTGTGGAATGTTAATTGTTTACCACGCCGATAGGGATGCTGTGAATAATAATAATATGCAATACTCCCGAGCAATGTTAATGCAAAATGAGATACATTTATCTTACTGATTTATTCAGTAGACTTGGAACTGCCGTTAGAAACCCACTCAAAACAAAAACAATTTATAAGCCTTAAACAGAACAGTTACAGGTCACAACTAAGTGCAAGCCCATTTAAGGGAACGAGCAAAAATGAAAGCAGAATACGTTAATTAATTCAGACTATAATCGTATAATCCTACTGTAAGTAACAGGGCTAATAAATCAAAGTTAATCTCGAACGCCTACACCCCAGCGTCTGCGAACAATCCAAACCATATAATGTAAGAAATATGTAACCTCCTTAGATATATATGAACAAGAATCTCACATCATTTGTGGTATGTGGCGCGAGGTACGAACTACAATTATTTGAGGTCAGGGAGCACGATGTGACCCTATAGATACCAAGACTGGTATTATGCTTAGTACTTTTATTTTATTCCAAGATGGAACGGAGTGAGTTTATAAACAGAATTCTTGTTGTGAATACGACGTAGATGAAATAAGACTTTCTTAGTACACTGAGAAATCTCAAATATTATTTTAGATAGTAAATTATAGAGTAGAGCTTGATTTTAAACACTTAATATCTTGCAAGCTTAAGACAGAAATAACTCATTAATATTGCAATGAAGATTGGATCATTCGAAAGCATAACAAAATTAGGAATGTTGTAATTATTAGAAATATTTATCACCTTAGATTCTCAGAGAATGCGAAACAATTCGAATAGCAGTCGTAACACAGGAATGGAAATATAATTAAACAATTAACCGAAACATTAAAGCTTTTACAGCAAATAAACATCGTTCGGAGTGGCTATTGAACATGGAAAGCAATTACACTGAGTCTATAGAAGTGTACAGGTAAGTAGTCAAATAGTTTTTGCGGTAGGAGTAGGTAATGTAGAATATTGTTAAGGAACTGGACACAATTTGGATAAAGTACTCTCTACAAATGGAATCCCACGTCAAAACTATCACATTCCAACCCAGGAAATAACAATGCTTGGGAATCTACACCTTCCATTATAAAAGTCGAAACATTTTCATTTTCGGGTACAGGTACAGCTGCAATAAAGTCGACAATACTAATCATATCAATAGCGTATCGCAAAGCTAATTTATTCGAGCCGCGGCCGGCCCATCCATTGTTGCGATCGCAACATTCCATTGTATGGTCGTGACCTTCGCGTCATAGAGTATTTTGTCAGATTAATGGTTGAGAGTGGGCGTCGATAGACCTGTTCACTCAGTTTTTGTGTGGGATTCTCTGCAGTTGGTGAATAGCAAAGTGCAAGTTTGCAAGCACAGAACAGACTTGCAAATAAGTCACGACTTATTTGCAAGTCTGTTCTGTGCTTGCAAACTTGCACTTTGTGTGTGTTTGGGTGTGTTTTGTTAAAAATGTGCGAGGTTCTAACTAAGTTACATGATGATTAAAAGACTTTTACAAGACAGATTTTTGTTCTATTTAAAACGTTGTTCTTATGGGTTATGGGCCAGCTCCTTCGTATTTTTCGACGTTTATGAATGTCGAATCGTAGTTTTACTTCTATGATCACGTCATCACTCAAGCGTTTTTATTTGCACGTGCATAACATCGTGCTGCAAATTACATTGAATTTACCATCATTAAAATTCCAGTACGTTCCTAATTTGATTTGTTACCGGGCGTAATTTTCGCATTAACACGAAAACAACGTGTTAAGCTTATCAACTATTTGTATAATTAAGTATCCAAAAGACCTAAACACTATAATTTGGAGGTCAAGGGCTCAATTACTTTAATTTTCCTTAAACGATTGTTAACCGACACTAAAGTTTAATGGCCGGACCTCCTCAAGATCATTTCACACTGGTGAATAAAACACAATAAACACTCTAAGCTAAATACAATCATAAATAAGAAAAAAACAAAGCAGTAACTCTGACCCAGAACTATAGATTGTCTTGAAATTCGCACCGAAAGATCAAAATACAGAGGGGAGCAATAAAAATGTATTTCTACTGAAGTAAAAGAAGCTAAGCTCTGCACAAAAGTAGTCTTCCTCCAAGAAAATGGAAAAGGTTTCATTAGTATAATTATTAGCAAGCGCTGCTTGGTAGCACATTCGGTAATGCGATAGTTTTAAAACAAAACGTAACGCTCCAGTGTGCACGAATTCGATCACCGGATTGGCCTTCAATATTGCTAAATATGATATCGCCATCAGCTATCATTAGGAGGGAAATTACATCCGCAATTTGGTCTACCATGTCGTGTGTTCACACGTTTAAAGATCTCGACATATTATTTACGTCGATACCTACTTACAAATCGTATGTAATCATTTTTATCTACCCAAATATCATAAACCCTCTCTAATGCGTTCAAAAACCATAGGCAATGACCAGCATTACCAACCAGCAGAAATTAACAGAACTGTAATGAGCTCATAACCTACTGAAAACAGTAGGTTATGAGTTTTAAATTTGGAACAGGTGTCAAATTCAAGTGAGTGTGCTATTCTAGTATCTACATTAAAACAGATACCTATCGATACGAAACCCCAATTCAGTATGATTTTAATTATTTTTGACATTTTGATCTCGAGTGACATAAGAATAGTGACTTTGTTCGTTTGCCTATGATTTTAAAAAAGTGACAGATATCCGAAACGCCGTCATTTCGAGCTGTCATTTGTTCGTTAGCTTTTTATTCCCTTTCATTGAGTAGACAAATTTTCTGATAAGTTCTTTATTTCTGTCGAAAATGAGTGATAGTGACTCAGAAATTAACACGAACACTCCGCCAGATATCGCAAATGCAGCGACGAATGCAACTAATAACCTGTTTATTTTTTATTGCATTACGGTAACAATGCTGGTCATTTCCCTATGGTTCCTGAGCCCATCATAGAGCCCTTATGATATTCGGGTAGATAAATTAGTGTATGCAACTATACATAATTAGGCATTACAACACTCGTGTGATGCTATTAAGAAACTCGCCTTCGGCTCGTTTCTTAAACCCACACTTGTGTTGTAATGCCCTTCATTATGCACAGTCGCATAAACTACTATTGCCTTGACATCCATGCAGCCATTATCATGTCTCAACGGGGTAGTAAACAGCTAAAAGAATTAATGACTTCGTTTAATCACGGAAGAATCTTTGCAGAAGCAGTTGGTTTGCTATCTCCTTAGTATCTGCTTCGGGCTAGGAATATTTATCATGCAACCGAACCTAGATCGACGATGTGGTAGTCTGTTCTGCTGGTAACCATGATTACTAGCGATACCACAGCATCCTATGTTTGGTTAAACACTTAATAACACAGCTCATGTAGGAAGCTATTTATTTGCCCTGGTATTCGTAAATGGCTTGGCAATAGCAATTTTACAACTTGCGTTATTGCAATCTTTACATGCATTAATTTCGCTGATACGTGCATGTGAATCGTTTGCCAACGACATTCCACGTCAGTCAGGGTGATGTTTACATAAATGATAAAGCATTAATTGTTCTAATAATTCAACAACAAAATTGAAATTGTTTACGTTTGATTTCAAGTGCTTCAGGCTATAATAAACGAAGGTTGGCTGATAGAGAAGGCAACGATCGGAACGCCTGTTTGTGACATACTTGATATCCTAGTAGTAGATGGTTCCATTTACTACGCATTTTGTTTCAACCATTACCATAAAGCGTGATATGTTTTATTACAATCAGGTTTCTGTAGCCAGAATTAGTTTTTAGAAAAAAAAGAGTAAAATGTTGAATTCCAAGTATCATAAAAACAACTTTAAAGCCACAACATGTTTGTAAACAATTAGTGGTTTCTGCGGAAATTCTATAACAAGCCGACGATTTAGTTTATTGTTGATAAATATTCATGAACTAAAGATGGCGGCGGGTCGCCCCAAAGTTCACACGCTAGGCGTTAACCTTCATGGTCCTGGACAGGTTCCATGTTAAAGATATAATTATACGTATCTTCCACAGAAGAGATAAAAGAGGTTAGAAAGGAAATAGTTCCTGATTTGTATTAGAACGCGTGTCGCCGCTTGTCTCCCACTCTCTGTAACCACTACATGCAAGACGCTTATAAGTACGCGAATTATGCACACAAATAAACCGCACTCACTTAGATCGCGAGCTTGCTACTGGTTGTCACACTAGCGCAAACATTGCGTTTGACGTACACTCACACTTGCGTATATTTCTCATACATGTTACGGTGACCAAAAGGTCGATAATGTATATCGATAAAATTACTTGAGTTTTGTTACTTTAAGTTTTTGTTTTAATTTCGGGACGGGACAGAAAGAAAGAAAATAAGAAAGCAAAAATATTTATTGGTCTCTCACACATAAAAAACTAAAGATAAAAAGTAAACAGAATAGATTTTTTTCAAATATTGATCATTAAGTACTTGAAATTCAATTTCAATTCAGATTTTATTATTGTCTTGAAATAAAACGTATTTATTAAGTAGCAATAGCGTGCGCTTGCTATCTTTCAAATTCGAATTTTTCAGAATAAAATGCAATCTCACACTAATATTTTTCTATAATAGCTTTAGTCAGGTCTGTAACATATCTGGATCTGTTGGAAACCTAAAAATAAAATTTAAAATGTATGTTTCGATTTATAAATGGCTAACCTCAAAACAAATTTTAGATGAAAAACAATCAATAAACAATAATAAGGTATTGATAGTATGGGATAAACAAAAGTTATTTTAATCATAACATAATAATCATTTGAATGCATTCACACATACTAAATATCGACATTATTGACAACTTGGTACAACACTATCGAAACGCAAAGAGTAGGCAGAATTTAATCTTTGGCTCGTCGCACGCGACGTTCGCAGTGAACGAAATGCATTGCGCAATCGCCCACGTAGTACAAGATGGTACCCACGTATTGCAAGCAATGTACATAATTTCGTTTCTGCTTGCGATTGTATCATTTTTGTCTGCGAACTACATAATACTATTGTAATAATTACAAATATCACTTGTATTTTAAGGTTTTTAGACTTACCGATGAAGAGAAATCCCTTCTCGAGCCACACTGCACACCTGGCTTCTTTTCCGACACGTAATAATCGCGCAACACGGCATAATTCATTTTTTTTCGCGGAGCTCCGTTCGCTGTCACAATATGAGCGCGATTGTTGGTCAGTAAATCAAATTTTGTCGACATATGATCGTCTGATCATATAAGCGGCGCGCGTGCCCCGCCCACATGGCCTTTCTAACCTCTTTTATCTCTTCTGTGGTATCTTCTATTGCCACCTATATCATTGTGTTAATGTCTCCTTTTAAACGTTTGTTTTTGTTTACCTCCAAGTGTTCTGTTTCTCCTTTTGTGGCTTTTCTTGTTTTATATTCTTTGTCAAAGTTTATGTCAACAAAGACATTCATTCCTTCCTTTTCCTCCTTTTCTATTACTCATGCACAACAATTAGTCTTAAAACGTCATAAGTACCAAGTAACGCAAATTACTTTCCTACACCAATAAATATGTTGAAAGTAGAGGTAATGAAGGAAATTAATAAAATGTTTAATTATAAAGTTCGCCAAGGCTTCATTCATACTGTTGAAAGTACAGTTTAATTGAAGTTCATAATTAAAGCGCATTCTGCTGTTTTCATTAATTTGCTTTTAATACGCTGGGGCCACTACGTAATGCAAAATAAGTTGCCGGTATTTTTATTCCGTTTATAGTTCGACCAGTCTCGCTTGATTGTTGTTATAGAATTAAATACCTACCAGTTTTAGAAGGAAAATGGTGTTCAATAAAATGCCTTGCAGAAAGCCCGAAGTATTATAGACACAGAGTTTTCCACCTAAAAGCCAAAATTGGGGACATCCGTCAAGAAAAGAGCGGTTTCTCAGATTTTTGCCTCACCGATGATATCCGCCATTGCATTCATTTTGGCATTTCGAAGGATTGCGTTAATGGCTTCCTAATCTACTTCTCGCATATCACGATTAGCGGTGGCAACAGATGACAAAACCAAAGATCTAGATGGCTTAACACCTCGTGCAGTAGTTTCGTGTAGATGACTAATCTCCTTGTAATCTAGACTAGACGATTCGTACGCAATAGATCGTGTCGGCCAGATTAGTAGCGCTTTAGATACAGTAGATTAGACGATTTCATTCATTTACACTGTATAGGTATCGCCTACAAGTATCTTGAGAATAACTTGTTTGAACATCCTACTGATTTTCCTCGCAACGTACTTTGGATCTTACGTTAAGTTCCTCGACGGATAATCTAATGTAGAAATCAGTCCGTAAGAGGTCATGGACCTTGTAATACATGGAATTTAAGGAAACATGAGCTAGCCATAACAAGTATACATTCATAAGGCGAGATGAGCCACAGCATGCACCTGACCCCTGACATCATCATTCAACTCAGGGATGTCTCATTCGTATACGCAAATTCTACGATGACATCTTTAATGACAGACTATTCACGTTTCTGTTCATCAAACGTAGCTATAAATTCGTCTTGCAGTTCCCATAGTCGTTCGCCATACCATAACCATTTTGCAACACTTTGCCCAACCTCCGGTTTCGATCTTCAAGACGACACCACGACGTGAACCGTGAGAACGGCAAGGTCTGTTGCAAGAAGACGTGAGTGACGATAGTAACCACCTTATCATCAAAGGTGTTAACACCGTTAAAGTAAGCAAATAAGGTACAGTTTACTTTGAATAAACAGCATATGGTTCAGAAGGAGGTCTTGTTACTAATTGACGAGTTAATTCGTTCATGCCATAAGTTTAATGACAAGTGTGTTTTTCTAGGGAATGGTTAGAAGTAATTGAACATTTTAAAACTGCAATGAAGCAATTGCTTGACGAGAATCTTAATCTTCGTCATAAAGAGTCAATTGAACGTCATTATTGATATGACGTAGATTTGATCATTGACCGTTGATTACTCTTTTGATAAGATTGGTTAAATTACTGTTAATGTTATCTCTGATATTTCGTGTATTTGCGACTATACGACTATGTAATCCTATGCTAAAATCTGGGAAATACGTAATATATGTTGTCATAATAAAGCCACGTTTAGTTGCATGTGCTTGGTATAATTTTTATCTGCTTTCATAAAACAAAATGTCATATTTTATTCATAACTAGCTGATGCCCGCGACTTCGTTCACGTGGAAATTTTGATGAGTGACTGTCTCGTTGATTGAGTGACAGTGAAATTAGTGATAGCTTTGATTTCCACATCAGCTGTTCCAGATCATCAAATTTTATACGACAACAGAGAGTGCTTATCAGGCTGAACAACTCTTGCTAAGACGTCATTCCTATATATGTTATAGTGTAGCTGGGCTCTTGGACTTCCACATCAGCTGTTCCAGATCTTAAAATTTTATACGACAACAGAGAGTGCTCATCAGGCTGAATAATTCTTGCTAAGACGTCATTCCTATATATGTTATAGTGTAGCTGGGCTCGTGGAGTTCCACATCAGGTGTTCCAGATCTTCAAATTTATTCTCTGAGCAGAAAATGCTCATCACGAAGAACAATTTTTGCTATGGTACCACTTTTGTATCTCTTATAGTTAAGCTGGTCTGTTGCAGTTCTGCATCAGGTGTTCAAGATTCCAAGATAAATTATAGCCTATATGTTGCCCAGACTTAATAACTATACAACAACAAAAAAAATCATTCAAATCCGTCGAGTAGTTTCGAAGATTAGCGTGTACAAACAAACAGACAAACAGACATACAGACAAACAGACAGAATTTTTTTTTTGGATTCGTGCTCTATTACTGTTTCTAAACCCTCCTCAATTATTATTTTTTTTAATATATTCAATGTACAGACACAGTTTTTTTACTGTTTTATTATATGTATAGATAGATTTAAGCGTTTTGGTGAAAAACTGTGAGCTTAAAAATGTATTTCTGTAAATAAATAAATAAATATAGATATAGATTGCAACAATTCTGTATTCAACGATGCGAATTTACTGGAATGTTCAGATATCATAGCGATGATATCTGTGATTATTTTATGATGGACTGTCATGACGTCTATCTTAATTGTTATATCACAGTTGCATGATGCTGCCACCATTATATTCATTATCACTATAGAAACTTCTCATTAGCAGATCATATCTCAGTCCTTATTGCGTTAGGATATCACGAACCAAGGTCTGAGTATTAAAAAAACTAGGGGAAAAAACCCAACGTAAGTCTAGAGGAAAAAACTAAACGTGTTTACTTTATAGGCTAACAGTGTAAATTGGCAAGTCCGCCGATTTTTGCCGCAGTCTCGAAAATTGTTCACCAAGCCAGCAACACGTAACGTCCATAAAATCTTTTATACCTAAACACAAAGCTGGCGATTTTTTATTGTACGGCAGTATTAATACGATTAAAATAATATCAAATGTCAAGGCTAAGAAAACAACAGTAAAAGAAAAAAAAAATACGCAAAGAAGAGCCTACTAAAGTCACTGGGATGGTGACATTGTAAGAAATACAATAAGTCGTAAGGACGTAAAGTATTATTATTATTACTATGAACACATTTGGCCTCAGAATAATAAATTGATAAGGAAAATAGAATATCTGTGCGGACGGGTAAATAGACTCGCACACAATGGCGCTATAACACATACTAAAGTAGTATAGATGTGCGTGTAAGGAATATGTAATGATATTCAGCTGCATCTAGTTGGACTAAAAGCTGACCTCAATATCGCTGTAGAAAAGGAATTCTTTAGTACTATGAAAGAAACATAGAAAACGTTAAACCAAAGCCAAGTACCGACTAATGAGCGTTATCGACTGAAAACTGGTATGAGTGCTGATTTATTTATCCGTGTCGTTTCATTACAGGGTTAGTCGTACAAAACTAACCTATAACACCATTTCACAATACCATTGAACGCTCCTGTGCTGACAATAGCAACAAACATATTGTAACTCCAAACAATGACGCTCGTCCCCAATTGGATCCACGTGGAGATACAACGTGCCGGACATAAAGACACATCTGTGTATTAATAGTGACACATCTACGAGTATATCGTTTACAGCCGTCAGATCGTTCTCAACTCATTTCCTTCAGTTGACTCTAACAATAAGCACAATGGTATGTAATCAGATATAATAATAAAGAAGACACGAAGATCTAACCGCCATCGACCTGAACCATCGAGGACAAATCCTTTGAAACGTTGCCAAAATATAACATTCACATTCGAAGACTAGTAGTAGTAGGACAATACTAATGATTAATGAAGTCCCGTTTTAGACTAACAAACATAACAGTTAGGTACAAACAGTGCTTTGAAACCAGAAATCCCATAATCATCATAAAACAATGCCAGATAGATATAGCTAGACGAGATTCAAATCGTTGGTGTCCCTGACAACTTCCACATGAATATCCTTAGCCCACATAGTACAAAAAGCAACCGTAAAACGAGCGTTAACGTAAAATTTGGCAATCCATATCATAGTAGCCTTGACTTGGCACTCCGAGGATAGATGGCCGAGACCCATTTGCTCTGGCCAGTGACGCGACCCCAAGTAGTGTGAGATGAATGCGAGGGAACGGAATGTAAATAACTAACATTTGCTCTCGTTAATGGGGCTATGATGGAGCATGGTCTTCGTTTGTGGCGTCGGATTAATATTTAATGGAAAATGGAACAAGGGTGAATGAAAATGTAAAGGGTGAGTTTGAGGTTTAAGAAGACCCTAAAAGTAACACTAACAGAACAGCACATCACAGTCAACTGCTAGAGATAGGCCTTTACAATCACACGCCAATTTGTTATGAACCCGACAAATGGCTTGTTTGTTTCATTTGTTTAAAAAAAAAGAGGAGGATTGAATGAAAAAAATATTTATGAATAGTTTTGAATTGTGTTGTTCGTTGTTGTCTTCCGGCTTACCGTAACATTGTTTATTTACAAAACGATTCGTATTCTGCCACTAGTTCAGATAAATAATTATTTTCAAAGAGCAGACTCGTAGAATTTCAAGCCATTTTTTTTCAATGATGAATGACGGTATGACCAATACTAAAATGCCACGACCGTGTCGAAGGCTCAGTAATGACAAAATTAAATACGTGTCAATAACAATAGTACTCACACAGCTTTAGCGCACATGTCCACTAGACACACACAACGTGCTAAATAAGAACAAATAAAAGTAAATAGTGGAAATAAAAATATTCGACACGACACACTGTTTCCAGACAGACATAGTGACTGAAACACAGACGGGTTATCGATACATAATAACAAAAGTTTTATTTAAAATATTACATTTTATTTGAACAATGCTGCTTATCTGCAAGTTTGTTTTCCCTTCCGGGATGAGCAGAACTGAGAGCGATATCAATACGTGCATCGCCAACATAAACTTACATACCACAATATTGGTAGTTGGAAGCTTGAAACCAGTTAGAACCAACCATTTCGATTGGATACGGTAGAATCGTGACTGGCTCCTAACTCAAAGTAGCATACCATACCATGGATCTTGACGTTCATGCAGAAGGTAAAAAAGGTATATAAACAAAGGTACTTACACCAACACGTAAGAATTTTAAAGTGAAAACGCTATACGCAACTCATGGATCATTAATTAGTCAAACATAATAAGCAAGTATTTTACCCAATGCTTTTCATTGAGACCAGATAAAAACAAACTATCAAAGAATTACTTTGAAATGTATTACGAGCTCCATAACAAGATGATCTTTTAACTGATAAAAAGAGAGCTTCTTATAGTAACGGCAATTTCTAATCAAGATCCATTTTGAGGTCAACAGTTCTGAAAGAAACTTCAAAAGATCTTATCCCGGGCTAACGAATGGCGAGCACCTACTTATTGGACGATATTATCTTCTCGAGAACGTTATTCTTAGTGACGCCAACGTCGCCAACGTAAAAATAAAATTGATTTTAGTTGTAAAACTACCGCAATACCTTCTTTTACTGGGTCTGGAAGGTTATTAACAAAGTAATTCCACACACAGAAGACACAGAACTTAACTTAGTGTTTCTGGGTGCTCTTAGGTCAAAGAATGAAATAGTAGTTCACTCTAATCTGGCTGTAGCAACCAAAACTTGATTTTGTCCACAATATGTTGCATAGATCTGGCACGGTTTTAATTCCAAATCGAGCGAAATGAAATGGACAAAACACGCTTATACTGAAGCTAAACCCACATATAATATTTAAGTCCTAAAATTGATGTTTACTAAGTATTACTAACATCCATTATGTAAACGCGAAGATGTAACTCCGTTCCGACCACGTGCGGTTGCGAACAATCGAAATTCGTTTTTTAAACACCACCACAGCACGCACAATAGCAAATAAAGTGTCGCAATGAATGAAAGTTGTGAAAGAATACGAGAAACCTGTTTGCGTCATACACGCAAAAATTCGACCGACAATAGACTTTTACATGGTTCATGCACATATGAGTGCAATATTCATTTTATAATGTTTTGGGAATTGTACAAGCATGATACTAACATTTGTTGGAATTTTAAACAGTGTTGATTGCCAAGATTTAGAGACACATTTAGCTTCACAATAATTGAAATAAGCTATGGCTTCACTTCGTTTTAGATTTGAGTGACGCATTTATACCGCGCTATCGATGCATACATTTGGTTCTTTTCCACTACGAGTTGGGTTATATCCAGCTCCAACTTTGGTTGTACTTGTAACAAATTAACACCTGCTGAAGCCTTTTCCTGGTTTGTCAGTTTTACTGTCGTAATGTCATTCTTAGCATCGGACTCTTACGAGCTTTAAATAGTAGCCTTAAATTTTATTAACATATAGATTAGATAGAAACGTTTAGTTTATCCAGAAAGAACCATTGTCCACGCTAAATGCGGACCACCGGTGACACATTCTTAGCACACAATCACTGGTCTCACTCGAACCGAATCTGGCTACTGCAATGTGATGACATCATGCTTATTCAAAAGTGCATTACCGGTCAATCGACTCGCACGAATCAGATTAAATTAATCGCCTCTAAGGAACGATGATCTAGTTTCCAAAGATAAATAGATTAAGCGGAGAGCTGGCCTAATTTCCCAAGTGTTGATATGCTTCGACTCGATCTAACCTATAACATCTGCGTGAACTGCGAACTACATATTTATTATGAATTCATGTAAACCGGATCTATATATTATCCAAAAATATTCGTAATCTTGATTTCAGCCTTCGTTAAAACTGATCAAGTTCTTCATGTTGGAAACTGTATTTAACTAAAAGTTGTCAATGCCGTGTGACGTAGACGTCGTCAATATAATATGTGCTAGTATTTATACCTCAGGGAGGTCGAAGTGACGTCGCATGTTTAATAATTCCGGTATTATTGAACTGTTTCGTTGTCTTGAGTGGTCTGGATCCGACAGAGTTGGATTAATGGTTTCATGACATCACTTTACGGTTCGAGGAATTGTGTTACGAGGTAATTTAAAATGTTAGGCGGTATTCTTTCAATCAGTAAATTCTTGCCGTTTCTGCAGTTGTGTTATTGATCCTTTTCAATTCTACGTGCAAATGTATTCAATACAAATCGATTTGAGAATATATTACGTGTTACAAATTACAATTGTTACAATTCTAAGACATTATAATCATATGGCACAATATTGTTTTGTTCTCTGACCTTAACTTCATTGATAAAATAGAATTTAATGTCCAAAGTAATTTGTTATCAACTGTTTGCATATTCACAACCCAGATCGATACTGCGTTTGTCTGGTTTTTTGTTTAGTAGGTCATGCATGAAAGCGGACGATACTTTACTTTCCGTTGATTAACCAATATAAGGGCCGGCTATAAAGGGCTATGAGTCAATTACTTACTAAGTAAATATGACTAATGTTACTTAATTCAAATGTTTCTTTCCAGTATTAGATATAGTTTGACCCAATAAGGCAAATATTGAAATACCACGCAGCCTAATTCTCCAAAAGCTATAGTACAGGAATGTATGTAAGTACGGTACCAATCCCAAATGCTTCGTAAATGTCAAGAGGTCGTTTCTATTCATCCGCACCTATGTTAGGTTCGGCTGAAAATTCCGTAGCAACCACTTTGAGATCAAAATGTACGCTGTAATTCTTGCCTTTCTGAAAGCAATACGGCCGAAAACATGAAATATCACCTGACGACTTTTGACCTTTTCTCCTAGCACTTTATCATAGTAAATCAATGATCGCATCGTAGTACGTTTTTTATTCCGATACCCTGAACCCTTTCAAATCAATTGATATTTTGTCTGATCAAACATCAATTGCCAATAATACCGTCACAATGGCTTCAATTAAAATGTCCTCAACGACATTCA
Organism: Diarsia mendica; assembly: GCA_949316265.1. Classification (NCBI taxonomy): domain Eukaryota; kingdom Metazoa; phylum Arthropoda; class Insecta; order Lepidoptera; family Noctuidae; genus Diarsia; species Diarsia mendica. Next base: position 20,358,776 of record OX438904.1, on the reverse strand, counting down.
CCATCACATCAGTATAACAAAAAGTAATGGTTCCAATCTAGTCCACTTTATCTCTCTATAAATAGTCGGCATTCATTCATAGTCTACGCATTCTTGTGGCCTTATCAATTGAATGCTTTAATTGTCACGACAGAGCATAAGGGTACTTTGTTATTGAAATACGAGTCTGCTCTCTGATGTTACATGATGACCCATATTTTGAGTTTCACTTCCTTTTTGGTTGTACAAAGTACTCATTGATGGTAAGACTCTTCAAGAATGTTCAAAGCATTCGAAATTCGAGTTGGAAGAGCAAGTATTTGGAACACATAATAAATCTCGTCTGGATACTGCAGATGGGCAAGAAATACTATCCATATGCTCAAAGATATCGGAAAATACATTCTGAATTTTATATCCAGATATAAAACCCCGACAGATTTCCAATATAGACTCCAGTTATAAATCAAGACCTATTTTTGTCGGCAGCTTCAGCTGCGAAGCTCAACCGTTAATTATTTTAATTTTTACTACACGACTACATATTTATTGATAGTTAAAGTAAAACCATAAAAACAAGAGTGGTTACGTAGAGGAACAATTTCCTGTTGGCCATAAAAAGCTTAAGTCATGCCAGATTAAGTACGGATGGAGCTGTTCGTACACGATCAATCATTGATGTGAAACTGAACTTTCTTTCTTATGTATCTTGATTGATATAAAACACTTATCTATCATTAGCATCATGTTAACCAGTAAATGCATTGCCGGACACAGGAACTACTGTAATAACGCATAATCAGAGGAATATTAAAGATATATTCATGCTGCCAATAAAATATTAACTCTACTTTTACGGAAGTTGAGAGTAGCCAAGATCATCACGAAAACCCAATCAATACACTAAGAAATATTACTGCTTACACACGAGAACTGTCCAACGAAAATATCTAAAAGGTTATCGGAACCAGGAATATTAACATTCAGAAAGTAATTACGTTGGATGGAATCGACGCCGAACTTCTATTGACGTAGGCTACAATTCTTAGATGGCCCCTTGAGGGACCCCAAGTCAATCAATATTTATTCATACGCATTTGATTGCTTTTTATTAGTGGAAATATTCATAGTTTTGTTCGTAATTCTGTTGCCTAGGTGATTTTATCCGAACATACGGCTTTTCCGTTATAGATTGGATTTCTGATTGGTTTACCTTTTTAACTACCGGAGTTCTACCTTGATATGTACATTATTAGTCACCCTACGAGGTTGTAGGGCTATTAAACCTCTTTATCGTTACTGAGATCATAAAAGTAGGTATAGCAAATCGATCCGCAAAACCATCACCGCCGTACAACGTGGTCTGTTTCCGTTCAAAGGAAATATATAAATCTGTGATTTTACTGCTTTTAAAGAAAGTATAAAATATAAACTGCCTTCCGTAATAATTAAATAACTGGTGTATGTAATCGCTACTCTGGTCGGTGCAGTACTTTCACTGGGCGAATTTATTAAATTTCACTGACAGATATTCCATTGCTGCTATTGTTGTTATGGCATCGGTAAGCGTGAATCGAGTTGCTGCCTCGCAGCTAATACCAAGTTTAGTTACGGCATTATTATTTTTTGCAATATGAATAAATTAATGACACGATTTCTACGAATGACAACTAGGTTGTGTGTAGCGACATGTAATGCTTCTGTATTGACATAAACACATTACGACTTCACTTTGCGAAACGAATTAGCAAATCCAATGACATTCTCATCATTGTTGCTACCATATTGATCTATAGCTACATTGATGAAATGACTTTTTAGCCCATAATTCACTGATGCAGTGATCGTTTTCTGTGGCATGTGAAACTCATTCAGGCACCAAATTAATGTTGTATAGACGTTTTAATATACAGCTAGCAAAGAGTATTTATGCACACACTTATCCTTCATGAATGTCATGCATTATTACGTTCTATTACTACACTATGGCTGGAATCATCTCCGAATATAACCTCGTGAATAACGAAATCCTCAGAGAGATCGTAGACACATTGAAATTAACGACTACTCGGGCAATTTTGGAAAACTTACGACTCCAAGACGCTGTACAATTTTCAGGTAAAAACGATTTAGTATTTCGACACGGACTCCAAAATACTATCGTGTGGCAATCACTTGTACTTCTTCTCACGCGATTTGAAGATGTTTGGTAATTCTATGACTATCACTATCTTTTACGTAACCATGAAAGATAAGAGTCGAGTACGTCGAAAGATAAAGAAAGTGATATCTTATTTGTGGTTCGTGTCACAAAGATTATGTTTGCTATGAATAAGATGGAAGGAGTTAGTCACAGGAAGGATCTGATAAAGGCTATGGCTACCAATTGAAGGCTGATAAGATTACTTTTTATTGAGTTAGTCATCAAAGGATTTTACCTGACCTTTAATCGTTGTTTACCGTTCAATATCCCTATTCATCAAATACGGTATTGAAATGAATCTTTTAAGAGAGGAGACTTAATCGATGGAAACATTGAATACTGTTTAGCTATACGTCTTTAGGTGAGAATTGACAGCTGTTCCAGTGTTTAAGAAAGAAAGCCATTAATCAGGACAAAGTGAGATAATGAACGTAGTGCGCAATATGAAAGCACAATGTAATAATCTACCTATATTCTTTTTCTGACAATTGTTACAACAGCCCACTGACAGCCCACTGACAGCGCGCCACACTAGACAGCCAAGCTACCATAGCCGGGTCACCATAGCCAAGCCACTCTAGCCGGCCCGATGACAGCCAAGCCCATGACAGCCGTCATGCCACCGCCATAACTACCGGACGCCTCCGGTGGGGATAAAGCTTTATAATGCCCTGCAAGCTCATTTTCGCGGTCTTGTCGCACTCGATTGTAATAGTTGTAAGGGGAAGCTCTGCCCGAATAAAGTTATAAATCAGTTCCTGTTTATTTTTTACCACTGTCGTTACACAATAAAATAATGTTTCTAATTTTATACACCTCACTCCCGCTGACATAACCCAATTATTTTCGGTGCTGGGGATAATACATTTGATTATACCGGTATTATTTTTATACACTGAACAAGTATAAAACCACAGCGACCGCTATGTAGGATTCTATAAATATTCTAATTGTATAAGAAAAAATCTTGCTTCACAATCTAAATGTTTATAAAAGAGAGTCATCGACCCCGAGGCCGTCAGGTGCTTCTTGTATCAAATTTGATTATCATAATCTTGTTCTTGATAGTCTTCTTCATCGTAATATTCAATTTTAAGTTCCTAATTATTAGAAGCCAACGCAATATTAAGGTCTATATTCAGATTTTATCTTCCGACACCTACATTATTTCCCTCGCAAACACCATTTGCCCTTTCGCCTTTTAATGCGAACATATTACATAACACATCGTCTCCGTAATAATACCCACCTGCTGAGGCAATTAATTCTCATTTAACTTCATCTTCACCTTTTAGCTCAACAAATTTATAACAGTTTAGATCATATTATTAACTTTTGCCTCGTTATTTACCATCGTCATTATTATCTAGCCTTTATCCCAATTCATTTGGGGTCGGCGCAGGATGTCTCCTTCGTCTATACTTCTCTCCAGGGTTGGAAAAAAAACAGTTTTTTTTACATTTTATAAAACAAACAGTTGAAAATGTTTTAAACATTTGTTTTTTTTGTTTTTTTTTTCCTAAGTTAGTTATCATCCATTTTTAATTGAATAAGCCGATAATTCACTTTTATACTATTTTAAAAACTGCATGATACATGCGGTATGTTTCGACGTTCATTTTTAGTAGGGAAATCACCTGAACTTCTCTTAAAATAAGGGGAATACCCAAATCATAATATTAAATATAATCACATTCACGAATTACGGAAGTTCTGGGAATTCCCCGGGGACTTTACCGATGGAGTGTATAAATAGAGCGGACTTTCTTTCTGATTTTTCATTTCACAATAACACAAAAACATTTGGATTTATTCATTCCGATACGAAACAAACTTGGTAACGAGAAAGCTGCAAAACTTGTCACAGTTTTTAAATACCTTAGGTGTTTGACACATAATAAAAAACGATGTTTTATTTGAAACTGTTTTAAACACTGTTTAAAACACATGTTTTAAACAACTTGTTTTAAACATGCCAACCCTGTCTCTCTACTACTCGTCATCTCATCCGACACCTCCTTTCTTGCCATATCATCATTTACTATTCAACCTACGCATGATTATCAAGACCTTTGCACACCGCCCTGACCGTCCAATCAACAAGTTCCTTAAAGGTGACACTCCTCAAATAGGCATAGTACTGTGAAAGGCGATGACGTCAGTTAGTTTGTCTTTGCCTTCCTACGCAGGCTAGCGCTCTTGAAAAATACCAGTGCACTGACATTATGATCCAAGATCGTATCTAGGCAATAGCGAAATCTGCGACTTGACTGACAAGAGCATTGGATCCTTATTATTTAAAGTTCTTTCCTCTAGTTTTGGCAAAGATATGTCCTCGAGGTATAGAGCTAATTGAAGCAGCTTCAAATATAGTCTTCACAAGTACTAACTAGCTTTAAATTGTTTGGAATTTAGATGACTCGCTCCCACTGTTACTTGCTCAAATAAAATATCGTAATCAACTAGACGTACAAAGTTCAACATCGGGCAATGTATCACTCGTTACACTGTCGTATTGTTTTAGTCTTTGTGTTAAAAACTTTGTGCCACAAAGTTGACAAAATTAAAAACATTAGTGGGTTGTGACAACATCATTGTTTCTGTATCAACTTGAACAATACTCGTGGGTACAAGTGACACATTTGTTCTAGCCACATTATTGTTTATGAAACATGTAGGTACAAGGAATGTGGAATGTGTGTGTACGAATGTGTGCCAAAATTCAATTTCACATAGTGCTCTTACTGAATTTTGCAATTCTGATTTCGGTTGAATGTTTTCATTACCAGAATTAAGAACCCTGAGGAATTGTGATTTCGTGAAATATTTCATTATAAGACGGAGTGTCAAGCAAACAAGCTGTAAATCTGTGCTCAGAACAAAAGTAAAACAACCCTTTAACTAACCTTTCAAGAAGATGTTATCTTCAAAAGTGCAGACGAGTTCAACATGCTATAAGTACTTTAATAAAATATCTATTAAATTCAAACTAGATCTTGATGCATTGATAAGATCTTGTTAAGTCTAATTTAAGAGATTGAGCGTTGAGATTGAAACGGATTCACAATGTGAGACATTATACACATTTCAAAAACACACAAACGCCTATCTTGTCAGGCCTGAAACCGTTCTAAAGCAAGATTTTGCCGAAAGACAAATAATAATGCTGCGACAGAGAGAACATACAGTTAAGTTGAATCATTATTTTCCTATAAGATGACACTATTAAAAACAAAAATATACAAGACGTGTCGCCTCAAAGAAGATAAACAATACTGTAGGTGTAAACATTTATATTTTAGTTTCAGAAAATATCATCAGTAAATGATTCACTACCTATAATTTCTTATAAGTAATGCTTGTTTTAAATAAAATCATGGAGTCTTCTCGTGAATTCCGTCTAATAGCTTTTAGTTTGATAGCCCATACGTTAACGATGAAATGGTATTTATTTTAGAAGGTACATACACTGCAGTTTTATGAAGCTTTTACAGACCTGTACGTAAATATTCTGTTTCTAATTTGTAATTCAAACAGTGCACCTTTTAAAAGTCCGAGAACACTGCATACAACATAAATACGCTTTGAAAAATATTTCCTCCATGCCGTAATCAGATTCCACAAAGAAACATTGCACTGTAAAACCAGCAAAATGTTGAGTCACCCGGAAAGTTCACGTTGCTTTTATCATTCCTTACTTCATAAGTTTGCTTATGGTTATTTTTATCTTTGTTTACTACGAGATAAGAAAGACTGCTTTCTACACAGAAGAAAATGTCTAAGAACAAACAGAATGGGACTTTAATTTGTTTTGTAAGATCTTTTCTGAGAACGTAATTCGTGAGGTGAATGTTTTTCTCTCTTTGTTATCACGCAATGTGACGCCAAGAGCTATATTTATCCCTGTGTTCATTCGCATTGTCGGAATCGGTAATATTGGCTTTACATTTAGGGGAGTCTGCTCTCCCCTCTGGCTAGACAGGAGGGGCCGTCCCTACCATTAGTGATGTGTGAATGAAACCTACGCAGTAAATTCCATCACATTTTTGCAGTAGGTGTAGGTGCTTTATTTTATCTACGTCATTTCTAGACCCTTTCATAATTAACACTATCTGTTTAGTCTACAAAACTTATCAGTGTTTACTTTCACGACGCAACAAATAGATTAACCCAGTTCTAAATACCAACACTTAATATTGCATTAACATTTATCATCATTGATATAATCAGTTCCGGTTTGTTGCAGGAAGATGACAAACAAGTTCGATTCATCAGTGTTATAATTCCATATGCATTAAAATGTGAGTAAGAATGTGACGTAACCAAAGTCGTAACTAAAATTGACACGACGGTAAAATTATGCCATATAGATGGAACGACAACCTACGGAATTCCAACGTCCAATACTGATTAGTCATTAGAAGAACAACAATAGCAGTAATTAAGTCGCGGTATAATGCTGGATAAAATTGTTCTGACGTCAATGACTCAGGTATAAGTATAGAATTGACTAACTCGTAATAGAACATTGTCAATGTTCTTCCAACCATGAAATTTCTTTCTGATAAACCTGTGGTCAAAGGAAGTCGGGTCAAAAAGCGCATTTGCGTTGAAAAAAAGCAGGATGGTAGTCTTTCAAATCAGTGAACTGTGTCAGTTGTTATTATATTGTGAACTTATTGAAAGCTGGTTCTTATAAGGCATCTTTATTGTGAAATCCTTTGGAAATTAATCTCGCCTTAAGGCCACACATAAAGTCTGAGACAGAGAATCCGCACAAATGTTAATTAATTTTCCTAGAATTGATTTCAGTCTAAGAAACAGCGTTATATTGAATACAATTTGTGAAATCAGCTAATAAAAGATCTCGGATCTATGGAAACAGTACGTTCATGATTGTTAACAGACTTTTAAATAATCCCAAATATTTCAAACAATTTGTTGAAAGCCTCAAAGACGTTGAAACAGTAAACGAAGCAAGAACAATAATGATTTCTAAAAATATTTAACTCACGATTATGACCAAACAAAACGCTGAGAAAAACAAGTCTAAGAGAATCATTTGCATAATTGCCAGAAAAACAGTATTATTTAATGACCAGCAAAATACCGGACAAACAGATTCTCATTGCATTCACAACTATTATAGTACATGTATAGCGTGGAAAAACCGACGGCACGGTTGGCGCAGTGGCTGAGCGATTGGACTGCTGCGCTGCGTGTCGCGGGTTCGATCCCCGCACGGAACAAATATTTGTATGGCCTACAGATAGTTGTTTCGGGTCTGGGTATTTGTGTATGTATGTGAGTTTAAATGTTTGTGAACGCACCCACGATACAGGAGAAATTCCTAGTGTGGGGCAACGTCTTTTAAAAAAAAAAAAAAAAAAAAAAAAAAAACCGGATTTGGGTTACCGAAGCAGCGCCTAATCTGCTGATTCGCAGAGAAACTCTTGCGAATAAGGTACTACTGCGCTTAAGTTGGTATAGACTACTCTCACTTGAGCAGCAATAGCTAAGAAAACCACCAAGACATATTGTCACGCGTCGTTAAAAGTAAAAAACAAACTCATGAATGAAACCTTGGCTAAACAGCTGATGTCAACTTTTTTAATGCGGCATTGCCATTTAAACTCCAAGGCGAAACGACAATACTGTAAAGACAGACGATAAACAGGTCTCCGTATTTAGCAGTTCGTTAATTTGAGGGCCTTGCAGCTAATGAGGGATGACCCGGACAACCGGTTTGAGATACCAGCTGTACATACAGTTATTATTACCATATGCGTACCTATGATGGCAGATACCGAGCTCTTTGTAGCCCTTTAAATAAAAGGTGCGCGATTTTCTGAGTGCCAATCTTACTTAAGTTTCCGGGCGAGTAAAAAGTAGGAAGCTAAATCCATTTTATTGTTTCTTTAAAGCTCTTTCCAAGAACACTTTTCGGGTAAGTTGTCATAAATGTCAGCTTCTCAGAAAGCCCGTCGCTTTTTTTCTATTTTTGCTTCGACCCACGTATCAGGTAGCTCAAGCATTTGTTTGCGCCATATGCTAAACGCGCGCATCCCTACGGTAAATTAGCTCAAATGTCAGATAATGACTTGCTTTCAACCAAGTGCTAATTCGAAAACACTTTTTAAAACTCGCTGGACAATCTTTATCAAACGTTTGAGCTCAGTGCAGGCTGCTGTTGGAAGTCTACAACGAATCCGAGATGCGTTAATAGCTAAATGCACGCTTTCCATTGCAGCGTCGAGAAAGAATGTTTTTAATCCACGTAAGGAAAACCAGCAATGGAAAAAAGGGTTAGAGTTAAGGCATCCAAGGTCAAGCATCGTAGCGGTAGTGGAGTCCAGGGGCACAGCGCCTTTGAAAACTGGTTTTCCCGGTCAAGTATCGGGTGTATGGAATTGGCCATTGTACATTATTACGTATGCAGCGAGTTCGCTTTAACTTTATGCCGTATTGTTTCTCGAACCGGATCTCGAAGGGCTTGTATTTGTTTCAGTGTTTCTCATTTATTTTATATGCTTTCTTGCAAGTTGTTTGAAGGCTCGGTGCTTTATTATGCGTTGTAAATACATCGATTTTATCTGCGTCGGTGACATCAGCATTAAATTCGTTATTAACTGCATCAACAGAACAGTTTATTGTTTAGTGGTCCGGTAAGTAGGTACCTACACCTTCGTTTTATGTCTGCTTTGTTTACGGAATATGTATAGAATCTGTTTAATCCGAGCTCAAAATTCTCTTTGTGCATTAAATAATGAATAATGAGCTTATGGTCATGTTAAAATGTGTAAGGCTAGAAGACCGTGTGTGCTTGCTAACCGAACATTAAACCGCAAGGCGTTGTGTGTACTCAAAAAGCCCTCAGACTTTGCGTTGTGGTTGCCCTGGGCCCTGATATTTGGCCGGAATGCATTTTATTAATGAGACTAACCGTAATTCACAAATTCTTCTTGCCCAGGTTCAGCGTCGTTTTAAAAACTGTCTTATAAACCTTTTAATACAGGTTCTTTTCTTTTGAGTTGGTATATTTTAAATGATGTCGCACTCGCCATCAGAATTTAGCTTCGTTAGCATTTTGTGTTAGCGGCGTTGTGGTTGTTTATATCGTTCAGCAAGCTTTTGTGGTAAAAGAAATTCTTGTTTTCCGTTGGGTGTGTTTCGGCTATCGACGTATGAGTACATCTGTAGATTGGTTTACTATGTTTTCAAAGTTATCAGTAAGGAATAGTTTTCAAGATATCGAGAGATACCATTCGTTTTCGTAACAGTCCTTCCAAATACCATCAATTGCACAACATCTATTACATCCACCTTCATTATCAAGATCCGTATTGTTTAATCCACCGTTTACGGTAAAAATGACGTCACTGACCACTCGGGCTAACTAGAAATTAAGCATTGGCGTTTTTACGGCGACTTAGCGTTGCGTCATACCGTAGCTCGTAGACGACACGCACCATCAGCATTCAGTAGTTCAAAGACCCTTAATTAAAATCTCGGAGCGGGAACTAGTCCGAACCGAACCGCTAGAACGTTAGAGAGGGATGGAAAAGTACTGCCGTCTTCCTCAGCGACAAACATTGATGTCGGTTAAGGGGAGCATAGAAAGAGGTCGTTTTACATTGACACCCTTAACCCTGATTTTATGAGACAGATTCGTTACGCGTGAACAAAATGTCTTCGCTTTGTCTATGTCACTTGCTAGGAATTTGAGTCGAATTGGAATATCAAGAAAAAGTGGTTTTAATTTGCTCTCAGGTGTTTTAAATTGCTTGGAACCTTGTAATGCAGTGTACGCGATATCAAACAATGACGTATCTAAATAAGTATTAATTAGTATAACCCGGTTCATTAAAGAAAGGAATCTAAAATGGCGGTTTTTATCATGTCCTCACGCTCGCACACTATAGTGAGCGAGCGAGAGGACATGCCATGTGTTGCCATTTTAGATTCCTTTCTTTAATGAACCGGGTTATAGCTGATTTATCGAAGGCTGCTTTATCGCCCCGTATAAAGCCCGTCGCTACGCTGTACCGTCAGAAGAAAACTAAGAAGTAGTAAAGCCATCTGGGCGAAGTCATATAATATTAAAATTAAGTTGCCATATATAGCTGCGCTCATAACGCGATCTTTCGGGTTAGTCACATTTTTGTCATACCTCGTCTAAACCGGTTATTAAAATTCTAAGAACAAGAACAACATTCGAAGAAGTCAACAGAAAAACAACTCCAATAAGAAATCGGAAGAAGGTACCTAACGATCGGATATCTAATTATCTATCATTGAACAAGTTGCCAAAGTTAGCACAAAGAGTATTAACGAAACCGCGATAACCACTGCACCGCAACCTGATAATGCCATAATTAGAAATCGGACGGTACACCGATAAATACCGGCACGTACAGCGCATGCGCCCCGATTGAATTTGCAAAACAAACAAGTCAGTACCGTCAGTCAGGTGCACCGTGCATATCGCATAGCAGATGATATTTCATTCCGTAAATATTATTGTGAAATCAGTGCCGTGAGATAGCAGGTAGGTACCTACTTATTCAATTTTCGTTCTAGGTTAAAAGAATCAATAAGATTCCTAATCAGGCTTTGTATTTGATTTTAACGCTTCAACGACTTCCGTCTAGTCTAATATCAATAGTACTCGCGTTGCGTCATCGTTTTCAGTATAGCTGGAGGCCACGCATCGATAACACGCTTCGCAACGTTCTGCTCGCGTCGCATTAATTATGTGTTTACGTTCAATTCTACGTATTGTTACAGATACTGTGAACTCCCTGTCATTTAATCAGTAAATGAGCAGCGCGACCTCAGGACTAACGGTACTTGAACAAACAAACACCGGATCGAGAGAAAGCGTTGAGGATTTCCAGCGGAGTGAAAGCCACGGTCGCCAGTGCAACCGTAGCGTCGCGTCGAGCGGACGATAACATAACCTCAACATGTCTCTCGCTATCGCATCAGCGTTAATTCTCACCGGTGCTGCGGCCATCTACTGGTACGTCAATAGACACAAGCCCTTGAAGTACATCCTCAGTGAACTACGATACGCACTAGACATGCAGGGCGCAGGCGCCGGAGGCCTCATCGATGACTGGGTGAACGTATGGAGAAACAAAATTGTGTTGCCAGACGCCAAGAGGAAAATTGCGGTCGTCACCGGCGGGGCCCGTGGAATCGGATCCGAAGTTGTGCGGGGGTTGCTGAAGTCAAATATGTTTGTTATTGCCGGTGTGAGGAAACCAGAAGCGATGAAGAAGTTAGCTGATAATATGGAGAACGGAGAAAACATTGTGGCCTTCCCGTTGGATTTGCAATCGTTGAAATCTGTCAAACAATTTGCGGAGAATGTGTTGGAGCAATTCCCGACTATTCACCTTCTCGTCAACAACGCTGGGATCATGTATGGTGACTACGAGCTCACGGAGGATGGGTTTGAGAGCCAGTTAGCCGTCAACCATCTGGGCCACTTTTATTTGACACACTTGTTGTTGCCAGCGCTAAAAAAGGGCGGCGCTATCGGAGAGGCAGCTAGAGTTGTGAACGTGACCTCATGCGCCCACTATCCTGGCAAGATATACTTCGAAGATATCAACATGAAGGAGCATTATGATTCCATTGCTGCATACGCGCAGGCTAAACTGGCACAGGTAAAGAAATGTTCTACTTTCCTCTTGCAACTGTATTCAAAGTAGAAACCAGTTTTCTGCTTCAAATTAATTCTAAGAATGTTGTAAAATTTAATTTTAAATACGCTGTTTGTTTGTTTCAGCTGATGAGTGCCAGATTCATAAACAAGACGCTGGAAGAAGAGGGTTCTGCAGTGAAATGCTATTCAGTCCACCCAGGAATTGTGGACACAGATCTTTTTGAAAAGACCATGTTCAAAAAAGCTTTCCCTTGGGCCATGAAACTGTTTTTCAAGACCCCGGCCAAAGGAGCTGTTTCCATACTTCATGGTTGTTTCGATAAAGAATTGGAGAAACGGGGAGGTTTATACATTAGTAACTGTATAGAAGGAATTAGTAACAGTTTCTCAAAGAAATTAGAACATCAAGAAAGACTTTTTGAATTGTCTTGTGAATTAGTTGGTGTTGATAAAACCCGTTTTGGCCAAGCACAAGGCTAGTCTAGATTTTAAATTATTTAAACAGAATTATTCCAATACAAAAGACTTTAGATAATAAGTACAGTACCTATAAAAAGTATTTTATGACTCATAATATTTAATAAAATAAAATCGACTTTGAATAAAATTCAAAATAAATTATTTTCTTACTATCAATGTGTGTTTTATTCCAACTTTATGTAAATTTTTAATCCTGTCTCACAACTCAATAATAAATAATGTACATAGAATATCCGTCATTGTCCTAAATTAGTATTTTATGTGCAATACATTGAAAGACCTTAATACTGAATATTTTTTACGCTCAAGTAGATTTTTATCACAGAAAATACAATAGACAATAAACAAAAGAATACAGAGTAGTAAAACTAAGACGGAGGGAAATTCCAATGGTTTCTTTAACCTGTTATTACTAAAATAGTGGTCAGACAATGCAGGTGTTTTGTGAATAGCGTATGTATGAACTTTTTATGCAAGTAGGTTCTGTACCATGCTGTGTCGGTACTGATGCAAATAGTATGCATTCCGAGGATGTAAAAACTCATCGGTTTTCCTTGTAAATTCAATGTAAGGATATTTGACTAGTATTAATATTTGCTATCAACAATCATGGTAATGTTTAACAGTTTACAAAGTAGATATCCTATATAAGGAAGATGTACTTTAAAGTAGCCTTTGTTAATCAGTTTGAAAATTAATGTCAAATTACAATTGACAAAACAACACCATTGTAACTTGCTGTTGAATTAAAATATTTTGAATCGAAATGAGTAGTTGAGTACATTTGGTAAAAACTCAATACAAAGTATCCGCCCCTAAGACGACCCACTGACCCAATATTGGTTTTCATAACTTCTTTTTAATTTCTTGTAAACTATAATAATATATTTTGATTCTGTGTTGGCCAGATTTAGAAAATCTATTCTAAATGTGTTTAAAGATATAAATCTTTAAAAAATGCACAGAATGCTCTTGTAAGAGTATTTTGCCACAACTGTATAATTGCATTTATAACACGCAGGTTAGGTCTTTAGCAATTAGAATAATTTTAAGCTAATACTATAATCTAGAACAGTTAGTTAATTTATTCTCCTAGTTATTAAGTAAGTGGGTACTAAATGCTTCCTAATGTTATGAGATAGTATTACATAAAGACATGTCAATACATTATTACCTAATAGATGCGTTGAAGAATGCTAATCAACGCTGATTTACATGAAATGTTAATTGGCTTGTGAGCCATTTGTTGCCATATTAAAATACTGAGGTTTTTTTTCTAGGTTTTTTCAAAGAGTATAAAACGTTATGGCTAGGAATTTAACTGAATATGCAGACATTACACAGTGTACTTTGAACGTTTTGCTGATTGTAATAATGGTTATTTTTGTATATGGACAGCTAGTAGTGTTATCTATCATACACATGTAAACATGGACATTAAATTAATAAAATGACTCATTATAATATGGATGTTTGTGATGTGCAAATCATAATAAATTATTTAAGACCGAATGTCAAACCACATTAATTATGTTCTTGATCTATTTGATTCATATTAGTATGAAATAAATATTGTATGTTTTTCCTTCTTTTACCAAGAACGGTGATGCTTTTTTTAAATTTATAAAAATAAAGTCTTACCTGCTAAAAAATCCAGACAGCCCCTTCTTCTTTAACTTAGCTTGCTCCTGATCATGAGAAGTAGCATCAGGAGCCTCATCATCCTTGGAAGCAGCAGACCCAAGAGAACACTCTGATAGACTGGACACAGTACTAGAGAAGGAGCCACCATCCTTGCCTCTGTGGTGACCACTCACTGTGCCCCATTGCAAAGTACTCTTGGGAGAATCACTTGTATCGCTCTTCTCACAAGTTGATATAGAGAAGTTACCTTCATCACTGAAACTGCTCTTTTTAGACAGCTTGTCTGTATCATCTGATGTATCCTCCACTTGTTTCTCCACTTTAGGACTCACAAAATGCAACTGCTTAGTGATCGGGTTGTACGCTAGTTGCATATTATCCAACGCTTCACTGAGGCGCATCCCGCCTTTTTGGCACGGCGACGACGACATCGCGATTTCGAAATAAGAACACTAGCACGTTCAAAAACCACATCCATGTTTGTGTACACAAGATTTATTTACGAAAGCCATTTTCGTTAAATGTTATCAGCTAGCTAAACCACACGCGTGTTTACTATAAACCTCATAAACACTGGACATCACTTAACACAAACATTACACTAACTAATTTATTCAATTGTTTTTCTATTTTGTTTTTGTTACAACCATTGAAGAAATCAAAACAAGGATTTTGTTATGAGATATTTACAATGGTGTATTCTAGTAACTAATTCATTTTGTTTTTAACTTATTCATTCGTTTCTATCTAAAACAAGAAATAAACACAAAGCAACACACCCATCGCCTTTTACTTTCCACTGTAAATTAAAATTGACAATTGACATAACAACACCAGTGTTGCCAACACAGTGTTAGCATTCCCTGAGTTCCCTGATTTCAATTTTAGGGGAGTGTTGTTAGTGTGTGAAAATTATCTGACTTGCTAAGTTAATGACATTTACGCCTCTATTTCCTGTATTTATTTAGAATGTACTACAAAATACTCCATCGTATTCTAATATTTATTAATGAGAATGTTCATTCAGTAGACACTTCACTTGTTCAGTTACCTATGGAAAGTGACACTGGTTTAACAGTTGAAAACATTAAAGGATTTATCATCATCATCATCATTTCAGCCGAAAGACGTCCACTGCTGGACATAGGCCTCCCCTAAGTGTCGCCACATTGACCGGTCCCGTGCGTCTCGCATCCAGCGGATCCCCGCAACCTTCACCAGGTCATCGGTCCACCTAGTGGGAGGCCTTCCAACGCAACGTCTTCCGGTTCGCGGTCGCCACTCCAGAACCTTCCGGCCCCATCGGCCATCCGTCCTGCGAGCAATGTGCCCTGCCCACTGCCACTTAAGCTTGGCAATTCTTCGGGCTATGTCGGCAACCTTGGTTCTCATGCGGATGTCCTCATTTCTGATTCGATCACGCAAGGAAACTCCGAGCATAGCCCTCTCCATTGCTCTTTGGGTGACCTTAAGCCTTCTGATGAGGCCCATTGTGAGCGACCACGTTTCAGTCCCATATGTAATCACTGGCAACACACACTGGTCATAGACTTTCGTCTTGAGACACTGGGGTAAGTTGGACGAGAAGATACTTCTCAACTTCCCAAACGCTGCCCAGCCGAGTCGGATTCGACGATTGACCTCTTTTTCAAAGTTGGACCTACCTAACTGGACTGTTTGTCCCAGGTAGACATACTCGTCTACAACTTCGAGTGTAGAGTCTCCGATCTTTATAGGAGTGGGTGTAACATGGGCATGCTAAGTTAATGACATTTACGCCTCTATTTCCTGTATTTATTTAGAATGTACTACAAAATACTCCATCGTATTCTAATATTTATTAATGAGAATGTTCATTCAGTAGACACTTCACTTGTTCAGTTACCTATGGAAAGTGACACTGGTTTAACAGTTGAAAACATTAAAGGATTTAAGCTGAATGAATTTTATACTAGTTACTTCTGTGACGATGTCAACTTGGAATTTAAATTATCCTTTTTTAAAAGTTCATAGACGACTCTACCGATTTTCCCATAATATGTGCGGTGAGTAAACATATGGCAACATTGAATTGTTTACGCATGACGTTTAGAAACTAGCGACCACAGAGTACTTCTAGCGACGCTTAGCATCATGCGTTCAGAAATATCTCATCAAGCGAACTAATACCATGAAGTTATAGATAAATATGGAGACCACACTTCGAATACCTACTTGAAGCAAAACTTATGCATCGCTATCTCGCTCTCTGTGGGCTGACCCTCTCTTTCTAAGTAGGGTAACCTTTATTTTATTTTACCTAGGACATTACGTAGTTCCTTTTCATAACTTGTGTTTGATTAAATTAATATATCCACATCTCTGTTCACTTCTAGATTGATGAAAGATGCCAATGATAAATTACGAAAGAAGCTGTTTGCTTACAGTGTGAAAGTTCCTGATTTTTTTTGGCAGTTTGTCATTTTCAATCACGCAAAAAAGTCTTACGTAATTTCGCACAGAAATAGAATATAGACCATGGCCAGTATAAAACTTTAGTTCCTGTAGCAATACGAAATTAATGATCTTCTATCTATCTATATAAATAAAAAGAGAAGTCCTGACAGACTGACTCATCAACGCCCAGCCCAAACCCTTGGACCTAGAAAGCTGAAATTTTGCACAGACGTTCCCTCTAAAATCTAGACAAGGAATAAGGATTTTTTGAAATTCAACCCCTAAGGGAGTTAAATAGGGGATGAAAGTTTGTATGGAAAATCGCCATTTTCACGTGGGCGAAGCAGCTGGCAAAAGCTAGTAAATCATAATGACAGAAGAGGTGGTGACACGACCACGGTGGTTGCCTACCGCAAGGGCTGGTGGGGTGGCTCAAGATAATGAATCTGGAAGGATTTGGGAGAGATTTTTGCCCAGTACAACTCTTGCTATAAAATCATGAAATCACAAAAAAGAAATTAGATGTTTCTTTTATTTTGTAGACTAATGAAAATGATACATCTAAGATGATTTTTTTTTAAAGATTTCTGGGTAAGTCAGTGTTAAGGTTTTTTACCACTGTGGAATTTTTAATATTATGTATTTTCATCTAAATACGGGGCTATAATAGGAACGGTAATACATATGTATAAAACCTCAAAAAGAAACAAAAACACTTTCTAAATTAAAATCATTTTATTATATTACGAAGACATGTCCTGATTTTTTTAGTCTGTCGTAAAACTCTTTGCAGAATCTTAGATTTCTTCTGCAGTATTTTTTCTTCAGTTGATTTTATTTACACCTGTACGCCCCTATCAATCTTCGTAGAGACCTGGGCTTCGCTGTTGACCTAAAACCAGAAGAGTGTGAAATCAGAACATAATTTTTTATTATTCATTTCATTTACTGTATTATTTAAATAGTAATTGGCTATTTGACTACTGTTAAAAATTCACGAAAATGTTATGTTATTTCAAAGAACTAACAGAAATAACACGGTGTGAGAAAAAAGTAATAAAATGTAATAAAGCGAGTATGATAATGACTATATAATTAATGAAGGTCCCACGGAAAGTCCCAGATATATCCCCAATATGGTCACACTACTTCAGTATGACTCCTTATAAACAAAAACAAATAAAATTGCAGAAAGTCCATGAAATTCAATGTAAAACTGTTTGGTCTTTACATAGTTATCTAAGTTATCATTGACTAAATCATAGGTCAAGCTTTTATGAAGTAATTAATTGAAAATACAAAGAAATATGCAGAAATATGTTTACAATTATTCAGTGTCAAAAAACCCGATTTAAACACTTACGCGTGAAATCTTATATCACCTCCTGGACACCACGTACTACCACAACCACGCACTACACAAGTTTGCACCATTTTATCAATTATAACTTTGATTACAGGCAAATATCTCAAACGAAACTGTGAACCGCAAAGTAAACAACCGCCTTAATGGTACGATTTATGTTGACATGTGGGGCCAATGTTGCCACATTACCACATCCTTAGGAAATGGGAAAATAATTCACTGATTCGCCAACCTTGTCAAGCATTCGTGACATACTATTTTGGAATTTTAATTTCAGTAATCTTAGTTTAGCTTTTTATTTAATAGCACATTATTTGACAGTATTTAACTTCTGATTACATTTGTGTGGTGACTCTTTTTAAAAATGAATAAGGAGATTTTAATAACGAGATAGCAATACTATCGTCCACCTTAGAAAGAGAGGTAAGCCCACAGAGAGTGAGATAGAGAATCGTAGGTATTTGACTCAAACTTTTGTTCTAAGTGTGGCCTCCATATTTATCTATTTCTTCATGACTAATACTACTCCCTCCTTAATAGGCTACTCCTCAAAATATACTGGAGATGGAGTAAATATTAAACTCATTCTACTAACTCGATGCCATTTTATGCTTTTGGAAAATGTTAACCATGAATAGCTGAAAATTACCTATTCTGCGTTATATTTTCAGTTGATTGAATTTGGTGTGATACTTGGTGAACTTATAAACTGATCAAATTGCATAATAAAATAAAATCACGGTTTAACTACCGTGTATCACATTCCCATGAAGCATGGTAAATACCTGGGTAATTTTTCTATGTTACAGTCGTAGAATTAATTGATCCCGTTCACTTCCGCAGTTGTAATAAATAAATCTTACGCAGTGCGAGACCATAGTAAAGGGACTATGTAAGGATCATAGGTTCGCGCTCTGTTGTGTCTGCCTACCCGTGGCCTACCCGCATGGAAAAAAGGCGAGTTTATGTATGTGTCAGGCCCGTCGGGGCCGCGGATTTTTGTACTAGATGACGTGGCCTCGGCGCAAGGGCAAAGAAGGAACATGGGTTCGGTTTTTAGTCAGTAGAAGTCTGACAATTCCCTTCGCTCTGCCCAAGAGCGGGGGGGGGGTCATTGGATGATTTTCCACCCACTAAAAAAAAAAAAAAAGGATCCTAGGTTCGCGCTCTGCTGTGTCTGCCTACCCGCATGGAAAAAGGCGAGTTTATGTATGTATCAGGTATGCAGGCATACACAGTACCGAGTACTATAATTATCATTATTTCTCTTAAACACTGCATGACCAGCAGACCTCAGACCCAGGTTGAATTGAAGGGTAGTCAGTATGATTAGAAGGACTGACCATATAAATCATACAGATTACATTATCAGCCTGTAATGTTCCCACTGATGAGACTCAGACTTCTTGTCTATGAAAGGGAATGGCCTATAATACAGCACTCGGGCCCAGTCCGAGTTAGTAGATATCACATGACTTAAATTATTGGTTTTAAGACATGCCGGTTTCCTCACAATGTTTTCCTTCACCGTTTTGAGAGCAGTGGTGATGAAATAAATTACACAAAGTAAAGCGTACGTAAGTCGGGACCGCCACCACTGAGCCACTGTTGCTCCTACACAGACTACAATACAATAAAACTATTTAAATTATCAAAATAATTTATTTCTGTTTTGTTTCTACACTGAAAACATTTCAAAATACTCTGTGGTCTTTTCGATTACAACCTCGAGGGGTTAAGTGAACGAATATTGCTTCAATATGTAACTAATATTATAAAAATAGATTCATTATTATACAATACAATAGAAATATTTACAATTACGTAATAAGTTGCGTATAAATTAACTAAAGATCGAACAACCGTGCGTTTTTTGGCCATTTACAAAAATAAAAAAATGCCTAGCTGAAGTTTTTTATTTATAAAATTAAATAGTGTCTCTGCTATGTGGATACTGTTCCTCAACTCTTTGGTTCTTTGGATTGGATATTGTCTACGGCACCCAGTTCTGGGAACAACTCCATGACGCACAGATCCAATAGATTGTAGACCAGCTGAAACAAAAGAAATTTGGGATTATTTTCTGATATTTGAGTGGAGATCAGGCTTAGATTCTGGACGGTATGAGGTCGCGAGGAAGCTGTTTGTTTGCATTGCCAAAGATATCGCAAATGCATTGTAATCTTTTAGACAAATACAGGGTGTAACATTAATCGCATGACCTGTCGTGTGGTGTCTGAGACTATGAAACTGAACAACTTTTGTTGCCAAAAATAAAATAAAAATCACAAAGGCCTACATGGGTACTTCTAAAATGTCGATAAAAGGTTGAGACGAACCGGCAAGAAAGTCCAATTTTCTTTTGCGAATTATAAAGACAACAAAAGTTGTTCAGTTTAAAAGTCCGAGAGATCACACAGACACAGAAGAGAGACACAGGAGGTCTTACGTTTACTATTTTACATCTTGTATATCAACCCGGAAAAGCGGTTACTTAAAAAATGAGTTTAATAGGTAATCGTGTTAAAAGAAAGTAGATCAGCATATTAAGACAGATAAAGATAACATTTTCATTTCATTAGCTGCGTCACCTTCTATCCTAATATAGATATCAGTCATTCTTATCATTTGTTATCAGTTGTGAATTAATTATTTAGTGTGAATCATTGGGGCTATCAACCATTCACTATCTGATATGGGAAAAACGCAGTGGATTTTCCTATCCTTGAGATTAAAAGATGGCTCAGATAGTGAAACAGGAGGTTAGCTAGTACCTACTTATCTCGGCATTTCAAGATATTAATTTCTAATATAAGCTGATCGCTCATTGCACCGGTTTTCATTAAACAATTTCTTATACTAGAAATATACATAAAAAGGGTCATCCGTCACTACTCTTAAAGTGTATGGAGATCAGATACACGGTAGTAGATTTGTTATTGTTTTTTTTTCATGCGAATTTCCTTAAACCGTGATATGTCAATATTTTTTATTTATTATTAACAAACAATAACAATAATAGTTATCGTGTCAATATAAACAAGAAGTGATTCATAAGATATCATTATTAACGCCAGTCATGGCTTATGTACATATTATATAGGTATTTGTTTTAGTATGTCTTGCTAGTTTTACTGCCTGATGGCTGTCTGATTGCTGAGAACAATTCGCCTTGGCAAGCGTTATTTCTGTCCATCATTTACAATCAATTAACAGAGGAGCTTGAGGCTAAGTAACAACCCGTCGGGGCTGCGGATTGCTCGAAAGAGATACCGCGGCCTCGATACGAACCACTAAGAAGAAACATGGGTGATTTTTAGTCAGTAGAAGTCTTTCACTTGATACTGCTCTGCCCAGAGCGAGAGGAGTCATTTGATGATATCCCGGCTACCAAAAAAATTTACAAATCTACCTAACCCCTTTTTTTTTCTCTTGGGCAGAGCGAAGGGGAGTGTCAGACTTCTACTGACTAAAAACCGAACCCATGTTTCTTCTTTGCCCTTGTTCCGAGGCCACGTCATCTATACTTCTATACTAATATTATAAAGAGGTAAAGTTTGTGTGTAAATTTGTTAAATTGTAAGGGGTAATCTCGGGATCTACTGAACCGATTTTAAAAATTCTTTCACCAATAGAAAGCCACATTATTGCTGAGTGTCATAGGCTATATAAAAAACCGAAAAATAAAAAGGCTTTTACGTGGTAGTCCGTTTTGCAAAGTGAATCGGAGAAAAAAGCAAAGCTGCGGCGGGCGCGGGATTGTTTCGGGTTTAATTCGGTTCGCGTTCGTGCCCACTTCGGGAGAAAGGGGCGTGGCCTTTTACATCTGATCTGAGAGGTAGGTACCCGCGCGGCTCAGTCGCGTGGTCGGCTCCTTACGCAGCGGACGTCCCCGAAATTGAATTTTTCGAAACGTAATTAGCACACTTTTGACTAATTATGCCCAACGAAGTGGGCACGGGTCAGCTAGTCTAGTATAAAAATCCGCGGCCCCGACGGGATCTACCTAACCCTTCGGTGATTATATGCCTGATGTCATTAATTTATTTACCACTCATTATAGCAACATTACAGATTACATCCATTGCGATGCTATATGACATAAAAAAGGACAATATAAAAAAGTTATAAAATTAAAATAAACTAAAGAAAATAATACAAAAACTATCCGTTAAACATGACAAAGTTTATAGTAGCACCCCTTTTTCAATGATGAATTGCGCCCTTTTAAGAAACTTCGGCAAGTTTTGCTCAAATACATATTCCGATACAGCTATAATATAAATAATACGCGCGGCTCGCGACATAGGGGTAAAGTTGAGTAGGTTAGTCCTAGCCGCCGGCACGTCTAACAATGCGGGGCGCCGAGCTCCCACGCACCCATTCGGTGCGCGCAACCGCATGTTATCATCATCACTTCAGCCGGCAGACGTCCACTGCTGGACATAGGCCTCCCCCAGGCGTCGCCACACTGGCCGGTCCCGTGCGTCTCTCATCCAGTGGGTTCCTGCAACCTTGACCAGGTCCACCTAGTGAGAGGCCTTCCAGCGCAACGTCTTCCGGTTCGCGGTCGCCATTCCAGAACTTTCCGGCCCCATCGGCCATCCGTTCTGCGAGCAATGTTATGTTAAGCTATAATATAAGTTAGTTACCTGCTTATTAAGTGTGGGCGTCTGTATAATATCGAAGGCGGTATCCATCGAAGACCGTAGATGTGGACCTGCCACTAACCCAGCCGCACTCGGTACTGCGGCATGCAGTTGACGTCGCGCTGTAGCTCGCTGTTCTGACTCGACACGAGGTGATAAAGTTTTTCTACCGAATAACAGTCCTGGAAAAATAAAAACCGAATATTTAGATGAGCAGTCGCTCCATGTAAAATGCAGGTATTCAGCTGCATCCGGTTAGACTGGAAGCCGACCACAACATAGTTGGGAAAAGGCTAGGCAGATGATGATGAACTGGGTTTTCGGTAAAATTTCGCTCTCTGGTTCTTGAAGGAAAAACATTTTCGTTTGTTCACATTATTATTGTCTGAGTCTTGTTTGTCTAACAGTCATAAAGAATCGTTCACGAGCATTTGTTGGACTACTTCAAATAATATGATAATAATATACAAATAATTTCAAATAGTTTTTAAAATACATTTACATTTTGGGGGTATTAGCCACATTGATTTGACACAATAAAAATGTTTTGGCAATATTTTTAATTATATATATTTTTTTTTTTTATAGTAGTGTCAGTGACCATGTCAGTTTAAAAACTTATAATATTTTTAGATTAAAATAGTCCATGAAAATATATCTGGAAATATTTTTTTTTATTTATTTATTGTCTAAAAAACTTATTCTATTACAATTATGTTTAAGCCACACATCGAAAGCCTCTCAGGGCTTATCTGAGTGCTGGCGAGCCGTTCGTTTAAACTTTAAGAGACTTTGGGAGAGACATTTGTTCAGTAAAGTGAAGAAAACCTTAATTTAAACCTAATATAATTGGAAAATAACTACCCACCATGTCCTAACCTAATAAGATGCGCCAGTCGTCTCTCATTGAGCAGGTTCCTCAGGGTCCTGTTCAGCAGACAGTTGAAGGCATCGTCGACGAAGTCCTTCGTCAGCGCCATCAGCGCACCTACCACGTGCGCTATCACGCCGCGGATGCGGATTACTTTTATTACTGGAAATATTAAGTAAGACTTAAATTATTAATTATTAGTTGTCCCTACAGAGACCTCTAGGCAGCATAAAAGTTCTGACACCACGTTAAAGGCACTAATCACTTTATTTCGAAGGGAACTTTCTTCTTTCTGTAAAGAAGAAAGTTCCCTTAGACATGCAAACACTCTTTTTTTGGGCAGTCGTGTAAAAAGAGGTCGAGTCAATAATCTATACAGAGTAAACAAACTTATGAAAAAAAAAAACTATACCTTATGTTTAGTTTTGGTGTATGTTTTTACCACTCCTTTGCAAACTCATGTAATTATTTGACGATCAAGTCCGCTATATTTTATTTAGAACAATTTCACTTAGTTAACTATGCATTGTAATAATAGTGTTAGTGACCATGTCAGTTTATAAATTTATATCGCGAAGAGGATCTGCCCAACAGTGGGACAGTATCAATACAATACTCACACGCATACATAGCACACTGCGTGAACCCAACCACGCTGGTCTGATACTCCCTATCCACATCTTGCAATAATACTCACACGCATACATAGCACACTGCGTGAACCCAACCACGCTGGTCTGATACTCCCTATCCACATCTTGCAATAATACTCACACGCATACATAGCACACTGCGTGAACCCAACCACGCTGGTCTGATACTCCCTATCCACATCTTGCAATAATACTCACACGCATACATAGCACACTGCGTGAACCCAACCACGCTGGTCTGATACTCCCTATCCACATCTTGCAATAATACTCACACGCATACATAGCACACTGCGTGAACCCAACCACGCTGGTCTGATACTCCCTATCCACATCTTGCAATAATACTCACACGCATACATAGCACACTGCGTGAACCCAACCACGCTGGTCTGATACTCCCTATCCACATCTTGCAATATTATTATCCCACTATTATTATCTAAGTTAAAATACTACGGTTTTGACAACAATGCAATCCAATGGTTCCATAGTTACCTCGGTGACAGAAAACAACTCGTTGAATTACGGTTACCGGACGGTACTACCCTGACTTCGGCCCTTTCTTCAATAGAAAGAGGAGTTCCTCAGGGATCTATCTTAGGTCCGATTATTTTTATTTTATACTGCGCAGACATAATAAAGTGTCTGCAGAAATGCAAATATCACATTTATGCTGACGATGTGCAATTATATTTGTCCTTTAAGCCTGACGACATTGACTCAGCTATTAAAGACCTAAATGACGATCTGGAAAGAATCTCCACCTGGTCAGATGAGAACTGTTTAGCTTTAAACCCATTGAAAACAAAGTATATGCTGTTTGGTACGAGGCAGCAGTTAAAGAAGCTACCTGTAAGCCTTAATTTGACTATAATGGGTGAACCTATTGACCGTGTTAATGAGGTGCGGAACCTAGGGTTGTGTATGGACAACAGCCTTAGGTTTGAGAAACACGTCGCTAACTCCGTGAAAAACTGTTTTTACCGCCTGAAACTTTTATATAAAATGAGGCCTTACCTGTCCGAAAAGCTTCGCGAACAGCTAGTCGAAACCCTTGTACTATCCAAACTAAATTACGCTGATACGGTTTACGGCCCACGTTTGCTGGCTCGTACGGATAGACTAATACAAAGAGTCCAAAATGCGTGTGCTCGATTCTGTTACTCGGTTCCCCCTAGAAGTCATGTCACCCCTTATTTGAACAAACACTGTATGTTAAAAATGAAGTCGAGGCGAAAGTTACACCTAGCGTGTCTTCTTTTTGGTGTTATTAGGACTGCGAAGCCAAAGTATTTGTACGACAAGTTAAGTTGGATGGCTAGTAAACGAGAGTGTGCACCTAGGCTGTGTGCCCAGCAATTATCGACACAATCTCATAGGACAGCAGCTTTCAGAGGTACCTTCCGATACGCTGCATCTAAAGTGTGGAATAATATTCCTCCACCATTACGGGTACTGGGCACTATTCACACATTCAGAACACGACTGCGGCAGTATTTGATGGAAGCACAGCAGAGACTGGATATGGTCACAATGAATGCTTCAATCATATAAACGCTCAGCAACTCGGTAGTTGCTGAGCGTTTATAATGATCAGTCTGTACTGCACCGTGTACCTACGTACTTACGCTATGCTATGCATAAACGCGTACTATTGCGACACAGTCATGCTAACGGTAGGTAAATGATCACGAGCGAGGAGACCCGTCGCGTGAGCACAGACAGAAGACCCGTGCGGCGCGCGCAGGCGAACAGTGACGCGAAGGTGGGGTGGGAGTGGGAGCGAGACAAAAACATGCCTGGCCTTGAAAATTAATCTAACTAATATATCTAAATTATCTAATCTTTTTAAATGGGTAGTTGTTTGATATTAGGACATTACATATAATACCTATAACTATTAAACTAATTTTATTTTCTTCTAAAAATATTTATTCTGTCTTGGCTTATCTCTGTATTTATTTATTGTTACCAGTATTATTACTTTTTTACACAATTATATATTTATTGCTTACATTTTTCTTTATTAAACTTAATACACATATTTATACACATTTTCTTAATTTAAGTACCTACTCGATATAATTATATTTATTGTAACCATATATTTACATAATATGTTTGAAACTGTTTTCTGTATGTTACTTACCCCCTCAAGGTTCATTGGAAGACCAGCGTCAGACAGCTTCACCTGTCTGGCATGAATGCTGAAATGAACCTTTTTGGCGCAGCCGTGAGGCACACAGCACATAGGTACCTACTATGTATTTCCATTTTTGTATTTTTTCATTTTTTTTATTATTGTGTGTGTGCTTGATGTACTGACGTCAAATAAACATTTTTTCTTTCTTTCTTTCTTTCTTTCAATAATACTCACACGCATACATAGCACACTGCGTGAACCCAACCACGCTGGTCTGATACTCCCTATCCACATCTTGCAATAATACTCACACGCATACATAGCACACTGCGTGAACCCAACCACGCTGGTCTGATACTCCCTATCCACATCTTGCAATAATACTCACACGCATACATAGCACACTGCGTGAACCCAACCACGCTGGTCTGATACTCCCTATCCACATCTTGCAATAATACTCACACGCATACATAGCACACTGCGTGAACCCAACCACGCTGGTCTGATACTCCCTATCCACATCTTTCAATAATACTCACACGCATACATAGCACACTGCGTGAACCCAACCACGCTGGTCTGATACTCCCTATCCACATCTTGCAATAATACTCACACGCATACATAGCACACTGCGTGAACCCAACCACGCTGGTCTGATACTCCCTATCCACATCTTGCAATAATACTCACACGCATACATAGCACACTGCGTGAACCCAACCACGCTGGTCTGATACTCCCTATCCACATCTTGCAATAATACTCACACGCATACATAGCACACTGCGTGAACCCAACCACGCTGGTCTGATACTCCCTATCCACATCTTGCAATAATACTCACACGCATACATAGCACACTGCGTGAACCCAACCACGCTGGTCTGATACTCCCTATCCACATCTTGCAATAATACTCACACGCATACATAGCACACTGCGTGAACCCAACCACGCTGGTCTGATACTCCCTATCCACATCTTGCAATAATACTCACACGCATACATAGCACACTGCGTGAACCCAACCACGCTGGTCTGATACTCCCTATCCACATCTTGCAATAATACTCACACGCATACATAGCACACTGCGTGAACCCAACCACGCTGGTCTGATACTCCCTATCCACATCTTGCAATAATACTCACACGCATACATAGCACACTGCGTGAACCCAACCACGCTGGTCTGATACTCCCTATCCACATCTTGCAATAATACTCACACGCATACATAGCACACTGCGTGAACCCAACCACGCTGGTCTGATACTCCCTATCCACATCTTGCAATAATACTCACACGCATACATAGCACACTGCGTGAACCCAACCACGCTGGTCTGATACTCCCTATCCACATCTTGCAATAATACTCACACGCATACATAGCACACTGCGTGAACCCAACCACGCTGGTCTGATACTCCCTATCCACATCTTGCAATAATACTCACACGCATACATAGCACACTGCGTGAACCCAACCACGCTGGTCTGATACTCCCTATCCACATCTTGCAATAATACTCACACGCATACATAGCACACTGCGTGAACCCAACCACGCTGGTCTGATACTCCCTATCCACATCTTGCAATAATACTCACACGCATACATAGCACACTGCGTGAACCCAACCACGCTGGTCTGATACTCCCTATCCACATCTTGCAATAATACTCACACGCATACATAGCACACTGCGTGAACCCAACCACGCTGGTCTGATACTCCCTATCCACATCTTGCAATAATACTCACACGCATACATAGCACACTGCGTGAACCCAACCACGCTGGTCTGATACTCCCTATCCACATCTTGCAATAATACTCACACGCATACATAGCACACTGCGTGAACCCAACCACGCTGGTCTGATACTCCCTATCCACATCTTGCAATAATACTCACACGCATACATAGCACACTGCGTGAACCCAACCACGCTGGTCTGATACTCCCTATCCACATCTTGCAATAATACTCACACGCATACATAGCACACTGCGTGAACCCAACCACGCTGGTCTGATACTCCCTATCCACATCTTGCAATAATACTCACACGCATACATAGCACACTGCGTGAACCCAACCACGCTGGTCTGATACTCCCTATCCACATCTTGCAATAATACTCACACGCATACATAGCACACTGCGTGAACCCAACCACGCTGGTCTGATACTCCCTATCCACATCTTGCAATAATACTCACACGCATACATAGCACACTGCGTGAACCCAACCACGCTGGTCTGATACTCCCTATCCACATCTTGCAATAATACTCACACGCATACATAGCACACTGCGTGAACCCAACCACGCTGGTCTGATACTCCCTATCCACATCTTGCAATAATACTCACACGCATACATAGCACACTGCGTGAACCCAACCACGCTGGTCTGATACTCCCTATCCACATCTTGCAATAATACTCACACGCATACATAGCACACTGCGTGAACCCAACCACGCTGGTCTGATACTCCCTATCCACATCTTGCAATAATACTCACACGCATACATAGCACACTGCGTGAACCCAACCACGCTGGTCTGATACTCCCTATCCACATCTTGCAATAATACTCACACGCATACATAGCACACTGCGTGAACCCAACCACGCTGGTCTGATACTCCCTATCCACATCTTGCAATAATACTCACACGCATACATAGCACACTGCGTGAACCCAACCACGCTGGTCTGATACTCCCTATCCACATCTTGCAATAATACTCACACGCATACATAGCACACTGCGTGAACCCAACCACGCTGGTCTGATACTCCCTATCCACATCTTGCAATAATACTCACACGCATACATAGCACACTGCGTGAACCCAACCACGCTGGTCTGATACTCCCTATCCACATCTTGCAATAATACTCACACGCATACATAGCACACTGCGTGAACCCAACCACGCTGGTCTGATACTCCCTATCCACATCTTGCAATAATACTCACACGCATACATAGCACACTGCGTGAACCCAACCACGCTGGTCTGATACTCCCTATCCACATCTTGCAATAATACTCACACGCATACATAGCACACTGCGTGAACCCAACCACGCTGGTCTGATACTCCCTATCCACATCTTGCAATAATACTCACACGCATACATAGCACACTGCGTGAACCCAACCACGCTGGTCTGATACTCCCTATCCACATCTTGCAATAATACTCACACGCATACATAGCACACTGCGTGAACCCAACCACGCTGGTCTGATACTCCCTATCCACATCTTGCAATAATACTCACACGCATACATAGCACACTGCGTGAACCCAACCACGCTGGTCTGATACTCCCTATCCACATCTTGCAATAATACTCACACGCATACATAGCACACTGCGTGAACCCAACCACGCTGGTCTGATACTCCCTATCCACATCTTGCAATAATACTCACACGCATACATAGCACACTGCGTGAACCCAACCACGCTGGTCTGATACTCCCTATCCACATCTTGCAATAATACTCACACGCATACATAGCACACTGCGTGAACCCAACCACGCTGGTCTGATACTCCCTATCCACATCTTGCAATAATACTCACACGCATACATAGCACACTGCGTGAACCCAACCACGCTGGTCTGATACTCCCTATCCACATCTTGCAATAATACTCACACGCATACATAGCACACTGCGTGAACCCAACCACGCTGGTCTGATACTCCCTATCCACATCTTGCAATAATACTCACACGCATACATAGCACACTGCGTGAACCCAACCACGCTGGTCTGATACTCCCTATCCACATCTTGCAATAATACTCACACGCATACATAGCACACTGCGTGAACCCAACCACGCTGGTCTGATACTCCCTATCCACATCTTGCAATAATACTCACACGCATACATAGCACACTGCGTGAACCCAACCACGCTGGTCTGATACTCCCTATCCACATCTTGCAATAATACTCACACGCATACATAGCACACTGCGTGAACCCAACCACGCTGGTCTGATACTCCCTATCCACATCTTGCAATAATACTCACACGCATACATAGCACACTGCGTGAACCCAACCACGCTGGTCTGATACTCCCTATCCACATCTTGCAATAATACTCACACGCATACATAGCACACTGCGTGAACCCAACCACGCTGGTCTGATACTCCCTATCCACATCTTGCAATAATACTCACACGCATACATAGCACACTGCGTGAACCCAACCACGCTGGTCTGATACTCCCTATCCACATCTTGCAATAATACTCACACGCATACATAGCACACTGCGTGAACCCAACCACGCTGGTCTGATACTCCCTATCCACATCTTGCAATAATACTCACACGCATACATAGCACACTGCGTGAACCCAACCACGCTGGTCTGATACTCCCTATCCACATCTTGCAATAATACTCACACGCATACATAGCACACTGCGTGAACCCAACCACGCTGGTCTGATACTCCCTATCCACATCTTGCAATAATACTCACACGCATACATAGCACACTGCGTGAACCCAACCACGCTGGTCTGATACTCCCTATCCACATCTTGCAATAATACTCACACGCATACATAGCACACTGCGTGAACCCAACCACGCTGGTCTGATACTCCCTATCCACATCTTGCAATAATACTCACACGCATACATAGCACACTGCGTGAACCCAACCACGCTGGTCTGATACTCCCTATCCACATCTTGCAATAATACTCACACGCATATATAGCACACTGCGTGAACCCAACCACGCTGGTCTGATACTCCCTATCCACATCTTGCAATAATACTCACACGCATACATAGCACACTGCGTGAACCCAACCACGCTGGTCTGATACTCCCTATCCACATCTTGCAATAATACTCACACGCATACATAGCACACTGCGTGAACCCAACCACGCTGGTCTGATACTCCCTATCCACATCTTGCAATAATACTCACACGCATACATAGCACACTGCGTGAACCCAACCACGCTGGTCTGATACTCCCTATCCACATCTTGCAATAATACTCACACGCATACATAGCACACTGCGTGAACCCAACCACGCTGGTCTGATACTCCCTATCCACATCTTGCAATAATACTCACACGCATACATAGCACACTGCGTGAACCCAACCACGCTGGTCTGATACTCCCTATCCACATCTTGCAATAATACTCACACGCATACATAGCACACTGCGTGAACCCAACCACGCTGGTCTGATACTCCCTATCCACATCTTGCAATAATACTCACACGCATACATAGCACACTGCGTGAACCCAACCACGCTGGTCTGATACTCCCTATCCACATCTTGCAATAATACTCACACGCATACATAGCACACTGCGTGAACCCAACCACGCTGGTCTGATACTCCCTATCCACATCTTGCAATAATACTCACACGCATACATAGCACACTGCGTGAACCCAACCACGCTGGTCTGATACTCCCTATCCACATCTTGCAATAATACTCACACGCATACATAGCACACTGCGTGAACCCAACCACGCTGGTCTGATACTCCCTATCCACATCTTGCAATAATACTCACACGCATACATAGCACACTGCGTGAACCCAACCACGCTGGTCTGATACTCCCTATCCACATCTTGCAATAATACTCACACGCATACATAGCACACTGCGTGAACCCAACCACGCTGGTCTGATACTCCCTATCCACATCTTGCAATAATACTCACACGCATACATAGCACACTGCGTGAACCCAACCACGCTGGTCTGATACTCCCTATCCACATCTTGCAATAATACTCACACGCATACATAGCACACTGCGTGAACCCAACCACGCTGGTCTGATACTCCCTATCCACATCTTGCAATAATACTCACACGCATACATAGCACACTGCGTGAACCCAACCACGCTGGTCTGATACTCCCTATCCACATCTTGCAATAATACTCACACGCATACATAGCACACTGCGTGAACCCAACCACGCTGGTCTGATACTCCCTATCCACATCTTGCAATAATACTCACACGCATACATAGCACACTGCGTGAACCCAACCACGCTGGTCTGATACTCCCTATCCACATCTTGCAATAATACTCACACGCATACATAGCACACTGCGTGAACCCAACCACGCTGGTCTGATACTCCCTATCCACATCTTGCAATAATACTCACACGCATACATAGCACACTGCGTGAACCCAACCACGCTGGTCTGATACTCCCTATCCACATCTTGCAATAATACTCACACGCATACATAGCACACTGCGTGAACCCAACCACGCTGGTCTGATACTCCCTATCCACATCTTGCAATAATACTCACACGCATACATAGCACACTGCGTGAACCCAACCACGCTGGTCTGATACTCCCTATCCACATCTTGCAATAATACTCACACGCATACATAGCACACTGCGTGAACCCAACCACGCTGGTCTGATACTCCCTATCCACATCTTGCAATAATACTCACACGCATACATAGCACACTGCGTGAACCCAACCACGCTGGTCTGATACTCCCTATCCACATCTTGCAATAATACTCACACGCATACATAGCACACTGCGTGAACCCAACCACGCTGGTCTGATACTCCCTATCCACATCTTGCAATAATACTCACACGCATACATAGCACACTGCGTGAACCCAACCACGCTGGTCTGATACTCCCTATCCACATCTTGCAATAATACTCACACGCATACATAGCACACTGCGTGAACCCAACCACGCTGGTCTGATACTCCCTATCCACATCTTGCAATAATACTCACACGCATACATAGCACACTGCGTGAACCCAACCACGCTGGTCTGATACTCCCTATCCACATCTTGCAATAATACTCACACGCATACATAGCACACTGCGTGAACCCAACCACGCTGGTCTGATACTCCCTATCCACATCTTGCACGTTCGGCGTCACGTCGAAGTTGTTCGCGAACACGCTCGTGTGTATATCGCGGATACGTCGCTGTCTCTTCGTGTTCACTTCTACTGCTACTTCCTCGCTCATCTCCTGGGCTTCTTCTACGTCGCGGGCTGTGCCTTGCTTTCTGGGAAGAGAGGAGATAGTTAGGAAATGGGTGGAGATGGCAACTGGGAGAAATTGTGGACTGAATCTTGTTGTGTCTCTTATTTTAGTGTTAAAATTTATAACACGAAGTGGATGACTTTGTCTCTTCGTGGAAGCAAATACAGTATATTCAGTATAAAAACTTGGTAGAATGATAGTTTCCATAGTTTATAGTTTTAAAGTTATGTCTACTCAGATAGGGCCTGATGAGAGAACTCGAAAACTATACAATGACAATTTCGGAGAAGAGAGAATGAAGAGAAAGAAAAAATCTGCTCATTTGTTTCAGGGGACCAATTGACCAATGCCTACTAACCAAGGCAAGTTTCATAAAAGCATTTAAACTAACAATGGGCGTTGATTTTCATTTCATCATATGGGGCCCGAACCCAAACGAAATAAACAGACAAAAAGGTCTCGAAGATATTGTAGTCTTAAACTGCACACAAAATAAACACATTCAAGAAAGAAAGAAAAAAAAACCAATAAAACATACTCACAAAGCCTGATACCGCTCAATATCCGAAGACACCAACAGGTTCCTCAGAAACGTCTCCAGATGCTGACCTTTTTCTTTCCTCAACTTATGAGCCACACTCTGGTATATATTCCCAAGATCACTGGTGCTAGCGTTCATAGTAGACGCCTGGACCAAGATGGAGAAGTCGCAGTCTTTCGTGAGGAATTTGCGGAGAAGGTCACTCGTTTGGAGAAGACTTTTTTGAAGAAGGCGCTGGAGAAAGTCTTCGTATTTGTAACGGAGGGTCTCTAGGGGACTGTTGTCTCTGTAATTGGAGGAATGGGTTGGTGTCAGAGAATTTACCCATATTATATAAGGTTCTTGTCCTTGCAAAGAGGAAGAGGTAGACCAACATATTAATCGTTTTTTTTTTTAAGATAGCATTCTAAGAGACTGGAAGAAACCCTCTTTGTCCCAAAAGCATAACATTACGCCTGCAATACTCAAAGAGATAGTCTATCTCATAATGTCACCAACAGTTGAGGAAAGTTGTTTTGCAAAATGGGCATGCTCTAGATCTCGATCATGCCTGATGAAAAGCGATGGACGAGGTCTATGTTGGAACGAGCGTGCCCAGAAGATGCCTGTTCAATCTTGCTTTGACGGCATTCCAACTTCAGCCGAAGAAGATACGGTGCAAGACACTAAGTTGTCCACGGCGACTTTTTGTAGCGATGCTATCGCGCGTTTGCATCGATACAGTTGCGATCCGGTGCGAACTGATTGTCCTTGTCCACAAAACAAACGCGCGTCAGTAGCAATGCTGTCGACAGTATCGCTACAAAAAGTCACCGTGGGCGAGGGCCCCATACGACAACTTAATTCCATTCCACGAAATGTTACCTCCTAGAAGGCAAGGTAAGGTCCAGCAGCAGCCTGTCTCCATGGAACTCGTGCAGCTTACTCCTCAGCAGATGGAAGTCATGTTCACTTCGCTCCACACTCCACAGTTCGGCTCCAGCGCCGGTGTCGTCCACTCGGTGTACTGTGAGGGTGAATACTCGTACTGTGCCGCGACGGGGTGGGGCTTGCTGTAAGAAAAAAGGGGTGAAATTGGTCTTAACATTGTAATTGGATATTTGAATACTATTAAAATTTAACGAAAATGTTATTTCAAAGAAATAACACGATGTGTGAAAAAAGTAATAAAATCGATCAAAAAATGGTTTGGTTTTAACTGATTTTAAATGTCG
Organism: Diarsia mendica; assembly: GCA_949316265.1. Lineage (NCBI taxonomy): Eukaryota > Metazoa > Arthropoda > Insecta > Lepidoptera > Noctuidae > Diarsia > Diarsia mendica. Next base: position 20,323,801 of record OX438904.1, on the reverse strand, counting down.
TTTTAGACAAAGACAGCGCTATAGAAACGTGACGTCATATTTCATACCGCCATAGTTACGTAGAAATGGCCGTTTCGCGCAACAAGAATAGAAAGTGCCCCCACCGAAAAGTTCTAAAGCGTGTCGCAACTCCATATTTTAAATAGATTTAATTACTTTTTCAGACATCGTGTTATTTCTGTTAGTTCTTTGAATGATATATTATTTACATAATTATCATTTTCGTGAAATTCAAAAATAAAAAATAAAACTAAAATATCTAAAAAAAAAAACTCACCAACTTAGTCTCAACATTAGTCAACACAACTTTATAAGTGCTCAAATCGTGTCCCCTAGCTGCATCTTCAACCGCCAGATTATCTAAATACTTCAAAATGTCCATATTGTCCACTCCATCACCTTCAGACTCAGCGTTAGTGTAACAGTCCAGCAGTTGTCCGTCTACTGTCTGTGGTTTTAGCGCACCTTTTAGTTTATGGCCTAGCTTTAGAGCTGTGTTTAGGAGTTTGTCGTGTGGTCTGGAGAGAAATAGAGAATATTTATTTTGGATACAACTCAGGATAAAAAATACTTAAAAAAACGATAATCATTCATTTTCTTTTTTCTGGACATAAAACAGTTCTTATTATAGACTTTAGTTAGGCAGAGGCCTTTCAGGTAAAAAGGTTTCGAGTTAATAATTTTTAACTTGAATAAACAACCATTTAACTAACTCAAAATCCTGAATTACAAGACAAGAGAAATGTACTTACTTTTTAACCATTTGTTTTTGATACCCCACAGGTATTCTACTCCCAATAAGTAAATTGTAGAACTGTAAACAATTAAATCAGCTTTAATCATATTGACCATACAGATACAGACGACAGAAAACATAATCTTCATCATCATCTGCCTAGCCTTTTCGGGTCGGCTTCCAGTCGAACCAGATGCAGCTGAATACTAGTTGTAATTTTATATGGAGCGACACAACCTACTTAGTACTGGGTAATACGATACCCCTTGGTAAGACAACCAGTCTTCAGACTTTCGGGCCACCCGTAAAAACTTTAAAGATACATTTAAAGAAAATAATAATGTATTAATGAACTAGTTTCTAGCCGCGGGTTCGCTCACGTTGGGAAGTTTCAGCCTCTGATACTCGGGGAAACACTAATAGTAATTAACCCATTAGTAAATTTTCGGCATCGGATCAGCAGTTCCGAAGATTCCCATCTACATATAAACTTACATAGACTCCTTAATAATATTATACTATTAATTACCTCTTCACTGTGTAAAAACTTAGGCAGCCATAACTTTTCTAATACGGAGTGGGATTCTCTAGCAGCTTGATATAGGGCTCGACTGGTTTGGAACCTAGAAAACGAAAATAGAATATTTTTACAAAAGAAATCCCTCAGTGTTGCTGAAAAAATTCAGTTAGGTTTCCTTTCGCGTTCGGTGTTCACCACACCTGAATTTAGGGCATTCAATCAGAAACGTGGCATAACGTGTGACACTCACTCGCCTTTACAAAATATCATAAGGATTTGTTATTTGCAGCAAACTGTGCATCAAATATTTTTACATATCTCTTGCTCTGTAAGTAAAACTTACATCCCTGAATGCCGGGGTGTATGACTATCATTACAGCATAGGTTTTGGAATTTGAAAAAAGAACTGTCATACTCATACTGCACGAAGAATATTTTTAAAAAGTTAATTTTTTTTTTCTCGGTATCGATTAATTACTCGAATCGGAATCTAGACAATTTATTTTATAAAGATTTTATTTTAAATATGGAACTATTTGTTTCCACATCGTATGTTAGATGGAATCGATTTAAAAATCAAACTGGCCAGCAAGATTTGACGCGCTTGCGTGCGTGAAAAAAAAAAGGCAGTCTACTAGTACAAACTATAAATATACCTAAAAAGAACGTGACCATATCTCTTACAAATTGTAATAATTTTACTATTAATTTTAATTAAATACACATTTTTTTCTTCTTAATAAATGTTCATTGAAACCTGCTGTCTTGTTGTTTACTTACCTCACAATCGATATGTAAAGCAGAGTATTTATCTCGGGCGTAAGCATCAATTGCATACTCGGGTTAATTAGCGCCTTCGCTTCGCTCAGGCGCCAAAAACCTCGTATGCAATTGATGTCATACAGCCCTTGGTTAATAATCTACTATTACAATTGGTTCATTACTTTCGGAGTTTACCTCCTTACTATAGTTCATTACTTTCGGAGATTACCTACTTACTATACAAACTTCGCAAATACCTCTTTATAATATTAGTATAGATGCATCAAAGCTTCACAAGCGTTCACAACCATTTCATTAGGAGGCTATTTGGAGGTTCATAAGGCCCGGTTTCCACCAAAGCGGAGAGCCAAATTCGACCAAACACAGGAAGGAATCCAATTACTTAAAATTTACATCTGATCTTTCACATCAGATGTAAATTTTAAGCAATTTGATTGGCCGATTTCCCCACATCTCCTCTCGTCTCCGCTTTGGTAGTAACCAGGCCTAACACTTCGTACAACTGGATTTCTTTTATTTATTCAAATTACCATAATATTTGGAACACTAAAAAACAATAAGCGACATTACTTGTTAATAGTATTATCGTGCGTGAACAACGCCCTTAGCTCCACGGCGAGCTCCCCAAAGATGGGCAGCGGGTGACCCACAGACAGGTACGTGCAGTACATCGCCTGAGCCTGGCGCTGGAGGGACTCTTCTTCAGAACTGTTCATGTCGGGGTTCAGGATTTTCGTTTGAAATAATCCTGTGAAATAAATGAGAATTTGTATTAGCTCTTCAAGGGTCAATTATATTCGGTTTTTTTCGAGGTTATCGTCGAGACCATCCAGGAATAGGGGATCGGACAAAAAAAAACTAATTAGTCCGTCAGATAGATTTCCAAAAATTATTGGACACGTATTTTTTCTTTTTTCACGTTAACTTAAAATTAAGAAGATACAGTGCTTCGAAAACTCGTGTGACGTCATATGATAGTACATTTTGACGACACAAGTGACGTTTCAAGCCCCACTCCAAGATCTTTGACGCGTTTTATCTTCGTCATTTTTTATTGATTTGATAAAACAAAAAACACGTATGCAATATTTTTCGATAATCTAACTTACGGACTAAACAGAATCATATTATTTTGACCCAGTCCGATCCCCTATTGCATTTGTCAAGAAAATCGGATTGGTACACTAACATTCTTTTCTATGACAATCTGGACCCCAAACTCCGCAATGTTTCTATCAGCCGTAACCAGATATATTTATTGATTACTTAAGCTATCACTTAGTAAAGATTTTGACACTTTAGTGAAGGTTTTGTACAACCTGTATTTTTTTTTTCAAACCCTTACTAAGTGACGGCTTAAGTAATCATTAAATATGTCTGAGTACGGCAGTAAGTCTTTAATTTTAATGTAGTCAGTGAGTATCCAAATCCTTTTAGCAGTTATGAGGGACCAAGGAAACGGACATACATACACACAAGTCAAACACATAACCCTACTTTTGTGCTTCGCCGCAGTAGGGTAAAACTAATTAAGTTTTACTTACTTATATCATTATAGAACTGCAGTAAGTGCAGGTGGCTAGTCGTCTTCATATACTGCATGAACGCGTAATGGTTCTGTTGCTCACTGATGAACACGTCGAGTTCAACGCGCAGTAGTTTGCAGCGCTGACTGTAGATCGACTCCGTTTGACGGACGAAAGTTTCTAGGAATTCTACCTGGAGGAGAATTTTGAGGGAGTTAGTTAAGGTTCTCTGACATAGACAGGCTATCGCCTTTCTGACTTCAACCACCCAGTTTGTACTGAAAATAGGATGCCCTTTGGTAAGACTAGTAAGCAGAATTTCGGGCCACTAACTACCTGTAACGACTGTAAAAATGTACAAATGTCAACCAAGACCAACGGCTCGGAGTGCTTTCCGAAGCACGGAGGAAACTCGGTATGTCATGGATGGTCGCCCATTTATAGAGCAACCTAGGTTAGCACAGTTCAACTAAAGATTGACCTGACCGGTTATTATTCACCCGTTCCCGATCGACCTGTTCGGTTACGTCGATATAAGACACCTTTCGGCCAAAAGTCCTGCATGAAAGAGGACTTTTGGCCGAAAGGTGTCTTATATCGACGTTTCCAGGGACGATTACGTGACACCTCGCAGCGTAACACGACGCCGTCAACTTTACGTGTGTAGTTATAGTTAATAAGGTTTTTTCATATGTATTAGTTTGTTTTTATTGTTTTATGTTATTTGTGTATTTTACCTATGGGCCTTAGAAGCCTGGAATAAATGTTTATTATTATTATTATTTAGCCATGACCTCCAACACTGACATAAATATTATTAGAAATTAAGGTCGTTGAAACATCCGTCATGGCAACTCAAAAACCAATTAAGTACTTTTTTTAGAATCTGTTATTACTACTGTAAGATTTCTAATGCTGATTAAGTTAACGTTGTTCAGTTAAATACTTTCGTACATAACATTTATTGATGATGATGAAATGGGTACCAGAGAGAAATAAATACACATGCATTTTAGGTATAACATCTTCTACAATCCTTCACGCATCACATACAATTTACCTTATAATTAGGAGTAGAGGGTAGCTGCGCCATAGTTTCATCACCCGTAGCCAGAATGATGAGCGTATTCAATATATACGGGTCAGCTAACACGTCGGTCAGTGTTAACAACACCCAGCCCGCGAATATCTCTCTTACTAACACGTTGAATACGCTGGAACAGACAAATATCGACCTTATGCACACCATTCTTGAGGAAAACAAATTAATTATTGTGTCATAAATTCTGTAGGTCTAGTCAACGGAGCCCCGCTACGCAGGGCTCCTACTTCTGGATGGTTTGAAAAGAAAAAAACCTAACCGAAGGGGGTGGCGGGGTCAAATCTGTGTTTACGCGGTCTCAATAGGGGATCGGTATGGGTCAAAATAATATGATTCTGTTTAGTCCGTAAGTTAGATTATCGAAAAATATTGAATACGTGTTTTTTGTTTTATCAAATCAATAAAAAATGACGAAGATAAAACGCGTCAAAGATCTTGGAGTGGGGCTTGAAACGTCACTTGTGTAGTCAAAATGTACTATCCTATGACGTCACACGAGTTTTCGAAGCACTGTATCGTCTGCATTTTAAGTTTACGTGAAAAAAGAAAAAATACGTGTCCAATAATTTTTGGAAATCTATCTGACGGACTAATTAGTTTTTTTTTGTCCGATCCCCTATTGGTATTTGTGCTCGGGAGGAACAAAAAGTCTCACAAACTGAGCTACTAGTTCCGGCAGCAATATACTTACGCTAAATGAGTTAACCAACTGCCTAACCCTTCAGAGTTACAAGTGTGAAGTTACGTATACTTATGAGTTAACCAGGTCTTATCACGAGGCTATAAAACCGACCATTATGGTATTATTACCAATGCACTTAACTAACAACCTGTTAAACAGTGTTAATAGAACTCTCGTAAAAGTCTACTGTATGTGTTAATATGGCGTCAGGTAGGTGTGTAAAAACATTAACCTTTGCACTTAGTACTTACATTATGCTAGCAAGAAATAACATAGCAAGATCAATAAAACAATGTATTGAAATAGGATAAATTAATATTTACTTTACTAATATTACATAACATCATACTTGAAGCCATGGAGGGTTAGGTAGAAGTGTGGTTTTAGTTTCACCACTTTTCGATTAATATTTTTGACAAGAGTCTTACGTTATTGGGGGCAAGGGGCAAGCCTAATGCCATCACCAGGGCACTAATCCAATCTCGAGCTACTACATAATAATAATAATAATCAATTTATTTTCAGGCATCTACGGGCCCATAGATAAATACCTTACAGACTAACATAAATATAATAAAATACAATTTGTGTTAGTTAATAGAGCCTTAAAACTATGTTAGTAGCACTTCACTAGCGCACTAGGTCACTGCGCGTTCTTGTGGCACTTGCCCGCGGAAGCGACGGAACACCACTCCCTGCGGCCAAAAGTCCTCTACCAAGACGAGATGCAGAAAACAAGTTGGTATTCGCACCACGAACGCCATAAAGTTGACGTTGCGGCGCGACTCAAGCAGCTGCACTCTCGCCATGTACTTCGTCTTCTGGCGCACGTACTCCACGATGTCCCCCGTCGTAGTGGTGTAATGTAGACGGGAGATGTACACCGGAGTGTTCGGCTTTGCGGCACGAATGGTCACGTTGGGCTCCGATGGAGCCGTGCCGCAGCGGTTCTTGATGGTACGCTGACGACGTTTCCTCACCACCGTCACAAAACCATCATCAGACTGGATCGGCGCCTTTTCAGGCACAGGCATAATATCACGCTTGCACCCTTGGAGAGTTAGGCAGAAGTGCGCTTTTAGTACCACAAAATTTCGACAAATATAGTTGAGTTTCATGTCATTGGGGGCGAGCTTATTGCCATCACATAGCCACTAATCTACTCTGAGCACCTACTTCGAAAACCCGTATCTGGTTTAAAACTGAACCCGCAATAATAAGTCTATAACTTATTGACCTAGAATCGCTTTATGTAATGTTCCAATTTCATTATTTTGTTATGGCAATACTCACGGATTTTGCACCTCATTATTCTTCAACAAATACGGCATGATGGCATTCGTGATACATCTCAAATATTTCAGTTCCGCGTTCCTATTAGCTGCGGCCGGATGTAGCGCCATCTTGGAATCCAGGGATACGCCCGGACGTGACGCACATACAGAGTAGTGACGTAACGCACACGGAATTAGGCGGGACGTTATGAAACGGGCGTAGTTTATCTGGAAGATATAGAATTAAGGTAAGAAACACAAAACAACTAACAATAGTGACTTGTAGATAAATCTGAACCCTGAAGCCCGAACACACATAAAGGGTGTAAAAGTACCCTTATAACGCAAACGAAGGGCACTTGTTCTCCCCACTACTGCGATCATTTTTTTGTTCTAGACTCTAGTTACGGAGATATTAAATAAAATAAATAAATACATAAATAAATATTGGGGCTCAAAGTCCCACTTTTTCACAGCTAGTTTTTCAGGTTATAACTTTAGTTAAATTATCTCCATGACCCGTCTTTTATTCGAAGCATCCACTAGCACAATGTTTTAAGAGTGCTACATTGAGTTTTAACGCGCGTAAAATGTGATTTTTGACCCCAAAAAAAAGTCGTTTCCCAGCAAAATTTTTTGCGTAGGGGCACTTAGTTTGATGTACAGAATGCTTGGTTGACGGCTGTGTGATGGGTTGATTTACACCCTGTATATAGGCAATTCATTGTGGAACCCTCAACCCACAATGTTGTAGTTTAAGTATAAAGCATCAGGCTATAGACTAACTTGGGTGTCAAAAGATCCTCAACGAACTTGGTTTCCCCGTAATTCCGGTTTTTTTTTTAGAACGTTCTTGTTCGAGATATTATCATACAATTAATAGTAACTGGGCTATTGAGCTCAAAAGTTTCTACGGATAGGTAAGAAACCTTCACCTGTTTACATAAATTCACACCTTTTTCACATGGGGGTAGGCAAAAACTATAGAACGCCACCTGCTACGATCCTTACATACTGCGTTTGCCTCTTTCACGTTCATACATCAAATCATACATGCACGGATCTGGGCCCCGAGTCTGCTATTCAATAGTGTCAGAATGGTCGATCACTGATCTCATAATGGTTGATTTACGACAAGCCAAAAAGTACCTTAAGTCGACAGGCATGGCCCTGTTCTCATGCTGCATGCAAAACCAACCAGATTACTCCGGTAAATTACAGCGAATCATACCTTAACAGCTCTCTGCAGTAGGCAAGCAGAAGCATATCTAAGCTGGTACCGCAGCTCGTCCACGAAGAACGGCTGCAGCGTCACCTTACTGTACCACGAGTTTATGAACTGGTCCAATATCGTGTTGTAGAACTGGAATAGAGAAGAGAAAACTTTTAGAGCTATTTGATGGCATTTAGTGGCATGAGAGAACACTTCTTTTTTGCGGTTGGGAAGTCGTCAAGTGACCCCTCCCGCTCGGGGAGGAGTGGAAGGGAGTGACAGACTTGTACTATCTAAAACCCGCCCATGTTCCTTCTTAGCCCTTTTATTTCTGGGGCGGCGGTATCTCTTTCGAACAGTACCGTAGCTCCGACAGGCATGTCCTCGTGGACCCTTTTGATTTTGCTGACATCTATTTGAGACGCCCGTTGAACAAGTACGCGCCGTCGACACGGCCTGTCGTCATAAGATGGACGGACGGTGAGCTAGCCCATTACCTACTCACCGTCCACAGGCCCGCGCCTACGGTGGGTGGAAGCCATGACGTGGCTGCCTACGCCCGGGGCGTCTCCCACGGAACACAACACCCCTGGGTGTTACCGTGTTAATTGAAGTAAGCTAAAGGATACTCAGTGGGAAATATAATTCATCATTTCAGCCAAAAGACGTCCACTGCTGGACATAGGCCTCCCCCAGGCGTCGCCACATTGACCGGTCCCATGCGTCTCTCATCCAGCGGGTTCCTGCAACCTTGACCAGGTCATCGGTCCACCTAGTGGGAGGCCTTCCAACTCAACGTCTAAATAAATAAATAAATAAAATAAAAAAATTGGAAAATTGGAATTGGAAATATAATTGTTCCCTGTTAATTAACATCTCATCATCATCAGCCTATAATGCTCCCACTGCAGAGACTCCGGCCTTCTTTTTACGAGATACACATGACTTCGAACATTTTTTGGTGCTTAGACATGCCGGTTTCCTTACGATGTTTTCGTTCACCGTTTTGAGAGAATAACATCTGAACAGTAATCATTTCCTAAAATTTTAAAGTATAAACTATGCGTTTGAAAAAAAATACAAGAAGGTAAAAAGCATGAATCAAAACTACACAAACTCATAACAATTTAAATCACTAATTATTCCGGTTTCCACGTCATTATGCTCGGTTATTAGTTTCAAAGTTACAATTAAAATATTTGCAACATAAAGTCACCGAGTTTAAGGTTTCTAATTATATTTTCTATTGAATGCCCTTTACTTTGTTGCAATTAACAGGTAATTATATAGCCTAGCATAAACCAGTCCTAAAGTTTTTTTTTTTTAAGTTGTCAATGTTTTCGATATCAGTGTTATTGCTTGATGCAAAAACTACTTCAAGCTAACCAGATGCAGTTGAATACTTGTATTTTACATGAAGCGACAGCATAATAATATCTGACCCAGTTAGTACTAGGTATAACGATACCCCTTGCTAAGACTGCTTGTCAGACTTTTGGGTCACTGACTACCTGTTACGACTTTCAATAAAGATCTACAAATGACAGACAAATTATGACTTCGACCTATAACTTATATGTGTGGTGTACTTACTGTTAGTATAAGTTGGTTATAAATAAAAGCCATTGAGTTTGCATATCACAAAGTGACAAAAACAACGTTCGTCTATTCTGTTATAAAAAGTAATAATGATGACAATTCAAGGTGAATAATGAAATTATGACATTGTTCAAGCTGTTTTGAACTCTAAATATGTGAGATCTATTTATGTGGATAGGCGGGTTAGTCCGGTTGCCCTTTACCAGTATTTTTGGTAAAAAAGAGTTGAAATTAGTCTTAAATACCTTTTTTTTTTGAGTTGTGGGAAATCATCAAATGACTCCTCCTACTCTGGGCAGAGCGGTAGGGAGTGTCAAACTTTAACCCCATTATTAATAAAAGTAGTTAAACCTGGTTTAACTTACGCTTGGTTTATCTCGCATGCCGTCACTTTCTTTTGAATATTATTGAAGTGAGACGGCATGCGAGATAAACCAAGCGTACTTAAGTTAAATCAGGTTTAACTATTTTTATTAATAAGGCGGCTAGTGACTAAAAAAGCACCCATGTTCTTTCTTAGCCCTTTGTGCCGAAGCCGCGGTATCTCTTTCGAACAACCCGCAGCGCCGACGGGTGCCACATATAATATCTACGTTCTCAACACAAACCAAAATAAATAGTAGCTCAGTTCTGCCCAGAACTGAGAAAAATATCCTAATTTTTTTAAAATATTTACTATGTGTAATCAATTAGGTAACGGGAAAATTCACTGATAAATGAGTCATCCGAAAAAATAAATATGAGCTTCATTCGGTAAATCCCGAAACAAGGCGAAATAAGGAAGTGATTAAAATGTTATCGTCACAGTTTGGGACTACACTGAGTAAGGGGTACAGAAAATCTACTCTGAGCAATGCACCAAAATAAGTAAACAAAACCGTCGCGTATCGTAGGATCTTTGATATGTCGGGAAAACGTATGGGGCTATTACAAAACCTTCTGAGATGGTGATCGATTGACTTACAAGCCTAAGAAGTAAATTGATTGGAAATTGTGTCTGTGACGAGATTCGGAAATATGGTGGGCATCAGTTTGTTGATATTGCCTTAATGTCATTGCAAAGTTAGAAGCATTTCATGAGACCAGCATCGTCTGAACTTGATCTCCTCAGGATTATTTTATATGTAACTCTATTTGTGCAACAAACACTCATAATATAACATCGCGCCTCTAATCCCCGAAGGTGATGCAGCCGAAGGAGAGCAGAAGTGCACCTAATAATACACCCAAATTTTGCCAGTTATATCTAAAACCCCATGAAATATGTGGCGAGCCTATTGCCATCAACCGTGCACAAATCAAGACTCTGTGGCCGCCACTAAGAAAAGCCTGATAGAAAATGCAAGAATCACTTTGCCCGACCCGGGAATTCAACCGTGGACCTCATCTCACACTCCAACAAAGAAGCAGACTGCACAAAAAGCATTGTAAAACATCGCCTCGAATCGGGATCGAATCAGCTAGTGATAATGAGGTCAAGTGATGTCGGTGCAGTCAGTACTCATGCACACACGTACAGCCAAGGAGTGGAACACCCTATGCCTGCGTCGGTTTTCCCGAGTTCATATAACCCCAATATATTTAAGTCGCGAGTAAATAGGCTTCTTCTGGGTAAGCTCGTTCCATCGTCGACCTCATCTCTGCCCTTAGGGCAAGATTGAGGCCAAGAGTAAGCCCATATAAAAAAAAAATACAGTTTCAGGGTATGCAAGATTCAGAAGACAATTATCTACTTGACTATTGCTAAAAATTAATGAAAATGTTTTGTTATTTCAAAAAACTAACAGAAATCACACAACGTGTGAATAAAAGAAATACAATCGATTCGATAAAAAAATGGAGTACTTAGCTAGTTATTGGTGGGGGCACTTTCTATCCTTGTCGCGTGAAACGGCCATTTGTACTACGTAACTATGGCGGTATGAAATATGACGTCACGTTTCTGTAGCGCTGTCTTTGTCTAACACGTCATTTAAAATCAGTTATAACTAAGCCATTTTTTGATCGATTTTATTACTTTTTCCACTCATCGTGTTATATCTGTTAGTTCTTTGAAATAAACAAATAATAGGTATAACATTTTCGTGAATTTTTAACAGTAGTCAAATAGTCAATTATTTGTTTGTTTGTCCTTCTGTCCATTCTAGTTGTTATGTTCCAAATAATATTCGTAATGAATAAAGTACAATAAAGTATATATAAATATAAATAAATAAAGTTGTGAGACATAAACTAATGCATGAACTGTCTCACCATTTGGAATAAGAGGTGATCTCACATTATCAATTGTTTTGGCTTAGTGCCGCCCATTGTTTAGTATTAGTTAACCTTGGTGGGTTTAGAATAAGATAATATTAATCTTTTTCTTTTTTGCAAGTTTTAAAGTTGATTTGTTTAAAATATTCCTCAATTTTGAAATTAATTTGCATACATTGTTTTGAGTGAGAAGGTCGTGGCGAAATAACAGCCGCTCGGGTCGAACCATCTGATTATTTGGACGCAATCCAGGTAGTTGCGTGGGGAGGAAAAGAATGTTGATTGTTCAAGATTTTTGGTATAGGTACAGGAAAATTAATAAAATAAAAGCACAGCTAATTTAAATCTATGATTTCTTTTTCCTGGATATTGAAACATATTACATGGTTGACAATTTTATTGGTATTTATGGTATTTAACTAATGTTAGCTATTAGAAATTCGTTTTTGTTTAAAAAACAGTGATGAATTTAAATTGAGATATAGTGTGAGGAATAACATGCCAGAAAAGTAGTTAATTTTCTTAAGGCCTTTGCCCAGCAGTGAAAAAAAATGAGAAGGGAATACTCACATCCTCTATGGCCTGATCCAATTGTTTGTGTATCTGGAGCCCCACCCAGGGCTCCGCCGACATGCTAGAATCATGTCTTTCGCAATCCTTTGACCCACAGGTCTCGCAACCCTGAAAATAAGATTTCGTCATCAACACAAGTCAAGAGTAACAATTTTTGTTTTACAGGGAAAGGTTTGGCAGACATTAAAATCAATTGCTGCGTATGTGAAGAACCATGACTTGAGAAGGAATCGATTATTTCGACGATTTTTTTTGTTATGTTCGTAAATGTCAAGGATAATGTTAGGTTGTCTGATAGTATTTTTTTGCTTAGCCCTGAAACTTTCTTGTTTTCTTGCCAGTAAATTGCACTTATTTAAAGTCGGCGTGGATACCTAGTTGGTAATCATTACTTTGATAAGTAACAGTTAAACAATATTACTCATTCAATCCTATCAAGCCTATCTCCTAGCCTATCTCCTATCAAGATCGGAGACTCTACGCTCGAAGTTGTGGACGATTATGTCTACCTGGGACAAACGGTCCAGTTGGGTAGATCTAACTTCGAGAAAGAGGTCAATCGTCGAATCCGACTCGGCTGGGCAGCGTTCGGGAAGCTGCGCGGTATCTTCTCGTCCAACTTACCCCAGTGTCTCAAGACGAAAGTCTATGACCAGTGTGTGTTGCCAGTGATTACATACGGGACCGAAACGTGGTCGCTCACAATGGGCCTTATCAGAAAGCTCAAAGTCACCCAAAGGGCAATGGAGAGGGCTATGCTCGGAGTTTCCTTGCGTGATCGAATCAGAAATGAGGACATCCGCATGAGAACCAAGGTTACCGACGTAGCCCGAAGAATCGCCAGACTTAAGTGGCAATGGGCAGGGCACATTGCTCGCAGAACGGATGGCCGATGGGGCCGAAAAGTTCTCGAATGGCGACCGCGAACCGGAAGACGTTGCGTTGGAAGGCCTCCCACTAGGTGGACCGATGACCTGGTCAAGGTTGCAGGAACCCGCTGGATGAGAGACGCACGGGACCGGTCAATGTGGCGACGCCTGGGGGAGGCCTATGTTCAGCAGTGGACGTCTTTTGGCTGAAATGATGATGATGATGACTCATTCAATAATAAATGTGAGCTGATATTATTAGATTATGACTTAACTATGTAGTTTGGGATAAATGACTCATATTCAAGAAACTAACATATCATTGATCTCTGAGTGACAGACTTTTTTATGTTTGAACTAAGGTCATGAACTCAGGTGGCATTTTGTAGTTACTGGCCTGCCTACCCTAAGGTCATGAAGGTCCAGAGCTTACCTTCATGGATGATTTCTTTTCAAAGTAGAAGAATTTTGACAAATAGTGCCAAGGGTTTTCAATTTATACATTTACATTTGAATGAGCTCATCTTGATTCATTAATAAGAATTTTAAGTCATTAGGTTATCTAATCTTATTTGATTATAATAAAATCTGGTAGCAATACAGGTAGTTTAACAATACTAAGTTTTGATAATATAGATTATAGAAAAAAAATGATGAAAGAGGAACACATTCTGTGCCACCCCCAAGTAAATTGGGATAAAGGCAGGATAATGATGCAGATGATTTTATATTCAATTTTTAATAAATTCTTTAAAATATTAACAAAATTGGTAACAGGAATGCAAGCTATATGAATCACTGCCTAATTATAAGAATTCCACAACACATAAAGGGACAAACAGAACTGCAAAACTTATAATCAATCTTACTGTTGGAAAATTGGAGTTAAAATAAGATAAGACCTCTGAGATAAATGCTCAGTCAGGAGAATTATTATCTGGGTTAGTTTCAATTTAACTGGTTCCCAGCCTACCTCAACACTCATTACTCTATCCATTAGAAAACGAGCTCGAAAGATAACACCGATGTTTAACTAAGCAATAAAAATGAATAATGAAGTCTTAAAGCAAAGGACAAAAAATAACAGCACTATAAATTATTTTCTTGATTACTTGGAATAACAATTATTGGCCTCACAATAATCGCTTATCAAATGGTTAAAATGATGAATAGGGAGGCGTACATGACCTCAATCGCGAAATAACGAGTTTTCTATTACAAGTAAACAGTAAACAAAGAAAGTATGCAAACTCACTCGGACAGTCGCGTTTCCTTCATCTTTGTACGTCTCACCGACGAAATGGCACTTTAATTTATCAATATAAACGTGTAAAATACTCGAGTTGAGCCCGTAATAACAAGCCACACATCCCAACACATAGCTGAATGCTAAAGTAGCAAAGTGAAATCTGAAAAAAAGGTAATCGTTCAGAGTGATACTACTCACAAAGTACACAGATAAGTAGGTATTTAATTATGCTACCTGTAAAAATATAAAACTGCAATCGCCGTGCATAGAATACCGAAGTAAATAATATATTTTTTATTAGCAAATCTCTCTGATAACTTCGTTTGACATCTTTCACTCATGGCTAAACGAAAAATGACGTTTGTTGTGACGTTTTTGAAAATAGATTGACGGTGCAATGATACCATGATGAAGAGAAAAAATCTACTAAAAGGTGGACAAAAACATCACACTTCTTTCATTGCAATAGGGTAGTCGACCGACTAAAAAAAATATGATTCTGTTTAGTCCGTCAGTCAGATTATTGAAAAATATTGGATACGTGTTTTTTGTTTTATCAAATTAATAAAAATTGACGATAATAAAGCTTGTCAAAGACCATGGAGAGGGGGCGTTTGACGTCATAGTTAGGTAAAATTGGACCAAGCTGTGACGTTTCACGACTTTTCGAAGCACTGTATCGTCTTCATTTTTTGTTTACGTGAAAAAAGAAAAAATACGTGTTCAATATTTTTTGGAAATCTATCTGACGGACTAATTAGTTTTTTTTTGTCGACTACCCTATTAAGTACACATAAAATAAGTCTAGGTTTGTCATCAATTTAAGTAAGTTTTGGACTTAAACTTGAGATTTATTTAACAAAATTCTTGGAATTCATGTAAATCAACATGAACTAATCATAAAATAAAAGATTAATAATATATTCTTTATTTATATAAACAGATTGTAGCAGTTTATAATAAATTTCACAAAGTGGGTAGATTCTTCTCTGTCGTCACACTCTTGGCAGAGTGGTCGTGGTCGTCATGACAGGGGTGGTGGCAAGCTTAACAATTCGACGCCATTCCTCTCGCACTGTTGCTTGCCTCGTGCATTCGTGGAGCGGACCATTTAGTGCATTTTTGATTTGGTCGGTCCAGCGCATTGGTGATCTACCGCGCGCCCTCGTGCCCTCGGTTTTGCCCTGGACCACGAGTCGCTCCACAGACGTGTCCTCTCGACGTGTAATATGTCCAAAGAAAGTGAGAATACGGCCTTGAACGATGGAAGAAAGACGTTGTTTTATGTTCAGTTCTTCGAGAATTGAGACGTTGGTTCGGAACTGTGTCCAGGCTATGCAAAGCATTCGCCTCCAACACCACATTTCTAAAGCGTCTATCTTCTTTTTCTCACTTTCTCTTAAAGTCCACGTTTCGGCACCATAAAGAAATATGGGAAACACTAGTGCCCTAACAAGTCGCATTTTAGTGGCCTTTGTGATGTTTCTGTTTCTCCATATCTTCCCAAGCCGATCCATGGCGGACCTGGTGATAGCCATGCGCCGTTTGATCTCTTCCGCGCATCCACCATTGTTCGAGATCAGTGCTCCAAGGTAGATGTATGATTGTATGACGTCACAATTCGCAATTTTCGTTACTTCGGGCGAGTTATTGTTGACACGATCAACAATCATGATCTTCGTCTTGCTGCGATTTATCTTCAAGCCGAAATCAAGGCTCACTTGTTCCATTTTGGCTAGCAGGGATTCCATATTGCCGATGCTTGTGGCAAATAGGGTAGTGTCATCTGCGTAACGCAAATTGGAGATTGTATGGCCTCCAATAGTGACTCCGTCTGACCAGTTCTCGAGTGGGTAGATTAGATAATATAAAATATCGGACAATCAAGAGGGTGACGTGCTGTTCTCCTTGCTAGGCTATGAAATAGATGAATAGATTAATCGTGAAGTAACTCAATACGACAACATTTAAAGTTGTTTATTCTTTATAAAGAATGTATCCAACGAGTATTTTTTCATTTACGTGCCAAATTAATTTTTGTTGATAGAAAGTAAGCTAGATAAATACTATTTTGGAACTTTCTTTTTAATATGGTAACACTGTTTTCGTTCAGAAACAATGCAAATTGGAATAAAAGGGATTTTCTATTCTGTTTATGTTTTTATTTTATCTTATGAAAATTGTATTTATCCAGTTATTTTGTGATTAATTAGTTTTTCTGGATAGTGGAATAATTTATTAGGAAGACCCAAAAAACAACACTGTAAACGTAAACGTCAACTCAACAGCGAAGAGCGAACTTGATATTCATATTATTGACGTTTGTCGAAAATATTTCATTTCATAACCTCTCGTATTTTCAGGTTTGTTGTGACTTGTGAAGCGAATTTCAGATCTTCGCTGATGGAACTTAAATTCTCTCCATAAAAATTAAATAATTGGTAAGTACTTAATGTTTTTCCAGCGTTAATTTATATTACACGACTTCGACGCCAAAGTCGGCGTTCACAAGTTCAATAATTCATTTATCACATAATTATATATAGCACAATAAACTCAATAAATACCTGCACACTCAGTGGTTTATTCAACTTACTACGTTACTTGAAAGTTAAATTTTAGACAATGGTATTGATCGTTGCGTCCCGGCTCTTTTCGCTTATAAGTCCTCTCTATCCTATATTTACCTATATGATCTATTAAAACACTGTCATTAGCTTCACCAATCTTAATATTGAGAATAGTCTCTTTGTCATTACATCTCATATTATCTTCATACCAAGCTCTGACACCTTGATAACAGAGATAAATCTTGTCTCTTGACCCCAGATACAATGTAAACAATTAATCATTGCCATAGCTTATCATTTTTGATATTTACTTGTCTTAACCATCCAATAATTCAGCTTAATAGTAACTATGAAAACAAGTATTAACGATTGTTTTTTTATGGAATAATATTAAAATGTGTGTAGTACCTGAAAGAATTTATCATTAACACTGAAAACAAGGTACTTTCAAAGGCTACTATTTGTATTGAGTTCCGGGTATTTTGGTGCTGTTGCAAGCACCATGATCACAGAACCAGCAAATTTCCTATTTTCAGTGTTATTGCCAATGGCAGTTTTAAAACTTATATCTGAAAGATTTTGTTATGATATTCAACCATTCAACTAACATTTACTATTTGAACTAAATCTAACTGACTAAATTTTTTTTATTAGCCCATATTGTCCCACTGCTGGGCAAAGGCCTCCCCCATAGTCTTCCACTCTTCTCTCTGTGCGGTTTTCTCCAGCCAATCTCGCGCAAAAGCCTCTAAGTCGTAATTAAGGTGGATAATTTATTGGAAATCACTGTACATCAGGATTTTCAACCAACTTATCACTTATTACTAAAAAGTGTGACATTGGTGACAAAACTTTGTTCCTTCTTTTTCAGAACAAAATGGCATTCCAAAGATATTTCCTGCAACTCTCAAAACAGTATGTATCAAGGAGTCGTCTCCTCCAATCAAATATCAAGCAGACATACTGTGAGCTGCACCACCAGTACAGCAGCAAGGCATCCAGGTTGTTCACAGACAGACATGAATGGGTGGTGGTCGACAATGAAGTAGGGACCGTCGGTATCAGCCAGTATGCACAAGAATCTCTCGGGGACGTTGTCTTCGCACAACTACCTGAACCAAAAACACTTGTCCACGAAGGAGAGGAATGCGGAGCCCTAGAAAGTGTGAAAGCAGCCAGCGAAATATATTCCCCCGTTACCGGTGTAGTAACGGAGAAAAACACTGAAGTAGAGAAAAAACCAGCCCTTATAAACACAAACTTTTATGATAAAGGTTGGTTGTTTAAATTGAAGTTGACAAAACCAGATGAATTGAAAACTTTGATGACAGAAGAACAGTACAAGACTTTCCTTAAAACAGATGCGGAAAAACAGGAAAAAGAAATTGAAAAGTAGTCCCTTGTTAATTAAGTTAATATTTGTTTTATTTATTAGATGTTATAGAGAATAAAAAAGTATGTTATGTTAATTTGTTTTTGAAATTTATTTAAATGGGAAATAACAGAAATTATTTAATTAAAAGATGTTATTGTTAAAAAAGGGGTAACATGACCACTATTAGTTAGAGAAGTATAAGGCCCGTAATCCACCAAAGCGGAGATGTGCCAAGCGGAGAGGAGATTGCCAAATTCGACCAATCACAGGAAGGGCAAAAGACCAGATGTAACTGTGATTGGTCGAATTTGGCACATCTCCTCTCCGCTTGGCACATCTCCGCTTTGGTGGATTACGAGCCTAAAAGAGGACAAGCTGTGCTAACGTATGACCTTAAGGTTGTTGTTTCGGGATTGGCTGTTTGTGTAAGTGAGTTTAAATGTTTGTAAATGCACTCTCAATACAGGATAAATTCATAGTGTGTAACAAGATTGAAAAGAAAAGACATAATATTGTGCGTTATCATTTTATTAGTGCATTCTTATCTACAAAATCAATGGTAAACACAAGTCAGTACTACTTTGGCATCAATCACACCCACGGTTAGTGCAATTAATATTTTATCACATTATTATTTTTTGTACGACGACAAAGTAACATAATTATCACATATATTCCAAAATTATCACAAAAATTATTGTACAGAAGATATGACGAAATTGATTACCATGTGAAAAGTTACATTAAATTGTGGAATATTATTATTAAAAAAATTAAAAACTATACCAATATGCTGGGAATTCTCTTAAAAATACGTTATCCACTCTACTAATGATTAATGCCGTAAAATCTTAATTGGTGCTATATTTGAACAAAATGTATAATTAACTATCTTGGAAATACCACAAATATTCTTACATGAAATGTATATTTAAGTTTAAAAATGCATACACATCTATATAATTTTTGCAAAAACTTTTTTATTTTATAATGAACATCATTTAGGTAATTCTTGTGTTGTGGACTTTTGGGACCACCAAATACAATGAAATTTGAGCTTTTATTAATTAAATATATACCTTATGACTAGAGGTACACGTACATTTTATCTATTTTTATTTTATTAGTGTGGATAAGTTCAAAACTCTGTCATTGGCCCAACGCAGAAAACAGCTTAAATGCTGCCTAAGCATTAATTAATTTTAGAATATTGCCAAGCATTTGGTTTTAAATTAAGCAAACAAATGAATCCATTTATTCCTATTTTGGGAACATTATGTTTCTTTGAAGTTTTGAACTTGTTATTTAGATTTTGATACAATAATATCATTAGTAATTAGCAGAAAAAAAGCATTTAATTTCTTGTTAAATTTAAAATAAATTTATTCTATAAAGCTTCATAATACAAAAAGTCTCTAAAATACCAATATCACCAACATTCTAAATTTTTACCAAAAACAATAATAAGCATGAGAATCTAATATCTCAATAACTAATACATAGTTAAGAAAATGTCGTGAAAACAAATGCGGTCGGCGAAAAAATACAATACAGAATGATACATAACAAGATTAAAAAATGGGGAGAAATCCAAGACTATTATCTTTCTCTGACATTGATTTCAGAAAAAGTAAAACCTAATACTCATCTTGGAATGTCTCCCTACTAACCAATCTAAAATGTATCAACCTGTCTATTGCCTTTAGCTACTACCATAGAGCTTACTGAAAAAGGTTTCAATAGACAAACATCATAGACATAGAATAACATTAACTTGGACTGTGTCCTCCTCCCCAATGATTTAAAAGTATACTTATATCTGTAGTCAATATAAATGTGAAGTAATAATACTTATAGTGTAACGTCTTAGTAGCTACGAATACGCGTGGTTGAATAGTCTGAGAATGTAGTGTTAAGCCGGGTACAGGTTTCTTGCAACACAACATGTAATGTAACATGGTAAAGTTTTCAGTGTTAATGATAGTGTTATGGTGCGTTCGAGTAGCTCACTTTTAGCGCTATTTAGCGCTGTCGCCCGTTCGAGAAGCTACTGTTGCGCGCTATCAACACTGCCGTGACGTCACACATTACGTACGTCATTACTTCACGCTACCAACACTATTTCTCTCGAGGTGATGTGCCGACAGCGTTAGCCTTGACACTGTCAACTTGACAGCGCTTCAGAAAGTGACGATGAATTTTAAATTCATCGTCACTTTCTGAAGACGAGGTATCTATTATTTCCTGCAGGACACTTGTCACAACTGCTATTATATTAAGTCTTTCAGTTTGCATCATATAAAATAAAATAAAATTAGTCGAAAGCAAGACGAAAACAAACAAAACAGTTGCTGTCAAGTGTCACTGCAGTTCACTGTAAAAGTCGTTCGGGGAGCTTCTTTTCACTAACGCTGCTAAAGCTTCTCGAACGGGAGTTGACAGCGTTAGCGTTGATAGCGTTAATATTGTCTACTCGAACGCACCATTAGTGACCATGTCAATTTATAACATTGTAATGTGGTTGCAAAAACACTAAAAACTAGAAAATGTTGTTCTGTATGTTGTACCGCAAATATTTATAATCTGTACCCGGCTTTAAAAAACAAGATTTTTTGCATACGTATAATTATATTGAAATTAAAACTGGATAAAAAATAGTTTCGAGACTGAGTAGTCTCCTCCTAAATACTTATATTAATCGTATAGAAGGATGATCAACAGAGCTGATGGATGGTGACTTATATCCTACTTGCTTTAAGCCATCTTAGTGATGAGAAAAGATTATTAGCCACTAATTTACTGTAAATTTAAATGACTGAAAGTTTGATAAAAATGGATGTCACTTATACTACGAAATATTACAAAAATTATGAGTTTTTATCTAATATCTTTATTTTCATTATTTAGCTTCATCATCATCACCCGGCTTTATAGCACTCAACTCATATTTAAATTCCTTCCTAGGAACCAGCGTTACTATGCAAAGTTAAAAAAAAAATCTTTTCATTTTACATTCTCCTACCATCTTAAGTTTTTATTCAATATCCTTACACCATATTCAGGGTACACAAAGTCTATGGTTCCATAGACAAACAGGGCTTTTCAGGACCAAAGAGTACACATAGTACTAAAACCATCGACAACATCATCTTCAATGACATTAACTTACAATAAACTTCATAACTACCCTCATTTCTCACGGATTATTTTTGCTTCCCACCCAGTTTCTCCAGTTATATGGTTTCATGGTAACATACCATTTAACATTGAAAGGTTTATCTAGAGAGAGGTTAACAGTTATCTGCAGTACCTTAGACTGGGTGTTGTAGGTGAACGCGCAGGGTTTGACGCAAGCTTGGTCGTTGATGAGGACCATCTTGATGTTGTGTTGGTTCAGAACTGTTATCTTGTTGAGGGATGGTACTCCGTGTCCCCACCATTGGACGTTGCTACGTACCTCTGTGTTGTTCAGAGTGAATTCTATGAGGCTGTATTTTTGTTCTTCGTAGGTATCTGGAAGGTAAAAGTTTGAGTGAATATTGATTACGTAGTTAAAAATACGATTCGATAAAAATTGGTGTTGCTGTGATATCTAAAGGAATTAGGAGGAGGCTTGCAATTTAATATCAGTTCAAAATGTAGAAGAAACTGAGTGACTGGGTCCGATTCCTGGATTGGGAAAATTCTTATTGGATTTTGTCGTCGGGAATTTCTCAGTAGATGCCACGGAGGCCGGATTTGCTCCCAGTTGATGGTAATAGGCTCGCCCTTATTACATGGCACTTGAACATATCTGGCGAAACTTGGGTGTACTAGACATACATTTACCTAACCCTTAGGGGATTACACACAGCAGTGATTTTACGTAATGCTAATTGGGGTTGTGCTGCACCTCCCCATCAAGTAATGCAGAGGTCATGTAGTATTGTGTAAGAGTAACTTACTCCCCTGTGCAAGAGTGGAAAGGGAACACCAGGGTAGTTTTTAGTAGTCTGACAGACCCCTCCGCTCACCTCAGAGCAGAGGGATCTCTCATAAATTTCTCATGGTTGTCCATGAGGATTTTTCAACCATCATGATCATTCTCCTGCCCTTATCCCAATTAATTGGGGTCGGCGCAACATCTCTTCCTCTTCCATACTTCACTTTTTCTCGTCATCTCAGCAGTTTTATTTTTTACTAGCTTTTGCCAGCGGCTTTGCCCGCGTGAAAATGACGATTTTCCATACAAACTTTCATCCCCTATTTAACTCCCTTAGGGATTGAATTTCAAAAAAATCCTTCCTTATTCCTTGTCTACATTATAAAGGGAACCTCTGTGCAAAATTTCAGCCCAAGGGTCTGGGGTGGGCGTTGATGAGTCAGTCAGTCAGGACTTCTCTTTTTATTTATATAGATTTTCATTCTAACTTCGGAATAAAAAAGGGTAACTTACTCAAGCTATCCCCATCATCCCAGTACAGTTCTCCCTTGGCCTGGTCGTGTCTGTCGGGTACGACCAGCAGCTGTAGCGGAGAGCTGCGTGTGTTGGTGGTAGACACCGGTCCTTGTAGGGGGGGCTCTTGCATGGGGATTATGCCGCCGCCCTGAGGGAAAAAGAGTTCAATTAATGACGACAAAACATGGATAATTTTCGCTCTAAAGAAAGCTCTTCAAAAGAAAGTTTTCACAGATGATGGGCTTACTTTAACAAAAGCAACAGTCATCAGTGCGCAATTTGTACAGTCGACTGGAGAAATCTGTTCCGTTTTTCCGTGCTGATGAGAAAAAAGAAGTAAACCAATGAGACTATCTTCTCCTTAATTGAACTATCCTGTAGCTTGAGTGTTAGGCCTCCAGCCAGGGCGTAAAAACTTATAGACTAAGTGACAGCACATCGCGGGCACTGCCTACGCGATATGAGCCTCGGCTTAGGGCGAGTTCGGCTATCTTCGCACGCTGGTAAGGAAACGTACCAAAGAACTTCACGCCAAGCTATGGCTAGACCACGGCGAGTGCAGGCAGGCCAAGGAGGCGCTACCCGCCATCGACGCCCGCCTCACCAAACAAGCGCTCCGGCTGACTAAGCTGCAGCTACGCACAGTGACGGCTGCCATCACTGGACACGGTACTTTTAATAAGCACCTCTTTGTTATAGGTGTCACAGATAGTCCTCTGTGTCGAGCCTGCATGGAGGAAGAAGAAACAGCCGCCCACGTGCTTCTGCACTGTCCGGGCTAGTGGTGTGCAATTCCGCTATAAATAATTATCATGTTATAGACTATTGAATATATTTTTATAACATGTTATTTTATACGTTATCATTATAACGAGTTGAAACAAAACGCGGCAGCAATATTAACGCGGAGATGTTGTCGTTTTATTCGACAACACGTTAAACGGGCGCAATGATGCGCTGTGAATGTTATCACGTAGTGGACGGAATACGAAAGAATATAATAATATCGTTATTATTAATATTAAAAACGAATATAATATTAATATTAAAAACGAATATAATAATAACGAATATAGAAAAAATCAATATAAATTATCAATGAACCTTCCTTCATACTGCACAGTTTTAGGATTAATAAAATGTTAATATTAAGTAAAGTTGGATCAGTATAAAAAAATTTTTTTTTTTTGGTGTTATGTGATTCTCACTTAAATATCACGGGTGTGGCAGAGGGGGGTCAAAATTTTGGTCCTTTTTTGCCTAGGACGCTCCGTTTTCGAGATATTTCAATTTCATTTTTTTTTAACAGAACCTTTTAGCGCCCATAACTCGGGAACGGTGCATCGTAGGACCGCCGCGCGCCACCGCTTGCTACGTTGTTATACTTATTATATTACCCCGTTCTGGCCCCGCTGTTATTCGTTGGGCGTGTTGTTGAGTTAGACATTATAATGATAACACGTAGGCAGCGTCGGTATAACATACGTTATTCGTTATGAATCAATAACATGTTATGTTTTGGTGTTATTCGTTATATTAACCACCACTAGTCCGGGCGTTGCCCGGTATAGGACCTTACAGTCTGATAGTACCAGGCTCACATATTATTTCCTTTCGAGTTAGAAGCTAGTATACCATATAGCCATATAAAACACTGCACTCACCTTAACCGACACAGTCTCATTTTCCATAAGCTCATAAGACTTATCACTAGCAATAAACTGTCCATCCAGTACATTGTACCAACTCTGCGGCCCCGGGAACTCTGCCCGCGTCACGACGGCGCCCTGCTCCAGGATAGGAGACACCATGACGTAGGGACCCACCATGAACTGCGTGTCTATCTCGTGGAGGTTGTTCTGTTCTGGGGCTCTGGGAAAGGAAATGTTATTGTACATTCTACATTATCAGCTTGTGTGCTCATGGGTACTACTTATCCCGTAATTTTTGTGCTTTAAATTGCTCCTGGGAACTACTTGTCCCGTAATTTTTAAATTCCATCCTAAAATCCTTTTCCATTTATCTCAGATGCGCAAAGAAAGACAGGTGTAGATATTACATAGTAAGTGTCTTAATATTCAACTTTTATACATTTGTTTTAACCATAATAAGATAGATAGATAGAATACTCTTTATTATGTACACCAAATTATAAAAAAAACAATAGTAAAACATTTTACAAGGGGTGACACAATGGGCGGTCTTATCGCTAATAAGGTTCATCAACCTGTTATACACTAAACAAGACTAGAACCACCATACCATCATTCTCTTGCCTTTACCCCAATTCATTTGGGTCCGGCGCAGCATATCTAAGGTCACCCCAAGTTAGGTTCGAAGAGTATGGCGGGGTCTTAGTTCACTCTAAACCTCGCTATCCGCTTCGAACCTAACCTGTCTGAGTCTGTATGACTCAAGTCCATAACTAGAACCACGAACCACCTAGTAGTAAAGAACTGATTCCTTACTTAGGAAAACTGGGACCAAAAGCACCCCCCCCCAAGGGTAGAAAACGGATATTTAGGTTCCAGCGTAGCTAGACCCACCACTTTAGGCCTTGCCGGCTAGAGAGAGTACTGAAGAACAAGCGATACGATCGCCCGACGCAATATGGCAGTGTGTGTACTGTAGGGGAGGGGGCATAGATAGCATTATGAGTTTAGTGTTGTCACATGCGAAAATCCAAGGCGTAGGCGTATGTAGAGTGGAGCACGGTTCTCACAATAGAAGCAAAGCGCTTTGCTCGGGTCCATGGAACTTCAACCATGCAACGCTGAGTCTTCGCCGTAACTCTGTTCGTCCGATAAATGGTGTGCAGCTGAAGAGTACTACGGCGACTGGCCTGGAGGGTTCTACCACCTCTGAGCCCATGGATACCGGCTCTAGACACACTAAACATGAAGATAACTTACTCAAAGAACAGCGGCCTGACGACAGTCTCCCCATACACATGCGCCCTCCAGAACAGCGTGTAGTAGTACGGCAGCAGCGTGTAGCGCAGACGTAGTGCTGCGCGACTGGCTAATACCACCTCTGGGCCCATGGATACTGGGTCTTGGGGCTGGAAGACAATCAAATTACAATGGTCGGTTGGAAGTATGAAAACAAAGATGATTAGAAGTTAAGAAATGCGTTGCGTGCGAGCGGGCTTGAGGCGTGCTACAGCGGCGGCTCGCTCTCGCGTCCGGCCCTGGTGCAGGCCATGGTCCGGGGCGAGGAGGAATGGGACGCCGTCGCCTCCGCAGTGCGAAGCAGTGATGCTAGCGAAGGAGGTGGCGGAACGAGAGAGGGAGAGAACCTCTCAACGTCCCAGCCGCTGCGGAAGGCGCTCCGGGCGTCGGAGGCCACGTGATGGCTTCCGGCCACCTACTACGCGGGCCTGTGGACGGTGAGTAACGGGCTAGCTCGCCGTCCGGCCGTCGTCATGACGGCAACAGACCGTGTCGGCGGCGCGTACGTGTTCCACGCGCGCCTCAAAGAGATGTCAGCAAGGAGGGGCCCGCAAGGGCCGACGCCCGTCGGAATGTCGAAAGAGATACCGCGGCCTCGGCACAAGGGCGAGGAAGGAACATGGGTGGTTTTTAGTCAGTAGAAGTCTGACACTCCCTTCCGCTCTGCCCAAGAGCGGGAGGAGTGATGATTTCCCATTCACGAACAAAACAAGGCGTCCACTATCTGCATTCGTGTTCCGTTTCTGTGAATATCTTGTGATAGGTATTACTATTCAACTTCACAGTAGGTCATCCTAACTAATATTATAAATGCGAAAGTAACTCTGTCTGTCTGTCTTTGCTTCACGCCTAAACTACTGAACCGATTTGTGTGAAATTTGGTACAGACATAGTTTGGAACTTGAGAAAGGACATAGGATAGTTTTTTTTTTTTTCGCGAGATAAACCAAAAATCTGCCGGAAGTCACTATTCAAAAAGTCAAGAAGTCACTAAAAGCTAGTATGTATACCTATAATGGATAACTATTGCGCGTGCTTGTGACGAGTGCATCTGATAACTTTTCAGGTTCACGACGCAACTAAATTTTCACTATTCGTAGTCTGACGTCTTAAACCTTAGTGTTCGTCGGGTCTCCAAGTTAAGGGCACCGCCTTTCAACAACAGCGTAGCCAATAATGTTCCGACCCCTTTTTTTTGGTGGGTGGTAAATCATCAAATGACCCCCCCCCCCCCCCCGCTCTTGGGCTGAGCGAAGGGGAGTGTCAGACTTCTACTGACTAAAAACCGAACCCATGTTCCTTCTTTGCCCTTGCGCCGAGGCCACGTCACGTCATCTAGTACAAAAATCCGTGGCCCCGACGGGCTCCGTGGCCCCGACGGGCTCCGTGGCCCCGACGGGCTCCGTGGCCCCGACGGGCTCCGTGGCCCCGACGGGCTCCGTGGCCCCGACGGGCTCCGTGGCCCCGACGGGCTCCGTGGCCCTGACGGGCTCCGTGGCCCTGACGGGCTCCGTGGCCCCGAAGGGCAAATCGAGACCCCTGGGACACACTCCATGCAAGGAAATTGGCTTTAATCCACCACGCAAGCCCCCTGCTAGTTGGTCGATGTCATAATCGATTTTTTTGTTCCAACACATAACGGTTTCCTTCACCGTTTTGAGAGAAGTAATGATATTTTATTTTATTCTCTTCGGGAAACTTACAGTTAATACAAACAGTATTCTTAACAAATAGGAATTTGAAGGCCATTTAAAAGTCTCCACAAATAAATACATGAAACCAAAAAGACAACAAAAATAAAGTACCTAATTACTAAATAGCTACAACATAAATTAGGAAACCAAGTAGGATTGATAAAACTAGCAAACTAAAAAAAAACGACTATAAATTAAGAGCTTAAGGTACCTCAAACGCGAGTTTTATAATGCGTAAAAGTATATGATTCACTGCAGTAATCAACATCAGAAAAATATATGATATTCTTCAGGATATATGCTAGTGACATAGTGTTGTGAAAACATAATACAACTAACTGTCCTCGATAGAAAAAAATCGCGAAGATACCTCTAAAAATTTCTTTTATCGAGTAAAAACCATACTAAAATACATGTCATCGTTTTGATTTTTTTGCAAAATAATTCTACAAGCAACATACTAAAGTCATAGTGTTTTACTTTTTTAGTCCAATCAATAGTTTTTTTGTAAATCGCAAAATACCACTAATTTCGCACTATTCGGCCGCAGCGAAAGACGTAACAACCGCTTTGTAGTGCAAGCTGATTAGAACTTTATTCTAACAGTATTTCAAGCGAAGTTTGAACCACCACAAATAGGGTTGCTAATCTGAGGTAGCATACGCTCTTAATATGAGTATCATAATCAGCTTACCCTAGAAGTATCATCGTTATGGTTCCTAGCGAAGGGATAGAAAGCGCCGAGCTGCATCCACCGCTTGCACAGTTCCACCGTAGTGTCGGAGCGGAAGCCGCAGATGTCTGCGCCCATCGTTGGTATGCCGAATATACTGAAGCTTAGTAGTTCTGGAAATAATATGGTTTGAACTTCATTTAGCAGTTTAAAGTTTAGCATTGCAGTAGATGAAAGTATCTGTTATACTTTTTTAAAGCTGAAGAGTTTGTTTGGTTGAACGCGCTAATCTCAGGAACTACTGCTTCGAATTGAAAAACTCTTTTAATTTTGGTTAGCCCATTTATCGAGGAAGGCTTTAAATAAATAAATAAATAAATAAAATTCATTTATTGCAGGCAATGAACCCATAATTTCACACAATCACAATACAATAATAAAATAATAATTAAACTTGGAAATCATAATTTAAATTAAGAGCATAAAAATTAGATTAAATCAAATTGCATCAAGTTATAATATCACATCACAAAAATAAAAACCATTACAATAAAAAATACATTCATTTCATTTCAATTACATTAGGTATTCAATTCGTAATAGATTATTTATGGAAACTCCGTTCCAAAACAATACAACTGTTATTACTAACTACAGATCACAAATACTAAATTTACAGCAGTCATACACAGCCCTGACAATCTCATTATCTGTACTCCTTATACGGACCATAAATGAGGCAGCCCTTTTCCTCATTACCGCATAGAAATCGTCAACCCTATTCTCGGCGAACATGCCAGACGCACTACACCGCCACGGCAGGTTTTAGGCTATATAATATCAGGCTAGGACCAATAGGAGTGGAGAATTAATGAAAAGTGTTGATAAAACGGGGAAAATGCTACTGACTTTTGAGAGCATTCATTGCGTAAAATGTTAAGAGTGTTATCGGTAAAAAGTGTCGATTTTCATAAAATCGGGGTTTTTTAAAGTTAAATTACTGGAAGTTGGCACGAAATTATTAAAAACTAATTTTAGTACCGCATTAAGCATATCTTTACATTGTATTTGTAAAGAATAAAAATTGAAAAACGTTATTAAATATCAAAATGAAAGCTTATTTTGAACTCATATTTCTGAGATTATACGGGAAGACTGAATTTCGGAATGAAATTATGAATCAACAATGAGTCGTAGAAGCCTGGAAAAAATACGTGGAAAAAGGAAAGATACCGTAATTGTTATTGTATAAAATAAAAAAGTAATTTTAATTCACTAAGTACCTAAAAAAAAAATATTTTCTTAACCTAAATTTTACAAAATAAAACATCATTTTTATTTAATATTAAGGCTGAAGTAACTTTTAAAAAATACACTGTTTGTAAGTGGAGTTCATGCAAAAAAAAAATCAGTAAAAAAAAAATTACATAAAGTTATTTTATCGACAATATAAAATTTCAAAGTTACTAATAAATTACGCAGCGCCGAGCTGTGTCGGCCAGTCGCGTACAAATACAATGTAAAGATATGCTTAATGCGGTACTAAAATTGGTTTTTAATGGTTTCGTGCCAGTTTCTAGTAATTTAACTTTAAAAAACCCCGATTTTATGAAAATTGTCATTTTTTACCGATAACACTCTTAAAGTTACGTAACAATCATGTATAATAACGGAATACGGTATTTTACCCAAAAAATCTAATTAGTCCGTCAGATAGATTTCGAAAAAATTATGTATAATATTTTTTTTTACGTAAACAAAAGATGGAGACGAGACAGTACTTCGAAAAGTCGTGTCAAGTCGTGTGTCACAGATTAGTACTTTTTTACCCAGAAAGTGACGTCACAAAAGCCCCCACTCATCATCTTTGACACGTTTTACTTTCATCAATTTTTATTAATTTGATAAGCCAAAAAACACGGACACGGACAAACAGACGGACTAATTAGATTTATTTGGTGGAATACCTTATTGTTCGTTATTGTATGTTTGTTATTGTTCCTAAAAAAGTTACAGTGGGACAGGGGTGAATTGATTCGTTATATTTCTACAGTCATTGTAATAGGTGAGTTTATTACTATGAAACATAAAGAGATTTTTCTTTCGTAAAACTAATATACTGCGTTTTATTGCTCTTTGGCAAACCTTATTCAAAACTTATTCTCTTCAAAGAAGTAACAAATTTTAACAAAAACATTGGACTAGGATCGAAAAAACAGGAAGTCATGGTGAGGGGCTTTTGTCCAGCAGTGGGACGATGTAGGCTAACAGTATCACACTAATATTATAAAGGCGAAAGTTTGTGAGTGTGTATGTTTGTTACTTCTTCACGTCTAAACGGCTGGAGCGATTTTAGTAAAATTTGGTATGGAGTTAGCTAACACCTTGGATTAACACAAAGGATAGTTTTTATCCCGATTTTATTTTCCCGTGGGATAATTTCCGAGTTGTAGCGGGCGGAGCCGCTGGCAACAGCTAGTCTATATAAATAAAAAGAGAAGTCCTGACTGACTGACTGACTCATCAACGCCCAGCCCAAACCCTTGGACCTAGAAAACTGAAATTTTGCACAGAGGTTCCCTTTATAATGTAGACATGGCATAAGGAAGCATTTTTCGAAATTCAACCCCTAAGAGAGTTAAATAGGGGATGAAAGTTTGTATGAAAAATCGTTATCTTTGATATTTTCCGACATCCACGCGGGCAAAAGCTAGTCGTTAAATAAAACATACCAGGTACAGTTGCCTTCATGGCAGGCCAATCACTAGTGATATCTCCGCTCCAGTGTCCCGCGTACTTGCCGTGCCCAGTGAACGTCGAGCGCGATATTATGAACGGTCGCTTGCCACGGATCTCTGCTAGAGAACTGTAAAAGAGAAGTGTCACTATATTCTTTTATCTTTATAATATTGTGCTTCAGAAGAAATGCCTAAAAAGGTGTCCGAGTTTTATGCTGACCTTTTCAGTTTTAAATTACCTTTTCACTTCTCATGCTCTGAAAGTGCTTATTTGTGCAGGATATAGGCTGCACAAAATCGAATTTTGTGCACAAGGGCATTAACGTATCTACTCATAAATGTATCTTTATTAAGGCAAAGAAAATGAGACATACAGCCAAACACAATAAGAAGTTCATAGATAGAATTTGTTATTTTAAAATATTTACTTTAATTTATTTGCCTTAAGTGTTGTTTAAGACTTAAAAGATATTAAAATTTAAATTCAAGTACGGTAAGTTATTTAATTAATTAATGAAAATTATAGTTACAAAATTAATTTAATAGTAGGCTGTATAGGTCTGCAAGCCTAATATCAATTTCGTAAGATTAAAAAAAAAAACAATTTCCTTCAGTATTCAAAACTGTACAAATTTTACTTCGAATTTTAACTAAAGAAATATGTTAACTACTGTTTTATTTCCTCGCATTCGAAGTGAAAAGCAGAGTTTATAACTCGTCCACAAAACCATTTTTATCCACCATAAAAATGGTTCGTTTTGTGCACTTGTTGTAAAATCTACTACTTCTTTCGAGCCGTCCAATAGGCTAGTTGACTGACAAAAAAAAATATGATTTTGTTTAGTCCTCCAGTTAGATTATCGAAAAATATTGGATACGTATTTTTTGTTATATCAAATTAATAAAAAATTATGAAAATAAAGCTTGTCATAGATCATGGAGTGAGGGCTTTTGACGGCATAGTCTGGTAAAAATGGACCAAACTGTGACGCCGCACGACTTTTCGAAGCACTGTATCGTCTTCATTTTTTGTATACGTGAAAAAAGCAAAAACACGTGTTCAATATTTTTTGGAAATCTATCTGACGGACTAATTAGGTTTTTTTTTGTCAACTACCCTTAGAATAGCGCAGCACCTACCTCACTGTATATAAGTAGATAGTCAATACTCACAAGTAAGTAGCGGCGGACTCAGCGAGCGAGTACAAGTTGTGTACGTCGTAGTGTGCGCCCGCGTAGTGCTTGGCGTCCATACATATCGTGTATGAGTGGAGGTGTTCGTCCGTTGTATGGGGCTTGTATGTATATAAGTAGATAGTCAATACTCACAAGTAAGTAGCGGCGGACTCAGCGAGCGAGTACAAGTTGTGTACGTCGTAGTGTGCGCCCGCGTAGTGCTTGGCGTCCATACATATCGTGTATGAGTGGAGGTGTTCGTCCGTTGTATGGGGCTTGTATGTATATAAGTAGATAGTCAATACTCACAAGTAAGTAGCGGCGGACTCAGCGAGCGAGTACAAGTTGTGTACGTCGTAGTGTGCGCCCGCGTAGTGCTTGGCGTCCATACATATCGTGTATGAGTGGAGGTGTTCGTCCGTTGTATGGGGCTTGTATGTATATAAGTAGATAGTCAATACTCACAAGTAAGTAGCGGCGGACTCAGCGAGCGAGTACAAGTTGTGTACGTCGTAGTGTGCGCCCGCGTAGTGCTTGGCGTCCATACATATCGTGTATGAGTGGAGGTGTTCGTCCGTTGTATGGGGCTTGTATGTATATAAGTAGATAGTCAATACTCACAAGTAAGTAGCGGCGGACTCAGCGAGCGAGTACAAGTTGTGTACGTCGTAGTGTGCGCCCGCGTAGTGCTTGGCGTCCATACATATCGTGTATGAGTGGAGGTGTTCGTCCGTTGTATGGGGCTTGTATGTATATAAGTAGATAGTCAATACTCACAAGTAAGTAGCGGCGGACTCAGCGAGCGAGTACAAGTTGTGTACGTCGTAGTGTGCGCCCGCGTAGTGCTTGGCGTCCATACATATCGTGTATGAGTGGAGGTGTTCGTCCGTTGTATGGGGCTTGTATGTATATAAGTAGATAGTCAATACTCACAAGTAAGTAGCGGCGGACTCAGCGAGCGAGTACAAGTTGTGTACGTCGTAGTGTGCGCCCGCGTAGTGCTTGGCGTCCATACATATCGTGTATGAGTGGAGGTGTTCGTCCGTTGTATGGGGCTTGTATGTATATAAGTAGATAGTCAATACTCACAAGTAAGTAGCGGCGGACTCAGCGAGCGAGTACAAGTTGTGTACGTCGTAGTGTGCGCCCGCGTAGTGCTTGGCGTCCATACATATCGTGTATGAGTGGAGGTGTTCGTCCGTTGTATGGGGCTTGTATGTATATAAGTAGATAGTCAATACTCACAAGTAAGTAGCGGCGGACTCAGCGAGCGAGTACAAGTTGTGTACGTCGTAGTGTGCGCCCGCGTAGTGCTTGGCGTCCATACATATCGTGTATGAGTGGAGGTGTTCGTCCGTTGTATGGGGCTTGTATGTATATAAGTAGATACTCAATACTCACAAGTAAGTAGCGGCGGACTCAGCGAGCGAGTACAAGTTGTGTACGTCGTAGTGTGCGCCCGCGTAGTGCTTGGCGTCCATACATATCGTGTATGAGTGGAGGTGTTCGTCCGTTGTATGGGGCTTGTATGTATATAAGTAGATAGTCAATACTCACAAGTAAGTAGCGGCGGACTCAGCGAGCGAGTACAAGTTGTGTACGTCGTAGTGTGCGCCCGCGTAGTGCTTGGCGTCCATACATATCGTGTATGAGTGGAGGTGTTCGTCCGTTGTATGGGGCTTGTATGTATATAAGTAGATAGTCAATACTCACAAGTAAGTAGCGGCGGACTCAGCGAGCGAGTACAAGTTGTGTACGTCGTAGTGTGCGCCCGCGTAGTGCTTGGCGTCCATACATATCGTGTATGAGTGGAGGTGTTCGTCCGTTGTATGGGGCTTGTATGTATATAAGTAGATACTCAATACTCACAAGTAGCGGCGGACTCAGCGAGCGAGTACAAGTTGTGTACGTCGTAGTGTGCGCCCGCGTAGTGCTTGGCGTCCATACATATCGTGTATGAGTGGAGGTGTTCGTCCGTTGTATGGGGCTTGTATGTATATAAGTAGATACTCAATACTCACAAGTAGCGGCGGACTCAGCGAGCGAGTACAAGTTGTGTACGTCGTAGTGTGCGCCCGCGTAGTGCTTGGCGTCCATACATATCGTGTATGAGTGGAGGTGTTCGTCCGTTGTATGGGGCTTGTATGTATATAAGTAGATAGTCAATACTCACAAGTAAGTAGCGGCGGACTCAGCGAGCGAGTACAAGTTGTGTACGTCGTAGTGTGCGCCCGCGTAGTGCTTGGCGTCCATACATATCGTGTATGAGTGGAGGTGTTCGTCCGTTGTATGGGGCTTGTATGTATATAAGTAGATAGTCAATACTCACAAGTAAGTAGCGGCGGACTCAGCGAGCGAGTACAAGTTGTGTACGTCGTAGTGTGCGCCCGCGTAGTGCTTGGCGTCCATACATATCGTGTATGAGTGGAGGTGTTCGTCCGTTGTATGGGGCTTGTATGTATATAAGTAGATACTCAATACTCACAAGTAAGTAGCGGCGGACTCAGCGAGCGAGTACAAGTTGTGTACGTCGTAGTGTGCGCCCGCGTAGTGCTTGGCGTCCATACATATCGTGTATGAGTGGAGGTGTTCGTCCGTTGTATGGGGCTTGTATGTATATAAGTAGATAGTCAATACTCACAAGTAAGTAGCGGCGGACTCAGCGAGCGAGTACAAGTTGTGTACGTCGTAGTGTGCGCCCGCGTAGTGCTTGGCGTCCATACATATCGTGTATGAGTGGAGGTGTTCGTCCGTTGTATGGGGCTTGTATGTATATAAGTAGATAGTCAATACTCACAAGTAAGTAGCGGCGGACTCAGCGAGCGAGTACAAGTTGTGTACGTCGTAGTGTGCGCCCGCGTAGTGCTTGGCGTCCATACATATCGTGTATGAGTGGAGGTGTTCGTCCGTTGTATGGGGCTTGTATGTATATAAGTAGATAGTCAATACTCACAAGTAAGTAGCGGCGGACTCAGCGAGCGAGTACAAGTTGTGTACGTCGTAGTGTGCGCCCGCGTAGTGCTTGGCGTCCATACATATCGTGTATGAGTGGAGGTGTTCGTCCGTTGTATGGGGCTTGTATGTATATAAGTAGATAGTCAATACTCACAAGTAAGTAGCGGCGGACTCAGCGAGCGAGTACAAGTTGTGTACGTCGTAGTGTGCGCCCGCGTAGTGCTTGGCGTCCATACATATCGTGTATGAGTGGAGGTGTTCGTCCGTTGTATGGGGCTTGTATGTATATAAGTAGATACTCAATACTCACAAGTAGCGGCGGACTCAGCGAGCGAGTACAAGTTGTGTACGTCGTAGTGTGCGCCCGCGTAGTGCTTGGCGTCCATACATATCGTGTATGAGTGGAGGTGTTCGTCCGTTGTATGGGGCTTGTATGTATATAAGTAGATACTCAATACTCACAAGTAGCGGCGGACTCAGCGAGCGAGTACAAGTTGTGTACGTCGTAGTGTGCGCCCGCGTAGTGCTTGGCGTCCATACATATCGTGTATGAGTGGAGGTGTTCGTCCGTTGTATGGGGCTTGTATGTATATAAGTAGATAGTCAATACTCACAAGTAAGTAGCGGCGGACTCAGCGAGCGAGTACAAGTTGTGTACGTCGTAGTGTGCGCCCGCGTAGTGCTTGGCGTCCATACATATCGTGTATGAGTGGAGGTGTTCGTCCGTTGTATGGGGCTTGTATGTATATAAGTAGATAGTCAATACTCACAAGTAAGTAGCGGCGGACTCAGCGAGCGAGTACAAGTTGTGTACGTCGTAGTGTGCGCCCGCGTAGTGCTTGGCGTCCATACATATCGTGTATGAGTGGAGGTGTTCGTCCGTTGTATGGGGCTTGTATGTATATAAGTAGATACTCAATACTCACAAGTAAGTAGCGGCGGACTCAGCGAGCGAGTACAAGTTGTGTACGTCGTAGTGTGCGCCCGCGTAGTGCTTGGCGTCCATACATATCGTGTATGAGTGGAGGTGTTCGTCCGTTGTATGGGGCTTGTATGTATATAAGTAGATAGTCAATACTCACAAGTAAGTAGCGGCGGACTCAGCGAGCGAGTACAAGTTGTGTACGTCGTAGTGTGCGCCCGCGTAGTGCTTGGCGTCCATACATATCGTGTATGAGTGGAGGTGTTCGTCCGTTGTATGGGGCTTGTATGTATATAAGTAGATAGTCAATACTCACAAGTAAGTAGCGGCGGACTCAGCGAGCGAGTACAAGTTGTGTACGTCGTAGTGTGCGCCCGCGTAGTGCTTGGCGTCCATACATATCGTGTATGAGTGGAGGTGTTCGTCCGTTGTATGGGGCTTGTATGTATATAAGTAGATAGTCAATACTCACAAGTAAGTAGCGGCGGACTCAGCGAGCGAGTACAAGTTGTGTACGTCGTAGTGTGCGCCCGCGTAGTGCTTGGCGTCCATACATATCGTGTATGAGTGGAGGTGTTCGTCCGTTGTATGGGGCTTGTATGTATATAAGTAGATAGTCAATACTCACAAGTAAGTAGCGGCGGACTCAGCGAGCGAGTACAAGTTGTGTACGTCGTAGTGTGCGCCCGCGTAGTGCTTGGCGTCCATACATATCGTGTATGAGTGGAGGTGTTCGTCCGTTGTATGGGGCTTGTATGTATTAAAAGTCAAAACTTATTGTGTATACATTTATTTATCACCAAAATAATTACTACATGTGTAACACCTCGATATTAAATTGGCACACGCAATTCTAATGACGTCCCGCGGGCGACTGCGCACCAGGAACTACCCCTGCGCGCGGGCGGTTTGTATCAAAGGATGGCGCGGACCAATCACGGCGCGCCGGCGCATCGTACGACTGGATGTGCGATCTCTTTCAGTCGGCCGTCCTGATGCTGCTGGGCGTCCCGAACAGCTCCTTCTCCTCGATGAGTACCGACGACCATGGGACCTCTTAAGGTTCATTATTTTAAAGCCACCTCTTAAGGTAGAATAACATTAACTTCTTAAAGTCAAATTATACCGCCTCTTAAGGCTCACCTCCATCTTAACAGAAAGTGTGCAATTGTCAAATAGCTGCAGGGGCCGCCTATTAAGGCCTACCAATCGGTAACGTAACGCGGTCCACTCATAACCAATTGAGTCTACACGCTTTCATTCATATAAATGAATCAGTATTCAAGACCTCTGAAAGCCAATAACGGTCCGCCTCTTAAGGCCTACAAACGGTCCACCCATCACCTGAGTCTACGTTCAATAGGTCAAGCATTGACTTGACTCTCCCGACTTCTTAGTCTCATGGTCCACCTCTTAAGGCCTTCAACTGCTCTGACGGTCCACCCATCTCACTTGGATCTACGTTCAGCAGTTCGGTTCACCTTCTCAGTATGTAAGGTACCCCCGACGGTCATGGTCCGCTTCACAAGCCTTCATGAGTCACCCTCTTAAAGGTGGCATGCATGCGATAAAGGATTCAATATACGAGCATCTCATGCTCACACCATTGTGTTAAACACTAGTAGGTACTTTCTCAAAAGTACGGAGATCTCCATTACTCATCTGTTAAATAAGACAATAATGTAGGCCATAAAACAAATGTATTTTAGAACTGCAGTATTAACACAAATATACCATGGTATTCATATAACTAGTCAAAATTTAATAATATTAGAACAATCAGTCTCAACTCTCAACTCTCATAGTTTCTTAATACAATGAGATCAAATGAAATACAATTTCTTAATAAGATTTCAATTTGTTAATTCGAATGAACTTAAACTTATTTATTCAGTTCTTAATCTGAATAAGTTTCATTTTAATAATAATAACTAAAATAACACAAAAGTGCAGTAATAATTCAGTTCTTAATCTGAATCAGTGTCAGTCATACAACGGAACAGTTTCAATTTATCCCGGGCCAACACGTTCTCATACGGACGACTAGATTTATTGCTAGCCTTAACAACATATCTGTCATGCGGGAGCACTTTAGTCACAACAAATGGACCATCATACCGTGGTACTAACTTGCCACTCCTTAGGCCCTTTCTGAATACCTTTCGTTGCACTAGAACCAACTGACCAACCTTAAAAGGTGCCTCAGTACGTCTCTTGCGATCAAATTTCAGTTTCGACTGCTGGGCAGCAGTTTGCAATCTAGTGGTAGCAGTTTCTCGTAAGTTGTCAACACAGTCTGATCTAACAGGTGTAACTAAGTCACCGACTAAACGAGGCCGGAAGCCGTACAACAGCTCTAATGGCGACTTCCCCGTCGTATTATTAATATTCGAGTTCAACCCTAATTGAACTTTGGGTAAGTACATCTCCCAATTATTTTGATCATCACCGACATAAGTCACGAGTGCATCAAGTATTGTGCGATTATACCTCTCGATTTGGCCGTTAGCCCTAGGGCTTGCCACAGCGTTCATTACATGTTTTATTTGACGCTCAGTACAATACTTCTTGAACTCGTGACAATCAAATGCTTTTCCACGGTCACTAATAATTCTGTTTGGCAAACCAAACGTTTTTATAAACAGATCTAGAGTCTTAAGGACATTAGCACAACTAGTATCTCGCACCGCCTCGATCCATATAAACTTAGTGAAAGAATCAATGATGGCAAAAATATACATCTTCCCAGAGGGACTCTTGCAAAAGGGTCCGAGGTGGTCGACATGCACGGTATGAAAAGGCACTGGTACCTTTTCTATTGGATGCAATAAACCGACAAGTCGACCTGTAGGCTTCTTAGCGTATTGACACGAAATGCAGCTTCGTACATATTTTTGAATAAAGCGACGCATGTTACCAAACCAATACTTACTCTTAATTGCATCGTAAGTTTTATTAAAGTTAACATGAGCATTATTGTCATGGAAGGTTTGCACAAGAGACCAACGGCATTGTTTTGGAACTACAACCTTGAGATTATTATTGTTAATCTTTCTAAACAAAACTCCCTTTT
The DNA here is from genome assembly GCA_949316265.1 of Diarsia mendica. Taxonomy (NCBI): domain Eukaryota; kingdom Metazoa; phylum Arthropoda; class Insecta; order Lepidoptera; family Noctuidae; genus Diarsia; species Diarsia mendica. The sequence continues at coordinate 20,284,854 of OX438904.1, read as the reverse complement.
CAACTACGTAGTCCACGGCCAAACCTTTGGAGTTACCGTTTGCTAATTCGTCAGCTAATTGACTAATAATCGCGCGTATAGAGTCGTCATCGTGTTGCAAACTTTCAATAAGATCCGTTTCTACGCAACGTAATACACTTCCAACGGGATTACGACTTAACGCGTCTACGTGACACATCGACTTCCCGGCGCGATATTCAACATCAAAATTAAAACCTTGCACCTCCAACCACCACCTCGCGATGCGTGGATTTAAATCTCGCTTCGACCAAGTCCAGCGTAAGGCGTTACAGTCTGTGACTATAACGAACTTAACACCACTTACATAAACCTTAAACTTCTGCAAACTCATTACTACCGCCATGGTCTCGAGCTCGAAACTATGGTATTTTTGTTCGGCGGGTGTAGTCTGCCGACTAGCGTAAGCTACGGGTTTCCACGCGCCGTCCGGCTGCTTTTGGAGAAGAATACCACCCAGACCAACCTTAGACGCGTCGGTGTGTATCTGAGTCTCATACTCCGGGTTAAACAAAGCCAATATAGGCCGGCTAACAAGTATAGCTTTTAATGTATCGAACGCCCCCTGCTGTTCATCACCCCAGGCCCAGGTTTGATCTTTTTTAGTTAATAAGGTGATAGGGCGGGCAATTATCGCAAAACCCTTAACATATTTTCTAAAATAGTTAGCCAAGCCCATAAACTGTCTACACTGGTGCACATTAGTTGGTATAGGAAAATTACGTACAGCATTAATTTTATGTTGAGCGGGCTTAACTTCACCATTACTGACTTCATGTCCCAGGTACTCAATCCGTGGTACTAAAAACGAACACTTATCGATTCTAAGCTTCATATTAGCGGCACGTATTCTTTCTAACACGTTTCTTAGACGTCTCAACGCCTCACAATAATCCTCAGAATACACAAGTATATCGTCAAGGTATGCGGTGGCACACTCGAACTTCAACGGGCCTAATATGTCATCGATAGCTCGCTGAAAGACAGCAGGTGCATTCACAAGTCCGAAGCTCATACGTGTGTATTGATAATGCCCATCGGGCGTAACAAAAGCTGTATACTGCTTACTGTCATCTTCGAGTTGTATACAAAAATATGCGGATAACACATCGAGACATGAAAATACACGCTGCTTCGCTAGCCTATCAAGCTGATCTTGTATAAGCGGCATAGGATAACGCTCCTTTTTGGTAATTTTGTTTAACGCCCGGTAGTCGACGCACATACGTTTTTCACCAGTCTTTTTAGGCACCAGAAGGACAGGGCTGGCGTAAGGTGAGTTGGAAGCTTCAATTATTCCCTTCTCTAATAAATCTAATACGATAGTACGAACGTGTTCGCGGTCCGCAATTGACATTCGGTAGGGTCGGTAATAAATTGGTTTATTATCTGTAAGCTCTATTTTCATTTTTACAGCGCATTTACCTATTGTTTGACCGCACTCAGAAAAGCAATCGGCAAACTCATTTAGTAAACATTCAAGCTCTAACTTTACAGAAGGCTCCAAATCCGTCCCGACCTCATACCTACACTCTGCGTCGCGGACTGTTATCGCACGTACCACACACTCCCTGCTAGGTAAATTAATTATCTGCGATCCTAAGTTGATCATTTTAACACAAACCCGGCCGTCCATGACCTGCGCGTTATGTTTAGGTACAATAAATTCAGAACGAGGCTTCAAGTGTTCCGATTCCGGTATCGTAATAGTTCCGTCAAAATCCGGGCAAGCCAAAACTATTTTATTTACACCAGGCGAAAGCTGCAGGTCCTCGGGTACGTGTAACCGAACACGCTCGGCATCCTCAAAAATATCAGGTAAGTGTGATAGGTAATTTGCATTAAACATCTTAAGTGACGTGGGGGTCTTTATAACGTAAACATTAGGGTAATCAGTAAATGGTTGACCAATAATAATGCCTATATCCTGAGCCCTGTCGGGCACTAAGTAAGCCTTAACACCTTCACAGGTAGCCTCATCGGCGGTGATAGTAACTACCGTTTCCGCAAAAGGTGTAACATGCGACCCCCCGAACCCCTTTATTACATTGTTATTCGACACATTCTGCAAATCTAAGCTCAGCTGTTTTGCTAAAGACTCTGTTATCGTAATACAAGAACTCCCGAAATCGATGAATGCCTCAGCACTACACCCGTTAACTGTAACCATCATATAATATTTCGCACTTAAATCGCCTGAATTTTTAATAATATTTACTTTTTGCGTATTATTCGACGTACTTGCATTACGATTTTTCAATTTCAGACATTCGTCCTTAACGTGCCCTAACTTATTGCAATAAGAGCACTTCCTCATTTTACTAAAACAATTATTTTCACTGTGTCCCTTCTTACTGCAAAACGAACATACCGCATCTAAATAGGTACTTTTGTCACGAGTTTTGTGAGTACAACGCGCAGCGACGTGTCCGCGCCGCTTACACACTCGACATTTTATCCGATCTTGCGTATTATTATTAGAAACGGAGTTTACACTTTGTCTTGAACTCACTGAAACTCTTGTATTAGTTTGCAACGACGACAGGTAGTTTAATAACACACTGGGGTCGCGACAACCCGCGGAAATCGCGCCAATTTCAATGAGTTCACTACCAATTGTACCTACAATTGCCTCCGTAATTAAAGACGGTGCGAGTCCGCACGCGTTACCTAACGCTAACTTATCATAATAAAATTGTATATAGTCCATATCAGGCGATCGGATAACATTAACTAAATCTCGTAACATACTTAATTTACTTTTATGGGATGGGAAAGCTGTTAGTAATTTAGACTTAAAATCAACCCACGAGAGATTAATTTCTTGTAATTGATCGTACCAGCGACGAGCGTAGCCTTTGAGTTTCGAGGAACAATTAAAAACTAAAGTTTTCTCATCCCATCCGTACATTCTGGATATTCCCTCGACCTTACGTAGCCAAATCTCCATAGTAATTAGCGAGGTCTTTGGGTCAAAGTCCGGTATCGGGTCACTTCGACCCACATAGCGTAAACTGGTGTTATTAAAAGTATGATCTACATACGCGTCCAGAGATGGAGTTGCAGCAGCGGCCACAGCGGCGCCAGGCAACATCATACCTGCTGAATTCTCGAAACCAACGTTTGGCGCATGCGCGCGCTGCATGACGCTCACGGCGCCTTGCGCAGACGTCACGGCGCCGGCGGTCGAGTGGCTCACTGTAGATGATTTCGGCGTAGGTGGGAACCCTAATGGATTCATATTAGATAGTACGACCTGGCTGGAAGGCGGGAACTCTTCCGACGTACTTGAGTCACGCGGCAACGGGCGGCCCGTGTTCAAGGTCACCAACGGCGCGGCGACGCTCGTTGGCGGCGGCGGCGGCGCTCTGTTTCGCTGGCTCGCGGTCGGTACCGAAGTACCCGCAGGCGCCGATGTCGCTTCGTTTGGGTAGGGCAGCGGTGGTGTTATAATCCCATCGTCGCCGTCGGTATCACTCGTTGGTAACGGTGCTGCTGACGCACTTCCCTCCAACGGCGCCGATGCCGGTGCGACAATGTACTTTTCAAGTAACGACACACGTTTTAACAAGCGACGATTTTCTAATTCGGCCAAAAGCCGACGTCGCAATTTGTCCTCACGTTTTTCTTTCTTCTTTTTATTATGCGAACCCATTTTAAAAACCTACACAACACAGCACTTCACACAACACTTAATTTCGTCCCACTACTGAGATAAAAGTCAAAACTTATTGTGTATACATTTATTTATCACCAAAATAATTACTACATGTGTAACACCTCGATATTAAATTGGCACACGCAATTCTAATGACGTCCCGCGGGCGACTGCGCACCAGGAACTACCCCTGCGCGCGGGCGGTTTGTATCAAAGGATGGCGCGGACCAATCACGGCGCGCCGGCGCATCGTACGACTGGATGTGCGATCTCTTTCAGTATATAAGTAGATAGTCAATACTCACAAGTAAGTAGCGGCGGACTCAGCGAGCGAGTACAAGTTGTGTACGTCGTAGTGTGCGCCCGCGTAGTGCTTGGCGTCCATACATATCGTGTATGAGTGGAGGTGTTCGTCCGTTGTATGGGGCTTGTATGTATATAAGTAGATAGTCAATACTCACAAGTAAGTAGCGGCGGACTCAGCGAGCGAGTACAAGTTGTGTACGTCGTAGTGTGCGCCCGCGTAGTGCTTGGCGTCCATACATATCGTGTATGAGTGGAGGTGTTCGTCCGTTGTATGGGGCTTGTATGTATATAAGTAGATAGTCAATACTCACAAGTAAGTAGCGGCGGACTCAGCGAGCGAGTACAAGTTGTGTACGTCGTAGTGTGCGCCCGCGTAGTGCTTGGCGTCCATACATATCGTGTATGAGTGGAGGTGTTCGTCCGTTGTATGGGGCTTGTATGTATATAAGTAGATAGTCAATACTCACAAGTAAGTAGCGGCGGACTCAGCGAGCGAGTACAAGTTGTGTACGTCGTAGTGTGCGCCCGCGTAGTGCTTGGCGTCCATACATATCGTGTATGAGTGGAGGTGTTCGTCCGTTGTATGGGGCTTGTATGTATATAAGTAGATAGTCAATACTCACAAGTAAGTAGCGGCGGACTCAGCGAGCGAGTACAAGTTGTGTACGTCGTAGTGTGCGCCCGCGTAGTGCTTGGCGTCCATACATATCGTGTATGAGTGGAGGTGTTCGTCCGTTGTATGGGGCTTGTATGTATATAAGTAGATAGTCAATACTCACAAGTAAGTAGCGGCGGACTCAGCGAGCGAGTACAAGTTGTGTACGTCGTAGTGTGCGCCCGCGTAGTGCTTGGCGTCCATACATATCGTGTATGAGTGGAGGTGTTCGTCCGTTGTATGGGGCTTGTATGTATATAAGTAGATAGTCAATACTCACAAGTAAGTAGCGGCGGACTCAGCGAGCGAGTACAAGTTGTGTACGTCGTAGTGTGCGCCCGCGTAGTGCTTGGCGTCCATACATATCGTGTATGAGTGGAGGTGTTCGTCCGTTGTATGGGGCTTGTATGTATATAAGTAGATAGTCAATACTCACAAGTAAGTAGCGGCGGACTCAGCGAGCGAGTACAAGTTGTGTACGTCGTAGTGTGCGCCCGCGTAGTGCTTGGCGTCCATACATATCGTGTATGAGTGGAGGTGTTCGTCCGTTGTATGGGGCTTGTATGTATATAAGTAGATAGTCAATACTCACAAGTAAGTAGCGGCGGACTCAGCGAGCGAGTACAAGTTGTGTACGTCGTAGTGTGCGCCCGCGTAGTGCTTGGCGTCCATACATATCGTGTATGAGTGGAGGTGTTCGTCCGTTGTATGGGGCTTGTATGTATATAAGTAGATAGTCAATACTCACAAGTAAGTAGCGGCGGACTCAGCGAGCGAGTACAAGTTGTGTACGTCGTAGTGTGCGCCCGCGTAGTGCTTGGCGTCCATACATATCGTGTATGAGTGGAGGTGTTCGTCCGTTGTATGGGGCTTGTATGGCAGGTTCTCTGGCCCGCATTTACCTTCGACTGTACCGTCTGTACCGAAGTTTGAAGGCTCGTTCATGTCCTACAAGTTAAAAACATAAAGAAAAATTTATTATAATCGTCGTAACTGATATAAACCTGGCCAAGACATAGTTTTTACCACTATATATCAAAGTGCATGGTTAGATTGGTTAGGCACGGAAAGGTTTTATGATTAGATCAGTGACCCGCCCCGGCTTCGCACGGGTGGAAAAAAGATATTAAAACCTTCCTCTTGAATCACTTACGCCCGAATACTCGAACGTCACTCAATTTTAAGTTGCACTTAAATCTCGTGCTGTCTTTGTTACTTTAACGCAGAGTGACAGAGATAGCACGAGTTTTGAGGGCTACTTATAATTGAGTGACGTTCGAGTATTCGGGCGTCTATCTATTAAAAAAAACCGCATCAAAATCCGTTGCGCAGTTTTAAAGATTTAAGCATACAAAGGGACATAGGGACAGAGAAAGCGACTTTGTTTTATACTATGTAGTGATATATAGTTTATAGCTCGGATTTAAAAATTACAACATCCTAGGTCCATGGAATTTTAGTGACTACCCCGGACTCACTACATAAGGGCACCAGTTTCCTGCTACTCTGGCCTAATAAGAAGGCTAAAAGAAGTGTTGAACTACTCACAATCCAGGCTCCGTCGTAAGGCACTAGTTTATGGAAGTTGCTCATCATCTCAAGCCAGTAGCTGCTCGAGTTTGGATGAGTGAAGTCAGGGAACACGGTGTTGCTTTGCAAGTTCCATACCTAAAACGATTAAAGAATTTGTGAAATTTAGCTTACCATGTCTTGTTCTTTATGGATAATAAGTATGGAACATAGTCTTAGCATACTTCTAACCATTCTTATTTTTGTATCGTATGGTTAAGCCTAGGGGAGCGTTCAAGTATTACGTAACGCATTTTTGGGGTCTTGTTAAAAGTTACGATGCGTTACGTAATATTGTTTTTTAACCCTTCAGAATGGTCGCGTAGATAGATTCTCTCACGCATTTTTTAAAAGATTTTTTTTCTTTAACTTCAAATTTTAGGTCAAAATGGTAACGTTTTACTAGGGGTTACAGAAAAACGTTACGGCGCGTTACACGAGGGGAGTCAAAATCTCCAAAAATAGAATTGCGTAATACTTGAACGCTCTTTTACCTGGTGCTAGAGTTTTTAAGCCACCGATGGGCTTTGGCTTTACAAGCCGTCGACAAATATCATTCTCTCACTCATACACGCTGCTTTGGTTTTGTCGCGATGTTTTCCTTCACCGAAGCACGTGATAATAGGGTAGTTGACAAAAAAAAATCTAATTAGTCCGTCACATAGATTACCGAAAAATATTGGACACGTATGCATTCTTTTTGCACGTAAACCAAAAATGAAGACGATACAGTACTTCGAAAACTCGTGTGACGTCACATCGCACTAGATGTTATACCACGTAGCGCCGTCAAAAGCCCCCACTCATGATCTTTGACGCGTTTTATCTTCATCAATTTTTATTAATTTGATAAAACAACAAACACGTATCCAATATTTTTCGATAATTTAACTGACGGACTAAACGGAATCATATTTTTTTTACCCAGGAAACATCCCTATTATACAAAAGTACGAGTCTCGGGTCCGAACTCGAGGCCTATTACTTGGTAGTCCAACGGTAACAACTTTTAACTATCACTGTGCTAACCATTGTTATTGGTTGAAAATCATTAGCTGCCTTTTCCCAACTATGTTGGGGTCGGCTTCCAGTCTAACCGGATGCAGTCGCTCCATGTAAAATTACTGGTATTCAGCACCAGTATTTTACAAGGAGCGACTGCCTTATCTGACCTCACCAACCCAGTTAATACTTGATAATACTGGTTGTCAAACTTTCAGGACATTTAAAAATAACGTGAGAAAAAGTTCAGGTTTCTAAATCGTATCTGTGAATCAATCTATTTCTAAATATTAGGTTGAGAACCTACATGTCCAACAAATATTTGATTGGTCGAATTCTTGACAAATATGTCCATCTCTATTCCGCGGTCGTAGGGTGGATATTCGCCAGGTTTCTGTGATACTGCTATACCGGGATCTGGAACAATAATACAATATCACACAGGCCTATGCTGTAAGAGCGAGCGAAGCGAGCTTGAAAGTTTAAGCATTCTGGATAAGTTAGATTTCCTTTTTTACCATTAATTTTGGTATAGAATTGGCGGTATGTTATAAAGATGTGCTTGTTACTAAAAAAATATGGGAGCGACATATATTAATATAAGTAGGGCTTGTATGGAAAGGGTTGTTCGTGTCGTGCGTCATAAGCAGAGGTTTTTAGCATATTGTAAGAAAGAGATACCGCGGCCTCGGTACAAGGGCTAAGAAGGAACATGGGTGGTTTTTAGTCAGTAGAAGTCTGACACTCCCTACCCCCTGGCCCCCTGCCCAGAGCGGGAGGAGCCATTTTATGATATAAAAAAAATGGGGTTTTCTACGTCTTTTTTACTTCATAGTCCTTAACCTTTTTAGCGTCACAGTCACGTATAGACGACAAGCCGAACAAGCAAACTAGTGCTCTAAGTCTGTTGACTTAAGGTACTTTTTGGCTTGTCGTCTTACTTGACCGTGGCGGTCAATGGGTTAAAGCAATAGTAGTTATTTGAGCTATGGCACTCACCAATAAGCATCATATAGTGCATCCCCTCATCGTGCAACTCTGTCACAAAGTCTCCCAGTCCCGCGAACTTGTCCGTGTCTAACGTGAAGTCGTTGCGATCCTTCATGTAGTCTATGTCATTCCACTGTACGTCCTGGAACAAATGGGACGATTCTATATAATCATCATCATCATCAATAGCCTATAATTGTTCCCACTGCAGGGACTCAGGCCTCCTCTCTAGGAGAGGGATGGGCTATAATCCACCACGCGGGCACAGTGCGCGTTGGTAGATGTCACATGTCTTCGATTTTTTTGGTTCTAAGACATGCCGTGTCCTCACGATGTTTTCCTTCACCGTTTTGAGAGCAGTGGTGATGAAATAAATTACACAAAGTAATGCGCCTGCCTGGGTTCGAACCCACGACCATCTGTTCGTAAGTCGGGGCCGCCACCACTGGGCCACCACTGCTCTATTTTATGTATGGAACAGGATAATATTGTATTGTGACTTGACTTGGCTATATTTTAAACAGGTGCCTCCTGACATATATATATCCTAAAATTAAACGTGTACAATGATAGCAGTATTCCAGAAAAGATCACCACTAGTATATTACATGGAGCGACTGCCTATCTGACTTCCATAACCAGTGGCGGTACTCCCATAGAAGCAGAAAAGCACAGCTTGCCTTAATAAAACAACGAATTAAAAAAAAAACGGTCAATACAAAAACAAAATTAATATTATAATCATTATCATCAAACTGCATGCCACGCGAAAAACGGAACGTATTGATGCGACGTTGTCAGGTTTACGTACTCAATAAACCATAAAATACATTCGCGCGCAACTCGCACTGCGACGTTGCCAAACTTCTTCTAATATGTCTCCCGACTCCCGACCTCAGCCGATTGATCAAACAGATCGATCGGGCATGATCGGGCTCGGCTAGCCCTTTCTCTGTCACACCATCCGATTTCGAACTGCTTCTCTGACCTCTCTATCCTACGAACATAATTTAGAGTTGTTTGTTTACATACTTTTTGCCGGGTTTACGACAAAATGTATAGGATTTCCAACAATTTCCAAGCATGCTTTGAACGTTTGAGTGTAAAGATTGCGATTGCGAGAGAATGTGAATGAGTGTGTGAATGCAAGTTCGCGACGCGATTGAACTTGTTTGAAGGGAATTTCGATTTAGTTCAAATTAGTCTTGAGCGTTGATGGTTGTTGATGCATTTTTTATTGTGATTAGATTTTTCCGTTTCTTGTTAGAATTTAAATAAGTTTTGTGATTACTTAGTTTTTGATTGAAGTTAGTTAATTAATACGAAAATGAATTCAAAAACGCAAGCAACAGTTCCTTGTGATGGATTAAAGTGTGTGAAAGCGTTATTGGATCTCGTTACTTCACCTAAACCCACTCCTGATTTGAATATTTCTCAGAAAGGTAAAAGAAATATTAGGTATTTTAATCGATCAGCACAATGATGGATCAGCATACAGTGTACAATGCCAATGGGTTGTCGGCTGCTCTCATAAAAACAAATTTTTCTGTTGGCCTTATAAGTATATATTTTTCGAATGAAAAGAATGCTTGGAGTTTATCAGGTTACGATGATATTTATATAACTTCTCTGGTGCCATGAAAATACATCAAAATTCTCATAAACATTTGAATGCTGTTATTTCATTTTGTAGTTTTGGTATGTCATTGCTGATATTATGCATGTATCTGTAAATCTATCTAGTAATATTATGCCTTCAGTGTGTTTTGTTGTTTGTCATCTGTCCATGGTAAAGAAGCGAAGAATGAAGAGTTTTGGCTGTATGTATACATTGTGAGTAATAACTTTTTTTTCAACTAGTAGTTAGAAACTTATTTATTATTTTGTGCGCCATCTAGCGGTGACTGTAATATTTTGCCCAAAGCGACTGTTTACGAGCGAAATACGTATTGACTCGAATATTTCAGTTGTTACATTTATGTCAATAGATGGCTCTTGTACGTGTATATTATTTTAAGTGATACTGACGACTTGATATTATTTCTATTGAACTAAGTAGTTGTAAATTTTCTGACAGGATAAAATACGAAAAGTGTTAGTCATAATTAAATAATAGAAAACAAAACCGGTGTTATTAAAAAGCAGTGTCAGAATTCGGAACAAAAAGTGTTTTTGTTTTTTTTTTGAACTTGTGCTTTACCTCCAAATAATTGCTGGCACGCCACTGTCCATAACCCAATTAAAGTTGATGTTCTAGGGTAACCCGCGAAATTCAAAAGAACAATGTCCAAAACGTCCCCACCCTTGTAGCACTTTACAACCTATGTCAATCGAAGGGTTTTAGTCAACTTATCATTTTATTGTATGGCAGCAAAACTGAAATCCGCATCCGAAAAAAGTTATATCGTTATGAAGAAACCGAAATCAGTCACAATAATTATTATGTTACCGACCACGACACTTTTCTTTTTGTAATTATATTACTGTGGAATGATGTCGTTCGGAGTTTTCAAACCTCGGAACTTAACCTTCTGCAGCGAGGTGTGAGACAGGGAGACGTCATATCTCCGAAGCTGTTCATCGCTGTACTGGAGGATGTTTTCAAGGTTCTGAATCGGGAAGGACTAGGCATAATGTAAATGGTGAGTACATCAGTCACCTTCCGTTTGCTGACTATATAGTGGCTGAGACCATGGAGGACTTCAGAACAATGCTCGATGACCTCAGTAGAGTTTCCGAAAGAGTGGATCTTAAAATGAACATGAACATAACCATGATCATGTTGAATGGCTATGTAACTCCTATCAAGATCGGAACCTGTATACTCGAAGTTGCGGACGATTATGTCTACCGGGACAAACGGTCTAGTTAAGTAGGTTTTAATTCGAGAAAGAGGTCACCACTTCACCAGTCCCATGCATCTCGCATCCAGCGGGTCCCCGCAACCTTCACCAGGTCATCTGTCCACCTTTTTATTTTTGTTGAGTGGTGAAAAATACCTAACGCATACAGCACCGTCCCGGGAGACGGCACGACTTGCAACCACTAAAACACACTGGCGTGAACCTACTGTCACTTTGTTGGATGAGCCACAAGAACTGCTACGCATGACGTTCGCGACCCACGCAGCGATGTCCGGGCTCACCTGAGACATCGCAACCACTCATGCATGAGGGCCGTGCGATGTGACGACGATAGACTCCCCTATCTATCGCCCGCTGGCACCTCCTAGGGTGACATCAGGTCACCATGGCGCCTCCTCCACCGACCTGTCCTCCTTTGACGGATCGCGTCAGTGAGGGAGTCTTCCTCCGCCACCTCCTTCTGTGAGATGACATCCTCACAGAAGGACGCCACTGCCTCCCATGCCTCCCTACTGTCGACCATGGCCTTGGTCACAGCCGGCAAAGAGCGGTCTGCCCCAATTGTTGCTACGAGAGCACGGCGCTGCACCACTCGCTGCAGTCGCACTGGTAACACACGGGAGTCGCCTCCTGTCTAGCCACTTTGTGCAGGTATTTGCCAAAGCAGCCATGCCCTGACAACACCTGCACTAGATGGAAGGTCAACGTCCCGTGTCAGGTCATTTGTCCACCTAGTGGAAGGCCTTCCAACGCAACGTCTTCTGGTTCGGAGTCGCCACTCCCTTACTTTTCGGCCCCATCGGCTATTCGTTCTGCGAGCGATGTGCCGTGCCCTGCTCATTGCCACCACTTGAGTCTGGCAATTCCCGGTCTAAGTCGGTAACCTCGGTAACCTCAGAAGCTCCGAGCATAGCCCTCTCCATTGCCCTCTGACTTTAAGCCTTCTGATGAGACTGATTGTGAGCGATCACATTCAGGTCTCGTATGTAATCAATGACAGCACACACTGATCATAGACTACGTCTTGAGATACTGCGGTAAGTTGGACGAAAAGATCCAACTCAACTTCTGTAACGCTGCCCAGCCGAGTCGGATTCAACGATGAACCTCTTTCTTGAAGTTAGACCTACGTAACTAGACCATTTGTCCAAGGTAGTATAATCGTCCACAACTTCGAGTGTAGAGTATCCGATCTTGATAGGAGTGGGTGTTACATAGGCAGTAAACATGACCTTGGTTTTGTCCATGTTCATTTTAAGATCCACTCTTTCCGAAGCTCTTCTGAGCATCGAGCATTGTACTGAGGTCCTCCATGGTCTCAGCCATAACCACAATATCGTCAGCAAACCGAAGGTGAATGATGTATACTCGCCATTGACATTGATGCCTATTCTCCCTAGTCCAGAACCTTGAAGACATCCTACAGTACAGCGGTGAACAGCTTCGGAGATATGACGTCTCCCTGTCTCACACCTAGCTGCCGATGGGTAGGTTCAGAGATTTGAAAACTCCGAACGATATCATTCCACAGTATGGTTACAAAAAGAAAAGTATCGTGGTCGGTAACATAGTCATTAATGTGACCGATTTCGGTTTCTTCATATCGATATAACTTTTTTCGGATGTGGATTTCAGTTTCGCTGTAATACAATAAAATGATAAGATGACTATGGCCCTTCGATTGACATAGGTTTTAAAGTGCTACAAGGGTGGGGACGGTGTCCATACATTTTTGTGCATTGTTCTTTCTTACGTTTTTAGCAATTTGCAGGCCAGTGCTAGGTTGTATGTTAGTGAAAATATGATTCGCGGCTGTAACTGTCAAGAATGATCATTTCATCAAAAGGTCATTCTTGAGAGTTACATGAACTTGGAGGGTTGTAATGATGATTTTGATGATTATAATTCTGTAACTGCATACGTCTTACAGCCGCGAATCATATTTTCACTAACATACAACCTAGCACTGGCCTGCAAATCACTAAAACGTAAGAAAATTTGAATAGGGTAGTCGACCGACTAAAAAAAATATGATTCTGTTTAGTCCGTCAGTCAGATTATTGAAAAATATTGGATACGTGTTTTTTGTTTTATCAAATTAATAAAAATTGACGAAAATAAAGCTTGTCAAAGACCATGGAGAGGGGGCGTTTGACGTCATAGTTAGGTAAAATTGGACCAAGCTGTGACGTTTCACGACTTTTCGAAGCACTGTATCGTCTTCATTTTTTGTTTACGTGAAAAAAGAAAAAATACGTGTTCAATATTTTTTGGAAATCTATCTGACGGACTAATTAGTTTTTTTTTGTCGACTACCCTATTGCACACTTATTGAACTGACTACTCACACACACTCACTCACTACTCACTTATTGTACTTATTGAATGCACACTCTTTTTTTTTATTCTTTGTTTGTTTGTTCATTTTATTTTTTATTGTTTGTTGTGTGCACTTGTGACATATTGTGCTAAATAAATATGTTTTCTTTCTTTCTTTCAATTTCGCGGGCTACCCTGGAACATCCACCTTAATACTAAGCATTACTAAGCATTTTTTTTGTGCTTCCCTACTTGCTCGTCTCCGTGACAGTACCAACACTATCTTGAGTTTATTCACAGATAGATGGGAGTCTCCAATGCTGCGTCATTGGATGAAACTCCATACTGTTTAATTTAATTTGTGTATTATGTCTACTAACACTAGTTTTTAAGATCATTGTTACTAACATTATGGGCGCTGCCCGAAATAAATGCAATTATTATTATTATTACAATACCCTTCGGCTTACCAAAGGTAACCAGTCTTAATTGGTTGTCATCAAATAAAATAAAAATATGTACTTACAAATGGTATTCCAGCATCTCTATTTGATTTCCACACGCTCTTGGTAACGTTCAAAGAACCGTAATTGAACCTGAAATGGAAGACAATTAAAAACAACATTTATAACAGCACATAAAGGAGACTATTATAACGCTATCTCAAACCCCCTACATGAAATTTTGTTTTGCATGTATTACTAATGAATGGCTTAACCAGTAACTTTACTACTGTTGACTGTGTTTTGGCCGCTAGGGAAAGGAATAGGGTAGTTGACAAAACGTTAGATACATTTCCAAAAAATATTGGACGCGTATTTCTTCTTTTTTCACGTAAACAATAAATGAAGACGAAACAGTGCTTCGAAAAGTCGCGCGACGTCACAGTTTGGTACCTTTTATATCAGAAAGTGTCACCAGCCCCCACTCACAATCTTTGACACGTTTTATTTTCGTCAAATTGTATTAATTTGATAAAACAAAAAACACGTATCCAATATTTTTCGATAATCTAACAGACGGACTGAAACAGAATATATTTTTTTTTGTCAGTCAACTACCCTATTACCTAATTGTTTTAGTAAGTTCAGCATTTTGGCTTGGCAATGAGTGTGTTAAAAATAAAATATCCATTTAGTGTAATTAGTAGCAGGTGCCATTCAGGACAACTATATCTACAAAAATTCACCTACCTGCAAAGATGGAATCCAAGTCCCCAATAGGGAGGCATGAAGGGTCTGCCAACAAGCTCAGTGTACTGCGCGACCACGTCCTTAGGAGACGGACCCAGGAACACGAACAGATTCAGTATACCTCCTACAGTTCTGTACGTAATGCCGGGCGTCGGTTGTAACACTATGTCTGTAACATTTAGAGCAAACTTTGTTTAGAGGTTTTTATGAAATCGGTTGGTAGGTATCAAGGTACTACAATCTTTTTTTTTATTGGGACAAGCCCGCCACACTATTCCCAAACCACTGTAACTCCTGTTAGCCAGAATCATCAGTGGCGACCACAAGAAAAGCGCCGAGACAATGAAGCTCGACGAAGTCCCAGAGAAATGATTTAACTGTCTTGGATCCCGCAACGAAATTAATCAGAATAGTAGGAAAAAAAAGGTGCTACAATCTGTCAAATTCTTTAAATAAATTTTCAACTTTATCGATATCGATAAAGTACTAGGTGTAAAGTTGATTGGGAATATTTGCCAGTTTTCGGTAGGTTGATTCGGTAGGTTGTCTGTAGATAATATGCATGGTAAAGTGCACATATTTGACCAAAATATATAAAAAGATTTGAAAAACTTTTTACACAGTCTGGCCGGTTTTCGTAAATGAAAGTGTATTTACATAGGTATCTATAAAACACCATGCCATATTTATTTAAAGCAAATTACAAAACCATGATGCAAAGTTTCAAAGTGCAATCGACCTGTGTGCTATTAATTTGACGACACGGTTGGCGCAGTGGTTGAGCGATTGGACTGCTGCGCCGCGTGTCGCGGGTTCGATCCCCGCACGGAACAAATATTTGTATGACCTACAGATAGTTGTTTCGGGTCTGGGTATTTGTGTATGTGAGTTTAAATGTTTGTAAACGCACCCACGATACAGGAGAAATTCCTAGTGTGGGGCAACGTTTTAAAAAAAAAATGCTGTAAGTTATTATGTGCATTGACGACCATCCACATGATAAATCAATCTTAATTATTTATACATAACATCACGCTACGATACATCTCTGGCTAACCCTTTGTACACCGCTCGCCCGTGGCTGTGTTTGGTCTGCCCGGGAATCGAACCCAAAACCTCATACTCCCCAGTCCCCGTCGGGGCTGCGGGTTGTTCCCAAGAGAAATCGCAGCCTCGACATAAAGGGCTACGAAGGAACATGGGTGGTTTTTAGTCAGTAGAAGACTGACACTCCCTTTCGCTCTGCCCAAGAGCGGGAGGGGTTATTTGATGATTTTAGACCCACCAAAAAAAAAAAAGTCCTTGTACTCATTCCAATATAATGGTTTCAGAGTTCATTGTTGTATAACTCTCTTTTTCCGTAATCCGCTTACCTAATCAATACGAGAACTTAATCATTATAAGTAGATAACTAGGTGTATATATTTACAAGGTGTAAAACCATACCCATAGCGTTAGTATTGAGTAGAAGCATCCCGTGACTGTTGCCGTCGTGCTCCACGGCCAGGTAGAACGGCTGCGAGCCGTATGTATTTACCTACAGGTATAGGTATACTGATTATGAATATAGTAAGTGCAATACCGGTAAAAAGGGCAATAGAGACAAAGATTCTTAGGCGCTTTGCACATGGAGCAACTATTACAGCAACTGGCAACTGGAAACTAGCTGTTTACATATATTTCGATTCGATTGCACACATAGCTGTAATATATGCGTGTATCCGAACGTAGTACAGACGTTAAATGACAGTTCAACTACTTACTAATTTGGTACAGACTAGTTTTTAGAATAATGATCTGGGTAACATGGTGGCGTCACTTGCCAACTGACAGATCGTAGTTCAACTGTTAACCTTTTGAGCGCCACAGTCACGTATAGACGACAAGCCGAACAAGCAAAAAAGTGCCCTAAGCCGTCGGCTTAAGGTACTTTTTGGCCCGTCGTATTACTTGACCGTGGCGAGCTTTGTAATAAATCTACGTAATACATAATATTAATATATGGTGTGTTCCCGAACACTTGATGTTTTATTTGTAAGAATACTACGTAGCAACTCGAGTTTCGAGTTCCGGTGATCGTCAACAGTTTACAGTTGCTGTAATCGATGACCTAAGTTAGTTCCTAATTGCCGCAACTATAGCAACTGTTAAATATTATACCTGCATGAACCCTGATCGCTGTGTAGATTCAGCAACTCGGTTATGAAAGAAGCTCACAGATTGCCATAAAATTGCGGCAACCATAAACGTTATAACAACTATCAACTATAAGTTACAGGAAAGTTTGAAAATCTTGTTATTTGCCTCAACTTAAGTTGCTCCATGTGCAAAGCGCTATATTATAGTAAGTGCAAACCCAGACAAAGATTCTTATATGTATGTGTCGAAGACAGCCATACTGTAGTTTCAATGAAGCCTAGCCTTTTGTCTACAATAGAATTAATCAGTCTGTAGCAGTATCAAAATGCAGCAAATTGATGTGTGCAAAAATTGTAGATAAATATCTCAAAAATATGGACTATGAATCAACAGAGAAATTATTAATACGTGTTGTTTGACGTAACTTTAGGGAATGTATTTGAATGTTATTTTGTAATTTTTTTGTTTTTCTTTTCTTTCTTTTTTACAACATTAATACCTAACTGTGTAAATTAATGTCACATTTAAATTTTGGACTCATTTTGCGTTAAAGTTAAAATATCAAGTCAGATTATTTATTCATTGGAAATTATGAGTGTAATCTTTGTAAGTCTAGTAAACTTATTGCACCACCTAAATTAAGTAATATTGTTGTAAACATAACATGCAGTTCATCTGTTAAGTTTGCATATACTACATCGTAGACAACAAACTGGCGACACTACTCTGCCGTTGTACAGTTTATAACTAGTACGGAGGGTAGTTAACTAATTTGTTTGTCACAAAACTAGCCACTAAGATAAGAAAACCTACCATTATAAATTGTTAGGCTAAGTTTAATGGAAATAAAGTTATTATTAATGAATTAAAGTTTGATACAAGAGTTCTTCATTTTTACCCACTTCGTAACAGGATAAAGCTTAATAAATTAAATAAAACATTTCAATACAAAGATCCCTCATGGTTGTTTCACATCTGCCGAGCGTCCCGTAACGTACAACTTTTTTTTATCAATACAAATCGACAACACGGACATAGTGAGAAGGCTAAAAAGGACAAAACCTTTCGAGCTAATTTAGTGAAGTGTTAGTTTAATGTAGTGAAGTGAGTGCTACCCATAAAGAACACAAGAAAAAAGTGTCTTCCCCTTAATAGAGACAATAAGAAAAGTGTTAATGGACACATTCTTAGTCGTCTCCCTAGCAAATTAAGTCAAAATAGAATTACTCATTAGCTTTAGTATTAAGCTAGATTGTATTTTTTATGATGTATTAATAGACACATTATACAAAAAAAATACAAATTTCATCTCGGTTCCGGACTATGATGATTTACTGTTTTTTAACTATACTGTGAAGTATATAGTAAACTACACAAAGTACTTGTTATGTTAACCATACTGAAACAAATATTTCCAACGAAATTCAGTCGAAAAAAAAATGTGATAAGAATACTAGTAACTCAGAAAGTAGAATTGCCACCAATAGGGTAGTTGACAAAAAAAAAAAAAAATTCGTCAGTTAGATTATCGAAAAATATTGGACACATATTTTTTTTTTTTACGTAAATAAGTAATGAAGACGATACTATGCATCGAAAAGTCGTGTGACGTCACAGTTTGGTACATTTTTTACCGGAAAGTGACATCACAAGCCCCACTTATGATCTTTGTCGCATTTTATCTTTGTCAATTTTAAAACAAAAAACACGTATTCAATATTTTTCGATAATTTTAAGGACGCATTTACGATTGATAAGTCAAATCATTACTTTTTTAAACAAAAGTATGTTTATTAAATACAATGCTTTGTATTTTTAAAATGTTTTTGCTACTTATTGTAGGTAGATGTGCAAGGTACAATTCTTAACTATAAATATAATTTTAGATATGTCCAGTTTCTCAATAAATGTACCGAAGTGAAAAATTTTCACTTCGGTACATTTATTGAGAAACTGGAAACTGGAAAAATACAAAGCATTGTATTTAATAAACATACTTTTGTTTAAAAAAGTAATGATTTGACTTATCAATCGTAAATGCGTCCTTAAGTGACGGAATAAACAGAATCACATTTTTTTGAGTCAGTCCGATCCCCTATATTGAATGTACCCTAAAATTGTATCCTCAGAAACAATAATATCTTCTAAAAGCCACTCACCCCTTCCGTCGGCGCTCGATCTCTACTAAATATAGGGAAGGTGTTCCAGTTCATGTTGTTCATGAACCTGGCTCTCTTCTCGCCCAGCCCGAAGATATGGCTGGTCGGCAGGACCGCTGATATCTGTAGGAACTTGTCCGACAGGATCAGACCGCCTATGTCCTGGGTGTTGACTCTGGAAATTGGGAAAGAAGTAGTTAGTAGTTTATACAACTTAAAGGTTTTAGACAGTCTGATTGCCACAGCTGGCTGTAATGTGATTGACTTGACAATCGCACTGATCAAACTAATTTAATATGATATAGTATTACTTGTAAGATTCATTGTGTTTTCATGCGATGGCCAAGTCAATCTATTTATTTAAAACATAAAGATTCCCATAAGTAGGGACTGAATAAATTAACCGACTTGGTGTTACTTCGATATCACAGCTTTTTACGGTAGAAGAATTGAGTTACGGGACAGGATTTTTGTTACAAGTTTTAGCAAGTAGATAGAATAAGAAGACATGTTACGGAAACAATTAAATTGAAATAAGGGCCAAAGAATGAATGATGTGGCATCAGTTTGACCACACTGCGAGAGTAAGTAGGAAATGGCAATGTTTAACAACACTTAAAAACACTTTTAGCCTTAAACAGCCAGGAGGCTATAATCTTAATCCGAGCTGGATCCCAGGTCTTTCAACTCGATTCTCAGCAACTCACTCCTAGCTGATACATGCGAAGACCGTCGGCGTCGCTCCGCCTAAACTGAGTCACAACACTCAAACGAAGCCCTAGTTTACTAAAATCTAACAAAAAAAACTTACATAGTAACATTATCAGATACCCTGATAATTTTGAACCCGATGTGCGGCGGTCCGTCTACTTGCACCCGATACTTCTTCGTCAATAGAGGTTTGGATACCATCGCTATTTCTGGCTGCATCGGCTCAAATCTCTTGTGTTCTGCGTCGTAAATCTGCAAGATGAATAGCCATATTGAAATTTTAATTTTATTGGTTGGGAAACAGGTTCACCTCTTATCGATTGAGAATCAAAAGTAATTTATTCAAATTAGGCTGATAAATCAGCACTTTTGGAACGTCAAAGTTTATAAAAGACAATCCTGAATCCTCTAAAACACTTTCTAGTGTTTTAGCTGGTAAGAAAAAGTGGTGGAACAAATTCCCTAGCAACAC
Organism: Diarsia mendica; assembly: GCA_949316265.1. NCBI lineage: Eukaryota > Metazoa > Arthropoda > Insecta > Lepidoptera > Noctuidae > Diarsia > Diarsia mendica. The sequence goes on along the minus strand of OX438904.1, from coordinate 20,264,799 downwards.
ATCTGTCTGTTAGGTTAGAAGGATTGCTAACAATAAAGTTTTTTCGCTGCCCTTGCATTTTTGCAATACCTTAATCAAGTCAAGTCAGCAACAGCAATGTTGGAGTTTCCATGGCTCCCAAAAAGGCCTTTGATACTTATTTGTCCATTTTCCTATTCTCTCTTTCAAAACGAATATGAAAGCACTTTAAAATTGTAGTTTCTCACCTTAATCTGCAGTGCATCATCAGACAGATACTTGAAGTCCATCCTAACGACCTCAAAATCTTCCGGATAGCCCGAAGGACGGAGCTTCTCCATGTAGACATTCATGCCGTGTTTAGCCTCCGTCATATTGAGGAACCGGAACGAATCGTAGGGCGAGGGATAGTAGCAGTATGGAACTCCTTGTGTATCGGAGGAGTGCCAACAGCATCCTGGAATAGTAACGTTATGATGGTTACGCAGAGTCGACACCGAGTCGTCGTCACCGAGGCAGGCCCAAGAAACGCTGGCGAAGAAGAGAAGGCTTGTGCCTCACCACAATGCGCAATCATCACTCCGAGAGAGTTGGAAAGGAATTGGGGAGGCCTTTGCCCACCAGTGGGACACAATAGGGGTATCAAAAAAAAAAATAACAGAATGCTCGGCTGTTAAAAAGATGGCTGAAAACCATGCACCATGCATGTAGCGCAGATAATAGTGTTGAGATGTATGTGCGGAATGACAAGAATGGATAAAGTGAGAAATGAGTAACAAATTAAATAGAGGAGTTTTAAAGAGGCGCCTGTTACAGGAAAATGAAAGGAAGTCGATCCAGATAACTGCATTAATTCAGGGAGATTTAGAGGTAATAATTAGGTGTCCTGTAATCCTGAATTTTGGTATACTTAATTGCAATTACTTCAAATCATATCATTATAGAATATAGATAGATATACTTTCATAAACCTCATAATAGATATACTTTCATAAACCTCTTAATAGATATACTGTGGCGTTTATGAACACAACCATAAGCGCTGGCAACACCAGGCACGATAGTCTGTGGCCGACCGGGTTTTTCACAGACAGACAGACAGAGAAGAAAGTATTATTGTGTGTTATGATTAGAAAAGTTTCCAAATTACATTCTTCCAATACTCTACGCTTGACTTTCATTTTCGTTCAGTGCGAAACAAAAGGGAACGAACGGTATATTCCTGCGTCCCCAAACTGGTGACCCCGAGCATGAACGTCAGCGCAGCCTTCGTGCAACTACTTCAGACGTCGTCACCACTTCCCCTTCGCCTTCGAGCAGCGAGTCATACCGTCAGCCAGCAGCCACGGCTTCATGGGGTATCCTGTCCACCAGCATGCAGCGGAAGCGCATTCCTGGACATCACCCCCAGCCTCATCAGCGACTTTGGCACAGCACACTGCACTTCGGCCGGTCAGCAAGAGACGCACTTCTCTCCTGGTCGACGCAGCAGCCAGCCACAACGCAGCACTGCATCACTCCGACTCACTGGAGCTAATATGCAGCATCACACCGACTCACTGGCATCATCACCGCAGACAGTTCCGACTCACCGTGAACTATGCGGCATCCGGTTCCGACTCACTGGAACCTTCCACTGGCTGACAAGCGCCAAGACTCAACCTGCTTTCGACCTCCGGTCTCGGAGGGGAGTGATGTGGCGACTAGCGACATCTATCGCAACACCTGCGTACTAACAACGATTGACAGAAATCCTACATCGCGCTATCAACTTTATCCGCGACATAAGCCTATATAGGAGTTCCCGACTTACAACTGTCGGGCAGTTAGCCCGCCGGACACAACATCCGTCCGGTCGGAGGATCCTCCCTTTTCTACGGGGGATGAGGAGCTTTGTATATTCCTGCGTTCCCAAAATACTTTCATAAACCTCATAAAATTAAATTCTAAATAAACTGTTTATCAGCTCAATTGGAATGGGTTTAAAGATGTCTATGCGTAGGTGTGAATGTGTGTAGCGGCTATGTGTGCATATGTGTTTGACTGTGTGAGTTTCGGAATTTTCACATTTGAGCTTGTCATTTGAGTGTCACCAAAAACACAGTTTTGTCCTCATACATTTAATTAAAAGGTTTAAGAAGTATGAATTATTCTTCATACTAGAGGAATACTCGTAACCGCAAACCCCAAGGCAGTCCTTAACATGAAGGTCAACAAAACACGCGATACATTGCGGTTTACAGTACACGTTATCGAATTGTATAACAGATTAATTCGAAAAGGAAATAGGCAATTGTTCTTTTACATAATAGACGAGTGTGGAAACCTGTTTAAGTACCCTTATAAGTAAGGTCACGCATGAAAAGAATTTCAAGGCATTTCCTTCACCCAAGATAATGACAATTCGGTCTTGGCTCTTAGCATAATAAAATTATGCTAATTGAAAAAATATGCTAAACTTAGATAGGTGGTATTCACTACCACCAACCATTTTTGGATAAAGAACAAAAACATTTTAACTACACCACATTACATTTAGAACTTCCAATTTCGTATTCGAAAACGCACAAGGAAGAATTAAATTATTTATTTGTAGTAAAGGAATATTTTCCCTATGTTAGATAAGTATGTTATCATATTTAATTGCCTCATTGATCTAATGCCCACAAGTGCTACTGCTGAGCATGGGTCCTTGGTTTGATTCCTGGTTCGGGCAGAGTGTTATTGGGTTTTTCCATCAAAAACTCTTAGTTGGGATTTGTACACACGGCTACACATCAAGCTATACATTTCCAGTATAAGCTGGTCTCGCATAGTATAGGATTTCCGTACAGTGCGAGATCAGCGTAAACTGGAAATGTATAGCTTGATGTGTAGCCGTGTGTACCATGTTAAACGGTACTGGCGAAATGTAGGTGTACTATTAGGTACATCTCTGCTTGCCTAACCTTTCGGGGAGTTTTGATGTTGTTTTATCTTAAACTAGCTTATGCCCATGGCTTCGCCCGCGTGGATGTCGGTTTAACTACAAAAATGACGATTTTCCTAACAAACTTTCATCCCCTATTTAACTCCCTCAGGAATTGAATTTCGAAAAATCCTTCCTTATTCCTTGTCTACATTATAAAGGGAACCTCTGTGCAAAATTTCAGCTTTCTAGGTCCAAGGGTTTGGGCTGGGCGTTGATGAGTCAGTCAGTCAGTCAGGACTTCTCTTTTTATATAAATAGATATACATATAGATAGACTTACCTCGTTTAACACAATCCTTTTCATTTGAAGCGCCTTCCGGGAAGCAGTCGAACTTCATAATCTCCTCGACCTTCGCGCACATATCCTGCTGAAATTCCACCGTCCTCTCAGGGTACACATTCTTCTTGTTCAGTTCTGTCTTCTTCCGTTCTGTGGCGTTACTCTTGTTCTTTGTACTTAGGTTGTTGTGGTCGTGGTAGCGGTATTCTGGGGCTTGCTGGATTGGGAACTGTGAATATAGAAAAAGTATTGAATTTAAAGACGAAAAGAGAAACCGAAATAAGGTTTCGAACAAAACAACTTTTCCACAATCTATATGTATAAAAATGTTATGTTGGTTTGTGTACACTACAAAAACTCAAAAATTTCTGCACCGATCGAGCTGAAATTTTATAATGATATAAAATCCGCATCAAGGATTGTTTTTACAGTATCCACGCGGGCGAAGTCGCGGGCATCAGCTAGTAGGTAATAATAGATTACAAACATTATTATTTTTAATGTGCTATTCTACGAATAGGTTACCTTTTCATATGGCATCGGTGACTGCGGTTTCTTGATGGTGTCAGGATGCGTCTTTTCCCATAGTTTTCTGTAATTAGAAAAACAATGAATGAATCGAGTACTTCAAACAAATTTCGTACAATTTATAAGCTGAATATTATAAGTTTATTGTATGACAGCAAATAGTAATAGAGCACACGAGTAAAATAGAGAAAACAATTTTTCCCAGATATGAGACCCAGCTGGATAGCTTTTTCGCCCCCGGAAACCCGTAAATTACAACTTTCATCGAAATCTTTGGAGCCGTTTTCGAGAACATGATTACAAATATATAAGTCATAGAATCAGGCGATACGTTGCGGCAATTCATGAAATAAAATGTTATAATTTAGATCAATCGAATGGAGGGTTAACTTAATACAATGCCCCTGGGTAAGACTGGTTGTCGGACTTTCGTGCCACTGACTCCCTGTAACGACGTCATGATGTTTGAGAAGCTCTAGTATTCACCTGTAATGCTCTTCGCCCCACGTGCCGCCAACAGCGCCCCCCACGGCCCACCAGGCGCCCACACACAGCGCACAGACCAGCGCCACGCCCAACATGCCAGAACCTAGCCCAGGCAAGTGTTCCTATAAGCGCTGGTATCTACCTGTAATGCTCCTCGCCCCACGTGCCGCCGACAGCGCCCCCCACGGCCCACCAGGCGCCCACACACAGCGCACAGACCAGCGCCACGCCCAACATGCCTGAACCTAGCCCAGGCAAGTGTTCCCAGGCACGCTGGAATATATTACGGCGTTCTGAAAAACGCTGGTATCTGGAAAAATACAAAGGTACTTAAAATCTCTGAAACACAATTATTATCAAATAAATACCAAATAATTTTTGCCTAAATATCTAATCAATATTAAAAAATTGCAAAAAACGTTTTGGCATCCCTATGTGGATATAACATGTTTATTAATGAGAATTCATACAGAAACTAAGCAAACTTAATAAAATTTATATGGAACAACCCCGCGAGTTTCCTCTACCAAATTCTTCTTATTGTGTGGGCAGTAAGGTCTTACGACCCCATACACCCAAGTGTCAGTTTCAAAAACGCTTCAAGGGCAAAATAAAAAAAAATATCACATAAATCGGTACAGTAATCACGGAAGTATCACATAGATGACAAATATATTTTTTTTTTTATTTATACAGCAGTTGAGAACCTCCTCCAGTCACTTATACATTAACACAGTTCAATTTTCTAAGTAAAATACTCACTTAAACTTGTCCATTAAACAACTTCACAATCAACACAAACGGCCTCTAACAAGCAACTAAGTTTATTCACCCACAGCATTAGTTACCATAAAGAGAGTCAGTTGCTATTTATATCACTTTGATATTAGACAATTTATTGTGCGGTTAAAGTTCATGTTTGCGGGACAAATCAAACTGATGATTAATCATAAAACAATGATAACTGGGCTGTTGTTTCACTTTGAACCTTGTAACTATGTACAGTCACGGACTATAAATGATGAGCCACTTGCCACCATTCGTATTTTAGCCGTGTAATGCAAATCGGGTTTAATCGGTTATATTCGTACACAGAACAAGTGACATACTGCCAAATTGGAAATCTTGAAAGTGGCTTATCAATTATAGTCCGTGACTATACTATTAGGTCATTTATTTAGGATTGATGTGAGTTACTACTTACGTTACTACTTACCCGACCTTTGTTTGTGTGAAATTACCATTTGAATCAGATTTTATTATGAATTTCATGAGTTTTTATTTTTTGCATAGTTACCCAATTTATTTTTCTAAAATTAAAATAGCCTAAGTGAGACCTTATAACGTCAACTATCTGCCAGTAAAATTCCCGTCAAAATAGGTTTATTCATTTTGGAGATTAGCCGCAAAAAAAAGTGTATTTTTATCCTCTCCATGAGAGGGCTATCATCCACCACACAGGTGACACAGGCGACAGGCCCAGTACATGTTGGAAGATGTCACATGTCATATTAGTTATTACATACAGACACTTTAATTTTATTTATTTGTATAAGTACTTAGATTAAATTACAAAATTTCATAAATGATCATGGCATATTTTACAACTATTGTCTGGTAATGGCAATGGGTCTGTAATTTAGTTCCAAGTGTATATTCTGCAAATGGAATAAATGTTTAGGTCTACTTCAGGTTAACGAACTTGTGAATAATGTGAGTATAGTATAGATAGGCATTAGAAAATTAGCAGGTACATAAGGATCACTTTTAATATGTCGCAAGGCTCTCTTTAGGCGGTTGGATCAAGGGCCTGATTCAGAAGGCAGTACTCCTCAATACAGCCTGCATTGTGACTTTGTGAGGATGTGGTCTCTGGAGCCCTACCTAACCACCACAAGATTGGACCCAGCTTCCTACACCGGTGGACTGCTATTTTTTTTTTTATATTTTTGAATGTTTTTTATTCAGTATTTTTTAGAGAAAAAATTAACTCATTTGTGTAGAGATATTAGTAGTAATTTTATTATTATTTTCTTAACTCACTATTTGGATGGAGGGAACTTGGAACTTGAATTAAAACTTACTTCCCAAATAAAAAACCTTGTATGAAATATGTTTCAACATAATAGGTGGGTATTAGTTAAGTGCACTTCATGCCAAAATAGGCTGTAAGAGGTAATCTCTGAAACTACTACTACATTTAAAAAATCTTTCCTTTTCAGTATCAGTGTAAAATCTAGATCAATAATAATTCCTGGAATATAATTATAACAGGCTCATGGACAGCCCATTTAAATTAGTAAAACAACTTACAGTGAATACAGGCATAATTTTATGTTACAGCCAAAAAAAGATGGGTGTTAAAATAAACTTGAGATTAGCAGGGTAGACTCAGGTGTTGTTAGCTAAGCTAAGCAAGCAGCAGGTTGGCAAGTCTTAGATCTGATTATCATTTTAATATAATTGGAACTCCAGTATTAATTTATAGATAATTAAATAATATTAAAACCATAAGAAATGGAAGGCCGACCATGGTTACCTAGTATGTTTTTTATTAATCCTATACTGTACTACTGGTTGTCCAAATGTTTATCCAAAAATCTATCCAGAGTTCTTTCAGAAACACCTTTTCAGTGCCACCTCGTACTAACTATTGTGAACAAGTCAATGTTGCCTCATCACAGTCGCCAATGTAATTTATGGTTTTAGAAATTACCTATGAGTTTGAGGAGTAGAGTTCAAGTTTTACCCAGTTTAAACGTCTGTAAACGGACCCACGATGCAGGAGAAAACAATAGTGTGCTGTGGGCCAGTGTTTTTTTTTAGCTCTTCGCTCCCCACATCCAAATGTTTAACAAACAGCAACTATTTTGATTAATATTACATGATTATTTACAATGTGTAACTTACCTATGCTCTCTAGAACCAGATTCTCCTTCATTCCTCGGTTTAGGAATGACGCCACTAAACAGTGGTGCTTTGCCCGCCTTGGCATTGTTACATCGCCCGAAAGGAGCGAACGAATTTGACAATTTTCTCTTAAATGTAACACCCTTCGGTCCATTTAGTGAAGTCTCCGTGTGTCTATCACCACTTCTGGAACTCTCACCTTCAGGTTCAGTTAATTTAGAATTCTTTTCACCTTCGTAACAAAGGCGATAGTTTATGTTGTCATTTAAAGTCAATAAATCTGTTTTAGAACCAGGAGACTTATCACAAAAGTCTTCAAAAGACACAATCTCGTAATCCTCGTCATCTTCATGTAATAATTCAGGCGATTTATACGGTATCTTTGGCATTTTTCGTTTTTCTAAATGCGACGCACAGAATCCATGAATCTAATTTTAGAACCCTATAGGATAAAGTCGAATTAAACTTTTTAATTACGGCTAGAGGATAAATCCACCTAAATTTTACATAATAAGTAGTTTGAATGTAAAACAAAGGCGCTATCTATCAAAATTTTATCAAAATTCGTTATCTATTCCGTTTGTTGTTGTTCGTATTTTTTAATGGTCAGAGATTAGATGTCAGGCTAAAGTCAAAATCCATTCTGCCTAGTTTTTAGTTCATTCATTTTAGAATGAATGAATGTTTATGGAAATAAAAGAAAATGCAGAAAATGAACAAAATATTAAATTAACATCAACCAAAATGTATTTTTAGTTCCTCGAGTTTACCTAGAGTTACGAGTAGATTAAAAAAAAATAAAAGACGCCCTTTTCCTTAGAATTATTTTTATAATTTTGAAGTTGAGGGTATTCAAATAAAACAATAGGTTACAACTTGCTAAAATTAGGCAGATCATGCGTGGATAACATGGTGGACTGTTGATATCTAAAAGCTTTTTTTTTAATTTTAATAGTTTTAAATTAGTAACGAATGCAGTAAATTGATAAAGATGGATTGGAGAAACGCAAAGATTCTACTTGCGTCTACAGCGACGCTGGTTGTCGCAACACAAATAGTGAAAACAGTTTATAACTATTTCTTCGATTCCAAGGACACCACTCAAGATGAGAGTCCTAGTGACGACACATGTAACGAAGTTTTAAGTATTAGTAATCACGAAATAAACGATGTAATACTATTCTCAGATGCCCTGGTTCGACATACAATTAGTGTTCCACCCAACAAGGATATTACTATTTGTGAAAGTAGAGAGCTGAACTGCTTCAAATTAATTAAATACATAAAATCAGCACGTGAGACCTTAGATGTGTGCATGTATTTGATAACAAGCAGTGAAATAGCAGAAGAAATTATACGACTAGGTCAAAAACATGTTATAATAAGAATAATTGTTGACAGTGATGTGGCGTTCACACCACCATCCCAAATTAAAAAGTTAAAAGAATATAGTGAGTATAGTTCCATTGTGTATGTAGTACATTTTAACCCAATCTAGCTTTCATAACAGTAACATTATTAAACATGCTTTTTATTTTCCAGGTTTCATCCAAGTGCAAACAAATAAAAAAACCATTTTGATGCACCATAAGTTTTGTATTATTGACGGGCCAAAAGCCATTAAAAGGAAGAATTTATTAAAAGCGCACGCAGAAAAACTGAACATTCACGCAAAATTTGCCAAAATCATAAAACACGCACCAAAGAACAAGCAAATTAATGGTTTCGTTATGTCTGGTTCATTAAACTGGTCTACCCAGGCTATGAGTTCTAATCACGAAAGTGTTATAGTTACATCTCATCAGAACATAGTCGGAAGGTTCGAAAAGGAATTCGAAAGTTTATGGGTGGAAACCGAACCGGTAATTTTTAGTTTCTATTATTTATAAGTAGCTAATTGTACTGAAAAGATTTGATTGCACAAATATTTTTTTACATTTTGCAGGCATTACTTACAACGAAATGATGATGATTGCTTACACTGCACAATTCAGTGAGTACGGATTTATTTATTTTGGTTTCCTTTCAATTTACAGGGAATTTCCCCTACAATCATTCACTTAATTCGTTCATTTAAAAAAATAATTATTTAGGATGTCTTAGCAATTGTAATCTTTTGAATAAAAGGATACGTGAAAGGATATCAATATCACGATATAATTAAGTATTCTAACCTTAGATAATAAAATAGTTCGTATTTTTTCCATTTTTGGACGGTCCTCTATGGGTCTTTATTCGTTTTCATTTCCCGTTCCTCGCCGATGACAGGCGACGAACCATAGACAAATCCATGTGCACTTCAATTTCGATCGATCATATGTTTTCTTTGTGTAGTTTTTTCAGCCGCTGTAATTCGAATTGGTTATAAAGTTCACGTGTTAAATTGGCTGTAAACTCTTGATAATTGGCTCGTTGTGCTATATTGGAGCTCATTAAGCGTGTCTAGTGTGTGAATATATAAAATTTCGAGACAAAATTATATGGTGCCTAGGTGAATTTCTATGTGCACGTGCTTGCATTTTTCAGGCTAATTGTAAAGTTTCAGTTTAAAAGTGTGCTGCAAGGTGACCTTAGATTCATAAGAGCTGTCTTATTTACGCGACCGCCCCCGCCCGAGCCCAGTTTTTCGGTCTATCCTTTAGAAAACGTGTGTTCAACAGTGTTAGAATAAGTTTGAAATCTTAGGTTGGAAAATACTTTGGTTGTTTTATTACGAACCAGTGTCGTCATGAATCCTATTTCCTGGATTAGTATTCAGTTGGATGAAGTGTCTGTGGTACGTATTACAAAATAATATGGTTATTTTGATTACTGAAATTGAGAAAAAAACAAGTTGTATTTGAAGGACATTCTAGAAAGGTCATAATGTTTTTATTTTTCTACCTATTTATATTCCACCTGTAGTTATCATACCACCTCACATGATAGTACCTCATAGACGTAAAAATGCAGTAGGTGTATGTGCTAATAAATATTATAAACATTAATTTTAATATATTTTCTATTGTGTTACATGCAACCAAAACAAATTAGTGAGCTAAATTATGTCTTCTAATATAGTTATATCAAGATCTATTGCTAGTAAAACATTTTTTCAGCCATGTGCAAGTGCCACATAGGCAATCTGTTCATTGTCAACTTCTAAATGCATCAATCAAATCCAATCACATGTCTAGAAGGAAATCACTTTTTCTAGCTGCCATGCAGGCTTACTTCATACATCTTAAAGCCTCTATTAGGTCTTAGTAGAAAATTTATAAAATAACACTAGTAATTAATCTAGAACTATTTTTTATTATGCAGAAAAAGTGCAGTAAGTAACTAAACTCTTCATTAGAACTTATATCAAGCATATGCAACACAAACTATAACCGGATGTATAAACGAAAAAGGATTTCAAATATGCCCTATGTTCATGAAATCTGCCAACTTAATTTTATTTTTTTAGACTAAAAAGAGGTTTTTAGCTTAAAACAATGTACTCAGATCAGTGAAACATAGTTATTATTTGATTATATTATATTAAGCTTGACTATGTAGACAATAGAAATCTTGTAAATTGATTTGTTCATGATTTCCGAGTCGACATCCAAATTACATCAGATGGATCATGGCATCTATTTTGTCAAATCCATTGTTAATGAAGCATCTGTTACATTGTATTCTAGCATTAATAAGTTCCCTTTACATAATAATACTGATAGAAAATTTGCATTTGACATAAAATTATCCTAACTCATGCATCCGAGATATGGTAATTCTCCTCGTGCCAAATAAATGTTTATGTTGCAATGAGTTTATTGTTTTAATTTCCCCAACAAATCCATGTGTACATAAATTATATGTTTTTTTTTCTTTTTGTTTCAGATGAATAACCCAAAAATTAAATACCACATGTGCCAGTGTAAAAAAAGTGCTAAAAGTAATTTTATTGTGAACAAAAATTGTGCGAACGACCAATATAAAACGTGAAAAAAATTATATTATTGAAATGTGTGTCAACAGTTTTTCGAATTGTGTATAAAAAGTGCACATTGGATGCAGTGTTCTTCGCTAGATGGCGCTGTTCGGATTGTTGCTAAGCAAGTTGGATACTTGTTCGGCTACTCCACGCTAGATGGCGTTGTTGGTAAGTTTCTTTCTACAAATTAAAAGTCAAATGTGCCCGCTAGATGTCGCTGTTTTGCAGCGCCATCTAGTGGCGAGTAGCACAAACTAATTTAGTTCCAAGAAATTGTAGATGGCGCTACTTGTATGAAATGAATTAGAAATCGTACTAAGTTTCGATTATAGTACGGTGATAGAAGGTAGAAACTATTTTTTTGTTAAAATAATCATGATATGGCTTGATGCTAATAGGGCTGACAGTAGGCGGAAGCTGTATGTTAAAATTTGAAAAATGTATTTTGTTGATTTTTTATTGTAGTAGTAGTGGTAGTGTATGCTTTTTATTTTATTATGTTTTTTTTTGTACACCACTCGAGAGAGAAATATCAGAAAATACTTTTATACCTATATAAATAACTAGGCTAATAGTTCAGTAATACTTAAATGACGTTGACGTATAATATTATACTATTAAAATAAGAATTATTATAGTAAGTTTATTAAATAAGAATTTATTCATACCGAAAGTACACGACATCAACCAAGTCACGTCAACATTTCCACACATGGCGGATATCCATCGTTAATCTGCCTAAACACTTTCAACGGTCAAGGCCTGTCTGGCTCCATACCTCCAAAGCGGTGTGAAATGTTGTGAAATAACAGGTTATGCAATTCTAATAGACAATTTGAATAAGCCAACCTTGAACCTGACATAGACAAGCTACTTGGAATTCGGTTTTCGAAAAAGTAATTTGAATGCCTCCGGCTTCCATTGAGGTTTAGAACGTAAAGCTGTTTAGTATTCCTTTCTTCTGTCAATTTGAATACGTTTCCCGCCATCACACTCTTGGCATAGTAGCCGCTAAGTTGACAGTACCCAATAATTATTCAAATATTAAATTAATTACATCCATAATTATTTATGGTTGACCATTAAGGCTGTGTTTTACGAGAGGTTTTCATCATTATCGTAAATAAGTACGATTTGTGTGGCTAATTTTAGGTTCGTGAATCGTAACTAATAAATTTTTGGCTATTAAATAGGTACTCATCTTAATGATTAAAGTCAATTAATATTTCAAAGAATTTTACCTACGAGTCCTACGACCTTGAACCCAGTAGACCATTTTTATTAAACTTTAGTGTAAGTATAATATATTATAATAGGGGCAATTATAGGCTCGCCCTCTTTTACATGGGACTTAAAAACCATAACTGGCGAAATGTGGGTTACTATTAGGTAGAATACAGACATAATGTTATGTTTTGTGTAAGTACTTATTTAGGTGTACAGTATTACTAGTTCATAAATTAGCGAAATAAGCATTGACTTATATATTACTGCGTAAGGACTGGGCGGACCGCATGATAAAATGACGCCTCGAATTTGGTCCCAAATAGGTCTTGACTAAACCGAAGTTTAAAAGAAAATTAAAATTAAAAATTAAAATTATTTTTTATTAACATTTTAATGAAAGCTTTATTTAATTTCTTTATACCTCGATAATACCACGCCACGCCGCTCATACAAGGTTACGTTTACGAGCAGCCTGATTAGTTCTTATAGATGACCTTAGTGTTTCTCTGTATGGGGAACGCATCGAGCAAAATGTTCGGACGACCGTATCTTTAGTTTTTATATCAATGGAAATAAGTTTCTTTAACACACCTATCTATAACATACTCCATCGGGAAGAAAGAGGTGATGTTCCAAAGATAGAATGGTTGATTAAACAAAAAAATTGATTCTATATTGACAATGAATGATTCCAATAAATTCATTCCTACCATTATTTGTATTGTTCGCTTCAAGCTTCCTTGGTAGTCATCTAGTTCGCATAAATATAGCCTTTCTATGAAAAGGATACTAATATATTATAAACTAGGCATGGTGGAAGTCGGCACGTTTCCTGCCCAGAAAGTCGTGAGGACACTGCATTCTTTGGTTCAGAATTAATTAAACTGTACGCGTCACATTTTAGCATTTACTTCGTGTTCTTAGAATATTGCCGACTAGTGCGTCGCCCGCGACTTCGTCCGCAAACATTTGTAATAGCTTGATATTCAAAACATAACCATAAGCGTGGCGTGGGTTCGATTCCTGGGTCGAGCAAAAACTACTACAGTGAAACTTGGTTAAGTGGGTCCTGGATAAGTGAGAAACCTCCATAACTGGAACTCATGCTGAGGTCCCATGAGACAGATATTGGATATCTGAGACACGGGGTAAGTGGAATACCTCTATAGTCTATAAGTGAGACGAATTTTCAGGTCCCATGAGGTCTCACTTAACCAAGTTTCACTGTATTAAGTTTTTCCATTAGAAATTTTCTGAGTACTGGCCTGGAGTTTGGAAGTTGGCAGTACGATAAGCTGTTCGGTCCTGCTTTTGATCTTCTCCGGTCTTGTCGAATTGCTTTCCCATTCGACTATGAGAGTAAAGATACAGAGATAAAGTAACAGAGAGTGCACCTGTGTCGGACACACACACTTGTACACTATAATGTCTCCAGCGCCGATGACTATTCTCCGCTAAGATTGGCCGCCGTGACTGAAAACGGTCAGCGAGGACTATAGTTTATCCTAGCCCGTTTCACAACAGACAGACAGTGTACTTTCGCATATTTAATGATAATATTAGTATGGAAAATGTCATCGCATTCTTATCCGTATAACTTACGTAAGGGCTTTGATTTCGCGTAACTTGATTATTTGATTTGCATTATTATACGTATTTGCTTACGCAATATCTTTCTGGAAAATGGTGACGGACCAAGGGTTTAGCATTCGAAACGGTGTTTAGACATTTCTAGGTCTTCTAATAAGTAGAATATTCCATAAACGCGTTGGGTTGACGATATCTTCAGGATCGCGGGAAACGAATGGATGAGGGACGCACAGAACAGAGAAGACTGGCTGAAGAAAGGGGAGGCCTGTACCCAACAGTGGTTGATTCCGAACTGTAATGATGATGATGAAATACAATATTACAGATACGTGACTTAGTAGACTTTGCTCTTGAAACTCCATAAAACGGATTAATGACTATCAGCTATTGTAAACATAATTCTTTGTCCTTAACCCAATTAATGTTGGGTCGGCGCTGCCTGTCCTCTTATTCCATACTTTTCTATTACTCGTCATCTTAGCAGTCACCTCCTTTCTAGCCATAGTAGCCATTATCATATTTCACACGGTCCATCTATCAATTCTTTAGCCTCTCTCCCCTTACGAGCTCTAGTTATAAAAATCATAATAATTTAAATATCTCGTAATAATAAAACAGTAGTAAAACAACCCTAAAAATGCAATCCCGTCCTAAACTAGGTTTAATACTCTGAATAATAAATTCGTCGTCCGTTATAAATAATTCATAAATCCCACGTACTTTATGAACTGCTAAAAACCATGTTATCTACAATCTTACAAGTGCCACATTTCTACTGTATTAAGAGAATACAAAGTGCTTAATTTATTAGTTTTATTTGTTCTTTTTTGGGACATTTTGACCCGTGCGTTGTGTTAAGATGGACACACATTGAAAGTAAGGTGCGATTGTTATTTAAATAGAGATTTTTCTTCACTAAGGACCTTTTAAACCTCGGCGAAGGTGATGTGACGATCTGATCTAATTTGTATGGCGAACATGGCCAGATATTGCTCAGGACCGAGAGGTTTGAAAGGAGAGAGGGGAGGCCTTTGCCCAGCAGTGGGTCACAAAAATAAGCGAACAAAAAATACTTTTAAACGGTTCAAGTATCATAAGAATGGTTATACTAGTATTCAGAAGTCTTGTAAGAATTTAAACAACCAATTAGATGAATCTCGAATCTATTCTTATTGCGCAAAAATTTCTCATCTGAATTTAGATAATTATACAAGTAGGTGTCATTTAATGTAGTTTCTACGACACTAGACCCAATCAGAGTACATTTTAAAACTGTTAATTTCGTATTCAGTCTAAAATTAGCAACATCAAACGAAAGTTCGATGATCTGAAAACAGTGTCGTGTTAATAAGAAAGTCGCCTACGTCGGGTGTGGGACGAAACTTCCCATGTTTATAAAACGGAGCACTTTAAAAATAGTATTCGTTTCGCTTTCTGTCGCTTAGCTACCGGTGTATTTGCGTCCTAATGCCCAGCCGTGTGACTCACGTAACGCTTAACATTTTAAATGTTTTTATATTTACAAACAAAGCCAGGCTGAAGGGTTAACAGCACCGGATGTTTTGGCCAGATATGGAATATAACGCTTCCAAAGGAAGTGGATAAAATAAAAAGGGTGAATCGGAACTTATAATCGATAAAATCGTATTCGATCCGGGCATACGATTATAGTGTTGTTGACTTTTCGATCACTTTAAATGTTGTATTGTGTTGTGTTGGAGCTCGTGACTTTGTGGCGCCACTTTCTCGTACAATTATGTGTATTGTTGTCTTACAAGTAGTTCTTGTTACGTCTCTTATTAGAATCAATTGGTAGTCGGAAATGTCTGACATGGACGGTCGAGTATTCTCAATAGATTCCGTCGGAGCGGCGTCCGGCTGTAGATTTTCATTTGATGTCGTTTCGTTGTCCAATAAGCCGAATCCTAATTCAATATTGAGGGAGTAAATACGGAGCTCCTTCCTCAAGTCAGAAAGATGATAGACATCTTCCCCGTTATATTCCAGTCTGAGATTTATCATATTTAACTTGATTGTTTTATAATTGCAATAAGGTTCATATAATTGTGCTGATTATTTATACGCTCTGTTTAGCGTAACTCTTCCACGTTATCAGGTCACTGCGGTAACGAGTTGAAACCTCATCAATTTTAGCCGTCATCGTGTGAGGGAGGACCTTGATAAAAATCATAGCTGTTATATTTCAGACATTATTAAAACATCATTACCTATAATATAATAATGAATGTTGGAGTCTGTTTATTTATTTGGGGAAAACAAACAATTGTACAATAATGTTACAGTAAATAATACAGAATATTCAAAATAGGTTAGTGTACAATCCTCGACGTTTCCACATATTACTTTAAATGAAGATACAGTGTAGACACAATATTTTAAATATAAAACATAAATACCTAAGAAGACAAGAAAAATCATTTTAAACTAATAAATAACGACAGAAAGAGACAAAAAGCGAATGTTCAAAATGTCTGTTTGATGGCAATAGGATCGCCTCCTGTTTCTTTAATATAATTGGCGAAAATATCAGCGACATCTACCGTCTAAACCTTTCCTAATGTCTTGTTAAGTTATTTCATTGCAATAACAGAATATCTACTAATTATATTTCACTGATTAGCGTAATTTAAGCTTCCAAGTCGGTCTGGTCTGGTTGGTCACCCTCCAAGTTTACAGTAATGACGTTAAAACGTCATCAGTCTTTTGTATCTTTACTAATTAATGCGGGCGTATATTTGGAGTACTACTTAACAAAGTTTAATGGGTATGTCTGCAGGTACATACTTTGCTTAATGTGCAGCTTTATTACGAGCCCCTTTTTAAATGCAAATTATTAACTTATCAAGTCTGGCTACGTATTTTATATTGTTGTTAATTATATCGAAATTAGTATCGTCTGAGAGTGCGGTTATCTTAATTTATGTCTGGATCCCATTGATTTTAGCTTTGCAATAGTGAAATTGGCACAGGAACGTGAAGATAGGCGCAAGGAAAGGGAAACCTAGACCCAGCAGGTTTAAAATACAGGTTATTTAATTTTTGGATAAAAAAAAATCAGGTTTTGGATTATTCTGATAAATTCGAGACATCATTTACGAAGATTTTTACTTATAATAATGTTATCAGCAAAACTTTGTTACTAAATTATAGAGATCTACTCGTATTGAGGTAGGTTCAGGTGATAGTTTTTTTCAGGTGTAACTTAGTTGTCTTCATAAAAGCATAAGTAACATAGAAACATTTCGTAAGGTTTATATTTGATTTGACCTCCTTTTAACACTGATTCTCTGAAAGTCTGTTATGAAATAGTAGATTATACAACAAGTGAATAAAAAGGGAATTTAATTCGAGGTACGTAGTTGGATCCCGAGAGCAGCGAAGGATTCTAGAGTAGAATCACGAGCGTAGCGAGGGATTCTATACTCTAGAATCCTGAACGGAGCGAGGGATACAAGTACCTACCGAGATAAATTTTTTATTCACGTGTTGTGTACTCTACTTTTTACCATTGACTGTGAGAAAATAAATAGGAGCATGGTATTTATTTTCGGAGCTAAGCACTCTGGATTTCTTTGGCTTATTACCCACGGATAGACGTTTTAAGTATGTCACTAACTTTGAGTATTTTGAATTAACAATGTTGTGTTTGATTCTCACTGTGGCTTTTATCATAGAATATATGCTCCAAAGTGTCGACGGCTTCGTAGTCTTGGTTAATTCATTGAAATAGTTAAGAAATATGCACTCAGAGAAGGAATTGGCGCCATTCATGGTTTTCCAGTCGCAGAACAAATTGTATGTTTTCAGGTACAACTCCCGAGATTTTGGAGCAAAACAAATCATCTACTGCTGCTTTAGAACGAAATGATTCCGGAGTCAGTCTCTCATTTTCGTCATCGGAAGAACTCATTTTATTATAATTACTTAATTATATGTTAATAGATTTTCCAATAACACAAAACAACCACAATAAAAGACAGAAAAGAACGTAACTAAATTGGCGGGATATTTTTTTAAAATTTGGTATGGAATAGCTCCATTCAGCCACCCAGTACGTACTTTCAGCAGCAGCGATTTTTTTGTATAGTACGCGCGGAACTAGTTGGCCGCGCCTTAGGCATGTTTTTGTTTTTTTATTTAAGTATTCTTTTCAATAAATTGAACAATAATTAATATTGTTCACGATATCTCGAGATTGGTCATCACTGTCTAATTATAGTCTCCTGTGCATTGCGAGCTGTAGGCAACCCGCCCCCTCACCCCTGTCGCCACCTTAGGCGCGGCCAACTAGATCCGCGCGCACTATACGTAATTCGTGTTTGTTCCTAATTCAAAATGTCTTTATTCACTCAGTGACTAAAAGAGCGTTTTATTCACTGTTATCGATGAATAAAATGCCCTTTTTCGAGTGGCAATGGTAAAAAGAAATTTCTATGTAGTCTTTTTTTTTTTTTTTTTTTTGGTGGCTGGAAAATCATCGAATAACCCCCCCCGCTCTTGGGCAGAGCGAAGGGGAGTGTCAGACTTCTACTGACTAAAAACCAACCCATGTTCCTTCTTCTTCGCCCTTGTGTCGGAGCCGCGGTAACCTTTCGATATCCACAGCCCCGACGGGTCTATAAGTAGTCCTTGTCTCAAGTTATCTAAATATATTCATAATTATGAAACCATGTGTAAGATTATCCTCAAACATGTTGTGAAACTCGATGTTTTGTTTTTTTAAGTTTGTTTAGAACACAAAACATGTTTCCTTGCGAACTTGCGACATGTTGCCTGCGAGCTATTGCTTCTATTTTACTTTGATCAGAAACCTTGTGATTGAAGGGGTAGGGGATCTGCAGAACTTTCTCTCCTGATCAGGGATTTTTCACTGAGGATCAAACTCCATTTTTAACCGACTTCAAAAAAGAGAAGGTTCTCTGAGACTTTCTAAATGGAGAGGTATATTTATTTAGCACTATCTTTTGACTGCGGCCTGGTAGGTCGGAAATTATTCCGCGGGAACGTGTTACCGAGAACCTGTGTTCTGGTCTGTCCGTTTGCCAAATTTCATCGAAATCTGAACAGAATCTGAATCGTTTAGCGTGAAATTAGTTAACAGACAGAGGGTTACTAAATGGTAAAATTTAATTAAATCTGTTATTTAATATTCAGTGTATCAATTACTAGGTATTACCTAAATATAATGTAGTTCTATGATGTATCATAGAACTGATGTTCTGATGGCCAGGGACAGGATCGTGCGGTTAATAGCATTAACTACTAGTAGGGTAGTCGACCGACTAAAAAAAATATGATTCTGTTTAGTCCGTCAGTCAGATTATTGAAAAATATTGGATACGTGTTTTTTGTTTTATCAAATTAATAAAAATTGACGAAAATAAAGCTTGTCAAAGACCATGGAGAGGGGGCGTTTGACGTCATAGTTAGGTAAAATTGGACCAAGCTGTGACGTTTCACGACTTTTCGAAGCACTGTATCGTCTTCATTTTTTGTTTACGTGAAAAAAGAAAAAATACGTGTTCAATATTTTTTGGAAATCTATCTGACGGAAGTTTGGACGTTTGGGAAGCTCGAGCATGTTCTCCGGTCTAAGAGGATACCCCAGTGCCTAAAAACCCGCCTTTTCAACCAATGTGTCCTGCCAACGATGACCTACGGTGCCGAGACATGGACGCTCACTAAGGAGACTGTGCACCGAATACGAGTTGCACAAAGGGCCATGGAGCGAGCTATGCTCGGCATAACCCTACTAGACCGAGTGCGCAACACCGAGATCCGGAGTCGGACGAAAGTGTTCGACGTCGGGGACAGGGCGATACGCCTAAAGTGGAGTTGGGCAGGACATTTGGCTAGACGCGGAGATGGCCGATGGAGTAAGATTCTGACCGAATGGTGGCCAAGGTTGGGCGTGAGAAACCAGGGTCGCCCTAAAGCGCGTTGGGTAGACGATATCATCAGGAGCTCGGGGAATGGATGGATGAGAGACGCACAAAGCAGGGAAGACTGGCAGAAGAAAGGGGAGGCCTATACCCAACAGTGGGTGATTACGGGCTGAAATGAATGATGATGATCTGACGGACTAATTAGTTTTTTTTTGTCGACTACCCTATTACAAATCCTACAGATTATCTGTCCCATAGACACGCACCAACAAGGCTCCTCAAATTACGCCCATAACAATATTATAAAGAGCTATAAAATCGAACAAATGCCCAAAACTTTTGTGTATCCACTCACAATAAACTTTATTACCTCTGAACTTATATGATAATATACTTATTTGTTTAAATGGGTGCATATTATTCACTCGTATATATAATTTACGAGCAATTTGCAAAAGTGCTAGTTTACGACGCTCTTAAAGGGACATTATGTTGGGTCGTGTTTATGTTGCATAGACCGGCTAAGCTCTGAAGGGGACCATGCACAGATTGTGGTTACAGGAACTGCTCGTAAATTGTGATTATCAAAGATGTTTTTACATCAAACGTTTTTATAATAGATGGTTAAATATGAGGATTTAATATTTGGGGACTGACGGTCGTGTCGTAAAAAATACCGCGCGAAAACATTCCATGGAGAAGTATGTTGGAAGTTGAAACTTTTTTTACTAAGTTACTCCAACAGCTACAAAAACAAAGTAATAGTGCAGCAGTAATTTGATGTAAAAATGTCGTGTAATCAGTGTAAAATTAAATTTCGCGGTAGCTATCGTAATTTAATTAATTAATTAAGTTTGACACGCAAGTTTGTTCGCGTGAATATGATGACTTGCTCTGTTCCGCTACTGACTCTGCTATGCTGTGTTCATTACATACAAGGAATTATAATTTTTGGTCTAACACCAACGGATGTACAAAGAACACAATGATTATCCCGCACACAGCGATTTATCGAATAATCTCCGCCATTTTTTTGCAGACACTAGGTTCGAAAATAGAACTTAATTATAACGTTAACGTATTATCATACAGATGAAGTTATTATAACTTTTCACGGGATATAATAGGCCGACGTTAACGCTCCGCTGGTACAGCCTCAAGGCGTTGCAGCTTTCCAAACTTTGAATGAGCTTCTCCGCTCCGCATGGCAACAGGATTAAAAACGCTCCAAATTCTCATTGTCAACACACGAATAATTGAATCTTACCGTATTCTATAACATTGGCATCACCTGCATCTGGTCTATGTGAAAAAAATGGATCCCCATATATTTGGCGTCTCGTTACTCAATGTCTTGTGCCTTTGTGTGTTCAAGACTATTGTCTGGCGCGAATTTTGCCGTGTGCAACCCCAGTTCCGTATTAAGCAATTAAGCCCTTATTTATAGAGGGACAGTATTGATTTACGGCTGTTTCGTTTTGTCGGTTGCGACGTTTCGTGGCTGTTGTTGGCGACGTCTTCCCGCCAGGTGCGAGTGGTACTTTTTTCCTTGATAGCATTGTGGACGGTTTCGTTTCAAAGTACAATGGATGCGAGATTTGCACAAAAACACGCCGTAAAAAGGGTGGTTGTTGAAAAAAAACTATGGTTGTGCAGAATGTCCAAACGTTAGTTCGATGGACTGTAGTCGCGTGCCGCAATGCTTTTATTTAATAGTTTTTTTTTTGCGGTCCCAGATGAAGGCGCAGCTTGGCGCGCTCACGAATAAACACGATTAACGCCATATTATTTTACTACTCATGTCACATACCCTGCTGATTTTATCCAGAAAAATCTTAGAGATATAGATCGACAGCAATTAAAATTTTCTTCAGTCAAATTCTTTAAAACATCATCTATTTTCGTAACTAACAATTAGTCACTAAAAACGATGAACGTAACAAAGTTCGTTGCCACGAAAACACAAGAGAAATGTGTGTTATTCTTCTTTCCCTAACACTGCTTGACAGAAGATACTCTAAAAATACTAAAATTGATTAGTGCTCTATGCGTTACACGGTTCGACTTTTATCTTCGAGTTCGTTATATTGCACCAACTTACGCGTGGGAGTATATTTTTAATGCTGTCGCCGCCATAGACACAAATTGACAGTTGACACTGTCTGTCAATCGGTTTGATACCCCTCAACAATAGTTCCCGCGCTTTTACGGGATGAATGATTGAACGAATGAATGACTCGCTGCGGGCGGCTGATGACTGACTTTGTATTCGTGTTTAAGACTAAATTAAATAAATATTTTATTGTGCTGTGTGATTTTGAATGATGAAGCTCGTAAAAAATCTTGTATTTATTTGTTGTGGTTTGGTAAACGGTTATTGATGATATTTTGATTGGATGGGTTTTAAATGATGATAGAATTTCGCGTAGTTTTTATAGTGTTACATCAAAAGTCTAGACGTAAAGAAAAACGGTAATGAATAAAGTACTACACTTTTAATGAGAAGTAGGAAGTTTCGTACCCGTTAGACTATAAAAATGTACTAATCAGTGTTCCACTGGCGCCAGATCTAGATAACGCCGCAGTGCAAATTCAGATAATTTTTAATTACGTCGTAAGTATTATGTAAAGATTTCCGTAACGAGCCTGTGCTCGCAGCTGTTCGTGCATTAAAGTATTATTTTCTATTCAGATGCACATACTGGCGAATAAAAACCTGAATCTAAATAGAATATTTTGCACTATAATTATCATTTTATTTCGTTACTTGTGTGGTCTAGTAACACTTCCTCTAGTAAAAACATGTCTAAGTATATCTCTCTCACTTTTTATTTGTGTATTCATTATTATAATAAGCCAACGCTTTACTAAATATACATATATTTAGAGCGTTTGCCAAACCTTAAAGACTAAATTAAGTTGTTCCTATCACTTTGTTGTTTTATAGAACCAAAAATATTCCAACATTGTCGTTTTCATCTGCAAACATGATATACCTATCCAGCATTTGAAGGCATAGAATACATTTCGCATTCAGACCGAGCAGTTTTTCCCTCCCTTTTTTTTTTTTTTGGTGGTTGGAAAATCATCGAATAACAGCCTGCGACGGGGAGTGTCAGACTTCTACTGACTAAAAACCAAACCCATGTTCCTTCTTCTTCGCCCTTGTGTCGGAGCCGCGGTAACCTTTCGATATCCACAGCCCCGATGGGGTTTTTCCCTCCCTTACGATCTATTTCCTTGAAGTCGTACACTTTAATGAACAAAGTTCCGAACTAATTACAAATAACATTCTTACCATCTAATTTATGTCTTTGTTATTCTCCTAAGTTCTCAGTTCGCAATATGAAGGAATCCATACATCTTTTTCACAGTAATCCTCCTCTGGAATGCAAGACCGTTACTCTATTGATGCAAGCGCGCGATCTTCGAATATTTGAGAGGCATCGCCTGCTTGCGCACGGGCGGCTTCTCAAACAATTCGTGTTGTAATCCAACATCTTTTTAGCACTGTAATGTATACGCAGGAAAAACTTTGTAATTGCACATTGCGAATATCTGCGGGACTATTATTAGTTTTTGTGCATAGAGTTTCGGAGTAGCCGGCCGGCTGCCTCAAAATCAGCTGGATGTAAACATTGCATTACGCTTTACGGGCAATTAACATCGGAGCATACACAGTAGTTATTATATACGCGTGGCCATAATCGGAAACGCAGCCATCTTCATTTTTCAACACGAGTTCCGCGAAGAGAAAAGTTCACAAATGTTTACCAACAGCGTAATTCTCACAATGAAATTCGAACTTCAAAAGATCTTACAATGACATTCGAACTTCAAAAGATAGCAGCACTGTCGCTGTTTCAAGTGTTGTAAGTGGCCAGCATTTTAACGGCAATGTTTTTACCGATTTTATTGAAAGCCGGTTGACATTTAATTTCAAATATCGAGCAGTGTCCACACTAGCGGAGGGGATCTATAAAAATCAATCACAGACTCCAGAGGACTGGCGAGGGATAAAAATACCGTTTTCATAAAATTGCCAGTTTTTTTGTTAACTTGTTTTCGTCTCCCTAGCTTGTGTGATCAGGCCCCTTGTCTAAGTTGGGAAAGAACGGATTCTACGGATATTAAACCTATTTTTGGGGTGCCGTCTTTGCAATGTTTTATAGTGTCTAGACAAATTCGCTAAGTTGTTACTTGGATAGTTAGGGAAAGTATTTCAGGTCTTAAAACTTTGGTAATCGACTAGAGCATATTAAACAGCCTTTATATTACTTAATTATTATATTGAATGAAACCTTAACTTTTAGATAACTCCGACATTGCAAAAGTTGGCTATTAGGGGTGTTATCGTATTAGTAACTTAGTTGTTACTGGAACTTAGAAACGAAATTCGAAACAAACTCAACAATGAGCCAACAATATATATCTACTTCTCCTCCTAATTATAAAATGGCTATAAAACTACTAATATTATTTATTTTGATTGAAACGATCGTGTGTAGTAAGCGCAGAATCAACGCTACTTCAAAATCTCTCACTAAAAGTAAGCAGCGAAAACAGTGATAACAATTTAAGCAATTCATTTCAAACATAACGTCTTTATTTAACAAATAAAAACCACTCAATGTTTCAGCGCATTAAGTTCGCGTGTGGGGCCACTACGCTCGCGTTTCTACGCTACTCTTACGGGATATCACAGGGAGTCGGCTCGTGTTAACTCAAATATGTATGTAACTAACTAGACTAGTATTAAATATTAATGGGAGATCGTTAGCTCACACGCGACCGCGTCTAGTCGGGAAGTAGGTTGTAAAGTCTTTTTATGGACTGAATAAAATCAGGTTCGGTTATAGCGACTGCTCGGATTGCGGGCCCCTCGGCACAATATGGCCGTCTAGGGTGACAACTTGTTTTCGATGTTAAATTAATTGCTTAGCAGCAAGACTTTAAAAAATGACGCAGAGTTAGTGCTATTTTTTTATTGACTTTTAACGGTTTTTTCCGCAAATCGTGTGTAAAAAGGAAAAACTTATTTAATGAATTGCGTCTGGATTTGTACCCGTTTGATGACAATAGGCTTGCCCATTACTAGGATTTAAAACATACCTAACTGGCGAAATGGATGTAATTGGGTGCATCTGTGCCTAACCCTTCAGGGATTACAGGCGTGATGTTATGTTATGTGAATAATTTACGGTTTTTACTCATTTTACTAGTTAGTCACAAATATGGGTTACATTCTTTATTAATCTTTATCCTTACCACAAAACACAAGGTCTCATACCGTATGTTTTATTTCGTAGGTGCTGGAAAAACCTAATTTACCGGCCTAGTCTAAAATAAATGTTTTATCAGTAAGTGCCTCTACCTCCACGGAGGGAAATACCCTTAACCGATATTTTGGACTTATTTTCCTCTAAGGAAAATATGAAAAATTCTTCGTAGGTAGCTTGCCGTTAATGCAATGCAAATTATGTTATTTGCAGAGGAGATAATCTATTCATAATCGATAACATATTGAGTTTTAGAGATGAGACTTGTCTTTGAATCGATATGGATTAGTCGAGTTGGCTTAAGCCAATCGAGAACTCGACTACGATAGTCTTATTATAATTTCTTTTTAAATTTGATTCAGAGAACTGATTCCATGTTTCTTTAACTGCTTATTTGCATATGTTAATATTAAACCAATGAATACCTACTTTATTGACTGAATAAGTGAATAGTACTAAGTAGGTATTCAGTGGTTAAAAATTAAGTAGTAAACAAACATTCATTGGCAAGTTGCCTCCATTATGATGCCATATAATTCTTAATGAATTTATAAGCCTTGTTTTTTTGCTGCAAATTCATTTCGCATCCTTTTTTTTTTTTTTTTGGTGGGAATATCATCGAATGACCCCCCCCGCTCTTGGGCAGAGCGAAGGGGAGTGTCAGACTTCTACTGACTAAAAACCGAACCCATGTTCCTTCTTTGCCCTTGCGCCGAGGCCACGTAATCTAGTACAAAATACCGCGGCCCGAACAAAATACCGCGGCCCTACAAAATACCGCGGCCCTCATTTCGCATCCTCAATTATTGTGTGGGCGGCATTGCTTGCCAGACTGCGTGAGGTCTGTCTCAGAACTCAATGGCTAATATTTTTGTTTCTTTTATTGAATTAACAGAAATATGTTAATAAAGTGGAGCAACGGGTTATTGTGTTTTTCAATCCGGAATTTTCAAGTAGCAGCCACGGAGTCTGAAATATTTGCTCGGTTGATGACTATAATAGCCTGAGGAAATGCGTGTTCACTATTAAGTACACCTCTATCTAACCCTTCGACAATTACAGACTGATGTTATGTGTTAATAAACTAATTTTTCATTAAGACATGGCGTGACGTTAGTGATAAACCATTAAAGATTTGCATAATCGACTAATCCACTATGTAGTTCCGAATAGCCATTATCGATATAATTATCAAATTGAAATGGTTGATTTTATTGAGCGAATGCTGATACGGTTGTTAAAGCTTATTTCTATGTGTTAATCAAGCCCTGGTTTTATGTCTAGACTTATGCCGACTTAATTGGATTATATTCTACCGAGTATATTTTCTTAATAAATAAAGTTAATTACTTATGCCTGCTATCACTGACCTTTTCATCGCATCTTAACGTATTAAAAATAATCTTTAATTAAGGTAGTTCCTACCGCAAACTACTTATTTATATTGCTAACTTATTTTTTACTGAGCGTCGGTTACAAAAGTATTACAACACTATAATTAATCAAAACATTACGAGTAACTAAATAATCCATTACGAGTTATTAGTCATCATGGCAGCCCATCCCTAGGTGTCTGGCAGCAACTTCGCGCCTAAATTTGAAATGAGAACGCGTGAGAAAACGCTCGCGGCTCGTCTTGAATTACGACGTTCGGAATGTGAATGAACAGCTTTTAAAAAAGGAAAAAAATGAACTTGGAAACAGGGTTTTTTGCTTGTTATACGAGTACTTGTAAGTACTTTCTAGCTGTGTTGTGATAAGTAAAACCTACATTAATTAATTTACCTTGTAAATCAATTTATAATAAGTCATCGTACATGTCAAGAACCTACACTAAAGTATGTTTGCGGTCAGCCGAGCCGACTCATGTGTCGACGAACTGTTCTCTTAGCACGGTTGACGGATGTTGTAAGCGGTAAAAAATAACTTGTGATAATTTTAGCAAAGAGGTTTTGGTTAGGAACCAAGTACTACATTTCTACTGTTTTCCCTCCAAACATCCAATAAGAATAACAGTTACTTTAAAGCTTTAGGTGCGTTCAAAGTAATCTATTTTAACGTCGAAAATTATAGCCACCATTACGGGACTCATAATATGAAATTATAATTCCAACGTTCAGATTTTAAACAGGATAATAAGAAACATTTGACAGTATCAAAACCCGTTCCTACCAACTTCTTACACCTTTAAAATTAACTCCAACAACAGAATCGCTATTAATAAAACCTTAGCTGTTATGACACAAATCACTAGTTCAGATAAAAAAAACTAAAATCGTATCTAATCCCCTTATTTATCTGTAGGGGGACGCTTTGTTTTTTTTTTTAGTATAAAATTGCGCCATAGAATCGGAACACGTGCTGTCTTGAAGAAATTACGGGTTCTACAGACGTGTACGATATAGTTTAGTTAGATACGGAGTAGGGTGTGTTTTGTGAGGTGGCCAAGCGTTCTGGGGTACGTGGGACAGACGGAGTTAACGTGTATGTTTGTTAGTCACTTGTAATTAGTAGTGGATAGGTTTTAGGAGTTTTAAATGGTCGTGTTCATTGTTATTGGACAAAAACTTTTAATACGCCTATTCACAACTAGACTTTAACCTAAGAAGTCTACATTTCAAGTGTCTTAAGCCAACATTACGGCGAGCCCTCATGGGCTTAGTAAGTTAGTTAACAATAGTACCCTTACTATTGTTAACTAACTTATTATTGTTTGAAACAAGCAGGGCATGCTAAACTAAAGAAAGCTACTTACACGTTGATAATGTTCTTTAAGAGTATTTGAAATTTGTATTTTACTTGTGCTGTTCAGGATTTGTTCGAAGCTCCCAGACTCGTTTTGAAATTATCCACATGAATGATACACTAACCATCTTATTACAAAAACTTGCGTAATACAAGGTTTAAACCAGAACTTTATGGTCTAGGTTTGTTACCGTACTAGCAAATCGTATTACAAATCGTAGACCTACGATTTGTAACTTAGGACTATTTAGTACCAAAGAACGTCCATAAACTAAACATTTTCATTCATTCATTCGTTCAGTGTTCTATGCGCCGTTCCATTTTTACAAAATGTTGATACGAAATTAAAAGAAAAAATGTTTTTTAAATTGATTTGTGTAGTGGTAAAATATAACATTGTGTTATTTAAAGGTATTTAAATATTGCGATTTGATTTCTTTGAATGCATGTTAACTATTCAATTTATTATTGTACTGTTTTGTAACAACTATCGAGCTATCACGTATAACGGAGTGAACTGAGCGGCACGCGTAATACGAGTAATGTCATCGAAATGTTTATGTTACAACTTACATAAAGTAAACTAATTATTAATTTAATAGGTACAAGTTAAAGAACAGTATTCTTGGTGGTGAGATAGTGTGTGGTGTGTGCATTAAAATAAGAAAATGGAATAACCAAAGAAAAAAAAAAGGAGTGTAAATAATTGGATTTCAAAATAAAATATTAGTGATAAATGATGTACACGCAGTATTTGATGCACTAAACTATGTACAAGTGGAAATTTACGCAATATAACCTACAGCTCGGCTCAAATACTAAGATAAATCGACGAAAACAATCGTTTTACAATTTAGTACGATAGTTACCTAAACTAGGGGGCACGATGGTTTAGTTTTGGTACCAGAGGTAGTTCTAGGACTAGCCTTAAACTTCTTTTTGTAATAACGTTTAGTCAAGGTCATGGATTAAAGCTTGTACTAAATCCGGTACTGGGTTTAGACCACGTTTTATAATAACACGGTAAGAGTTTATTTGCGGCATGTAACAAGAGAGAAACTCGCAGACCAGTCTCACTTTCACCCTAGCCTTTTATTATAACTTTTAATCGTCATATTTACGACTAAACTTGCTTTAATCACAACCCTTCCCCTTACAAGGTCTTAAATTTTTACGACTAGCCTCTTTGTTGAGCGATTGTCGAAATTAGCGTTTGTAGCGGCACAGTCCACGGGAATGACATCGTTTGGTCACATTGTGAGCAGGCAACGCCGGGTGCGGCAGATGGCTCGCCTCAGACGTTCCCTTTTCAATTGCCCATCTCTGCAAGCACCCATTTTTTTGCCCCCAAACTGATTGTGATCACTATTATTGTAACTTCCATTGTGTTACACCAGCATTGTTACGGTGAAATTCTTAGTTTCTTAGGTTTTGCAAATTTTCTTTTTCTATGAATTCTATGAAGCTGTGGGAACCATTTTGCTATTTGGGATTAGGATTGAGGGTAATGCTGGCTTGTATGGGGATTGCGATCGTGAGATGTCGATTACGACATTGATTTTGATGTATTGTGTTACAGTTTTAAAAGCTCCCATTTTGCGCTGATGGTGGTATTATTGCGAGGGTACATAATTTAAAAAAATGGAGCTTGTTCGTTATTATTTATTCAGTAGCCGCTCTAATATTGATTTATTGAATGACTGTTGGAATAAATGATCGTTCTGTCCGTTTAAATTACAATGCGGTTTACGTTCTCTGTTTACACGGCGTAGCTAAGTCAATTTTTTCGCTTTTAACTAAGCGAATAAATCAGAGAGTTATGCACAAACATCTGCATATTTGAAGTTTTACCACCCTATACCCACACTCTTACTACCAAAACATTATTTTAGTGGTCCAACGCTAAATACTACAAATTCGTCGCTTCTATTTATCTTCAAAGGGACTCCTACCCTTTCAATAGTCGCCGTCAGCCCTCCTGCTGCCTCAAGTGCTCAGTTAAACACTCAGAATCAAGTGGCCTACTCCACCGACTTGTGCCAGTTCGCCGCAAAAACTTCTGGTCCTTGTACTACTACATTTTTATAGCTTTCGATCTAAAAAGTCGGTAGTAAAAAGGTTTGTGTGTTTAACAATTCCAGAGTATCGAACAAACGACACACGTAGCAACGTTGACGTGAGTTCATGCCTCACTTCTGGGACCCTTCAATGCCTTTAACCCTGTTTGAGTCTTACAAGATTTGCTCTAAATTCGTTATTGGACAATTTTGGATCTGATAGATAGAAGTTGGAATTTATTGAGATAGATCTGATCAAATCTGATGTAGTTGAATTGCTGGAGTTAACGGGTAGAAATTTGTATTCGCAATACTTTAGGACGTAAGTTTTGATTCATCTAATATTGATACTGCTACAAAAGGGAACTAACGATATTTCTCTGGTGCGGCTGCCAACGACCTATAAACAGATCATAAAACTGCTCATCATTAAATCAGTCTCTAATCTCTTTAAAGCTCCATTTTATTACGTATGTTCCCCGGGCATCACTATTCGCCATATGTCTCGGAATGTCGAGGTCCATTCATTTCATAGAAAGCTCCAATGGCATTTTCCACCCATTACATGACGTAAGCACCGCCCAAATGTCCAAATTGAGTTATAAATCTTGCGCAACGTCTTCATTTTAAATTCGCCAGTTGTCCATTTTGTGCCTAACAAAATTAGCGGGCACTTTTTAGTCCCCACCGTCGAATTCGAGTCACGTATGGACAGTTAAGGCGCATCTAGCGTTCGGGAGCTGGCTTTAATCTCGGAGGAATGTCGGACGCTCATAGCAACGCCAGTTCTGAGTTATGGACCGATAAACGCGCCGGATTTGAATACTACGCGACGAGACGGCGTCAACCCCTTCCTGATGAGGTACATGCCTAGATAGGATCCTTCCGGAGACTCCAAATTAGGAAGTCCCTGTAGTCTAGTCAGATATTCAGCACGGCTATTCGCATTCGCTCCTACGCTCAGAAATTCCTCCTGAATGAATGTTGTTATTTTATTTATCAGTGAACTTTATTGTTCCGACGCTCATCTTTTCTATATCTAAGTAAAGAGATATAGTGTTATATAATTTTGTAACCGTTTCACGAAAAGCTAATCATAAGATTTGCCAAAAAACATGATTGCTCTTCCAAAAAAGCATTTTCAGACTGATGATTGTTTTTGTACGGTGGGACCTCAACATAAAAATATATTTTAGGAATGAAAGGCCATTGAGGTTATATTACATTTCTGGGAAGTCTGACTTGCGGATCGTTGACAATAGAGGTACGTTGGTCACGTATTTACTGGCTATGAAAATGTTTGGTGTCAAACTAACTGCGGCCGGCACAAATGCGCCGGTCGAGCGTCATTCAACGGTTGGGTGGTTGATGTATGAGCAATTATATTTTACCGTAGATAAGCTTTAATTTTTACTAGACGGCCTTTTTAGTAAACTAGATAGACCGTAGTACGTTCTAATTTTACGCTACTTTTTGTCGATAATTCAGGTGATTTAGTGCGGTCGTTGTTGTTAGTTAAATATTTCAGACAATCAATTTTCATGTTCGATTTTATGCTGAAATTACACAAGGAATAATTATTCATAAATGGACACAAGTTTTTTTTCAATACGAAGTAATTTTTTACTTGTTTCTTTTTTTTTTTAATCATTTGTTTACTTCAACAATATTGAACATAATTGAAAGACAATTTTTCTCTGAAATCTTTTGTAATAAAACATGTCGTGAACAAAACAATTTTCATTCATGTAGGTATAGTCCTTATAATGGCAAGCAATTCTCATTTGAATGAACTGCTTAACATCAGGCCATCATTTAACTTTTATGGCAATATGTAATGTTAGTTGTCTATATTAGTTTTTGTTATGAAGTACTGAGACCTTAATTGCTTGTTTGTCATCCCTTATTCAGTGACTTATTTCAGTTTCCCCTATGTTTTATTGGATTAAGTGCTTTTAATACCGAGCGGAATTGCAAATAGCACTTTTCACCTTCGCCCCCGCCTCCAAGGGTATTCTAAATCTTTTCTATTATTGTGCAATAAACAATATTTTCGTCTAGACTGTATAAATACATCAGAGGTCTAGGTATAGGGGATTCAAATTTAATGGCGTTGTTTGCCTTTTATGTGTTTTGTTTTATAACTTATTTTCTAGCTACAATTGCTTCGTATGTCGTGGGGGATGCACTAATGTTATTTGTACCTAACTCCTTAATGGCTGTCGCGTATGTGTTCCGGAAATGACTGGACGTAGACAGATTTATAGCGATGGTAATTCCGTCGAAAATTCAGCACTAAAAGTATTCGCGCAGATAACATTTCGTGTATTTATTACTCCGTAAAATTCCGTCTAAACTTAAATACCACATAGTTCTATTTTTAGTGTTCTCCTCTCTAAAGTTCTAAATCCAAGGTCTGTTGAGATATGAATGGATGTGACAGATTATCGATCGTGAACGTACCGACCGGTCGATCAGGCTTATCTAATGTTCGGAGCAAATATTGGCTCGGCGCATACCGAGAATTTGGACGATGTGCGAAGGGAGGCGGACCTTTAATATTTAAAAGGGTGTAGGATTGGATACGGTACGGGATGGTAGTGCTGTTTCATTAATGTGGATTTCGAATTTTAGTTAATAATATCCAGACTTGATCTGTTTTGGTTCTGTGCGAAAATATTTTACGGAATTCGTCAGGGGTTATTTATGCAATATTTTGGATAATTTCGTGGAAATTACGTACATTGGTACCTTGAATTTATCAATGCATATTATACAGGTTCTCAATTTTGTTTTGTATGCTGTTCAAATGGTCATAAACCATCTTTTGTCAATGAAATAGAGCTTTTATCCTTATCCAGCTTTTACGTATCACTGATTCTCAAAAACACCTTATTAATTTTGTTTGTTCGTATGTCCCGAAGGTTCGGACTGCATATTGTTTGGTTATTGGTTCCGATATTCCACCGATAGCCGCTACCTGCCGCTTTACCTGACCGCTTGCTTATATTGTTATTATTCATTTTAACCGGCGTTTCTTTGGACAACGATGTTACAGAAATGTTTAGAAGAATCCGCTTTTAAAGTAAACTATCTAGTTTTTTTTTTAAAAAGCATATTGCGTTTCTATTGTTACCTGAAATGGGGTGGGTGACAAATTTAAGATTTTATTGTCAGTTTTTTTTCATTCTGTCTGCTTTTATGTTCTGTTAACAATTCTGCCAACTATCTTATCATCATGTCGATAATGTTAAACACTTTATAAGATTTTTTTCTTCTGGTGTGTTATCTTAGACGCGCTTATGGACTGCCCTGAGAGCCCAGATACAACTGCAATTTGGAGGACGCAATGAACGCTATTGATGGCGCCATTGTCGTTGTCAGTTGCCCAAATGATTTAAAAAAAACATACCATAGACTACAAAAATACTTTCATCATTCTCATTACTTTCCTAATTTATTTGGGGTCGGCGCAGCATGTCTCTTTCCATATTTATCTATTACTTTCTAGCCATATGATTCTTTAATACGTACTATAATTAAAAACTAAGGGCATGCAGTTGATCCATGTCAAATACTTCAGTTGTATCCGGTTAGAGCAGAAGCCGACCCCTTCATAGTCATGAAAAGGCTAGGCACATGATGATAATTAAAAACTAAAGAAAATACATCACCTTCCCCCACAAGCTGTCTAACGAACAGACAAGCTTCAAAAAACATGCATGTACAGACACGGATACCTCCACATATCACATATATACGTACAGTCTACACCCAGCACAACCTGACCCCTCTTCTCATACCACTTCTTTATATGAGGGATCAGGTAATGCTGGCCACTGGCTGTACATGTACACGTTATACACAATTACTCGGGGTTTATGATCTGTATACTGTAACTTTGTAGCGTCGGCCCGTCAAAATAAACACGCAACGCTATACATCCAGTGATTTGATAACTGCACCGAGCGATGCAACGTTAAGCGGAGTACGTTTGGTCGTAAAACGAACCCCGGTACAATGTTATTACAACGTATTGTTTCGTTTATTGGTTTGGATTAAATTGGTATTGACATGACATTGTTTTATTGGTTTTTTGGTGGGTAGACGTCAGCGGGCATTTAGTCGTCGGAAATTGATTAAAAAGTATAGGTAGTATCTTCATCTTCTTTTGTATCGATGCACTAAGGAGCATTTTGCTTTTTAAACCGGACAAAATTAATTAGCACTTTTATTTTATTGGAAATGAATAAAAATAAGCAAGTGTACACAGAAAATCGTTTATTTTTATATACATGGCAAAAAATATTTATACACAAATTATTTAATTTTGATGAATGTTATTCTGATTTATCTGAGTAAACATGTCTCGATGATTGGTCTACTTCTGTAACCAGTTCTTCCGAGTCATCTACATCACATTTGATGTCGAATCTGCAAAAAAAAACGACAAAGTGCTAAATTACTGAACATTTCTATTACCACTTTAAAAGTACATATTTTGGAGAGGTGGAATGATGTGGTAAATGTTTTTACTGTTTTGATGAGGTAAAACTCTATATGTTACCACAAAGGTATACCAATAGCTCGATCTAACTCGGTACTATTTCAAATGTATTAATTAATAAAAAAAAAAACCACACGAATTTCACTTTTTTTGTCCCTCTATAGATGCTGGTTTAAAAATATAAAATAGTCAATCTTATTATAGATAACATACATTAAATTTAAGTACATACCTTGTTCTTCAGACTCCATGGTTAAAACTTACCACTATCCACTTCTAACCACTTTTTAAACCAAATGCAAGTTTGAAAACAATTGAACGAATCGTGAAAGTAGACGTGCGTACTAAACAATGACTAGTTTCAGACTACCAGAACGGAGCGCACGGCGGGGAATGGGCCGAGGTAGGACCAGTGTATGATAGTATCATAACACAGGTGCAATAAAATGACAACTTAAATGGCATTTACAGAAATTTGTATTTTCACTTTTGTCCGGTTTAGAAGGCAAATTGCTCCTTAGTGCGATGGTACAATCAGTAGCACCAATGTTTATAACACTTAGCAACAACGTTTAAAAACAGTTTTTGCATACTGTATTCAATTCATTTTCATGTTACGTAACGAAATTAATATTTTGGAACCCATATTATCATAAAGTAGATCATAATATTAAAGTTGCAATTGTAATTTCACGATTAATTCGCGTTTGAACTTTGCCAAGTGTACTGCATAATTATTGCTTGTGACTGTTCGTCTTATCTTATGTCTTAAATCACTAAGACCCAGTAGGTGACCAGGCCTCGTTAATTATGTTGTCAGTAGCGTTTAGAAACTTCAGCAATTTGGGGCAGAATTTTGCCGAACCTGTGATTTATTCGTCTACTTCAACAGCCTTCCGAAAAAGATACTGCATAGATTATTGTGTCTGATTCGGAGCAGTTTTTTTAAGAGATATTTTTTTTCTGTTTGGAAGCTACTTTATTTTCAAAATAGTTTGTTATTTCGTCTGGTTATAAGGACGCGTTCTCATTTTCTACAAATGTAAGTGGTTTTTAGGTACCATTTTAACGTATAAGCAATCACAAATGTGAAGATATCGTGATCTTAATTTAAAGATAATTTATTCATCTCCAGATTGCCATCAAAAGAATTGTATGACTTCATACAAAAATTTCGCACAAATACGTTTTTCCCATCACAATAATCGCAGAAAATGTAAAAAAGTAGGGTCCGAATAGGTACCATTTTAGGTAGATTTACAGCATATTATAACTCCAAAATTATAATGAATTGCGGTACATATAGTCCTTTAGATGTTCCGATATTTTTTTTGTATTTAAAACATTGTATTTTTCAAATTATTACCTACAATAAAAACACTTGTCAATTTCTTCATACATTTTGCTCTCGGGATAATTGAAATGCAAAATTTAGTCTGCGCTCGGCCGCCGTCGTGAGTGGACCTATGTCGGATTTTACCAGAAATTCGTGTTGAAAAAGATCGCTGTACGTACACAAAATATTTGACTGACCAAACATGATACTTTACGTATTTTGTAGGCACTACGGACAACCAAGATTTTAGTCATCGTTTTTTTTTATTTAGAAGTAAAATCACATAACGCTCCCTTTGGGATTCGCCACAGTCGGGTAGAAAGGGATTATAATAATTCGAATTTCGTTTCGAACTTGATGGAGTGACCTCATGATATACTGGAACTAATAAACGAGTTGAGCTAGGTATGCCGTGTTTGGGCTCGTTTAGTTAGTTACTTTGAGATCTTACCTCCGGACTCCATGGAGTGACCTGAAGGTATACTTTGAAGACTTTTACTGGAACTAATAAACGAGTTGAGCTAGGTATGCCGTGTTTGGGCTCGTTTTGTTAGTTACTTTGAGATCTTACCTCCGGACTCCATGGAGTGACCTGAAGGTATACTTTGAAGACTTTTACTGGAACTAATAAACGAGTTGAGCTAGGTATGCCGTGTTTGGGCTCGTTTTGTTAGTTACTTTGAGATCTTACCTCCGGACTCCATGGAGTGACCTGAAGGTATACTTTGAAGACTTTTACTGGAACTAATAAACGAGTTGAGCTAGGTATGCCGTGTTTGGGCTCGTTTTGTTAGTTACTTTGAGATCTTACCTCCGGACTCAATGGAGTGACCTGAAGGTATACTTTGGAGACTTTTACTGGAACTAATAAACGAGTTGAGCTAGGTATGCCGTGTTTGGGCTCGTTTTGTAAGTTACTTTGAGATCTTACCTCCGGACTCAATGGAGTGACCTGAAGGTATACTTTGGAGACTTTTACTGGAACTAATAAACGAGTTGAGCTAGGTATGCCGTGCTTGGGCTCGTTTTGTTAGTTACTTTGAGATCTTACCTCCGGACTCAATGGAGTGACCTGAAGGTATACTTTGGAGACTTTTACTGGAACTAATAAACGAGTTGAGCTAGGTATGCCGTGTTTGGGCTCGTTTTGTTAGTTACTTTGAGATCTTACCTCCGGACTCCATGGAGTGACCTGAAGGTATACTTTGAAGACTTTTACTGGAACTAATAAACGAGTTGAGCTAGGTATGCCGTGTTGAGGCTCGTTTTGTTAGTTACTTTGAGATCTTACCTCCGGACTCCATGGAGTGACCTGAAGGTATACTTTGGAGACTTTTACTGGAACTAATAAACGAGTTGAGCTAGGTATGCCGTGTTTGGGCTCGTTTTGTTAGTTACTTTGAGATCTTACCTCCGGACTCCATGGAGTGACCTGAAGGTATACTTTGAAGACTTTTACTGGAACTAATAAACGAGTTGAGCTAGGTATGCCGTGTTGGGGCTCGTTTTGTTTTAGTTACTTTGAGATCTTACCTCCGGACTCCATGGAGTGACCTGAAGGTATACTTTAGGACAGATGCGGGAATAGACACTTGCGCGACTGAACTTTTACGCGACTTAATGGCCACTGAGCTTTACTCTGTAAAGTAAGCATAACATCACGCTTGTTATTACTTGAAGGTGGATTTTTTGGTTTTTCCGTCATGGGTGTCGTTTTCATGGTTCTTGGGGTCGCTGATTACGAAAATGAGGTCAAAATAAAAATCCAAGATGGCGCCAGGAAAATGTTTTTCCGTCATGGGTGTCGTTCGTAAAAAAATCCACCTTCAAGTAATAACAAGCGTGATGTTATGCTTACTTTACAGAGTAAAGCTCAGTGGCCATTAAGTCGCGTAAAAGTTCAGTCGCGCAAGTGTCTATTCCCGCATCTGTCCTAAAGTATACCTTCAGGTCACTCCATGGAGTCCGGAGGTAAGATCTCAAAGTAACTAAAACAAAACGAGCCCAAACACGGCATACCTAGCTCAACTCGTTTATTAGTTCCAGTAAAAGTCTTCAAAGTATACCTTCAGGTCACTCCATGGAGTCCGGAGGTAAGATCTCAAAGTAACTAACAAAACGAGCCCAAACACGGCATACCTAGCTCAACTCGTTTATTAGTTCCAGTAAAAGTCTTCAAAGTATACCTTTAGGTCACTCCATGGAGTCCGGAGGTAAGATCTCAAAGTAACTAACAAAACGAGCCCAAACACGGCATACCTAGCTCAACTCGTTTATTAGTTCCAGTAAAAGTCTTCAAAGTTTACCTTCAGGTCACTCCATGGAGTCCGGAGGTAAGATCTCAAAGTAACTACCAAAACGAGCCCAAACACGGCATACCTAGCTCAACTCGTTTATTAGTTCCAGTAAAAGTCTCCAAAGTATACCTTTAGGTCACTCCATTGAGTCCGGAGGTAAGATCTCAAAGTAACTAACAAAACGAGCCCAAACACGGCATACCTAGCTCAACTCGTTTATTAGTTCCAGTAAAAGTCTCCAAAGTATACCTTCAGGTCACTCCATGGAGTCCGGAGGTAAGATCTCAAAGTAACTAACAAAACGAGCCCAAACACGGCATACCTAGCTCAACTTGTTTATTGGTTCCAGTAAAAGTCTCCAAAGTATACCTTCAGGTCACTCCATTGAGTCCGGAGGTAAGATCTCAAAGTAACTAACAAAACGAGCCCAAACACGGCATACCTAGCTCAACTCGTTTATTAGTTCCAGTAAAAGTCTTCAAAGTATACCTTCAGGTCACTCCATGGAGTCCGGAGGTAAGATCTCAAAGTAACTAACAAAACGAGCCCAAACACGGCATACCTAGCTCAATATTATTTATTTATTATTATTATTTATTTATTATTATTATTTATTATTACTCGGCTTACCAACCGACCAATGTCCAGTAGTAACTACTTTTATATTGTTCCATTTCACAGTACAAACTTTTTAAAAACATAATAATATTATCACAGTAACGTAAAAAACTACTCGGCAAAAAATAAACAAAAGACTCAAGAATCAAGTCGTGTCACTTCGCTCATAATTCCGCCGCGGCGAGCTTGTCGCTGTGTGTGTGACCAGTGCACGTGTAGTAGTAAGCCTCAATACCTAAAATTGAACCGCGAGAATTCGTAAACGCGTCCTTAAGGATACTTAACGAGTGGTTTTAAACCATGAATTATTTTATTGCCATTCGAAGAACGTCTTAACGCAATCGTATAACAATTCTGAAATCCACTGACGTACACTTATCTACAAGTACGGCTAGTTCTTCCCCGCAAGCAAAGATAAACACATCACCTACTTGACGTTTAGAAACTAAAAACTAGCCATTAAACATCAGGTAACTTTTACAAGCTGCACGAACGTTTCATAGAATAAATATTTTTTAAAGGTCAGCGGTCTCTTTGGTGTTTTATAGTATCTTTAACCTTTAGTTATATCAGTTTCATGACATCAGACAGTTCCGGCAGTTAAGGGCACGCATCGTCAACCCTGCTGCTCCATGTGTGGCGTGCTCATCATGGTGTTGTGCCTGGTTGTTGGGTTTTTTAATGATGGACAGCTTTAAAGGAGGGTTAAGTTCTGGGGCCATTTCTCTGTGGTTTTAATTTTGTATATGGATTTGGTGGTGCAATTCTTTTGCAAGCTTTGTGGGAATCATTATTTAGTTCGTAGAATCTTGCAACTGAATGCTATCTAAATGAGATATGGATCGGTCGTTTCCTGTTCTGGTTTCTGGGAATAACCCAAAATTAACAAAAACGCTACCCTTCTCACAGACCAAGGGCTGGATAAGAATTGTAAATAGCCTATTAAATGTTATCTGTCTCAGTTTTTCACACTTCAAGCAGATAGGAAGTATAATAAGATTATACAGAGTCATTACCAGTACTTACTTAATCATACATTATTTCTATAAAACATGGTATAATAAGTCCATTTAGTTGATTACTATTAAGATTCAAAAGCTTACTGTTTGTGAAGTCTCAGAGCGTGAAGCTGACATGGATTTTTGCAATTTCGAACATTAAAATCAAATGTGCATCGCGATATATGTTAATAAGTTTAACAAAGTTGTCTGCGCATTAAAGAAAGTCCATAGCCCGTGGCCGCCAGACCCGGTAGACCATAACCAGAGTAATATTTTGAATAAATTATAATTTCCCATCGTAAAGGAGGTATGAATAAGAATTAAGCGTTTTTATTGGATGCACAGCTGTAATACGTGTTTTGAAATCATTTTCGAGTGCATGCTGATATATTTTTAATAGTCCTTTGACCTTTAATGACTTTTATGAGCTAAGGTTCTATGCTAGAGATCACACAAATAAAGGATAATGTAAACCGCTGTTAAACTCATATGGCCGTGTCATATTAGTAATATAAATAAGTTAAAAGATATGTAGTATCGTAACGCTACGTAATCCTGACCATTTAGGGGTCAATCTTTGCATTAATTACGGGAACATTCTTGAGGTTATGTAATTAAAACGCAAAGCTATTACTCTTTGTAAACATCGCACGTGACTGCACTATTTTTAATTCAATAAGTAAATTACAGTATAAAAAAATAAAGTCTCTTCCTGCTGTTTATTATAGGTATGCTTAATTCTTTCAAACTTCACAATTCACAACGGTTTATAAAGCGGTTTTCCATAATAGACAGAGTGATATTTTAAGATGTTTGTATGAAAATCCATCACCGGGCGAAGCTGGTGTCGGT
Organism: Diarsia mendica; assembly: GCA_949316265.1. Classification (NCBI taxonomy): domain Eukaryota; kingdom Metazoa; phylum Arthropoda; class Insecta; order Lepidoptera; family Noctuidae; genus Diarsia; species Diarsia mendica. The sequence goes on along the minus strand of OX438904.1, from coordinate 20,224,290 downwards.
CGGCTTGTTCTATAATATGAAAGCATTTCTTTTTATTTCTCTTTCACATAAAAACACTTAAATATTCAACGGTAAGTTTGAACTACAATAAACACTGCAGGAGACGGTTAAACTATCACGCGAAATATTTCGCAATACAATGCGCCCCATCTTGAATGCACTAAGAAATTTATTACAGCAAACCGAGCGATAAACTCAAAAATAAATTGGGTGTCGCCATTATGCCGTGTTACTTATACCGGTACACTATTATAGAACGTATGGGGGTAAACGGGAGGCGATTTCTTTACGAATTTATTGTTCGCGCGCCGTTTTCGCGTCGTATTCAAAAGAGTTATTGGTTACTGTCGATGGGCACGTTATTGTTCGAGTTTAGAGGGGGGCCCTCGACTCCGTATGTTATCTTTTTCGAAATGGCAATAAATTTTAAATGAATCGCCGTGTGATTGCGATCGTTGAAGTGGTTATCGTTTTGAGAATGCTCTTTTGTATGTAGCCGACGGGTTTTATTGGTGTATACGGAACCTTAATCGGCTGTTATGTTCCGTATAGCTTTAATTAAGAACTTCAAGCGGTGTGTTGTGGTGGAGAACGTAGGTGTTCTTTCTGTGTTATTAACTTTTGTTGCTTCATAATGTTTGAGATACGGCTTGATAGCGTCCAAGTTTTTTCGCTTCTCTGTTAGTTTAATACCTTATTATATTTAATATGCATTTAGATTGGTCGATTTACTACAAAAAATAGCATTGTTTAACTTATTAATATTAATCGTAGGTAACGTTACCGGAAATTATTCTAAAACAATTTGAAAACATGTAATGTACAGACGGCAATACATCAAGCTACTCAAAACTATCAAATTTTCTCATTTAACCTTGAATCAAATACTTTAGCGACAACATTTAGTAAGATTGTAGTAGTACTGGTGTCTGCACCAGCTAATTGCTCTGACAAACGACAAAAGAGATTATTGCCACCAACATTTTCTGTTAATCCGTTGAGCTGTTTTAATTAAAATAATTAAGACTGTGCATTCTGAAAGCTAGCAACACCGCAAATTGCTGTCAAATATTTGTCTGTTTTGATTAATTAATTAATTTCAGCTCAATTCAATTATGAAATACTTAATCTGTGTTGCACTAAAATATAATTAATGACTATGCAAAATTTAAGTGGTTTAGTAACTACTGCACTCAACAAAAGCAGTGATAGCCCAGTTGTGTGACCGTTGGAGTGCCAAGTGATAGGTCTCAAGTTGGAACCCAAAACACGAACCTCTGATTGTCGGATTCATGTGCTTATTGTCGCCGGTGAAGAAAAACATCGTGAGGAATCCAGCATGGCTCGGAATATTTCTCGACGGCATGTAATGCCAAGTCAGAGGCTCCATGGGTTGCATAAAAGTGACATCAGGATATACACTAACCACACGAAAAAGAAAAAACTCAATAATAAACGATTAGGCACAGGATATGGTAGTTGACTGACTAAAAGAAATATATTATAAAACACTATCGAAACGGGTCTTATCGCGATATTCTTTTTAACGAGGTAAACAGGTACCTAAAAAAACCTAAATCGCGAAAGTTTAAAAGAAATATAATTCTGTTTAGTTCGTCCTGTTCGTCTGTGGTGTCAAAGATTGTGAGTTGGGGCTAGTGACGTCACTTTCTGCTAAAAAATGTACCAAACTATGACGTTGCGCGACTTTTCGAAGCACTGTATCGTCTTCATTTTTGTTTAGGTACGCCAGAAAAGAAAAAATGATTTTTGGAAATCTATTTGATAGACTAGTTAGTTTTTTTTTTGTCAACTACCCTATTACATCATGAAACCTATCCAATGATGACTAAGCAATAACTAGTGACAGTAGGTACTTCCCTTGTCCCACAAGTAAGTACCATGGCACTATACTCATTGCCCTTAGTTGACACTCGCAATTTGCGCGGGAATCGTACCAGCAGCTGCGCCTGTTTCCGGCATTATTACTACTATGTAAATCATATTTTTAAATACCAATTCCGGTTGTGTTTAAATGGCGGGAAATGCAGTTGAGTTTTTTAAAGTTGGGTAGGCGTCGTGCTTTTTGGTTACGTTAAGTTTTTTTTTTCTGAACTTGTGTTGGAAAGTGTTACCAAAGGGTATCTTATTACACAGTATTACCTGGGGTGTATAGTTCAGATAGGCAGTCGCTCCATGTAAAATACTGGTATTCAGCCGCGTCCGGTTAGACTGGAAGCCGACCCCAACATAGTTGGGAAAAGGCTAGGCAGATGATGATGAACTTGTGTTGGAAAGCAGAATTGGAAAGGTTTATTTATAAACTCAATTTCAATTCTTATTAGACTGTAAAAAACATAACATCACGCCTGTAACCCCAAAGGGTTAGCTAATAGCTAGAGGTGTACTTAATAGTACACCAACATTTCGCCAGTTATATTTAAGTCCCACGTAATAGGGAGCGAGCCTATTGCCATCAAGCTGGCTCAAAATGAGACTCCGAAGCTGCTACCGAGAAATTCCCAAAAACCCCAAAAACACTTTTTTCTGACCCGGGAATCGAACCCAGGACCTCATGATCAGCAGCTGCGCTTTCGCACTCGAGCAACGAGGCAGTCAATCAATAATATCAGTTCTTATAAGACTGGTATGACTATGGAAGTAATTCTTGGTAAAGATAGGTTATCATAAAACATGTTTCTTTATCGCATTAATAATTGAGTTTGTGCAAATAAGGAAGGTGTGCCTGTGGAGGTAAAAACATCAATATTTTCCCCAATTTCCGCAATCCAATGATTTATGCATGTATTTTATGAGTCGGACATTTATGTAAAAAAAAAATAAAGAGGTACAATAAGGTAGTTGACTGACTAAAAAAAAATATGATTCTGTTTAGTCCGTCTGTTAGATTATCGAAAAATATTGGATACGTTTTTTAATTTATCAAATCAATAAAAAACGAAAGTAAAACGTGTCAAAGATCGTGAGTGCCTGGTGACGACACTTTCTGGTAAAAAATATACCAAACTATGACGTCGCGTGACTTTTCGAAACACTGTATCGTCTTCATTTATTGTTTACGTGAAAAAAGAAAAAATACGTGTCCAATATTTTTTGGAAATCTATCTGACGGACTTTATTTTTTGACAATTTGACATACAGTATGAAAGACAATAACGTCCATTTTTTTAACGATGTGAAATCCTCCTACGACTCTTCCCGCTCATGGAGGACCAGAAGGGATTGTCAGACTCTTACTGAATAAAATCCATCCGTGTTCCTTCGCGTAAAGGACATTTACATCTTTACATCCTTTACGCAATAATTACCAGCTTCCATGACATGAATTTAAAAACTAAAATCCCAATTAATTCTATCCATCATTCCATTTAAAAGTAGTTCATCAAACTCATCAATGCACTTTGAAGTACCGTTACTAGTTTTCCTCATGCAATTCTCACAATACGATAAACAAACAGCTGACAATCAAACCCCTTCAATTCCAAGGGCTAATCTACATACAAACGTGAATTTACGTGAAGTATTCCGATAATTTCAAAAAACACTAGTAAAGTGCCAGTAACCGTTTATTACGTTATACCTCATCAAACATTATGTTGTATTCATTAACATATTGAATATCACTCATAATATAGGTACACACGGCTACACATCAAGCTATACATTTCCAGTATGAGCTGGTCTCGCATTGTATAGTATTTCCGTACAGTGCCAGATCACCGTAAACTGGAAATGTCTATACACATATTGTTTGTTGATCAACAATCCAATATGGCCGCCATGCGTGCTAGTTTCCAATAAACACAACTCTAATAAAAATAGAAAATAAAATACGCACGTGTTTGTGATTTTTATACTATTTTTTGTATTTGTTTTTAGGGTTCTAATAGGGGGTTCAACGAAGTAAATAAATATTGAAACATTGATCAATAGGCATTGGTTCTACTGCTAGCGATATAAGCGTGAAGCGAGTCGAGCAAGCTACTATTTACGAGTTGGTCGAGTACTCGCTAGTATACGTGTAGAAGATACCTCATCATCAAAAGAAATCTATCGTCATCAGAAGATACTATCCTATACGTGTATGCCAGTGTGCAAAATTTTATTCAATTGACACAAATTTACCACAACAACTAAGAGTCTCCTGATGGACGGATGGTTCGCCAAGTGAGCGCCGCAGAGCGAGTTTTTAGCGATGACTGTCTCTCTTTGAAAGGTCTTGTCGCTGTGAAAAAGTAAAGTCGCCGGGTTTAAAAAATAAAATAATGTCCACCCGTGTGAAACCGTGATAGGCCGCCAGTACTATATCTCTTTCGCGAGAAAATAGTTGATCGCTCTCTCTCTCTATTGCTTATTTGCCCGCTCTCGCTCAATTACCCGCTCTGGCTTACTCATCGCTTCTCGCCAACGGTGGGACAGGTCCCATACAGAGAAAATTAAACGTTGATTATTTTATGTTTCCCGTTGATCTTTTTGCTTTCAATGTTCTTAAATGAAATGTTAACAGTGCGTGTATCGCGTTTCTCGATAATCGAGTTAGTTAGTCCGGTAATAAATCATACCAATAATTTATTAGGTCAAAGTATAATCAGGAAACAGGCAGTTTTCGTCGATCAATTGTTTGTGTTTCTGCTGTTGAAACGAAACATATTGTGTGTTGAAAACAGAAGGTAATGTTTTGGGTGTGTATTACATAAAACCTTGACTTGTTTCAAAAAAGATTGTCTGTCGACAAGACGTTTATGTGGGACTAGAACACTAGCAAAAACCAGTCTTATTCTAACTGGGTCCGCTACGGCCAATGCCTGCCAGAGTTGCATAATTTGTTTGAAATTGTCACCGCGACTGTGGAACTATGGATTAGGAGGAACACGGATGGTTTTAGTCAGTAAGTCTGACACTCCCTTCTCCACCCAGAGTGAGAGGAGTCATTAGATGATTACCCTTACTTAAAAAAACACAAAAAGAATCTTACCCCAACTATGTTGGGCTTGGCCTTCATCGTAACCGTATGCAAATAGGGTAGTCGACAAAAAAAAACTAATTAGTCCGTCAGATAGATTTCCAAAAAATATTAAACACGTATTTTTTCTTTTTTCACGTAAACAAAAAATGAAGACGATACAGTGCTTCGAAAAGTCGTGAAACGTCACAGCTTGGTCCAATTTTACCTAACTATGACGTCAAACGCCCCCTCTCCATGGTCTTTGACAAGCTTTATTTTCGTCAATTTTTATTAATTTGATAAAACAAAAAACACGTATCCAATATTTTTCAATAATCTGACTGACGGACTAAACAGAATCATATTTTTTTAGTCGGTCGACTACCCTATTGTATTTGACCAATATAACCTCGACAAAGGAAACTAGAATACGGAATAGTTAAACGCGTTGTCAGGCTCTCATCATCATCATCTTCCTTGCTTTATCCCAGATTTGATTTGAAGATTCCAATTTCCAATACCTCCTTCCTACTTCTGTTCTCCTGGTAGTTTGTGGGACTTTACTACCTATTCTTTTTTTTTAATCTAATAGAACCTGTACAAATATTTTGTTGGGGGATCAGACTCAGACCGGAATAGAAAATAATTTATAATAAAACGGATCCCCTAGGGTATCAGTTTTAGGGGATCAGACCGGAATAACTCATTTGGGGTCGGCGCAACGCGTTTTCTTCTTCCAGTCTTCCCTGCTAGACGTGACGGTGGCATTAATCCCTTTCTCATTCATATCATTCCTTCCTTAGGCTATAACTACCCCCGTCGGGGCTGCGGGTTGGTTACAAAGATACCGCGGTCTCGGCACAAAGGGCTAAGAAGGAACATGGGTGGTTTTTAGTCAGTAGAAGTCTGACACTCGCTACCGCTTTGCCCAGAGCGGGAGGAGTCATTTGATGATTTCTCACCACCAAAAAAGGCTCTAACTACCCGAAATCTATAATGTACACGGGTCTAACAGTTTAACATATATTATATACACACCTCAACACGGTCTAGGGATATTTCATACTCAATTAAATAACTCGAAAAGTACTGGCCGCATTGGAATCTTTAATATACCGATTTGTTTGTAATTTATCTCAGACTAATTCCAAATTCAAATTTTTGAAAATTCTTTTGTTTCGGTTGCATAAAAATGTCTTGATGTATAGGAGAGGGAATTTTCATTTGTGCGAAATTTAGAAAACAATACGAATTACGTTTAGTTACAGTTTTTTTTTCATTTTTAAACGAAAGATAAAGTTAAAATTGTGGTATTGTAGCCATGCAACGCCGGCATTTGACGAGGGCGGAGATGTTACGAGCTGTGGGAATGCTGGAAGCTGGATCTGTTCAGCGTAATGTTGCTGAGGCCATAGGGACCCATCAAAATGTAATTTCAAGATTGTGGACACGCTATCGTGCCACAGGTGAAGTAGCGGAGAGGCACCGGGGGCCAAGTCGCATCATTACCCCCAGACAAGACCGATTTTTGCAAATTACTGCGCGAGCTCAACCAAATGCAACGGCGACTCAATTGGTCCAAAGGCTGCGAGTGGAACACCAAGTGCTTGTGAGTGACCAAACTGTAAGAAGGCGACTGCATGAAAGCAATCTACGCTCTCGTAGACCACTCCGGGTCCCACCTTTACGGAGAGGCAATCGTGGACGACGATTAGAATGGGTTCGGAACCACGTGGACTGGGGCCGTGAGCAATGGTCCAATGTGCTGTTCACGGATGAATCCAGGTTCGGCTTCCATCCAGATTCACGAAGGACGCGTGTTTGGCGAGTTCCTGGACGATGGAGCCGTCTCCAGAACCCTCAGGAAGTTCACCCATACCAAGGAGGAACAATTATGGTTTGGGCAGGAATTCGTCTTGGAGGACGGACGGATCACGTTTGGGTGCGGGGCAATATGACGGCAGAACGATATGTCCAACAGGTGCTGGGGCCCGTAATCTTGCCCCACAGAACACAAATGGGGCAAGATTTCCTGTTCATGCACGACAATGCCCGGGCACACACGGCGAGAACGGTAGCAGCTTGGTTACATACACATAATGTTAGGGCCTTAGACTGGCCTGCTCAATCGCCAGATCTAAATCCCATTGAGCATGCGTGGGATATGCTGCAAAGAAGAGCTCTGAAGGAAGTTCCTGAAAATTTGGCTACAGAAGATCAACTTTTTGCGCACCTTAGAAGGACATGGGACAATATTCCGCAGCAAGACATTGACAACCTTGTTCTGAGCATGCCGAATCGTTGCCGATGTGTTATGAACATCATGGGCGCTTTCTCAGACTACTAACTTAAAGTTTATAAACACAAATTAAATGATTATTCTATTTTTTTCAGTTTTTACTCACAAATTAAAAGTTAATTCATATACGGTTTCCGTCTATGCTTCATTTTTTTTCCATAAAATCCTGAAATTTTAATCAGTACCTTAACCATTATTAAAAAATGGTAGAATATTAAATAACGCATATTTTAAATATATACATGTCATATAAATAATTAACACATTGATAGTAATTCGCTTTTTTAAAAATATCCCTAGACCGTGTTGATGTGTGTATATTCCAAGCCACGGAGAGGCCTTGGTCTGTTAGGGACGGTCACTGATCCAGGGTCTGGCCTTGGCTAGCGTTAGGCCTTGAATATACACGTGCCGCTTTTATTATTTATCCACGAGCATTTTTTTTCTATCAGGATATTATGAAGCACTGAGTATTCAATAGACATCATCCATCTGCCTATATTTTTCCCAACTACGTTTGGGTGGGTTCCAGACTAACCAGATACAGCAGACTAACCTCCACAATCCAGTTAGTACTGGGCAATACGATACCCTTTGGTAAGCCTGGGTGATCAGAGTGTCGGGCCACTGACTACCTGTTACCAATGGCTTAACGTGCTTTCCGAGTTGTGGAGGAAACTCTGTGATGATTTCTGTGTCTGTGACTCTCTGCAATGGGTGGTCACCCATCCACATACCGACCTAGGCAAGTGCGGCTTAACCTGAAGATTTATCCGAGCTGTTAGTATCTAGCCACGAGCTGCTCAGTTGTCAATAGACAACGAAAGTTTATTTACCTTAGCAACCATCTCAGAACCGTATAATTACAGCACACTTTCATCAATGACACGGAATTTGAAACATCCGTCGCGTCTCGTAAAACGTTCGCAGCCGCAGCGAATTAATTCGATCATTGTATTATACTCTGCCGTTGGCTAGGGTTACCATTTCTTTAGATAACTGACAGACATTTGGTAAAAATCTTCGAACAACTCGGGAAGGTTTGGCCGAAAAACTCGCACTACAAAAAGTACAGACGGAATATGAGAGAGACTTAATGCTCAAGGAACAGTCGGACATGGCTGGATGACGTCCGAATGAGCCACCAAAAAAACCGGAAATGTCCAGATAAATCTGGATGTCAACCCTAGCTGTTGCTAAGGCGAATATCATCAAGTTGGAATTCCGCATTCCTAGAGATTGGCTCTATAAAGATTCAGTTAATAGTCTACATTTCGTCCCACGTGCTGCTCTGTTATGGCGAAGTCTACAAGGATTTTTGTCTATTAAACTTAGTTCATTTTGGAAGGATTGAGTTTCTGATGGTTTGTGCGTAATGTAATAAGATGAGGAAGTAGACTGATGGAAAAATATTAGGAGATCGGTTTCGTGTTAACATAATTATCACTTGCAGGCAGAAACCGTTGGAAACCTCAAACCAGCATACCTGAGAGATACTTTAGAACGATAGTAAAGCTTAGTCAAAGGGCCATGAGCGGCATACATAACACAGTTCACCAGGTTTCGCACTAACCACCCAACCCACACTAGACCCTCGTGGTGGATTATAAGGCCATACCTCTCCTAGAGAGGAGGCCTGAGTCCCTGCAGTGGAAACATAGGCTGATGATGGTGATGAACCATTTACAGCAAGTGTTTTTAGCCACTGAACAAGCTAATTATGTGAATGCAAATTACTGAGTTATTTTATGTAGAAAACTAAAATTAATCAGATAGAAATAAATGCTAATTGAACAAGTCTATCAAAATGCCTCGAATACACTAATCTGTTTTTATTGCAGTAATCGTGTGATTTAATTAGAAAAAATTGTTTAACGTAGTAATTTTCTAGAAATTTAGCATTTACCTAGAATCATGAGGAAATAAATGTAAAAGTCGACAATTGCTAATTGATCCACTGCTATTAGTGCTTTTTGCAAAATATTTTAATTGAAATATTTAGTATTACGTTGATAGGCTTAAGTTTTTTTCTACTGAAATAAATATCGTATATTCTCTGGTTAGGCACAAACATTGGGTCTTTATTTAAATAGGCTTACCCCAAATAAGTACTTAAACAACGCCTAATTTTTGTAACCTTTCAACCTAGACGACTGAAGCCACAAAAATACAGACGGTTCTACTTAGCCTAGAAACTAACAGGAATTACGAGTTTTTTGACACTCTTTTCGTGTTATGTAATTTTTTGTTATTCCGGATTTTGTCCTACAAGACAATTTTATTTGTATTTTAATGAAAAAGTGCGTAAAAAGCAGGTGACTGCTTTGATGAATTTTTTTTTTTTTTTTTTTTTAAACGATAATTGATGATGATAATACAGTGGAAGAAGAAGTTATTCTGGGTCGACCCCAAATAAATTGGCAAGACAATGGCAAAATGCCGAAATGGGTAGAACAATGATGATGACGGAATGAAAATAAAATTACTTATTCTGTAATTTAGAACTGATGATTTTATTCACAATGGTTATCAAGTAGTCTTTCTAAAATAATTCCATATTATGAAATGATAATTCAAAATGATCAATGCGTAGTCCTACTAAATAATCATCGTACGTAATACTATCTTTATCTTATTAAAAAACTTTCCTCCTAAACACTTCCCTAACCCGATCTAGTAACAACCAGCAGAGCTTCCCCTTAACCAGTGTAACATATAATTGGGGCAGGATGTCGGGAATAACCGGCTGATTCATACGATCTCGTGACTACGAGCTACGCCCACCGGCCGGTACACTTTCAGTTTGCCTACGATGTGAACACAGCTGATCTGATACACGACTGTAAATTGTCTTTGCTCATTCCTTATTAGCTATGGGGACGTTATAAAACTAGATATTCTGATTTTTAACTTGTTTTACGAGGAGAAAATGTTGTTTAAGTAATTTCGTGCATGAATAATAGATTTCGACTTTAGAGAAATTATAATTGTTTAATATAACATCACGCCTGTAATTCGCGAGGGATTAGATTAGTCTTATACTCCCACTAGCTTTTGCCCGCGACTTCGTCCGCGTAGAAGTCGAAAATGGTTCTAATAGAATTTTTAATTGTATTTTTACGTTATTAATTTTGTTATAACCTATAGATTATGAGAAGAGGCCTTTGCCCAGCAGTGGGACAGTAATAGGCTGGTATTATTATATATTAGGTACATATAATAACAGCAAATTCATCCCAATTGTTCGTCACATTACACACAATTTCTTGACGAATATCCATTGAGCGTTCTTGTGTGCCGTACAACAAATAAGAAAGCGAACGGAAAAGGCATGCGCGATCCCCCTCTATTGGTACAATAATAAGGTTTATTAATTTCCCATTGATGTTAACCAACTCTGCTCCCATTTTAAAAAATAGACACAGACACTTCTAAGACAAACTAAAAGAAAACTATAGGACACAACAAATCAAACACAGATAGTTTTACAATTAAAAGTTTTTAAGTGAGTTCAACCTTTTTTGAATAAATTCGAATTTGAGTTTTAGACATGTGTCAAAATAAAAAGAAGTAATTTAAATCAAAATCACTAAGGAGTATTGATATCAACTTCGAAGCAAATCACCGCCAAAATAAGTTTCTACCCCTTTTTAACCCCGTTATTTAGGGGATGAATTTCAATTAAATACGAAACACGTCTTCCATCAATTCTGTTAAAAAAGGTTTATGCAAAATTTGAAGTAGATTGGACCAAGGAATCACTTTGTCCCATACAAACTTTGCCTCCCGTTTTCACCCCCTTAGGGGTAGAATTTCGAAAAATCCTTTCTTATCGGATGCCTACGTCATACAAAGAACACACCCTCCAAGTTTCAGGTCTCTACGATCAGCGGTTTAGGCTGTGCGTTGATCCGTCAGTCATTCAGGACAAAGCCTTTTATATGTACAGATGTAATAGGGAACGAGTCTATTGTCATATTTGTCATCAATCGTGCACAAATCCAGACGCCGTGGCTGCTACTGATAAAAACTTCATCTATTTATTTCACAAGGCCTTCGCATACCGACGAAATATGCATCCTTCTCACATAAACGGGATATCATTGAGCTTGTCTGAGTTCCCAGTAGTATGTCTTTCATCCCAGTTTCTTCCATTGAAATCACGATGATTTTATGACTTGAATCAATGGTTTTGATGGACATTTTATTCCGGTATCTGTTCTTTGTTGTATTGTTTCAATGTGATAAAAGTTTCATACTCATAAGATAGAATTTTCCATTCATTACCTTTCTATGATGAATGTTAGAAGTGAAGGAGTACAGATCGAGACTAAAAAACGTCGTGAAAAGCCGGAGTATCTAATGCAATGACTACTGTTTCATCTAGCCATACTTATTAGTCTCGGAGACATGGAAATATGTATGCCATGTTGATATCACAGCTATGGCGTGATTTGGGAGGTTTGCTCGAGACACTGTCTCCCTGATAACGTGGTCATCTGCCTATATATAGCCTTTTCACAATTATGTTGGAATCGGCTTCCAGTCTAACCGGATGCAGATGAATACCAGTGTTTTACATGGCGCGACTTCCTATTTTCACCTCCACAATCAAGTTGTCTCTCTGATAACGTAAAAAGTAAAATCTTATTACCTCTTGTATCTAAATACAAACTCTGTAGGATTATTTATCACACAAATAGAGTAGCTTGTTCACTTTGCTTTGGTGTAATTGAAAATTCGTACAACATGCCTACGTGCAGAAACAAAATTAATTCTACTGTTTAATCATGGAGCCTCAAGGCCAATCAAATGACTACTTCTTTGATGTTTCACAAGTTTCTGTCATTGTATGATTAAAGGCCCCACGTTTATTCTACTTTTAATTTACTTCATCTGCATGATGGGCTTTCAGAGGCGGTTAAATATAACTACAATTACTCACGGCCAGTAATAGTTTTTTTATAGATAGAATCACCTTACAACACACCTATAAACCGACCATAACCTTCGAGAATTATTTAATTTTAATGAGGAAAGACGGAAATCGTGGTTAAATATATGCTAAGTAGCAGGGGGGCAAACAAAATGTTGTAGGAATACAAAGAAGGTCAGATTATAACGACAGGTGACACATTACTGAGGCTCGTCTTACCCTAAAAACGTCACGCCATCACACTATTTTAGTACATTTTCGCAGGAATGTTTAAAGTATTTTTGAACAGACGAAATCGCGGAAACAATACTCGTTTGCCACTACTAAAATCGCTTAAAACATCTGTTACTACGCTGCCGTAGGTACCCAAGATTCATCTTACTACGCCGCAACCCGTTCCTTAAATATATTGTAAAATATTGCGGTTTTTTCCGCTGCTCGTACGACACTCATATACATAATGTAAATTATCTGGCCAGACGACATTTCGTACTTTTAATTCTACATAAATTTCTTTATAAAAATGAATGGGATTCACAAATTACTGATTTCAATGCCAGGCGTGGTTGGTGTATTTAGGTTGGTCGTGCCAATTTCTTCTGTAGCCTCAAGGTTGCTAGATAAGTGGGAGTATATAGGTTAGTAGGATCGTCGGAAGATATCGCATTGTGTGCGCTGGGAACCTATTGGTTTTGATTACAGTCGTCTTTGTGTGGCCGAGCGATGTGGACTGATTGGAGAGAATGCCTATCGGGTGATAACGTTATGACACGTTTGTTTACGTTGCTAGACTAGTCCTCGGTTTTTCTTTTATTATATTTCAATGGGAGCTCCATTGGAATATCATCAAAGAAAAGACCGAAGACAATCTTTATTGGAATAGATTGATAAATCTGGAACTTTTTGCATTGGTTTTCTTTCCTCAAAATTTATCGATAGATCGTGTATCCTGAGATTACAAACAGGCATCATAACAAATAAGCACATTTAAATTACTTTCTCTTAGTCATTTATAAACTAGCAACCACGTACTAACTTAAAATTCGGTTAACTAATGAGGAAGTTTGTTAAGGTTAAGTATTGATAAATTAAACATTTATCTAGTCACACTAAAATATTCCAAGAATAGTTTCATCTAGGTACCTCTGCTGGCTAGGAAAACACATGTATTTTAGACGTTTTTCCTTAAAACGTAGAAAGGCATAGAATCTGCATATTTTCCGTTTATCGTGTGTTTGAATACTGGCTATCCTGCTGGCGGGGAAATCCTTTGAGTTTAGCATAAAGAGTTATCGTCATTATCACGTAAGAAGCCGTTACATAAGGTAACATGATGTATGAATGAGTATCTCATAACTCATTCATATTTCACTCTAATGAATCAAAGCTACCACTGAGGAATATCTGTAGCATTAGCTGCGGATATTGCTTGGAAGTTGAAGTCCAGTTGCTGGCGATACCCTCTCCATATATCGCCCAACGGAACGTTATATGGTTGTACTACAAATACTATTGCCTAATCTTCGAAAAGACCACCACAACGAAAGACATCTCTGCTTTGTCTCCAAAATGACTTCGTACCAACGGTGGCGATGTATTATAGGTCCATAGGTGCCGGCAATCAGTCCATTAAGTGCGAAGCCTTTTTGATGCCCAGCCATACCTTAATAAAGATCCTCGTCCATTATCTTCAGGTGATAAATATCGTGAAAGGCGGATGTCTAGGCCGCATGTAGCTCTGAGATAATAATAAAAACAGTCTGCGTCACCAAACGATACGTAATTCGCACAAAATCAGGTGGGATGTTGCTGATATAAATATTAGCAAAAAAAAAAGATTTCCCGGTTCCAATGAAATCGAGAGAATTATTATGTAAATTGAGCGAATCAGCTGCTTTTTAACCCACGCATGTAGTAAAATTGAAAGAAATGGGTTAATGGTGCTAATACAGTGGTGAGCAATGATCTAGTAACCGAGGTCTCTGGTCTACCCACTTGCTAAACATGCTATACCCGTCGATTTCTCCATGACGACTAGCTGTTCCAACTTTAGAATGAAACTGATGATAGGACCCTGTCTTTCATGGCGATCGTATAAAAAAACCGTTCTTTTAAGTCACAGTTGATTCTTCGTCTTTTCATTACCTTCTTCTATTTGAGTAGTGTTGCTTTGGGTCTATGCCTCAACTGTTCTGTAGACATAAGACATTAATTAGTACCACTCACATTTCGCCAGTTACGTTTAAGTCCCATGTAATATGGGGCGAGCCTATTACCACCAACCAGGCACAATTCCACTCACTGACCGTTCCGTTTCGTGTCCGTTCAATATTCTAATACAAAATGTAGAATTCAGACTTAGCCACCGTTACTCACAAAGTTATCTTAGTTCGAATCGCAGACTCTCAACTATTTCAATAGGCCAGTTAAAGCCGCCACCTAACTCCACACGTTCAAAGGTAAACGGTATACTTCTATAAATAAATAGACAATCATTCAATGTGGTGCATTCTTACGTGTGCCAAGATATGTATGCGACGGCGACAGCTCGAAATAGCGCTTGATTCATTGCGAACCATTGTGCAATAGCAGCCACTTTCCTTATGCAGGCTAGTTAGGAACTGGTATACCTTTTTGGTAGATCTTGGACCGTTTTCGTTTTGTGGCTATGGAGCTTATTATGTCAGTGGCTGGGCTAATGTTTCCTACTAAGAATATACAAAGATTTTTCCAATCTGTAATTTTGTCGATTCTTCCGTCGACAAAACCCGTTTCTTCGGTGATCATGATAAGCCGGCTGGTATTCAGTTGTAGGGATAAAAGCGGATTGACTAAAGAAACTGAACACGATCAGCAATTATGAACGGCGTTCAGAAGGTGTCAGTATTTCAAAGAAAGAGTGACACTGGCAGTTGGCAGTTTTTAAACGCGATGTCATTTATTGATGAAAATCAAACTAAGTCTACCCACGACGTATTTGTCTATTAGACTCCAGTATCTCTTCATCGTAGTTAAAGGGTTCTCGAAGTCTTCAGAATAGCGAAATTCTTCAAAACCAGTATAATTTATTCGCCTCATTCCGTATAAACATAAGACTTATTTTTCTACTTTACAAGCCCATTTCTAACTTACCAAAAGAATTCTAATCCTTCCACACAAAGAACATATATTTTTGTCTTGATACACCCTTGTCCGCTTTCGCAGTATTTTTCTAACATTAGAACATAAAACTATTTCCAAATAACAAAGCAAATTGAAATGAGATGTGCATAAATATTTTGGCATTGAAGGAAAGAGTGCAGAGACCAGTTCAGCGATGTCAGTGAACTGGTCTGGCAGTCGTACTCGTAGGGCGTAGGCGATCCAACCTAGTTGCAAGTTCCGCTTGGCAACGCATTCGCTTCACTAATCTTTGTAGTTTCTGAAGCTTTAGCTAGAGCAAAGACTAGAAAACTAAAATCAGGTTTAGCAATCGTGAAGCTTTCAAAATATTTTCTTTCGTCCGTAATGCATTCTTGGAAATGTGGTTTTACTAATGGTTTCTAGACTTTGATCTGAAGATTTTCCTAGATTTTTTAGGTCATGATTTGCGAACAACAGTTTTAGAATGATTCTAGTCTGCCTGGTGTTAAAAAATGATTTTAGATCAATCATCGATTAGCTCTTTTGATCGCTTTTCAAATCATCTTTTTTCCACAACATCGTTCAATGAACCCAAGAATTACAAAATCGAAGAACCAAATCTACGATAAATATTCCTTTGCAATAAACATGAAGACGCTACACCAGTACTTAGGGATTTACGCCCTACAACAATTCCATTTGCTAATTACTTAGTTAATATTCAAGCGGTGATTTTCCTCGTCCATTGTGACTTATGCTGGCCTCAGGTAATCAACGATGTTCCTTCTATTTCACCGTATTCTATGTAACACGTGACCAATGCAACTGTTGCAATGTTTCTTGACCTGGCACCCTATTGCGATGTCGCTAGATAACACCACTAATAGGTCAAGATTGGTCAATAAATTGTTGCATTCAAACGATTCCGTGGAATATTCTGGACTGATAAATGAATAGCAAACTTGCATGGATAGTGAAGTCATTTCACTAATCCAAACAGACATTTATGAAGCGTAAAATGTTTTCTCTGTTCCACAAAAATTCTAGAGATACACGCGACATTTGCATGAACGCTTTTCCTATATTTCCTGCCACATTTACGTCATCTTGTAATACAAATGCTTGTGCATTTTGTAATTTGCTTTTGTACACACATCAAAAGTGTCTAGGGATCAACATATATTTTTGCAATAACTTTTCTCCTGATTGATATTAATTAAAATTTTCTTTAAGGATTCATCAAATAAAGTGTTTTCGTTTGTCACAGTGACGATAAACCAAGTCACCTTTGCATTAATAAAGAAATTTGCCATTTTCCTAATAAAGGGATTTTTGACATTTGAACCACTAACATTAAAGTTCGAAAAAAAGACTGAAATAACAGTTTTCTTTAAAATTTTATTGGGTAACTTAAACAATTAATAATCCGTGTTTCTACCGCGAACACTAACAACACAAGAACATCGGTTTGGCATACTCAAAATGAGTTCATCCAAATCACTCTGTGGAATGGCCGCCCATGTTCGTTGCAACAACAAAAAAAGGTATTCTTGCGACTGGATACCCTCCATACGGCAGAGCTCTTCTCTGTAGCATATCCCATGCATGCTCAATCGGGTTCAAGTCTGGCGACTGAGCGGGCCAGGGCAGGACATTGATGTTAGCTGCGGCGAGAGTCTGTCTTACAACTCTTGCGGTGTGCGGTCGTGCATTATCATGCATTAACTGAAATAAAGGACCGATTTGCACTTGTAGAGGAACGATGACGTCTGATACAATCGTCTCAGCATAAATTTGAGCGTTGAGGTTGCCTCTGATCCAAATCAACTCAGTTCTTCCGCCGATCCAAATACCCGCCCATACCATGAT
The DNA here is from genome assembly GCA_949316265.1 of Diarsia mendica. NCBI lineage: Eukaryota > Metazoa > Arthropoda > Insecta > Lepidoptera > Noctuidae > Diarsia > Diarsia mendica. Next base: position 20,207,097 of record OX438904.1, on the reverse strand, counting down.
GGTTCCATCCACCACTATAAGGATGGACTTCCTGGCAGGATTTTAATCGCTGTTGGCGTCCAGGGGTTCTCCAGTGTCGTATACGTCTTGTATCCGGTCTCATACCAAAACGAGACTCATCAGAAAAGCACACGAAACGCCACGAAAAGCAAACGAACCATCATGGTATGGGCGGGTATTTGGATCGGCGGAAGAACTGAGTTGATTTGGATCAGAGGCAACCTCAACGCTCAAATTTATGCTGAGACGATTGTATCAGACGTCATCGTTCCTCTACAAGTGCAAATCGGTCCCTTATTTCAGTTAATGCATGATAATGCACGACCGCACACCGCAAGAGTTGTAAGACAGACTCTCGCCGCAGCTAACATCAATGTCCTGCCCTGGCCTGCTCAGTCGCCAGACTTGAACCCGATTGAGCATGCATGGGATATGCTACAGAGAAGAGCTCTGCCGAATATGGAGGGTATCCAGTCGCAAGAAGACCTTTTTTTGTTGTTGCAACGAACATGGGCGGCCATTCCACAGCGTGATTTGGATGAACTCATTTTGAGTATGCCAAACCGATGTTCTTGTGTTGTTAGTGTTCGCGGTAGAAACACGGATTATTAATTGTTTAAGTTACCCAATAAAATTTTAAAGAAAACTGTTATTTCAGTCTTTTTTTCGAACTTTAATGTTAGTGGTTCAAATGTCAAAAATCCCTTTATTAGGAAAATGGCAAATTTCTTTATTAATGCAAAGGTGACTTGGTTTATCGTCACTGACAAACGAAAACACTTTATTTGATGAATCCTTAAAGAAAATTTTAATTAATATCAATCAGGAGAAAAGTTATTGCAAAAATATATGTTGATCCCTAGACACTTTTGATGTGTGTATTTCATATGTTTTATGTTCTCTTGTTTGGTTTTAACAGAGATTAACCTGTTGTCACGTTTATGAATGCATTTCCACGATTTTAAGCTGTTCTAAATTCAGTGTGGAAATGAATGGTGATATGCTAATGTGAAATATGTTGCTAGGCGGGTTTTATCTCGACAGACATCAGCGATAGATATAGTTGCGGTTAGCGTAGTAGATGCCCTACATGGTTGCGTCATAGTCGTAGGCGCCGGCGGCGGCGGCGGCGCGCGCGCATCTCGGTCACTGTGCCACGCGCACGCACCTATAAGTCACGCGCACACAGATTCACACTAGATTACGCATTTTCATAAATATTTTACACGTAAACCTGTATATGATGGCGCCTGTGACAGCATATGATTTACGAAAGTAAATCTTCCCGTTTCAAAAAAATTGTCATGTCGGCAGTACGAGTTTATTTATGTATTACGAAACAGTGTATTATAGCATCTATATCCCCATTTTAACAGTCAACGTTGACAGAATTCATAAAAACCTTACAAGCACACAACATTTTGCTTACAGATAATAGCGCGCTTTTCTTTATATCAGTGTAGACATATTCTTTTATAACATTTTTATCGTTCAGATTTACTTTCGCAAATACATTCCGTTTCGTTTCTTCCTCATTGTTACTCTCAAGGCCGCGTTGTGATTTTATTAACTACATATTTGCTATTTAAATTATTATAGCTGAAATCCTACCTATGTGGCCTCTGAAAGCAGCGTTCTTGTCCTGCGATTGAACATTTTCTTTAACTAGCTTGAGTTTTTCTACATTTTTAGTTGTAGATACTTCTCCCCTGTCTGCGTCTCCATCCCTTTTTCCAATTATATTATCTGATCACGAAATTTTTTATCAGTCTGATCAATTAGTTTTGATTATGTTTGCCAAGTTATCTCTCAATTGGCTCCAATTGAATTTCGTCGCAGACTCAGTTCATGCGATTAGTAAATAAATAAGATAATGCTATGACGTCGATTTAAGATCTTATGTAGGTATGCTCTATACACCTTGAATATTGCATACAATGGCATATACAATAAGAATGAGTAAAATATACGTTCTCAACATCCATTTTTAGTTTGACTTTCCGACAACCTATGCGGTGTTGACGCGAATGTTAATTATCTATGTCTTTGCTTAGAATATCAGACGTTCTGTCATCTACGTTTTATTTTACCTTTTAAATGTCGGCTACTGTTTTTAAATCTAGATCTAGCAATATTCTTGCCTTTGTTTTCGAGCTGTTTGGGTATTTCCCAGTTTTATCCATGCCAAACATGTGTAGGACACATGATCAGTTTTAAAAACAAATTTTAAAATTAGGATCGGAGGTACTTACACCATAAACATCTCAGCTTGACGGTCACTCAATAGACTTAAAAAAATAGAAAAGTAGTGTTGTTTGGTGACCATTATGCAGATTTAACAAAATTGACCAATTTGAATTATGACCGGAAACTCACTATAAAAATCTCGACACTAGTAGTCGTTGTGACTGATATTGACTCTGAAACAACATGTAAAGGGCTAAGATGAAAGACAAAAATAATATGGATCCTTCACAAAAAAATCAAAGATTTTATTACCGGTATCAACTTCCCTAATAGTCCCATTCCGTAATGGTCACCCTTGGGCAGGGCGGGAGATAACACGACCAATTTGCAGATCTAATATCCGTGGTCCCAAATTATACTCGACCACGAAAAAGGGCACCATGAGTGATCCATATGGGCCGTCTTTATGACGTGTTGTGAATTCCCTTGCTTTTATATTAATATAGTTAATAGAGAAAAATGGCCGTCCTATCTGACTTATCGCTATGATATTAATTTGCGGTATTGTGTGGGTGTGAATGTGGTGTTTTGTCTTCTTTATGGGTGGTCGCATATGTCTGGCTAGAAGTCTAGTGGGCTGTTTATTTTTGTATGGGAGCCGGGGAGAGCTTCGCGCTTCCGTATTGTCATGCCAATTTGCAATGGGTCTAAACTTTGGAATAGTTTGGTTTTTTTCCCAGACTGAAAATTTATATACTTAATGTCTTTCGACGAAATACGGAGAGAAATCAATGTAGTCAGCTAATCTAGATCGGATGTATTAAAATACGATCATAAAGTACAGCCAGTTTGCGCCATATACTTTCGGATGTGCAACCAGTACCACTCAAATAATCACAATCGGAAATGTTTTGTGTGGGTTTCGAAACGATGATAGATTGGTGCCGTTTTCATTTTATATGGGCGTATCAACTGGTTCGATGCTGCCTACGGGATATAACCCCACTCACTTTCATGTAGAAGGTACTCACTCGAAAGTGTGTAGGTTCGCCACTAAGATAGGGCTACGCTTTATGTGAGAGCGAAATAATGGATTAAATAGACAGGTAATGTATACTTCAAATAGATTCACCAGCATAAGGCCTAAAACACACACAAACGGCGTAAGGCGAAGGCACGAGGCAGGCGCAGCGCAGACGTGGGACAGATACGGCGCAGACGCGATTTGAATTATATCAGAAGAAGGCGTGGAACAGGCAAGAAACGTGAATTCAATCGGTTTTTGAAATCTCGCTCCGGTGCAAACCTCACACCGTTTCGTTGTCTGCGCCGCGTCGCTTCAGTATAATTCAAAAACGTCGCCTGCATACATTTTGTATGAAATCGTTTTGAAGCGGCGCATGCCTGCGCCACGCCTGCGCTGCGTCTGCCCCGTGTCTGCGCCTTACGTCGCTTGTGTGTGTTTTAGGCCTAAGAGATTACTTGAAACTAATACAGACACTTCATCATTCTCCTGCTCTTATCCCAATTTATTTGGGGTTGGCGCAGCATGGTCTTCTTCTTCCATACTTCTCTTTTATACCTATGTAATGTAATAAATTGCGATCCAAATGACTGGCGAATTTAGCGAAGGATTCTTCTGCTGAATAAAACATTCAGCAATAGATGCAACAAACATGTCAATTTAATCATTATGAATTGAAAATCACACACAATAAACTCTCTTCCTGTCATACCCCAACCTAAAACCAGATATCCCGTCTAAACCCAAAACTACATTATCGTTTCCTCCTCACAAAATTTTAAACCGAAAGCAATTTCCAATATAATCTGTATCGTATCGTCCGGTCCCCCTCTGTCATTAGCAGTCGATACCAAGATACCTCCTACTGATAAATCTACTACAAATTGCTTTATGTCATCGATAATACCCTTTAGTTAATGGTCATAGACGTACACTAAAATGTGCTTAGAAGATATTTCTTCGACTGCACCTATGTTTGTATTTTATTGAATGGTTGTAAATTTTGTTCGTTTTTGGGATATTTTTTAAAGTGTTATTGAGTTTCTGTTGTTGTGGTTAAGATTACCAGTTTGATCGTATCTTTGTCAAACTTTATCTCTAACTCGTTGATCAAAACTTTGACTAACGAGAGGATAATAATAACTTGTTTCTTGTAAGGTTCGGTTAAACCGGTACGGAGCACTTGCAGACACATCAGTATTACATCGGACACAGACAGATACTTCAGCACATAGTCTGTTAAATTCCGGTGTCCGGAGACGTGTCTGCAATTTCGCTTTGGACCGAATATTCATAGATACACCATCAAAATGTATTATGTGTTTATCCGAGAAACTATTTACCTCGACGTAATGAAGACGGTTGATTTATAAATCAACCTAACGTAGTACATAATATTCTGCTAAACTAGAACATCACGTCTTCCAAAACGTTCAAGTTGGTAACTAAGTACCTATGTAACTTACTCTGGCTTCGATCTCATTATGTATTAGCTTTCTGTTATACCATCAAAATAATAGAATCGCTTAGACTACGTATTGAAGCTTAAAGATTCTACTTACCTACTCATATTTTCCAAAACCAACTGATCCAAGGACATTCATGTCTAAACAGATGTCATGAAAAATTCATGAAGTATTTATTTTATTCGATAAGTAGTTAATGACTAATTACCATAAGTATTACTTTCCGTCTCGGTAAATCATTAGTGTGATGAGTAGAAATGACTCATCGGTTTCAAGTATTTCAATGTTGAGGTACTGTTGCAATTGTCTACTGATTGGCTATTATTAAAGATGCATAGTGTTTATTATTGTTTGTGTCACCTTTTTATTATCTCAGCCTGCTCTGTCCCACAGCTGGGCAAAGGCATCCCCCATGGCTTTCCTACTTTGTTTACAATTTGCCTTCTCCGTCCAATCTGTTACGAATGAAGCCAGGTCGTCACGCCAGCATTTCTTGGGCCTGCCTATTATGACAGCCGTCGCACCCACTGTGTGACTATCTTCGTTCCAGCTCCTTCTATTCGTCGTCTCATGAATCACCATCTCCTTTCGAGCCATAACATCTTTGACAGAGTCTGTCCATTGTTTCCTTGATCTTTATAATATCTACTCTAAATCCTTCCATATTCATTCTCAACTTTGACCATATCTTTTATGTGGACTAAGACCTGAGTATAATGTCTGTTGCTGGAAATGACATCACAATTCGAAGGTACAATCTCACCTGAAGATGCTGGTATAAAAAATATTATTAACAGTGAAACTCCTGTCTCGACCGGATCGGGCGAGTTACAGCAGCCGAGTCGCCTACTAAGCCTTTCCAAGTAGCACTTGGTCAATGTAGTCAGATATTAATTACTTCTTGATAATGCTGTCATTCAATCATGTAGTAGTGCATTTGTGGTTACTTGGTTAGGTCGTATAGTAGTATTAATTTGACAAAGAAAACGCGTTCCAGGAAGCAGGAAGAAATATTTTGGAAATAGTTTACTTCAACGTAACCGCGAAATAGATAGATATCCATCCGACTGCCACATAACATGACATGACGTCTGTAAGTAATCCCCGAAGGGTTAAGCAGAAGTGTACCTAATAGTACACCCAAAGGACATCATCCACATTTCATACAGTTTTGGTCCAAAAGTAAAAGTGCCGGCCAAATAAAAAAAGTGTTTTATTCTGATAGAACTCGTCCGCCTTAGAATTTCTTTATATGACACCAAAGCTGTAGCATCACTATACTTGGTATTATTTGAGTTCTAAAAATACTATATAAAGCTCAATTACCACTGACTCACTGACTGACAGAATTGTTCTCCCAGATGGTGGATGGGGAGGTGGGTATATTTTGACAGATTCGTAAACAAGTAACTCTCGTGAGTATGGGAAAAGTGCCAAACCCCCCCTTTCTCCCCCCTCCCTATCGTATCTCGGAAACAAAGAGACTATGTGTTTTTTTAGGGATTAGTCGAAATCATTTTTCAAAGCTCCCCCCTTCACCACCCCCTCCCCCTCTCTTCACCCCTTTTTTTGAACTCGTGTTCTGTTTTGTTTACGGATTCGTATAATAAATAATAATAATAATAATCGTTTTATTTGGGACAACATAAGATCCATTTTTGTTAGTAAAGGAGAGGAGGCTCGGGAAAGTAAAAACCATTTTTCAAAATTGACCCCTTGCCCCCCTTCTCCCCCCCTTTTGGCAGATCTCGGAAGTTAAGAGACTTGGAACATATTTTTTTTCAGATTCATTGAAAGGAAACATGTATGAAAAATCAGGTTTTTTTAACATATTGGTGCTACAGCTTTGGTGTCATATAAAAAAATGCTAAGGCGAACGAGTTCTTTCAGAATAAAGCACTTTTTTTTATTGGCCGGCTTTGACATTTGGACCAAAATGGATGATGTCCTTTCTCCAGTAATTTTTATGTTCCTTGTAATTGTAATAGAGAGCGAGCCTATAGCCATCTGTCTGTATTCGTAGCTATTCGTAAGGAGACTTCTGTGTCCTAGAACTACGAATTTGAAGACGAGATATCTACCAACCCGCACTGGGACCACTACAATATTCTGTGGATAGGGTTGCCAACTATTTTTACAAGAAATAAAGTATATTTAGGTCTATGAAGAATATTAAACAGTATTTTAGAAAAATGAACAGTATTTTATTTATTTATTGTTTTAAATACATATTTTTTAGAGCTTCTCGCACAACTTACCAATTTACAATCTTTTTTAAAAATTTCATACGCCTCATCACAATTATAAGTGAAATTAAAATAAATGAGGAGCTCATTTTTTATTAAATTAATAGATGCTCTATTTCTATCCTCCCGCCACTTAGCATTCATTACTGAAAAAACGCTTTCAGTAAATGCTGAGGTGGCGGGAACAGAAAGTAGATATGAGACAATTCGTTATCACTTTCCATCTTTTGTACACTAAACTTATCACTGTACTTAATTAATACTTTAATTTTACTAAAGTAGTAAATCAAAAACAAAAACCGCGCGAAAAAAAGTTATGTTCAGGGGTGCGTTTAAGATGCTTATCCAGGCTAAAATTTAACCTGACTAAACGTTAAACACCCCGTTCAAGCACACCGCGAGGCGAAAAATTAACCTGACTAAAATTTAATCTGCCCCGTTCACGGCCGTCTTCCGGTATAAGTTTTCGCTTAACTAGGATAATTTTTAGCGACCTTTTTAGCTCGCTAAATTTTATCCCGCTGTCAGATTGACTTTGTCAGTAGTTGTCATTGAGCTTTTTGTTGTATAATTTGCTAGAATCTCGCCATATTTACGAATATTTCTGAAACGAGTACCTATTAAACGTCTCCGACTCTCCGTCAATTTTATTTGTGGATTATCATGGATGAAGTAATAATACAAATTGTTGTAGAAATATAATATTATAAAATACTATATACAAATATTATATCGGCAAATTGATTCCTCATGTTCCGGTCCATTTTTACTGACTAATAATTTCGAGATCACAAGCAAAATCGAGATTACAATCTAGATTGTTTACTACTTGTTTGACAAAATGAGCTGTCAATTGAATTTGACAGATAAAATTGACATAAACTTATGACTCCGTTCAGCGAACCCTCGCTAGTTTAATTTTTATCCGGCGAAAATTTCGCCGGCTATCTTAAACGCACCCCTGAGAAGGAGAACGAACGAATACAATCGCAAGTCAGTCAGTCAGTGAGTGACAGTCTTGAATGTTTGACATTGACAGATTCGTTCAGAAACCCAGCGTGATTTGTTTGTGGCTGCGCTGCAATAAGCAGTGAGCGCCCTCTGACAAAATAAAAACTTTGTGAATCTTGATGCTGAAAACAGTATTTTGTATACTTTATTTTTGTTCAACAGTAAAAAGTATAATTTATTGAAAAACAGTATAATACTGTTTAAAACAGTATGGTTGGCAACCCTATCTGTGGATAAAGCCCACTTCCTTCTTATAGAGAGGAAGCCCTTTGCCAGCAATGGGAACTAAATATGATTATGCTTATGCAACAGTCTATTTGTTCCCCTGCATTAAATCGTGATGGCATACTCTTGTATTTGTTTATCTCGTCCCCCTTTTATTCCTAAACATTTTTACGATAACCCACATTATTCGACATGCTCGTTTTACTACGATTACATCATACAAATTGCAGTCAAGTGGAACACCAGATTTTATAGTTATGTCAATGGTTTCAGTTTTATGTCTGGTTCTATTAAGCTTTGGTTAAACTGATGCGAATCCCGCGCAGTGTCATTGGTCCCTTGTCCTTATCCCGATTTATTCGGGATCGCATGTACCTATGTCTTCTTCCACTCGTAAGTCTTGTCGATTGTGTTAACCCACTCATGTTGACTTGAACATAGAAAAACGGGATATTGACCATGTTTGCTGTTAGTTTTATGTTCCCGATATTTCAGCGCGCGCTGGTGCGCACTGGTATAAACCGTTTTCAGTGTTAATGATAATATCAGTTTATAAAATTATAATGAAGGTAAATTTCCGAGACGGGCCGCAGACTGCAACCGCAGGCGACACTGTGGCTACCGGCTGCGGTTACCGCAATGCTGCCTGCGGTCGCTATTCCAACTGCGGCTGCATGCCGTGGCTGCACAATGCACAGAACCGTGCCTCAGTTGTTCCAATAGCTTCATGCGAGACAGAATGTTAGATAACGCTACCAGAATAAAAGATAAAATAAAATAAATAAAAATAGCAGAATGTTAGACATTATTATACGTGTGAAGTCTCTGCGGTTCGCGACACGACTGGAGCTGCAGTCTGCGGTCGCTGCGCGCCGCGGCCGCACGCTGCGCGTTGCGTCTGCAGGCAGCGTTGTTGCCGCGCTTAGAATCAATTTCATAGATGTTCATAGAAACAAGTGTTGTCGCTTGCAGTTTTCTGTTGCAGTTTGCGGTCTGCGGCCCGTCTCGGAATTGTACCTTAACTCGAATAGTCTCATGACTTCCTAATTATTTAGCGACTCGATGCGTGCAGGTTGCCCGCATCCCGCGGGATTCGCCGCAGTGTGACAAAACCTTTAGATTTCAGGCCCGCATTGAACAAAAATGCGGTCGAAGGACGTATGCTTTAAAATACACACTGGTGTGCTAATAAGCCTAATTATAATTACTCATAAGTTTACTATGATGATGTGGTACTGACGCATGTTTGTAATGAAACGCAAGTCATTCACTTGTCTGAATATTTGCATATCGATAACGTTTGCAAGCGTGATGGTATCTTTTTTAAGTTGATTCATGTGGGAGACACAGTTACTGTTATTCCGACGCTATAATGAAGCAAAGCTTGTTAACCTCTGTTTGGGGTTACTTAAAGTTCGCAAGATAAATTGCTGTCGTCATTCGTAGGTCTATTTTCGTAATATACATCTTTGTATAAATGAGTTTGCTGAACTTGAGTCTATATCACCTCTCAGAATTAACTATTGAACCAATCATCCTAAAGTTCGAATATTTTAAGATCCAACCATGGTGGTCAACAAAATAGGAAGAAGCAACCAAATCACCTCTTATTAACTCCTAAACAGATCATATCATCCGCAATTTTTTCTCAGAAATAAACGCTTTAACAACGTTAAACATCCTGATCCACAGCATCCGTTATGGCTTAACATAATATCCGAAACTCCGAACTTTAAGCTTTATAATACCTATCGATTATACTTTATACAGTCTTCAAATCTTGGTGAAACTTGTCCTTGAAAGTTCCTTAATGCGTATTTTCTTGGTTTCTTGGGACAAGGATTGTTCACTGAAGTTTGTATTGTTATTTGACTTTTTGTTAAAAAGTTTTTGAACGGTTTGACGATTATAATTGTTGAAGAAAATGTTTTTTTTTACTTTCGCGGTTTTCAAGTAGGTATCACGTTTTTGAAAATATTAGGATGAAAGGATCCTGCCAAATTTCCTAGTCGCTTGAAAATTCTTACCCTTAGGCAAAAATAACTATTTCGCAATATGTCTCTCAATAACTAAACATAATGGACCGTAACACAAAATTCCATAAAACTCCCTCGCACATACTTAAAACAAGTAAATGACCCAGCCCCAAATGGCGACCATAATGCAGTTATGAGTCTCCTACGTCCTCACATACTTGAGGGGAATGGGACAAGCCCCTAAATGGGACAATTAATGGTCCAACAAGCGTCCGGTCTAGACTTTTGGGGCACTTCGGGACACAAGTGGACGTAAACTTCGTCCCCTCTTGTCCCGTCTGTCCGTATACTTTCGGTAATTAATGAATTTCTTTGAAAGTAATTAGTGTACTTAGTTTGATGATTGTTTTTCTTTTTGTTGCAGGGTAAGTAGAGTGCAAAAAGATCTTCCGTTACGGCATGGCAAGGTATTTTAGTACTTAAGACCACGCCTGTAATCCTCGATGGGTACCAGAGGTGTACCAAACCAAGGAGGGGCCCGCAAGGGCCGACGCCCGTCGGGGCTGCGGATATCGAAAAGTTACCGCGGCTCCGACACAAGGGCGAGGAAGAAGGAACATGGGTTGGTTTTTAGTCAGTAGAAGTCTGACACTCCCCTTCGCTCTGCCCAAGAGCGGGGGGGGGGGTTATTCGATGATTTTCCACCCACCAAAAAAAAAAAAAAAAAAAGGTGTACCAAATAGGACACCCACATCTTGCCACTTAAGTATATAATTAAGTTCTACGTAATAGGGGACGAGCCTATTGCCATCAGCCGGAAATAAGTACAGACTCCGTGGCTGCTACTGACAAATTCCTTATGGAGAAACCCATTAACACCTTGGCCGACCAGGGCCCCGAGTCTGCTATTCAATAGTGTCAGAATGGTCGATCATTGATCTCATAATGGTTGATTTACGACAAGCCAAAAAGTACCTTAAGTCGACAGGCATAAGGTACTTTTTGGCTTGTCATCAATCAACCATTATGAGATCAATGATCGACCATTCTGACACTATTGAATAGCAGACTCGGGGCCCTGGCAAAACGATCCCTGGACCTCATGCTACTATTAATATAGTCCTAAGGTCGACTACTCTACACTTTTTTTTATATAAAATGGCTATAACTAGACTAGGTGGTCTACTTCGTAGTGTTTGTTTTTTTCGTCAACTATGTTGCAACGAACATTAAGTATTATGAAATCATCAATATGCCAGACTGATGACCGCAATCTCTTTTAAGGCAAACGCTAATAACCTGCATAATTGATAGGTTCATAAACAGTAAATAAATGATGATTCGTCCATTATCGTTCGCGGGATACTATCTAAAATTAGACTAGCTCATTATTGAGTCATTGTATGGCCCTCCCAGAGTGCATTCACTCTTCACGGGAAACCTATTAATCCGACCAATTATAATATTTTACCTCATTCACTCACATTTATGGGAAAAATCCAGTTCAGAGATACTGATACTGACTGCATTCTAACATAACTATGTTAATTAAATAAGGTCATGAAATTTTATGTGTGTTTGTTTATGTGTCTGTCTCTAGAGGAGCTCGTGGCTTAAAAATAACTGCCACTCTAAGCCGTGCTTACCTAGTTTGGTCTGAGGATGGGTAACCTCCCGTTACATACCAAGTTTCCTCCGTGCCGCAGAAATCACGTTAAGCTGTTGGTCCCGGCTGCCATATATAGATCTTTGGCAGTTGTTACAGTGACCTGAAAGTCTGACAACCAGTCTTACCAAAAGGAATCGTATTACCCAGTATAAACTGGGTTGTGGAGGTCAGATAGACAGTTGCTCGCTAGATGATCTTTATGTGTCTACCCGTAAAATTTACATTTATTTGACTGCATGAACAGAATTATTAGAACAATCATTAGTCGTTGTCCGTTTGAGAAACAACAGAAGCTAATTCGATAACGCTTGTATCGACTTTCGTGAGAGGGAGTTTGAAGGTTCGTTTATTTATGTTTTGAGCGTAAATTTTACTATCACCATGTTTATATTCAGTGTTTTATGGCGTGAGGTTCAAAGCGTCCGCTAAATATATAAAAACGTGTAGTACTGTCGAACAAGGTATTAGGTATACAGCCAACTTGCATTTACTTTTAAGATTACACAGCTACATTTAACAGCATATGACATCAGTCGCTTAAGGCCAATAGGAATATTTCCTGACAAAAAAAAATATGATTCTGTTTACTACTATTAATATCATAAACGGGATATTTACCATGTTTGATTTTTGTTTCGAGTTCCCGATATTTCGGCGCTGTTACAAGCACCATGATCACGGATAAAACCGACGGATGAAAACGGATAGTGGGAGTTTTATCCGTGATCATGGTGCTTGTAACAGCGCCGAAATATCGGGAACTCGAAACAAAAATCAAACATGGTAAATATCCCGTTTATGATATTAATAGTAGTGTCAGTGACCATGTCAGTTTAAAAACTTATATTGATTCTGTTTAGTCCGTCTGTTACATTAAACTAACCAAAAATATTGGATACGTGTTTTTTGAAAAACACGTAATTAAATTAATACAATTGACGAAAATTAAACGTGTCAAACATCATGAGTGGGGGCTTCTGATGTCACTTTCTGGTAAGTCACACGACTTTTCGAAGCACTGTATCGTCTTCATTTTATGCTTACGTGAAAAAATAAAAAATATGTACTTATCCAATATTTTTTGGAAATCTATCTGACGGAATAATTAGATACAATAATTCTATGTAGAAAGTAGCAAATATAATATGTGCAGCGTACGTACCTAAGACTGCGACTCGGTGACCTTCCAGCTGATGACGATGATGCCGATGAATACGAGTATCGACGTCTCGTTACTGCTATGTGCAAAGACATGTGGACCTTGATTCTTTGATACGCTTAAGAGCGTATGCTACCTCAGATTAGCAACCCTATTTGTGGTGGTTCAAACTTCGCTTGTAATACTGTTAGAATAAAGTTCTAATCAGCTTGCACTACAAAGCGGTTGTTACGTCTTTCGCTGCGGCCGAATAGTGCGAAATTAGTGGTATTTTGCGATTTACAAAAAAACTATTGATTGGACTAAAAAAGTAAAACACTATGACTTTAGTTTGTTGCTTGTAGAATTATTTGGCAAAAAAATCAGAACGATGACATGTATTTTAGTATGGTTTTTACTCGTTAAAAGAAATTTTTAGAGGTATCTTCGCGATTTTTTTCTATCGAGCAAAGTTTGTTGTATTATGTTTTCACAACACTATGGCACTAGCATATATCCTGAAGAATATCATATATTTTTCTGATGTTGATTACTGCAGTGAATCATATACTTTTACGCATTATAAAACTCGCGTTTGAGGTACCATACGCTCTTAACGTAACGGAACAATGTTATTTATTTATTAGCTATGTAGTAGATAACTAAGGACCGACCGAAGGTTCGGTTTCGGTTTCGGCTAGTTTCGGCCAAAAAATCTAGTTTCGGCCATAGTTTCGGTTTTGGCCAATAATTGGCCGAACCTTTCGGCCCCGCCGAAACAAGGTATACGTGAATTGTCGCGCATCATTCAGCTAACTTCAATTGCCAGTTGAGTTCGCAAGCAGGCGCGATCGTGATGATTTGAGGTTGTGTGATTTTTCTCGCGCAATTTGGTATTTGTTTTTACTTATGATTAATGATGATGTATTTTTATGGCATTCATTAGGGTCTTGTGCTACAGTGTAAAATAAATAGGTTGTAAGTAGGTGTGTATAGAAAAGAATTCATTCGATATTTTACTTGGTTCTGTTGAGTTATTCCCTAGAAATTATAAAATATGAATTTAGGTAGAAATTAATTTAACACCTAGATGTGTGAAGATACCTGTGATGTTTGATTCAAACATTACTATATTTGTTTATAATTGTTGATGGATTAAATTTTGTACCCGTATTCGAACCGCCCCGTAGTTCCGATACACAACTATCTCCGGTGATTTAGGCGCTTTGCACAGGGAGCAACTTTTTCAACGCAACAAAAGTTTCCTGTAACTAGTTGATAGTTGCTACAACGTTTACGGTTGCAGCAATTTTATGGCAATCTGTAAGCAACTTTCATAACCGAGTTGCTCAATCTGCGCAGCGAACAGCGTTCAGCGTGACGATGAATATCGAAGAAGCAGCAATTGCTCTTTTATTACGTCGTCGCCGTATACTTTAACTTTAAAAATCGGTATAATATTTAACAGTCGCTAGTTGCGGCAATTAGCAACTAACTCAGTCATCAATTATAGCAACTGAAAACTGTTGACGATTGCGAACTCGAAACTCGAATCGCTATGTGTGCGCAATCCAATTGAAATATATGTAAACAGCTAGTTGCCAGTTGTTGTTGTTGTTGGTTGCTGCAATAGTTGCTCCATGTGCAAAGCGCCTAAAATCTCAACTAATTAATATAATTTAAAAAGTTCGTAATGAAAATTATTACTTAAAACCCCATCTTTGAAAATGATATGATGTACTTTTTTTGTTAAATAATTAGAAAAAAAATTACATCAACCAATAGTTTTTTTTTACTAAAAAGTTTAATAATTATATTTTCTATTAGCATGAATGGCCTTCAGTACTATTAGTCATGTCGCATTTTTAATTACTATCAAATATAGTAATGTTAAAAATGTAGTGCTTATTTAAAAAAAAGTAAGTTTCGGTTTCGGTTTCGGCCGAAACTGGGACCAAAGCCGAAGGTTCGGTTACGGTTTCGGTTTCGGCTGAAAAACGTGTTTCGGTCGGACACTATAGATAACGTTAGTAGCATTGGCGATATTTTAAGGTACAATTCTGAAGACAACGGTAACCAACAACCGCAGCGGCAAGGGCCCAATCGCAGTTCACTACAAGTTTCTATATTAACTAATGTCGCAAGCTACCGTAGCGTTTTTTCTAGTTGCATAGAATCTAGTGTCGCAGCGATTGCTTTGCCGCAGCTATTTGTTTCAGAATCGTACCTTAAATGTAAACAGGAAGGTCATTTCAATGTTCGAATCGAAATGCTCGGCAAATATTTGTTAGGTTCCTTAACAAACTCAAATTCAAAGCATTTTATTTTTTTCAAAAAGACCATTTAATTGGCATTTTTTAATTGTATCAGCACGGCGACAGTCCTTTTAAAAATCATGACGAAACTCTTAAATGCTCGGGAAAATTCTAATTTGAAAGCGGCAGATAGCAACAGAATAGTAAATATTTTGAAACTGTTCCCAGCTATTTCAAACAATCATTTAAGATTAGAACTATTGACCCAGTTTCTTCTACAATTTCTTTTCGCAAAGCTTTTCCGAATTGTTTTACGAATAAATTTCATTGGCGAAACAAAACGAGGGAAATATATTATGTTCTGTAGACAACCGTTTTGTCAGTATTGTGGGAAACTGACGAATATTATCAAAGACGATATCCAGCAGAGCAATAGTGGGCCGCTTACGAAATTCTCATATTGCTCTGTTCGTTAAATCAACACACAGTTGCAAGTTTTACAGTAGTTAGTTGTACAATTTATTAAAAAAATCGTAAACAAAGAAATCTATTTTTTCTCTTTCAAACTATATTTCAATCCGTCGCTTCCAGCTCTTCACTTGAAATGTACGAGCATTCAGGCCTTGACATGCAACTGTTCAGCTCAAAGCAAAACTAACGGTACACCCGCCTTCAATCTTATTTCTATCTGGTGATGAGTCATATTTCCTTGTTTTTATGATGATAGAATGGGATAGTAATAACCCAAGTTTTGTGGAGCAAGTACAAATCATTCATGAAATGTGTTGAACTGTTTGATTTACAACCGTTTGGTTGTTTATTCAGCATTATTGCGCTCCAAGGTGTATTTGGATTGGTTTTTTACGTACTGTACAGGATGTCGTGGGTAGATCTTATACTATACAAGAATGTTTAAGTTCGTCCATCTTTTCGTAATGATACGATTTTTCTGGTCTTTACGAGTCAGTTGCTAAAGTAATTCTTTGAAATGTTACGTCACCCAGGAATTCGTATTTCCGAAAGCCAGCACTGTAAATGCTAACTTTAGAAAATACTAAAGCATTATTCATTGCATCAGTATATATATCCGAAGGCCTATGAACAGTTTGCCAATAATTATTACCGTCCTGTTTTCTAAGTAATACCACCCATTTAAGAGCGTATGCTACCTCAGATTAGCAACCCTATTTGTGGTGGTTCAAACTTCGCTTGAAATACTGTTATAATAAAGTTCTAATTAGCTTGCACTACAAAGCGGTTGTTACGTCTTTCGCTGCGGCCGAATAGTGCGAAATTAGTGGTATTTTGCGATTTACAAAAAAACTATTGATTGGACTAAAAAAGTAAAACACTATGACTTTAGTTTGTTGCTTCTAGAATTATTTGGCAAAAAAATCAGAACGATGACATGTATTTTAGTATGGTTTTTACTCGTTAAAAGAAATTTTTAGAGGTATCGTCGCATTTTTTTTTATCGAGCAAAGTTAGTTGTATTATGTTTTCACAACACTATGGCACTAGCATATATCCTGAAGAATATCATATATTTTTCTGATGTTGATTACTGCAGTGAATCATATACTTTTACGCATTATTAAACTCGCGTTTGAGGTACCATACGCTCTTAATTAAAGCGTTCATATGATCATCTAAGCTGGGATCCTAAAATACATGCTGACCGATCCGATCCTTATAATACCATAACTGATCCCTTTACTGGTCAAACTACACCCTGTTGATTCACCAACGGTTTAAATGTGGATAAACACATAGAAAATGGCTTACGTTCGGGGTAAATTTGCAAACTGAACCCTTTAGCGGAGTCCGGGGATGAGTTGGGAGTTCGGATACGAAATGGTGAAAGAACTTGGAATGGGCAGTGTTGGGTTTGCGGAATTTAGTTTCGATTCCGTGTTGATTCTTGTAGTGATATTATTGGGGTGGTTTTCAGGATGTTGTAATATTGTTTTTGGCAATAAATTGTTTATTTATTTATTTCATTGGTTGACTATTGGATCCGTAAATGGTTAACATCGAGTTTCTGCAGTGTTTCGGAAAGCACGCTAAGCCGTTGGTTCTAGCGGTCATTTGGCGATCTTCGACAGTCGTTACATGTAGTCAGTGGCCCAAAAGTCTGACAACCAGTCCTACCAAGGGGTATCGTATCATATTACTCGGTACTACTAACTGGGTTGTGGAGGTCTATAGGCAATCGCTCCATGAAAAATACTAGTATCCAGCTACATCCGATTAGACTGGAAGGTGACTCCAAAATACAGTTGGGAAATGGCTGTTTCTCCTGTGTGGATTAGGATGTAACATTACAAAGAATCCTCAGACATAAATGAAAAGCATACTTTTTAGTTAATGCTGTTTTGAATAGCATGATCTTCATTCAGATTCAAGATATTATATTCCTGTAATCACCATGCCACCACACAATCGTATTACGATGTGACCCATCGTCACTTGAAATTCTTACAAAATCCTAGTTACGGATCTGTTTATACCGTTACAACAAAATACATGACCAGTATCTTAACTTAACCAAAGCGGATCTTGGCAAAGGGCCGTCTCAAAGATGAATAAGTAAAAGTTACTGTGTCCTTTGCAGTGAAAGTAGCCATTTGTTACCGGAGCTGGATACTTGGCAGCATAACATAATAAGCCTGGAATATTCCCACTGCTGGGACCCTTTTTTTTTTTTGGTGGGTGGAAAATCATCGAATAACCCCCCCCCGCTCTTGGGCAGAGCGAAGGGGAGTGTCAGACTTCTACTGACTAAAAACCAAACCCATGTTCCTTCTTCGCCCTTGTGTCGGAGCCGCGTTATCCTTTCGACAAACCACAGCCCCGACGGGTGGGACACAGGCCTCTCGTCAATAATTGGGCTGTATGTAATCCAACCACGCTGGTCCTGTGCGCGTATGTGTCTAAGTCTTAGAATTTTTGGTTGTAGGACTTGCCGGTTCCTTCTTTAGATGCTTTCCTTCATCCTTTTCAGTTGCAGAAAGTAATACGTCTGCCGGAGTTTGAACCCAGGCCTACAACTCGTAAATCGGTGCCTTTATTTATCTTTTGTGTAGCTGGCATGACTTACCTAGGTCTCATTTTGTTACCCTAAAACTTTGCCACTTCCACGTCATCGTTTGTGGCAACGCAGAGGCTTTGATTACCTGTTTTGCACACGTTTATTCGCTATGCCGTAACCACAGGGCCACTATCCCTGATTCTTGGCAGACCAGCTATTATTGTAGCAACGGTTTCTGGCTATCATTGTTCTTAGGTCATTGCGCATGTCCAGAATTAATAGCCGGATCCACGTGTTTAGTTTAACTATTTGACGTTCGTGATGAAAATACGATGTAGTGATAAATGCTTTGTTTATCCCTAAACAGACTTATGTACATTGTTTTAGTCTAATTTCTCTTTGTTTAGAGCTGGCCATTCTTGTTCATTCGTCTTACAATTGAAATTATCTATGTGCTCATTGAGGGGTGGAATACAATGATTGGTATGATAAACACATGACACATAATATGACGCCTCTTATCCCCGATGGTTTAGGCATAAGTATACCCTGTTGTACCCATACTTATTTGGCATGCGGTATTCAGGATAGACACATGTTTTTAAACGGTTTTATTTAGCTTGTCCTGTTTGTTCATTGCCAATTCATAAGAGCTGTTCAAATCGGTGCTTTTAGCGGATAATATCGGTTTATCAACTTAGCTGTTGGTATGTCTAGAGGTAACTTTAATAAATCACCGTCAAGTGGGTCCCAAAGCATGTGTGATTTTTATACTGAAGGGAGTGATATCTTCAGTCTAAAAATCCGTCCTCATAGTAAAGTAACTTCAACCCCCAATATCAAGTGACAAACTGACATTTCCTCTGACATCAATACCGACAACATTTTCCTCAACTCACCCCAAATTGGCGGGCGATTCCAAACAATACAAATGGCCGTTTGTTTTCCGCAAACATGGGCCTGATGGGACTACATGGGACTGATCCCATTCATCCAATAGCCACGGAGTAAACACGGTGTTGATCCTGATGAATAAGTAAACTTTTGATTTTAAACCGCCACGGGATCTCATGAAAATTGCAGCGTTTGCAGGGTTAGCTTCCCTCCATGTGCCTTATTGTGGGGCTATCAATATTTGATTTAAACTTGCCAGCGGTTTTTTGGATAGCCGATGGATACGGTCAAGATTTATTAAGAAAGTTTACAGGTTAGGTTTTTGAATGTTTCTGTACTGTATTGTCGTATACTTAGAACTAATTTGACATGATTATGTTTGATTTTTTTAACATGGGTTGGTGCAGAATTTCTTTTACAAGTAGGTATCTTATGTCCTAGCCATGTCCTAGCATTGTCTGCTTGTGTGCCAAATTCCAGCAGTTCAGCCTTCAAGGCGTTTATGATATTAACTGTAAGGTGCTTTATTGTAGTTTTCACTTTCATCCTAAGAAGAACTTCTCCGTCAACATCTGCCAAGCCTTCAAGGATCATGATTGAAGTTACCTATTCAGTAAATACCTATTTTTTCAGGCTATTCGGTGAGTAATAATTGCTGTCTAGCACCTTCAGTTTAGATAATAATTACGTGAATGATGATTCTATTTTACGTAACGTATCGTGGTTAGGAAATAACCATGATTTTGTTTGTACTGCACCTATTGTTTTTTGTTTGTTGTGTATTTATGTGGTCATTGTAATGTTTATTTAAATTTATTAATTTTATGTGTACTTACTTGATAGGTGTTGAAATCTGTACGTATTGTTTGTTCGTGCATAATTTATTAAATTGATGAAGGTTTTGCTCCTAAAATACTTAACTATCTTGCAAAAGATATGATAATGTAGTAGTGCAAGTGGATGGGCAGGTTAGGAGGTGGCAAATATCTTGCAGTGAGGCACCACCTTCAAAATTTACCTACTCGAAGCACATATTTTTA
Organism: Diarsia mendica; assembly: GCA_949316265.1. Classification (NCBI taxonomy): domain Eukaryota; kingdom Metazoa; phylum Arthropoda; class Insecta; order Lepidoptera; family Noctuidae; genus Diarsia; species Diarsia mendica. The sequence goes on along the minus strand of OX438904.1, from coordinate 20,186,935 downwards.
GACCTGCCCATCCACGCCACGCCACGTAAAGAAGAAGAAGCGTTTAAAATATCGAATAACGTAATAAAAACCACAGATTTATTTAGCTTCCATATCAACAGCCAAACTTGTCTAACATTTATAATGATGATAATATTTTAAAAACACATAATTACCACCCGTTGTGTTTACATGAAGACGTCGTAAATAAACATAATATTTTAATGGCGACACAGAAATTATTGTAACAAATGCTCATACGCAACCGGTGATTATTCATGATTGTCATTAAAAAGTTTACAATCGTAATATCGGGTTTGACAATGGTTGACGGCGGTTCACACAGACTGTTTTGTTTAGTTTTCACGCGTGGCAGACTCGGTACAAATTGCGGCAGATTGTCGTGTAGTGTGTAGCCACATTAATCACTGTAAACGTCGGGAAAATGGTATAATGGTTGCTAAATCCACTACTTATCGGCGGACGGTTTGTCGGCGGCTGCTCTAGTTTGGCGCGGTACAAGAGATGAGCGGAAGCGTGAAATATTTTACCAGTTACGTCTGGCGAAAGATAAATTATGTTGAGAGTACGCGAGCTAGTTAGCGGTTGGCTATAAACAGTTTAATTAATAAAATGATAAAATCTATAAATCTTTATTAAATATGTATTTTGATGTATGATTTGTTGGTTGTCCTTAAATAAATAAATCGTTAATTCCCTGCAATAGTATTCTTCGTATTATAAACACTATTCTGTAGTGTCGATTACCAACAAAGTTAGTTGTGTCCAAGAGGACACATAAATACATCAATTTAAGTACCAATATGGTTATATATCATGAAATCAATTACATCATCCAATACAGCTTCTTGGATAATAATTATCTTCAAAGTGGCATATTGTAATAGAAGGTAATAAAAACTTGAAACATTAGCGTTTATAAATGATATGTCAGATAATGTGGATATAGGTAGACAAAAACATCGCGTGGGATGTGCAATTACATATTATGGTATAATTTATGGGTATAAAGAATCAATCAAGAGTTGTTTTGGAAGGGAAATAATGCTATGTTATTAAACAGATGTTCTTTTGAGTACCAAATGTTGTGGGTTGGGGATAGCAAAAACTAGTAGTATCTATCTTGGCCATTCTTGACTAAGAATTTCCGCTATTTTCTACACACAAAAAAGACGAGACAAAGACGCTACCGAACCTAATGGTCTTCCCAATTCATTTGGACAGCATGTCTTCTTCTTCCATACTTCTACCTAATAGTCTTTCTTATTCTCCTAAGTTTTGTAACAAATCAAGATCTCCGAAACCGCTGCCATCTATTTATTGTACCACACACCATCATTCTTTATTCCAGTAGCGACCCTCAAAAGAGGACCAGTGACAAATGATGTACAATATTGGAAAAAAGCACCCTAACCATTGTCGCCATCATCGAATATAACTTGTTTGTTCTTTAATAGTTTAACGGCTATTTTTGCGAACGAATACAAAGATTGGAGAAATTGCTCTCATTTTGGCAATTTTTTTTAATAGAGGCCATATTTTTTGGCACTGCTGCTTTGTATATTGTGTCGTAGAAGACTGGCTTTGTTAATTTCAGGTATGAACTAAAACAAGAGACTTTTAAGTATTTTCTTTTTACAAAAGGCGAAGTATGATATGGCTAGAAATGAAGTGACAGCTTAGATGATGAGTAAAGCGCTGACCTCAAAAAAATTGAGTTACGAGCAGGAGAATTATGATGATTATTACAAAAGATTAAATTAGTACTTCAGCAGCGGTGGCCTAGTGGTGGCGGCCCCGACTTACGAACAATAAGTCGTGGATTCGAAACAAAAAATTTGAAAATATGTGACATTTACCAATCCGCATTGGACCCGTGTGGTGGATTATAGCCCATCCCTCTCCTAGAGAGGAGGCCTGAGTCCCTGCAGTGGGAACATTATAGGTTGATGATGCTGATTAGACGTAAGGTCTAGCTATACCGTGTAATAAAAGATTCACGATTAAAGTGTGTGATTATTGTATTGTTCTTGTAGTCTGGTAAATCGTTTTGGGTAGGAGGATATACCTACGAACAAAGTTTTAACCCCTCGTATTTATGCTAACAGTGGTTTTAAGCAATGTTTTGCCACTAATTGTGTTTTCTACTTAACCCGTAACGGGTCGTTAAGCATGATTTTACTAAACTAATGTAAATAAAGAATAAAATTTAACCACGAATCAATGTCTCACAAAACTCTTTTAACGATTCGTTCCATTTAAATCCTATTAATGTTATGAATTTATATTAGGAAGCGGCCTTTACACTATATTATGTGTTTGAATTGGTTATTAAGGGTATAAATATTATTTTAGTATGACGTTATAGGTCATTAATCTGTTTAATTAACAGATAATAGTTTTACAGAAGTTAATTTTTAAGACAGCAAAGAAATCGTCAAATCACATAAAATTATTCGGCTGTGACGATTTCTGTAAATAACATGAAATGGGTGAAATGAAAACTAGTGAAAAGCAATTACTTTCCAAAATTGACAAACGTAACGTTTTTATTAAAAACATGTTGCTTCCGGGTCTTTCTATTCGATTGAAATATGACTATGTAGTTAGTTTTGATAAACCCAATATGTCGAATAGGTCAGGTGCGTAAATACGTAGTTTCTACTTTCAATGGAAACTCGTGTATGTCCCCAGATGTATGAAGAGATGTTTTTTGATGAGACCATTTAGTAGTTTAAGACCGTGTAATGTTTCCATATTCGGACAAATAAATGAATTTGAACTTGGACGAAGCATAGGAACCTCTATAGGAAACATTGGATTTCCAAATTCAAGTATTTACTATACTTATGTGGTAAATGTAGCTATTCAGGACAATAGGGGTGTTTCGTCGTTTCGCACCACGAGTGGTTCGGACCGCGGTGTGAAATGACGGAGAGCTCTTAGGAATAGGCTGTTTCGGACCGCGGTGTGAATTGAAGGGTAAGTACCCTGCAAGAGTACAGCAATTTATTGTCTTAGCTTTTAGTGTCCCACTGCTGTGCAAAGACCTCCCCCCATAGCTTTCCACTCCTCTCTATCTGCTTTTTTCCCGGCTAATTTGACACAAATTACATACGGTATTAATTCATTTTAATTAGTATTTGTCTATGGTTTCAACTTAGCCAGACTACTACACGACGGACGGACGTATAGACTGAATAACTGTAAGTTTGTTTGTTTGGATTTATGTAGCAGAGTTTGTATGAAAACGTAAACAAACAATGAATATGGTAGCTAGTATTGAACACACTGAAAAACGAATAACAACTAAAGCGTTACTTAACCAAGTAACCGAACAAAAAACCAACTTGCTTCAAAAGATGCATTCACCAAAATTCTTTTACTAGTTTTGTTTAGAAGCCGAAATGAATGTATTATGAGAAGAGATCTTTTGTGACCCTCATAGGCGTACAGAAAGACCGACACTATTACCATATATATTGTCCTTTAGTTATTTGATTAATAGTCGTTTTTCTTACTGTGCAAGCTTGACGGGGCTTATCTTTGAAGAAATGTACGGTAGATATTTATTTATGCGGTTTTTTGACATCATTAGCTGGGGCCCTACTATGACGTCTTAAAACAGTCCTAACTTATTCTTAATCCAGTGTGGAAAAGAGATGGCGCTAGACACCCTGTATAGTTCTGTCACGTTTCCACAATGGATTAAGAGTAAGTTAGGAATGTTTTAAGACGTCATAGTAGGGGCCCTGAACCAACTACTGTAAGTAATACGGCTTCTATGACGCCTAGACCCCTATAATTATACTTTATTTTTTTCATTGACAAGAATCTGCAATGTGTATGATTTTTTTTTCATCTCTATACTGGAGCAGAAAATGACAGCCATGTAGCTGTCATTTTTTATATTTTGCCACCCCTCTTTAATTTTTTTCTTACAGTCAGTTTTTTTTAAGTAGACAAGAACCAGATTTTTAAAAGAAATGTTAAGTTACTTGAATAAACTACGTATCTCATTAGGAACACTTATTAAAACAGAGTTTTCCTTAAAATCTCCCTGTCGAGTACAACAATATCAAAAAGCAACAATGAAATATTTTGTTAAATGATAATTTTAATTGTCGCCATTTACATTTACGTGTAGGGCCGTCAAATATAATTTAAAAATGTTATCTGGGATCGTACCCCCAGCCCCTACATAATGATATGTTGGCAATTTGAGCCCACATTTTGCGGGCCACATGCAACGTACGCGCGTTGCCAATTTTGTCATAAGGGCCCCAACGTAGGGATGTACAGTACTACTTGCATTTGTATATCGATACTTTGAATCGATTCGAAACGAAGAAATTTGATTTTGGAAACGTTTTGAATGGCTACGATCTGATTTTCCATTTTTATCTTGGTATCGTATCGTCATAACCCTAAGGGTAACGATATTTCTATTAGTGCTGATACGTAGTATGGAAGTATCTATCGTACTTATTCGCAAAAATCCAGTAGTTAGTTCTCATTTTATGTCCTTCTTTTGTTTTATTTTACATTTTCTGACCATGCTATTTACAGACAAACAGTGGGTATCAGTCTCAGACCAACAAAAAAAGGTTTTTTTCTTGGTCTGAGGTATCAGTATGCAATTAAGGATAATGCACAAATACGATAAATACTTGGATCTGTATAAAAGTATTGGAATCAGAATGAATCGTATCGTATGGTCACGAATCACGATATGATCCATTCATTGCGATACCAATGCTTTTTGCATCGATTCAAATTATTGGAGTATCGATATTGTACAGAATCGTATCGGATGGTACATCACTCGCCCAACTCCCTGACTCATATGTAGGTAATTGCGGCTGCCGACTCAAATGATTTTAATGATGTCAAAATTGACTCAAATGATAAGGCTAACAATGAAGATGGTATCGTTTTAGGGCCGGTGTGCGATATGTTTTTGCGATGGTGTAATTTTGATGGTGGCTGACACCTACCTTATGTCGTTGCCTTGGTATTTCAAGTGGAACGTCAAATTCGTGTCGTACATCTGTATTGGAGTTATTAGAGATACTGACTGCCTTTGATACTGACTGACTCAATGGTGTAGTGGTAACAAGTACTACTGATAAGCATGAGATAGGTTCGATTACCAATGTGTTGTTGAGTGTTTTCAACAGAATTTTCTCTAAAGCATCGCCTGTATTTGTGCTCGGTTGAATGTTATAGGCTCGCATCCTACTACATGGCGATTCAACATTACTAAACGAATATGGGTTTAGTCTAAGGAACACTCCAGTGGTGGTTCCCAAGGGTTTACGGGTGTGATGTTATGTTTGAAGATTCAGGCACGTACCAACAGTATACACTACTTAAACTTTTATCTAGGAATTAACAGTGATCATTCTTCGCATAAATCCATTGGCGGCTCGCTAATAAAAACATTAAACGCTGTTTACGGTAGCGTCTTCATAGATCAACAACATTTTGTCAACGTCTATCGCTGTGACCGGCATAGCAACCGGCTCCCTCAGTTTATTTATACAATTTGCGCGGGAGATAAGCGTTTGACACTGTTTTCTTTCATTCCCTATAACCGGCGAAAATGTAGGTCGAGCCGTGTTTACAATGTTCCTTTAGTTTTCTTCTCCTGGCGTTATCTTGAGCTTGAGTTGGTTTTCCGACTGATAATTCTCTAGTTTGCTTTTCTTTGTGTTTATCCATGAATCATATATTATTCTTATGTTAAGCTAAATATTATGTGTTTTGCTTGTGTTTCTCGAGTAAACCCTTGACGACACTTACGTATCAGTACTTTTGTCTTCTACCTAATGGATACCTTTAAATCCGAATTATTGTTTAGTATATTTATATTTTTTTTTGATCAACGAAACGTTATTTGAAATAGGTAGGTATGTCCAAATATTTCCTTGATGCATTCTAGTTAATCTCATTTTCATCTAGGAGGCAAGTTTATCCACGAGATTTTTCTCTGGTCACTTTTTTTTTTATAGTTCTAAACTTCTAATGTACCACCAAATATGTCTGTTTCATCATCGCCACTCGTATATATCTTCCTACTTACTATTCCTCCTGCATGTTAACTGTAAATAAAAGCTAACCCATTTCCCAACTTCCCATATGAAAGTATAATTAACTTCCTGTTATATTATCTTAGAATTTTAATAAGATTACGCAAGCCTAAACATAACACGAGATGGTCAGACTTACCCAACTTGAAACGACCATTTCGAATAAAATCTGTATAAAAATATCGTAGTGGTTCCTCCGAGGCTTAGAACTGTGTTCATTAACCGTTGATTTTATGGATTGTGAGAGTATTTAACTTCCCAGTTAATGTTACCATGCGGGTAGTTCAATACACATTTTAATCTTATACTTTTGTAAACAAAAAAAGTCGCAGTCAATTGAAAATTCCCGAAGCTTCGTCCAATACGGGATCATTCCAAACAGAATGAGTGGACGGTTATTATTATGAAGTCATTAATATACACAGTAACGTATGTCTGTAAAATGGTACCCGCATAGGCGCACGCGCCGCTAATGAATTTTGGAATCGGACCCCTTATTGTATTCTTTTTTTTCTGACGTTTAGAATTGACTGCGTGTGGGCACGTTTTGGTTACGGATTAACTGGTGTTGCTTTTGAATTTTTTGCTCAATATTGATAACTGAGGAATTTCTTAGTACCAACCATGGAGTCCGGATTTGTACCCGTTGATGGATGGCAATAGGCTCGCCTTTATATGGGACTTAAACATAACTGGTAAAAATGTGGGGAACTATTAGGTACACCTCTGACTAACTCTTCGAGTACCTTTTACAGGCGTGATGTTATGTTTCTATGATGCTCTGTAGGTAAGCTGCACAAAGTTGTTTATGTTTCTACCAAGCTCTCACTTCCAAATATAAATGTCGTTATTTTAGAGTCTTAATGAAAACGTTAACCGCTGCTAAAAGAGGAAATTATACTTCCGTAAATATTCATCGGCTAATTTAATTTATAATTGACGTTTATTGTACGTTGATGGTGTTTATACTATCATTATTTAACATAAATTGACATAATATATTCTGAAATGTTTATTTCAAAAGTAGACGTGAATGGGTTCCCACTTCGAATCCATTCAGTATTATTTTTATCGCGTCTTAAAACCCACTGAGAGTATCTCTAAAACGATACGTTTCTTCATAACAGACATTTATATCTTTTTTATTTCAACCATGGGGAATTTATACCCCCATGGGAATCACTCAACGGGACCGTGCCAAAACGTTTTCTCATCTGACGCATGTAAACAGACCCTCATATAAATAAAAAAAGTTAAACCGGAAACTATAGTGCCAGTGTCAACACAGTCCTTCTGCGAAACTGCAATTAGCCAGCCTACAATAAAAAAAGTTTGGCCTAAGTAAATAATCAGTGTAAAATAAAAACACCCATAAAAGGTTTACCGCTCCTGACAATTTGTGTTTAATGAATTTTCAACTTTGCGTTGATGGAATTGAATCTTTTTTAGAACGGACAGAAATTTATTAGAAAAGGCGCTTACTGTTATATTGCAGTCGATTTAATTTAAAAGTTGCTAGATTTAAGTTAGGTTTTTTATACTTTATTTGCCCCTATTCAAGCTTTAGACTCCTAGGAAACCTTTCAAAAGCTCTTTTGTAAGATGTGTAATGAGAAAGTCTAAAGTAATTTAACTTTCTTCCGTTAAGTATATTACTTACTACGCTTTTTAAAAGCAATGTACCGTTAAAGAAAACTCCATAATCACGAATCCAAACACATTTATCGAGCGCACCATACTAACATACCAAAGTGTTATGAATTACCAACATGGAGTCAAGTTACAAAATTCAAATACTAATATCACTTTTTTTGTCACTCTTACATTCTTGCCTGATAAGAGGCATACATACGTAGTTTTCCATTGCGTTCGCTGACGAAACGAAGACGATGAAATGTCGTGACCTCCCATAACTGTTATCTTGAACGATAGCGTTATGTGACAACGACCGATAACTCTTGGGACTCTTCACCACTCGCCTCTCTAGCACGATTTATGATTTATAACGGTCCAACTCTAGGCGCCTTCCTCAAAATTTGGGAGACAAAAACTGTCTAGGTTTTTGTTGCGCGGAATGTCGATTTGTCTGGCCTGTGTTTTGTTGTGGAGACCTGCTTGGAAGTTACAGTTGGATGAATTGGATGGTTGTCATCTTCAATTAGACTTTCAATACTCGTATAATATAATACAATAAGGGCACACGCTAGGAAATAGCTTGTTAGGGTCGCCGTTACCGAAATCGGTAAGGAGGACTATATTAATACAATAATACGAACTTGAATGAAATTATTTTCGCATCGAATGCAACATCTGTAGCTCTACCATGAGTTGTCATCGAAAACTTAATCGCTAGTGTTGTACTCGCTAGCGTACTAACGTGGATCAAATAGATTACGATTATGTTTGCACCATGAGATTTACGGAGTCTTACGCAGGCGCTAAGGTAAGCTCGATAGATTGTGTCGTCTAGCTAACTTCACTCTACTCATGTTTTGTTTCTTTCTTTCCCACTAATAAGAAGAGAGAACGGTATCTTCACAAATAAACCGACGAAATTGAAAAGTTGACAGATAGTAGACTACACATAGTGTTAAGTGGTTTTTGAATTTTTATTCCTTATAATATGTCACTGTCGTGTATTCAATTTGTAATTGTGATAGTTGACCTTGAGTGACAGAGCTGCGTTGTGTAGTTTAAAAGTTTACTATAGATTCAAACAGATTATTTAATACAATGAGGATCAGTGTCACACAGTTCCAATTGTTAGTAGAGTTTATAGAAAGGTAAGTTTGAACTTTCCTCAAAATTATATTTTCCAATTGGTATCTGACATTTTGGCTTGAAATTCATGTTATTCAAGTCGTTGGTCTTCAAATTTAGCGACCACTGACATATTTCATGCTAAAGAACCACTTGCAGACATTATTTTGACTATATTAGACTCAAAAACGTATATAATTTTAATGTAAACATATGTTTCACACGCCAAAATGCTAGTGAGCTACGTAACTACTAATGTAAGCGTCTTACTCGATAGGTTCAGTGAAATTAGTGACTCATGGTACCGTTTTGTATGGTGACAGTTCAAGAACGTTAGTGACTATCGAATAGATTACGTTAGGTATTTAACCTATCGTAATCTATAGTGCTCATGGTATGAATTTTAATTCTTTCTGTGACCGCTAGGGGCGCTCTACAATATTTCATACAACTAATTTACGGAGACGCTAGCGAGTTTTGGCTGTGTAAACTCATGGTAGAGGTACAGGGCTGTCAACTAACGTCACGGGGTTTCGATTGACGAAGAGGTTAACGGAAGCAAGGAAACCATTAGGTGCTCAGGTGGAAATGTTCCACAAAATGACGGGAGACTCAATATCGTTTTCAGCGTCAGAACTGATGGATGCTATTGCGGATACCAAACTCGTGCAGACCTAATGTAGGGATCGTTGTGAATTCAAAAAAGCAAAACTTCGTAAACTTATTTAATTTAAAAAAAAACTTAATCCGTTCGTATGCGTCTTTCACCTATATCGTCCATCTTATATTATCCATCCCGCTCGCACAGTGTTGTCATACCTATCTCTTCTCACATACGTCATCTTCAGTGTTGCCACTTTACCATTCATTCCCACACCATGGATTCCCATTCGCTAAAAAGAAAATACATGCAAAACTAACTGCACCTTCTTAGTAAGTGCCATTAGTGGCTGGGGTCACAGGTTACAGTGTTATAAAACCTACCCAAACTTAAAATGACATGATAAAAAATGTACCTATATCATCGGACGCATAACTGTAATAAACGCTATGCATGACTTATTCAGTGTTACTGCTGTATATGACGTATGAGGGGTGGTTTATATGCTTTATGCCGGTACCATTTGCGTGATTGACTTAGAGATAAAAGGGAAAATTATTAGCCTCGGTGGCGCTCTGTAACAACCAATAAATTTATACTGTTTCTCATTTAGAAATGGATACAGGACCTTTAGTATGGACGCTATCTTTTTGTAACAAGCCGGGCCTTTTACAGGATTACAGTTTTACTACGAGTGGTCTACCAGACTTTGCATATTTTCGGCCTCGTCCTTTATTATTTAATAACTGGCCTAAGGCTTGTCCAGATGCCACGCTTTCATCGTGAGTTAAAAGACTAGCTTTGTTACTTGGATGCTATCCAGCAAAATGTAAGCACTCCAAAACCTTGAAAGGCTTCGTAATTTCCTTTCAACTTTCAAGAACTTATTTTCTTCATTTGCATAATGCTTTCTAGAACTGTAACAGAGGCTTAAAGTAATTTAATAAGAAGATATATATTAGACAGGCAAATTGTTGCTAGTAATAGGTACGACTTGCACAAACTGACGCGCCTCATTAAATATACTAATGTTGAGATCAAAATGGGACTCGTCGCAAGAAACCTATAAAAGTATTTCATCAAGCGAATTTCTGAAGGAATTATTCAATTTTGTGAATTTCTCCAACTAAATTACGAAGATTTTGACTGAAGCATCGTGACTTTGAATCTGCTCCATTTGACATTCAAGCGTTTTGACCGTTTTAACGTGTCACGTAATTTTTCAAAAGATGACCTGACAAATGTCTTTCCAACACAATTACGACTGATTTCCTACATCACAGTATTCACAGCCCTACTATAAAAAAGTTCTCAATAAAACCCGACGAGATTCGCAATCGAAACGCTGACGACATCGCTCACAATTTCATGTTTCACCCAAGAGTAATGAACTTGATAAGCAGCTAAAAGAACAGCTTGTGACGTCAACAAAGAATAAACAGTGAGTCTCTAAATTGAGTACTTATCTTTAATTGTAAAACATGTCTGGTACATAAACTCGCCGTTCACTCAGAACTGGCAACGTGTATGAGGTCTAACGAGAGTCTCTGACGGCCCATGCTTCCATGAATACAACAAGAGCCGCGGACACGCTGTCATTTATTAACGGAATTGACCTGCCGTTCTAAAGCGAGGGGCCAAATTTATGTTCATCTTCCTTTCGGCGGAAGAGTAATCACGATAAAGCAAAGAGATTTACATTGAATCTCTTTAGGATAAACCGACCGTGTTGTATGAACCCTTTGATCTCTTAAATCTGCTAAATGAACAGGTTTGTCTGAAGTTGTCGGGTCGATGCCAAGGGCAACAGACAATGTCACTTCTATTTGCCTTTGGGCCGAGGGTAAATAAACTAAATACGAGTATTACTAAATAAATGGAGTGCGGTTTCGCTACGTGAAACAGTTTATTAATTAAAATGTCTGCTGTTTTCTACACGTAAGAAAACAACGGGTGGCGTGTGTAAACGTTGTTGTCGAAGTATGATTTCAGACAAATTAAAAATTTACATATAGATTTTCAGAAACTTTTATTGCTCACGTTAATTTTGTTTTACAGCCCAAAACACAATATGGAAATATTGTGGACTTAAAAAACCCTCCATAAAAGGCAGTGAGTAATTTCTGTGGGCGGATTGTGATTGTCTGACCAAAGTTTGACGTCATGTCTAAATGCCACTTCAAAGACATATTCCCATCCAGTCCATTCAAAACAATATTTAAATGTTTCGCATGAAAACGAGCGTTGTACGCATGACATTGACATAATTCCGTTTGACACGTTCATCTGACATATGTATTGATGCCTCGTTACATACGCATGCTCCCACAATCCCGGCCGGCATACGATTGACCTTTAGGCCGTGTGTACACTGTGTAACAAGCCACATAAAACTGTCAATAGAAATGTAATCATTTACTGTTTGGGAGCAATATCAATGATCATTCAATTGTCGAGGTGTGAGGCCGACAACTATGTTTTACTTTATCTTTATCAAGTTTATTATATATATGTTGCTATGCATAGTCACTAGTTTTAACTATTGTCATATGATATTACCACTAAGTCATTGATATTGTGTAAAATATCAATTAACGTCGGTTTTATAGCGGAGTTTAGTGTGTGCCAGGTTTATTGTTTGACAAAATGTCTCGTCATTCAAATTCGTTTATGCATTCTGCGCATCATGACAAGATACAAGAAGAGAGAAGCATTCATTTTATCAAACACCTGTAACAACGTATAATAATGATTTAGAGCAGATTTCGCTAATGAAACTAAATGCGATTATCATCCCCAAAATGGCGTTCAAGAGTTGTCTGTGTCATAACCACTATGGAATATAAACTGACAACTCTTAAACGTCGCGCGTCGTTCGCCCTTAGAATCGTTCGAGTTATTTTACAAATCTCTGAAAGGAGATTGGCGTGCAAAACATAATATGTTGACTCCGTGCGTCAATGCGTGAATATTTCGACACCACAAAACGTTTCCCTTTTAAAATGCTAATCACATTCAAGTTCAAACGGACGCACTTCGTTATTTTGACGGAGATTTTCGCCTCTGATAAAACTGAGATTAATACGAACAACGCCTGGAGCTTCACGTAGTTTGTAACTAAGTCGGCCATTTGCAATTTTGTAACCACTTGGTAGGATAACTGCACCTCGATCGTCATAAAATGACCTTCATTAATGGTGCCTTATCTTCTCCGTAATTTATTGTCATGGTGCACCTAAACATTGTATTATATTACCTACGTTAATATTTATTACGTAAATTATTGTGTTTTGTTTCAGAGTTACAGTCAGATATTTCTGGTACTATTACTATTTGAAACTTTGAAACGGTTCTATTTCTGAGATGTTTTAGTTTTGTTTACACAAAAATGTTTTCCTTTCAAATCATTTCTAATAATACGGCTTTATGTTTATGAATGGCTATAAATAATTTAAAGACCCAATTCAATGTAGTACGATTTGTTTATTCATTCATCTCTGCTCATTGATTCTGCCTGAAATAAAAACTTTGTTAATATTGAAATAGCAGAAAGTTATTTTAAAAGAGAATTCTTTTGAAGAATTTGTATTATCGGTTCTGTGATTTACATTTTCATACGAAAGAAATGAAATACAAATAAACTTGTGCCGAAAAGTATTCTTTTCGCCTCTAGTCTAGCCAAGTCGCCATCCAAATCCACTTTAGGCGCAATTTTCTCACACTAATTTCAGCCACGCGAGCTTTGCCAAACAGTTTTTGTCTAGTATTCTGAGAAAGCCAGTTCATTGCACTGCTGGGGTGCCCTCTGCGTAGAAAATTAGATTTTCAACTTTCTTCTACGTTATAAATAAAGTGTTGGTTCGTGCCTCCACGGCCGTTAGGTGTTTTCGGGGATTGTCTGTTATTACACTTTGCATGCAACTTGGTTTTTTAACCTGTCGAGTTCTTTTTACTTTTTAACTCGTCTTCTGTTGTTTTAAATTATGAAAGTTCGAATTTAGGGTGAAGTAGATTAGATTAGGTTTGTTGATAATTTTAGAAGTTAGTTTTTGAACCTACAATTTGTAATGCGTTTATTTGATAAAAAAAGACGTTTCTTTAAATGTAGCACAACGAAATTTTGGTTTCCAGACATTCAAATCTCTTATTTAAATCAATCCCAGGTAGGTATGAATATTTAAAACTTTACTATTACGATGCAGAATGCAGTCAGTGTGTAATTTCCTAACAGTCGAGTAAATCGAACTAACTCAAAATTACCCAAGCCACAAAAACTCGCAAGTCTAACCCCTTAAAAACTAAAGGTAGCTACGTAACCGTAAAAGACCGCATTCGGCTGAAAATCTCGCCGCATTCTGCATTGCAGCTGTGGGTGGTTGCCCGCTGCAAAATTGTTGTTTATGCGCCACCAGCGCCGCCCCGCGGCCATTACTGGAATTATATCACGAGGCATTACCGATGCGAAGTTGTTTGCTGAACCGTTTACCTATTGGTGGCTTTGCTTAGATATTTTTGCGGCTACAGTTGCATTTTAAGGGTTGACTGTTAAGTGACTTTATAGACTTTTTTATGAAAGGCCCGTTCAGCCTAATGCGTTCAAACGATTAACGGGAACAGAACGAAGTTTAGTGCTAAACGCGTCTAGTGATGTAGGTACTCAGTCCTCTTTTGAGATAATGGCTGTTGACTTTTTGAGTCTTAAAAGCTACTGTTGCATTTTAAGGGTTAACACTGCGTTACTGAATTTTATTTTTATTATTTAGTACAATTATGTAAGATTGACTGGAGTCAAATTTTATATATTAACTAGACATTTGATCACATGAGCACAGATGGAATTCAATATGCATTTAGATAATAATATGACTATACCTACGCTAGATCTAGAAATAGAATTAGAATTCCTAAGAAACAAATAAACAATAAAATTCATCTCAGATTCTCGGATATGTTTTCGAACAAGTTGGAAAACACAAGACGTAACAAACAGGATGCATGATGCACGCCGAACAAATAACATTTGTGTATCATTAGATTAGACGTCTGTGCAATGACGTAGGAGGACACACCTAGTGTGTGCCCAAACACACACATGACGCCTGTGTGTGTGAACACACGCATAGAAACAACACTAACAAAAGGTCATCAAACTCATTTGATATTAGATAAAAGTTTTATCATTCTTTACGCTATTAGTGATGCCATATTTTTTTGTTGTTTGTATTGCTATGCTAATAAACCCTTACCTAAAATTATAATTTCCATAGTAATTATTTATTTTTAATTAGCCTTAAATCTTCACGTCCAATTAAGTCTTTAAAACCATGTCACACTTGACGGTAACCTGCGGTACCAACGTACACATGGGAACATTAAATTGAACTACTCGGTAAAAACGCTTAATTGCATTTTGAACTTTAATTAATTAATTTAAAGTTGAATGTTGCATGTAATGCCGAGTCACAAAGTGTAATAGTAGGTGTTGGGTGTACACTTGATGTTTGCCCATCACTTGAGCTTTGATTTCGTCATTATCCTACTGGTGTAAGTTGACCTATTATTCTTTAGGAAAAGTTGATATTTTGGTTTGGTAACACGGGTCAGGTTTGGCTGGTGTTTAAGTACGTGAAAACTTCATCCATCCATCATGTCAGGTTAAAACTGTGTGAACGGCTTATGTGAAGATAACGTATCGGACGGTTACCGAACGGAATTTGAATGAACGATTATGGTTACGCCAACACGGTGTTGGCGTTTAATAAATAAATATAATGCTTGACGTTGGACATTTGAACTGACTAGGACGCCAGGTTGGCTTTGCCGTGTTGAAAATGTCCAGCAATCGCTTCTTGGACTTAGCACCTGTCGCGGCTAAGGAAACTCAACCAGTATGAAGTTCCACTGGTCGCTGCGCATCTCGTGACTATGTTCATGTCATGAGAAAGGTAGAAGAAAAATAAAACCAAGATGGCGACTCCGTGAATATTCGCCTAGCGTGCGGTCCGTTGACAACTCTTCGGAAAAGATCTATCTCTGATCTTCTGTGTGCCGCGTCATCGCATCTCCAGCTAAATTATTGCTGAGATCTTCGCCATAAATAAAACCCGCGGGTCCATTGGCCCATCGCATCTGGACTAACATTTTCGAACTATAAACTTTGGTGTGTGTAGTGAACTTGAGTGCAGTTGAAGCAGTCCCTCTGGAGCTGATCGCAGACGTGGACAGCAAGGTAAGCCTTCCTGAGTGTCTATAGGTTTTCGAACTGTTCACCGTCAGGCTGTTGCAATAATTTCTAGAATATATTTCGACTCAGCGCCCCTCCATTTTGAGGCTACCGCAACGTATAGTTTTGGACCAGTAATATAAAATCGAACGTCGAACTATACGAACCATTTGATCCTTCGGCCGGATAGATTTGTCCTATAAGCTAGAAAAATCTAGAAATTATTTACGTAAAATTGCATATCGTTTTAGGAAACTCGTCCTTATTGCATTATACGTAAGGTCTAATATCATCCGCATTCTTTATCGAAGTTCCGCTACATTGCATATTTTTAGTGGTGTAGGTACTTACACATTAATATTACTTAGTCATATCAAGTCTTAAATTCTTTAACTATTACAGTGATTTGTGTCGTGAAATAGGGTACTTATTTTCCGAGAACTGCGCGTTACAAGCCAACATTTGGTATAATAGCGGGTAGATTCGTGGGTATTATACCGCTTGTTCGACAAACAGCGTGTTTGGGGTTCTCACAACGGTTGAGTTGAGTGACCTACTTTCGTACCAAGATTGACCTTGAGTCCGGGAACCGCAATCATGACTGAACGGTCATTGAACTTTGTTATGATTGATTTAGTATTATTTAACTGAAGTCTTATAGGTAAATGTTATCCTATTAAATCGCCTCGTATTGTACGAGTATTTAATCGCAATACAGTCCACTCCGCATTTGATTAAATTATTGCAATTTAGTTAAATTATTCTTAATAAATTTATTTTTAGATAACAACAATTTTACTGTTTATCTACACCGCACTTACTTAACGTTACAGTTGTGAGATCACGGATAAGTTATTTCTGTATTACACGTACCTACGTAAAGTAAGTTTTCGAATGGTTGGATATTATTTCCATACCTACTAAAACTAAAGTTGTTTTTTGAACTTTGGTTTGTTAATTCCCATCGCACCTATAAGTTATTTAGGTTCAGACGGTTTTGGTACATATTACTCTTGTGTTCATTCCGTTTGAGTTACAAAGGTACATTAGATAAATATTTATCGAGATACCTAGGTATATTCTCGCATCGCATTTATTTTCTGTTTACCATAATATACTTCATCCTTTGTTGTAAGTGGTTGCCTATCGGAAGGTTTCGTACGGGACATATTATTTATATCGACCTACCTACTTACCGAATAGGATTATAGTATTTGTAAACAGTTGTTATTGTAGCCATCACTAAGTTATTGTGATAGTTCATTCGCACGGTCGGAGTAGTGATTCCGTACCTATTTGTTTAATTGTGTTATTTTGTTGGTCTTTTGCTTACGCGTTCCATTAGGGTTCCGCGTGCTAAGGCGAAAGTTGGTTCCGTACACAATTATTTAAATAGCTGATTTATTATTTTTGAATTCAGTTGTTTACCGCACCTTGCTGCCATTTTTGGTACTAGGGTTCCGCAGGTCAGGAAAAAAGGTTCCTACCTATTTTATTGTTTTTACCTGATCAAGCATTTGTTTCTTTTGTTTGATTCATAGTTTTCGTACTAGCTTGTTTGGGTTCCGAATTGATATTTTTTGTGTAAATTTATTATTGAGTTCTATTCTATTGTAAGTTATAATGGAAGATTTAAAATATAAATTAAAAATGTATGAAGGCAAACGCGCCGCATACTTTGCTCGTGCACAAAGGTTATTTGATTCTATAATAGACCTTAGGACCGACAAATCGCGGGACACTTTTATTGCGCAAGCTAAATCAATTGATCTAATTCGTACTGAAATTATATCTGTTATTGATAATATAAACATTATTTCATTGAAACTTAATCCAACGTATGAGGTTAATTATAGTACATTGTCTTCATTTGACGATCTGGCGTGCGAAATAAAAAATGTTTTGAGTTCCCTAACCATAACAAAAGAGTCTCATAACTCGAATGAGGCAGGATCGTCGCATATCAAAATACCTCGAATTGAACTACCTACCTTTGATGGTGACATTCAGAACTTTCCGTTTTTCTATGAGACATTTAAACGGGTGATTCATACAAACCCCGATCTCTCGGATTCTGATCGTATTCATTATTTGTTGGGTCATCTCAAAGGCAAAGCCAAAGGCGTGGCAGCCGGTATTGTTCCTGCTGCAGAAAATTATCGTGTTATCTGGGACGCGCTTATATCTAAATATCAGGACAAGCGCGCATTAGCCGTTAATTATTTAAATCAGCTGTTTTCTTTAAAGTCAGCTGGTTCGTCGCCCGCTAACGTAGAAAAGGTTTTTGATAGGTACACCGCTATTGTGGCTGGACTCAATCAATTAAAAATCGACAACATGTCTGATTTTATTTTTATGTACGTGGGTCTTAAGTTAATAGACTCCGACATCGCAAAACATTATGAAATGTCGCTTCGCACGTTAGAGGATCCTCATAGCGTAGACTACAATTATTTCGTGAAGTTCGTACGAGAACAGGTAAAAATTCTTTATCGCACCGCGCCGCAGAAGCCTGAGCGTTCGACTGCTGGCGCCAGCGGTAGACCCTCCCCCGCACCCTCTAGTAAGGTATCGCAGGTGTATGTAGCTACGTCACCTAAATGTTCGCTTTGTCAGTCGGTGCACACAAACTTATATAAGTGTAGTGCCTTTTTAAAATTAAATACGAATGACAAATTTAAATATATAAAAGATAATCGCTTTTGCGGTAATTGCCTTAGTAGTCAACACACCGTATCTAAATGTCAATCAGCACTCTCGTGCAAGAAATGCAACGGTAAACATCATTCCCTGTTACATTTTGATCAATCGCCGCCTCCACAACCGACACCCGCGCCAGCAGTCGGCGCCGCGCAGTCTGCCAGCGCCGTAGTCCAGAACCCGGATCAGGATCGCGTTTCTTTGTGTACTCATTCGGCTTCGGCTCATAATAGTACTCGCACTACGGAGGTTTTAGCTACTGCGAAAGTGTTAGTGGTAGGTAGAAAAGGGAAGGATTTTGTTGTTCGCTGTCTATTGGACCCGGGTTCTCAGAAGAACTATATTACCACCCGATGTTGTCGTATGCTTGGACTACCAATACGTGACGATTCTATAGTCACGGTTAAAGGTATCGGTGGTACGTCTCAATCGGTCCGCGGTTCAGTCGACTTCACATTTAGCTCGCGCCTTCGCGCTCAACCCAAGTACTCGATCGAGGCACTGGTTCTCGACGAGATAACAGGACAGCTTCCATTGTGTCCCATAGATGTCGCTGATCTCAATAATATCGATCCGCATCTATTCGCTGATGATACTTGGGGAATGCCGGGGAATATTGACATTCTACTTGGAGTAAAGTTGTTTGCTAAATTATTGCAACCAAGTAAAGTTACTTCGACAGCTGGATATCCAGATGCTTTAGAGACTGTGTTAGGATATATCTTTATGGGAGACGCGCCTATTCTAGACTCTCCTACCGCTACGATGTCGTTTTGCGCGACGTCTTCTTTGGAAAACTGCGACTTGCGTAGATTCTGGGAGATCGAGGAAGTTCAAGCTTCTTCAATCACAAGTGTGGACGATAAACACTGCGAGCAGTTTTATTGTTCTACCATTACTCGCACCCCATCTGGCAAGTATGTCGCTGCTTTGCCATTAAAGACGGACGCTTCTGCGCTAGGAAACTCTTTCGAAATCGCTCGTCGTAGGTTTCTTAGCCTCGAGCGTAAATTTAAATCACATCCTAAAGTCAAAATTTTATATGATGACGTCATTAAAGATTATTTAAAAAATAACTATATTTCTTTAGTGGAAGGAGTTTTGCCAGGTGAGGTCTCGTTCTATATCCCACACCATGCTGTCATTCGCGAGGACAAGACAACCACTAAGTTACGCGTGGTTCTTGACGCAAGCGCGAAGTCAGACAATGGCACCTCGTTAAATGACATCCTTTACGCTGGTCCCGTTCTTCAAGCGGACCTGCTAAATATCTTATTGAACCTGAGACTCTTCGCGGTAGCAATAACTTCTGACGTTAAAGCTATGTATCTTAAAATTGGAATTCGTCCTGAAGATCGTCCGCTTCAGCGAATACTCTACCGCTTTCACGAAGATGAAAATTTAAACATGTTTCAATTTTCAGTTCTACCTTTCGGCCTGAAGTGTTCTCCTTTTGTCGCGATTCGCACCATTCAACAATTGTGTAAGGACGAAGGGCACCAATTTCCTCTGGCCAGTGAGGTACTGAGCCGAGACATTTATATGGATGATATAGCAAGCTCTACCTTTAATGTAGAGCAAGCAATAGAGTCGTCTCACCAATTGATTAAAATATTTTCACTTGGTGATTTTGAGTTGACCAAATGGTCAAGTAATAGCGCTGAAGTCCTTCAGGCTATTCCCGAGTCATTGCGACTCTCGCACAGTGTCGATCTAAGTAAGGATCCGACCCTGAAAATTCTTGGGCTACGCTGGTTTCCCGACCATGACTATTTCGCATTCCAGGTCAACCCTGATGTTCGTCCTTGTACAAAAAGGAATATCTTGTCGTCTATCGCTCGTCTCTTTGATGTATTGGGATTAGTCGCGCCCATGATTTTGTACGCTAAGTTACTGATCAAGGATTTGTGGCTT
This sequence comes from Diarsia mendica, assembly GCA_949316265.1. NCBI lineage: Eukaryota > Metazoa > Arthropoda > Insecta > Lepidoptera > Noctuidae > Diarsia > Diarsia mendica. Next base: position 20,166,645 of record OX438904.1, on the reverse strand, counting down.
GTCAAAATAGGATGGGATGAGGTCCCACCGAACCGCATTGTTCGCCTTTGGGAACAATTTCAAGCTGAGTTACCTGAAGTTTCTCAGCTAAAATTCGCACGTCATATTGGCGTTATTGAAAATTGTAAGCTATCCATAGTTGGCTTTGCGGATGCCAGTGAGAAGGCTTACGGCGGTGCTGTCTATGCCCACGTAGTCAAGCCAGACGGTGACATCGTCATCTCACTGGTATGTGCAAAGTCCAAAGTAGCACCTCTTAAGGTTATTTCGCTAGCTCGTTTGGAGCTATGCGCCGCACTCCTTTTATCAATTCTGATCAAACGAGTTTTCGTTCTCTACTCCGCCCGATACGCCATTGAGGCTGTCGTGGCGTTCTCAGATTCGACTGTAACTTTAAGTTGGATTCATTCTTCTCCACATCGCTGGCACACCTATGTGGCCAATCGCATCTCTAAAATCCAAGAAAACTTATCGTCGGAGCACTTCTTCCATGTCAAGGGATCTGAGAACCCAAGTGACTGTCTTTCTCGTGGCTTAACACCGGCCCAGCTAGTTCATCATCCACTGTGGATGAGTGGACCGCCATGGCTTAAAACACCCCGACACGAATGGCCCGTGAAGCCATTTGTATCCGGTGAGGTGCAAGAGCTGCCAGAGATGAAGCCTGTGGCTCTACCCTCAGTTACGAAAGCAGACTCTTCTGATACAGATACCAGTTCTCTAACTGAAGACATTCTGTACCATCGTTCTAGTAGGTTTTCCTCTTGGATGAAATATCTAAAAACCATTTGTTTTGTTTATAAATTTCTCAAACGTCTCCCGAAGGGACCCGTTACCGCATCGGACTTGGAGTTCGCTGAATTAGTAGTGTGGCGCTCTGTTCAGCGGATCCATTTCGAATCAGATCTCGATCGCATAAACCGCAAACAATTATGTTCAAAGCCATTACAGAAACTTAGTCCGTTTCTGCATAATGGACTTATTCGCGTTGGTGGACGCTTAGCCAACTCTGAGTTAGACTTTGATTCGCGTCACCAAATTTTACTTCCTCGACAGGACCACGTAGTGGAACTTTTAGTTTCCTACTATCATATCAAGAACTTTCATACAGGTCCGAACTTGCTTCTGTCTCTTTTGAGACAGAGGTATTGGATTCTGTCCGCACGGCGTATTGTTCGTCATATTACTTTTAACTGCAATATTTGCTTTCGCGCTAAGCCACGACCGGTTTTTCCAATCATGGCTGACCTGCCGCAGTCACGTGTTGAAATCGCTCCTAAAGCATTTTCACACACTGGGTGTGATTATGCTGGTCCGCTCATGATAACATCTGTGCGCGGCAGAGGTCAAAAGAGTCGTAAGGCTTACATATGTCTTTTTACGTGCTTGACAACGCGTGCTTTGCATCTAGAAGTTGCCTCGGATCTCAGCACCGCGAGCTTCTTGTCAGCACTAAAACGTTTTATTTCTCGCCGTGGTCCCATCGAGTGTCTGTATACGGACAACGGCACCAATTTCATTGGTGCTCGTTCTTATCTTCGCGATCTCTACCAATTCTTGTCGCAAGAATATCGCCCCTATTGGGAATTGGAACTGGCAGAGCATAAAATTACTCTTAAAACCATCCCATGTAGAGCTCCACATTTTGGTGGATGCTGGGAAAGTGAGGTAAAGAGCGTCAAAACGCATCTTCTGAAGGTCGTCGGTCAACAAATACTCACTTTTGATGAGCTTAACACTATGTTAGCTCAAGTCGAAGCTTTGTTAAACTCTCGACCACTCTATGCACTTAGCTCAGATCCGTCAGAACCTACCGCTCTAACACCTGCACATTTCCTTAATACGAAACCGCTTGTGTTTTTACCCGCTCGCGAAATTACTGAAACGCGTTTACACCTTATTTCACGATACGAGTTAACTGATCAACTCGTTCAATCTTTTTGGAAGCGGTGGCGCAATGAATATCTGCACACCCTCCAAACAAGGCAAAAATGGAACACTCCCTCTAACCCAGTCCGGGTTGGTATGGTCGTTGTTTCAATGCAAGATAATATCATGCCCTTGCACTGGCCGTTAGGTTTAATTACTAAAATCTTTCCGGACAAAAAAGGGATCTGCAGAGTCGCATCAGTGAAGGTACAAGGTGGAATGCTTCAGAGCAGGCCGATTGTTAAGTTGTGCCCTCTCCCTACTCAGTAAGCATTAATCAGCTTATCGTATTTTAGGTTAGGGTTAGGTCAAGTTAATAATATAGCTAAATTTTCTTTCTTTTTATAATTCAATTTAATTTTTTTGTTAGGTTTCCTCCCTAGAGGTAGAGTTTTCGCGACGATATGCAATTATTATTATAATGACGCTTTCTTGTGTGTTTCGAAAGTAGGATCTTTCAAACCGGGGAAGATGGTTACGCCAACACGGTGTTGGCGTTTAATAAATAAATATAATGCTTGACGTTGGACATTTGAACTGACTAGGACGCCAGGTTGGCTTTGCCGTGTTGAAAATGTCCAGCAATCGCTTCTTGGACTTAGCACCTGTCGCGGCTAAGGAAACTCAACCAGTATGAAGTTCCACTGGTCGCTGCGCATCTCGTGACTATGTTCATGTCATGAGAAAGGTAGAAGAAAAATAAAACCAAGATGGCGACTCCGTGAATATTCGCCTAGCGTGCGGTCCGTTGACAACTCTTCGGAAAAGATCTATCTCTGATCTTCTGTGTGCCGCGTCATCGCATCTCCAGCTAAATTATTGCTGAGATCTTCGCCATAAATAAAACCCGCGGGTCCATTGGCCCATCGCATCTGGACTAACATTTTCGAACTATAAACTTTGGTGTGTGTAGTGAACTTGAGTGCAGTTGAAGCAGTCCCTCTGGAGCTGATCGCAGACGTGGACAGCAAGGTAAGCCTTCCTGAGTGTCTATAGGTTTTCGAACTGTTCACCGTCAGGCTGTTGCAATAATTTCTAGAATATATTTCGACTCAGCGCCCCTCCATTTTGAGGCTACCGCAACGTATAGTTTTGGACCAGTAATATAAAATCGAACGTCGAACTATACGAACCAGATTATATTTTTTTGTCGAATTTCAAACGTGATAATTTGCAATGGCATTTTTTTTTCGATGTTTAAGTTAAATATTTGGTTAAGTAACTTGTTTCCTGTGACTAACTTAGTGGCATAAAATTATCATTATTCTTTTAAATTTTATTCAAATATAACTATCATGTTATGGTTTTTGTAACCTTTACGTTCACAGGTTTCTAAAATTAATATAATGAATGAGTGATTAAAATTAACTAGCAAGGTATTATTTTAATGTTGGATAATAAATAATTGTCACTTATGAATAGTTATGAGTTATTTTTGGAATAAATTCCTGGACTGGGAATGTTCCCGTGGTTTCGGTCTCCGAAACCAGAATTCCAAGTTTTTAATTACGCGATTTGAATATTAAATTAGGGTGCATTGTATCGCATTTATCATGATTTTGTTTTCATGATTGTTTTCTTGAATTATTCACAAGCTTATCGGTATTTTTAACGAGTCCTGGGGTCTTCGGCGCGGTCGATTCCTAGATATTAGGGCAGTGTGAATGGGTTTCACCATCAGGAATTTGTGCCCGGTTTTAAGCAATAAGCTTGCCCTATTACATGGGACGTAAAACATAATTTTCAGTGTGGGTGTACGATTGTCCACTTCCGCCCAACCCTTTGGACATGCGTGATTTTTCAAGCATAGGCGTGATTTTTAGTTTTTTAATGATTTCATAATTTATTTATTCATAAAGTAATGACGATAATCGTAACTTCTTTAACCCATATATGCCCAGAACTATTTAGGACACCGATTTTTATAATTTTCATATATGTTGTTTATTGATAACCAAAAACAAGGTCTGTGAAGGTAATTTGTAGTTTTCCGTCCTGAAAGTTAGTTTTTTTCAGTGGGTCCAAAACGACCCACTGGGCAAATAAGGTCGTGTGCTAGTATGGAGAAAGAATAATCAAAATAAAACACTATTATATACTGATCAGTCTTCATTATTACTTTAGACAAGTAAGATATGAACAATAAGGTAACTAAGGAACATAGGATTAGTTACTAGCTGTTACTCGCGACTTTCGTCGGCATAAAATTAATATAATACAATGTCACTTTCCAATTTGAATCGGATATTGTTAACAATTTCTTTCTCAGAACCCTAATCCCTTTTTCAAAAATTAAATGACCTTCCGTTACTCCTTATAATCAGCTATATGCTAGTAAAAGTTTCCTCAAAATCAGTCGAGCCATTTTGAAGAATAACTGAAACAAATAGGCAGACAGGCAGACCGACGGAGAAAAAAAAATTAAAAACATTTTTTTGTTCTGTTTTAGGTAACGTTTAATGAGTAAAAAACTGTTATTTTGAAATAACAATCGGACACTTCAACTTTATTTATTTGTGTAGAAGATGAATAAAATGCTGCAAAGCATTTGTAATGCAAATAGACGTCACATTTGCGGCAAATTTTGGCTGTTTCTGCAGTGCACTTCTTCTCTGACCTGACTTGTGAGAATAATACATGGTCAGCTGCATGTTTTCAACAGAAACAGGTGAAGTTATCTTTGCCTTCGGTGGTCCAAGCTTAGTTCTGGTACTCTGGTACATATTTCTAGAGATAAGACCTTGCAATAAATTGGCGAAATTCCAGCGTTTCTACGCTAGATCCTTATGTGAATGATCAGCCTAGCTAATAAGCGTTGTTACCCTTGTGGAACGACTATTCAAGTAGTACTGTTCATTAGGTTTAGCAATGATCGTCGGTTCTTCAACTCCTGAAGTTGATATTTTGGCAGGACGAGAACTTCGTAACATAATGGGTACTGGATCCAGATGCCGTAGAAATAGGTTGGAAAATCCAGGAACTACTTATTAGCTGGGCAGACTAAAACTTCAGCGTTGTTGGCGCCATCGGTATGGTCTTCTTTGTCTTGTGATACTACCATCTCAGTTGGGGCAAGTTACTAATGTCAATTCAAGCGATTTATTATTATCGCAGTCTTCGTCACTGTCAGATATAGTACCCTCACAAGGCGGATCAATGTATACATCGAAGCCCTGGACATCTTCCACGTAGTCAAGTGACTTCAGGGCTTCGGTTATGTCGTCTGTAGAGAGCACGGGCCAGGACCACAAAAAGAAAAATTATGATTATAAAGCATGGTATTTGCCCACGGGGTCGTTACCGACCCACGAAAATGTATCGAGTGATTGCAATTAGAAAAAAATATTTTATTTGCAATATTTACATCGATATCTCTAAAGCACATATTCAGTTTACTATAAAAACCATATTGATGGTAAAAAAACATAATGTACACAAAATACTTACATTCTTATGCGCTTGGTCGCACATTTTTTCCAGAAATTAATTTGTACCAACTTGCACTGCACTTTTCATAAGAAATTTTTGTAAAATAGAAATTATATTGAGCTGTGCTCTAAACTAGGTCTTTTGACTATAGAAAGATGTCACTGTAATAAGAATGCATTCATAAGTTCGCGGTCAGGGTGCATTTTATCTAATCAAGTACTTTTGGGTCGTTACCGACCCCCTGGGCATATATAGGTTAAAAATAGAGTTCGGTTATTAGCTATTCCATGGGATCGAAGTACCGGAATAAAAAGGTATCCTATGTGTTAATCCAATTTATAAACTACTGTTTGCCAAATGTCTTCTAAAAATGTTAAGTAGTTTTTGCGTCACACACATCCTTATTATATTAGTAAGATATTCGTTTAGATTCCTGAGCATACCTGCTCCATTAACTGCCATATTTTGTTGTTCATCGCTTGATATAAGCACAATAATCCCTATTAACCGTTTACAATCTCTTTAACCCAAAACATCCTTATTATGTCTACCCCGGTTACCAACCAGTTACCAGATAACCAAAAACTATCCACAATCGATCAGTAATATTCCATTTGGTTGTTTCAGATTCATCGAGTTCAATGACCGATAAACGTCCCGTGATAACATGTGAGTTTTTTAAATTATTACATTTCTGTCGTAACGACAGTTTTTTGCGACATGCTGTTGCTATGCGGTAGGTTTTATTAATAGATTTGTGATAAGGGGTTACCGTTACGAATTTTGTTAAGTCCTGAATAAAATCTGGTTACCAAAGAGACGATGGATGGACTGTGTGAAGGATGATATGGCTAGAAAGGAGGTGTCTGATGGTGAAAAAGCTGGATTCAAAGGTATTTTCTGTATCTTTTCTAAACGATGACCCATAGAAAAATTACAAGGCCAAACAAATCAGTTCAGGGAGGCTAAAAAGCCGGGTCATGCATGTCAGGTGAAATCTGAATGGCTACAACCCTAGTTTTATTTATAGAATCGTGATTAGTATCATTTGTTGATATTACAGCTTTTTTTACGATGCCTGTTAATGTTTGGTCGGCTGACCTGTCACGCTGTCTGATAGAGTTCAGTGCTCCTGAATATACGTAATTACGTACGGAAGAAGACTGCATGCTGCGCCGTCTTCAGATAAATTGGAATATGGCCAGAAGAATGATGATGAGAAACTCAACTTAAAAACCTCTGTATCAGTACAAGAGATATCCTCAATTTGATTGACTGGCCTCAGATTGACTGAGGTTCTTTAGATAAATCAGGTGCATAGTATTCGTAGTCGGCGTATAGCCGCGTACTGACTCGCGAGGCTGCTACAATACTACATAACTGTCTCCTTGATATTGTCCATATTGTCCAACTGCTGGACAAAGGCCCCTCCCTCCATTCCTACCAACGGTCACGATTCTATGCAACTTCTTTCCAATTCTCAAAGAAAACATCCAGTTCGTTCCCCTTGATTCATACAGATCACAATATTTGTAAATACATGTTGTATGTTGATGTTTCTTCTTCAAGTTCCAACCCTTTTCCTTCCAACAGCTAAATTATACTAAATAGTGTACCCAGTAGAGTGTGGTCTATAATTTGATATGTATTATACGTTGATGTTTAAAAAAAACCTGTTATTAGTTCGTCCATCCGAGACTGGAACCGTATTTGTGTCTAAAACTTGTCGGTGATTGTGTAACGTACTTGCTAGGTATCCGAATGCTATTTCTATTGTCAATTGAATTATATTCTTTGTGTTATATGATTTGTCGAGTCTTAAGGTTATTGCAAATGATACTTATTTATTACTGCAATGAATTCTAATTGGAAATTAGGGTTCTGGTTTGTCATTGCCCTAGCTAATAATTTAGGTTTTGTTCATAGGTACATTATCTTGTCCTTCATCATCATTTCAGCCAAAGGACGTCCACTGCTGGACATAGGCCTCCCCCAGGTGTCGCCACATTGACCGGTCCCGTGCGTCTCTCATCCAGCGGGTTCCCGCAACCTTGACCAGGTCATCGGTCCACCTAGTGGGAGACCTTCCAACGCAACGTCTTCCGGTTCGCGGTCGCCATTCCAGAACTTTTCGGCCCCATCGGCCATCCGTTCTGCGAGCAATGTGCCCTGCCCATTGCCACTTAAGTCTGGCGATCTTGCCCTTATTCCAATTCATTTGAGGTCGGCACAGGATGTCTTCATCTTCCATACTTCTATTACTCGTCATCTCATCTCACACACCTCCTTCCTTGCCATATAATTCTTTATACAGACCATCCATCGTGTCTTTGGTCTTCCTCTGCTCTAGTATATCCACATTCATACTCAAAACTTATTTATACTTTTATTTTTGAGAAAAAATAACACATTTTGATTAAATAATACATACTCTTTTCATTCAGAAGTTATTTACGTGTTGAAATTCTCGTGCAACGTAAATGATGTTTTTTTCACACAGTAAAAATTTTTCTCATGTCTATTTGGTTAATTAGTTTACAAACACAACGTTGTTGACTCACACATTTTTAGAAATATGGTAGACGCCAACTGCGATATTTGAATTTGGCAAAAAAATATTAAGTCGCCATTCTTTTTAAAAATTTGTAAACATTAATCATAACTGAAAAAGTAAATACTCATGTAAAATATCGTGGGAAATATAATATGGGGACACATGCTAAAATCATAGTCTGGGTGTTAATTTCCGCTATAGATAAGCCAATCTAAACTATGAATAGTTAAATAAGGGATAAAGTTACCAACACGTTTCTATGGGACGATATCTAGTAACTTGTTACCATAGCAACTCTATTTAATGTTCTTCTTTATTAGTCGTTTGATTAAACTGGTCAGTGTTATTGTGAGTTAAGGATTTTAATTAGGTAGTTAGGGATTCAGGCGTGACTGTAAATTGACTCTCTGTGGAATACCCTTTTTAGAGAAATTAGAGCTCAATTGATAGTGTTGGAATGTGTTTGTATTCCCTCCCTACAGATGAGGTCGCTTTCGGTATTCAAATTCAAAGCATTTATTTCAATAAGACCATTACAGGCACTTTTGAATGCCAGAAAAACAATAAAAGTCAACTCTTCGATAAGTTAAATAATGGGGCTGAAAGTTTGCAAAGAACTTCTTCATTTTGCTGTTGGGAAATCCCATTAGTTGTTTATCATCAAGGTCGAAGAGACACCGACCCGAAAACTGTTACCACGTATACCGAACTTCATTCTGAACCACCTCTCATATTTCTTTCCTGAAAAACCGATAAAAAAAAATCGCGAGTTTACGTCGAACTCCCTTTCACCCTGATTATTTCTTTATGATTCCTCACTGTTCCAAATAAATCATCTATAACTAAACTCCCATACTAATTTCTCTATAAAAAAATATGTAACACTTCATAATCCGATAAACCCTAACCTACCACAGTTACAAACTACCTTCACGTAAATTCCATAAAATTAATTGGCATTATTGCCCTTTTTTCTCCGTAATAATAGTCCGATGTTATCTTTGACCGTTATCTCAGTATGCCATAAATCAGGCGGGCCTGCAAATTTAGCCTTTCGCAGAACTGCCCATTGTGGTGCATGATGGATGACCACCGTGGGGCACGGTGGCGCAGAATGGGGCACGGTGGGGCTACAGGGAACTTATGGTGGGTTCCCATTGCGAACACCTAATCAAGTTGCTTTATGGATGTTTTCTTGAAGTGCTGTTGCCTTGAGTTTCATTTGTGGGGGTTGTTGTGTATGTAACGGGCAAATTTTTGTGGTACCTACTACTTATAAGTAGGTACGCCTCTACCCTTCGGGCATATGCCTTGATATTATGTTGCATGTTTATGTGTTGTTGATTTACGTATTGTACTACATTTTCACTAAGAAAATAATGTTAATTAATTAAAATATGAACCCTCTTGAGTCACACGACGTTCGTAATTTGTGTTCTCTAACAACATTCACTAAAAGTTAATCAGTACGAAATATTATACGTTATAAATGGGTGTTGTCCCAACAGAATTGTTATTTCGCACGAACTTTTGTAAAGGTGACTTTTATGCGACCTCAGTCGTACTATACCTATCGCAAATTCTATCTAACTACTAGACAATAACGAGGCAAACATTAAATGTATGTAATGTGTATATGATATGATACAAATTAAATGGAAGTGCTCCAAACGCAGACTGCACTCTCCCCTCTGCAATCTAGTTAAAAAGTCAAACAATGCAGCAGATTTTATCTTCAGTCACCCTATGCGGCGTGCCGTACCTAGCTGTGTGGCGGATAACGGCCACTCAGCTATATGGCTACACGGCTATATGGCTAGGTGGCTAATAGCCGCGACATGACACCACCGCACGTTCTCCTTTGTAGACGTGCCGCTTCTTAAGGGTTGTTCTATTGAGGGTGCGATGTTCAGTTTTTTTAAGCAAGTGGGTTAATAGGTGTGGATTTTTATTTTTGGTGTAAGTACTGCGGAATTTTTTGATAATAAGCCGCTTGTCTTTCAAGCTAATTTTGCTATCCAATTTTGATTCATGATGCATTTCACGGGCTTTCTAAATAACCTGCCTTTAAAGACGGTTTTACTAATCAACATAGTTAAAACGCGTGTACAAGTATGAATGTGGAAAAGGCAGGAGTATGTAAGGATCGTAGCAGTCGGAGTTTTGTGGTTTCTGCTTACCCCCACGGGAAAAGGCGTGAGTTAATGTACGTATTTGTATTATTTTGAACTGACGCGTATGAAACTACTTCAATTTAACTTATTACAAGAGCGCTCAGTGCTTTCAAAACCCAGCCTTAACGGTTCCAAGAAACAGAGATACTGATTCAATCATATGATTTGAATCAGTTCGTGGATCAGTTGGATATTTCACGAGAACATATTGTCAAGCGGTTATCCGGTTTGTAGTTAGGTGCGGCATGCATAGGGAGGGGCGCAGATACGTATCAGATGCATTGTTTCCCTTCCGAACTGTCACTTAGGGGTAGCACTAACGGTTTTTGCACGGTATCGTTTCGCGTGCAAAATTTTAGCAATAAAATGGCGACTCGTTTTCCAAGTTAAATTACTATCGTATTCTTCACTTCTACTTATGCTGTCATATGAATCCATTTACACTGATTCCTAGTATTTTACAGTATTACCGTTATGATTATGAACCTTCAAAAGACGCCTAGCAACACGAAACATTAAATCATCTTTAAGTATTGGTAAAACTTCATTGTCAGCACTATCTGTACCTTATTTTTCCTTGACAAGGTTATGAATAATGTATTCATTGATGATATAAAAGCTTATTGCTTGAAGCTCATCCGCCTTCCAAGAATTCCTCGCGTCATGGCTCACTGTTTAATTCCTATGTTTCCATTGATTGGCGCTGGGAGATATTACAATATTGTGTCGATAAAATTTGTTTATTGACGTTATTGATCGGACGTTGTCAGCTTTTGATAGATTGCTTTCTCACTAATGGCTTTTACTGACTCTTGCTTGTGTTCACATTTCGTTGATGTAATATTCTGTGTCTAAGTTTTTAAACTGACGTGGTCACTAACATTATTATTAATACTTCAAACGGGATATTTGCCATGTTTACTATTTGTTTCGAGTTTCCGATATTTCGGCGCTGTTGCATGTTCCGTATCTTGTACAAACCACAATACATTTTTGTCGTTTCTAAATAAAAAAGGGTCTTTTATATTACAGATTACAAATAAATTGATAAAAACACTTACATACCCCACCATATTGATGGCTGATTATGCTCCTCCATACCTATGACGTTTATTTAGCAATTTATTGCACCATCAAATCATATGCCATCAGCCAGCCCTATTACAATTTACTTCAAGTACTTACAATTTTCCCCTTGTTCACTTTGTCGTGTGTGAATGGAAATGCGATCTCCTTCCATGGGGTGAATAAATTCCATACATCTTTGGCCAACGTACTTTTAACGGTTCCCTAAGTATTATTGCGTGTTTTTGTTATGAAAATGATGTGTATGAGTTATTTTTCTGGGTGAGCTTTTGAATTGTTCACAGAGCTAAGTTTTTTTGTTGAAATATAATTGAGGCTTTCTGGTTAAATGGGGAGGTTTATGGTTATTTATTTACGGGACTGATTCGGAAATACAATAAGGTTTAAGTAGTTGTTCGAAGGTGCGTGAAAGTAGGTTAATTTATGAATTTGGTTTGTGAAATACTCTAGTATCCCAACCCCGATAAACCTACTTATTTTGGGTAGGAGGATAACTTAACTTGTTTCTTGGGCGTCTTATCTGGAAACTGTAGTGTCTATAGCCATCAAGTGCTCTATACGCGACACCTACGGGACTCACCGGAACCCTCGTTCATTAAGGGTCATTATCTACCATATACATGTCCATCTATACGTTACTCATCTACTTTGATCTCAGGCACGTGACGTGAGAGGGGTTCACCGACGACTCGCTTGTGTGTGCGCTATTTTAGTACCCCACTCGATGAACTAACACACAGATAAAGATATATCTCCACCGGCCAGTACGATATTTATTTATTTACAAATGCCGTAGCCTGTAGTAAAAACATCGTAAACATTCTTGCGTGTCTATTGTTAAAGAAATAGCACTGTTTTTACGTGTGCACGGAAACGTACACTCGGATACATTAATATGTAAGATTTTGCTTGGCAATAAATCTGGTAAGCCGATATCTAGGCAATCTATAAACAGCGGTTCAGTGAAGCACAGAGGTTTTGACAATTGAACTCGCTTGAGCGTTGTTCAGCGTTGTTTTTACGCGTTTTCTTGTGTCCGTCTGCTGTATAATTAAAGATTATGTTCGACAGTGCGGTAATCTCGGTGTTTATTCAGTAATATCCATGCGAGCTCCAATCGGAATATTATTGAAATCTATTTCTTTAACGCCGGAATACTTTCTTTAAAAAAGTTATTGATTTCTGGCGTTTCTTTTAAAACAGTTTCCTATAGTTTTTCAATGATTAGGCTGAGTATTAGGCGTGAAATACCATTAGCGTAATGACGCATGGCAACCGTAGTAACCGTATCTATATTTACAAATACATTTACATTGTTACCGAGCTATAAACTACGTGTGTAAATCGGTTAGAAACACGTGTATTTGAGAACTACTAGAACAATACTAGAGGGCCGGGTTGAATCAAATCGTAGTACGTTACGATTACGTACGAAACAAATCGATATTTTGAATGCCAACTTTGTTTCACATGTTATTTTTACGATGAACTAACTTTTGACCACGACTCTTCGCTCGGAGTATTGTTGTAAATTATCCCACGTTAGCCAATAGTTGGAAATTATCATAAATAGCCATAAGGAATAATTAAGTTATCCATTATTTAAAGAATTTTCGGAATCGGATCAGTAGTTCTGAAGTTTACTTCATTAAGGAAAACTACTTCGTTTACGAGACTAGTTCAGGCTGGAAGAATAAGCCAGTCAGAAAATTTGACGGGACACCTCATGACTTGGGCACTTGTTGAACGTAGTAGTTGATACATTTTCTGGCGTCTGAAGGTCGCTGGACCGAACTGAATGCGGAAGACAAAGATTAGAAGTAGACTGCGACTTGATTAGCTGACGTTGAACTTACCCCTCTCCTGATCTTAGTTTACCGCCATTTTTAACCGTAACCTCTCGGTAAGATGATGCAACCGGCCTGCACTTACAGTGTACCGACTACTGTCCCTGAAACAACCATGTCATACCGATATGACTAACAAACATTTCGCAGTATTTTATAGCTCGTGTATGTATGCCAATCAGTAAACTGCGGGCCTACTAGTAATTTACTTGCAGATATTTTCAGACTAGCATTATTACGGCAGGCGTTTCATGCCAGGGTCGGTAGTAAATATTCTGTTTTGAACGGTTCTGAGTATCTTTAATCAGTGTTAATAGCTTCGGTTTTAGATATTACTTGGGTTTAGGGTTAGCTTCTTATAATTAGTATTAGATTCTAAAATTGAGTCTCTGAAGAGTTTAGCTTGAGAAAATCATATTGTTCCTTGGCCCTTACAGGCAACATTACTTTGCGTAATTTATATATTCACCACAGCTCTCAAAACGGTGTAGGAAAACATCGTGAGAAAACGGGTGTGTCCTAGAATCAACGATTCGAAGACTTGTGACATCTACAAACTTGCACTGGGCCCGCGATAGCCCATCCTCTCTCATAAGAGATGAGGCCTGTTTCCCAGCACATATAGGTTAATTATATTTCGTCGCTTCATTCTTCAGATACAAATAACCATGTAGTGCCTTTATTCTACAAGGCTCTATTCGCACGTTTAAAGAATCGACTTTAGTCGATTGTCATTTTTTTTTTTTTTTTTTTTTATCTGTGGTGTGGACCTCACTAGCGTGGCGTGATATTCGTGCCGTCATTCCTTTTTCTTGCGAGGCATCGTTCGCACGTGCCTTAAAAACTAGTGAATATTACGTGCTCAGCAATCGTCATTATAATGCCGAAAAGTAGAAATCTGGATAGAATTGAACGTTATCAACGTAAAATTCGAATACTAGAAGATCATCAAAGAAAATGTAGGTAATAGAATTATTTATTCGTCATCGGAAGAGTCCTATAAAAATTCAGGTTAGTAAACCGTTACTCTTAATAAGTGTATGATTGTGTGTTGGTGGAAAAATATTTAAGAGAAATATAGTTCAATCTATATTGTAATGCCTGGAGGTTGACCGTGTGTCATCACGAAGGTAGCTCACTATACCTACATCCTAGAGATTAACCACGTGTTAGCACAAAGGTTATCTGTAATTGTCTAAAGAACGATTACGTTAAAACAAATAAAACGCCTGGAGGTTGACCGTGTGTCATCACGAAGGTAACTCATTATACAGCCTAGAGGTTGACCGTGTGTCATCACGAAGGTTATCTGTAATTGTCCAAAAGACGATTACGTTAAAACAAATAAAACGCCTGGAGGTTGACCGTGTGTCATCACGAAGGTAACTCACTATACAGCCTAGAGGTTGACCGTGTGTCATCACGAAGGTTATCTGTAATAAATTGTCCAAAAGACGATTACGTTAAAACAAATAAAACGCCTGGAGGTTGACCGTGTGTCATCACGAAGGTAACTCACTATAAAGCCTAGAGGTTGACCGTGTGTCATCACGAAGGTAATCTGTAATTGTCTAAAGAACGATTACGTAAATAAAACGCCTGGAGGTTGACCGTGTGTCATCACGAAGGTAAACACTGTTTTAAGCTTTCACGGTTCATAACTATATTAACCAATAACAATCACGGAAGATATCCCGTAGGTGACATTTTAAATATTTTTATCACGAAGGTAATTTGTAATTAATACAAAATTAAATAAAATGCCTGGAGGTGGATCATGTACCCTCATGACGGTTATTTATAATACCGCCTTAGTGTCCTTAAACTTCCTGAGAGATTAATCGTTTGTTAATACAATGTAAGAAGTCAAAATTACGTCTACCCTCAATTTTCAACTTTTATTATTTTATTGTTTTAAACATTGAATGACGCCGATCAGACTGATATAAACATGTCACCCATGGTGACACATGATGGCGAGTAGGAATCCACCCCAGTACCTGAATTGGATCCTGGTAATATCTCCGCCTTAGGCGAGACCATGGAAGAGACGCCAAAGTTTGTCGCCAAACCTAACGCCAAATTCCATTTCATTCCATTCCATTATTACAAGCCCTTAATTAAATTATGAAATTTCGGTCGCAGTAATCGAAGGTACCCGTCCGTATCCCTGACCATAGGGTAGGGGGGGGTACAGCAGCAGCAACTAGGCCACGGCATAGCCGCCCTTAATAAAGGGTTAGACTTGTTTCTTGACGATGGCAAAGACAAAGTTCAGGCCATTACAATTTTAAGCGACAGGTGTCGCTTGCTGTACGATCTGCATTTTTATAAAATTAAATATACCTAATGCAAGATAGTGATCGTGATAAATTGCTTTTTGGAAGCAAGCTTTCGTAAAAGATAAAAACCACGAAAGTGATCGAAAACCATGGTTTTCAAATCAAGAAGTCCGCTGCAATAGCCAAAAACTCCTACTTCGTAACAGGCAACAATCAAAAATTGTCGCGCCTCTCCTCGCTTCTCGTCGAACAAGGGGGGGGGGGGGGGGGGGTAAGGCCCAAGGAGGACTGCCCCAGCACCGCGCAAGCCAAGCGCAGCTCAAAGATCACTGATGATCCATTAATTCTTAAGTGGATAATTAAATATCTAACCACTCAAAACGTCCCGACCGCTTTAGCGGCTTTTACTGCCATCTACACTTCGAAGTTTCGAACGCAGTATTATCTATGAAAACGTTCAAAGAGGTTCAATACTGTTTTTACAGATGGCGCTGTATTAAATTACGAAGGGTATTCAATTTCATTAAAAAAAAAGTGAATCAATTAACAACTAAGTATTTAATTCTGTATCGCAGCAATGATTTAGTTTCCAAAATATTTTTGACTCCTGAACCTTTAGAGGACAAAAAGGTTATTTTAAATTCAAAGGTTTTAAATAAGTGTGTTTTACACTGCTCACTTTAAAATGGAGAACCATAAGATTGCAGCTAGACTTTTACCTAAAGATGGATTTATGGCAAGTATTGGCATAAAGGAAACATAACTTTTAGTTCCTATTTATAAAGAACATCGTAAATACTTACGTTTTCAGTTTGATCATACATACGAGTTTAACGCAATGCCCTATGGTTTATCTGTTGCGCCTAGGTTTTTTCACGATGTTGATGAACCAGGTTATTCACCTAAGACACAAGGGTCAGTAATATCTCTCGATGACATCTTTAACATCGGTAATACTTAAGATAAAAATGTCGTGACAACGTCAATGAAACATTGCTTAAATGCTTAGGTTTTGTAATTAATTACAAGAAAAGAAATGAAAAAAAAAATGTCTTGAACCACGACAAATTCGTAAGTTTTAGGTTTTATATTTTATAGCGTCGTTATGTCACTGGGCCTGCCAGATGACAAACAAACAGGGATAATGCGATGATCATTATGTTGTCTTTTCTTCCTAGCTGTTAGAATAGGGAACGATAGTTAGCTAGTTAGTAGTTGATTGGTTGAGTACTTACTGCAGCTTGTCCTGCAGTAAGATATTTATATGGTTGGTTTATACACCAAAACTCTCAAACGTCAGAAGATTTAGCCCTTCAAAGGTCTCTCTGAAGTGACCAAGTGGTTGTGGTGGTTGTGGTGGTTGTGGTGGTTGTGGTTGAGTCTTCAAAGTCACCTTGAGGTGACTTTGAAGACTTTGACCTAGAGCGGTGGAGACGGATTTTCAACTCAACTTAACACACAACGTATTGAGAAGAGATTACCATTTCGATTTAGAAATCTACACTAACGCTTTTAGAACAGGCTGGGGGCAATCTATAACGGAAATCGAGCAAAGGGTGGCTGGAAAATCCAGCGGTATGTCTTAGAGGTTTGAAGTGCTTTGCAAGCTTGCATTCTAACTGCTCCGTATTGCTTCGTGTGGAGAACACATCTGCTATCAGCTATATTAAATGTATGCATGGAGTTCGATTCCCACATTTAAATTAACTGAATAAATCTATTTGGCAATGGTGTGAGAAGCGAAATATATTTCTATTTGCGTCATACATTAACACATTTCATATTAAAAAAGTGGATCAATTAACGTCGTTGCGTCATACATTAACACACGACAATGTAGATGAAGAATCTCGGATTTGGCTTTCCAAAAGATAGTTCAAATTTTAGGTAAACCAAAAATCGATTTATTCGCTTCCCGCACAAATATCATAATGTAGCCAAAACGTTCCATGAAGACCGAACCCTGATTCCATAAAAGTCGACACTTTTACAGTTAGTTGGCAATCTACCTTTTTCTACGATTTTTCCCCCGTGTGCTTTAAGCCTAAAATGTTTGAGAGAAATTATTGACGACTCAGCCACTGGCATCCTAGTCTTTTCTTTTTTGGCCTGGCTAATCTTAGTTTCCCTTGCTGAGAAGAATGCTCATGTCAGATATGGACATAGGGACAGGAAGCATCATACGGTGCTATCAATAGTCACCGAATCTGTCCTTTCATTTCTCCTCGGAAATAACATTGAAGCAGACGAGAAAATGAAACGTCTAGGTAGGTACTGATAGGTATTTACAGGCAAAAGCCATCTCATCCCAAGTAAAACACAACTTGGGACCCAAAAATAGTACTGGACTACGTTTCCCAATGGTACTCATTGGAAAAACGTAATAATCTTGACCCTAATAAACTATCAAAAAAAAAAAAAGAAAATCGAGTACAATTTGTCTCCAATAATGGAGTGCAAAATATCCACAAATCTCCCACTGGTATCTATACCGCCGTATATACTGGTATCTATAATGTATATATACATAAACATTACTGACATGATAAAGACTTCTGCAGCAAATCGAGAAAAAACCCGTTTTATCTTTACCCAACCTATTTCGTAGAGAACCCCAAAATATGCCCTGCAAAAACTCTCGTTGATTACCTTTAGGTAACATCTGCTTCACGAACTGAAGAAAACGATAGTATTTTGCTTATCGTTAGAAGACCATGTAAAAAGCATCGTCATAAACTATCAGTAGGTGGATTAAGCAGACCCTAGCGGAGAACAAGTCACAGTATTCAGTGCGCACAGCACGCGCTACGCCTCCACCTCGGCGGCGGCTTCCGCTGAAGTATACCTATGTGTTGACACCATCCGGAAGACGGCTGGTTGGGCTAGTTCGTCTTAGACATTTTCTGGGTTCTAAAACCGACCCAATCAATTAATGATGAGGGTATGTATGCTCGATCTATCTGCGCCATATGTAATTTAAATCTAGAATTATTATTAATTACTATAGGTAATACTTACCTACTAATAAATCAAAATACATATAGGTATTTATTGTTTTTGTCTGTTGTTCAAATAATGATTAGGAACTTAATAATTTATAGTTATTTACTATTAAGAACAATTTCTGTTTTTTGATATCAAAATAAAAGTTTTCTACTGTTAATATAAAACTTTACATAATAAAGTTTTATTTACTAATCTGAGAACATATCTCTAAACATCTACATGGTTATTTGTATCTGAAGAATGAAGCGACGAAATATAATATAAGATCAAACGAACTTCTTGAAGTGAAGTTCGATCAATATTATATGAGTCGCTTCATTCGAAGATACAAAGTCCTCACCCACCCAAACCCATCGTAGAAAACTGATCTCTAAACAAGAATGACGGCACGAATATCACGCCACGCTAGTGAGGTCCACACCACAGATAAAAAAAAAAAAAAAAAAAAATGACAATCGACTAAAGTCGATTCTTTAAACGTGCGAATAGAGCCTTGTAGAATAAAGGCACTACATGGTTATTTGTATCTTCGAATGAAGCGACTCATATAATATTGATCGAACTTCACTTCAAGAAGTTCGTTTGATCTTATATTATGCATTGAATGAAATATGTTTTACCACTTCTACCTCAGTTTGGCATAACAGAAAATTATAATTGCATTAGGGATTGGGTAAAACAATAGTGCATGAAAGTAAACGAATGAAATATGTAGGTATAACACAAAATAAATATTTACATTTTATGACCTAACCAAATTAAGTTTTTCTCCCTTCACGATTACTTTGGTTGTTTCTCACTTCGGATAAAGCGAAAAACAAATAAAGGCATTAAAATATGTTAATGTCTAGTGTCAGTATGAATAAATGAATGGTTAATCCTCGATCCTTAAGGTCGCTGGTTCGATGCTCGCCGTGCTAACTACAGGGGAAGGGCAGGGGGTGAGGGGATCATGATTTATATCAGCTTTGGTGACTGGTGGCCATTTCTTTTTTTACTGATGATCGTAAAGGTCAGTAAATTTCCGTCATTCTTGCATGCGTGCGTGTGAGCACATTTATTTTTGTTTAATAAATAAAAATGTCAATGGTAAATGGATATATTTTATTTGGATCCATTCTTACGGTAGTTTAAATTTTTAAAGAAAATACTCAGATGGTATACTAGATAATGTCTTTGCCAAAATGCCAAGGCATATCGTGTTATCTAGTAACTGTGCTGTCAATGTCAGATAGACAGTTTATTCATCATTACTGCCTAGCCTTTATCCAACTATGTTAGGGTCGACTTACAGTCTAACCGGACGCAGCTGAATACCAGTATTTTACACTAGCTTTTGCCAGCGGCTTCGCCCGCGTGAAAATGATGATTTTCCATACAAACTTTCATCCCCTATTTAACTCCCTTAGGAATTGAATTTCGAAAAATCCTTCCTTATTCCTTGTCTACATGATAAAGGGAACCTCTGGTCAAAATTTCAGCTTTCTAGGTCCAAGGGTTTGGGCTGGGCGTTGATGAGTCAGTCAGTCAGGACTTCTCTTTTTATTTATATAGATAGATAGAAGATAGATGGAGCCACTACAGTCAGCTAGCTACGGTCAGATAGCTGACCGCCACAACCCAGTTAGTACTGAGTAATACGATACCCCTTGGTTGGTTTGGCAAGGTTTGGCAACCAGTCTACCCGAATGCAGCGGAGCAACAGTATTTTCCATGGAGCGACTGCCAATCTGACCTCCACAACCCAGGAATTGGGGAAACTGGGCCCATGAGTGACCTCTAACTATCCCGTAACGACTGTCAAATCTACGAAAAGACAGCCCTAGGTGTGGTGGGTCCCCCCACGGGCGTAACGTGCTTTCCGAGGCACGGAGGGAACTCGCCGACTGGCCGCGGCAAGCACAGCTTTACCTTGATCGGTCCAACTGTGCGGCCGTTCAAATGCTACGAGCCTCTCAACCAAGGCAGGTGCTACTTATACTTACTTATTCAGCTACATCTGATCAGACTGGGAACCGACCCCACTATGCTGGGAAAAGGCTAAGCAGTTGATTGATGATGATCTATCTTAGCTCGTTGGCTTGTGTGTAAATAATACCTCTATGACAGGTAATATTAGTCAGTTTCCTAGACACCAGCCATAAGGAAAACTAAGCAGAATCCATTCAGCCATAAAAGTGCAGTCATTATTGACTTAGTGCCTCAGACTTATTGCACTAATAGGTAGTCGTAATTTTTGCTTCCTTGTATAAAATAAGTACTTATTATATTTAACAGTTTGACTGTCGTACTAAGAGTTATTTAATGATTACTTTGTGATGATTGAATTAATTGACATAAAAACCTTCACTAAAGTGTCAAAATCTTTACTAAGTGATGGCTTAAGTAATCATTAATAAATGTCTCTGAGTGCGGCAGTTAAGTGAACAATCATAGTTACTGTAAACTTTGTACAAGTAGGGAACTAGGGACAAGTCAAGCTTTTGTCAAAGTGTCTTGAAGACTACTCAAAACTGCCAAAATGACAGCTGTCAAATACTCAAGTGATTAAAATCCCTAGGATTGAATGAATGACTTTTTTAAGAACATAGGTAATTAAAATACATTTTTATATTTGTCATTAATAATTATATTATAATTGTTATATTTCAGCCATGAAAATATTTAGATTTTACCTCTTACAGGGCTCTCTTAAAGGGCTAAACCAATAGAGCTTGGTGCACTAGACCCTTATAATGGTGGGTGGGAAATCATCAAAAAGGGAGTGTCAGACTTCTACTGATTAAACCACCCATGTTCCTTCTTAGCCATTTGTGTCGAGGTCGCGGTATCTCTTTCGAACAACCCGCACCCCATGTTATCACTATCTTGTGTGGGTAAAATGTATCTTTGTTTTGTTACATTTCATCGTTTTGTTGTGATCGTGTCTTATCAGTCCTGGGGTTATGTCATATTTGTTGATACGTTGGCTATCTATGTGTTTAGTGTAAATAAATTGTATTTTGTATGGTATGGTCGTTGTTAGCTTTTTTCACATATAACATAAAGCTTTGAAAAAATACAGGTTGGTCAAGATTTATTAGTAACATATTTTTAAAGGAAAATGTACAGGACAATCTGCATTCGACTTAAAAGAAGTACATGATGATTGTGAGATCTATAATTTCATTGAACGATTTTTCTCAATAGCAGCCATGGAGCCGGGATTTGTGCTCGGTTGTTGGCAAAAGGCTCGCCCCCTATTACATGGAACTTAAACATAACTGGCGCAATGTGGCTGTACTAATAGGTACACCTCTGCTTAACCCTTCGATTTTTTAAAAGAAAAACTAAATATATTTCCAAATATATCAAAAGTTCATGATCATAATAAACACACTCTGCTATACCTAATTAAAACAATCCACACCCACAGACCGTAGATATATTTAAATCTTCGCACGCATGCGTAACATCGCACAATACTTAGTAAGTAACCGCCGCCGACAAACATTAAAATCTAAAAATAATCGGAATAAATTTGTTTAACTTACCTAATATGTTATTAAGTATGATTTGTGATAACCATCCCCAACTATTAAAAGGTATCGCTTCGTATGTAATACCAGGCTTGTGGAGAATCCAAGATATGTACTAAGGTTATGTTTAATTGTCGAAATAATTGAACAATTACGAAGAAAACCGAGTGGGCTCCGTATGTTTTGCGTTAATCTTACGAGATTTGATCTAGAATGTTGTTCAACCCGCAACTGAAGGATAGTGCGACATGGATATATTGGCGCGTGGCCAGAATCGGAACTGCCATTTTGGTTTTTCTATACAGTGTCATTGTCCACAAATTAATCTATACTAATTAAGGAGGTAAAAGGGGTTTGAACTTTTTTGTACGGAAACTGGCATATCAACCCACCGCCATTTTTTTTTTTTTTAGAATCACGGCCCGCGGTGAAGTTGGTATGTATTGGTAGATAGACGAACAAGAAATGTCGTGTAACATGGTACCCCAAAGTGTCACGTTATCGAGATATTTGAAGGTACAATGACCACATAAAAAATGGAAACTAATTATCAATTCTAAAAACTGGTTCACTGATAGAAATATACTTATTTGTAGGTGTTAGAGACTATAAATGATATTTATATCATGCATATTCGCGGACAAAGTGCAATAAAGCGCCAAAAGATCCACTCATCACTGTATCTGTCTGTCTACTTTATTGTACATCTGTGAACCAAAAATTCCAAACAATATTTCTCAAAATTAATTACGTCCCTGTTTCCTTGTTTTCTCAGCTATAATTAACTTGCACGAACTAATTAATCCATTAAGACGGTGAGTCTCGGCTTTAATAAAAGTCTTCGGATTGCAAAGGCTTCCGCATCTGGCCGCGTACCCCTAAAAATCTTCGGCACAAGTACAAAGGGCGTACAAATTGTCATAATTGAAAGTTAACGTGCTTTAACTGAGGTAATTACAAGAATTGTTTATAATTAAAGGCGTTACTTTTTTTCACTAAAACAAGCACCGAATTATACTAAATTACTACTTGTAATACCTCTGAACTTATCATTAAGTTCGAACATAGAAACAGGAAAATTTGTTCCTGGAAAAAGTTATTATCGTGCTCTATATAGAAAAGTACACGAATATGAACCTTATTTGTTTTACTATAAGGTTGCTAGAAATACGATCTTAGATAAAAAAGTGCACCAATTTTGACCAGAAATTAATTTCTAAACAAAATTATATGGCTTGTCCTTTACAAAATTGGATTCCAATTTGAGCTTTAAGCTTATCAAAACAGGGTTTGAAGGTAAAAGATTTGGATAGCAATAAATGTCTTGATCGACAGGTCAGTTACCTAAGGGCACGCGCACAGTATACAAACAAACATGGACATTTAAATTTAGTGTATGTGAACAATTGATGTCCGAGTGATCGGAACTCACTGAATTGGTCATTACTGAACCGTTGGGTGGTCGCTTATTACTATTTTTTTTATTTACTTTTTTATAAAAACATTTGGAAAACAGACTATAATTGCTTACACCTTACACGGACCGTAATTGTTTTTACATCTCTCATATTCGGTAAGTAGGTCCTTATTACCCCCAAATGGGGCTTGTAGGTGACCAATTAGCGCTCCAGGGCATTAATGTCGCAAGAAAAGCCCTAGGGCGGTAAGTAATTAAAAAAAAAAACACTTCACTCTTTCAAAAAGTTCGCGTACATCTAACCATCTTATTACTGGCAATAGACATCATGCATTCAGCCCAATGACAAAAGAGGTCGCTTCGCTATTCAGCCTTGTCTTCGTATGAGTATACCGCCTGTGTGGGGGAGGCTTAATAGTCATCAATTTTAAATATCGAACGGCGAAGCTCAATATCGTTCTTGAAAAAAAAAAAATTAAAAAGAGATGAAAAAGGCGGTAATAGAAAACTTTACTTTCAATATTGTTTGTTTTTGGTATTTTTTTATAATTACGTGCTAATTATAAAAAAAACATGAGTTCTGCAAGTGATGAAGATATAAGCTGCACTCCCGATTCAATGAAAATGGAAGCTGAAGCAGCAATTAACAATATTTTGCCTGAAAGTTCTAAAGAGAGATATTTGAAAACTTTATTCTTGTAATGCCGGTTTTTTTCTTCTTACCTCATAATCGAGATGTAAAGCAGAGTAGTTAGCTCGGGTGTAAGCATCAATTGCACCCTCGAACTATTGGCGCCCTCGCTGCGCTCGTGCGCCTAAATATCTCGGGCTGCAATTGATGCCTTACAGCCCTTGGCTACTAATCTACTATTAATGAAAGGAAACGTGTGTATGAATGGTGTAATGATCTTAATTTGTTCAAATGTAAGGCTTGTGGAGGTAGAGTAGTTTTTTGGTAATTTCGGAAAGTGTATCCTTCCTGTATTATGAGAAAGTGAAGAGAAACCACTGTGGTGACAAATTGTACATTATGTAGTTACATGTAACTTACTGGCAGTCGCTTCATGTAAGATACTTGGTACTCAGTTGCATCCGGTTAGATTGAAAGCCTTTTTTTTTGTTCCTGGATTGAAAATCACTAAAGAGACGGTGGCTTCCTTCACACTCTTGTACCGGGGATTGTTGAGAACTTCCGCGATATCCGGTTAGACTGAAAACCTATCCTAACATAGTTCGGGAAAAAGCTAGGCAGATGTCGAACTAGCCGAGGTTTGATGATGATGATGTTAAAATTACAGTAAAAAACTGCGTCAAAGACTCGAAACCTATGAAATTTCTCAAAAAAAAGTTAGTAGGGTTTTGTCTAAAAAAACTTGAAGAATGACCCAATAAACCCAATACTATCACCACCAATCAACCTAATCAGTATTAAAAACTTCAACAAAAATCTTTTAATTGATCGACAACAACCGACGCACCTGCCGCTGATTTACAACATACACAAAAACACATCGAAATCAGCAACAAAAAAACTTTAACAATCGCAGGAACCTACATTAAAAAGCCATCGGAAGGGATATTAACAAATGTTTAGGAGTTTTAAGGGCTCATTACTGGAAGTGGGGTGAGCGTGAGTAGGAAGGTTGCTCGAGATAAACATCAACCAAGCACCTGCCTTTAAAAAAAAACTATCACCCACACTATTCAAAGGACATTTGTATAGTTAATATTATCAAGGTGATTGGTCGACTTTCTACGCAAGTAAAGGTGTTTTAAGACCGTATATTTGTAGACGCTTTCGCGTGTTGTGTGCGTATTTTTAGACTGCACATTGCAATTTTATCGGACACTTTAGAGTTGTATTGCCGATCAACGAAAGGACATGTCGGTCCATTGAACTGTAGACATACATAAATAGAATTAAGGGACAGGAATTAATCTTTGAGGCGTTCTTCGTTATTCGTTGGTCTATTGGTGGCAATCGCGACTGCTGAGCATGGATTCCCAGATCCTGTGTTCCTCTATCAGGAATTTCTCAATATTTCACTTAAATATAACTGGCGAAATGTGTGTGTTCTGTTAGGTAGACTTCTGTCTAAACCTTCAGGGATTACAGGCGTGATGTTATGTTATGTTATATTTGAGGATATACAATCTTTAGATCAAAAGTCTTACAAACATTTATCAATGAATTCCCAGATGCAAATATAGCTCTGCAATCTGTGCACTATGCAGAATGTTTGCCTATCTAATGTGGCCTAGTTTACGAACATTTGAACGACCCAAAAAGCAGGCACGCTTGGCCAAATTCCTACCTGTGATACATTCTCATAGATTCCTTTCATACAGTACGAAAATACACTCTCTAAACTAAAATACAATATTCTAACTTCTAACACGCTGTATTCATATCGAAGCTCTCCCAAACTTGACACCTCCGAAGATTAGTTACGCCCCCGAGGATAAAAAGCAGAAAAATCTTAACCGCACCAAAATACATAATTAAACGAAGACGGGAGATTGGCTGAAACTGTTGAAACCGAATTTTCTAGACGTCTGCGAAGTTTCATCTAATTACCAAGTGGAATAAGTTGGCGTTACACAGGGTGGCATTGTGTTTGTTTCATTATCGCCTACGACGTTCAGGTTTACGACTAGAGGGGTGGGGTTACCTTCACGAATCGAATTGTCTCAGTAATAAAGCCTTTCATGTCTATATTTACTGCCAGAAGTAATATCAAAGATTTGGGATACCCCACCTTTTAATCATTAGCAAATATACGTTATTATGTATTCAATTTAAAATGATATTCTATAATACCAATACAGTTTATTAATAAATCATAAAACCCACCACTAATGAAGGGGTATTCGATTAAATTGTGCATTTGATACTCATAAATATCAGACCTCAAAATCGTCCAAAATTGCCCAACACCGGATGCGAATCAATCGTTCAATTATAAACACTAATTTGATATGAAGTCCACCGCAAGAAATGGACTCCAAACACAAAGAGATAATACTTGTAACAAGGAAACTTGGAGCAGGTGATGGCAATTACCGATAGATACAGATGTAGGATGAAACAAAGCTCCACATTAAAACCGGACCACCTTACCAACACCTTTTACATTTCCAACGGACCAGCTGCCATCATTAAAAAGGGAAGTGTCATAAATGACGCCTCGGATATTGTTTGTTTTACAATGGCCAATGACAAGACAATACTTGGGACTTTACTTCACAAAGTTATTACATACAAAAATGATCTTTGCTAACATACCACCCATAGATTCCGATTCATGAGCGCAAGCACCATAAAAGGATCCATCACAATGGATTCTGTACATCTTTTGTTGTCGAGGGTGGCTGGTGAAATGGTCGCGTCTTCCCGGTAAGAGGATTCGTTTTTGTTGTTACTGATGAATAAATTTTTATTTACCTCTAGGGAACAATGTCAGCGCTAACAAAACTTAGCTGTGGGACGCCTCCGGTGTGTTCTTCCAATTGTTTTTCAAGCTCCAACGGTTTTTTGAATTACCTTTTTTACGATAATTACTTAAAGAACTATGGTTTTCCCTGGGCTCACAAATTGGATAGCAATAAATACCCATAGAAAACATTCAGTTGGATATTTTAAGTGCTCGAACGAATAACGTCGAGTCCACAACAGAAATACAAAGACAAACTTCACATTCTCATAAATCCATATCAATTCCAAGGAATTTAAAAGAAACAGTATTGCACCAACAGCTAATAGGAACGAGTTCCCTCAATCTGATACCGCATTCGCGCCAAATTTTTTTCCTCCCAAAAAAAACTGAGGGCTTTAGGTAGGCGCCAAAAAGCCGCCAGTTCTGAGAACGAGAATGAATGAAAAAAGCCATAAACTAAAGTTGCGCCTCACCGACAAACGGCTTCACGTGCCGATGCACCAAAGGGCCGAAGACCAAAACCCCTCCATTGCTTAACAATTTAACGATAAACGAAGAATTGGCCCGTTTTTTGTGTGCACCTTATCTGTGCGTTTGAGTGGATCAGTGTGGCGATTAGAAACTCTTTAATTACGGGGATGTCATGTCGCTTTGATGTTTGATTGCTTGGCTGGAAATAAAGAATTCGCGAAGACATAAAAGAGGGAGATAATCCGATAGCGGTCAGGCTGCTTTGCCTATTTCAAAAAGAACTGGCGTTGGGATTAGGACTTCTCATTGTTATCCAACAAAAGTTTGAAAAATTGCAGCATACTTTTATTTTCTTTGACTATTGTTTGTCACAGTAAACCCCAAGTCTCACAAAACTTTGTAAGTTCCGGAAACAGCGCATCAATATCAGAACAAGTTTCAAAACAATTTACGTCATGATTGTCCAGTCCACAATCTATTACATTTACCGACAGTCGGGGTCCGTTCTCATCTTCACATCACATCACATCATCCGGGCTCTCCTTTGGGAAGTCTAAGATCATTTCGCCATTTCCTTTGTGGTCTACCGCGACGTCTCACGGTCTCCCGGGAATCCTTCTGTGGTTACTTATAAACTAGAGGGTGTATTATAGCTATTGTTCTTATTGCTTTGTCGGTAAGCTTTTGGGTAATACTGTGAGCGTTTTGGCTGGCTTAGTACAGATTTTCTGCTGTAATTCGTCTTTAAATCTTCAGATTCAGTTTGTTGATTCAATTCGGCGTAAACTTGTTTTCTCAAATTATTATCTGTTTGATAAACAACATCTTTATGGAGACGTTAGACATGAGATTTACGTATTTCGAAAGAAGCTAG
The DNA here is from genome assembly GCA_949316265.1 of Diarsia mendica. NCBI lineage: Eukaryota > Metazoa > Arthropoda > Insecta > Lepidoptera > Noctuidae > Diarsia > Diarsia mendica. The sequence goes on along the minus strand of OX438904.1, from coordinate 20,138,621 downwards.
CAAAACCGAACTCATATTAAAATCAAACTCTGCTTGCGTTGCAGCCTTTACTGAAAATTCAAATCTAATCTTCGTGCAAACTTGGTCCATAACATCCCATATTAAATTGGCTTTGTTCACATCGTTTGTACAAGTTTTGAGCACGTCGTTTTCAGTTATATTCATTCATTACTTTGATTGATAACCTGCGAGTGTTGAACATTTTTCGACAAGATTATTTGATCGAAAATTGATGGCGAAATAATTGCATGGTGCAGAAATGAGGTACGAATTTTTGCAACCTATGCACCTGTACATCATTTGTACAAGTCAATCGGCGGCACCTTAAAAAGCCCACGATAATTACCGCAATATCATTATTAACTGTTTTCGGGAAAGTGAAAAAGTTATTGAAGCTTTCTCTTGATGTGTTCATTACGAATATTGCGCTTTTGTCGTGTTTAATACAGGTTTTTTCTGACAGATTCGTTTGGAACAGTATTAAAGATATTCAATCAAACTGTTCTTGGAGTTTTCCACCCTTTTTTATAAGCGCCCGAATTCGAACATTTCGCTCCCATATTTATTTACTGTAATAATTTCGGTCTCCGATTGTTATCCGTTCATCCCCTCAAGTTATTTCAGTGAGCAAAAAATAACTTTTTAAAAACGATTATTCCGCTGGTATAAAAATCGCGTGCCTTTTTTATCCAACGTTGGAACAATAAGATGATTAGCAACCCTTAGGCAAGGCTCGCTCCCTTTTTAAACGATAGAATTACTTCCCAGAACTTTGTTACGATGTTTTGATAGCCGAGCTCGTTATACGCTCAGAAATCTTACAATTCAGCGCTCGCAATTTTTCGCATAAGTTTTTTTTATTGAGCCTATTAGTGGTAATTTAAAGTTAACTTACAATTTTTGCAATTTCATTGCTTAAGTTTCGAATAACTTTTTGTCTAGCGTGACTAATTTACGCTGTTTTGCGCTAACATTAAAGATAATATTGAAGATTACCGGAACATTCGTGTATTTTTTTTATTTATAAAGTAATCACGTATCATATTTCGGAATGGAAGCGTTGACACACACACACAAGCAATGCGGTAATATCGTTCCAAATTGACAGCAACACATTTCATTGCCAATGCAAAGGTCGGTCGTTCACAGTCTACGTTCTCGTTTAGATCGTGTCAAGGTGAAGCTGGGTTGCATTAATTAACTAATACATCTGAGAGGCCTCTTGCACAGATTAGGAGTCGCCCAGTCTAGAGGTCAATATGACAATTTAACAAGCATTGCGCGGAATTGGTTCGGGATCAATTAGAACGTTTCACGATGATTGGGGTCGATTGCTTAGACATTTGTGAAGGGTTAATGATACTTGTTGATTCTAATGGACTGGGAAAGGTGGGAAAGCTTTTCAAGGGTAAAAACATTATGGATGGGGCTATATTCATTAGCAATTTAGTCCTACGGGTTCGACCAAACAATTATGAGGAAAATGTTAGTGAACTTACCAAGTAAGAATCTTTACAAAATGTTGCTTAGAACAATGCAGATATGCAGTCGCTTTGAGTAAAATACTAGTATTCAGCTGCATCCGGTTAGACTAAAAGCCGCCAACATAGTTTGAAAAGATTAGGCAGATGTTGATGAGTTGCAATAATGTCTTTTATTACTGAACACAATATGACACTTATTTAAACAAACAAAGTTGTCATAGACCCGGAACTCACAACCAAAGTTATGCGTGTACAGTTAGTTAATCTCAATATCTATACTGCAGCCAACTTATCTTTGATTGCATTCTCTAATTCGAAATACAAAGCAATTATGTAATGAACAAGTTATGATAATACGAATGGTATTAGGGTCATCCATGATACGGCTGACAACGGAGAGAAAGCCGGTGCGGATGACATGGTTCTAATTGTGAAATGCTCTGTGAATGTTACTTGTTACTCTGCTCATGATTCATGGTGGATTGAGATTGTCGTTTCCTTGTGAGGATTGAGTGCTTTCTTCCTTGTTTGCTTGCCTTTGTGGTGTATTGGTTTTTGACCTTTTGAATTATGAGTATTGCTTTTCCTGATTGATGACTTTCCTACAATATATTTTCACTACTATCGCTACTGAGTCTTAGATTGATTACTAGATACCAGTTTCCCTAAATCTGGCTAGTCCATTAAAACTGGGACTGTGATGCACATTAATCCTCTTTCCGAGTTAAGCTTAATATAATCTCTTTCTAAAAGAGTTATTTGTCCTGCCTCTTATTTCGATGGGCTGCCAAAATGAAAGATCTCACCAGTAAACTCCACACTAAAAACTAAAAAGCTCTACCTTTTATTAATTACTCCTTTCATTCAAACTTAAACCAAACCATATACAACTAAACTACTGAATTTAACCTCCAAAATTAATGGCCTACATCGTAAATCAACAGAAGAAAATCCTCGTATAACTCCTGGCTTCAAATTGATTCAAACGTATTCCCTAGCGGACAATGATTTACGTTGCTTCCTTGAGCTCGGGTTACGATCGCATGACATAACTTTCTACACCATATATGTCATGTGTTAGAGACATTGTGGCGGTGTCTATTACGGTGTGAGCGGAGGGTGTCGTGTGTCCAGAAATATCTGGCTATTTAGCGGTGGGCGCGCTCACACCGTGCTGTAAGGTTTTTGAGTTCAATCACCCGTTGTGTAGAAGTGTGTTTCTTTTTAAGAGTCATCATCTTCTGCCTAGCTTTTTCCCAACTACGTTGGGCTCGGTTTTCAGTCTAACCGGATGCAGCTGAATACCTGTATTTGTTTTTAAGAATTATGGTTTTGCAATTAGATGAAGTTTCTTTTCTCAGTATTTTCATAAGAAACCCCTGCTGAAAAGCAATGCAATGGGTAGAAATCAGACTTTAATATGAAATGGGTAGTAAAACATACGAAACACCTTCGTCGTAAAACTTTTACTTTCATTTTTAAATAGGAAAATGTTAACAGACGATTAGAATTGTGAAAAGTGAAACCGTTTCCATTTACAATAATGACTTTGAAAATCGTTTGTTTGCTCTTTGCGGCTTCTTTCTTCGTTGTTCGCTAAAACAAAGATTTGATCAAATCTACCTTGAAACTTTTTGCTTTTGTTCCTGTAAACATTTGTTGCTTGTTTTCTTTACAGGAATGTTTTATGTGCTCAGTCGTATAACTTTTTTAAAAGCGTGGAAAATAATATCAGCGGTTTCGTGTGCTGATTTTCCATTTTTATGGCGCGGCTATTTTTAAAAGTGTGCTATAGTTATTACTAGAAAAATATCGTAACTTTTATGCTATTGTTGATATTTATAGGTTTGCTTTTTCAGTTGCTGCAGTTCACATTCTCTAGGTTCAGTTCGGTGTAACAGTAGAGCACGTTAGTCGTTTAGGCGCGCCGGTTCCTATGTACTTTTTGTCCCGGGGACAATTCTAAATCGGGCCGGGTCGTTGCCGGTCTAATTCCGTACTATCCACGCCGCCCATACTATATACTACTGTGGACTTCCTATTGCGTAATGCCGATACAATTGATAGCGTTTAGCGAATGTATCAGACACAGTGCACGCTCCGGCGACGCGTCACGCGACACAATATGCACTGTGCACGTAACCACACGACACACTACTCTAGTTGGAAAGTCGCATTAGTCATCTTGATAGACAGAAGTTGATGTTAATATTAGAGGATGTGGGTGTGTTTATCTGACGTATGATAGCTCTTTTTGTAACAGATTTCGAGATTAGATTCGGCATGTAATTGTGACGATAACGCCGGCAGTGCCGCTTCCCGCTGGATCCGACCGCGTGAATACAAATTAAATATAATGTAGGATGTGGACCACTGGACAACCATTATGCGTATTGAATGTTGTTTTATGACACTTGTGAATGGGCCACGTATAGGCTCCTGTTCATCGCTTGAATTCTTAAAGAGCAATTATAACACAATGGTGTGAAGGGTAATTTATAGACACAAAAACAAACAGAATTTAAAGACGTCTAAATCTGTTACAAAGTCAGAGAATTCCAAATCGAAGCAAAGTGCATCAGCATGTTATAAATGCGCTAGTAAAGTTTCCATTAAGTTAATTCCTTTGTGCCCACAATAGATATCTGGAGCCACTCGAACCGTATCAAGACTAGAATAGTTGACAAGGAATGCCGGTCGGCCATGTTGGCTGGCGCACGCGCCGCTGAGCCGCTGTGCGCCAACTAATTAATACATGCCCTTCCAACTCTTCATTAGCGCGCAGACGCGTTTTTGTTGAGATCGGTGCGCGGGCGCAGGTTTTTCGCGTAGCGCGTGCGCCGCGGGAAATGAACGCAGTCGCACTTAGTAGATAGTGTGATTGAGTACACTGCAAAATTAAAGTATCAATCAAAATGTAGAGATAGACGAGTTTTTGTGCTTTTAGTAAGCTTTTAATAAGATGGATGTGCTATGTTGTAACCTTTTTTGTTTTATCTGGTTGATTTTTCAGAAGATTTTGTTTTAAGCTTACATTTTTTGCTAGAAGTCGTCGACTCCGTTCATCTTTTCAAATCTTCTCACACATTATATTAAGAAGTTAATATCAATAAATCATAAAAATAAGCTATAAATTCACGATGTATGAAACTATACTCTGTAATTAAAATTGTATGATCAGTTTAATTACGATTGGGTCTCGGGCGTCTCGGCAGAGGTATAAAGTTATTCCTTTAAAACATAAACTTTAGTTTTTTCGCTAGTTAAGAACTACATGTACCGATATTAAGATGGTGTTTTACGATTCCCTCCAGTGATATGTTTAAATGTCGGTTTTTATGCGGTTATGATATTACGTTTTTATTGTTTCCGGTTTTCGAGTCGGCCGGTTTATCTTTATGTTCTATTTTATTATTGTCTTGTTGAAACTTAGGTACTTACGGTTTTTATTAGATTAAGCAGTTTTTGGGAAAACCGAAAATGTAATATTATCAGGTGGGATCGAGGAGTCTAGTTCGTGATGCGAACTTTATGAATTCTGTCTGAAAGGCAGGTGTAAATTAGTTAAGGTTTTGTTGAAGCTTTTTTGAACGTTTACTTGTGGTTACTTATTGTGACCATTTAACTCTTCAGACACCGCAAATATTATCACAATATAATCCCGATTGAATTTTTTCGTGTTCGTTTTCCACGAAAAGTTTCGTTAGATGACTTTCAATCGAAACAACCCATTATGGGATAATGGGTTGTGCATTCACTGAAGCTTTCTTATTAAAAAGCTCTTGATTAACATGGGTTTTGTTGCAAAAAGTTTTCCACGTGCAAATTTTCGCTATCAAAGCGGTGGCATTGACCTTTCCGATTGATTCGATAGATAACGAAACGGACAATAAGACAGAAATAAGAGGTTAACTTCGACCAGGGCTGCCACACACTTGGACCAAAGATTAAATGAGTTACACAAGTTACATAAAAAGTTTGTAAAAGATAGCTGTTTTGATCTGACTCCCCGTTTACTTATATGTTTAGTACCCCTGAAGATATGGCTCCTAAGGGCCAGTTTCACCGGTTACGGATAAAGTGTCAGATAGTTATCTGACAGTTATCTGACAGATAATGCTATCAAAAGTTGTAGTTTATCTGGCAGATAAGTTCCGGATAGGCTATCAGGGACTTATCAGCAAGTGGTGAAACCGGCCCTAAGTATCAAAGTATTGTTTAAGTTGGTTTGTGAGTCGTTAATACAGATAGGTTTATGATAGCTTTGTAAGTTATGTACTTAACAATTTATAGCCGCTTTTAGTCTGGACTTAAAAATAAAATGATTGAGGTGGAACGTGTAATAAAATGGAATTGTTTTTGTTCAAATAATACTTTTGTAATTATACCGTCTGCTGGGTTTTTGTGACTGTAGTGTACCTATTTATAATAAACTTGTTAGCCTATTTATATATTTGCTGTAAATCTCATCAATAATATTATCTATCACAGAGACACGTCAGTAACAAGGCTGGATCGAAAGTTTTGGAGGTCATGGGGCGAGGCTTTTGCCCAGCAGTGGGACACATTCTAACAGTAACAGTAGTACAGTGAAACTTGGTTAACTGGGACCTGGATAAGTGAGAAACCTCTATAGCTGGAACTCATGCTGAGGTCCCATGAGACAGATTTGGATATCTGAGACACTGGGTAAGTTAAATACCTCTATAAGTGAGACAAATTTTCAGGTCCCTTGAGGTCTCACTTAACCAGGTTTCACTGTATAGCGAACCTTACCATTTAAACCTTAGCTGGTAGGAATCTCTAAATCCATCAATATTCATACGTTTACCATCAGCTGACATTACGACTTAGATCGGGCGTTATGTACACAAGTAATGAAGTAATCCCATCGGGGCTACGGGTCCCGTCGGGGCTACGGGTTGTTTGAAAGAGATACCGCGGCCCCGGCACAAGGGCTAAGCAAGAACATGAGTAGTTTTTGGTCAGTAGAAGTAATTTTATTCATGTAGCCAGCCCTACTAACGGAGTAAATGCAAAAACGCGACGGGCGGTCAGATGATACGATGTCGCTCTGTTTGGCTCCTGCATCCGCCTGTCGGACATCAGGTTGCCCCGGACTCTCCGGACTAGGATTACCATACGTCCGGACTTTGTACGGCCGTGAAATATTCGGACTTTTCGAAATAAAGGTGAGGGCAAACGGGATCTTACAGAAATTTATGTAATGGACTAGCTTCGAAACATATTCAGTACATTTTCTACCTGAACCCGCTGTCTGGGGTCAAGGACCCAGTCTGTCCGAATTTTTAGTAATTAAAAAAGTTAAATGACTGCAGACAGAACACCTATCTTTAGACACTGTAAAATATTACCGTGCTTTAGAGCACCAAAAGTATTCCCACCACGGCCCTGGAGAATAATTACTGCAGAAGTGCAGACACACCATAAAACGTCCGAATTTTCTGCAAATGTCCGCCTTTTAGGCAGGTCCTGTCAAATTATGAAATGGTAACCCTACTACGAACCTCCATTAAGAAGAGAATGTATTGTAAGATAATAATGACAGACCTCTTTAGATGTGAGAGTCAATATTGTTTGAGGACGCCGCGACGGGTCAGGTTTTAGTGCATTTCCATAATCTTGTGAGGACATGTTTTGATGCGTTTGATCTGGAGGACCGGCCCATGGGAGCGTGATTAGCTGTGTTTTTTTGTTTGTGAGGATTCATACAAAAATATACTAAAGTACACAAACATTGGGCTTTGGGAAGAAAAACCACGTACCTATAAATAAATAAAATGTATGCGGCCAATGACAATCGCGGTATAATGTGTATAGTAGGTAGGTAGTACATTCATCTACCTAGCCTTTTCTCAACTACCTATGTTAGGCTCGGCCTATAGACCAACCTAGGAAAGTGCAGCTGAAGATCGATCCGATCAGTGGCAGTTATTATCTAGCCGCGAACCCCGTAGTATCATAAAGGGTATTTCACCAAAAAATGTAATTAGTCCGTCTGTTAGATTATCGAAAAAAATTAGATACCTACGTGTTTTTTGTATTCTTAAGAGCTCTTCTGCGTTTCACACCGCGGTCCGAACCGCTCGTGGTGCGAAACGACGAAAGACCCGTTTTATCAAATTAATAAAAATTGACGAAAATAAAACATGAGTGAGGGGGTTTTTTACGTCATTTTGTGGGTAAAAAAGTACTAACCTTGTGACTTGTGACTTTTCGAAGCACTGTATCGTCATCATCTTTTTTTTTGTGAAAAAATAAAAAATATGTGTCCTTGATTTTTTTTGGTGAAATACCCTATTCACCGAAAATTAAAACTACTAACTGTTTTAGTGTCAAGGCCGTAAATAATAATTAAAGTAACTAATGTGTCCTACAAAATAATCATCATCACCATTAGGCTATTAGCCGATTAGCGCCATGTAACGTTCTCTCAAGCATCTTGATTATAGACATTATAGTGCATTAATCAGACGTTGGTCATAAAAAGCTAATTATTTCGAGTCATTAGTAAATTCTAAATGCAATGCATGATCTACCAATAGCATTACCACTGCGCTGGGGTACAAGGCACCACACGGGGCTAGGCTCTACTTCTAATTGGTCCTAGGACATGCCTTTTCGTTTTCCTTTCCCGTTTGAAGAATAATGGTGATTAAATACATAATAAATATGAATTGTGAACAATACACGTTGCGTCGATACCAAATGAATTGGTATGTGAATGATGATCATCATCATTCATCATTTCAGCCAAAAGACGTCCACTGCTGGACCTAGGCCTCCCCCAGGTGTCGCCACATTGACCGGTCCCGTGCATCTCTCATCCAGCGGGTCCCCGCAACCTTGACCAGGTCGTCGGTCCACCTAGTGGGAGGCCTTCCAACGCAACGTCTTCCGGTTCGCGGTCGCCATTTCAGAACTTTTCGGCCCCATCGGCCATCCGTTCTGCGAGCAAGGTGCCCTGCCCATTGCCACTTCAGTCTGGCGATTCTTCGGGCTACGTCGGTAACCTTGGTTCTCATGCGGATGTCCTCATTTCTGATTCGATCACGCAAGGAAACTTCGAGCATAGCCCTCTCCATTGCCCTTTGGGTGACTTTGAGCTTTCGCGAATGCTGCGAGCGAATGATGATCATGATAAAGTTATTATTATAGCTAGCCCATATTGTTCCAGTGCTGGGCTCAGATCTCACTCTATTCATTTCAACGGTCACGATTCTGTGCTCCTTCTTTCCAATTCTTAATCGGCCAACAGTCGTAAAACGCAAGTTTTATAATGCGTAAAAGTAAAACACAGTTTTGTTTACTGTAGTGATTCACTAAATCACTACAGTAAACAAAATCAGAAAAATATATGATATTCTTCAGGATATAATTATGCTAGTGACATAGTGTTGTGAAAACATAATACAACTAACTTTGCTCGATAGGAAAAAATCACGAAGATACCTCTAAAAAATTCTTTTAACGAGTAAAAACCATACTAATAAAATACATGTCATCGTTCTGATTTTTTTGCCAAATAATTCTACAAGCAACATACTAAAATCATAGTGTTTTATTTTTTTAGTCCAATCAATAGCTTTTTTTGTAAATCGCAAAATACCAATAATTTCGCACTATTCGGCCGCAGCGAAAGACGTAACAACCGCTTTGTAGTGCAAGCTGATTAGAACTTTATTCTAACAGTATTTCAAACGAAGTTCGAACCACCACAAATAGAGTTGCTAATTTGAGGTAGTATAGGCTCATATGGAAAACATCTAGATCGTCCCGCATCTCCTTCGTGGTCTGCCGCGACCCCGTGTCACTGATGATAAAATACATTACGAAAACTAAAACGCCTGTCTGGGCGCGAACCCATGACCTACGACACGAAAGTCAGTGCCGCTATCACCACTGCTCTCAATGCAATGATACATGCCTAAATTACACAATCATTTCTTTCATACAATTCTCATTTTGATAAAGAGTACATTGCCTTGCCATTCGTTTCGCAGTAGGAAGCCTGTTCGCCTAAACATGTAATTATCAAAATAATGCACGTTTCCCGCACATGTTCCTCTCACAAAGGAGGTCGTTACATCCAGCCAGACTAGCCAACTCCTACATAGTTCTACTGAGTTAGTCATAACTTCCGACTTATCAAACACTTCGCTATTACGTCAGGGAAGTTAGTTTCCGTCCTCAGAAAATACACACAGTACCTAAAACACTAACTTTATCGCCCTTCTCATAGAGGTCAAAATTGAATACAAAAGCGCAATGTTCGTTCTACAAACTTAATTATACAGTTCGCAACTCAAATCTAACCGATCCTCGCAGTGTTCAAGTAGAATTTGCATATCGGACGGCGGCAAATACAATTTTGTGTACCAGTACATTTGGCTTACCATAATGAGTGGTTTATGGCGTGTGCGATGTACGTGGGTAGACTGACACCAAGCGGTCAAGGTCATGCCGACGTCCGTCGTCCTCCCAAGGTCACGGCGACCGAGACCCTGTTTGTCCTCCAAAGTTCTGCGTAAAATAATCTCAGGACCGTTTCCTTTTAGATCGTTATCCGTGGATGTTTGTAAAATATGGTGCAATTGAGATTTGTGGGTCATCTTGAGGGTAATGTGCTCCTGGAATGGTTGTATTGAGCCTTCATAATGGTACCAATTCTTGGAATTCATCAGAAACTGTCCCACTCAACTTGGTGAATCAGTCAGGATCAACCAAGAGCTCTACCCCATAGATGCTCTTTTAAATAAAGTTGAGTATCTATTAAGCTATCCAACACCTACAAAACTGCATCAAAATTAAAAACTAAATAAACGGGAAGGCGTCAAGTCTACCCGTCGTATGATGTCATAATCAACGCTAATTATGCACAAAATCATGCTAAAACAACCTCAAACATTTATGAATGAACCACCCACACAATGCAACCAAGTTTCAGTACATAATTCATGTTTTTAGTTATCAGTGCACCATATAATTACGAGAACAAACCTATATTTTAATATCGCGTTATAATTTGCAGGCAATTTTGTCGCTACAATGTGGACGGCATTGATAAGCATCAGTGAAACATGATGATACCATTATGTCTTTATTGCACAACACGCCATAGAAAACTCACTCAGATTGTTATCTATTTACAAGTTTATTTCGCTTGCGAAATGATGTATGCAAAAATGTGGATTTGGAGTAGCATAGAAGCTGAAATAATGCGACTAGATCGGGTCATTCATCATAATTGTGTCGTCATGAGGTGGTTTAAGACTTTAAGCTAGCTTTTGCCAGATCTACTTAGGATAGTTTGACTAAAACGAGGCATGCTCTAAGAAGTTAATCGTAGTTATGAGCTCGTATAAGCCTTGGAAGATCTTTTTATGAGTCTAGTTATACCCCTAGTTTTGCAAAATGAGGTTGACGAAAACTGGACAGATAGGAATTAAAGCCCTCAATAGCCAATTTACAACTCACATTTTGACTCTAGAGAGCTTATTAAAAGAAACCCTAATCATAAGAAGACCGACAATAGTTTCGCAACCATTATTATGGTGGATGTTCCAGGGTAGCCCGCGAAATTCAAATTTGCTTACGTTTTTAGCGATTTGCAGGCCAGTGCTAGGTTGTATGTTAGTGAAAATATGATTCGCGGCTGTAAGACTTATGCAGTTACAGAATTATAATCATCAAAATCATCATTACAACCCTCCAAGTTCATGTAACTGTCAAGAATGACCTTTTGTTGAAATACTCATTCTTAATTATAAAATTCTTAATTAAGTACCTAAAGTTCATTCAACTCCGCGAGAAACGAGGCAGCTGGTAATTATACAGTGTTCTATTATTTTCACGTTGGCAAAAGACAACGACCATACAGAAAAGATCTAAAAATAGGCAGGTTCCCTTTTATCGCCGAAGTGTTGGCTGTTCCCCTAAGCATAATAACTTAAAAACTGAATACCCATTTATTAAAAAAATCGTTTCTTCACAACCCTTCCGAGGCATTGTCCCATACAAAATTGATGAGTTCAATCAGCTATCACAAAACAAACCACTTTAATTCCGTGTGAAGGAATCCATCAATCTATTTTGAACGCGACCTTGGTCATGAAAAACGTTGGTAGCTTCAGTGGGATCGATAGCTATTATAAATACGGTTATTATGGCACTGTATCGATCCTCAAAGGTTCAAGGTAGGCCGTACTCGACTCCTCAGACTTCTTTGTACTTATTCTTTTTGAGTAATCACCGCTTTGTATAAAAAGTACACGCGGGATTTCGTCGCCCGGAAAATCTTCGTATTTTTCAACTCCGCAGATGAATTTCTCATAAACCTTTTGTTGTATCCATGTCTGGTTGTGCTCACTCATCAAGATTGCTATTTAGATATACTTTGAAAGGTTTTGATGGACATTTGTAAATGTTTTATTCAGTACTTTCCGGGATAGAATTTGATTTGATGTTCCTCGTAGGCGTTGCTTGGAAATTGGAATAATATAGGATTGCTTTGTGTTTGTGTTGATTGTTTATAAATTCTATTCTCCCGAGAATTCCCAGTTTGACTCTTAACAGTTCTCACGAAATTTTATTTGAAAGATTCCGAGGAAATATGGAATCAACTTGAGTCAAAAACAGCGTCATGAACCTTAGGCAGAAAGCAAGTCTGTATAGCAGACAGCTTATACTTAAAATCTTGTTATTTTACTTACTTCATCTTAAGGCATAGCTTCGACATCTGTTACCATAGAAACAACTACATACATTTGCATTAAGTATATTTGATTGGCCGTATCAACAAATTCTGGAAAGTCCTACATTAATGCCATAAAGTATTTTGACGTCTACGTATCTAATAATTCTTTAAGTACACTCGACCTTGGGGAGTTCATTGGCAAAACTAATACTTTACACGTTGGTGGTAGCCGTGGTAGGTAGGTACTAAGGCCATCACAGTTCAGCGACACTAAGGCGAAATGTGACGAAGGATGGTTTCCGTCACGAAGGGAATTTCACAGTAAATTCTTAGCGAAATTCCTGCTTGAGTTAGAAATTCCTTGACAGTCTCAAGGTGAACCAAAACAGGGCTTACGTCATGTTGATAATGGTATAGAGTTTGATAAACTCCGAAAACTAGTTGTGCTGGATCATAAAGTAGATAGATATACAGACTGTGATACCTGTTCTATTAGTAAACTATTGCATCAGGAACCTCTCTGATGTAGTGACTTACGTTTTATTCACCTTCATGTGTATAAGACATTGAAGATGTCCTGTGGCCTGTAGACCTTAGTTTGGTCATTAAATTTCTTTTTCGGCCTTTTCCAGACAGCTTTCTAGACTTTTCTTAGGTCTAGCACGCTTAATGGTGTTATCTATTCTCAATTCCACTATAAGCATGTTATCAATCAACAAAGTTATTAGTAAAACATTATCTCAGTCAAACGGCCTCCCATTATACTCCGAACAATATTACGTAATGTCAAAAACCATTACTCCGTTCCGGTCGCTAATCCATCGTGTTTTTACGAAAAAATCCATGAAAAACGATCGTTTCTTCCGAAAGCGGCCGGTTTATCGCGTCGGATGCCTTGCCAACTGTCCATCATACCGGTTCAAGGTCGGCCATGTCAAAACATTCAGCTGGTGTAAGTAATAGCGAATCTCCCAAATATTATAAATGCGGATTTTATGTGACTGTAGGCGGATCAAGATGGACTTAAAACTCCGACACGCGTAAATCTATACATCGTCTAGGTATGTATAGCTAGTTGTTGTCCTCACTGAGGAAAATATTCAGTTTCCCGGAATAAAACTACGCTTTTGTGCTGATCCAGGATACATTCAATCCCTGAACCAAATTGTATCCAAGTCCGCTCAACCGTTACGGCTTGCCGGATTACTGCGTATTCATAAAAATGGATGCCAAAAATATCTAAACAGTGCAGTCGTGCCGAGGGCAACGAATATGCTTTTAAAAGCTTGTTACGATTGCTTTATGCATTTGGAATTTGCTCTAGTATTTCATGTATTCTGCACGAGTCCTTTTGGTGATCTTTCAGAGATACCAAATGAGTCTAGAAAAGCAATTGTACTTCGCCGCTGTACATTGCATTTTTCGCGAGGTTTTCGCTTTAGAATTATTTTAATAGAGACGCAATGAAAACCATAAATTTCATGAGCTCATCGCGAATCGTTTGGATGGAAACATGAGCGTCATTTCATCTAATAATAATGCATTCCGGAGCGAACAGTGTACTGGCCAGTTGCAGAGTTTCCTCTCCGAGTAGTTTACGTGTTGAATGTTAAATATTGTCGTCATGTCTGTCTGTCAGTGCACGTGTTCTCAGGTTCAAGGGCGGTTCGCCGGTCGTTACACTTCGCTTTTTGCGCGTTTGCGTAACTATACCCACCCAGACACATAGATTGATGACTAAAGCATGTAAACATGACATCGCCTGTGACATGTTCGGAACGAATCTTGGCATCCGGCTCGTTCAGATACCGATACTCGTGGTTACATCTTATTTATTTATTAGGTTTTGTGCTTATAGAGAAATCTCACGTGATTTAAATACTTTTACAGGCTTAACTTATTGTTATAACTTATTTTATACACCTTTTATTAGCTTTGCCTAGACTCCGTCACTAGGCAAACCATCTTCACAAAAAGTCATCAAGCGTGAGCGAGCATCATCCATATTTAATTGCCATTTTCAGCACAAAAGAATCTCATGTAACTGCAATACTTAGTAAATTGCTTTATTTACAGACGAACGATTTGTCTTAAGGATTCTATTATAAATTACTAGCGGACGTCCCGCGGTTTCACCCGCGTAGATCCCGTTCCCGTGGGAATTCAGGGATAAAAAGTAGCCTATGACACTCAGCAATAATGTGGCTTTCTATTGGTGAAAGAATTTTTAAAATCGGTTCAGTAGGTCCCGAGATTACCCCTTACAATTTAACAAATACACAAACTGTACCTCTTTATAATATTAGTATAGATATAGATTTAAACATGTGTTACTAGTTATACGGGACGTAACTAGGTAGCCAATGTTTAATTCAATACATTGCCGACTTTAAAAAGACATTGACTTTCTAAAATGGTCGAAAAAATCGACATCTTAGTTTTTAGATTATATACCTACACAATTATGTACTTAATTGTCTACACGGAACGGCTGCTCGACATTAAATTTTACTCACTTTTTACAAACACAAAAAAAAAACGGAGGAAAATTCGAGTGACTACGTTTCATCGCATTATTTTGTCTATGTAGCTGGGCGACTATGTTCGTCATGTAGAATAAATATGCAATTTGTGTGTCCGCGTGTTTGTTCGCACCTTCGCTCCCGGCGCCTCCTGCCGCCGACGACAATGTTTATTTACTACACAAACATGAGCATCGGCTCTTGAATCAAATCGACTTTTAGTAACCAGTTCCCGTGGCCCTCAAAACATCGACATCCCAAAAAGAGAAATGCATAGACGTGCTCTAATTTAAAAAGTACAGTAGCTCTAGCCTCTGTTATATTATGTCTTTCCCACCTTTTTGTAAAAGGATTCTCATGTTCTCCAAACTGAAAAATTGTTTTAAGCCTCGATTAGGATTTGAAAGACGTTTCTTCATTTAGCACTTCGTATTTATTTCTAGTAGTTGAGTGTATGCTGATTCGTATCGTGCATTTATGTTGATTATATTCTATTCTTCAAGGTTGTAGTTTGCAAAATTTGTGTAGAATATATATCAGTCCAGTACATGTTATATTTTATGGACTCTTGTAAGAACATACACCCAAAATCATGATCAAGGAAAAGAATCTCGTAAATTCACTCAGAACAGCTTAATTTAGATTCAATGACACAGCGTTTTGGTGAAACACAAAAATTCTGACACGTAGAGTATCAAACACTTCTGCATATTTGGTGACGAAGTGGTTTAAGCTACCAGCACTGTAGGCGTATGAATCATTCAACTACTAGGAGTACATACTTGTCAAGGCCGTCTCAAGACCTACGCGGCAATCAAAATTTTATAGTGCTTCGCAGTTGCCCGTATCTCTAAATATAGTTAATGGTCATGGTGAGCGAGGCCTTTTTAGGGGTTTTCTTTGTTCGTCCTTGTAATATTGTTTATTTTACAATTACAGGCAAAATTTGGGCCTTTTGTTTGAGAAAACTGGATAGGAGCAGATTTTGGAGGGCTAAGTTTATTTTGGTGGTGTTTCGCAAAGTTCCAATGGCTGTGTTGTAGGGAACGAGGATATTGGAAATAAGTTAGAAATAACCTTATTGAACAAGTCATGTTGTGTGGGTTGGAAATACGTATACATACACTTGGCGCCTCCACATGACATAATACTCTTAAAGTAAGATAAATTGCTACACTTAGGCACATAACTATATTCGTTAAACATTAACATTAATGATTCGCAAAACCGCGCATTCCTAACGATTTCCTGCGATAAGCCATCTGTGGCGATACAGTAACGGTTGACAAAAAAGCGGGTACATGCAGAAATCTAAGATCACATCATCATTCATGAATGCAGAGCAACTGTTCGCTTGTAAATGAGTCATAAAGTTACTGCTTTATGCCTACATCCTTTCTGCGAACTCGGAGACTTTAACATCCGCACCGCTTTGTGTCGACTTGACTCCGGTTCAGAGGTCGGCATAGCCAAGTAGTGTAGTGTAGATACCACGCTTGCTATGCCTGCGGAAGCAAGGGTCATGGGTTCAAATCGGTTTACGAAAACTATGCCGACGACCGAAGACGGCCGAAATTGAATTAGAAGGCGTTCTGTCACGAATTATGATCTTGATTGCTTGATGCATGAGCAGTTAACCAATTGCTTTTTAATTACGTGTGTGTATTTGGGGAATTATTCGTTTTGGTGCGTTGACCTTTGGGAGATTGGATAAAGAAGGCAGCTGGAGGAATTAGAAAAAAAAAGTGAACATTTTCTTAAGCTTAAATCGTGGTATTAGAAGAGGCTTTGATCTATCAAGGGATGGAGCCAGGTTCCTTGTTCGATGGACCACCGCAGAAGAGCGACTTGTTCTTATTTACATGTTTACGCTCAAACCTTGTTTAACCAGTATGGTTAACAGTAACTCTATCATCGGAGAAGAGTGTCCACTAGTGGCTTTCATACAAGCCTAAAAGCTTGGCTTGCCCTTAGGTACGCCAGTAATGGCTTCAAGATCACAATAAAATCCCCTTAAAAGTAACAATCATTGTAAAAAGACAATACGACACAGAATTTCAATTCCGCGTTCACAATAAAAAATAAGAAATCATCTGTTATTAAGCGCCGTTCAACGAAGCAGGAAGAAATACCTTTTACATTTCGTCGAGTCTTTTCCGACTCTTTCCTGATAAATTAATTAAATGGCCAGCTTACCCTCGAACGGCCGTGACCTCGGACTTCCGTTCCGCTACACAATCTTCGCCGTTTTCTTTCACTGGATCAACTTCTACCATCAGATCAGTAATTGAACGAGGGTATGTCTATTGGCAACTTAGTACTAGGGTATCGACAAGAAGTAAGAATATTTTCATAATCTATATACCTAAATAAAAAGAGAAGTCCTGACTGACTGACTTATCAACGCCCAGCCCAAACCCTTGTAGGTACCTAGAAAGCTGAAATTTTGCACAGAGGTTCCCTTTATAATGTAGACAACGAATAAGTAAGGATATTTCGAAATTCAACCCCTAAAGGAGTTAAATAGGGAATGAAAGTTTGTATGGAAAATCGTCATTTTCACGCGGGCGAAGCCGCTGCGATCGCGTCCATCTATATACAACATCTGTAGAACAACGGGGCAGTCTGTATTTGGACCCGGCTGATGCCAATAGGCTCGCCTCCATAACGTGGCACGCCTAGCCTTTTCCCAACTATGTTTGGATCGACTTCCAGTCTAACCAAATGTAGCTGAATACCAGTATTTTACATGGAGCGACTGCCTATCTGACCTCCACAACCCAGTTAATACTGGGTTGGCTGGGTACATGTAACTTAAATATAACTAGCGAAATGTAAGTGTACCTAACTATTAGGTACACCTTTATGTTATGTTTAGTCATTCGTACAAGGAAGTGGATAAATGAATTAACGTCTAAGCAGGTAGTATTTTATGCATTGAGACATGAAATATTACCTGCTTCAAGACTAAAGTTCATCTTATTTTAAAAATATGTTTCCTCAAGTACCAAAGCTGAGAAGACCACCTCAGTAACAACCTAAACATTCACATGTTATCCTGTATGATTAGTTTTCCATGAAACAATATTAACATACTTATTTATTTATTTATTTAAGGATCTCCAACTAAAGATATACACAAAACATTTATATATAGTGGAAAACACAAAGTATTGGGTAGGTGTACTCCTTCACTTATAGGAGACCACAGCATTTGACACAACATACGGCCATATTTTGGCACCATACACTGAGTCATCGGCTAGCCATTCACATAGCACCGCCGGCGCATATAATATGACTCAATTTAATAAGTTAATAGCACTTAATTGTTACTGATACTAATTGATACCAATAATTGAGTTATTTTTAGACGTGATAAGATTCTGTGACACAATTTACTTAGTCTTAATTTATGAATTAATAAGACTACGTATAATGTTCTCAGATTTTTTCCAAGTTTGCTGGGGTCGATTTCCAGTCTAACCGGATGCAGCTGAATACCAGTATTTTACATGGAGCGACTGCCTATCTGACCTCCACAACCCAGTTAATACTAGGTAAAGTACCCTAAGATTGTCATACTTTCTGACCACTGAGTAACGACTGCCAACAATCAATATATGGCAGCCGGATCAAAGGCATAACGTGGTTTCCGAGGCACGGAGGAATCTTGTTATGTAATGGGCGGTCACCCATCCACAGACCAACCTAGACAAGAACAGTTTAACCTGGCTGGCAGTTATTATTGAGCCACGAGCTCCTCATCAAAATAATTGATACCATGAGTTATTTTTAACCGTGATAAGATAGATTGTGTGACACATTTTGTTTAGTCTTAAATTCATGAATCAAGACTATTGTGTTTGGTTTCATCTCGGGTTATTCTCAAATGGCCAATAAATTAAGTTTTTATTGTTTCTTGTAACATTTACATATGCACCATGCATGTTATTATTAAATGACATATGTTGTCATGGTTGACTAATTGGCTACTTAGTTGCATGTATACATAATTATAATGGTGATCATATAATTTCAGGATATGGGATCTTTTTATTGTTTCCGTGTGGTCGGTCATCGATGGAAATAAGCGCCAGCCTTATCTTATCCCTCTTATGGTTATGATGTTTGTAGAATAGATAGTTCCTAAGAAGAATTTATTTAATATAACATAACATCACGCCTGTAGGTAATCCCTGAAGGGTTAGGCAGTTCCTAATAATACACCCACATTTCGCCAGTTATGTTGTAAGTCCAATATTGGTTCTCTCTGGCTCGGTTATTTCTTTAATCAACTCATAAATCGAAATGAAGCAGTCTAAAATGATGAACGGTGTCTAATTAGTACCTACTACTAATAGAATGGTAATATAATAATTTACTAATAATGTTATAATTAGATGATTCGCTTCAGAAGTAAGTTGCACCGATGACAAGCTTTTTAATTTCAATGATATAGTATCAACATCGGAGTCCGTTTGATCTGAACACCCAAAGAAAATTTGTCTAACAAATTAGAATTTATTGACGTTACGTATTCATATTAGCATCAAAATGTAGACAGTTTTTTATATTATCACAATATCACATTTATTTGATAAACCCAGTTTGGACATGATAATAAATTGGACGTGTGTATACATTACCGATTAGTAATCCTGCAGATCAATGATCGCTTCTTTTTTTCACATTTTTTTGGCACTAGCCCAGTGTATCGACATCGCCGTCTATAAAAGGATCGTGTGATGTCTAGCAATCATTTTTATATTATATATCTCTTAATTGCTGGTACATAATATGGGTTTTATATCTTTAAGCGTGAGAACCGTCGGAGATGGCATTTCTGTATGTTATTTTACGACTGTGTTTTATGAGCGTTGCAACGATTTAGCTCGGAGTTTCATTTATTCGACGTTCCTATGATTATAGGTATTATAGTTATCGGTACTGTGGTTGTCTATAATTGTTGTGTACGACTTGTAAGCGCTCTTTCTTTTGCACTATTTTTTTTTTATTGTTGGTCCTGTAGCTTTTTAATTGCGTATAGTTCTAGATTTTAACAGCAATGTTATTTAACTTCTATCATCAACATCTGCCTAGCCTTTTTCGAACTGCGTTGGGGTCGGCTTCCTATCTAACCGGATACAGCTGAATACCTGTATTTCGCATGGAGATTAGGCACGAGCTTCTTTATTAGCATTAGCACTTAACTGTAATAATGCATTTTTTTTGCAACTTTTAAAATTTTATCTTTTATGTTCGTGTCTTTACCTTAGTTCATCGTCTTCTATAGAAATATGGTGTTATTTATAAAGCCAGTGTAAACTAGTTTGTTCATCGGTGATGACCGGCATCAAGTTGGAGCACAGCTAGTTATATCGTTACGCTACGGTAGCAAGGCGGTGAACTGTGGACGCGGTAAAATGAAAAAAGTATCGTCATCTGCGATCTGTTCGAAAGGCTCGGGGTTCCATGTAGTAATGGAAAGAAATTGCATTTCTTAAAAATGCTAAATATTTATTTAAGAAATGCGATCTTTACTAAAATGCCCATTTATATATTTAGAGAATTTCTGAAAAAGTCTACTTTAGTAGGTACTTCTATCCAATTGTACATTTATCGGAAATAAATATACAATAGTTTTGCGAAAATGTCGGATAAATGGAGAAAAATGTCGTAAGGAAAGTTCTGTGTATGATTGTGGATAAGAGTAGTGAAAGACCAAAGAAACCATGGATTGACTGTGTGAAGGATGATAGGGCTAGAAAGGAGGTGTCTCATGAGATGACGAGTAATATACAAATATGGAAGAAGAATTGAGATAAGGGCAAGAGAACGATGATATTTCCTTTTGCAACTATTGATGTCAAATAGATTCAACAGCTGATTTGGCGTCATTGCAATAATCTCAAAAAAAAACTATACATACTTAGTATTAGAAATGTTTACATGTCGTGTATTTGACGATAGTTGATGAAACTAAAATATCAACCTGTTTTTTACATTTCAATTATATCAACACTTGACAAGTCTCCTCCACAACGTTTTACACATAAATATCACACGGAACTCTAAAACGCCGACACTTCATTATCCCTTAATTTGAAATGATGTTCGTTTTTGGTTCCAGATGAGATGGAGGCGGCCCCTTGATAACATCCATGGTGAGTAATGTTTTTATTACAAATTGTCCGTTTGTTTACTTTTCTGTCCGTGACATCTTCGGTCATAGCGTGTGTATGAGGACGATGTAATGGATGTTGTATTGTAAAAGTCTTCTCATATTATTAAGAGGTAAAGTTTAGATGTAGGACTGGGTAATCAAAGAATCCAATGTTCTGACTCGAAAAAAATATTAGGGAATTTGGGAAGTTACACACTATTACCTACCGAGTGTACTCACAGGATAAGTTACGGGCGGAAGGTAGTCTTTACAAAGTTTGTGAAGAGTTAGGGTGTAGTGTAGGAGGTAATCCGCGACACTGCTGATCCGATTTCGAAAGTTCTAAGTCTGATTGTCGGCTACGTTTTTTTTTTTAAAAAGCCTTGTTTGTCTCATGAGTGGGCAAAGGCCTTCCCTATATCCTTCTAGGTACTCTTCTCCTGCGCCGCCTCGAACCAAACTTCGTGGTGCGCGTCTAGATCATCTCGCCACTCTTCATAGCTTCATGTTTCTTCGACAGAGAAAAAGTCTCACGCAGAAGCTTTTTACCAATAAAGCTGCTATAGGCTTTGAATGATTAGTTCATTGATCGACTCAATCGTGATACTTTTTACTTACAGCTAAGTTCAATTGATCATCAATCAACTTTAAGTTATAGTACTAAGTATGACGCAAGTAAACTGCTAAATCACTCTCAGTGGCCACAATAACGTTAATTATTTTACATTCGTGTTCCAAAAGCCAATTAGAGTTTTATAAGCACTGTTAAAACCTCCTTTTCCTGTTTGCCAAGAATATTTCTTTTCCGAGAATTTGAGCGAAGTTTTTGTGCTTGCTTTAAAACTTCAAATTGAAGTTTCTTTTCGCCAAAAGCGCCGCAGAATAGCTGGCGACAAATTTATATTGGCAATTAAATAACGGTTGTTGATTCATTCACGGTTTGAACTTTACGCTGTGTGAAGGGGCTTTTGTTGCTGTTTTAAACGTTTCGGGAAATTGGTTGAAGTGTTTGTTTGTTTATTTTATGTTTATAGTGGTCGTGTGCAGGTGTGGTGGTGATTAAAAGTTTAATTTGGAGGTAGGATTGCATGCCTGTCGGGGCCGCGGTATTTTGTACTAGATTACGTGGCCTCGGCGCAAGGGCAAAGAAGGAACATGGGTTCGGTTTTTAGTCAGTAGAAGTCTGACACTCCCCTTCGCTCTGCCCAAGAGCGGGGGGGTCATTCGATGATTTTCCACCCACCAAAAAAAAAAAAAAAAAGGTAGGATTGCATTGCATACTGCCTACGTTGTTTTCGTGGCTGTTAGTTTAACCACGTTGTTTATAGAAAATGAATGGAATGGATTATGGTTGACACTATAATATAATTCAACCCGGAAGGTTTATTAAGAGTATTAATATTTAAGTGATAAAAGTATAAAACAGCCAGTATTTAAAAAAAATAGTCTTGCCACAGTTGCCACCCGAAGGATAGATTGGTTAAGCAGATGACTATACCTTCTAGTTATGGACGAGTTAATGAATGATATTTAGAAGTTACTTAACCAAAACTTCAGCAGCTACGCGACGGTACGGTAGTTTTTGCTCTCAATTTATGAACTCAATGTCAAGGATTTCAAGAAAATCAACAACTTGAACATCTTTATAAAGCATTTTGAACAGTTGCTATCGAATTCTCAGAAGTTTCTTTCTCATCGTCAATTTATTTTGCGGTTTCAGTCGTTGAAAGCCTTGAGAAGTTGGAACCGATCCCAATAGTGAAGGGGTCCTACTTAACATAATTATTTCTTTTTGTATTGATGATTATTGTTGCGGTGAATTTCTCGGTAACGGCTGTGTGTTGAGTGAAAAGTTTCCTTGAAAATAATGCTGCTTTTTTTTCGTAGTGAAAGTAGTCTTTTTGTGTCCTTTGTAATTCGTTTCATGTAGGTATGATTCATTTATCTTTCCTATTGTTCATGTTATTTTCTCTGCTATTGAATATATCACGAATAACATAACATCACGACTATTAATCCTCGAAGCGTTAGGCAAGGCAGAGGCGGACGGTCAGCATCAGAAGTATATTAACATCACTCAAAGTTTCGAAGTTGTTTTTTAAATAAAAACTTGTTAGATATTACTCGTTACTACATGTTATTGGAGTGTAAGGACTATTTTAACGAATAATCTTCTGAAACATTAAAAATAATATCTAGAGTCCTGTTTAAAAAATAATTAAAATTCCGAAATGTTCGGCTACTTCTGATGCTGACCGTATCCATTTATCAGTACACCCAAAATTCATCAGTTATGTTCAAGTCTCATGTTATAAGGGGCGAGCCTATTACATCAACCGGGCACAAATTGACTCTGCGGCGGCTCTTGAGAAATTCCTGATTGTAAAACCCAATAACACATTACCCGGCCTGGGAATCGAACCCACTAGTCACTAGACCAACGAGGCAGTCACGGATATTACGTATTTTTTCCTGTCAGAAGCACATCACCGACTAAATATATTTGGTCCCAAACTTTATGCAAAGTCCTTATAAGGACACGAATAACTTAGAAAACAAGTTCCAACGTCCTTATGCTCCAATTCGATTGAAACACTTTTATTTATCACCAAGTTTTGTTGTTCTTATGAACTGGTTCACAAAATCTGCTCGATTACCTCAAGCCATTGTTATTTGCCAGGTGGGCTGAAGGGTTCATGTCTACCGTTTTATTGCTCATCTTTATCTCAATTGAACTGTAAATAAACTTTGCTGTTTATGAGGAGTTAAGACTTGTTTACACGAGTATATCAGATGTGGCTGTAGACAGCTACTATCAAGTATCACTGTAGTCTTGGCGTGACAGTAGACCATATATGTGATGTGAAACTGTGAACCCAATCTCTGTGTCGTAGAACTCGTAGAGTACTGTTAACAATGCTGACTTACTAAGTGTTATAAGCCTATCATGTCCCACTTGAGAGCAAAGACCTTTCCTCTTTCGACTTTTCACGATTTGGACATCTTGTTCTGGGCCTGTCGCGAACGCGATGTCGTTTCCTTCCTTTTGATAAACGCTCTTTTCAAACAAAATTGGCCAATTTTGTTGTTTTGTAAGAAAAAGTAGATGCATTCTGATTAGTCGAAGTGGGGAGACCTGTCCTTTAAAATCGCAAGAATGTATTTCCTGAGGATTTTTATTCATCGCGTATTAATTTCTTACATGTGTGCATGACCCCTTGTAGCTTGGTAGAGGAAAAACGCGTGGCTACTAAAACAAAAATAAATCAGATGCTTTAGCTGCTGACCGACCTCTAGTTGACTCTCTCATATTTAATGATGTGGTCTGAGAACTGCATTGCCCAAGCCAGCTCGGGACTATGTAACCTATCCTTTACAACAACTAACCGATGTTTCGAAGGCCAAACGGTAGGTTTATCACCGTCCCAATTATATTATTAGAAGATCTTTGTAACTGATCTGGGATCATAACGGTGTACGTTTGTGAATCATTTGTCGTCTTAACGACTTACTCATTGGGTTGTAAAGTGTGTATCTCGATTACACTTAGATAAATTAGATATTCAATAGTGCGTTATTGCTGTTTTATTGACACATCGACACGGCTGCGCTTCTCAATAACGGGGTAACATGAGTCATTGTGGATGTGGTCCTTAGGCATCAATAAACAGTTCTCTATGGATTTTTAGTAATGCAATCATCACCATCTGCCAAACCTTTTCTCAACTATGTTGCTGTCAGCTGAATACCAGTGTTTTACATGGAGCGACTGTCTATCTCACCTCCATAACCCAGTCCACCAACAGCACACAAACCAAGACTGGTCAACTGGCCGACTATCAAAGATCTCGAAATGTCATCCGTGACACGGAGGAAACTCGGTATGTAATGATTTAGTGAGTGTTCACCCATCCTCAGACCAACCTAGGCAAGCACGGCTTAACCTAAACATCAATCAATAACTACCAGAATATTTCCTCAAGCAAATAGAAAACAAGTCCAAGCTATGATAACTTGTACGATACACACCGATGTTCTTTAATAATTTACATGTAAACTCGTCACGGAATCCTCAGAAATCCCTTTTCATGATTGGTTTATCACAAAGTCGGCACTCGTACCGATAACCCTGGTTTCCTCGAAGGGCGACCCTCGATAACTGCCGATAACAATGTCAATAGATAGCGACATTTGGTGAATGAATCCCAACAACCCGGTTGACCGGAGGTTGTCGCTTCATAAATATGTATCTTACTTTTGTACCGCTTCGATGTTTTTCGACGATTTTTGTTGATATGTTTATGTGATTTGTTCGTGTTAAAGTGGCTCTTAAGTCGACTGGTCCCACTCGGATGGGACCCGCGGGATGAGTTTATGAACGGTGATCTTTGGTGTTGGTTGGTTTATGTTGTAATAGAGTTCCAACTTTTGATCTTTGGACGATTTAACAGGGCGACTTTCGCTTCGTTAGGAATTTACAGCAGACGATCAAGAAATTTACAGTAGACGATCACTAACACTAAGTGCATGTTTACGTACGCGCGGCGCGGCGTGCGGCGCGGCCGGCGACGCGTCGAGCGACGCGTCGAGCGAATTTTGTGTTCACGGACAGGCGATGCGTGCAGCGGCAGATATCATCGTTCGCGCAAACACAAACGTATGGCAATGTACGACGGTGTACATAGAGACGCGGCGCGGCGGCCGCGGCGGCGGCCGCCGCGAATTTTCAAGGCCAAGTTCCGTCGCGGGCATCGCTTCATCGAGAATACCCCCCGCGTGCATCGCCGCGTCCGTCGCCGCGGCCGCCGCCGCGTTCGCCGCCGCGGCCGCCGCCTCAAATTCAAGCAATCGCGTATAAATTCGCTTCTCCGTGAACGCACTCATACACCGCCATACGTTTGAATTTAGTGCGGATCGCGTCGCCGGCCGCGCCGCGCGCCGCGCCGCGCGTACGTAAACATGCACTAATTGTTCTCAAGGTTCTCGGTGAAGGAAAACGTCGTGAGGAAACCGGCATGTCTCGGCAAGAACCAAAAAGTTCGAAGACATGTGACATCTACCAACCTGCACTGGGCCCGCCTGGTGGATTATTCCTCACCTAGTGAGGAGGCCTGAGTCCCTGCAGTGGGAACATTATAGGCTGATGATGATGATAGCTCTTGTGATCTTTGTAAGAGTATAGTTAATCTAAGTACAAGTTGTCAATTCGTAACCATCTATAATCCTTCGGATAGATTATGCATTCATACCTAATATGATGTCATGGTTCTGCAATAACTATACCCCTGACCCAAACAATCATAGGTTAACCGTATGTTACGTATGTGTATCTTAGAATAATTATCCTCTGCAGCAACGGGATCTCCTACGGTTCAAATGCGAGATATGTGAGTTGCATTCGATATGAGAGGTGCAACATTGTATGAAGAGTAAAGGTTGCAGGAATGTTCTAGTAGTAGTAGGTTAGGTTTCACTTGTAGGGCTTTTCTTTTTTCTTGGCATACCCTGTGTAAACTACGCACGGCTAGGTACGCTAGACGATCCAATCAAGCTATGCAAAACCATTTCATCTCAGCTGATCTCTCATTGCACGGGAAGCTCAAACAAAGCGAGGTCAGAATACTGGATTTTGGAGATAATTCAAGGTTTTAGTTCAAAGGCCCATCATTTGAGATATGTTTGAGTCTATTTTTACTAGCATACGGTTGAATGAATTTAAAAAGCTTAACAACAAAATGAGCCTTTGAACATCTCCAGAGTGAAGTATCTCAATTTGGGTGTAACTTTCAATCCAAATCACTTCAAATCCCATCTGTTATGTAGTAGCCATAACCTGTATTCCCACCTTTTTTTTATCAATCACATAGCCCTTGGTTTCTATAACAGCAACCTCATCCGGGTTTTTTCAACCTGTTCGTCATTACACCCCTGTCGCTTCGTCCCAAATAAATTAAAAAGCCATCATAGTACTCCAGTTTTTGTTTACAAGCCTCGTAATGACCGGGTGATAGATTTTTTTCTTTCCTACCTATTTGTTTACTAGTCATTTTGTCTCGTTGTCTCGACAGATTGTGTAGCGTGATTGTAATTAGAGATGATTAGCCTCAAATGGGCGGTCGTTTTGGGCAATGATAAATACATTAACGGATCCTTAATATTGTTTAGAAAAACTTGGGAGTTGATTAAGAGGGTACTAAGGAAAAGAAGGTATTCAAGTACCATCCATAAAGCAGTTAAACTGTTGGTCCCGGCTGTCATGTATATCTTTGACAGTCGTTACAGATAGTCAGTGGCCCGACATTCTGACAACCAGTCTTACCAAAGCTAGATACTCTTGGTAAGACTACCATTCAGGTATGTAAAGCCGCATTCACATTTGTCTGACGTGTTGTGTTGTGATGCATCAGAAGGGTATCGGTTTCATACAATTAATATGGTTGCGTTCACATTTCTCTGACACAGTGTGTTATGATGGCTTGTGTTGTGCTGTGTCGCATCAGAAGCGATCCCGGTCTGCGTCAGAATGGGTGAGGTGCGGGAGGCAGTGCAACGACACGTCACAACGGGTCGGACTAGTGTGCACGCGCCAGTGTTGTGTTGTGACGCGTCAGATGCGCGTCAGCAAGTATGGACGATGAGAACGACGACGGAACTGATTAAAAACTCGTCATAACGCGTCATATAGATGTAAACAGTAGCCATCATGACAGAGAGCATCATGACACAACACGTCAGACAAATGTGAATGCGGCTTTACCCTATAATCATATCCCTGTAATCACCCACATTTCGCTACTTATGTTTAAGTCCAAAGTCGAAATTCTCGATGTTAAAACACAATAAAACTAGGCCTGAACCGGGAATCCAAGGCCAGGATCTCATGCGCAGTGACGAAGTTTTGCTTATTTTAGTAAAATATTATGCCTATCGTTCACACACTTTTTTTTGGCATTCACAGAACTGTGAATCATGTTGATAAGCCCGTTTAGCTAGTTAGTAGGCAAAGTCCGCGCCCGATAATTGGATTGTGGCAGCGATAAAGGGCATGACCACAACGAAAGGACTGATCGCCCGTCTGGTGTCTGCCGGCGTCCCCGAAGATAAATAATAAGGGCATGACCTATGACTGTCCAGTTCTTTGAAGGCCTGAAGTGTTAATATTATGTAATAGTCTAGCAATGATATTCACGATTTTCGCTAATTTTCTTTTCGACGCGACAAACTTGTAAAATCTTTAAATCCGCTTGGCTAGTGGGCGACTGCTAAGGTGTCCTGATGGGTGTGGGTTCATTTCCGAAGTCGGGTAAAGTGTAAAAGTGGTAAATCTCTTCCTAACATTTCGGTGATTATTACACACGTGATATTGTGTTTTTCTTCTTAGCTTGTCGATGAAAATTGTTAGAATTGCGCAGGTGATATCATACTAGTCTAAAACAATTGGTGTTATCGACACGTAAAGAAGAAGATGACAACTTTAAATTGAGTTAACCCAAAATTTGGTTACGAGTTTGACACTTTCAATAGCGTCTATCAGCTCCTGTGATGTGTAAACAACAGGATAGACAGGACACGATATTATGTTATTTTAAATGGTTGTTATAAATTCGAACCCACTTCAAAACTTCCCTCCATTCACAACCAAATGATCTTGTCAAATAAAAACACAGTATCACCATGGATACCTACCTCGATTCGTGATCGAACGCCCAGATAACGCAGACTTTGGAACCCAATAAAAAGTGAAGTATCTTTATCAACTAATACAGCTGTATTGTGGCATTTGTGGCTGACTCATAATATGGTGAAACAGCCGAAAATCCAAGTTAAACATAGACTGTGACGTCACAGTTTGTGGAAATTGGTTGTTAGCTGAACACCCACACTTGTTTACAAAAATATTAGTGCTTAGGTTAGTCATCTAAAGAAAACCCAGGTTTTGTTGTTGTTGGTCACAAATTTACGATCCCTAACCTGAATGAAGGTACTGGAGCTTCCTGTCAAGGCTGCGGGTTGTTCGAAAAAGATATCGCGGCCTCGACACAAAGGGCTAAGAAGGAACATGGGTGGTTTTTAGTCAGTAGAAGTCTGACACTCCCTACCGCTCTGCTCAGAGGAGCGGGAGGAGATATTTGATGATACCCTACCCTCAGAAAAAAAAGGTACTTACTGTGGGTTCATCTTAAATAGAATAGTGAGAAGAGATTAGTGTACCTTCAAAAATGCATGGACAGTTCTGAACTCTATTCACAAGTAATAAAGACTAAAAGTATCCATGCAATTTTGCAGGTGACTGTACCTAATAGAACACCCGCATTTCGCCAGTTACGTTTAAGTCCCTTTTAAAAGCGAGGAAACCTATTGCAATCAACCGGGCACAAATCCAGACTCCGTCTCTAGTAGTACAGACGGCTACACATCAAGCTATACATTTCCAGTATAAGCTGGTCTCGCATTGTATAGGATTTCCGTACAGTGCGAGATCAGCGTAAACTGGATATGTATAGCTTGATGTGTAGCCGTCTGTACAAGCCCTACTAGTAACAAACAAGGCAGTCAAAGCAGCAGTGAAGCAGTCAAAGTAAAAATAAAAATGTAATTTCAAAGTCCTTAGTGACTTCTACTTTCAAGACAATAATAAGTTCTTTTATGCCTCCTATAAACTGCACTACTCGATCCTTGAACGTATTATATATGTATATAATATGTTAATATATATATTAGGTACTTTTAAAACGTACACCGATCAGTCTTTCACAACGACCCTACAATGGTCTTGTTCGTAATAATTATTTCTTTTTGCCACCATAAAACCGCATAGCCATTTCCACTGTAGAAGATTACACTTGCGGCCTGACATTTACTTTTGGTCTTTTAGAATTTATTTTTAGGGTTCTGCAAGTAAAGGGTGGCAACGGACTCCGCTAGCTGTCTGTTCATCCGTCTGTCAAAGGACTGTATCTTTTGAACCGTAATAAGGTAGGCACTTGAAAGTTTCAAAGTGTGTATAAGATATCTGGGCGCTTTAACAACTTCAATTTCATTGTACTATATTAGAGGTGGTCCCCACCAATAAAACGTGTTGGTATCGGTATTTTTGCTCGATCTTAATTATGGCAATACATGTATACAAAGGTCTTACTAGTACGGAACCCTTTATATGCGAGTTAAAGTCGCACTTGGCCAGTTTTTTCCAATTATAGTTAATATTTTACGGGATATTGTGACCTTAACCCGTGCGATGGCGCGTTATTATCTTGCTATAGAGTTTATTATGACATTTACAACGAGAAAACGAATAAATGATACCTTTTGTTTCTTGTTTTTTGTCGACGAAATATTGATTAAAGGATATTCGATGAAGGCTATTGTTTATTGGGCTCTTGGGTGATCGAAAGTGGAACATGAGTTGAAGTTTATTTTATTTTATTATTGATCATTTTGTTGTTGTACGCGGCAGATGTGGTTGGGCACAAAGAAATATCGAAGCATGTTGACTTTTACTTTAGTATACGACACTATTATTTTATCGCAGTACAACAAAAGTATCATTGATAAACCTTACACCTGAAACCTGCTCTTGATCACACTTTAACTATCCAACAAGCCCTTTTATTTATTTATTTATTTATTAAAACTTTATGCACAAGTAATAAAACCGTACAAAGGCGGACTTAATGCCTTGGGCATTTTCTACCAGTCTACCTTAGGGTGATGCAGAGACATTATACAGTAGGTGCAAAACAGAAACAAAAATTAGAAAAGAAATAAAATATATATATACATATATACCTAACTTATAGAATAAATACATACATAGATATATACATAAAATATATAAACTTTGAAAGATACACAAGAAAACTATAACAACTTAGTTCTGAGACGAAGCTGCCAACTTCTTGCGAATGTGCTCGCGAGCTTTCATTTTGAATGTGAACTGACTGTTAACTGTCCTGATTTCCTGAGGGAGTTCATTCCAGAGGAAGACCGCCTGGACAAAGAAAGAAGATTTTATAAAACCAGAGCGATGAGAAGGACAACGTAGAAGACGATTATTAGCGGAGCGAAGAGTCTTGCTGTGAGCAGTGCACAAATATTGACAAAGGGAAGTCAGATATGAAGGGGAAGTGGGCTTGTGAAGAAGGGAAAACAGGGTTGTCAAAGCCCTCAACGCTCTGCGCTCTCGGATAGGTAACCACTTTAGTATCGATCGCTGTACAGATACATGATCGTACTTGCGAAGATTGAAGACGAATCGAATGCAGTTATTTAGAAGTCGGTCAAGTTTGTTGAGGAGATCTGCATTCAGGTCATAGTAGCACACATCACCATAGTCAATAATGGGGAAGATTAGGGACTGTACAAGCATTGCCTTGATGTGAGCTGGGAGTACATTTTTTAACCGATAGAGAGACCGCAACGTTCCGGTGACTTTCTTGCTCACAATCGACTTTCTTGCTTTTATCTGCTTGTCCTGCAAAAATAGAAGGAAATGATAAAGGCACGTTAAAATAGGGCCTCCATTACATTCCTACAGAGCCTCCTATCGCGTCTGAGGCGTGATATATGGTTATATTCGTGTGCGTGTGCGCAAGGTCGGCACGGCATCTGCTGTACCGGCCCGACCGGACGCCGGCTGTGCACCACACAGGCTACGTTTACATGTCGAGGCTTGAAAATACTTAAAATCATAATAAGTACGCAAATATTGTTTTTAATTAAGCTTGCTCAGAAATCTGGAGAATTAAGTAAAACTATGATGGTATCAGATTAGTCCAGTAGCATCTGTCACTCACACAAATATTCCCTCGGCACCCCTCATATTTGTTTGACATTGTAATGTTGAAGGAAAACTGGTATTCCACTCTCCATTGAGAGAAAACAGGAGTTTTGTGTACAGTTTTGACAATAGGACGAGAAACCGGAATTAAAGTAGGAAGTGTCAATGACTCCTCTACAATTCAGTGGAGTGCATATTCATGTCAAATACTTGGCACCCGACACATACTTCATGATAGGTCATCTCACTTGTACCGTGTTTCTTACAGGAGCTACATTATCTATTTCTTCTATACTTAATAACTCGTAGCCAAGGCAATAGCAGCTCATTGCGGCACTGGC
The DNA here is from genome assembly GCA_949316265.1 of Diarsia mendica. Taxonomy (NCBI): domain Eukaryota; kingdom Metazoa; phylum Arthropoda; class Insecta; order Lepidoptera; family Noctuidae; genus Diarsia; species Diarsia mendica. The sequence continues at coordinate 20,106,611 of OX438904.1, read as the reverse complement.
CATCAATCAAAGTTATCACCGCGCGAGCCATGTTTGTGCAAATATCTCAACTGGAGCAGTCAGCCAGAGACTAATGAGCCGTCATACCAATAGATAATACACGAATGATGCCTAGATTTTGTGCCACCTCATCGTAGAATTCTAGGCCAGCTTTCCTTACGTCATGGAGTGAGTGATTAGAGTTCTGTGCTACGAGGATTTCTGAAAGGCGATACGTGCTCCCTCGGTGTATGAAGCCAATAAATTCCGCGTCATATAAGACGCTGCTAAGCGCGCGCGCGGCGACGCGACGCTGCGTGCGAACCGGGTCACCGAGGGCTCTGACTCACGGCGCGTCCCCAGTCTCTACCTTGTACTGCAGGGGTGATTGCTCTCCCAGTCGCACAGTCGCATAGTCGCCCAGTCGCCGCTATGCATCCGACACTTTTGTACCACAACTATGCAAAAAATAACACAATGCAGGTGCGCTAAATCAACATTCATTGTGCAAATTACAGGAACCAAGAGCTACGTCCAAAGTCAAAGAGAAATTCTAGAAATCCATCCCATTCGAACAATAATTCATACATTTGCCATCTCTGGGTGTCGCCTTTGTATGCAGCTGCATTATTCGAGAGATATGAAAACAAAATCGCGTCCTCACAGTTGGATGGACGCATTGATCGCTGAACAAGTTCTAACACGCTTTTGTGAATGTAGAAAGGCGCGATTTTCTCCGGTGCATGTCGCTAAAGCACAGCATTTATGTTTGTGCCCATAAATCAGAAGTTTACCTTTAGACGGAGCCACCGCAGGTGTCCGCGCGGTATCATCTCGGCTGCGCGGTGTACGCGGCGCGATTGTTCTATTTCATTCACCTGCCATTTGTCCGGCCCTTATTAGCCCGTCTATCCTACCGTCGTCCTCGCGTCCTGTAGACGTCGCCGCGTCTTCTCAAACGGTTGCCGCTTCGACATGACAATTTGGTATCTGTCATTTTCGTGATAAGATCGAGTCTCGCGTGTCACGGTGGCAGCGCGCTGCGTTAGACCGGATGGGAAGCCGAGATGCTGTAATTTGGCCGCACAATACCTCGCAATAATAATCGCAGCCGTTCGTAATTGCGACGACATCCGTTGTACGAGATGTACGTACTCGTACTGTCGTACATGTGCACTCCGTGTGAAAGTTCGAAAGGGCCACTCGTTACCGGACCGAGTTGTGTTATCAGAACCAGTTTTACGCATTTTAGATATATCGGCTTTCTTTACCGCTCGACACTCCGGATAACTCGTGCACCGAGAATTTTATTGCTTTTAAATTGACAAGAACTTTTTGTATGTTCATGTAATCATGTTCGTTTACTTAATAAGGGATTAGGCGTCGTTTCACACCTAATACGGGCCGTTGTTAAAAAAACAATGTGTCACGGTGACAATAGAGGTCCTACCACAACATACGGTTGATTTGGTCCGACCGGAGCGATTAATGCTTTTGTCGGTTTTTAGGAGCGGATGTCCCATTGTCGCGGCTGTCGTGTGGTCACTGACGGATTTGATTTGTGTGCGTGTTTTGACAATCGCAGCTAGATAAATGCTCTTCTCACCATTGAGTTAGTGCTGTGTCCGGTGAGAGCAATGAGTGTTCCACTAAACGCGATCAGAAAGGACTATTTCCGTAAGTTGTTTGCGCAAACCCAGGTAGAAATGTGGAAGTATTTTTTACGACAAAAAATCAATTGTAAACGACGCTCAATCCGATAAGATCTGTTTCCGACTGTCGAAGCTCTTCAACAGATAAATGTAACATGGTGTTTTAATTCTGTAATGTTATCGATAAAAAATATTTTACTTTCATTTTGTTGTGGGCGTGGGACCCAAGGATCGATTTAAAAAAACCGGATATCCTCTAGTGTTTAGTATTAATGTATACTTTACGTATAATGTTATGGAAATAATACCCCTTATCCTTTTAATTCAATGGGATTAAAAGATACTGTATAATTTGTATAATCTAGTTTTTTTTATTCAGTGCACCCTTTTTATGATTCTCAATTTTCATGTTATTGAATTATAAAGGGATATTTTTGTGTATTATTTGGAAGGTTTTTTTTGGAAACAGGTAGCTCCCGGAAATAAAATAAACTTTTTCTAAAAAGGTTGCGGGGATCCGCTGGATGATCAATGTTCACTGGTGAACTGAATCGATGACCGATCAATGTGGTGCACTTTGCGTTGGCCTATGTCCTGCGGTGGCCGTCCTCCGGCTGAAATGATGATATTTTAATACTTTTATGGGTTAAGGCTCAACATTCTATGTTCGCTGCTCACTTCACTACGTTGATACTAAAACCTAGGTTTTTTTTTATAACAAGTCCATTTAAGTTTATTCTACTCTATTCATGTGTCTATCAACACAAGTTGACCTCTAAGTACGTGATGTACTTAGAGGTCAACAATCAATAGAAAACTACTACACATTCATCAATATCAAAATCAATTGTCGTAATCCGTTACTCAACAGGTCTGATTCAAATGGAGCCACTGCTTCAGTCTCCATCGGTGAACATCATTGAACCGTAGAAAAAAAAACTAATAAGCCTTCATAAAACTATAAAAAGTATTATGTAACTATACATCTATCTATGTCTGCCTCGGATGAAAGATTCAATCACGATGAGCGCTGGTTCGTGGAAGCCGGGCTTTTTTTTTTCGCTAAAGTTCAATAGTTTTTGGGGTTTCGTATTAAGTTTGGTAAAACGGAACGTCTTCTTTATTGTCTAACAATTAAGTTTGGAGCAGTAGCCACGGTTATCCCAACGTCACCAGCTTTTAAGTCCTCTATTGTGCTGGTGTGGAGACACTTAGGACACTTCAGCAAATGGACCATGGTCTGTTTGGAATCATTGTATTCACACCGATAAAAACAAATGTGATCGGGTGGTATGTATAAACTTGTAAGCTTAGATCTTTTCTAGTGATTAAATTAATTAATTAAATTAATTTATTTGGAGTTATAATGCTGCTTTAATTACTACATATTTGTAATAAAGACGTTACATTAATAGGCCACTTCAAAGTTTTACAAGCGTTACCAACATTCCCCTGATCTTTATTAGCAGTCCGCAGATGCATTTTCTTTTTTTCCCTAATTAACGTCTCCTGTATTTAAATTCGAAACAAAGTCCCAATTAAATTCTGAGCATTCCAATAATTCTTTGGAACGACTTTGTAAATGTCGTTGAATATTCATACTGTAATTACGGAACCCGTCGGTATACCTTGCGTTTCTGTCTTAGCACATTTTTTCTTTGCCACCAATCACTTGGGAGTCGTGAGCTGAGTTTTTTCAACGAGACCCGTTAGTGACCTGCACCCTACCCTACTTCATCACGAAGAACTACTAACATTAATAGTTCACACTTCATCTATCCTTTAAAAGGAAACATCTTCACAATAACGCGTAGAAATGCAGCAATGGTGGTCGAACTTCTTAATACTTCCATTCCGATGGTATAACTTTGTTCCTTATACACTTTTATGAATGTATAAAGTGCTAAGTGAATTTTTTTAGCTCCGAAGAGATTTATTTGGTTTTTTCGGACCACCTCGCAGATGACAGTTTGTTGATTAAGGGTGGAAGACGAGCATGTGTTGTGAATGAAACGTTTCTTTTTGACGCCAAATTGGGGTAGGGCGTCGTGGGAATGTTACTTTTTTTGGAAATTATTTTTACTGATAATTTGTTTTGTTTATGTTTGTTCGCAACACGTATGTTGTTACAGAATTATCATCATTTAAATCATCAATACAACCTTGTAATGTAAGTTCATTTAAGCCCATTCAATAACAATTGCAAAATGGTTATATTGATGACTAGCTTTTGCCAGCTTCTTCGCCCGCGTGAAAATGACGATTTTCCATACAAACTTTCATCCCCTATTTAACTCCCTTAGGGGTTGAGTTTCGAAAAATCCTTCCTTATTCCTTGTCTACATTATAAAGGGAACCTCTGTGCAAAATTTCAGCTTTCTAGGTCCAAGGGTTTGGATGAGTCAGTCAGTCAGTCAGTCAGGACTTCTCTCTTTATTTATTAGATTTTAGCGATTATAACTTTGTAAAGCCATATTTATTCAGATCGCAAATCATATGTTAATCAACATCAACTTGACACTGACCTGCATATTATATGTAACAAAATCGAAAAAATAATATCGTGGCTGCTGCGCTTTCACTTTAAACAGCATTCAAAGTATATGGTGCTAAAAAAACTGTTAAACTGTTCATTTTAAAATTGAATGGTGTCAATAAAATAATCAAAGTTAAGTGTTGATTAAATAAGAGAAAACATCATCAAGAATATAATCCACTCAAGTCATCAATGTCGACGTTGAAGTAAATAATTGATCTTAAAATATGGAATTTATAAAATTATTCGATTGACTATAAAAATATGAAATGAGCACTTAAGAGGAAGTCTGAAAGTGGCACCGGTGATTGAAAAGTTGTGTGAAAATCGGTCATCGTGGTGTGGGCATGTGATGCGGAGGAATGAGGAGAATGTAGTGAGGAAGGTCTTGAATATGAATGTGGATAGGTATCAGAGTAGAGGAAGACCAAAGAAACGATGGATGGATTGTGTTAAGAATGATATGGTAAGAAAGGAGGTGTCTCATGAGATGACGAGCAATAGAGAAGTATAGAAAAAGAAGACATGTTGCGCCGATCCTAAATGAAGCTGGGCAAGAGAACGTTGATGATGATTACTGAAAAGTTAACTTTCAATTCCATAATTATTTTGTACCCGAATACGCAACAGTAAAGTTATGTTTATTTTATGTATTTGTTATTTTTACAATTCAAGTGTAGAATGGAAAAGGGCCATAATATTCGCGATTCAATAAAGATTTTACGTTTTTTGTTACAATTTACGTTAAAATGTCGAAAATGTTTACGACAACTGTTGAATGGGATACTTGATTTCGGTTGTAAACAAGTAGTTATTGACTTGTTCTCTCTCTTATTGTCGAAAGTATCGTATTGGTCGTAATTTCTGAATGTTTATTTGTTAATCTTGAACTGAGATTGTATACGCACGTGGTAATGGTTTTGTTTTAAAGTTTTTTAATCTGTTTTGACCTGTAAATGTAGCATTATTTTGGGCCTGGCAAGCTAATTGAAAAAAAAAAAACAAAATGCCTACGTATATATTGGAAAAAGAAAACAATTTGATTTTTCAGAAAGCTTATTTCATAATGTCTTACTCGAAACTAATTATACTTGCAACATTACTATTTAACAAAAGTTTTATCAATATCAGTAACTACCAACATTTTACAGGCTTGTGTTTTTATGTAAAATCAAAAACTAGTTAAAGGCACCTTTAAAGTGTCAATAATGTTTCTAACTTTAGTATCAGTTACATCTATGAAATATTACTAGTTAATTTAATTTGGCAGGTCTGTTGTTGTGACCTTAAAAATAACTTCTGACTGTAAAATAATCGTGAACGTCAATGACCATCAATTCCCTTCATTCACTCATAAGTGTATTTTATGTCGTCGTTAAACATCTACAATGCTTCAATAATTGTATTCACGTCACTAGAAAACCTTTAGCTGGTTTAATGGCAGCCCCAGACGAATATTCCTTAGTTTGTATTATGGTAAAATTATTATTGCTACATCTAAGTATATCTTCGAGAAACAGACACGTTAGAAAAAGCTGTAAACATCGACATTCATTAAAGTTATTTTATTCTTTTTCAATTAGATTTTTACCGTCGTGGGTATTGTTAAAAAAAAAAAAATTTGCTTAATTTTATTTCAGACTTTTTAGAGAGCATAATTATACGAATTATAGGAAAGCTCGTCACCCACGAACTCATTCCTGAAATCGGCATTGAAATGAAATCAGACAATACGTTTTAATTTTAATAATATTGCAATTTAATCGTTTCACAGTAATATAGCAGCGCCCTCTAGTGAGTTAATATCATTAGACTTATCTTAGACCATGCACCAATCAACTACGAACCCATTGCTGATGAAAACAGAATTGTTATCGGACATTTCGTTTTGATTATATTGCAACATTGTTTTGCACTAATATTGTGGCGCCCCCTAGTGAGTTACAGCCATGACACCTGTCTAAGAACATGAACTCATCGAACACAAACCCGTTAATGAAAACCGCATCAAAATCGGATCATTAGTTTAGAAGATAGGTGGGAACATTAAAAAATGCACACAAACATCTCTCGCCCTAAACGCATATACCTGCTCCGTTCCGTCGTGGGTAAAAACACGACCAAACCCATGATTATTTTTATTTGCTAAATGAACAAATAACTGCATGTCTGAACAACCAATGAAAACTAACAACAAACAAATGTAATATAAATAAATTAAGGACCAGTGCTTAACGCCCTTAAAATAAACATGGTGGACAAAATTGACTTATTATGTGTGTATGTTACAGTCACTACTGGTAATCGGTCAAAACTACTGTTGACCACAGAAATAAGCAAAATAAGTATGGTATTGGTTAATAACTATTTTATCATTGACGAAGGATAAGTATACACTGATAGGTACTTTGCTTACTACCTAGTGCTTAGTGACAATAAATATATGTTCATCATTATCATATCAGCCCAGACCCAGAATCACCCACTGCTGGGTAAAATAAGGCCTATATAACCGTTTTTCTACCAAATTGAAATATGGGGTACTTGCTAGGAAACACGGTGGCTATACTAGCGACTAGCGAAAGCGATGGCGCCTAGCGCACAGTTCGGTCGGGTTCGAAAATTGTAGTACGTTTTTATCACTTCGCTATAATTCGCAAGGCTACTCGCTAGGTTCTGGGAGCTCAGCGAGCCACCTGTCAGCGCGTTCGTAACCTTTCATTTCTTCAGAAACTAGGATGCAGGGCTTTTTTATTCGACGAATAAACTTTCCGAAAAAAAAATTAACATTAAGTTGTTATGACTAAAACTAGTCAAAACATCTTTTGACTGATTACCAGTTTTGTCCGTAACATATAAAAAAAGTATATAGTAATGTCCACACCACAGTACAGCGTATTATTCGGATCATGGCTCCGTGACGCGCTCAGTTGGTGTCGGTTAAGTAGGTATTATGTGTTTGTGCTCCTTGTTAGTACTGGATAAGGGGATACTGAAGATACTGTACTTAATTGAGTTGTTGCCGTGACGTGGTGTCATGGAAGGTATTGCGAGGAGTTTTCTTGAGATTTTTGCACTGTTCTGCATGACTTCTATGATAGTTCTAGTAAGACTGGCATTGAAGGCAAAAAATCGACAACTTAAAGTTGAAGGAATCACGGCACTCAGTCATCATCCCACTCCGTTTGGAGTTTTGGAGCAGAAGGAAGTGTCACAGTCTTACTGACTAAAACCATCCTGTGTTCCTTCAATGTTTTTCCCATTCCAGGGCCGTGGTGACTCGTTCGAATAAATTCCGGAACCCTGTTATGCCCTGGCTCTAGCGGGCCCCGTCTAGAATGCTGACATCTTTTTGAGGCATTTAGTATCCTTACCTGCTACAATATTCTTAGTCAGACTAGTCGTATATGAACAACAATACGTATTCGGATCATGGTTCCAAGACGCGCATCTTTGGTGTTGGTTAAGTAGGTATTATGTGTTTGTGGTTCTTGTTGCCACTGGATAAGGGGATACTGTACTTAATTGAGTCGTCGCCGTGGTGTTCCGTGATGGAATCGCGTTTAATAGAGATGAGTAGCATCGTTTTTCTTGACATTATATCAGTTTTTTTTTGAATGGTTGATGTGAGTAGTTGAGTTCTTCAATGATCCGCAACATCCGTCCAATTTTCTCAGGTTTGTGTAGTATGACTACAGCGCAAGAAGCTAGTACCTTAAAACTTTACATAAATACTTTGTTTGAAGCTAGTCCCATCTGAACACAATCTAATAGTGTTAGTCCATTTGATGATAATAGGCTCGCTCCCTATTACGTTGGACTCAAACATAACTAGGCGAAATTAGGCATTCTATTAGTCTGTCTAACCCTTCGGAGACTACATGCAAAATTAACCTTAGGGTCATATTTACCCAAAACCGCCACAAAATGAAGACAAATCGATCATTCCACTGCAGATATGTCAAGATAACATTGCAATTTGTTAAGTAAACCAGTCTTACAAGGAAAACATTCAGTCGAAGGTTTAGCCCAGTCAGTGGCCATCATTTCGTGATCCCTCGTTTAAAGACGAAGAGGGCAAGTAATTGTGTGAGAAGAGGGGTCAGGTGATGATGGCCACTGACTGTACACGGAAGATTGACTGCAGATAATATGTGCTTAGTTATTTATAAATAAAACTAATGGTTGTGGACAGCGCGATCTTGGAATTGTTGGTGATTATAGTTTGTTTTAATGAGTAATTACTCTATTTGTTGTTGTTGATGATTGATATGGAGTTATGTGATTAGTACGGTGTTTTGTTGGTAGTTTCTTTAATATCGGAAGGTTTCTAATGATTTGACAGATGGTGATATATAAAATCAAGTCTATAGGACTACCTTTTGTTCCTGCCTCCTCCATTCCTTTCGGTCTACATTAGGTCTACTTATTTCTCGTTATTTTCCTCACGGAGGAATTTGCTGGGGTCGCGGGATCCAGACTGTAAATTCGAGATTCTAGGTCTCCCTAAAGATGACAACAAAACTCCTGAATAATGATACATAATCATCATCATCATTTCAGCCGAAAGACGTCTACTGCTGCACATAGGCATCCTCAAATGTCACCACATTAAACACTCCGTACGTCTCGCATTCAGTGGAACCTCGCAAACTAAATAACTAAGAGCAACAATAGCTGCAAATTGCACCTTCAAGCAAACATAGTCAGTCATAGTCGAACAGCTGATGTATAAAAGTCTCTTAGTCGAAGAGCTGATGTACACCCAGCAGTCGTTATCAGTGTGTCACAATGCGACGATAGCGCCGCACTGCGCATTCAGCTCACTGGCTCCCCGACTATAATATTTAAGGCTCCCGCCGGAATGCGCGATACATATTTTATTATTTCGGATTTTAACTTTAACCTACTGCAATGTTGTACGTAAATATGTTTGGATTTACATTTTTTGGGAATGGTTTTATTACCTAGAGTTTACTGGCTTGTCCTAGAACAAAAAAATCCGCGTCCGCGTCGTGTATTATAACCCAATCGCTCTCATAGAGAGGAGGCCTGTGTCCCAGCAGTGGGAACGTTATAGGCTAATTTATCCTATGCTTATGCATGTTCAAAAGGTACAATATTAAAGAGATTTAAAATAAGTATTAATCCCATATCATCATGCTCCTGACATCAACCCAATTTATTTGATGTCTTCTTTATTCGATTTTTTTTAATGCCTCGTGATCTAGTGGTCGCAGGGTCGTCAGGATTTTTTCAGTAGCAACCACCGAGTCTGGATTTGTACCCGCTTGATGGCAATAAGCTCGCCCCGTATGACATGGGATTTGAAACATAACTGGTGAAATGTGGGTGTACTATTAAGTACACACGGCTACACATCAAGCTATACAAAACCAGTTAATCTTGGCCTCACTTTACTAGATCTTTTCGCACAATGAACGATCAGATTATACTGGTTTTGTATAGCTTGATGTGTAGCCGTGTGTACACCTTTGCCTAACCCTTCGGAGATTACAGGCGGTTGTTTGTTTTTTCGCCCTCATCTCATCGTTTTCCGCTTTTTGAGCCAAAATATTATTGTTACCTTTTTACGTTTTGTAATTCTTGCAATGCACTTGCTAGTTGTTAGTAGGTTGTAGTGGTCGTTTTGATTTACTTTATTGGTCATTCGAACAATTATAATCAAGGATAATCTTCTATAATCTGAACTATGACTGAGCTGCTGTGTATGGTTATGTCAGTATCGCCGATCAACAAGAATGTGAGAATTTTATGGCGCTAGAATAAATACTATGTTAAGTATACCGTAATTTACATGTAAGATACCTATTACTTAAATAAATATTATTGTGGTAACTACATTTTTCTTATTCTTGATTTCTAGGTATCAGTTAACACGATAAGGAACAAATTAACCAATCGAAAATATTTGAACGTAAAATTTAGATCGGCGAGACTGAGCTATTTAATCAGACACTGAACTATCCATATTTTTGCCATAACTACATCCCTCTCCCCAAAAAGGCATCACCGTCAGCCGGTAGCCGACCGCGAACCGAACCACATTGACCGCCAAAGTCCGCCAGACTAACTAATTGAGCAATATTGTAAGGTCAAAATGTTATTCCTGTTTGTTATCAGCCAGCTTCCGTTGATCACAGGCACCGCTTTGTAATTCTGGCCATAGTATCAGGAAGTTTGATAATAGATAGGTTTCCAGTGAATTCGACCACACACAGTGTGATAAGAGGAAGTATGGGAAGTGTTTGATTTTTTGTAGGGTCGCTGTGAAGGTTTTGACGTTTGATAAGGGAGAATGAAAGAAGAAAACGTGTTGCGTCGACCCCAAATAGAATAGGGGATCGGACAAAAAAAAAGTAATTAGTCCGTTCGATAGATTTCCAAAAAATATTAACCACGTATTTTTTATATTTTCACGTAAACAAAAAATGAAGACGATACAGTGCTTCGAAAACTCGTGTGACGTCATAATGATAGTACATTTTGTACCTTCAATTGACGTTTCAAGCCCAACTGCATGATCTTTGACGCGCTTTATCTTCGCTCTACACGTATCCAATATTTTTCGATAATCTAACTGACGGACTAAACAGAATCATATTTTTTTGAGTCAGTCCGATCCCCTATTGGGCAAGGGCACGAAGATGATGATGAGATGATGTGTTGTGGTGAAGACAGTAAGAAGGGTTCGGCAGAGGTGTACCTAAAAGAATACCCACATTTCGCCAGTTATGTTTATAGTCATGTAATAGGGAGCGAGCCTATTGCCATCAACCGGGCACAAATCCAGACTATGTGGCTGCTAATGAGAAGTCATCATCATCATCATCATTTCAGCCGAAAGACGTCCACAGCTGGACATAGGCCTCCCCTAAGTGTCGCCACATTGACAGGTCCCGTGCGTCTCGCATCCAGCGGATCCCCGCAACCTTCACCAGGTCAACTGAGAAGTACCTGATGGAAAACCCAATAACATTTTGCCAGTCCCGGGAATGTAATCCAGGACCTCATACTCAACAGTCGCGCTTGAGACCACTAGACCACCGAGAAAATTGCATAAAACTACATTATTAAAGATGACGGGATAGATCTTGCTGATGTTATGAAGGGCACTCATGTAGACAATTTCCACAGACTTAAAAAAGGGGTGTTATGGAGCTCCGTAAGCGATGCTATCGGATATCCGAAACAAAAAAATTTACGTAACCGAAACTGGTTTAGCAGTTTCGGGTAAAGGCGGAGTCTAAATTATTAATTATTTTTACAAAATATTTTTAAGGGTCTTTTCAAATACTTATTTGCCAGGATTTTAGGGGTTTATGATTTTAGTTTTAAGGATAAATATTGTTCAGAGTTTGGAAACAATGTGTTTGTTTTGCCCAGCCGAGCTGCCACTCTCGTCAGTCGTCAGATTGTGTTGTAAGATTATATCCATAGCACAGCACCATGCTGAGTGGTAACCTATTTGTCGCAGTAGTGTTCCGTTTTAAGTTTATAATAATATGTAAACGCACACTTGTTTTTTCTTTTTTGTACCTATTTTTTTTTTTTTTTTGTTAATAATAGTAGTAAGTTGTGTGTTTACCTGCTTTTTTTATTTATAATATTTCTGCGAAAATAAATATTTTTTCTTTCTTTTCTTTCTATATCCGTAACCGAAATTATCCGAAACCAGCGGATAACCCGAAATAATTTTATTACGGTTAACATCCCTAACTAAAAGTACCTACGCGCACATGTTTCACACATTGTTATGGCCCTAGAGATTGCATGTCGCGATTCATCACGTTTGCTCGCTGAGCTCGCTCCCAGCCGGCTTGACGCTAGCTCTGGAACAGGTTTCTGTTGTTCTTGGCCTAGGTATCTACTATTGTTTATTAACATTCCTAACGGGGACTGCGTCTAGCGACTGCGGGCTATCTCTTGAAATAGACTTATGCATCGGAGGTATTGGCGAAGTGATTGGTAATAGTTCGGATGATTATTTCTACTGCTTGCTTTGGTTCAGCGTTTTAATAACAAGAGGATTGGAACTACCTCGTTGTTTTAGAGGGCGACTGCTGAGGTCCTGCGTTCGATTTCCGGGTCGGGTTTTACCATCAGGAATTTTTCAGTAGCAGCCATGAAGTCTAGATTTGAGCCTGGTTGTTGGCCTCCTATGACATCATCTCATCATCTGCCTAGCCTTTTCCCAACTATATTTGGGTCGGCTTCCAGTCTAACCGGATACAGCTGAATACCAGTATTTTACATAGAGCGACTGCCTATCTGACCTCCACAACCCAGTTAATAGGTACTAGGTAATACGATACCCTTTGGTATATAAGACTGGATGCTAGAATTTCAGGTCACTGACTACCTGTAACGACTGCCAAAGATTTATATTATGGCAGCCGGGACCAACAGCTTAACGTGCTTTCCGAGGCACGGAGGAAACTCGGTATGTCGGGCGGTCACCCATCCACAGACCGACCTAGGCAAGCACAGCTTTACCTAAAGATCGGCCCGAGTGGCAGTTCTTATTAAGCCACGAGCTCCTCCTATGACATGGGACTTAAATATAACTGGCGAAATGTGGGTGCACTATTGGGTACATGTTTGCTTAACTCTTCAGATATTACAAGGATGCTATGAGTATTTAACAAAACAAAGAAATAATCACAGTTTAATCATGTACCTACTTAGTTTGTACAAGTCTTCAAGCTCATTTGAATGTTGGCCTCGCATGTCGTTTAGTTACAACGACTTAATGGCATGCAGTGCCTCTTCAATTGTCATATACAGTGTGTTAGGTTAAACAAGGGACATATTGAGGGAAGGTATTCAGTATTCGATTCTCGTCCCAAAAATGAAAAAAAAAAACTATAACCTTAATTTGTGACTTAATTGTGCCACGGCCCCCCCGCACGCTCTCTCTCCAGATCTCACTTTATTAGACGTTTCGTTTTCGCCATTGACCTACGCTAGTTTTAAAATGTGAAGGGAAAATGGATTAGACCTAAAATTCATTGACCTGCGCAGATTTTCTGTCATAATCGCAAGGGTTGCGAGACTTTTCTGAAATATTTGGTATGGTTCTGCCTGCTTTTTATCAGTGTTTTTGTTCATATTTTTATTAATATCATGTTTAGCATTTGCCATATTGCGGGTTTCAATATGCCCATCGTTTAACCTAACATACTGTATTTGTTAACAATGCTAACGGATATCATTAGTGCAACAAGTAGGGCGAACCATATTTGTGATTGAAACACAGAAAGGACAATTTTCAATATTGTTTTTGTGACGACTGTCGCTCGACAAAGGTTTATTGTATCGCTATTGGGTCTAGGTTGCGGTCAAATGATAATGCGCGTAGTTGTATTTTAGTTTAGTTTATTTTTTATTTTTTTTTAGTTGGACATGTTTTCAGTTGTTTATGTTTTGATTCTTTTTACGGAAATATCAGATAGTCAATAGCATTATTCTCTTGCCCTTATCCCAATTCATTTGGGGTCTCGTCATCTTACGAGACACCTCCTAAGAATAAAGTCGTTATTCGGTTCGTATCCTTCTCAATATCTTCAGTTTTTAAGAGAATCAAATGATGACTAATAATTGCTAAAATAGTTGTAACGTCGAATAATGTGATATAAAAAGATTGAGATTTTACTTACTAATGTTAAACTTGAAACCCCAAATCTATGGAACAAACAAGTAGGTAGTAAAGTATGTGTTACTTTTAGAGAATGTGCGCAAAAATTAAATATGAACGTCAAAAGGGCAATCCCTTTCGACGTTCACCTTTTAAATTTGTGTGACATGCATAATTGCATATTATTATTAACTTCAGCATCTGACTTTTCATTCACAATATGAAGAGTTCTGCCATTATTTAAATCCCAATTTCTACTTATTTAAAACAATGGCCATGAAAAAAAAAATATTGTACCCATTCGCCTGCTTGAAGCGAGACAAATTAAACGTTTGTATATTTAATCAACGTGTATGATTAAAATTGATTTCGGTTTTCATGTAATTTTTAATGGAACAGGTATTTTATATTCTGTTATTAAGAACTGTAATATGTTACTAACCAGCGATTAGTCGAGGCCACGATTAGTCGGAAAATTCTTTCCTGTTGGCAGACGTTAAATGTTTCAATATTTGTATTGGAACTTGCCCTGGACAGCAGAATTAATAGCCCGTCTGCGAACGTAGGTGTCTTAAGCCGACAAGGGTTATTTCAGCTAAATGAAGCTCTCTACCATACTGTTACGAGCTGGGTATGGGATAAATAAAATCACTACCAAATAAACACACGAATAAACTTTATTACTCACAATACACTTATTCACAATCGCAATACACTACTGAACACTTTAATCGCACTAGATTCTCTTCGATCCTGTCGTTGTCTCGCTTAAAAGTGAACTAACTGACTCCGTCCTCTATCGGTCCTTTTATACCCAAACAAACAAAAGAAATTCGAGATAATTCTCTATTATTCAAGAAAGCATCTACAAAAAAAACATTAACAAAAAATAAACTTAAAGATAAAAGAACCGACAAGGAAGAAGTTACCTTACGCCCTCGGCATACGGTCGAAATTACAATGACAATTGCCGCTGACGCCGCGCGTCGGCTGACCTTGAATACAATGTAACTATACCTAAAAAAATGAACTCGTACCTACTCGTCTTTTCTAGGTAAGTATTACACAGTTATTAGCGAAGTTTGTCGAAGATTCTAGATGACCGTCGTAACACTGCCCCCTCCTTAGACATGCTCGTCCCGAGCATCATTAGTCCCGTAATATCGCGCCAATCGGTCTACATGCACAATCTTAGGCGCACCTCGCGGACCCTTCTGTATTCTGTAGGTGACATCGTTGATCCTGGTCACAACTCGGTATGGTCCATCCCATTTTGCTTGCAATTTTGGAGACTTTCCCTTGCTCCGCACTGGGTTATGCAACCACACCAGCGAACTTTCGTCGAAACCACGACTGTTTGCCTTCCGGTCATAACGAGTCTTCATCTTCTCAGACATCTGTTGTCCGGATTGCCTGATATGCTCATACACATCATTTAACTTGTTACGCAGGTCATTCGCGTAATCCGTTACACTGCGTGGGACATCAGGGGGAGTTCCAGTAATTAAATCTGCAGGCAACCGTAATTCCCTTCCAAAGTTCGCGAAGGCTGGAGTTACAGTCGTACTTTCGTGAACTGCACTCCGATAGGACAGAAGAAACGGCTGTATGTGCTTGTCCCAATCCCTTTGCCTGTTTTCCACAACTTTTGCCAGATATCTTTCCAACGTCTGGTTGAATCGTTCCACCATTCCATCGGATTGTGGGTGGTAAGAGGTGGTTCTAGTTTTGTGGGTACCCATCAATCGACAAGTCTCCTGAAAAACTTGCGATTCAAAATTCCTTCCTTGATCGCTGTGAATTTCTAAGGGTACTCCAAAACGACAGAAAACTTCCTGAACCAATTTATCTGCGACTGTTGTAGCTTCTTGGTTAGGAATGGCGAAGACTTCTGGCCACTTTGTGAAGTAGTCCATGACAACCAGGAAGTACTTATTTCCGCTATCACTTTCTGGAAATGGCCCCGCAACGTCCAGTGCTATCCGCTCCCAGGGGGCTCCCACGTTGTACACTTTTAATGCACCTCTGCTTCGTGTGTGAGGTCCTTTCACAGCCGCACAGCTGGTACATTTGCGACACCAGTCCTCCACATCATCTCGACAGTGGATCCAGTAAAAGCGCTCTCTGATTTTCAGTAGAGTCCTTTTTACCCCCATATGTCCTCCTGAGCATCCATCATGGTAGAGCCGTAAAACATCCGGTACCTTAGCTTTAGGGACAACCATTTGTAGATGACAGTTGTCCCCTCGAACGTTTTCCCATTTACGGCACAAGACTCCATCCTGGATCTCCAAACTGTTCCATTGTGCCCAATAACTCTTCGTGATGGAACTCATCGCAGCCACATCACTCCACTTGGGCTTCGGAGCACCAGCTTTGATCCAGTCGAAGATTGGCTTGATGTCCGAGTCACTTTGTTGAGCCTGTTGTAGAGTCTCCTTCCATTCATCGCTGAGATCCGTTCTAAGCATCCTCACGGGCACTACTTCCTTAGTCTCTTGCCTGGCACAGTGCTTGCAGTCTTCGGGACAAGGTCTTCTTGACAAGGCGTCTGCGTTACCGTGAGTTCTCCCACTGCGATGTTCGGTTACAAAGTCAAACTCTTGTAGTAGTTCAATCCATCTCGCCACTTGACCCTCTGGATTCTTGAACTGTAATAGCCACTTCAATGCAGCATGATCGGTTCGTAGCTGGAATTTCCGTCCCAACAAATATTTACTGAAGTGCTGCAATGTCTTCACTACGGCGAGCAGCTCTCGTCTCGTTACACAGTAATTCCTTTCTGGTTTGGATAAAGACTTGCTGAAGTAAGCTATAACAATCTCCTGATCTCCTTTCCGTTGAGATAACACGCCCCCAATTCCAGTATTACTTGCGTCTGTGTCGACTATAAAGTCACTTTCAGTGTCAGGATATCCCAAAATAGGAGTATTGCACAGACGTCCCTTTAATTCTTGAAATGCGGCGTCGCAGTTTTCATTCCAACAGAATTGTTGCTTTTCCTCAGTGAGTCTGTGTAGAGGTTTCGCAATGTCGGCGAAATTCTTCACAAACCGGCGATAGTAGGAGCACAAACCCAAAAATGCTCTGACCTGTGTCTTGTCTTTCGGAACTGGCCAATCCTTGACGGCGACTACTTTCTCTGGGTCTGTTTGAACACCTTCCCCCGAAACTATGTGTCCTAAAAAGCTCACTTGTTTCCTGAAAAACGAGCACTTTTTCGGACTCAATTTCAGGTTTGCTGTTTGGATCTTCGACAGCACTCGGTTTAGGTTTCTAAGGTGATCTTCAAACGTACGGCCCACAATGATTATGTCGTCTAGATAGACAAGACATGCATCCCCAATCAACCCGGCAAGTACTTGCTCCATCAGCCTTTCAAACGTTGCAGGAGCATTACATAAACCGAAAGGCATAACTTTAAACTGCCACAATCCTTTTCCTGTTGAGAATGCAGTCTTCTCCTTATCCCTGGGGTCTATTTCTACCTGCCAGTAACCACTTTTCAGGTCTAGTGTGGTAAACCACTTCATTCCCGCCAGCGTATCCAGTGTGTCATCGATCCTAGGCAGTGGATAGCTGTCCTTTTTCGTGACGTCGTTCAGTCGTCGATAGTCCACACAGAAGCGCATACTGCCGTCCTTTTTCTTTACCAGGACCACAGGAGAACACCATGGACTGGTTGAAGGCTCTATAACACCATCCTTCACCATACCCTCAATCATGGTTTCCACTTCTTTTTCCCGTGCAACTGGCAGTCTCCTTGGTCGCTGACGGATAGGTAACTCGTTGCCTGTATTAATTCTGTGCTGAACCATTCCAGTTCTTCCTATGTCAGCATCACCCGTAGAGAAAATACCGGCGTACTGAAGTAACATCTTCTTAGCCTTGTTCATTTCTCCTTCACTTAAATGACAGTCTTCAAGAAGCGTTGACACGTCCAATTTGGCACTACTAATTTTGCTTCCGGTAGGTAGATCTTGCAATTGACGCATCCAAGCTACTTCCTCACAAGTGCCGATCAAGGTGCCCTTCTTGATTACTTGCTCCTTGTTACTTGGATTCAGGATTCGTACAGCTGAGATGTTGTTGGCCTTTACCAGAGTTCGTGCCATCTTCCATGAAAACTCATTGTCCACCCTTTCTATCAGAACACTTCGATCTTTGTGTCCAGAGTTCTGTGGTAACTTAACTGGCACGATCGTTTCTGATCTGCTAGGAAGAACAATTTCCTTCAGGCAGTACACTTTCCCTGATGGTGCACCTTCCATGAAGACTTCCTCTGAACCACATTTCAACACTCCTTGGTCAATGTCGATCTCACAACGATATTTCCGCATGAAGTCCAAGCCCAAGATGCAATCGTCGACTATGTCGGCCACGATGACATTGTGTCGGTAAATTCTATCACCTAACTTTAACTCCACCTCCTTCTTGCCTCGGACGGTTATGTGCTGACCGGTAGCTGTTAGTAATTGAAGACGGTCATGGTTATTGAAGTAGCCCCCAAGAGACCAATTTGCTAAGTGTGAATTGACGACCGTGTGAGAAGCTCCAGTATCCAACGTCAGTTTGCATGGAGTTCCGTTGACTTCGCCGTTGATGGTCAGGCTGTTCCCGTCATGTACTTGTGAGATCGAGATCCTCGGGGCTCTTTCAAAACCAGCCAGCACCCGCCCCCCAGTCCTGGCATTTACTCGTTTCCCTGCTGCTGTAGTTGGGCAGCCACTTCAGCCACTTTTCCTTCCTGAGGTTGGTCTTCTCTTGGTGAGCTGCGCTTAGGACAGCTTGATCGAAGATGACCCCTTTCTCCACAAGTGTAGCACCTAGGGCTGTATCCTTGCTGGCGGTCGCGTACAGGTGACGCTACAACTTCCCTGACCCGGTGCGTACGGTGGTCCTGCCTTACTGCCTCTACTTCTAAGGCATGGGCCAAGGCATCTTTCAGCGTCTCATGATGCCCAAGTCTCACAGCAGCTCTAACCTCCAAGTCGCGTATTCCATCGATGAACACCTGTACCAGATTGCCATCAATAAGTGCAGGGGCAGACTGGTAAGCTTTCCGAACCAACTTTTCAACTTCCAGGGCCCACTGTTGTAAGTTCTCGGCACTACGTTGTACGCGATCCCTTAGTTTAGCACGAAAAACGTGCTCCAGGTGCGCGTCGCCATATCTGGACTCTAATGCCTCCAGCAGCTGTTCGTAGGTCACATCCTTGCCGAGAGCCTCAAGAATGGTAAGGGCCTGGTCTCGGAGACCCAAAGTGAGCGCGGTCATGGCTTGCCCTTTGGTCCACCCATTCGCCTTCATAACGGCCTCAAATTGGATTTTATAGGCCGACCACGAAGATGTTCCGTCGAATGGCGGCACTTTAAACCCGCGTACTGAAGGTGCAGCAATCACTGAAGCCACAGCCCCGTCTCCAACCTTAATTTCACTCAAGGCCTTCTTCACGTCGGCGATCTGAATTTCGGCCTTTGCGATACGGCTGTCGTGCTGCTGTACCTGCTCCTTCATCACGCTCAGCTCTTTCCCAACTGATGCGTGAAGATCCTTTATCAGGAGCATCTGTTCCTCTTGGCGCCGGGCCTGCTCCTCTTGACGGCGAGCCTGTTCTTCTTGAAGGCGAGCTTGCTCCTCCTTATCTTGTTGCCGCTGCTCCTGTAACTGACGAGCCTGCTCTTCTTGACGTCGAGCCTGCTCTTCTTGACGTCGAGCCTGCTCTTCTTGACGTCGAGCCTGCTCTTCTTGACGTCGAGCCTGCTCCTCCTGACGACGTGCCTGGTCTTGCAGCAGTGCCATTAAGGCAGACAAGTCAGGCGCCGCTGATGTAGTAGGCGCCGCTGGAGTAGCTCCAGATGGGCCAGCGACTGGCTCTGACGTAGGCTGGGCACCGCCTGGTGCCTGTGTCGGAGAGTCCCCAAATCGCCTTTGGTCCATACCTTGCTGCCGCTGACTCCTCGTACGGATACTATCCGTGTCGTCCTTCGGTAGAATCGGCATTATTTATCCCCGCTTCTGACACCAAATTGTTACGAGCTGGGTATGGGATAAATAAAATCACTACCAAATAAACACACGAATAAACTTTATTACTCACAATACACTTATTCACAATCGCAATACACTACTGAACACTTTAATCGCACTAGATTCTCTTCGATCCTGTCGTTGTCTCGCTTAAAAGTGAACTAACTGACTCCGTCCTCTATCGGTCCTTTTATACCCAAACAAACAAAAGAAATTCGAGATAATTCTCTATTATTCAAGAAAGCATCTACAAAAAAAACATTAACAAAAAATAAACTTAAAGATAAAAGAACCGACAAGGAAGAAGTTACCTTACGCCCTCGGCATACGGTCGAAATTACAATGACAATTGCCGCTGACGCCGCGCGTCGGCTGACCTTGAATACAATGTAACTATACCTAAAAAAATGAACTCGTACCTACTCGTCTTTTCTAGGTAAGTATTACACAGTTATTAGCGAAGTTTGTCGAAGATTCTAGATGACCGTCGTAACAATACAATAAACTCCATTGGAAACTAGACTTCTATGAATATCATCATCATCATCATTTCAGCCAAAAGACGTCCACTGCTGAACATAGGCCTCCCCCAGGCGCCGCCACATTGACCGGTCCCGTGCGTCTCTCATCCAGCGGGTTCCTGCAACCTTGACCAGGTCATCGGTCCACCTAGTGGGAGGCCTTCCAACGCAACGTCTTCCGGTTCGCGGTCGCCATTCGAGAACTTTTCGGCCCCATCGGCCATCCGTTCTGCGAGCAATGTGCCCTGCCCATTGCCACTTAAGTCTGGCGATTCTTCGGGCTACGTCGGTAACCTTGGTTCTCATGCGGATGTCCTCATTTCTGATTCGATCACGCAAGGAAACTCCGAGCATAGCCCTCTCCATTGCCCTTTGGGTGACTTTGAGCTTTCTGATAAGGCCCATTGTGAGCGACCACGTTTCGGTCCCGTATGTAATCACTGGCAACACACACTGGTCATAGACTTTCGTCTTGAGACACTGGGGTAAGTTGGACGAGAAGATACCGCGCAGCTTCCCGAACGCTGCCCAGCCGAGTCGGATTCGACGATTGACCTCTTTCTCGAAGTTAGATCTACCCAACTGGACCGTTTGTCCCAGGTAGACATAATCGTCCACAACTTCGAGCGTAGAGTCTCCGATCTTGATAGGAGTAGGTGTTACATGAACATTCGACATAACCTTGGTTTTGTCCATGTTCATTTTAAGACCCACTCTTTCAGATTTTTTTTTTTTCTATGAATATCATTTTCGTAATATTATGCTGATAGTAATCAAAACACGTCCTTCTAGACAAAAGCCTCTTCAATAGATTTCCTCAACGATAAGATCTGTTCCCTCAATCCCCATGATACCATGTAATATTATAATCAAATGGTATCCGTTCCCGGTAATATCTGAAACATATCAATGCGGTTTATGAATCCAGATGCTAAACTCATGACAAGATGCAGACCCATTCCAGCTGATACAACAAAACGGTACCTAGGATAAAAGAAATTCCACCACCGCATTACCATGATAAATTTTCGTGAGAAATTGTTCAATAGTCGCTTGTAACCAAGGATTGAATAAAAACAGTGCGAACTAAGTGCTTATCTTTCCGCACAATTTGTGGCTGTAATGGAGGGAAATGCAAAAACTTGAGTTGTCGGTAAACGGCGGCCCAACAACCCGTCATTATTCATGCACTATTGCAATTTTAAGAGGTTCGGACTTGACATGAATATGTAATGTTGCGGCATTCTCCCATGGGTGTTGGGAGAAACTTGGGGATCTGATGGGAGCTGGGATCTTTTTATTACTTATAAGCTTTTATTTATGATGCCTTGTAAGCCGCCGACAAACTGTCCTGCAGCTTGGCAGACGATTTGTGTAATACCCACTCAACCGATTGACCTGAGCTGAAATGTTGTACACTCCTTTCCTTCTGGTGACAATACATTTTCATGACAGACATGACATAACCCAGTAGCCGGGATCGCCTCCTCTCGAGAGAACTCCTCAACGGCTCATATAAAATTCTTGATTTCCATGCCAACAAAATAGTTTATTTGCTAGCACAAATCAGTTAGTTCTACGATAATGATCGCTTATCTTTGTCATCGTACCCTGCTCTTGCGCAACAACTCGTTGATTACGGGTTATCGAATGTAGGTCGACGTTGTTAACCTTACGCTGTTCATTGATTACGCGTTATTGAACATTTTATACGGATTGATTGTAATTTTCCGTCAATATGCAAACATTTTTGTGTAAAAATATGGGAGTGTCGAAATCAATAAGAAAAGGCGTGATAACAGACGAAGGCTGTATGGTGATGTAGATAAGGTAGTGAACACTAATATGACGCTTTATAGTGATGTATGTAAGAAATAAATGCTGCATAAACCTCAAATGTTTTGGGATAAAGACAATAATGATGCAATAATCGCTGACTGGCCTGTTGGTCTAGTGGTTAATGACCCTAACTGCTATGCCGGAGGTCGTGGGTTCGATTCCCACCCAGGACAAATGTTTGTGTGATGAGCACGATCATTTGTTCTGTGTCTGGGTGTAACTTATCTATAATATGTATGTATTTAGAAATATATAAGTATGTTTATCAGTTGTCTAGTACCCATAACACAAGCTCTGCTTAGCTTGGGACTAGATGGCGTTGTGTGATAATTGTGGAATATTATTATTATTATTATAATCATCCCATAGCCCTTATCCCAATTCATCTGGGGTCGGCGCAGCATATCTTCTTCTTCCATACTTTTCGGTTTCTCGTCATCTCATCATACATTATTAGATTATATTATATAATATTATATTATTATATTATATCTCCTTTCTTGCCATATCATCCTATACACGGTCTATCCATCGTTTCTTTGGTCTTCCTCTCTTATTCCCTTTCACATTCATACTTAAAACTTTCCTCACGACATTTTCCTCTTTCCTTCAAAAATAATGTAAGTGACATTATTATGTGTACTTGTTCTGGAGGTCTAATGGTCTATATCAGATCACAATATGAATTGCGTTAAAATTCGTAAAATGGTCACAGACGCAGTTACTATTCTGATTATTCCATTTTAGCCATTAGTGGCCATTTTAGACCCCCAGGTTTGCACGAAGTATTTCTCTGATCGTCCCGTTGCACTGTGATATTTTATCTGAAGATCTTGGCTAACGCTTCTCGTACGGTTCAGATACTGTAAGTAATGAGATACCGCTGGATAACTGCAAAGCTATGGGGTGGTAAATGTGTGGCTACAGTACTGAGAATTGTGTGAACAGAGTTTTTTCAAAGGTCAGAACTCTTGTACAATTATTTGCTGAAATGTCTATATTGCATTTCACTATGAATGACTCTGCCCTGGAGTGTAAATAGGTGTTGCCCCACAAACAATGGGATACTTGATATCGTGTTCTGCCTGTATCGTTACTTAAACATCACAGGAGCTGATGGACGGAACTCACGGAACTGAAAATGCCAAACTCGTCGCTGAATTTTGGGCTGACTCAATTTAAATATTGTCATCGACACGCTAAGAAGAAGATTTCACTACGAACATTCTCTTGAAGTCCTGCGAATGCCATGCCAAAAGCTTGCTACTCTTGCTAGGCTATATTGGATTTAAAATCGAGACAAAAATGGCGTTTTCCTCAACCACTTTCCACAAAACGGGCCCCAGAGTACAAAAAAATTCTCGCCAGCAAAAATGAGTTCGTAACTCATAGAAGTTCATCGACAGTCGTCTAACCGCTACATAAACAATCGATTAAACTGAAACCAACAGTCGATGTCACAACTTCACAACTGTCGAGCCTCCCTGCAGCCATTAACTGCACCGAGCGCTAAACTTAATCGCTATCTATAAATAGACACGTCTGACTCGGCAGACGTCTCACTACAAACCTCCCGGATAACAAAGTCCTATCTACAAACTTTACCCCAACCCATACTCAACCTTATCTCTCTGTTACATAAAGTTGAATTTACACCGCTCCCACTTGATTGTAAAATATAAAATATAGTTTTCATAGGAGAGACGTTGCTACGCGATTTTGAATCGATAACAAACGTCACAAGGTTGGGTTTACGTTGTTGGGGAACCCCGGCGCTCGGGTACGTAGGCTGCAAGTTAGGTCGGAAAATGAAGCGCCGTTTATAGTACTCATTATAGTACTATCGTAGTATTGTGTGAGTGTGTGTGGGTGGGGGGGGTGGGGGGGTGTAGAGCGCTGCAATGCGCTGCATCGGCTGCAAGTGTGCGTGCACCGCGCTTATACTCGGTGAATGGAGAATTGTATTTATGTTCCCCGTCTGATGTCGGACTGCGGCGATATTGATTTTTTTTTCATTACGCTCGCGTCGGCGTCGGATGCAAGGGAATGGGAAAATAGTAATGGAGTACTACTTGCTTGTCAGTTTGACGTTGTAGACTTTTTTATAACGTTTCGTGGAGGGAAAATGGGGGGTTATAGCATGAATTGAGCTCGTGTGTTGTAGTAGTTAGGTGTGGGTTCTCGTATTTAGAGTAGACTGAGTTTCGCGTAGTTGTCTAATGAGTCCTAGTTTATAAACAGGCTGAGATCGTTTTAGGGTTTTGGTTTGGCTGCACTTTCCCGTATAAGGCGACATCACCTGCCCGCGACCTTGAGCGCGCGCTTAACTCATCGCCTAAACAAATAAGGTTGAAAATGGCGACGCGTTTGATGCTCGTGACTGCCAAAATGAACGATAGTTCGCAGATTTAATTTATTAAAAAAAAAAATACGCTGTAATGTTAAAATATTTTTACATATGTCTTTAGTTGGTTAAATTTCCTTTCTGATAGTAAAAAAATAAATAACAGTTGTCACTCAAAATATTGAGCATTTCGAGACGAAAAAGTTTTTTCGTGTGATTTTTTTGTGATTTTGTGATTTTTTTTTTTCGAGGTTCTTGATTACTTTTAGAAAATATTTTTGCATAAGTCTTTTACCTATACATTTGACTATACACTGTATTTTTTTTGGAATTGTAATAAGTAGCAATACGGCTAACTCTGCGACGAAAAACAGGTCATTTTTACGGTTCCCCCGTTGACTGCGTCTCTACTTTTGCACGTCCGTTATTGAGGATGGTTTGGGGATAGTTAAAAAATACTTACGATTTCGATGATGTGTGTTTTGACTGATTTATCATATGTGTTCGATATCTTCAGTATTTATAATTTACATGTTTTTTCTATTTGCAGGTACTTACCAAACACCGTCAGACACCACTTGCAGCAACGGTAAATATATTAATAAATTATTTATTATGCACCATAAGATTTAATTAGAAACAACAAATGACGTGTGGAACTGATACTTATAGCACACTTATAGCTAGAAAGGACGTCATGACTGCTGAGACACAGTGAGATGATGAGTAATACAGAAGTATGAAAGAACAAGACATGCTGCGCCGAACTCAAATAAAATTCGGATGACAGAAAAATTATGATGATTGTAACATAACAGTAGGTAACACGACTAATCATCGTGAAAATAAATAGTGATGTGACATTACTCGATTCATAATTATAATTTTCATGGTAAAAAGAATTATCTATACTAATATTATAAAGCTGAAGAGTTTGTTTGTTTGTTTGTTTGTTTGTTTGAACGCGATAAACTCTGGAACTACTGGTTGGATTTGAAAAATTCTTTTTGTGTTGGATAGTTCATTTATCGAGGAAGGTTATAGGCTATATAACATCACGCTACTACGAATAGGAGCGGAGCATAAATGAGAAATGTTGCAAAAACGGGAAAAGAAAATTCCTTTCTGAGAGCTTCCGTTGCGTGCGCTGCGAAAACGGTTTAAGTTACGAGAATATCATGTATGAAGTAATTATTCGTCTTTAAAAGTTCTAAAAAAAAGTCCGCGACAGCATTATGTCTATCTCTTAAGATTGACTCACTGTAACCATTTTTTACTATTAAAATGTTAGGTTAAAAAGAATTATTTTTTGCGAAGCTTATTTAACCCATATGGTATTAATCTATATCTAAATAAATGTGTTCGTTAGAACGGAAATTTAATATAGAATATTTGTGCTCTTTACTCTATACAGTTTAAACAAATATCTTAGAAGATATCGCAATGTAAAAATACCCGCGCGGAAAAATAATTACGCGGGTATCGTTGCAATGTAGGTACGGGGGATTCTGGCTGGCCTCCGGGAAATTCAAATTCAAACAAAATAATGTTTACAAGTACAGGGTGTTATCGACATCGTATATTTAACAGTAAGAGATATTTATAGTAATTCTCATTTTAGTATAATCTTAACTAATACTATAAAAAGAGGAAAGATAAAAAAATTTGTTTGTTACGATTTAACTTAATAATTTTGGTTGGATAGTTGATTTATCGAGGAAAGTTATAAGTTATATAAAGAGACGCAGACAAAGTTGCGTGGGTCAGCTAGTTTTTATAATAAACTTGCGTTATCAAATGGCCTTAGTAACGCCACATTCAAAATATTAAATTAAATTATTCACGAGTTTATTTCATTTTCTTTGACCGTAACGAAAGTTAATAATAAAAGGGAATCATTGATTTTGTGTGAATATTTGATTGTAGTTGGAACTGATTTTCCAATTTTTCTGATTACTTTGAAAATTATTTGAAAGGCCTACATGATTTGTTACATTTAATTTTATGTACCAAGGTTGGGTATTTTAATATGTATTATTATTATCCATGAACTGTTTTATTATATTTTCTAAACCTTACTTCATATGGTGGTGGTTATAAAATTGCTTACTTAATTAGATTTCATCTACACAATATAATAACATAGTATACAGTCTATAATGTTCCCAAATTCCCACTGCTGGGACACAGGCCATCTCTCTATGAGAGGGAGAGTGGGATAATCCACCACGCAGTTTTTGTTCTTATAAACATGCCATTTCCTCAAGATGTTTTCCTTTACTGTTTTGAGAGCAGTGGTGACGAAAGAAATTATGTACACAAATAAATGCCTAAGTAAGACCCCGATGTACTGCTCGAAAGTGCATCTTCAATGCGATATAATAATCAATATCACAAAACTATTAGTTAAGATAACACTGCATGCTAATTCAAAATAATTAAAAACTTACATAACACTACTATACAGTAATTAATAGTATTAATAACTAATCCTAACAAAACCCTCTCAATTGACACGTATCCTAAAATAAATCTTTTAAATCTTATCGACCAATGAGCTGTCCAGCGCATGTGATTATCGATAATTTTCCCCGGCCTTCGTTTGTCGATGTGGCCCCCATTTATCGATAGATAACATGTCGATAAAAGAGGCCGCAGTAGCTTCAGTTAAACAATTATTTCATGTACTACAACTATACTTATTTTACTGTAAATATTGACTATATTTCAACACTATTTACAGTCTAGGAAACTACGTTCTTCGAATGAATCACTCGCTTATAAGAATCGATTCTATCGGAACATCAATCGATAAGCGTTTCTATTTGTGTAACACTTTTTCTATTACATAGTTTACAATTTTCATTAGATCTCAATTTCATGGTTTTGGGGAAGAAAGGGTCAATAAGTAGACAAGAACACCTCAGCTTTTTTATCAAGTTCTTATAGACAAATGAGGAAAATGGAATCATCTAGCGATGATGGAGCATATTTTTTTAGTAGATTTGTTACCTACCTCGAAAAGATCTTTAAGTATGAGTACTTTACAATTGCACAATGTTATGTTAAAATGGAGATTTCTGTAGTTGATGTCATTTGTTTTTGTCGTTGGGCTGTGAATTGACCTGAGTCATGAACTGCCTGTAGATAGACAAGCACTCATTGCAATCAGAGAAAGCATATAAATAATATCCAAGCCATTATGCGCTTGTTTTCCACGTCATTGCGATTTTTTTTTCTGGACTATTCCTGGGAACCTAGTTACGGAGATATTGGCGAAGTTCTAACTTTGTCATAAGTTTTTATTTTAAATATTATATCTGTTCTTTAAATAACTCCACGACCCCGTACTTTTAAATGTATTCATCAGCACATGAGTGTAGTCCTTCAGTAGAGCTTGATTTTACAAAATAAAAGTCGTTTTTCAGAATTAATTTTTGCGTAAAGTTAGCAAACTATGTAACTAAGCTTCGTGAAAGCTCCGTCCGGATTTATATACAGTACGTTCGGTCAACGAATTATACGCAACAAGATGTTGTCGTAGTCAAAGTTGTCGAAAATGCCCAAACTTTAAAACTATTTTGTACCAAGACAAAGTAAAACTGTCTACGGCCATCTAAAATTGTGTCTATCTATAATTCTATACCATCCAAGTACAGATTATCTGCGATAATGGCAGATCTGCTAATTAAAAAATAATTTGGCAGAGAGCAACGTACCTTCCCAAAATTGTCATGTAATAAGACCCAAGTAATTTACACGTAATCACTAGAGATAAAAGAATCACGTGTGCATTACATAACTCCTGTAGCACGTGAATCGGTAGATCTTTAGCACTAATGATAACACTGATAAGAAATACTTTAATACATTTTTCGTAAAATACGATATCTGCAATGGGATATGTTACGTGACCTCGCCAGATAGCACATTGCAAGGACAAGCGAGATAATTGTACTGAAAATTTAAGAAATGCGTCAGCAATTTAATCAAGTAGTTTAATAAAACGGTTTTTAATTATTTAGCCTGCATAACTTCTGCTATTTACCCGACTGCGCAAAGCAAAGAAGGGTTATGTGTTTATCAGTCTATGTATGTATGTATGTATGTTTGTTCCTATGTGGCACTGTAGAGGCCAAACGCCTTGGCCGATTTTGATGATCCGTACGTCAATCGATTCGTCTTGACCTCGCGAGTGTCACTAAAAACATTACAATAAACAATACTCACTAAAGTAACAACTAGTCGCCATATTGTCAAAATGAAAAAAAAAAATTTGACGCACCACATCAAGTGGGGTATCGTTGAATAGGTATTTGAAAATGAATATTAGGTTTTCTTTATCATTTTTCATTTTATAAAACCGTTTAGGATATATAACGATTTAAAGTTATTAGAACAAACAATATCGCATTTCTTACTTATAACCGGATTTTTTTACGTGTACGGAATGAATATAAAATCGAATCGAAATCTACCGTCTTATAATAGTAATAACGAAGTTAATGAAAACTGACTAAAAAGTGTTAAATAAAAAAATGTAGTTAAAAAACTAAAAAACCCGACTGAAAAAACGGAAAAGCAAAAAACAAGCACATTTTAAATTAAACAAAACTTGGAAGCAGGCGGGGTTCATTTGAATATTAAATTATGAAATGAAAATAGAATGGACCCCGCCTGCTTACAAGTTTTATTTAATTTAAAATGTGCTTGTTTTTTGCTTTTCCGTTTTTTCAGTCGGGTTTTTTAGTTTTTTAACTACATTTTTTTATTTATATTATGTTCAGAAAAAACGACCACGCATTAAAACAATCAATACAAACAGTAGTCAAGATTTTTACGTAATAAATACGCAAACGTCGACATGTGAGTAGTAGATGATACAGCTCTGCCCAACCTTTCGAGAGAAACAGGTGTGATATTATGATCGTGACAATCTTAGCTTTGCGTTATAATTTGCAAAATACCGTGTGGAAAAAGAGTCATTTGAGATCATCTCAGACGGGTATTTGATTCTTAGATCTACTTAATATGTCTTTTGATCTCAAAATAGAAAAGAAGAAAATTCATACTATTTCATACTTACTCAAATCAAGGTATGCTAGCCCTAGGACCTTAATCCAGAATAAGTGCAAACAAAAAGTACATAATAGTCTCCTGAACTTTAGCACTTCACAATCACCTTGGATACCTTGGTTATAATAAGAATTATTTGCGTCACGCTCACACACGTACTGGAAGGTTTCATACGTTCATTGTAAACGATTTGTTTAGCTGCCTGCTGCCTGCCTGCTGTTGCCACGGTAAATTCACCTATTGTTTCCATTTCTACAATGTAATGTATGAATGTGTGTCAACGGGTCAGCTTCTATAGATTATAATTAAGACTACGATTGTGAAATGATGTCCGTTTAACATAGGTACTCTATTATATGAGGACATCTTCTAAAATTACATTATCGATTTTAGTAATGAGATGACGGGTTAAGCTGGACTTTTTCTGAAAGGATTGGCCTACAATCGCACTAGTTCGTAAAAAGTAGAAGGCGGGAAGGGAGGCCTTGTTTCTGCAATGGGATAATATAGGATAACAAAAAAAAAATACCCGTCATGCGAATGCAATTATCGGCGCAGTTTCGGTTTTTCGTCCACACATTCAAGTACGAAAAATGCGCCATGTCGACAAAACTCCACGTAGGTACTTAAATCAATTACGATTTTTCGCTGCAATCGCTTCGATATGCACAGGAAACATTTTTAATTGTAACAAAGTCATAAATCAGTTCATTAATTTTAATTGGTTATTATAACTTGTACGTTTTAGAAAATAATTGGTTTGATTTTATTTTAAATAACATGTAAGTAGGGGTTTTTAACACCAATAAATGACTCGCAGACGAAATTAGTCTATTAAACGGAAGAACTATATATTAAATTAAATTATTATGTTGCTCAGACACCGTTACGAAATATATTAGATACAATGTATATATTATATCTATAACTAAATTAACTTCTGTCTGTGTGGTTAGACGATATAAAATGAGATTAAACTGTCTGGCGATTTTGGCATACGATCTCTAGTAGAAATAGAATCAGTAGGTAACATCATCAAATATAATATAACAACAAGAAGAAATATAATAGGAAATGTCTCGGCGAAATAAATGCATAATTAACCAGTGCCTTCCCAGGATTGAGCCATAATCCACGAAACAGAGTCCCAAAGTGGGTTGATGGATGTCACATGTTTTTGAATTTACGTACCAAAAACTGATATAATAATATTTATCAACATTGAAATAGTCCATTTAAAATAAAGGTATAATATAAATAATATTGAACTGGGACATGGCCTACACTATGTAGGAATTGATAAAAATAATCACAGCCAATTTGTTTTTGTTTTATCTAAACAAATGAAATGGAATGGAATATTTCCACAAGATTAGTTATGTGAGAGCATTAGAACAAAGAGATTCGGAATAAAAGAAGTTCGAAGTAACCGGAAAAGGATATCAAACCAGTGCATTTCTTATGAAAAGGAAACAATCTAGCAATTACTCCTTTCACTAATAAAGTAGGAAGAGTGGTTCCCACTGACTATAAAGTCAATGAATTTTTATAGTCAATAGAGCCACATTAACGGTCCCCTCCACGATGCTAATTTACACTAATTATTATTGACCATCCGTTGAAGTTTACCTCACCGCGATTATATGAACGATAACGACATTCCCATGCCTCCACCAAGACAGTATTCAAGAAACGCTTAATAGACATACCATACAGATAAAATCCGAAGTATTTTATTATGGTAACAGCTATACTATTTATAAATATTATCGACTATTGAGGGCACATACGATAATCAGAGTCTAACTCAATGGGAGCCGTAATCAGGGAAAGGGATATTCTGGGCAAGCTTTTTTTTTTTTTTTTTTTATTATTGATAGGTTCGCGTTTGACCACTATCTCACCTGATGGAAAGTGATGATGCGGTCGACGATGGAGCACGCTTACCTAGAAGTAACCTATTCACTCTTGACTTAAAGACCCCTAGGTTATAGCTATCCGGAAATACAGACTCTGGCAGGGAATTCCACTCCTTAGCTGTACGCACAATGAAAGTATTCCCAAACCGTTTAGTGCGTATGGGTGGGATGTCCACCATATAACGGTGGCGCATCGCCGTACGTCTTGTAGTCCGATGATGGAACGGGCTTGGCGGAATTAGATCGTGCAATTCCCTCGCACACTCTCCGAAATGTAACCGATAGAAAACCGAAAGGCTAGCTACTCGTCGACGATGTTCAAGGCTCTGGAGCTTTGACTTGACAAGCGCGTCATTGCCGATGAGCCTCTTGGCTCGTTTCTCAATTGACTCTAGCGCATCAAGCTGGTATTTAGCGGATCCATCCCAGAGATGAGAGCAGTACTCCACACACGATCGGACTTGCGCTTGATATAAGTTGAGCAGCTGTTTCGGTGTGAAATACTGTCTCACCTTTGCTAGGATTCCCAGCTTCTTGGCAGCCAGTTTAGCCTTAGCCTCGATGAACGGACCGAAATTGAGGGTTGACGTAAACGTAACGCCAAGAAGCTCAATGTGATCGGTTATCGGCACGGTTACACCACGGAAAGTAGGAGACTGTTGGAAATCGCTCCTTTTTGCGGAAAAGAGACACGCCTGGGTTTTAGCAGCATTGAACTTGACCAGGTTGGCGTCGCCCCATTCGGAGACAGCCTTCAAGGACAAGTTCAACCGCTCCACCATGGCCTCACGTAGAGACCGGATCTGAGACCCACTAGCCCGCGCGTTGGACGTGTACCTCTCAGCAACAGTGCTGTCGTCTGCATACCCAAAGGTGCCGGGCACTAGCAGACTATTAATATGCAGCAAGAATAAAGTTGCTGAGAGAACCGACCCCTGAGGCACCCCGGCATTGATAGCCAATTGGTCAGACGAGCAGCCATCAATGACCACTCGAATAGACCGATCCCTCAGGAAGTCTGCAATCCAAGCACAAAGTCCAGCAGGTAGACCGAAAGAAGGAAGCTTTGCAATAAGGCTTTCATGCCACACCCTGTCGAAAGCCTTTGAGATATCGAGGGAAACGGCAAGCGCTTCTCCATGTTTCTCAATGGCCTCACTCCAGATGTGAATGGCATACGCTAGAAGATCCCCAGTAGACCTGTTTTGGCGAAAGCCATACTGCCGGTCACTGAGGATATCATTGGCTTCTAGGTATGCCAGGAGCTTTCTATTCAGTACACGCTCCATAGTCTTACAGAGTACGGACGTGACTGAAATAGGCCTGTAGTTGGCCGGATCAGCTCGACTGCCCTTTTTGGGCACGGGTTGCACGTTAGCCTGCTTCCAAGCTTTCGGTACTTTACCAGTCTCAAACGAGAGGCGAAACAGGCGTGTCAAGATCGGAGACAATTCAGGCGCACACGTCTTCAGTACAATTGCCGGTATTCCGTCAGGGCCACTAGCTTTGTTCACGTCAAGATTACGCAGCACCCTACAGACGTCCTTCTGATGGATGCGAATGTCCGACATACTCGTATCGCATCCAGCAGGAGAGGCCGAGGGGCTGGCGTCGCCGCTGTCAAGACGTGAAGATTCCGCAAAAAGAGTGGCAAATAAATTTGCCTTATCTTCAGCGGAGTGGGCCAGTGACCCGTCGGGTTTAAGCAGTGGTGGAAGTGAGGGACGACAGAAGTTCGATTCGACCGACTTAGCCAGGGACCAAAATGCTTTACTACCAGCAGGGTACGAAGCAAGTTTTGTCCCTATTCGGCTAACGTGGTCGAACCGAGCTTTCCGCAACACCTTCTTGCAGGACTTGGCAGCCCTATTAAAGGCTCTCTTCTTCTGACCTACGTTATTTGCCTTACAGATTCGAGCATCGGCCCATGCTAGGTACGCTTCATGCTTGAGCGCTTCAGCGCGATTACACTCAGCGCCAAACCATGGTCGAGCTTCGCCGGACATTGTTAAGTCAGAGAACGGAATGTAGTACTCCATCCCCTGCCTCAAAACATCTGTCACAGCATCTGCGCACTCCGAAGGATCATCTGAAGAGAAGCAAGAAGACTGCCAAGGATAACATGCGAAGAAAGATCGCATCTCATCCCAATCTGCTGACTTGTATCGCCAGACCCGCCGAGTGCCTTTAAGGCTGGGATCGGGCGGGGAGTAGACAGATACAGATTTCACCAGACAATGGTCGGAACTACCTAAAGGTGAAGAAATCTCAACCGAGTAGCGGTCTGGATCTGTAGTCAGCAGAAGGTCCAAGCAATTGGCTGTGTGCGATTCAACATCAGGCACCCTCGTTGCTCCCTGGACCAGCTGGGTGAGATTTAACGCTAGCGCTAGCCTATGCGTCTCTCGTCCAGCATGATCTGTGCACTGGTATGGGAAGAGCCACTCCTGGTGGTGGGCATTAAAATCCCCCAGTAGCACAAACTGGGCAGAAGGGTACCTCTGCTGAGCCACATCCGCCGCCTCACTAAGGTACTGTGTAAGCCTGGTTGTCTCCTGATCACCGCTATGCGAGCGGTAGACACAGGCATAAATAATTTTATCTATGCTAGTGTCCACCAGAGCCCAAAGTGCAGAAAACCTTGAGTCTTCAAGGTTGCGGAGACGCCGATAACAGATGTCGTCCCGGGCGTACATGCATACACCCGCACGTGGTTTAAAATTGTGCTCCAGGGTAAACCCTGGGTATGAAAGGTACGACACGTCTGACGGACATCCGATCTGCGTCTCCGACAAAAACAAAAGAGCTGGTTTTTCAGTCTCGAGGTGGTGATGGACTGCGACGAGATTGGAGTGCAGACCTCGGATGTTACTGAGGTGCACTTTAAGAGAGAGGGAGTGCAGCCGCTGTTTAACTTTGCTCTTTTTTCGTTTTGCCATTTTATAAGGAGTGAAGGAAGGAGAGGAGAAGGAAGTGAAATGAGGCTCCACGCTGCTAAGCTTTCTGTATCAGAACCAAAGTCGATGATACCTTCCATATAACCTTATTCAAGGAACAGAAGGATCTTGTCTAGCTGGTCACAGTAGCAAATTAGCGTGATCCCTGGCTTTGTATAAATCCATATTGTGCAGAGGTCAGGTTAGTTTGGAGGCAATGTAGGATTAAGAAACGGGGTAAATAGTCAAGATTACGACGGGGCGTGGGCGGAATCGAGGCCATGACGAAACTCTGATTGATAACGTTCCACTATACGTATTCCGATAAACGTTCCTTGTTGCTATGCTAGAATATGCATGTACAGGTTTTTTTTGTTCATTGTATTCGTATGTTAAAATAGGACGCACGAGACTATCGGTGGATGTGCCCACACGGCTCGTAGGTGGACTTAAAAGTGTTGTATCTTGCTGGAAAATACGATGACGGCTCGCCACCACAAAGACTGCATCAGCTAACAATAAACATCACTAATTCACTCCACAGCGGGTACTAAAAATTCTTGCCCCGAAATATAGAAGCTTCGAATCGAATCAGATTGGGTCTTATTTCGCGTGTACACGACAAGTCCGCAATATGTGTCACTTGATAATACTTTATTT
Organism: Diarsia mendica; assembly: GCA_949316265.1. Taxonomy (NCBI): domain Eukaryota; kingdom Metazoa; phylum Arthropoda; class Insecta; order Lepidoptera; family Noctuidae; genus Diarsia; species Diarsia mendica. The sequence continues at coordinate 20,071,460 of OX438904.1, read as the reverse complement.
CTTTTTAACCGACTTCCCAAAAAGGAGGAGTCCACTACACCACCTACACCACTAGTCCACCACCCCAGTTCCCAAATCGTTCAGAACGAAGTTTTCCATACGTGTCAACGGCTTCCCGCTATCTATTTCTGGGCACAAAATCATCAGAGTTCTAAATAATGTCACCCACGCCTTTGGCGGAAACGTGACGACCGGCGGCAACTGACACTGAAAACTTGCCTATAAATTATATCTGAAGCAGTTAACTCGCCCGTTAATGTTCTAGCAAATTGACTGGATATAAAGAAGTTATTTTTATAAGTTGCCTTCGATCGGGGCTCTGTCTGCGATGTAACTACCGTCTCAAATTCTGGCGTAACAAGATTTATATTGACCTACAGATTGTTTATCAACTAATCTTTTACACAAAATTGTCCAGTTCTTGCATCACTCAACTCCATATCAACGATAATAATGACAAGTTGTGTCATTGATCGTAAAATGAGCCATTCAAAATATTCTTGCCATTCACTCGTTTCGGGGTGTAGTTATTGATCTAAAAAGTTGACTAAGCGCTGACTCATGCGGTCTATATTAATCTTTCTTTACCCCTTCCTGGATTTATTACAGGATTCGTCACGGCGTAATACAACCAATTTAAAATGGCAATGCATTTCTCCGTACGGCAAAAGTTTTTGTTAGAGCAAGTAACAATGGAACTTGGATTATTAAATCTGTAATAGCTTTTGATACGTCATCGTTTTCGCTTGAAGCCCGAGGGTGTGGAGTGAAGATGTCGTTCAAGTGACTTGACAGTTTTACATCTTCAATTTAATTGACTACAGTTGACATGGGATTACCTTTGGTCCTTTCGTCGAGTGCTGCAGATGTCTCGCTTTTATAAACATGGTCCCAGAGGATCTCATTATTATCGACTTTCGGATCATTGCCTACTATTGTGCATTTGATATTGAGTAACATGAGTCGAAACGTCACTTTTATTGTAATCCTCTTGAAGACTTTCTTTTTGATTTCATTGTGGTCCATATTTCTGTTCTGTACTTATTTCTTGCGCATATTTTATCATTATTACATATTTATATTAATCATTTTCTTTGTTGTGTACCTTTTCTTTCTTATTATTTCTCTTTGGTTAACTTTTCTAAATTCTAAATCTGTTTAAAATTCTTGTTTCAGATCTAACGCGACCTGCCCGAAGCTGAGACTTGTCCCATCTAGCGTTTAGTTTATTCTAGTCCACCACTATATTAGACTCTTTATGTTACAATCATTTTGTTTAAATTATTATATTCTACAATCCTAGTTTCATCTGGAATATTACGAAATTTGCAGTCAACACTCATCACCGGGCTTATTGTATTGTTTCTATCTACTGTATTACGTGATAGTGCTTCACTGCAGTTTCGTATATTCTTAGGAGCATTGATTCATAACATGTTGCAGTCCAATATTGTTAAGCAAACCGTAGTACATTTACCATCCGTTATGGTAAAATCCCGGAGGAAACCGCAAAAATGCTCCTCTAGTTTATAAGTTTTATGACTTGAAACAATTTGTGTGATCTTTATTACGTTTTTCCGTTTTCCTCCGCGATTCTCGCAGTCCGCGCATTTTCATTGTTTTATTACTCAATTCTATGTATTTGTGTTGTTGTGTTGTCTATACGTGTTTTGAATTATATTGACTAACAAATACTAAACAATTCTAACGCATGACTCTTTATTTTTACGATACCAACTCGCGAGTATGCATGACGTCAAATAATCTTGTTTTAATATTTAATTCTTTTAGTTATAAACGTTTTGTTAAATATTTAGACAACCTGCTACACTGACATGTTATAATTATGTTTTAAATTATTTGATTGTTTAATTTTATTAATTATTGTGTTTACTTCAACAATTTGTTAGTTTAATGGATTCAATCATCTAAATGAGATCAATCTAATGTATTCGTACGCCCTGCTCCATAAAACTTGATTTTAGTTACAATTCTGATCAGTTAAATTCGAGTTTTAGTTTTTGCATGGCAATACCCGGGGTTGCTTTCTAGTTTTTTTATTTAGAAAAATTTGATTATGCAATCTGTTAATTACATCAATCAGTCAATTAAGATATTTTGGAAGTTATTGTTTTATAAGTATTGATTTTAAATTGGATTTTAATAAACGTTTCGGCATGAATGTTGGTTTCATTGAAGTTCCATGTGGCGTCTGTTCCCACAGTTATTTCGCGTGTCTTGTGAACGTTGAATGGCACGTTTGGAGGTCGGACATAAAGTCATTTTTCAATTAATCCAATGTCATCAGGACGACGCGACCTCTGCATCGAACCGGCTAAGTACCTATGTTCGATATAGTCCTTCACGATAATATACTTTATAGGTATAATGTTAATGATGAATTCTGCTTAACACATATGAGGTCAATATAGACTTAAAGTCAATTTGTACAGTTGTTTCCTTACTATGGTGAACTTTTCTAAAGACAAGTTAAATAATGAGTGTGAGATCATGGAAAAGTTGAGCGTTGCCACAGGAAATGTTCGTGCATTGCGCAGTACATCAGAGGCTGAAGTATTTCTGTACTAAATAGGTCACATTTGGTGTGTCAGTGGCTCACATCCACAGCTGATTTACTCTGTGTTTATACTTCACTCAACCAAATTGTTTTCGTAATAGGTATGTGTTTATATTGTTGTTCTATCCAAGTGCTTAAATGCAGGTGTTAAATGAATTCTTCGTATTTATAATAAGTATCTATCTACATAACCGTGCTTTGACCCGTTTTTTTCTTTGTGTCGAATAAATCTTTCTGTTTTGATAGTGTAGTGATTTACAAGTCTGACGCGTGCGTTCTCAGTTTTATTACTGTCATGAGATTTGTAGGAAATATTAACTGCTCGAGACAGGTTTAAATGTTCTATTTCGAGCATGAAACTGAGATTATGGGACATTCTAGAGATGGTTAAGATAAAATTAGTGAATAGTGCAGCAGTATTAAATAAACATACTTACCATATAAATATCTTTGAAATGACGTCAAAAAGTATTGATAATTGGCCAAATGTGGGTGTACACGTCTGCCTAACCCTTCGGAAATTACAGGCGTGATGTTATGTTAATGTATTGTTATAAGTTACTTGTTTATCGTCAGCAAATACTTTCACGTGTTTCAAGTATTTGCTTACTCAGAAAACGCACTTAATTACTTCAATTTCTTGCTTATGCATCTAAGAACAGCAATAACAACTTGGCACATTTAGGTGTCAGCATTTCAAAACAAATTAAAAGTAGGTTTTTAAAAATGTTTGCTCGAAAATCACAACAAAGCAAAATGAGTGAAAGATTGCTTAATAAGCACTTAACACTACATATTTCTTTAATAGGCCTCGATAAACAGCCGATCTTCAACCCGTACAAAGTCCAATCGAAAACAGCATTTTAAAAACGGATCCGAAAATATACATGCTCTAGATCCCTCACGATAATTCCATAAAATATGATTTGTATCCCGATACAGAAATTACAAAATATTCCAAAATCATATTCAAAGAAAAGATGAGGGAGATAATTGCTGAAAAATTTTAACGAAGCAGCTAAGTAACGAAGAGTGAAAATTAATTTGTCCAACGTTATCTCTGTCCGGATCTTATCTCCCCGATCTTCGGACGATGACCGCGGTGTCTAGTCTTAAGACGCGAGAACACGATGACTAATCTTGAGATCATTGCGTCTGAGTACATCTCTACGTGTAAGGCTTTTTATCCACATTAAATTAAGGTGTCAGACAGGGAGATATGTTAATTGAAATCATTACTATTTTTTTTTTTCGGCAGAGAGTTGTAGGTTTTCTTTTCTTTGGCTCGGGTCAGGTTTGTTTAAGGAGCAGTGAAGTGAACTGGTTAACCATCGTGATTTTAGTTCTTTGCTCCGTGATTTGGCGATATCCTCTCTCAGTTTAGATTGCTGTTTTTTGCCTCCGTAACCTGAATAATGGTGTGTTTGGTGAGCGATTTTATCAACATTATGTACCTACTGACGCCGTCACATCAAGCTATCAGAAACTCGTATTTACTCAATCAACCTTGAACCTAATATTTTAGTGATAAAGTTTAAAATCTCTCAAAGAAATTGTCGGTTTGTAGTAGTTTGATGGGCTTGGCGTCTTTATCATTTATGATATCTCCAAGAATTTATTTTCACATCTTCAACACTCGAAATATTTATAGGATTTCTCTATGCAGTTACTATTTTAAACCCTATTGGGCACAGCAGAGCAGAGAAGGGAAAGCGGGAACGAGATATTTGACGGACACCAGAAACCATCAACATCCTCACAGACACCGAGGAACACAGGAGACAAGGAAAGTATGACACAAATCACTGCAAAATAAACCAGCAAATATCAGGACAAGTATCATTGACACATAATAACGCAACTCTCAGGCGACAGAACGTGAAATTGCAGGAAGTAAACCAACTAATTACAGCAACAACCAGTGAATCACTATTATTATATAAAACGTTATGACACCACCAGACACACCAGTGACATGTCGCTACAAAACCACACCCTCTAGGAAAGATTTCGCCAAACGGGTCGATTGGGCCAAATTGGCCAAAGTGACATTTCATACAGTTGCATACAGCCGGCCGTCGAAAGTTAATGCCGATGAATAAAAGTTGTCCTGCCAGTGACTTTCATGCTTACGAAATTTGCTCACTTAATTGGGTTGCCTGTCAGTTATGGAATGTTAGGATTTTGACCAGTGGACGCGGGGCGATGATATGGGTGTATAATTTTTTGGGTCGATATTTTAAATTTATTTTGGAATTACGATTGGTAGTCATTACACCGCACACAAATTCACGGTGGTCAAACATAAGTTGAATTTGATTACATTTTAGGCACATCAAACATCTATCTATACTTAGCACGCACCTGAGTAAGGTATCATTCTTGTCACTGTCACACAGCTGTCAAACTACGACTACAAGATAGATACGAGGACATGTCTAAGTAACATAGACCTCTGCCTCTGTTTTAGCCCTAAGGCCTGAAATATCCGACTGAATAAGCAACCAAGCCTTAAACAATAGCTGTATTCTAATAGCAGATTTAAATGAAAGTCTAACCTTCTCCCAAGCGCTTCTATAGCGCATCTTTCCATACAGCATCACCCTAACCTACAAACACAGGTATCGGCGGTCGTGTGATGTGCTTTTTTTACGAAGATAAATGTACTTACGATTTAACGATTACATTGTAATGTTCAGGTCAACGTCTATATTAAGTTACTGTTTTTGTTTCACGAAAAAAAAAACATTCTTTTATATTACTGCCTTTGTTATGAGCCGAGATGTTGAAATGACTGGCTGAAAACAGGTGGTACTTAAAAGATGGAGATTGCTGCAACCGCACTGCAGGTGGACTACGGAGGATGAGAGGAATGAGGTCAACTGCATACCTATGGAAATTGGGGATAAAACAGTTCTTCTGTTCAAGCGTGGTATTCCCACTTAATTGTGATTTGTCTGGCATGCAGCTGTAAGTATTTTGAGATTGAGGCTTCCAGCTGTTTGTAGTAGTGTACTTAAACTCTATCAGCAGAAGAATCCTGGTTTCATACCTACTGGTTTGACAAAGTAAACGCATATAGGTAATAACTTGCACTAGTATTTCTTCAAAACATCCTAATGTTTGTGACGAAAGTCTGACGTTTTGGCATTCAAAAGTAGTTGATTCGGCTTAGTAGGCGACTCGGCCGCTGTAACTCGCCCGATTCGGTCGAGACAGGAATTCACTGCCCCGCATAACATTTAATTTATATTTTACAGAGCAACTCAATACTAAGTGCTTCAAAAAGAAGATTTAAAGAAAAAGGTTTCGATATCTGCCAACACACTTAAGAAATGATTACCCTCAATATACTGAAACCTGCTGCTACTACTTATAATTTACAACTTTTCACAGTTTGGTTATCCTTCAATCAAAGTGTCAATTAAGATAAATATTTTGGTGATGTGAACACCAGTTGCTTGATTATTTCATCCATGTGTCGAAAACAGTGATTATGGTTTAAGAACTTGAGTTTCTCTGCCTTCAGATCTCAAGTAGCATCAATCATTTTGTCAAGAAATTCTGCTTATCTACTTGAAAAAACACTATATTAATTTAATTTTTACAAAACTCCTATATTGCTACTATTGACTTGTCTTTAAAAATACGTATTTGCAGTAAAAGTACTCTAGTGAATACAAAGGTCGGTTCGAACTTGACACCTATAGAATTACAGGATACGATTACGATTTGTTAGCAAATAACGTAAAACATTGAAGACGAAGTAAATGGTATTACATATTTTGTTATTTAGTGCAAGTAATTCACCTTTTGTAATTTATCAAGAAGAGAAATAACCATTTATATGAGGGTAACAGTCGACTTTCAGTCTATCTGGATGCAGCTGAATACCAGTATTTTACATGGAGTAACTGCCTATCTGACCACCACAACTCATTTAGTACTTGGTACTTAATATGATACGTTTTGGTAAGACTGGCTGTCTTGACTTTCAGGCCACTGACTACCGATAACGACTGTCAAAAATCTACAAATGACAGGCCGGGATCAACGACTTATCGTGCTTTCCACGATAAGTCGTTGGCACGGAGGCAAATCGGTTTGTAATGGGTGGTCACCCATCTACGAACCAACCTAGGCAAGCACGGCTAAACCTAAAGCTAAAGATCGACTCAAACGGCTGTTAGTACTAAGCCACGAACTCCTCTTCAACAAAATCAAAGTACGGTCAGCATCAGAAGTAGGTGAACATTTCGGAATTTTAATTCTTTTATGTACAGGACTCTAGCTATTATTTTTAATGTTTCAGAAGATTATTTGTTAAAATAGTCCTTACACTCCAATAACATGTAGTAACGAGTAATATCTAACAAGTTTTTATTAAAAAAACAGCTTCGAAACTTTGAGTAGTTTTAATATACTTCTGATGCTGACCGTACCAAAACTAAATTACTGTTACTCTTAGCCTGTGTCATCCCACAGCAGGGCAAAGGCCTCCCCCCAAAATTTCCAAATTTTGCGACCCAGGGCCAATGTGGACCACTGGTCGTTGGTTCTGTCAAGCTCGTCCCACCGTCTCCTACGAGGTCTACCACGTCGCCTTCTGGCTGCGTAACTAAATTACCTACATATTTTAAAACTCTCACCGGTTCAATAACTTTACAGACAGATGACGTATAGTCTAAGAGTCTAGACACTAGAGTACAAGGGAAAGTGCACCCGTCAACCATCACGCCGACAATGCGTGCAAATAATTATATCGCCTAGCTTTGATTGGACGAGCGGCTGATAACGGATCAGCTGTTATTAGTGTCAGACAATGAGTCTGAAAGGTATTGGGTAGTTTCCAATGCAGTTTCTAGAATATCCTTGTTTTTTTTTTTATTGGTTCAAAGGTTGGTGCGTATCCAGGACTCAGGAGCAGCATTTTTATTTGCAGGTATATAAAAGATTCCAAAATTAGATATCACCTGCATAGTGTTTTCTAAACTATATTAGGATCGGCTTCTAATTTAACCGGTTTTTTTTTTATATATGGGCTTTCTCTTGACCTCAATCTTGCCCTAAGGTCAGAGATGAGGTCGACGATGGAACGAGCTTACCCAGAAGAAGCCTATTTACTCGCGACTTAAATAGATCGGGGCTATATGAACTCGGGAAGACCGACGCAGGCAGGGTGTTCCACTCCTTGGCTGTACGAATAGTGAAGGACTTAGCAAAACGCTTCGTAAGAATGTGTGGAACATTGACAAGGTATGGGTGATAACCTGCAGTACGCCTAGTCTCTCGATGGAAGAAGGGAGAGGGTGGAATGAGCTATGTAGCCGAATACCATCAGTACTTTACATAAAGCGGCTGCCTATCTGCTCTAAAATATAGTTACTGGGTGTCACGATACCCGTGGTACGTGGTCTTTGAATGTTGGAGGTTTTGGCTATCATAATAAAATACAATTAGTCAAAAGTCAACATAGAAAAATAAATATAAAAATGTTATTCTATAATAAGAACTTCTAAATCAACAAGTAGTAAATAAATAACTCAAAGGCAAATGTCAAGAAAATTTACATTCCGCAGTAAATATGATCATTGTATTGTAAGAAACAACGCGCTAATTGCATATGTGCACATATGCAATTAATTTAATTTATTGCAACAACAAAATAATAATATTTTCGTAACTCAAACACCCACATCTCGTCTGTATGATTAATGATACTTAGTTTATGAAAGCTATACTGATGTGATAAGTTAATGGAGTACTAAGAACTGCCTGAACTGACCTCAGACCAGTCTAGCTCTCAGCCTTCACATCAAATGCCATAGCCTTGAGTCTGGATTAGAAGTCTAGATCTCGAGACTTCTCAGAAATGTCTACCTAAGCTCCTAATCAGGTTTTTCGTAAATGCCGACTGGCATATCAGTCTGGGGTTTTATCTTTTGTTTTTATTGTAAGTTCCTTCTGCCCCAGAATTAAGTTAAAGCTTATTTGTGGACCGAGTTCTGTCATAATGAGCTAGCCCAAAATCGCTTATTAGATCAGTTAAAGCAATAAATTACTATTCAGTAAAATCATATCAAAAATAATAATATGATATTGATAGTCTCATAATTATAATATATACTACCTACTAGTGGTCGACCCTCTGTGAACTCGGTAGTACATCTAAAAAAACGTACGCTTGGAGCAGTTTAAAAATTAATAAGCGTTTACTATCCACAAATACTTGAGAAAATTTCAGAAATTTTGTTTCACTTTCGGTTTAAAAAACAAAGAATTCCTTTTTTGCTTCGCTTATTTGGCATAATACAAAATTGTTTTGTTCGAAGTATTTTACGCTGAGACGAGAGGAATAAGATTTGGGTACGACAGATGACTGGCTGGCTGACTCATCGACGTTACTAAAAGTACCAGGAACCCCGAACTTCAAGGAGATTCAACGTTCGTACTTCGCAGAAGGTCGGTCCGTGACGACACTTAGCTAGTCCCGATGCCACGTCACACTGCGGATACCACGTCGTCATCGTTCTTCGGACGTAAGTTAACATCACGCCTGTGTTCCCAGAGGGGTTAGGCAGAGGTGCTAGTACACCCACATTTCGCCAGTTATGTTTAAGTCTCGTGTATCAGGGCCGAGTCTATTCTCATTCACCGGGCACAACGTAGTTGTTACTGAGAAATTTCCAATAACACTTTGCCCGACCCAGGAATCGAATCCAAGACCTCATGCAGAGCAGAATCACCAGATAGTTGATGGTGTAACACCTTACCCAACCTGGAAATAGAAAACTGGTCCAGGTTCAGTTCTTGCCACAACTTGATCAACAAGGCAGTCAAAACTTTGACTTATAGCTCAACTCTTCTGACCAAGTCAACAATCCAGACATTCTCCGAGCTTCCTCCATCCAAGAATAGCTTCCAATTGAGCGGTCCAAGGCAAGTAAATGGGCCTGTTGTCTGAATTCTGTATGGTAATCAATCCTGCGTGCCGTCATGCAACGGGGTCGTTGACCGGAGCGCGTCCGAAATTTTGATCAGGTGATGTATCGAATGAATTAGCGAAAGTGAGTGATAAGTTTACGTGTAATAATAATTAAGGGTTTTATTCCCGCGAGTGTTTTAAAATTTGCTCACCAAGTGTTCAACACGCGAAAAGGCAGTGTCCGATTATATTCAGGGCAATACCTACAGTTACTGTTACTGTTAGCCTGTGGCATCCCACTGCTGGACCTTTATAGGCCAATCTTTCGCTGTGGCTAATGTGGACCACTAATCGTTGGTGTTGTCCAGATCGTCCCGCCATCTCCTGCTCTTTCGCTGTGGCTAATGTGGACCACTAATCGTTGGTGTTGTCCAGATCGTCCCGCCATCTCCTGCCTTTCTCCCAATTTCTTTGAGGTCGGCACAACATGTCTTTTTCTTCCAAACTTCTCTGTTATTCGTCATCACAGCAGTCCCAATCTTTTCTTGCCATATCATCCTTCACACATTCCTTCCTAAAACAAAATGAAGAACTTCCTTTAAGTATATGGATGTGTGGATTCAGAAACTTTTCACCATAATTCAGCCTAACTTAGACTAAGTAATAAATGGAAGTCTTGTGTAGTTTTTTATGAACATAGAGTGTGTTAAATATGCGAGCACTTGTATTAAACTAAACACGGTTTTGCGCTCTGCCGCTCTTCTCTCTAGAATATGCTAGAAAGCTTTTACTAGCCTTCCTGAATTATTCAAAATTCAACGAAAAACAGTCTTGAAATATGCTGAAATGAACATTTTTGAGGAAAATAGTTTGACTGCCACGTTGGTCTCATAAATAATCCAACTAGAGTCTAGTGACCGCAAACGCGACGCTTGAGGACTTGGGTTCGATTCCCAGGTAATGTGGTTAGGTTTTTTCATCAAGAACTTCTCAATAGCAACCACAAAGACATGCCCGATCGCTGGCTTTAGGTTAAACATAACTGTACGCCTCTTCCTAGCCCTTTGAGGGTTACAAACACGATGGTATGCCAAAAACGATTAAATTACAAATTTCCTAAAACAATTTACAACATTCTCCAAAATGGTAAGAGTCCCCCTTCAATCGCATTCAAATCACAATTCCGTTCAATCACAAATTCACAATCGAACCAAATCATTAATAGGAAAAAACCCATTGTCCGACCAGCTCATGAATGAAACTGGCCAACATTCGATCACCACTCATTCCCATCGATCAAGAACTGACTCACAACTCATACATACTGCCTTTTTGTACACAGACATACAACGACTAGATACGGCTAAGTTTACAGCTTTTAACACACATACATGGCTTGATTGACACCGGCAGATGGAGAGACCTTACCATTTTTGGAAAGACTGTTTGAAAATCACTACATCACTACATATTATAAAACTAATTCCTCCGCCTCGTCTGTCTGTTTGTCTGTTCGCGATTAACTCAAAAACTACTGCACCGATTTGCAAGCTGTTTTCCCCAATGGATATAGTGGTTCTCGAGGAAGGTTTTCGTATATATTTTTTTCGAAATTTCACCCCTAAGGGGGTTAAATAAATGTCAGCAAGGAGGGGCCCGCAAGGGCCGACGCCCGTCGGGGCTGTGGAATTCGAAAGGTTACCGCGGCTCCGACACAAGGGCGAAGAAGAAGGAACATGGGTTTGGTTTTTAGTCAGTAGAAGTCTGACACCCCCCTTCGCTCTGCCCAAGAGCGGGGGGGGGGGGGGTTATTCGATGATTTTCCACCCACCAAAAAGAAAAAAAAGGGGGTTAAATAAAGGAGGAAAGTTTATTGGGATATTTTTCGACATCCACGCGGGAGAAGCCGCAGGCAAAAGTTAGTAGGTATGATAATAAAAAACAGACATTACAAATTATTGTTTACAATATTGCCGGCGACTGATGAAGCGCGCTGTCGTTGTCTACGAAAGGCTTGCTTTCACTCGGCGGCGTACAATGCTTTAATTATCGTGCTTTCCTCAAGTAAGTATTTACTAAGCTGTCTCATTAAACAAGTCTACGAGAAAACATTGTTTGTTTAACTATCAAATGTCAATGTTTGCTCGCTGGAGACTTCGACAGGAGACGCGTACCGTTTTAAATGGTTTAACACGAAAAATTAGTCTTATTTTGTCGTAATTTAAAAATATTATAGATATGTTTTGTTTGTTACGACTGTACATATAAATAAATAATAATAATAATTTATTAATTATCGAATAACAAAGATCCATAATGGTTAGTAACAGTTGAACTTATAAACTATGTTAGTAGGTAGGCACAAAAATCACATAATACATATTAAAAAATAACATTAACTGTGATACAATTTGTTAGTAGTACAATAACTTATAACTAGTGTTAGTATTTAGTAAAACAGGCTTAATCCACTCGCCCCCTGCCTGACCAGCGAATCGATGTATCAATACTCATGTGAACATTAATACATCGATTCATGTACAGACAGTCAAGTCTACTGGCTATCATAGGTATCTAACTGTTGCGATTAGCCCGCACTCTGCTCAGCATTGACGCGCACCGCTTGCGCAGAGTAGCGTAGAAGCAATCGATGCTTTGTGTCTAGATTTATGGCTGGTTGATGGCAATAAGCTTACCCCTTAATACTTGAAACTTAATATTATTTAGCGAAAGATGGGCTCACTATAGCTACGCCTCTGCCCGACTCTACTGGGAGCTACAGGCGTAATATATATTATGTAAACCTTATTCACTACTATCACTGCTTTATACTGGTAAGTATAATCCGGTGTTAAAATGTTTTGGCGTCATGTTCCCGTTATTGTAGGCAAGAGATTGGTCTAAATGTAATTTACGGACAATTTAATGTTCTTCCCGAAAGGTTCTATTTGTTTACGTCACTTCGGGATTAACGCGGTAACCTTGAGAATTTTGACTGTATTAGACTTTGACATCTAAGTACTATCAATGAGTCTAACAAAGTTCATAGAGTATGATACATAGTGAATTTGAATGAGATTAAGCTATTTGCGGCATTTGGCATTGTTATATTACACTTCGGTAAACTCTCAACAGCCATTTTCAAAACTGTTATGACTGGTAAAATATCTTGTATTTATCCAACCGAATTGGTTAAATGGATTTATTCTTCTTCGTGACACTGGCAGTATTTTTAACCAATTTCCAAAAATAATACAACCGAATTGAGAACCTCCTGTTCTCAATTCGGTTGTATTTTTTTTTACTCATAGGCAAAAAAAGTTAATGAAACATCGACTCCCAAAAGTAAAGTTAGTGTAGACTTTAAAAGTGTATTTTATAAGTCGTTTTTTTAATGTTTACACTTCCTTTTGACTTTGACCATATCCACTTCTAGCACTCTATTTCCTTGTAAATGAATGTAGAATATTCGGTTAATCGTCCGTGTCGATCGAATGCTCTAATTGGGCCGCAGATCGATGCGTGTGGAAAACAATGAGCCTCAATTAGCTTACAGAATGCTGCGCTTGTGGCCGCCTAACTTATAGCCGTAGGTAAGAGATGGGGAGATTTCGCAGGTAATTTACACACATGGCCAAGCTTTTTTCATTGAAATAAAGTTAGGTTTCTATTGTAAAAACTTGTCTCTTGAATTAAGTTTATCGACGCGCAGAATGAAAGGCGACTGTTGATAATGATTCTTTCAATGAAACACACTAGATTACGCGCGAATCGCGCGATTCACAATTTTTGAGTTTGATGACATAGTCTTGTGTTACATACGAGAATAGCTGACTGTTAAAAAACTATCAGTATTGAACAAATTTATAATAATATTTATAAGTAGCAACATGGGCTGTCAGATTTTCAAGTTCATTAATTTGTTCCCGAAACTAGGCGTAAGTATACTGAAAGTTGTATCGGTGACTCATCTCAACACCCCTTTAAAAGAACAACCAGTACTACAACATCCCCTACATATGAAAACAATTTTATGACTACTTCGAAAAGGGGTTTTACGTAAATTGAGAACCGCTGCTCCCTGCACTTAATGCAACATTTATTAGCTAGTTTAACTTATATGTTTACATTGGGTTATGTACAATTACAAGCCATGTAAGACGATTCCTAGCCACAGAGCTGCTACCTGCCAGCCAGATTACCTCGTTGGTCTAGCGGTCGCAAGCGCGACTGCTGGGCTTCTGAACCTGGGTTCGATTCATCTGCATTTTTTTAGTAGGTGTTATGGGGTTTTTCTATCAGAACTCTCTCAGTAGCAGCATCAGAGCCTGCATGTATGCCCAGTTTAAAGGAAATAGGCTCGCCCCCTATTGCATGGGACTAAAACGTCACTGGCGAAATTTTGGTCTATTATTAGGTAGGACACATCCACCTAACCCTTCGGAAATCACGGGCATGATTGTATTTTAAAACGATTTTGAAAAAGTATATGTATAAGACTTACAAAACTTGTCTAGACCTCTGAACTACTAAAATAAAACTGTTCCCCATACAGATAAAATCAACTTCCGACGTTAACCTAGACACCTAACATACAGCGTTGCATCCAATCTAGATGACCTTTCCAATCCTTTCTCTATGGTTCGTACAAAATGCTACTACTGATGAAGACCTTTCCCTTTCAACATATGGATAACCACAGTGGCAGTGCTTTTCCTCACCTTCAGCGATGTCAACACTGCTATTGATATAGACACCATCTGTATCATCATTTCAGCCGAAATACTTCCACTGCTAGATATAGGCCTCCCCCAAGTATGCTACATGCGTCTTGCATCTGGCGTATCCCCGCAACTTTCACCAGGTCATCAGTCCGCCTAGTGGGATGCCTTCCAACGCAACGTCTTCCGGTTCGCGGTCTTCACTCCAGAAATTTTCAGCTCCATCGGCCACCTGTATGAGGAGAAATAGCAGTAAAACTAACTCGATCACAACCAAAGATCTTTTCAAACGACATCATATCTCCCTCAGGGTGTATCTCAGAAACCGTTGCACCAATTCCAATGGAACTTTCCTGCTATGACTGGACAAAATTCTACTTAGCTGCAAAAAATATATATCAAAATCGCCCAGTATTTCTTTATTTATATTCCGTTGTTCTCCTTCGACGAATCTAGAACCGGTTAGACGACAGTATGCGTCAGATGTTCTTAAGCTTTTAGATGTTACAATTATTGCTTGTGAAATTAAATTTCACTTGCGTTACTCATTTGGTATCATACCTAATGTATGTCTTTTATTTTTGGTGACTTTACTTAAAAGTTGTGGTGAAATGAATCAATAGCGTATCAGCTGAACTGATAGGCGCTACCGAAAGCTTTAAACTTGTAGCTCTGTTCTGGGCCGACATAATTTAGTTTGCCATTGATACGCTAAGAAGAAGAAGCGGATCAGCACAGTTGCTTCATCCTTTTTTTTTTGGTCGCTCTGGGCAGAGCGGTAGGGAGTGTCAGACTTCTACTGAATAAAAACCACCCATGTTCCTTCTTAGCCCTTTTCGCCGAGGCCGCGGTATCTCTTTCGAACAACCCGCAGCCCCGACGGGAGTTGCTTCATCCTTGGATGAAGTAAAGAAAGGCAGCATAAAATATTTACAGACAATCATATTGAGGGTGGCCGTCACATCGCCTTTGTAAGTAAAGGTGTGTCATAACAATGCTAGTACATACATCACTTTTGGTCCTAAGTTTCATGAAATCCCAGCCCAGTTCTTAAAAATTATGTCAGTAAAAGTATCGTAACAAGTCAACGACCTCTTTTTAATTTAGAGAATTTAATTAAAACAAATGTAAATCAAATTATTATCGTGTTTTTGTTACACAATTTGTTCTGGTTACTGTCCTTGTTTCTATTAAACGCTGTTTGCTCTCAAATAATTCTGTTTTACTTGTCCAAAAAGTAATACCTGAATTAATCTGCGCTGGTCACCTCTATAACATTATATTTGACATTTGTAGAGCATTGATTTATGAATCTGTTTTAATGTAAATAAGTAGTTGATTGTGAAACACATTTTATTTTGCATACACTCGCAATTTTAATTGATGTGTCAGTAAACTAGATTGATTTGCGGATTTAGAAATAAAAACGATATTTTGATTAAATATATTGTACAAATATTCGTGCATTTAAGATATTCGGTCAATCGTCTAACTACCTAGAAACAGCGTATCAATTGAATTATAATAAATCTAACAACAGTAAAGCGGCAGGCCCAGAAGAAGTTGGCGGGACGAACTCGACTCGCAGGGATTGGCAACAAACAGCATTGGATATGGACAATTAGTGGAAAGAGGGAAGGGAGGTCTTTGCCCTGCAGTGGAACACTAACGGCTAGTAATAAATAAATACATAAATCTACAAATCTAGACAACATGATAGTTTAGTAACACAAAGTAAATCTGCCAAAATTTCAAATAAACAAAGAACTATGAATGTACCTTGAAAGACACACCTTTTTAAGAAAACCCCACACATACTCAAGTCATAGACAGTCTAAATATCAACAACAATCAAAAACCACAACAGCATAATATATAACAACTCGGTGAGAGTAGATCGCCTACAGATCTTTGTAGAGAGAATGAGTCACTTTCCATAGCTAAGCAACCGGTTGCAAGCCAAGCTACCCGATATACCAACCTAAGCGACCATACTGGAACCAATCGGGAATTTTAACGCTGTACTACGTTTTAATTATCAGTCCAGTTATTATAGTTTTTGAGCTACTATGAAATAAAAGAAAGAGAAAGTTTGTTGGGAAAATTATTTGTTTGTGATGAAAAAACGTTTGGAAATATTTGTACGTGATTGTGGATGGGAGATGTTTTGTTAAGCATTGATTGCTGGAATGACGTGGCAGGTTCTATAAAAGATCTTTCCTTTAATATAAATCCTAGAAGACCTAGACAAAGTGACGGCGACGATAATAAACGAGTCATAGATTGATAAAAGCTTATTAAAGTCATTGAAGTCGATTTTCAATTGAAAGTGAGGCAAACATAAAATACTTCAATGACCAAGCTAAGTTAGAAATGTAACATCCTAAGCAAATTTGGGCTTCCCAATAATCGCTTCAATGAACTGTTGTGGAGATTATTCAGAATCATTAATCATCTTACCAAGAACCGGTTACTACAAGTGATAGCGACCAAAGACAAGCCTTCGTACAAAAAAAAATGTTCGAAGACCACAGTAGGTATGTCGTCAGTAGACAACTGGACGCTGCCCTTCCGCAAAATGGCTGGCGAGCCTAAAATCTTGTAATTGAATGATAGTTTGGTTGTGGTTTCGTTCATCGTTATTTATTAGCCCACTTCACTAAGTGATTTATGCTCTATTTCATTTTCGGCCCATGAAATTATAGAAAACAGAAGCGGTTGCTACAGGAACTATTAAGAAGTCAACGACGAATCAACTGCTGTTTCAAGTGGATCATATGTGTAAGGTTTTAAGTTTAGTCTCACATGCGCCGTTTTGTTGCTGTGAGATGGGCAGGCGACATGATTGCCATTGGGGGATAAACCTGGATGAAATGGCACAGATTTTTAGAGATTGGCATTGTTTTCTGGAAAAGAGAGGTCTATACCCAACAGTTTGTGAATTCGGACTGTGGATGATGATGATGAGTTTAGTCTTAACAACTTAAGTTTTTCAGGCCAATACCCCAATGAATCAAACCAAGACAACAGCTTAACACCAAAGCAATACATAAACGATACTTAAAACTAATTGCCCATTAATCTCAATCCAATCATACATTAATAAAAAACAATCACGAGTATGATACATCGGAGATCACTAACAAACGCGTTGACGTAGCAACAGGCATGATATAGCTCCATTTTTTATTACCCTGCCTCACTAATCGGAAAATTACTGAGAAAGTAACAGTATGTGTGAGTGTACGACTAGCCGACGCGTAGGTGCGCCCGCGCAGAGAAATGTGAACGAAACTAGCGCTGAAATCAATGGACAGAGTGGTACAGAAGGTTTACTGCCTAGATAGACATTGCTTAAGATGTCGTAATCTAAAGAAAAGGGCATAAACAAGCATCCAGGATTACATCAATGCTTAGTAGGATCAAGAAGTAACTTTAAATTGTTGATCACAGAGCAGCCTTCGTTACTTCATGATCACTATGATCCTGAAGCAATGAAGGCTAGTTTTGACTGAGTTAGTTACGATTCTGATTTACACCCGAAAGTCACTCATTGCTGGGGATCCCCAGCAATGAATTCACAAAGTTTTCGTATCCTATGAAACAACGCTTTTCATGCGGCTATGTCAATTTAATATACTTTTGACTTTATCATCTCTGATAGAATATCATGTTTTTTGACTGCCCTGAGGTCCTGAAAAGCAAAATAAAACTGATGTCTGATTGTACCAGCTAAGCGAGGGTCGTTAGGCTGCATCATAAGGAGTAGAGCTTCTGTATTTTCCTCCGTTTTGCCGATAGCTAATGTACTTTTGATCAGTGGGTGGTATTTAAACATTTTCTTGATTGACATTTGTTGACTTTATTTACTTTATATTTCGGGGGCAATGGTCGCATTTTGGCAGTTTTATGATGAAGTAATCGTGCGTATTTATGGTTTAAAGACTTGATAACATGTTTGAATACTAGGTATTGGTTTTACACAACAGGTTATGCAATCTTCTAATAAATAAAGAGAGAAGTCCTGACTGACTGACTGACTGACTCATCAACGTCCAGCCCAAACCCTTGGACCTAGAAAGCTGAAACTTTGCACAGAGGTTTCCTTTATAATGTAGACAAGGAATAAGGAAGGATTTTTCGAAATTCAACCCCTAAGGTAGTTAAACAGGGGATGAAAGTTTGTATGGAAAATCGACATTTTCACGCGATAGTGATAACTAATTTGAAGCAAGATGCTACAGAGACCAACTGTGTCTTCATACACTGGAGTCCAGATTATCATTATTTGCCTAGCCTTCTCCCAACTTTGTTGGGGGCTGCTGCTGCTGCCAGTCTAACCGCATGCAGCTGGACACACATGGACACACACACCACATGCATACATGGACCGACTGCTTATCTGACCACCACAACCCAGTAAGTAGTGGGTAATATTCGTATTACCTCTTGCTAAGACTGATTGTTTGACTTCTAGGCCACTGACTGGCAACCACGACTGTCGTGACCAACGGTTTAACGTGCTTTAAGTCCAGATAAATCAGTAAAATACTCTAAAAAGAATCCAAGTAGCTAAACTAAGGAGAGGGAAACATAATTTAATTACGAAGGTGGTATTAAAATATTAAAAAAGCTTTTATATGCATTTAGACGAAAGCCGTGGTTCCGATTGTGGTTTTTGTACGTCCGTGTCCCTTACCTTTGTGTCCTCGTAATTAGCAGGCTTATCTGATGACTGTAGATGTCAGTTACCTTCATGTAATCATTGCATAAGGGTCTTGTGAAGCCACTTTGATGTTTTTAATGGTTTTGAGGAGGTCTTCGAGAAGGAGATCGCTAGGTCAAATAATGTTGCTTGCGTGCTCATGCCTGAAATCTTAAAAATACTAGGTACTTAAAAAATTATAGCAAAAATTTCAAAATGAATGGAATGTAAAATATTTATTGCTTCTGGCAGAAGAAGCTTGTGCGGTGGTCTGGAAGTAGTATTTTCGACGATGAGAACATAGTTTATAACTCAAAGCTATATCATACGTTTAGGTACACAAAGCGGCACTAATTTGTTATGCAGTTGATATAAGACTGACCAAAAAGTTTATTTAGTTGATATGTTCTACAACTTTTGCTCATGGTTTCGGTCGTTTTGGAGGTCGATAATCATAAAAAAGTCCAATGTCCTAATCCCGGTTATAGTTTATCCAGATCCGTTGAGGTTTCAAGGCGTGAAAGGTATCACAGACAGACAAAGAAACTTTCGCATTAATACTAGTAAAATAGATGAGTCAACAGCTCATTGATCGCAACAAGGATGTCTACAGAGCATTGATATAATAAAACCCTAGATGCACAGTCTCGAACAAAATAAACAGTCGAAGCTGTCGCCAAACACTCACCAATACACGCACTACTACATGTAGTTATCGTCACTATAAACATATTTTTTTTGGCAAATTCAATCTTACGCAGATTCCTTTTACAATGCAGTTGTAAAAAGCAATTTATAAAGTATTTTGTACGACCGTGCAGAGACGCGAGCGACGCGAGACTATTTGAAGTGAGTTCATTGTGAACTCATTTTAAGCGGACGGTTTTGAGACGTGGAGTGTGTATCTTGGGTTTTATTATATCAATGCTACAGAGCTAGGATTTTGAACATCCAAAGTCGAGCAAAATTTAAGGCTTTGAAAAGATAGATTATAATTGTATTGTATGATTCAGAGTGCCTTGAAAATATGGAATTCTATCAGCATAACCTAAAGATGACGGAGACGTAAAAAATATAGGTATTGGAGGGACAAAAACTACCAAAAAGGTCTACAAAGAAACGATGGATAGACTGTGCGAAGGATGATATGGCTGAAAAGAGCAGTCTGACCTTTGACGTGATAACGAGTAATAGACGTATGAAAGACTAGCTTTTGCCAGCGGCTTCGCCCGCGAGAAAGTGTCGATTTTCCATACAAACTTTCATCCCCTATTTAAATCCCTTAGGAGTTGAATTTCGAAAAATCCTTCCTAAGGAATAAGGAAGGATTTTTCGAAATTCTACTCTAGTCTACATTATAAAGGGAACCTCTGTGCAAAAAATTTCAGCTTTCTAGGTCCAAGGTTTTGGGCTGGGCGTTGATGAGTCAGTCAGTCAGTCAGTCAGGACTTCTCTTTTTATTTATATAAGATAGATAGATACTTAGATAGAAGAAGACATGCTGAGCCCACCCCAAATTAAATGGGGTTACAAGAGAAGTCGTCGTAGAAGGACGGAAAGCTTTGAAATCGAAGGTTACATATCTAAGCTGTCTGGTTTTCTGTCTACCAACATCCTTATCTCAAAACAAATGAAGACATAGATCGTGAAGGGGATCAGACCGGAATGATAAATTAAGGGGATCAGAAAGGAATAAACAAAAGAAAAATATTGGCAGTGGATCGGTTTGGGGGATCAGACCGGAACAACTCAACGATCGAAGATAAGCCTTCACTGCAATTTAAAACGATGATCACTTCTTTGAACCACTTTAAACACACTCCTAAGTGTTTTAAGCACTCCAGCTCCGTAAACATTAGTATTTTTTGTACGAATTCATTCTCGAATCTAGAATTATATCGTTGGTATAAGTGTAGAGTGCCGAGGTCCAATGCTCCCGATAGCCAGTATTACCTATTCAAATAATAGACGATTCATCATTATCAAGAAATGGACGGCAAAAAATTGAGTAGGAATAGTTCGTGCGCAAACATCTGGTTCCGTCAACTGAGATTGTGGAGAACAATTTTTTATTTATTTTGATTTGTTATCTTTTTCAATGCCCAGTTTAGTGGTGAATCAAATGGGACAAGCAGTGCATCATCATCTAGGCAGCATCTGCGTAGTCTTTTCGGACCATGTTGGGTTCGGCTCCCAGTCTTGCCGGATGCAGCTGAATACCAGTAGGTATCTTACATGGAGCAACTGACTATCTGACCTCCACAAACCAGTAATTAATACTGGGTAATACGATACCCATTGGTAAGACTGGTTGTCTTGCATTTCATCATCATCTGCCTAGCCTTTTCCCAACTATATTGGGGTCGGCTTCCTTCTAACCGGATGCAGCTGAATACCAGTATTTTACATGGAGCGACTGCCTATCTGACCCCCACAACCCAGTTAATACTAGGTAATACGATACCCTTTGGTAAGACTGGATGTCAGAATTTCAGGTCACTGACTACCTGTAACGACTGCCAAAGATCTATATATATGGCAGCCGGGACCAACAGCTTAACGTGCTTTCCGAGGCACGGAGGAAACTCGGTATGTCGGACGGTCACCCATCCACAGACCGACCTAGGCAAGCACAGCTTTACCTAAAGATCGACCCCAGTGGCAGTTCTTATTAAGCCACGAGCTCCTCTTGTTGTCTTGCAATTATAAGTCTAAATTATGCAAGAATCTATTCCAATTTAAAACAGCGTTACTATCAGCCTACAACGTTTCCTTCGCTCACGTTCACTTAAGGGTCAAAGGCCTCCTCTCTGTTTGATTGAGTTGAAGTTTTATTTATCAGGCCCTTGTATGAACGTGGACGATGCAAAAGCAGTATGTAAGGATCGTAGTAGGTAGCGTTCTGTGGTTTCTACTTACACTCCAAGGGGAAAAAGACGTGAGTTTATATAATATGTATGTTCGACAAAATCGAATTCAACAAATTCTTTTAACTCTTGTAATACTGCATTTGTACCAGGTTTTTCCAAAAAAGCACAGCTCGAAACTAGCGCCGGTTGCTTCTTTTTCTGTAAATTGTAAAGTCAACTGAAATGGGTTTCTCGGCGCTTGTAGGCAAGGAGCCAAAGTCTTGTTTTTGCCTGCGCAGTAAATTCTACATTTAAGACATGCACACGACGACTTTTTGCACAATTTGGTCTTGCATTTGTTTTGAAATTGAAAGAAACTTGTGACTTACAGAGGAAAGTATAGCTGGGCTTTCGAAAGTATTTTGTTCCTCGTTTGGTTTATTTATTAGCAAGTAAAATCCTTACATAGTATAAAACAAAGTCGCTTTTTTGTCTGTTTGTTTGTCTGTATGCTTAAATCTTTAAAACTACGCAACGGATTTTGATGCGGTTTTTTTTAATAGATAGAGTGATTCAAGAGGAAGGTTTTAGTATATAATTTGAACGACATCCACGCGGGTGAAGCCGCGGGCATCAGCTAGTATCCTGATAATATTGTGAAAGTAACGATCACTCTTCATAGTAAACGAAGTTATAGATAAACACTTAAAAATCTCATTCTTGAACATTGCACTTCACAGTAAGTAGCTACTCAAAACAAAGTACCTAGTGTACTACCTACATTCATAAGTAGTATTCTATATTTACGTAATTATGGCCATAAACTCATAAACACTTACAAAATATTCTACTTTCAACAAACACGAATTCGGAAGGATCGAGAAAACGTTTTTCTGTTTCGCAAACGGAACTCTAAAAAAGAAAATATAACTCAATGTATCGGTGTGGGAGTGTGGTTCCTTGAACTGTACTAAATGACACATTCAACTAACTATATTTAACACTCTATTTCGTTGTGATAAGATCGGTTTTCGTGTAGCAGTGGCCGACCACCTGCGCGGCCTGTCTTGCTAATTTCTGTTCCTCTAGCAAATGTTATAAGCTATAGTCATCTAGATTTTTTTGTTTTGTTATAAAAGATTAGATCTGTATTTCTTATTATTTTGGACGAGTTAACGCACTGTTTCACGTATTGTTAGGTTCTAAATAGTAAGTCCTATTTACTAGATTGTTCTTGTAATCGATTTTTATTGTTGTTGTAAAAATTCATTAACGGAACTAACGCTTTCAGGCTCTTTTTAACCGACTTCAAAAAAATTAAGGAGCTTCTAATTCGGTTAGTGTATTTATATTTTAGAAAAAGATTCAATGGTTCAAACAAAGTCACCGACATAAGAAAGTAAAATTTTAGACCTGTTTTAGTTTGGATGTCGGTTTTGTTTTTTTTTTTTTTATAGTTCTGCATAAAAAAAAAAAAAAAAATTCGATGGCTATTAATCACCTATGCCTAACTCCTGTACTTCAACTACTCATCAATGTACAAATAATACATAATTTAAACAAAAACCTCGCATTAAACCTCAACAAAATGACTCCCTACAATTTTACGCAAACAGGCTATCTCTTAATCTAGTCCAGTTTTCAGCGTCATCACG
This sequence comes from Diarsia mendica, assembly GCA_949316265.1. Lineage (NCBI taxonomy): Eukaryota > Metazoa > Arthropoda > Insecta > Lepidoptera > Noctuidae > Diarsia > Diarsia mendica. Next base: position 20,048,027 of record OX438904.1, on the reverse strand, counting down.
ACATGTAATCGAATATGGGAGTGGCAGCAGCGGTGCCTGTGGCGGTCCGTCAAAATTAGCCGACGCGAATAAGGCCGCGCCGGACTTCGCAAACTTGTCTGACTATTATATAGGTAAAATAAGATGTATTTGTCTGCGTGTCGATATATATATTTTTTGCATGGTTTTGTTGAGAGCCTTTTTCCAACTATGTTGGGGTCGGCTTCCAGTCTAACCGGATGCAGCTGATTATCAGTATTTTACATGGAGCGACTGCCCATTTAACCTCCATAATCCTCCTTCTTCTTCTTCTTTCTTCTTCTTCTTCTTCTCCACTACTCAGTTAATACTGGGTAATTGGTAAGACTCGTTGTCAGGTTTCCAGGCCTCTGACTACCTGTAACATCTGCATAAGAAGGGATGTTAACAAAAAAAACTAATTAGTCCGTCAGATAGATTTCCAAAAAATATTGGACACATATTTTTTATTTTTTCACGTAAACAAACAATGAAGACGATACAGTCCTTTGAAAACTCGTGTGACGTCATATTCTAAGACATTAGTATGACATTTCTTAGCGAGCAGTGACGTCACCACCTCCCACTCAAATCTTTGACGCGTTTTATCTTCGTCAATTTTTATTGATTTGATAAAACAAAAAATACGTGTCCAATATTTTTCGATAATCTAACAGACGGACTAATTAGAATCATATTTTTTTTAGTTAGTAAACATCCCTATTGACAGCGTGCCTCGGAAAACACGTTAAGCCTTTGTTCCCGACAAAGGCTTAACGTGTTTTCCGAGGCACGAAGGAAACTCGGTATGTATGGTGGTCACCAATTCACGGATCAACCTAGATAAGCAAGTATTAACTTGAAGATCGACTAGATACTAGAACCACAGTTATTATTTAGCCACGATTTTCCGAGTACTGTAGCTCCTAAAAGCTTGACTCATCAAAGGCGACTATAGGAAAAGGACAGAGGCAAAGCTAGCGTCCTCGAAAGAGCTACCGCGACACCGGACACAAAGGTATTAGAAGGAACATGGGTGGTTTTTAGTCAGTAGAAGTCTGACACTCCCTTTCGCTCCGCCCAGAGCGGGAGGAGCCATTTGATGATTTCCAAACCCTCCAAAAAAAAAATGCAAAGCTGGCCAAGTATCCCGAAAGTTATTGGATTGAACAGTGAAAGAGTCATCATCATCTGCCAAGCCTTTTCCCAACTATGTTGGGTTCGGTTTCCAGTCTAACCAGATGCAACTGAATACCAGTATTTTACATGGAGCGACTGCCAATCTGACCCCCACAACCCAGTTAATACTAGGTAATACGATACCCTTTGGTAAGACTGGATGTCAGAATTTCAGGTCACTGACTACCTGTAACGACTGCCATAGATCTATATATATGGCAGCCGGGACCAACAGCTTAACGTGCTTTCCGAGGCACGGAGGAAACTCGGTATGTCGGGCGGTCACCCATCCACAGACCGACTTAGGCAAGCACAGCTTTACCTAAAGATCGACCCGAGTGGCAGTTCTTATTAAGCCACTAGCTCTCTCTGAACAGTGAAAGAGTAAGGTTATAATTAATATATATTTTTTCCACTATCTTCCTTATCACGCTTTCTCAACTCGACAGGTATGTAGAAAGATGGCGTAAACCTTCAAAGGATTCATGAATAAGACATCGAGTTAACTCAAGAATTAGAAGGTAACTAGCTGATGCCCGCGGCTTCGCCTGCGTCAAATTATATACTAAAACCTTTCTCGAGAATCACTCTAGCTATTGGTGAAAACAGCATGAAAATCGGTGCAGAAGTTTCTGAGTTCATCGCGAACAGACAGACAGACGCGGCGGAGGACTTTGTTTTATAAAATGTAGTGATAGTTCTTCTTCTTCTTCTTTTCGTTTCGATTTTAAACTTCCATGTTATACGGTTTGGGCCCAGTAGGTAGCCACGTTTATTCCAGCGGCAGAGGCGCTGATAGTAATAAGTAGCAAAGCGACCCCTAGACGGCTGAAGGCATAGAAAAGGACGGCTCCTATATTTTGTAATAAATATACTCCTAGGTATATATGATCGGTTGCGGCCAGACGAAGGGTATCAATGAGAAATAAATAACATCCCTTTTGACTGATTTTGGGCAACGCTAATTACTTTGGTCGGTCATGTCTGGCCACCATTTCAGACGAACAAAACAAAAAGGCTTTAGTCCGCTTTGATGTTTTTTTAGTTTTATTAATTAAATCTTTTGAGTCTAATTACTTGTAAGGTTTCAGAGATTTTATTTTCCTTTATACATTTCTTTACAAATTTTTAACATTACAAAAACTTTTTTGTAAAAAAAAACAACCGACTTCAAAAACACCAAAAAGTTAAAAATAAACTTAATAATGGGAGTCACTTTGGATGTGATTATAATACGAATACATCAATTAATAACAAATCGAAATAAAGCTGGTTAAGGGGTTTAACATTGATTTAGGACCCCAAATTAACAGTTTTTATCTTACTTTAATTATGGAATATTTATCTTTTTGCCTTACACCTACATATTCACATATTCAAGGTACCGAGTAAGGAAGTGAAATACTAAAAAATCTTTAGCCAATTAACGAAGGTAGAGTGAGTGAAATGGCGGCAAAAACTTGTATCTTATACATTTTGTCTGCTCAATTACGACGCGATACGTTTACCTTTTAAATTGGAGCACTTTGGAATATTATCGAATTATTATTATTAGGTAGGCATTATTATTATTCATGTGTTGTTTTTTAAATGGGTGTGAAAAATAAACAAAGTTTTTTGTATTTGTACGTTAGGTGGTCTTTAGATAGTGAATTTCTGAGATTTGCTCTGATATTAGTAATTCTAAAGTGTGGAAATTTATGCTAACATTAGTTACAATCATTAAATAAAATTTTCCATTTACATCGCCCATAATATTACAACTACAAAAACTCCACAAACATACAGTAATATGACGCCAAAAAATTCGCAAAAACGCAAAACGAAAGGAAACTAAGTAGGTATCAAAGTAATGGAAACGATACAAAGATCGCACTTTTACACGTCGCATGCGCAATACGACACTCGTACCTACTTGTATGTAGTCATTGTCGAAATACTCGCCCTGGTTATTGACCCCACCGGGGGCCTAAAAACTGGTACCTGTCGCTTTTCAGAAACTTTAAAGCACCCACGTCAAGTCGGCGTGTGAACTGAATCCACATTGTTTTCGACTGTACCTATATGGCCATGTACATGGATGCCTAAACGGTAACTATAAGGATTGTCGTGATTGTACATCAAATGTATTGAACTAGGAATAGAGGAGATAGAAAGGAGGGGGGGGGGGGGGGGAGATAGGCCGTCCCTCATTTGATTTACATGGAAAATATTTTTTGAAATAGGGTTTTCGAGGTTTTAGTAAGTACTGTACCACACAACAGCTGTTTTTTTTTCTTTCATTGTTTTCTAGTTTATTTTGCTTTAAAATCCCGCCATGACATTTCAATCGCTTCACCGGGATTCGATGAACTTCATAGTCTTGACGCTTTCTAGGTGGTCGTTACTGTTGATTTTCAGGAGTTGTAGTGATTTGGAAACAGTGTGGTGGGCCTGTTCCATCCATCATAGGTTCGGAGACAGCACTGAAATTAATAATACCATCTTGAATAGCCGATTTTGCTTCATTATTAATGATATCACTTCTTTATTTTTATATGCAACTGTGAAGTATTTATATAAGTGTTTTTATTATGCACATATGTACTTAGATATTAGTACTCAAACATCCGCCTGTTGTTTTTGATTCTATTGTGTTTTTGTTGCAATATCCTTACATAGTATAAAACAAAGTCGCGTCTGTTTGTTTGTTTGTTTATTTGTTTGTTTGTCTGTATGCTTAAATCTTTAAAACTACGCAACGGATTTTGATGCGGTTTTTTTTAATAGATAGAGTGATTCAAGAGGAAGGTTTTAATACCTTTTTTGTACCCGTGCGAAGCCGGGGCGGGTCACTAGTTGTTTATAAGTTTTAGTTCGATGGGTTGCTGCGCAAATAAACCTGCTTAAGAGTTGTTTAGGTTATCAGATTTGTATGTCATAGTGTTTTGATACAGGTACGCTGCTTAGTATTTATTTAAGGTCATATTATATGATGAAAAACTAATATTTTTTGTTACTGAGACACAGATACTCATAATTCTGATTCCCAGTTGTCCGAACTAATATTTTACTATCAATATCCACACTCCAAAGAACGCTCTCAACTAAAAACGTCTCAATAATTTTACTTTCGCAAGTCCGTGACTTTGTTTGTTTCATCTATATTTTTTGCCACCTTTTTGCAAAAACTTTGTTTTTGTTGCACACAAATACCCTTAAGTCGGTTAAAAAAGAAAGATAAATTCCCTATCCATAAACATGCAGTTTTGGTCAGTGCACCAACACTATAAAAACTAACACAATATTCATAATAAACATTATGTACCACAATAATCAAATAATATGCCACGTGCCACCGAATTATAAAATAAATAACAAAGCCATCAGGCACGATCCCGTATATTTATATTTTTCCTTCTAAGAGTCACGAGGAAAACCACTAGTAAGTACTTATGTACATAATGACCATTATATATCTAAAACAGTCATAAGATATGAGTGTTATGAGGAAAAACTAAGGTAAAAACAAAGGCTTAATGAAATTGAGTGTGCCCTTTAGTGTCACTTTGTTATGTGAACAGGAAATGGGTTTGGAGCTTTTTGCTGTCCAACTTGTGTATTGTCGCAATTTTGGCAAAAAACTTTTCTTAATTCTCGCAATTTTGGCAAAAAACGCCCAATTATCTTCTATGTATTTAGTAGGTACAGACGGCTACACATCAAGCTATACATTTCCAGTTTACGCTGATCTCGCACTGTACGGAAATCATATACAATGCGAGACCAGTTTATACTGGAAATGTATAGCTTGATGTGTAGCCGTGTGTACTTCTAGTAGTCGTAAACGCGTCTGCTGAACATGAAATCTAGGGTTAAATTCCCAGGTCGGCCAAAGTGTTATTGGATTTCTCCTTCAGGAATTTCTCAGTAGAATACAGTATGTATTCGAGCTTGTTTGATGTCAATAGGCTCTTCCCCTATTACATGGGACTTACTTATTTAGGTACACTGCTGTCTAAACTTGGAGGAATTAAAGGCGTAATGTTATGTTATGTGAAAGAAAATATGTGGATATGAGGAAAATTAGAAGCTAGTTAAGTATCTCCTTTTACGCGAATAAGTTTAATATGATAGCTAATTTGACGTCATCGGACTTGTGTAGTCATACTTAAACTCGTCATAGCCAAAGGAATTTTGAAGTACAACTTTTTTTTATAAAACGTGACAATATAATTATGTCAACATAGTATAAAATATACATACCAGAGATATAACACTGTAAAGTCAGTTATTTCAGACTTTGCTTCCCTAATTTGCCACTTGCCAAATTCTATTGGACAAAAATCACGAGATTTTAAAAACGGGTAGAACAAGACAGTTAATAGACATTGCTGATTGACATTATATTTCTGTAGTATGTATGCGTATGTAATAATGGGATCAATGAAATCTTGGCTGGACACGAACTTTAGCTAATTTCGTTTGTTAGAAAAACTTGAGCACGTAAATAGATTAGTAAAGGGCTCGTCTGGCCGATTCTAAATAGTTTTCTTGTGGTGGGACACGAAGAATTTAGAATTATAGAGGTAGGTAATTAACGTTTCGGGGAGTTTTCCTACGTTGAAAGCGATCGTCAATTGTTTTTATTTTTGGAGGAATGCTGCTTTCATTTGAGAACGGTATGGTGACGTCGACTTGAGTGCTGTCTCTTCGCCTATAATTATGGGGCTGCATTGATGTCAGTAGCGTTATTAAGTTTGCATTTTATGTTAATTAATCGATGATCAACAATTGACTGTGAACAAAATATTTTTGATCTTACTATATCATCATCAAATTAATGTACTGCAGCCAGATTATTGATTGATGATGAGCCAGATTATGCCACCATTGTGCAGACTTAGTTTAGAAATGTTAAAGTACTTTGTAGGCCAAGACAAGTTACTGACATAATAATAATAATATTCCACAACTATCACACAACGCCATCTAGTCCCAAGCTAAGCAGAGCTTGTGTTATGGGTACTAGACAACTGATAAACATACTTATATATTTCTAAATACATACATATTATAGATAAATTACACCCAGACACAGAACAAATGATCGTGCTCATCACACAAACATTTGTCCTGGGTGGGAATCGAACCCACGACCTCCGGCATAGCAGTTAGGGTCACTAACCACTAGACCAACAGGCCAGTCAAACATTTATGACTTTTCTTTTATTTAGTTAGTTTAAAATCTGTCTAGTTGTCTTTGTGGTATGCGTTTTGGACACGTATTTTTATTATTATAATGTCACGTTGCCCTACACTAGAAATTGTTGTGTTGTCGTGAATGCGTTTACAAACATTTAAAGTCACATACACATAGCCAGACCCGGAGCAACTACCTCTAGGCCAAACAAAATATTTATTTCGTGCGAAAATCGAACCCACAACACGCAGCGCAGCAGCTAACCACTGATCAAGAACCAGCTATACCACAAACCGGTGTTTCCTGATGATTGACTATATATTTCGGTGTTGGACAAAGAGCATCGTCCTGTCTTCCTGTCCGCGTCATGTCGTTAGCTACGCGGATTAGGAAATGCTTGGAGTAAGAATACGAAAACTGTGGAGACGTGTTGCCGTGAAAAATATATAAGACTAGTGGTCAAATTAAAGAGTCTATGTTAGGTAGGCTCTGTCTGCTCCTATGGGCTAAAGGTGTGAGTTTATATAATGTGTGTGTGTGTGTGTATGTCCCGCGTGAATGTCGGAAAATTACAAAATTGACGATTTTTCATACAAACTTTCATCCCCTATTTAACTCACATAGGGGTTGAATTTCGAAAAATCCTTCCTTATTCCTTGTCTACATTATAAAGGGAATCTCTGTGCAACATTTCAGCTTTCTAGGTCCAAGGGTTTGGGCTGGGCGTTGATGAGTCAGTCAGTCAGTCAGTCTGCACTCTGCAGGACTTCTCTTTTTTTATTTATATAGATTTCTGTTCTGTAAACGCGGTGATAAGTCTAATGGTGTGACCGTTGGCCTGGCAAGGCATAGGTCTGGAGTTCGAACCCAACACACACACCTCTGGTTTTCCGGATTTATTGGCAAATTGTATAATTGTCACTTGCTACGATGAAGGAAAACATCGTAAGGAAATCATCGTGCCCGAGAGATATTTCTCAACGGCATGTAATGCCAAGTCAGAAGCTCATAGGTTGCATGAAAACTGAACGATAAAGAAGGAAGAAATATCTTTAATAGTACTCTACTGTGGGTATAAAATATGGCAATATTTATTAACTACATTTAACGCTAATTACCACCGCCACTGTACTCCACAAAACCCCACACTTTTCAAACTATTCCTATTTTCCCGAATCGCGGCTCAACCAAACGGGTCTGACAGATCAAAAGTTATAATTAACTTAACGATTTACGAATTAATTGAAATGTTTCTGTTGAAGGTACAAACAGAACACAATATAGTTATATTCTTGTTTATATAACATCGAGATTGTTCCTCCCACGCAATGAATGCGCAAGGGCTCATAAGGAAAAGGCCAAAGTGTATTGTTATTACTACAAAGTTTTACGAGCACTTGTTAACTTTGCTTATTACGTATTTAAATGGTATTTGTTTTAATTGAGCTGAGGATTACTTGGCTAATGCCATAACAAAATCTTTTGATCATGAAATGGTGAAGTTTACGATGAATTTGTAACAAATACTAAAGCAAACTCACAGAAAAGAAGAAAATCTCTCTCTCTTTCTTGAGAAATAAGCAGTACCTTTGTACTCAAATATACTTATTATTTTATGTTAATTTCCTGTGCTGTCTACTGTGTGTACATAAATAAAACCGCACGCACGTACGTGCTTATAGGCCACAGGCCGTAACATGTGCATGGTTAGACTCTGGTCTTCATATCAACAATACACATGAATCCCCCACATTCCTACTGTACCGTTTAAATATCATAGTTAAATAAAATCTCCCAAGTTGCTACTGCCAGTGGTGGCACCACACATCTAAAGTAGCAACCACCCACGGTTGGCGTGCGGGTGAAAGAACTCGCCACTATTACACAAACTGGAGTTGGTGGGCTCTGATCTCATCTCCAGGTCTTGGTGAAGCTGCGGAATTTCCACTCTGTTATTAAATACTATTAAAAGTTATCGACGTTGTGGGAATGAAGATGGTAATATCTGTGAGTTGAGGAAGACTAAGGAAACGATGGATAGACTGTGTGAATGATGCTTCGTCTAGAAAGGAGGTGATTGCTGAGGTTGCAAGCAAAGAAGTAAGGAAGAAGAAGACATGCTGTGCCGACCCAAAATCATGGTATAAGGACAGGAGAATTATGACGATGAGTAATACTACGGGAGTACTAGATAGAATAGGTAGATTTTGAAAACTTAAACACTGGGTCTGTGAGATCTGTGAAGGAGATCTGTTTCCGTTTTCACCGAAACCCCCAAGTTTATTTGATCCCATAGGCCTGGATAGGAGGCTTATAGGAAATGGTTTTCTGTTTCACTAGCACTTACGGCCTACGGGTCTGTTAACATTATAAGGTCCCCTAATTTCTGATGGTCGTTTGGGTGGGATAGTCTAGTAGAATCGATTGGACCGATAGACCAACTCCAGAGTTGGTAAAAATTGTTTAAACTTATTTCCTTCAACGTTTTTATCTTCTGTTACTGCGCAGGGTAAGTTGTCATTTTGGCATTTTTTTTCAATATTGTACTGTTTATGTATTCTGTATTCTGTTACATTCATAAAGTCATGACCAGTACATTTATTTTCCGGTCGCCTTGCAAATACTGAAATAGAACTATTTCTGAAAAAGGCGTTTTTCTCGCAATAATTCTAGAACGTTTAAACTGTTCTTGCCAAAAACTTTCTATTTTCGTCTTTATCTTTAGAGTCAGCTGCTTTAGCTAAGAAGTGATCAATCTTGCTGATCTACTGTGACTGTATGTGTATCATCAACCTCATATGTTAATGAGGGGATAGTCATTCTGAGAGGTATTAGTGTCAATTTACACTTCATAGTGTAGGTTGTAAATGTCATCTGACTTTGATATTTTTTTTTGTAGTTGATTTGAATTGTATAGGTGTATACTATTGACAGTTAGTGATGTCATTTGATCTCCTTTGGGAAGGTATAATTTGTCAAATAATTGTTGTTATAAAGGTCAAACCGGTATAATTATGCTGATTTCGGCTACGCATTGACTGGAGGTGTTACATTGAAGGCATCCACAGGATTTTTCGGTTAAGCAGAAGTAAGGCTCATAGGTTGACGTGCGAGATGCCATGCAAAAAAATGCAGATTTTGGATCAGCTACTAATACAAATACTTTAGTACAGTTACGTAAAGTTTGATTGTGCCCTATCGCAAACAAAACTAATTCAGGTAAAAACATCATATTTGGTAAAAACGATTGATTCAGATCATAAACTGCTGCTAATATCTATATTACCAGTCTATAATAAAAACAGGTTACATAAACTAACGTTAGTATAAAAGCCTGCCTAGCAACAGCTACAAATCCATCTCTGTCAAGTTATTAACCTCAAAATTGGCACAGACTCATAACCAGCTGATTTCATTCAGCAGACATTTCTCTTTTGCTCCGTCAGACATAAAAACAACCTGACCACACTATAAAATACAAATATTTGCTCAGTAATAAAAACGTAATTTTAATTGTGCTTTCTCCTATACGAAGATATGATATCTCGACTCCTTCCGTGGTTGCTACCTTAAGCAGGCGGAACAGATCGTGATATAATATTCTATTATATGTATGTTTTATTTTATTTATCACTTCACTCATCGTTTATAGTAATTAATGCATGGCAATCGGCAAAAAGAGCTTTCGATCGCACCGAACGGTATTCGAATTCACGCCAATCATGACTGATGCAAAACGGCCATTTTTTAAACTGAACTCCGAGTGTTATCGCCATCTCTTTCACATCCCGAAAAGGATGACTGAGAAAGGTAGATGTTTATTTTTTACGAGTCGAAAGTTTTTGCTCAAAACTTTGAGTACGTAAAGGCGCTGGAATGCAATATTCAGTTGAATATAAAAATAAAGTGGGCCGGATTGTGGCGATCCTATCGGGGCAGTGCGGGCCAATTATTTGATCCGAGCATCCGACTCTGTTGCCATGGCAACCGAGGTTTGTTTCAACGCCAAACGCCAATCGATTTTTCGGTCATTAAATAAGTTAGTGGCATACTTTTTATGAAATGCTCGTAAAATTGAGTGTTACGTGATACCTGGGGTATGTGGGCTATCATGGTTTTTGATGTTATGTAACTATTTAATGGAGTTTTTTGTACAATTTCTTCTAGTTTTAATGAATCCTGTCAATACTTCAACGCATCATCACATAACAACAAACAAACAAACATCCTCTGCCTATAATAGCCTTTTCCCTACTACATATACTGGGGTCAGCTTCCAGTCACACCGGATGCAGTTAAATACCCATATACACTAGCTTTCGCCAGCGGCTTCACATACAAACTTTCATCCCCTATTTAACTCCCTTAGGGGTTGAATTTGGAAAAATCCTTCCTTATTCCTTGTCTACATTATAAAGGGAACCTCTGTGCATAATTTCAGCTTTCTAGGTCCAAGGGTTTGGGCTGGGCGTTGATGAGTCATCAGTCAGTCAGTCAGGACTTCACTTTTTATTTATAGGACTGGTGTCAGTTTGTTTGACTTTCGGGCCACTGACTACCTGTTACGACTGTCAAAGATCTACAAATAACAGTCGAGACCAACGGCATAAAGGCCTTAAACTCTGTGTATCATGGCCTCATGGGTCACCCATCCACATACCAAAGATTGATGGGGCAGTTTTTATTAAGCCACGAGCTCCTCAAAACAAACACACGATCATCTAAAAAGCTCACCATTATAACAAAATCACAATATTCAACACGTAATCTACAGGGTGTGTACATAACAACAAACAAATTGAATAGTTTTCAATAGCAAGTGCATAGGAACTGATGAACCGGAGAGAAAGCGTGGCGGGGGGTGATAAAAAGCGCACCCACTATGTAAGTACAGACAGAGAAAAAACGCAAAAAATATACGAGTATATTCATTACGCTGCCTGTGAGTCTGTGAGACTTGCCGACTGTAGCGTCCGCAGAAAAGGTAAGGTGAAAAATTAATAATCATATTTATATTAAAGAGTTAGGTACTTAATTCTGTTAAAAATTAAGAGGAAGAAAGAAAGAAAAAGTGTTTATTGGCTTCCCAACAGGACAAAACAAATTGACAAAAAATAAAACGTTAACAAAGTAAACAATATGACAAACACTTAAAATTAGGACATAGTATACATACATTATGTTTAAATTTGTCCCGTGCGAAGCCAAAAGGCCACTATCTCAGCATGTTGCTGTGAGCGCTGGCCTATTCTGATAGGGCCCAATGGTGATGCCACGTTCACAGAAAAAAACAACAAAAATCTAAATTAAAACAAAAAATAACTAAAATAAAGTTAATAAATACATCTACTGACCTGTTGGTCTAGTGGTTAGTGACCCTAACTGCTATGCCGGAGGTCGTGGGTTCGATTCCCACCCAGGACAAATGTTTGTGTGATGAGCACGATCATTTGTTCTGTGTCTGGGTGTAATTTATCTATAATATGTATGTATTTAGAAATATATAAGTATGTTTATCAGTTGTCTAGTACCCATAACACAAGCTCTGCTTAGCTTGGGACTAGATGGCGTTGTGTGATAGTTGTGGAATATTATTATTATTATTATCTAATAAAAACAATAAGTTAAGTAGAGGAAGACCAAAGAAACCATGAATGGACTGTGTGAAGAATGGTATGGCTAGAAAAGGAGGTTACTGATGAGATGACGAATAATACAGAAGTATGGAAGAAGAAGAAATTCTGCGCCAACCACAAATAAATTGAGATAATCAGAACGATGATGCCAGAAGTAGTCTTCAGAGGTATCGTTTTACTCAGTCACTGATTTGAGATCGAAAATACAGTAGCTTTATGTAAATTATAAACATTCATGATTCAGCTGCATCCTGGTAGACGGGAAGTCAATCCCAATGTAGGAAGAGGCAAGGGAGATGAAGATAGTTCTTTAGGAAACAATTTCTTTCTTTCTTCTTTCATTCAAAGAATAAAACACATAGGTGATCGGTATTACAACATACAACTTCAAATTGAAACGAAATAAGTGTGCTTACTGCTTACACTCATTATAACACACATTCGATCAAATTACAAGTGCGCTTTGATTGCATTTGTTATTATGACATCCTTCTTTATGTTATCTTATCGAAATGGATTAGTTTATCGGTCAATTGGCATTTCCTGTGATATTATTATCAACACAGTCCTGCATGTATTACTTGATATTTTTGTTACTTTACGTTCTAGTTAGTTCCTAACCTGATGACTTTGAGAAATAGGTACCTCTCAGGCATGGTGGTTTCGGCATGATGTTTTTCTTCACCGAAGTACCTAAGTGATAATTATAAAATACGCACACGAATTCGATAAATCAGAGGTGGTATTGGTGTCGAAGTTGAGATCTATGACTTGGCTAATGGCTTGGTTTGGGAAATCTTGGTATAGTATTTGAACAAAGTCACTTTATATGTTTTCGATTTCGACACTTTACTTTACACACTGAGAACTTTTCTTCATCTTCTTCTTCATCAAGTCCGAATCAGCACTCGTGATTCTGGTCTATTCGGGAATGGTTCCCTACCAAAACATTTTTCTCCAGCAAATGGCACGTTTCCCCGTCACCATCATTCATAGTTGTAGACTGTAGTCACTTTTTTCTGTCTCGCACTGAAAAAAACCAATTCTGTCCACATTAAAATTAAAGGTAAACTAGTTTGCTGTCTCTACAACTCGCCTGCCGGTGGCCAGTGGAGCAAAGCGCGTGGCTCTAGTCCTCGCAGGAAGTTGATTTTTACGTAATTATATTTTTTTTTGTCTCCATCAAATATACCTTCATAAGTACTTATAACACATAGTCCGTGGTAGGTAATGCTCCTGAGGTTTTTCTGTATTATGGGCCTACTGTGGTAGGTTTTTTACTTAGTGTAAGAGATGATCGTGTAGTGTGGTCATTGGAAGCGATTTCTTTTAGAAAATAGGAATTTGGACTAGGATGGAAGGATTTTGCTTAGATGATCAAGGAGAGAAGCGCTTTCCTTGCTATGATGACAATTCACATGGTCATATCCATTGAAATATAAAATAGTTTATTTTTTGAGTTATTAAGCATTGGAGCATATTCATCTTATCATCGTCAGTTCACGGTCGACCACATTTCAACCTTATTTCTAAAGAAAAGACCATTTCAAACTTATTACTTAGGGGAATTAATCGGTTTGAAATGGAAAGACCATTTCAAACCGGTTGGTTTAGCGCGATCCATGCGGCAAAAGATCCTAATAATCTCTTAATAATTTATGCAGATGTTTATTTGTTTATTGGTAGGCCTCCCACTAGGTGCACCGATGATCTGGTGAAGGTTGCGGTAATCCACTGAATGCGAGACTCACGGGACCGGTCAATGTGGCGACACTTGGGGCAGGCCTATGTCCAGCAGTGGATGTCATTCGGCTGAAATGATGACGATAATGCTAAAGCAAATATTCCGTGTAAAATAATTTAAAAAGAGTGATGGACTGCCCAGTTTCGTTGATGATAATGCCATCTATCCGGTTTCGGCCACAGCGATTGCATTCGATGACTTTCATGATGGTTGTCAAGAGCTTTGTTGTACTGCTCTTATCGTGCTCTTAAGTGGCATATCCATATTCAACTTTGGCCGAAAAACTGCGTGCAGAAAGTGGACTAGGTATCCTCGTTTCCTTCTCTCTTTATTGCCTCTTCAATTTGGTTTTAAGATATCTTCACTAGATCTAAATCCAACTACAACATTTTTTCCTCTCCACAAAGAACCGTACACCGAATGTCACAGGTATCAGTCAGTTGAGCGACTCAGTCATGTGTGCCGCTGATAACATCGAACTCTGTCAAACATCTGGTTAAGATAACATCTCGTTATAATTAGACGCAGTTTCTATGGTGTAAGTACCCCGGTTTTTGTGGTACTTTAAGTACCAATATGACATGAGCTTGCTTGTAATTCTATCCAGTTCTGTCTTAGGGCGAAATTTAGAGGCTTTGCTTTGCCAAGTAAAGTACGAACGTGGGCTTTACTTTAAGGTTTAAGCTTCGTAATAGCTTCGGACTCTTATTGACATTTTCTCATAGCAATATGAACATTATTTGCTTAAAATAAGGTTCATATGAACCGCTTAGATATGTTTTGTAGCAAAGAATGGTTTGCGAATCTTGCCCTTAGTCGAATTTTGACGACATTTGCACCAAGCAAAAAATTTTCGTCTCTCATTGGACTAAGGTTCGTTATTCTTTAATCTACTCTCAGTATGGTCAATAGGGCCTCAGGATGTTGTAGCACACACAGCGACACATCAAACTATCAATTTCCAGTATAACATGGCCTGGCTTTGTATAGATTTCCCATCCAATGAGAGATCACCATAAACTGGTTTTAGAAAGACTTCCAGAAAGGAGCAGGTTCTCTATTCGTGTGTAGTGTATGTATTTTTTTTTGTATGGCTAGTTTGTTCGTCGTACGTGATCCTGTGACAGTACTTCAAATACACCGTTAAAAAAAATGGCGGATCTACCGAGACAAAAAATAAGTCGATGGAAAGATAATTTTGTTTTAGTTCGCAATGGCATGATGGATTGGTATCAGATTGACAATGGTCAGTATCTACTAGTACGCAGGTCAGTTTGGTTAATTAACATATTTGATTGGTGTTAGTAGATACCATTCTTTCAAACGTATGACTTGGTTGAATAAAAAACACTAAGTCCCATGATTCAAAAATACTTCGGACAGTGTGCGCATGAGTTCCACGACCTGATCCGACCATTACCCTTTTACCACTGGACTTGCAGACTAGACTAGAATACTTGAAGCTTTTTGAGTTGTTCCAAAGCTGTTTAAAATCACAATTATTTATACACAAGGGTCAATCATTATTCTCTTGACCTTACTGATCGCAAATACATTGTGCATTTGCGATCAGCGCAGAATATCTTCTTCTTCCATTCTCTATTTCTCGTCATCTCAACAGACTATTTCATCCTTTTGCACAGTTCATACATCGTTTTGGTCTTCCTCTATTCTTCCAGTTTCAAAACTTTCCTCATCATCATCATCATTTCCGCCCGTAATCACCCACTGTTGGGTATAGGCCGCCCCTTCTGCCAGTCTTCTCTGTTTTGTGCGTCTCACAAAACTTTCCTCACGTCATTGTAATTCTTTACTCCATATTACATGTCCATAGTTCCTTAACCCGAGAACCGATTACCAAACAACTTTTCAGTCAACGGTGCTACTTTTAATCATTCTCTTAAGTACTCATTTCGGGGTCAATTAACCTAAGAATTGGCAAAAAAGTTAGTAGGAAACAAGAAAATTTAGGACAATCTGCCAAAGCTCGCTTTACTTCTAAATATGCTCCTAAATCAATGAATCGTGCGTGTACCATTGATTCTCATTTTAAAGCGAATTCGTTACCTTCTAAATCAGGCCAAGAATTTGCTTGTAGACTGACCAATTCAGAGCAAAAATCGTGATTTTGCAGTTACGTCGTCCAGGATATGAACTCATCACCATACATACTTACCTACTTGTTCGTTTTGTTTTACAGAACTTTCCATTATACAGTTGTGTAATGTGTTATCCTTTACGTACTGGCCGCACGCTTCGATCTAAGGTAAGCATTTCGAAGTTTGTCTGTGGGTGACCATGGGTGACCATACATTCCATGTAAAATACTGGTATTTAAACTGGAAGCCGAGCCAACATAGTTCAGAAAAGGCTAAGCAGACGATAATTAACATATTGCTAATGAGTTCCACGCATGATTGGCTCGAGGAAGTCGGGGAACAGTACTCCTTAAATCACGGAGCTGTCAGAATAGGCCTCATTATACAAAACACCTCTGTTTACTTTAAGGGGAGCAGACAAAGACGGTGTGAAGCAAAGTTTAATTACTTTTCTTGAATGTATGCCTTTACGTCTAAACATGTTCAGTCGGTGAAATCAGAAAGTTTGGGTTTCAGAAGTTTGATGTTTGGTTTTTGAGGGGCAATTCCTATATTTTCAAGAATATTCGCGTTAGAATCTCAGATTCAATCTCAAATTCACAATTATCAATAATTGTATGAGATTTTGACATTGATTGCCGCAAGGTAATATTAGATTTCAAGGTTTGAGTATGAATGCCGATATAAGGGTAGAAGGAGACCAAAAAAAGGATAGATTAACTGTGTAAAGGATGTTAAGACAAGAAAGGAGGTATCTGATGAGATGATTAATAGAGAAGTGTTAATAAGGAAGGAGACATATGTATGTATAAGCATGTCTTTAGAGTTGTTACAGTGCACATTGCTTAGTGAGAAATAAACCATCAAACCGTCCACACGTAGTTTCATTACGAGTCCATAACAAACAAAAATCATCCTTATCGCCGTGTAATATGCTGCGCCGACCCCAAATGGCAAGAGAATGAAGATGATGATGTCGTAAGATAAGATTGCGACAAGATAAGGTACATTTTCAATTACCTACGGGAAACGGAAGACTTTGTTAACAACAGAAGCATAACGAAAAATAATAACAGTACTAGACACAACAACCCATATGTTATTAAACAGGTAAGTTATGCATAATGAAAAGTTAATTAAAATTAACAGTTTTTCTATAAAGTCTGCATATCTACACCGACGCTAATTTTGTAAGCAATTTAAGTATGCAATAACGAAAATTCATTAATCTAAAAACGCGCCGCCTTGTAAAAACAAGAATAACCTTTAAAGAATGCCGGGTGCCTACAGACTATGAAATTAAAATGCTAAAGTATGGTAACCAGGGTGTTCATTACCATACGGATTAGCTAACCGGAAATCGTATGTTCATAGTCACGCTACTAACCTTCTGTGGATAAGCAGAAGTTTTTATTGTTAGACCCTCCGCACAAAACTACTTGTAGATGTCAATTGACCAATGGAGCGCATAGAACCGATATATTGACGTAAATGCCATAGGATTAGCAAAAAAGTTATGTTAATGAGATAGTCGACACACTTGATAGAAGAACCACGGTTATGGCGGTTTTTAGAAGCTTACGTTTTTCAATACACACGCAAGATTGTTCGTATGCGTGAAATTTAACTGAAAGATACCGAGGATCGTTATGAATACATGGCAGATGTAATGTACTGCAACACACGCGAAAACAGACATACTGACTTGTCCCTAAAACTGGTAATAGGTAGGCTATGTTACTGTTTACATAGCTGTTATTTTCTAACTGCCCTTACTACCCTTTTGGTCTCGTGGTCGCAAGGACTGCTGAGCGTGGAGACTTGGAATCGATTCTCGAGTCCGGCAAAAAGTGGTATTGGATTTTTCTATTAGAAAATTTCTCAGTAGTAAGTAGCCCGGAGTTGATGGTATGATCATGAGAGTAAAATAACAGATTGTGCACCTGTGCCTGAGAAAACTTGTGCAGAGTAGTATCTCTCGCGCCGATGGCTAATTTCCTCAAAGATTGGCCGCCGTGACCGAAAACTGTCAGTAGGACTATATAATTTTCTAAGCCAGATTTGCTCGACTTGGTACCTTTGAACCCAAAACTCTTGTCTTCGACTGGTTGAAGGTCCCTTCAACAATGACCCTAGCATCCAATCGTTTCCACCACTTTGGTTCAACCCATAACTGGCTTCACAATATCTGTAAATAGATTCCCAGATTAGTCGCGATTTTCCGCGTCGAATCTAAGATTTGTCCAAAGGTTTGGCTTTTAAAATCCAATTTATATGCAAATTGTGACCAAATCCTGCAATTATTGGAAATAAAACGTGTTTCGCTTGTCCTACTTTGACGAATTCTGTGAAATATTTATTTAATGGGTACCTTGAGAACAATGCGTGAATATAAACGTAATACCTAATCGAATGGTGTTAGAAATAGTCGTTATTTTTAACGATATTCGAAGTATTTCGCACATTTTAATTCAACTGACAACAACATTTGAATCGGATGATTTTTATGAATCCAGAACTATTTTTATTATTATAAGCCAGATATGTCCCACTGGAGCGCAAAGGCCTACTTTGCCTCTTTCCATTTCTTAAGAGTCGAGCTCGTCACGCCATCTTTTTCTGGGCCTACCACGTCGCCAGATCCAAACTAAATCCAGAACTAAATCTTTAAAAAAATCCTTTAAGTATCCTATAGTGTAGTGTTTGTGTGGTGTAGTATCCTATTATTAGTTCCTATTTGTGGTTTTAGCAGTATATTTAAACTAGTTAATTTACGACCAAATATAAGTCTCATGCTCATCGATATAAGGTCATGAAGACCAATCTTCAGTCATCATCATAACATTCAGCGCAATTTTTTTGCATATCCAGCTATAGTCATCCACTGTAACTGTACTGTATCCTCTTAATCAATCCAGCTCAATCTATATCCTCGCCACAGTAGTTCACCCAAGATCAAGGTCCATTAATCCATCAGTGACCACCTGCCTGGCTACCACTCCAAGTGACCTGCACCCAGCCTCAAACATTAAATCAAAATAAATTGATCATGTTTGAGAGAGACTATACACACCGCTTTCAACTCTATTAATCATTACTTGTCTTGTATTGACGAAATCTATAAGGAGTACTGAGATTACCAACAAAGTTAACACGTTGCGGGACGGTAAAGACTTTTTCAAATTATGCGATATGACGGTAAAATTGCCCATACAAGTTACGACCACTGCTATATCCGTACTTACCTAGAGCAATACTAAAGAATAATAATACAACGACACTACTCGAGCCGTCGCATAGAATCTGTATAGACCGATTACGGGCATAACCGTAGTGTGCGTGCGAGGACTTCATAGAAAACGCACTAACACATATATTTTGACTTTGTGCGTTCTAATGCTTCGATACGTATGAGGGATTGATGTGATACGACAGTATAAACGGTTTTCCTTGTTCCTCTATACAAAATTTCGCTGTAATGCCCGTACCTCATTTTAGAAGAGTTTAAAATTGTACGGCGGTGCCCGTACTGTCATTTTTCAACTTCAAAAAATCTACTGCTAATTCAGTGCGTCCCGCAACGTGTTAAGAATGCGGTTCATGTGGACTTTATGAAGCTGTGAATAAGGTTGGTTTTATCTTGTTTAAGGATGTGTAAGTTTTTTTTGATCTGTGAAAGGCAATGCTGATCAAAAAGATATAAATATTGTAAAGAATCTAGACAGACCGTTAGTAATTCTAGAACAGGTTTTGTTTGATCGGAATCTGGCAGCGGTTGGATCCGGAAACGAATGTCGTGACTCGGGGAATGGTTTTAGTTGTGTGGTCATTGTTGTAGTGTTTTTGATGGTTTAGTGGTATTGTGTGACCTGAGGGTCCGATGGGTTAAATATTAAATTAACACTAGTATTTGCCGCGGATTTGCCGGTGTCGAAATTAAGTGACTCAAATGTACTACAGAGTGGAAAGGAATCCCGTCAGGGCTGCGGATTGATGAAAGATATACCGCGACCTCGGTATATCTTTATATACAAGGGCAAAGAAGGAACATGGGTGGTTTTTAGTCAGTAGAGGTCTGACACCCTACCGCTCTGCTCATATAGCGGGAGGAGTCATTTGATAATTTCACACTCCCCAAAAACAAAAGGATTGAAAGGACACCAACGATAAAATGGTTACCACGTTTAGATTCAAAGCATCATTCTGGACCCTATCACAATAGTTAGCGTCCGGGTATTTTCAATTTATCGTCGGTTATTAAAAAAAACAGTTGTTTTCTACAAAACATGTACGATAATAATGTTCAATTCAATTATTTTTCAACACATTTGCTCGAAAAATGCATTTACGGAGCCTGTATACATTCTTCGAAAGTAAAAAATTACGCACTATACAACGGAACGTGCGGTAAAATATGTACTCTTACCTAAGTACCGTGCGGTAAAATAGGTACTCTCATCTAAGTACCTATTTTACCGCACGGTCCATACCCTGTTGTATAGCACCGTTCGTATTCTTTACGGTTTTTTTTTTAAATTTCCATAAAAAGTAATACAAGAATTCCACCAAGGAGTTTCACATTACTAGAATAAATAAGCTGACTGAACGAACCTCCTTGGAAGCGCTTTTGTTCAATACGTTTGTCTCACTTTAATACTAAAGAGTAAATGAGATGAAAGTTGTAGTTCTAATTTTCACCACGTGCATGTAGCGCCATTTGCAAATGCGCGGCAGTTTAATATTTAAAACGTCAAAGATTGTTGCGACTTTCCGACTGATATTTAAAAACAAAATAATATGAGTTCAAGCGAATCCGATATTAATATGGAATCTACTCCACCTGATATTTTAAATGAGGCGCAAATTGCAGAAAACGGTCTCTTGCCGCCAAAATCGTGAGAGCGCTATTATATTACCTACAATAAGTTTATAGCATGGAAGACTCGAAGAAATACTCAATTATTCTCTGAAAATGTTTTGATAGCTTACTTCAATGAATTACGTGTGAAGTATAAACCGTCCTCAATGTGGTCAATATATTCAATGTTAAAAACCACTCTAAAAACCAATAATGACATAGATTTAACAAAATACATAAAACTACATGTATTTTTGAAACGACAGTCAGATGGCTATACAAGCAAGAAATCAAAAGTATTCACTGCAGCTAACGTAGAAAAATTTCTTAATGACGCGCCAGATGAAAAATATTTAGTAACTAAGGTACGTTAGTTTTTTTACGTACGTAAAAATAGTCTTGAAAAAGTTTGTTTCATTACATAATTGTACTGTTTTCTCGCAAATGTGTTGAAAAACGTTGTATGATACACGTGCAGAAATTGGTATTTACAAACTCGTGACTATGGTAAGCCCTCGACCTTCGTCTCGGGCTTACATTCGTCCACTCGTTTGTAAAAACCAACTTACCGCACTAGTATCATAAATAACTATTTCCGTTTCGAGCAAATACAAGTTGGTCGTTAAATTCCACGTTTGCGCTTGTTGCTATGGGCACTGTGTGGTGATACCTTGTTTTAATTCCGAATGATAATACATGCAAATTGATTAGTTTTAGTAAATGGCAAGTCAGTAAATATTTTGAGGAAAAAAATAAAGTACCTAAGGATATTATTAAATGCTCTTATCTTGCCTTGGTGCAATTTAAAATAGCTATAAAACTCGTTTCTTACAAAAGCTTTCTGTTTTCTAATAAAGGGATGTAAAAAGCACATAATTCAAAATATAACACGCGCGGAATCCATCATGCATCCTAAAATATTATCATTACATAAGACCTCTTGTTGTAATATAAAATTCACAGAAACACACCACATTCGGGTAATCCCAGGTTTTAGTTTACGGAATTTTAGCTACGACATTATATTATTTAATTTACAATAAATATATCTCTAATCAGGCTTCTGTATTAATAGTTTTTTTAGTTAACAGGAGGTTCCAACCAAATTGACATTCTATCGTTACTTATCATGGAAAATTTCATTTTTTTTTTTTTTCTATAAAACGTTGCCCCATTTAAATAGGTCACCGAAAAATGGAGGTATGCATTTCTGTTATATGAACGAAAAACTTTGAAATCGATCTTCACTTGTTTTAATGTTTAATTGTTTGATCTTTTTTTTTATTCAAACCATCTTAAAAAATGACCATCTTCGAATTTGAATGGCTACATTTTCATGAAGATTTAACTAGGGCAATTTCTTTTTGTATTTGATATTTCCAAAACGTAAATTAACTTTGACAACTCTAGACGTCTGCATTCGTGGAGCTTCGATAAGTTCCCCATAATTTTCTTGCGAATCTTGAATATGACCAACCATTTCTTGACTGCCATCAAAAGTGCACGCTACACAGCACATTTATCACAGTAAATCATCTCCACACATCATTATCTCCCAAAAAGCAATTCAGAAATTCAGAGCACTATCTTTTGCTTCTTTTTCATCTTTCACAGCAATTTCAAAACAAACTGTAACTGTTAATTACCTTCCAATCTCTTCAGGGTATTCGGAGAGCTTATTAGCAAATTATAGTTCAGATTCTGAACCCGCATCATACTCACCACGGTTAGTATTACCGATGGCGGATCATTCAAAGAGTTTTTTCGCTCCGAGACTTTTTTTCTGACAAAAAGTCTGGACAGCTTTTTCGTCGGACGAAATAATATAGGACTAATGGAGTACCTGGGTTTGGGTAGGGGCTAGGGGGCAGTCCACACTGGTAACTGATGTGTTACTTTGATTAAAATATTATGACAAGTCATATGGACCGGTATTTTTTTGGATTATTCTTTTAGGTTGTAGGATTTTTTTGTTTGTTGTTGTGAATTCCGCGGTTTTAGAAAGGCTTTTTTTATACCTACTACTTTGTTATGAACAAACGTATGTCTTGAAGTATTTACTTTATTAACTGAAACATTTTCGCGTGCTTTTAACTGAGTTTTGTTATATTATATAGTTTTATTAATCGTTCGTTCCAGCGTCGTTTCTCAGAACTTAACGAAGCCAATGAAAGAACTATTTACTTTTTAACCAAATCGTTAAAGGATTCATAACACCATCATGTGGTTAGCAGTTATTTAACCACATCACAACAAACACATCAAACCTAACATTAAAATTAAAACCGCGCCAACGTTCAATTATGAATTAACACCAAAAAACAGGCTAACCGCAGACACATACCGCGAAATCAATGAAAACAGAATAACTAAACCAATAGGTACCTAAATAACTTAATTTTAGTGGCTGGTTAGTCGAGCAAAGTGCATAACCGTTGTGTAATAAAAAAGTATCATATTAATATGGTGCATGTGAACACCGTGGTAACTCTTTATTACTTGCAAAAGTGAGTAAAAAGTTGCCTCCAGGCCGAAGCGAACTCATTAAGCTAATATAAACGAAACGACGACCGAATGCCGCCGAACTTCGTGGAAATGCAACGCGGCCACAGAGTGGATGGGTCCAGTGATCTCACTGGTTTCAACGTCTGGATAACTTTATCTGAATGAGCATCCAGTAGGTAGAGTGGAAATCTGGATTGGCAGGACTTGAAATAGATGTATGTGTAAAACTCTCCGTCTACTCTACATCTTCTTATCCTGGCCTTCCCAGAGTATCCTTGGAATCCAATGCTTCGAGAAATTGAGAAATTTATGGCTTACACCAAAAATTGGCGTCTGCCTACAAAAACCTAAAACTACCTGCTATCTCCACAAGACTTCTCTTATTAATCATCTTTCAGACGGGTGTAATAAAGTCGAGGCCAAAGTCCTAACAAACTCTTCCCAGAAATAAACTTGTCTTACTGCTTGAGCTACACTGTGTCACTATCCCACTATGGTGGTACTCCAGATTTATAACCCGACAAAATTAAATCAACTTATAACGTATGTTGTGGCCATATCTCTATTGACCAACACGTTTCGGCGGTGAACAAATTGACAAGTTTATCCGGATATATCGAAGAGGACATTGAAAGCACTCCCTGTGATGTACGACCGGGGATTTTTGATTTATTCGGACTATAAGCGTGAATGCGTTTTTAGGGTCCCACATTGACAGGAATCCGGAAATATAAGGAGTGATATAGTTACATAATTTTCATGAGCTGAAGGGTTTCTATAGGCTGTTAGTAGCAAATCTAGCAACGGAGTTGATTTTTTTTGACATGGTCCTGCGAAAGGTGGCTATCCTATTGGTGATTCGTGGTAGTTTTTGATGATGGAAAACAGGCGATTATTGATTAAGATAAGAGATGGTAACAGTGCAGAAGCATGGAGGATTAATCAATATGAATTATGGAAAAAGCAGCGTAAGTGTTCACTCTAAAGTTTGAGTACCTATATTCTTATGGGAAAAAAGGAAAACATTTAGTTAGCCGTTTTACACTGGGAGCCCCAGCAACAGTGACTATTAAACTTACAGATTTTATGACAGGTATGGCACTTCCACCTTAGGTTAGGACGAAGATAAAACATAAATTCTTCCACCTTTCCCACGGAACTCTTGGACACGGCTCGGTCCTGGCAGTTCCTTAACGATTTCCATCATTGGACAAGTCGGTGATCCAATTAATAATAATAATGGTGAGGGCAAAAACAACGTTACGATGTGCGATTTTGGAGCCGAAATCAGCCCAAATACCACAGCCTCCGGCGACTGGGGTCAATGCTCGAGAACTGGTTCACAATTATTTGCCCAAAAAAGCCCTTGATCGTGGGACGGCGAGGGTTAGGCGGCACAGCCAGATTTTTGCAAGTTCCTTAACATTTTTGCGTTATACCCTCTCTTAGTATATATGCCTATCTGTTTGCGTTCTCAGAAATCTGAGTCGCTTTTGATTTTGGTTTATGGTGATGTGGTATTTGAATGCCCTTAAGGAGAAAGGAATTATTTAATACAGTTCAGTTACAATTTACTTTTAAATTGCCCAAATGAGGCGGGCGTTTTTAATCACTGCGTGCGTATATACAATATAAGCTACAGGCCGCGTCTGTCTGTCTGTTTGGATTAATATCAGAAATTATTAGCTAATGGCGGGCCAGAATACTTTTGTAAAGGTTTCAGTGATTAATTCCTCAAAAGATTGCCGATTTTTGTATTATTAATTGAGCAATAATTACACATTTGGAATTCTACCTGAAGGGACTTTGTCTGATGTAGTTAAAATATTGTCCCACAAAATTTAATTTGGCAGTTCTGCAAGATGCGTATCACCATCATCAAAATATACGTTTTTACCCACTTGGGTCATTTTCCATACATTCCAGTGTGTTTACCATGGCCGGCAACCTCAGTACCACCCAGAGCGTTTACCAAATTGTTCGGTTGCCATCAACGGAGATTATATATGATATAATTATGACTTGAACATTAAAACGTCGTGAACAGCACAGTAACGTGTTATAAGATGTTTTTATTGCAGGAGGGATGGTCTTGAGTGCTTACGGAGATTTTGTTCTGAGAGGATCCAAATTCTTTAGGTTATTAATTGTTGTTTTATTTTGAGATGTTATGGTTCTAATTTTAGTTTGGTTTAAATCTGTTATCGACGTTGTGGTTTGTGGAGTCAGGTTTGAAGACTTTTTATTATGCACAGGCAACATTGTCATGTTTAAGAACTTTCGTTTTAAAATGCCAAAGGTTCAAAGCATGAAAAAGTAATAGTTCAGCTACGTAAGTGAAGATCCCAATAAAGTCTTGTTTGTGAGAATTTTACGAGAATTAGCTTTGCACAGCGGAGTTTATCAATTATTTTAACTATAGAAGCTAAGAAGTCTTATTTGTTTTTATTGTACACCTATTCTGCATATAGTAAGTGCCTATTCATACACACAACTAACTAATAACACAAATTACAAAACTGTTTTACTACCGTGACATCACCAACTCAGGTCCAGTTGAAAACCAGCGTCGGGCACTACTTGTTCGGCAGTTCGGCACTTTGCTGAACTGGTCCTATTTGGCGCAACCGTGAGATGCACTCTTTTTTGTGTTTGGTTCTTAGTTTTTTTTAGGGTTCCGTAGTTAACTAGGAACCCTTATTGTTTCGCCATGTCTGTCTGTCCGTCCTCGCTTAATCTCTGTGACCGTTAGCACTAGAAAGCTGAAATTTGTGTAACAAAGTGGTAAAATAAAAATTGGAACAAAATGTTTCATTAGGGTAGCCCCCCTTATATGTAAAGTGGGAAGTGTTTTTTTTTTAAATTTCAACCCTAACGTGTGATATATTGTTGGAAAGGTATTTAAAAATGAATAGGGGTTTACTACAATCATTTTTTGATGATGTCAATAATTTCGGAAATAATCGCTCCAAAAGTAAAAAACAATGTGTCCCCCCCCCTCTAACTTTTGAACCATAAGTTTAGAAAATATGAAAAAAATCTGAAATGTAGAACTTTATAAGGATTTTCTAGGAAAATCATTTTGAAAAAAGAAAACCACCTTCAAACTCATAAAATAAGTGGGAACACTTATTGTGACGGACGGGAAACTACGGAACCCTACACTGAGCGTGGCCCGACACGCTCTTGGCCGGTTTTTTATTTTTATTTTATTGTGTGCACTTGTGGCACGTGCCAAATAAATATGTTTTCTTTTCTAGCTGGGTTTAGGTATATCAACTTTACATTGTATTTTAGTGCTTAGTGTAAGAAACTTGGAATAGCATGCTTAATAAGTTACCAAAACCATTGTATTAGTAGTAAAGTTAAATCGTGTTTCACTAGTATGTACCTACTTTATCGGTCGGAAGTCGGTGGTATGGATACCTGATATTAAACTGCGATCTTTTAGTACAAAAACTAAGTGCGAGGAGTTCTACAAGGTTTTGCTACGGTACCCGATCGCACCAGATCGCTTCTGAATATTTCTTCAGGTTACAAAGGTTTCCCCTAAGCTGCACCTCAGAACCCATATCCAAGCCCTTGGCCTCTATTATTTTCTTGCTGCTTTTCTAGGTGTTCAACCAGAGGGTCCCATTCTTCGCTGGTCGTTTCACGGTCTCCATTTTCTGCTTCTATAGCAATTTTGGGCTCATCCTCCTTATACTCAATTATTCAGTGATGAGGATTGAGAATTCTATTCCTAGCTTGATGTCAAATATATCGGTCCTGGACCAATTTTTAAGCTTCCTACAACGATAACTCCAAAAACTGGAGGATCGGGTCGGTCCACCGTTGTGGTCATCGACCACTTAGTCTTTTACCTGGTCTGGTAACGGACCCTAGACTGGCTAAAGAAGCTCACTACCTCGTCAGGTTTGCAATTTTCTCCATAACATAACATCACGCATGTCATCCCCGAAGGTTAAGACAGAGGTCTACCTAAGTACACCTACAATTCGCCAGTTATGTTTAAGTCTTATGTAATAGGGGGCGAGCCTATTGTCAGACTCCGTGGCTGCTACTGAGAAATACCTGCTGAAAAAATCCAATAATTTTCCCGACCAGGGAATAGGACCCCGGACCTCATGCTCACCAGTCGTCCTTGCGACCACTAGACCAACGACTTTTAACTTTCTACATTCTTCCGAGTCATTTCCTCTAGTTGCTGATTCTAGATCCATATTCCATAGGGGAAGGGCCCACAATCTGTAGTGAAACGTCTACGGGCTGTCATATTCCATGCTGGTTGGATAATAAACTATGCTGGTATAAGGATATTCATGGATTCATATTTATGGAAATTAGGCATACTTTTAGCAAAGGGGGAAAACTTTTTACCGTATACTGTCCGACATTTTTCGTGCAAATGTCAACAAAGTGATACATAGGGGTTCCTGCTTCGGGTATATGGTTCTGTTCTGGTGTAAGTATTTTAAGATTCTAGATTATATTTTAAGGTTTCACGGTCTGCCTTAGTAAAAGGCCTTTAAAAAAGGTTTTTGGTTACTCTAAAATAGCCTTTACAACCAATTGTCAGCATCAACATCTGCCATCTAGCTTTTCCCAACTATTTTTGAGTCAATTTCCAACTGGATGTAGCTGAATACCAGTATTTTATATGGAGCGATGATGATATGCCCATCTGCCCACCACGACCCATGTTTTAGATTGACACAAATAGGTTAGCAAAACCTCTTAACAACACTGATTTTCAGACTTTTGACCACCCGTAACAACCGTCACGGATCTCATCTTTTCTGCCTGAAAGGTAATAGGCAATATCCTACGTCGATATGAAAAAAGAAGTGTCCAATGACAGTTTGTTTATACCCAAGCTATAAGCTATCGATTATTTACTAATAAATAGTAAATCGAGGGGATTGCATGACGCGTACGGGTGGAGCGCGGCCGCAAACCGCAGCGGGTAGTTGTACGCGTGAGAAACTATTGCGTACGCGCAGACGGCATCGTATCGTGATATCATAGCGTTTCCTCATTGCCCTGCATGCATTGTTGTCATATTTATTTCCATTCATTCTCTTCTTTTTACCACTCTCTGCAGATACTACAGAACTCCACATGTCTTTATCATCATTATAGCCCGAATTCACCTACTTTCTTGACTTGTGCCAGGCTCCACGACCTTGTGCCAGACACATTAAAAAAACATCTAATAATTGAACTTACAGCTAATATTATGCATTACACCCGAAACAAGATATTAGATGTTTTATTATCTCTTTGGAAGCAGTGGCGATGTTTTCACAAATGTGATATGGTATTGGGTTATTGCAGTCTGAAGATTTACGAAAGGTCTCGAGCAGAGAGAAAAATAAAGCAGGTGTCGTAAAAGATACTTGTAAAGTAATTTCGATTTTATTTTGACCGAAATCGTCTTTGAAATGGTCCATTTTATTAAAATTTACCCTGAGATATTGAAATGTTATTATAATTTATAAGACTTTTAAATTCAAGTAACGACAACTAACATTAAATGTTTTATTTACAGTATTAAATTCACTTTTATGAGTTCGTCGAATCGTGTATACTGACAAATCGAAAACATAATCGAATAATTGGAAATGGCATGTCAAAACAATAATAGTTTCAGAAATCTCAATAAGATACGTATCTTATTGTACGAAAACGATCAACATTTTATCTGGATGCAATCCCTAAGTATTGAAAAGTCACTTCTATATCGCGCAAATTGCAATTTACGTGCCAAGAAAGTTTGAATTTTGAAATTTCGATATCGAAAATCGACAGCCCTGAAATAAAATAAAATTCGGTATTAAAATTTCACCTGTCGCCGTCAAAAAGGGTAATAAGTAGGTATGTGTTCATATGGTATCGGTATCGTTTTTGGAACCGGTTTTCGATTTTGCATCAATGGGCGACTTCGGTGCGAAGAACTGCTTCCCCACTGATTTCGAACGTAAATTTCTTTTGCATTAAACACGTTATTAAAAAGCAATGTAAGCACAGAGTAGTTTGGGTGAGAGGCGGATGTGTTAGCTTGAAAGTTACATGTAACTAATAATAAAAGCAAAATTAGGACTTCCTAGATAACATAATGTTCTGTGATTTTAATGTAACTGTCAACGTTTACATGTCATGTGAATCCGTCGTCATTTCAAGATATTTGGTAGTCAGTGGCCGGAAAGTCTGACAACGAGTCTTACCAAGAGATATAGGCATATTACCCAACTAGTGACCCGCCCCGGCTTCGCACGGGTACAAAAAAGGTATTAAAACCTTCCTCTTGAATCACTCTATCTATTAAAAAAAACCGCATCAAAATCCGTTGCGTAGTTTTAAAGATTTAAGCATACAGACAAACAAACAAATAAACAAACAAACAAACAGACGCGACTTTGTTTTATACTATGTAAGGATACTAAATGGGTTGTGGAGGTCAGATAGACAGTCGCTCCATGTAAAATACTGGTAGTCTGCTGCATCCGGTTAGAATGGAAGCCGGATACATCATAGTTGGGAAAAGGCTAGGCACATGATAAATGTAACCGTCCTGGATCATTCTAAAGGATAAGCCTGATTGTTTAAATCATCGTAAAGTCTTATTAGTTTCCCGTCGGAACTGCGGGTTGTTCGAAAGAGATACCGCGGCCTCGACACAAAGGGCTAAGAAGGAACATCGGTGGTGTTTAGTCAGTAGAAGTATGACATTCCCTTTTGCTCTACCCAGAGCGGGAGGGGTTATTTGATGACATCCCACACACCAAAAAAAAAAGTCTTAGTATTTTACTGTTTTTAATGATTTAAACATAAATACTCTCAATGTATTTTGCTCTAACACCCAAAATTTCATGAAAAGTGGCAAATAAATCCTCTAAATAAAGGCGAAGTATCTGTGCAGCCCTACTCTGATGCCCCGAGGACCATCTCATTTGATCTGGAGCGTGTCTTGCACTTTTTGCGTTTCGTGCAAGTTTCGGCAGTCACTTACAGCGGGGGTCGGCCTGGCATGTCGACGAAGATGTATGGGCTATTGAAGTGATATGCAACTTTATTAGGGGGTCTAAATGTGAACTGGTGAAAACACAGTTTTAAAAGAGTAACAAGGGGATTTTTTTCGTTATAAGAAATATACCTATTTGAACTGCGCTTAGCTTGTGACGTTTCATAAGTGCGTTTCGTAAATTAAATCATTTGAATTACACTGAAAATTTAAAGGAACAGCTTTGATTTAAGATAGACGAATTTTAAAGCACTTCGTTTTCATATACCTAAGTTTGAAACTTGCGTTTTTGGACGACGGAGGTATACCCATATAGGTAAATTATATAACATTTGTAGGAATTTGAGAACTTTAATTATACTGAAGCAATAATTGGCAGTTTTGGCTACCATTATGGCCACTAGACCAGAATCTACTATATTATAACTAAAGATTTTGAGGTTTAGATGCAAGATATGAAACTTTAGATGTTTCTTTAAAAACGCGAAAGTGCGTTACGGCCATTCTAAAAAACAACGAGAAATATAGACACTCCCTACTGTCCCTACCACATCCAGCCCCAAAGATCCTTGTGACCGCCACCTACATTATACACTTCGCAATTTTGTGGTGCACGTAATTGCACAGCGTTTTCGACTCAAATTTTTATGTTAAGTAGTTAATGTTTTCTTAAAATAATGAGTAGTTCGTCGTAATTGGTCGGCGGCGCGGGCGTAGGGGAAATCGCCTGATTTTTATCGCTGGACTTACGTTTCGGTATGTGGGATCCTTAGGTACCGTTATGCTGTTGAAGACTTAAATAGTGCAGGTAATTTGTAGGGGTCTCTTTCTACGAATAGGTTTATGTGGGTGGTAAGTGGTATACGAAGTTCTGTCACAGTTTGGGCAGTACAGGCATTACCCATGTTGATATATAACTAGTAGTCGATGACTTTTGAGGCTAACATAATACTAAAGGCATTTACTTCCATTCAACCTTTGGGTCATACAGAGACTAACTGTGGAAGGTGTATTTTTTTATTTAGTTTATATATTGTCCCACTGGTGGGCAAAAAAGCCTCGCCCATAGTCTGACACTCTTCTTTCCGAGCGGGTTTCTACGGCCAATCTCTCACAAAAGCCTCTAAGTCGGTAGGTGTATCATAATTTTAATGTGTGTGTATAAATCATTTTAATTAATATAACGATACACTACAATGATAAAATATATTTAAAAAAATATATACGATATGTTATGCCATATATTATGCCATGGTACAAAGATGTTAGTTTCTAGCGGCATGTTTGTAAATTGGTTAATCTTAATTAAGTCATTTAAATATATAATTACACCTGTGCTTCTCCGAAAGGTTAGACAGAAGAGGACGCCCACATTTCGACTGTTAAACATATTCAAGTAATTTGTAGAAATTACTTTATAGGTAGTGTTGGTAGTACGGAATTAGCCTATTAGGCATTGATATAAAAACTAAAGATACGGTCGTCCGAACATTTTGCTCGATGCGTTCCCCATACAGAGAAACACTAAGTACGTCATCTATAAGAACTAATCAGGTTGCTCGTAAACGTAACCTTGTATGAGCGGCGTGGCGTGGTATTATCGAGGTATAAAGAAATTAAATAAAGCTTTCATTAAAATGTTAATAAAAAAAATGTTAAATTTTAATTTTTAATTTTAATTTTCTTTTAAACTTCGGTTTAGTCAAGACCTATTTGGGACCAAATTCGAGGCGTTATTTTATCGTGCGGTCCGCCCAGTCCTTACGCAGTAATATATAAGTCAATGCTATTAGGTAATCTCATCTAACTTCGTGATAAAGGCATTTGTGCACTCGTACAGCCCTATGATACCGCTCAAACCAAATATCACCGAATTAGGCGAATCACAGAATTAAATATTATCAGCCAACCCCAAATCTAGACTGCTAGTGGAAAATTTCAGATGGAAAGGCACAATGACATTGTGCCCGACCTAGGAATCGATACCAGGAGTACCAGGACCAGCAATTAAACAATTAACTCCTTGAAGACCATGAAAATAATTTGCAATCAAAATAATAACGCGAAAAGGTAATTTCTTCCGTCCAATCAGTAGCCCCGATTATCGATTTCTCAGGCAAAAACTCGATCAACCTTAATGTATTTCTCGTGATATTTAAACGAGTAATTAATAAAGCAAATAAATCTACTTAATCGAGTCGAAAAAGTCGATTCGGACAGCCTTGTCCGATTACAGACTGGACTGGAATGCGACTGGAGTTCACTTTTTTTTCTCTTTTTTTTCTTTTTTCAATTAGCACACAGTTCGTTGGCAAATTCGAAACTTTTTTAAGACAGCATTTGTTTTATAAAAAGTTATTAAGTTGTGTTTATTTTTAGATTTCGAATGTGTGATTTGAATTAGGATTTTATTTTGGTTGTGGAAGACCGTTATGAACTTATGATCGTTAAATATTGGTGTACCTAATACACCAATATTTAATTATCATACATTTTTACATTTTTCGACCAGATGCAGCTGAATACAGCTATTTTACACGGAACGACTGCCTTATTGCCTACAACATTTGAGTAACCAGCGGCTATATTAGGGTTGTTCACCCATCCCCAAAATGGCCTCGGCAAGCGTTACCTAACTGTGAATATCGACCTGTGTGATTGTTATTATTGATTTAATATTCTTTGAGTTTGAAATGTTTAGATTTTTTTAAGTTTTTAGCCTCAGGCACAACTCATAAATAATGCCTACATTAAGTTTTGATCTGAATAGTGTAGCCCAGTCTACCCACCTACGTAGCTACCCACTGTATATAATGTGTTATTCATTATTACAATTATCAACAACTTCCCATGAACTTACTTGCAAATCATTGACTTCTCTTTTATCTGATTACGAATTAACTTGTTACGTAAGAGAAAGATTGTTTTTAACTTACTTCAAAAAAGGAGGAGTTTCTCAATTAGATATGTCGTCCACATTGGCTTTGGATCGTAAAATTTGGAAGACATGAGGGGAGGCCTTTGCCCAGCAGATGGATAACACAGGCTAACAGTTAACAGTACCTAATCACACAGTTCAAATGCGACTTTTCAGCTTAACAGGTTCTTTGTAAAAAACGAATATTAAATAAATAAATGAAGTAAAACAAAAACTTCACACGCATGACCAGGGCCTGCAGTCTCTACACTAATAACAGCGCTACGAATGTCTCTACGTCGTATCGATGTCAAATTTCTTTAATAGATTTTCAACCTTATTTCAACAGCATAAGATTGAAAACCTATTAAAAAAGTGTACGATTTTACGACACAACGACATTCGTAGCGCTGTTATTAGTGTAGAGACTGCAGGCTCTGTCGGCTCCTTTACACCCGCTACAATCAAAAAACCACAAAATGTAAAAATAAATTCACATAACAAGCTTTTTTCGGAGTGTCAAAATATCCGAGGAAATGCCCTTTCCGTGTTTCGTTTTAATTCGAAGGGGCAATAACTATTGCTTCGGATAATTGCTTGCCATCAAAAATACCGTACACACACACTCTTTTTCTTAATCTTTAGGGTTCCGTAACCAAAAGGTGTCAAATTTATACCTTATTATTAAGGATCCACTGTCACTTTGTCTGTCCGTCTGTCACAGGATTTTATCTTATGAATCATAGACCCGACGATCTGACCAAGGCCCTGGATGGGAATGGGGGTCATGGGAAAATGCCTTTGCGCAGCAGTAAGATGGCACAGGCTAGCAGTAACAGTAAGTAACCATAATAGGTCAGACCCAGTACACACTTGTTATTTTCACAGAGCGTGTATATCTACACTATGCTCGCTATAACAACAAATATTCACGGTTTTATTTGATAGATCATAATAACTTACTAGTGTAAAACTTCGTAAGGTTGTACGGAACCGCTCGTGTGCGAGTCTGACTCGCACTTGACCTGTTTTCAAGTAATTTGCACTTACACAAAAGTGTCGATTAAGCAATTTAATATTCAATTATGCTGATTTTTATAATAATATAAAAATGCCTCGTAATTTACATGTCAGGTGTCAATCATTGTTCCAAATATATTCCGGTTTCATGTTAATTATCTGGTTTTACGTGGGAAGTATATATATGTGGTTATTAAAATATACAGCTTTACCTAAGTATCTTCTTTGTCAATTATCCATTAAACGTTTTACTTGCACTTTTAAAACTTTTTTAAAGAAAGTTTTTAAGGCGAGGTTTCCCTACTTTGTTTTTATGTACGCACGACCTCGTCCCCCGCCCTGCCGCGCGAGCGATATAATGCCTAAATTTTGACTGTTTTTTCTTCTTGGAGAAAAATGATAAAGAAATTATACATTATGTGACCCGAGATAATACACATTTTTTACGACCTTTATTATGATATAAGTTTCATTTTTCAAAGCCTAATATAACTCAAGTAAAACGATTATTTAGCCATCATTTGGACATGTCTTTGCGATTTAATTGGATGCAGTGAAGTGTAAGTAATCGTGTATCGCATGCCCGACATATCATGATCGAAGAGTCAACTATGTAATATTTTTTTTTCAAAATTTAAATCCGTTCCATGTACGAGTAAAACGCTATTGTTGACGACGTTTATCGGGGTAACCCCGCCTTAAGATGGAGTAACCAATAAATGATAGATTATATTTGTGTATCCATAATATTTATAAGACATAACCTTTAAGTTTTTCAGCAGCAGCAACAGAGTTTGGAATTGTGCCTGGTTGATGCAATAGGCTCGCCCCTATTATGTGAATGGGATTTTAAACATAACTGGCGAAATGTGGGTGTACCACGAAGTACTGCCTCTGCATTACCTTTCGAGAATTACAGGGGCCCAATTCTGTAAAATAGCTAACTTATCAATAGTGTGTCGATACTCGATAGTGTGTCGGTTGTGTCTCAAATGTCTCAATAGACTACTCATTGACATTTGGTATTCTACAAATATTTATGGTCATTGACTTGCCACTGTAGTGACATTGAAACGCCTTATTAGGACTTTATGGTAGTCTGTAAATATATTTCAAGTGAAATCTGACAGTTGTGTCTATCGTGTTTGGCTATCGAAATCTCTTTTCCCTATTGCATAATAATGTCTGTAGTGTGTCGATAGAGTGACAATGGCATGTTGCTTATCTCTAAGTTACAGAATTGGGCCCCAGGCGTGGTTATATCTTTAAATATTTAATAGTAATTTGAATGACCAATACACAAATCACTTTAAATAACAACGGAATACGAAAGTAACTTTAATTTAGGATGCCTCACATAGCACGAAATGCGTCAATAAGGACGCCTGCAGAATGACAATAATATTATAATTAACAGATTTAAATAGGAATGTGTAATTTATCGTCGTCATCGCGAAATTCAACGGTTTTCCTCTATTTGCTGGGTACCTAGGTACCCAATGTACCTATTTATGTTTATTAAGATGGACATGGATATTTTCCTGTCAATTAACCTATTTTTTGAGCTAAAAAAACAGTAATAATATATTTTCTTTCCTTACATGATTTTATTAATATTTAATACATACCTGTATGTACCTACAGGGTGTAAAGGTACCCTTCGGCATCAACCAAGCATTTTGTACGTCATGCGTCAGAATAAGTTAACTCTATGCGAAAATGATTACTGGGAAACGATTTTTTTTTGTGGTGAAAAATCACGGTATTCAGTAGGACTCACAATGTTTTGAGAGCGTTGCAGTGAAAAAGTTTGAACTTTGACCCCCAATATCGGTGTTGCGCCGACCCCCATAGAAAAAGGGGCAGGAAGGTGATGTTTACTATTGGCAAGAAAAATAAATTGTAACCGGACACTAAAACTGAAGTCATTTTTACAGCCGCTTTCGCCATCACTTCAGCACACAGGTGGTCACTGCCCTTTCGTTGACATAATCCCCTAACCATCAGTGACACCCACGGGCAATGGTACACTCCCTGCCCAGCATAACCTGATCCCTCGTGTAAAGAAGAAGAGGGCAAGTGGTGGGTTCAGGTAATACTGGCCACTGACTGTACGTCGACAACCGTCAACGTGGCTATGAATAGAGCTCCTTTCCATTCCAAGAAACTGAAACACAAGCAATCTATTCATAGTCAAGACCACCATGATGGTGTGAAGTAAAAAGTTTGTTTTTTTTGCAGCGTTGTTGGTCTAGTCATCTAGTGGTTGCAAGCCGTAGTGCTGAGGTGACGTCCTGAGTACGATATCCAGGTCGGGCAGGGTATTGATGGTTCGGGAATTTCTCAGTAGGTCGTGGGTTCGAACCCAGGCAGGAACATTACTTTGTGTAATTTATTTCATCACCGCTGCTCTCAAAACGGTGAAGGAAAACATCGTGAGGAAACCCCGATGTCTTAGAACCAAAAATTCATAAAAATTTGAAGACATACAATGTGACATCTACCAATCCGCACTGGGCCTGCATGGTAGATTAGCCCATTCCCTCTCAAAGAGAGGAGGCCTGTGTTCCAGTTGTGGGAACATTAATAGGCTGTTGATGATGATGATGATGATGAGCCATGGAGTCTGGATTTGTGTGGTTGATGGCAACAGCCTCTCTCCCTTTTATGTATCTTGACGAAATGTGGGTGTACCTATTAGTTAACCGACGAAAAAAAGGTGGAGGTTGAAAGGTTGAATCTCAATTCGATATTTTTTTTTGTTTTTTTTTTTAATGTTTTTACCTATTTGTTCAACCATATTTCGCTTCCAGTCTAAACAGTATGCAGATGAAAACTTCATAATACATGGAGTACCATAACTTGCGAAATTTTGGTGTAGGTAGGTCCTATTAATTAGGTACCTATACCTCTGCCTATCCCATCTGTGATTATACCTACAGTCGTCTTGTTACGTTTTTTGCAGTGTACCAAAGAGAATAGACTCCAATTAATCTACATGACGTCATTTTATTCAAACTTACAAGTTTTTTGTCTAATATTTAACTGTAACACATAACTAGTCTCTTTGACAGATTGGCGACGAACGCCCCCAGGCTAAACGTGAGCTTATACCCGTGAATCACTTCAATGTACCCTTAATTTAATAACTTTAGGAACTATTTTCTTTTGATTCAACCGCAAAATTATCCTGGTCAAACTTTCCAACGACCAGTTTTCTAAGATCTTTAATTTTGATGGGTTGCAAAAGAGTTAGAGGTCAAGTTAGTCTGGTCTCATGGTAAGTGATAATACGCCCATCCCTAAATCGGATGTTCGGCTTAATCACATTGGTTTTGTTTTACGATCGGTCGTGAACTGTTGCGACTTGCGACTAATCTGTTTGTGAATGTGGCGGGGCGGTAGACCGTGGTGTGTCTAAGTAAGTGTGCTTACTTAATATTATTACGGAAATAATATATCCGAGAAGAAGGAAACGTAGAGGAAACAATGGTTTGTTTTCATCAAAATATATATAAATAACACTTTCCTACTTTACTCTCGAATTAATGCTTGTAATCGGGCAAATACTGTCAAATTCAAGTTTTTGCCTGTGATTTCTGTAATAGGGGAAAATCAGAGGTAGAATTTAGACTGTCTGATGATGTGATGATATGGCTACAATGAGCTGACTTCCTACTAAGATGTACGAGCAAAGATAAGTACAGAGGAAGACATATGCCATGGAAGACCCCATATATATTTAAGTCAATAACTTAAGCAACCAAGAGTATTTAATGGCTCAATTCTTCTATCATTATTATTTCAAAGTACAGGATCTAGTACATTAAGCACTAAGTATGCTTATGAAACCCTAAGGTACCAAAATTGTCAGCATCGAGAGTTGATGTCGAAAACGAAACAAGACTTCGTGGTCGACTGGGTTTAGACTGATCGAGGTGCTAAGTTTACCTGGACACCACAAAATATGGAGAAAGAAGGCTCACTTTGAGTATAAGACCGTTTTAAGGCTAGTATGAAAGGCAGAGTTGTCTGAGTGTAGAGAAATAAGGTTCCCCCGAAGGAGGAAGAATACGGTGACAAAGGAATTTAAGGGATGTATTTTGTTGTGTGGATCAGTCATGCTTCAGAAGTCCAGAGATACTGTTGAATTCTTCAGTGCCTTGGAGAGTGACTAAACTGACAACACCTGC
Source organism: Diarsia mendica (assembly GCA_949316265.1). NCBI lineage: Eukaryota > Metazoa > Arthropoda > Insecta > Lepidoptera > Noctuidae > Diarsia > Diarsia mendica. Next base: position 20,009,673 of record OX438904.1, on the reverse strand, counting down.
ATTTTTTGTCATCCATGGCCATCCTCTGACTTGGTTTGACATGCTGTCGAGAAATATATCTGGTTTGGTTTCCTCAAGATGCTACTCACCGAAGCAAGAATCCGGAGCGTGTCTTGGGTTTGTACTCGAGACCAATGACTTGGCAGTCCGACCATCACTCCTAGACTATCACTCCTTATTTTACTATCCATGCTTGGTGAAAAGCTTAATTGAATGACTAAGGAGTGGAATACCCTCCTGCTTCGGATTTCCCGAGTTCATATAACCCCAATCTATTTAAGTCGCGAGTAAGTAAATAGAGTTCTTCTCGGTAAGCTCGTTCCATCGTCGACCTCATCTCTGCCCTTAGGGCAAGATTGAGGTCAAGAGTAAGCCCATATTAAATAAATAAATAAAACTCATTTTAAATCCGCCACTTCAATCTAAACTAATCGACTTTTAATCTGTTAAAACTTTGTAAAGTACTTAGCCTTCTGTCCCATCTGGCCAGTTATTTACCTCGTTATCGGTTCATAGTTCGGTGGATAATAATTGCGATAGTTACCACTTTGCCACACCGGCGGCGCCGACGCTGGCCAAACGAGGTAATGACGGAGTTAGGGTCTGTGACTACATCATTCTTAGGTTTATTGGAGAGAGGCTGTGAAGTGGATTTATTGAGCTAAGCTTGTGTTTTCTGATGATCAGCTAAGAAGGAAGATTGTTTTAAGAATGACGCTGTAATATTGCTCGTCGCGAAAGATAATGTTAAGCAAGCAAAATTAATATCACGTTGTGTTCAAGCTGATTGAAGCAACAGCTTAGAAGGAAAAGCACAAGAACAAAGAAAGAAGCTCGAGCGGTTATTATTATTTAGAATAACAACCGCTCGGCGCGGTATACAAGTTAAGCCGCGCCAGCCGAGGATGGTACGTGGATGGGTGACTCGGAATGCACGTTAAGCCGTTGTTCCCGGCTGTTATTTTGACGGCACGGTTGGCGCAGTGGCTAAGCGATTGGACTGCTGCGCTGTGTGTCGCGGGTTCGATCCCCACACGGAACAAATATTTGTATGGCCTACAGATAGTTGTTTCGGGTCTGGGTATTTGTGTATGTGACTTTATATTATGTTTGTGAACGCATCCATCACGATACAGGAGAAATTCCTAGTGTGGGGCATCCAAAAAAATCATCCAAAAAAAAATATATATAGACCTTTTGACCAGTCGTTACAGGTAGGTAGTCAGTGGCCTGAAATTCTGTAAACCGATCTTTTCAAGGAGTATCACCCAGTACTAACAGTGGAGTGGAGTTAGGCAGTCGCTCCATGTAAAATACTGGTATTCAACGGCATCCAGTTACTGGAAGCCGACCCTTAACATAGTTGGGAAAAGGTTTAAATAGCAAACTGGGTCTCTTATCTTATAAATAAACGCACACGTGACTAACTAACCGTTGTCCGTCGGTGCGTAAGTTAGCCCACCTATAGAAAGTAGTCAACGTATTCATGCCAGTTGCCAATTGGCAGCAAAACGTCTGTTTCTTAGAATTAGAACCTGGTGACGTGATCTTTATTGCCTAGTATGGTGGTGGTATTGCCAAAAGTTTACGTATTGTTGCGTGAAGTGTGAATTCGGGTTATTCGAGAAAAAATTAGAATTTTTGGACGCTAGTAAGCTTTTTCGTGTATGTACAATGTATAGTCGACCAAGAAATTGGTTTACCACTTTTGATGACATCTCCCAGTAACATAATTATTCGCTAAGGATTTTAACAATCCTTACATAGTATAAAACAAAGTCGCGTCTGTTTGTTTGTTTGTTTATTTGTTTGTCTGTATGCTTAAATCTTTAAAACTACGCAACGGATTTTGATGCGGTTTTTTTTAATAGATAGAGTGATTCAAGAGGAATAAGAAAAGAAAATAAGAATGTAATTGGTTGTAGTTTATCAAATAACATTACATTCTCGTATTTTTTATTTTTCCACTCTTTTTTTTCCAACTCACTGGACATTGGCAGAATAGTCGACATCGGCTTTAATTGCCATTAAATAAAAATAGAATAGACAAGATTGACAGATTCTGACGTGAAAATAGCACTTGATGTACGTGCAAATGATATTCAACCTTAGAGTGGTAAACCAATTTCTTGGTCGACTATACATATTTTCGACTATGGCTTATGGCTTTCGATTTATTTTTAACTAGGTGTTGCCAGCGGCTTCACCCGCTACAACTCGAAAATTATCCCACGGGAAGATTAAATCGGGATAAAAACTATCCTATATAATCCAGGTTATAAACTATCTGTGTACCAAATTTTTAACCGACTTCTAAAAAAAGAAGGAGGTTATCAATTCGGATGTTTGTATTTTTTTTTTATGTTTGTTCGAGCATAACTCCGTCCGTCACTTGCTAACCGATTTGAAAAAATCTTTTTTTGTTGGAAAGGTTATTACTTCCCAAATGGCCCCATAATTTTTTTATGGAAATCGGACAAGGTTTTTGAAAAATCAACAAAACTCAAAAAAAAAACTACACTGTCCACATTATGACCCATGAACATGTGAACTTACTTACATAATGAACCACTAAAAAAAAAAAAAAAAAAACTTTTTAACATAAAATAAAACCGACTTAAAAAAAAAACACAAAAAGTGAAAAATAAACTTTAGAAGAAAAATCAGTTTCTGAAGTCGGTGGCAAAAAAATTAAATCAAACAAACAAAAGTCACCGAGTTCAGAAACTGATTTTTCTTCTTTCTGAGGGTACCCAGGGAGCTCGTCTCCCTATCCTAACCACAAACTAAAAGGTGTAAATCATAATATTCATAATAAATAAACAATAACGCACAATCATGAACAAGTTACGTGTCATTGACCGTCAAATAATTAATCACCACCACACTTAATAATTAATCATCAGTTCATCACCTCGCTTAATCACCGGTGTTATGTTAATTATTCAATATATATCACCTGTAAGAACTTAATAAATAAGAACTTCATTTGAGAGCGGTGTGGGATCGTTTATCAAAAGGTTTTGAAATGCCCTTTTGTACACATTGATATTATTGTTTTGATATGGTTTTGGGTTTATTAAAGTAATTAAGTGATCAAAAAGATTAAGTTGGAAATATGTTTATCTTACGGAAAGAGAGTGGAAATAGTATGAAAAAATCTAGACAGAATAGAATTCCAATGTTCCGTTTTCGAGATTGCCTGAGTAAGGTTCCAACGCCACCTAAGCGGTGTATGAAGATGCGTAAAAGCTGGAATGTATCCACAGAAGCTGTACGAAGATCCCGTCGGGGCTGTGGATTATCGAAAGCATAACGCGGCTCCGACACAAGAGCGAAGAAGGAACATTGGGTTTGGTTTTTAGTCAGTAGAAGTCTGACACTCCCCTTCGCTCTGCCCAAGAGCGGCGGGTTATTCGATGATTTTCCACCCACCAAAAAAAAAAAAGGTGTACGGGGATAAGGGCAGCGGCACGCTCCTCACAGTACACCGCTCACCGCATGCCGCTCACTCTCCACATCTCAGCTACTCTCAGCTCTGGCTTAAACAACTACGAGACATCAACTCTCCTCTCTGAGACGCGATGCAGAGACGAAAATTGTAATAACGAAATTATATTGGTAGTTTACAACACATATCTCTTCTTCGTCTCGTGAAGAAATTAACGCAGGCAGTTTGTGAATGCAGTTTCGGCCATTGGACACTGCCAGAAAATGTATTGAAGGAAGTATCCGTCAAAAGTCAACTGCTAAAACCATTTTCTTCTATCCAAGCTCGCATAGACACGACGCGACATACCTTGCTTCACACGTAATTGAAAAAAAATTGAAATGTCTCGACCCGGGACCCGAATGGCGACAACCCCGTTCTTAATAGCCTTTATGTATGCAAATGAGTGTTTCACGATACATGATAATTATAGCTTTCACATGCTAGTACGCTGGTTAGTTGTAACACTGATAGTTTCCACACGACGTGATAGCGAAATTATTAAGTCAATTTACTGGGTGTACGGTACCCTTCTGGCCTATTAAGATACACGTCAATTTTGATATTTGAATTGAATTGTCAAATTGACCGCTTTGTGCTAGGAGTTTTTCGGTCAAAATTGGATATGCCAGTCACTAGTACCCACACCAAAGCTTTCGTTAATCACCCTAGAAAGCCATCGAATGCTGGCTGCGTTCGCTCATCATTTATTATAAACACGTAATTTCGCTCACAGTCGGTCGTCTCCCAAAAAGTTAAAGCTTTACCCGTCTCAAATCGTAGATGAGGCGCGGAGCACCAGGCGTGAAGTGGGCCGCAAATATATCGCAGTTTCGATGTATTTTAAAATGTTGGGGTTGCAGCATCAGCTTCACAGACATCTTTATATCAATAAAGATGACTGTGAACTGGCCACTTTATAAGTCCTAGGCCAAAGTATGTAATGGTATCTGTCATTCATACATAACCTACTAAATCATATAAATCGCTAGCGATAAAATAATTATTAAGTATTCCTTGTTCGTAACTAGCCAAATTTCATATTTTTGCAAAAATTCCTTGTACGTAACCATGGTTTCGTACAAAGACAAATATGTATTCCATCGAAACCAGTTACGTACAAGGACAAATCATTCCTTCATCGAAACCAGTTACGAAACTACGGTTTCGTAGACGGCCGAAGCCAATGGAAATGACAACCCGAGCTCAACTCCTCATCCAGGAATGAACATCAAGAACTCTAATGTAAGAGATACGGAAGAGAATTTAGAAGAAATTGGTGACAGGTTGTAATAGAAGGATCTGAGGCAGCAAGGAAGTCACTTCATGTAAAATACTGGTATTCAGCTGCGTTTGTGTAGACTGGAAGTCGACCTTACCATAGTTGCAAAAGTAAAACAGATAATGATTCAAATTAGTTGCTAATGTTATTAAAATACCGAAAGAAAGAGGCCTGTTTCAACTACGGCGACATTAACAACTTTTTTGGCAATTCTAAAGTTAGTTTTGGCTCAAAAACGAGACGGGATCACCGGAGTATAAAGAGTTTAATTCTGAGTTCATGACTAATCTGAAATACTAAATGACTGACGCAATAACATTTAAGACTATCACGACTGTCAACGTTTATCATTCTATTAAATTTGAGAAGTGAGATAAGTGTAAATAAATCATTCAATATGTTTGTTGTCTCTTCATCATCATCAATTCAGTACTGAATCACCCACTGTTGGGTATAGGTCTACCCTTTCTTCAGCCAATCATCATCTCTTTAGTTCTTCATATTAAAAGCCTTTTCTTTTTAGATATCCATGAAAATTTACTTTCAATGTTTTTTGAGCTGAGCGTTAGATCCTGTAAAATGAAAATGTTATTGGATTTTTCCGTCAGTAATTTCTCAGTATCAATTGGAGCACGATTGTTGGCAAAAGACTCGCCCTTATTACATGGAACTCAAACCCCTGCCTACCCCGTTGGGAAAACAAGGGCTGATGTAATTTTATTTTTGTTGCTCCATTGCCGATCCCATCATCAGTGACCTGGTATGGTAAGATACTATTCAACGAGGGAAAAAAACACATCATGCTGAAGCATCATCTTCACAAATACCCATTATTTCTCTCCGAAATCTTTAAAAATCTTTAACAAATGTTACCGTTACAGCCAGACACAACAACAGTATCCGAAATTCCGTACACACAAAAAAAACAAGAAGACAAAACAAAAAAAATACTTAAACACTTGAAAGCCCCAGCATCTATTTCGACAGCAGCAAAGTATTAGCTTTCGCCACAGTTTAAAAACAAGCGAAGTCGCCGACTTTTCTAGTATCGCTGGGTCAGTGACCTGGAAATAGAAAAAGAACTATTTGGCATCCGTTAGACTCGATGTTACGTGACGTTTCTTTCATGTTTCTTTCAGGGTTCCGTGAGAAAGTTAGTGTTTTGGGAAAGCAGTTGTTGTTTAATGGCATGACAATATATCACTTGAGCACTGCGAAATATTATAACTCAATACTTCGGTCTTCCATTGTTGTGGGCAATCAAAATCAATTTACGGCCGTTTACCACAAATATCGCTAGTTAGGTAAGTCATGATCCATGTGATTTGGTATGAAGCAAAATTTAATTAGCGGCCGGTTCAAAAGATCGTTTTCATGTTAATAGATAAACTAAAATGCAATTTCTTCTACACATTTGTAAGAAAAGCTACACTGGCTACACATAATACAAGATTTACTACATAGAACGGCAGTAATATTCATAAAACTATGCTATTCAGCTACGGAACTCATCACAAAATAAGTAACTCACACTTGTCTATTTATTTTTAAGCGCAAACTGGATGTTGGATGTGATATTTGAGAATGTTGGCAGACTGATTGATCGTGGACGTTTTGAAATAAAATATTCTTAATATATCTAGCGTTTTATGAATGAAAACTATCAACAGTTTAGTTTAAATAAAAAACTATTCAGCTGTGCCTAGAAATCGGAGAAGTAAGGCCACATGCAAGTCGTTATGCCTAATTTATTTTTCGTGTAATATTTACAAAAGTTTCTAGTTCTAAGAAATACGTTTTCCTCGAAAATCTTTTGGAGTGAAACTGTGAAATAATTGCCATTTTGTGTTCAAAGTTGTTCATGGAATTCTATAACTAGTTGTTCCGATTCGCATTATCATTACACGTTATAGGTACCAACCTAAACACTTTAATACCGTGTGACTACGGCTTTTCTTTTTGTTCTATCCTGAAAATCTTGTTTCATACTTTTTCAGCGTCGTTATTTTTTGTCGTAGTCGGGTTTTAGTTTTTTACTTTCTTTATTTAAACAATTTTGTCCTCTAGAGGGCGTTGCTTTTGAGCAATACTTTGGAAATGTACAAGTGACGCCCTTTCAAATGATACCAAACACGGAATATTTATCTCCATTTTTATTTTTAACACATTACTTTTTGTCCGCTAGAGGGCGCCATATCGAGTTTTGTGACACGTCACGTAACCTATGTTCAGCGGACAATTAAGGCGGTTCTAACGATACCTCATATGTCGAGTTCCGATAAGTAGATTAGGAGCTATGATGGAACAGATGAAGATACTCACATACATACAAACATACATAGACATACATACATAATTACATACATACATAGCCAGTCCTTTGGCTTTGCCGTAGTCGGATAAAAAATAGGGGAAATTTTCTGGGAAAAGCCCTTTAAATGTTAATTAAAACTATTTAAATAGTAACTTCCTGAAAATTCCAGCTCCAGTGATAGGTTCTCCCAGGCGGCCAGCCATCACATTCAACATAACTGACTGGATTTCAAAACAGTATGAACGTCTTCTCATTTCGCTGGCATGACAGTATCTTTCAGTAGCCTACCATAGTCCACCTGAAAGACACTAAATCCTCTCCAAAACTTGTGAAGTGGGAAGATATGAAACCGACATGGTCAAGTGTGGCTTATCGACGAAATGGCAGTAAGGTGAGGAGATCTGTCACAAACTTAGTTAGGTATACTCCCAGGCAAATAACTTGACCCAAAATGGCGTCGTTCTGCGCAGGTTCTCTGCTTGATTTGTATGGGACGTCTAAAAAACGACTACTGCGCAGGTTCAAATTATATGCCGCGTGGTATACTGTGTTTTGAACTAAGCAATACAATTTTAAATGTTTGCATGCCAACTTAATGGCGAAATGTGTCATTGCACTACTTACATATTTATTACTTTACCATCTTTTGTACCACATTCGTTGCAAATAAATCATTTGACTTTAACTTTTGACTTGAAACTAAACTGCCAAAACATGCAGCTGGTATACTACCAAACTTATCGAGTAGTGCCTTTCTTGTTGCTCAACATCTCAGGGGCTGATGGACGCTACTGAAAGTGCCAAACTCGTCGCCAAATTTTAGGGTGTGCCAATTTAAATTATCATCGACACGCTAAGAAGGAGACTACCAAACCCGAATTAACTCCAAAAACGTCTTTAGTCTGTCATCGTCCATAAATGCCATGATTTTCTCCGCGCTACAAACAGCGTGACAATTTTTTTAAGTACCTTAGTTACAAATAATTATCACCGATATTATCTTACGCAATGACTTCATACGTCATCCTAGTTAGCAGACCAACTAGTGACGCTTGACAGGCCATTACCCTCGTCTTAGTAGTCGATAGAGGAGGTTAATAGCCTAGCTAGGTCTTCTTCAAGGCCCTTCTATGTTTGCTCTTTCTTACGATCCATCAAGATTAAGGTGGTTATGATTGTCAAGAAAATTGTTGGTAACCGCATAAGTTTACACTCTTAAAAACTGGAGACTGACTTTTGCGAGACACTTACTCCACGTACCAGAAAGCACAGCGGTGGAATGTCTCCAACAAGAAGGACCGATGACCTGATAAGTCTTAAGAACTAGCTGGATACGAAAAAATAGAGGACCAGTCGACGTGGTGACTCCTGGGAGAGGCTTCGGCCAGTTGTGGACGTATTTCGGCTGATATGATGACGATAACGTCATAGACCGCTCCAATCATCCAATGGAACGTAAGCTTCCATAGTCACCGGGTTTAGCAAACAGATTAGTGATTGAAGTTAGTTCGCATTGCTAACTTTCTGTATACCTTACCCAACTGTCGTAAAGTCGGTTAAGAGATAAAGAAACAAGAAGGCTTCCCAAATGTAATCAAGTATTTACTCCTTAACACGCTAAACAAACGTTCACACGAAAACATTCATACGAAACAGTGCAAACATTTGTTTCGAAGTGCGAATCGAAACTGCTGTCCCACAAAACAACAACTTTTTTGCAAACATTCCGAAATCAAGACTCAGTTCCAAGAAATACCATTCAAACTCAAATATACTCATTGACAGAACCTTAAAAAACTTGAAAAAAGCATGTTTTAAGTGGTATAACAAAATGTATGAATGTATGAGTGATTGCAGCTTACCGGCCGGCCGGCAAATGAGGCCCATTCATTATACAGATAGACAGACGTACTTTTATTTGCAACGACTAAGTGAGAAGGAATAGCATCCTGTGTAGGATGCGACAGCAAATTAAGTGCGATTAATTTGTCGTTCAGTCGTAATTGATTTATTACTTGTTCTAGGTTTATTAAATGTTAGGTTTACTTTAAAGGACAAGTATTGGTGCACCTGATCTTAAAAAAGTAATGTTTTAATCTAGCCAATTTTATTACATCAGTTAAAAGTTATTGTACTACTAACAAATTGTATCACAGTTAATTTTATTTTTTAATAATTATGTATTATGTGATTTTTGTGCCTACTAACATAGTTTATAAGTTCAACTGTTACTAACCATTATGGATCTTTGTTATTCGATAATAAATAATAATAATAATTCACAAAAAACTTTTATTAGGTTTTACTTACACGATATTGTGCAATCTTTATGTGAATTATGAAGATAAATTAGATAGACAAAGGTAAGATGAAGATTCAGGAAGCTTCAGTTTGCATCTCATTTCTACAAAATCATTAAAAGCAGCTTTTTCTTTCACGAAAATATCAACTTAAAATAATTTATAAAAATAAATAAACGTCTTGACCATTCGCCTAGCTAGTGTGTCAAGAATGCATTCTCAGGAAAGACAAGAGAACAGTTAATATTTTTAGCCTGCACGTTTCTTCAGAAGTTTGTTGTCCTAAAATATTGAGGTTAAACGGCTCATTTTGAAATGTAGACAACAATATTTGTCTCGATTAATTTTGTTTTTTTTTTTATATTTATTTGTTTGACTTTTATTTTATTTTAGTTATCGTAAGGAATCTTCTAAAGGAGAACTGACTGGGTGACATATCAACGTACAGCCGAAACTACTGGAGCTAGGAATGTGAAATTTTGCACACGGCTTCCTATTATAATGTAGGGGAGCACTAAGAAGGGGTTTTTGGAAATTTAACCTTTAAGGGGGTGAAAAGGGGGATGAAAGTTTGTATGGAAAATCGTCACTTTTGTAGTTGAACCGACATCCACGCGGGCGAAGCCGTGGGCAAAGTGCTAGTCATCAATAAATTACTAAATTATACTGATTATGATTGTATATAATTGTATATCTTTCTACATGCTCGTTTTTCTCGGGGCTTCAACTCGCCGACAGAAATATGCGCTGAAAAGTTTGGTTAAATACGTACGTTACGAGAATTTTTAACCCATTGACCGCCACGGTCAAGTAAGACGACAAGCCAAAAAGGACCTTAAGTCGACAGACTTAGGGCACTTTTTTGCTTGTTCGGCTTGTCGTCTATACGTGACTGTGGCGCTAAAAAGGTTAATAATCATATTCCTTTCTCTACTCCAAGTTACTAGGTAGCGGTTGGTGCAAATAATATCCTACTTCCATTCTCTTAAATTGAATGTAATAAACTATGGTAATAAATCAAATTTATTTTTAAAACCATCATTTTGGATGTCCTTTAAACATAAAAGTAATTACTGAATCACTAAGAATTTTGTGCAGACCGTCCTCAGTCGTAATGTGTGGGAAAACAGCTTGGGCGTCATCGCTAATTTAGTGCAAACATGCAGATGCGCATGCGTCGTTTTGTTGCCGTCCTGTTTGTTTCGGCGCAGCATTTGTACAACTACCCACATCTTATGCAACCGTCCACCAGCCATCCGGTACAAGTGTGGCTTAAGAGTCCGTTCACACAGACCGAGAGGAGATGAGATCAGATTTTGTATCACGTTTAAAACAGACTTTTGAGTCATTGTAATAAGATTTATTTTTACAATGTCCCTTCTTTTGTTATTGAGATTTTTTGATAGCAAACCAAACGCGTAGTGACATGTAAAAATAAAACTTATTACAATGGTTCAAAACTCTGTTTTAAACGTCATACAAAATTTTCGCTCCTCTCCGAGCCGGTCTGTGTGAACGGCCCCTCATTCATTAATTGTCTGACTAATGATTTGTGACTGCCTTGTTTCATGCAGCTTCTTCATTGATGCTTGTTTTTGTTTTTATTTAAGTGAGTCTGTCTTTGTTTAAGTTGATTTTTGTTTGCTTCAGTTAATGAAGAAGTTACGTGTGAATGGGGTGAGGTTTTTCTTTTTTCGGAGCGTATCTAAATATAAGTAGCGTTTCTGAAGAAAAAGAAAGATATTTTTTTTTTTTTTTTTAATTATAAATGGGCTTGCTCTTGACTTCAATCTTGCCCTAAGGGCATAGATGATGTCGACGATGGAACGAGCTTACCCAGTAAAACATAATAAAACCGGATAAAACGTGGTATCTTTACGATTGACTAAGCAGGTAAATAGATATTTTCTTTTTCCTTCAGAAATGATAGTTATTAAGGATAATTGGACAATAATTGTGGGCGTGTTATAGAAACACCTCTGCCTAACAAACCTTTTTTTCGGAGGTGGGGAAATCATCAAATGACTCCTCCTGCTCTGGAAGATGAGTGTCTGACTTCTACTGACTAAAAACCACCCATGATCCTTCTTAGCACTTTCTGCCGAGGCCGCGGTATCTCTTTCGAACAACCCGCAGCCCCGACATGGACCTAACTAAGTCTTTGGGGAATTCAGGCGTTATATTAAGTTATGTTAGTACGTTTCCTTTTACAAATCCTACCAGACGGCTCCCACCTTAATTTAATTCCACAACCATGTTAAACCACCGAAAATCACGAGGTAAACGCAAACACATCAAACTTTAACTTAACAAACCCTCGGAAGACTTGAACCGCTGTTCAAGTATCACTTTACTTAGCCCCAACTTGAGCTAGACAGAACAAATAACTTATTTAGCTGCTCAAAGCTGCCGCGCTGTCGCTCAGTTAGTTTCACTATTGTGTTACTTTGTCAATTAAAATTTGTATTGTTGTGAGTTCAGACAACCGTCTGGTGGGTAGTTGGGGAAAAATGGATTTTGCATAAGATTTCGTGTTGTTTGTTGTAATGCGGAGTTTAGCGGCCATTTTGCGAAGGCATTATGGCTTACGTTTGTCTTTTGTTTTTCGTGGAAAGTGTATGATCGGAGAAAGAGTAGAATGCTTAATCGTGTCGAAGTCATAGAACTGCAGCTACGTATATGTTCGGTTATTCAAATTTCTGCCACTTCCCCGGTGTGTTTGGAGTTCCATACTCCCACTTGGGTCCAAAGTATAGTGACTTCCAAGTGGACCAATAAAGATTTAAACCCTACATGAAGATGGGACTATCGTGACAAATAGGAAGCCATGTTGCTAAACTAATTGTGGGGGCTAGGAACTAATTGTGATTCAGCTGCATCTGGTAAGAATGGAAGCTGACCTCATCATAGTAGGGAAAAGGCTTCTCAAATAAGGAGTCTTTACTTGAACTGCAATTACAGATCCATTCATTTAGGCTGGCGGCCTTGCAAGGCATCCACAGGATAGTCCGCCTCATAGGTTCGACCTGCAAGATGCCATGCAGACAAATAAAAAACCATTCCTTTAGTGCGACTAAGTCTATGGCACTATGTTGGTACGCCCAATAGTCCGGATCTCAAATTCTACAAATCACTTCAACCGTTAACAAACCGAATCTCGAACTTAGAACGAACTCCATGAAACGTTCCATATTTAAAAGGGTTCGATCTTCAAAGGTAAGATAATAAATCAAATTTGGAACTCCCGCCGTTCCTTAGGGAGGGTAGTGCGTAATGCAACTGTCTGACGTCACGCATTGCGTGTGAGTCGTCCTTTACTACTTTTACTACGCGCTATAAATAGGGAGAGGAAAAACTATCGATAGATTAGAGTAAGAGGTAATTTCATAGCAATTTTGATCGTGGTTAGTTTTATTGGCGAAATGGGATAAGTAGTTTCTACAGTATACTTCAGTTTTGAAGTTTTGTTAAGTTGCATACTGCCTGGCCCTTGTGAGCTACAGCAACATTCAGCGAAATTCGACGTGATGAGCGGAGAGGAATAGCACAAGTAGGTAAATATTTGTTATTAGATCTTCATCTATCTTTTTGTGTCGATGATTACTTTAATATTACACGGTTTGAGCCCAGTATACAGGTCAGAACAGAATAAACCATCTGAACCTGTGTAAAAGGACATTTGGGACAATCCAGCAGATGAGCTTTTCTAGATTTTGTTAACATTCTAACCTTATCTAAGGAAATACTCTATGCCCTGGGAAAGAGGCTTACGTGGTTTGCGTATATCGATACTATTCATGAGATGTCGATGCCATCCCTAGCTATAAAACCTTGTGACATTACTCCATAGTACCTACTTGGTACATGTAAGGGGTGTTTAACACGGGATGATGGTGCATAATGCTAGAATATTAGTTCATTTGAATCTAACTGGACGGCGCACGCGACGGTCGGCGTTTAATGAGTGCAATACTCATGAAAACTACGGTTATGTGGGTATGAAATATATAAAATTAAAGTGAGTAAGTAATGCTTGTTTTCATTAACATAAAGTGTGACTAAAATGAGTGCCTAAATTGTATTGCACTACCGGAATTTCAAGAAGCGGCACTGAACCATGTGTACAGAGGCCAGCATAATCATGCTATTGAAATCTGTCAGTTTTCTTTAATTTTCAAATTGATCGCTAAATCTCGCTATTCAAAATATCAGTTTCTTAAGTTGAAAAACTATTAGTGCCCCTCTTTATATAATTATCTAAATATTAGTAAAAAAATGAAATCGCAAATTCTTTTTTCTCGAAGATTTTTTTGCGTTCAAGACGACATAATAAATCATCAAAACGACATTGCCTAATGGCCCACTTATAAAATATTATTTTTTAGATTTAGAATTCCATAAACTATGATAATGATTAGGTATGTGACGTGATAATATCATAATACACCACAAAACCACAAGGTTATCCGTTTCTCCACACGTTACACATCGCAGTTGGTAGATAACTATGCTGTGCCCGACAGGGTCCATAATTGAGACTGATGTAACTGTTTTCCCACCAACTGTATACATTATGGTACGCAATAAAGAATTGAGAATTGAATTGAGAATTGAGAACTACAAACTACGATTCACCAATCCACAACATTAAATCTGTATCAGACACTTCAATTCCTGTTTTATTCGGCAATTTTCTCTTCATTATTCGTCTACCCTTGTGCCACTTTATCTGAGGTCGGCGCAGACTCGCAGAGTGTCTTCTTCGGTATTTGTCTACTTATTAGTCGTTATCATATGCATCATCCCCTTCCTAACCAAAATCGTGCACTCTGTCCTTCTGCCGTATCATAAGTAAAAAACTCATTCGTTGATGTACCAATCCAGTGATGCTGAATTTCATGTACTCGGCATCTTTCACTCTCCTCTGGAATTACCGAAAAATAAACGAAAAGCGGAAGATGAACGGTCATTCCTATAATACTTCATCAGTACCGTGTAAAAATGGAAGAAAACAAAAATGAACATTCAATCGAGTGAACAGTTCAGTCGGTTGAAGAGTCTGATACGAGCATTATCTCGAAAAAAAATTGCGCACGAATCAGAAAGCTGAACTTGTTATATAAACTAAATATTTATTTACAGTTTATAATTACTGTTGATAAGGGTTATCACTGCGTGTTGTCGAGGTCATGATTCAGGAAATGGCGGTATTATTATCACTAATTATTACGCTTCATTTAGTTTTTGACACTTTTTCCTGGTCTTTTCTTTTAATTTGGACATTAGGGGAGCATTGTGGGGTGATTCTCACGCAGAGGGCGTCGCGTTGTGGGTTCTTTACATAGTATTCATGGTCACATTTTTAACCGACTTCTAAAAAAAGAAGGAGGTTCTCAATTCGGATGTTTATATTTCTTTTTTTTCATGTTTGTTCGGGCATAAATCCGTCACCGATTTGAAATATTCTTTCTTTGTTGGAAAGGGTATACTTCCGAAATGGTCCCATAATTTTTTATCGTTATCGGACTTGAGCAGTTTTTGAAAAATCAACAAAACTCAAAAAAAACTACACTGTCCACATTGACCCATGAACATGTGAACCACTAAAAAGTGAAAAATAAAAGTTCTAAAAAGTGAAAAATAAAAACTTTTTTTAACAAAAAATAAAACCTACTTCAAAAAAAAAATGAAAAAATAAACTTTAGAACAAAAATCAGTTTCTGAAGTCGGTGGCAAAAAAAATGAAATCAAACAAACAAAAGTCACCGACTTCAGAAACTGATTTTTCTTCTAAAGTTTATTTTTTCATTTTTTTTTGAAGTCGGTTTTATTTTTTGTTAAAAAGTTGTTATATCAGGTAACTCTTTGGTCCAGTGGTCGCAAGCGCGATTGCTGTGCATGAGGTCCTTGATTTGATTCCCATGTCGGGCAAAGTGTTATTGGGTTTTTCCATCAGGAATTTCTCAGTAGCAGCCACGGAGTCTGGATTTGTGCCCGGTTGATGGCAATAGGCTCACCTCCTATTACATGGGACTTAAACTTACCTGGCGCATTGTGGATGCACTATTAAGTACACCTCTGGCTAACCCTTCGGGGATTACTAGCGTGATGGTATGTATCTCGGTATGCCCATAGTCCAGGGATCTATAACAGGCCACCAATCACTTGCAACAATGTTATGTTACCTATAGTCATAGATTCTCGACATAGGGCGAATTTTACCAATGAAAAAACGCGAATCCTACTTCCGACTTCCTACTTCCTTACATAGTATAAAACAAAGTCGCTATTTTTGTCTGTATGCTTAAATCTTTAAAACTACGCAACGGATTTTGATGCGGTTTTTTTAATAGATAGAGTGATTCAAGAGGAAGGTTTAAGTATAATTTGAACAACATCCACGCGGGTGAAGCCGCGGGCATCAGCTAGTAATATTATAAATGCGCAAGTTTGTGAGTGTGTGACTGTGTGAGTGTGTATGTTTGTTACTTCTTCACGCAAAAACTACGAAACGGATTGGGATAAAATTTGGTACACAGATAGTTTATAACCTGGATTAACACATAGGATAGTTTTTATCCCGATTTTTATCTTCCCGTGGGATAATTTTCGAGTTGTAGCGGGTGAAGCCGCTAGTAACAGCTAGCATAATAAAACCGCGTTCAAGAGTCAATATTCGATAGTAATTATGCCACTTTAATGTGGTAATCGCGTTCAGTGTCACTGATGGCCGTAGCCCATTGTTAATAGCAGATATAAATCGAAGTGATAGCCATTACAAGAAAATTATTGGCCTGTAACAGTCCCACTGAAAAAGCGATATTCGGCTAGCTTCTTCATTTAGTGACGTGGTAAAATTGAAGTCAGTCAGCAAGAGAGTAGCTCCAGGATGTGCCAGGTGTGCTTGTAAGTATTGCTACTCGTTTATGCAGTTAAAGACTGGATGCGGTAAGATAGGGTGTTGTGGCAAGCTTGGGGGAGGCTTGTGTGAAGATAAGCCTCAGATTTGCAATCAACAGCTGAAGTTGTTGGCTGCAAATCTGAGCCGGGTCATTGGTCATGGATACTATATATTTTACTGAGTGAAATGTACATCGACGCACAAACGTATTCAGTACATTTTTCGGAAGCGGGTGGCTTATGAATTTTTCATCGATAATAATTAAAAAATTTGGAAAGCCATGGGGGAGGCCTTTGCCCAGCAGTGAAAAAGTGTAGTCGAATAAAAAAAAAACTTGGTCAAAATGTGTAGAACACAGTTTTCTGCGTCGATGTGCCGTGCATCAAGTATTTAGAACAGCACCTCATACACTCACCTCATACAGTGTAATTCACTAAGAAAGTTACACACACAAAGTGACTGTAAGGGTCAAGGCATTTCGAATTACAAAGGTTCTACCAAAATAAATCACAGCTTTTCTCCCACACTTTCTACTTAAACTGTTTTTATTACTTTTCATACAAAGTAGATAAATACAACCTTATTTGTAGGTCTACGATTTTCTTAAATGGCATTGCAACGTAATCGCTCGCATTTACTTATGTACTTTCATTTCTCACACATCACTTATCCTTAATTAGTTTATTTACTTAACTTCTACTTCATGTAAACCCAAGAGATATCATCCATTACAGAAAATCCAACTTAAACGATCTTGTTACAAAGTTAAAATTACAATGCTTAAAGTGTATCTTATCATCAAATGTGATTAACCCAGTTTGTAATACGTAGGTATGATGTTTGACAAATATTTGTGAAGGAATCACTCAAAACTGAAAATCTGTGTCGAGCTTTTGTCTACTTTCATCGTTTCCTTTATTGTGAAATGGTTGGGTAAGAGTTTGAGGATGTACTTTGTGTGTTTTGAAGTTATCATAATCATCATCATCATTTCAGCCGAAAGACGGCCACTGCTGGACATAGGCCTCCCCCAGGTGTCGCCACATTGACCGGTCCCGTGCGTCTTGCATCCAGCGGGTCCCCGCAACCTTCACCAGGTCATCGTTCCACCTAGTGGGAGGCCTTCCAAATCAACGTCTTCCGGTTCGCGGTCGCCACTCCAGAACTTTTCTGCCCCATCAGGCATACATTCTGCGAGCAATGCGACCTGCCCATTACCACTTAATCACAAAATTATCATAATACTTATAATAATAAATCATTGAAGACCTAAAAACTCTGACCTGACGAAGTGTTTAAAACACAAAGCCGAGATACGTTTAGCACTCAAATTTCGCCAGTTGTGTTTAAGTTAGATGTAATGTAATATAGGGGGCGCGTCTATTAAGAACCTTGTTATGATGTATGTACTGTACTTGATGGTCTAAAGGTCGTAAGTCCGACTCCTGTGCTGCTTGATAACCCTGTCGGGCAAAGAGTTATTCGGTTTTTCCTTCAGAAATTTCTCATTAGCAGCTAATGTCTGGATTAGTACCTGGATAATGTCAATAGGCTCGCCTCACATTGGAATTAAATGTAACTGGAGAAATGTCGATGTAGGTCCTATTAGGCTGATCTCTGCTAAACGCATCGGCAATTACAGGCATGATGTTATATTGTGTGTACCTAATAAACGGTGGATTAACAAAATTCCTGCTTTTATGTAATAAAAATAATTACACTTTGTACCTATTTCAATTTCCTGTACACCGTTTCTATTCATTTATCGATTTAAACAGAGTGGTTAAAATCACAAACGTATGATGGAATCGAACTTCTATTAATCAGAATATGTTAAAGAAGAACCTGTGCCAAATACGTACATCAATCATGCAATCAGTAATACACATACTCACACCGATACACATCACACATCCACCTCCCCACCCAACACACACTTACACACACACAAACACTACACATACTTGAACATGTTAAAATAATATTGTACCTTTAATCCTAGTTTGTAAATTTTTCTTTTCTTTTTAAGAGGAAACGCGAGTGGTCTTTTCTCCATACAAACGCTCTCGCCTGTTTTCTTTTTGGTTAATGACCCTAGAGCAATGGTTTTTTACAGAATAATAAATATTAACTATTTCTATGCCCCTATGTTTTCCTTTTTGGTGATAAATTATTTTTATAAGCACTAGTACCCTCAAAAAATGCTCAAAATTGCTTGTTTAGATAGCTGTTAACAGAGTCCTAGTGTACAAATTTGACAACTATTAGCGAAAAAAGAAAAACATAGCGGCGTAGTATATAACCTCCTTATTCATTGTCTAAAATATCTTTTAAATTGGTTCAATATTGGAGGAGGAAATAGGCGAGAGCCAAACCTCGATTTCTAACTTTTTTCTACAGTTGTCCTTATCGCACGAATTTGAGGGCAGGAGGACGGAGAGAGACAGCGATAGTAGAAAGAGACAGCACTCGCATTTCCTCATAAGTATGTCTCAACAATGTAGAGAAAGTAATCCATGGGAAGTTGCGAGGTAACCCCATCACAAGTATGTTTATAACTTATCGGGGCTTGCCTCAATTTTGTGCTGTAAAACAATTGTAAGAGAATCAATAAAAACTTTTATTATTATTTTATTATTTAAATAAAAACACAGGCCATATGACTGATATCTTCGGATCATTGTATTCTTCCTACATTGTGCGAGGTCGGTGATACCGTATCTGATATGATACGACTTACAGCCAAGGTCCACGTAATCCCATCGTGGATCGAAGGTCCCTCCTTTGTATATAAATATTTATATACAAGGTGTTATGTTAGGTCAATATTTAGTCGAAGACACAACAGGTTTTAATGTAAATAAATAAAATTAATTATAAATAATATAAATGCAATAGCTTAAGAGTATACACACACGTTCATAACTAAATATTTACACTAAGTAGGTACTTCATTAAAAATCTAACTACATAGGTACATACATATTTTATGTATAAACAAAACCAAAAGAACTACCTGGGTGTCCAAATAGGATTGAAAAAAACCGGCCAAGTGCATGTCAGACCACGCACAATGTAGGGTTCTGCAGTCCCCATCAAAATGGACTTCGCAAGAAAAAAAACATCCCCACTTTTATGTGTAGTGGAAAACACTACATTTTTTTTTTCAAAATTTTATTTTATCACTTTGTCGCGTAACTCATTTTCATGCCAAATTACAGTTTTCTAGTACTTAGAGTCTTTGAGATACAGTGCAGCGGACGGACAGACAGACAGACGGACATGGTGAAACTATAAGGGTTCCATGTTTACGCATACGGAACCCCAAAAAAGCCCTGTTTCTTGTACTAGAGTACGAGCACCTTGTATTTTTATTTCCTAGGTAAGTTAGGTAGGTAATGGTTTACCACAACTACGAATCTAGGAATTACGATAAAAACTGTCAGAAGATAAGAAATATTATAATTTGATAAAATCTTATATTATGTAACGTTCGCTGCGCAGTAGCCAAAGATGTATCAATCAGCTGGCTATAAAATATAATAATGTTTATATTATATTATAAAAATGTCACATTATGTGTTTTTACACAACATTAGTAGATAGGCGATGGGCTTCGTATTATTTAATCTTTTTTATGACGTTACATAGTTCCGTAAATGACTACTGGGTACCTATGGGCCTCTTAGTGACCTTTACAATATATTTTCAAGCAGAAATCTAGGCTGGTATTAGAACGCCGCTATCTATCTTCTTATGTCTGCCATATTTTTGTCATTGTCACCCATTATTAGATTTACACAAAATTTGAATGACCAAATTAACTATATTATTTCTTAAGGGCTCTTCCCGGTTGTTCACAAGAGAAACCGCGACCTCGACATAAAGGGCTAAGAAGGAACATGGAAGGTTTTTAGTCAGTAGAAGTCTGACACTCCCTTTCGCACTGGCCAAGAGCGCGAGGGTTATTTGATAATTCAAGACACCCATCCAAAAAAAAAAGAAGAAGGAACAGAGTCAGTACACACGGCTACACATCAAGCTATACAAAACCAGTATAATCTGATCGTTCATTGTGCGAAAAGATCTAGTAAAGTGAGGCCAAGATTAACTGGTTTTGTATAGCTTGATGTGTAGCCGTGTGTACAAGTCTGAAACTCTGGGCTGAGCGGAAGGGATCATTTCATGATTTCCCTTCCACAAAAAAAGGGAAATCAAATAAATACACACTATCTATGTTTATATCTTCCATGTAAATATTTACTTTAAAAATTCACTCAATTTGTTTATTTCCCGATCGATGTAATCGTAACTGAAATAACACCTTTGCCTTGAACTAGCCCATCATTGAATGATATACTTGCTACATACATCTGATAATTTACATTTTTGATATTGTAGATAAAAAAGGATATTTTTTTATATTCCTTCTTCAGGGATTTCCCACTAACCAGCAGGTGTGTGACAACCCTAGCTCCCACACTGATACCAGCAATAAATAGCTCTATAATAATAAATACATAGACTTCATTGAGATACCACTATCCTCGCAGATTAGCAAATATTTGTGATATCAGATAAAGTGGCGCCGTCTTTCTTTGTCAAAAATTCGCGCTAACGTAATCAAATTCTTTTGCGTATATCCGTATAATAAAACGTAATTTTTTTCTTTATCTTTTTGTAACCGTGCCCTACTGAAAGTAGACGTTATCGTTGTCGTATATAATACACAATTCACTATGCATTGCAAAATATTGGTAATTTTAATAAGTAATTATTCTATTGTCCTTATCCCAATTCATTTGTGATCGACGCAGCATGTCTTCTTCTGTCATACTCCTCTATGACCCGTCATATCAGCAGTCAGCAGTCACCTCCTTTCTAGCCATATCATCCTTCACACAGTTCATCCATTGTTTCTTTGGTTCCTCTACTCTAAAGCCGCCTTTTCACTATGGGATGTAATATTCCTTCAAATGACCTCTAAATATCGCTCGCATACATTTTGTAGTTTGGGATGTAATATACAATATAGCACAGTGTGAACGGTCACGTACAAAATGTAGGCGAGCGATATTTAGAGGTCATTTGAAGGAATATTACATCCCATAGTGAAAAGGCGGCTATATAGCCTTTTTGGTAGTTAACATACTCAACATTTTCTTTAATCCTCCGCGTCTCAAGTCCGCACACAACATTTCAGTCACCGGCGCCACTTTCAGACTTCCTCTTATGTACTCATTCCTTATTTTATCCATTCGCGTAACGCCACACATCCCCCTAAGCATTTTCATTCCATTCTCAGGCCATGAGCCTAGCTGAGGCACCAGTCTCCCACAATATATACTTTCCTGAATTGTGTATCTTGTCGAATCTGACCAATGTGAAATAATTTATGTAATATTGTGGTGAGAAAATAAGAAAAAGTTTTTTATTCCATTCAATCCAGTTAAAGGCCAACATGATTCCTTGGTAAGACTGTTTGTCAGACTTTCGGCTAATTGACTACCTATAACGACTCTGAAAGGTCTACAAATGACAGCCTGAACCTTACTTCTCGAAAGTGCTTTCCAAAGCACAAACAAGTCTCAGTATGTACTGGATGGTCACCCATCCACCGCAATCCTTGCTTAACCTTGAACATCGACCGCAATTATCATTCCCCACAAGCCCTCCAATCTTTAGTAACCCATATTAACGATTTAATGACATATTAATACAACAAAAAACTTGATTGGGATTAGCGCAAGTATAGTATCGTTATCGGGTGCGCCGGCGCCGGTAAGCCGAGCTCGTTATCGTGATTTCCTAGATATACCTGTACACGTGCCCGCGGCGATCGCTTATCAGTAACTTGGGTCAGTTTGTGTGTTACAATGCAATGGTTGTGCCTTAATGCATGTTGGCAGGTGCTTCTCAAACTACCATCATTATCATTAGCATCATCATTTCAGCCGAAGGACGTCCACCGCTGGACAAAGGCCTCCCCCAAGTGTATCCACATTTACCGATCCCATTCAGCGGATCTCCGCAATCTTCACCAGGTTATCAGTCCACCTAGTGGGAGGACAAACAATCCTAAATAATAAAAAAAATAGTTTTTTTTAGCCTTTTGTCCTGGGCTGGGCAAAGGCCTCCCCTATAGTCTTCCACTATTCTCTCTGTGCGGTTTTCTCCGGCCAATGTCGGCGCAAAAGCCTGTAAGTCGTCACTGCAGCGTTTTCTAGGCCTTCCTCGGCGAAGACAAAATAAAATATTAAAAAAATAAAATGTTAATTAATAAATTAAAAAATAATAGTTAGGTATACTTACTATGTTAGTAAATAAATATATATATAAAGTTGCACTTACTAACTATTTATAATAAGATTTATAAGAAATGTATAAGTTAAATTTATACCCAGCGTTGTTCCTCCCCTCTCTTATTTGATCTATGCTGTGTCTGACAGGGTCCATAATTGTGACTGATGTAATTATTTTCCTAGCAACTATATGTGTACATTATGGTACGCAATAAAGAATTGTTTGCCCTCCTAACCAGAGGAAGTCGACAATAATCCGTTATTTACTCTAGAATTAAACTCGACATGTTTAAACAAACTAACTTTGATAAAAACTGACATTCTTCTGTCTTTATTTAAATTTCTTAAGAATAGCTACTAATGTACGAAGGTTAAAGAATTTTCATTTTTTTTGGAGGTTGTTAGATCATCAAATGACTCCTCCCACTCTTGGTGGAGCGGAAGGGAGTGTCAGACTTCTACTGACTAAAAACCACCCATGTTCCTTCTTAGCCCTTTGTGTCCGGGGCCGCGGTATCTCTTTCGAACAACCCGTAGGAGCCCGCCCCGGCAGGAGTATCAAACTCTTCGGAGACTGTCGATACACAGGATAGAAGGGACTCCGATGCATAAACACTTACCACTTCATCACTACATAGCATAAAACAAAGTCGCTTTCTCTGTCCCTATGTCCCTTTGTATGCTTAAATCTTCAAAACTACGCAACGGATTTTGATGCGGTTTTTTTAATAGATAGAGTGATTTAAGAGGAAGGTTTATATGTATAATATAAATCAGCATTGCACCCGTGCGAAGTCGGGGCGGGTCGCTAGTATTCACTAAATTATTCTGACCCACACAGAAGTTTTTAATCGGTAATTTAAAAAAAACTGCCATTCCATACATTTTTGCCATACCTTTATGTGTTGCAATTTTGCAGATAATAATACTATACTCAAATCCAGCCGCAGCAGAGGACAGCAAAGGGGATAACCCCTTTGCTGTCCTCTCCCAGTGACGCCTTGAGCCGAGACTCGTACTCCACAGGGGATGCCCTTATCGTATAGTCACTTAGTTTTTAAGTTTATTTGCCCTAGCTGGAGGCCTTAATTTCAAAGCATCCACAGGAAAGTCCGGTTATGCAGTAACCATCCTCTCTAGGATGAACTGCGAGACGACATTCACAAAAAAAAAAGTGAAAAGTTGTTTTTTTTATAGCTCATGAAAATCTAATATATAAAATTCTCGTGTCACAGTTTTCGTTGCCATACTCCTCCGAAACGGCTTGACCGATTTTGATGAATTTTTTTGCTTATCCGGTATAGTATGAGAATCGGCCAACATCTATTTTTCATCTTTTTTTTTCTATTTTTTTTTTACTAGGGAATTATTTATATGGCAAAACAACGTTTGCCGGGTCAGCTAGTTTTCTATATAGGAAGGTTCTGAATGATGTCCTTGCGATATCCATGCCACTCTGACTAATAGATGGTTGGACAGTCAGACTGACGGATTCAGTTCCTTGTTTTAGTACGGAAAAACTCCTCTGACTGTATAAACTTTCCAAAAATAGCTGAACTATCAAAGTTGAAATATTTCAATAACAACAAGTACTTAGTAACGTAAACGTTCTTATTATAATAAGTTTCTAATAATTAACTAATGTTTATTAGTGTAATAGTTTCAAATTGGCTCCAAGCCAAGATGTTCGGCGCAATCTGTACGAACATGACAGAAAATCATGAATTACTGAGCAACCAGCTTCACTTGGCATGTGGCGGAATATGGAGTTCCATAATGTAAGTGCGGTATTTGACAGATGAACTGTCATTTTGCGTTGCAACTAGCGCCAACTACAACGGTCAAGACTTTTTGGTTAGTTGTAGGTGGGATAAAGGGAATTAGTATAAACGGGCCAGGGGATTCAAAATTCAAAGAAACTTCTTATTTGTTGTTTTGGTCACAGATTCTTCTATGAAATGCCGACTTATCGGTACTGGCCTTGAAAAAGACATAAGAACATGCTATTTGCCAGCACTACCAGAAACTGATTTTTCCCAATCAATTTTGAACCTAATAATGCTTAGTGATATAATATTTAAAGCGTCTGTACTTGTACAAATGTACAACTACTTACTGTAGATACAGCTGAATACCAGGTATTTTACATGGAGCGACTGCCTATTGTGGCTTTGTGGCTGTGACTGTAGCTTATACTACTCGACACACATCGTACAAATCGGGCCCGTTTGCACCACATCTCAATAAATGCGTTTGGCGTTAAACGTACTTATAACATCGTTACCTACCTTTTTCAATCCTTTGAAGATGACAAGAGACTTAATGATGTTTTAAATATTATTTTTATTCTGCGTTTAATGAGTTGTAGATGTGTTGCAAAAATTTCTTAGTCATTGTTTGAACTATATTCTACCACTAGATTTAAGAAGAAAGTTCTTTCGTTTTCAATATACAGCGAGACACTGACCGGAAAATTGCAAAAAAAACACTCCCACATAAAGCGATGGTGTTGCCATAATTTCCATGTTTGTATCCAGAATAAAGTCTATTGATATACTAACCAAATAAAAAACTCATTCGTTGAATACCTTTACAAGCTTTTCATTGATATTCAAAGCTGTATCAACAACAAAACCACTTACATGGCGCCAACACTATGAAGGAAAACCAACATAAAAATACTTACAGCTATCGCAATTCCGAAAACCATTATCAATCGAAATAATCGATTAAACAGCAATTATAATCGAGCGTTCACTATCATTCGGAGAATCGAATGTAACGTCTTGTTGAATTGTTGATGCAACTCGGTTTATCGTTCGCGGAAAATCGTGTCGATGGCAAACAGAGTTCAATATGCGATGTGCTGTTGACAGTCCCAACACTAGTATGACGTCATTTTTTTAACTACCTGTGTCCTGCGACTTTCGTGAGAAATTATCATAAACACGGCCGCGGCCTCGACATAAAGGTCTACGAAGGAACATGGGTGGTTTTTAGTCAGTAGAAGTCCGACACTCCCCTGCGCTCTGCCCAAAGGGGAGGAAAGGGAAGGGTTATTTGATGATTTCCCACCACCGAAAAAAGATCTTATACTATCAGCTATCTGCCAGTCAAAGTCCCGTCAAAATCGGTCTAGTCGTTTCGGAGATTAGCCGGAACATACAGACAGACAGACTTTTTTATTTATTGTGGTTTTGCTATAAGTACCGTACCTACTTACTTCTATATTTATGCATTCAGTAATAAATCTTTAATTTGAATATAACACAGACACTTTAATTTAATTTATTTGTAAATAGATGTATGTATCTATGTTTTTTTGTGTTTTTTTAATGGTTTCCTACGAACTGCAGTTATAAGACTTATCTTATAACTGCAGTTCGTAGGTATAAAAATAACAACACCACCTGCAAAGTCTTAACTTTGCAGGTGGTGTTGTTATTTTTATCGTGGTGATAAAAGATTTTCCAGAATATGATAAGTTTACTTAGACAGGTTTTTCTAAAATAGTGTTTTTAAATGTTCAAACATTTAATTATAGCTGTGCATTGTGGCACTGCAACTTATAACGTGGAAGACTATGTCCTAAAAGATCCTTCAAAGTCTCCGAAATTTAATGGTTTACCATCGACACGCTAAGAAGAAAAAAGATTCTTCACTTAATCCTATATTAGCAGTATGCGAAAGGATGATTTTAGAATTTCTGGATCAGATATTTTAACCCAGGTATTTTCCGGCAGACCTCATGCAACGTATATCAACAACGTTAACATTTCTATTTAGGAGGCTCAGCAAGATGTCAAAATCAAAATCAAAGCATTTATGAATAGTCCCTTTTTGAATAGTCAAAACAAATACAAATTAAAAAGAAGCTACAGTCCCAGTCAGAAGACATAATAACTGTAAGTGTACTACTGTAGTTGCCCATTCCCTAGCGTAGATCTGTATGGAGAAGAACAGGCAAGAAACTCCATGGACATTCTTTTGCTCATGTACTTACTGTAATATGTGGTAACCGAGGGTATTAGGTATATATGGAGCAGCGGTGGCCCAGTGGTGTCGGCCCCGACTTACGAACAGTAGGTCGTGGGTTCGAACCCAGGCAGGCGCATTACTTTGTGTAATTTATTTCATCACCGCTGCTCTCAAAACGGTGAAGGAAAACATCGAAACCGGCATGTCTTAGAACCAAAAATTCGAAGACATGTGACATCCGCCAATCCGCACTGGGCCCGCGTGGTGGATTATAGCCCATCCCTCTCCTAGAGAGGAGGCCTGAGTCCCTGCAGTGGGAACATTCTAGGCTGATGATGATGATGATGAGGGTATCTCTTGCACTCCATATAAAATAATTTGAAAGACATCTACCTTCTATTCTAAACCTGCTCTAACAGTGCTTGACATTTACGTCCTCTTCATATCCCTATATCCTGATAGGGCAGTCTATTCATAGCCCAGCCTCGTCTCCTCAGTCTATACGTCAATATGTACGTACAAGCTGGTCCAGTATTAGCCTGAAGATCGTTTGGCAGCCATCGTATCCGCATGCTGCTAACACGCCCTACAGAACTGCGTCTTCAGGGCGTTAAACCCGAAAGCTATATTTATTGTTACTACTATTTTTTTAGACGCTTTGTTGTCGATGTGACAACAATGTTTCCTAATTGAGGTTGAGGATCTTTGTACTGTTCAAGGTGGAAGGTGTATAAAATATTCCATAGTTTTAGTTTAGTTTTGGTTAAACTGGGGTCCTGGTCAGCTATTTTTGATAGATAGAACGACGTAATCTAAAACTGTAATCGATACAAAAAATGCAATAGATAACTAGCTACTGTCGTCTATCTGTCAAATTTCTTTTTACACGACTGCCCCAAAAAAAGAGTGTTATTCAGCTTTATCACTAACACAATCCGCCTTATTACAAAACGTAGTTAAACCTGGTTTAAATTAGACTTGGTTTATCTCGCATGACGTCTCACTTCAATAATATTCAAAAGAAAGTGACAGCATGCGAGATAAACCAGGTCTAAGTTAAACCAGGTTTAACTGCGTTTTGTAATAAGGTGGTATAGGTTTAAGGTTTAAGCTTGATTGTGATTTTTTTACAGTTTCGGGTAGTTTAATATGCTGGCTGTACCTACATGAGCAATGTGTCAAACTTAAAAAAAATATTTTAGCCTCCCCGGAATTTCTTTTTACTATGACATTTTTCCTTTGATAACACTTGGTATATTATATCTCTTTGGCGCTAATGAACTTATGAGTATCCTAGTTAAAGAAAAGAAATAGCGAAAGACAAAGTATTTATTAGTCACGCACAGAACAAACAAAAAAAAGTAACAGCGCGTTACCTGATAGCTTAAAAATACTTTTGTTACATCAGGTACCCCATAATAGAACAAAAGGATATTTTAAACTAAGACAAGCAGCGCTGAAAAAACGCCCGCTTTATAGACGATGTCGTAAAAATATTTTTCCTGGAACGGTTTTGGCAAACGCACGCCCGTCGGCGATGCTACCTATGTACCCATGTGATATTTTTAATTCATGAATCCAAACAGTAACTTTATGCGTCGGCTGCACCTCCATTTTGAAAGAAGTGACAGAATAAATGTCGTTTCCGGACGGTAAACAAATTTTTGCAACGAAAACGTGACGGGAATGACAAATAACTTGACCAAGATAACTTGAGACTTTAGCGCGGCGCTGCTTGTTTAGAAAAACGTCATCCACCTGTCAGATTCAATACATTTAATCGTAGTTCCAAATTCCAACGTATCTCAAGTTATAATGGTCTCTTGAGTCTTACATTTTAGGTTTGTTGGCCCCTTCGTCTCGCGTGATACCGTCAAAAGGTTTTAATTCTACATTGCATGCACGTACAGTTTAGGGTTAGCAAACGAAGTAGCCCTTGACATTCTTTTTTTCTTTGGGTAAACATAATAGAATTCTTGATTTAATAATCATTTTTCACCCTTTCTTAGACCAGACACAAAGGAGTTGTGAAGGTTTTTGAAAGACTGTCCAGACCTGTTGCATGAAAGGGCTCCACTTGGTCAAATCGAATAACTGAACATACCAAGTCCCTCTGAGGGTGAGACACCCCTCCATACCTCTTGTAGGGCTTTGGAAGTCGTTACACAGTAAAACCCCAAAAGTCTTACCTGTCTTAACAAGGGTGTATCGAATTATCCCTGGGTTGGAGAGGTCAGTTAGAGAATAACTACAAAAACTAGATAACATTATTTATTTATTTAAAAAAAAAAACCTTGTTCCACACTAGGAATTTCTACTGTAACGTGTTTCGTGGGTGCGTTCACAAACATTGTCCATTTTGAGAATTTGCCATTTTGAGAATTTGTCATTCTGAGAATTTGGCTTTTTGAGAATTGTCCATTTTGAGAATTTGTCCTTTTGCGACTCTGTTGCCATTTTGAGAATTTGGCATTTTGCGCCTAAACCATTTAAACTCACAATAGGCACACAAAATAACGAAACAACTATCTGTAGGCCTTACAACTACCGGATGTTGTTGAATTTCAGTACTGTATATTATATGAATCGACTACCTATCTGACCTCCACCACCTAGATAATACCGGGTAATACGATACTAGTTAGTAAGACTGACTGATGTATGGATCATTCCCACTAGTTCTACTGCACACAGTCCTACGATAGAACTAGTGGGAACTTTTTTTATTTTTTTTTCCACTAGTTCTACGATTCAAGGTGGTACGAAATCGTAGAACTAATGGGAACGAAAAGTCAATGGATTTTTTCGTTCCCACTAGGTCTACGCTAGGGTGTTACAAAATCGTAAAACCAGTGGGACTCAAGTTTCTCATTCGTTCTATCACACAGTTTATGGTACAACTACGGTCCAAACTACCAGGAGTATATGAGCTACTCAGATGGGAAATCCTAGGAACAGATGAGATTAATGAAGAGAAGCTTGCAGAAATCTCTACCGAACAACTGGTACTGGTAGCTTCTGCAAGGCAACAGGAAGATTCGCGATGCCGACCACCATAACCCATGAAGGGGATCCACCAATATGTAACGGGCGGTATGTAACGGGCGGTCACCCATCCACAGACCAACCTAGGCAGCACTGCTTTAAACTGACTAAAAACCAAACCCATGTTCCTTCTTCGCCCTTGTGTCGGAGCCGCGTTAACCTTTCGATAATCCACAGCCCCGACAGGCCCACCACAGCCCCGACAGGCTAGGCAGCACTGCTTAATAGTGTACTGGATGGCCAATACTGGCTTAAATTAGTAATTGATCACTAGGATTTCAAGTAACCAGCCATTTAATCCGCTTGCAAAATTCGATAAAAAAAACGTCGCGGTCATCAATTTTCCGCCGTCGATACGGTTTTTTCCTTAGTTTTTATCAAAATATCTTTCAAAGGTGTGTTCTTAATATCAATAAACTTATCGGCTTATGTAAAATAACCATTACATTTCGCAATATTTCACAATTTTCAACTACACTTAGATTGTACATAATCATCACACCTGTAATCCCCCTCCTTAGGCAGAGGTTCACCTAATAGGTACACCCACATTTCGCCAGTTATGTTTAAGTCCCATGTATTAGGAAGCGAGCCTATTGGCATCAACGCGGCTGCTTCTGAGAAATTCCTGATGGAAAAACCCAATAATACTTTGCCCGACCCGGGAATCGAGCTTGTGACCATTTTTTTTATTTTCTTTTTTATTTATTTTTAGTCTGGCCTGAACTGCTATAGTTATCAGGCCATCCATCTTCTAGTGTCTCACGCGGAGAGACTTGTCGAACTAAATGAGGTTATTTGGAGATAACCGGGTAGCGACCGGGTAACCGTCCGGCGTCCGTCATCAGTGCCATCTGTCATCGTGGTTATGTAACAGACGGCTGAAGTGGAAATTTTAGAGCCAATTGAGCAGTTTTGTGGAACGGAAAAGTCGCTTTGTTTTGTCGGTTGTGAATTCTGAAGGATTTTTGGAAAACTCTGAAATAATATCCTAGGAATAAGGGGTTGTTTCCGTTTCATTAGATTTTTGTTTCGACAGCGTGTCAGTTTGATATCTCCAACGTACAGTTACGTACAAAATAAGGACAGGATTTTAATTAAATATAATTATATTGATGGTACTAGCTGATGCTCGCGACTTCGTTCACGTGGAAATTTCGTATGTTTCAGACTGCCTCATTGATCGAGTGGTCCATGGTCCCAAGCGCGACTACTGATTATGGTTGGTTGCCTAAAAATAAGATCATGGGAATCTTAGATAATATCTTGGTTCAAGATATAAGAACGAACCCTAACCTAAGTATAGGTACTTTTGTCACGTATGAAAGCGATGGGGTGAAAGGACTCATATCCTAAAATTAGGCAGTAACAGTCTTGTACGATACAGATAACATGCCCCAACATGTACTTATAATCTGACAAGACACCACTAGGCAACCAAAACCAAAATCTAAGCTTTCATATCAAAACGATCTACAAGTACCTACCTCAAAATACATGATAAACAAATTATAGTAAACACTACTGCAGACGGTCATTGACTGTTAATAGTATAGATAAACAATTTTCTAGACTTTCACCTGATTACAGAACACGCAGACACAAATCCAGCCCAAAAAATGTGACTAGTCATCAAAAAACAAAGACCAGTATAAATTGGGACGTGAAGAGGGCATGAACTGGACCAAAATTGGAAACACTCTTTGTAGATAGACTGAAGAGATCGCTCAGGTTATACTGGTGAATACAGATGACACATTTTTGCATATTATCAGATGGTGGGATTTCGATATCAGTGTCAAAATCGTCACAGAATCGATCATGATAATCCGATCTCTCACTGATAATGATAACGTTTTGGAGACTGTCGATATGGCTCTTATCCTGATGAACTGCCGACGCATCATCAACGTCAAATGGAATAATTCCTGGTTACTGATGGATAGCATTAGGTTGACATGTATGCAGATGCCAATCTTCTTGATACATTTTATGTCATAATCAAGAAAAGGCTGTTATCCTTTAGTCTTTTCTGACTGACCAAGAGTCTCTTAAGCGTAATCTTAGGCGTACTGTGCAAAGACTTAGGAGCTCGAGGCTAAATAAATAACAGCCGCTCGCGTCGATAGTCAGGTTAAGACGCGCTTGCATAGGTTTGTGCTTGAATGACCACCGATTTCATACCTGGATTCCTCCACGTCTCGGAAAGCACGTTAAGCTGCAGGTCCTGGCTGTCAATTGTAGATCTTTCGCCCAAATTCTCAAACGTCACTCAATTTTAAGTTGCACTTAAATCTCGTGCTGTCTTGTTACTATAACGCAGAGTGACAGAGATAGCAGAAGTTTTGAGGGTTACTTATAATTGAGTGACGTTTGATTATTTGGGCGTTTGACAGTTGTAATCAGCTAGTCAATGGCCCGAAAATCTGACAAGTGACAAGTCCTCCCTTGCTCCCTTGTTTGAAAGCCTGTCCCTTAGTGAGCCAAGGGAGAGACTCTGTGAGTCTTTGGTCAACTGGAGTTCACTTCAGTCGAACTAATCACATTTTTTTTTTTTTTTATAGTTTTAGTGTGGGTCCATTTGCAAGCAGGTCCAGTTGACCAATGACTCTTGTGTAGGAGGGAGGGGAGTGGCAGGTAGTCACCGTGGCCCAATCCTATTATGGTCAACAACTTCATACCTACATTTTGGCATCACCGGTGTTCGGTACAATTCAAACCAAGAATGATCAAAAACATATAAGAACATCGATTACATCTTATATCAAGAAATCATTGTCCAGATTAGCACTTTGCGAATACTTTGTAACAATGGTTGATCGAATATTCATGGGCAGGAGATGGCGGATTTCCTCTTGATTCACGTCCTGCCTTGGCTGGCATCTGTGGTGCAATGACATGCCCTACGTGATCTGGTCGAGCAAAATGTATGGCTGTTTTTTTTTATATATTATGGTCGTGATTATTATTTTGATAAGGTGGTTTTGTGGTGGAAACTTTTTGGTATTTTTTCGTATGTTGTTGGTTGAAATTAGAATAGTAGATGCATATTTTTAATATGCTTACGAATAAATAAAACTGAAGGGTCTGCTTTTAATTTCTTAATATGAGTTTTTATAGAAAGCAGATTTTTTTTATAATTTCTTTTTCTATCTTTTTGTTTCAGCTAATTTTTGAAACGACTGTAACAATTTGTCGAGACTTTTACCGTTAAATAAATAGCTGATGTTATAAGAGGTAACTGAGAGTACTTTTATTTTAGAAAAAGGGTTATGGTTCTGTGCAAGAAATTTTAATATCCTGATAATAAGAATACAAGTTCTATATCAATAGTGTTCAAACCATCAACGTGACCACAATTAAATTTTACAATTCTTTAAGCGTTGTTATTCTTTGAATAGCACAACTTTGAATAACAACACATGCCTTTCAACAAACAAATCATTCTCTCATTCACAAACTTAATAAAAAATAAAACAGCTAATTTTCTTTATCTACCCATATTAACTTGAAAGCTCTCGTACATTCGATTGCTTCACTCCATTACTTGATAAAAAGGCAGTTTCCTTTTAAATCTTCCTTTAGGAGGTCTCTCAGAATTCTCGACTTTACTGTATAGTAAAGTTTCTTTGGAATGCTTTGACATGGTACTCTTGGTTGTAAGGTGATAATACGTGTACCCACCTCCTTCTATGGGGTAAATCCGTTGCATACTTTTGTGAGGTGGCAGGGACTGTTGTTGGTCTAGCGATGTAACTAATAACATTTATTTTCAAGCAACTTTGGCCGGCAGATAGAGAGGCCATACAGACTAACATACATATGATATAATACAAATTGTGTTAATAAATAGAACCTTAACCTAACCTAACCTTAATACTTCACTTGTGCTTGTGCTTCGAAAAACCACTCCTAGCGGCCAAGAGTCCTCTTCCATGCCAAGAAAGAATATGGCGGATATGTGTTGCTGTAATTTGCAATGTTTTTTATTGTAAGTATACAATTTCGGTGTTTTCGTAACTCACAATTTGTATGCCAATTTTGAAGTGAAAACTTCTTTAGCGGCGTTGCGCACTTTAAGAAATTGTTCTGTGATGGGTATAAAATCTTAAACTCGCGTCAGGACACATGACCACGTGACCCTGATCGAAAATTCGTCAGGACACGTGACCACGTGACCCTGATCGAAAAAGCGTAAGACGGATGGAGAGTAGACAGCTATCCCCTCTCTACGGCGCGGCGAAAATGTATGCCTGGGCCTACTGTTTCGTTTAGGCAGCGCAGGGCGCTTAATAATAATAATTATTATTATTAATAATAATATAATTAATAATAATAATAATAATAAAATTATTAATAATAATAATATAATTAATAATAATAATTAATAATTAATAATAATAATAATAATAATGATGACAGCTGTCAAAATTGAAACAGCTATATCTCGGAAACTATCGACCTTAGACTAGTTGTGTGTAGGGACAATTGATAGGTCTCAATGAGATCTACATTTCGGATGACAGCTGTCAAAATTGAAACTCCTATATCTCGGAAACTATCGACCTTAGACTAGTTGTGTGTAGGGACAAGTGATAGGTCTCAATGAGATCTACATTTCAGATGACAGCTGTCAAAATTGAAACGGCTATATCTCGGAAACTATCGACCTTAGACTAGTTGTGTCTAGGGACAAGTGATAGGTCTCAATGAGATCTACATTTCGGATGACAGCTGTCAAAATTGAAACAGCTATATCTCGGAAACTATCGACCTTAGACTAGTTGTGTGTAGGGACAAGTGATAGGTCTCAATGAGATCTACATTTCGGATGACAGCTGTCAAAATTGAAACGGCTATATCTCGGAAACTATCGACCTAAGACTAGTTGTGTGTAGGGACAAGTGATAGGTCTCAATGAGATCTACATTTCGGATGACAGCTGTCAAAATTGAAACGGCTATATCTCGGAAACTATCGACCTTAGACTAGTTGTGTGTAGGGACAAGTGATAGGTCTCAATGAGATCTACATTTCAGATGACAGCTGTCAAAATTGAAACGGCTATATCTCGGAAACTATCGACCTTAGACTAGTTGTGTGTAGGGACAAGTGATAGGTCTCAATGAGATCTACATTTCGGATGACAGCTGTCAAAATTGAAACAGCTATATCTCGGAAACTATCGACCTTAGACTAGTTGTGTGTAGGGACAAGTGATAGATCTCAATGAGATCTACATTTCGGATGACAGCTGTCAAAATTGAAACGGCTATATCTCGGAAACTATCGATCTTAGACTAGTCGTGTGGGAGTTGGACATTTTGACCCTGAACGTTAACGATGTCGACTGTACAGTCAATAAAATACAAAAATAATTTATTTTGAACTAGACTGTACAATGTTTTTATGATGCTTAATCGGAGGCATGGGAAAAAATATTCCCGCTCCTCCTACCAATCGGAGTTCCGATCGGAGGACAGGGAAAGACAAAATAAATGGGTTAGCATAGTTATGGCGGAATAATTGAATTTTTAAATAATGAATTTGGTTTAACTATGTCGAATGATCGCAATCTTAGCACAACGAAATACAAAACTACTATTGATGCGGTCTTTATTAGACATTTAAATAGGTTCGAATCAAAACTGTTCGTTTCTTACTTCAGCTACCATAAACCTATCGTATCAGTTTTAGAGATTGGCGATGATAGTTCTGGTAATGATGATGGTGAAAAAGTCGTTGAAATTATGGATGAAAGTTGATTTTTCGGAGAGATAAACTTTTTAATGTAAAATAATTGTAATAGTTTTAAAGTGTTAAATTTTTAATGTAATATAAATTGTCATGTTTGTGTACGATAGCGCAATAAATCAATATTGTATTCTACCACATAAATGATAGTACTTTTATACTGTTAAAGCAATTGGTGCAAAATTATTCCCTAACCATTCCAAAATATCAAACATGCTCAACGTTAATAATCAAGTTTTCACTTCTGCCGGCACTCCCGGAGTGCAACCCGTCTTTTTTTTTAATGAAGTTTTGTTGCACACAACACAAAAACACTTCTGGTATAGTGAATACTTGGACCTAGCCTATTAATTGGAACCTATTAATTATTAAAATGTAAAAGTAATAAAAAGAAGCACAATGAACGAGCAGCACACAATTAAAATGCAAATACATAAGAATAGAAGAACATTAATATAGTATGCAAAGACAAATTAATTAATAATACAAACAAAAACTAATCGACATCATTGTAATCAACTCAAATATTTAACAAAATTATAATTAAAAACGTAAAAATAAAGATGACAACAGCTGATAATGAAGGAAGGTGAAAACATTGTGGTGACTCAGTCAAAAGAATTACTCGTCATTCGATATTTCACAAATACCTATATTTAACTTAAAAATAATCGCGTGCCAGTAACAGGAATCTTTACCCGACTCCCATAAAAACAATCACCATGGTTTTCTCCACCACCAAGTGGGTGAAATCAGAAGGACCGCTTTAAAATAAAGCTCAGTGAAAAGCTCTTGTAAGTACACGCAGATAATAATCATGGTAAAGAAGAAGATGAAAGTGGTACACTAAGCACAAACTTTAGAACTTTTAAAATTCAACATTCTTCTTATCGATGGCAAGCTTTCAATAAATATAGGCACAAAATTCAGCTATGCGAACTCCGCTCGCTGGTGCAGTCATAAGATCGTCAAGTGCGAAGGAGTCAAAAAGGAAGGTGGACAAATTCAACGTTTACCTTAATGAGATTGCCAATACGATTTGTTTCGTGACTGTCTTGTTACTCTCACTCCATACGACGCAGTCACCAATATGACCTTGTGATAATCATCTTAGCAGTCATCTCAATCATTTTTAAATGGGTTTTCTGCAATCTCCTTTTATATGGTTCTACCGCATTGGCGATGAGGTGCGAATTTTGCACAAATTATTTTAAACTCCTCGTTATGGCACCAGCGTGTTTTTGTTTAATATTACCATAGTACCCACTGTACCCAGTATTACCCAGTATTGTAATCATGGGAAACGAACGAAGCCTTGAAAATGTTTGTTTTTGGAGCCGCAAACTTTTTAAAATCTCGTAATTTTACGACTCCAAAAACAACTTTGAATTTTCGTCAAGAATGAAAGATCCTCCCACACACAGCGATCCAATACACACACTTCAATTAGACGTTGCTCAAATGGGAATGGATGGAGTGTGCCATGTCTATCGTATACCAATGGGCTCTGGATCAAAATCATCAAACGTCTCCAGGACGCCACCAGGACGCT
Organism: Diarsia mendica; assembly: GCA_949316265.1. Classification (NCBI taxonomy): domain Eukaryota; kingdom Metazoa; phylum Arthropoda; class Insecta; order Lepidoptera; family Noctuidae; genus Diarsia; species Diarsia mendica. The sequence continues at coordinate 19,972,755 of OX438904.1, read as the reverse complement.
CTACAAAACCAACAACCATGGTGCACATTAGACCTGAATCCAAGGAAATAGATGAGAGAACCCTCGCTTCAGCGAGGTGATACAGGCTCACAGTAATCAGCCAAATTAAAAAAAAAAACTGCTGTGAAAATATGGTTATTATTAGCAAGAGTAATTTTCTGAAGTATTTCTACAACACCTTTTTTTGGTAGAAAATTCCCGTCTCATTTTCCCGTTTGCAGTGATAATGGTAGAAAATTATTACCCAACTAAATTATTGCCATATGTAGGCAATTGTATAGAGAAACTAAAACTTGGATTAAAACTGATTCCTGTCAAATCTTCATAAGGTGTGCATGACTGGAACCATTTACAAAAGCTTAGTCGTTAAAGTTAAAGCCAATACTGTTTACGGATATAATATGTACTCTTAGATAAAGTAATAAAACATACAGTTTTAATCGATTTACGAAATGAATCTTCCAAGATGACTTGAGAGACTCTCGTCACAGTTTCGCTATACGCTTCTATACAGCTTTCGCAATGAATCGCAACCTCTCTGACAGAGCAGTGTACTAGATTCCAGAAGCATTTAAATTTGTATTCAGGCTTCATATATATATTATATTCTTAACTTCTAATATGCTGTAAATATAACTTGTAATCATTTTCAATTATGAGACTTACACGTAAAGTTGAACTGCGATTATTTCGCTATATTCTTCATCCATTGTGTCTTCCATTCAGCTGTAGTGACTGATCAAACAGAAGATAGGAAGCAATGAAACAAAAAAATATCGTTTGGATAATTAGCAACAAGTTCTCAAGTTATAATTAAACTATTTGAAATGACAACTATGTGTACGTGTAGGAGAACAATAAAATTGATAGGTTCCTTTCTCTTCGTGTTCTCTTTACAGATACATATAGCTGTTCATATAGTTAAGTATTCTAATTTTAGTACATCCGTGTCAGTGACTACATTTGGTTTTGCTGTCTGAAAACTGATCTAGGTACTTATCGAAAAGATTTGGAGCTAGACTTTCCTTTACGTTTGCAAAGGCCTAGAAACCAGACACCAAAGTGGGTTGTGGAAGACAGATAGGCAATTGCTCTATGTAACATATCGGTGTTCAGCTGCACCCGATTAGGCTTGAAGCCTTGACCCCAACATGATTTGGAAAAAGCTAGGCTGGCGATGATAATGGGGTAGCAAAATCAAATTACATCGTCAGGAAAGTTAAAGTCAGAAAAAGAAGAGAAGACAAAGACCGTTTTTCCGAGTTCATATAACCCTAATCTGTTTAAGTCGCGAGTAAACAGACTTCTACTGGGTAAGCTCGTTCCATCGTCGACATCATCTCTGCCCTTAGGGCAAGATTGCAGTCAAGAGCAAGCCCATTTATAATAAAAAATAAATAAAAAAAAAACCATAAAAAAGATTTAGTCTGTCCCATTCCAGGTGTACCATACCTTTCCTGCCACATTTCGCCGGTAATATTTTTATATAATAGGGGACGAGTACAATGTGCATGAGGACAACCCCAACTGCAGCAATGGAGATAGCCCTTCAACTAACCCCACTTGAGCTGTACATACAGCAGGAGGCAGCTTTAGCAGCCATCAGGCTTATGCACTTGGGCATATGGGGCAAGAATCACACAAGTCCTCATGCAGGCATCCTGGACCGGGTGATTGAGTATCAACCTCTCATCGCTGCCCCGTGCGATAGGACACCTAACAAACCTATGTTCAACAAGAGCTATAGCATACAAACAACAGAGGAATTAAGAGATCAGTCAGGAGTCAATGAAGTACGCATCTACACAGATGGCTCCAAAACTCAAAACGGCTCAGGGGCTGGCGTACACTCCCTAGACCTCAACATTAACTTTCACCTACCATTAGGCGAACACAGCTCGATATTCCAATGCGAGTGTGTCGCCCTAACACAAGCTGCAACAGCCGTAAAGCGTCTGAGGATTCACAGCCACGCAATCAGATTTGTAACTGATAGCCTGTCGGTGCTTAAAGCCCTAGAAAACAAACTAACCAACAGTAAATTAATATTTGAATGTCACCTCGCCCTGGAGAGTATATCGCTGTCCAACAGTATCACCCTCCAGTGGATTAGGGGGCACAGTGGATCCCTGGGGAATGACGCCGCAGACGAACTTGCCAAGAGAGGGTCCGAGATGGCAGTGCTTGGCCCGTACCCACTCCTTCCCTTACCTTTCTCACAGTTCCGTACGTGGATTCGCCAGAGATCAACCGAACTCCATAATAGCAAATGGTCACGGTCTACAGATTGTAGACAGTCAAAAATGGCGATGCCAAGTCTACATCCGCGGCTAACAAAACGACTGCTCAGCCTAAGTAGGGATAACCTTAGAATAATAATAGGGACAATAACGGGCCATTGCCCCCTAAATAAACATCTTTTTACCATAGGCGCCACGGACAGCCCACTCTGCAGGGGCTGCTTTGTTGCTGAAGAATCAGCCGCCCACGTCATCCTGGAATGCGAGGTCGTGGCCACTCAACGCAGACAAATCCTCGGAACGGTGAGGTCGCTCCGCGAAGCCTGTGAAGCTCCCAGGAAACTTCTGTGCTTCTGGGCGGAGCTAGGCTGGCTATCCTAGCCAGGACACCTACGCACAACGGACCGATCAAGAGTCTAAGTGCGGATAACGGAGTCCCTACTCTACTCTACTCTACTCTAGGGGACGAGTCTATTGCCATCAACTGGACTAATCCAGACTCCGTGGCAGCTACTGTCAAATTCCTGAAATAAAAATCGAATAACACGTTCTGACAACCGATGGGGAAGAAAGGTTCTCTCGAGTGGCGACCACGAACAGAAAGACGCAACGATGGCAGGCCTCCCACCAGGTGGACCGACGACATCGTGAGAGTCCGGTGGATGCAAACGGCAGGTTGCCGTTCGTTATGGCGTGGGGAGGCCTTTGTCCAGCAGTGGACGTTTTATGGATGATGATGATGACGTTTTGCCCATCCTGGGAATCGAACAGGGACCTCATGCTCGGCAGTCTTGTGTGCTAGATATTAATCAACCAACGAGACAGTACAAAAATCAAATGTTGAAATTAAGTGTCTGGGTTTCTTGCAAGCATGTATATTAAGAATATATGTTATGTGATTAAGTCTTACATAATATTTATATTATACTTTTGCATTGTCTTGTTTTATTCTATAGTACAATGGTAGTACGTAAATCGATAGTCAATGGACAATTAAAACCTCTTTGTAAGAACATTTGCAGAAATATTTTAAGGTCAAGTTTCATCTGTGACCTTCAATCTTTGTGCTATTAAATTTGCGATTTACGTATATTTGTAGTATGAATCATTGCGTTGATATCTTCAGAATTGTTCTATCACAATTTACTAGCTGATACCCGCAACTTAGCCCGCATGGTGTCAGTCAAACTATTATATCCATTGGTGAAAACAGCATGAAAATTAGTGCAGTCGTTTTTGAGTTTATCACGAACAGACAGACAGACGCGGCGGGGGCCTTTTTTTTATAATGAGCAGTCAAGTGATAGTGATTATTTCTTTTTCATTTTAAAGTTGCCGATGCTTTTAGGCATCTCTAGATAGAACATTTTGAAGTTTAATTTGTCTCTTTTTGACCAACCAGTTACGGTTTCTAGTGTTTACGTCGCTGTTTCGGAGATGATCGAAACAAACAGAACATTTTTTATTTATTTATAGACTTTCATAAGCATAAGCATTCAGCATAAAACCTGTAGTTGTTTTAAAATGAAGATCAGACACTTAAATTGTATTTATTTATAAATAAATTAGGGACTTCCGGCCGACTTTCTGAGTTGAAAGCCTGAACTTTAGTCCTCATCTGGTTGGTGTAAAGAAATAGCATTACAAAACGTATTAAGACAATGAATTACCTTAAGTTAACGCATTGTTTTGACCAATAACTTCAGTGGTTTAAGGTAGCAATTACATCGACCTTTAAACTTAACATTTTTATTGCCCATACTTAGCGTCAATTTGTTACCACACTTGGTACCGCCTTTGAAGTGCTAACTTGGGATAAAATTAGACCGACGATATAATTGTATAGGTATATGAAAGGGAATTAAATTGGTTTTCATACATATTAGCCCTGAACGTAGACGCCGTGTTGTTGGTGAAAGGAGCACATATGTAAGGTTCGTAGCAGCTGGTGTTCTGCCTACTCCAATGGAAAATAGGTGTGAGCATAATGATTATATACGAAAGCAGTACTTCTGGACATGGCTGAAGTTACCTCTCTCAAGAGCCCTGACCACCACCGGTACTATTTTAACATAATTTTTACCCGACTGCAGCGAAGCTTAAAAGGAGGGTCATGTGTTTGACGTGTATGTATGTACGTATGTCCGTTTCTTTTTTCCCTCCTATCTCCTAAACGGATCAAGGGATTTGAATAAAATATACGTCGTTAGATTCGTCTTGATGGCGCGAGTGTGTGCTGGTTTTTTACTTTTCAGTTTTTTCAGTCGGGTTTTTTATTTTTTTAACTAAGTACTAACTTTTTTTAATGTTAATGATAAAAAATATGTAATGAAAAATGACGATTGACAGGGGAGAATGAAAGAAAAAAAACATTGCGCCTACCCCAAATAACATGGGGACAAGGGCAGAAAGATGATGTATGTATGGTATGGAAATCTTAGGCCTGGAGTAGCCTACCTCGAGGTCCGATGTTCGATATCTTGACCGCAAAAATGATGGCTACTGCAATCGTAGCACCTACCTAGGTACCTGAGCCTTTTATTTCCACGAGCGAATATACACGTGTATACACATGACATCAAGTATGTATTGTCCTTGATAGTACGCCATGTGTTTTACTAATATGAAGTACCTATGTTGTAATATAAACATACAGATTTGGCAACGAAATCAAGTCTGATCTTTTCTGCAAGTCATTGCAATTTCTAGCGAAGGCCAATCGTCGTTCATTGTTATAATTATTACATTGTTACAAACCCTCAAAGGGTTTGGCAGAAGTGTTTCGAAGCGGCACAGAATTCCTTTTTGTTCTCCTAGGTCTTTGCTGAACTAAAACTCCTCAATCTAGACAAAAAAGAATATCATACGTCAATGTATGGAAAAGCTTTTAAATCTTTACCCTACAAAATTTTTACCCGACTGCGGCAAAGCCCAAAAGGAGGGTTATGTGTTTGTTCTTTTCTTGGAGCGTGGGAAATCATCAAATGACTGCTCCCGCTCTGGGCGGAGCGGTAGGGAGTGTCAGACTTCTACTGACTAAAAACCACCCATATTCCTTCTTAAGCCCTTTGTGTCGAGGCCGCGGTATCCCTTTCGAACAACCCGCAGCCCCGACACCCGACAGGCAGCTTTTAAATCCTTGGTACGTAAAGATCACCACGATCAAGATATCCTTCAAATAGATACTGAATTAATTCGCCCTTAACAGAGGGCAAAACTATTCTTAGCTGGGAACGAAAAATCCATTCCAAGATCGTTGGCTGGCATTAAATACAAAACCAGTACTAAAACTAAACTAATGATAATAAACAAAATCCTAATTTGACACTCAAACATTATGATAGCACATTGACCCTTCATCAGCTATTGGTATTGCGGTGACGACTGCAAACTTTATGTACAGTCGGCATCAGAAGTAGATGGACAACGTTTCAAAGCAGGTTTTTTAATAAAAACTTTTTAGATATTACTCGTTAGTAACAAGTTATTGAATATTAAGGAATATTTTGAAGAAAAACTGGCCAAGTGCAACTCGGATTTGCGCATTAAGGGTTCCGTACTTAAACTTCTTATAGGTTTTCGGTTTTCCTGTAATCTATAAGTGTTGAACTAAATTCTGTATTTTTTCAGAATTTTAGGTTCAGTAGTTTCGGAGATAAGGGGGGGGATGGTTGGACAGACAGACAGACACACGAGTGATCCTATATGGGTTCCGTTTTTTTGCTTTTGAGGTACGGAACCCTAAAAATCTTCTCAAACAAGCTGGAGTCCTGTACATCAAATAATTAAAATTCCGAAATGTTAAGCTACGTCTGTTGCTGACCGTACCTAATAAACTTGGTATCAATAATCGTTGAGTAGACACTTTTTGAGTGTGCAGACCGTTGTAAAACTAATTTCGAGAATGATATTCTTTTTAAATTGTATGTTTTTAAGTTTTCGTTGATCTTGGATGGGAAAATTGTGGAATCGTCATATGTTTGCGTTTAAAATGTTGGATAGTTTTTTTTATTTATCTAGAATACTGAATGTTGGGGTTTTCTTTACCCAGCGTTATCTGGGTTGTGAAGATCAGATAGGCATAGTTGAGGTCGGCTTCCAATCTAACTGGATGCATCTAAATACCAGTATTTTACACGGAGCGACTTCAAAAGCAAAGTTAACAAAGGTAACAATAGTAGATTGTATCATAAGGGAGCAAAATAATATTTTTACGGCGAGGGCGCTTTTTTGAATCCAGAGCGAAGTGAGGGATTCTAGAGTAGAATCCCGAACGTAGTGAGGGATTCTTTAGTAGAATCCTGAACGTAGCGAGGGATTCAAAGTACGTCGCCCGAGCCCAAAATATATTTTGTACCCGAGTGATACACTCGACTTTTCATCACCCTCTATGAGAAAATAAAAGGCGCCTCATATTTTATTGTAATATTATTATTTAATAAAAATAGAGTGACGACACGTTTAAATCCATCAGACATATTAATTACGAATATGTGTCCAGTTTTACGTCCTTAATAAGACAACACGTTACTAAACAACCTTGTACTCCATATTAAGAAATTGTCGTATGCCTTTAAATATTTCTCCCGGGATTTTGTAGGGATTAAGTTTTGTACCTATGACGTTATTAGCTTCTATTTTTTATTGTTTCAGGAGTTAATGCACTATCACTTTCAGAACTCGACGTAGAGCTCATTTTTAGGGTTCCATAGTCAACTAGGAACCCTTATAGTTTCGCCATGTCTGTCTGTCTGTCTGTCCGTCTGTCCGTCCTCGCTTAATCTCTGTGACCGTTAGCACTAGAAAGCTGAAATTTGGTACCAATATGTGTATCAATCACGCCGACAAAGTGCTAAAATAAAAATTGGAAAAAAATGTTTTAATAGGGTAGCCCCCCTATATGTAAAGTGAGAAGTGATTTTTTTTTTAATTTTAACCCTAACGTGTGATATATTGTTGGAAAGGTATTTAAAAATGAATAGGGGTTTACTAAAATCATTTTTTGATAATGTCAATAATTTCGGAAATAATCGCTCCAAAAGTAAAAAACAAAGCGTCCCCCCCCCCTCTAACTTTTGAACCATAAGTTTAGAAAATACGAAAAAAATCTGAAAAGTAGAACTTTATAAGGACTTTCTACGAAAATTATTTTGAACTTGGATGGAAACAACAGATGGAAACTGCAGTTTACCAATATAATTTGGTCCCTGAATCGTATGAGCGCCTATACAATCCAGAGGTCAAGTTTCATTGGCCCGTATTTCAAACAAAAAAAGAATTATTACTACGGAACCCTACACTGAGCGTGGCCCGACACGCTCTTGGCCGGTTTTTTTTTTGCACAAAATACAATAAAGTCCGTACCGATTATTAGAACAGGGAAGTAAATCGCGTGCTTTTGTTTTTTTTTTTAATTTAGTTACCGCGTCTCCTCGCACCGTACAGCCAATACAATACAATTTGTGTTCGATTTCAATGAACGATTCATGTTCTAAATTCAAATCTCATTACTGCCCGCTAAAAAGTCTAATGGAGAAAAGAGCTACTTTGCTCGCACTTAAAGAGGAACAAAACGACACTTTTCGAATTGAAGGGATGAAAAGTTGCCCTGCTTGGGCGGAGCCCCGCCGTGTTCTCGTAGCGGCGATCGGCGGCGGTGACCTCTCGCGTCCGGCCCTGGTGCAAGCCATGGTCCGGAGCGAGGAGGAATGGGACGCCGTCGCCTCCTTCTGCGAAGCAGTGATGCTAGCGAAGGAGGTGGCGGAACGAGAGAGGGAGAGAACCTCTCAACGTCCCAGCCGTCGCGGAAGGCGCTCCGGGCGTCGGGGGTCACGCGATGACCTCCGGCCACCGTAGACGCGGGCCTGTGGACGGTGAGTAACGGGCTAGCTCGCCGTCCGGCCGTCGTCATGACGGCAACAGACCGTGTCGGCGGCGCGTACGTGTTCCACGCGCGCCTCAAAGAGATGTCAGCAAGGAGGGGCCCGCAAGGGCCGACGCCCGTCGGGGCTGCGGATATCGAAAAGTTACCGCGGCTCCGACACAAGGGCGAGGAAGAGGGAACATGGGTTGGTTTTTAGTCAGTAGAAGTCTGACACTCCCCTTCGCTCTGCCCAAGAGCGGGGGGGGTTATTCGATGATTTTCCACCCACCAAAAAAAAAAAAAAAAAAAAAAAAGGGATGAAAAGTTTATGCCTCCTTCTGCGAAGCAGTGATGCTAGCGAAGGAGGTGGCGGAACGAGAGAGGGAGAGAACCTCTCAACGTCCCAGCCGCCACGGAAGGCGCGGAAGGCGCTCCGGGCGTCGGGGGCCACGTGATGGCTTCCGGCCACCGTAGACGCGGGCCTGTGGACGGTGAGTAGTGGGATAGCTCGCCGTCCGGCCGTCGTCATGACGGCAACAGACCGTGTCGACGGCGCGTTCGTGTTCCACGCGCGCTTCAAAGAGATGTCAGCAAGGAGGGACCCGCAAGGGCCGACGCCCGTCGGGGCCGCGGATTTTAGTACTAGATGACGTGGCCTCGGCACAAGGGCAAAGAAGGAACATGGATTCAGTTTTTAGTCAGTAGAAGTCTGACACTCCCCTTCGCTCTGCCCAAGAGCGGGGGGGGGGGGGGGGGGTCATTTGATGATTTTCCACCCACCAAAAAAAAAAGGTACCTACGCTACTGCATCCGTTTAGAGTGGAATACCAGAATTTTACTTGGAGCGACTGCTAAAACAAAGTTAGAAATGTTTAATAGTCTTTTATTGTTTCCTAATTTATAATTTTAAAATTTATAAAATTCGGGTACTCCTAGTTTACAGTAGCTATCGTTAATTCGTTATAGTGATGATTAGATTATTTTGTTGACTTTAATCTACCGCTTACTGAACCATAGTTTATTTTACAATTTCAAAAGTACAATTCATGGTGATTACGACTGTCTACACTCTACAGTTACTGCAAAAAAAAAGGTATTATGTAATCGCGAAATAAATAAATTGCTGAAGAAGCATTTCGGTGTATTTCTTGCAAAGTAAACATGGCTATCGATTGACAGTTATCTACCGAATGATAGGTATTCGTTACGCGTTAGTTCATGGCCACAGTGGCGCTACCTATAGGTACGTGATAACGAGCCTATCGCTACTGATAACAGTAATTAATAATAACTAAATAATGACAATTATTTCGTACGGTAGGTGCCTGAAGTTTGCAAGACTGATAATGGTATGATTTCCTTAAACCTATCGTAAATTACTTTTAGTCCGTTATACTTCTTTATCTTGAACTGTTAAATATCGATACCAAATGCTACAATTTCGAAATTCGAAAAGTCTGAAATAAAGTTAGATAGGTAATGCAAAAACTATTGACCATTGAATTATTCGTGTATTTTTTATTTTGAAAGGCATATCCAGAATTCTCAAATCCAAGCCTTTCATACAAAGTTTTACACCTATTTAAGATAACGTAAAGCATTAAAAGCATTTTAAATTCGTTTATGTTTATTGTCAATTTGGTAGTAACAATAAAGGAGCTCTTTAGTGATCACATCGTCACCGAATTGTTTATAGTCGAATACCAAGGAGGATTTTATTAATTTTTTATTAGGTGCCCCTGTTATTACGGGTTACTTCGAGTAAAGTGGCAGGTAGCTTATGGAGGGTAGATATCAAATATTAATGTGGGTAGGTATGTCATCAATTGATTTTGTCTTGTTTCCTTTAATTTGTTGTGTTTTTCGTGGGAACTTCAAGAAAATATTGTAAACAATATTTTTTCATTAAAACGAAAAAGGAAACAACAATTCTACGCATAATCATCACCATTCCACACTAATGGATATAGTCCTCTCCGAGGAGTCCCCCGCATTGACATTACTACATACACGCCTTTATCCCATGAGGATAGGCAGAAACACATAACGCCAACAACAACGATCCTTACATACACCTTTTGCCTCGACCACGTTCATACAACTGGCCATACACGCCCCGGTTGCGAGTACTACCTGTTACATCACGCATCTGGCCTTTCCGAAGAACCTCACAAATAAGGTCAGTTTATGTGCTTCTAGGAAAACCCTAACCCTTACCATCATTGCCATTCATAACTTTCCGACTGCTGGAGTGAGAAGGAATGGTTCCTCGCGATGTTTTCTTTCGCCTGTTTTGAGAGAAGTGGTAATTAAAATACTTTAAAATAACTATACATTAACAATAGCATAGAAAATACCTAGTATCTGAACCAAATTTAACTGTCCAAATCAAACAATACTGCTAGTGTTTTCCCAACCAAATCAAAGTTGGGAGCAAAAACAATAGGTTTTAGGCGATTCCCATGCGCAGGCGCCGTCTCCCAGTCCCACGGCCTCTCACGAAGGCTATCCAAGTGACATACTGTCTCTATTGGCTAATTAGGGTCAAAACCGCTTAGCAGTTTAGGTTTTGTTGAAGATCTTGAAGGTGGGAAAAGTAAATTGATTTGTTTGTTTCCGAGATTATTTAGACATCTGAACGAACTATCATTTCTCACCTGGAAATAAAGTAGACTGGGGAAATCTATGTATATCTTCCACAATTCTTTACAAGCCAGGGTCGGCCGAAAGAGGTAAGGAAATACGATCCCAAAACGGTACCAGGGAAGGAAGAAGTAGATGAAACAGCTTCTACCGTCCTTCAGTTGCTGCCATAATAAATAAAAATAATATATACATATATGTAATCTTTTTTCTTTCTTCCATGTTTTCCTCATCCATTCTCCTCTGCCATCCCTCATCCTACCAGTTAGGTTAAAGGGGAGCCCCCCTTCATATGTATCGGAGTCGACGAATATAAATAAATAATTTTACAGTTAGTATAGCCAAATATATCCCAAAGACAATGCATTTGTTTTTCAATCAATCCAAGAAAGGCAAGTATTTGAACGTGTACCACCTCACAAACTTACTAGAAAAAAAAACCGTACATGCAATAACAAACAAGAATATTAGTCATCACCATTCAAATACAGAAACGGTTTTTGCATAACATCATACAAAAACGGTTACTTATTATAATATCGATGATGATCAAATTAATTAGGTACTAGTACTAACGGTTATTCCCACACAATGCATAGCGGCTAGCGTCATGTCTGTCTGTACATTGTATGAGCGGTGCATTTTACGAGCGAATGTATGGAACTGTGGCAAGTCATGGGAAAGAGCAGTAGGCTCAGTTGAAGCTTGAGCTCGTATCAGCAAGCTCGTATCGTTGAGCAAGTATCAGCTGTTCAAATTCTCACTGCTGTGCCATAAGAATCCTCTCAGTGAGAAGGAGTAGGCAATATACACCACGCAGGTACAGTGAAAGGCTGATTGATGCCATAATTTATGTCTCTGAGAAACCAGCCTAGAACAGTTTTAAGTTTAGTAACAAAGATTCCAAGTATGATTCAGATGATTTCAAAACGACGAACTAAGACGATTTGAACCAGTTAAAAGAAGCTTAGAATTGAAATGAAGTCAGGGTATTCTAAAATCGTCAAAACAAATACAATTCCTCTACTAAAATCAACATTAAAAGTACACACAACGTAAAACACAACACAGTGCAGTTTAAGATAAAACTGAAGAACCATAAAAAAGGAAACAACATGGTCACAAATTGCGACTCTCGTTTGTACATTTCACAGAATATCCCCATCTAAGTTTATCTATTTCATGCCGGTGTTAAGGAAGTCCAAATTATAATAATAGCGCCCTTTAATTGTGGTGACGTCACGCGAGGTGACATAATCGTCGCTGTGCCAGGGCTGGCAGTAATTACAGCAATTAAATAAACTGGCTGTATCCTAAAGTTGTCTGCTCGTGAGGTCTCGGGTGCTAATAACCTATATTCCGTCCTTGGGTGTCGGTAAACAATTTAGAGACGATATACGAGAGACAAACAAAATAAAGAATACAAGCGAGATGTTTTTGTGGAGAAGAAATCCTCAGGTTTTTTCTTAATGAGAACACATGCCGTTTTGTCACTGACGGCTTATAGGTTTGGATTGCCAAAATTAAGCGATGTATTATTGTAAATGCTACTGCAAGTGTTCTGATAGTTTCTCTTGCATTTGAAAAGATTGTGTTGTTGTTTTATACGACTCAATATAATACCTTAGAGGCTGACATGCTCCAAAAAATAAAAGACTCTTGAAAATAATCAGATAGCCATTCACAGAAAGCCATTCGAGATATGATCCCTCAAAGCATACCAAATGACACCAAATGTGAAAATTCCAAGCATTCAATCCCCCTAGCAACAACTAAAATGTACGGTACAGCTAACAGAAACGACCTTACCAGTTACATTGTGTGCATTTACAATTTGTACACAAACACCTTCCACATCAGCTAGCCAATCAACTACAAAAGATGCTAATCCTCTAGACGAAACCACACACAAACCAGACCAGGAAATGGTACCCAATCAACTCTCACTGAAAGCATTTATTTCTAAAAGACCAGCTACATTTTCTCCACAGCCCCTACAGCAGCAAACCAACTGCAACCTTATACTAATGAAAATGAATACCATAGTCGTTTAACAGAAAATTCCATCAGCTATACCCAAATTACCATGTATGGACAAAATTTTCGACGTGCTAACTGCGCTACGACCCTAAGGTTCTAAGATGTTAACAAGCAATGTCAATAAATGTAAGAACAGCCTTCTAAGTGACCTCGAAGACAGTAGATGCCATCATATGGTCTATGGTTATTTGTCCATTGATGAACTTGAATGTTATTATCTCAGTAGCTGGTACTAATGTGTTTGCTGCCATTCTTGTAGTGTCAATAGGGAGTTTTGCGTTGAGATCATTTTTGTTGTCTCTTCCGTTATGTTGCTCGTCTTTACTGTAGTGGAAAAGTTTGAAGAGCCCTTGACAATTTTTATTAGTGATTTCTTTCTAGAATTAAATCAGAAAAAAATCTAGCCATTTTTTATCTCGAGAAGACGGTCGAAATACGATACGGCCAGTGGGGTAAACAGAGTGCATCTGTACACACATACCTCCTGGTACCACATAGCCCCTATTGAGATTGGCGACCACGGTCCACGACTAAAACTAGGTCAGGAGACAAGAAGAAAGAAATAATGTACCTGGACAGTTCTTTATGTAGGTCAAGTGTCTTTATTGTCAGCGCCAAGAACCATGATTCCAATTAGTACCCATCAGCGATGACTTCAACTTAAATGGTCTATAATATGTTTTGTAGTAGTACTGCAGTGGCAAATTCATAGTCGCTTCCCCGCTATCTTACACCTGTTCCGATAGGCTTAGTCACAGTTACGATCAAATCTTATCTGATTGCCTTGTTCTTAGCGAAAAAGGAAGTAGCAGTGCCAAACGTAATCGTGCAGGCATCTTTATTTATTTACTAGACCATGAACATACTGGAGGTCTGCTGACGTAGAAATAATTTCGCGGGTTTTTTAGGAATACAGAGTCAGAGGGATAGGAATTGCGAAAGTGGAATCGGTATTTGAAGAGTTCTTTGGACCTCATTTGTGACATGTGAGGTGGAGGATAAAAATAATGTTATGCAGAAAGTTACGTACGGATGTGGACATGAGTAGGAAATACCTAAGAAACGATTGAAGGGTGCTAAACATATTCTAAACGAAGTGATTAAATACAATTAAAATCTAAAACTACAAGTCAAAACGAACATGTTACACTAAATAAAAACAAAAGAAGCTCACAGAGCTTAAAACGACCACAAATCCAAAGAAAACATAGAGCTAAAAACAACAAAAACAGTTTTAATTGAAATATGTGGACCGTAAAAAGACAAATGAATATATTTGTGGCAACAAATGCTACATTAACATAATCGCGATAGGTGCGAGAGGCCGGTGTCTGTCTGTTTGCTCAGCAGTCTACGTTACACAATCTTGTGCGTGAAACGAAGCGATGTTTAAAACGTTTTACAGCTTTTATTGCGAGTTTTCTTGTGATGAAAGTATTGTTGTATCAAGTTTTATAACTGACTCTTCTGCGTTAGTTGTTCTAGGCAGTTCATTTAGGGCATTATTAATAGGTGATACTAGCATTAATCATCCCTCTGCTGGAATTATGTCTCCCCCATCACCCAGTGGCATCCAGTTCTTTCAATAGGGGATCGGACAAAAAAAAACTAATTAATCCGTCAGATAGATTTCCAAAAATTATTGGACACGTATTTTTTCTTTTTTCACGTAAACTTAAAATGAAGACGATTCAGTGCTTCGAAAACTCGTGTGACGTCATATGATAGTACATTTTGACGACACAAGTGACGTTTCAAGCCCCACTCCAAGATCTTTGACGCGTTTTATCTTCGTCATTTTATATTGATTTGATAAAACAAAAAACACGTATTCAATATTTTTCGATAATCTAACTTACGGACTAAACAGAATCATATTATTTTGACCCAGTCCGATCCCCTATTCAAGGCTTTCAATTTAGATAAAATTCATATGGGATATTTTTGTACTATATTATATTTAATGGGAATAACTGAAAGCTGTTAGGCTAAAATAGGACTGGGCAGGCCATATCTGCCGGATGGTGCATCTGTGGGCCCGAACACCGCATGAGTGGTGCCTTGACACAGCTAGACAGGGTGGCAGCCGACCGAGGAGAAGATGGTACTACGTCTTGGATAGCTTCCCCGCCAATTGGCGAAAGGAAGCACACCATCATGAGAATGGGACGAGGCCTTTGCCCAGGAGTGTTTACTGTACAAGAATACGGTTTTACTAAAACTTTTTTTTCTGATCATCAATAACAACCGAAATCTTCAAATTTTCGTTTCTTAACTCGACTCGTCAAAATATTTCATTTCAGTCTGTTGACATATTTTATACTGCTTCTTCAACTATCGATCCATTTCATGGCATCTGTTTTGAGGTCATCACTTAATTATTCATAAACTTCCAGTTTGTTATGACTGGCTTCCCAAAATTAATATCCAGACAATTTTATAGCGCATTTGACGCCGGTCCATTCATGGGACCCATAAAATGCATGTATTCATACAATTGTCCGACAAACAAATAAGTTCATTCACTCGATGTTTTAAAGCAGACTTTGCCGAAAGCACTTCCTTTACGTGTGTGGAATCGAACCCATTGTCCAAAAGTCGAGATGATGACCAGAATTGTGATGATACTTGAATCGGGCCGTTGTGACCTAGGGTTTAGATAATGTCTTCAGTATAGGGTTAGCAGTTGTTTAGAATTATATCCTTTGTTCTATTATAAAAGTAACCATTTTCTTCAACTATAAAATTAACATATAAATAGCCTGTGAATTTAAATTTATAGAATGTTGATCAGTTTTCTAAGAATATTCACACTTCTAGGTGATTTTAATGGTTTCATTCATCTTTGTTGAATTTTTATTGGCGAATATAATAAAACGCTTTATTACGAGTCTTTTGTTTAGAAACCAATCCATTATTATTCAAGAGTACTGTTCAACATTATTTCGATAATATTACAAAATAAGTTCCTCGACTTCTCAATTAGTAACTCCAATCGTAGTGCGAGTTCACCTATCAAAATGACACTCTCTTTTGCAAATTCGACATCATCTCTGCCCTTAGGGCAAGATTGAAGTCAAGAGCAAGCCCATTTATAATAAAAAAAAAAACTTCTGTCTTAAAAAATCTCCTAATTTCTCCAAAACCAACGCCCAGTAGTAAAACATTATTTACTTACCGCCAGATATGATTCTGTGTTATCAGTAGGATTTGACAAGCACACAGTGACATTGTTTCAAGGCAATTCGTATTTGATAGCAAAACGACACATCTTACTGATGATTCAGGGCTGCCGCTTCGGAAAGGTTTTTTCTTGAGATAATAGATCAGATACTGATGTTGTATGATAAGTTTGGGAATTCCAATTGTATCTGTAGAGATTTTGTGTTTCCATTTTCTATAATTCATCAATTTGGCCATTGCCCACTACTGGGCATAGATCTCTCCCAAGCTGTGCAATAACACTGACCTTCGCGTTCCGCATCCAGTCTGACCCAGCTAACTAGTTTAAAGATGTTGGTTTTTCTACCTGGGGCGCGTCCCACCCTCTAGGCCTCTTCATTTCATATATCTTGTAAATGGATTAAAATAATGCATCTTTTCTTTTTAGTGTAATTAACTCCAACATATTTTTTCAGGGTCTTCTTTGCAGCTGTGCTCTCATTCTTCTCTTCTACCGTAATAATTAACCCACTATAAAACTTTAAGGTCATTTGCTTTACAATCAAACGCAAATATGACGTTTATTTCTTTAGTAAAATTGCGTATTTTTATTAGTGGATACAGAGCTTAGAATTTATTTAGTTAATAAAAGTCGTGGTACCGAAAATGCGTTGAGCGAACAACTTCGTTACGAACCGACTTCAAAGTCTCTAGTGTTCGCCAAAAAGTCTCCGCTCCCTCTTAGAGCGGAGTTCACCACTGAAACTGAATCAGAAGCGCATATATAAACGAAAGTAACAGAGTTCTTTCAAAATTCACCTTTTATTACAAAGAAAATATTGTCTCAAAGTTACGTAAATCATCAAAAATCTTCATCACCTATTCGTACCACCTATCTACAAGTACTTTTGTCTTTATCATCTTGATAAGTGACATCGCCACTTCGCCTCTCATACCTTACTAACCTAATTCCGCTCAGCTGATGAACACAGCGTGAAAGATAACAGATAAAAGGTTGATACACTCTGTTTGCTTTAGATTCCTAGATCTGCAATTGTTGATAACATGATTGTTGCTAATTGGCTAGCAAGATGAAGAGCGCGTCATTAATTTTGTTCTTGATACAAGCTGCTTCGTTTTTAGGTACAGAGACCCCTCCTTCTGTACCTCCTGGATTACTGTATGTATGTACTGTATTACTGGATCTAGATCTAGATTTGTAGATCTCCGACCGTCTTTACGAGCAGTTGGAAGCCCGAAACTCTGATATAATCAGTCTTACCATGAGATTTTTTGTTGCTAGGTAGATAGTTGATGAAAAGTAGATGCTTTGTTTGTCCCAACTTCTCTGACTTCTCTCTACATTTTTGGCGTACTTTGGCCTTTTCTAGAACGACGTCCAATAAGTCATCAGGGGTCTCCCATCTTTCCAGTGATCATAATTTTCTTCAGGTTTTTTTTTAAGTTTGCAATAAATAATTGCGTAAATAATTTGGTATTTTTTACGGCCAAGAATCTTAATACTAACCAGGTTTGGATTTTTGGTGTAATATTCTCTTTTACTTCTAATACTCGCGTTCTTCTTCTTAGCGTGTCGATGACAATTAAATTGAGTCGGCCCAAAATTTGGCGACGAGTTCGGCACTTTCAGTAGCCTCCATCAACTCCTGTAGTGTGCAAGCAGCAGGACAGGCTGGACACGATATCAAGTGCTCCATAGTCTGTGGGGCAAGACCACATTTACACTCCAGGGCAGAGTCGTCTATGAATCTCCACCTGAACAGGTTTTCCTTGCTTCGGCCTACCTGTGTCCGGAGTCTGTTTAGAGACTTCCAGGTTAACCATGGCAACTCGTGTCCAGGTGGAAGATTTTCGGCAAGTGGCACAAATGGGTTGGGTAAGGCAACACTATCTCGCCACAACTTAAGTCTTTCCTTAGGGCGTTCGCCAGTGAGCGGGGGTACACACTTCATGAAGCTGTTGCGGCTTTTCAGCCTTTGCGGAACTATGATGTTATTGTGCAGAGGGTGTCTAGCGTCGGAGACCATTTTGGTTCTTTCACCAGAGCTCGCCACCGCTCTGCGAACTACTGGTGGCGCTATGCCTGCCAATGGATACAGCATCTGTACCGGGGTCGGCTTGAGGCAGCCAGTGATTATCCGGCACGTTTCATTCAGTGCTGTATCCACTAACTTTGCATGGGCTGATCGACTCCACACGGGGCATGCAAATTCACCCGCAGAGAAGGATAGCGCCAGTCCAGTAGTCCGCATAACGTCTGGCGAAGCACCCCACTTTGACGAAACTAGTCGCTGTAAAAGACTGTTGCGGGAGTGCACCTTCTGCTTAATATTATTGCAGTTCTTGCCGAATGTAAGCGACCTGTCCAGAGTAACACCGAGATATTTTGGGAAGTTGCTGTGCTCGATAGGTACCCCATCCCAAACGATGTTGAGTTTGCGGCTCGCCTCTCTATTGCGAAGATGAAATACGCAAGACTGCGTTTTGCTCGGATTAGGTTTCAGTGAGTTCGCGTGGTAGTATGTGGTTAAGTCACGAAGTGCTTCTGACAGGGACACCTCAACCTCTTCAAAGGTGGTGGCTTGGGAGGTAAGGGCAAGGTCGTCTGCATAAAGGAAGCGAGAGGTATGCGAGCTGGATGGCTGATCGTTGGTATATATGTTGAAAAGGAGCGGTGCCAGGACGCTACCTTGAGGAAGGCCGTTTTTTTGGGCTCTCCAACGACTTTTTTCCGAGAGAAGGTGAACTTGAAATCGGCGGTTGTGGAGAAGTTCTCGGAGAATGCGGATGAAATTGTGATCGCTAATCAAGTTTTCCACCTTCCACAGCAGCCGCCTGAGGTTAACTGTATCGTAGGCAGCTGATAGGTCCACGAATACAGCACCAGTGACCATTCCCCTCTCGAAACCATCCTCAATGTGTTGAGCCACTTTAAGAGTTTGGTTACTGCACGACTTGATGGGTCTGAAACCAGCTTGCTCGGGAATTAATTTCGGATCAATGACGCCCGTAAGACGGTTCAGCAGCAGTCTCTCAAAGAGTTTATACGTGTGGCATAGTAGAGAGATAGGGCGAAAGTTTTTAGGATCATCTGCTGCTTTACCTGGCTTAGGAATTGCGATAATCTTAGATTTCCTCCAGAGACGGGGTATTGAAGCTGATTTCAGACAGTTGTTGTAAAGTTGCAGCAACCACGACACGGCAACTGGGCCAAGCTGTTTTAGCTGCTCGACCGATATATCGTCGATTCCAGAGGCTTTCCCATACTTCAGGCCACTAATCGCTGTAACGATATCAGTAAGGTTGAAAGATTTACTGATATCATCACAGACACCATCAGGATTTTGTGACTTAGGGATCTTACTCGTACGGCGTGTTGGTCTGCCATTTAGGAGTAGTTGATGTGCTACCTGGTTGGCAGTGACTTGGCTAGGCGGGGCGGGTTTGGGGGACTCACCGGTCAGCTTACGAATAGTACTCCAAGCCTTTTTACTGTTGTGAGTCATGTCGATGCTAGTAACAGTATTCGTCCACTTCTCCCGTCTGTTTTCGCCTAGTTTAGATAGCAACAGTTCTCCGGCTAATGTGGTTGCCTCCGAAAAAGGATCCGATCGAAACAGTGATTCGTATCGGCTCAGCAACTCACTGGAATCTGTTGACAGCCCCGGGATGTAGGAAGTCCTGCAGCCCCTTGGGATGTGTCTTCGAGAATAAGTTGACACAATCTCGACAAACAGGTCGTAGTTTTGCGGGGTTGGCGGGACATTGAATAGGGCGTCATCAATCGACCGTGCGTACGACTCCCAATCAGCCTTGGCATAGTTGAATCGGCGCTTGAAGGGGACATTTATAGGTCGAACCACAGATTCAATGCAGCACATAATTGGTCTGTGCTGGGTGCGAGGAATAGGCGGACACACGCTTTTGGTGCACTGTGAGCTGATAGAAGAGCTGGCGAAGATTAGATCAGGATTGTACCCGCGTTTCCAGCGACCACTGTTAAAAGAGGCCGGTTGTTTGGCGTCATGGATTAGTGCCAAATCATTCGACTCAGCCCATTCTTCAACTGCATTTCCACTTAAATCCGTGTCGTTGTAACCCCAGGTGGTATTGCGGCTGTTAAAGTCACCGATTACAACTTTAATTGGCTGGCTACTGAAGTTCTCCGGTGGAGTGAAGTTAAATGTGGTGCCGGGTGGTTTATAGATGGAGGTGATGGAGCAATTACCAACATCTAGTGTGATAATTTCTATGCCGTTCTCGTTTGAGCATTTGGTGGAGAGTATGCTTACGCCGGGAGCAGCAAACACTGCGTTACCGTGCTTTGGGTGACAGATCTCGGCGATAAGCGTGAGTCCATCGATGTGTGGCCGGCCTTGGGTTTCATCTCGATGGGTCTCTTGAACGCAAAGAATGTCGCAGTGAGTTTTGCGGCATAAATTGGATAGGATTTCCGATTTATCTTGAGAGAACCCTTCGATGTTAATCGAGATTACGCACAAAGCCGGTGTTATTGGAGGACTTGGGATTGTCATCGTGGTGAAAGGATTAGCCAGTCAGCGTGGGGACTCGCTGACTGCCCAGGGTGCGCCGGACGTATAGTGGATCAGTGGATACGTCACGCGGGGAGGCTCCTTTCTTGCACCCCTTACTCGCGTTAAAAGATAATCACATTGCCTTGTGACTTTGTTCTTATCTAATGCATTGAAACGGATTTCTAAAGATCTGGCCATTGAATTGCCCATTGGGGGCCCTCTCTATCACCTAATCGTTATTAATCATTGATAACGTCTATACTTGTTTCTTTATCAATCGTTCGCGCCATAGCAGTCACGTAAGAACTCAGTTCTTTTGAACAAAATATTTTATTGCCACTATCAACCGAGATAAGTACAAGGTAATAGTTCTCTAACAGTTTCGTTTTTATCTAAAACAAAGCGATATACTGTTCTGTCATGCGTTATTTCTGGAGATAATCTTCGTAACATGAAACCCAGTCATCAATGGCGGTGCTATTTTCAAATGGTGCAACAAAGTGACCCATTTTCGCGCCAGCCCTGGCAGGAAAGGGCGTTTGAAAATGGCGCTTGCGTTTGTCTGGGAGACGTCTGCGAGAGCGTATTCCGTGCGCATCCAGTCTTTCCGCCGGCGCGCGCGCAATGTCAACAAACTCGGCGAGTCAGCGCCGGGCGCAGGAATGCAACGACCACGGCGTTTGTATCGTGCGGGAAACACAGAAGGTCCACGAATATGTGGCGAAAGAGCTCGTTCATGCGCATATAGTATATTAACTTTCACCACCTACTTTCTCCCTTTATCACCTTCTTGTCCTTGCTCCATGTTGCTAGTCTCTCTCTCTCTCATCAAGAGATCCTCCATCTTTCATATCATTCTTCACACAATTCATCCACGGTTTCTTTGGTCCTCTTCCACTTCATCCATTATAATTTAAGATAAGTGACAAACGACAGCGCTGGTGAAAAATTACCCCAATTCTTCTTCTTTGGCATCTTTTACAGCAGTAAATTCTTCAAAAAGCGGTTCTTCTGCATTTTCTTATTTACTAAGTGTAAAGTCGGTGCATTGTGCGCCAGAGCTTGTCACGCTATATGAAATATGAATAGGATGTACCCTTTTTAGTAGTTCCTTTTATTACGTCATTTTAATAACGATAGTATCGTCTTGATTGCCTTCATTTTGGATGGGATGTTCCTTCGTGACGTCAAAGATTGATTGATGATATTGTCGAGTAATTGTGACTTCAATTTATGTGTTGAAGTAATATTTGTGGTCTAACACTTATTGGTTAAAGGTGTGAAGATTTGACAGTCTTTGATTCATTGTGACTCGTGCTTATTTTTAAGCTGTTTGCTAATTTGATTTGTCAAACATTCTCACGTATGCTTAAGCCAACAGGATCCAATAAAATAGGTGTCATGTTTGTTTCATTCGTTGATGAGATAATTTTGTTCACTAAAAGCTTTTATCTGTCAACGTAACTTTCGTGCAGATTTTATTTTGCAATAAAATAAAGATGAAAGTTTCGTTTTTATATACGATCTAGATCTGATTATTAAATCTATTTTGCGAAGGCTGCAAGAGCTTGTTAATTAAGCCATAAAATATAATGTTTAATATTAAATCATAAAAA
This sequence comes from Diarsia mendica, assembly GCA_949316265.1. Taxonomy (NCBI): domain Eukaryota; kingdom Metazoa; phylum Arthropoda; class Insecta; order Lepidoptera; family Noctuidae; genus Diarsia; species Diarsia mendica. The sequence continues at coordinate 19,950,635 of OX438904.1, read as the reverse complement.
TGTTCAAAATAATCATATGCATCGAACATAAAATTTTACAGCAAAAAACTATTCAATTAATATTTGGCTTGGAATAGATTGTTTAAAAACTGGATCTATAAAATTGAATCCAGTATTCCAGTTGTTCGATCAACTATAATATTTGGTAAACTAAACTGTATCTGAATTAAACACGAGATGATGCGAGTGAGTGACAACCGTGAAAGTTTAGAGATGCATTTTAAAACTTGTTGAAGATTGATTTAATGTAATAAATGAATAAATCATAGCAATTATGAATGCAACTTACCAATCAATCAAATTAGCCTTTCTAGATCTCAATCGGTCTGACTAAAAAACCATTCCACTCGCCATCACCCACCCCCACACCATTCACCGCAATTTCACCACCAACACCGCCATCAACCATTTCACTTATCATCATCTGCTCTTATCCAAATAAATTTGGGGTCGGCGCAGCATGTGAAGACATTCTTCCACTCCTCTATTAATTTACATCTGAACATCTGATCAGAGCGTTTGTATGGAGAAAAGACCACTCGCGTTTCCTCTTAATAACCGTGTCACCCAAAATATAAACTAATATTAATTAATGTGAATAGTTACTTCGTCTGTCAGTCTGTCTGTGAGTTTGTCTGTAATCTGTTCACGTCTTGACAATTGACCGAATTTGAATCAAATATGATGACATAAGAAAAAGCATTTTCTGAGTTAGAAAGGATATTTATTATCCTAGTGGTACGATTCCGTGGAATAATTCCCGGTCTCCAGGTGGGCCAAGCCGCGGGCTAAAGCAAGTTTTGCCTTATTCTACATCTACACTAGGTACCTTAAAACCGCGCATTTCTGTCAAATGTTTGAACGCGATCAACATCTCCAGGAACACTTGTTCAAACTGTAGGTACTTTGACAGAGCAAATCATTAAATCCTTTTGTTCTATAAAATCTACATTTCAATATACCTGTAATTTACCACCATTTTGTAAAAATCGATTACATAATACCTAACTCTTTGTTGTAATGCTTGATTGCATTTGGAAGTTTTTCCAGTTGAAATTATTTTCATGTTGCAAAGATTTGAAAAGCCATTGGATTTGAATTGAAGTTCTACATCCAAATCATAGTTTATTATTGGTAATCTTATTACAAGATCTGGCCAGCCTTTTCCCAATTATTTAATGAATAACTTGCAGTCTAACCGAATACAGCAGAATTTAAGTATATTATTATGAATCAACAGCCTATTTGTCTTCAACAACGCAGGGAACTGCACACGATTCCACTTTGATTAATTATAAGTAATAAAAGATTAATACTTACTACATTTTAAAATATTTTTACATTTTAAAACATATTAAATAACTTTTGACATAGTCTACGCATTTTTTCCTAAATTTTGCACCCAGTGCAATGTTCGATATCGTTATCATAAAGTAGGTATTGTAAACGTTATCAATGCATCGATAAATGATAAGGCACACAAGAAGAGTTATCGCTTTGACAGATTCAAGCGAAAAGATGAATGACTGCAGCGGAATTTAGGTCAAACTTGTCATTTTATATTTCGACTTCAATACTGGCTAGTTTGAATATTGAAAAAAGAAGCGCTTATTTTTAAATACATCGTTCGACAACCGTTTCAAAATAAGAATTGCAATAGCGCGGGATGTTTGTTTTTCTTTTTAAAAAAAATTTTTAGTCGGACCTTTTTTTTGTATTAATTAAATACAGTTAAGCATATTATTTCAAGATATGTAAATTATCAGAATAATTATACAAAATAATAGTACTTTTACCAGAAATACTTAGAAGTCCCAAAAATTGGCAGCACCGCAAACTTTTCGAAGTTTTCGATGCTGGTTTTCAGTACCGCGACTTTTCTATTACCTAATTATTTAGAATGCAATCCAAGACAGTTTTTATGATATTAAATGATGTAATCTTATAATATAATCACTTTTGAATTTTACATTATAGTTTGTATAAGAATGAAGAATGGTCAATTTCTCTGTATTCAAATTATGCTAATAAGTTCTTAATTCCGACAGCAGGAAACAGCGACCTACCCTTATTTACGACACATAAAAGAAGTGTATTAAGGTAAAAATTAGTAGCCAGCTTTCCAGATTGTTCATGTACATAATTTCATTGTGTATCTTCTGTTATAATCTTAATGAAGCCGCGGTCACGGTGTAATAATACGATTAATGATAACTTCCACATTTCTGAGCGGTTTGTTGGCTCGTTGGTTTTTAGAATATGGCGCCACTGTCGCGACGTAAAGCCCTGGTATAAGGAACGGCTTAATGCAACAAAAAATAATTATTTCAATTTTACTCTACTGAGTCTTATGCTAGAACAAAACAAAATAAAAAGAACAAAAAGAAAAATAATAATAGAATAAAAAGAACTAACAGATTGGTTTCTATTAAATAAAATCATCATAGGTTGCTAAAAAGGATATAAGTTTTTGTGGAAAATCTGGGGATCAAGATTAGGACTTTCTAGTAATTTTTTTTATTTTTTTATTTAGCCGTTATTGTCCCACAGCAAAGGCCTCCCCCCATTCTTTCCACTTCTTCCGATGGTGTGCTTCTTCTCGCCAGTTGGTGAGAAAGACATCCAAGGCGTCCCGCCATCTTCTCCTCGGTCTACCGCGACCCCGTCTAGCTGTGTCAGGGCTCCAGTCCTGCGATATTCGGGCCCACAGCTGCGGCGGCATCCGGCTGACATGGCCTGCCCAGTCCCATTTCAGTCTCGCAGCTTTATAAGCTACGTCGGCAATTTGAGTTCTGGAGCGCAGTGTGTATAGTGTATAAGTAATGACTAAATAAAAACACCACCAAATATCAACACCAGAAAGTACTGTAAAATCTAGTTTCGTGCTTTTAACTTTCTTGCGAAAGTGATATTCCTATTTCGTTCATATACAATGTAGGTAGCAAAAAGAAGTGTAATTTAAACATTTTAAAACGTGTGTAACCGTCACCCGCCATGCAATGTACACCCGCCCTTACCCGAGTGCAATGCGCGCGCGCACGCGATCCGACAATATTGAAACATCAAGCAAGAGCAGCCCTTTGGAACACTCGTTACTAGATATTTATACCCTGGTACGCTCAACCGCACAGCAGTTCAACTTAAGCATTTTCTTTGTAGAATATAACGAACAACTTTTAGACAACTCTTGACACTATCATCATTATTGCAGCCGAAAGATGTCCACTACTAAACATGGGCCTCCGCCAAGTATCGCCACATTGACCGGTTCACAGCACATTTTGGAGCACAGAGTGACATAGGAGATGGAAAATAGTTTACGGAGCAACTCCATTTCCACACTTTTCCTGTTACTAAATACAGTGGATGATAATGCTTGGAAAGTGTGATTGTCAGACCATCGGGTTTCTCACTACCCGCAACGACTGTCAAAGACTTACAAAAAAACCAGCCTCAATGCTAGGGAAAATTAGCGCTATCAATGTTTTAAGTATGGCAGTTGACTGTACCATTGAGCTTCGTTAAGTTGACAATACCTACATAAATCATTACTATAGCAGGTAATACTTCATCTGAAGTAGTTTTAATCTGTTTGGTGTCTTTAGCTGATTGTAATACATTACGAAAAGCTTCATCATCAGCAGAGTTGACGGATTACGAATCATTGGACACTGACACATACTCCAGACTCCAGTACATTTTCTGAAAATTCTCGGTGTCCGGAACTTCCTTCGCAATCTGTACTTACACATAAACTTTTAGCTAGGTAAATGAATAGGGATTGTTAATGACTTTTTATCAACCAAATAGGTGTGCAGGTTTCTAGCTAATGCCAGAAAAACTAAATGAATTTTTAATTTTTCATCAAGTTAATTATGAGACGTCAAAAATTAAATATATTTCACTATTGCTAGATGAAGGCATGAGTGATACCACAGTAATTTGCAATAGGTAAACGTAGGTGAGTGGCGATAGACAAATTCATGTAACAGACAGGGTTTCAGATCGTACTCATCGAAACCTTGATGGGCGCCACACAAAAAGGCAAATAACTTACATCAGACCAACTGTTCCAAACAAATATCGCCCCCATAACTCTCGCTAATGCATTTCAAAGGTATCATTTGATGCCCCCGTCATAACTGTATCTCAGATCTGTCAAAACACAATCTTTCGTATCCATACCTTTATTACGAAACAATTAGCCAGCTCGGCCCACCGCCCTATTTTCATAAACTAGGAAACGTTTAACGACTATTACACAATTCCGAACAGACAAAACAATCGAAACTTCTAAAATTAGATCGCGATGACGAAAAAAATCCAGTGTTTCATTTCTTATTTAAGCAACCATTGGTGATTTTTTAGTGTGCGAATCTTTCATCAAACTTGTTGTGTCCGCAATGGATGATGTGTTTAGCGATAGTTTGTGTGTTGTGGTAGGCGATATTAAAGACATTATGGCCTAGTTGGCACCGTGTCCACACCCACGATCGTCGCGAGGGAATCACAGAAAATTTCGTATTTGTCGCCAGCAGAAATATACTGGCGCTCTTAATGTTTTATGTTATGCCGGAATTGCAAATAACAGTATTTTTTCTAGTTGAATTTATGCGCGAAAAATGCAAGTAAATAAGACTAGACTTATGCGTGTTACAGAATTACATGCGCTGAACGCTGCAGAGATAAACATAGACAAGAATGCAAAACCACAGACAAATTGTGAAGAAATAGGTGACAATAACAATAAAAAACAGATTGGAATTTGGAAAACTCGGTCAAAAGTTAATCCACGTAGTTAATTAGGTACTTAAAATAGACTAAAAACTTTTGAGACAGCAACAATGTTTTATGTTATTAATGTCGAGACAGGCCGAAGGTGGAGCTTGGAAGTTATAAAAGGGTTGAGAAATCCTGGAGCTGAAGTCGCCATCATTAGGTTAGCAAGCGTAATCCTAATCAAAACTGCTTCGTGCCAACTTTGTATTTCCGAGGAAAATATTATTTAAGTTAGAGGGATAAAGCTTGAACCGAGTGGCGTCCGATTTCTAGAAGAAAGGAGAAGAGGGAACTAGAGGTCGTCCAGCAGATGTGAAAGATGGGCTAACAACATTGTAGTCGTAGCAGGCATTCTGGATGAGGATGGCACATGAACGTGGAGCTTAGCATAAGCAAAGAGACGCTTAAAACCTGCAGTAGGTAAAGGTGATAATGATTTATTAGCATTTATATTTTTGGGTGAGTCAATCAATACGTGGCGTGTTAAAAATACTCCAATAATTTAAGTCACATTCTACCACACGCCGCCAGATTAATCATCATTACGATTATTAAGTAGGTACGATTCATATTTATACTAATTGAAACGATACGGTCAAAATTCTGGCGCTTTTGTGTCCTCATTATCGTTAAGATATTATCTTTGGTTATCAACGTTTTCTTGAACGCGGGAAATACCATTGGTATGCGAATTTGTTTCATGTTGGTTATGTGGTACTTACCTAATTGTTTTAATTAACCGTTCCAATATTTTTTGCTTAAAGCATGCGAGAGTTTTGGCTCAAATACTGAACTTTCGAATAGTAGTAACATTTCTTTTTTTTTTAAACTCGCCTTTTCTGTACCACTGCTGGACAAAGGCCTGCTCCATTCCAGTTGAACTTTCCCGCTGTGTTGCCTTCTCTGGCCAATCAGTCAGGAACGATTCTAAATCGTCACGCCAGCGTTTCTTGGGCCTGAAATCATTCAGGCCCAAGAAACGCTGAACGCAATCGTATTATACATATTATAATAGTCTCTTACGTGCGACATTAATTATGCAACTTGACTGTCACAGAACTATTTTTTTTCTTTATTTATTTAGGGACATTTATAATCGTATCCTAAATATAGGTACATTGTGCAAATATGGGCCATGAACCTAAACAGACTCTAATTCGCATCATCACCATTTGTTTGAGCCAGGATTTTGTGGAATGTGCCTACTTCAAGTCTGTTTAACCTCAATACTATGTTTTTAGGTTTTGACTGACGCTTATTTACTGAAGGATTCCTGCCGTAAATTTCCATTCAAAAACCACATCACATTCACAAAAGTCAATCCCAGTGATTCCACCTCAATAAAGTTCAGATTCGCGTAACATTCGTTTGCAGACTCCCATCAATAATTTATCTCATCTATTCTCGTTGAACTAGCGATCGATGCTCGTACAAATGCATTTGCGGACTTGTCTAGTGCCTGCTTGTCACTCTCTGGCACTTTAAGTACCTTCTAGTATTTTTGGTTGTGTAAGGTAATTTTGGGTTTAAATTTGTCTTTACAAAGAAAATTGATAAAGGTACTCCTACTTGAAAGTTAGGCTGAAATTCGTCTAATGATACTGCAACGATCTATGTACATTTCTTATTAACCTCACTTTAGCAAAAACCCAATAACAATTTGCTCGAACCGAGAATCGAACTCAGGACCTGCACAGCAGACACGATTGCAACCACTAGACTAACGAACGGGGTAGTTAATTTAACCAACAACAATGTAAAAGTCATTTATTTATTCCGTCGCAGAATTCCTGCACGATATTCAAGCTTATTATCTGAATGAACTACATTAACTAAACCAGCCAAAGCTTTCATCCTGAAACTAAACCTTCAAAGGAAACTTTTACAGTTGCACACTTATTCTAAACACGTTGCAAATTATCCTGCATTCCAGTCTGCAAGTACGGTCAGCAACAGAAGTAGCTAGGCATTACAAAATTTTAATCATTTGATACACAGAACTCCAGCTACTATTTTTAATGTTTCAGAAGATAATTCTTTAAAATATTCCTTACTCTTCAATAACTTGTTAGTAACAAGTAATACACACATCAAAAGTGTCTAGGGATCAACATATTTTTTGCAATAACTTTTCTCCTGATTGATATTAATTAAAATTTTCTTTAAGGATTCATCAAATAAAGTGTTTTCGTTTGTCACAGTAACGATAAACCAAGTCACCTTTGCATTAATAAAGAAATTTGCCATTTTCCTAATAAAGGGATTTTTGACATTTGAACCACTAACATTAAAGTTCGAAAAAAAGACTGAAATAACAGTTTTCTTTAAAATTTTATTGGGTAACTTAAACAATTAATAATCCATGTTTCTACCGCGAACACTAACAACACAAGAACATCGGTTTGGCATACTCAAAATGAGTTCATCCAAATCACGCTGTGGAATGGCCGCCCATGTTCGTTGCAACAACAAAAAAAAGGTCTTCTTGCGACTGGATACCCTCCATATTCGGCAGAGCTCTTCTCTGTAGCATATCCCATGCATGCTCAATCGGGTTCAAGTCTGGCGACTAAGCAGGCCAGGGCAGGACATTGATGTTAGCTGCGGCGAGAGTCTGTCTTACAACTCTTGCGGTGTGCGGTCGTGCATTATCATGCATTAACTGAAATAAGGGACCGATTTGCACTTGTAGAGGAACGATGACGTCTGATACAATCGTCTCAGCATAAATTTGAGCGTTGAGGTTGCCTCTGATCGAAATCAACTCAGTTCTTCCGCCGATACAAATACCCGCCCATACCATGATGGTTCGTTTGCTTTTCGTGGCGTTTCGTGTGCTTTTCTGATGAGTCTCGTTTTGGTATGAGACCGGATACAAGACGTATACGATACTGGAGAACCCCTGGACGCCAACAGCGATTAAAATCCTGCCAGGAAGTCCATCCTTATAGTGGTGGAACCATCATGGTATGGGCGGGTATTTGGATCGGCGGAAGAACTGAGTTGATTTGGATCAGAGGCAACCTCAACGTCAACGTCATCGTTCCTCTACAAGTGCAAATCGGTCCCTTATTTCAGTTAATGCATGATAATGCACGACCGCACACCGCAAGAGTTGTAAGACACTCTCGCCGCAGCTAACATCAATGTCCTGCCCTGGCCTGCTCAGTCGCCAGACTTGAACCCGATTGAGCATGCATGGGATATGCTACAGAGAAGAGCTCTGCCGAATATGGAGGGTATCCAGTCGCAAGAAGACCTTTTTTTTGTTGTTGCAACGAACATGGGCGGCCATTCCACAGCGTGATTTGGATGAACTCATTTTGAGTATGCCAAACCGATGTTCTTGTGTTGTTAGTGTTCGCGGTAGAAACACGGATTATTAATTGTTTAAGTTACCCAATAAAATTTTAAAGAAAACTGTTATTTCAGTCTTTTTTTCGAACTTTAATGTTAGTGGTTCAAATGTCAAAAATCCCTTTATTAGGAAAATGGCAAATTTCTTTATTAATGCAAAGGTGACTTGGTTTATCGTTACTGTGACAAACGAAAACACTTTATTTGATGAATCCTTAAAGAAAATTTTAATTAATATCAATCAGGAGAAAAGTTATTGCAAAAATATATGTTGATCCCTAGACACTTTTGATGTGTGTATTTAGTAAGCTTTTATTATAAAACCAGAATTAAAACTTTGAGTAGTGCTAATCTACTTCTGATGCGGACCGTATATTATATTCACAAAGCAGATGCACGCGGAAGCAGTGAACGAGTGAGTGAATGAAGGAACATAACCTAGTTGTCGGGGCAACTGCGTCAACAACATACCTTTAATAAAGACGTCTGTGTCTTTTATACCACTGAGAAATGTACTTTGTAGAACTTTGTGGACATAGATAAGTAGATGGACAGAGGTGCTCGTCTTTGTGTTTGTTTCTTGTAGCTGTTTTAAGTTTTGCAAAACAGCAATGTAAAGATTGGAGACGTCCCGTCAGGGCTGCGGGTTGGTCACAAAGATACCGCGGCCTCAACATAGAGGGCTAAGAAGGAACACGGGTGGTTTTTAGTCAGTAGAAGTCTGACATTCCCTTTCGCTCTGCCCAAGAGCGGGAGGGGATTTGATGTTTTTACACCCACCAAAAAAAAAAGAAAAAAAAAAGATTGGAGACGTTATTACAAGCCGAAATGATAGACAACTTTACGAATGACCTTTGACCAATTAAACTTTGTATGCTCTGTAATCATAAAACAGAAAAATATCTTGTAGTGCACGCTTGCATTTTCGAAAATAAACTTTGCTTACAATAATTTATAGACGCTTGACTTCCTCATGAAACAGAATACCCACCATACCACTCCTACCACCACTTTTAGGACAGTACAAAAATACAAAAAAAAAAAAAATAAGTACAAAAATATTTATTTCTTCTCAAAAACATTGACAGACATAAACTGGGGCAGCCCCAGTAGGTTATGTAAAAACAATAAAAACATCGTAGGATAACAATGAACGAAAACTAAGGAAGATTATTATCGTTCGGAAGACTCAACTTACATGTTTAGTCTCCGAGTGTCAAATCAATGTAAACAAAAACAGAATGTCTATGACAACTCGTCTACATATTCCCTTAGTCTATGGCTCATATAACCCTTCGTGTACACAAGTGGACAGCACAAATGTTTGTTATCTCTGCTGCTAGAAAATCAACACACAGTTTTTATTTAGGCAACACTAGTCTTTTCATAAAGACGTACAGTCCTTTCGCAATTATTATCAGTTCCTTATCTAAAATAAAATTAGCGTAAGTTACTCCCTAAAACATCAGCTATCTGCCAGTAAAAAAATCAGTTCAGCCGTTTCGGAGATTGGCTGGAACAAACGGACAGACATAACGACTTTTTTGCATAGTTTCTTAGTTTGATGTACTTTTTTTATTTGTTAGATGTTTAGTTAAAATGGTGTTAAAACATGACACATCGCGTATAATTTAGGTGTTAAGTACGCTCATCTTAAACAGGAGATAGACATTATTTGATGAGTAGTTTGTTAAGATTTCTTGTGATAAGACTATTGTTCGGAAACGGAGATTGACTCACTAATGTCTTGATTTAACGACCAACTTAGAGACGGGCAGGTCTTCAAGTTTTGTCCTGACTGACAGACCAATTGCAACGTAAAATGCAATGCAACGTTGCACGTAGCATTGCGTGCAACTGTTTTTGGTGTGTTTGCAAACACTTTATGATGTCGTCGTCGTCTACGTAAAAATATTATAAACATAACTTCCCTATTTGAATCAGATTTAGTTAAAAATTTCAACGGTTTTAATTTTTTTGCACGGAACTAAGGGTTCCGTTAGTTTCCTTTTTTATTATAAATTAAAAGTAACCTTAGGAACTCTATATCATATCAGCTTTCTGCCAGTATCTTTAAGCCCCGTTTAATCAAATCAGACGCTCCGGATATTAGCTCGAACAAACAGACAGACAGACCGGACTAAAATTATTTATGTAGGTTATATTGTATTTCTGTTATAAGTGAGATAGGATATACTACGATACTTTTATTTATTTTTTGGAGGTTGGGAAACCATCAAATGACTCCCAGACTTCTACTGATTAAAAACCACCCATGTTCCTTCTTAGCCCTTCGTATCGAGGCCGCGGTATCTCTTTCAAACAACCCACAGCTCCGACGGGAGATATATACTATAATAGTAGAGAGTTATTATTTTGAAATTACAGACAGACACCTAATATGGTTTAATCTAATAGATTGTAAAATTGCATGCTGTGTTCAACCCGTAAAAAGTTATGTGTTTCTTCAACTTCAACTGTTTCAAACTCAAATCCTAGTTTGCACAAAAAAAAGTCGAGAAAAGTACCAAATTATAATAGCTCTAAGCTTTTGAAACATCACAATTACAAGAAAACCACCTTGAATTTCAGACGAAAAACTTTTTAAGCTTTAGTTGAGTGAGATTAGGAAGCTCACACAAAATGTAATTTTTATTTTCTGAATCTTTACGTGAGTTAGTAGAGAGATATATAAACTTTTCCTGCTCAGTATTTAGCAGTAGTAGGCAATTAAGACGTGTCAGTAACCCATTTTCCTCACTGTCCAGATACATTTAGAATTTTGTGAGTACTTAGGTAGTTGTTCCAACTTTCTTGGAGGAACTCGTGGCTAGTTTATACAGCCAATCGGGGTGTATCTTATCTGTTTAAGTCGCGAGTAAACAGGCTTCTACTGGGTAAGCTCGTTCCATCGTCGACATCATCTCTGCCCTTTGGGCAAGATTGAAGTCAAGAGCAAGCCCATTGATAATAAAAAAAATAAAAAAAATATTTAGGTTAAGCCGCGCCTGCCTAGGTTGGCCCGTGGATTGGTGATTTTATACCAAGTTTCCTCCGACTCCGTGACTCGGACAGCATTTTATACCGTTCGTCTCGGCTATCGTTTGTAGATTTATAGCAGTCGTTAAGTAGTTAGTGGTCAGTGGTCAGTATGTGTGTGAGTGCCCATTGAAAAATGTTTGATACACATGGGCATTAATTACTGCAGTTGTCGGATCCTTAACGAACTCGCCTGCGGCTCAGGTGTGAATTCCACCTCGAATGCAATAACAAAGTTTGGTCAGTTATATCAAAATGTACTATTTTTTTGCGCTATGCTTACCTTATATCTTATCTACCTACTTAAATCTTTTTGAAATAGAAAATAAATCTGAGTAAGTTTAACTACTACTACTCTAAATACGCAAGAGCAGCAACTTTAAAACCACAAGTGGAGTATTTCGTTACTAATATTATAGTAGTAGTTTTAGAGTTATATTTACTTATACAAATAGTATTGTTTATCATTAATTATGTATGTTAGTCTGTAAGGAATATTTCTATGGGCCAAAGTTACGTGACAATAAATAATGTTATGTTACGTATAAAAAATGATTTAAAAATATTTACTTGATTTCTTGACGTCAATTACCTACCTATCATGATGGCTACATATTTCCCTTAATAATTGGGCCAGGTAGATAAGTAACTGATATCTTTCTTTAATTCTAAGAAAAGACAAGATATCATAAATCAGTCTTTAAAATTAAGCGTCGCGGAAACGTTGACTTACTTTGTAAGATTAGGAAAACCAAAATTCGCCAATTATTAATTATTGATGCGAAAAAGTCAGTCTCACATTTTTTACCCGACTACGGCGAAGGCCAAAAGGAAGGTAGGAGGGTTGTACCTTCTTGACCTGGAAGTATGTGTGATAATGTGTGTCCATTGCATTTTTCCCTCGTAATACTAGTTGACGGTGAACTACTTGACGGATTAACGAATTTTATTTAATAAAATTATACGTCGTTATATTTGTCATGGCGGCGCGAGTGTCACTGGCTTAACTGGCTACATTAAAATTAAAACATAACTAAGAAAAATGGCGGATTTGGGTTCCATATTGTGGAGTTCGAAAATTTACGTTTTTCCAACACCATCGAGTGTGGTATCAAAGAGTTTTAAAAGGTGTAGATTTTTGAGCTACACGATCAAATTAAAACCTAGCCTATATCAGGCCTATTTTGGGACATACCCGCCACACTATTCCCAAACCATTCATAAAAGAGCTGGTATTAGGCACAGGACCTGATTAAAAAAAAACCGGAAAATTTCAACAAAAAACCGAACGTTATCGTATAATAGTCACTGCTATCATATTTAACCTAATTACCTATAAATTACGAGTATTATTTTATCAATAATAAATTATCGATATGAAAGATTCTGGAATTGGGCCGACTTATCGTGTGCCATATGATTGTGACATATAAAAATGTTTCGTTGATAAACATAAGTGAAGATAGTCGTCAAGGAAATATTACTATATCTGAAGATAGTAAATGACGGAACGTTATAATCCTATGCTTATGTATCATGCGACTATTTTCACATAAGAGGACCTACCTTTCATTATGCACGATTAAATTACTACTAATTATTAGTTGTTCCTGTAATTCTCAAGGGGTAGGGCAGAGGTGTACCTAATAGGAATGTTAACAAAAAAAATCTAATTAGTCCGAAAGATAGATTTCCAAAAAATATTGGACACAAGTTTTTTTCTTTTTTCACGTTAACAAACAATGAAGACGATACAGTCCTTTGAAAACTCGTGTGACGTCATATTCTAAGACATTAGTATGACATTTTTTAGCGAGCAGTGACGTCACCACCTCCCACTCAAATCTTTGACGCGTTTTATCTTCGTAATTTTTTATTGATTTGATAAAACAAAAAATACGTGTCCAATATTTTTCGATTATCTAACAGACGGACTAATTAGAATCATATTTTTTTTAGTTAGTAAACATCCCTATTGTACACCCACATTTCACCGGTTACTCCGTGGCTGGTACTTACTGAGAACTTCTTGATGGACAACCCCAATGACAATTTGTCCTACCCGCAGAAACTCATGCTTTTTTCCAAGAGTATAGACTACAGAACCTTTTCTCTTTTTTTTTTTGGTGGGTGGAAAATCATCAAATGACCCCCCACGCTCTTGGGCCGAGCGAAAGGGAGTGTCAGACTTCTACTGACTAAAAACCGAACCCATGTTCCTTCTTTGCCCTTGCGCCGAGGCCACGTCATCTCGTTCTAAAATCCGCGGCCCAGACTACAGAACCTTCACCTGCTACGATAGATACTAGTAGAATACACAACCTTCTCCTTTTTTAGAAGTTGTCGAAAACAGTACCTATAACTTAATTGTTGAAAGCGTGAAATACCCTTGTTTACACTTTCATAATAATATACTTTTTGGAACAGATATACCTACCTACTTACTTATAAACATACAGGGTTTCAGTTAATTTTCACGTCCACGCGTATATTTAAATAATTTAAAAACTTAAACGAACACTTATCTTTGACATGATTCATACATTTTAATCAAGACCTTCCTCGACTGGGCTTGGGTTGGCTCTCATCTAAATATTTTTAGACTTGAAAAAATCATTACCCTTCCTTTGGCTTCGCCGTAGTCGGTTAAAAACCAACCAGCACAAAATCAATCAAAAAAAATAACCTCATATCATGAATCTGTGACATAAGATGATCTACATTCTCTATGGTTTGCAATCATAACAAATGAAGAGGTATATTGATATTTTTAAATATTTTTCAGTGTATTTAGCCATAGGTATCGTAAATAAACATAGGTAGGAATTTAAAAATAACTGCTATAGTTGACGTAATATAAAGGTTCCAGTATGACGTGTAGCATTACGTAAGTATATAAGTTGAGTGTATGTGTTTAATCTGTGATACCACACTCTTTATCTATGGACTTTTGCGAACTGGCAAATCCGCAAACGTGCGATTTTTCAGTTATTTTGGGTTCCGTTTATTTTTCTATATTCATTATGGTTCCGAAATAATTTAAATTGGAACCTGATATTCTCACCTTCTTGTTCAGGGGCCAGTAAAAAGCATTTGAGTTTGAAGTTGGCCAAGTGGGGTATCGTCGACCACACATAGTAGCAGAGTGTAGCTCTTCGAGGCAGATATGCCCCAGCTTCTTTTCTGCCTTTCTTGACAATCACCAGCATCTTCCACGTTTTAAACAGAGCCATTAATACATACATAGATAACCGCAAACTGAGAATAGAAATTATGTGTTTCCTACTCCGCTGCTATTCTTTTCTGATTAATTTCGTTGCGGGTACCAAGACAGTTAAATTGTTTCTCAGGGACTTCGTCGAGCTTCATTGTCTCGGTGTTTTTCTGCTTATTCTGGCTTTCAGGAGTTGTTGTGGTCCCGTCGGGGCTGTGGTTTGTCGAAAGGTTAACGCGGCTCCGACACAAGGGCGAAGAAGGAACATGGGTTTGGTTTTTAGTCAGTAGAAGTCTGACACTCCCCTTCGCTCTGCCCAAGAGCGGGGGGGGGGGGGGGGTTATTCGATGATTTTCCACCCACCAAAAAAAAAAAAGGAGTTGTCGTGGTTTAGGAACAGAGTGGCGAGCTCATCCCTCAAAAATATACTGATTAATGATAATAATAATATTCCACAACTATCACACAACGCCATCTAGTCCCAAGCTAAGCAGAGCTTGTGTTATGGGTACTAGACAACTGATAAACATACTTATATATTTCTAAATACATACATATTATAGATAAATTACACCCAGACACAGAACAAATGATCGTGCTCATCACACAAACATTTATCCTGGGTGGGAATCGAACCCACGACCTCCGGCATAGCAGTTAGGGTCACTAACCACTAGACCAACAGGCCAGTCTGTGATTGGATCAGGTTTGACTAAAATGAACACACATATGAGGTAACTCTTAAGTTTTATTAAGTATCCAAAAGTTAATAATTCATCGGAATACAGTTATCTATTTAGTATCACCAATAAAACTGAGTTATCTGCTCAGTAAGTATAGAACCTCAGTGTTTGGGCGCGCCTTCGATTTCCGGCTTAGGTAAATATTGTACTCCCTTATCGATCATGTTAGTAAAGCAGTAGATAGTTTATACTAATAGTTGGTAGTTACACAACTGATATAAGTAGTTAGTTTTTACACAGGTTCTCTGGATATTACTGATTACGAGGATAATCAAAATATTTGATCAAATCCTATTGCTTTTAAGCAACCTAAGTAGTTTTATTTTAAAAATTGAACACAACTTTCGCGATACATAAGAATTAGATCAAAAATTAAGAGTACATTATGCTAATTAGGTATTTAAAAAGTATTGATAAAATATACAGCAGTCTACTGCTGGAGATAGGTCTCGTCAGTCGATCGAGTCTCAGTAACTCTCATCCAGTTGCTACCACAGCCACCGTGCGAAAATCGTAGCTCCACCGAGCCTGAGGGCGTCCTACCCTACGATTGCTGATTCGCGGTCTCCACTCAAGCAAGAATACATCTTCTACCCGAACACCAACCCGCACTGGGCTCGCGTGGTGGATTATAGCCCATCCCTCTCCTAGAGAGGAGGCCTGAATCCCTGCAGTGGGAACATTATAGGCTGATGATGATGATGAAGTCCCAAACGGTTATCGGTTGATTTCGCCCATTTCGTCCGCAATTGATAACGGGATGGAGTTAATCACTTTATTTTATAAAATCCTGTTTCATTGACAACAAAAAAACTACATAACAAAATAATTATGACGATATAGAACTATATCCTGTCCTTGTAATTAAGAATAGTTCCTCTATTAGATAATTATCTAATGATTAGAGAAACCATAGACGTAATGAGCGATTAAGGAAAAGCTCGAAATAATCTAAATAATGATTATAACAGACTTCCCTGAAAAAATACAATTCCGGGAAAGTTATATTACTTAATTAGGTATTTTCACTAATCAATCTAATGAGCGGGTTAAAAACATACTTACAGTATTCATTTTTAGCTTTTTACGAACCCTATAAAGTATAAGTAATTCTTATCTAGCAAAAGTTAGTTGTATAGAAGTCCATAGAACGTTTTGTAAAAACTAATCGATGGTCACATAAAAGGCCAAAGAAGGTGCACCTACAAAGAAAGTGGCGCAATTATATCTCCATTCAGTGTTAAAGTACAACTGTAGCGGTGTCAGGCATGACA
This sequence comes from Diarsia mendica, assembly GCA_949316265.1. Lineage (NCBI taxonomy): Eukaryota > Metazoa > Arthropoda > Insecta > Lepidoptera > Noctuidae > Diarsia > Diarsia mendica. The sequence continues at coordinate 19,934,229 of OX438904.1, read as the reverse complement.
ATTTTGGCCTATTACAGTTGATGTAACAGTAACGCAATCTCTATTTGATGACATACAAGCCACCGCAACGCTACTAAAGTTCTTTTAGGTACTGTAAAACAGTTCATGATTCCATTACTTCACTATAATATTCATCGTTCATTCATTTTACATTCGTTCACGTGCAGTGTTTTTGAAGAGAATTGGATAATAAAAGAATACGAGGAGCCATATTGTGGTGAGTTATATATTATTTTGTAATTAAATTATTCGTCCCTTACGGGGAAAATGACGTGCGACTGTAATTTTACTGATAAAATATGTACTGGTTACCGACTATATTTGAATGCCCCCCTCGAATTATTGAGCTTTTACTAAAACAATTACGAATTTTAAGTCATAAACATACTTCCAGCTTCCTGAACACTACTATAGCATTCGTTATGACAGATTACAACCACCATTACATGTCGCATTAATTACGCTAAATCAAAATGTCAATATTGCTGTAAAAGAGCGATAGAAATGCCTTTACAAAACTGAATTAACATTTAAAAGCATTACTAACCTACCGTTATACACAGTTATTATGTTTTAAAAGAGAAATAATCTCCGATATAGTACTATTGTAATAGAGGGACTATAACAGTTATAAAAAAACAATCCTGTTTTAAAAAAGTGTCTTTGTGATAAGTTTATCACTACGACTATAACGAGCGTTAAAAAACCTTTATATGACAATTTAAGTTCTATAAATGTAATTCGAAACTCAGCTATATCACCAAATCACTCTGTTGTAGACTTTTTGTACCCACTATAGTACTATGCACTGTAACGACGATCTAAAAATCCACAATATCACAATATCGCCCTATTCTTGAGTTTTCATCTCCACTTTAACGAAAGAGTCAATAAAGTTCGTTCAGAACTTTTATTGCGTAAATCAGGCGCATTGGGGCGACAGTAAACACTGTTATAAAGTTCTATCGTTGTGTACTAGTCACATTGGAGGTTGCTATAACGCCTGACTATAACAGCTATACAAAGTCACGAAGTAAACCTTTACATCAATTCCTAATAGGTCCTTTTTGCTGTATAAACTTATAGAGCCAAATTGTATTGTCAAACGCTTTTACACAACAATCAGTCACCGCCAAAACCTTTATACATCGTTCACCCAGCTGTTTTGAGATATAAGGTTTGGTTATAGCGCAAAATTGCTGGTTGGGTATATTTTTTTCCCTACTTTTGGTTTTTTTTTTCATATTTCTATCTAAATCAAAAACGAAAAATATTGGAACGTAAAGGAATCTCAATACGAGTCGTGTCCATGAGTACCACTTCCTTAATCAAGTCCTTGTTCCAGCTGCCTAACGAGGGCCTCCTCAGGGTACTGGTCGAGATTCATGTCTGTTTAACCATTGGCTGATACGACTATCGTCGATAATATTAATCTTTTTAACAAACCATTGTTTTCCTTACCAAAAAAACTTTAGTTATTATCGCTTTTACTATTAACATTTGTATGCTGCTTAAATTGTCGTTTAAAACGAAACACAAATGATTATTGTTTTATCAAACAAAAGACGATTTTTATAGGCATGGCCCGTAGATAAGGCGGGTTTTTTCACATATAATCGATTAACCTTAATACATAGTTTGTATATTATGTATTAATCCTTTAGGTATAATTATTTAAAGTTTAAGCCTCATTATATCTACGATATAAGTTCTTACGTATTTATCTTAGCTTTAATTTTAGGAGCAATATTTTGACAAATCACCTTTTTATGCGATTCATGGAAAAATGCGATTAAATTGATAAAGAAGAAACACCTTAAACCCTAAACTATAGATCGCAAATTCATTCATATCAGATGTCACTGTCGGAACTTATGTCATTTACGCGTGTTCTTTAGATGTAGGCATAAATGAATGAACAAAATGATTTACTTACGCAGGAAACTGAAAATAATCAACATATCCTACAAACCGCGGATGGCAAATTCATTCATAAAACAAGATGTCACTGTCAGAATTGATGACGTTTACGCGAATCGTGTAGAGATGGGTGTAGTCGCGTGTCGTGATAAGGGCGGAAACGCACAAGGCCGTAGGGCCGTATCGCGTCCGTCGATGGGATCAAGGCCTTATGCCAATATTCTATTTTCCTGGTTTCATGACCTCTGTTTCAATATAGAATACTAAGTAGCTTTTGCCAGCGGCTTCGTCCGCGTGAAAATGACGATTTCCATACAAACTTTTATCCTCTATTTAACTCCCTTAGGGGTAGAATTTCGAAAAAATCCTTCCTTATTCCTTGTATACATTATAAAGGGAACCTCTGTGCAAAATTTCAGCTTTCTAGGTCCAAGGGTTTCGACTGGGCGTTGATGAGTCAGTCAGTCAGTCAGGACTTCTTTTTATTTATATGGAAGATATACTTAGATTATTTATTGAAAGAATAGTAATAATAACTTCCTTATTACTAGTCTACGTATTCTATAACGATCGACTACGATTAACGAGATTTTAGACAACAAAAGAAAGTCTAGTGACCAAACAATACCTCGTTTTATTTTCCATTTTTAACCAACAACTACCTACTTATATAAATCAATTATTAAATCACACATCTTTAGTGGTACTTAGTTAAATATTTTTATGAATTATAGGTGCTTAAATAATATATTTACTATAAAGTAACGAATTGCGATAATACCCTGATAATTAACGTAATGATCCTTTTACTCGTTATTTTAAATAGTTAGGTAGGTACAATACTATTCTTGGATAATAAGTTCAACCTTATCCCGTCCTCGTTATAGGTTTAAAAATATAACAGGAGTTGGTATTCCCGATATTTTTAAACTACCTCCTATTAGTGTAAAAAAAAATAACAGGAGTGGGTTTTCCCGATAATTTCTATTCTTTACAATGTTTTTCTATATTTATTTTTTCCTCTAATTAACCACAATAGCAAGCTATTTGGTCTTAGTAATGAACAAAACAACTTATCAATTAAACAGAAAAAGAGCCGAACGGAAATTTGTTACCATTAAAACTAAAACAGTTTTGCCGCCAAACAGTCTGACATTACCTACATCTGCACTTGACTTTTTTTCTACCTTTATGCTTTTACTGCGACATTTTTTTTTCTAATCCGTTTTGTTTTTACGCTATTTTATCATTTGTATGTAATTCATTGGCTTCGTTCAATTTTATGGCCAGCATTAAAGGCACAAAAAAAAGTTGGCCGAATAATTTTATGACTGTGTAAGTATTATATTCAAAGAATTTTTAGACAATAAAGTAGACTAGAACTATTTTGTTTATCTTTAGAAACGATGATTTGTTGATTCAAAGAAATTTTATGGGTTTTTTCTAGGTAGGTAAATTATTTTTATTACTCTCTCTGTACACTCTGAAGTATTGAATAGGCCATTAGTTTTGCCAAAGCTTTTGTTTTTAGACAATAACTTCGAAGGTTTTGAGAAGATAAATGTTATTTATTACATAGTTAGGTAAAACTACCTACTCAAAATAATATTTCTTATTTTCCCTTTTAGATATTTCATTGAACATGGGATTATTCAATTCTAAACTTAGGTACCAATTTCCAAATATAGTAATCTCTGATAATATTTTTCCTCTGTGAATAATATTCCTTAAAGGTAGGTACGTACCTACTGTAACTTATCCGTAGGACGTACTTATGTCCTCTCATTAATATCGTCAAGTCAATTAAACTTGAAAAACTGATATTAGCCAATAAAGTTTCCTGTTTCACGCGTTGTTATTATTAAAGGGCAAAAACAATAATTAAAATAATACTTATATTATAAAGCATGAGTATAATCTACATTCGCAAGTAATTATGCCCAACGGTATTTTGGTCAGTATGTCGGAACAAATTTTCCTTAACGACAATATATCGGGTCAACTCGGGTGCCATGGGTATTTTTTATCAATCCATTGTTTTCTGCAGTACGAAAAGGTTAATTAACAAAATTTACTATAATAATAAAGAAATCGTAATAAGGAACCTTAGACTTGGCACGACTTTGTTTAGATTTCATTACTTTTTAGAGATAAACAAGCAGCTCCATCGAGACTTGGCTAGTTTTTTACAGAATGTTTTTGTTGGGATTTGATTATTTAGGTACTTGTTAATCTTGACTGCTTCATTGGTCTAGTGGTCGCAAGTGCAACTGCTGGGCATGAGGTCTTAGATTCAATTCCCATGTCGAGCTAAGAGTAATTGAGTTTTTTGTTAGTGTAATTGATCAGTAGCAGCCACGGAGTCTGGATTTGTGTGACATGGATCATGGGACTTAACATAACTGGCGAAATGTAGGTGTTCTATTAGTAGGTACTCCTCTGCCCTAACCCTTTCGGGATTATAGGCGTGATTTTATGACGTTAAGCTTTTAGAAAAGTGTTTGAAAGTAGAACAATAACACGCTTTCTCGATAAGTCGATAACACACACTAGGTAAGCTGTAGAAATGTGTGAACAAAAGATTTTTTCCCTTTTGTTTTCTTAATGTGAAATTCTCAAAAGTTTGGATTTGCCTTTGCAATGCTTTATGGTAACAAAAAAACATGAAAAAAAAACGCACAAACGCGAGTTAATCCGTAACTACAGCATGTTTCGGGTAAATCTAAGACAGCTTTTGTAAATTTTACGACGGTTTTAACAAAAAAGAACAATTATGCTTAGGTAATAAGTTCGAGCCATAAAATAATTTAAATATTGAACGGATACTGGGGGTCTAAAATGGCCACTTTGGCAGATCATAATGTGAATTGCGTTTAAAAGCGTAAAATGGACCTTTGATAATAAAAACTGCGTCTGTGACTATTTTACGAATGTTAACGCAATTCATATTATGATCTGCCAAAGTGGCCGTTTTAGACCCCCTGATAGCAATAGGCTTGTCCCTAATACATGTAATTTAAACATAACTGGCAAAATGTGTACCTACACCTGCTTAACCCATCGGTAGTTACTAGGGCGTTGTTATATTTCATTATTGTGTAACTTAAATAAAAAAACTAAATGTGGCACTCGGAGACTGCCGCGGTAAAGCTATTGCATAGCATTTTTTATCAACAGCAAATAATTAATTATTTAATTTGACAACCTCACTTGACAACCTTGTTATTTTCCGTAACCATAGCAACCTGGTTGTTGAATATTGAATCTTGAATATTTTCGTTAGGGAATTTCTGGATTCGCTCTCCACGCTCAAGGCCCCGCTATAGAAGCTATGCAATAGCTTAAAAACTTCCTATTCATGCCACATATCGCTATCATTGTCTGATAAAGATAACTAAATTCAATTAATTAATCATCCGATAAAAACGTTGCAGATAATAATTTTCTAAACCTCGCCTCACCCTGAAACGGGCCTAAAACCGATAAAGTTATTAATACAAGGAAGTGTTAGGTGCCAACCAAGCCAAGTGCCAAATTAACGAAGATTACTTACAAATATTAAAAACTTTTCCATAAACCCGTCATAAACGCCATTGTCATTTTGCCAGTTAATTTTTTTGGAAAGGAACAATGGTTTTAACACGGACCGTTTCTAACAATACTTATCTCGTTTGGTAAAATTCCAGGAATAGAATAGTTCAGGTACTTACCCTCATTACATTTTACAACAATACCAACTAATATAACAATACACAAAATATTAGAAAGAAACAGACAATTTTGAAACAATACACCAACTGAAAAAAAGACAGCCATCATCAATCCCTCTGTTTGCCGCCAAAAGCGGCGGCGTCGCCATCTTGAACAACGCTTTTTCGAATTTCGAACTTTCAAACAGATAGATTACATTTTGAGTAGGTAGATACTTAAATACTTTTTGATTATTAAACCAGTGTTATTTTTTTATTGTAATTTCTTTCTTTCTAATTTTTTTCGACCCAGTTTACTTGATTGTACAGAAATTGCAGCTGCGAACACCCGAGTCGTGTATAAAAGCATTGATATTTGTAATTTAAGATATCTATCCTGTCACATTATCGTGGGAACATACGCAAGGTGTATTTCTGTACCTTCCCCAAACTTGAAGGGTTTAAAACGGAAATATTGATTTAATACTCTTACAAATAAGAAGTTAGTTTTATCTACCTGTAGAAGTTAGGTTGAGGTATTGAAAAAAGATTCTACGAATTACGGAATTGTTACCAGCAGTGCTCTCGAGGAAATCTGGCAACGCTTCTGATTAGGTAACTCGGAAAATAAGGGTTTCAGCACAATTTCTAGTTAAAATTTTCGTTTTTTGGTAATTCTGGTTAAGAAACCAGATAAAGATTAGATTAGGTAAGTAAAGATTATTTCCATTTTGTCTTTGGATTTGTGCTTGTCTGATGTCATCAGGCCCGCTCGCCCCCTATTCCTCTACATGGAACTTGATCATTATTGGGGAAAAGTGTGTACTATTAGGTATACCTCTGCCTAACTAACCCTTCGGAGATCACTGACATATTTATACTGTGTCACTGTCACTGACTTGATTTTATGTTAGATATTCTTTGCAAGTCCATGTTACAAAAATATAAAAAAAATCATTTCCGCAACAAAAGCGACCAATTGACATTAATCTTTAACACAAACTCTTGACTAAAATCAGCCACTCAAAACGTGTTATAAATAATTACCTACCTAAGTATGCTCTACGTATGTTTATATTTTATTATTATCGGTCAATCGTAACAAAAATAAAACTTCTCACTTACGCTTGAGCGATGGCTGCACATCACCTTATGCATTAAGGATAATGTTTAACCAAATAAAAAGGGGATTAACGACACTTTCTAACATAATGAGGATAATCTCTCTTCCTGTTGTGACAAATAGCCGGTTACCACCCTGCACCCTGCGCGCACGCACAACGCATGAAACCGTATATATTAGGGATGACATGTCCATTGTATTAAGGATTTTGTATTTTAATGACATGTGACACAAGAAGGAATAATTTTGTTTGAATGTTTTCACACCTCATGTTTTTTTTAATACCATTCAAAAGGAATGCGTTTGCTGCATTCCATAATTATTTTAACAAGCAATATTAGTGTAGCCAGTGATTAAGAAGCTAGTGCTAATTATTATTAATACACTGATTTAGCATGAAGGATTGTTAAATAATACGTATTGCCACTCAATCATTCCAATTAATTTCAACAATGCTGTAGCTGGGCGATAACACGTAATGCAATGTAATCAATAATTATGCAGTTCTCTCTATTAGGCGTTAATTTGTATATACTTAAGAGCTTTTATTACCTCAAACGCGAGTTTTTTATATAATGCGTAAAAGTATATGATTCACTACAGTAATAAAAATCAGCAAAATGTATGATATTCTTCAGGATATAATTATGCTAGTGACATGGTGTTGTGAAAACATGTTCTTATACTGTTATTGACAGAAGTATGCTTAACAGTGCTAAAAACGATTTATTATCCGTTTATTAAGTAAATACCTACATTTTATATTTATGGCTCATACAACACGATAAGCGTAATTGAGTCCGACCCTAACATATTCAGAAATAACTTAATTGCAGCAAGTTAATAAAACGTTTGAATCTAACCTGCCGTACACTTTGATCGCTGGGACGTTTCACTTGTCAAAATAATGAAGTGACATGTCGTAAAAACGTGACAGTTACCGACCGTAGACAAATGAGCTTGACTGAGGCACGGATTATATCGGGTTTTGATGTTACCCCTTTCAAATTCCGCATTCAAAGGGTTAAAATGTTAAAATCTATTGCGAGGACCATAGAGCGCAGATTTGAATTTTTTTTTTTAGCGAGGGAAATTGTAAAATTGTGGGTTAAGTGGCATTGTTAAACAACCCTAGCTAGCTTATGTTCGGAAGTACACGTTCTCTATACTTCCTGCTTATCTATTTTTTACGAGGAAAGGGATGAATGAATGTGAAATTAATTAAAGGGATGTACGTACCTATAAAGGGTAACAGTTATTGGGGCGAACTTGATCTAATTTTTTTCAAAGATATTTTCTAGAATTCAAGGATTCATTGACATCAAAGTTAATAAGATTCTTTTCGTAGCGGTGGCCAAATCTGTATGCAGTCCGCGTTCAGTACAAGATATGACAATAAAAGCGATTAATATTTATTAAATAATATAAAAGTTATATTTACAAAAAAGGTGCTTTCAATTAAGCATTACTCTTATGGTATGAAGCTCTTAACATTAATTATCAATTAATTTATTAATTACACGACCGTTCAATTTTATTACTTAATGTACCTACCCGTACATACCTTACGTAGGTGGTAGGTAGGTAGGTACGGTAATGGAGGTTTCTATAACTAGTTATAGAAACCTCCATTTTCTCATTGACGGGTGAGCCGATCGAGAAATAGCTATAAAATCGAACGAAATTACAATTCCACCGCATTTTATAGTGCAAATTCATAAACGAAAGAGAAAGAATGACTTTTATTAGTCGTAAGGATTGCAAAGTCGATGCGGATTTTTATTTGTACGGGAATGCAACGCCAGGAATGCGGGGTCGTTGAACCCCGTTGCGGGAACATGGGGTTGGTTCTGCGGGATTACCTATTTGTTCCCAACCTTACGTAGGTATAATAACAATGCGAACAACAAAACGTATTCACAACCCTTGTTAGTGGGACGGAACCCTAGTGCTATTTTCAAAATTTCAAATTTTCGAACGTTGGCCATTTTGACAAGCGTCATGTCAATACAACATTAGGTACCTAGTAATTTTGTTGCTATGTGAAAAAATGTTAATTGCCAATATATTGTAATAAGTACTTATTTAATTTACACATACCTATTCGTATGTTCAGGTGGTAGGTATGAATTAAATTGGCAGCACTGTGCCAATTACACAATTGATAATTTTATGTAACACGAACAACTTCCTTGTCAAGTTTACCTGTTTCTTTAATAAATGTGGAGCTAAAGTTATTCGTGTAGACCTACTTACTGCCTGATTTTATTGACCAAAAAGGTTAGTAGGCAGGTACCTACCTAACTACATTGTTTAACTAAGACCGACTGTTTATGATCGGTAGGTTAGGTAGGTAGGTACTTACCTACCTACCTACTTTTCTGTTGTGAATTAGGATTACCTATTTAAGTAACTTCGTTTTCTATAAATTCTTATTGATGTATCCAAAAGAACTGTTTGTAGACTTTAGTTCAGTAGGTAGGTAGTAGGTAGGTATACACAAATCTTATTCCAGATTTTATTGCAACGTCTGCATAGGTAGGTAGCTACCTAGGTAAGGTACTTTCGCAGAAGTATACAAACGAAACCTATAAAAGGCTCGTTAATGCAGCGATCTGGGGTTAAGACCTTCATCTCGGTTAAGGTACACCTGTAGTTACAGCTGCGGGACCTCACAAACACTAATTGTTTGCTGGGTAGACGTCCAGTAAATAATACGCGGCAATTCATCAGAATCGTTCAGGTATTTCTGCTTCGCGCCATAATCTGCCGCCTCTGGAATGTTGACCGTCTGGCTTCGATATCTGCAGCTGCTAAAAACAAAGCGACACAATCTCCTCGCAGCAAGGCCGGCAGCCGAGTGAGGAGCGCGGCGAGGTACATACCTACGCGGGCGCGTATTCTAGCCGGTGTTTCGCCTCCTCGATATTCAACTCGACGCGCCAAGCACACATTCGCAAAACACTACCACACACACATCCCTACTTTCGTGTTCTTTGAATGCCGCTGCGCTGATTTCCTTCTTCGAGCGACCCCTCCACCCTCCACCCCTCGAGACAATCGCGGTTACCGAAATTCTTCTGCAAAATTCGACTTAAATTCAACGCATTTGCGCGGAAATTGTTGTCACGTACATTCTTTGATAGTTTTAGCCTGCGTTAAGGTAATATCCAGCAAGGATATGTGCGTATTTTCAGAGAATTTCGTGAATGACATCGAATTAGCCGGGACGCGGCGGAGAGCGGGGGGCGCCGCGTCACCGCGCCGCTTGCGAACGCCGGCGACCGGCGACGACGGCCGCTAGTCGCTACTCGCAGCGCGGTTCGTACAATACGTTCATCTAGCTTGTAGTCGTGTCCACGGCGCCCATCGAATCGCACGCGCGGCTCTCCTTAGAACCGGCCGGCTCCCGAATAATGTTTCAGTGTTTGACAAACTCAATCGGACGTCTCGGAAGAAGTATCGTATTTAATAATTTACACTGTTTAACCGATCGCATATTCTCAGTGAGTGTTACTCAGTGTGTACGGAAAAAACTTTGTCGAAGATTCTGAAGAATCTTGTGTTAAATTGTGTAATACACCGGCCGCTGCCGGATTGCGTTTTGCACAAAACTTTTTGGTGAGTGTTTGATTAAACATATAATTAAGATAGTTCTTAAAGTGAGCAGTGTTTTAATAAATTTCGAAAATAAGTGTGGGTACTAGTACTTGGGCGCGCGGGGCGTTGCCGGCTAACTCCAACTGAACCTATACTATAGGTTTAATGAGTTTTTCTGCGAATTGGCAGCGCCCAAATTCTTTACTTATTGTTGAGGAAAACTTATAATTACGATGGACGTAGTAAGAGGGTAGTAGTGAATAGTAGTTTTCCAAGAATATTTTTTGTTTTATCTAAAAAAAAGTAGGTAGGTATGTACATTTTTGTAAGTAGGTAGGTAGGTACTTACCTACTTCGTCTCCGTAAAACGAAATAGGTTTTATAAAATGAATACTGTTGTCATTGATAATTTATTTAAAAAAAAATTGATTGATAAATAGTTTACCTTTTTATTAAAAAAAAATATAAGTCTAATTCTCTTGCAAAATTTATTACGAAATAAAAGTTTTAATGAAGATAAAAGTGTGTACTTACGTCTACCTACATAATACTTATGTGTACTTAGATAACACACATAAAAGTGCCTAAATGATAATGTTTTTTGACAGATTGCTTTCGTTGTGCAATATTTATGAAATTGTATTTACAAACATTTACAAAGTATTTCACAACTGCATTACCAAGCAAGAAATTAGTTTTTGATTTATTTTGTGATAGCTTATAAGGCTATAGAAATATGATAATGATGGTAAAACTTTATAAAATCGAATACAAGTGAGAACAACTAAAATGACTTGAGGCTCGAACTTAGCTAATTTCAAATTTAATTTATTTTCTCTTCACAAACATAATATCATAACTTACGTATTAAAATTATTTTATTTCCATGTCTACGTTTTATTTAATAATTATGAAAGCACTCGTTTCTTACATTTATTTACATGTAAGTAGTGTATGTCTTAATTTCTTATTCCTAGTATTCCAAGTTTAAAAAATAATTAAATACCTATTCACACTAAAACAAAACTTCATAAAAATAATCTGAGTGAATAAGTAGTGAAATAATCTTTTACACTTCCAAATAACTACCTACCGTAGAATATTGATAAAACGATTTAAAATTGTCAACTTACCTACGTAACTTTTTAAAGTAACTTCTTGTCTACAAAACTTGGAAAATAAAATGATTGTAACACAAGTCATGTAATAAAATTTAACGTAATGGTACCTATGTCGCGTATTGCACTGCAGCCGCAAATTAGCGGGAAAACGACTCGTTCATTTACATTAATATTAGTAAACATTCATTTCGCGCCATTCTGTGCTTGTAAACAAAAACAGTTTTACGGAAATCTTTACCTGGTACGATGCGCGTAAAAACTTGGCGGGATTAGTGATGCGCCCACTCTATTTCAGGTAAAGAGAACCCGGGGAAAAAAAAGTCGCGGGGGAGGTATTCAGGACAATGACTAATTGTATTTCTTTAAAGTGGGATAGGGCCCAAGGCCAATGGACTCTTTAAAATTGTCCGGTCTTGTATCCAGACTTCCAGGATTCGCCTGCAGTCCCAGCCAGAGGTCGCCCATCGTGCTGCGATATCTGTACAAAAAGTCACGCGTGTGTGCTGCCACCTGGAGGCGCGCCGCGGAACTTCGCCGCTCGCTCGGACCATTTTGCTGCTTTCTCTGTGTTCGCGCGGGTGCCTAGCACTGGCGCGAGCACAGGGGGAGCCTACGTGCTGCCTGGTGCCCTGCGCACCATCGTGGTCGCGATAAAACTGCAAGTATATACTTTATTTTAACAAGAAGATGCCGAAGCCTGGCGCCCGCGACTCGTTTGGTAGCGGCGACGCCGGCTGGATACAAGATCTTCTCCCGGGGCTGGATCGGACGTCATCGATGCCAAACATTGGCTTCGAGACGGCCGATGCGGCTCCGCCTGGACCCCCCCCTCCTCGCACTGAAGAGAGGAAGAGCCCAGGTAAGGCGAAGGAGCCAAGAAGAGGAGGAGAAGAGAGACAAAGCGCGGCAGCGGCGGCGCGTGGGCCGTCGACGTCGTCAGCGGCACCTGCCCGCGTTGTGCCGTCGCCTTCGCCGGGCCACCCGCATGCCGTGGTCGTGCGCCCGTCATCCTTCCGTCCGGTGCCGACACAAGCACCCAAACCCGCCTCTGCCTACCCAGGCCGCGCGCAGCAAGCGCGCAACACCGCGCCAAAGGTACGTGTGCCGCCGCGTGATCCCGCGCCGGCCGCACGCCCTCCTGCGCCAAATGCACGGAAAAATGTGCCCCCCCCGCGGACATCCGCGCCCGAGCGGCGCCCCCCTGCGGCCTCTGACCGCATCCCCGCGCCAAAAGCGCACACCCCGTCGCCGCCTGCGCACAACAGCGCATACAAGCAACGGCCCGCCGCGTCGACTGCGTCCTCCGGGGCTGCGTCCGCGACGCCCGCACCTAAACCCACCAAGACGCCAAGTGCCGGTCAGGTACCATGCTCCCCTGCGCCACCTCGCACCGCGGCCTACGACTCGCCGGCGGGACTTTCGGCGTGCTCGTCGCGTAATGGCTCGAGCATGTCGATCGAGTCGGCCGGCTCAGCCGGCTCAGACGACTCCAGGCCAGGCGACCCGAGGGCCCGGCGCGACACACCGATATCTCCGACGCCGTTGATGGAACTCAGGTACGAGTCCCTCCCGGAGCCACGTCCGCAGCGACGGCGCCGGAGCACAGATGAGACCGAGGAGGAGGCCAAGCGTTACTGCCTCGACCCGCCGCGGCCGCAGCGTGATTACACGCCGCCGCCGGGCCGGGACGACGGCGCCTCGCCCTCCTACGCGGAGATGGCACGCACACCCCGTGCATCACCATCACCGCCGACCCCACATAGACGAGAGGAGACAAGAAGGGTGAGTGTCTCAGAACAATTAGATTCCCCCCCCCAACCGGCGGCCCCCTCCCCAAGGAACGGGAAAGGAGAGGCCACCGCTCAGCTTAAGCCGAAGCCGCCCAAGCGGACTAGGTATCCTCCGCTGGTGGTGGAGAAGCTGCCAGGATGGGCCACCCACTTTAGGGCCCTAAGGGACAAGCTGGGTCACCCCCCCAACGCCCGACCTTACGGCGAAGGGGTTCGTTTCCTGCCCGAAAGCGGGGACGAATATAGGGTGGTCCAGAGCTACCTGACGGACCTGGAAAAGAGGGACGGCACAGCCTGGTTCGCCTACTCACCCCCTGCGGAGCGCAGCATCAAGGTGGCCATCAGGGGGCTGCCTGCAGACACCACTCCAGAGGAGATTACGGAGGAACTCCGCGCGCTGGGGCACGAACCGGAGTACGTGCGCCACATTAGGGCGCGCCAGGGAAGACCCGGCTGCGTGTTCCACGCCGTCCTTAAAAGGACGCAGGAGTCTCGGTCACTCTTCGACACCACTGAGTTCATGCTCATGAAGGGTGTCGTGATCGAGGCCTGGCGGGGAAAACGTGGGCCCGCCCAGTGCCACCGGTGCCAAAAATTCAGGCACTCGTCGCACCATTGTCACCGGCCGCTCGCTTGTGTCCGCTGCGGAGAGGGACACACCGCGCGTGATTGCCCCCGCCCACGGGAGGAGCCGGCTACGTGTGCCAATTGCGGGGGTGATCACCCCGCCAACAACGTTAAGTGTCCCGTATTCCAAACGGAAATACGTAACAGGCGAGCGGGTACAGTCGCCGCCACGACCGCCTCACGCCGACCGCAACAGGTCACCGAGAGGCAGAAAAATGTGGACGCCAATGAGGTCCAAGGCGTGTCGCTTATGGCGCCGGCCAATGGGCCCACAAACAGGGGAGATGCCCCACCTCCCTCCTCTAGGCGGAGGAAGCGGAGGAAGAAGAAAAGAGCGCGCAAGGGCAACAAGCCCGCGCCCCCCCCCGCTCAAGAAGAAGAAGCAGACAAACGGGCCGACCTTGCCTCCGTGGCGCAGGCAAGTGACCCATCCCAGTGTGAGGCGGCTATTGAGCCCGCCCACGCACACGTACCGAATCCAACAGCCGGCGCCGGCACAGCGCAGCCGCCGGCCCCGCCCCCTATGCATGGGGCGACGCCAGGCGCCGCGAGACCGACCGGCGCCGGCCCCGCCGACAAGAACTTCACTGCCTGCGCCATCAAGTTACTGATGGGCCTGATTAAAGCCATCAGGGAAGGCCAAGACCCAGGACTGACCGTACTCGACGGCCTGGCCGAGCTCACCACCCTGTACTACGGCTCGACCGTCGAGAGCGGCTCTGTGGGTCCCCCGCGGCCTTAGAGGTAAGGTCGCCCCCCTCCGCCGTCTCCTCTCATAGATTTTCTAGGGCTCACGTGTCCCCCAGTCGTCGCCTAGCGTCGGTAACGGTCGCGCGTGCCGGCACGCCTGCTTGCCATACGGCGGGCGCACTGTGTCCTGGCATGCGCACCCCCTCCCCTCCGACGCGGGGCCCCTACCGACTTGGTGGTTGACCGTGAGCCCTCCCCGGCTGTGACTCCAGGCAAGCTGCTCCTGGCTACACACAGCTTGCCTGCACAATATGACTCTACACAAAACTCGCACCCAGTTGTGTGCCGTGTTCTAAGTTAATATAGGCATGACACACAACTAACACAGACAGACGCCACTATACATACATAGATTCACGCGTGGCTCGCGATCACTCGCGGTGGCACGCTACACTGGGCGGTGTTACACAGTACAATACCGCCCACACACACACGACGGCCCCTTAGTCCGGACCGCAACCGGCTAGCTCTGGGAACGGGACGGGCGGGAGCCACACATCTACTGTAGGTGCGTCGTAAGTCGGCACCTCTGTCGCTGGCCGTCCTCCGCTGGGCCTCCTCCGGGTAACCGGGGGTCTCACCTGGCGGGGATGGGCCGCCGGGGTGCTGTGAAGACAGCAGCGCCGCGGCGCTGTGGCGCGCCTACAGTCACTCGCATTGCAACCACACATATGGGCACGTTAGGGCCCGTGCCCTCCAAGCCTAGCCTCATGATAGGCAACACAATGACGGGTCCCGTTGTCACGGGCCCAGGTATAGCCTCCGCGGCCATGGGGCGATGCCCTGATACCGCATTGCCGCGCCCCCTGGCGGGGGCGCCGCGTATTCCAGTTCAGCCAGACTTCAGTCTGGTTTCTGGCACCGTAGTGGACACTTCCTCCTTACCGACAGTGAGCTTTTGTCGCTGTGCCTTTTCAATTCGCAATTGTTTGTAAATAATAGGGGTTATTACCCTTCAGTGCTTAATTTTTTTTAATTATTTTATTTTTATAAATTAATTATTTTCGGTTTTCTCGAAATAATATACAGTGCTTTAGTGATTTGTGGACTTGTGCAACTTTTCGGATTACAATTCTTCTACACCATTGAATTTTTTTTACGAATATGAGGTACTACCTACTGATTTTAATTCACTGTGAAACATCTAGCTATAGTTATTATTACAAATTACAAACAAAAAATATTTTAGGAAGCGATAATATTTTAAGCATCTATAATAATTATTGACTTAAGAATTTTTCGCACAATTTCAAAACTTTTATCAGTTGGTTACGCAGCAACTTAATTTAATTTGAAGTTGCTCCAAACTTTATTAAAGTCTATGTCATTGTGTACTTTAATAGTTATGGAATTGTGCGACAAATTCCTAAGTTAATAACTTAGGAATTTTTCGCACAATTCCAAAACTTTTATCAGTTGGTAACGCAGCAACTTCATTTAATTTGAAGTCGCTCCAAACTTTATTAAAGTATATAAATGTCATTGTGTATTTTAATAGTTTTGTTCAATACTTTTATCAGTTGGTTACGCAGCAACATAATTTAAATTGAAGTTGCTCCAAACTTTATAAAAGTATGATTATGTGTACTTTAATAGTTATTCTTTTTATTTACTAGATTTTGTTTCCATTGTTACAGACTGCGTGCGTTGTACCCAACGCGCGCATCTCCCTGTGATAAGAGGGTCCTGTGATATCGACGAGTTCGACTTAGCTTTAAAACTAGTTAGTCTTAGGAATATAGAATTAAAAATGTCGCCACCGTTCGATTCGTTCGTTCAGTTCGACATGTGGGAAGCCTTGGACGAGGACTCCCTGAGGTTGACGGAAACGTCCGAATTTTGGACTCAAGTTCAATATGAAGCAGATAGATTGGAGCTAGTCCCTCCCGCCAACTCTTCGGACCCCCTTCAGGACAGTGATGAAGACTGGAGAATAATAGACGCACCAGAGGAGCCACACAAAGAAAACATCGTACACCATGATTGTATGTGGGCAGGCTCTTGTGTCGATTCCGTACATCCAGGTAACACATTTGTCTCTACCGATCCAACAACCACACCGACCACACCAGGGCAAAGTCTGCTTCGAAGAGATATGTCTCCGTGTAGACCAGAAACTCCACCATCAATAGACGGCGATGAACCACCTCAGTTCCGTCATTCAGTCGATGTTGCTGGCACTGCTCTTCGCCTCTTGAGAGACTCAGCCGTGGTAGCAGCCGACCACTCATACACCTTGGCCAGGCGGCACCTTGACTACCTCGGCGTGCAAACACCCTCTGACTCATGTGAATCAGGTTAGTACTCCTCTTTATCTCCATAATTTTACTCCTCTACAATAGTTATTTTCGCCATTTCTGAGCTACGTGAAACGTGAGCTACTGAAGTTAAGTTTCAAAACGATCGTTTATTTATCTTGGTAAAGTGTTGTCGCTTTGATTTGAAATTCAAATGGATGATATTAGGGCCTCTTTGGCTTATTGGGAAGCTGCTGATACCGGTGACGATCGGTGGAACAAAAAATAATCACTTTGAATTCGTTATTAAGGAATAACGAATTCAAAGTGATTATTTTTTGTTTCTCACATTACTGTACGACGATTTGTATTATTTACTGTATTCTCTATGCGAATTTAAATAGCTTCAAATATAGTCTTATCTTTTTTAATTCCATCGGAGATTCCATACTTTACGGAAAATAAATACGGAGTAGGTACCTAGGTACTTAATTATATCGCGTACCTACATCGGATTTCGGTCTCAAAAAACCGGCTTTCTTGCTTAGTCATAAGATGTTTCTCTAAGTATTCATCAAGTTGGGTTGACCGGGAATGTCGTGAGGACGCAGGCGCTGACTCCGAGCGCGGGAAACTGCGCATATCGACCGCCATCCCGCGTCCCCCGCCGCGTCTAGACGCACCCGCTTTTCCGCTCTTCCGGAACCTTCGCCTATTGCGACCTTGAACGCCTCAACCTTCCTTAATGTCAGATTGCGCAACGTTAGTACCAGGCTTCTCATCTCCCGGGATTGACATGGTTAATTAGAATACGAATTAAAGTTGTATGTAAACTCAGTAAGAGGTCTCGCTGCCGTGTCACGGGCTTAGACGGAACTAAGGTCATAAGTACGTCGACCGAGACGTTCCGACCTTGATGCATCCTCCAATTGCAACCGGCGCTTCCCGCCGGCGGCGGCAGGGTTATCATCCTCTCGTATTCATTAAAATGATGAATTCGGTCTACGAATTTCATTCAAGCTTGTTTTGTTCGTCTGCGGATGCGTTATTGCTCTTGTAAAATCGTGATTCTAGCTAGAGCATAAAAACCAATAAGACTACATACTTAATTGAAACGTTATTTTCACTTATAAGATCCGCTTGTAGTTATAAAAATTATACTTGCTAGACTTCTGACTGTCATAACGCCTGTACCGTGACATGGCGTGCGACCTCAAATAGACAACCGATTATGTGCCACTACAATGTTTACCTACATAGTAGCAATTTAGTTATCGTCGATAGCAGTGGGTAAGGTCGCGATGGGCATGTGTTTGATTCCAGCGGCCGCGGACGTTTGTTTACATTTTAACTTGTTGCGCAGCTTTTAGTTGAAAATAAATATGCTGTCGGAAATAGCAATTTAATTAAAACCTAGCGAAGTACAAAATGAATAGAGCGAGGTACACGACTGCCTCGCACTCGCCACTCTCGTGTCTAGTCCGTTACTTGTGTAAGAATGCAGTGGAATGAAATGGAATCTCATTGAAGTGGAGCTTGCTCGGCTCGCTGGACCGGTTTGAAACGCGGTAATCCCATGTCCAGCTTGGCCGGATGACAATTTGATAGACAGCGTCTCAATAATCGTGATCGAACATCAGTCGGCAAGCGCTTCTATCAGATAAATAACATATTTGAATACCTACCTTACTAAATTGTAATTAAGGGCCACCGAACAAAAAACGTTAACAATAGATAAGCAAAAGTTTAACTTTATGCAGTCGCGTCTTGAAGTTGGGTAATAAAACTTAGTCCATCTTATTATAAAAACTTGCGTAATACAAGGTTTAAACCAGAACTAAAATGTCTAGGTTTGTTACCGTACTAGCAAATCGTATTACAAATCGTAGACCTACAAAGGACTATTTAGTACCAAAGAACGTCCATAAACTAAACATTTTCATTCATTCATTCGTTCAGTGTTCTATGCGCCGTTCCATTTTACAAAATGTTGATACGAAATTAAAAGAAAAAATTGTTTTTTAAATTGATTTTTGTAGTGGTAAAATATAACATTGTGTTATTTAAAGGTATTTAAATATTGCGATTTGATTTCTTTGAATGCATGTTAACAATTCAATAATTATTGTACTGTTTTGTAACAACTATCGAGCTATCACGTATAACGGAGTGAACACGCGTAATACGAGTAATGTCATCGAAATGTTTATGTTACAACTTAATAATAAACTAATTATTAATTTAAAACAAGATAAAGAACAGTATTCTTGGTGGTGAGATAGTGTGTGGTGTGTGCATTAAAATAAGAAAATGGAATAACCAAAGAAAAAAAGGAGTGTAAATAATTGGATTTCAGAATAAAAGATTAGTGATAAATGATGTACACGCAGTATTTGATGCACTAAACTATGTACAAGTGGAAATTTACGCAATATAACC
The DNA here is from genome assembly GCA_949316265.1 of Diarsia mendica. NCBI lineage: Eukaryota > Metazoa > Arthropoda > Insecta > Lepidoptera > Noctuidae > Diarsia > Diarsia mendica. The sequence goes on along the minus strand of OX438904.1, from coordinate 19,914,933 downwards.
TACAGTTCGGCTCAAATACTAAGATAAATCGACGAAAACAATCGTTTTACAATTTAGTACGATAGTTAAACTAGGGGCCTCGATGGTTTAGTTTTGGTACCAGAGGTAGTTCTAGGACTAGCCTTAAACTTCTTTTTGTAATAACGTTTAGTCAAGGTCATGGATTAAAGCTTGAACTAAACCCGGTACTGGGTTTAGACCACGTTTTATAATAACAGGGAGTATGTCACATCACTAGTGAGCGCGGTGGGCGCGAAGAATTTACGACGCATGCGCAGTTTTATCGCTTCGTACGCCACGCAGCTAACTGTACACTCCGTAGTTGTCACATTTTCGCGCCAATTTAGTTCGGTGTTTTTTTTTTAAACTAAGTAGGTTTACTACACTCAAAAGAATGTAGAATCATCTTGTTCGTCCGTTGTACTGTATTCTTCATACATTTTTCGATTCTGAAAATATCTGTATAGACTCACAACTGAAGGTATCTGTCTAAGTATAGATATATCTTGTCGAGATAGCAAAGTTTAAACAGCGCTGTGTTTTTGACCTGATGCTACTATCTTGACAGATTGCACACTCTTGATTAATAGTCTTTACTCGAATGTAGGCCACTAGTTTAGCTATGAATTGTAAGTTCCTTTAAGGGGCAATTTAGGGCACAAAGATCCGGTTTGTTCGGCGCCCTAAACATTTTAGTATCAATCAGTGAGCCAAGGCTACGTTCTAGTTTCTAAGAGGCTGTTCCTATGCCATTTTAAGAAGAACTATAGTTTATCTTACTTTTTTGTAAGTAATTTGGCATTCATGTAAGTACTTATCCTAAAATCAATTAGTCTTCCATCCGTCCATTATCAAAATTTCAGTCTGTAAAAAGCTTATTGGTTTAAAAACCACACTCTGTCTACAGTTAGGTACTAAGGCAGGGCGCCATTAAAAAAGATCTGTCAAAATTTCGCGCCATTCTCATTTCCAGCCAGTCATTCATTCTTATCAGAATTCGCGTGCTATAGGTATACAGTATGTATTAGGTAATAGGTACCATATTTCCATAGTCTTTTATGAAACATTAATCGTGTCGCCAAGCGTAATAATAATAATTTAAAAGGCCTCGAACGCGTAGTAAAGCAATTTGCGCGGTTAATACTATTTATACTACATATCATACATACCTATATGTTTAAGTTAAGAGACAGTTATATACCTAGTTACCTTCACGTTCTTCACGCTGCGGTAATTGGTTGGCATCCGCTACTGTACCTGTACCTAGGTTGACAATCAGCTTTCTTAATGAATGCTGGGACACCGAGAGCGCCCAGTTCGCTTGCCTTGCATTCCGGGCCAACCGGCCAACCCAACTATCCTATCATTGATTAATTTGAAATAGGAATTTGCGCACAAATTAGCATTCTCTTCAGCCAAGGCAAAGGAAAATTCCGAGAAATGCCTTTAAAATACTTTTAAACCAATGCTCTAGTTCTGTCGGCGGCATGTTTACGAACCAAGTGATAGTTGACACTAGACTGTCCTAAATAGTGTGGCCGGTAGTTTAGCAGATATTTAGTCTAACCTAGCCTTGCGCCGCCTAGTCACCGGGCCTGGCCCACATTTTGATCTCAATAACTTAGCTTAAGTACCTACTTGCTCGCATGATTTATATTCTGTACCGATGTTAAATCAAATACAGGGACAGTCGGCATGTACTTGACTACAATAATGTCATAAATAGTCATAATGAATTCTAATCGTACCAACATTTGTAATGTTTACTTTTACGCAATCGAAAGCAACATAAGCTTAGTTAACTATCAGCGCAAAATAACAACAACATGTATAATAGCACTCGTGATAACAAATTTAGAAACTCAAGTTCAAGCTGCCCACTTCAATTAAAAGTACATTAACAGCTATTTAATAATGTAAACAAACAAATCAAGTAGCTGTTACACGCTTCAGGGATCACGGAAGATAGAGAAAGTTTTTTTTTGTTTGTAAATATTTCGGTGCGAATCGCATCACTAGGCCAGTAGGGCAGTGTAACGAAAAAAAATAATAAATAGCACTTTATCAAGCGGCGATAAAGTAATTTCACTGGTCGATCGGCATGAATGTAGTGGAAAGGACCTTGGGCCTTATCGCCACAGAATATGCACTTAGATATTTAAACAATCGGTATGAATGTGTTGATACGCTCACATCGCGATCGCGGCCGCCATCTTGGCCTCCGCGCGACAGTCGCATTATCAATGCCGATAACAATAGTACTTAAATTACAACGTGACATCCTAACATAAATTTGTATTGTCTTATCACGAAAAAAAACTAAAGCCACGCTGACTACTGATAACACGACATCGCAACAAGATAACTTTTTTTATTACTGTTTGATCTCGTAACATCGCAAAATATTTAAATGAGGAATGTAGTTATGTTTGCTTAGTCGAGCGCGTTCGAAGTCCGGTTCGAACTCACACAGGCCGCTGCGGCGTACGACCGCAAAATCGCTAGCGCTTATCGAAACGCGAAATGCTACAATGACCCCTAAATAGTTGATAACACGTGACAGACTCCGCGACACACGTGATAAAGTACATTATCAATTAAAATAAAGAATTCTTTCGTTTCATTAAGATTCTGTAGCGCAGTATAATCGCGGATATAATTGCGTACTTAATGTGGCGTGCGTTGCCAAATTCGTCACAATAACAAAGTCTCGCGATCTTAAAATGGAAACCATATTCATTATAATAAATCTTGTTTGCATTTTTAGGGCGTCTTTAGACCACAGTGTGGTAAGAAATGACCACAGGGCGACCGGCCATAGACTAGAGTCCGTGTGAGTCAAGTCAGGCATATCTAGTAATAATTATGATCCGGTTTCTTATTCGGTCGCTTAGATGGGCGTGGTGTCTGCTCGGCAACACAAACTACTTACAATGACGTAATAAACTGCCCATTTGAATGTTTAACACTAAGGAAGTGTCATCTATATAGCTTTTGTATGAGATATTGTAGCTTAGGATGTGTTATGACATCTTTTATGCGTATTTAGTTCGTAAATCATGCTGGGTTGTGTACTTGTGTCCTTAATGACAAGTCAGAGGTTGCCAGTTGCTTTATTGCCTTCTCGTAAGTGTTTGAGTCTTACAATTAAATTGATTATGTAGGTACTTGCATTTAATTATGAAATATTGCCGATAGACTGGACTTGTATAACTGACAGTAACTTCATGTATAATGTGTCCCTTCTACCGGTATATTGCGTAATAGGTGCAATTTTGTTGCATAGCCACGGTAATATTATCATACAGTAGTTCGACTTCATACAAACGGACGAAGCGCGAGCTATGCCTACGCGCCTCGATTAAGGGATGCGCCTGGGATGCAGACAGTCGCGACTGTGCCGCAGTGACGAGCGGACGGTATGTTGTTTTTTAACAATAAATGCGCGATGTTTTCTCTAAAAATAAGACAAGTACATTTAATTTACATTTTTTGTGTTGTTTTTGGTTTTATGAATTCGTTAATAACGTATCCAGAGATAACTTTTTTTTAATTACCTGGAAACTTTGAAAGATAAGACTATAAAATAATTTCACTTACTATGTAGTAGGTAGGCTTATAATGTGTGTCTTTTTAATGGATAAGTATTTCTTTATATGTCCCGAAAAAAAACATGGTTTTTTAATTAAATCTATCAATCAAAAAACAACACACATGTTTATTGAACACTTTCTATTCAATTCACAAAGTATTTTATTTGTTTTAAAAAGTATATTTACGATCACAAAACTAAATGGAAACACAAAATAAGCACATGTAATTAAAATATTGGAGGCGGGCAGCCCTTACGCATGTTTACGTACCGCGCGGCTGTAGGCATTTATTTCAAGGACACGGCCGAGTCACACTACTGTACATATTTATACTGTGGCATAGCCTAGGTATCTCATGCGCCGGCATAGAAGCAGTCTAGAATTAAAACCTTTTACGTCATCTGGAAAGTTTTAATCACAGTTTCACGCCCATGGTTCAGTCATACACTTTAATTCGCTTAGGAATTCGCATGTTTAATGTTAATGAGCCTCCATACACATATGTCTCATTAATTGGGTAATAAAAAAATGTTGCGTCACATTTTTGTACGCATATGTACCGTCCGTGAACTTCCGTCGGTGCGAACACTGTTCAAGGTCACACGTTGATGGTGGATCGATGAATTACGAACGGTCTATTTTAACCGACTACAAGTGGTTACCAGTAAACCAGATGACCGACTTTTCTCAGTTACGTAACACTTCAGAAATAGTGGCTCTATCTGTCTGTATATTGATGCCTACGCGATTATTTGATACCTACGCCCGTATCGCCGCCTTATCAAAGATAGTAGCGTACGATTTTTGTTTCGTAGGTACTCGTGTGTAAGTAGTATTCGTTAATGAGTTATTTTTGTTTTGTTATTTTTTTCCCGCGTTTTTGGAGAAAATATGGCGTCATTAAGTCATCAAGTTTGATAAGCGTGACGTTTTTAATTAAGTTTAAAGTTCAGTGGGAATGTAAAAGCAACGATATAGGTACATAAGCAATCGACTTGTTACTAAACTGGTATGTCTTGCGTTCTTCTAATTAGCATTCACTCTTCACTCATACACAGATAAGCTACAGGCTGATTTAAAAATTCCCCCGTTATTACCTTAAAATATTACTTTAAAACATCATGAAACCTCCAAGGTCATACTCTTAGGATTACCATTTTATCGCGACGAAATCGCTTCAGAATAAGTAAATAGGAAAATTTATGATAACGCGTCTCTACTATCGAAATTCGCGACTACGATACCGCGACTTAAAAAAAAAGCAATTAGTCCATCGCGGTATTGGAAAAAAGGTTTTATTTATTTTTTAATTAGGCCGGCATTACGAGCAGGCTGTATATAAGATGGCGTGCGCCGCGTGCGCGTCACGATAATTTTTAATTATCGTGCTCAAATGCCAGTGAACTTGGCCTTAAGTCGTGGCCAGCGGAGCGTGGGCCCCGCCACACCACACCAGGTCATACTTGCCGACACCATTGTGGATTGCATTCCGTTTTCTAACGTAGACACTTGTTTATTTTGACACCGACAAGCAAAACAAATCCTCACGGCTTTTTCCAATTTCGTCCCACGTAAATAAATCTCGAAATTTTCCCAAAACAACACAACAAACAGATGTTTTTTGTATTCCCTTCCTCGATTTATCACTCCACCACACTAAACTTAGCAATTAATTGAGAATTAACTTCAATACCGACAAGAAACGTTAAGCTGACAAAGTTACAGGGAAAATGTTTCCAACGTTTTACTTTTATGTTGTGGAAACGTTGTACCGGTTTAACATAACTGTGTACAAAGATCGCCGCCGATTAATAAGTTAGTCCGTAAGTCTGCGGATCTGTGACTCATTGTTTTCTCACGCTCAGACTTAGCCTACCTAGAATTTGTGACTAATCAGGCTGCAAGCATAGCCAACTATGCTCACTCATTGTTTATCATCGAAAATGAAAATTCAGCAGTTTTTATAAAAGTTCGACGTCTGACCGTATCTAGACGTCGTCGAAACATATGGGCAAGTATAAGAGAGAGCTGGCGATTTTTTACCCCACCACTCAGATACCGGTCGGTCGGGCGAACAATAAAAAGCGGATTATCTCTGGTATAAAATTGGAACGGCGGCGGATCTGAGAATCGCGTCTCGAGTGATGGAGATATAATAGATATGCACTAGACCGGATCCGGCGGGCGGCGCACCACGACAATACTGGCCGTATCGCCTTACACGCAGACCTGAAACAAATACTCTCTCGGCGACCGTTAATCGCGTTGGCTGGCGCCACGGAGAAAACCGTCACGTGAAAATTGACTCCGGCACAATACCCGCCTACGCCTACTGTCAACGCTATTTTCTTTACGCGTCTCACCCTGCGGTATTGCCTCTCGATTACACACTCTAATCTGTATTTTGTTACACTCACTAATTTTGTCACTTAGGGTCTTCGATATTTAATAGGTACCATTCGGACTTTATCGTCCGTGAAATGCGATTAACGCCTTCGGGAACATCCCACCGAAATTGACCCCAAATATGGAGATAGCAGAGAGTATTATAATAGGCAGGGTGTGTCTATGTGGCTCGATATAGCGCCAGCAGTCTTACCCACGCCTAGATTTAGCCGTAAGCGAGGCGTGTTTGACGACAGGCGCCGATCCTCGAATTAGATCTACGCGTAAGCGATAAGCGGCCGCGTAACTATGCGGAAACGTAGTAAAAAGATCTCGTTCGTGTATAAATTTATCGTCGCGCTCTTCGATAAATGTGTCTGATGCGCATTTTTTTCGCGCAAATCTGCGCAATTTAATGAACCTATTTAGCCGCGTCCCTGACTCGCCGTTTCGTAATCGAATCGGCCAGCTGCCCACGTAACTTGTTTCTATTTCTAGTGCCTAAGCACTGGAGATTTAAACGGAAACTCTCGTCCTTGTTGGGTACGTAAATAGCACTGCAAGCAACACGTTTAGCGCGGAGCCGGTAACCTTTAATCACAATGAACCGCTGACATAATTATTTGTTGGTGTAACCGGATAGTGCGGGCGAACGGATTCCGCGAAACATGCACTACGGCGTAAAGACAAGCCGGCAAACGTCGACATCCGCACTTAGATGCAATGCGAGCGTGAAATGGACGCCCGCACCTACATAGCTCATTCATAGAAGTCCACAATGCACTCTCAGCACGAGCATCGCTGCATTGCTGCACCGGACGGAATTCAGGCCGTTTCCGCAACGGCATTAATCGTGCTTCAATAACACAAACGTATAACTTCGGTATAACTAAGTCAGACATAGTTTTAAGTTAGGGTTATCCTGTTCATTTGGGAGCCGTATTGCCCTATGGTTGCGGTTCTAGAAAAGACAGGTACATTAAATCAGAGACGATCCGTATTGAGGCGTTCTAAATAGACGCTATGCAACCCCGTACGTCTCTTACATTCGAAATACCAAACGCAGTGCAACATGATCGATAGTGCGGCTTTTAGCTCGCGAGCGAACCGGTCCGGCTGGTATGTCAGTTGAAACGCGTAAGCCGGCCGGCGTCGTTATCGTGCAACTCTCACGTGACAGTTAATTTCGATCGATGCTTTGTTAAATGGTACCGGCGGAGGCCGGAAAGCGTGTCCACCGCTCGGTAATCCGGACTCCATTGAGTGCGGACGTTGCGGCACCGCGCCGCGCACGCGCTCTCGTTTTGGCGCGAATGGCGCGCCGTGACGTCAGGCGTCTGGATCGATGGCGGCAGACGCTGCGGTAGTACGCCGGGGTCGACGCCCTCCCCCCCGCGCTCTTCGCCCTCCACACCCCCTCCCGCGCACCTGACCACTGCAGTCGCATCTCCCCGACTAGATCTAGCCCCCTGCGATCGTATACAGATGTGGCTACGACAATCGACGCCCGCCTTTTATGGTGATGTGAGCGTAATGAACGGTATGAATGAAAGTATGCGAGCAATGAAACGGTAAATGCGGCCGGGATTCTGATAAACGATTCTTGTGTTGGCTTTTTAATTATTGTGACATTATGTTAAACCAAATTCTCCGTTGTTGCAGAGGAGGAAATCGATGTGGTCTCAGTCGGCACGCAGCAGCCGCTGCCCACGACGCAGACGCACGTCCGCACGGACTCCTTGCCGCGCGTGCCCTCGGCGCAGGAGCGCCAGCACATACAGCGCACGGTGGAGACCGCTATCACTCCCCGCTCCCCGCGCCCGGCCGCACGCAAGCGGCTGGTGCCGCCGCCAAGCATAGCAGCCGCCTCCTCGCGCCGCCGGGCTCGCGGGCCCGGCCGACGTGGGCGCCGCTCCAACACCGACACCGACTCAGAGGCCGAGTCGCCCGAGATCGAACGCCGCTCCATACACAATGACATGGAGAGACTCCGGCGCATAGGTCTCAAGAACCTCTTTGATGAGCTCAAAAAGCAAATCCCTGCCACGAGAGACAAGGAGCGCGCGCCGAAGGTGGTGATACTGAGAGAAGCGGCCGCTCTGTGCAGAAAGCTTAGCCAAGAAGACATCGAGAGGGAAAAGCTGAAGAAGAAACAACACCAACTTGTGACAAAGTTGAAAAAGCTCCGCACGATGCTCTCGGCGCGCTACCGCTCGTCGTACTGAGCGCGCCGCATTACCTGATTGGTAATCGATTTGTTCCGACCGAGGAACTATGAGTCTACTCGACTGGACACTTATGGACTGGTAACTTTTTATGTAAGTCGCTTCTGAACGCTCTAGTGAACGTTAGAACAGTTTATTCAAGACGCGGTGGCGCAGTGAAGCCCCCGTCAGTTTGGTACTCCCTCGCCGTTTTCATTGCAAAATTTTAAGCGATGTCTTCAGTCGAGTCGGCAGTCGGGAGTTGTTATATTTCAATGAAAATTCAGCTTTTACGGCTTACTCTGCTTCTGGCAATGTCTCGAGAGTAATATAGTTATGAAACAATAACCGAAGGTATGTTTTGCTCAAAACGATATTTTGCAGTGCCAAAGTGAGCCATAAAACTGTTGTTACGACAAATCCTAGGTCTTCAGTAAAATATCTTAATAGTTACAGACTGCTTCGTGAACTAGTAGACTGGTTATACCTCTAAAATGTTTTTTGAATTTATCATTAAAAGTATACATAGTTGAAATAGCACATTACAGATTTACTCCGTGTTAACAGATCGAAAATGATATGACATTTGTTAAAATATTGTTTCGAGACGTTGATATGAAGATTTTTTACTGGACCTTCCATTAAAATAGCTAAGTATTGCGAAATCGCATTTTTGAAAGGAGCATGAGTTGTCAGTGCTGTAAAAATAAAGAGAGTAGTTGAAAGCTTTGTCAGAGGTGGTCAAGCGCTTGTGAGCAGATTGGAGATGTATGGCCACTATATATGTTTTCGGCCCGATTTGCAGGATTTTTCAATTTTAACCTTAAACCCCCGTGGGTTGGGGTTAGTGAAGTGATACATCAATTACTATTACTTTTAATTGCTTTAAGTAAACTATTATTTTAACTGCTTTAAGAAAATTGCATTTTAGGATAGCGCGCTTGTTTCATTAGTTTATTTTCTTTGTTATTTTGTAAATTTTTAACACTATTGTTTTTTTACATTAGAGATGCCCAATTAACTCGGTACCAATTCTCGATAATTTGGAATCGTTGAATAGATTTTGGGTCAGTTTGAATCGATCTAGTTTTATACAATAATAAAATAAATGATTCACATACAGCTTCCATATGAGATGGTGATGATTCATAACGATTTTATGATTAATGTGTATGCAATTTTATCATGTGAAACACCACCGTACGATTAGCATGCGATTGTGGCACCATCGGCTTTCTATCGCGACTGTGAACTACTGTGAAACACAAAATGCACTTCCCGGTTTATAACAATTTTAATTTACATTTATAAGTCCGTGTAGATTTTTATACTTAAAGCTAGAATTAGATTCGTAAACGTTTTCCTGTTCAGCCGACGCGATACTACTCGTACGAATATTTGTATTTGTTCACAAGCTTTTAAACAACTGCACACTTCGAAGTTTGTATAATATCTTAGCAAACATTTATTTTTAAATATTTTATTTTAACTTGTTAAAATTCTTGTGGACAAATCATTATTATGTACGAGTGAACGGAATAAAGAGTCGCAAGCGCATGTTATTCGAAGATGTATGTTCCCTTCATTTTACGATCATCGTACCTTATTATAATTATTAAACATTGTTATAATGTTAAGTCGTCTAGAATATTGAAAAACAATATTTAATTAATTCATGTTGGGATACAATGGCAACACCATTTTCATAATTATGATTTATGACATTATGGTAAAAACAAGTTTTGATGTAAATTGTATAATCTCAATGACAGCCATCGATTCGTAAGAAAATAATAGACTGTGTATTTTGATAATAACATCAAGTCTTATATTATATACCATAATTATGATGGTCCGGAAAATAGGACCGAAATAAAAAATAACCAAGACATAGTTCCTCATAGTACCTACCTACTAATAGTAAATTTTGCATTTTTTTCTTTATAATATTTTTTTTTATTAATGCATGTAAGTTAGTACAACCCGTCCGAATTAACTGTGCACCTGACGCTGTGACGTCACTCTCTCGGTAAGGTTAGCAAAAAAAAATCTTGAGTAATTTCCTAAAAATATTTTTTACGATTTTTTTCAAGATGCATAGTTATAGTTCTTATCGTAATTATAAAGGTAGTAAATTTAAACAACCAAATTTAATAAAGGTTAAATTTGTATACAATTTATTCAACCCCCGAAATGGTGTCCGAATCCTTGCATTTTTACATTTTTTTAAATCTGTATCCTAAATACTTGACAAGTATCTCCCGCAGTGTGGTCTTTCCACCTGAAAATAATAATAATTTGTTAGTTTATGTACTATATTTTAAACTGCCCCCGTGGTCTAGTGGCAAGTATTAAGTAGTATTCTTATGAATGTAGTTTACGGACTCTCAGGGGATGACTGATGATGATGATGGTGAATAATTGTCTTATTTTAATTTAGGATTCCGCACTATTTACATGTTGTTACCTACTTTGTGTTTCGTTCCTACAGACAAACCGTGGAAACGGTTTTGTGGGGCATTGATCTCAATTTTAATGTAATTTAATTTTTGTAATAAATAAAAGTTGAATAATAAAAATAAAATAAAAAATAAATATTTTTTTACCTGGAAAATCAATAACAATAAATTCAAAAACTTAATATCAACTGGCAATTCAAAACGGACACACGCTACGGTAACAACGCTACCGAACGCTCATAGCGAACCCGGGGCGCCGCACGGGGAAGCGGGAGAGGGCTTGCATTCCAGCGAGGTGCACAGTTAATTCGTACGGGTTGTAAAGTACTCGCAATAGTTCGTATTAATTGAATTTGAACCTGATCAGAATAATAAAGAAGTTCAAAATTAAGCAAAACAGGGTTTGGAGCCGGGCCGGTGTTTTAGGTGTTTCGGTAAGCCGTAGACCGTACTTTATTCTACTGATCAGGTTTCCAGAAGGTTGATGTTTTATCAAGCACATGGTCAGCATTTCGTGAGTGTGAAGGCTTTAATTGTGTGAGGAATGTGCCTTGCTATGTTCATGTACATTATTATACATATTAGGTTTATACTCGAATTAGTTGCAAGACATATTTTTTGTGAAGAATGTCTACGATTAGGATAGCGATGTTCTGTTCTAAGTAGTGTACATACACAGACAAGAAAAAGTTATTGATATTAAAGATGTTTATCTTATCTTCCACTAGTTGTTTAATTGTACATACAGATGTAATGGTAATACTAAGTATATTATTATTACTTTGATCAATCTTTTTTTTTTTACTAACGAGTTTTTTTTCCTAGTAATTGTTTAGTTTTTCTTTACTGGAGTTACAGATCCTCGAATGTTGTACCTGCATTTATTTTTTTTGTTATTCATATCTTGACATAAATAAATAAAGATAATAATGGTTTTAGTTATCCAAAATGTAATCGGTTGCTTTGGTGATAATGACCAGTGTAATTAGACACATAAGAAAAAGTCAGTAGGTAAATGTTTAATGGTAAGAAATGACAGCTTTATAAAATCGGAAGATGAGAAGTGAACGTTGAAAAGTGTAGCACGATGCACATTATTATGTAACACTATTGTGACAAGGCACATTTCCACCACTGCCAAAATGGAAAAGGAATTATTGATAATAAGTTTAGTTTGAACTGTATATAGTTAAGGTCGGGTTATAAAATTATAAGTCCTGTTATATATAAAAGATTTCCTTTTATTCTTTGTATAGTATCCGTACGTTTGTAACACCTAGCCGTGGCCGGTGTGGGGGCGTGGTTTCGCCGGCGACGGTGCGTATGCGCCGCTACAGGGAGTGCAGGGCGCAACATAGATTCCGCCTAATATTAATATTGTCCTCTGCAATCTGTGAAGCGGCGCTCTAATGTCTAAGGACCTTTGTACTTATGTGGCTAATATTTTGGGATACTAATGTAACACAGAGATAGTTTTTTTTGGTTTTGTTCCTCTATGTGTATGGATACACTGATACATTGTATTGCATTGACTATACATATTAAACGCTTACGTCGGATCCGGAGAGAGCTTGGGAACAGTCGGATAATGAATGTGATTTTTATACTTATTCGCTGTAATTTGGGATAAATAAAATCATTGTATTGTATAGTATAGATTCTGTGATTATGTACCTGTGGGGTACGATTGGGTTTCCACAGCCCTATCTGGTCTGACTAAAAAAAAATACATAATTGAGTTTTGATTTTTAATCCACGCAATACCTACCTAAACCACAGTCATTTAAATAAATAGACCTACCTATTTATTTAGGTTTCTGTGACTCAATCCTATTTTGAATCATCGATCTTTTCTGATTCAGTAACATTGAACTAAGTACTAGGTAAGGCAAAAAAGCCTAAAGTGAAAAGGAGGTTATTTCTCAAGTGATTAATTAGTTCAACACATTATAATCAAAAGAATATTACACTAAGTAATATTCAACACACACACAACACAACTCACCTGCTTAAAAATAATTACATACACGAAATATTTTAAATACCTACCTCAATTTTTATTGGTTAAAATAGGTTCTCACCTACATGAAACCATATCAGTTTAAAAAGACGAGAAATAATAAGACAGGACTTATAATTATGTCATCGATGATTGGAAAATCGCAAAAAACCAATGAGTTTGATGAATGGTGAAGAAAGTCATCTATTGAAAGTTTTCGCGATAGGCTGGCAAATGGACCGGTCAATGTGGCGACACTTAGGGGAGGCCTATGTCCAGCAGTGAACGTCTTTCGGCTGAAATGATGATGATAATGATGGCAAATCACAATAATAGCATCCCTACAATCAAACTATCTAGTGAATCAATGGAAGGTACAGACGCCAGCACATCAAGCTACTACAATCTGTCAGATTTCTTTGATAGATTTTCGACTTTATTTCTAGGGCATTAGGTTCAAGGTTCGTTGGGAAAATTTGACAGTTTCGGGTAGCTTGACATGCTGGCGTCTGTACATTGGTGAGGAGACAAGTCACCTACTGAACGTTTTTGCGGTAGGTAAACTGAATAAATACAACATTTCGAGCAACCAGTACAGTTACATAACAACATCACGCCTGGAATTCTCGAAGGGTAAGGCAGAGGCGTGTTCCATGTAATAGGGGGCGAGGCTATTGCCAACAACCGGGTACAAATCTAGGCGCCGTGGCTGCTAATAAGAAATTCCTGATGGAAAAATCCAGTAACACTGTCCGACCAGGGAATTGAACCCAGGATCTCACACTCAGGATCACGCTTGCGACCACTAGAGCAACAAAGCAGGCAATAGGTATAGTTACATTCCTACAAAACATAACTAAAATGCAACGGGACTAAACTGTCTACAAGGGTCCTCAACCCAATTAATTTCCTGTCCTAATCCTATTCCGAGGACAAATTGGATAATAAACACATGAAGAATGGAAACAAATAAGCGTCCGATCACTACTCACCTGCGGGTCTCAAGTTCCAGCGAAGAAGTTTCCATATCAATTCGAAGTTGAAATGTAATGGATCACCCGATTATCGCCGCAGGTAGCTGTATCTGGTCAAACATTCTATCTACTTGGCTGGAGATTAATTGTCACGAATTCAATGTGCTTCACACAGTTTAGTGCCATCAATTCACACATATTTTAAAGCTAATTACTAGTAGGTTGTGTAAGTACCCACCGATTTCAAAACTTCTTCATTCGGATACTATTTAGTTTGAGCAGCGTAGGTACTGTAATCGTTCGCTGAATACCTGGGTTCGATGCCCAAGCAACGTCAATGTTCTGGGAATAACAGATAATAAATCCCTGTTGAAACTGAACTGGAACTGCGCCCGATAATTGACGATAATTATTCTGCTAAATACCGTCACCCAGCGATTGACGTCAAAGCCCTTTCTCCGACATTCTTGAACTGTAGGTTACCTATCACCAAAGTGACTGTATAAACAAACAGTAGAAAGAAGAAAGTCCAGATTGTGCAATCAATCTAGGTATCTAATACATTATTGCGATAGGTATGTTTTTTCAAAACAACCCGGCTGTGTAGGTATTGTCGGTGACACGATGCGACCTCGACGCTCTTATTCATTAGAAGAAGGAAGATCATACAGATAAACAATGTATAAATGAAAAGGTAAATAAACAACGCTATAACTACAAGTAGGTACTTTCCGAATATAAATAGATATTTCTATAAATAACAATTTATGTAATTATTATCACGTTGGCTGTAATTATTATTCCATTGCCTCAAACGAAGCGGCGCGGGAAACTGTCAGATGTCAAAACAATAGTGAAGTTCGCGCGAGCTGTTGGAAGGATGGCTCTTCGTACAGTGATGTCTTCAAAAGTTCCTATGGTGATAATTTTAGGTGCTACGGGTACCGGAAAGACAAAATTGGGTGTAGAATTAGCACAAAAGTTCGCGACGGAGATCATCAGCGCAGATTCTATGCAGGTTTGTTATTGAACTCCGTCAGATTGTAACCTCAAAAGTTTCAGCTGTTTTCCTACAATAGGCACATAGATAATCCGTGAAATAGTATTTGGCTACGAAAGATCAGCAGGCAAAACCTGTGGAATAAAGAATTTTCTTTAATTTAGTCACTCAAGACAATATTTTGGTGTGAAATAAATCCTAACCTAAAACTAATGTTATGGTGTGCACTTCTGTGTTTTTGTCTAAGACCATTTCCTTTTTAAATGAAATCATGTCCATTTACATGCTTATTACTAAGTTCGATGCACAAATATGATTTTTAAGGATGCCGGGAATATTGTGCGAAAGATTTTCAACTGCAGTGATTTAATGCAAACCGACTAGTGTCCTTTTTCTGATTAAGTTACCAGGAGATGTACTATATCTCATTTCTTATGTTTTTAATTAAAACAGTACAGGACAGTAGGTCATACCTTTTAGTGCGTTCCAAAAGGTTTTTCAAATGAGAAATAGGTGCCTGTTGCGTGCAAGTCGCACTTACATCTTGGCCCGTCAACTTCTTGAAAATGTCTTTTGCTTATATTAATGTTGTAAACTTAGTCTGGCTTACACTACCTATGTCAGCCATATGATTTGAGGAGCACAATTAATCAACATTTACCTGATCTGTTTTACATAGTAATACAAAAGTAGGTAATGGTAACATGTGTAAATATATTTTATTTATTATTAGTCTTAGTATCATGGGTTATTGAGTTAGGTACATGAAAAGAGGGCCCTATACCCAGCAGAGGGTTAATTTAAGCTGTAAATGATGATGATGATGATGATGATGGATTAATAGGTAGTTATTCTCAATCAGAAGCCTGAAAGTCTTACAAGAATCATACTAATGTCTTTTTGTTACCTAGCGAGTTCTGGAGGTCAGATAGGCAGCCACTCTATGTTAAATAGAAGAATTCAGCTGCACCGGAGAGACTGGAACAATTTTTCATTAAACTTTGCCGATCTCTAGGAATTCTGCCTCTATTGTGGCACACAGCCAGACCTGGAAGGAATTACTATATGTAGGCCTTACAAATGTTTGTTCCGTAATGGGATTGAAAGACACACAGCGCAGCAGTTAATCACTCAGCCACTGTGCCGATGATGCCGTCATTAAATAATGGCTTTGTCTACCTACCTTTTGCCTTTTTGATAATAGGTCTAGTGGTCACAAATGCAACTATGGAGCATAGGGTCCTGGGTCTGATTACTTGGTTATGCCCAGTTGATGGCAATAAGCTGGTCCCCTATTACATCATAGTGTTCTTGAAGGTGATGTCTTATTGGATAAGTAGAATTCTAATATCTAATAAGGTATTTTCCATCAGGAATTTCTCAGTAACATCCGCTATCCTCATTGATGGGAATAGGCTCGACCCCTATTAATAAAATTTAATAACATTTCATCCTAACCCTTTGGGGGTAGCAAGCATGATCATGTGCATTACCAAGCGTATTAGCTGACTATCGAAGTATCGACATTACTATTTAATTTTGGGATGGGCTTTTATGAGTCGTACTTTTGTAATCTGTGCTTTTGACTGCATCTAAAAGCGATACCTATTTCGGTTTTCATTAAAACTAGGCCACGCCTTTTAAGACCTATATATAGGTTCATGTATATTATTGAACATCGGATTAAAAAATGGCACCAGTGTTTTATTGCACTCATTCACGTAAGTATGGCCGAAGAAACGGAAGGCCTACATATCCACCAATGAGTGATATCGAGCTGAAATCATGATGACGATGATGATTAAAATGACGTCTAGCGCAATACTAGCCAGAGACATTTTTCCATTTTTCATCCTTGTCTGTCACATTGAAAAGTCACATACGTCAGTCTGTCAGTCATCATTATCATAATCCAAACAAAATAGGTATATCATTTGGGGTCGGCGCAGCATGTCTTCTTCTTCCATACTTCTCTATGACTCATCATCTCACCAGACACCTCCATTCTTGCCATATCATTCTTAACACAGTCCATTCAGCCACATATGTCAAAGTCTACTGAAAAACACAGTCACTACGAAACTTAACCGTTACCGACAACTACCCCAAAACTGACCCAGTAACCCCAAACTAATTACATCTGAACTTTACACTAAGCTACGAAAAGGAAAAAAAAAAACAATACAAAAAGTATTTCGTGAGACTTCAAAGCTTCGAAATTGCATGTAATTATTTCGGTTCAAGCTAGCTTAGAACTTAGAACAAATGCCAGACAAAAAACTTAGTCTGACAATGGGGCGTAGCTTGTGAATCATTCACCGGTCACTATCCACCTATTACAGTGTTGCCATTAATAAAAAAACGATTTTGATTTGTGGACAGATGTGGAATGGGACGCCTGAGGCTGTGTTAATTTGCGAATGCTCGATTAATGGCCACCGGACGGTAAAAAGTTAGTTAGTAGTTGGTAACACAGATGGTTTATTTTCTATAGCTGTTGACCATATCAACAGTATAGAAAACGTTTATATTGGGGATTCTTTTTAACCGACTTCTAAAAAAAGAAGGAGGTTCTCAATTCGGATGTTTGTTTTTTTTTTTTTTTTTTGTGTTTGTTCGGGCATAACTCCGTCACTTGCTAACCGATTTGAAAACTTCTTTTTTTGTTGGAAAGGGTATACTTCCCAAATGGTCCCATAATTTTTTTATCGAAATTGGACAAGCGGTTTTTGAAAAATCAACAAAACTCAAAAAAAATACTACATTGTCCACATTAGGTGAACCACTAAAAAGTGAAAAATAAAAACTTTTTAACAAAAAATAAAACCGACTTCAAAAAAAAAGTCAAAAATAAATCAGTTTCTGAAGTCGGTGACAAAAAAATGAAATCAAACAAAGAAAAGTCACCGACTTCAGAAACTGATTTATTTTTGACTTTTTTTTTGAAGTCGGTTTTATTTTTTGTTAAAAAGTTTTTGTCCTTCGATTCTCATTTCGACACTCGATATGAGTAAAGTTGTACAAACGTGTAACTAAAGTTACAATGTTATTCATATTGGGTGTCGATTTGCACATGCTTTGAAGATGCAGAAGATACTCACCGATCTAGAGAGCCCAGTTCTTATCCGGTTCTACCCTGTCCCCCTACTGGCCTAACCTATTCCATTTTCTATCGAAATGTCCTCTTCCATTATATTCAAGGGCTTACAAGTTGACAGAAACAACCATTTAAAGGCATTAAACTTAATTCCTTTGCTCCATTTATCCAATCAAAAAAACTTGAAGCAATTTCACACAAGTGAGTATAAAATATTGCCAAAGTGAACTCCGGTAGTTAGTGAGCTCGTCATACATGGGTAGAATTACTGCAT
This sequence comes from Diarsia mendica, assembly GCA_949316265.1. Taxonomy (NCBI): domain Eukaryota; kingdom Metazoa; phylum Arthropoda; class Insecta; order Lepidoptera; family Noctuidae; genus Diarsia; species Diarsia mendica. Next base: position 19,896,948 of record OX438904.1, on the reverse strand, counting down.
AATTTGCTTGAATTATGACTGGTAGTTAGGTCCTGCCTTTAGGCACTGGATTAATTAAGCTTTGGTCTACGGTATAACTTTATGACTGCGATGAAGTCGAAATAGCGCAGTCATTTGCCTTGACTGAATACGGCGTTTTGAGCTGTTAGTAAAAGAGAAATTATAAGTCAAGCCACAAATGTTTTATTAGTCCACGGAAACCTACCTCTGTTTTATTTACATGTAAACCAAGAAAATAAGAAAGCTTTTATCTTTTTTACAACGCCAACTAAATATTTCAAAGAAAGATTTTATTTAAATTTTCTCCTTGGTTTATACCTATATTCGTCACCATTTAATTTACTAAGTCAGCCACGATTTTACAACCCATCAACATTTTAAAGTTTTCAGTTTCTACGTATACCTACCTATGTAATGTAAGCGCAAAAAATATATTTCAGTCATCAACCCGAAAACTTTATTAAAACAACTTAGCTTGTAAACATGAAAATGGCAACTGCAACGATAGGGCGAACCACAACATTAAATCACTCAGTCGTCTATTCAAGAAAATTCTGTATTTTAGGTAATTTTATAGGTAATATCCTAATTTCACTCTCGATAGAAGAAAAAGTAAGGAAAATTCTGCAACACCCGTTTGTCCTAAATACGTTTTAAGATGAAGTATGAACCAGAAGATATGCCGCGTTACATCTATTTTTACTCCCCCATTTTAATTTCAGGCTTCATTAACTCATAAACTTGTTAAATTATTGCTAAAGCTTCTCTGTAGCCGACAATTTCGTTATTTCTAAGAATTTCTTAATGTCTTTTTTGTTTAATCGCTAATTATTATAGAACATTGAGTTTAATTAAACACGGAATCAAATCATCTTATGATTAAATAATGATTTTGTATATATATATTTTGTATATATAAATGATTTTGTATATATATATTTATATATATATAGGATAGGTATATATTTATGCATGTGTATTATATGTTTATAATCTATTTATGTAACTATTTGTATATTATATTTATAAATCATTAGGTATGATATATTTGAATATTTTTTTTTTTTAACCATCGTTCCTATCAAAAAGAGCACCTGCCATCTAATCTCTACACCACCCTTGGTTGACTGGTAGAGAATGCCTAAGGCATTAAGTCCGCCTTTGTACCTTTTTTTGTGTGCGAGAAGTTTAAATAAATAAATAAATTACTTAAATAAGTTTGCAATTATGTTTTGATGTAAATAGTATAAAATGCTGAAGTTTTAGGAGCAATAAACTTTTGTATACACCTACATAATTATTAAATAATCAGAAATACGTACATTTATAGTACCTGTTTAACCTTAACATATATAATCATCATCATCATCATCCACAGCCCGGCTTCACTCACTGCTAGGCATAGGAGGTTATGTACATTTTAAGTGATTTCATGGCTCGACAAAAATGTCATGTTTACATGAGACCAGGGAGATTTAAATATTAGGATAACATTATGAATCACGTGATAATTCTTAAAATTCGGAGGATTCGGGAAATGAGAACTGTCCAGGTAACTACTTACTAGTCGGACAAAATCTGAGGAATTGATTCGAGAAGAAGTCAATTGGCAGGTGCTCTTTATTTCTATAGCACTTTTCAACAGATTTAGCAAAGGATTTTTGGCAGCTTATTCAGTTCCATATATTTTGGACTGCTCCAGTCCTCGTTATCGTTGACCAAACTCAGGGACCAAGATTTTTCGCCGAGATATTGAAAGACGACCAATACTGGCCTGGCCCTAATGCCATAGGTTTCTCTCCCTCCTTACAAAGTTCATAGACGTCACAAAGACCGCTTGCATATTCCCATTAAATGCCTAAATTAAGATAAATGAGCCCTATCTGTGTAAGAGTGGGTTTGATCACAATGGGTCAATGGGCTTGAATCGGAGTCGACCTCACTGGGAACAATCTGCACCCTCCTTTTGGGCTATTGTGTGCTTCTTGCATTCATACCGCAGTGGTTCGTTTATAACGATCAAATATAATTTGGATGTATTTTACGTCAGATAATTAACAACTTTATTTTACCTCTGGCTTTGCCTGAGAAAAGATTTGATGAAGCTGATAAAATAATAAAACAACTAATTAAGAAATGGCTCAACTAAACTCAAGAAATCGAAATAGTGTGCCGTATTTCTCTTCAGGCGGTTCACGTAGTCTTTCTCAAAATGAAGATATGTCCTCTTCTGATACGTGTCTCTGGCACGATAGTAAGTATTTTAAATTTTGTTGGCCCATAACTGGAAGTATCAATTCCTTCGTACTTTTAAGAGCCAATCTCCGGGTTTTCTTCCTTAATATTGGTGGAAAGGCCTGCACCAGCATTTAAACCAATATTTAGTACTTAAGTAATGTCTATTTTCATCACCAGTTCGCATCACGGTAGACTCTGAGGTTGGTGACCCCAGATACTAATTTATTATTAACAATTATATAATAATTTATACTACACTAATACGGCAAGTCATGCTGATAGAACAAGATGCTAGAATACGTTACTATGCAAATGCTATTCAAACAAATCTTGCGTAAACTTATGCAAGTTCAAAAATAGTTCTAGCAGAGCAGTTCCGAGATTCCAAAAGTCGAGAAGTGAGTAAGTGTATTCCTCAGAACCCCTATTCTTAGTAGTGGTAGGAACTATAGACTAATAGAGCTCCGGCAAAGACACCTTCATACTTTTTTCCAGAAATCTTCGACTTGTCTGGATCCGGTGTCCATAATCCGGTTCGCAATTTATCTGTACTAGTTTGGTAGTTTGACGGATCCACTAATGTTGAAATCTAACATAACTCTTTGCTCTCCCCATTCATAGCCTATCCATGAGGATATCCCCACAGCAAAGAAAAAACAGTCTAGAATAACGAGTCTTATCTCAAGTTATTTTTCTACTTTCGTTTACATACAATTCAAGGACCATCTTTTTAACCACTACTTGCATAATTATATTCATGATGTCATGTACCTATGGCCTTTTGTTTTTTTTTTGGTAGGTGGAAAATCATCAATTGACCCCCCCCCCCCCCGCTCTTGGGCAGAGCGAAGGGGAGTGTCAGACTTCTACTGAGTGAACTGAGATTTGCACCAATGAATACCTTCGTACTTTATTTGAAGGATATGAAATCATCAAATTACTGCTTCTGCTCTGGGCAGAGCAGATGGGAGTGTAAGACTCTTACTGACTTGAACCCATCCGTGTTCTTCATGGCCTTTGTGCTCCAGGGCCGCGGCAACTCTTACGAAAAAAATCCGCAACCCTCGCAGACCTGCATACCAGCGCTTGCACTGAGTTATATAACCAGACACTGTCGTGTAACCTTCGGTCAGGTCGCTGCCACTTATAGTATATGCAAAGATTTTAGATAACAAATAGTAGACCTGCGTTGCATACGGATTTGACTTCATTGAGTTATGAGTTGATTGCGTCGAGTAACCTTCGCTTAGGTCAATGTCGATGTAGTATATGTAGAGGTTTCAGAGCATTTTAAAAATGCGTTTTATTTTTGGTCCGTAGTTTTTATTACTTCTATTCTGACGAAAATTACACATAGCTTTTTTTTTTGGATGGTGGGAAATCATTAAATTACTCCTCCCGCTCTGGGCGGAGCGGTAGGGAGTGTCAGACTTCTACTGACTAAAAATAATAATAATAATAATAATTCTTTATTTCTCCTCACAAATACAATGACAGCTTATTCTAGGTTTCACAATCATAATATTGTTTCTTGAGCAATGTGAGGAGCTGGTGTCTGAGTTAGGCGTAGAACGCCTGTATTACAAATCACCAGGTCCCCACCCCACAGAAGAACAGAAACAGAAAGTTTTAGTAAAATAAAATAACAATTATTCTATTACCTACTATCTAAACGTCATAAGGAGACTTAAAGTTTAACACGTAAATTTATTACAATTTTGGGGGTAGAAGTAAAAAAGAAACTATAAACAACAAACAGTAAAATAGTGCGCCTGTGTCTGTGTGTATGTGTGTGTCTATGAGAGTGTTGAGTGTAAGTGTGTCGTGTTGAAAATCACCTGTTTCTTCTTAGTGCTTTGTGTCCGAGGCCGCGGTATCTCTTTCGAGCAACCCGCAGCCCAGCTTTATCGTGTTACAATTCTGCTAAAACAACGGCGTAAATGATACAGACATACGTAATAAATAAAGCATAATATCCAACTCAAAAGATAGTTAAAACTGATTCACACAAAGTTTGTAGAATCGCCGTATAACCATGCTGAAGTTACAACTATTCTGCAAAATGCAACTAACGGCATCAACATTTTTCAACGTAAAACCAGAACACAAGTTTCATCCATTCTTCATTCATGGCACCCTGCTAACACGTTCCTCATATTTAGATATACCTACATTTGGGGACAATACCTTCGTGAGACAATGTTTAAAGAACCGTCGGATCGTGAATTATTTCCCAATTTACGTCTAAGCACAAAATTGACACATTAGCGTTGTCTTGCCAGATTTTAGTAACTGCAGTACTAAAACTTGTATCATAAGTTTTTTTTTGTTTTCTTGTTAATTTCTTGCTTCGTTGGAACGTTGGTCTAGCGGTCGCAGGCTCTTCTGCTGAACTTGGGGTCTTGACTTCTTAAGTTCCCTGATTGAGTGAAGTGATATTGTTTTTTTTTATTGGGAATTTTCAGTAGAAGCCTATAGCAATAGGCCCGCAGTCTGTTACATGGGACTTCAATATAACTGGCTATATGGTGTGTAATATAGACACATCACTGCTTAACACTTCAGGGTCAACCGCCGTGATCTTTGTAATGTGTTCTTCATCTTCAGCTTTAATAACACAACATTGTATTCGGTAGTTACTTGATTCTTATCTGAATTCAGTAACTCATTCTGGTTTAACATTCTTATTATTTCAATTATCCCCCTCTCATTTCCAACCCACATAATTTAAAGTGAAAATATTTGCAGTTTTTTTACAACAAAAGTGATTATTTTTAATTAGGGTTCGTCGTAATCCGGGGATTATCATCAATTGCACGCATTCTGCTCTCCCCCATGACACTGAGAATTAAAAACCTGGTTTAAGTATCCGGAAATATTTATGGAACTAATAACAATCCCTTTGGTTTAATATTCTTTGTAATGAAGACCTCGTTGAATGGCTTCAATATAGTCTTATTGGAATCGCAGCAGTGTTAATTGAAGGTTATTTTATATCGTCCAAGCCATCTTTAATTAGTCCATATTAATAGGCTTTGTTCACAGAAGTTGGGCGGGAAGATCTGGACGGGACTCGCGCAGACCAGGGAAGTATGACAGAAAAGTAAAAACGCATAATATAATAAAGAAACCCTCAGCTTACGATAAAATTATTTCAAGTAATTTCTGAGTGATCTTACTGATATTTCTTATGGTATTTTTAGGTCAAATCGATCTCAATTCACATAATTTGGCAGCCGCAAGAGTTCTAACAAAAGGGTTCTGTGCTAATTATTTAATGGCCGCCAAACCTATTTTAGCAATTAACGATTCTAATTTGAACTAGATCTACTGAAAGTGAAAATTCTTGTACGTTTTCCTGTAATATATTTTCGGGGTGATTAATAGAATGAATCAGAGTCTAACGTTAACATCCAACGAGTTTTAATATTCGACTCAAGGACAACCGTTTTATGGCGTATCTAATTATATAACGTGGAAACGATTTAACAGACGAATTATTATTAGATCCTCCAAAAACTTCACTTGAATACAACAGTTTTTACTTTTAACTGCAAACAGATTCAAATGACATAACATCCGGCTTTAACCTAATTCCGAAAACCAAACAATAAAAGTAAAAAATCTGCCGAACCGTTCACACCTTCGCTTAGAGGCAAGGCAAGTTACATCTGCGAATTCGCCACATACACACAAATTTCGGCAAGACGTCCGCCTGGCCGTGTTTGCATTCCGCAGAGAGTTCGACGTCTCGTCCAAGGCCACTCGCGCGGTATTTTCCGCCACCCTGCGGTGCCTCCATAGACCTACCAAGTTAAGAACTGACCAATTGGGCATATCCTGCGACACTTAAGGCCCTCTTGGCCGAAGAGAAGATGCTGCTGTAAAAAATGGGCTGAAGGGCTGTGAAAGGCGACGCAGTTCGCAAAAAATGCGCAGAAATTATGCTAATGCAGTAATGCCAAACAGACTTCTCTTTATGAATTTTAAATGTAACCAGTCCTAAATCCTGTACAGTGACGCCAATGTTAATTAAGTTACTTACCTCTTAAAATTCCTTTTCCTAAAGCTACGCCTACGGTACGAAAATTTTGCCGTAACGTACGGAACACAGCGAAAGTTATCTCTTTTGGGGCGGTTCCAATAAAACACTGAAACATTCCTTAAATCGGAGTCACCCTTAATCTCTTCCAGTGTTCCAGACAGACGTATTATGTGTATCTCAACATAGTTTATGTTGCGTTCTCCGTTCGCATTAAATAACCTGCGTAGCGTAATCCCAAGGTATTCTATTTCTGATGTTGTATGTATTTTGACCCGTTTTCGAGTCTGCAGTACAGATATTATGTATCGGGTTGCAAATTGATTTTCTAGCAGGATGTTTAGTGAAGTTTTCAGTTGATGAGATATGAGGCTTAGACAGACATGTTAACAGGACACACGTGACATATAATAAGTAGTTTGCCGACGTGCCTCCGTGTGACCTTCGAAGGTATAATGGGTACCTTGGAAGGTGTTAACCTTCATAATCTACTCGGGCTTTTTATGAATGACCGTGTCTCTCGATACGAACGTTTTTCTTCGTTTCTGTAATAAAATTCAATTTATTAACCGTGTCATTTTAATTGCCCTTTTTGCTCGCACGTGATTTCCGCTTCGGTTAAATGACCGTTTTCATCACGAAAGCTTACCCAGGAAAAAGTTCGTTTTTGTAAGGTGCTTAAATTGTTTAAGTATTTATTTTTATTCGTGAAACGGATTTAAAGATAAAACATTCTGTTCCACTGTTTTTCGTGCATATAAATTCTTTCAAAAATACGTCTGATGCAGTCTTACAGTCTACATAAACCACGCCCAAATTGCGATATAGGTACGAGTAAACTATACGTATCTTTGGACTACGAAAAAGCCCAAGAAAGTCTAACGAAACAAAAGAAAAAGTTATTCCCAAACTCGATCTAAAAATAAACACCGAAGAGAAATTCAGGATGGAAGAGACCTGTACGAAAACAGCTGTTCAAACATGTTCAAACAATAAAATCTATTCTTATGAACCTATTCGAGCGGCATTGCGGACATTTTTTGCGGGTCTACGTTATGTAATTCTAACTTTTTTTTGACGTCACATTTTGACCTTATGGATGTAAATGACCCGTCAAATCTAGACTAGTTAGAAAGCGGTTCCGTACTGTACACAGGTACAGAGTTTTTCGAGACTAAGGGTTACTGTACGGATTTGTTCGATTTATTGGCCCCAATGTTTCGTAATGGTAACCCTAGTCGTGACATCATGCCTACGCCCATGCTTGTCTGATCCAGCCTAGTGATTCATTTATTTTCATCGGTGTATTCAATGTACTGCACTCAGCAATACATTTATGAAATGTAACAGCTGTAGTGTAAATTACAATGATTGGACGAGATTTATCGCGGCCATGCCAGTAAAAATTGACATTTGTTCTAGTGCAAATAGGATTCAGATGTCGCGTTTCTATTTGTAAAATTATAAAGGCGTCGATTGGGTATAATTTTTTGATTAGCCTTGTTTGAGGTTATAATTTATCATTGGTGGTTTGAACTTTGGATATTGGAGATGGTGAAGATACGTATATCGTTTCTATTTTCGGCATCAAGGATCAATTTAATAAGTCTCATGAGTAATATGACTTACTCCATTACACAATTGATTTGTTCTGTTACACATACTTACTTTTGCAACCTTTTGTAATTCATTCTAATATCATCTGAATTGTTTTTGGTATCTCTTCATAAGTGCAGAACTCAATTTAAAAGTGTCAACAAGTAGTTCACTTACCTACCTTCTACTTTGATCTATTTCGTCACTTCACATTTAAACTTAAACAATGAACTGATCAGACATCTGTAAGATAATCTAAATCTATTTAAGTCTTAAATAAACTTTCGATATTTGCAATGTCTGACTATTATTTATATATTGGCCACGATTGGGCAATATTGGTTGATCTGTGCCCAACGCGTCCAAAAACGATAGAATACGTTTTGCTACTCATGTAGGCACAATTCTATTATTAGGTAGGGGTTTACTCGTATACGCATTCAAAATTTATCAGATATTTTTATTGGTTGGGTAAATTGAAATTACCTTTTGGAAGAATTCGGTGAACTTGGAAAAATACATGTACCTCTTTTCACTTGTCCTTGTTTCAAGTTTCTAATGTCAGTTCTTGTTAAAGAAGCTCACCTCACCCTGCCGTCTGGGCCAGTAGCGATATCGGAGCCCATGGGTTTCGAGTTTGGCCTATTGGTCGACCAAAATGCAGCAGTTAACAATAAAAAAAGTGAATTTTCAATTGACGGCACGGTTGGCGCAGTGGCTGAGCGATTGGACTGCTGCGCTGCGTGTCGCGGGTTCGATCCCCGCACGGAACAAATATTTGTATGGCCTACAGATAGTTGTTTCGGGTCTGGGTATTTGTGTATGTGAGTTTAAATGTTTGTGAACGCACCCACGATACAGGAGAAATTCCTAGTGTGGGGCAACGCTTTAAAAAAAAAAAAAATGTTCGTTGTCTCAAATCGGAAAGAGCTTCTTCCAAAGTAAGATCTTCAAAAGAAAGGAGCTTGGCTAAGAATTTTTACCAACATCACCCGTTAATACTTAGTCATAAAAATTCCAGCTCTATTAAGCCAGATGATTTTTACCTTAGCGACTCTGTTTTATCTCAGTCTAAATTTAAATTTATGCCATCTTAGAAGATCTAGAAAAAACGTTGGCATTCGATGGAGGCAAGTTGACACGGCTCGACTTGCTAATTAGACTCGTGACTTTCGTAGACATACACGTTATTGCCACCATAGACTATACGAGTCTGTGATCTCTATGGAATGTTCTATTTTAACTGGTTTTTAAGGGTGTCTTCACATAATAATATGTTCGGGTCGGCATTATTCAGGACAGCCGGGCGCCTTATCGATTATGATGATATTAGCATTTGCCCACTGCTGCGCCTGCGTAGTGATCGGATATTCCTACCTGAACCTAAACCAATAAAATTTCATCCAACCAATATTCAACCGTTAAGGCGTGAAATATTAACAAACAGACAGACAGACACAGTTACTTTCAGACATAATAAGCATTGGAAAATAGATACATTCGGGAAATAAGCGGTCGGATTAGCTCGAACTCGAATTGTGCTTATTGCTTCGGAGCGACTGTCTTGTTCAACAAATGCCGACCCGAACTAGTGTATAGCCCTCCTTACAAATCTGAGAATCACTATCGAGGGCGTCTACGTTTTTACATGAATGATGATCACACGACTTTTGGTACTAAATATTGACCATTACGAATTGTTAACGCGATTCTGCTAAATATTCTGATGTTGGCAATGGGTCGGTGAGTGCTTTGATACGCTTATTGCCAACCAATTTTGTATCGAATACCTTTGAATTGACCGTTGAATTTGCAACACATAATATCACGCCTGTGATCCCGTAAGGTTAGGCAGAGGTGTTCGTAATTCTACATCCACATTACAAATACAAATTATTTATTTGCATAAAACAGGTTAGTGAGGATGTTACAAACGTTTTTATGGTTTTTTTTGGATTACGCCAGTCCTGATTGTTTTCAGTGCGTTTGATGCACAAATAAACATGAAAATGATGATGCCAATTTGCAAATAACTAAGTTTAGAGTAAATAACTTCGAGTTATGTTGTCTAAAATCAGCTTTTTTATTCTATCTAGATTTATTTACACTACATTAAATAATACTTAAACTAAACACAGTTATTAAAAACGGGTTTTTAGGTAGGTACATTACTGCGAGAAGGAAGACTATGTTGCTGCTCATGTACGTATACTTGCTGGTGTGACCACGATAGTCCAGATTGTGGCAGAAGCAGGCCACGAGGAGATCCTGGCAGAAACAGGTCACGAAGAGATCGTGGCAGAAACAGGCCACGATGAGATCGTGGCAGAAGCAGGAAACGAAAACGGCTAGGTGCATTTAAATGCTTCCGATGATCATTCTTCAGCCCCACCGTGCATCAAATGACCGGCTGGACTGACCTTTACCATAACTAGAACATGGGATTCTTGCTCGAGTTATGGTACAGGTTAGACCGGTCGTTCTTCTTCACAGTCAACAGGAATCTTCTCAGTCAGGAGGCTGCAGGACGCGACGGTAGCTCCGAACCTGCAACATCACTACAAAAAAAAAATCTGGCCAAGTGCAAGTTGGACTTGCACATGAAGGGTTCCGTACCATGACTTCTTATAGGTTTTCCTGTAATCTATACGTGTTGAACTAATTTCTGTATTTTTTTCAGAATTTTAGGCCCAGTAGTTTCGGAGATAAGACAGACACACGAGTGATCCTTTAAGGGTTCCGTTTTTTGCCTTTTAAGGTACGGAACCCTAAAAATTCCCGAAATTATTCGCAACTTGAAAGTAAACCCGACAACAACTGTCTTGTGTGACTTTTCTATAGGTCTGAGTATTAACTAGTACCTACCCTACACACCTAATACTATTTTTTTGTTTTTTTTTTTCGGTTGCATGTAGAACCCTGCTTTTTTACTAGGTAGGGACTTGATAACGAAATGTAAAAAAATGTTTTTGGTAGCTGTCATGTTACTTATTTTAAGTCATGACATGTCTTATAGGTCAAAATATCGATCCTTAAAACAACAAATGGCGTAAAAGCCATTTTGGCCAAAATGACTTATAAATGCCATTTTGTTCAGTTTTTGAAGCTCTATCGATCTGTATATTTGAAATGTTCAAATTCGCAAAAAAATGGCTCTTACATCCAATATTTTTTAAGAAAAAATTCCAATAATTTTATGATTTGTGTCGTTATAACCAATATTAAAATCGAAAACTTAGTGATGTGGTTAATATTACATTTTACGATTATATCGAAGTAAATAATATCAAAGACAACTTGTTTTAAAATGCAAGACTTTTAAAAATAGGCTTTTACTACAATTTAATAGAATTAAGTTTTACAAATATAAAACGTTAATAATGTCGTAAAAGACAATATTTTATTATAATTGGCTTATACGTCAATTTTTTAGCGTAATAATTAAAACCGAGTGTTTATCTCTTGATCGTAAAAACCAAGACGGTAGGAAAATGGTTTTCAATGTATTTTTTCATAAAAAAACTAGTAAAATTAATATTTTTTTATGATTTAATTGTTTGCGACATCTGATACGTCAAACCGCTACAAAAGATTACGCATCAGTGTGGCCACCGCACGTTCCAGCTTGTCGCGCCCGCCACGCATTCCGTTGCTTTGAGGATTCAGGGTTATCTACAATTTGGATACTGGTGGACACCGGGGTCGAGAAATCTCTCTACGTCGGTGTCTACCGGTCGCACAGCGGTGACCAGGAGACGACCAGGCTTTTCGTACACCTGATGTAAAAGGCGGATTGTGCCCAGCAACGGTACCCAACGGCGGAGCTTCTTTTTCTGGGGGACTTTAATGCCCACCACGATGAGTGGTTGTTCCCGTTCCAGAAAACTGACCATGCTGGGAGAGAGGCGCGCAGATTTGCATTGTCGCTAGATCTCACTCAGCTGGTGAATGAAGCTACGCGGGTGCCGGATGTTGATGGACACACACCTAATTGCTTAGACTTGCTGCTGACTACTGACCCGGACAGGCACTCAGTATCGGTATCAGCCCCACTGGGAACATCTGACCACTGTCTGGTGAAGTCTATATCTGTCAGCTCCCCTCCAAATGATAGCCCTAAAGGCGAGCGGCGAGTTTTGCGATACGAGTCAGCAGACTGGGATGAGATGCGGCACTTCTTTGCGTCCTTCCCTTGGCAGTCAGTTTGCTTTTCTGCGCGCGACCCCACTTGCTCAGCTGAGGTGGTTGCGGCCGTGATACGGCAGGGATTGGAATACTATATTCCATTCTCCAACATACCGCTCGGTCACAAGGCCCGTCCATGGTTTAATGCGGACTGTGCTCGTGCTGAGGCCCAAAAACAGTCTGCATACCAAGCCTGGGTGCAAGCTCGTGACCGTAAAGGTCGAGCGCGTCGGGTTCGCGCGAAGAAAAGAGCTTTCAATTGTAAGCGGGTGATCCGAAAGGCGCGTTTCGACCACGTCAGTCGCATAGGGGCCAAACTGGCGTCCTACCCTTCTGGCAGTAAACAGTTTTGGTCCCTATCAAAATCGGTCGAATCAAATTTCTGCCGGTTCTCACTACCCCCCCTGCAAAAACCGGATGGGTCACTGGCTCACTCCGCTACCGAGAAGGCAAATTTATTTGCATCTCTGTTTGCGAGCAATTCGCGTCTAGATACTGGGTCTAAACAGCCACCAACGATTCCTCGCTGTGATTCTTCGATGCCGGAGATCACAATACACTTGAAAGAGGTTCGTAGAGTACTTCTGAGCCTAGACGTGAATAAGGCTAGCGGTCCGGACGGCATACCAGAAAGGGTCTTAAGGAACTGTGCGCCTGAGTTGTATCCTGTGTTGACACGCTTGTACCGCCTCTCTCTCAAAACCAGAACGGTGCCGAACTCCTGGAAGGTCGCTAATGTTCAACCAGTACCCAAGAAGGGTAGTCGTGCCGACCCCTGTAATTATCGACCAATCGCCATCACCTCCATACTTTGTATAGTAATGGAAAGGGTACTCAACGGTAAGCTGCTGGCGCACCTTGAAGCGAACGACCTACTCAGCGACCGTCAGTATGGTTTTCGCCGGGGACGGTCAACTGGGGATCTTCTGGTGTTAGCTACGCACTGTTGGGGCGAGGCCATCGAGAAACACGGCGAGGCCCTTGCCGTGTCGCTGGACATCTCGAAGGCTTTCGACAGGGTTTGGCACGCAAGTTTGTTGAGCAACCTTCCGGCATACGGCATTCCCGCTGACTTTTGCTGCTGGATATCTAACTTCCTGAGTGAACGGTCGATCTGAGTGGTCATTGATGGCTGCTCCTCTGACCTTATGGCTATCGATGCCGGAGTTCCTCAGGGGTCTGTTCTCTCCGCGACACTTTTCCTGCTGCACATCAATGACCTCCTTGCTCCTGGTATTGTTGGGTACAGATGACAGCACTGTCATAGAGAGTTATGCATCCAGCGCAAAAGCCAGTGGTGATGAAGTACGTTCATTAAGAGAGGCCATGGTGGAGCGAACGAATTCAGCCTTAAGACTTGTCTCCGAGTGGGGTGACGAGAATCTGGTAGATTTCAACGCCACCAAAACGCAAGTGTGTCTATTCACCACCAAAAGGAGTCCGTTTAATCTGGCCCCTACTTTCCGGAGTGCGTCTGTACAAGTTACTGACAGTCTCGAGCTTCTTGGCACGAAGTTGAGCGCGAATCTGAACTTCGGCGCCTACATCGAGTCGAAAGCTCAAACTGCGGCGAAAAAGCTGGGCATTCTAAACAAGGTTAAGCGGTACTTCAAGCCTGGACAGCTTTCAGTATTATTATAAAGATCAAGTCCGGTCCGGCATGGAGTATTGCTGTCACCTTTGGGATGGCTCAGCCAAATACGAGCTTGCCACACTAGACTCTGTAGAGCGCAGAGCCAGGAGAATCAAAAGCGCCTCTGTCCAGTTTTTTTGATTTTTTCATAATACGCCTAATACCTGTAGCAACTACTAGAGTAACGTTATATCTAACAACTAGATTTCATTTGATCATAAATAGTCTAATGTTTTAATAAATACACATTACTTAAAAGCATATCAAACGTTTTTTTTTTATATAATATTTTGAAATCTGGATCCTGAAACCTACTCTGGTTTTGCATTTAAACGTTGGATAGAGGCGGTTTTGCATTGTATTACTAAGGATAGAGGCGGTTTTGCATTGTATTACTAAGGATAGAGGCGGTTTTGCCTAATAATAGTGGTATTTTAGTTAGTTTATATAAAATAATAATAATCGCAATTTAGTTATTAAAACTGTAATTGGTAAATTTAAGACTGATTTGTTTGTAAACATCAGTACGAGGTGAAAGTGTTTGATTAAGTTCGATCCAAATTTTAATAGTTGATGTTCAATTTTTTTTTATTTCGTCGTTAAAAAATAGCATTTATAGTACCGATTTAGAAAGTAAATTGATACGAAATTTCAAATTTTCTTATTTCTTTTAATTTTTTTCAAAATTTGTATTATTTTATTACAATATTTAATACTTTCGTTGATTTTTTTCAATTTCGTTGATGTTTGTTTAATTGATGTTGATGTTCATGTTGAATTTAATTTCTCAATTCATTCTTCGCTAAAAATAGCGTTCATGGCATAATTTAGATAACTACATTGATCCGAAATGTTAGATTTACTGGTACTTTTTCAAAATTTTGTGTTGTATTTATTGCAATAATTAATACATTCGGTAATTATATTTGTCTTTTATTTCTTCAAAAACCCAAACATAGATGTTCCCTAAGTCTTTTACTCCAAGTGCGCATGACCTGTTTAACTTGCAAAGTATAAAATTCACGGCGTAAAGGCCAGTTAGAGCAAAATTTTTTGTAGTAAAAGACATGCTATCTCGGAAACTAGCATAGGCCCTACAATATTAGGTTTTTATAATTATACACATGAAAATTCTAAGAAAATACAACTTTAATTGGTTATTATAGCTTTACTACTTTGAGAGATATTGAGGAAACAAAGTTACTCATTTTAGTTTTTTGGCTCTCCTGAAAAGTAGCTTTTTGGCTTTTACGCCATTTGTTGTTTTAAGGATCGATATTTTTGAAAGATTATGTTTTTTAAATTAAAAACTTACTACATTTACTGTAAATATGGAGATTAATCAATCTATCTAGATTATTCTAGATTAATTCAAATTAAAAAAAAAATGTATTTCGTTAGATTCTCACAAATAAAATGTTAAAGAATATTCAAGTTTAACTCAATATTTATTTAGTCAGAAGTTATTTTAAGTTTACGACTGAATTCTAATCGGTTTGTATTTCTCTTTTTTTCTTTTAATATTTTTTTATTAGTGGACACTTCAAAATCTAGGTCATTGTCTGCCTAGCCTTTACCCAAGTTTGTTGGGGTCGGCTTTCATTCTAACCGGATGTAGCTGAATACCGGTATTTTACATGTAGCGTCTGCCTATCTGTCCTGCTGATTCTGGCTTCCAGGAGTTGCCATGGTTAGAGAGTGGTGAGGAATTCCGAAAAAAAAAGTTTTAAGATCGACCCATGTAGCTGCTATTATGAGGCCACGAGCTCCTTCAAACTGCTACATTATTTACAACGACAAAAGTCTTCGAACATTCGAACAGAAATTACAAACAAATTTTCGTGTACTCATTATTAACACAGGGCAACAATCGCATGTATCTTTGTTAATCACTAAACTACTTAATTGTAAGTCTGGTCGATCTCTTGTGAAGATAATAAGAAAACGTTTGACGTACACAACTACACACCGAGGTTATTGTGTCGGCGGCGGCGTCAACACAGGAAAGTGTCAAAGAACTGCGGTGTGACGCGCTGATTCATTTTGCGTAGAAAAATAGAATTATACATCACGAGCTGGTGCCCGCGGCTTCACCGTGGATGTCGGTCAAATTATATACTAAAACCTTCCTCGAGAACCACTCTATCCATTGGTGAAAACAGCATGAAAATCGGTGCAGTAGTTTTTGAGTTAATCGCGAACAGACAGACGGACGCGGCGGAGGACTTTGTTTTATAATTTGTAGTGATAGTGATGCCTGTAATCTCAGAAGGGTTTGGCAGACCAGTCACTATGGTACACCCAGATTTCGCCAGTTATATTCTACTAGCTTATGCCAGCGGCTTCGCCCGCGTGAAAATGACGATTTTCCATACAAACTTTCATCCCCTATTTAAATCCCTTAGGGGTTGAATTTCGAAAAATCCTTCCTTATTCCTTGTCTACATTATAAAGGGAACCTCTGTGCAAAATTTCAGCTTTCTAGGTCCAAGGGTTTGGGCTGGGCGTTGATGAGTCAGTCAGTCAATCAGTCAGTCAGTCAGGACTTCTCTTTTTATTTATATAGATATAGATATAGGTACCCATATATTATATTCTTGTTACATGTAATATAAAACGAGCTTATTGCTTCCAATCGGTCATAAGTACTGAATTCGGGCTGTTATGGAGAAATTCCAGAACTCAAAAAACTAACTGAACTGAGATTCAAACTGAAGGCGGCCGTTAGACCAATGAAGCAGTTAGATTTGTGCAGATATCCAGTTTAGCTGTTTTGACATTTTGTTTGGTTTACATGCCCTTTCTTGCGAATTCTGAATAGAAAGAGAGAGATGTTAAAATAAAACCTTATTGTTTTTTTTTCCCGTTGGCAGTTACAGATTAGTCCTGTTAATCGAAAGGTAGACAGCAATACACAAATGAATATCCCAACTCGACTTTTCATTTATCGTGTCCTAATAGAATGTAGCTAAGTAGGTACTTGAATATAGATCATCTCAATAGGCCCAATACCTATATCCTTTTACTTCTTCAACTCCGAAAGGTGTTTTAGATCACGACAGTTTGTGACAAAGTTCGACAAGTTTCCTTAAATAAAATCCCAATCGAGCACAACACGGCTTCTTAGAAAATTAGAAATCACACTGATTTGCAAATGCAGTTCTTATTAGTTACTATATCTTTCCTTAATCTATCTTAGTATTTATGATAATCCCATAGTAGTTCGTAGTAAAACAAGTTGCATAAGCATGTCTAGCTGTTTAGGCCGCACCACAGTACGGCATGGCATAACTTCTATAAATAACATGTCAAATATATGCGTACGACAAGTATCTGTTCACAGAATTGCTATGCTGTCATCCTTAATAGAGATATGAGATTGCGACAATGCAGAAATGACGTCAGTATGGGGAACCGGCATGTCTTAGAACCAAAAAATTCGAAGACATGTGACATCTGCCAATCCGCACTGGGCCCGCGTGGTGGATAGCCCATCCCTCTCCTAGAGAGGAGGCCTGAGTCCCTGCAGTGGGAACATTATAGGCGGATGATGATGATGATGGGGGACTGGGTTTATGATTCCCTATGCTAATATTATGAATGCGAAAGTTGCTTTGTTTGTCTGCACATCTGTCTGTCTGTCTAACCTTTTTAATTTTAATAGTTCAACGGATTCGGATAGAATAGGCTCAAGCAGACCATGACCTGAATAAGGGCATGCTTATTTTACCATGTGTACCTGTAGTCGAGTCACCGAGGCAGGCCCAAGTAACGCTGGCGTGGAGATTTGGATTCGTTCCTTACTGATTGACCGGAGAACGCAAAACACCGAAAGAGTTGGAAAGAAACAGGGAAGGCTTTTGCCTAGCTGTGAGACAGAATGACAGAAAACGTTACGCCGACCCCAAGTACCTAAAAATATGCTGTAACTGTTTTAGAAAAATAATGTGAGAAGATGTTTTCTTAAAGCTTGTTCTACAAAATACCGTAGATGATTCAGGATGTCTACAAACTTTTTATGCCTATTTTCTTCACTCCATCCATTCTATTACAGACCGCACTGTGTTTTTAGTGGTTGGTTGCTAATCACCTTAAAGTACTCTTGAGAGTGTATTGATCTAGTCTGATAGCTCTTTCGAAGAATTCAAGAAATCCATTAATCGAAGCTGAAGTGGATGGAAATTATTGCTCCTTTGATATGTGCTCCATGCGAATTATATTTGCTTTTTCTAGTCCAATGGGAATGAGAATGATTCAACTTTGATAATAAATGATATTTATTTTGTAAGTAAGGTGTTGAAATACTTTTATGAGGTATAAACTTTGCTTATCTGGCTACTCTGAGAAGAAACACTAAAAGAAACTCACAGGTCACAGTCTTTTTAAAGTCCTTGTCTTCTTCTTCTTCTTCTTTATGTGTATGTGTTCTTCTGTGTGTGTATGATCTCAAATCGCGTTAGACCAGTATGTAGCCAGTTAGCCACCTGCACAGCTTTTATCATTTGCTGCAAGTGGTTGTGCAGGATGGGCAGGATAGGAGGTGGCGCACACTGGCTCCACATTGTCCTTCTCGGATCTTGAATAGCAACGCAGATTCACTTTGATTTCTAATTTCAAGTTGTTCAGTTGAAATTGACTCTAAAGGACCTATTTATGCTTACCGTTAAAAACGGTTTGTCACTACATAAAATTTGCACTTTCGGTAACACGCAGTTGTGTACTGACCCGTAGCATTTATACCGCTATCGTGCTTACCTACCTTGTTTTGTTCGTCTGAATTATTATGTTGTGCTAGGAAGGTCTCAATTTCTTTTTACAATACAATAAATAAGCCCAGTGGAATTTCCCACACTTTGGTCTGTTATGTTTATTTTTTTATTTGTGAATTTTTTTTGTGAACCTGAAATGTGTTTAAAAAAATATTATCGGTCAAAATTCGAACTTTCATAAAAAATTCATAATCATTCTCACCAAATTTATTTGGGGTTGGTAAATGCTGTCTTCGTCTTCCATACTTCTCCATTAGTCGACATCTCAGTCACTCCTTGCCAGCTATATGAGCTTTACACAGTCCATAGAAGCTTCGCACTTCCTCAACTTTTTAAACCATAAAAACTAGTATCCTCTATTCTCTCCTCCCTTCAAATTGTTCCTTCGTTTCACTTTGTTTTTGCTAAGAACTCTTCATCATCATCATCATTATCCACGGCAGACTTCACCCACTGTTTGGTATAGGCCTGGCCTTGCTTGTGCCAGGCGCGTTCCACGTTCTTGTGTGTCGTTCCTCATCCATGATATTTCCGAGGTGGCAACAATGTCGTCTACCCATCTCGCCCCTGAACGACCACCACTTCTCTTTCCAGTCCTTGGACCTCACTCGGTCACAGCTTTACACCATCCATTCCACTTGTCATCACTGCGTATTGCTAGGAGTCCTACCCTGCTCCATTTGTATTCCTTAACTCGATGTTCAATATTGACATTCGGGTCTCCGGAGTTCGACTTGCGGGACTTTTTCTCAAGCAAAATTTCATTCTAATTCAATTTTTCAACTACTAATTTAGTATGTTTTCTGTTAGTAAAAAGATTTTCTTTAATTAGAAAATTATTACACTAGAAGTTAAGCATTCCAAACTAGTACAAGGATATTTTTTCTATGACATTGTTAATTCAGGCTTTATGTTCAAGTATGTTAACATCCATTGTTACAGTTTGCTAAGTTTTCTTATTAATTTCAGCCCTTTTGTTAGTCAATCAAGTCTTTATAATGTTAAACAATGGCTCCGAAGGGGTAATAATGTTATTTGGTTGCGCCATGTTAGGTTCGCCTTGAAACTTTGGACCTCTAAACCTTGTTGATACTGGGAAACAATAATAATTGGTTATGTATGGTAATGATATAATGTTTTTATTTTTGGTTCGATTGGGTTATATCACGCGATTTTAAACGTATTAAACAGTTAGTTTAGTTTATATATTTAGTATAGTCTTTTCCTACTGATGTGGAAATAATATATAGTTTTTCCTACTCCTCTAAAAATATGCGGTGATCAAATAAATAAGATAATACTACACCATATTTTTAAACAGTTGTTTGTAATTCCTCATCACATCACTCTGAGATTCAGTCATAATTTTGATAAATGTAGTTTGTTTCTTCTGTAATATATCGATGTTTATAATTTAAGCTATATTTTAGACCGTAGTTACTAACAAATCGTTTACCATCTCAAGATCACATCCAGATTTTCATATCGCTCCAGTATGAAGGGTTAATAAAACATTACTTTCATGTTTTATAATAAGAAAAGGTTCTTGGCATTCTTGACCAGATATCCTTTGTTATATTAAAATATAAGTATCTGCTTATATTTTAATATTACTAAATAAAATGCTTGTTTAATAACTACTAAGTAATATCTTTTAGTTTAAATAACCTCATCACGATAAAGTAATCCATTTTCTGCAACTGCTGTTCAACTATTTGTATAAACTTAATAAAACAGAAGTACCCACAAAAGGGAACAAAGACTAAAGGAAAAACCCCAATTCTTAGCATAAATTATACGTAAAACTGTAAGTTTATTATGTTAATTAAATTCTAATTTATTTCATTAAATGACAGATTGTATTGTCATGCAAGCGAAGTACGCAATAACGTTGATTTACAAGTTGTAGCATCTTAAAACAATAGAAGCTTTAATTATGTTATACAATATAAGGTCAGTCGCCTAGTAAGCTATGGATTATCATAATAAGGTGGCCATATTCGTCGACACAAATTGATTAATAGTCTATGTATTTGGCTAATGGCGCCTAGTTCTAATCGATGGCTGTTTTTAACACGTACCTAATTAAGATCTACAATCTTTATTTAATGTGTCTAGATTTTCTCTTTTGGTGTGTGTTTAATTTGAAATAGTAATTGTGTTGAGGATGATATGGCAAGAAAGGCGGTGTCTGATGAGATGACCTGTAACAGAACAGAGAAGTACGGAAGAAGAAGGCATGCTGCGCCGACCCTAAATTAATTGGGATAAGGGTAAGATAATGATAATGATGGGTTTCAACATTCATAAAGGAAAAAAAATCTTAAAAGAAAATGAATGGCACAAACATATCGTTTCCAACTGGCATTCAAAGATGTTTTCAGCAGTCTAAGACACTCGTCGCTCTCTAGTAGGACTAGAAACAAGCATTATAGCTGAAGACTATAATGCTTTGCTAATAAGAAATGGTCTAAATAAATTGCTTTTCATTGTAAACGACAGCACTTGACTTTTCGAACAATAACTTCAAAAATAGTTTTAGGATTAAGAAGTGCTCATTATCTCACATTCGGTAACAGAACTATTAGACTACACGGTTGCTATGCACATAAGTTGGAACTATCCAAATTGACTCAGTTCTCGCAGTTGTAAAAATACAATAAGCAAACTCTTTTGTTGCAGTGGCGTCAAAAACTATAAATATCCAAACATACATTTTGTAATAATAACTAATGTATGCAGAAAGTCTGACATTAATGACTCAAGTGATCCGTAGTCTAGAGCTACTGAAAGCCTCAACACCAATTAACTGTAATATAACACGAAAAAACAGCTGACACGACCCAATGGCGCGCCTCAATTCAGAGCCAGAACGAAAAAATTAATACCGCGATTTGCATGCCTAATTTTGGAGTAAACTCCAGTCTCACACGCCCAAAACTGGTAATATGAGATTTGATCAAATTCTTTGTATCGTCCTGTTGAACGCGACCTTCAACGCTCACAGCAGACTGTTTAACATCAAACACTAGACAAAGGCTGCGCAAAAACGTGGTACGCGGGCGAAGTAAAACACAACACGTAGTTCGTACAGGTGAGTCCGAAGGCCCCCCAAAGTAGTCTCTAGGCGGAATGTTTCGCGATATGACATCATGAGCCAGTGACCCAGCGAGGCCGTCGGTTCTATTAGATTACACTATTAGACTATTCAACGTCGCCGTCGCACTCGCCTGAGCCATTGATCTTGCCCGTTCTCCACTTTTAGTGTTCTTGCATTTCAATTGGGTGATCACGTTTTTTTTTTTAGAAATAAACAAATAGGTAGTCTGTCTCGTCGCGATGAGTCTTGATGCCTGGGAAATAAGCAATCGATGTTCCGGATCGTTCTTTATGAAATATTTGGATAATTTTTGTGTTTATGAATTCAACTGTCGTTTTAGTTTCGTTTTTAAAGCTAGCGGACTATGGGTATATACAATAATGGATGAATTGTTATAGATTTTTGTGAAACTTTTTACCGGTTTTGTTTCAAGGATGTTGTCTGCGAATTTTTAAAACAATTCAGGTTCCGATATGCCATTAGCTTTATTTTATTTTTCAATACAAACACGTATTTCGCGACAACTTTTTTCAAAGTACAAATATACTCGTACGTGCCAAAGTTAGTCTTGTTCCGCAGTCCTTATTAAATATTGAAATAAATAAACTTCGTCTTACGACATCGGGAAAATCAATAAATTGCGTGGCGTTGGTATTATTTATTAGTGTTAGTGTCTCCGTTCCCACGTTGACTCAAAGTAAAGATTTGATGAATGAGGTATCATAAACATGACTTTTCTCACGAGATATTGATTTGGCTAATTGTACTTGGAATTACTCGGACGTAAATAATTTAATCACTTCTTCTATTATTACCTTTCCAACCATTGCCCATTGATATAAAACGTCTAGACGCTACGAGTATAAGTTAATTATTATATCTTGATGGGTTCCTCAGGGGACTATACTTGGGCCGTATGTAATTACTACCACCAATTTATCGCTTTGTTTACATTTATGTGCGAATCCTATTGTTATTGGATTGGATCATTAATTTCTCTTTACTTTCAAGTATTTTAAGTTTTTATTTATTAAGATTTTGATTAGATAAAAAAGACTAGAGAAGTCTCGAAGAATAATATCAGCATACGCATTGCAATGAACGAATGATACATGTGCATAAATTATGCCATAGTAATAAGAACTTGTTGTCATTATTGATTTTGCTTCAGAACAGTTTAGAAAAAAAAAATGAATGTACATAAATAAACTATGAATGCATATGATCACGTTTTTCCCTCAGTATGTGTCTGTATACTCTGTATGTTTTGACTCTTATAATATTTAAATGGCACACACTGTCGGTGTGTTCGAAATACTTTAGGACAAATCTTAACGTAGTAACGCGAATACGCAGAACTTTTTTGTCCTTCTGCGTGTCTGTTTTGTCAAATATTTGTGTTTCATCTTTATTTGAAGATGTTTTTACAATAAATTCAACAGCCTATATACCAGATATACAACTGATTAAAATCTGTTTGCAGATCTTACAGCAACTCTTAACGTGCTTCGATGCGTAAAATTTACCCAAAATACTGTTTGACAAATTCAGCTTCCTAGATACTTGGCAAAAAAAGAAGAATGCTAACAACATTGGACCGAATTCAGACCGCGAACGTGTCAGACCGAAAAAGCTAATTGATTGCTAATGTGATAACGGTCCAACATCGATTCCAACAACTCTTTCATTCAACAACATTCTTTCTTTCTTTCTTTTTTTTTTCAACAATGAATACATTAAATGACTAACATCTTTGAAATTAACTTCAGATGCACCTGGACGAACGCTTTTTCCCAGAACACTGAAATTCTAGACCAAATCTTTGTTGCTTTGTTTTGTCTTCATTTTCACAGTTTGACAGTTCAGTAATTTTTTTCCTCGTAGTTTCACAACGTACTATTTTATTTATATACACAGTTTTTGCCAACGATAGGACGACGACATTTTGAGGTCATTCGCGTGCTCCAGCGTCTGTTTTGCTAAGTGTAAAAAGTGTTTCCAATTGGCTGTTTAGTTTTATTTTTTCCATTTCGGCTGGATAAACCCAGAAGGTGGATTGGTCCTATAACCCTTTGTACTTTGGATACAAACGTAACATCAATTTCTTGGCCTCCAAAGTTATCTTTTAATTAACGATCGTGATCTTCAAGTTCAGTAATAATACTGTGTAATTTGTTCGTTGATTCTCGTTGATCTGCTATTTTCTTTTATCCACGGTCATCAAAATCATTACGTAATTAGTTGTATTCAATAATGAAAAGTATAATATTTAAGTTAACGAGTGCCTACCAATCTTCTGAAATAATTTTGTTTTTATTTTATTTCTGTTTTTTTTCGCAACTTACTATGTTATAAAATGTCTATAGAAGAACAATGGCTTGAGTAAATATTCAGATTATAAATCATTTTAATTACGCGTATTTATCTTTAGCGTAACATTTCAATTGCACATGTGAACTTAATTAAATATTTCGCTTGGGAACAATCTGATGTATGCAGTAGTTAGATGTAGCTAAATTGTGTTACATACATTGACATCATGGAAACATAAATAGGTTCATCGTAATTCGTAGTTCTAATCAATTACGGATTCAAATCGAGTAAGGATTCTGATTTCCTGAGAGATTGAAAAAAAAAAAGAAAGGAAAACGTAGTGATGGTAGGAATACAAAGTGCTGTAAAGTAATTGCTATGTCTATAGGAGTCATTAGAAAAATAACGAAAATGAAAGGTTGATTGTGTTAACTTTCATCTATTCCATTCTCTAGTCAAATTATTCCAGCGAAATAGTTTCAAGCGAATTTGCCTGTGTCACATTATGAAATTTTCACCTTTGAATAAAACATGCTCATACGTTTAACACTAAGTATATACGTAGACATCTCCCAACAAAATTACAGGACCACTCTAATCTTTAATATTAAAAGTTTCGCGGAACAAGATTATATTTTCGGTAGCTTATAAATATGTAAAACGCACGTTCGCCAATAAAAAACATTGTAACTTGATGTCCCAGCAAATTGTCCCAAATCTTCGGCCATTTTTCCTTATAGCCTCTTTTTCGGGTAGTATTGGTTTTTATCTGCGGCCCTCGGAATGTGTATGAGTCTGTATGAGTAGTTTGCTTTTCCAAGGCGTGTTTAAGATGACAGGCATAAAGTTCCTAAAAAATAGGGAAGTCTAGTAATATCTGATTTATATTTGTAGTAAGTATGTGGTTTATGTGGGAATATTCCGTTTAGTTTCGTCTAGTTTTTATTTGCGTGATGATTTATTTCTTTTGTAGCGTATATTTTTGTAGTGAAATATTGTTAGTACTATGTTTGGCTTCAGAATCATAATCATATAAGTCTTTAGTTTTGAACTTTTATTCAAGAACTATATATTCACTAAATTCCTTTTTCTTAACAAAAAAAATAGTATGTGTTCTCTATAACAAATTCTTCTCGTTCCTTCCTTAAAACGAAACCCATATATTAAATCTTACGCTAGGAATTTCAATCCTTTCCATTCATTCATTTTCTACTCGAGGCTAATGACTCGCGTCCTGTTTCAGAATTTCAGCGAGACCCAGATCCGGGGCATGTACTACACAATGTATTTAGAAATATGATATTCTGTCTTCATGACTTTGTGTATACGGTCTACTTACGAAAATCTTAACTGTGCTTAGAACCTTGTCGTAGTTTGCGATGTAAATGATGAGGATAAAATGAGATACATTTCAGAAATTTACAAGAAACACACAGTTTACTGTGATCCATTTTAATCGCAATCAACATTTTACTTGTAAGCTTTCAACTTTGTTATTTCGTTTGTAATCTTTAGTTCAGTATCAAGCCTAAAACGGTAGCCTAAATCCCCTTAAATGCGACCATGGAAAACTTTCCCCATAACATCCAAGCTTCTATATTCGTCATCGTCACCAACAAACTCCGTTCTGAATTCTAAAATCGTTGCGACGATAATAGTTTGGTCCGTTTATACAGTTTCAACTGGAATTCTACGCTGAGTTCCAACTATGTAGGTATTTGTATGAAAGTGAAAATGTTCGGCTTCCTCGACCTGCTATTGTGATGGCTGGCCCGTGACATGGCGGCCTTGATAGGTCATCGTTGCTCACATGGGGATTGTAAACAAAATTATGGTGTTTGTGTGGGTGTATCGTATTTGGACCATTGTTTCGGACATTGTGGTTGGTTAGCGAACTGTCCTGTTTTGTTAAGGTTTTCGTATTGGTTATATGTTAGTAGGTTGGTCGTGATGGTTGTTGACTCATCAGCTGTTTTGAGTCATCAATTTCCTTTAAATGTTGTGGTAGGTGGACCTGTTAAAATTTATTACAAATATTGCTTTAGTTTATCCGGGAAAATCTACATCACCAACAACTTTTAGATCTGAAATAGCCTTGGAAAGCACCTGATATTTTTTCTTGGTTTTAGTAGTAAACGTTAGTAAAAGCCGTGTGTAAGTAATACATGTTATTTTGCTTCTTTTTTCTTTTAAATATGGGTCACTAATTAACAGTCACCCTATATTTCATCATACACTAATGCTATCTTCATCCCGTCTGTTTTTATCCTCCTAACGAAAACAACGTAACTATTTCATCATCCAGTGTCTCCTATCTACGTTTTTAAATACATTCTTGTATACTGTGACAATAAAATTAATACTTCGTAGTGCTAATCAATTTGACAATAAGGAAACGATCCTTCTAGTTTTACTGCGTAGTAACATTTTCGTTTAGTTAATTATCAGACCTGTTTATTGATTTACATAGCTATAAAATTTAAAATTCAATCGTCTTATCGTTTCGTTAGCGTATGAATTCCCTTGAAGGGTGAATGGAGCTTTTGAAATGGTTGTCAACGAAGCAATTTTTTAAATGATTAGGATTATTATTTGGGTTTTTGGCCTCGAACAGGACCAATTTGGCCTCGTATAGGAACAATTTTGGGCAATTTTTTACTTCATATTTTTTATTGTTTTCTTTTATTTAATTTAATTTTACTGTTTTGTATAATATGCGAGTGTAATAAATAGTTTTTCTTTCTTTCTTTATCGTTCGTTTTCAAGACATTTTTCTTTATTTTGGGAAAAGTTATGAGATTTGTAGTCTCAAAAAGTTGTGTTTAGTTCTTTTCATAGAACTCAAGCAAGTTGCACCTTGCACTGCCTCGGTCTTATTAGCCGTTGAACTGATGCCCGTTGGAGTAGACGCATTCTTGAGTGGAGACTGCGAATCTGTCAATGTTAGGAAGGTCATCCTGCTAGGAAGAGTGACGTTCTTCACAGGGTAGGTGGAGGCACCTGGAAAGAAGTTGCTGAGAATCGACTGGAGAAGCCTGTCTGATGTATGCTGATGATGATCTTTAAAATGCATTTTTGATTTACGATAGCGGTAATTGTCGCAAAAAAATAAAAAATAATAATAAAATTCCTAATTATAGAAAAAGGCTTTCAAAGAGCTTGCTTGAGCTTGTTTTTTTTTTTTTTTGTTTTTAAAGTTATGTAAAGAGTACAGACAGATGTTATTAAGAAAACATAAGTAGAGGCAGGTAGGCCGGTAGGAAGTTTTGCAAATCTCGCAATAGAAAATATTAAAAAAAAAAAACAAAATCAAACTGAAAGAAATCCCAATTCTGGGTTAAGCTCGCCATTTAATTGTACATAAGCTATGTTATTGCGATTTGTATACTATTAATACAATAAAGAATAAGAAGGTCTAGTCTAGTCTATGTTATTGCGATTTGTATACTTTTAATACAATAAAGAAT
Organism: Diarsia mendica; assembly: GCA_949316265.1. Lineage (NCBI taxonomy): Eukaryota > Metazoa > Arthropoda > Insecta > Lepidoptera > Noctuidae > Diarsia > Diarsia mendica. The sequence continues at coordinate 19,869,605 of OX438904.1, read as the reverse complement.
AAGTAGGTCTAGTCTCTTCTGCCAAGATGTATTATTGAAAGAATTCATTCCGCCGTAAGACGTTGACTACGAAGGACGTGTGTCGTTTTCTCGTGCATCATAGTCTGTGATTGGCTAATTGTTGTTAAATTCATTTCCTTGTCACACCTAGCGTGATCTTACCTGAGGGCCCCTCCCACTGGGTGGTCCTAGAGAGAGACATTAATAATAGTGTTATTAACGCTTCAAAGTAAATTCGAAAAAGTGACTGTGATTCGTCGGACTCGAACCATCACCCACAGTGAATAGTGACCGGACCGCTTACCCAACGCGCCATCAAGACAGTTACGACAGTTGCCAAAACAACGGTGCGCTACGAGCTGCGAGTGTGAGTCACCGCTGTGCTACGCTCCCACCGCGCACCGCGCGCGCTGCTACGTCGCGCGCCTGTGCTACGATTGCTACGAGCCGACAACGTGAACTATATCGGCTACGCTCGGACGCTGCTACTTGTTTTTGGTGGAGCTGCGCAAGACCGGTTTGTCCGTGTACTTATTTACATTTGCCTTCAACCTTTTAATAATTTCGGTTGTAACATGGCAGGGATACATCGCACCCCTCCGAAAACCCCAAAGGCACCGACTGGTAACATAAGCCAGAACCAAACTCGCTCGGAGCCGGATATCACCACGGCCGTAACAGCGGCGTGCGACTATGTAAATATTCGTACAGCTAGCAATAAACGTCAGCGTAATAATACCTCACCGCAGGGCGGGTCGGCAGAGATGAACTTCCTAGAACCACAAGAGCTACAAGGTATTCTTGCAAAGTGGAAGAACGAGCAGGATGATAGAATTGCGGAACTGCTGGCTGACCAGAAAACTTTAATGGCTGAGCTCTCATCGAATATTAAAGATATTAAAACGCAAAATGTTAAAATACAGGCTTCAAACTCTGAAATATGTAAGTCAAACGCTGGCATTGTTCAATCTATGGAGTTCTTTAATAAACAGTTCGAAGACTTGAAGATGGAAGTAGAAACTCTGAGGAAGGAGCGACGAGAGCAGCAAACCCACATTGAGTCTCTCGAACGGAAAATAGTAGATCTTCAGCATAAAGCGAGATCGTCGGCCATAGAATTACGTAACATCCCGCAAGTAAGTTCCGAGTCAAGTGCCACTCTATTAGAAGCGGTGCGTGGTGTCGGCACAGCTATTGGTGTACGCATTAGCGAAACAGAGTTGCGCGATATTTATCGTCTTCCAGGGAAATCTACCACGTCAACCTCGCCGCGCCCAATTATAGCTGAATTCTCGTCTGTACAAACTAAACAGGGCGTCCTGTCAGCTGTGCGAGCGTACAACAAAGGAAAGGGAAAAGACGATAAATTAAACACTGCAGTCATGGGCTTGCCTGGAGTGCGTCATCCTGTGTACATCTCCGAACACCTACCAGCAAACACCAAAAAGCTTTTCTTTCAAGCCAGAGAGTTCGCCAACAAAAATGCCTACAAGTTCTGCTGGATCTCCAATGGCAATATATTCCTGCGCAAGTTAGAGGGAGATAAACAGATTCTTGTAAGCACTGAAAAATGCCTCACTAACCTGGATTACCCAAATAACAACATCTGACCATCACTGACTGTTCCCATTTTTTATATTTTATCTTCAGTATTCATTCCAAGTTTAATTTTTATTAGAGTTTTAAAATTAAGTTTTACACGAAACAATACACTCTCACCCACGATTATCCTATACACCTTACACACAACACAACAACGCACACAAAATTACACAAAACATACACAAGTCTACATTTTAAAATACACAATACTTTATACCACCACGACACACGCTAATACAACGTGTACCTATCAAACGGCTACCTACCACAGAGCATCAGTGGCTCAATCATTACTGCTAATAAATGTTTTTTCCAATAAGTCTGCTACACAGCATGTAATACTAACCCTTTTACCTGACTACGGTGAGGGAAATAAGGAGGTCATAATTTTTTTTTTTTTTTTTTTTGTTTACTCTCTCATTGTTTACTACGATCCCCGTCGTTTGCCTTCTTCTTCGCTCAACTCTCTGGCCTTTACTAATAACAAATGGCTAATCAAGATATGATTAATGATGAAATAGACGCGCTTCACATTTCTAAATCGTTCAAGTGTCAACCTGAGAGTTGCGCGCAGTTTATGAAAGACCCGACAAAAGGTTTAAAAGTATTACATCTTAACATACGAAGCATTTCTAAAAATTTTGATGAGGTTTCTGTGCTTATGCGATTATTTGGTTTCCAGACTGACGTGCTCGTTCTCTCGGAGTGTTGGTTAAGCAAACTCTCACAGTTGCCGACTTTGGATGGCTTCACGTCATACTACACTAAAAACACATATAACCAAAATGACGGGTGTGCTATTTACGTTAAATCTTCCCTTACTGCTGACGTTAAGGAACCACATTTTGTTGACGCGAACTGTCTCATTTGTCGAATAGAGGACGTTACAATAGTGGCTATTTATCGTCCTCCTTCTTTTAAAGACATTAATAATTTTATTGATAGTCTCGATAACGTACTCAAATTAACAACTCCTTCCGTGGTCCTGATCGGTGATATCAACATTGATATTAAGACTGATAACATTGATAGTCACTCAGATGAGTATTTAACCTGTGCTGCTTCTAATGGACTTCTCCCAGCCCATCAGTTTCCAACACGGCTCACAAACTGTTTAGACCACGTTTTACTTAAAACAAATAAATCCGCTATGACTTTCGTTATTCAATCATCCATAACAGATCACGAACCACTGCTATTGTTTCTACAAACCAGAAGTGCCAATTCAGATATGACCCGTACTAGATCAAAAATAAACTACGAAGCCGCTATTGAGAACATCAAAACACATGACTGGTCTCCAATCCTATCAATTTCAGATACTAATGATGCTGCAGATGCGTTAATAGGTAATCTCTCATCTATTGTCCTAAAGCACACCCGAGAGCAAACTGTTCCAAGAAGAGAACGTAATTTGAAGCCCTGGATTACGCCGGGCCTGCTCCGCTGTATACGAAACCGTGACCGCATGCATGTCAAACTCAAAAAGTCGGATGATAATGTAATATTAAAAATCACCTACACTCGCTATCGCAATTTCTGTAATTCCCTGCTGAGAAAACTCAAACGCTCGTTTGAAAAGGAACAGTTTCGAAAAGCAAAAAATAATATTAAAGCTACTTGGAATGTTATTAAGAAAGTCTCAGATCTTCAAACTCAATCTTCTCCCTCTTTTGACCTGTTACATTCGATTGATAATCCCAAATCCTCGCTTAATCATATCAACCACTTTTTTGCAAATGTTGGCAGTAGCTTGGCGTCGAAATTTAAATCACCCTTAATAGTGCCCAATTCTGTGTCGAACTCAAATCCGTGTAACTCAATGGCTCTCTTCGAGGTAACCGAAGACGAAGTTGACTCCATTGTTTTGGGGCTTAGGTCTGACTGTGCAACTGGGTTAGACTGTATACCGTCTAAAATACTAAAGGCCTCGCGATGCGTATTAGTTCCGGTTATTACACATGTCTGTAATTTATCCATAACTGCAGGTGTATTTCCAACGGCGTTTAAAAAAGCAGTAGTTCACCCCATTTACAAGTCTGGTAACAGAGATGACGTTAATAATTACCGTCCAATCTCGATCCTAACAGCGATGTCAAAAATCCTTGAACGAATACTGAACAAGAATCTGATCAGTTTCCTCGACGCAAACAACATCTTGGCCAATAATCAATATGGCTTCAGAAATGGGGTTAGTACCGAGGACGCAGTCATGGATCTGTCCAGCCACGTGGCTAAAACGCTAGATAGAAAACATAAGTGCCTGGGAATCTTCCTTGATCTGTCTAAGGCATTTGACACCGTTTCTGCCCAGGTCTTATTGAGTAAAATGGCAAGCGCTGGAATACGCGGACACGCTTTGAAGATCTTTGCAGATTATCTCAGCGATCGTACCCAAATAGTAAAAATCGGCCCACACGAAAGTGATGAGCTTCCAATCACATACGGTGTTCCGCAAGGCAGTATTCTGGGGCCCACCCTTTTTCTCATCTATATTAATCAACTCTGTAAACTGCCTCTTGAAAATTGTAAGATATACGCGTACGCAGATGATACTGCCCTTGTTGTACATGGTAATGACTGGCCCCAGACATACCAAAACGCCGAGTCTGCGCTGTCCGCCGTTATGAAATATTTAGCCGACAACCTGCTCACCTTAAATATTGTTAAATCGGTATATGTTCCATTTTCAATTCGGCAGAATCTGTGTCCTCCAAACACCTTTACTTTAAAAGCGCATGCCTGCGGTTCCCTGACGCAGTGTAGCTGCCCCTTTTTGGCCAAATCCACTAGTGTAAGATATCTTGGAGTAGTCATCGATCAGCATCTCAACTGGCACTCCCATATAGCCAAAGTCACGTCCCGCATACGTAAGCTTATATATGTTTTCAAGAAGTTACGCAACTCTGCTGATAACGATACACTAAAATTAGTATATTTTGCCCTATGCCGGTCTGTCCTAACGTACTGCTTACCCGTCTGGGGTGGTGCCACCCAAAACGTATTTATCCGCCTTGAGAGAGCCCAGAGAGCTGTCCTTAAGGTTATGCTCTCTCTTCCACGTAGGTATCCTACCGTGCAGCTCTATTCCGATTGCAACGTACTCACAGTCAGGCAACTTTATATCCTCCTGTCGACCCTACGCAAACACTCTGCCCGCCCTTCAAAGGAACCAAGTGGCAGGCTTAAGCATAACGTTTTTCCCCACGAACGCCATAGAACTGCTTTTGCCAAACGCCAATTCTACGTTAGTAGCACTAATATGTACAACCTCCTAAATAAAAAGCTTAAAATTTATGCGTGTCCTAAATACAAATGTAAAAACTTACTTCGAGATTACCTCCAAGCACTAAATTATGATGACACTGAGGATCTTCTGCAGGGTAAATTGTAGTGATAATGTACTAGTAGTAGTATACTATACAATACATACATAGTTATAAAATTCTAAATCTAACCTTAAGCAGTTGTGTTATATGGTAACCCCATTCTCTCTACACGCGGCCTTCACCTACACACCACATACGCACTCACACACACTTCCTACACTTATTCACTACACACACACATACATGTGTACACACACACACTTCTTCACTTGCTCACTACACACACACATGCACACACACACACACTCATTCACCTCTCCACAGTTAAACGTTTTTCATTTTGTTTCTCCTGTCATTAGATTATATTCTGTTTTCTTTTATACCATTTGCTAATTGTTGAGACGACCCGATTTCATTATACTATGGCTTTGTTTTGTTTCTTACGGTGAATCACTGACTCCTAAGACACAGGCACATACACCTAGTTTAGGAGTCAGGGAATTAAAAATATTGTGTCCTAGTTTATAAGCCTTATTATAGCTTTTGTTTCTGATTCTTATATTGTGATGGCTTTTGGTGAAATAAAAGAATTTATTATTATTATATTATTAATTCAAATTGTGGTTGCTTCAAACTGTCAGATTAAAAGCTTTTATAAATTCACTCTACTGTCTTGAAAGTGTGACGATAAGCATCACCATATTTTATTTCATTAGCTTTATATTACTTTATGTATATTTAGACAGACCTGTTTCCCGATTTGCATGGCAATAAAATTATAAATTAGTTATAATAGATTTTAATCTCATGTGATGTCAATGTGTTACGTCAAAGAAATGTTCTTTGATTTTAATCAAGATTGGTTTTTAGGAATTTTGTTGGATTTTTTCATTAAATAGTTTTAAAGGGGTCAAGTCGAAGGAGAGGTATTGATGAAAGGGTAAGTTGGAGTCAAATGTGTGATTAACACTCATCTACTTTGTTACCAGGGACTATGTCTTAAACAATTTAGTAATTCCTGTACTAAACCCAATTAAGTACCTAAATGATATGATTAGACGTGTAACAAACTTAAAATAACTTAGTCCCTTTTTTAAATATTAAGTTTTCATTATTCTCGTGGTTAAATTGTGTTACAGTTCTACCGTTTGTAATATAGTTTATTTTATTTTTGTCAAAAGATCTTTCGGGAAAAAACCTCTTTTGTTGAAGTGAACTTTATTAAAAATGTTTTTTCCTCATTTAACTGCTATAAATTCGTTGGAATTTGCCGATAATATATTGTTACACTTCAATGTTCCCAATAATCACCACACACTTTATATGCACACATAACATACACAGTTACAACAATTAGTTATAACTTTAAATATTAAGCAATTAAATGATCATGACCAATAATATTTAATCACTGGCCCAGTATTATACGGGCGGGCATTTGAACAGACGTTCCTTGGTGCGAGTTAGATGTTCAAATTAATGGGGACAATATGAAACGCCCTATGTTTTGTGGCGAGGTACAATGATACAATCCCTATGGAATACAGATCAGTTGAAAGCTAAAATGCCACAAAGGAGTTTCGCAAGGTGATCATGCTGTGAAAATTCATTTCATCGTCATTATCATCCGCAGACCCTACTTTATTCACTGCTGGATATAGGTCTTTCTTGCTTGTGCCAAACTCCATGCTCTTGTGCCAGCCTCTTTCAGGATATTCCCGCTATGGTAACAATGTCGTCAAATTCAATTGAGTTAATTGTAATCTAAATTCAGAATTTTTATTTCACATACGCTTTTGATTCATTTGGTGTTCACACGTTTCGTTACTTGTTTGAATTTATTATTTAAAATACTGGAAACGGGATATTTACCATGTTTGCTTATTGTTTCGAGTTCCCGTTTTTAGTATAAATAATAGTGTTAGTGAACTTAGTGACCATGTCAGTTTAAAATCTTGTTTGAATTTTGTCTAGACTATCACTGTAGTGAACTAAATGTCTGACTAACGACGAATTTTATCTTTAGCTGAAGAATAAAAAAGGTGCAGTGTGTACACACGGCTACACATCAAGCTATACATTTCCAGTATAAGCTCGCATTGTATAGGATTTCCATACAGGGCGAGATCAGCGTAAACTGGAAATGTATAGCTTGATGTGTAGCCGTGTGTACCTGAGGGATCCGGCATGTCATATAACTATTCGTGTTGACAAGTGTCATACAAAAACTGGCCAAGTGCAAGTTGGACTTGTACATGAAAGATGAAGGGTTCCGTACCATTGTGGTAGATATTGAGAGATTTTCCATGTAATTGTAGCACCATAGACTTCTTATAGTGTTGAACTAATTTCTGTATTTTATTCAAAATTTTAGGCTCAGCAGTTTCGGAGATAAGCCCCCCCTTATGAACGGTCGGAGAGACTGACAGACACACGAGTGATCCTACAAGGGTTCCGTTTATTCCATTTGAGGTACGGAACCTTAAAAAGCACACTGTGCGAGTAAATTACGACATACTATCTCTTGTACAAATGAGCTCAGAAGTGGCAGATGTACCCTGATTATGTTGACGAGTTAACAAGCCATTTGACACAAACTAGGAAAGCAAGCAACACACCTGATATGGAACATAAAGCTTATCTTTACGCTCTCTCTGCCACGGTGTCAGCAGAGAAGTCGAAGCGGAACTAACTACAATATGTGAAGATGGATACATAGCTTTAATTATTAATAATTGATAGGTAGGTTTGCTATCAGCAACGAGCTAATAAGGTATATCCTTGATTCTGTGGGATAAGCAGAAAGTTTACTTGCTAAATAGATTTACTAATTATCTTAAATTCACTGACTTACAACGGAAAGCCGTTGTGTTAGCATACAATTTCGCACAAGAGTTTTTCATCAAAGACAAGGAAAGATTTCGAAATTTCATTTCCTAAAAGGATCAAATAGGGATTGAAAGTACTGGTGTACTGTTGCTACTCGACTGCTGGTGTTCTTGTACGGACACTATTTTTATCATTATCTGCCTGGCCTAGTATTTCTAATGAGCCTTCAAAACAAATAAAATCTTGAACTTGAGCTCTTACAACACACATACATAAAAATATTTTTATCTTCTACAACAAAACTTTCCAGAACAACCTACAGGACAAAAGCATCGACCACCACAACAGCCCCGAACCACATTCAACAACTTAAAAAAAAACACCGGCACCACGTCACAACAGCACTCAATAAAACTTCTATGGCGTCGTAAACGGACGATTTGGCCTTGTCAGGTCGTTGCCCACAGCCTAGGTCTTGACGTCAGCCGATTACACGCTAGGCAACTGGGCTTCGCACGCTCAAAATGTTCAAGGTTGACCGTTACAATTTGGGACGATACTTCCCGAAGCTTTTCGAAGTGTTGGGGGTGAATGGTGGGAAGAAAATAAAATTATTCGAATCAATATTTTTTTGTAAGGAACTCAATAAATGACTTCTCCCGCTCTGGGCGGAGCATTAGGTCAGACTCTTACTGACTAAAACGCACCCGTGTTCCTTCCAATGCCCTTTGCATTCCGGGGCCGTGGTGACTCTTTAGAACAAATTCCGTTATATTTGGTTCAAGATAAAGCACAAAATTTAAGTACCTACACAAAAAATCGAACGACAAAAATGACATAATTATACAATATTATATGAAAGAAATATTTCAAGGGAGCTAGATGAGATGGGTGTGTATGGTGAAATGAGGATTTTATGAATTTCAGTCAGTATTCGATGTATGTGTTGCGATGGAGTGGGGTTGCTGGCCTGTTTAGAAGAAAGTATGTACACCGCCTCAGGAGATAGCCAGTGCAGCCACATTCTTTGTTTTATGATCTTCCCGTATAAGGCTGCATATCTTCGCCTCTACGTACTATATTCACTACAAACATTTTTATTTAGATTGTCCGTGTTTGGTGAAAGGTAATTTGTTCATGAGTTGTCACTGTATTTCTAAAGAACGGGTGGATCGAACTGAATGGGTTTTTTGCTGAACGGTTAACAACTATGCTAGTTATATCAATGTCAACCAGTAGGGTCCTTCTTGATTTAATCTTTGAAAGGTGCGTTATTCTTTTTTTGAGGTTTTGAAAGGAGGTAGTCCATCTCTTGTGGATGTGCTGGTTAATTAAGCAAATATGGGAATGAATTTGGTAAATCTTTGTGGGCAGTGGGCATCTAATTTTGAGTAGGTAGCTTTTAGTGTCTGTACCACAAATAGTGACTAATTCATTATTTTAAGAAGATGATCTACATTACCTCCCATCTGAAAATGCCACTGGTGACTTAAAAGTGCGGTAATTAGTTATCGTGTTGTGGACATGTCATGCGGAGGAAGTAGGAAAATGTGCAGGGAAAAGTTCGAGTTTTAATGTGGTTGGGTATAAGAGTAGAGGAAAACAAAGAAGCGATGCATGACGCCAAATAAATTAGGATAAGGGCAGGAGAATGATTTTGATTTACAGCACCTTCAGCACCTTTCTGTCACTGATTTACAGCACCTTCAGCACCTTTCTGTCACTACAACCAAACTTTAGAATATTGGCATGCCGATTGTCGTAACAGCCTATTCAGAGTCAACGGTGGATTCTTTCTGTAATGTAAGTCTACGATTTTTGTTTTTTTATAAACCCATGACTTGAATAGGTTCAAAATTTTGCAAAATTCGTTATGGCTCAATTTAACGTAACTTTTTAATCTTTATGGTGTAATCTTGCCTTGTTCCAATCCGCAACCGTAAAGTTATGCCGAATCGTTTTCCGTATTTAGATTTGGCAACCTCAATATGTCTGTCTGGTTCATTTGAGGTTGATCTGAAGGTTGCCCCCCGGAAGTCTGTTGAAACGACGGTTGCTAAGTTAAATCACAAATAGTTTAATAGACAAAGAAGAATATGGTAATGACAACCGGTTTTGAAGAAGGAAGAGGCATAAAGAAATGATAATAAAATTATAAAAAAATAAATAGGCGTTGTTTAGTTTATTTTGGAGAAGACATGAATTTCATAAATCCTGTTCAGGTCTGGGTTTGATTGTAATGCAATTTTTTTGAATATAACATCATATTTATGGGCAACAACCATCATAATAAAGATTAGATATTGCCCAGCGGTCACTATAGTGCGCGCGGAACTAGTTGGCCGCGCCTTAGGCATGTTTTTCTTTTTATTTAAGTACTAGCTTTTGCCAGCGGCTTCGCCCGCGTGAAAAATACGACTTTCCATACAAACTTTCATCCCCTATTTAACTCCCTTAGACGTTGAATTTCGAAAAATCCTTCCTTATTCCTTGTCTACATTATAAAGGGAACCTCTGTGCAAAATTTCAGCTTTCTAGGTCCAAGGGTTTGGGCTGGGCGTTGATGAGTCAGTCAGTCAGTCAGTCAGTCAGTCAGGACTTCTCTCTTTATTTATTAGATTCTTTTCAATAAATTGAACAATTATTGTTCACGATATCTCGAGATTGGTCATCACTGTCTAATTATAGTCTCCTGTGCATTGCGAGCTGTAGGCAACCCGCCCCCTCACCCCTTTCGCCACCTAAGGCGCGGCCAACTAGTTCTGCGCGCACTATAGTACCTAATGGTGGTCGGCGCAGCATGTCTTCTTCAATACCTCTCTTATATTAAGAGTCGCCATCTCAATAATCATTAACACATTTCATCCGACGTTTTTTTGGTCTCGTTCGCCTTTCATTCTAAAAACATTCCTCGTGACATTTCCTCATTTCTCCGCCTACCTAGCTATCGGTCAAATAATATTTGTAAAGAATTTTCAGAATCGATTATCGTTGAAATCTACTTTTAGAAGCATTAAGTAACCACTTAGCTTTTAGCGTGTTTGTTATTCAATAACCATTGATTTGATTATTATCACATTTATCACTCTAAAATATATTTTTGTTTGCTTTCATTTATGTTGTAGATTAAAAGAAAGTAAGCACTGTGTGATGATAATTGGCAATAGGTATTTCTTTGAGGGTCTTGCTAGGGGGTATCATGTTGCCCAGAATCTGGGTTGACTAGTTGTTTTTTTGTGTCAAACTCGATACCAGACACTGTAGTGAACTTAATATGGAGTGCGACAAACAAGAGTGGCAGGGTTCCCTTATTATTTTTTTACTAAATTAGCTTGTGCCAGCGGCTTTGCCCGCGTGAAAATGACGATTTTCCATACAAACTTTCATCCCCTATTTAAGTCCCTTTGGGGTTGAATTTCGAAAAATCCTTCCTTAATCCTTGTCTACATTATAAAGGGAACCTCTGTGCAAAATTTCAGCTTTCTAGGTCCAAGGGTTTGTTTGGGCTGGGCGTTGATGAGTCAGTCAGTCAATCAGTCAGTCAGGAGTCAGAACTTCTCTTTTTAACCGACTTCTAAAAAAAGGAGGTTCTCAATTCGGATGTTTTTTTTTTTTATGTTTGTTCGGGCATAACTCCGTCACTTGCTAACCGAATTGAAAAATTCTTTTTTTGTTGGAAAGGGTATACTTCCGAAATGGTCCCATATTTTTTTTTATCGAAATCGGACAAGCGGTTTTTGAAAAATCAACAAAACTAAAAAAAAAACTACATTGTCCACATTATGACTCATGAACATGTGAACTTACATAATTATGAACCACTAAAAAGTGACAAAAATACACAAAAATCAGCTTCTGAAGTCGGTGGCAAAAACATGAAATCAAACAAACAAAAGTCACCGACTTCAGAAGCTGATTTTTCTTCTAAAGTTTATTTTTCACTTTTTCGTGTGTTTTTTTTGAAGGCGGTTTTATTTTTTGTAAAAAAGTTTTTTATTTATATAGATCAGTCATCATATTCCTGCACTTGTCCCTTGTTATTTGGGGTCGACAACACGTTTTTTGCAATTCTCCCCTATCTATCGTCACACTATCACTTTTTCCCTTTCATATCATTCCTCACACAATTCATTCATCTTTTATTTTGTTTTTTCCTCACATTCCATCCATCAGCATTTATATTTATCACTCTTTTAGTTATTTTTTTTACTGCATTAGTAAAACATTTAATTTGCTTATCATTACACGAGTAGAGTTGAGTTTAGATACCTATACGTTATCTGCCTCGTGCTTAGCCAGTTTTTTGTAAGACTGAGATAAAACTACTATTTTTACGACTATAATATTCTTATTAGAAGTTACGAGCTACTTTGTCTTTTTAGTAATAAATCTAGATCGTTAACCTTTTTTTATATTTCTTTTTCTATTTGTTCTCTTCATTGTTGGCGGGGCCAACATTTGTTGAGCAGTCGTTTACCCCATTACCTGGTACGTTTTAACAGGTAAGTAAATGTTCTATCATATAAGAGGTAAACAATAATGGTTAAGTACACAAAGGGTTGCCATTGCCATCGCTGTAATTTAGCTTTTTCTAACTTGTCACTCTTGGTGCAAACATTTAAACTTACATACAGAAACAGCCTCCTTGAATCCTAGTGTCTTTCTTTTTCCGGGCACAAATCTAGACTCAAATTCATGATGTAATAGTATATTTCATTATAAGTGCGGAAAGCCTGTCATTGCAAAGAGTTCCGACAAATGTCTAACCGAGCCGAGGCACAGCCGACGGCGAGGGTTGACAGTCGGAACAAGTTGCAATGACGGTTCCGCACGTGTACTGAACAACTATTTTTAATACAGTTGCGAAAAAATGAAGCAATTTAATAAAATAATAAAACCATAATTAAACTCGCAAAGAACATTTTTGGAAAATGGCGCCTACCGTAAAAGAATATAAGCAGAGATTTTTTTTGTTTTCTTTACCCATTCTGGGTAGGCAAAGGGAACTATGCCCATACAGCCAAGTCTTCAGTAGATTTTTTTTATTGATATGAAATAAAAATGAAATTTAATGAGATGAAATGGAATGAAACCTTTAACTCATTGAATCAAATAATTAAATCTGATATTGAAACAAATTAGTAGCTTCTTTAGAAATATTTGCATGAATCATAAAAACTTCTATGATTTTATTTAGTAAAAATACTTCGTGGTTGGTTTTTTTTTAATGGACATTATTTTGACAGTTGGGAAAGAGAACGCACGAGTTCGGGAAAGGTAAAGAAAAAGCACGAGTACGTAATAGCCCACATGAGCCCACATCCCGAACGCTATACGTCCCTGCAAAACGCCACTTTTTGAGCAACTGTATTAAAATAGTATATTTCATTATAAGTGCGGAAAGCCTGTTATTGCAAAGAGTTCCGACAAATGTCTACCCGAGCGGAGGCACTGCCGACGGCGAGGGTTGACAGTCGGAACAAGTTGCAATGACGGTTCCGCACGTGTACTGAACAAGTATTTTTAATACAGTTGCGAAAAAATGAAGCAATTTAATAAAATAATAAAACCGTAATTACACTCGCAACGAACATTTTTGGAAAATGGCGCCAACCGTAAAATAATATAAGCAGAGTTTTTTTTTCTTTTCTTCACCCATTCTGGGTAGGCAAAGGGAACTATGCCCATACAGCATACAGCCAAGTCTTCAGTAGATTTTTTTTATTGATATGAAATGAAAATGAAATTTAATGAGATGAAATGGGAATCAAATAATTAAATCTGATATTGAAACAAATTAGTAGCTTCTTTAGAAATATTTGCATGAATCATAAAAACTTCTATGATTTTTTTTAGTAAAACCTTCGTGGTTGGTTTTTTTTAATGGACATTATTTTGAGTTGGGAAAGAGAACGCACGAGTTCGGGAATGGTAAAGAAAAAGCACGAGTACGTAATAGTCCACATCCCGAACGCTATACGTCCCTGCAATACGCCACTTTTTGAGCAACTGTATTAAAAACTCTTTTTCCGACCCGTGAATTGAATCAGGGCCTCATACTCAGCAGTCCGGGTCGCGAGGCGGCGGCGCGGCGGGCGGTTGCACGTTGCGGCGTGCATTCGTTGTTCCGTGATTCGGGGTCTCGACTCGAGCATTCGTTGTTGCGGTTTGCGTCGCTGCGTGCTTTCGTGCTCGCAGTGTTCGTTGTTGCGGGCATTCGGTGGCGTGTGGTTCGGCGTGGTGGCTTTCGGAATGACGTATTGCACTCGTAGTTTCGTTCTTCTTCCGTCCTTATGACATTCAAAAGTGCCTGTAATGGCTTAATTGAAATAAATGATTTGAGTTTGAGTCGCGTTTGTGACCACTAGATCAACGAAGCGGCTGGAAGATTATGATGATGCTAAAAATCAATAGAAACATGACGCAGGATTAATTTGAAGAAATAAAACAGCCCCTGCGTTCTTATCAACTATTGTAAGCAAGCTTATCCTGAAACTTTTTTTTTTTGTGGTTGGAAAATCATCGAATAACCCCCCCCCCCCCCCCCGCTCGTGGGCAGAGCGAAGGGGAGTGTCAGACTTCTACTGACTAAAAACCAAACCCATGTTCCTTCTTTGCCCTTGTGTCGGAGCCGCGTTAACCTTTCGACAAACCACAGCCCCGATGCAGTTGCTAGCCTCGCAGCTCGTAAAACAACTGCCTATTTATATTCAGCCACTGATCTGAGGATTTGACTATCATTAGATTACGTGTTTGACATTTTGCTCACGTTGTTAATGAGTGAGTTGTTTGGTCATTGCTCTTAACTAAGAAAAAAAAATTAAACAAAGTAGTTATTTATAAAGCCTATAGAGGCCCGTAAGAATAAGTGACATTATTTTACAGATAACGATGATTTAAAAGCAGGCAATTATCATGATAATACTCTTGATAATAACAACAATAACTATAAACAATGTCACGTCACGTATATCCGAACGCGATTTGGTGCTTTTTCAAAAATAACACATATGAAAGAAATCAAGAAACATCATTAATGGACTTGGGTTTGCAAAGGGCTTATTTGGCGCAGCCGTCAGTGAGACCCAATATTATCTTTTTTAATATTTTGTTGTGTGCACTTGTGGCATGTGCCAAACAAATATGTTGCTTTTTTCTTTCTTTAAATAATATAAAACTGGACTCAAAGATAGCATATCGGTTTCAATTGTTTCGCCAAGGTGGCCTCATCTTTTATATTATAGTTATGACGATGACTAGTTTATTTAACAATTCTCACTATACATAATCATGTAAAAATAACAAGCTATCGCTCGCAACTTGTAAATTGCTTTCTCCATCGAAACACTAGATTGTATCTATTAAGTTAATAAAGAATACATCGTCGTTAGAAATGAATGAGGGATTCTTTAATTGAAAGAAGAAATTGGTGTGCAATATAATTGCTCTATAATTGTTATTGTTTTAAACAAGGCTGTAGTGTGCATGCAGCTGCATCTGGGTGGAAACCAAAATCATAAGCCAGCTGCTATTATTTTCTGATTAATTTCGTTCGATCCAAGACAGTTAAATCGTTTCTCTGGGAGTTCGTCGAGCTTCATTATCTCGGCACTTTTCTTGTGGTCACCACTGTTGATTCTGGCTTACAGTTGTTTGGGAATAGTGTGGCGGGCTTGTCCAAGCCAGCCATTAAACCGGATGGCCGATGGGGTCGAAAAGTTCTGGGGTGGACAGATGACCTGGTAAAGGTTGCGGGGAACCGCTAGATGCGAGATGCATGGAACCGGTCCATGTGGCCACACTTGGGAGAGACCTTGTGGCCACACTTGGGAGAGACCTATTTCCAGCTGATGACGTCTTTCGGCTGTAATTCTGGTGATTATGAAGCTACTGCCTAGCTGCCAGATCCAATGATGCTAGATGCCAATCCTGTTGCTCAGGCATCGATTCCTTAAGGCTTGAAGAACCCAAAGTTCTGAAATAAAATGAAACAAAGTTTCCATTAGTAGGTTGATGGTTGGGGAGGGAGAGAAAGACCATGAAAGCGATGGATGAATTGTGTGAGGAATGATAATATAAGGGTAAGGCCGCCAAAATTGTCAATTATATCACAAAAGTAACACAACAGATTTTGTGCTACCGTTACACAAAATTACCCAAAACTAACACATTTTCTGGGTAAAGGTGCTTTCATAATGGTTAAATAAATAACCTAAACTAATACAAGATACTCACTTTCAAAAATCAGTACAAATACCACTATAATACGGCTTTAAAGTTCTAATACTGTGTTACGTAACGCAATCTTTTGTGTTAAAATAACACAAACGTAACACAAAAGTGACACAAATGTAACACAAGCGTAATACAAATGCAACACAAAAGCTAAATTTTTACAACAATTTTAGGCTATATCTCGGGCATTTATTACAATTAAGAACTAATGAGTGGTTTGAAGTATACTTTCGACCTCATCGCCAACAAATATAATACAATAACATTAAAAAGTCTGTTTCTTACCTCAGAATTCACAATAAATCATTTTTTGTGTAACATTTTTGTCACACGACAAAAATGTCTCACGAAAAATTGACAATTTTGGCGGCCTTACCCATAAAAGAAAAAGAAAAATAATATGATGACGATTTCCATACTCAAATATTAAAGAATGACCTATTTGACTTTCACTTGTTCATTGCAAAGCCTCCACAGAGGACGTATCAAAGGATTATGACGTAACCTACGGTATAAATAAGGACCAATATTGCACATAAATTATAATTTATTACTCATCAAGACTAAAATAACCGTTTGCATGCATCCCACGTGCATACTTAGCTTTCGTTAAGGATTTTCCCGACTGCATTTTCCGCCGCCAAATTGTACAGTGAGTACCCAGCATTTCCTGACCCCACTTCTCATACCACTTGTCCTATTATCCAGGGGTCAGATAATGCTGGGCACCGACTGTACGTGGTTTTGCAACACCTGAATGGAATTTTAGTGGGTTATCTTGTATGCGATATCAACCAAAATTGCATGGTGCATGTAATAAATAATGTAGACCTATTGTATGATAATTTATTGCAATTTTATCGGCTCGTAAAACGCTTAAACTGTAATATTGTAACTAAGTAGGTACCTAGTAAAGGATTTTTGTAGACCCACACCAATAGCAAAGAATAAAATTCAACGATATCCTGCATAGATCTTTGGAAAGCGGTGGAACATAGAACCCCAAGATCGCAGCCTCAAATATAGGGCAAGGAGGGTTAAAAATAAAATTCTATTTTTTAAAACGGTTTTTTTCGTGTTACGGAACCACTTAACCCTTCCGTTTGCCGACCGCATTATTGACCCTGGCGGTTGAAAAAAACTTTGCATGTTTACGATTTTACGGGTCGCCCCTAACACCCAGGAAATAAGGCGCATTCGACCCCCCAACAAAAAGGGAACCAGTTACGATAATATTCTAAACTCCAACATGATTATTTTTTCCTGGTATAAAAAGTAATGTGTTTTAGCAACAAGGCTATTCATTCAAAATTCAGACTTTTGTAGTAAAAAATAAAGTCGAATTTTAATTGGTGAGAGGCGAAATTAGAATGTGTTACAGCAAAGGATAGGGGCTTTTTGCAAATATTTAAAGGGCCATTTTTTTGTTTGTGTGCGTTAAATAAAAATATACGGGAATGTTAGCAATTAACGCGGCGATATGTTCGCTTGTTCGCGGAAGTTGCGATACAGCTGATCGAGCAACCGTTGTTAAATAACGTTGCCTAAAATGAAACTTCAAAATGGAACCGTCAAAAGTCTTAACCATTTCTTTTCTTTCTTTTTTAATATGTTCTGTATATTTTTCAAGGTGTTATTATGCTAAATAAACAATTTTTTTTTTTCTAAAATAATTTGCATTTGCTTGTGCAATCACATTTTTGACTTTTCTTTATTTTCGCTCTCAAGTATACCTAATTACCTAAGCATTATTAACAGAGCTATATCAAGAATATCTTAGTAAACAAAAGGGTGATTGTTTTAAATAGGGTTATTAAAAACTAAGATATACCTACAAAACCAAAAAAGAACCTCCCAAAGCGAACAACACCAACGATTCTAGTTACAACTTGTGGACGAGGCAAAAGTTCGCAGGAAACGCTTTTCACTCACTTGCTGATAAAACGGGCCGTGGACGTCCCACGCAAAAATTGAACATCCCACCCGCGTTTAAAGGTTACCTACAAAGTTACAACTTACACCACGCTTAAGACCTCAAGCGATACAACTCGCGACGAAACACGCGCGACTTTTCTTATTTCCTTTACTCTCGCAAGTGCTGTCGCAGCATGTTGGCACCCACTGGCTTCTTTGTTTTTCGATCACTATAATAAGTGATTTTTTTTAAAACGTTGCCCCACCCTAGGATTACTCCTGTATCGTGGGTGCGTTTACAAACACTTAAACTCACATACACACACAGAATTGGTTTATTTCTAGCCAACCGTGCTCCACCAGCCGTGTCTTTTTATCGTTCCTTACCTCAAAAGGAAAAAACGGTACCCTTATAGCATCACTCGTGTGTCTGTCTGTCTGTACATCCATTCCATCCCCTTATCTCCGAAACTACCGAGCCTAAAATTTTGAATAGAAATTGGTTCAACACCTATACAGGAAAACCTATAAGTAGTCTATTGTGCAAAAAACACGAAAAATCTCTCAATATCTTCTACAATTCTTTATGTGCAAGTCCTACTTGCACTTAACTAGTTTTTTCGTGTACTACCAAGCAATTTCATACGTTTTGTTTTCTCTTTAGTCGCTGTCGCACGCGTGTTGCGAGCGCGTATTTTGTGGCCATGCTGTTCCTATACAATATTGTGTTATTCATTTTGACGCGGGATGCACATGCCAGCGAACTCTGCGGTCGCATAGTGGTTAATGGACTGATATTTATATGACAGCCAGAAATATTGTCCTATGGTAGATTGAATCGGAGATTATGAAGGGATTGTGTAGGAGTGAAAATTTATTCTGTACATTTTGTAGTTCTTTTCACAGATAATGGTACGTAATTATAGCTATAAATAATTTTAATAGCCTGAAAAGTAGAATAATCAGTATTGTATCGGTCTCATCACTAGGAGTCATACGATTTTTTTTTAGTTTGGGCAATCATTAAAATAATGATTCTTCCCGCTATGGGCATAGCGTAAGGGAGTGTCAGACTTCTACTGACTAAAAACCACCTATGTATATTTTTCGATGCCTATGTCCAGCAGTGGACGTCTTTCGGCTGAAATGATGATGATGATGATATTTTTCGAACAAGCCGCAGCCTCGACGGAGTACTGGCTACCCTGGCACTTCCACCTTACGAGTAGTTAGTTACGAGCCTTGTCTAGAACCTGCCATTATTCGCTTCACGATCTCTCGCCATTTGTCGCAGTTTTTTGAGTTGCTACTGGGCTGCTACTATTCTACAAGATTTAAAAGTCATGAATTTGTATTGTGTTTGCATCGCAAAGAACCTTTACATAAAAGTTTATAAATAAACGAGAATAAATATATAAAAACTTGACCACACGTGGCGGCCAATAAAAAAGGCTTTCAAGAGTTTCCCAAATCACTTAAAGCCCAGAGATCTCTCTATCAACAAGAATACAATCAACTAATTTGCGATGATCATAAAACCAGTCATGTATAATGTATAAAAATAAAACATTCACTTATCAATTCTTGTATAATATTTCGAGACGAACGATCAAGTGGATGGCATAGCATCTTCTTTCTTTTTTGGGTTTTAACTAAATTACTCGCTCGTGGCTTCATCATCATCATCATCAGCCTATAATGTTCCCACTGCAGGGACTCAGGCCTCCTCTCTAGGAGAGGGATGGGCTATAATCCACCACGCGGGCCCAGTGCGGATTGGCGGATGTCACATGTCTTCGAATTTTTTGGTTCTAAGACATGCCGGTTTCCTCACGATGTTTTCCTTCACCGTTTTGAGAGCAGCAGTGATGAAATAAATTACACAAAGTAATGCGCCTGCCTGGGTTCGAACCCACGACCTACTGTTCGTAAGTCGGGGCCGACACTACTGGGCCACCGCTGCTCCGTTCGCGCGGGGCCGACACCACTGGGCCACCGCTGCTCCTGGCTTAATAAAAACTAACTGCCACTGTCGATCTTTAGGTTAAGCCGTGCTTGCCTAGATTGGTCTGTGGATCGTTAACCACCCATTACATACCGAGTTTCCTCCGTGCCTCGGAAAGCACGCTGCCATAGATCTTTGGCAGTCGTTAATACAGGTAGTCAGTGACTTGAAAGACTTAGACTGAAGCCGACCCCAACATAGTTGGGAAAAGGTTAGGCAGATGTTCTTCTTCTTAGCGTGTCGATGACAATTCAAATTGAGTCAGCCCAAAATTTAGCGACGAGTTTGGCATTTTCAGTTCCAATCATTAGCTGGCAGATGTTGATATTCGTCATCATCATACACAAACTTCGTGCTGGGTATACTTAGGCCTCTCTTTGCATGTAGGTACTAAGCTCCACGTTCTTGTTGCAGCCTCATCCGGGATATTCTCGCGATAGCAACAATATCGTCTGACAATCTCGCCGCTGGAGGACAACCACTTCTTTATTAAATTATATTACGAGAACGGAAAACATTTCGAAAAAACCAGCAAGTTCTAGAATCAAAAACTCGAAGACATGTGACATTACACCAGCACTGGACTCGCGTGGTAGGGTAACGCATAGAGAGGAGGCCAGTGGCCCAAAAATGGAATCATTATAGCCTTTTTTTTTCGGCGTTGGGAAATCATCAAATAACTCCTCCCGCTCTTGGCTTGAGCGGAAGGGAGTGTTAGACTCCTACTGACTAAAAACCACCCATGTTCCTTCTTCGCCCTTGTGCCGAGGCCGCGGTATCTCTTTCGACATCCCGCAGCCCCGACGAGAATCATTATAGCCTCATTAAGCATTATATTACGTCACAATACTTGTGGGCATCCACCAGTTAACAGAGCCAAGTGTATGTTCATTGATTTTCCCAATCTTAAGTCAAAATGTCACCTTCTACATGAAATAAATGTCACACGAGACCCAGACAACCCTACATCAGACTTATATGAAGTAAGTATAACAGAAAACTCAAGACAAATTCTAGTTACGGCCCACTCATTCAGGCCTGTAGGGCGTCGAATCGAATTAGTATCAAATGGGGTGTAAGTTACGCAATTACACCGGGAAAATAAACGCGATTGCTCGCTCCATATTACTTTTCTTCGTGAAAATTCGTGTATTCTACGCATAAAAGGTGTTTGTGCCTTAATCTTGGAGAACGAATGTAAGAATGAATGAATGGGCGTTGATACGGCTTCGGTTTTTGAGTTTCAAACGCTGTGTGTGGGCGTAACGTTTTCGATTTTGTTTATCAGTTCATTCAAAGTTGCTCATCCATCATTTTTGAGAGTAGGGCGATTTGGATGTTCTTACACAATATTTTAACTTAAAGTTTTATTTCTGAAGAGTGTGATTTCGTAAGGTGACTTATTTCAGTTTAAGTGTAAGTTGACAGAGCTTGTTTTGGAAAGGTAATTGGGAAAGTTGTGCGTTAGTTTCTATATTTAGGGCTACTTTCAGAATAGGTACTCGTATGTCGGTGGTTATAAAAAATTTGGTATAGGAACATGAAACACTTTAACTTTTTTCTGTGTTGTTTCTTGGTGCAGGAGTGGTATTGGTATAAATAAGACTCTCATAATTTTCTAAGTATTTTCCAAACTACATATGTTGGGGTTAGCTTCCAGTCTAACTGGATGCAGCTGAATACCAGTATTTTCATTTTGTATGGAGCTACGGCTATGGAGATAGGCTTATCTGATGTCCAGAAGCCAGGTAGTATTGGATAATATGCCCCACGAACTCAATGATCGCCAGCGCGAAGTACGCGTCGAGACGTGCCTTGCACTGCTCAACAGACACACAAATGAAGGAATTTTGAACCGCATTGTTACCTGCGATGAAAAATGGATCCTGTACGATAACCGTAAGCGCTCAGCAAGTTGGTTGGATCCTGGTTCAGCACCTAAACAATGCCCTAAACGAAAACTTACCCCTAGAAAAGTGATGGTCACTGTTTGGTGGTCTAGCGCCGGTGTGATTCATCACAGCTTCTTACCAAACGGGGTGAGCATTACTGCAGATGTGTACTGTGAAGAACTGAACACAATGATGGAGAAGCTGGCACATCTCCGACCAGCATTGGTCAATCGCTCGTCTCCGCTGCTCCTGCACGACAACGCGCGACCTCATACTGCACAGCAGACGGTCTCCAAGTTGCAAGAACTGGGGTTGGAAGCTCTCCGTCATCCGCCCTACTCACCAGACCTTGCGCCTACATACTACTACTTTTTCCAGAATTTGGATAACTTCTTGGCGGAAAAAAATTCAATACCCGAGAGGCAGTACAAAATGCCTTTGAAGAATTTGTTGCCTCCCGACCAGCTGATTTCTTTAAGAAGGGCATCAATAAACTGCCACTGCGTTGGCAAAGATGCATTGATTGCATGGGTGATTACTTCGATTAATACAAATAAAAAATACATGAAAAAAATTCGTTTAAATTTTTTCAAACAAAACGGCAATTTCATAGGTAAAGACCTATTATTATGATAGTTGATAGTAGTAGTTTCGGGCCACTGTTTACCTGTATCGAACTATCGACTGTCAAAGATACAAAAATGACAGCTGGGACTAACAGTTTAACGTGGTTTCTGAGGCACAGAGGAAACTCCGTATGTAATTGGTGGTCAACCATCCACAATCTAACCTAGAGAGGCGCGGCTTACCCTGAAGATCGACCTCGAGCGGCAGTTGTTTTTTGAGTGACGAGTGTATTGAGGAGCCCAATATTTATATAACAGCCCTTATCCAGTCACGTCGTCACTTACAAAATCAATGTAATATTGAGTAATATCCAGAAATAGAATGTCCACACACAATCACACAAACTAATGTTAATGATTAGGTACCTTTGTTTCGGGGTCATTACCGTAAACTCTTCGTCCATTGTTATTATTTCACAATACGGTATGCGGTATCATCGAATTTGTCAAAGAACCTGTCACCTTGACATGTGTCAATTCGTATTACTGTGGGACTAGTTACATTAGATACAATAGTCCATTCATTTATTCTTTCTCCACCCGAACTTCACTGTCAAATTCACAACGAACTTTAATGGTGTATTAATAAGGTTGTTCTTAGGTTGCTGTCACTGACAGATCTGTCAAAATTATATTACTGTTTATTTTTTTGGAAAAAGGCTGTCGTTTTACTGCAGCAGTACGCGTGTAAGTGTGTTGTATCCATTGCGGTTTTTGTATAGAAAACGGGCTTCTTAATTGTAGGTGATACAGCAATGGATGTTTAAGTGGGTTATGGGAACATTTTGGTGCAACAGTGATTATAGATTGAGGTAAATTGTAGTGTCCGTGGGAAGGGACGTAGGGTTTGCAAGGTTATAGTCTATTATGAACGAAAAGGTTTAGGCAACGGTGATGACAATGTATATTTTGTAAGTAATCTACGTAGATTTACTGCTATTTTGTATTATAATATTTATTACGTAACATAACATTACACCTTTAATCGTTTTTATCAGAGATGTATCTAATGGCATACAAACAGCCTGTTGTGTTTAAGTTTCATTGTAAAATTTGTAATAAGAGAGTCCTGAAGGCAAAGCCCAAGCACTTTGCAAGACTCGGGAATCGAACCAAGGACCTGATGCCCACTGTAGGGTTTGCGACCACTAGACCAAAGAGACTGTATATTCAGTATATTGATTAGCAAATTTTCTTAAATAACTAGGTACCTAACTTTAACTGTCAAACTCACCAGTTTTATAGGAAAACTTTGACACTAAGTAACATAAATTAATTTACCATTAATTAAAAAAATCCAACATACTAGCGACAAGGTAGCCCGCGAAATTCGATTTTATCACGTTTTTTTGCAATTTATCGATCAGTGTCAGGTTGTACCTATCACTATCACTACATCCTTATCCTTACATAGTATAAAACAAAGTCGCTATTTTTGTCTGTTTGTCTGTATGCTTAAATCTTTAAAACTACGCAACGGATTTTGATGCGGTTTTTTTAATAGATAGAGTGATTCAAGAGGAAGGTTTTAGTATATAATTTGAACGACATCCACGCGGGTGAAGCCGCGGGCATCAGCTAGTAATATTATAAAACAAAGTCGCTTTCTCTGTCCCTATGACCCTTTGTATGCTTAAATCTTTAAAACTACGCAACGGATTTTGATGCGGTTTTTTTTAATAGAGGTAGTGATTCAAGAGGAAGGTTTTAATACCTTTTTTGCACCCGTGCGAAGCCGGGGCGGGTCACTAGTGTTAAATAAAATAGGATTCGCGACCGTAATAAATGTGTACCTACTTACTGAGTTATAATGATTAAAATCACCAATACAACCGTCTCAGCTCATAATATGAGCTGAGACGGTGCAAGACGGTTGTATTGGTGATTTTGGCATAAAGGCATAAAGGCATTCTTTTTCATCAAATAGTCAATATAAGTTTTTAAACTGACATGGTCACTGACACTACTATTAATACTGAAAACGGGATATTAATATCGGGAACTCGAAACAACAAGTAAACATGATAAATATCCCGTTTTAATAGTAAATAGTCAACAGCCAAACTAACTGACAAATCGAAGTAACGGGCCCATAGCTTGGTCTTGGTACCAATAATAAACATGGCAGATTTCTCGCAAAAAGCAATACGCCATTGGACAGAATCGAATACTTACACTACACAATGTTTTATACGTTTCCCCCTTTAGTTTACACATTATTAAAATACCGAACACTTTACTTTGCCGAATAGTCTCAAGTCAAACCGTTTAAAACTGAAAAAAAACTTTAACTGCTACAAAATAGAGTTCCATTTGGCAGTGCTGCTTCCTCAAGACTTTCTTTCCAATAGAAATTAGACTTTATGCGATCTGAGATAGGAGTTAGTTTTATTTTTCCATATACAGGGCGTTTGTATACCCAGTTTTATCACGTGAAGCGACATGAAGCGCGCACACTGTATAATTGATTTTCTTTTGATAAAAAATCGTACTGAACTCGCATACCATTAATATTTAACGTTTATAATTTGATTATTTCGCACCTGACTGTATGGAATTATGTAGTTTCATGCTAAAAAGGTGCAAGCATAGTTGCAAGCTGCAAAAAGTAAGTAACAAAGTTGCAAGCTGCAAAAAGTAAGTAACAATGTTGCACTGCTTTTGTAATTTTCCAAGAATTTTATTGTAAACAATACTGGGTTAAAATGGAGTGTAGTTTTTTTGTCATTGGCAAACGTAACATAACATCACGCATGGAATCCCCGAAGGCGAAGGGGTAGGCAGAGGTCATCAGAGGTGTATCTAGTACTTACCTACATCAACATTTCGCCAGTTATGTTAAGTAGAGCCTATTGGCATCAACCGTGCACAAATCCTGACTCCGTGACTACTACTGAGAAATTCCTGATGAAAAACTCAATAACACTTTGCCTGACCCGGGAATGGAACCCAGGATCTCATATTCAGCAGTTTGTTGCTTAGAAAAATTACTTTTTAATCCACATTTAAGTAATCATCATCATCAACAGCCTATTAATGTTCCCACTGCTGGGACACAGGCCTCCTCTCTTAGATGGGACCACATTTAATATCATCAAACAAGGCAAAGAAATAAAACAAACTTAGTGAATTTGAATACAATACCCACTGCCCAGCCATTTGCTTACCAATTTATTTTATTCCATAAACAAGAAGTTAATCATAGACATTCTTTAAGAGTGAACTTAAAACCTCTTTCGCAATTCAAACAGAAAAATGGCGGCAGGTGAAAACGAATTGTCTCGAATTATGTGTGAAGGAGTTCTTGTTAGTAAAAGGATTTGTTTTTACGAGATTATTGAATGTTAAAGTATTAGTTATTGAATTGTTTCTTATGTAAAGTAGTACATAATGTACCTATTTAAATTGTTAGGTAGTATGAACATTCGTCAGCCCTTTCATAGTTTTTGTTTTGGTTGTTGAATCTTAAGTTAGGTACCTGGTTATTCGCTGTATAATAGGAGTTAATCATCATCTGCCAAGCAAGCCTTCTACAAACTATTGTGGGGTCGGTTTCCAGTATAAACGGACGCAGCTTTAGTTTCACAACTCAGTTTTTTTTTTTGGACTGTTTGTTGGTCTTTCAGGCTTCGACAAAGATCTTCAACCGGCTGTGAACAACAGTAAGGTCTCCACTCTCGATATGTAACGGATGGTCACCTATCCATAGATTGAACTTGGCAAGCGTAGCCTTACCATCGAACCTCAAGCTCCTGTTTGTTATCCCAGATAACATAATCACAGTACAAGAAATAAAAATAAATGCGTCGAATTCAAAAACACCTTCGGAAAGGTATTCCCATCTGAGCACCGATTTTTAGTGCTCTAATGGGAATAGCTTTGGTGCTCTAAGCGTAGGTGCTCTAAAAATCGGTGATCAGGTGGGAATACTGGATGTTATATAATAATATATAATACTTCGGATGTTCTGGAAACCTATATCTATATACTTAAATAAAAAGAGAAGTCCTGACTGACTGACATCAACGCCGAGCCCAAACCGTTGGACTTAGAAATATGAAATTTTACACAGAGGTTCCCTTTATAATTTAGAAACGAAGAAAGAGAGGGTTTTTTGAAATGTGACCCCTAAGGGAGTTACATAGTTAGTTAGTTCTGGAATGGCGACCGCGAACCGGAAGACGTTGCGTTGGAAGGCCTCCCACTAGGTGGACCGATGACCTGGTCAAGGTTTCAGGAACCCGCTGGATGAGAGACGCACGGGACCGGTCAATGTGGCGACGCCTGGGGGAGGCCTATGTCCAGCAGTGGACGTCTTTTGGCTGAAATGATGAAGGGAGTTACATAGGGGATGAAAATTTGTATGGATAATCGTCATTTTTGTTTACTATCTACACGCGGGCGAAGTCGCAGGCATCAGCTAGTCGAATCATAAAATCGAATGACGTTTTATCGGTTACTCTTAAAAAAATCAAAGATACCAATCAAATCACAATGGCCCGAAAGAAAAAAAGAATTGAGCTTACACATTGTGAAAATAAAAACAAAAAAAAAAACTATCTTAGTGCTAAGGTGTTTTAAACCTTATAAACTTTTTGCTAACGAACTTTTTGCGTAACTAAAAGCATATTGAACTCATCACACTATGTTTTGAACCACTTACAACTGGTTCTAAGCTAGGTCACCAACCTTTTTGATCACCATGGTGGAGTTAGGCATCACTGTAGTGTTCTGCGGGTTGTTCGAAAAAGATACCGCGGCCCCGGACACAAAGGGTTAAGAAGGAACATGGGTGGTTTTTAGTCAGTAAAAGTCTGACACTCCGTTCCGCTTCGCTCAGAGGGGAGGAGTCATTTGATGATTTCCCAACATCCAAAAAAAAGGCCTCACTGTGCTCATTGAAAGGCCAGGTCTAGTGGAATCAAAGACTATATAGTGGAATGTGCATATACTAAGCGGAATGGAGGCAAGTGGACATGTTTTTCCTACTCCTCCGCTATTCTCATTTCTCTGGGACTTCGTCGAGCTTCATTGTCGCGGCGCTTTTCTTGTGGTCGCCACTGTTGATTCTGGCTAACAGGAGTTACAGTGGTTTGGGAATAGTGTGGCGGGCTTGTCCCATAAAAAAAAAAATGCTAAGCCACGGTACCGATGTTTGCTAACCAAAGAGAGGCATAAATTAAATGGAAAATGTCCACAGAGCTTTAACTGATTGATGGATCAAGTTGCATTTTTCATAATTGGAATTTTTTTTCCAATTATGAAGATTTTTACATAACATCACGCCTGTAATCCCCGAAGGGTTGGAGGTGAACCCTTTAGTACACCAACATTTTGCCAGTTATGTTTAAGTCCCATGTAATAGAGGGCGAGCCTATTGCCATCCACTGCGCACAAATCCGGGCTCCGTAGCAGCTACTAAGAAAATCCCAATAACATTTTGCCTCACACGAGAATCGAACCCAGAACCTCATGCAAGTTATGTCATGTATAAAATAATTAAAACTTAACAAGAACATAAAATAACATTAAAACTAAACTGATAACTTCAAGTTCAAAGCGCTATATAAAGAAAGACACATCATTCTTTAACCGACTTCAAAAAAGGAATAGGTTTCTCATTATTAACCTCTTTTTAATTTCCGCATCTCTTCTACCTGTTTCATATTACAATAACTTTCATCTAACACGTTAATATTTCAATTATTTGTGTATTGTTGAAACGTTATGTTTAATTATGTAACTCCCCTGCCTTCTCCGGAACCGAATGCCAGGGGAGACACATTTTAGGTGTTTTTATGTCAAAGGATAGGGGAGCGCTTGTATGAAAATACCAGGGAACCAATACGTATGGGGATATCTATTTTCCTATTTGAATAGGGTATTGTTGTTTATTATCATCGTTCTATGGAGATTTTGGAATATTACATTTGAGGAGATTACAAAGAGTTCTTTTGATATGTTATCGCGGACAAGATATTGGTTATCGGGTGAAAGTTATACGCTAATCATTTCACGTAAAAGCAATAATCATAAAATCATTAGCTATTTTGTTGCATGACATGCTGACGTCCTAGATTATATCATACTAGCTGAACCCGCGCATGCGTTGCATTGCAATGCGTTTTTCCTACCTACCTATCTTCTACCCTACCTACCTACCTACTACACTACCTAAAAAAAAAAGTATCCTATGTTTTAAGCTTTTTGCTTGCTTTTTTTCAGTTTTAACCAATAATAATCACGGAAGATATCCCGTAAGTGACATTTTAAGTATCCTATGTCCTTCTCCTGGTTCTTAGCTACCTCCCTAACAACTTTCAGCTAAATCCGTCCAGCCGTTCTTGAGTTATAAATGGAGTAACTAACACGACTTTCTTTTATATATATAGATGTAACTTATACTGTAATCCCGGAGGGGTTAGCCAGAGGTGTACTTAATAGTTAACCCACATTTCGCCAGTTATATTTAAGTCCCATATAGGGGGCGAACCTATTACCATCAACCGGGCATAAATTCAGACTCCGTGGCTGCTACAGAGAATTTCCTGATGGAAAAATCGAAAAACACTTTGCCTGACCCTGGAATTGAACCCAGGACCTCATGCTCAGCAGTGCGACCACTATATCAAAGAGGCAGACCAAAAAAAAACATGAAAAAATTGCAAGCAACTGTATTCTACATTCTCAAAGATGATCAGATTAAACCCCGCGGCGAAGCTTCGCAGGTTTTTGATTTATTTGTAAACAAAACCTAGGAAGTGACTAAGAAGTGAAGTCTAGCAAAAACGTCTGATCATCCAACTAGGCTCGTTCGTTCTCAGAACGCGGCTTCATTTACCAATCGTCACGCATTCAACGATTTGCTATAACTGCAGTGGCAGAAGGCTCACTTTATTGAATGCATTTGTGCAATACCAGCTGCGTTTAAGTCAAGTCAGAGGCCTATGGATGGCTTAAAACCCTGACACCAAGGCAGACACACGATAAAGACAACTTTTTGGACAAACCGATTACTCTATTCTAAACCACTGCAACTCCTGAAAGCCAGAACTAAAGTGGCGACCATCACAGTGAATCAATTTAACTGTCTTGGATCCCGTATCGAAATTAATCAGAAAAGTACCCATAGCGGAGGAGTAGAATACAAAACATAATTTCCATCTGTATTATCATTAGCATCTTTAGCTGTTGGGTGAGGTCCTCGTTTCTTCATGTGGCATACTTCCTCGGTCTGCACGAGTCCTCTGAATGTCATCTATCCATGTGGTCGAAGTATGCTTGGAATGAATTCTCCGCAAGTAATTGTTTACCTAATTTTCAAACGAGCTGAAACGGTGTTGTATCTCTGTATTATCTCGACATTAAACCCACTTTATTGTCTTAAGACACACCATAGACACGGAATTTAATTTCAACGAGCAACTAGACTAACATCTGGATTAAGAATCTGAATCTGAATTGATATTAAGTTCCGTGTCTTTCGAAACCATCAAAATTATATATTTCCTAAAAAAACATCTAAATCGATACAAAATTGGCAATTTAACCTTGAAAGTGAAACAGACGGAATATCCGCAGACAGATTCACTTTTCCAGTCAAAATAAGTGAAAGATTCTTTCAAGCTGACGTTCGAAACTAATCTCAGACGGAATCGATTGCACGCCCTTCGTGGTGTTTTTGTTTTGTTACCGTTTCATTCTGTTTGTAGCCCTAGGGCTCCCAGAAAATGCGTGTTAGAGATTATATCAAGGGTGTAGTAGGGTGTTCTGTGATAAAAAATAAACTGCGTTCGCTAATCTCTTTGCTAAGTTTGTTAGAGTGGTGGAAATATTTACATTTGATCTGTGTATCCCCGTCACCCGTGTTCATAAACGTGACTATTTTTCTCGCTTTCGCAATAATACAAAAAAAAACATAGAAATAGGCTTCTCGAATTGAAGTGTTTGTATGTTCAAGAAGTCGAGTCTGGATCGGGAAAAGTCATATTTGGTTTTTTTGTCTACAGCTTCTCGGCCCATAGCCCCATACCTTGAATCTTTTCTATATGACCAAGTGTCACTATGAACATCTCTGCTAACTCCTTATAATTTCACGATCGTAATGTTATGTAATAACATTGTGTAAAGTGGTATTTCTGTAGAAGTCTTCCGCAGTTATAATCAGCGCAGGTGAATGATCTGTCCGAATTGAAGGCCGACAATCGTTCGGTCAGTTTTTTATAATATTATTAGTACTAAGTTATTGCTTACTTATACGTATGTTTGCTCGGCCAACGATCCGACGCCAAAAAAATTGTACGTATGTAGTTCGGCTATTAGAATTTTTATACAGCCCGTTTTGGGGCCTTTTTAGGTAAAGCGTTTTTATTATATTATGTAATGACAGTTGTTTTGTATTTTAGAAGAGATAGAAAAGTGAACGTTGTTTTCTGTAGACTGTGTTTGTAAACTATCTGTCATCACGACAGGGTTAGGTTAGATCGGGGTTGACAGTATTATATCTACTTGTCCCATCAATAACAGGTATGTATGGGTGACTGGCCTGTTGGTCTAGTGGTTAGTGACCCTAACTGCTATGCCGGAGGTCGTGGGTTCGATTCCCACCCAGGACAAATGTTTGTGTGATGAGCACGATCATTTGTTCTGTGTCTGGGTGTAATTTATCTATAATATGTATGTATTTAGAAATATATAAGTATGTTTATCAGTTGTCTAGTACCCATAACACAAGCTCTGCTTAGCTTGGGACTAGATGGCGTTGTGTGATAGTTGTGGAATATTATTATTATTATTTGTTTTTATACTTTTACGTATCTCGGCTTTATTACCGGAATTATAGAATAATACGGGCCAGAGCCAAGTACTATTCCTGGAGAGTGGTGATGGAATGAGATGATGATATAGTTGGGTTGTGTGATGATGAGTGAGCATTAAACTGTGTCTGTGTGGTGATTGAGGGTTGAGTACGTGAGGTGGAGATTACCGTCTCATTTTCATTATGTAAAAATTATTATTATTATATGTCTTTTACTCCTGGATATCCTAGGTAAAAGGCTAGAATTAAATTGTTATGTTTTTAGTTTAGCTGTTTATGATCAGCAGAACAGGCAGACATTTAGACAACAAGATTAAATGTGCTAATTAAAGTATATTTTGTTGTTTATAGAATACTACAGATGTTTTTTTTGCGTCTACGTGAGAAGTGACTACGGTTAGCACCCAAATATTAGTTTGTTGAGTGTAATGGTGATGAAATAATTCAGACTCTGTCTGCAGACTGTACAAGTTACTGTTAGCGCGCGTCATCTCACTGAGGCGAATGTGCACCACAAGTCGTAGGTACTTAAGTATCGTCATTAAAAAAACATTGATATAGTCATTTAATTTCTTCCTCTTTCTTAAATAACTTATTTATAAAAAGTTAGTGATGAAGAAGCAGCATTAATCGCTCATTACGAACACCGACATCAAAACGCAATAAAGCATGGCGCCGAAATTAGTATACGCCATTTTTCGGATCATTCGCTTTTCGGAAAACGGTATTGCGATAGCGGACATCGCCAAACGAGGAATTTCCGCGCCCCCTCAAGAATCCGCATATTACGAATAGAACTGAATACGAAATAGGGCGGTACTACCCTCTGAATTTCAATCGTATTGCACGTTTGACGTTTGTATATCAATGTTTTCCCGCGTTTTTATTGTCGTAACAGGTGGCTATGATGAAATTTTAGCTTTGTTTTTTTGCTTTCGGCCTATTCGTTTGAATGGCTGGAGAATTAAGGGCTTAGGCTCCTCGCCCACGGCGACTTTTTGTAGCGATTCTGTCGCGTTTCGAAAACGCGCGATAACATCCGCTACTGACGCTGGTCAGTTTTGTGGGCGAGGGCAAACAGTTTTGAGCAATAAAAATGATTGAAACTTGGTTTTCTCCACGAAAGTCATCTATATTTACCAAATTATTGCATTTTTCTTTAGTATTCATCATAAATAGAAAATTTTAAACTACGAGTAAGTATCCGATACTTATAATGTTTTACGTCTTTACTCTACTCAAGTTAATTGTTTAATAACTACTGTATCTTTATTTCTCTGTTTGAAATAGACACATAAAGATTGTTTTGATGTTCAGCTTATCTTAATTTATGTTGTTACACATTTTAATCTTTATCTGTTTAAACGATGTTATCTTCATCTCTCAAGATATTTAAATGTTACGTTATTTTGACTGAGATTATCGTTTTGTTCAAAAATAGATTTAAAACAACTTACAAAGTCCAATATTTTTTCTGCCAATTAGCGATTCGTGCTATTGTAACTGAGCACAATTTAACGTTTTCACTGGATATGATGCGTATAAGATGAAAAAAGCAGCTAAGATAGGAGATAATAATATGATCTCCTGCAAAACAGGAGAGAGGGGGTTTTGGAGGTCGGATATGTAGTCGCGTCAAGTAAAATACTGGTATTCGGCTACATCCGGGTAGAATGGAAGCCGATCCCAACGTAGTTGGAGGGAGCCCTCTACGTAGATGATGATAAATTGTAATTAAAAAAAAATAACAACAAAAAAAATTCTAAACATTGGGAAAGACAAAACAATCTTTACATTTTCCCATAAAATATTAGTAATAATGTAATTAATTAATTATGATAGTAATTAATTCAATTAAATTGCTACAAAAACAATACCTACAGTTTATATATTAACGCGTGTGATCGCGTACGATTAAGTTTGAATCACGATTGTCGATGAATTAAATGTAATTGCGATGAAAAAGTCGTGCGTGCGATTAACGCGCGGTTTTTTGGCGATCTCCTTTCAAGGCGGTTAAGGTTTGGTTCTCATGGTACGACTGTCGCTAACTGGTTGCTAATAAAGCTATTAATAGTTTATCTTTAATTATGAAACATTAATTGTTGAAGCTTCTGATTGGGTTATTTGCTTTAAACCGGCTGATCGTCGTTATTTTTTTTTTTTTTTGGTAAGTACAAATAAATAATTTAAACCACGTGTATAAAAGGTAGATGAAAGTATTGAACTAACAAAAAAGTGAAGAGATTTGAAAAAGACTTACACTCGGCATTGGGTGGTCAAAGGTTGAAGAAGAAGATTAAACTAAGATGTCTCTTTAGAATGAAGTTAGACAGTATTGATTATCATTATCAGCCTCATCCTTAGTTCCTTACTATATGTTACAATCGGTTTCCAATTGCAATGGAACTAGATTTTGCAGCATTTTACATAGATATAAAATGCTGATATATGGTTGTTTTTTTGCTGGTCGATAATCATCAAATAACCCCCGCTCCCGCTCTTGGGCAGAGCGAAAGGGGGTGTCAGACTTCTACTGACTAAAAACCACCCATGTTCCTTTTAGCCCTTTATGTCAAGGCCGCGGTAACTCTCGGCGGATTCTGGTATACGGTCCATGTAAAAATTTTGCCGTTAGCCGTAGGTAAGCTGTGACAACCTAGTGGAGTGACCATTGGAGTTCGAACCCTTGACATGCATCTCTGATTTTTCTGATTCATGTGCGGTTTTCATAGTAGGGTAGTTGACAAAAAAAAATCTAATTAAGTAGTCCGTCACATAGATTACCAAAAAACATTCGACACGTATTTTTTCTTTTTGCACGTAAACCAACCAACAATGAAGACGATACAGTGCTTCGAAAAGTCGTGTGACGTCACATCGCACTGCATTTTTACCACGTAGTGCTGTCAAAAGCCCCCACTCCTGATCTGTGACGGACGCGTTATAACTTCGTCAATTTTTATTAATTTGATAAAATAAAAATAAACACACACACACATACACACATATATCTTAATGTATGTGCTAATCAATGAATAAATAAATAAATAAACAATAAAATAAAAAAACACGTATCCAATATTTTTCGATAATCTAACCGACGGACTAAACGGAATCATATTTTTTTTACCCAGCAGGACACATCCCTATTATTACGGCAAAGGAAAACATCGCGAGGAAACCAGCATGCCTGAGAAATATTTCTCGACGGTATGTAAAGCCAAGTCAGAAGAGGCTCATGGACGACATAAAAACTGACAGCAGGTAAGGCACTTACCACACGATATAGAAGGCTACTCGCTAAATCAAAGATATAATATAGATGCCATGACCAACAGAAAAATTCATAGCTTCTTGCATAAATACAAACTATATTTATTTATTTATTTAAGAGCATAGACGGGCTGCGTATAATATACGTATATATAACTATTGCCGTCGCGCTGCGCTCTAGCAACCGGGCGGTATCAATATGTGAGTGCGATAGAGACAACTGCAGCTCAGAACGATTTTACCTATAAAAAACCTTGACCGATCGACGTTTCGTATTCTCCTGTTTTCTCCTCGAAACCTAAGCCAATTAAATTATATTTGGTATCAAAATTTAAAGGAAGAATAGATCTATGCCCCTATTACTTGTTTTTATTTTAAAAACTTTTCAATTTTCTTTGGTAGTCATCTGATTACGTAGGTAAAAAAAGGGGTATTTTTTTAGGTTTTTGGAAGTCATATTTATTTTTGTAATAAATTTTTTGAAAAAAAAAAAATGACAGGGCATGCCTTCAATAGACCTGGATTTTTATAAATAAAAACGATTACTCTAGAGGCATTATCCAGGAAGAGAATAGGGGAATACATTTGTATGGAAAAAATGCAGCCCGTCTATGCTCTTAACAATTTATGTACACACACTGTAGACAGCACAGGAAATTCATCATCATCATCATTTCAGCCAAAAGACGTCCACTGCTGGACATAGGCCTCCCCCAGGCGTCGCCACATTGACCGGTCCCGTGCGTCTCTCATCCAGCGGGTTCCTGCAACCTTGACCAGGTCATCGGTCCACCTAGTGGGAGGCCTTCCAACGCAACGTCTTCCGGTTCGCGGTCGCCATTCCAGAACTTTTCGGCCCCATCGGCCATCCGTTCTGCGAGCAATGTGCCCTGCCCATTGCCACTTAAGTCTGGCGATTCTTCGGGCTACGTCGGTAACCTTGGTTCTCATGCGGATGTCCTCATTTCTGATTCGATCACGCAAGGAAACTTCGAGCATAGCCCTCTCCATTGCCCTTTGGGTGACTTTGAGCTTTCTGATGAAGCCCATTGTGAGCGACCACGTTTCGGTCCCGTATGTAATCACTGGCAACACACACTGGTCATAGACTTTCGTCTTGAGACACTGGGGTAAGTTGGACGAGAAGATACCGCGCAACTTCCCGAACGCTGCCCAGCCGAGTCGGATTCGACGATTGACCTCTTTCTCGAAGTTAGATCTACCCAACTGGACCGTTTGTCCCAGGTAGACATAATCGTCCACAACTTCGAGCGTAGAGTCTCCGATCTTGATAGGAGTGGGTGTTACATGAACATTCAACATAACCTTGGTTTTGTCCATGTTCATTTTAAGACCCACTCTTTCGGAAGCTCTACTGAGGTCATCGAGCATTGCACTGAGGTCTTCCATGGTCTCAGCCATGACCACTATATCGTCAGGAAATTAACATAAAATAATAATTGAGTACAAAGGTACTGCTTATTTCTCAAGAAATTTCTGCCAGCAGACCTGCTGAAGCAGAAATGATGAAGAAATGTAGACAAGTTTGTGAGAATAGGAAAAGAATAATGTGTATGTCCCATATCTAACTTAACCTAAAATAATAAAATACACATATAAATAAATAAATATAGATATATACTCAAATAAATACATAATGCTAATGCTAAAATGGAATTTAAGCCACGTAATTAAAGCTGTAATCACATTGGACTCAAATGGTCTTCAATTAGTTATTGATATGGTGCTAAAATCACATTTATAAGCACGTTTAACGATACTAATTATATTTGTAGCTGCACTTATAATTTCCTTTCACCGGTTCGCAGTAAAGTTTTACCGTATTTTACCGCAGTTAATAACTATTAATTTTGTAAGACAATTAATTAAATACTGTTATGAATTAGTGTCTTACAGATTTGAATCATCCGTGTCATTAGGCTTTTACACGACTATTGGCTAGTCAGCGTTGTTAACCTGAAGTTTCCGCCAAATGATTTATAACTATGGTATGCTACGTGAGTCTCAATGTTAGGTAAAATATTGGTATTCAGCTGGATCCTGTTAGACTAGTATCTAACCCCAACATAGTTTGAAAAGGGCAGAAGATGATAATGCCTAAATTAAAATGATTCCCATATAACAAAAGTTGTCGTAAATGATACAACCACAACAAAATAGGACGTCACAGCCTCCTACAGAATTAATAAATAAAGTTGACCGTTTTATAAATGATTATTAAAGTTTTACGCCATGGATTAGTTGACAGTATTAATTCACTCGTTAACTTTTATTAAGGCTCGTAATCGGCTTAATATGTAAAGTATTTAAATACCTATTTTGTGTAGGATTGATTGATTAAATTCTAAAGACGTTTCTGTTCTTAAGCGGATCTAATTCAGCATAATTATCGATTGATTAGTAATTGATTCCACGGCATTTGCAGTTTTGGTGTCTTGACAATATTTGTCTTCTTCCTATTCGTATTTTATAAGATTCATAGGTCCTTTACAATGGTCTTTACATCTTTATTGAAAACTTGTAGGTAATCATTCTCCTGCTTTTATCCTAATTTATTTGGGCGAATGTTTTGTTCGTTGTTAGATCTCCAGTATTCTATCTTCCATCCCTCTATACTTTTGTCTTTCTCTATCGTGTAATTTTATTCTATTATCTGTTTAATATTTACTACCATTTTCCTTTAATTCTTGTCTGTTCTGTTTCTATCCAAAAATTAACATTTTTCTGACTCTTTGGGTAGATTCAAACCTCGTGAAGTTCATTCGCTTAAGACACCGAGTTAACAATCATTTAGGTAGATTGGGACGCGGGTTATTACAGTATCTCGACAACACTTAAATTCACCTGTGTACCTAGGGTTGTCAATACAATTTAACGCGTATTTTGAAGAGCCAGAAATGAGCTTACTTTTGATTGACACAAAATGCTTCTTCTTCTTACTTAGAGATTTACTAATATGCAGAGAGAATATTAACATGATTAACAAACGGTTCACGAAAGTTCAAGGAGATGAGAACCCATCTTAACCTAGCAACCAGCAAGCATTCCAATTCCATTCCAAGGAACCACATGAATCAAACAAAACTATAAACATCAAATCAAGTATGTCAACCAACAATGTTGGGACAAATTCCGCACGGGTAACCCTACCTGTGCCGCTGACAAGCCGATTTTACAACGATCTCGAACCACCATGTCTGGCAACACCGCAATGTTTTACAAACAAAACATTGTACGGAACCCAAATAGGATTCCCCAACCAGAAACCGTACGTATTAGCATAATGTGTGCCGCAGAACGGGGACAACTGAAATGAAAAGTTGTTTTCAGACTTGCCATTTAATTTTAGACGTTTTTAGAAGCCGGTTTGGCAAGGTAAATATGAAATAGACAGATTGTGGACATATGTCTGCTGGTTTCTGTAGTAATATGGGTTTTGACAAAAATGGAAGAATATTGTTAGGTAATACTTTTTATGGTATTGTAGCTGGCAAAGCTTTTGTTGACGTGGTCTTGAGTAGAGACCGCGAAACGGCAAGCGTAAGGTGGGACGCTTACAGGGTAAATAGTAGCAACTGGATGAGAGTTGCCGAAAATCGAGTCGGGTGGCGTGTGATTGAAGGGGCCTATGACCAGTCATGACCTGCAGAAGTATGAAGGTGATGAAGCTTTGGTTATGTTAAGTTGGTTAGTTCCTAGTTAAGGCGAGGTTGGGGGGTGAGGTCGTGCGTTCATAAAAACAAAGTACTGTTGTTTTTATGAACGCACGACCTCACCCCCCGCCCTGCCGCGCGAGCGATTTATTGCCTAAATTTTGACTGTTTTTTCTTCTTGGAGAAAAATGATAAAGAAATTGTACAATAATTATGTTTTCAACATTTATTTCAGGATAAAAAGTTCTATCTACTGTATAACTTTCATATAAATTCATGATGAAATGTCTTAGCAGTACATGTTTTAAATTGTGATTTAGAGTCATGTTTGATAAAAAAAATCGCTTTTCTATCTTTACGATTTACTTGAGAGTATGTTCAATTTTTATGTAATGATTTTATTTATTAAATAACTCATATTTAGTTCGATTTTCAAAGGTTCACAAATCTTAAAAAGTACTGCAACCCCGCCTTAACATGTTTTGACTGTTTGATTAAAGCAAAATATAAGGTCCCATTAAAATAGGTGGACAAATTTTAACACAGCAGGTCTAACCAAAGATATCTAAACAAAAAAAATAGGTATTAAATAAAGTGTTTTTTTTTTACTCACAGTAATAAATTGCCGATACTCTAGAACAAACTCTTCCTTTATGAGTACTTAAATGCGTTTTTCTTATATTTTTTTTTACCATCGTCCTCATTTTGGTGGTCTGAATGATTTCTGAAATGTTGTCCACCTATTTTAAAGGGACCATAAAAAATTTTCCATAGACGTCCATCCACTGGAGTAGATTAAGTAATAATTTATTGACGCTAGATTTTGCAAAACAGGTTAAGTACTATTATAAATGTTGTTTAATTTAGATTTTTTGTCTCTTCAAGAAATATTCTTTCGACGAAATATGTTAAAATATCAATGACAACATGTTCAGTATCGACATAATTAACTGGCTCGAATTAATTTAAGGCCCTAATGATGGCGTATAATACAGCCCATAAAAATATATTATGACCGATTGAAATTAATTTTATAGTCTAAGGTTGTCATCGTATTACCGAAGGTTCAAAGTTTTAGAGGTTTTCTATAGGTCAATAATGAATTAATAAAATTTAGAATATCTTTTCCCATCTTTGGTGGGAAATTCTCCC
Source organism: Diarsia mendica (assembly GCA_949316265.1). Classification (NCBI taxonomy): domain Eukaryota; kingdom Metazoa; phylum Arthropoda; class Insecta; order Lepidoptera; family Noctuidae; genus Diarsia; species Diarsia mendica. The sequence goes on along the minus strand of OX438904.1, from coordinate 19,830,253 downwards.
ATAAAAGATAAGGATAGGAAGTTTGTAGGCTTATCGTTGTTTTTTTTAAATGAGATTAGAATCTAAAACATTTTGTAATGTTTGAGAGTTAGTGTGAGATTTGTGTTTATAGCAATTACGATAAACTTTTTTTACCTTTAGATTATATGTTGGTCTTCGTACCTTTTTATGGCTAATTTTATAGTTCAGGGCAGTTACTATTTTAAATAGAAAACTTTCCGCTTTATGTCCCTATAGTGCGCGCGGAACTAAGTAGTTGGCCGCACCTTAGGCAAGTTTTTGTTTTTTATTTAAGTACTTATTCTTTTAAATAAATTGAACAATTGTTGTTCACGATATCTCGAGATTGGTCTTCACTGTCTAATTATAGTCTCCTGTGCATTGCGAGCTGTAGGCAACCCTCCCCCTCACCCCTGTCGCCACCTAAGGAGCGGCCAACTAGTTCCGCGCGCACTATAATACCAATACTAAGTGAAGATGCAGAAGCCTATCTGGCAACTAGAATGATCAAGGGTGGTCCTGTGACCCCTGTAACTGGAATGTAGAGGGCGTAGAGGGAGTTCCATGCTACATACTGCTTTCTCTGCAAGCCGACCCCAAGTATATCCCCATCCCGTCGGGGCTGTGGTTTGTCGAAAGGTTAACGCGGCTCCGACACAAGGGCGAAGAAGGAACATGGGTTTGGTTTTTAGTCAGTAGAAGTCTGACACTCCCCTTCGCTCTGCCCAAAAGCGGGGTGGGTTATTCGATGATTTTCCACCCACCAAAAAAAAAAAAAAAGTATATCCCCATAGAGATGGTAGTGCTAAATCACCCAGACAAGAAGCCTAAGGACCAAAGTTTCTAACTGACTACATTGAACCTGACCTCTCTGTTTTGTGCATATGAGCTCATACGCCTTATTATAGACACAATTAAAAAGCCATTGTTATAAATCTCCTGGAGATTTATTAGCGGAGGTTATGTCACCAATATCCTCAAACGAATTAACTAAATAGACCACAAATCCCAACAATTAAATTTTATTAATGTCTTAGTACCGAGACTCCACCTTAAACACGTGCAAACTGTCACACAGCACTGCTTAAGGTGCGAGCTCGACACAGGGATCTATTTAGCATGGACATCACGTGAACAATGAGTTGTAATTCGCTCAATTACGGCCGCGATTGTAATCGTATGTTGACCCTTGTAGGAAGATCTCTGATGGACTTATTTATAGAAGGGGAACTAGGATGGCTAGTTCTAAGATTAGGATTTAGCAGAATGAATCACCTCTTGGTAATATGGTACTAGAGAATAGGGCAGTTGACTGGCTAAAAAAATATGATTCTGTTTAGTCCGTCTGTTACATTATCGAAAAATATTGGATACGTGTTTTTTGTTTTATCAAATTAATGAAAATTGACGAAAATAAAGCGTGTCCAAGATCGTGAGTGGGGGCTGGTGTTGTCACTTTCTGGTAAAATAGGTGCCAAACTGTGATATCTGTGACTTTGCGAAGCACTGTATCGTCTTCATTTATTGTTTACGCGAAAAAAGAAAAAATACGTGTCCAAATTTTTTTGGAATACTATCTGACGGACTAATTAGATTTTTTTTTGTGAACTATTGCAGCAGTAACAATTAATTCTCTTATGCCTGCTATTTTTATCCACTGCTTAGCCGTTTATTAATATTGTCAAACGGTCATTCAAATAAGTTGGTTAATAATGAAACAAAATCATTTTTGCCACTGAAAAAGGGCCATGGTGAGAGGAAAGGAAGGTAGCGGCGGTATTTTGACTGTGTAAGTATTGCAATGCTTGTAGGAATCAGCTATTTTATTTTTGTCGCCTCTTCCACCTACCTGATAGTTCCGATCGCCATACATATTATTATTTTATTTTTATTATTATTATATTGATTGTATGTTACACGTTATTTTATAAGGTGCAACCATTCCAACGTATAATTTTCAGCAGCTTTCCACCCTTCCGAATTCGGCAAATTATGTTTTCCTCGCTTAACACATCTGTCGATATATTTAGTTAACTGCTCATCTAAAAACAACAATATAGTAAACGTTTTACACACCAAGTTTATCAATAAACTCAGAGGTTTAACTACCCTAATCGAGGTAGCGTTAGCAGCCAAAGACATCGGCAAAGATTTACTTATACAATCATTTAATTTACTTAAACAATCATTTAATATTATTGTGTGTGTGCTTGATGTACTGACGTCAAATAAACATTTTTTCTTTCTTTCTTTCTTTATTTAAAGCTGGAAAAGTTCTTAGATAAATGTTATTATCTGACACTTGTGCTAAAGCTTCTTTGTGGCGTATTTCTCCCCCCTGCGATGACACTTTGTTGAAAAGTTTGTTACCCTACCCTAATAGTGTAGTTGACTGACTAATAAAAATATGATTCTGTTTAGCCCGTCAGTTAGATTATCGAAAAATATTGGATACCTACGTGTTTTGTGTTTTATCAAATTAGTAAAAATTTACGAAAATAAAGCGTGTCGAAGATCATGAGTGGGGAGTTTTGACGTCACAGTCTGGTAATAAATGGACCAAACTGTGACGTCGCACGGCTTTTCAAAGCACTGTACGTCTTCATTTTTTGTTTACGTGAAAAAAGAAAAAACACGTGTCCAATATTTTTTGGAAATCTATCTGACGGACTAATTCGATTTTTTTTGTCAACTACCCTATTGTTTGTGCATCGTACGTAATTATATTAGTCTGCTAGCGGGTTAATGAATATCTGGCGATTATTTGTAAACAAACCTTCGAAATTATCACGTTGAAAATAACGATAGTACCTGCCGCCTGTCTATTTCGGTAGTAGACACTAATTTTCATCGACATCTAATCCTAACTTCCTAACTAATATTATAAATGCGAAAGTAACTCTGTCTGTCTGTCTGTCTTTGCTTCACGCCTAAACTACTGAACCGATTTGTGTGAAATTTGGTACAGACATAGTTTGGAACTTGAGAAAGGACATAGGATAGTATTTTTTTAATTGTTTTTTTTTCGCGAGATAAACCAAAAATCTGCCGGAAGTCACTATTCCACGCGAACGAAGTCGCGGGCAAAAGCTAGTCCAATATAAAGTTGCAATTTTCTAATCTCAACTTTTTTGCCACCCCGTACCAGGGTCACAGGCCCGCAAGGTAAAGGGCGGCGAAAACGTCCTCTGAATACATAAGGGATCGATGTACACAATGTACACATGTCTACATACATGTATAGTATATATATACCCACTACCGGTTACGTAACATCCGGTCCTGGTTCGTACATACAACGTCTGATATGAATTTTTATTCGTTGTTTTTCCTTTCGATTTTTTGCAACTGCCATTTTTGGTTGCAGAAATTTTGCTTATGGTGGGTTTAATGTGTTTTCAATACGTCATTGGTGTTGAATTTATGCGAAGTAAATAGGTAGGTTACGGGTTGGTTTTTATTGAGGTTGATGAGTTGCATTGTGTTATATCGTGTTACCCAATACTTCCTGGTTTTTGGAGGTCAGATAGGCAGTCGCTCCATGTAAAAGACTGGTACTCAGCTGCATCCAGTTAGATTGGAAGCCGTGCCCAAAATAGTTGATGATGATGATGAGTTGCATTGTTGTCAGAAGATCTAGTAGAGTTAGTAAATCATTGAATCCACTTCTAACCGAGCCTTGCCTTGAAAAGCACGGTAAGCCTTTGCCTGATTTCTCTCCGGTCTTGTCGGATTGCCTTTCCCGATGAAAAGGAACAGAGAGTGCACCTGTACCTACTCACATACTTGTGCACTATAGTATCTTCCGCGCCCTTGGCTAATCTTCGCTAAGATTGATCGCAATGGCCGAAAACGGTCAGGAGGATTATATTGAGCACATATTGTGATCTCCGCTAAGATTGACCGACATGACCAAAAATGGTCAGGATGACTACATTTCTGCTTGCTCTTTCAATAATACTTTAATTGAATGTATTTTCTTTCATTCCTGAAGTACAAAACACCGAAGCCCTTATCACTATAGCAACTAAGTGTATCCCGATTCGCGCCGCGTGATAAGAGCATTGGTTTCACTTCAGCTATGTTTCCCTCTTTCCGTAATCGCCGTGGAAATTGCAATCTTTACCACGTCGTTGCATAACGTTGCCAATCATAGATTGTAGGTGCCAAAGGTTACTGTGGAACCGGTATTTTATTTACTTTTGAAGGACTGTAGTTACTTTGACTGCGATATGTGTGATTTTAGTCACACTGGTACGCGCTTGATTGTAACTGTTGACCAGTGCCATTCTGCAGAACCGCGAGAATCCCCCTTTTGGCATACAATTTTAAGACATACTATTGTTTGGTAGTGGCAGGAAACGACAACGCGTCAGGCACAGAAGGAGATGGTGCAGCATAAGCTAGACTCTTTATCAAACGAAAGGCCGACAATCGCACTAGATCGCGAAAAATGAAAAGAGGGAAGGGAAGGGAGGCTTTTAGCCTGCAGTGGGACAATATAGGCAATATATTATAATAATTAAAAAATGATAGGCATGTGTAAATAATTAACTACGAAAAATACAGAGACTTGTCTACGTTGTAATTATCCTGAACTGGTTTCAGTAACGTAGACCTTCCAACCAATAAAACTTCTAGCTTTGATAGGTTCACTCACATCTACACAAATCAAATAATCGCGCCAATTTTTTTTTGTATTCTATTAATATCACTTGCAATTAAACATACCCCGCACTGACATATGCGTGATGATATCATATACCTACTTATTAACTACCTATATTAATATCAATACTAGGCTCACTTTTAGGGTTCCGCAAACGACAACGAGAGCTCATGAACAAACTTTTGGCCATGGCAATTTCTGCGGAAGCTCACCATCGATGCAGGAGATATTATAGTGTAGACAGCAGGCAAAGGGGCACTCTCTCTTCCCTTACTCTCTTAGACCAATGGGTCATCAATCTGACATGAAAGAAGAGCGTTATTGAAAATATTTGGGCTTAATGACATACATGCAGTCGGTAATCGTATAGTTTGGTCCAGATGACTTGGTGCTAGAACACAAAGTTCAAATTTGTACCTCTTACTGTTGGAATTGCGGTATCTATCAATAGTAGCTAGTAACTTCTGAGGTGGATCTGTTTAGGGGTGATGGATCTCATCATCATCATCACCTTCCTACCCTTTTCCCATGTTATTTCGGTTCGGTGCAACCCGTTTTTTACTTCCATTCTCCCCTGTCAATCTACTCTTTTTACCCGACCCGCAAAGCAAAGAAGGGTTATGTGTTTATCAGTCTATGTATGTATGTATGTATGTATGTATGTATGTATGTTTGTTTGTTCCTATGTGGCATTGTAGAGGCCAAACGCCTTGGCCGATTTTGATGATCCGTACGTCAATCGATTCGTCTTGACCTCGCGAGTGTCACTAAAAACATTACAATAAACAATACTCACTATAGTAACAACTAGTCGCCATATTGTCAAAATGAAAAAAAAAAAAATTGACTCACCATGTCAAGTGGTGTATCGTTGAATAGGTATTTGAAAATGAATATTAGGTTTCCTTTATCATTTTTCATTTTATAAAACCGTTTAGGATATATAACGATTTAAAGTTATTAGAACAAACAATATCGCATTTCTTACTTATAACCAGGGTTGGCATGTTTAAAACAAGTTGTTTAAAACATGTGTTTTAAACAGTGTTTAAAACAGTTTCAAATAAAACATCGTTTTTTATTATGTGTCAAACACCTAAGGCATTTAAAAACTGTGACAAGTTTTGCAGTTTTCTCGTTACCAAGTTTGTTTCGTAGGTACATCGGAATGAATAAATCCAAATGTTTTTGTGTTATTGTGAAATGAAAAATCAGAAAGAAAGTCCGCTCTATTTATACACTCCATCGGTAAAGTCCCCGGGGAATTCCCAGAACTTCCGTAATTCGTGAATGTGATTATATTTAATATATGATTTGGGTATTCCCCTTATTTTAAGAGAAGTTTAGGTGATTTCCCTACTAAAATTGAACGTCGAAACATACCGCATGTATTGAATTAAGATTAATTTTGGTCATGCAGTTTTTAAAATAGTATAAAAGTGAATTATCGGCTTAATCAATTAAAGATGGATGATAACTAACTTAGGAAAAAAAAAACAAAAAAAACAACTGTTTAAAACATTTTGAACTGTTTGTGCTTGGCCAGACTGGCAGCGCGGCGCGGGGAGCGGCGCGGGTGCGGGAACGCGCGCGATTTGCCTGTCCGCACTGGACCGCGATTTCGTTCCGAGCGTTGTCGCGTTCAACTGTTCGTCCAGTGTTTGTCAAAATATAATATGGATGACGAAGACTTGTTTTTATTGGAAAATTCTTACTTTAAATGGCAAATGCTAAAAGTGAAAAATGGAGTTAATAAAATTAATTTAACCAGAGAAAATGAAGGAGAATTTTACACACTGTATGAAAGATTGCGACAGCAACCTCGAAAGTTTTTTGAATATACAAGAATGTCAATGGATACGTTTGACTACATATTACAAAATAATATAGAAAATTATATTATAAAAAAAATAACAACTTTCGCCAAAGCAAAAAAAAGCAAAAAATTTTTGGTAAGAATTTTAAAATTCGGTTATTTTAATTAATTGGATACTTCTATGTATAATTATAAATAATTGGAGTAACTTCTTAAGCTTTAACTTATAAAAGTTAAAGCTAAATAAATAAATCCAATTTATCTGGTTATCTGGCGCAGACTAAAGTTTGAGATACGCCGCTTCCGCGCGGTTTATCGCTTGCCGCCCCGCGCAGTCACTGCGGCCACTTGTATGAACGAGCTATGCCACGAGTTGCCCGCGCGCTCCCCGCGGAAAGTAGCCCGCGCCGCTTCCCGCGCCCGCGTGCCCACTACGGACACTCAAATGAAGTTCCATACGTTTAAGTTTGTCGCGCCGCGCCCGCCCCGCGCCCGCGTTTGCAGTCTGGCCAAGCACTTTGTTTTATAAAATGTAAAAAAAACTGTTTTTTTTCCAACCCTGCTTATAACCGGATTCTTTTACGTGTACGGAATGAATATAAAATCGAATCGAAATCTACCGTCTTATAATAGTAATAACGAAGTTAATGAAAACTGACTAAAAAGTGTTAAATAAAAAAATGTAGTTAAAAAACTAAAAAACCCGACTGAAAAAACGGAAAAGCAAAAAACAAGCACATTTTAAATTAAACAAAACTTGGAAGCAGGCGGGGTTCATTTGAATATTAAATTATGAAATGAAAATAGAATGGACCCCGCCTGCTTACAAGTTTTGTTTAATTTAAAATGTGCTTGTTTTTTGCTTTTCCGTTTTTTCAGTCGGGTTTTTTAGTTTTTTTTACCAATATACAACGACCACACAAAATACTGTCGGGTTTTTTTTTCCTTTATGTCATTTCCCACACAATTCATCCATCTTTTCTTTGGGGTGCCAAAGGATCTAATGAAACAAAACGAAAACTATGAGAAATCAAAAACAACAACATCAAATTAAGCAATGCTTAATTTAGTAAAATTAATATGAAATGATTGTACTTAATAGTAATGTTGTTAAAATGAAATCATATTCTTGTACGGAACCATATGTACATAATCAAGACTCGCACTCATCCAGTTTTTTACAACTACCAATCTAATTCTTACAGTTTATCTTTTAATCAGTTTCAACTTTCAAATTATGAGAAGCAATGTTATAGCTGTTAGTGGTCATAGACAAAAAATACCCGTTACTTCGAACCCGGACCTCTGAGACCTCTTAATATAATGCCCATGTATACCTACTCATTATAGGTAAGTTGGTTGGTGAAAGACTTTTGGCAGATAATGGCATGAAAGATTGAAGAGAAAAGCTATTGATAGAATGGTCTTTATTGCATTGTATAACGCCAAGTATTATTTGATTTGTTTCTATTTTCTCTGTCATAAAGACAGTAGAGAAGGCTTCTGTCTGTGTCCCAGCGGTGGGAAGATTAATCCCTGCGAACTTCGTCTGCGTCAAATTATTATAAAAATATTAATTAATTTTATGTTTGAATCGGATTTTGTTAACAATTTCAATTTTTGTTGCATTTAACCCTAATTCTTTTGCTACAACAAAAGTAGTCTAAGTTACTCCTTATAAAATCAAGTATCTTCAAATAAAAGTTAGGGTCAAAATTTATCCAGACGTCTCGGAGATTAGGCGGAACAAACAAACGGACAGGGCAGCTTAACAAAAGCACTTTAGATGTACTCACGTTTGACAAATCATTTTCATTTTTTTAGTCTTCTTTCTATTTATTCTTTTTTTTCCTTTTATATTTTTTTATCCTTTTTTTTGTATTTTGTGTGTACATAAATAAAAAATAAATAAATGCAAAAAAGTTAAAAGTTTAGTATTACAAAGGAACTATAACCAAGAGTTCGCGCCAAAACAAGTATGGACGTTAGAATTGGCGGCAAATGCTATCAATGAAGTACCTACTTCATACAGGAAAACGGAATAACATGATTTTATTGAGAGCCATACTATTAGTTTAATTGATGTACTTTATTGTTTATTTATAATCATTATTATTCCCTATGTTATGGTTCTCATGCAGTTTCCTTGTTTGAATTGTCATATTTGCGTTACATACCTATAATGAGAGGATTTTCATTATCGACGCACTTTATTAATAGGATTTAATTATGATGATTTCTTACAATTATCATCATACTAGCTGGTACCCGCAACTTCGTACGCGTGGTAATTTTTACCCGACTACGGCAAAGCCAAAGGAGGGTTTTGGTTGTGTATGTCTGAGATAAAAAGATAGCCTATGTCCTTCTCTGGTTTATAATGTACTAGTGACCCGCCCCGGCTTCGCACGGGTGCAAAAAAGGTATTAAAACCTTCCTCTTGAATCACTCTATCTATTAAAAAAAAAACGCATAAAAATCCGAAAAAAACCGCATAAAAATCCGTTATGTAGTTTTAAAGATTTAAGCATACAAAGGGACATAGGGACAGAGAAAGCGACTTTGTTTTATACTATGTAGTGATATCTACCTGCTAAATTTCGTTACGATCCAATCAGCCGTTTAAAAGCTCTCTGAAAGCACGTCAATTCGTTGGACCCGATTGTCATTCATAGATCTTTGTTAGTTGTTACAGGTATTCAGTGGCCTGAAAGTATGACAAACAGACTTACCAACAAGGGAACTGGTTTGTGGAGGTTAGATTATCCGTGTAAAATACTGGTATTCAGCTGTATCCGGTTAGACAGGAAGCCAGCCGGGCTACGTAGATGCTGCATCACATTATCCTCGTTTTAATATTAAACACACCATCCATTTCAGATTTTTGTTAACGATCCAAAAAAAACTCCAAAGACTTTGAATGCTTTGATTGATTTCTCACATTCCAAACTCCAAATGCATCTTCCCACCTCTTTAATCTTACATATCAACTCGAATAAGCCTCATAAATTGATTACGAACTTCCATAAGAACAGTTACCATCAAATTCCTCAGTTTGAAGCCTCCATACAAATCGCAGCCACCTTCGAATTCCTTCGCACATAATTGCATAAGTTAATCCTACTAATATTATAAACGCGAAAGTTTGTAAGTATGTATGTATGTTTGTTACTCTTTCACGCAAAAACTACTAAACGGATTTAGATAAAATTTGGTACACAAATAATTTATAACCTGGATTAACACATAGAATAGTTTTTATCCCGATTTTATCTTTCCGTGGGATAATTTTCGAGTTGTAGCGTGCGAAGCCGCTAGCAACACCTAGTTAATTAATAATTGAGTATGTTGTATGAGGACAAACTTGTATGAGTATGGGCTTGCATGGGTATGTACTTGTTTGAGAGTAAACCCGCTGAGGTGACTGATTAAGACGGATTAGCGTTTGAGTGGGGGCCATGTTTGTTTTGAAACCCGGACAGTCTTTTGTTTGAGTGTTGTGTATTGGTAAAAAGTGCGGTAAATTGATTTGGTAATGAAAACAGACCTTTAATAAAAGGTAATTACAGTCAATATTAGCAAGTATAGTAGTAGTATAGGGAGGCCTTATACCCAACAGTGGGTGATTACGGGCTGAAATGATGATGATGATAGTAGTAGTATAGTTGTTGTAAGCGCGACTGCTGAGCAAAAGGTCCTGGGTTCGATTCCTGAGTCGAGAAAAGTGTTTTTGGGTTTTTCCACCAGGATTTTGTCAGTAGCAGAAATAGAGACTAGATTGTGCCTGGGGTTGATGGCAATAGGTTCGCCCCCTATTACATCATCATCATCATCTCATCACATCATTACATGGAACTTAAAATTATCGGGAGTAATGTGGATGTACTACTTAATGGGTACCTACACTTCTAGCTAACCCTGCGAAGATTGCAGGCGTGATGTTGTCATTAGCAAGAAATAGATACTGATTTTGTAATAGTAAACATGGCTTTAGTTATTATGAACATAATTATAGAGTTTTCATATCCTAGCCATATGAATCATAACTTTTATATAACACAGATAGTCATCCCAATTAGCGTAACACACTCTTAAAAGGCCAAGTACACACAATAAACTAATTAAACCCACTACAACCAAAGACAGCACTTCACCTTCAAAACATAAACAGACTTATCCCCGCTCCTCCACGCGCTTGGCGACCGTCGCCTCTGCGGTCATCGACTCTAACCTTGGCATTGACTACGAAATACAAATCTAAAACCGAACGTGTGCACCCACCATTATATCTTGACATACGACCAAAAATCGAACTAAAATTTCAAACGAATCTGACAGCTGTTTTGACAACTCTCTTGACAGCCAGCGCCATCTTGGAAATCTCAAGTCAGAATGGTCGCGTTCAGTTTGATGCCGAATGGAATTGAACAATTATATATGGAATATGTTATTATATCTGTCAGTTTATTGCCGTGGGATACTTACTTTATTTGTTTTTGATTGATTTCTGAGGTGTTATTGTTTTTTTGTGCGTTAAGTGACTGCTTATAACGCCTTGTCGGGTAATGGATCGAGAATTAGTTCCATTACTTTATTTGTTTGAGGAGATCTGTTTCTTTGAGTGCTAGGCAAGCAATGGATGTGGTTCATTGTAGCTTAAGTACAATGCATCAGCTGATTGTAATCAGTAATCACACGCATGTTTTTAAGGCATTTAATGGGAAATTGAAATGATGGATGAGGTTCTCGTTAAGGCGACATTAGCTGCCCGCGACCTTGAGCGCGCGTTTAACTCATCGCCTAAACAAATAAGGTTGAAAATGGCGATGCGTTTGATGCTCGTGACTGCCAAAATGAACGATAGTTCGCAGATTTAATTTATTAAAAAAAAAAATACGCTGTAATGTTAAAATATTTTTACATATGTCTTTAGTTGGTTAAATTTCCTTTCTGATAGTAAAAAAATAAATAACAGTTGTCACTCAAAATATTGAGCATTTCGAGACGAAAAAGTTTTTTCGTGTGATTTTTTTGTGATTTTGTAATTTTTTTTTTCGAGGTTCTTGATTACTTTTAGAAAATATTTTTGCATAAGTCTTTTACCTATACATTTGACTATACACTGTATTTTTTTTGGAATTGTAATAAGTAGCAATACGGCTAACTCTGCGACGAAAAACAGGTCGTTTTTACGGTTCCCCCGTTAACTGCGTCTTAAGTGATAGTAGGACTATGACTAAGTGGACTTACAGGTCGGTAACCCTTGCCCCAAGTTTTGTGGCTATCGGCAAGTCATCTGATTCTCAGAGAGGCCTGTCTAGGTAGCATTGTTTTGTTTTTTTTTGTAATGAATTGGCAAACAAGGAGGAGGAGCACGTGGCTAAATAAATAATAACAGTCGATCTTTAAGGTAAAGCTGCGGTTTCCAAGGTCGTACCGTGGGTGGGTGACCATTCATTATATATCGAGTTTTCTTCGTGCCTCGGAAAGCACGTTAAAGTAGTTATTCCCGGCTGTCAATTATAATTCTTGACAGTCGTTACAGGCAGTAAGTGGCCCGAATGTCTGAAAACCAATCTTACCAAGGGGTATACGGATACCTAGTAGTTTATATTACCCACCTTTTATTTTGGTGAGATTGTTATAATAAGATCGTGCTTGTATCATAGTTATAATTCACTTTTTTATAAATATCCTCCAAGGATAAAACTATAACACGGCTATAACTAGTTTATTGCGTGCGACATAACACAACAGCAAGATAGTATAACATTTCAGGAAGATAGGTGCTGCGACTATTGTTAGCTTTAGCCGAAAAGAGGTGGCCAAAGAAAATGTGTGGGTGTAGGTTTATGTACACTCCGGGTATTACAAGTTTCATGTTATAACATAACAACACGCCTAGAATCCCCGAAAGGTTAAGCAGAGGTGTACCTAATAGGGATCATTCTCATTAGTTCCACCAGCAATTAGTTCCATGGAACTAGTGCACCCACTTTTCGGCAGTTAAGTTTACGTCTCATGCAGGGACCGAAACCGGCATGATCAATACGGGTATTTTTTCGGTAACAACCTTTTTTTCTTTTACAGGTAATTTTAAAGGTTACCTTTATTATTAAATTGAATACTTAACCAATATTAATACCGGTTACCAAAATAAAAATTACCCCTATCTTACACGTGCCGTCGGCAATATTCAAAGGGCGCGCAGCGCCTGTGTGTGTGACAAAGAGTCGGGCAGACACACAAACTTAGGCGAACGCGAACTTTTTTCTCGTAATCAAGGTCATTTTTAGGTAACCGGTATTAAAACGGTAACCTGAATAGAGGTTACATTTTTTTGTTCGGTCTGGTTACCCAGATAGCGGTAACCTAAATCATAAAAATAACCTAAATTCTTCAATAGGTACCTGTACCGTAATTTATAAAGGTTTTCGGTCCCTGGTCTCATGTAATAGAGGGCGAGTCTACGATCACCATTCCGCACCCTATGGCTGCTACTGAGTAATTCCTGAAGGAAAAACTCAATAACAATTTGTCCGCCTAGGGATTCGAACCCTGTACCTCATGCTCAGTTACGATTGTGACAATCAACAAGGCTTCATATTATCAAATAGGGATGTTTACTTACTAAAAAAAATATGATTCTAATTAGTCCGTCTGTTAGATTATCGAAAAATATTGGACACGTATTTTTTGGTTTATCAAATCAATAAAAATTGACGAAGATAAAACGCATCAAAGATTTGAGTGGGGGGTGATGACGTCACTGCTCGCTAAGAAATGTCATACTAATGTCTTAGAATATGACGTCACAAGAGTTTTCAAAGCACTGTATCGTCTTCATTGTTTGTTTACGTGAAAAAAGAAAAAATATGTGTCCATAATTTTTTGGAAATCTATCTGACGGACTGATTAGATTTTTTTTGTTAACATCACTATTAAGCTCAATCGGTGCCAATTAGCACCGGCCCAATATACATAGGTAAATATATACAAACCTTCTAAATAGTGCGTAAGAACATAAAATTTTAAGACCCCTCGTCAACCTTGAAATCTTATCCACGCACTTTGCATATTATTAGACTAATTACAACAATAAGACATTAGAATTATCATAATACCATTAAGTAGGTACTTACTAATTTATTTTAATTATGTGTAAGTAAATAATCTACGTTTTTTTGTACTTTGAGAATTTCGTGAGGTCGTTGAACTCGTGCTTTTTATAGCGTAGTACCTACTGGTTTTAGGGTTCAAGGTCTTTTCAATGTTTGTTCAAGAATGAAAGGTCACGCGTGTATTTGCTTCTGAGTACATACAAAACCACGATTTGATTACAAAATCGGTTAATTTATGCTTAATAGAAGTGATAGTTTAGTGGTGTGACCGTTGGACTGCCAAGTCACAGGTCACGAGTTCGCAACCAAGACACGCATGTCTTTCGGACTCATGTGCGTAGGTATATAAGTATCACTTGCTTTGTCGTAAATTGTCACTTGTGAAAGAAAACATCGTAATGAAATCGGCATACCTGAGAGATGTTTCTTGACGTCTGACGTCTTGACGTCTGCCGTCTCGACGGCATGTAAAGTCAAGTCAAAAGCAAATAGGCGGCATAAAACACCAAGTGAGGCTCTAACTATCCCGTCGGGGCTGCGGATCCCGTCGGGGCTGCGGATCCCGTCGGGGCTTCGGATCCCGTCGGGGCTGCGGATTATCGAAAGAGATGACGTGGCCTCGGCACAAGGGCGAAGAAGGAACATAGGTTGGTTTTTAGTCAGTAGAAGTCCGACACTTCCCTTCGCTCTGCCCAAGGGCCCCCGGGGGGTCAATTGATGATTTTCCGCCCACCAAAAAAAAAAAAGGCTCTAACTGAAGGAATACAGTTTAGATTCCCTACTACCTACCTACCATAAACAAGATTGAACTGCCATCTTCTGGCCAGTCTCGTACTATCTTAGAACTGCTCCATCGCTTTTCAGTAGGCACCTTCTTCGAACAGCAAATTCAAAATCAAAAGTCATTTATTCAAACTAGGCGTAACATAATTTACTTTACTTTACTATTTACATTTTTATAAGACAGTCCCCCAAAACGCCCACCCATCGACACTTCCTAGTGTTTAGCTGGAAAGAAGAAAAAAAAAGAACAAACTCCGCAATAATAGAAAAGGGCCGAAACAATGAAGCGCGCGAAAGTCCCAAAGAAACAATTTAACTGTCTTGAATTCCGCAACGAAACAACTATCGGAATAATAGGAAAAAGACACGTTATCGTAACATATAGGTACTTACGTAAATATAATAAAAGTTACGTATCTGTCATATGGGAAGGTTTTCGTAGTAAAAATAGTAAAGCTTGTCGAACACGTTTCGCCTGAACGATCTTTATCAATCATTCTCCTGTCCTTGAACAATTAACATTATAAATTAAATAATATATGATAATTATCACCCATTTTTATTTGCATATATACTTGTTCTTTTTATGGCTTTACGCTTCTTTTCTTAATAGTCTCTTTGACGTTATTAACTACTAGCTTTTGCCAGCGGCTTCGCCCGCGTGAAAATGACGATTTTCCATACAAACTTTCATCCCCTATTTAACTCCCTTAGGGGTTGAATTTCGAAAAATCCTTCCTTATTCCTTGTCTACATTATAAAGGGAACCTCTGTGCAAAATTTCAGCTTTCTAGGTCCAAGGGTTTGGGCTGGGCGTTGATGAGTCAGTCAGTCAGTCAGGACTTCTCTTTTTATTTATATAGATATAGATAGTTATTGTCAATGGTTTTAAATTAGTTGTTAAAGGTAACACTATCCATCTGCCTAGCCTTTTCCCAACAATGTTGTGGTGGGCTTTCAGTCTGACCGCATGCAGCTTCTTCTTCTTCTTATCGTGTGGGCACGGGCAGTAAGGTCTAACGACCCCACACACCCTAGTGTCAGAGTTTCTAAACCGCCGCAAGGGCCTCTGACATGGTTTGACGACCGCCATTTGGCGGCCGGGACCAACGGCTTATACGTGCATGCAGCTGAATGCCTGTATTTTCCATGGAGCTATTGTGACTGCCTCCTTGGCAGTGACCTGAAAGTCTGACATGTAGTACCCAGTTCTGAGTTCTGGAGTACAGGAAGCTGCATCCAGCCGACCCCAACATAGTTAATTAAAGGCTAGGCAGATGATGAGAGGTGTCAAGCTTATTTTTTTTTTTTTTAAACGTTGCCCCACACTAGGAATATCGTGGGTGCGTTCACAAACATACAAATACCCAGACCCGTAACAACTATCTATCTGCAGGTCATACAAATATTTTGTAGTATCAAAATAAAATATGCTAATCTTAATGCTTCTAATGCAGTTTACAAGGAATTCTTCTAAATATTTCTAAAATAATCTTTAGATCCGCTAGAAGGAACTAGAAGAAATATTTATTATCAAAATATTTGCATACTCGTCTTAACAGACAACGGACCTGTTTGCTAATAAAACAGAGTTCTTCAATCTTCTAAAAATATCTAGACATGGCAAATAGGTGTGAGCACACTTATAAAACATTTAACACTAGTTGTTTAATGAGTATTATTGAATAAATTGACATTATTTGATAGTTTAAGCTCTTTTGAAGCCCAACTAGTCTGCAAAAAAAAACTTTGTTTAAATTAAACCGACTTTATAAAACATCAAAAGGTGAAAAATAAGTTCAGCTTCAGAAGTCTTGTTTGTAGCAGTTTTGTTTCTTTGATTCAGTTATTTTGCCACTGAGTCCTGAATCAAACAATCACAACAGAATTGTATTCTCTGAAGAGCAGCATCAGATCTTCACCAAATTGAAACGGAACCACTGCATAATAATAGGTACTAGTCCCCATTCTCCTCCTTTTGGATGTCGGTTAAAAAATAGATTCTGAAATTATCTTACATTTTCAGAGTTAAAAATCAATTAAGTGATTTTCGTCACATATATTATATTCACATTTTGATATTGATCGTGGTCTAAATTGATTGCCGTTTCATCAATGCTACTCTCGAAAACTTTCATAGGTTGCCATTGAGTTCATTGAAAAGGCGCAAATGTGACATAGTCATTGAAAATCGCCATTACTCCTGAACAACATTAAAAACAAATAAATTCATTCCATTTTCTTTTTTTCCAGGTACACCGGATTTCAAAAATCGAACGTAGCAGAATGCAAGCACACGTGCCAGTTACCACACTTCATGTAATATGAAGAGCGCACGTTCGTTTTGTCGGCGAAATTGACAATAATACCAATTACGACATTCTAATTTATTGTGTAGGCGCATTCTGACTTGTAAATAAACACTCAGGAATTTCTTGGTCTAGATTTTTTTTGAGCTAGGCATTTGATTTTTTTTGTGGAAAAGCCTTTTAATTGCATTAGTGATAAACAATGCCTACAGCATATTTATATCTATTAAATATTTATTTGTTGCTAACTCAGTTTTTCATAACAAATTAAATGTCATTGTACTTTGGCCATAATTGTAAATATTTTAAATAAAATCTGCCGACTCATCGGTACGTTGATTGGCAATCACAATGTCGTTTTCGAGGCCGCTGTTTTGATGGGTAGGCTGAAAGTAATGTATGTTCCTAGGCATATAACTTGACCCAAAATGGCGTCGTTCTGCGCAGGTTCTCTGCTTGATTTGAATGGGGCGTCTAAAAAACGACTACTGCGCAGGTTTAAGTTATATGCCGCTTGGTATAATGTACTGTTATCCTAAAGTAAGTCATTGTTTATCTTGAAACTGTAATAGGGGATCGGACAAAAAGTCTAATTAGTCCGTCAGATTTCCAAAAAATATTGAACTCAATTTTATTCTTCTTTCACGTAAAACAAAAAATGAAGACGATACAGTGCTTCGAAAACTCGCGTGACAGTACATTTTCTACCTACAGGTGACGTCACAAGCCCCGTCGATCTGAGATGATCTTTGACGCGTTTTATTTTCGTCAGTTTTTATTAATTTGATAAAACAAAAAATAACGTATCCAATATTTTTCGGTAATCTAACTGACGGACTAAACAGAATCTGAATATTTTTTTGAGCCAGTCCGATCCCCTATTCTTCTCGTGGCCCAACGACTGGTTTTGGACTTAGGGTAAAGTCTAAGCATTGCTATTCAGCGTAATTCAATGCTACCAGTCTCTTGGGCTCATTACCACCATAATAAGTAAGTACTGTTAGGTAGTTGAATTTCTAGCATAGTTTTTATTTTAAGGTTCTATTTACTAACAAAAATTGTATTTATAATCTGTAAGGTAAATATTTGTATATAGACCAAAGTTGCCTGAAAATAAACCGTCAGTGAGCGTGGTAGTACCTAAAAAGAAAATCAGACATTTGTATCTTGATCTTCTCTATGGAAGATTTATCTTAGAAAAAATAAAAGGTAAAACAATAGATGCTTATAATGTTTTCATAAATAAAGCCCAAAATATTATTAAATCCATCCTTATAATATTTATCTGTTAGTACTTATCTGTTGTTGATGATAGAATAATCAGGATAAAATCACAAAACATTTGGGTCGAAAGGAAACCTTTTAACCAATTTTTGAAGGACAGCAATTTCCCTGTCTTAATTGTTCATCGAATTTTCCTTCCTTTTTACCTCGAAATTACTTTTTACCTCGACTTATTAAAAGGCCTTCGCGGTGGCGGCTTTTTTAAAAAGTAATTGAAAGGTAAACAATGGCGATTTATGCTAGATTTTTGCCTATATCTTAAGTTCGTATTCTCAAGGTACAACATAATCTGCTGATGAAGTTTCTGGCTTGACTTAGGCTAGTATATCCTTATTAATATTATAAATGCGAAAGTAACTCTGTCTGTCGGTTGCACTTTTACGCCAAAACTACTGTACCGATTTAAATAAAATTTGGTACACAGATAGTCTAGAACCTGAGAAAGGGCACTTATTCATGCGAAAAAAGGGTAAGGGGATAAGTATCTGAACAGATTACTTTTGGTCGCGATAACCGACATAAACGCGGGCGAAACCGCGTGCATCAGCTTGTGGTTTATAATATTGGAGGATTATTGATATTTCCGACATCCAGGCGATCATCTACATGTTGGAGGGTCCAAAGTATCCTACAGACTGAAACAATGTATGTGTGTTTTTAGAAAAAAAATGAAAAAAAAAGGAAAAGAATGCTACTGAAGTCGGGCTATATGTGGTCAATATAAAAGTTTAGCTGTTTCCAGCGACTTCGCCCGCTACAACTCGAAAATTATCCCACGGGACGATAAAATCGGGATCAAATTATCCTATGTGTTAATCCAGGTTATAAACTATCTGTGTACTAAATTTTATCCAAAATCCGTTTAGTAGTTTTTGCGTGAAAGAGTTACAAACATCCATCCTTCCGTCCATACTTACAAACTTTCGCGTTTATAATATTAGTAGTAGGAAGTAGGAAGAAGACCTGGATATCCATTTTGCTGGCTGGCTCATCATTGGTTAACACAGCAGAAGATAAAGAACTCCTGACAGCATCACTCTTCGTTCCTTTTTTTAACCAACTTCAAAAAAAGGAGTATCTGATTCAGTTTTATTTATTTAATGTCTGTTACCTATATATGTAACTCCATCATTTAAAATCTTTAGGATATACTTTTCGATTGGTCCCATTAGCATTTCATCAAAATCGGTTCAGAATTTTGGATGTTTTCTTCTTGGCCTGTTGACATGATGTTCTTAAAAACTTCTAGTTATAATACTTAGGTAGTGTATGCGAACCGGAAGACGTTGCGTTGGAAGGCCTCCCACTAGGTGAATCGATGAGCTGGTGAAGGTTGCAGGAATCCGCTTGATGCGAGACGCACGGGACAGGCCAATGTGGCGACAATTAGGGGAGGTCTATGTCCAGCAGTGGACGTCTTTCGACTGAAATGTTGATGATGACAATATGTAGTGTTCAAGTAAAAGGGTGAAAAAAAAACTAAAAAAAAATTTAAAAAAAATTTGGAGTTTTTGCAAAAAGTTTTTTTTTTCGCTGATTCTGCTATCGCCAAGTAAATTATTCTCAAATGTCAAGTGATCGAGGTCAGCAGCCACCGAAACTTCTTTATCAATGCATTTAATTACAGTTTTTTCGGCTATGTTGACACTAACCGTCGAGATTAGCTGCTTGACGCCCGGTTGTCAGATAATATGCACTCGGGGTTTAGTTGGGCAGTGATCTTTGTAATGGTTCTGTATAATGTAAATAATTATAATCAGCCTACAATTAGCGTTCCCAGTATGTTTTTCCTTCCCCTCCGCTCTTCATTTATCATTAATTTAGTTGCGGCACCCAGGCCAGTCGGTTCCCAGTGCTGGGACACTGACTTGTCTGTAACAGAGTATGGACTGGTCAGATGTCACATGCCTCCGAAGTTGTGATTTTTTTTCTATGACATGGCAGTTTCTTCACGGTGTTTTCCTTCAGCAAATCAAAGCAGTGGTTATGAAAGAAAAAGTCACAAGAAGTAATATACGGTCACCACTAACTGTGAAATGTTCTCATTCGATTTTGAACGTAACCGTCAATATTTTATGGTTTAAAATCATTTGCAGCAATTTGACAGTTTGTAGTAAATTAATGAGCTGGCGACTGTACCTATTTGGTTTCGAAACTACAATCTAATCAAAAATTGTAAGTGCATATTACATTTCAAACTACCTCTTTCGTAAACTAATTTTCTTTGTCTCTTCTTAATACTTATTGTAACACAGAACTGTATAGAATTAATTCGATTTACTAACGTGTTCTGCGCGAATTCCAAGGAACTCCACGAGACATTGTATGTCGCTTGTTGCCGGCCGGATCTAGCACAATTATATCGTAGATAATGTGCAGGTCAAGCGCACAATTCGGTGCCGATGCCTATCTGAATCATGCCTACTGACGCATGCACATAATAAACTTCGTTTGGTGTAACTGTAGAAATCACGTGTGAGATAAAAATTATGTATGATTACCAGAACACTAAAGGCATAATTTGCCTATAGAGTTCCCAGCACAGGCCTCCACTCAGCAAGCCTTTTCTTTGGAGGGTGGGGAATCATCAAATGACTGCTCCCGCTCTTTGCAGAGTGGTAGGGAGTGTCAGACTTCTCATCATTTGCCTAGCCTTTTCCCAACTATATTGGGGTCGGCTTCCAGTCTAACCGGATGCAGCTGAATACCAGTATTTTACATGGTGCGACTGCCTATCTGACCCCCACAACCCAGTTAATACTAGGTAATACGATACTCTTTGGTAAGACTGGATGTCAGAATTTCAGGTCACTGACTACCTGTAACGACTGCCAAAGATCTATATATATGGCAGCCGGGACCAACAGCTTAACGTGCTTTCCGAGGCCCGGAGGAAACTCGGTATGTCGGGCGGTCACCCATCCACAGACCGACCTAGGCAAGCACAGCTCTACCTAAAGATCGACCTGAGTGGCAGTTCTTATTAAGCCACGAGCGGAGTGAACGCAGAGAACGGAGTGTCAGACTTCTACTGACTAAAAACCACCCATGTTCCTTCTTAGCCCTTTGTGTCCGGTGCCGTGGTACCTCGTTCGAACAACCCGCAGCCCGACAGCCACCCAGCAAGCCTTAATCCTCTACTTTTCGATGTTTTGCTTCTGGAAGCTTCAATATTCATGAAGGGCGTTTGTCAAGTAATGACTTGACAGTTGACACAGGCTAACAGCAACGTTATCATAAATGCGTATCAAAACGCACATTATACCAAAATTATTAAAAAAAATATCATAGTGGAGTATTGCATGCCTGACGATAATTTTAGCCAAGTTAAACATGGCACCGGTAATAATATAAATTATAATAATATCGTAACTGACCTACATTTTGTGTGATCAGTGATTCTCAAGGACGCGGACGTCTAGTTTCTGACCAGATGGTTTTATACTTACTACCTCCTGCCCGCTGCTTCGCCAAAACCAAATGGTGGTCGGAAGTTACCAACGCGAACGTCCTATAGCGGCGCGAAAAGGATTCTATGTTTAAACCCAGCTAATGAACTATCTCGGTCATTCTCCGATTTGGTATCCTTACAAAATTACCGTAACCTTTTTAATTTTTTATTAAAATATGAAAGAATTATTTAAATATATTAAAATAAAAAGGTTACGGTAGGTAATTAGGCAATCGGAGAATGGCCGATCTGCTTTTTACTGAATTTGCAAAAATATCAAGCTCTAGTACAAATTCCATAGGTGGTTGTCTCGTCCCACTGCAATGCTCTCTATTTGGAACTACTGTTGTGAACCCATCCTGCCAAGTCGTTGGACGTTTTCCGCGGCCCATATTTTTGTTTGATTTAGCCCACGATCCATTCGACATGCCACAGACGTGTCTGGCTAGGATATTAATAAAACTGCTAAAATGTTCGTTTAGTCCACTCTCGGCTCGTCCCCTCGAGCCATTCACATCGGCTGGATCTTCATTCGTTATTTATTCAGGTATTTTCATAAAAGGTCAGGACGTTTCTTTGTAAAATTAGGTGATATTTGTTGTGATATATGATTTTACACAAATATGAATGAATCCCACATACAAATGCAAAGAAAGATGAAGCCTCTCATCAACCCCAGTCGGGGCTGCGGGTTGTTCGAAAAAGATACCGCGGCCTCGGCACAAAGGGCTAAGAAGGAACATGGGGGGTTTTTAGGCAGTAGAAGTCTGACAGTCCCAACCGCTCTCCCCAGAGCGGGAGGAGTCATTTGATGATTTCCCAACTCCAAAAAAGAAAAAATGCCTTTCATACCCGTAGTGGCTACTTCTTTGACGGATTTTAGCACAATCCTGTAGCTTTCTGCGTTTCTAATGAAGATGAGGTATTTTTTGTTTTCGGGGGGAAACTTTCAAAAACGACCGGTCTTTGTGTATCCCAACGGTTTTTCAATGTTTTATTCCTTTGCAAAAAGTATTACAAATCTTCGTACTGACTCAGACCAAGAAAAAAAGAAAGACGGCGCGCCACGAACACCAACAGTGAAGTCACAAAAACACGCGCCTATAGCAAGTAAACATACAAGCTCACGCACACACTTACACTAAAACCACACGCATTTCTCCTAGAACGTCACGACTTCACGAGACATTGTCTACACACATAGATAAAAAGTTGACTTCACTTTTGATGTTCGTGGCGCGCCGTCTTCCTTTTTTTGTTGGTCTGAGCGTAATGACTACCTATTGTCTAGAGATACGTATCTTGATCTTGACCGTTACCTTTGACACGAGGTCCAGTACAAAGAGTAGTCTACTATCTTATGGGACCCCATGGTGAGATATTTTGGTTATATGCTAGACTTATGTTTAGATTGAGTGGACCGGTGAAAGTAGTGTGGGTGATCTTCTTTGCCATATTTTGGGGAGCTTTGAGTGAAACTTGCAAAAAAAAAAGAAAAGGAAGAAAAAGATTTGTGTCCCTTGAGTACTTGAGTTCTGTGTAGGTAATATAGTAAATTACAACACAACACATACATACACACATACACATACATTACATTACAATTATATATTTATTGCTTACATTTTTCTTTTTATCTGAACTCGTACCTACATACACATTTTCTTAACTTACTCGATATCTATTTATTGTAAACATCTATTTACATAATATGTTTAAAAGAAAAAAAAACTTGTTTATTTGACAAAGTAAACATAACAACATAAGTAGTAGGTACAATTATTCGTAACCTAGGTATTCTAGAGCAGTACCTATATTGTACTTATGTACTTATTTGAAACTGTTTTCTGTATGTCACTTACCCCCTCAAGGTTCATTGGAAGACCAGCGTCAGACAGCATCACCTGTCTGGCATGAATGCTGAAATGAACCTTTTTGGCGCAGCCGTGAGGCACACAGCACATATACCTACTATGTATTTCCATTTTTGTAATTTTTTTATTTTTATTATTGTGTGTGTGCTTGATGTACTGACGTCAAATAAACATTTTTTTTTCTTTCTTTCTTTTAAATTCATGTATAGCACTCGGCACGTAAGTTGAAACAAAATGGCGGTCGTTCGCGAAGCTACAATCATGAAAATAAGTCGACTGAGACCCGATAATGTATTACAGATTGCATCCCGTAAGTTGAATTATGATCTTGAATGCTCAGTTGCACATTTTCGTTCGAATCTCACTCTATTTTTGTCATTTTACCTATGCGGACGACCGCCATTTTGTTTCAACTTACGTGCCGAGTGCTATACCTACATAGAACATTTATTAATTTATTTTGTGAAGAATGGGCACCAATCCAGACTAACGCCCGAATACTCGAACGTCACTCAATTTTAAGTTGCACTTAAATCTCGTGCTGTCTTTGTTACTTTAACGCAGAGTGACAGAGATAGCACGAGTTTTGAGGGCTACATAGAATTGAGTGACGTTCGAGTATTCGGGCGTCAATGACTGAGAAATTCTTTATGGAAAAACCCAATAGCAAAGAGGTTAGATATCAGCATTTATTTACCAAACTCTGCAGTATTAACAGAATAGGTACCAACATTATCTGTACTTGGCAATACAGAGCTTGATTCGCCGAATTATTTCGGTCAAGCGTGTATCGGAGCAGAGGTTAATTACTTGAAATGTTCCGGTTAAGATAACGTATCAGTTACATTTGCGACCACTGGTTCTTTTTTCTCTTTTGGCGGTCCTTTAATTAACGATGGCTAACTGCTTGGCCACGAATTAAACGATCAAGACGCGAGAATCAGGACTGGCTACGTACTTTGACATAACATACTATCACACATACTGGGCCTAAGAAATTTTGTCAAATTGTACCGTCGACACGAAAGAAGAAAGTCATAACATGAACCCGGTAGTACACCCACGTTTTGCTAGTTATGTTTCAGTCCTGTGTTAACCTTTTGACCGGCACAGTCAAGTAAAACGACAAGCCAAAAAGTACCTTAAGTCGACAGACTTAAGGTACTAAAGGAGGCGAGCTGATTACCTTCAACTGAGCACAAATCCTTTGTTTCTTTAAGGCATCTTTCTACCCGAAACTTTTAAACCCAATCAACCTTGAACGTAATGATTTAATGATTAGGTTGAAAACCTATTAGAAATTGGACAGGTACCTTGATATACTGGCGTACACCCACAGACAGACGGTCGAGCGGCGCTTACCGCGTTTCCGTTCGGCACTCCGCCAATACATTTTCTTCAGCGCCTACGCCCCGACCACGTAAACGAGCGGTGTCGTTTGAGACTCTCCTTAGACCATGTACTTACAACAAGCTCCAAGCAATTTCTTTCATCTATCTCCACGATTAGCCACCGCGACGCGTCTTGCTTACGTCAAGAGGCACGCGCGAGTATCACTCAAGCCGCGTCGCAAGTCGTATCGCCTGAGGTCGTGATCACGGCGAGGATTTCAAGTTTCTCTCCAAGAATGCTGAAAGTCTTTAATGATGCCGGTTGCTGATATTATGAGTTAAGTGTTGAATAGCGTGTTATTTTGGCGATGACAGATCTTTAAATTGTGACTTTTTAATATGGAGAAGACAGGATGAGATGTGAATGTGAGGATTTTTCAGTATATTTGGCGAATGTGCTGAAATGGGTATGCACAGTTTCCTTTTCATCAAAAAGGCAGATTTAAGGCTATTTACGACTTGCGCTGAACATTTTAACTGACCTGTAGGTACTTAACGTACGTGCTTATTATTAAACTGATTTAGAACATTTGACTTGAGCTTGAGATTAGGCAATTTAATTAGTTAGTTAGCACGTTGAGTTATCCCATAACACCAAGCTTGTAATCCCGGAAGAGTAAGGCTGAGGTGTACCTAATAGAACACCCATATTTCGCCAGTTATGTTAAGTCCCATGTAATAGGGGGCGAGCCTAATGACATCAACCGGGCAAGAATCCAGACTCCGTGACTGTTACTGATAAATTCCTGATGGAAAAATCTACCTGGGAATCGAACCGCACTTTCGACTAACCAGGAAGTTAGCAGAACAAGTTATCCCATTTTCACAAACGACAATACACATTGGTTCGTGAAATAGGTACCTAGTACTCGTACAATCCAATCAAATCTGACGCATCTATAAACTGGCGCCATGAAGTTTGACTCATACGATACAGATGAAAAGCTCATGAATGGTAGGTACGGTACCAGCTAGTACCAACAGTCCAACACATGTATATAATTAATTCCATACCTAAATACGGTGAATCACTAAATTAAAACACTAAAAGCATTTTATCTGTTTACAAATCCAATCACGCGCATGACAAATGTCACTTCGCGATTCAAATATAGAATTTGTAATTCGTCATCTGTCGGGGAATTCGGAAATGGAACACATTTTTCTTCAGTTTCTTAAATATATGTCTGTTTGTCCGTATGTCTGTTAGTGCAGCCGTTAGTCATGGTTTGTTTTTAGAAGTTTTCAGCTACTGAAAATGTTTGAGAGATGGGTTTGCCAACCTAACGGTTTGAAGGAGAGAAATATGATATCGGTCACACCCATTTGACCGCTCGGTAAAAGCTTCTACGCATTTCATAACAGCTTTCTGAAAATAAAAGTGTTTGTGAAATCTTGTATTTTTGGGTAAGTAATATTTTTATTGACCTATCTTTTCCTTGGGAATTCTAGATATGAAGTTCCTTAGGTTATCATTGTTAATCAAAAATCGAGATCTTATAATTATTAGCTGTCAACATCCACACATACAACAATAGAGATGATTTAGGGTTAGGCAGAGGTGTACCTAACCCACATTTCGACAGTTATGTAATTAGGTACGAGCCTATTGCCATCAAAGGGGAACAAATCCCGACTCCGTGGCTGCTAATGAGAAACTCTTAATGGAAGAATCCAGTAACAATTTTGCCCGACCCGGCCCGGGTATCAATACTACTACAACAACCTAATGTAGCGCTTGCTTTTTTATTTAAAAAAAAAAAAAAACGTTACCCCACACTAGGAATTACTCCTGTATCGTGGGTGTGTTAACAAACATTTAAACTCACATACACAAATACCCAGACCCGAAACAACTATCTGTAGGTCATATATACAAATATTTGTTCCGTGCGGGGATTGAACCTGCGACACGCAGCGCAGCAGCCACTGCGTCAACCGTGCCATCAAAAACAAAGATTACAAAGATTTTCTCCAAAATTTCATAACGCAGAAGCTCTGCCTACCCAATCCACAATACCCCGCCCACCTACTACGAAGGAAACAGTATTTGTTTACACCGCAAGTTTAACTACTGACATCAGTCTAAAACAAACGGCTATTCCATGGTTTTATTGTACATAAGGCATAGGTTTACTATCGAATTGAACCGTACAGCGCTGCCGACCTTTTTATAGATTTATCTGCTACTCGTGATCTGGAGTAGGGCTGGCACCTAATTGTACGTTTTGTTAGTTATTTTTAAGTCCCATGTAATAAGGACGAGCCTCAGTTTTTCTTACTCCTCCGCTATTCTTTTTGATTAGCATCGTTGCAGGATCCACGACAGTTAAATCATTTCTCTGGGACTTCGTCGGGCTTCATTGTCTCGGCCCTTTTCTTGTGGCCGCCAATGTTGATTCTGGCTAGCAGGAGTTACAGTGGTTTGAGAATAGGGCTTGTCCCAAAAAAAAACCGGTCACAAATTCAGACTCCGTGGCTGCTACTAAGAAAACCCAATATATCTTTGGTCGACCTAAGAATCGAACTAAGGACCACACAGCAGTCAAGCTTGTGACCAACAGACCGACAAGGCAGTCTGTCTTCTTACCACAGTCTGTGTTCTTTTAAATAAGTTATTATAACACTAAACGCATTTAATAATTAATGGCGCAAATGGGCTGAAGACTATCTAATAATAGCTTATCTTCAGTTTTCCTTTATCTTTCATTCACTAACACTACAATTGATTCATCATCATCATCATCAGCCATTAGACGTCCACTGCTGGACAAAGGCCTCCCCCATAGAACGACATAAAGATCGGCAGCCTGCCGTTTGCATCCACCGGTTGCCCGCGACTCTCACGATGTCGTCGGTCCACCTGGTGGGAGACCTGCCTGCTTAATTGATGTTTCCTTAATAGTTATATATCTACTTACTTCTAGAGAAAGTGACAACCCTATTTATGAACGAAAGTAAAATGTATGTAAGAAAGAAAACTCGAATCATATTTTGTACGACGTAGCTTTTACTTTCGAGTATTTACTTATGATTTATTGGTATGTGGAATATTATAGAAGAAGAGATGAGGGATGATACCAAAGGGAAAGAAGTAAATTAGGCCGTGACGAGAAGGGAAAAAGTAAACGTCATCGAAAACATCGCGCTTTTTAATGCATCTGTGCGTATTTATAGCAGCAATTTAAATAAATTAGGTTTTCCTTCTAGATATATTTCATGCTTCCCTTGATTAGTGTTTATGCGTGGGCATTGTTAATGTAGTGAAAAACAAGTTTTTAGAAGGTTATAAGGTTAACACTAGTCTGTAAGCCTTTGACGTCAATGGTAAGTGTACTTTAATTAAAACTGTATTTTTGTATGCCGTCAAGGAAAACCCCAGGAATGTTTGTACTGGCTTGTAGTACAGATAAGTTTGTTTTTATCTAGTTAGGCACTAATTAAAATCTCACTCTAACTAGGTACGAGTACATACATATAAAAACGTGTATTATTTATTATTATACACGTATTCTTCCTTAATGCTTAAACTTAAAGCTCAGTTGAATTATATCTTCTACTAGCTGACCCGCGCAACTTCGTCTGCGTCACATAAATATAGCTATAACCTTTCTCGATATATCGACTATCCGACATTAATTAAGCTAAATCGTAACAAACAAAAATCTTATCTTTCCTCTTTATTACAATAGTTTAGATGGTTTAGATTAGCTTAGATTATATTAAAGTGTGAATTACTATAAAATCTATCTCTTACTGTTAAATATACTATAACACTCTGTACTTGTAAACATTATGATGCAGTAAATATTTTGAATTTGAATTTCCCGGAGGCCAGCCAGAATCCCCCGTACCTACATTGCGACGCAACCCGCGTAATTATTTTTCCGCGCGGGTATTTTT
Organism: Diarsia mendica; assembly: GCA_949316265.1. Lineage (NCBI taxonomy): Eukaryota > Metazoa > Arthropoda > Insecta > Lepidoptera > Noctuidae > Diarsia > Diarsia mendica. The sequence continues at coordinate 19,801,652 of OX438904.1, read as the reverse complement.
ACATTGCGATATCTTCTAAGATATTTGTTTAAACTGTATAGAGTAAAGAGCACAAATATTCTATATTAAATTTCCCTTCTAACGAACACATTTATTTAGATATAGATTAATACCATATGGGTTAAATAAGCTTCGCAAAAAATAATTCTTTTTAACCTAACATTTTAATAGTAAAAAATGGTTACAGTGAGTCAATCTTAAAAGATAGACAGATGCTGTCGCGGACTTTTTTTTAGAACTTTTAAAGACGAATAATTACTTCATACATGATATTCTCGTAACTTAAACCGTTTTCGCAGCGCACGCAACGGAAGCTCTCAGAAAGGAATTTTCTTTTCCCGTTTTTGCAACATTTCTCATTTATGCTCCGCTCCTATTGGTAGTAGCGTGATGTTATATAGCCTATAACCTTCCTCGATAAATGAACTATCCAACACAAAAAGAATTTTTCAAATCCAACCAGTAGTTCCAGAGTTTATCGCGTTCAAACAAACAAACAAACAAACTCTTCAGCTTTATAATATTAGTATAGATTTTATTTAAGACGGACATTGACAAAAAATACTAACCAAAGCCATTAATAAAAATAATGATTTAAATTAAAAAACTAAAATATTTCTTTCTTTCCTCATTTTCATCAGTTACTAATTGCACCAGTGTGAAACTAGGAGCGGGTAATTAAATTATAAATTGAATGAAATCTTTTCAATATTTAAATTCCATTACCGATTACGCAATCATTCGTATCAACGGTATATTTATTCAAAGCGATCGATCTCCGCGAACAATATAAACATATAAACTAGAATCAACATAATTGATAAAAACTCGGTTTCACTTGACACTTTGCCCTAGTTGCACCAGTGATACAACATCATACGTATATCAATAAGAGCTCAGAAGGTCCATGATAACATTCTGTTTAGGTGGAAGCGTCAATACAACCTTATATGATCATTAATTTATTCCATAGAATGACTTAACTTAGATTAGGTCATTCTAAAACTCATTCATACGCCATGCATTTCCTGAACACATGCCTGCTATGAAGCACATGTGCACTACTTATAATAGAATTCAGAATTCAGCTGTCATCTAACTTCGTCTAAATTAAACACAAATGTAAAGCATATCACTGCATATCTCCATTTCTAGAAGCCGTCAACGTTTGTAAGGCTTAAAAATATCGTTCCAAAAAACATATCGAGTGTGAAAGAAAACTTACAAATAAAACATAAACACTCGGTTCCAAAAATTACGGGTCAGTCACAAAAATGGAAATACCTCCAGAACTGTAAAAGTTAGATCAATGAAATAAAAAACAGAATAAAGCATTCATAATATTAGGATTAGGTAATACTTTCGATTAACTTCAATGGAGTTTTTTGATGAAAACATTGCCAAGAGATGACTTTCTCTCTCGCAGCAAAGCTTCCATAAACAACTCTATTGTAACGTTGATGCGTATTTTCCGACGTTACACGGACTGGATCTTCTGTTTTTCTCCATTGTCATACCCAGGTATATTGCAACACAAATAATCTACGGTACGTCCGGTGTATAGTTGCATTACCGCCTACTGATTTATTTTCTACCTATATGTACATATATACAGTGTGTTAGGTTAAACAGTCCCGAATATGTAAAAAAACTATAACCTTAATTTTTGCCATGCTCTCCAGATCTCACTTTAGAAGACGTTTCTTTTTACCCGACTGCGGCGAAGCCCAAAAGGAGGGTTATGTGTTTGACGTGTATGTAAGTATGAATGTATGTAATTATGTCCGTTTCTTTGTTCCCTCATAACTCCTAAACGGATGAAGGGATTTGAATGAAATATACTTCGTTAGATTCGTCTTGATGGCGCGAGTGTTATAGGCTACATTAAAATTAAAAAGCAAAGAAAAATTTGAAAAAAAATTTGGGGGCCAAATCGCGGAGTTCAAAAATTTTTTTTTTCCAATACCATCGAGTAGGGTATCAAAATAAAGGGTTTTAAAGGGAGAATACAAAAATATAAAACATGTTTAAAAGAAATTTTAAGTGACAAATCCTGTAAACAAGCACAAAAGTTAAATCATTTGCGAAGAATTTTACGCGACCAACGAAAGAACAAACACAAAAGAACTAAAAAGTAAAAAGTTGGAAATAAAAAAAGTAGTTAAAAAACTAAAAAACCCGACTGAAAAAACTGAAAAGCAAAAAACAAGCACATTTTAAATTAAACAGGCAGGGTTCATTTGAATATTAAATTATGAAATGAAAAACATAGAACTAAAATAGAACCCTGCCTGGTTACAAGTTTTGTTTAATTTAAAATGTGCTTGTTTTTTTGCTTTTCAGTTTTTTCTGTCGGGTTTTTTAACTACTTTTTTTTTCGCTATTGTCCTACGCCAGTTTTAAAATTAATATGAAGGGAAAATGGATTATACCTGAACTTCATTGACCCGCGGACATTTTCTGTGATCAGTGCAAGGGTTGCGAGACTTTTCCAAAATATTTGTTATGGTTTCTGTCTGTCATTTATCAGTGTTTTGTTTTTTTGTTTATAATGGGGTTGGCAAGTGAAAGCTGATTGTAGATGGCGTGTCCATAGCTTGTCCCAATCCGACCAATGAGGTCAAGCTATTTTGAAATATAAAATGACATTGACAGATATTCAACCAATGAAGAGCTTAGGTTCATGCGGTGCTAGCGCCATTAGTTCCACCAGTTGCCCGTCCCATTTTATTAGTATCATGTCTCTCCTTTAAACTAACATACTGTATATGTCCATGTCTTGTCATTTGAGCAAACATCGATTTTGTTAATCGAATGACATTTTTGTCCGTGTGTGGGTTTGTAAAACTACTTATTTATGAATGAAATTGGAATTTGTGGTGTAATTATATGGAAACTGAATGAAACTTTAGTTTGGGGTTAGGATATTTATTATTTAAATAGAACTAGATGTAGTTTTTGTAACAGACTGAGAAGTATTTTAGTCTCTAGACATAATCTTGGTTGAGTCATACAATGTACGGCTAGCAACAGAAGTAGCTTCACATTTCGGAATTTTAATTAAGTATTTGATTGACAGAACTCCTGCTATTATTATTAATGTTTCAGAAGATTATTCTTTAAAATATTCCCTACTCTTCAATAACTTGTTAGTATAACAAGTAATATCTAAGAAGTTTTTATAAAAAAAACTTTGTTGAGTAGTGTGAATCTACTTCTGATGCTGACTATACATCTTATAGGTTTCTTTAGATGATTAAGATTCATTGAGTCGTTGGGTCTAGTGATCGCAAGCGTGACTACTGAACATGAGGTCCTGGGCTCGATTCCCGGGTCAAGCAAAGTGTTATTGGTTTGTTTCCTTCAAGAGTTTCGTTGTAGCAGCCATGGATTCTGGATGTTCTCGGTTGATCGCAATATGTCATAACAAAACATAGCTGGCGATATATGTATGAGTGTACTATAAATTAATAAGATACACCTTTGTCTGACCCTTCGGAGACTACAGTATTCTTAAACCATTTGTATTATATTTTAGCCAAACCTTATAACTGCGATAGAAATAATTGTAAAAGAAAGGGTTCAAATCAATATAATAATTTCATGTCAAACTTTCGCGAAACGACCTTCACCTTTTTGTGTTTATTTATTGGGCTTTTCTCTGAATCCTCAAAAGAATACAATATCAGCTGCTCCAACTTTTCCCACGTGTTTAAATCACGTTTGTACAGCACAGCTGATTTCTTACATAAAATGCTTTTGTTATCAACTCGAACAAAGTTACAAGAGCTCAAGTTCAAATATACGTTATCGTTCAAACGTCAGGATCCCGCTCGTCACGTCAGATCGACGTCACAGCCTCCCCGGTGACGTCAGCGTTACGTTTCTCTGAACGCCCACGTGAACAATCGGATGAAAAGGTTTAAGAATTGTTGTTGTTTTGTTTTATTGTTTATTGATAACAGTGGAAAGGTTGCTCTTGAAATGGAAAAGTAAGGGTTGTATAATACCTATATTATGATGTTTATGTATATTAATTTATGTTAACAAAGTAGTATTCGCCTGATTTATTTATGTTTGTACTCTACCACATTGTGACAATGCTGTACCATTTAAGACCCTAAGGGTAACTGGTAGAGAATGCCTTGTGGCATTAAGTCCGCCTATAATAATAATAATAATAAATATTTTTATTGACACAAGAAAAAAAGTTATACATTTCGATTTGAAACCCTGACTCCTGTGCTAGGTGAGACCTGTGTTACAGAAGTCAGTGTCTACAGTTCTACACCCCTTTTTGGTACTAAAGTTCACAATGTCATCAGAAATTTAAAAAGAAAAAATAAAAGGAAAAACAAAAATAATTATTAACAATAACAATAATGCATGCGTGCTCTTGTGTGGTGCGTGTGCGTGTGTTTAAGCGTATTCCCAAATTCATGAAATAACCCCTCCCGCTCTTGGTTGGACAGAGCGAAAGGGAGTGTGAGACTTCTACTGACTAAAAACCACCCATGTTCCTTCTTAGCCCTTTGTGTCGAAGCCGCGGTATCTCTTTCGAACAACTCGCAGCCCCGACGGGAAATAATATATTCTACTCAGAAACAAAAATATTCCCGAATTTAAGAGTGTATAATTTTTTAAGAAAGTAGGTATACTTCTCATCATCTGCCTAGCCTTTTCCCAACTGGTATTGAATACCAGTATTTTATATGGAGCGACTGCCTATCTGACCTTCACAAAACCTAATTAGTACTAGGTAATTATACGATACCCTTTGGTAAGACTTTATGTCAGACTTTCAGACCACTGACTGTCTGTAACGACTTTCAAAGATCTATATATATGGCAGCCGGGACCAACGGCTTAACGTGTTTTCCGAGGCACGGAGGAAACTCGGTATGTAATGGGAGGTCACCCATCCACAGACCAACCTAAGCAAACGTGGCTTAACCTGAAGATCAACCCGACTCAAATTTATGGTCCCATTAAAATAGGTGGACAAAATTTCAGAATTCATTCAGACCACCAAAATAGGGACGATGGTAAAAAATATTAATAAGAAAACGCATTTAAGTACCTACCTACTCCTAAAGGACGAGTTTGTTCTAGAGTTATTATTATTATTAGCCTGTACTGTCCCACTGCAGGGCAAAGGCCTCCCTTCCCAAAAAAAAGTGTTCTAGAGTGCCGGCAATTAATTATTTTAAGTAAAAAAAATCACTTTATTTGATATTTTTTTTGTCTAGATATCTTTGGTTAGACCTACTGAACGCTGTGTTAAAATTTGTCCACCTATTTTAATGGGACCTTATAAATTATAATATACTCAAAAACAAAAATATTCCCCGAATTTAAGAGCGTTTTCTATGAAAGAACGTCTATCTGCCATTTACAACAAGGAGTATCAAACAGCGTACAGGGTGTACTAACAATTTTGTGTCGAAATCATAACATTATACAGGGTGCTTCCGAAGAAAAATATTATCTTTGAAACGGAGAGAGTTTATAGAGACCGTTCCGGATATTTGTGATATTGTAAAACAAGGTTTTATTTCGCTGGGATGTTACTGTTCTTTACGCGTTTCATGTGGAACTCGAGAATTGTGGGTTATATAAGGGGTGAAAAAGTAAAAATGTTTGAAGCTGTGACATTGCAAGCTATAATCTGTGAAATAATGTTGGAGGTGGTTTGTTCTTTTTGCAAAATTTCGTTTCTAACTACGAATTGTACTTCCTACTCGTATTTTATTCAAAAATCGAGCGGAATGGTGGTGGTCTGAATTGTGAGGTATAGGCATCATACGCCTGTCAGGGCAGCGGGTTGTTCGAAAGAGATACCGCGGCCTCGGACACAAAGGGTTAAGATGGAACATGGGTGGTTTTAGTCGGTAGAAGTCTGACACTCCCTAACGCTCCGCCCAGAGCGAAAGGAGTCATTTGATGATTTCACACACTCTAATAAAAATAGAATGTGGTTTAATCCGGGTGTGAGAATTTGTTTCTAACTTTAAATTATTGTACTTATACCCGGCAGTGGTCTGTTGCAGGCCGTTGATGATGACTTCAAGAATTGAATAATGATATGTTATGATTTATCGATGGTCTATTGGTTACAAGCGAGACTACCTTTTTTGGCTTTTGACTTTGACTATGGAAGAGGCATACTGGTCGTGACTGTACACACGCTGTGCTCGTGTGTGGTACAGAGAGCCATGGAGCGTTCCATGCTCGGCATGAAACTAATACGTACAAAGGTTTTCGATATTCTAAATCGCATTACGGAACTCAAATGGAGTTGGACAGGACACCTAGCATGGCGCAGTGATGACAAGTGGACTAAGGCTGTCACCGAATGGCGTCCAAGAACTGGCAAAAGAAGTGTGGGTCGTCCGGCGGAGATATGGGTAAACGATATAGTTGACATCAGCGGGCAAAAGCTGGATGAGGCTGGCACAGGACCGTGGAGAATGGCACAAGAAAATTGAGGCCTATGCCCAGCAGTGGATGAGCTCAGGCTGTGGATGATGATGATGACTGTACACGTCTGTCTTTAATCCATCGGGTTCAACAGGTAGGCGTGATGCTAGTTAAACTGTTGAATCTTCATATTCAGAAATACTTAAATACGAGTACCTAGATACCGTTCCGTTCCACGTGTAAAGGACTGAATTGAATTAACATAGATTACAAGCTTGACCTAGGGCTTAAAATAACCTGATTCTGTGTACAATCGTAGATAAAATCCCTATAATATAGGGAATCACGATTTTAACACAACAACTGCATAATCAATACAATTATGACACTGTCCGTCAATTCCGTGTATGTACAATTTCCTGATATTATGTTGCATAATTATGTTGCCGGGTTTTTGTAAAACACGGTATTTTGCAAAATATCTAGGAGTTATTGCATAGGACCGGTATGTTGGCAAACATTATAGCTTAGCATAAGTCAATCGTAAAACAACTGCGATGAACTTGAAGGCTCATTGGCTGATACAAATATTATGCAAAGGGCTGTTGTACTGGAATGTGCTGGTGTGTGTGAAACTGTCATCTAGGCAGTTTCTTTCGAACCGATCAGAATGTTAATCTAATGAATAAACTCTGAAGTTAGCCAATCAGCTATGTAGTTTCCAATTTTCGCTGAAGCCTTTTTTTTTTGCAAAAATCTTGATGATAGCCTGCATTTTCTTACTTTCAATACGTCCGCCACAAAAAAAACGATTTAACCAAAGATCCCACAACACTACATGCACAGTATTTTGCATACTACTAGGGAAAACCGTACAAACAACCGGTTCTTCGAATAATATGGCGAATTATGGTAATACGAATATTTTCTGTTCCCGTAGACGTTACTGCTTGATAATACTGTTTCGATTTGCATAAAATATGTTAAGTACCTAATAAGTGGGAAACGTTTTGTGTGGTATTTGCGGGTGGTGCCGTGGTGGTTGCTGGTATAAATCTTAGTTATTTATAATGGTAAAGATGACGCGAGGAGCTTGTGTGGTCGTGGGCTTGTGGAGGTGCCTGCTTGGGTGCAGAATGTTTAAGTGCTGTGAGGGTCGTCTGTAAGTATAATTGGAAGACTTTACTTACAATAAAATACTCCAACTTCTTCACCTATTTTCGTGTCCATGATACTTACTCAAATTGTCTTAGGGCTCGTACACACACGGCTCTAACATTTCTTTTTCTTCTTAGCCCACGTTGTCCCACTGCTCGGCGAAAGCCCTCATGGCTGTCCAAGTTTTTTTACAATTTGCCTTCTCCGTCGCCAGCGTTTCTTGGGCCTGCCTCGGTTACGTCGGCCGTCATAAGGCACCTAATGTGTTACTATCTTCGCCCATCTGTCCCGCTCCATCCTAGAAACGTGACCCTCTCAGTCCCATTTTTTTACCCGCAATCTTTTAAATATCATCCACCTATCAGCAACACTCCGACAGGTTACTCCAGGACACCATAACCCTACTCAACCAACACCACGACTGCCTTATTCGCAATCGAATTAAAAAGGCAAGAATTGACCTTTGCTACCGACCCGGCACTTCCGTTCGGGCTCCAACCGGACATTCCTGCCATAACCTCTGTCGGCCATCGAACCATAGCTTCATGGTAAAAAAGTGGCACATCCCTATAAAACCGGTTTTGGTTAGTGCAGTTTTTAGGCTCCGATGAGGAAAATAGTTATTATTGGTGTATTAGTTCCAATGATTGGGTGAAGTTTTGCAATACAAGTAATATAAGTTTTGTAATTCTATTCTAATACATTCTATTCTATTCAATAGTTTTATTTCGGCGCGAAACTGAAAATTGCCCCACACTAACATTTTGTAGTGTGGTTGCGTTTCAACATCATCATCAATACAGTCAAAAGACATAAGCCTCACCCAAGAGTCGCCGTATTTATTGACCGGTCTCGTATGTCCAGCGGATCTCCGCAACCTTCACCAGGTTATCGCGATGCGTTTACAACCCATTAAACTCATATGTAAAAACAACAACCTGTATCTACATTCCGTGCGGGGATCGAACTCGCGACTCGCAGCGCAACAGTCAACTGCTCGGTTACTGAGCAACCGTACGCCAAATTTTTTACTTGACATAAACACATCGCGTTTCACGAAGGGCTAGGCAGAGGTCCACTTAAATTCATTTTTACCCGACTACGGCGGAGCCAAAAGGAAGTTTAATGATTTTGGCAGTCTATGTATGTATTTAAGTTCCACCGTAGCGCCTAAACTACTGAAAGGATTTGTCAATAGATTCGTAAGAATAGCCCGGGTGTCATAGGCTATATAAATTATATAAATTCTTTTTATGTCGGAATTTAAATGTCAAAAACTTACCTCAAAAAATATTAAATTGAGATAATCATAGCAAGTTTGGTATCAAATGAAAGGTCTTGGCGAGCACATTACAAATATGTATTATATTATAGTTTAAGTACACACACAAATCAAATTCAAATAAAAAAATTAAGTTCATAAATCTAAAACCCGACTACTAACAAAATCGCGGTCTTAAAAGTAGAAAACAAGAAAATAATTCTTGTCTGATAATCTTCGTAGTCGCATGCCACCTTGCTAATGGCAATTAGTAGCTGACTTCTGTATCAATGAGAACGCCATGAAGGAGCATCAGGTATCAGTGGCTTGCGACTACGAAGATTATCAAAAAAGAATCAAAAGCTCCAGAGCCTTGAACATCGTCGACGAGTAGCTAGCCTTTCGGTTTTCTATCGGTTACATTTCGGAGAGTGTGCGAGGGAATTGCACGATCTAATTCCGCCAAGCCCGTTCCATCATCGGACTACAAGACGTACGGCGATGCGCCACCGTTATATGGTGGACATCCCACCCATACGCACTAAACGGTTTGGGAATACTTTCATTGTGCGTACAGCTAAGGAGTGGAATTCCCTGCCAGAGTCTGTATTTCCGGATAGCTATAACCTAGGGGTCTTTAAGTCAAGAGTGAATAGGTTACTTCTAGGTAAGCGTGCTCCATCGTCGACCGCATCATCACTTTCCATCAGGTGAGATAGTGGTCAAACGCGAACCTATCAATAATAAAAAAAAAAAAAAAAAAGAAGAATTTTTCTACTTTTAAGACCGCGATTTTTTGCGAGTCATATTTAAATCCCATAGAATAGTGACTAATAGGTTCGCTCTACTATCGGGCAGAAATCCAGCTCCTACTCTAAATTTTAGATGAAAAACAAAGTTACCCACAGTTTCTCAATTACAGACAGACGTTATCTACGGCAGAACCAGACCTCAAAACTCGTTGAAATGAAAAAGGCTAGACGAATACAAAAGACTTAATTATAGCTAGACTATTAAACTGCCTAAAGGCACAGAAAAACCTTTGAGGCGAAATAAATTGGACTTATTTTTTTTCTTATAGGTACTCAGCTCATTACACAAACATTCTGGAGTTGACGGTAAAAATAAATAATGTTACAAATATGACGTAAATGTTAAGTATGATGAAATTCTTAGTACTGGCCTAGATATATTTTTAATTTTATGAGATGTGAAATAACATAACATAACGCCTGTAATCCCCGAAGGGTAGACAGTTATTATAACTCCCATAGAGATGAAAAATATTGGTATATTTACACAGTTATGTCAAAGTCAAAAACATTTATTTCAAGTAGGCCAGTAACAGGCACTTTTGAATAGTCGAATTAAACTAACTGCGGCACTCAGAGATATCCAACGATTACTCAAGCCGCCACCCAGCAAAGGCCTGACATGGTTTTGTATGACAAAACTGCCAAAAACCCTTACCAAGCGACGGCCCAAGCAACCACTGAAGCTCTCCGAGTGCGGCAGTAAACTACTAAACTAATTATGAATTCTTGTTATGACATTTTCATTTTGTATATGACCAAATCGAATCAGTAGTTATAACTGACTCTAACAGTCATTCAAAGACTCAACAGTTAATAAAAATCCAAGACGAAACAAAAGTGACCCAGTTATTGTAACCATGTCAAAACTATAAGTGTGTGTGTGTTTTAAATTAAGTGCAAGTGCAAGTGTGTGTTTTACATTATTTGATCAATCCACTTTTAATTAACTTATAATGTGTGGTGTTCCTGTTAGTTGGTTGGTTATAATAGTAGTTTATGCGACTGTGCATAATGAAGGGCATTACAACACAAGTGTGGGTTTAAGAAACGAGCCGAAGGCGAGTTTCTTAATAGCATCACACGAGTGTTGTAATGCCTAATTATGTATAGTTGCATACACTAATTTATCTACCCGAATATCATAAGGGCTCTATGATGGGCTCAGGAACCATAGGGAAATGACCAGTATTGTTACCAGTGTAATGCAATAAAAAATAAACAGGTTATTAGTTGCATTCGTCGCTGCATTTACGATATCTGGCGGAGTGTTCATGTTAATTTCTGAGTCACTATCACTCATTTTCGATAGAAATAATAGAACTTAACAGAAAATTTGTCTACTCAATGAAAGGGAATAAAAAGCTAACGAACAAATGACAGCTCGAAATGGCGGCGTTTCGGATATCTGTCATTTTTTTTTAATCATAGGCAAACGAACAAAGTCACTATTTTTGTGTCACTCGAGATCAAAATGTCGTGCGATTTATAATTAAAATCATACTGAATTGGGGTTTCGTATCGATAGGTATCTGTTTTAATGTAGATACTAGAATAGCACACTCACTTGAATTTGACACCTGTTCCAAATTTAAACTCCATAACCTACTGTTTTCAGTAGGTTATGAGCTCATTACAGTTCTGTTAATTTCTGCTGGTTGGTAATGCTGGTCATTGCCTATGGTTTTTGAACGCATTATAGAGGGTTTATGATATTTGGGTAGATAAATAAATAAATACATTTATTTCTAAAAGCCCTAAAACCAGTTAAAACAAAATCCGTTAGAACCAGTCTTCTTTATGTATCGTTCACCCTCGGGATTTCAATCGCGTGTGGTCTAAATATATACTAAATATTATGCAAGGAAGCCAACAACGGAAGGAAGGACGCATAAGGACTCCTCCACATCCACACTGCATTCTACTAATAGTACGAATCGCACACCTAGACCTAACCTCTCCGGGTAGGATCGAATCGAAAATGGAACGCAACATAATAATATGTCAAAGATTCCCGCCCTTTGTTGGTTTAGTTGTCAATGTCACTGTCAAAACTTTTTGTTTGTTAACTGGCAACTGACTTGTTTTTTAATAGAAACGTTTAAAATACAGGAACAAATTACTTTATTTCCATAATCTCCTGCACTTAGTAGGTATCGATTCTGCGAAAAATAATCGGTAAACTAGCGCATGTTAATGAGAATTTTGTGGCATAAATACTTGTTTAATTAGTTTCCCGAACGGATCTAGAGTAGGATAAGACTTTTCAGCGAAGTCCATCATTTTGTGATAACATTAAAATTAGATTAGAAGGCCCCCATACATCATGAATGATGCCCAATTTCTTGCTAAGTCATCTAACATTAGTCAAAGAATTCGTCCCCTTCATTTCCATTGTAAACTGACCCCCTCTTCACAATAAACCTATCCACCAGAAAGGTCAATATATCTTCGTATTTTCTTCACTTTACCGCAGTTTGAAACTCAAGTCACGAATGCGTTCAAAATAAAGATTCGATTGTTGACTCATCGACGTCAGAATCGAAACGTTTTCCCGCGTAAAGTCCGCAACCTGCAAACTTTATCAAACGCTTGGAAAAGTAAAACATTAGGCTTTAGAAACCCTTATCTATAAGCAAATAAGGTGCAGTTTATGAGGTTTTGTGTTAAATGGGATAGCAAATAGATTGTCAACGTATAAATAGTGCAACGGTGCGTTCCGCGGATTCGCTGCGTTCATTTTCCTCGTCGAATGGAATGCGCCTCCTGACGTCATTTGGAACGCACCTACAAATAACACGACCAAATTAAATTGTCTTCATTCTATGTTTAAATTAGAATTGAAAGTAGGCTCTAGGAATCAGTAGTATGTTATAAAGAGGACAGTTTGAAAAGCTATGTTATTGAGTGTTATTTGTTTGGATTGTGCGTGTGTTTAATTTAGTCGGTTATCAAGTGCAGGATAACGGGTCTTGTAGGTCGTTCGTATGACCGATAGGAATGCTTGTATTAGTTCTAAAAAATAAGGTGTTTTTATTACTTATCGCGTTGAATTTACGCTTGTATGGTATGTTTGGACAGGTGATGTGCGGACAGGTTACATGTTTATTAAGAAGTTGAAATAATTTTAGAAGTATAATATTCTTTCTTAATGATGCTTAATGTCTTAATTAGTGACGCCATGGATAGCTTTAATTAAGATAAGGTGGTCAGGAAATGCCCGCTGACATGTATGTCTGTTAAAAATCGTCCATTTTGATATTCTGATAAAAGGGTGCGGCATATTTGTAACACCCTACGAGGGTACGTTAGACAATTAAGGAAATGAGGCCCCATGATTTTAAATGGCTCATTGCAAGGGGTCATTTTGTGTCCGTCTATTTAAAAGTTATCAGGACGATCATTGAGTAGCCCATGTTTATAGGGCGCGCGGAACTAGTTGGTCGCGCCTTAGGTGGCGACAGGGGTGGGGGCGGATTGCCTACAGCTCGCAATGCACAGGAGACTATATTAGACAGTGATGACCAATCTCGAGATATCGTGAACAATAATTGTTCAATTTATTGAAAAGAATAAATAAAAAACAAAAACATGCCTAAGGCGCGGCCAACTAGTTCCGCGCGCACACATTTGCAGGTTCCATATTTCAAAAATGCATTTATTTAATACTCTCTCTTTGGTCTTGTGGTCGCAAGCGTTAATGCCGTGCATGAGTGCCTCGTTTCGATTCCTAGGTCGGGCAAAGTGTTATTTGGTTTTCCCATCAGCATTTTTTCAGTAGCTGCCACGAAGTCTGGAATTTTGATCGGTTGATGCCAATAGGCTCGCCCCCTATTACATGGGACTTAAACATAATTGGCGAAATGTTGGTGTACTAATGTGTACCTACACCTCTGCCTAACTCGTCGCGGATTACAGGCTTGATGTTTGTTATATAAATGTTAAGTTTACATTTAATTTTGTCGCGTATTGTGTTCCGTCTGTCTCTCTCCACTATCGCTGTCTCTCTCCGTCCCCCTGCCCTCAAAATGCGTGCGATAAAGACAACTGCAGATCCGACTCAATAGCGACTCAATAAAAGTCATATTTCTAGGTTTGTCTCTCGCCTATTTCCTCCTCCAATATTGTACCAATTTATAAGATATTTTAGGCACTAAATAAGAAGGATGTATTCTGTGCTCCTATGATCCCTTTCGTTATGGGCATGCTCAGCGCAGTTGAGCTGTATAATTAATTGTTAAGCTGTTTGTTGTTATTTGTTTATGTATGTGCTGCTCTTTTGTGTTGCTGCTGTCCATTAGCGAATAAATACATATTCTATTCTATTCTATTCTATGTTTTTTCTTTTTTCGTTAATAGTTGTCAAATTTGTACACCAGGCCTCTGTTGACAGCGATCTAAATGAGCATTTTTTGAAGGTTCTAGTGCTTAGAAACATAATGTATCATCAAAAAGAAAAACATAGGGGCGTACAAGTAGTTAATATTTATTATTCTTTAAGAAATCATAGCTGTATAATCATTAACAAGAAAGAAAACAGGCGAGAGCGTTTCTATGGAGAAAAGACCTCCCACATTTCCTCTTAACCTTGCCAATTCAAACAAAACGGCGATTGCCAGAAAACGGTAAAAACCATTTAAAACATAATAACTTATCAACAAAAGAAAGCGTATGTCAGACATATTCTGTTCTTGACAATAACAAGAGACAAAACGCTAAGCAAAGATATATTTCCAAATCGTTTGTCCGGTCCCTCGTAAAATAACGAATAAGCAATAATTAGTCGCCATTTTGCAAAGCCAACAATGCATTGTGAAACCGAAACTTTCCTATTTAAAATGTCTTTTATCTACCAAGTTTATCATTTACTCTTATTTCACCAAAAAAACACACAATTTTCAACCTTAAACACATGTTTTAAGAACTATGGGTACTGTTGTGTCCAAGCAAAATGAAATATCGTGTAAAATTATCATTTGACTGGTAGATGAGCGTTCCCTGGTTTATCATTATATACCTAACGGTGATATATTAATTTATTGCCTACAATATCAATTACTTGACAGTCTCCTCACCATTGTGAAAGAAAGGTTAAGTAAAATTATTTTTAATAAATCGTTTATTATAGGAACTGTATATAATACTTACTTAAACATTTAATTTTCTTTATGTTTTGAAATCCTATTGTTTACTTCTTAGGTACAATGCTACCAGCATTGTGTAATGAAACCCGACCCGGTTCCATTCATACCAATATTTTTAACCGTAAAAAAAATTCACTAAAAAGAGGAAAACAACTTTACATTTGGAAAACGGTGACAAAAAAGCTAATGAAAAAATATTCGCCAAAAAACAAAAGTCACCAACTTCCGAAAGCAAAGTTATTTTACATTTTTCTTTGTGTTTTTTTTTGAAGTCGGTATTATTTTTTTTTGCTAAAAGTTTTTACTTGATACGACTGCATCGAATGATCTATCTAACCCAGTGACTGAGTTAAACTCGATTCGATACCCCTTGGTATAACTGGATGTAACTTTCAGACTTTTTACTGTTACTGTATTGCAAATGGTCCTAGATGGTCACCCATCCACGGACAGGCCTCGAAAAGTGTGGCTTTACCTGGCGACCACTTACGGCTACTATTATTTAGCCACAACAACATGCCATAGGTATAAATAAAAAAAAAAACGGTTTTTCACGAGCCGAACATTTTAAGGTGTGCCATAACACCATATCACCAATACCTGGAAATCCACTAATCCCAAATAGTGAGTCAGCTCATAACATTATAATAATAATCACGTAAAGGAGACGAGTTCCAGTAAGTGACTGGTCATCTCAGTGTCCACCACTGTCCATCGGATTATTCCACACATCATTAATGCGTTCCGGTTTCCAATTCGCGATTTTCGATACTTTAGGGTACCGTGGATGGTTATTGGAAACTTCTGTAAGACTATGGAACCAATTATATAATCATCATCTGCCTAGCCTTTTCCCAACTAGGTTGGGGTCGGCTTCTAACCGGTTGCAGCTGAATACCAGTAATTTACATGGAGCGCGACTGTCTATAGAAAGAAAGAAAGAAGAAAGAAAACACATTTATTTAGCACAGGCCATAAGTTAGTGTAACAACACACAATAAATTTAACAAAAAAATAATAATTTGAAAAAATAAAATTTATACAAAAGAGTGCGTGCATCTTACGGCTGCGCCAAATAGGACCAGAAGGCTTAGCCAAGTTGACAATCTACAAGCGTAAACGTTAGTAGAAAACGACTCAAATGTATGGGAGTGACGTCATCGCAACGCTAAGTCACGTGGTCAGAACAAACGAACAGAAAATACGTAGCCATGTTGACAACTTATCGTATCGTTTAAATTGATAGAATGAAATCTGATCCTTTCTATAACGTTGATCGCTACATCCCATATAAATGCTAGCCAAGACACACTTTTGACAAGCGCAAACGAAACGTTGGTGTAGTATTTCAACGAAAGTGTAGCGTATGCCGAGACCCTGGAGATAACGCTAAAAAATGGCGTCTTTATACGATCCAGCTGTCTTGAAACCGAGAAGTGTTTTGTTTATTTATCCTAATTTTGGATTCTATGTGTCATTTAGCATTTTAAATCTATAATTTATAATATTATAATTATGTATTGTGGTGCGATAAGGGTCAAACACAATAATTGTTTTGTTTATTTCGAAAGAAGTACCTAGTATTAGTTCAAGCCGCTTATACACGTCATTGTTTATGTTGTAAAGTTTCAAGTTCCCAATTATATTAGACTTTAACAAAGGAAGGTCACGAAATAACTAATAATGCACGTACCTTCCCATGAATTCCAATAAAGCTGCGAACTTTTCTGGGTCTGCTCGAGATCTCGATTCCATTTTATAAAAGTTATCACTTCATTTATGTATCTTTCATCCAAATGCAGAATATCATATTATTTCTGGACACAGTATTGTTTAAAATTACATTACGCGCTGTGATATTATAATACACCAATTATAAGAAGAACTTGTCCTTTATTTCACTTATTTTTTAACATTTAAAACAATTTATTCCTTTCTTAACAATTCAAAACAAAACTTCAACCCGCGCATAATGTAAACAACTGTGCCTTTGACGTTAGTTTGACGTTAGTAGATACGCTCACCATAGACTAAAGTGTAGGTTTTGTCTACATTTGCTAGAGAATGAGCGATCGACTCAGTTGTGTGAAGTTGGCTACCAACTTAGCGCTTTCTACAAAGCGCTTGCGCCGAAGCGTTCATTATTATAGAAAGAGAATAGATACGAAGCGGTTGTAACTTGTCTAGGCCCTCAGTTCAGCAAATTGCCGAGCAGCTAGTGCCCGACGCTGGTTTTCAACTGGCCCTGAGATGGTGATACCACGAACGTGAAACCGTTTTGTACTCTGTGTTTATATAAATATGTAAGGTCTATCAGACCAGTCAAATAAAAAATAGGTCAAATAATGGAACCAATTCTACATTTGACCTATTTTTTATTTAATAGACTGGCAGAATATAAGCTTCTGGACTGCTCTCAAAACGGTGAAGGAAAACATCGTGAAACCGACATCACTGACT
The DNA here is from genome assembly GCA_949316265.1 of Diarsia mendica. NCBI lineage: Eukaryota > Metazoa > Arthropoda > Insecta > Lepidoptera > Noctuidae > Diarsia > Diarsia mendica. The sequence goes on along the minus strand of OX438904.1, from coordinate 19,784,397 downwards.
GCATCACAGACATCCACTCGAAGAGAGAATGCCTTTTGCACGTCATGTCCTGCGAATATTTTCTTTTTTTTATGACTTTTAATTTTTTTTTGGAGGGTGGGATATCATCAAATGACTCCACCCGCTCTGGGCAGAGCGGTAGGGAGTGTCAGACTTCTACTGACTAAAAACCACCCATGCTCCTTCTTAGCCCTTTGTGCCGAGGCCGCGGTATCTCTTTCGAACAACCCGCAGCCCCGACGGGTCCTTTATATGCCTTCCTACCATACCTATGTTTAACAAATAAAAATTCTGATTCTGATTCTTTTTAAATCAGTTCTAAATTCCAGATTCAGTGGACATTTTGTTAGAACAGTGTCTCCTTTTTATAAGCTTTTATTGACCAGCTTATATATATGTGTTTTTGTGAAATAAATATATTATTATTTTTATTATTATTATGTATTGTTCAAATATGTAATTAGAGTAATTTTAGTCTCTCCTTTTTCCAGTTGGGCACTTGAACTGCTTTCATGAGCATGTTTGATTAATTCAAAAAGGTTATCCACTAGAACCAGCCCCACTGTTATCCTACTTTACTGATTAGCATTTCCACCACAGCATGAACTTTTCTCATATACAATTCTTTCCTGGCGCGCAATGCTGACAAAAACCATGATGTTTTATGATATAGGCTACCTTTTAAGGAATATAATCATTAAGGTCCCAACTCACACTTGCCCGCGGTTTTTAGTGCTTTCAAAGTCGAAATACCAGTTCGCGCGGAATTCCAAAAATTCGAACTTGTTTGCTTGAAGTCATGTATGGCATATATTATATTTGTATTACTCAATACCTAGGTCATTGGCCTACCTGCAAGCGGCGTGTTTTGATCGCTGTGTTGCCATTTAAATTTCTGTACTTTTTTGGTACCTACTTACTTTGTTTTTGTGTAAGTTTTATTATTGTGGGTTTGTGTGTATGTTTGTTTGTTGCCTGCCTCGTTGGTCTAGTTGAGCATCGATCCACGGGTTTCTGGGTTCGATTCCCGTGTCGGGCAAAGTGTTATTGGGTTTTTCTATTAAGAATTCCTCTGTAGCTGTAGCAGCTATCATCATCATCATCAGCCATTAGACGTCCACTGCTGGACAAAGGCCTCCCCCATAGATCGGCAGCCTGCCGTTTGCATCCACCGGTTGCCCGCGACTCTCACGATGTCGTCGGTCCACCTGGTGGGAGGCCTGCCAACGCTGCGTCTTCCGGGTTCGTGGTCGCCACTCGAGAACCTTTCTTCCCCATCGGTTGTTTGTAGCAGCTATACTTAGTCTTAATTAGTGCCCGGTTAATGACAATAGACTTGCCCCTATTTCATTGGACTTAAACTACTTATAGGTACACCTCTGCCTAACCCGTATGGGATTAAAGGCGTGATGTTATGTTGGTGCTTAGCAAATGACATTTATGTCTACGCTGAGTTAATTTTCTTAGCGAGATCATGAAAGCTTCGATCGAGACAGCTGATATCCTACTTCTTTTCGATATTGTTTTCTCGCCTAATATTGGCTTAGTGGTGAACTGGTGACTAGGTATTTGTTTTTCAAGGTGGCTAAGGTAAAGTTTGGTGGTCTTATTCATCTTTGTCTTCTATATTTTTCTTTGCTTTTCTGAAAAGATTACAATTTTATCGAATTGGTGTCTGTTGTTGTTTGCGGCGAGAACGTGTCTAGATATTATGGTTAGGAAGGACACAAGGGAGACTTTGATCCAGCAGTGGGACACTTGACAGGCTAACATAGCTCTGTGTTCCTACTGTTTCAGATACCTTGCCTTCTAGCTATTTTATTGACCACTAGCTTTTGCCAGTGGCTTCGCCCGCGTGAAATTGACGATTTTCCATACAAACTTTCATCCCCTATTTAACTCCCTTAGGGGTTGAATTTCGAAAAATCCTTCCTTATTCCTTGTCTACATTATAAAGGGAACCTCTGTGCAAAATTTCAGCTTTCTAGGTCCAAGGGTTTGGGCTGGGCGTTGATGAGTCAGTCAGTCAGTCAGGACTTCTCTGTTTTTATTTATATAGATATAAGATATATATATATATAGAGATAGATTGCTTAAAGCTCTGCACTACTTGTTAGTGGAGTTTTACATCTGTCAATTATAAAGAAGGTCTTATAATAAATTGATAACTTGTCAAGTCTAACCGGACGCGGACGCACCTGAATATCAGTACTTAGATGTTCAAGTGCATCCGGTTACCCTGAAAGCTGACTCCAACATAGTTAGGTAAAGGCTAGGCAGACAATGATAATGTTCCTTCAGTTTCAAGCAAGATTTAGACTTTTCGCTCATATAAATAAGTAACACAGCAAAGTCACGAGTATCACCTAGTATTACCGAATCACATATCTGCGACGCATTGTTTTTCGATTACATTCTCGTGCTAGATTTTTTTGGGCTAATCCGGATGTCAACGCGCGCCAAAGTACCTATTTGTTTTTTATTCGAACGAATGTTGACAACCCCGCTGTTTAAACACTGGGTTTATGTTTAAATCGGTTTTGTATTCAAATTAATTGCAGCTGTGGTTTTTGTTAGGTGATATCGAACTATAGTGCGCGCGGAACTAGTTGGCCGCGCCTTAGGCATGTTTTTGTTTTTTATTTAGGTATTCTTTTCAATAAATTGAACAATTATTGTTCACGATATCTCGAGATTGGTAATCACTGTCTAATTATAGTCTCCTGTGCATTGCGAGCTGTAGGCAACCCGCCCCCGTACCCCTGTCGCCACCTAAGGCGCGGCCAACTAGTTCCGCGCGCACTATAGCAATGATACCTACCGAATTTAAAATGGTATATCTAGGTACCTATTCTTTACCTCTTGATATGGACATGTAATGCTGAGGAATGAGGAAAATGTCGGCTGTTTCCTCGTGGTCATACTATTTTGTCATACCAGTATGACCACGAGGACATGAAAAAATAAATAGCTAAAATCGGAAGGTAATCAATTCGGGGGAACGCGCGAGTTACACACTTGCCATTCACTATACTTAATTACGAGGCACCACGGGGACATACATGTACTCGTGGTCATACTGGTATGACAAAATAGTAAGTATGACCACGAGGAAACAGTCAAAATGTCGTGAGGAAAGTGTTGAGTATGAATGTGGAGAGGTATAAGAGTTGAGGAAGACCAAATAAACGATTGATGAACTGTGTACAGGATAACAGGACCTCAGAAGTGGCACTCGCGACCACACATCAAAATATGAGGCAGTCAATCAGCTGACTACCTTAACAAACACCAGTGGTAAGCAACAAAACCATTAATAAACCTATTTGTCATTAAAACATTAATATTCCAATAATTCGTATATTTTTCCACGTATTAACCCAATGAAACATGCAAAGTTATAAATAAAATCAACCTATCCTAACAGTTATTTACAAATAAAACAGCTAATTACAACGAAATATATGTAGTTATTTTTGGACTTGGACGCGATGCAATAAATATTACTCGTTGTTATTATTTTCGTAACACCGAGTTTGGTCCGCCATATTAGATTTAGGGCGTAATGTTAGTAAACAAGGTTTCCCAAGGTTATTTATTCTTTGAAGAAATATTATATTTGTATTTTGCGAAGAAACGATATTTTGTTATGTAGGTACGACTTTTTTCATGGGCGATAACCGTACAATTTTCTCCGAAATTTATCCCCAATTTCTACAGTACCGAAACTAGCGCCACCCACATCTTATTTCTTTTACTCTAAAATCACACACTATCATGCTGGTAAATAACCTGTAGTATTTTTAAAATCACTTTTCATGATTCTATACTTGATACATTAAGAGAATTACCTACAGCAGATTAAAGATAAAACTGGCCACTTTAGGCGGTGTTTTGGATTTTTAGAGTAAAAGAAATAGTATGTGGGTGACGCTAGTTTCGGTCCTATAGTCGCCTTAAAACATTTTTGCGGAGACACCATGATTTTACATGAGGTACTTCTCTAAGGCCCGGTTTCCACCAAAGCGGAGACGAGATGGGCCAAATTCGACCAATCACAGGAAGGGCGAAAGACTAGATTTAAGTTTTAACTAATGTGATTGGCCGATTTCCGCACATCTCTCGTCTCCGCTCCTCTCCGCTTGGTGGAAACCGGGCCAAAGTTTTTAGCGATTTGCAGGCCAGTGCTAGGTTGTATGTTAGTGAAAATATGATTCGCGGCTGTAAGACGTATGCAGTTACACAGTTGTAACTTTCAAGAATGACATTTTGATGAAATACTCATTTTTGATAGTTACATGGACTTGGAGGGTTGTAATGATGATTTTGATGATTATAATTCTGTAACTGCATACGTCTTACAGCCGCGAATCATATTTTCACTAACATACAACCTAGCACTGGCCTACAAATCACTAAAAACGTAAGAAAATTTGAATTTTGCGGGCTAACCTGGAACATCCACCTTAAATGGGACTGTGCTGGACATGTCTGTCGCATGTGGAACGAGCTGCAAAGCTCAGGATTGGTGCCGATCCCAATATAGTTGAGAAAAGACTAGGCAAATGATGACAAGGAAAATATAATAAAACCTTTAACACTCGTTAGAAATTAACTGGAACATTTTTTTTTCTCTGTACTGAACCTTTGCCCATTCACTGATAAAAAAACAAGCAAATTTTTCCTTAAAGCCCGTAGTAACTACTGGAGACCCCATAACACGGCTCACAGTTCTTTTAATGAACTATTATATTAATACAAAGGTTCAAAACACCCAATTAGTAAGCCTTTATCACTAACTTAGATTATACACGGAAGTAAGGACCCGATACCGAACCGCAACCTTCCTGCTGGAATATTATCGTGGGTTCGAATCCCGTGGGTAACGTGCAGAGGGAAACCCGACTAACGTAATAAGTGATATCGTATCGGCAACTGTTCCGCTTATAATCTAGAAAAATAATTAGGACGGTTCTTTTTTTTAAAGAAAAGACTTGGTTTTGATATTTTTTTGGTTTTTGGGGTTTCCCCTAAGATTGGGTTGAACTACACGGTGGCCCCGACTTTCGAACAGAAATTCATATGTTCGAAGTCGAAGCCAAGTAAGTTTATTTCATTACCACTGCTCTCAAAACAAAACATCATGAAACAAAAGAAAAAACCAAAAAATTCGAAGACATGTGACATCTACCAACCAGCACTGGACCCGCGTGGTGACTGGTGGATTATAGCCCATCCCTCTCCTAAAGAGGATGCCTGAGTCGCTGCAGTGGGAACATTATAGGCTGATGATGATGCCATTGATTTAATGCCATGACTATTTCATCAAACTGTATTGAGCTGTACACAAAAGGCTCCATGTAAAATACTGGTTCGTATTTAGCTGCATCCGGTTACACTCCAAGATGACCATTACATAGCATAGATGATAAAGAGAAACGGTTAGGCAGATGATGATTGTTATGTTTTCTTAGAAACACGTAGTCTTGAAGAAGATTGAGAGGAGAGTTAGTTAAACATAATTTCTATCACCGATAAATAACAAATATTGGATTAACATAAGGTACTGAAAAGCTTTTGTCGATCTAGTTGAATGTTCCACGCCCCTTACACCTTTTTGCCATGGGGTTGGGCAGACACCACAGATCACCACCGTCCTGCTACGATCCTTACATCATACCCTTTGCCTCATCCGCGTAAAAAAGTTTCTAGAACATTGAGTGAGTGGGTATGTATTACTAGTTTATTAATATCACCATAACCACATTATACTGAATGGGTGATAAGGAAATTGTCAGGTTCACCCATTATGTGTACCATAAACCAATACAGATTTTTAAATCAATGGCCTAGCATTTATGAATGACGTCGCGATGAAACATAGATACATGACAGCTACGTTTATATGAATTTATCAAAAAGTATAGTTTTTCAGGATTGCTTAGTCTAATGTTTGTAAGCGCTATCGTTGGAGTATGTCGTTCTGGGTTCGATTCTCAGATTGGGCAGATCAAAAGGTTACTGGGAATTGCAGCAAGTTCTTCTGGATTTGTGTCCGGTCGATGGCTATTGGCTTGCCCAAATGACTAGCGAAATGTGTGTGTATTATTATAGTAATTGTTCATTCGAGAAAACAAACATGTCTATTCACCACATTTTTGAATTTTCCATCATTACTCGGCGAGCAGTGGTGGCCCAGTGGTGGCGGCCCCGACTGCCCCCGACTTACGAACAGTTGGTCGTGGGTTCGAACCCAGGCAGGCGCATTGCGATTTGCCATTTATCGAAAGTGGTTTTTTACATGAACATCGTACTATACAACAAAAATATTATTTTAGAACGAGATATCTATATAAATAGAAGGTATCACATTGCATTACCACTGGCATTACTTTGTGTAATTTATTTCATCACCACTGCTCTCAAAACGGTGAAGGAAAACATCGTGAGGAAACGAACATCTACCAATCCGCACTGGGCCCGCGTGGTGGATTATAGCCCATCCCTCTCCTAGAAAAGAAGGCCTGAGTCCCTGCAGTGGGAACAATTATAGGCTGATGATGATGATGACTCGGCTTATGCGACGCCCTCTGCAAAGCTTCTCTTCTGGTTCTTTGACTTGCAACTGAGATTCACCTTCATCGAATGGTTTAGGAATAGGGTAGTTGACAAAAAAATCTAATTAGTCCGTCAGGTAGATTTCCGATAAATATTGGACATATTTTTGTTTTTGCACGTAAAAAAATAATGAAGACGAAACAGTGCTTTGAAAAGTCGTGTGATGCCAAATAGTAAGACATTAGTATGACATTTTTTACCGGCGAGTGACGTCACAAGCCCCCACTCATTTCATTTAGTCCACTCTCCGCTGATAAAACACAAACACGTATCCAATATTTTTCGATAATCTAAATATCGGATTAAAAAGAATCATATTTTTTTAGTCAGGAGACATCCTTATTACGAATTTGATCGTTTATCGTTTCTCTATGATTTTTCATTATCGTCTTCCTGCCTGCCCTTATCCCATTTTATTTGGGGTCAGCGCAACACGTTTCTGTATGATGTTTATACCGTAAAAATCAGTTTTCCTTAAGGCGAGGTTACCCCGATAAACGTCGTCAACAATAGCGTTTTACTCGTACATGGAATGGATTTAAATTTTGAAAAAAATGTATTACAAAGTTGACTCTTCGATCATGATATGTCGGGCATGCGATACACGATTACTTACACTTCACTGCATCCAATTAAATTGCAAAGACATGTCCAAATGATGGCTAAATAATCGTTTTACTTGAGTTATATTAGGCTTTGAAAAATAAAACTTATATAAAAAAAAAGGTCGTAAAAAATGTGTATTATCTCGGGTAATATAATGTATAATTTCTTTATCATTTTTCTCCAAGAGAGAAAAAACAGTCAAAATTTAGGCATTATATCGCTCGCGCGGCAGGGCGGGGGGTGAGATCGTGCGTACATAAAAACAAAGTACCTACTGCAACCTCGCCTTAAGAGGAAATGCGAGTGCTGTCTCTTTCTACTATCGCTGTCTCTCTCCGTCCTCCTGCCCTCAAATTCGTGCGATAAGGACAACTATAGAAAAAAGTTAGAATTCGAGGTTTGGCTCTCGCCTATTTCCTCCTCCAATATTGAACCAATTTAAAAGATATTTTAGACAATGAATAAGGAGGTTATATACTACGCCGCTATTTTTTTCTTTTTTCGTTAATAGTTGTCAAATTTGTACACTAGGACTCTGTTAACAGCTATCTAAACAAGCAATTTTGAGCATTTTTTGAGGGTTCTAGTGCTTATAAAAATAATTTATCACCAAAAATAAAAACATAGGGGCATAGAAATAGTTAATATTTATTATTCTGTAAAAAACCATTGCTCAATGACCCTCATTAACCAAAAAGAAAACAGGCGAGAGCGTTTGTATGGAGAAAAGACCACTCGCGTTTCCTCTTAAGTTATCAGTACCAATTGTACCAAACCAGTAGTTTTTGACGTTAACCAAATCATACGACGGACGGACGTCGTGAAAAACCCATTCAAGTGTAGCAATAATACTTGAAATAAATAACAAAATAATTTTATAGGGCAGTGTGGACGATATGTTTAATAAAAATAGTAATCTGAAGGCTTTCCTTCCTCAAATTAACTTTTATGTAGGTAGGTATAGGGAGGAAAAACGAATTTATCCGGGTTTTATATGAATAAAAACACCTATAATAGTATTGTTTGTATGTAAACAGGGAAATACTATGTTTTGATTGGCCTAAGCAACTAATTTGAAGGGAGAATCAGGATATTTTTATTAAATTTCCTCTTACTACTAAGCTTTTCATTATGTTTTAGTTGTTTTTTTTTTCAATATGGTAAACAGTAGTGGAATAACTGTCAAAGAGACTTTTGTCTTTTATTCAAGAGTAAGTTTTTTAAAGTACTCTTTAAAAGAGTACTCTTGAATAAAATACAAAAAAAGACACTATTACTTCAACCCTTTTCAAACCGTCGCTGATGTAATATTTCTTAACTATTATGAAACATAGATTTAGCCGGTTTGGTATCTATTTTAAAAACAAAATTTTAAGCTGAGGAGCTTCTGGCTAAATAACAATAGCCGTTTGGGTCAATTTCCAGTTTAAGTCGTGCTTACCTGGTGATACGTGGCTGGGTGACCATCTATTACATACCGAGTTTCCTCCGTGCTTCGGAAAGCATGAAGATGATGATGATGATATCTAGCCGATTTCGGCCACAGCGACTGCATTCGCTGACTTTCCAAAGATTGTCAAGAGCTTTGTTCTGCTGCTCTCTCGTGTGCTCTTAAGTGGCTAGCATATCCAACTTTGGCCGAAAAGGTACGAGCACAAAGCGGACATGTCAGAACACCATTGATGCTATTATAGCTTTAGGTGGCCTAGCTTTCAGGTCATCGCGCTTCTGATCCAATTGCGACCTCCTTTTTTCTTCGAATGTGTTAACTTGCTGATGCACAGAAAAGCATATAAAACTGTTGATACCTGCTGTTATTTGTATATCTTTGATAGTCAGTTCAGGTCGTCAGTGGCCCAAAATTCAGACAACCAGTCTTAACAAGGGACATCGTATTACCCAGTATTAACTGGGTTGTGGAGGTCAGATAGGCAGTCGCTCCATCTACCTATATCTATCTATATAAATATAAATAAAAAGAGAAGTCCTGACTGACTGACTCATCAACGCCCAGCCCAAACCCTTGGATCTAGAAAGCTGAAATTTTGCACAGAGGTTCCTTTTATAATGTAGACAAGAAATAAGGAAGGGTTTTTCGAAATTCAACCCCTAAGGGAGTTAAATAGGGGATGAAAGTTTGTATGGAAAATCGACATTTTTGTAGTTAAACCGACATCCACGCGGGCGAAGCCGTGGGCAAAAGCTAGTGTTAAATACTAATTCAGCTGCATCCGGGTAGACTGGAAGCCGACCTCATCATGATTGTTAAAATACTATGCGATTCAAGTAGTGACTTCATTGCACTTAGGAATAATTTCACCTAGGTGATATCACCCAGTCACCCAGGTGAAATGTGGACACCAGTTTAGTCGATAAAAAATGATATGGTCACTAACACTATCATAAAACGGGATATAATGCGAATAATAAACATGGCTAATATACCGTTATAAGTTTTAATGCAGGATATAAATAAAAACATTTCACGCAGTTTCACCTAGAAACAAAGTCACAAAACTGCAAATAAAACAAAGGCATATTTCACGATAATGCGAATTCCTAACGCCATCCATGTAAATTAACACTTGATATTGTAAAATCGTATCCTATTACTTGAATTCCATAATTCTGCCGTTTTTATTTCAAACAAAATATTTTTAGCTAACCGCTCTACATATTTCCTTTTCACTGCCCAGAGAAAAATAAACTTTATTGTAAGGAAATAAGATCCACTTTAGATTATGTATTTTAAGGATATAAGACATAATGTCATGAAGAGGTTATTGTTTTACTAGAATTAATTATGTATCTTTTGCTGACGTCAGTACAACATACCTCTTGTTCGGATGTACTTTGACATTTGGCATTTCCGTTAGATAAATAATAATAATATTAAATAAATAATAAATCTTTATTCAAAAACCTAAAAAGCTATTGTTCAATACATTTAACATTACATAACGACAGAGATATATTTTAATTAACTTAAACTCTAACTTAAAACTAAACACACTATTATTATAGGAAAAAATATTTGAATCAGCAGAATTGTAAACTAGGTCGCAAAATACATTCGACGCGCTCTTGTATAAATTCAATATTTGCACCTAGCGACTAATGTGCTTATACAATAAGAAATATCGATGGTAATTATGTCAGCGCAGTGGTCTGTTATGTTGTGTCAGCAATATGCCTCAAAAGCGGAAGTTGTTATAGAAGTTACACGCACTCGTAGTCGATGGAGTTTATGTACATATATTCTACTAGTTTCCTAGCTGGGCACTCAACATCTCCAGTTTTGTGGTTGTTGGTCTCACATTTATCAAGGATGGTATTTAAAAGTACTTCAATTTATTCCCATTTCATTTACATAATTTTGCCTGTGTTCCACCAAATATACCTACTGAATGTGCACCAAAATATGTTCATTAAAATATGTCATAACGAGCATCTATTTAACAACTGTTGCAAATTTGTAAAAATAGTAATACACCTAATTTTAAAAACAAGCATTTCTTTTTTTTCGCATGTACTCCATGACGCGCGCTCGCTTCGCTCGCATATTAAATAACACTAATATCTTCTGTCCCCGAAGTGTCGGGCCTCCGCCGGCCTCCTTCGTCGGCCTACGGCCCGGTGCCCATGCCGCCCATAAAGGATACTTTCGCGAGACGGTCGATAAACCTTATAAAAATCTACCAAATAAAATTCTGCCATCTTAAAAGTATGCCATTGAAAATTCGGCTATTTAAACATTCTGCGAAATGAGTATTCTATTATACTAGGATGCATACTAAATATTTTGTGTAACATTCAGGAATATTTGGTGCACGATCAGTATTTTTCGAGGAAGAGAATAGATGTACCTTTAGATTTTTGGTGAACACAAAAATATTATCCATTTATCAATACCAACGAAACAATTATATTCTCCTTAAAATATCCCCTTTAACAACTTTACTTGGCAAACCGACTAGTGATCGGCGACTGTTGTTAAAACTAACTTGAAACTAAGTTACCGTGAATATAATTACTGGGTCAGGAGTTGATGAAGTTGTTCCACTTATGGCTGGTTGCCAGCCCCAACTAGATCAGCAACTAAAGTTTGGGGTGTGGCCGAAGTAAGGGGAAATTTTGAGTCCAAATTTTGATCAGTCAGCGACTTAGCGTAGCATTTTCTTCATGTATTATTTACTAGCTTTTGCCAGCGGCTTCGCCCGCGCGAAAATGACGATTTTCCATACAAACTTTCATCCCCTATTTAACTCCCTGGGTTGAATTTCGAAAAATGCTTTCCAAAAGCAAAATTTCAGCTTTCTAGGTCCAAGGGTTTGGGCTGGACGTTGATGAGTCAGTCAATCAGTCAGTCAGTCAGGACTTCTCTTTTTATTTATATAGAATAGATGTGTGATGACAGTCAACAGATCTCATTGGTAGGTTGATGGATTGGCATTAGACTGGAAGCCAAACCTTTATAGTTTGGGAAAAAGGCTAGCCAGATTGAGTCCAATCAGCAACCACATCTTTTTGGTGTCCAATTAGTCAAACTTACTGATATTGATAGAAGAATAAATAACCCTAATAACAAATATTACATTATCATTAACTCTGAAAACGGAATCTATATAAAAAATAAAAAGAGAAGTCCTGACTGACTGACTCATCAACGCCCAGCCCAAACCCTTGGACCTAGAAAGCTGAAATTTAGCACAGAGGTTCCATTTATAATGTAGACAAGGAATAAGGAAGGATTTTTCGAAATTCAACCCCTAAGGGAGTTAAATAGGGGACGAAAGTTTGTATGGAAAATCGACATTTTCACGCGGGCGAAGCCGCTGGCAAAAGCTTTTATTTAATCATTTTACTATTTGTTTTGAGTTCCCGATATTTTGGCGCTGTTGCAAGCACCATTATCACGGATAAACTGAAGTTATCTGGGGGTCGGTGTTTATGAGCAGACAAATCGTATTTTATTCGTTTAAAACTTAAGTGGTACACTTTATTTTAGACAAAACCTACCCAAGTTATTCCCACAAGCTTAGATCTATAATTATTTACTTAAACGTTGAAGTACATCTATTTCCCGGTATCCATGTATAAATTAAGCAAATAATATTATTTCAAAGAACATTATTGTAGTTAATATTTACCGAGTAGAGCAAAATCCTTGGAGGAACCGATGCAAATACTAGGTTTCTGAGATGTTATTGTATAACTATTGCTAAAGCTATGCTTGTTGTTATTGTAAGGGACAAAAGCTTTTAGGTTTAGTGGTTGTGTTAGTAATCATAAAGAATACATTCACTTGGGGGGAAACGCCAAGGTAACCCACGAAATTCAACTTTCTCAAACTCATATTCAAAACATTTCTTTCAATTAGACCATTACAGGTGAATGTCAGAAAAACAAAGAAAGCGAAGCTACAGTCACACTCACAAGGCATAATACCATTGAATGACTATTTCATGAAGAATTATTCGTGACAGAAAACAAAGAAAACGAGAAAACGTGTTTTCAGTGACACAAAACGGTTTCGGAATGTTAGACGTCACCCATCCACTGACCGACCTCGACATGCGATGCTTAAACTTCAAGATTAATCGGTGTGGTTTTAGCCACGAGCCTCTCAAATTAGATTCTTGACCTACTTTCGAGTCTGTCCTAAACTATGTAGACAGTCAAAACTACTAAATTATTAGTCTACTTTGAGAGTAAACTATTTTTAGACTCTACCATCTCAGACCGGTTTTCTAGTTAACCGTTATAATATTCACAGGGACAGACAACTCTCCCAGACACGGAGGGGTCTCTTAGACCCCACATTGTATTGTTATGAATATAAATCATATAAACTGCCAGACACCGGAAATGTATACAATAGACATCGCAAAAATATTTAAAACTATTTTAAGAATATAATTTCTATAAAAGCATAATAAAGTGTGTATGAGAATGATGGTCATATTAAAGGGTTTGGTACAAACAGACCACCGGACAAAACATTTTTTTTAATGGAAACAACATAGCGATTGTGAAAAAATAATAATGAGTTTTATGTCAATCCAATGAATATCAAACTATTCTGGATTGCTTTGTGTTACTATCTGGAATTATACTGAGCTGAGGCCGTTTTGAAATTATTAGTTTCATAATTTTGAAGGTATCCTATTTTTGTTTTGAAGAGCAAATAAACACAATTTTCTTTATTTCTGATACTCACTATGATTGTTTGTTACGTTGATTTGACCTGCTCAATGTGGAAATTAGTACGTAAATCAGTTTTTTTAAACTTTTAAATAAGCCATTAGTAGTCACCTAGCTCATGCCTTATACCTTTGACAGATGTCATATCTTAGAACTTAAGGTGATTAACTGATTACGCATCCGAATCACGGATTTTTGTTACTTTTATCGAACCTGGCTCACTGTGACGCCATGGCGACGATTTGTCTCACGAATGGCCGCTGTCTTGAACAAAACTGGTCGGACGCGGTTGTGCAAGCAAACGAAGGTTTCTGCGGCCTAAAGTTGTGCGCGAGGTCGTCTAAATTTACAACCACCAGGACACCAAACTACTACAGTTTGAAATACTTATTTAATAGATTTTCAACTATATCTATGTAGCAATAGGTTCACAATAACAAGTTGTACAAAGTTTCAGTTTAAGAAGAAAAGTTCGTGTTTTATTTTATGGGAAAGCCTTGCTTTAGTTAGATATCTTCTGTATCGCGAACCCGAACTTCATATAAAATAAAACTTGTACCTGAATACTACGATTACGACAAATTTTTCGTGCTGAATTTTCCATACTTCGTACCGTAGACGCCAAAAGTAAGCTATTTAAAGCGCCCTTAATTCAAACTAGCCGATTTAAATTCTGTTGTCATCCATAGAAACTAGAATTTTGATTCTACGAGAGGTCAAGGCGAAATAACACTATAAGAATAGGGGAACTTCATAATAGAGAAGATTTAATAGACGAACAGTATGGTAATTTAAGTACATCTTTTTAAACCAACTCAAATAATAGAAACAACATTTCGTACTTTACTTTATCGTAATAAATGTATTAATCTATTCGCCACACACATTTTTGCTACATTAAGGCCTAGATGCCTAGGGGTGTTAACAATATCCATCATTCAAATCCTCCGACGGCTCAACAAGTGAGTGACAACCCTCGCAATCCAAAATGGCGACCGTCTGGAGGTCAAGACGACTGGTTACCGTCTCTTTGTTCTGTTTTTGCGATGTACCCTGACCTACCGTTGTGATTTACTGGGGTCCGGACCGAGTATTCAACATTTTTGTTGCTACACGGCCCCGAATTGTAAACCATTCATTTTGTCGGTCTCTCTTTGAGATGAAATCGCTATGAGAATAATGGGGATAACTGTATATAAGGACTAGCTGTTGCTAGTTTGCGTACGAAATTGAACCCTCCGTTAGATGTAATCTAGGGATATACTCGCTTAAACCTTTCTTAGTGATCCAGCAAGGTAGTAAACATGGGGCAAGAGCACGAAGATAAGTGATCCTGCAAGGTAGTGGCGTAACACACTCGATTTTACCAAAACGATCTCTCTTAACAATTAAACATCATTAATTACGTGATCTACAACTATCTAAGTCGATTGATTGGTAGGTATTACTGACCATGAACTGACAGTCAGTTCGGAATCTAGTTTAATAAGAAGTTTAATAAACGGGATATCTTCCGAGACTTGAATTATTGTGAACGCGATATTTCGACGCTGCTGCAAGCGCACTGAATCGCGGAATGACACAATAACAGAAAATCACAGATGATAATTATCTCGTAAGTGAGAGTACACTGTCTCATCATCAGCCAGAAGACGTCCATTGCAGAACAACCCATAGAACGCCATAACGAACGGCAACCTGCCGCTTGCATCCACCGGTTGTCCGCGACAATAACGATGTCGTCGTCTCATCATCATCAGCCTATACCTAATGTTCCCACTGCAGGAACTCAGCCTTCCTCTTTAGGAGACGGATGACCCATAATCCACCACGCGGGCCCAGTGCGTGTTTTTAGATGTCACATAATAATATCTTCAAATGTTTTGGTTCTAAAACATGCCAGTTTCCTCACGATGTTTTTATCGTACACCGTCTGTTTAGATATAATTTTATGTTATTAAGCTAAATGGAAATGGGGGTAAATCAAAGATTAGCGCTAAAACCAGCCTGTGCAGATCCTAGACGGTAATTAAGGTAAACGGATTACGCTGTAGCCCCCAGGCAGGATGTCTGCGGCCCTGTTTGGGTGCTGCCTATTAACTAATTGTCTTAGTGTTTTGTGTGGGTTAAGTACTTTATGTCGTAACCGTAGTTAGTTGTTACGTTAGGTTCTCGGTCGAAGTTTTAAACACGAAGAATCAGGTAGCAGGAAGTGTTCTATTTCGTTATGTTTGGTTTACATATGGCTGAGTACGAGGACAAAAATAGCTTATGTTTGGGGTATTAGGATAAGAGAGAAAATTGTGATTCTACTTGTATAATTATTTATGTCGGTTTCTTGACTTGAGGCCGAAGACATCATTACAAACCGCTTATGCAAGCCATTTTATATCATCTGCAAGAAACAAAGGGTCAATAGGGTATTTCACCAAAAAAATCTAATTAGTCCGTCTGTTAGATTATCGAAAAATATTGCATAAGTACGTGTTTTTTGGTTTTCTCAAATTAATAAAAAATTACGAAAATAAAACGTGTCAAAGATCATGAAAGGGAGGTTTTGACGTCACTTTGTGGGTAAAACGTACTAACCTTGTGACGTCACACGACTTGAGACGACTTTTCGCAGCACTGTATCGTCTTTATCTTTTGTTTACGTGAAAAACGAAAAAATACGTGTCCATTACTTTTTGGAAATCTATCTGACGGAGTAATTAGATTAGTAATTAGATACCCTATTATGAGCAGCCTGGTAGTATCACGAGTTACAAGTTTCTGATTCCAATTTTTTTATAAAATAAACCAGCTGGTTAGCGTTACTCAATTACAATATTGGAAAACCTATCAATTTGAACAATTCATCAACATTCGATATTCATATTGTAATATACCACCGAAATTTCCTTCAAAACCCTTGGAATTGTGATAGAAAGTGTGTAGGTGCTTATTTGAATTCGGTGTATAACTAAATACCCTTCTAAACATCTTTAGGTACTTAATCAGCATAAAATAATAACACCCGCAAAGAAAATTCGTGACAAAAATGCGTATAAAATATTTGAGCGTGGCCGAATTAGCGGTGGGAGCCGTGACGTCATCTAAACTGATAACGAGGTGGAAAGGGCGTCATCATTGTGTGAGCGGGAAAACTTTGAACTACCCTTTTTATTGATAAGACCTTTGTTCGGCGTGGAAAGGAAAGATCCAGTTTCTACCTACCCCCATTGGGAAATGGTGTGAGTGTGTTTAAAAGAAACAAATATCCTAATTCGATGTTTTTGAGTATTGTATTTTGCGTAAGTTAATATATTTTTTTAATTGTGTTGGTTATTTTTTTGTAGTCGAGGTATCATTTCTATGTCTATACTATAGAAAACTCTATATAAAAATCTGGTTTCTGAAAATCACAAAAATTATTCCTGCTGTGTAGTGAACGGTAAAAGGAGAAATCACTTGATTAAACTTCTTGTCAAATTTCTGAAAGAGAACAAAATAAAATGTTATATTTAATTTTGTATGATTGGAATTAATACTTGTAACCAGTGGACATGATTCTAGTTAAACTATATTTATATTTAAGTCCATCTAACCTCGAAAAGTTTGTTACTTAACCCGGTAACTTAAACTTGAACAAAAATTGGAATTTAATAAACCGCTTTCAACAGAAAATCAGAGCCATTTATCGTAAAACACTTACAAATTGTTACAATTGAATAATTAAATCATTTCCATGAACCGTTTAACTTGAATCGACATCTGTTTGGTTTCCCATACTGAAGTAAAAAGAGGGGAATCAAAAGGGTGACGGAGATTTTTAACCGACTTTCAAAAGTTATCAAATCGTCCGATTTGTTTTTAGGTTCCGTAAATTAGTTCAACACTTATAGAATACAGGAAAACCTATGAAGTCTATGGTGATAAAATAACATGGAAAATCTCTCAATTTCTACTACAACGGAACTCTTCAAGTGCAAGTCCGATTTGCACTTGACCAGTTTTATCTTTTTTTGTGTGTATGTTCAACAAATAAAAGAAACTTTAGCTTCAGAAGTCGGTGGTATTAAAACAAAATCTACTCACGCTCATAATATGATCAGTTCCCAGACGCTTAAAACATTATTTGTGTAAAACCAGTGTACCTACCTGACCTATGTATTACTTTGTACTATTATGTCTTCTGTGCTATTTCCAAGGTAATATACAATTTTCAATTTTTATCGTACCTGTTGTTTTTTGTCTGTACCTATTTGTTGTGGCTGTGTGTGATTTATGTCACTGCGTTCTAAATACAAACAACAGCTGTGCTACAGCCTACAGGGATTATTGTCAAAGATGTTGTCGATAAAAATTGCGAAATGGTTGTGTAAAAACGTACTAATTTCTACTACTCTTCTAGGTCTTAAGGCGCGGTTGCAGTAATTTTAAGATTTTTGAACCTATAAAAATCGAACTAAATACGAGTTTTTTAATAAATAAAAATCATTACATAAAAATTGAACATACTCTCTAGTAAATCGTAAAGATAGAAACGCGATTTAGAATGATCGGCTCGATACTTTTTTTTATCAAACATGACTCTAAATCACAATTTCAAACGTGTACTGCTAAGACATTTCATCATGAATTTATATGAAAGTTATATCAGTAGATAGAACTTTTTATTCTAAAGTAAATGGTGAAAACAGATTGTATAATTTCTTTATAGTTTTTCTCCAAGAAGCAAAAAACAGTCAACATTTAGGCATTATATCGCTCGCGCGGCAGGGCGGGGGGCGAGGTCGTGCGTACATAAAAACAAAGTACTGCAACCTCGCCATAATTATGCATGTCATAACATTTTGTAGGTCTAGAGTCTGGAGTTTATGTGTTTTAGTCACTTTTATCCATTTGTCTATAATCACTTTTTTGTGTCGTTTGTATACGGATATTTTTATTTAATTCTACCGCATTTTGCCAGCCAGCACGATTCGCTTCTAACAATATTGTTATTGAAAATATTTTAGTATCGTACATTACATACCCGGCTTTGTAAATTGTACAAACGCAAAGTTTAATTAGACCTCCATTTTTATTCGGTCCTTTTAACAATATGTTTAATACAATTTTATTTTGTAAATGTCATGTTTTTTCGGTGTATTCCCGTTGACCCCACTGGATTGCCCCACTGGTGGGGTCAACGGGAAAAATCAAAATTGTCGTTTCGTTGGCCCCACTACCCTTTTCAACTGGTGGGGTCAACGGGAAGTCAAAAATTTTGTTCCCGATGACCCCACTGCTTCGCCCCACTGGTGGGGTCAACGGGAAAAATCAAAATTGTATTCCCGCTGACCCCACTGCCATAAGCCTTTAATGAAAGAAGAAGATAACGTATAAGGAAAATGGCAAGGACAATTGGGAGATGAGAAAAAAGGACGGAATAGTCTCACAGACTACCAGGGGGCCAAAATCATGAAGAAGTATTTATTATCTTTATTGATAGTCACACTTGTATTATTATAAAATTCTGGATTAAAACATAGGCTACTTTTGATCCAGATGGAAAAATGCAGTGTTCCCGCGGGATGATAAAAACCTCCTAAAACTAAAACTAGATTTATCCCAAATTTTGTCTAACATCGTCTTTTTGGCGACTTTCGACTTTCTTTTTGTTTTGTTCGTAAGGTTAAGATCCAGAACTGTTAAAATACCACCTTAAATTCATGACAGCCTGGTACTTTTTACAGAAAATTACGATTCTTGTTTGTTTTGTTCGTAAGGTAAAAACATCCAAAAATCACGGTCATCGGAGGACAAAAATAGTTTCAGTAATATCTGGGTTAAGATCCAGAAATGTTAAAATACCACCTTAAATTCATGACAGCCTGGTACTTTTTACAGAAAATTACGATTCTTGTTTACGGTGGGGCCAACGAGAAGTTTTTTTAATCAATTCCTGTTGACTTTACTGTCCTGCCCCACTGGTGGGGTCAACGGGAACCATTTTTAACTATTTTATCAATTCCCGTTGACCCCACCGGCCGTTGCCCCACTGGTGGGGTCAACGGGAACAATTTTGAGTTATTTTATCAATTCCCACTGACCCCACCAGTGGGGCTACGGCTGGTGGGGTCAACGGGAATACACCGTTTTTTCAATCAACATTAAAGTATTCTATTTTGGACTCTTTTTTATCAAACAAAACATTTTAGCTTCACAGTTTAAGTGTCGGCCCTAAATCCGCCCACGGCCGCCCGCCCACGAGTTAGGCGGTAGTGTTACCACGCAATTATAATTACCGTTCCTAATTTTATTACTTAGGTAATACGTTAAATACTGTTATTAGTAATAGGCTGGATTACTTTGTGGATAGTCATGATTAGAAAGGGAATTGAGTTCTTGGAAAAATGGTACTTACATACATATTTATTTATGTAGGTGGACGTAGGTATCTAGCTAATGTCGTTAGGGACTAGAATTGGTTGCAGGAAGAGATAGAGCACTCTGCTTGATTAGCTTAAACAAAATCAGCGTATAATGTTCCCACTGCTGGGACACAGGCCTTCTCTCCATAAGCAGGGCCTGATTTAGAGTTCTGACCGCCCTAGGCTAACTATGAATACGCGCCCCCAGCCTGACCTGTCCTACCTTTTCATACAGGTGCAACTAATTAAATTACAAGTACAGAAGAGAGCTTACGTAATCTTTTTTTATTGGCGGGTGGGAAATCATCAAATAACCCCTCCCGCTCTTGGGCAGAGCGAAGGGAGTGTCAAACTTGTACTGAATAAAAACCATCCATGTTCCTTCTTAGCCCTTTATGTCGAGACCGCGGTATCTCTTGCGAACAACCGGCAGCCCCAACGGCCCTTGCGGGCCCCTTCCATGTTGCTGACATATCTTTGAGGCGCGCGTGGAATACGAACGCGCCGTCGACACGGTCTGTCGCCCTCTCCACGACTATCGCAACCCCGCGTGTCATATTGTCGGCCGCCGCCTCATGCGACCCCCCCTGTGCCAGCACAAGCGTATCATCAGCGTAGCAAACTACGCTGACGGCAGTGATGCCGCTAGGGAGGTCGGAGTGCAGCACGCAGTCGTAACCGATGTTCCACAGGGGCGGCCCCAGAACCGATCCCTGCGGAACACCGCACGACATCTCTTGCCGGTTCCATTGTCCGTCTTGACCAGGATAGATGACAGCCCTGTCTGTCAAATAGTCCCCGACTACACGACGAAGGTAGGCCGGCGGCACCCGGTGATACCGGAGTGCCTCCCTAATGCATGGTGTTGAAAGCGTTGGCGATATCGAGAGACACCGCCAAGACCACACCACCCCGAGAGACCGCAACCCCCTGGTGAGGGCTCTCACGCGCATGATGGCACCCACCGTCGAGTGCCTCTTGCGAAAACCAAACTAGTGTTCCGCAAAATCCGGACCCATTCCCTCAAGGTGCTCGGCGAGGCGGTTTGCAATTACTCTTTCTAAGAGCTTGCCCACCTCGTCGAGTAGCACAATGGGCTGGTATGCGGACAGCTCGAGTCCGCAGGGCGCCCCGGCTTCTGAATGTGAACCAGCTTCCCCGTCTTTCAACGAAGCGGGAACTGGCCTCTTTTCAAGCACGCGCTTAATAACCCCTCCAGTCGGGGCCCAAGAGCCTCTGAGACCAGGACCCAGGCTTTGCCTTTACCGAGACCGCTCTTTTTCTCACTCAATCCACCTATCCTACCTCTCATATGTGTCAAATGAAATGAAAGAAAGAAATAACAAATAGCGGAAAAAACCAGTTTAAACTTGTTGTGAAATGAAAGAGGCGCGGCCGGGCGCGGGGTTGGGGTGCGGGGCTGCGGCGCTCACGCGCTCATTTAATTTTTTAGCACACGTATTTTCCCAAACGCCGCCCCCTGGGTCCTTGCGCCCTAGGCTCTAGCCTTATTAGCCTGTGGGTAAATCAGGCCCTGTCCATAAGAAAGAGTTGGCTAGAGTAAGTAAGAGCTGGCTCTTTTGGCAATATTAGTTTCGATTGAGTATTTATGTGGTTGAATTTTGAAGGAGTTTACTTTTTATTAATGCCGAATAAATACAATATAGTTAATATGCTTTCTTTCGATCCATTACTCTGGTCCAGTGTGGGTTGGAAGTCACTGTGCTGTGGTTGTGTATGTCTTCGATTTTTGGTTCCGAGAAATGTCGGTTTGCGCGTTGTTTTTCTTCACCGCTGTGAGAGCTATCATGATGAAATTAATAACACGAAGAAGGTTAGTACAGCTACTAACCTTCTTCGTGTAATTATTTCATCATGATAGCTCTCATAATGCTTTAAGGGAGAGCCAGATTCGTAATTTCAGCAAATTACGAATCTGGCTCTCCCTTAAAGCATTATTTCTTACAGTATTTTAAAATAATCCCTATTATATTCACGTACAATTTCAGCTTCATACGTCCTGGCGTGACCAACACCCATATTCCAATGTACAAAATGATGTGGAACCATATTTTTGGACTAATTAACAAAGTAGGAGAGTACTTAATTATGAATATATTATGGAGTTCAGCCGCTATGATATCTCGGTAGGTAATTATATAGTGGCTGCTCCCGCTGGGAGAGTGGGGTATCGCCGAAAATAATATGTCACTGGACAAACCAAATGTATTTTCAATACTTTCTTTGGCGTGCTTTGTTATTCTTGGCTTATGATTATTCCCCCTCAATACTTTAGGTTTCTTTTTAACGATGTTGGGGGTTCTAAATACCAGATGCAGCTGAATACTAGTATTTTAGATGAAGTGACTTGCAACACGACTCTCCTTGGCCAGACAACGCTTAGTTGTGAGATTTCTGACCTCTTGTCTTGAAAATCAATAGTCCTACTTAACCAGAATCGATGTAAGGGGAATCATCATCATCATTGTTTTAGCCGAAAGTCGTCCATTGCTGGACATAGGCCTGTCCCAAGTGTCGCCACATTGACCGGTCCCGTGCGTCTCGCAGCCAACGGATCCCCGCAACCTTCACCAGGTCATCGGTTCACCTAGTGGGAGACTTTCCAAGGCAACGTCTTTCGGTTCCCTGTCGCCACTCCAGAACTTTTCGGCCCCATGAACGTAGCGGGAATGATTCCTCCTAACTTTGCGTAACCACTGACAATTAAAAACCATATCTGTCAGCTAATAAATAATGATAAACTGCAATCTCCAATCAATCAATCAATCACATTGAGATTCACAAGCTCTGAATCCAAGCTAGTCTCCTAAAAAAGTTACGAAATACGATCTGAACACAAAAAAGTAATGTTTATTTTTAATTAATCTGTATTGAATTGATTGTACTCCCTTGAACCCACATCGTTTGGGAAAGGCCTTGGCAGTGAATGGCTTTGCGCTGACTAGCTTTGTATACTGAAGTTTGACCTACGGTTTAAAGAACCAATACGTCAAATCATACATTCACTGCTAAAAAAATCTGTGTGATAAAAAAAATATTTTTTAAAGGTATTTTATGATGAGTATGACTGCAATGACTAGTGTTGTTCAAAAATCAAAAAATAAACGAAGTATTGAAGAAATGAAGATATTCTTCGTTTATTTTTAATAATAAATAACAATAACTTTTTTTTTAGTAATTAGGGCAAAACTCGCTGGGACTAATATTTTTTAAGTAAATAGACATAAGTTTAATATGTTGACTAGCTTTTGCCAGCGGCTAATTCGCCCGCGTGAAAATGTCGATTTTCCATACAAACTTTCATCCCCTATCTAACTCCCTTAGGGGTTGAATTTCGAAAAATCCTTCCTTATTCCTTGTCTAAAGTAGTATGTTTCATAAAGAAAATAATACATCGCCGTCTCGAAGGAAAACCCGCCATAGTCCAATTATTATCTGTATTACGAAATATACTATTACTAGCTTTTGCCAGCGGCTTCGCCCGCGTGAAAATGACGATTTTCCATACAAACTTTCATCCCCTATTTAAGTACCTTAGGGGTTGAATTTCGAAAAACCCTTCCTTATTCCTTGTCCACATTATAAAGGGAACCTCTGTGCAAAATTTCAGCTTTCTAGGTCCAAGGGTTTGGGCTGGGCGTTGATGAGTCAGTCAGTCAGTCAGTCAGGACTTCTCTCTTTATTTATTAGAAGAAGAAGAAGTAAGTACATAAACTAGGTTATTTACGGCAACATCACACGAAATACCCGGTTTAATTACCTATAATATAAGAAATAAGATCTGAAATCATAGTTTAATTATCCGAAGCTTATTTACTCGACCCACAACAAAAGAAAACAAAAATACAACTCAAGCACTCACCCACGAACAAATCAACTTATACCACGCAAAATAAAAATAAAAACATCTACAAAACAACGATGTTTCCACAAATCTATCTTACATAACAATTATTAGAACTTGCGTGGAGGGCTGAAAATAGTCTCGTACTTAGGACATAGTGTGGTTCAGTGTGGCGTAGCGTGGGCTAGCGATGTTATGGAGCTCGGTAACCGAAACCGATTCAAAAGTTTCGGATAAATTCGTATTCTAAATTTTCATTTCATATTTTTACAAAACTTTTAAATGGTTACTTTTGATTTTAGTCTGACACCCCCTACCGCTCTGCGCAGAGCGAGAGGAGTCATTTGATGATTCCCCCCCCCCCCCAAAAGAGTTGGTAACACTGTATTGGTTTTACTCGGCCGAGCCGTCACTTGTCAGATTGTGTTGTAAGATCCTTAATATGCGTAACCGAAACCGGAAAATATTATTCCTATATCCGTACCCAGAACCGAAATTTGGTATTCCTAACATCCCTAGCGTGGGCCCATTCATTGATTGTGACGTCACGTACCTACGACAGATGTCGGGTAGTGCAGTGTTACGTTGATAATATTGATAACAGAATGTCAAGAGACGAGTGTGTTAGCGGTACATTGTGTGGGTGGTCTGTTTGTTATGAATAGGTATGTTATTGTATGGTTCGTGTTGTTGTTGGAAAATGTTAGATTTATTGATAAGAGATTAGAGAGGTGTTCGGTTTGATGTGTGTTGGTTTTCTGAAGGGAAATAGTTTGATTTGGAAATAGTTTCTTGAAACTATATCAAACCCTCCAAAAAGAGGACGCCTGTGTCCCAGCACTCTGAGAACATTAAGCGGCTAACAGACGTAAAACGCAAGTTTTATAATGCGTAAAAGTATAATTATGATTCACTGCAGTAAACAAAATCAGAAATACAATAAAATAATTGAATTGAAAAAAATATATGATATTCGTTAAAGTGTTGTGAAAACATAATACTTACAAGTAACTTTGCTCGATAGAAAAAAATCACGAAGATAATTCTAAAAATTTCTTTTAACGAGTAAAAACCATACTAAAATACATGTCATCGTTCTGATTTTTTTGCCAAATAATTCTACAAGCAACATACTAAAATCATGTTTTACTTTTTTAGTCCAATCAATAGTTTTTTTTGTAAATCGCAAAATACCAATAATTTCGCACTTTTCGGCCGCAGCGAAAGACGTAACAACCGCTTTGTAGTGCAAGCTGATTAGAACTTTATTCTAACAGTATTTCAAACGAAGTTTGAACCACCACAAATAGATTTGCTAATTTAAGGTAGCATAGGCTCTTAAAGAGTCCATGAAGTTTCTCGTCCGTTCTTCTTCTTAGAGATCTACGCTTTGGAATGAGCAACTACAGTAGGTAGGTACTTATGCCTTGTGACTGTAGCTTACCAGTAATGGTATTTGAAATATAAATGCTTAAGTTATCGAGATCGATAACTTCAAACGCTTGAAATGCAAAACGCAAAATGCTTGAAATGAAACTCAAAGCATCATTTCAAGCATTTTATTTTCTCAAGGCATTTTTCAACGTCTATGAAGGTTCATAGACGTTGAAAAATCGACTGGATTTCAACAATTGAAAACAGCTATCAGCAGTTTCTGCAGTTTGTCTAAACGATTAATGGTTGATTTTGGCTAATTTACGATTGATCCGCATCAGTGGTCTTTAATAATTCATCATCTTCCTGCCCTTGTTATTTAGAATCTGCTCAACATATATTTTAATTCCAGTAAACCACGTCAACAAGTTAAAAATTAGATAACATCGCTCAACACGCAAGCAAAACAAACATTCCAATAAAGAATACTATGCAATATACGCAAACCAAACAAAGAAACAACATAACCTAGTATGCAGCTGAATGAACCTGGCGGGGCCACTCCTCGTGCAGATAATGATGATTGTGGCGATGGCAAAGGTCAGTCCTATAACTACTTTAGGAGCCTGTAGACGGAGCAACTTTAGTTGACGGGATGGGCAACTTTTTAAGCCTTTAGCGTTGCATGAAGCAAATATAGTTCAAGGTATTTTTAGCAGCCCGTCGGGGCCGCGGTATTTTGTACTAGATTACGTGGCCTCGGCGCAAGGGCAAAGAAGGAACATGGGTTCGGTTTTTAGTCAGTAGAAGTCTGACACTCCCCTTCGCTCTGCCCAAGAGCGGGGGGGTCATTCGATGATTTTCCACCCACCAAAAAAAAAAAAAAAGGTATTTTTAGCAAACTTGTCTGCTTGATAGTGGAAGTGTTCAAAGTTTTCGTTATCTGTTGCCAGAATTGATACATCTATGTCATCATAAGCCTAGCTTTTTCTCAACATGTTGGGGTCGGCTGCCAATCTGACCGGATGCAGTTACACCAGTATCTCTACATGCAGCGACCAAATAACCCAGTTAGTCCTGGTTAATACGAGACTCCTTGGTTAAACTAGTTTTCAGACTTTTGGGCCACGACTGTTAAGACAGTCAAAGATCTACAATTGACAGTCGGGCCCAAAGCTATAACGTTCTTTCTGAGGCACGTTTGACAAGTTACTTCTACGTCTGCGAAATTTTGAATAATATTTTGAGATAAAGCTAGATGCCGGTTACCGCACCACACAGCTCAAAGTTGCTACGTGTGTAGAACGCCTTAGTACTCGTAGTTACTGCCTAACGAATAGTAAGCATGAATGGACGCCTACGTTGGTGTATTGATTAATAGAAAGAGATAATTCTGAGTGCATTGCGTCTTTAGTGTTATTATGAATGGGGTTAGGTTAGTTAGCGGTAGGGATGGCGGGCATACGACCAGTGAAATTAAAGGCGATTCGTCGAAATCTTTGCGGTGCGGCGCCGCAACGCACCGTGTGCCCCGGCACTAACACTTAATGGTAAACAAGCCAACGGCACGAACTAGTTGGTGGGCGGGGCTAAAATGCATGCTATTTCATCCGACATCACGGGCGAAATGCATAGAGCGAAAGAGACACAACTAAAACGGGCGCGCGATTGTTTCTGTGCAGACCTTTGGTAGTATGGATACCATGAAAAATCCATTGAATGTATCTGTTCAAAATAAAATTATTTGAATTCTTTAATAACTAATCTATGCTTGTATGGTTTCACTTTTTTCATTTGCGTACTATATACGTAACTTATTTACGCCCAAAGATGGTTAAAATTAGTGCTAAAATATGAAAGTTTCGACGCTCATAACTTCCACACCAATTTTTTTTTTCCAATTCTGCTTCCAAAGAGGCCTAGATAATGACAAGACCAGTTGATACAATTTTTAATTTTGAACCTACACCGTCAACCAGAGGAGTAATCACCATACTACGTTTGTATGGAAGAATGACTGGCTTGTGCAACCTTAACACAAAAGATCTTCATTCATCATTATCATTCTCCTGCCCTTATACAAAAGATCTTCATTGAATGGAAATAAGATCAATATTGGAAACAAAGATTTGAACAGACTGTGTACACAGCTTAATTTTAAAGAACAGTACTCAGTGTCTGCGGCAACAATTCAATATGTATAAAGTTGATCTTCGTTTAAGTACAAAAGCACCAAATAAAAAAGCAAAATTAAAAATTTTGAAAAAAACCCACGACTGTTAAAAATTAATTGAAAAAAGGATAAAATAACATAAAACACCCACCTTAAAAATACCCAAGAATGTCCGTCGGGGGCTGACATTAAATGAACTAGTTTTGCAATGTTCAGCTCCCGACGGACATTCTTGGGTATTTTTAAGGTGGGTGTTTTATGTTATTTTATCCTTTTTTCAATTAATTTTTAACAGTCGTGGGTTTTTTTCAAAATTTTTAATTTTGCTTTTTATTTTAAACTTTTTACTTTTTTTTTATCTAAGAACATGCACCAATCATACCTTAACCCATAACTGAAAACTGAATCAAAATCGGACTTGTAGTTTTGGAGAAAACTGGCAACTTTGATTTGCACAAAAAATGTTTGCTGCAGCGCCCCCTGGTGAGTTGTCACCGTAACACCTATCTAAGAACATGCACCAACCAAACCCGAACCCATAACTGAAAACTGCATCAAAATCGGACTAGTAGTTTTGGAGAAAAATGGCAACATGTATTTGCACAAACACACAAACAAACACACAAACAAACAACCTCTCACCCCAAACGCATATACCGTCTCCGTTCCGTCGTGGGTAAAAACAAAGATTTGATAAGAGTTTACAAAGCTTACGTACACCTAGGTAGTCGGTATAAAGCTGTGGTGTATTGGATCGCGTGATCGGAACGAATGGGTTCATTCATCAACATCAAACGAGTGGGTTGTAACGTGGGAACTTACGTCAGTCAATAAGGTTTTATTATGACGTGGATTAAAACAAGGGAATGCAGGGATATAGGATCCGGCTTAAACTGTGGGTGTTTGAACTTTTTCTAAAGTTAGACCAAGACTGATTTGTAGGCTTTCGGGTTCTGCGGGTTGTTCGAATGAGATACCGCGGTCTCGGACATAAAGGGCTAAGAAGGAACATAGGTGGTTTTTAGTCAGTACAAGTCTGAACTCCCTACCGCTCTGCCCAGTGTGGGAGGAGTCATTTAATGATTACCCACCATACAAAAAAACAAAAGGTATATAGGATCCTGTCTATACTGTATACAGTGTCAATCTATATAAATAAAGAGAGAAGTCCTGACTGACTGACTGACTCATCAACGCCCAGCCCAAACCCTTGGACTTAGAAAGCTGAAATTTTACACAGACGTACCCTTTATAATGTATAGACAAGGAATAAGGAAGGATTTTTCGAAATTCAACCCCTAAGGGAGTTAAATAGGGGATGAAAGTTTGTATGGAAAATCGTCATTTTCACGTGGGCGAAGTCGCTGGTAAAAAAGACCAAGACTGAATAATATATCTCTCTCGTTGGTATAGTGGTCACATGCGACCACTATGATGATGATCATGGTTTGACTTCCGGGTCGGGCAAGTGTTATTGGGTTTTTCTTCACGAATTTCTCAGTAGAAGCCACGCAGCTTGGAGTGGCGCCCGGTTGAAGGTTCACCCCCTATTCTATGGAACTGAAACATAACTCGCGAAATGTGGTTGTACTAATGGGTACACCTCTGCGTAACACTTAGGGAATTAGAGACGTGATGTTATGTTATTTTATTCTAAAGTTAGACTAAGACTAAATTGTCAAATCTGCTTATAATTTCAGAAATCAACAGTATATTTCACGGTACTTATACTTTTAACGGTATATTTTTTTAATTCTGTGAGAATAACAATAAACAATGTTGGTTTAATCAAGTCTTGATCCCTCTACCCGAAATCCAGTCTAAGAAGATCCAAGTCTAAAAATAGTTTGTCTTCAAAGGATAGCAATTTTAGTATTTTAACTGTCTGCATAGTTTAATATAGCTATCTGAAAATAGGTTCACTTGACTTATTTGAGAATATTGACATTCCCTTGTGGTAACGCCAACACTGATTATATAGATTTACTCATATACTATGAGGCAGTTTGTATTTCCCGCTCCTTTTCCCACCTGTACATGTACGTGCAGCGCTTTGGCATCATTCAAAAGGTGAACATGAGAACGGGAGAACGAGGACTGACAGCTGTCAGTTCGACGAAGAAATTGCACATGAAAGCACGTGTGTAACGGATCTCTCGAATCACCCCCGCACCGCATGACGAGCCCTTTCGTCTGACCGCCGCGAAGAGACGAGGATCTTCTCGAGCCTTTCTCTGCAGTTTTCAATACATTCCCGCTCCGCCAAGCGCTTTTTTGTGTTTGATTACCCAGTGTAATAAGAAGAAAAACTATATTCAAATATTGGTCGCGCGACCCGCGTAGTGATACTCTGCTGTGTGCTGGTCGAAGGAGATTGGATCCCGCTGGCCTGCCCCTGGTAAGTGCTGCATCTCCCTTCTCTTCCTCTGTTCACCGCCTCGATTTTGCCACTGCCGTTTCACTATAAATAACACGTCCTCTCGTATCGAAGGTTGGTTCTGATACCTTTCAGGACTGAATTATTGTTGGCGTGACCATATTTGTGGTCCTTTGAGCTAGGGTTTCTGATCCTTTTAAATACTGGAACCCTCCAACCGCCCTTATTAGGATTTAATAGGCCCTAATAGGAGAACATTCATAAATCTACCCTAATAAAGATACCGCGTAGATCAACATCGCGTTGAGCTTTATCATAAATAAGTGTTTACTCATCTAGATAAACATATTAAAAGTCCATTTAAACTTTATTTCAGTACCTAAATAACGCTAACTTTGGATAAATTCGAGTTTTAATTTCGTACAAATTTTATATTAAAATACCCTCAAATTAAATTGTTGCCTTTCTGTGTAGTATGAAAATTAAACAGATTTTAACAGTTCGCCATATTTGATTTGACATTCATATTTATTCGGTCATTCATTCGTTAACTCACTTTCAAGTTGTTCATTGAATGCATTCTAGTTCATTATTAACCGAACAAAGTGGGAAGTAGTAGGAAGCCATTCTCCGCTTATTCTTTACGCAAAATAGTAACCTACTTAATTTCATCGTATTATTGTGGTTCATTGAACCCCAGATCAGCTGCTCGTTTACAATAGATTGAATTTATAAACTTCGTTATGTCTAAACAAGCTAAGAAAACTTGTGAATCGGGTTCTGATTATGACGATGCAGAAGATACACGGTTACTTACGTTGCAAGCTAAACGCGAAGTTATCTTTGAAATTACTCAAAAGATTTACGATCTTTCTTCGAACACCGATCTAAGGGAAAGTTTTCTTGACGAATCTTCACAAATAGATTCATTACGCGATGAGTTCAAACAGGTTCTGGACGAATATAATAATCGTTTATTGACATCTAACCGATCCGCTAAGCCTGACTATAAGAGTCTCATGGCTTTTGAGTCTCTGTATGGTAGGATAAAGCGAGTGCAGTCACAATGCTCGCCACATAGCGATAGTGTTCCACACAAATCAAAACCTAGACTCCCGCCGATTGAATTAGTTCAGTTTTCCGGTGACATTCGCTCATGGCCACTATTTTATGCCAGTTTTAAATCGACCGTACACGATAATCCATCTCTCACTGACGCCGATAGATTGTATTACCTATTGGGGAAGCTAACCGGTAAAGCCCAGTCTGTGTGCGCCGGGATATCTCCATGTCCGGAAAATTATAGTCTGTTGTTACGAACGCTCATTGATAAGTACGACGACAAGCGTATGTTGGTTTCTACGTATTTAAATCAAATGTTTGAGTTCAAAACTTTCCAATGCGCTTCAGCAACCAACTTTGATTTATTTACTGAGAACTTTAGCAGCGCAGTCGCCGCTTTAAAAAACCTTAAAATGGATAACCTTACAGATTTAATTCTGATTCATATCGCCTTACAGAAAATAGACCCCGAGACCGTCCGCGCGTTTGAAATTAAATATTCAACAAAAATACCTACCTTTGATAACTTAGTCGAATTTATTTCAAATCGAGCCAAAGTGTTAGAACGTACTGAGCCAACTTCTTCAACTAATAAGCGTCCGATTAACTCTAATCGGCGTTTAAATACCGCTTCGCCGCCGAAGTGTCAAACATATTTAAACACAACGGTTGAATCCGCGTGCAAGTGCCTATGTGCTAATATTGTGCATCAACATTTATTCAAGTGCGCCGATTTTAATGGAATGACTCCACAACAGCGTTATAAGTGTGTGAAGGATAACAATGCGTGTATTAACTGTCTTAGTTTAAAACATCGAGTCGCTAATTGCTCATCTAAGTCAAATTGTCGCGTTTGCAAATTAAATCACCACACATTGTTACACTTCAACGAGTCACGTACCGCGAGCCCTGGGCACTCTGCACAAGCCGCTCCCGCTAATCAGCTGGGCGAGCTCACCGCTGTGGCGCCCCCCGCCTGTGCGCCTGCACATACTTCTCCGAACCTACCCGCATCTACGGCACGGTCAGATGTTACGCTGTGCGCATCTGTTGATTCTCGATTGTATCAGTGTTCGAGTAATGCACTCACACGTAACAAACAGTCCACGACTGTTTTGTTATCAACCGCTCAAGTCGTTGCCTACGATTCTAAAGGGAATCCACACATTATTCGCGTGCTTTTAGATTCCGCCTCACAAAGCGATTTTATCACTAACGAGTGTTGTGAGCGTTTAGGTATTCAACCTCAAAACATGAACCGGACTGTTGTAAAGGGGTTCGGTGGGGCTGAAAAGGTAGTTAACACTAGTCCGATTAATATTAAATTATATTCGCGATTCGACAGCAAAATTAATTTTGATATTTCGCTACTTGCTGTTGATCAGATAACGGACTTACTGCCTACCTTTTTAATAAATACCAGTGACTTATCACATCTACATAATTTACCGCTAGCCGACGAATCATATGGTGTGCCTAGTAAGATAGACGCTTTAATAGGTGCTTCTCTTTTCCCGCATTTACTTCTCCCCGACGTTGTTCACAATCGTGACACGTCGGTGCCGCGCGCTTTGCGTACTGTTTTCGGCTACGTAATTATGGGCTCCGCGCCTACGTTACCTATGCATCAATCCACCCAGGCCCTGACATGTTGCCTCGCTCAGGAGCCTGTCGCTATTGACTCATTAGTCAGGCGTTTTTGGGAGCTCGAGGAGCTTCCCTCCGCACCGCCCACTCAACACCCCTTTGATGTTGAATGTGAATTATTTTATAAGTCCACGACA
Organism: Diarsia mendica; assembly: GCA_949316265.1. Lineage (NCBI taxonomy): Eukaryota > Metazoa > Arthropoda > Insecta > Lepidoptera > Noctuidae > Diarsia > Diarsia mendica. Next base: position 19,751,936 of record OX438904.1, on the reverse strand, counting down.
ACCCGCGATCCCGTTAGTGGTAGGTACACTGTAGCACTGCCATTCAACGAGGATGTTTATTCCCTCGGGAATTCTTTTGACAATGCCCGCAAGCGTTTCATATGTCTCGAAAGAAAGCTAGAAGCTTCGCCAAAACTTAGGTCTGCATATGATGACGTAATAAAGGATTATCTCGCGAAAGATTACGTTTCTCCTGCGTCGTACGATCCCCGCGACCCAACACCCATATACGTCATACCGCATCACGGGGTCGTGCGCGAAGATAAGACAACGACTAAGCTGCGCGTGGTTCTAGACGCCAGCGCGTCTACTTCTGGTGGCCGTCAATCACTGAATGATATTCTGCACTCAGGTCCGAATTTGCAAGGCGACTTGTTTACAATATTATTGAACTTCCGCTTACACGCGATCGCATTGACCGCGGACTGCCGCCAGCAGTTCTTACAGATTATCATGCGCGAAGCTGACCGTCGTTATCAATGTTTTCTTTATCGCTTTACTCCACAAGACCCACTACAATTGTATAGGTTTAACCGCGTCTGCTTCGGTTTAAAATCAAGTCCCTACCATGCATTGCGCACTGTGAGACGGTTGGTCGAAGATGATGGCACGCGTTATCCTCTCGCCAGCAAATTCGCGTCTACGTCGCTTTTCATGGACGATCTCGCCTTCTCGATTCCCACGGAACAAGAAGCGATATCTGCGTCACGACAATTAATTGACCTATTCAAAGGAGCTCAGTGGGATCTCGTAAAATGGAACAGTAACAGTCGTGCCGTACTAGATAATCTTCCCGCTTCGCACAAACTCCCTACAGAGGTTGAGTTTGATAAGGCCATGCAGCATAAAATACTAGGCCTGCATTGGTGTATTGATAATGACGTATTTTATTTCAAAATTACGGTTCCCGCAGATGTGAAGTGCACTAAGCGCTCCATCCTTTCTACAGTCGCCCGACTGTGGGATATAATGGGCTTCGTGGCCCCCGCAGTCGTGTATGCTAAGCTACTGATCCAACAGCTTTGGCATCTTAACTTCGATTGGGATGACACCCCACCGCTACACATTGTTAAAATGTGGAAGCAGTTCTGCGACGAGTTACCGTCTCTTAACAATATACGCATTCCGCGTCATGTAGGCGTTTCTAACAACTGCACTCTCACTCTTCTATCCTTTTCGGACGCAAGTGAACATGCCTACGGTGCCGTTGTATACGCTCATGTGACCACCGCTTCCGGTAACACTGTCCGGCTTGTCTGCGCAAAGTCCAAAGTCGCTCCTACCAAGCCTCTGTCTATAGCACGCTTAGAGCTCTGCGGCGCGCTTCTCATGTCCAAACTGCTACGCATAGTTTATGAAAATTACTCGCATCATCTTCCAATCAAGGTATTCGCTTTCACTGACTCTAAAGTCGTGTTATATTGGATCAAAAGTTCGCCACGTCGATGGCAAACCTTTGTAGCAAACCGCGTTGTTCAGATAACGGAAAACATCTCTGCTGACAACTTCTACCACGTCGCGGGGACTGAAAATCCCGCTGACGTTCTCTCACGTGGCATTACGCCTCAGAAATTAACCACACACCTCTGTGGCTCCACGGGCCCCAGTGGGCTACATTGGATCCGTCTGAGTGGCCTCTCAAGCGTCTTGACGACCAATTTACTCCGCCTACTACTGAACAAAAAATTCTTACACATGCTGTGACTGGCAATGGCGAGCCATCGCCAGTCAAGCATTGTGCTTTATATGATCTCGCTAACCGCATCTCCTCATGGAGTAAAACTCTTCGTATAATTGTATACGTTTGTAAATTCGCAAAATTATTACCCCGCCGCGATACTATTGCAGTGTCCGCTGATGAATTAAATTTCGCTGAAAATAAAATCCTTCGCGCCCTGCAAAGTCAACACTTTGCTGAGGATTATTCTAATATTAAGAATAATCAATCTTGTTCGCAGGTTCTCAACCGCTTGAGGCCTTTCATTGAAAACGGTCTGATACTTGTAGGAGGTCGACTCGTTAACTCCGCGCTGGACTATGCTCAAAAGCATCCAGTTATCTTACCGCGCAATGATCCCGTCGTAAACTTGATCATTGATTTCTATCATGTAAAGTATTTACACGCCGGACCAGAACTATTGATGTCGCTTCTTCGACAGAAGTTCTGGATCTTGTCCGCACGCCGCGTTGTGAGACAGCGTGTCCACATGTGTAATACGTGTTTTCGTTTAAAACCGCGCCCAACCTATCCGCTGATGGCCGACTTACCTGACTATCGCACGCGTCAGGTCACTAAAGCTTTCACGCACGTAGGCTGTGACTATGCAGGTCCTCTGCCGTACGTTCCTGTGCGCCGTCGTGGCGTCCACAGTGCGAAGGCCTATCTGTGCATTTTCACATGTCTTACGACTCGTGCTGTGCATGTCGAAGTCGCCACGGACCTCAGCACCCCCAGTTTTCTTGCCGCGCTGAAGAGGTTTCTCGCCCGTCGAGGACCGATTCAGATCCTGTACTCGGATAATGGTACATGTTTTAAGGGGGCTAACTCTTACCTCCGCGATTTGTACAAGTTTCTCAATACTGTGTATCGTCCAAAGTTGGAGGAAGAGTACGCTGAGAGTCGGATAACTTGGAAATTTATCTGTCCCAACTCTCCACACTTCGGAGGCGCTTGGGAAAGTGTCGTGAAGGTTGTGAAAATGCATCTGTTCCGAGTCGTCGGACAGCAGCTTCTATCATACGAAGAACTCTGTACTGTTCTCACTCAGATTGAGTGTCTCCTAAACTCACGCCCGCTGACAGTACTGAGTTCCGATCCCGCGGAGCCCACGGCCCTTACGCCAAGCCATTTCTTACATACCGCGCCTCTATTTTCTTTACCCGCGCTTGAAATCAACTCTGACCCTGTCAGTTTGCTTCACCGACACTCGCTACTGGACAAGTTGGTCCAGTCGTTTTGGAGTCGTTGGAAGATGGAATATCTACACGGGCTACAGGTTAGGCAGAAGTGGAACACGCCGTCGTTTCCTATTACAGCAGGAACCGTGGTTGTTGTGATGAATGATAACTCACCGCCCTTATCCTGGCCGTTAGCTATTGTAGAGAACGTCCACCCGTCTAAAGACGGCGTCGTGCGCGTCTGTACAGTTAGGACCGCCAAGGGAACTTACCTGCGCCCGGTCGTTCGTTTGTGTCCTCTTCCAAGACAATAATTAATAAACCGCATTTCGCATTAGTTTAAGTTAGTTAGTAATACCGCATCGCTTTAGTTTGTAACGTAAGTTAATAGCTTAACCCGCTTCGCCATGACTCTACGGAACTATTTATCTCATCGCGCGCATTGAGCGCTCCTAGAGTCATAGTAATATTTTTCTCTTTCGTCTTATTATCGCTTTTTTAATGGTGACCCATTAAGGGGGGGTGGAAATGGTAACGCCAACACTGATTATATAGATTTACTCATATACTATGAGGCAGTTTGTATTTCCCGCTCCTTTTCCCACCTGTACATGCAGCGCTTTGGCATCATTCAAAAGGTGAACATGAGAACGGGAGAACGAGGACTGACAGCTGTCAGTTCGACGAAGAAATTGCACATGAAAGCACGTGTGTAACGGATCTCTCGAATCACCCCCGCACCGCATGACGAGCCCTTTCGTCTGACCGCCGCGAAGAGACGAGGATCTTCTCGAGCCTTTCTCTGCAGTTTTCAATACATTCCCGCTCCGCCAAGCGCTTTTTTGTGTTTGATTACCCAGTGTAATAAGAAGAAAAACTATATTCAAATATTGGTCGCGCGACCCGCGTAGTGATACTCTGCTGTGTGCTGGTCGAAGGAGATTGGATCCCGCTGGCCTGCCCCTGGTAAGTGCTGCATCTCCCTTCTCTTCCTCTGTTCACCGCCTCGATTTTGCCACTGCCGTTTCACTATAAATAACACGTCCTCTCGTATCGAAGGTTGGTTCTGATACCTTTCAGGACTGAATTATTGTTGGCGTGACCACCTTGTAAAATACTAATAGGTATTGAGCGACATTTAAGAGCCACAGCCTAGAAGCTTGTGGCTAAACAATAGCAGCAGGCCAGGTTGATTTCCAGGTTAAGCCGCGCTTGCCAGGACCGTGCTTTATTAAAAACTAGTGACCCGCCCCGGCTTCGCACGGGTGCAAAGTAGTGCAGGTATTAAAACCTTCGTGAAAACGATAGTGATGACAGTTGGAAAATTACGAAAATTTTATTATTTAGTTTTATATTCTTTTTTGTTATTATTATTTTTTGTAGTTCCTGTGCTTGTCCCAAATAAATATTTTTTCTTTCTTCTTTCTTCTTCTAAAATTGACAGCAGTTTCCTGACATGACTGTCATCTTCCTACCCTTATCACATATTCCTTGAAATCGCCCGTATACTGTGGAATCCGTTCCCCACTGTCAACAGTCACACCGGTCTTTCTATTTCTTTCACATCTTTCCGCACAACTCATCTTTTCTTTGACCTTGGAAGCAGCTTCTCCAATGTCACAGCAATACCAAAAAATAATGCAAAAGTAAAATGTACAAAACCAATGTAAAATGTGTGTAGGTATGTAAAAAACAAAAAAAAAAATGATAATGGCAATGATATGGTAATGTGTGTATGTGTGTGTAATATGTGTGTGTTGTGTAGTGTGTGTGCGTGTGTGTGAATGTGTGTGTGTGTGTATGTATATGTGTGTGTGTGTGTGTGTAATGTAAAGTTCTGCAATGTCTATTGGGCGAGGCGCCACTGACGCGGGCACTCCGCACTCTTAACCTCATAGCTTGTGACATTGATTTATTTGGTTAATAAATACAAAATACCATCACTATACCTAATCCGTTTGCCAAGTGCGAATGACGATAGCAAGTATTTGACCGTCTGTTCACCAGCGGTCATTGAGAGGCCCAAATTCTTGCAATACGGATACTGGCGATAACCCTAAAATGCCAAATACCTTTGTATCTCAGTCATTCTTATCACAACCCGTGCATCCATGACAAACGTGATGCCCGTGACCCTGTGCTTCTTATCAATAATCATGCACTTTGTTGCAAATGTATTGCTGTGCTAATGAAAGTATTGCCGCCAATTGCATGTTCATTGAATATCTCGAAGTGCGTTTGTGAATGAGAGATAATGTATATCTACTGTAAGTGCAAGTCAATGATTGTACTATTTACTACGATAAAGCAGCGTGGTTACGACGTTGGAGATACCATCTTTTGCACTTAGGGCAAAGGCCGTTCCTCTCCAACTCTCTCAGTGTTTTGCCTTCACTGGCCAATTAGTCAGGAACGAGTCGAAATCATCATCAGATCTCAAATACTTACACAATTAAATTTTTGGCAGCAGGTATTTTTAACCGACTTCCAAAAAAAGGAGGAGGTTATCAATTCGACTGTTTTTTTTTTTTTTATGTTTGTTAGCTCATAACTTGCGACTGGGTGAACCGATTTTCATGATTCTTTTTTTATTTGAAAGCTGGTGCTTCCCGTGTGGTCCCATTGTCACCATTTTAATATCTGATGATGGGATCTTGTAGAAATCGGGGGAACTCTTCAATAAATAACAGCAGATTAACCGCGATTGTTGCTATAGCATATCTAAGCATTGTTTACGCCATCACCCAACATAATATCACGCCTGTACTCACTACAAAGGTTATAAAAACTATTTAGTGAAGATCTGATGAAGAACTTCGGAGATAGGCAACGGAACTCCTCAATAAATGATAGCAAATGGACTGGGATTGCTGAAATCTCATGTCTGTCTATTGTTTACACCAGTTCATAACATAACATCACGCCGGTACGTTGTGAAGGGGTAAGCACATGTGAACCACTAAAAAGTGAAAAATAAAAACTTTTTACAAAAAATAAAACCGACTTCGACAAAAATAAAACACAAAAAAGTGAAAAATAAAATAAGAAGAAAAATCAGCTTCTGAAGTCGGTGGCAAAAACATGAAATCAAAAAACAAAAGTCACCGACTTCAGAAGCTGATTTTTCTTCTTATTTTATTTTTCACTTTTTTGTGTTTTATTTTTGTCGAAGTCGGTTTTATTTTTTGTAAAAAGTTTTTGTACAAATAATGTTGCTGCATTTTACAAGTCTTGATATAGTTAAAGGTGTTAATGTTCACCGAAGTCGGTACTCTTGAGATATATATATCTGTGCATCTACGATTCCGAGCACAATGAATTATTACAACCCAATACATCTCCCAGAGTAGAGACTGGTGCAGCACGGGTAACGTTATAAGCTGATTATGCTTTGGTTACCAATGATTTGCTCTATTACCTAGATAAATAATTTATAATCTGTATCGCTACAGTATAATATTTGGTTAATACTATACGAACTATAGTTAAATATCTACAGTTTTGTCAATGACACTTCGATATCAGGATTGTGTCCGCGTCTGACATTGCTTTAACTTTTGATAACACTGCGTCTCCAGCTTGGTATGTACAAGGAATCTTGTTGGTTTTGTATCACTTTATTTTATTTAGTTTATTAAAAAATAAACAAAAAACGTCTTAATTGATAGTAGCATAATTGATTAAAAAGAACAATGTTCTAGATGGTGTCTTTTTGTTTCATCTCGTTCAGAATTCCTGAGTAACGATTTTGGTCCATCCATTTAAACCATACCATAATTTGTGGCCGGAAAGCCTGATATCAGTTTTACCTAAGGGTAGTAAATAGTGGCTGTGGGTTGTTCGAAAGAGATACCGCGGCCCCAGAACACAAAGGACTATGAAGGATCAGGAGTGGTTTTTAGTCGGTAGAAGTCTGACACTCCCTTTCGCTCTGCTAGAGCGGGAGGAGTCATTACTAACTGGGCAGTAGAAGTTAGATAGGTAGTCGCTCCATGTAAAATACTGGCATTCAGCATAACCTGGAGATTAACCCTAGTAGCCGTCATTATTGAACCACGAACTCCTTCAATCAAACCAGCCGTTGCCAGCACAATAATTAGTACTTCAAAATCCTTTCATTCGGCCCTCACTTGGCGTTGCCCGAATCCAGAGTAGGTCAGAAACAGATAATCGAACGAGCAGATAATTCGCACCCAATAGTTTGATAGATAACTATAGTTATTATTAGTAAACTAATGAGCGAATACGGCGATACTTGCAATTACAGCGATAGGCCCGGCCTTGGCTGATTTCACTTATCTAGCGAATTTTAAAATGTGTTGTGTGGTGCCAGTTTTGGCGATAACTGTAGCTGAACCAGCTGTTTCTGATTTTTCTCTTTTCTTTATTTAGTATTTTTTTGGTCTGCAAGATCAGTTTTAGGTTAGGTTACAAATCCACCAATCAAGCCTTCCACTGGATGGACCGATGACCTGGTGAAGGTTGAGGGGGTCCGCTGGATGCGAGACGCTCGGTACCTGTCAATGTGGCAACACTTGAAAGATGCCTATGTCCAGCAGTGGAGGTTTTTTTCTAAACTGATGTTTTGTTAAAAAATGGCTTTCTAATAGAGCAATCTGCAGAGCTTCACTTCTTTGGAACTTTATTTATCTTAGTATTCAACTTTGCTCTTTAAATCTTTGAATTCAAATATTATTGAAATGATTAACAGCTATCACAACAGTTAAGGTGGTTGACTTGCACGAGTCTTATCCAGGTCATCCCCGCAATCTTCTATAGATCGTCCACTCATCTGCAAGTTAATCTGTGAACCCTCCTTTTATCTCCAATACCTTTTTTTTTTGGGTGTTGGGAAATCGTCAAATAACCCCTCCCGATCTGGGAAGGGAGTGTCAGACTTCTACTGACTAAAAACCACCCATGTTCCTTGTTATCCCTTTGTGTCGAGGCCGCAGTATCTCTTTCGAACAACTCGGAGCCCCGACGCGACGGAACAACCAGCTGCCCCTTCAGAAACCAAAATCTCCCGCTACCGCCTATACCTTACGCCTCTACATGGCAACAGATTTTTCCCCAACACGAAACATGTGTAAACTGATACAGGCTCATATCTGTCTGGAACCTGCAGCACATATATAACATATATTATTATATATATATGTATATATACTACGTAACATATATATTATATAACCAACTGGTCCAATTTACTACCAGACTGGTCGCTGCTAATTAATTTTAGTAAATTTTCCGATAGCTATACTACATTTATATTTAACGTAATACGTTTTAGAATAGATTTAGGAACCTGATTGTTGGTTTAGGTTATGCGATTTAATTATTAGTTTGTATATTATTATTATTGGGCTGTTAAATATGGGAATTGGAGTGAATATTTCTGGGACGTAATTATTTTCTAGAATATTAAACACTAGCTTTTGCCAGCGGCTTCGGCCGCGTGAAAAAACGATTTTCCATACACACTTTCATCTCCTATTTAACTCCCTTAGGGGTTGAATTTCGAAAAATCCTTCCTAATTCCTTGTCTACAGGGAACCTCTGTGCAAAATTTCAGCTTTCTAGGTCCAAGGGTGGGTTAGGGGGAAACTGGCCTCTGGTCCGCGGCACAGATTACACGGAATGGGAACAGTAGTGGAAAACTCGGCCGAATGCGTGGGCCAGAATACCATGGGAAAAAAATATCGTAGTTAAATCGACCCATTGGGATTTAATTTCAATAAATTGAAAAAAGGTGCGAAATAAAACGTAAGTATCAAAGTCCCACAAACTACCAGGAGAACAGAAGTAGGAAGGAGGTATTGGAATCTTTAAATCAAATCTAAATTATTATTTCTCAAACATGCTTGGAAATTTGAGCATTATTTTGACAACCTTCTTTGAGATAAATCGAAATTGCTGTACTGGCCAGATACATGCGACCAGCGGCCGGCAAAAGTTGTATGAAAATTCATATCTGTCGTGTTTAGCGGCCAAATAAATTACATACTAAACTCATATCTGTCGTGTTATTTAAAAAACCGGCCAAGTGCGAGTCGGACTCGCGCACCGAGGGTTCCGTAAAAAAAATATATTATGTGATGTAACTAAAAATTTATGGTTTTCGTAATTATTCCTATATCTATTCTATAAGACGTTGCTTCGTACCAAATTTCAAGATTCTGAGTTCACGGGAAGTACCCTGTAGGTTTTGATTCCCTTGCGAGTGTCGAAAATTTGCGGCATAAACGGGAGTATCTTTTGATCGCGTTGACTTAGAAGTTTGATTTTTTCACAGCTCCAAGAGACCATAGACTTGAGTATTTGATATGAATTTCAGCTTGATACCTCCACGCGTTCCTGAGAAAAAAGGTCTTGACAGACAGACAGACGGACAACAAAGTGATCCTATAAGGGTTCCGTTTTTTCCTTTTGAGGTACGGAGCCCTAAAAATGGAACCATCTTTTACTCTGAACCATAGCAACCAAGGAGGTGACTTATTAAAGGTTTTATTTAAATTTCGAATTGGCTGAACTCTTCAACGCGTGAAAAATTATTGTTGTTTATGTGATTTTGAAAAGTAAATTGTATTTAATTTCTTCGCATTATTTGAGCAAAGTAGTATACAAGCCTTGGCCACAACTAGGCATTGATGGACTTACGTATGTGTGCCTCGGCTTCGCCTCGGCCCACATTTACACGTTCGTCCATCAATGCCTCTGTTGCTGGCCGCTACAGTAATGTACTATTCCTTTCTAATACCATACACATACAGTATGCAATGGTGACACTAATTATTCACCGTTCTGGACTTGTGGTAGTTTGTGGGACTTTACTATCCTAGTTTCCTATCTCCAACAAAAGAAAGGAATAATTTAGATTTGATTTTAAGATTTCAATACCTCCTTCCTACTTCTGTTCTCCTGGTAGTTTGTGGGACTTTACTACCTATCCTTAATTTTTCATCTCCAAAAAAAAATGTTTTTAATACATATTTGGATAATTTGGATACTTACGTTTTATTTCGCACCTTTTTTCAATTTATTGAAATTAAATCCCAATGGGTGGATTTAACTACGAAAATTTTTTCCCATGGTATTCTGGCCCACGCATTCGGCCGAGTTTTCCACTACTGTTCCCACTCCGTGTAATCTGGGCCGCGGACCAGAGGCCAGTTTCCCCCTAACCCCAAGGGTTTGGGCTGGGCGTTGATGAGTCAGTCAGGACTTTTTTTAATTTATATAGATATATATATACATATATAGATTATGTAAAGGTTTTCTGCCTCAATGTAATAGTAGGCGCAAGCGCGACTGCTGTGCAAGTTCGATTCCTAGGTCTGCCAAAGTGTTATTAGGTTTTCCCATCAGGAATTTCTAAGCAGCCATGGATTGTGAATATTCATCTAGTCGATAGCAATAAGCTCGCGAAGTTCCAAGTCATAGACGACTAGATGGAACTAAAACATTAATGTGGGTATAAATAATGGATTAACCCTTCGAGAATTTCAGAGGTGATGATATGTTATGTACCTATATGTAAAGATCATGGAGGACCACTTCGGTTAACACATAAATAAAAAAAGAATCATCAAAATTGGTTCATAAACGACGAAGTTATTCGCGAACACACATAAAAAAACGAACGAAAAATGTAAAAAACTGATCATAAAATGAAAAGAACCCCATAAAAAAAATATAATTTGCTAAATTTTTATGGGACCAAATGGCAACTATGCCGCATCAAACAAAAAAGAATCACGTAAATCGGATCATTAATCTCGGCGTAATCGGTGTACATACATAGAAAAAAAAAACGAACATACCAATCGAATTGAGAACCCCCTCCTTTTGGGAAGTCGGTTAAAAAGCCAACAGGTGATCACAAATGCTCATTCATAATCATTACACAAAAAGGGTTTTACTATTTTAATACTACGACTTGACAGCTAATCTAAAAATATTACCTCCTACCCACATGCCGAATTATTACCTCTTTTTTGTTGTTATCTGCCCATACTTACGTCAATAGTTTTGTTTATATTATGATATTGCATGACCAGAATCAGTGACCCTAACAGTAATAGCTGAAAACCCGAGATATAGACCTATGCAGATTGGATGCACTGCAAAAAATTACCAGCTTACGAAGACCTCTGATTACGAACGTTAACTTGGTTATAATAGGCCATCTAAGACTGGTCGTTTAAGGTGATCAATTAAAAGATATCTTTTTTGGTGCTTAATGACGGTGGTCAGATGTCAGGGATCGCTGTGAAGATATAAGATCATAAATAATGAGCATGTCCTACCACAAGCTTACATTGTTGCCCAAGGTGATTGATAAAATTTTCGATTTATTTCATCAGTTTATGAAAAAAAATTGTTATGATAAGAAATATGTCAGAGATCATCATCATGTTCCTGTTCTCGTACCATTGGAGTCGGTGCAACACATTTTTCTTCTTCTTCTCTGTCAACCGTCTTTTTTTTTTTTTTTTTGTAAGGGCCACTCGCAGTTCATCTCTCAGAGAGGCTATATATACTGCTTAACCGGACATCTGTCAACCGTCATGATACCATTGACTTCTTTTTCTTTCATAATCCATTCATCTTTTCCTTGTTCTTTCTCTCCCTTTATGGAATGTCATCAACAATATCTTCTATCTTCTATATATGTCACGGCTAATACCCGAAGTGCGGCTGCACCTAGTTTTAGCCGGTTAGAACTAGGTGTAGCCACTTACTCTTGGTTAAACCTAGTACGAGCCGATTGTTTTCGGGTAAAACTAGGTCTATCCTTCATCATGCCGGCTACAACTAGGTTCGGCCGGTTAAAACTAGGTCTATCCGATATCACGACCGTCTCGCGGCAGTATGACTTTATGGGCGGCATGGGCACCGGGCCGTAGGCCGTCGAAGAAGGCCGGCGGAGGCCCGGCACTTCGGGGACAGAAGACATTAGCGTCATATATATCCGCGAGCGAAGCGAGCGCGCGTCATGGAGTACATATGCGAGGATAGACCTAGTTTTACCCGAAAACCATCGGCTCCATCGGCTCGTACTAGGTTTAACCAAGAGTAAGTGGCTACACCCAGTTCTAACCGGCTAAAACTAGGTGTAGCCGCACTTCGGGTATTAGCCGTAACATAAATAATATATAAAATGTTGTTGGTTTGTGTACGCTTCAAAAACTCAAAAAGTTCTGCACCGATCGAGCTGAAATTTTAGAATGATAATATTATATAATCCGCATCAAGGATTGTTTTTACAGTATCCACGCGGGTGAAGCCGCGGGCATCAGCTAGTTTATTAATATTTATCACTCTTTTAGTCACACAATCGATTTCCCTACAACTTTCCTGTAAAAGGTGCAACTTTTAAACTTCTTGTAGTACCTACCTATATACTCGTTACCGACGATTAATTATACCTATCTATGGGCATAAGCAGAGGTGTCGTAAAGCACATGTGAGGCTCAGGAATGTCAATCACTAGTACTTTACCATGAACAAAGCCACGATTATTAGCCTATTAATTATTAGGTAACCTGTCAAATAAGAGTGCCTTCTAAATAATCCTCAATCCGCTTATCAGCTGTGGTCATTACTGTAATACCTGATTGGTATACTGTGGGCATACTTTAAGAAGTAAAAGTATTTGTTCCGGCAATTTTAGCTTGGCATGCCTTAGTAGCGCCACTGTCTCAGAAGGTCCGTTAAAATTAGTATTAGGAACGTTAGGAACCAGTAGTTCAGATTTTTCCCGTGGCTCAAGTTACATTGGAAGCCCTCTGCGTAAGAATAAAACAAAGCATGTAATTTATGGCTAACTTTTAAGGTTTGCTTAGGAAAAAATGTACTTGTCCTAAATACATTAATTATTTTGTGAAATTATGGTAATTTATTTGAATAGGCCTATCAGTCTGTATTTCGATATGCTCTCGGAAAGTTTTCTGTTGTTATTGCATAATTCTGTGGTTAATTTTGAGAGATTCTACGAATCCTGGTCCACGAGTACGTACACTGCCATCAATCAGACGTTTTTTTAAATATTATTTCATTTAGCAACCCCAAATGCGTATGCTATGCTTGCATCTTCATCTGCCAAACTATGTTGGGGTCGGCGTTCAGTCTAACCGGATGCATACCATAACCCTGAATACCCTATTATATTACATGGAGCGATTGATTATCTGACCGTCACAACCCATCATGCATGCATGTCCAACGACTTTGTTTCTGTGACAAAATCGCTCGACGAGAGTGTACAAGAGAGAGAAACAAGCGATGAAACAATAGAATGAAACATTTGTGACATCTGCCAATCTGCACTGGGCCCGCGTGGTGGATTATAGCCCATCCCTCTCCTAGAGAGAAGGCCTGAGTCCCTGCAGTGGGAACATTATAGGCTGATGATGATGACAACCCATCATCATCATCAACTTCCTGACCTTATCCTATCTCAGTTGGGGTCGGCGCAACACGTCTTTTTCTTCCATTTTGCAACTTCCTGACCTTATCCTATCTCAGTTGGGGTCGGCGCAACACGTCTTTTTCTTCCATTTTGCAACTTCCTGACCTTATCCTATCTCAGTTGGGGTCGGCGCAACACGTCTTTTTCTTCCATTTTGCAACTTCCTGACCTTATCCTATCTCAGTTGGGGTCGGCGCAACACGTCTTTTTCTTCCATTTTGCCCTGTCAGTCGTCACATTATAATTTATTTCGTCACAACCCAATTAGTATAATAGGGATGTGTCCTGAGTAAAAAAAAAAATGATTCCGTTTATTCCATCAGTTAGATTATCGAAAAATATTTGATACGTGTTTTTTGTTTTATCAAATTAATAAACATTGACGAACATAAAACGCGTCAAAGATCAGGAGAGGGGGCTTTTGACGTTACTACGTGGTAAAAAATGTAGTGCGATGTGACGTCACACGAGTTTTCGAAGCACTGTATCGCCTTCATTTTTGGTTTACATGCAAAAAGTAGAAATATGTGTCCAATATTTTTGGGAAATCTATCGGACGGACTAGTTTTTTTTTGTCAACTACCCTATTCGATCACTTTTGATGACACTGGTTTTCAGACTGCCGAGCTACATGTTAAGACTGTGGAAGACGTACACACTGCTTGTCATCATCATCACTTGTCCATACCCCAATTAATTTGGGGTCGGCGTAGCATGTCTTCTTCTTCCATACTTCTCTGTTTCTCGTCATCTCATGAGACACCTCCTTTTATCCGTTTCTTTCTTGTATCAGAATGAAAAGGAATAATGTTATATTATGTTTAATGCTAAACCCAATCAAGTCCTATCATGTTGATGGGTCCTAAATATCACTTGTGATTCAAAGCTAGGTTTCACTTGCTTATGCATGCTTAGATGTTTACGATTCAGTAAACATTGTTGACTCAGTGGGGCAACTCAAGGGAAAGGAGGATAATACTAAATATAAATCTTAAGACGTTACCTAACATGGATATCACAAGGTTAGTCTCTGTCCTAACTTCTTACATTGTTTTTAAATATATTATAAGCATACATTCTGTTAGATATAAATAGTATCTTATAGCTTTCCGACTGCATTTAGGCAGTGTTGGTAACACTGCCTAAATGAGTTAGGTATTATCTTGAAGCTGGGTGGGGTTTCGCAGATCAGGTCATCATCATATTATCACAGAATCCGCACACTGCTGGCTATACCAGGAAATGTGGGAGGACTATAGTCCTCCTGGTGCTGTACGTACCTCATCCAGGTGTTTCCGGTGACTTTGACGGTATCGTTATCCTAACGAGCTTTAGGGCGGTCCTGGTTTCTTTAGGCTAATCTAGGCCACCACCGGTCAAAGCCCTGCTTCATCGGCCACCTCAGGTAAACAGTCGCTTTTAGTGCAATACTGGTATTCAGCTGCATCCCATTAGACTGCAAGCCGACCCCAACATAGTTGGGAAAACGCTGGAGGGAAGAGGAAATATTTAAAAACTTTTTTACAAAAAAAAAAAACAACCGACTTCAAAAACACCAAAAAGTGAAAAATAAACTTCAGAAAAAATATCTGCATCTGAAGTCGGTGGCAAAAAAACGAAATGAAACAAACAAATGTCACCGACTTCAGAACCTGATTTTTCTTCTGAAGTTTATTTTTCACTTTTTGGTGTTTTGAAGTCGGTTGTTTTTTTTTGAAGTTTTTTTTTTGGAAACACAAATTAGGTTCATCTAAGAACTAAATCCTAAATAGAATGGGATAAGGGCAGGAAGGGGATGATCCTGTAAGGATTAATGTTGATTCCACGAGCTGATTCCACCAACTCCCTTCTTCCATCGAAAAACTAGACGTACTGCAGGTTATCACCCATACCTTGTCGAAGTTCCACATATTCGTACGAAGTGCTTTGCTAAATCTTGTATTATGCGCACAGCCAAGGAGTGGAACTCCCTGCCTTCGTCGGTTTTCCCGAGTTCATATAACCGCAATTTTTTTTTACTGCGCATGGCTGATCTATTTATTCTCTTGCTTGACATAATCTTACAGTTTTCTCGAATAGTTGCTTCTAAACGTAAAAAAAACCTAAGTCGCTCATCTTTAAATCATCATTATTTTTCAGTCCTTGAGGTCGGCTAGTCGCCTACTAAGCCGTTATTTTTTTTCCATTCTCTCCTGTCACACGTCACCTTTTTAACAGACTTCTAAAAAAGAAAAAGGTTCTCAATTCGGAAGTTTGTATTTTTTTTTAATTTTTTTTTATGTTTGTTCGGGCATAACTCCGTCACTTGCTAACCGATTTGAAAAATTCTTTCTTTGTTGGAAAGTGTATACTTCCGAAATAGTCCCATATTTTTCAATATCGGACAAGCGGTTTCTGAAAAATCATCAAAACTAAAAAAAAACTACATTGTCCACATTGACCCATGAACAAATGAACCACTAAAAAGTGAAAAATAAAAACTTTTTAACAAAAAATAAAACCGACTTCAAAAAAAAAAACACAAAAAAGTGAAAAATAAACTTTAGGAGAAAAACCAGTCTAAACAAAAAAAAAAAAATGAAATCAAACAAACAAAAGTCACCGACTTCAGAGACTGGTTTTTCTTCTAAAGTTTATTTTTCACTTTTTTGTGTTTTTTTTTTTTAAGTCGTTTTTATTTTTTGTTAAAAAGTTAGCCACATGCGTTTCAAGTTTTCAACCCTCCTCAATTAGTGCATAAATCCACGGACTTATCGAAAAATAATACTTTTAACCCAACACCAATCGAAGACGACAATATAACTTATCGCACTTGCGTAAATGAACCAAAAAATTTTATAGAAAAAATCGTAATAATTGCTTCTTGGAATGTCGTCGGGTTATCTGGTGATTCGTCGTGCCCTTCCGAGTTTCACTCACAAGATCAAAGTCACATTGCTTTTATCTTAGTTAAGCGTGTATTGTATGGATGTGTTACGAAAATTGTGTCATATTTATTTTCGTATGTTTTGTTAGGAGCGTGTCTTGTGGTTATTAGGTCGTCTTAATTTATGTGTCGCTGCTTAATCGACCTTGCTTATATTGGTAAGGGTGAAAAAGTTATTAAGCCAAAAGGGTGCCTGGAAGAAATCTTCTCGTTTAAAAAGAATTACGGGGTAATGCTGTGTTCTGAAGGCCAAGTTCTTACCAAGGGGTATCGTATTACCTGGTACTTAATGGATTGTGGAGGTCAGATAGGCAATCGCTTCATGTAAAATACTGGTATTCAACTGCATGCGGTAAGACTGGATGCCAGATAATTATGGACGCTGGATGATGATGCTATATTTTGAAGGCGAAACGTTTGAAGACCAGGTAATGCTATAATACTGACAATCGATTACTTTTTGGAGGCATTTATAATTTTTATGTTTGATTTTTTAACAGTGTCTGTAAAACATAAGGATTTGGAAACTTCTTATAACTAGTTCAAATTGGTAAAAATTGGATAACGTAATCAGGTTTTTTGTTGCCGTATGACCCATAGATAGGCAATCATATCGCAAAATTATTACCTACTACTTATTGAATACGTAATACGAATACGGAGAAGCCTCTCAGACTTATCTTCAGTTTGCCTAGGTTAGGTTGGTTTGTGGATGGGTGCCCACCTACAAAATACCGAGTTTCCTCTGTACCCTGGAAAGCACGTTAAGCTATTGGGTCCGGCTGTTATTTGACTAGGTAGTGGGCCAAGTCTGACAACTTGTCTTACCAGGGGGTATCGTATTACCCGACACTAACTGGGTTGTGGGGGACAGATAGGCAGTCACTCTATATAAAATTCTGGTATTTAGCTGAATCCGATACGAGTAGAAGCTGAACCCAACAAAGTTGGGAAAAGGCTAGACTTATTGAATACATAATGCAAACAACAATACGATTTTTTATTACGCTACGTGAAATTCGATTTGAAGTTCTATTTCTATTGAGAAACTCGTAAATGTCAACTATAATCGGATTCCAGGTCACTGCCCAGTTAGGTTGTTTTATAGCTCATAAGCTCACATAACTGGATTTTTCAAAAACGAAAAGTACTTATTTTATTAGGATCACAAATGTGTGGGCTAATGCATAACTTTTATGTATTGTTTGAACATAATGACTGAATAAAAGACTAAGAAGAAGAAGAAATAAAAGACCTAAGATTAATACCTTCCGAAAAAAAATATACGCCTGGTTAGTAAATAAATGTTTCTACACGACCCAGGAATACCTTAGTTATAAGAATAGAAAATTTGTGTAGCGCCTTACTATGTATGTTCCTATCAGTGCAATATAACTAGTTTAAGTTAGTATGTAATTCCAAATACCTATAAGTGTGCCTATGTAGGTGCCCAATTAATTTTTTTCATAAACTATTATCTTAAGTTTTAAGTTTTTGCATAACAGAAATGGTTAATATGAGGATCGTTTTTTTTGTATTATGTAATGCATTATGTACCATCTATTTTATGCACATATATTATTCATTTTGTGCACTCGCAGCGTACAGACGTGCTCATTGGCAATATTTAATTTATACATACTTTAATAACAGTGACCTCCTTTAATGTATTACTGTCGTAATGCATAAAGTGACTAATCTTGCTTAGTGTTTAATTTAGTGAATAATGGACACGAAATAGTGAATTTTTAATAAAACCAACAAAATGGAAACCAGCCCCCGTAATCCAAGCGGGCCAGCGCAACTCTCCGCCTCACTATCGAAGTCAGCCACGGCTGGTGTAATTGTTTCGACGCCGGAAATCCAAGGATGGATGACCACCATCCAGCAGTATCTCAATGAAGTTTGCTCTAACTAAAACTTTTTTTTTTTTTTCTCTTTTTTGTACCAATTTTGTTTTTTAGTTGTAAGTTGTGTTTACTGCTTTTTTATTGTGTGTAATTCTGCGGCAATAAATATTTTTTCTTTCTTTCTTTCTTTCTTTCTCTATTGCTGCGGATGGAAAACTCAATACCGAGCAGAAAATGAAGGTTACAAATCTTTGCCGCAAAGTCGAATCCTGTACGTCACAAATGGCAGTCTTGTATCAGTCATTGAAGCAAAAAGCTATTCACGCGAATAATATGGTCGAGACACTGAATCAGCAGCGCAACCTGACCGATCAAATTATGGACCTCAAGCAGACGATACGGGACTCTAGTTCAGCGGAAAATCCTTCTTTTGCCGATATGGTTAAAAAGGGATCTAACCATTTCATTCGACCAAACAATTTAAGCTGTGTCGCCATTTATCCCGATGACAAATTAAGAACAAGCGACGAAACAAAAGAATTAGTGCAGAAAATCATCCGACCAGACCAAATAAAGCTGCAGGTACGTGGTATCCGGAAGACTAAAAATGGTGGTGTTATAATAAGTACCCAGACGAAACAGGACGCGGATAAACTGAAGAACGCAGTCCAGTTTTCTATATCTGGACATACCGCCGACGAGCCCAACAAGCGGAAACCCCGAATCGTGGTTATAGGTGTGCCGACATCCTTGACTGAAAATGAAGTGTTCAAGTGCATTTTTGAGCAAAATGTAGCCGAAAAGTTGCCAGAGTTGACCTTCGAATCCTTTTTGACCGCCGTAAGATTGAGCCACAAATCTGGGAAGAGAGATGCAGCGACCTGCAATTACGTTATTGAAGTTTCAGCCAATATTCGTAAAACTTTAATCCCTCTATCAAGAATTTTCATTAATTGGTCGTCCTGTCCTGTCAGGGATTTCACGCTAGTGACGAGGTGTTATAAATGTCAGCAGTACGGCCATGCAGCAAAATCATGCAGAGAGTTCAATTCTACGTGTGGTCATTGTGGTGAAGTAGGTCATGTAATGTCCGAATGCACGAAGAAAACAGAGACTCCGAAATGTGCAACTTGTTCACGTTTCAAAAAACCCAGTGCCCATAAAACCGGAGACGCCGAATGTCCTGCCAGGAAAATAGCCGAGCACCGAAATATCAACTCCATAGATTATGAGGGCGCGTAGTGCGTCTTTCAAGACCAGACATCTATATTATTATATTTTTTGGTGACTCAACAATACCTGTGTGAGACCACTACGCGGCCCTACTTATTATTTTATCGATTTGTCTATCTACGCAAATTCTCGACCGCTACACAACTGCCATGAAAATGATAAATTAAGCAATTTTTATTTGATCCAGTAAATCATGTTCACGAGTATAAAAACCGCTGATACTAATTAAATGTTATTGCGTAATTGTGAATTGAAATAGCATTTGTTTACATGCTAAAAGACATTTTTTGTGTTTGTTTTAATGTAATAGAGTTTTAAGTAATTTAGGTACCTAGATTAGATATTAGTATCGTTTTATAGTAACAAGTTATTTTAGTATGAAAATGTTAAATATTG
This sequence comes from Diarsia mendica, assembly GCA_949316265.1. Taxonomy (NCBI): domain Eukaryota; kingdom Metazoa; phylum Arthropoda; class Insecta; order Lepidoptera; family Noctuidae; genus Diarsia; species Diarsia mendica. The sequence goes on along the minus strand of OX438904.1, from coordinate 19,732,159 downwards.
ATTAGAAATCTGTTGTCCAATTAGTTATATATAAGTAGTATTAGAAGCCAAATCGCCTGTGATACAGGTTTATCCTAGTACAGGCATCGTAATTTTTTATTCCTATATTATTTCTAAGATTTATAATATTGTAATTTAGCAATTTTTACTTTTGAATAAAATTTTATTATTATTATTATTATTTTACCCATATTATGCAAATAATTTGATTTGATCCTCTTGATCGACCCACTAATCACAAGGTATTATTTTATACTTTGCTAGGCTTAATTCCACTAACTTCAGTTTTCATCTTTCTCTTGCCCTTATCCCAATTAATTTGGGGTTGGCGCAGCATCTTTTACTTCCTTACTTCTGTATTACTCGTCATTTCATCAGACACCCTTTCTTGCCATTGCTGTACATCATCCATCGTTTCTTAGGTCTTCCTCTTCTCTTATGTCCACATAAATTTTCAAACTAGACTTCCACTACACTAGGTTTCGTTTTTATACACCGAAAAAGATAAAACGTCGTATCCTTTTTACGGCAATGCAGGTAGGTGCAGGTGCATTGCAGTGATTTTGATACCTCAAGTAATTCTTCAAAGCTCGTAAGGAACTAAACTAATATAAAAGTTTTGGTTCTGCTGTATACCTGCATAAACAGCATTGGGCTTTAAAATTTTATTATAATCGCAATATGCTATAAAGTGTCGACAAAATAGATAATAATATACTTCCCGCGGAAATACGGGGCTCGAGGCTTTTTAAATGCGAAAACTGTCCGACTTCCACGAGATGAGCAGTCTCAGGGATTATTTTTAGGAACCCGAAGTGTGTATGCACCAAGATGTCTGGACAAATCCGCTGTCTAAGGTTAAAGAGAATCTGCGCAAACCTGACCTTTGACCTGATCCTTCTTACTACCGATGACCGCAACAAAAAATTCAAAAACGTGTATTAAAGCTAAATAAGGGCACTGATAAAAATTTAATTAATACTTTAATAATACGTAATTTAAATATCATTTTGGAGATGATTTTTTGTCTGAAATTACATCAGCTGATAATATGACACGATAGTAATGGCCCTTATGAGTTTTTTTCCCCTATAATAAGATAATAGCACAACGCCAAATGACATTGAAGTAAATGCGTAAATTCGTCTTGACCTGTTTAATTCGCTGATAACTTGACTAAAAAGTTGTCTTACTATTATTTAATTTTATCTCTTATCAGTTGGCACATGCAGCCAGATCGCGCAGATGTCATCATCATCATATTAGCCTAAAGATGAAGCTGATCATTTTAAAACAAAATCCCATACACACGCTGACCACATCTGTTTACCGTGTGGACCAATAGTGGTAAAACAGAGCAAGCCTTAGTAGTCCTTAAGGTAGTCAGAATCGTTATTTGGTGATAGTACAGTCGAACAAGCTATTTGGTATACACGCAAAAATCTTTATAATTCTAGTACACTGACAAAATTGATTGCAATTTTGTTTTATAAATCGTTTGGCACTAAGCGACTGTACCGTTTGACACCAGTCTCTAAAAATGTACCTACCTGTGTAATCATAAAAGTAAATGCAAGTTTGGTGGCTATATACTTAATAACTTGTTCGACCGTACACAGTTCTCCCCTAATAGATGACAAAAATGCTACAGTAACCTAAACATACATACAACTTTTGCAGAAACTGCCAAACGCCCACGGCTGCGTAGGAGCCTCTCCACTTTTGTGCCATTCCTCCCTGGTCTGCATCTCTCAACCGGATCTAATCAACTCCACTGCTTGGCCACAACAATTTTCGGGCTTCTCTCTTTATCAATTATTTAAGAAATCCAGTTGGCAGCGAAAAAGTCGGTCGATGCAGCAACGCTTAGAAAAGGCCGTGTGCTCTCTCTAGGAGTGAACTATTAAATGATGATCATGACGGTGTCTACTAGGCACATGTGTGCCTAGGTGGAGCCGCTGCGGCTGCAGAAAACCTCAAGCGGCGTAAATATAGTACCTTTGCGGAAACTATATTTTCGAGCCGTTTGGGGTTGAAACTCTGGGGCCGTGGGGTCCGAGTGCTCATAGCTATCAACATTAAGTCGTTTGTGGTACGGGTTCCAACCCAGCATCTACAGACCTGCATGAAAGTGGACTTTTGGCCGAAAGGTGTCTTATATCGACGTTTCCGTGGACGATTACGTGACACCTCGCAGCGTAACACGACGCCGTCAACGTTACGTGTGTAGTTACAGTTTATAAGGTTTTTTTCATTTATGTATTAGTTTGTTGTTATTGTTTTATATTATTTGTGTATTTTACCTATGGGCCTTAGAAGCCTGAAATAAATGTTTATTATTATTATTATAGCCTGTTTAAGGAAATCTCGAAACGCTTAGTTGACGCTTCTCGTGACCCAAGGGCTGGCTTTTATCTTGGCCAGAGGATAAGTGTTGCCATACAACGAGGCAATGCCGCCAGTCTTTTGAGCACATTACCGGCTGACAGCGTTGAGGAGCAGTATTTCGATGCATTTTTATAGTTTATTGTTAGTTTAGTTTATTTTATAGTTTTTAATTAATTTAATATGTGTGCCTTATATTATCTTAATTTATTTGGGGTCGACGCAGCATGTCTTCTTCTTCCTAACTGCTCTATCCATCCCATCTCAGCAGTCACCTCCATTCATGCCATATCATCCTTAACACAGTCCATCCATCGTTTCTTTGTCCTTCCTCTACTCTTATTCATAACCTCAAGTGCCTCCCTCGTGCAAAAATAATAGTACATTGTTCACCGAGAGAAGAAAGTGACCGATTACCGTCGAGGGTGTCGTTTAAAGCCCGAAGCCGTAGGCAAGGGCTTTAAAACACCCGAGATCGGGAATCGCACTTTCTCTCGAGTGATACATAGTGCTTTATACTACACCTACGAAGAAAATAAAAACCAAAAAAAAAATTCTAATTCAAATTCAAAATGGCGCCAATGGCGTCTGCAATTGTCACATGTTCTTTTTTCAAATTGTAATCTGAGCGGGAGAGAAAAGTGTATGAAAATCCATTCTCTCCCGCTCAGATGCGTTTTCTCCCCGCATATTTGTTCGATATGCAATGACGTACTTTCTACCGTAAATTTGATAAAGTATCAAGGTACTTTCCAAGCAGGTGTAGTATAAATAATTTTCCATTCACCAACACTTGTAGGAAGAAACCACAGGATTCTAAAAATAGTGCGACTGTTCTAAATGTTCGAAGCTCCATTAAGGTTATATAATGAGTATTGAAAGCTGCCAGTAGCATTATTCAGTTAAATGTCGTGCTCTCCGCCCCCTTAACATACATTTCATGGTGTTTTACTTGTATTTACATAATGTCCCATGATTCAACGGAGGTGGTATAATAGAATTTTTCGTGATTTATAAGGTTGAGCGTGTATGGGAGGAAATTGAGTGGGCTAGTCTGGTTAGAAGAGGGGAAATTTTCCGTGAGATTTTTTTATTGGTTGGGTTGTTAATACACTTGTTGGGCGTATACAGGTAAAAAATTTATATGTGGGGTTCAGAATGATGTAGTGGATACGTGGTAAGCGTTTTAGCGTCGGTGGATTTCTCCCTGTATATTTGGCAGGATTTGTTGAACAGCCGACAAGAAGCTACGCTATAACTAACTAACTACAAATTCGGTCCATGCTGAACGACAAACTCCGTTCAGAATACAGGGGGCCAATTCTCGGTTTTAGAGATTTATCTCGAGTTCGAGTTCGTAAGTCTATCTCTATGTCTATCAAAAATATCTCTATCTCTATCAAAAAATTTCGAATTGAGCAGAATTCCGTATTCTCAGTCAAAATAGAAATAAATGTCACGAAAATGTCGATTCGAGTGAAGCTAATGTTACCATTACCACAGATAATATAATACTAGCGTCCATTACGAAGAATCGCGCGTTCCGTTTTAGGTAGCTATGAGTGAATGAATGATTTTGTTTTAAAACGCTGACTAAACCTAATTATTTAAGTATAAAAGAAAGAAAGAAAAAGTATTTATTAGTTTCACAAACAAACAAGTACTTAAACATATGAGAAACACTTAAAATTAGGACATAATTTAGTACGTCTAACCAGTGGAAGTATCTAATGCGTTTTTAACATTTTAATAGCTTCCTTTAATATAGAACTTACAACAAAATATATACTAGAACTAAGAACCTAAAACTAAAAACCATAGTAACTAAAATATATTATTAAAAGGAGTCCCTTTAGGCAAGGTTCCGAAGATACTGGCAGCGTTCCCCCTTTGTGGACATAATTTATATATTAAATTTGAATAAGTCCCGTGCAAAGCCAAAGTAAAACGAAACGTTTAGTGTAAAAATAATCAGTTTGACAGCTGACTGTCTGTCAGTGACTAATAGAATTATGAAGCAAACAATTATTTACCTTCGTTTTCGGGTCTATTTTAGTGGTATCCAGTTTATTACAGGAGCCAATAGATCTAAGTATTAGAACCCTTATTAAATCTTTATTTAGTCTGAAGTTTTTAATGACTTCTGTTCCGCTCAAGTCGTAAATAAATATCGACGGCGGGATAGCTGTTGTCGCCGTGTATTGGCCAGTTGCTCGCCACTTTCCAACAACTCCGAGATAAAAATGCTAATAAACTCGTCCATCTTTCAGTGGTTTCAAGTCCAATCGTAGGTACACAAATATTACAGAGTCTGTTATCTGCGCGAAGGTCGTCGTTTCAAGAAAACACAATGCACAAATCAAAGAGTATAAATCGAATTTCCAGTATGAGATGCCAAGCCGTATTTTATTTAAAAACTAAAGAAAAGAAAACAGTGTACAATCCAAAACTCAACAAATTCACTCAGAAATGACGTATCTATATAATCGACATTACATCTCTACTGCTCAGAAGCACTCGAGATGAACTCGAACGTTAGCCTTCGACAAATGTCGAATTCGACATCCCCAGAATAGCAACTTTTAAAATTTCTCGAAAAAATGACGTCATTAGAAATTTTTCTCGAGTTCGACACCATCTCTAAAACCGAGAATTGGCCCCCAGAATGGAGATCAGATTTCGACGCACAGACGGTTATGAATCGAATTTGAAAAAAAAAGCAGCTGTTCCATGCATTTTCGATTTCTATGTGGACGTTCGGTTTCATGTATTGGACATATCCATGCTGTCTGTTTATTGCCGCAGTGAACCTGTTGTTATTTAGTGAGGTGGCGTGGGTTCCAACAGTGGGCACACGATTGAATATTTTTACTTTAGCTGTTGAACCTGCGATAAAAAGAATTAAACATTTCACTATTTGTTTCAGATCTACAAAGGACTAGACGTGGTGACTGCGAAGGCATCAGCCAAGGAGCGGGAGATGGCGACACATCACCTCCTAGATATTCTGGAGCCGCATCAGATGTTCACCGTCGTCGACTTCAGGAACCGCGCACTTAAGATTGTATCCTTTCTTAAAATATTTTCTATTGAGGGAAACCTTAGTTTAAGCTAACGGGGGCTGGGGCTGCGGGTTGTCCCGTCGGGGCTGTGGGTTGTCCCGCCGGGGCTGCAGGTTGTTCACAAAGATACCGCGGCCTCGACACAAGGGCTAAGAAGAAACATGGGTGGTTTTGAGTCAGTAGAAGTCTGACACTCCCTTTCGCTTGATGAAAAATAAACAAAAGGCTAAAGGGTGTCAGCTGCTGGGGGGGGGGGGGGGGGAGGTTGAAGTATCTCGAGTTCAACCTCCCCCCCCCCCCGGCGTAAGGCGAGTTGGGGTGTGGGAAATCATCAAATAACCCCTCCTCCCGCTCTGGGCAGAGCGGAAGGGAGTGTCAGACTTCTACTGACTAAAAACCACCCATGTTCCTTCTTAGCCATTGTGCCGAGGCCGCGGTATCTGCCCGCAGCCCCGACGGGCCGCGCAGCTACAGGCGTCTAAAATGGTGGGTCTATACAGGTCTCAATTCTGAATAAATCTGGATAATTACCGAGAAGTTTATAATGGAAAAACCCAATAACACTTAACCCGGGCATCGAACCCAAGACACAAAATAAATGATAATGAATACATAATTGATAATGTATGTGTCCAGAATAAATAATCTGCGAAACCTTGATACGGCACGTGTATGTATGAATTAAATAAAATTAACTTATTTAAACTTCATGTACTGTAATGGTACATTAAGGCGGGGTTGCAGTACTTTTTAAGATTTTTGAACCTTTGAAAATCGAACTAAATATGAGTTTTTTAATAAAAAAAATCATTACATAAAAATTGAACATACTCTCAAGTATATAGTAAAGATGGAAACGCGATTTAGAATGATCGGCTCGATATTTTTTTTTTATCAAACATGACTCTAAATTACAATTTATAACGTGTACTGCTAAGACATTTATTTCATCATGAATTTATATGAAAGTTATATCAGTAGATAGAACTTTTTATTCTGAAGTAAATGTTGAAAAGATATTGTATAATTTCTTTATCATTTTTCTCCAAGAAGTAAAAACCGTCAAAATTGAGGCATTATATCGCTCGCGCGGTCGCGCGGCAGGGCGGGGGGTGAGGTCGTGCGTTCATAAAAACAAAGTACTGCAACCTCGCCTTAAAACGAACGTATTGCGCCGACCCCAAATAGAATGGGATAAGGCCGTTGGGGCTACGGGTTGTTCGAAAGAGATACCGCGGCCTCGAGACAAGGGCTAAGAAGGAACATGGGTGGTTTTTAGTCAGTAGAAGTCTGACACTCTCCAGAGCGGGAGGGGTTATTTGATGATTTCCCACCTCCCCAATAAAAAGGCAACAACGAATTTCATGCAAACCATTGTGACGTGAGATCAGCCTTACCACCAAGCACAGAAAGATTTGCAAGATTGTAGAGCACAATGATCGTTACGTTTGTTAGGCCATTTCGAATATCTAGCAGGTTCCTACTTAAGTTAACAGCTCAGGAAGCAGTTCAGACAGTTATCATGTCATTGCCGCTTATGCTATCCTGTGTTACACTGCAGATATTTTCGTCAAATGACATAAAATCCCGCTTATTACGAAGGGAAGTTAAGTTTTACTTACCTACTCCTCCGTCGTTCTTTTCTGAATCATTTAGTTGCGGGACCAATACGGTGGGATCGATTCTCCAGGGCTTTGGTTATAGTGCAACGATAGTGTTTTACCCTAAAAACTACTAATTACTGCAATCTGTTTTTTAAATTTTTATTTTATTGCTAAAGCATAAGGTTCAAGGTTGATCAAGAAATAATGGCTAGTTTCTGGTAGCTTAATATGCAGGCGTATGTACATAAAATTCAGACTTTAATCAATTTTCTCAGTATGTACTCTTCGATGAATGATACCAAATGAACACACAGCGTTTGGCAACTCCGCCATTTTCACAAGAATTTTAATTTGACCAACAAATTGACATTTACAGACCACACCTAGCTATTGTATAACTAACAATTGTTCAAATATGTGCAAATAACTGAATAGTTTGATAATTTCAGGTTTTGGGGACTAATGCAGTGACAATACAGCTTTAATTTGGCAAATATTGTTTTTCTAAATTTCACGAACAAATTATGTCGAAGTATAGGTTTCGATCTGTTGCCAAGCGATTGTAGGTATGTGGGTCAGAATAACAATCAGAATTTGAATTGCTTGCATAATTTTTAAAGACTAACAATGCACTCTTTTCTAGTGAGTTTTTAAAAGAAATCTGTGATTAAAATAAGCATCGTCGAAAATTTTCGTCCGACGACGGATTTCGGTGTTTCGCACTCTGTTTAGTGGGTTATGTCGAGCCTAGCTCGCTCCATGGCCCTTTGTGCAACTCGTATTTGGTGCACAGTCTCTGGTGAGCGTCCATGTCTCGTCACCGCAGGTCATCGTCGGCAGGACACATTGGTTGTATTTTCATAGGCCAAAAAACATGTTCGAGCTCACTAAATGCCGCTAACCCCAGCTGTATCCTCCTGGATAGTGTGCGGTTAGCATATACATAAACTAGACAACAACTTTCGGGTAGTAGGTCATCAGACGATGTACCCGTCGGTAGGAGGATCGCGGGTCACCCTTTTTGAACGGACGATCATAAACCACAAAAATGGAGTAAGAATGAAAAAATAATATCACATTACACATTCCTATCCAGCTCCTACTTAAGAAACGGTCTCATGAAGCCCCAGGCTATAACAAAATTTATTAGGTAAAGCCTTAATTCCGAGAAAATTTAGATAGAAAAACGTATTCCATATTTATTACATTTGGGAATTGAAGAAAGATACATTAGCCAATCCAAGCCAAATATTTATTGGTATTTCAACCACTTATACCTATAGATCTCCAATTATAGGTTTTCTTAGAACTCAAGATTGCACATCGCTGTGATGAGAATGTCGACGACTGTCTATCAAAGTGTAAAAAATATGTCTGAATTCTAAAATATGTCACTGGTCAATCAAAAAGATCGGAAATACCAATCGGCAAGAAGCATAAGCACACCTACCATTATACTACTGGTACTTCACGGGACTATGATACTCTATAGGTACTAGCTACACCTAGTTACTATAGTGCGTGTGAAAGGGAAACTTATCTAGAATATCAGCTGGCGGTCCACGCAAGTCATGGAAGGGTCAAATGCAACGTTAATAGCGGAGTAGGCGTAAAACACGTCACTGGTATTGCGGAGTTTAATTTAGTCATGCAGTTCTAGATAATGTTGTAACTGTGACTCATGCTGGCTTAGAAGTATTTGTGTTAGTAGTTGTAGATTCTTAAGCTGAAGCTTTGCTTTTATGGGTGTGTGGAGTTAGTCTTAGAGCAGCGTTTTGGTTGGTACTTGAACCTGTGTAAGAATTTATGACTACGCGTGATAAGTATATACTAATTTTAGGACTTGTCTCACAATGGAGAAGGACAAGTCATCATTGTCCTGTCCTTGTCCCAATTTATTTGTGGTCATCGCAGCTTGTCTTCTTCTTTAATACTCTTCATCTCATCAGACAGGAGGTGTCTTTTAAAGTAAGACAAGTGAAATGTGAGAATGGACGCCTTTCCGTTTCCGTTTTTTCCTTTTTGCAAGTCGTCGAAAAATATCTCTCAGAATCAGGCATGCTGGTTGCCTCACGATGTGTTCTGAACTGCTAAGTCATAGGTCTCGAATTCTAAAGCAAGACACCCACCTCTGATTTTCAGATTCATAGGCGTATTGTACGTATCATTATCACTTACTTCGGGGTCTTTGCTCTGTTTCTTGCTCACTTTAATTTTGATCCTATCAAGACTTTCTTCACCAAACATTCCGCAGCCAAATTCTTATGTTACTAAAAAAAATTCGTCGATCAAACCGTACAAGTGCGCGTCACCTCTGACAAGTATTTGAAAGGTTTACCTTCCTTCGCGTTTCGGCCAATGACCACATAATCCTCTTATGCTGACCAAAGTAGCTTACACATTTGGTACACGGGCCTGTCACTATAATAAGTAGGTACTCTGCTAACGAGCAATTTCGTCATTCAAAACTTCATATTGGATGATTGAAGGTACCGTTCCTTTGGTTCTGGTCTTTGATCAAAAGATTATTTATTGTACATAAGTGAATTCTTTTTATTTATGCGGTTTTCCTTGTCTCTTTAGTGTTTGCCGCTCTTTTTTCGGTGTGTTTTAATTTATTAATGTTGGTAATGATTCCAAATGATTCATTTGTTTGAATTTATTTTGCTCCTATGTCAAAATCTAAGTGTTAAACTTTCGGGGAAGCAGTTAGTTACTCCATAATCATTGACAGTAAAAGATAATCTGCATATAACCTTTCTAACATCCTAAATGAATTGGGATAAGCACATGAGAATCATGATGAACCTATCTAACATCCGGTTTTTCAATCTTTCCCTTTAATTCTTGTCCAATTATTTATAGATCCACCGAAATGTGATCTACATGATTTCAAATCAGACATCTCTGATACTGACTTCCTTCTCTGATACGGTTAACTTAGAAATCTAATTAAAAATTGTGATAACTGTTTATTATTTTATTTTATCAACAATCTATGTTTCCTTAACATTAAATACAGATAGACACCCTGGCAGAACAAGGGAAGATGCCAATAGTAGTCGGAGGAACAAACTACTATATAGAATCTATCGTGTACAAAATACTTGTGGAAGACATGAATGACAATGAAGATTTACTGTGGGATAAGAGTAGGAGAAAGAGAGATGAAATTGAGAGGGATGTGGATAAAGAGTCATGGAAGAAAGCAACATTGGAAGCTAAAAAAGAAGCAGCGGAAGAAGATAAAAACAATGAAGAGGAAACGGAAGATTTTCAGCCATCTACATCTGAAATTCCCGATATATCTAAGCTTCCAATAACCAAAGAACAGCTACAGAAAGATGTAGATAACGAAGTCATCTTTTCCAACGAAGAGATTCACAATAGATTGTATCTGGTAGATCCGGTGATGGCGAAACGGTTGCATCCAAACAACAGGAGAAAAATTTTGAGGTAAGTGGTAAAATATAACTTAATTTTGATAAGTGTAAGTTTGGTCGTCGTTTTTTATTAATTGATTAACTTTTGCGGTAGTTACCGCCATCTACCGCCGCGTATTCGTACGTTAGGCTTATTTTACGCAATCATACACAATAATCCGGTTAGGTTTTTGCTATATGTAGTATTTTACTATTGATATCAAAAATACTTTGATCGGCTTTAAAATTAATATTTTTAGACGTTTATAAATCATGTTATTTTAAATTCTGTAATAATTGGCTAAGCATCTTCTACCAAATTAAAATTCCTTTTCAAAGTTTTCCACTGGTATTAACTTAACATACATAATTATGTTTTTATAATACCTTAGCGTCTAACCAATTTGTTTTTTGTTTTCGCTATCACTAAACGGTTTAAAAATAAATCATTCAACAATATTATCCATTCAAAAACAACGGAGCGACGCAAACTGACGCTGCGACCGGTTTTTATGAATGAATCCATCGGATATTTGTAATGTGACTATCAATAACTCATTACCAATTTTATTTCTAACCTCTACCATTCGATTCTCACCTCTATCACCTTCTCATAAGACATCTAACGACCACAAATCTATTTTACAAAATATATTTTATCAAGTAATGTCAGAGTTCAGACACAGTGTGTCAAATTGATCAATCTGGTGTTGGCTGTGTTCTCGTTATCTTGGACCTTGTGCTGTGATAATAGGGGTCACATTGGTAAATCAGCAGTGGTGTGAGGATGGGTGATCGGACGACATGTTTCTTGTCTATCACGTGAGCTTTTGAGGATTGTAGCCGTGGGATATTTTTGGGTAATTAAATTTGAATTTTGATGGGAATATGTTTCGGTTACATCAAGTTCTAGAGACGATGGACATAGCCTATAGAAAAAGTGATATTAGGAAAATTATCAGCTGTTTTATACATTAAAACTAGAACATTGAAAAAACATAGTCTGAAGCAGGAAATCAGAATAATACTAGTATTATCTTTAAGGTAAATTTATTTAACTGTTAAAATATTTACTCGACATCCTTCCTCAAATGGTTACGTGTATTTTTCATTAATTAATTTAAATTTATGTACAGATGTTAATGAGCCAATCGGTGGAATTATCTGGAAAAGTTTTCGTTGAAAATGGCCATACCTATAGTATAGTAGAAGATATCAATGTAAAATAATTATCATCATCATTCGGTCGAAAGATGTCCATTGCTAGCCGTAGGCCTTCCCCAAAGTGTCGCCACAGTGACCGGTCCAGTGCGTCTCGCACGTAATTACGAATAATAATATTAATCGCAAAATCCTCTACCTTAGATATAACCAATTTTTACGTTCTTTGAATAAACAAGATCGATTGATTTCAGATTTGTTTAAATCATGATAATTTATCTTTTCAACACGATATATATTCATCTAAAATTCCATCAACAACTGTCCCTTTCTAATAATAAATTACAATGAATTTTTATACCAATTCTATAGTTAACAGCCTTGAACGAATAATCAATTTTATTCTCTTTTTATTGCTTTAGATAGTCGGTTTCCTATGTTTAATGTTATATGAAGATATCTCGTTCGACCTCATCAACCTCTATCGTTTCCTGTTGCTTAATAATTACGTTCTTAGTGTTACTATGATTGTTTCCGAAAGGGGCTGTTTTTATATCTTTAGTATCGTCTCCTTTACTGGCATTGTTACTTATTTCTTCTCTTACATCATTTTCTTCATCGCTCATTTCATTTGTTTCTGCCACAGTATCTTTGTTTGGGATTTTTCTAGTTTATGGTTTATTTGTGTTCTCAGGTTGGGTTTGCGGTTGAGTCACAATACTCCCACTGGGTGTCCAACGAGTGTTATGATGTAGGAAGGATAATAAACTTTACTCTACCGCCTAACTTATGAATGATTTCATAATATCCGTTGGAAAACAATACACAGATCATATTCTGCTAATTTTTAATACTTTATGAACCTACCTACGTCATGATTACTATAAAGACCACCTCTTCAGTTATCCGTCAACCTAAATCATCTTTTTAGTATCGCTTCATGGCCTTAGCAGAATCCGTTATAAAAATGGGCACATCAATGACTGGCACTCTATAATTCCATGCTAAGTCGACTCCCTCGCGTATCGCACAAGATATGAGATATAACCGAAATTAGACTTCGAAAAAACACTTCCCCCCAACAACAGAGTCTCGAAACTTGTTCACGCGGTTTACATAAACATAGAAACTGAAGGCCGCATGACATGATGACATAAAACCTTTGAACCAGTCAGCAAGAGCCCCCTCCTTGACCGTAAATTCCCCACAAAGGGGGAAGTATATTGACGGCGGCGGTTCTACTTACACTAGACGTTACCACTTCCGTAGGTCTTTAACCGCTGCCAAGGATTTCGTAGACGTTTGCGAATGTGTGCGTGTGACCTTGATTCTACTACCCAGCGTAGTGTGGCCATGTTTGCAGGCGTAGTTCGCGGATTGGGTCGCGGTTGGCGTATGTGGGTCGATCTAATTGGTCGTTTTGTTGGGACAAGTGATCGAATATCTTAATAAAGTTATACCGACGTCATATTAATTAATAATTTTGTTCCGTTCTGGTTAATTAAGTTTGGTTTGCTCTTAATGTTTGAGGTGAACGTATGACATACTTTTGCTACTATACCAATAATTCGTTTGCTCATTTTAATTAGTCAACATTATATCGATCACGATGATCGCGCGACTTTACTATATACACTTAGTTTTACGTAGACTGTCTGTAGTATTTTATTTTTTCACGTGTTTTTCAAGGTAACGCGCAATTCCGTAGACGTCTGATAAAAGAATGTTCTAAAACAGTTGTTAATTTTGCACGTGGTCTTTGGTACAAATGTAAGTACAGATATGTTAATATTCGGCTGATGTGCTGTCTGGTAACAAACTATCGCTAAAGAAGCATGTACGCTTTAAACGAAATAGGCAATTCATCTAAATAAATGACAATTATTCCAGGTCACTCAACCACTAATAACTTCTAATGCTAGCCTCTATTTGTAAACAAAAACAAATGCCAGTTTCCAATAAACAGTCCGGTATCTAGCGCGAGGGATCATGGTCACCCTAGTCGGTATCGCGAATAAGGCCCCTCGATAACCCCGAATTACTTATCACGTGGTTATTATACATTCGGCAAGCTAGACGCGTCAGTCATGTTTAAAATCGAAAATTATCATATTACGCATATTCTACTGGACTTTGATTTTTTGAATATTTGCCTCAAATTTGTTTAAAGCCTCATCATCATTCATTAATTAATGGTCTTGTTCCACCTACAGCTGGGTATATGCCTACTCTGCATTGGCACATTTCCCTGATCTTCGAGTATCAACCAGGTGTTACTCAAGTTATTCTAAATTTAATCCCATGACTATATGGCTGCTGAAAATGTTTTTTTCTGTTCCTTTGTTAGGCAAAGCAAACTAGTTTTCTTACTCAATACTTTATTGCATTCCACATGTCGGTAAAACTTAAAATTAGATCATATGGACCCTGTCGGGCGGCTTAGTTTAGTTTAATAGTAGGGTGAACTTATCTAATTCTGTGATTCGCCTAATTCGGTGATATTTGATACTTAGTTAGTACTTTATTTTTATATTTCTACAAATGCCTTTATCACGAAGTTAGATGAGTTCACTATACTGAATGTCGAAAACGCTAAGTGCTCCATTTTCCCATTCACTGGAAAAGTTATTGGTCCATTCGAAAATAATCTGTCCCAAACCTCCTCATTCATCTTTCATAACTAAACCAGTGTGATATGCTCATCATCTTCATCCACGGCCCGACTTCTCCCAGCTGGATATAGGCCTCTCTTTGATTGTGACAAGCACGGTCTGGTGCTACCCTAATCCAGAAATTCCTGCAATGGCAACAATATCGTCTGCCCATCTCACCGCTAGTCGACCAACACTTCTATTTCCAGTCCTTGGACGCCAATCGGTCACAGGCTCACAGCTTTACTCCACTGCCATCACTTGCTTGGTGTCCAACTCCATTTGAGTTCATTTACACTAATAGATAACGCTGAACATGCTCAGACATGTTCAAACCTGAAACAATTTACACAATATTATGTAATAGTGACCAAAGAGTTCTTACATCAATGGTTTGGTTTGTCAATGGTAACCCATAGATACAGCTACATCGATAACTTCATTCACAAGACTATAATCGATCAATTGACGACATTCGTCCACCATCGGCCATTGTGTATCACCCATAGATGGATAGCCCAACAGATGACGAATAAAAACTCTATTATAAACTTCTGAGCAAAAAACTTGTGAAAAACCTATCGAGATCATTGTACTTATCTGTTTCAAAGATGGTTGTATCTTAGTGTAGTACAATATGAACACCTATTAATGTTAATAAATGGATTACAAGTACATAACTACCTATGTGTGTTTTTTTTGTGATTTTCTTAGGTGATCATGAAACCAGTGCTATTGACCCTCATCCTTGTTTTGAAAACTTAAAGTTTCTGTTCAATAATACCACAAAACAATTATTGTTGTCTTTGAGGAAAAAATTAAAGATTCGCAGGATCATGATTAATTAAAAATTAATTTTAAGCAATGAAAGTCACGAACTCACGAATAAGTTTGATCGTAGACACAAGAAGCTATTTCTAGTACCGTGAAGACTTGATTGCGGCCTGCCATTCTGGCTGTGTTTTAAGGGCAGATATGCTGAGATACAGTCAATCATCATATCTTAATATCCTTGATTACCATAAGTATTGTGTACTTAAGTTTAAAGTTGGCAGCAGGCACCCTTATGTTCTGAGAGATACGGTTAAAAAAAATCCGACAGTCAGTGTACCTCATGCTACGCCAAACATTCGTAGGCTTTTGCGTAGAGGGTCTACGGTTATTCTAGAAATTCTTTTACTATTGCGCTTCTTTTCAATTATGTAATTATTATGAAGGTATGCTCGTGACAGGCAAACGCCTAGGTTGGTCTGTGGATGGGTGACCAGACCACCCATTGTATAACGAGGTTCCTCCGTGCCTCCGAAAGCATGTTAAGCCCTTGGTCCCGTATATAATTTGTAGATCTCTGATCGTCCACGTCGTAACAGGTAGTCGAAAGTCTGACAACCAGTCTTACCAAGGAGTATCGTATTCATCATCATCATCATCAGCCTATAGTATTCCCACTGCAGGGACTCAGGCCTCCTCTCTAGGAGAGGGATGGGCTATAATCTACCACGCGGACCCAGTGCGGATTGGCAGATGTCACATGTCTTCGAATTTTTTTTGGTTCTAAGACATGCTGGTTTCCTCACGACGTTTTCCTTCACCGTTTTGAGAGCAGCGGTGATGAAATAAATTACACAAAGTAATGCACCTGCCTGGGTTCGAAACCACGACCTACTGTTCGTAAGTCGGGGCCGACACCACTGGGCCACCGCTGCTCTCGTATCGTATTACTCAGTACAAAATGGATTGTGGAGGTCAGATGCCTATCTGTCGCTCCATGTAAAATAAATTTGGTATTGGTTTTTTTGGTTTTATTTGGTATTTGGTTTTGGTCAGACTGGGAGTCGACCCCAACATAGTAGGGTAAAGGATAGGCAGATAATTTATTTACTTAAACTTCATGTACAACAGTGTTACTTATGCAGATTTAATGCCACAAGGCATGTTGTAGATATAAGGAGAGAATGAGAAAGGGGTTTTTCTTTATCCTTTATCCACTCATTACCCCATTTTTTCGGCACTCAGTTTTTACATAAAAACTCTTTATTCTACCAAAACTGGGTTACGCTATTATTCCATACTATTCTCATATATTCTGACTATATCAACGGAATTTATGTATATGCCATGCGAATAGGCGAATTTTTCCGACACGACAATTATTATATGATTGTGACGTCACTGTTGCTACGCGCTGTATAACTACAGAACTAAGGCATCTGTCCCACTGCTAGATAAGCGAGTCGTGCTAGCAACACGCGACCGCTGAGCATGGGGTCCTTTTTTTCAGAGCGAAAGGGAATGTCAGACTTCTACTGACTAAAAAACACGCATGTTCCTTCTTGGCCCTTTATGCCGTCTCGGCCGCGTTATCTTTTGAACAACCCGCAGCCCTGACGGGGCTCGCAGCCCTGACGGGGAGCATGAGGGTTTGATTGCTTTTTCCATCAGGAATTTCTCAGCCTAGGAGTGTGAATTTGTCCTGGGGTAGCTATATATATAGCGCGGCCCCGACGGGAAAATAGGTAATTGACATAATGTTTCGTTTTTAGTTTAAGTAACATCGGAAAAACGCGCCACAGGTATATTAAAAAACTATTTTATTGTCTAGGCTGGCTCTCCATACTTCCCAGTTTAGTGACCTCATTACTCCGCCTGATTTCCGTGATTCAAAGCTTGCTTATAAATAGCTAGTCTAGAATGTTAAGGAAGACTAAGAAATCTTTTCTTTCTGATCTAAATTGATTCACGCATTCGTGTGCACTTGGAACGCACAATTTTTATTTTAAGAAGTGCGCTGTGCGCTTAAAATAAGCGTGATCGCAGGGAATGCGTAAATTTTTGTACATCATAAGCCTGGAAATGAGCACCACATAACATAGGCATTTCAGTGAATAGATCTATAACTCAGTCGGTAATCTTTTACTTGCTCAAAATAGAGTATTTCAACGTCATGATTTCGAAACTAAAATCGTTAACTGCTTTCAGTATTTAGAAAAACAATGAGCGACGCAGCATCATTTAATTCTTGCTAGATGATTGGTCTTTCATTTTCGTTCGTTTAGTGCCAAGGCGACGTGATAGGCCTCGTAGGAGATGGCTGGACGAGCTTGACAGAACCAACGACCAGTGGTCCACATTGGCCCTGGATCTCAAAGTTTGGAAATCCAAGAAAGGATGCCTTTGCCCAGCTGTGGGATGACACAGGCTAACAGTAACAGTAGCAGTAACAGTAGTTCCAAATCAGATGTCTACAGTTTTTTTTATGTCACCCATGAGCATGCGGCTGGTTTCCTCACGATGTTTTCCTTCACGAAAGCAAGTGAAAATGAATCTATACTATAATATCTAATAAATAAAGAGAGAAGTCCTGACTGACTGACTGACTGACTGACTCATCAACGCCCAGCCCAAACCCTTGGACCTAGAAAGCTGAAATTTTGCACAGAGGTTCCCTTTATAATGTAGACAAGGAATAAGGAAGGATTTTTCGAAATTCAACCCCTAAGGTACTTAAATAGGGGATGAAAGTTTGTATGGAAAATCGTCATTTTCACGCGAGCGAAGCCGCTTGCAAAAGCTAGTTACAGAATATGCACATGCATGATTCCGAGACATCAGAGATGCGTGTCTTGGGTTCAAACTCAGGACCTATAACTTGGCAATCCGACGGTGAAGGACAACATCGTGAGGAAACAGCATGCTTGAGAGATATAATATCTCGACAGCATGTGAAGCCAATTAAGTCAGAGGACCATGAGCGGCATAAAACTCTGACACCAACTTTCTAAAGAAGAAAGAAAGTATTTAATCACACTACACAACCCATTTGTGCCACTTGCCGAAAATCTTCCACCTGGACACGAGTTGCCATGGTTAACCTGGAAGTCTCTAAACAGACTCCGGATACAGGTAGGCCGAAGCAAGGAAAACCTGTTCAGGTGGAGATTCATAGACGACTCTGCCCTCGAGTGTAAATGTGGTCTTGCCCCACAGACTATGGAGCACTTGATATCGTGTCCAGCCTGTCCTGCTACTTGCACATCACAGGAGTTGATGGAGGCTACTGAAAGTGCCGAACTCGTCGCCAAATTTTGGGCCGACTCAATTTAAATTGTCATCGACACGCTAAGAAGAGAAGACACTACTATTATAGATACTTTTATAGATAAATTATGATTTCTGATAGACTTCTTCGCTGGTATCAAACAGACAATCAATAATAATTGTCCTTCGTATAGATCTGTTCCTCGTGGCCTTTCCTTTTATTTATTCCCGTTACATAAAAGAGGTACAGGCTCGCACGAAAGCGAGACCAACACGACTTGTGTCACTAATTATGTCCGTGAGAGATTGGTCTTGTCACTACGTTACACGTGTTTGGTCTTTAGGTCCTGTGGTTGCTATGTGGTTAGCTAGCAGGAAATAAGGTCGAGAATTGGGTAGTTACTTTTATTTGTGACCGTCCTGGCCTTCAACTGTTGATCTATATTATATTGTGTTCTTTTTCTTGCTGTCTATAGAGGTTGTAAGGGACAGCCCTCCGCCGACTGCTGGCGTGAATACAGTATATCATACTTAGATGACTGGTACAAGAAATTATTTCAGGGACGATAACGGTGAAAGATGTCCGCTTTGGTAAGACTGTATGTCAGAATTTTGACACACTGACTACCAGACTGTCAGAGATCTACTCTGCATCATCAGCCTATAACGTTCCCACTGCAGGGACTCAGGCTTCCTCTCTAGGAGAAGGATGGGCTATAATCCAGTGCGAGTTGGCAGATGTCACATGTCTTCGAATTTTTTGGTTCTAAGACATGCCGGTTTCTTCAATGTTTTGACAGCAGCGGTGATGAAATAAATTACACAAAGTAATGTGTAATTGTACAGAGATCTACTAATTACAGCCAATTTAAAAGTACATATACATGGTCTTCAAATATTTCTGTGTGAAGATTTTTTTACGGCTAACTTGCTTAAGTCTGGTTTTACGGGCATGAAACTTATATTTAAGAATGTGAAGTGACAAAAGCCCAGCGGCTTAGTCTACTTATGGTTAAAGGTCGTGATTTAGAAGCCTGCATGCTGCAGAGCAGTGGTGGCCCATTGGTTGCGAGGCTGATCTACGAACAGTAAGTCGTGCGTTCGAACCCAGGCAGGCGCATTACTTTGTGTAATTTATTTCATCACTACCATAAAAATAAATTTTTTATCCTAAATAACGTATTTCTAGGTTATAAAAGTTGAGGAAGACCAAAGAAACGATAGATGGACTGTGTGAAGGATGATATGGCTAGAAAGGAGGTGACTGTTGAGATGACGAGAAATAGGGAAGTATGGAAGAACCCAAATAAATTGGGATAAGGGCAGGAGAATGAAGACATTCCTACGAATGACTGAGATACGTAATCGGTTTGTTCACGGCCCCCTAAATATTCCTCGCTTACACGTGTCTAGTACTATCAGCAGCATCAATATCTATACACTTATCAACGTTTAGACGCAATTTATGCCTACTGTATCGATTACATTTTGATGTTACTAATACTTTGGAACCCATATTATCGTAAAGTAGGTCGTATTTCAAAGTTGTAATCGATATTTCAAGAGAAATTCGCTTTTGATCTTTGCCAAGTCATCATCTGCCTAGCCTTTTCCCAACTATGTTGGGGCCGGATGCTGCAGCATCAGTGTTTTACACGGAGCACTGCCTATCTGACCTCCACAACCCAGAAAATACTGTAGAAATATTTTTGGTTGTGACTGTACATTCAAATGAATGCCAAGACAGAACTCTACAATGGCAGCATTGTATGGATAGCTTTTGACGTTTGCAAAAGTTTTTTTTTTAATATTGGCTACTAAATATGGGCAGACGACATTGTTTTCATCGCGGGGAAAAGGATGAGATTAGTATAGGAGCGTGGATATTTGCAGAAACAAAGAGAGGCCTGTACCCAGCTGTGGGTGAAGTCGGGCCGTGGAAGGTGGTCATGAATATGAGGAAACGGATGTCATACTACAGTATTGTTTGGGCTGCAATGATGTCGGAAAGTTATAGAATCAGCAAGGGTTTCTTTTTATTTCGTAAGCTTTCTCAGGCACCATAATATACTGCCGCTGGTTTAATGCTTGGTGCGGAAGGTGTATGCGGTCGAAGTGCTGTAGTGGAGACCACGTACGGAATGGAGGAATGTGGG
Organism: Diarsia mendica; assembly: GCA_949316265.1. NCBI lineage: Eukaryota > Metazoa > Arthropoda > Insecta > Lepidoptera > Noctuidae > Diarsia > Diarsia mendica. Next base: position 19,711,680 of record OX438904.1, on the reverse strand, counting down.
AAGACAACCACTACAGGACAGACTATCTCATTGAAGCGGCCGGAAAAAATCCAGTTTCTCCTGGTCACACAAAACCGCCAAAAGTGGAGAAAGGGGATAGAACCGATGTGGCATATCAACCTGCCCGCCATTTTGATTTTGTTTCGAAATCGCGGCTTACGATGAAAGTGGTATGTATGAATAGTAAAAGTTCAAACCTCTTTGGAAAACTTACACTCAGGTTGAAGAAGAAGCAAAAGAGTCGGCTGTATGTGTGTTTAGTCCGTCAGTTAGGGTACCTAAGTATCGGTAAAGTATTGATACGTGTTTTTTGTTTTATAAAATTATTAAAAATTGTCGAAGATAAAACGCGTCAAAGATCGTGAGTGAGGGGAGCTTGTGTCCCGTCGGGGCTGTGGCTTGTCGAAAGGATAACGCGGCTCTGACACAAGGGCGAAGAAGGAACATGGGTTTGGTTTTTAGTCAGTAGAAGTCTGACACTCCCCTTCGCTCTGCCTAAGAGCGGGGGGGGGGGGGGGTTATTCCATGATTTTCCACACACAAAAAAAAAAAAAAGGGAGCTTGTGTCACTTTCCGGTAAAAAAATTACTGCAACGTGACGTCACAAGAGTTTTGAAAGCACTATACCTATCGTCTTCATTTTTTATTTACGTGATAAAATAAAAAAAAATGCGTTCAATATTTTTCGATTTCCTGACTGACTGTTTTGTCAACTACCCTATTGGAGCTGTCAAAACATTCCAATTCCAAATAGACAAAAGTCTGTCACTGTCTGTTTCCGGACCTAGTTTTAAAACTGTCTAAATGTTCTAATAGCCATATTAGGTCTGTCTAGCCAGCAAGGACGTTACGCATAGAAACACGCATGACGCACTGTACTAATTATTGTGTAAATAATCAAAACTGGCTGAAGAGCACGCCACTCGTTAATATGTTTTGGCGACATTTACGTTTTTACCTATCACGATTTAACGCTGGAATTACATAAGAAGTAACAGAACTAGGAAGGCCTCAAACGAAATAGAGCAATATCTTTTTGTTAACCTAAACTATTTTGGTCACATAACATCATGCTTGTAATTCCCGGAGGGTTAGGCACAGTTGTACCTAAAGGTACACCCACATTTCGTCAGTTATGTTTTTTATAGGGGGTGAGCCTATTGCCATCAACCGGGCACAAATCCAGACTCCGTGGCTGCTACTGAGAAATTCCTGATGGAAAAAACCCAATTATACTTTGCCCCGACCCTGGAATCGAACTCGGCTCATGTTTAGCAGTCGCACTCGCGACCACTAAATCGAAGCAGTCTTGTTATGGATTTACCATTCTGTTAAACCTGCTACGAAAGCAGTGGTTCCAGTTATTTCTAACTAGCTTTTGCCAGCGGCTTCGCCCGCGTGAAAATGACGATTCTCCATACAAACTTTCATCCCCTATTTAACTCCCTTAGCGGTTGAATTTCGAAAAATCCTTCCTTAATCCTTGTCTACATTATAAAGGGAACCTCTGTGCAAAATTTCAGCTTTCTAGGTACAAGGGTTTGGGCTGGGCGTTGATGAGTCAGTCAGTCAGTCATTCAGGACTTCTCTTTTTATTTATATATAGATAGATTTTACCCCAAAATGGGACAACTCTGAACTAACAAACATCCTGATCGCATAAAACACTAAACCATCGCCAATACCTTTAATTTTCCAACAATATTCCTCCCACATTTAACCCTGCCTTCAAAGCAAGACTGAACTTCATCATAAACATCTTCTGCCCCTGCAGTCTCTACACTTAATATCGTTAAAAATCTGTCGCAAAGTCGTATCGATGTCAAATTTCGTTAATAGATTTTCAGCTTTATTTCAACGGCATAAGGTTGAAAATCTATTAAAGAAATTTGTCATCGTTACGACTTTGCGACAGATTTTTAACGGCCCTGGGCTCTTTCCGTCATAGACCTCATACATCGCTTTCAATCAGACGTGATAGAGGTACAGTGCAGACCCATTTTGCAATAAAAATAAAATATTCATTGCTATTGCTATTTCATCGAGCAAATGACGAATTTTTCAAACACACGAACTCAAATGCTTCGAATTGCGATTACAAAAGTGTTACGCAACTTACGCAATAAGAGTACGACTTCCTACTCACACTCTGTTGCTAGTTGTATAACCAACCACCCCAATTTCGGTACAGCATAATAAATAATGGTGTCTGAAAGAATAAGAATATTCCCCCTTTTATTATAGAAACTCTTAGAAGTGGATGTTTGCGGAGATAATGGTATTATATCCAGTTTGTATATGGCCGCGTCCTTGGCCCCGTTCTTGACGCTTCCGTATCGATTGGGTTTAGTTCGTTGACTTTGGGGCGCTTTTGAAATGGGTAAGATGTGGGTACGTTTTCTGTTATAGTCTTTCTCAGTAGCAGCATATACGGAGTATGGTTTTGTGCCTGATTGATGACAAGAGGTTTTTTTTTGCCGGTGGGAAATCATCAAATAACCCCTCCCGCTCTTGAGCAGGGCAAAGGGAGTGTCAGACTTCTACTGAACTAAAAACCACCCATGTTCCTTCTTAGCCCTTTGTGTCGAGGCCGTGGTATCTCTTGCGGACAACCCTCAGCCCCAACGGTAAGTGGGTACACCTCTGACTAACCTTTCAGTTATCACATTTATGTATGTGTGATCCAAGAAACGCCTCAACATACACCCAATACCATTCCTTTACCAATATTCCTCGAAGCGATAACCTAATTTTCTCGCCAGACGGAGTAGATTCAGGGTCAGCTGTACCCGTACCTCAATGTCATGGACTCACTCCGGCCTCTTGGTAATGACCTTCAACCAATCTAAAAGCCGTTTTGAATCATTAGGTATATTACATCCATGGCTTGTAGCCTCCCCTCTGTCTTGTAAAGAAATAGATGGGCTAGGAAGTTTATAAAAGCTTGTAATCTTTTGTGAAACAAGCTTTTGTGCTATAATGGAGTATATCGTCTTTTGTATACTAGTTCTTGATACAGTTGAATTTGAACCTTTTTTGTTTTGGATGTTGGGTAATCATCAAATGACTCCTCTCTGGGCAGAGCAGTTGGGAGTCTTCTACTGCCTAAAAAAACACCCATGTTCCTTCTTAGCCCTTTGTGCCGAAGCCGCGGTATCTCTTTCAAACAACCCGCAGCCCCGACGGGTAAATTTGAACCCTGGAAACTGTTTATCTCTTCTGTGTTTAGGACGACCCGTTTCTTTGACCTAACGGACATAAATATAATACCGTCTATTTTATACCAGAATAGGTTTATAGTCAAAAGAAACGGTAGGTAGGCCGTCTCGTTGGTCTAGTGGTCGCAATTGTGACTGCTGGGCATGAGGTACGTGTTTTTTGTTTTATCAAATTAATAAAAAAATACGAAAATAAAGCTTGTCAAAGAACATGGAGAGGGGGATTTTGACGTCATGGTAGGTAAAAATGAACCAACCTGTGACGTTTCACAACTTTTCGAAGCACTGTATCGTCTTAATTTTTTGTTTACGTGAAAAAAGAAAAAATACGTGTTCAATATTTTTTGGAAATCTATCTGACGGACTAATTAGTTTTTTTTTTGTCAACTACCCTATTGGCTCGCCGCTATTACATGGGACTAAAACATAACTGGTGAGATTATGTAATATCATCTATTCTATAACCATCTCATGAGATGAAGAGAAACAGAGAAGGATGCATGGAAGAAGAAGACATGCTGTGCTGACCCCAAATGAATTGGGAAAGGACAAGAGAATAATGATGATCTATTCTATAACCAAACAGGTTTCTAATGAAAGGAAACTGTGCTTTTTCCTATACATATGATATGTTTCTATGGTTCATTATGTCAGGTACTGACTGGTGTCATATGTCAACTAGTTATCAATGATGACGGGCGTCGCGACGCTTATAAAAGCCAATTGGCAGGGATTGCCCGCAGCATCGAATTGTGCTTGTACAGTAATTTTGTTGGCTGGTTACTTAAGAGATCGTGGCTAGATAATTTACAGCCGTTTGAATCAATCTTCAGGTTAAGCCGCACTTGCCTATGTTGATCTGTAGATGGGTGACCCGAGTTTCTTTCGTGCCTCGGTAAACTCGCGAAGCCGTTGGTCCCGCTCCCGGCTGTCAATTGTAGATTTTGGAGAGTCGTTACAGGTAAACTGGCCCAAAAGTTCGATATCCAGTCTTACCAATGGGTGTCGTATTACCCAGTACTAACTGGGTTCTGGAGGTCAGATAGGCAGTCACTTTATGTAGAATACTGCTATTCAAGTGAAAGAAAAGAAAGAAAGAAAACATATTTATTTAGCACACTAAGCCACAAGTGCACACAACAAACAATAAAAAATAAAATTAACAAAAAAAAAAGAGTGTGTGCATCTCACGGCTGCGCCAAATAGGACCAGCTCAGCAAACTGCCGAGCAGCTAGTGCCCGACGCTGGTTTTCAACTGGCCCTGAGATGGTGATGTAACGAACGAAAAACAGTTTTAGTCCTTTGTTTGTGTGTGTGTGCAACCGGGGGTGCATCCGGTTAGGCTGGAGGCCGACCCCAACATAGTTGAGAAAAGCTAAGCCGATGATAGATGAATAAGCTAAGCTTGCAAGGCACAGAGGAAACTCTGAGTGTAAAGAATGGTCACGAATCCACAGACCGACCCAGTCAAGCGCGGCTTAACCTGTAGATCGACCCGAGTGGTTGCCATTATTTAGGCACGAGTATTACAACCTTGTATATTTAATACGCATACATATATCATGTTGTACTGTCTGGAGCCATATGTATTTCGCATACAACAATCTTCAAACTCAACATGTTTCTTCAATTTCCTCCCACGTCGTCAGCGATGACAGGGCTTCCTGAAAAAAAAGGATACGAAAAATAAATATAAGACCGAATTTTCAATGTCACAGGGGCTAATTTACACCAACTTTCAGAGTGCGTGACCCACATACATCAGATGAGTATCTTGAGGAGTCCCGCGGGGTGGCGGGACGTGGGCCGCGGGACGCAGGGTGCGGTAACCGGGGGGCGGGGGGCGTCACCCAGAGGATGACGCAAGCCCTACAATAAGGAAGTGTGTTCAATTGTCCATGCGTACGGTTGGGCCATTCTGTAGCTGTTGCTTGCTGTGGTTTTTTGGCAATCGGTTTTTAACCCCTGACGCAAAAAAGACGGGGTGCTATGAGTCTGTCTGCCTGTCCATGACATCGTAGCTCCTGAACGGATGAACCTTTTTTTTTGTAAGGAATGTAAATTAGTCGGGAGTGTTCTTAGCATCATTCATAAAACATATTTATGAAAATGGGTTGAAGATGGCCACCGTTCCCTTCCCGGGAATAAATTAATTGAATTCAGCAAACATACTTGAGTCGATTATGAAATGAAAGGATTTGATCTGTGTATTGAAATAAATAAAAACTAAAACCCGACTACGACAAAAAAAAAACGACGCTGAAAAAGTATGAAACAAGATTTTCAGGATAGAACAAAAAGAAAAGCCGTAGTCACACGTTATAGGTACCAACCTAAACACTTTAATACCGTGTGACTACGGCTTTTCTTTTTATTTAAACAATTTTGGCGATAAATATTTATTTTTTTACTCTTGACTTTTTGTCCGCTATAGGACGTGATTTTAAATTGGTGCAATATTTTGGAAATGTACAAGTGAGGCCCTTTCAAATGATACCAAACACCGCGTATTTATCTCCATTTTTATTTTTTAAGCCTTACTTTTTGTCCGCTAGAGGGCGCCAAATCCCTTTTTGTGACACGTCACGTAGCCTATGTTCAGCGGAAAATTAAGACGGTTCTAACGATACCTCATATGTCGAGTTCCGATAAGTAGATTAGAAGCTATGAGGGAACAGATGAAGATACTCACATACATACATACATACATAGCCAGTCAAAATCATAACCCCCCTTTGGCTTTGCCGTAGTCGGGTAAAAAATCATAACCCCCCTTTGGCTTTGCCGTAGTCGGGTAAAAATACCTCCTACCTATTTCTATTTTTAAGAAGCGTAAAATAAAATTTAAATTTTAAAAACCCCAGTATCAAAAAAAAAGGTATTTTTTGTTTTTTTTTTTGTATTTAAAACTCGTGACCTCTGAAAAGGTTGGTATTTAAAATTTAAATTTATACGTGGTTAATGGTCTGGCTCTATCTGGATTAATAAGGTTACGTTTTTCGCAGACGCGTAGACGGTATCATTAAATAGGTAAAGATAGCAACATACGTATATAATAATTAATATTAAAATATTCTAAATATTAGCAGACTGGTCTACTAAAACTAGGCAATTATTATCCTCTTCTCTTAATTCTCTGAAATTATTCTGTCATAATAATAGGAAACGTTTGGCACACTGACCTTCGGAAAGTAATTTTAATTAATTTATTACAGCGACACACCTGTGACCCCTGAATTATTAACTAAAATGTAAATTATTCGTAAACCGATACCTACTAAACTTCATTCATTCAAGATTTGCCAATCACGACATTTTGTATCTTCAAGGCCTATGAGTGAAGTAACTCGGTCCTTTTAGCGAAAATTATATAAAAAGCTTAATTTAATAATACCCATTATTTTAATTTCTATGCAAATCTGGGATTTATTCAACGTCTGACTTCTAGTTTTTTTTATAAAAGCTAATTCGATAATAATCCTAAGTGTTTTTCAATCGTATACGTTTATTATTAGCACGACTACTCTAAAATTGGACAGTTGTAAAAATTCGCAGACTGACCCCACCGGTCGGAATGCGGCGTGTATTGACTGATTTATTGTAATGTAATGTATACCGCCACCACGAGTACTGGCAACTACTACGATATGACCTGATACTGGCCAAAATACTAGGATAAATTGCTACAAAGAGTAAAGCAGCACTTGCTCAGGTTGGCCCGTGGATGGGTGACCATCCATTACAAACAGAGTTACCTCCTTGACTCGGAAGGCACATTAACAGCTGCTGATCCTAGCTGGTATTTGATGAAGATCTTTGACAGTCATTACAGGTAGTCAGTGCTCCGATAGTCTCACCTTGTCTTAACAGTATCCAGTACTAACTGGATTGTGGAGGTCAGATAAGCTGACGCTCAATGTAACATTCTTGTACTCAGCTGCATCAGGTTAGGCTGGAAGCTAACCCCAACGTAGTATGGACTACTTGGTCAATGATGAATGCTCTGGGGTTGCTAGGCGCTTAAATGACACCGATGATAGAAGAGAACAGTTAAACTAGCCTGTGGAATGTGGATGTAGATAGCTATAAAAGTAGAGGAAGTCCTAACAAAACGATGGATGGACTGTGTGAAGGATGCTATGGCTAGAAAGGAGAGATAGTGTCATTGTGTCTTATGAGATGACGTGTAATACACACAGCGTTTTTCTCTTCCAGGGGTCTGGATTTTTGTACTAGATGACGTGGCCTCGGCGCAAGGGCAAAGAAGGAACATGGGTTCGGTTTTTAGTCAGTAGAAGTCTGACACTCCCCTTCGCTCTGCCCAAGAGCGGGGGGGTCATTCGATGATTTTCCACCCACCAAAAAAAAAAAAAAAGGGGTCTCCCCTGGAAGAAAAGACACGCTGTGCCAACCCAACCCAAAGGTTTGCTGTGTCAGTTCCGATTATGAACTCTATGACAGGATCAAGATAGGCACCCAAGTTAACTTTAAATCGACTGGTTTTCGTGTTAGACTATTTGTTTATTGAGTCGTTCGTAACTTGAGGCGGTAATGAAGTGTTAAACTGATAAGTTCTTGTACTAGCTTAAGTTAATGTTGCTAGGCGATTAAGTAGTTATCAAAAGACTTTTTAATCGTAACGTTGTTAGTTGTAGGACATGTTTTAATTGAAATTCGATAAATTAATGGGCAACCATTGAAAGTAGTGTTGATAAAGTCTGGTACTACTACAATCTTCAAGTTAAAACGCCCTTGACCGGGTTGGTCTGTGGAAGGGTGACCACCCATTGTATACCGAGTTACCTTTGTACCTTGAAAAACACGCTAAGCAGTCCATACAGATAGCAGTGGCCCGAAATTCTGACAATCAATTTTACCAAGGGGTATCGTATTACCCATTGCCAACGTGCTTGTTGGAGGCCAAATAGGCAGTCACTCCATGTAAAATACTAGTATTCAGCTGCAATCGTTGGGAAACTGTAGGCAGATGATGTATGTATAATCTAAATCTCAGCTCCACTCATCAGTTCTCACGAAGCAATCATCATAATGACGATAAGTCTGGCCTTGACTGCCAGACGAGCATTTACTAAGACGATGACATAACACAAGAAGTCTGTCTAAAAATTATGTAATTAAATATGTATATGTTAGTCATTCATATGCTTACAAAGGTGTGCGTTTTGAATTTTAGAATTAGCCAATTATCTACACTTTTGAGGTCATAGCATACGTATAAGCACGGCACCGGTTCGCGATCGTCTTACCTCATTTTTGTGAGCTGGAGGTCTGAAATGGTCGCTTGCGCAGTATTATAAATAAAAAGAAAAGTAGCCTGAAAATAAATAAATGTTGTAATTGTACAATACAGTACCCGGCGATAAATAATGCACATCGACCTTTGGAGAAACTTTAAACGAAATGACTGTTCGAGATACTCTTTTCCGCTGTGCTTTTATATATAAACTGCCACAAGCTAGGTCAGTTCGAAAATGTTTCACGGCAAGCTAAATACAAAATAAGAACTTAATTAACGAATAAATTGCACTGATTTTTCCAAAGGTCGATGTGCAATATTTATCGCCGGGTACTGTACAATAATATGAATTACGTTACAAGTCGTTAAATGATCATGACCATTTATAATCGTAACAGCGTCTCTCTGTAAATAAAATGTAACAGCATCTGTGGCGATGCTGTTATATTTCATGTAAGTGTGCGTTGCCGTATGGAGTTGCATATCTGTTTTCAAAGAACCCACAGGAATGCCCGATTTTGCAGCCGACAACCTCCCAGGGGCGTAAAATTAAACTTTCTTTAATAGATTTTCAGGTTTATTTCAACAGCATACCTGAGATTGAAAATCTATTAAAGAAAGTTAACGATTTTACGACTTAGCGGCAATCGTAGCGTCGTTATTAGTGTAGAGACTGCAAGTGCAGGCCCAGGTTGACCAGATTGGTTCACACCTTACATGAGAACCAATGAGTGAGCAAATAAAATGGCGTTTCATAGAAGGAATGGTGGCTCGTAAAGCGATGCGGATGCTGTGCGGTGCTTGTACATGTGCGTTGACCTTAAGAATTAAAACGTCTGGTATATGAATAAACATTTTTTCGAATATTTCATGTTTGGTTGCTAATTTATGCGTGGAATTGATTGAATCCATGACAGTTATTATTAATGCGAGTCTCGATGTCTGCGTTTGTCTGTCGGCTAAATTACTGAACCGATTTAGAAGTTTTTTTTACTATAGAAATAACTTGTAATGTGAAGAAGATCTCAGGAAAGAAAATTATGTCTTCCCGTCGAAATATTTCCGTCACCCGAAAATAATAACTGCCTCCGTGGTCGAGTGGTTTAGGCCTTTGCCCTGTGGTCCGGTGGTCGTGGGTTCGATTCCCACGGGAAGCATACTTTGTAAAGTTGTTTCCAGTTTGGTTAGGACATTGCAGGCTTGAATCACCTGATTGTCTGATAAAAAGATGATTCCGTACTTCGGAAGGTGCGTATAAGCCGGTGGTTCCGGCCGCCAAATGGTGGTCGTCAAACCATGTCATTGGCCCTTGAGGCGGTTTAGAAACTGACACTAGGGTGTGTGGGGCCGTTAGGACTTACCGATCGCCCACACGATAAGAAGAAAAAAAATAAAACCGACTTCGACAAAAATAAAACACAAAAAAGGGAAAAATAAAAAATCAGCTTCTGAAGTCGGTGACTTTTGTTTGTTTGATTTCATGTTTTTGCCACCGACTTCTGAAGCTGATTTTTTATTTTTCACTTTTTTGTGTTTTATTTTTGTCAAAGTCGGTTTTATTTTTTGTAAAAAAGTTTTTATTTTTCACTTTTTGGTGGTTCACATGTGCTCACCCCTTCACAACGTGTGATGCGTGATGTTATGTTATGAACTGGTGTAAACAATAGACAGTCATGAGATTTCAGCAATCCCAGTCCATTTGCTATCATTAATTGAGGAGTTCCGTTGCCTATCTCCGAAGTTCTTCATCAGATCTTCACCAAATAGTTTTTAGAACCTTTGTAGTGAGTACAGGCGTGATATTATGTTGTGTGATGGCGTAAACAATGCTTAGATATGCTATAGCAACAATCGCGGTTAATCTGCTGTTATTTATTGAAGAGTTCCCCCGATTTCTACAAGATCCCATCATTAGATATTGAAATGGTGACAATGGGACCACACGGGAAGCACCAGCTTTCAAATGAAAAAAGAATCATGAAAATCAGTTCACCCAGTCGCAAGTTATGAGCTAACAAACATAAAAAAAAAAAAAAAATAGTCGAATTGATAACCTCCTCCTTTTTTGAAGTCGGTTAAAAAGACCCGAAAAGATCATTTTCAAACAAACAGTGAACAAAGGAAATATCCGGTTACAAGTGTTAATAATACTTTTATCCCAGTTAATCTATCCGATAGAATTACTCTCAAGATAAAATAATGATCGAAAGTCATAATTAACTAAGAACACGTTGCGAACCTTTAACCCTGCTATCATAACATTGTAATTAATATCGCTTAGTTATTTATACTCCGATGAACTGTGCTAATAACTTAATAAGTATACACAGTCACTTTCTTTGCTGTAATCATCACTACATAGTAAAAAAAATAGGTAAAAAAACTTTTTAAGTTAAACGGTTTTATGTTAAACATACATTGCAATGTTTAAGATAAATGTACTAAAAACCAAAAAATAATAAAATAGATACAGTCGTGGGAAAAAACCGTGGGGCACGTCAATTGTAATTTCCGCAGCACGACAGTTCCGAATTGACGTGCCCCACGGTTTTTTCCCACGACTGTATCTATTTTATTATTTTTTGGTTTTTAGTACATTTATCTTAAACATTGCAATGTATGTTTAACATAAAACCGTTTAACTTAAAAAGTTTTTTTACCTATTTTTATTTTCTAGTTTTTAGCCGCCATCTTGGATTTTAATTTTATATAGTATATTGTATTCTGCTTGTTGAGCCCTTTTATTTGATACCCATATTAATGGGATTAATAAAACATAAATTATCCGCCATTTTGTAGCGGCGGCCATCTTGAATTTATAATGATAATGAATAAACATAATTGTATTGTCGCCAAAATCCAAAGTGTATACAAAATTTCAGATTAATCGGTTGACAGGAAGAGGGTGAAATTTGAATTACTAAATTTGATCCAAGAATAAAACAAACGGGGTGAGCTAAATAAAACCGTTTAAAAAAAAACAAAGTCGCTTCCCGCTGTCTGTCCCTATGTATGCTTATATCTTTAAAAAACTATACAACGGATTTTAATGCGGGTTTTTAATAGATAGAGTGATTTCACGAGGAAGGTTTTAGTATCTCTTTTTTGCACCCGCGAAGCTGGGGTGGGTCATAAAGAAAATGGTTAATTCACGTTATCAACTGCCTCCTTGGTCTAGTGGTCGCAATCGTAACTGCTGAGCTGAGGTTCTGGGTTCGATCTCCACGTCGGGCAAATTTTTATTGGGTTACTTATTCCATGAAGAAGCAAGCAATACAGTATTTGGACCGGAACCACTACTGCCCATACCTCAGGCCCAAATAAAAACATAGCTGCGTTCAAGAACCACAGAAAAACACCTCACCGAATGGAGAAACAGTGAAGGATGCAGGCAAACAAAAGATGCAGTTCCGGAGGCATCAATGAAGTTTACTCGCAATCTCATCAAACTTAAAAGGGACAAACTCCGTAAAATCATAGGAATTTTAACGGGTCACTGTTCCCTAAACAAACATCTACATAACATAGGTGTAACAGACAGCCCACTGTGCAGAGGATGCATGGAAGCGGAAGAAACGCCATGGCACGTACTCCTAGAGTGCAGGAGCGTAGCAGATCACCGGGCACAAACTCTACGATCCCCATTAACTCTCCCGGAAGCCTGCAGCAGTCTGGCAAGGCTGCTGCAATTCTGGGACAACCTATGTTGGTTGGAGTAGGTATTTTTAAAAACATCACGCACAATGGCCCAATCAAGAGGCTAGCTAAGTGCGGATAAAAGCCCCGTTAAACTAACTAACTAACTATTCCATGAAGAAGTTCTCAGTAGCAGCCACATATTTTGTACGGCTGATGGTCATAGGCTCGTTCCTTTTTACATGAGACTTAAACATTACTGACGAAATGTGAGTGTACTATCAAGTACACCTCTGCCTAACCCTTCGGGGATTGTAGGCGTGATGTTACGAGTATTTATTTAAAATTCCTAATCGTTATAGGTACGAGTAATTTTATCAAACAACCGCTACTAGTACACGTGACACACGACCTCAACGGTTAGTGAGTTTGTGACCCATTCATTAAAATATAAATGTATAATTATAACACTGATTCATTCATGAACGCTGCGTGCCTGCGTGTGAGATGAGACTGCAGTAAAAAACTGCAGTGTTAGCAACAATGACAATCGTAAGTAAGTTGTCGTCGTAATGTTATTGACAATGTGACGTAGTTGTCACAGTGTAGCGAGTTGCAGTAATTTATATAACACTGATTCATTCATTAACGCTGCGTGTGAGATGAGACTGCAGTAAAAACTGCAGTGTTAGCAACAATGACAATCGTAAGTAAGTTGTCGTCGTAATGTTATTGACAATGTGACGTAGTTGTCACAGTGTAGCGAGTTGCAGTAATTTATATAACACTGATTCATTCATGAACGCTGCGTGTGAGATGAGACTGCAGTAAAAACTGCAGTGTTAGCAACAATGACAATCGTAAGTAAGTTGTCGTCGTAATGTTATTGACAATGTGACGTAGTTGTCACAGTGTAGCGAGTTGCAGTAATTTATATAACACTGATTCATTCATGAACGCTGCGTGTGAGATGAGACTGCAGTAAAAACTGCAGTGTTAGCAACAATGACAATCGTAAGTAAGTTGTCGTCGTAACGTTATTGACAATGTGACGTAGTTGTCACAGTGTAGCGAGTTGCAGTAATATAAATAACACTGATTCATTCATGAACGCTGCGTGTGAGATGAGACTGCAGTAAAAAACTGCAGTGTTAGCAACAATGACAATCGTAAGTTGTCGTCGTATCGCTATTGACAATGTGACGTAGATGTCACAGTCTAGCGAGATGCAGTATTATAAAGAGACCAGCTTATGCCCGCGGCTTCGCCCCCATGGTGGTTGATACGGGATTATATTCCCGGGTAGCCTATGTGTTAACCCAGGTTATAAACTATCTGCCCGTCGGGGCTGTGGTTTGTCGAAAGGTTAACGCGGCTCCGACACAAGGGCGAAGAAGGAACATGGGTTTGGTTTTTAGTCAGTAGAAGTCTGACACTCCCCTTCGCTCTGCCTAAGAGCGGGGGGGGTAATTCGATGATTTCCCACCCACCAAAAAAAAAAAAAGGTTATTTAATTATCTGTGTGCAAAATTTCATACAAATCCGTTCAGTAGTTTTTTCGCGAAAGAGTAACAAACGTCCTCATCCCTTCCTACTCTTCCGGTGTTTTGCCTTCTCTGGCCAATTAGTCAGAAGCGAGAATCGTCAATCGTACAATTTGATTTTTGTCATTCATTTTAGGTACGATTTTAGGCCACTAAAGATCCTGTCGGGCCTGCGGGTTGTTCGTAAGAGATACCGTGGCCTCGAGTCCTCGACACAAAGGGCTAAAAAGGCCTTTTTTGTCAGAGTTCTACTGACTAAAAGCCACCCAGAACTCTGACAAAAAAGGCCACTAATGATGACACGCTCGAGAACTTGCTCTCATTTCCATGTAGATAATTTCTTGGACAAATGTTAATCATATGACATCACACTAATAATATAAGGCGAAAGTTTGCGAGTGTGTATGTTTGTTACTTCTTTACGTATAAACGGCTGGAGCGATTTTAGTTTATAACCTGGATTAACACATAGGATAGTTTTTATCCCAATTTTATCTTCTCGTGGGATAATTTTCGAGTTATAGTGGGTGAAGCTGCTGGCAACAGCTAGTTGGTCATAAAATAATTAGTAAACTTCACTTAATAATTACTTTTCTGACCAATGTCATATGATTACCACTTTGAACCCTACCAAAAATAATAAATAGTTAATAACTGAGTATTAATAATAATATCTATGGTCATTGTTTCATTTTCTGCCAATATCCTTTGAAGGATATATATATTTGCAATGTATCAATGGGTTTTGTCAATGGACGCCCCCGAACGTGTGTAGGATAAAATGATAATCAACCTCTATGCCTAATTTTATATTCTAAGCGGGTACAACGCATTAAGAATAGCAATAAGTAGCTACAACACGTCAGGAATTAACTTAGGCTGTGTACTTGAAGGTATAAAGCCATAAAAAAAATTAATGAATTATGTCTTGTCTTTGGAACAAAGACTCTTGAGGTGTTATAAATGGTTTGTGGTTAAACTAGAAATCGTGCGGCTTCTGAGTTAATAAAAAAAATAAGTTCAATAATCTAAAACCCGACTACTAACAAGACCGCGGTCTTAAAAGTAGAAAACAAGAACATAAATTCTTGTCTGATATTCTTTGTAGTCGCATGCCACTGATATCTGATGCTCCTTCATGGCGTTCTCATTGATACAGAAGTCAGCTGTTAATTGCCATTAGCAAGGTGGCATGCGACTACGAAGAATATCAGACAAGAATTTATGTTCTTGTTTTCTACTTTTAAGACCGCGATTTTGTTAGTAGTCGGGTTTTAAATTTTTGAACTTATTTTTTTTATTTGAATTTTTTTTTTGTGTGTACTAAAACTATAACATAATACATATTTGTAACGTGCTTGTCAAGACCTTTCATTTGATACCAAACATGTTATGATTATCTCAATATTTTTTTTTCAATGTTATAATCTGACATTTAACTTCCGTCATAAAAATATTTGATTAAATTTATATAGCCTATGACACCCGGGCTATTCTTACGAATCTATTGGCACCTCATTTATTTAAATCCGATCGGTAGTTTAGGCGCTACGGTGGAACATACACACATAGACTGCCAAAGTCATTACCCTTCCTTTTGGCTTCGCCGTAGTCGGGTAAAAAATAACGAAGGTATTTGTTTAAAGGGGACCACAAGAGACCGTGCCTAGGGTTGCGAAAATTGTTCGAAAGGGTCACCGCGGCTCTGGAACGCAAACACGAATGGGTTTTAGTCAGTAAAAGTCTGACACTTCTTTCTGCTCCGCCCAGTGCGAGAGGAGTCATTTAAAGAACGCCATCTTTAAAAAAAGAAGCTTTATCTAAACTTGTGATAACACAAAAAATATTGAAAATTACCTCCATCGATCTCTTCCGATTTTCTCGCGAAAACATAACATAAATTATTTCTTGGCTTAAGTATAATAATAATGTACATGTACAATTGTACATCCAAAAAAATATTCAAAAATAAATACACTAATATTTTTTTCCTGAAAATAAAAACACAATAAATAATAATTCAAAAGACGGTTTGTATTTGATTTACTGCAGATAATCATTACGCTCGCAGGGTGCGTACGCGTCGGCGGCGCCTCGTTGGCATCACGTGATGTCATATCCGCCCGCCATTCATGCCGAGACGTCCATTCATGAAACTTACGCCTCGCTACACACAAACAAACTCTAACCTTATAACCAACACTTTAAAACACAATTTTGCTTGAAAACTCACTACGAGTGATTAATTTTTTTTTTTCAAGATAAAATATTCGCGCTCCTAGATCGTAAAAAAACAGGATATGTTCGGGCATATGTTCAGAATTTTGGAAATTAGCACATTGTTAATTAGTTTTGAGTTCTTGTGAATAATGATGGCGTTACCGCGAATTGGACGAGTTTTTTGGATATTTCATGATTGTCATGCGGAATTATCTTGAATTTTGATGATTCTTGCTGTCTAGGGGTCGCAAACGCTACAGCTGAGCATGACGTCATAGGTTCTATTCCCGGGTCGGGCAGACTGAATTATAAGATTATCCATCAGGAATTTCTCAGTGGCAGCCACGGAGTTTGAAAATGTGCACGCTTGATGGCAATAGGCTCGCCCCCTATCACATTGATGGGACTAAAACATAACTTTATCTATAATATGTATGTATTTAGAAATATAAGTATGTTTATCAGTTATCTAGTACCCATAACACAAGCTCTGCTTAGCTTGGGACTAGATGGCGTTGTGTGATAGTTGTGGAATATTATTATTATATTATTATTATTATTATAACTGGGCAAAATGTGGGTGTACCTCTCCCCATTGGGAATAACAGACATGTTATGTAATTATCTTAAATTTTGATGATTTTTAGCTTTTAAAAACATTAATTGTGTAAGTAATAGCCAAGTGCTTATCAGTTGACGTAATCTGCCAGTTAGTGGCCACTTGAGACTGCGGTCGATATTATTGACTCATTTAATTCCCCTACGGCGGACGCTATCATGTGACAGAGATAAGTAGAAGATTAAGGATCCAACAACTTATTCAATGACTAGCGTTTGCCCACGGATTTGCCCTCGATATTTAAAATGTACATAAATATTATGCTTGGTTATCCCCGTTTAGGCAGAGGTAAAATGTACACCTACAGCGAGTAATGTTTAAGTTATAAATGTAATAGGGGTCAAGCCTATTGACATCAACCGACCTCAAATCTATACTCCGTGGCTGCTAATCAGACAATCCTGATGAAAAAATCGAAAACCACTGCCTGACCTGGTTATCAAACCTTAGGCCCTCACGAACCTTATAGGTAATAGGTACGTTCACCCACAGTGAGTTTAAGTCCTATGTTATAGGGGTCAAGACTCAAGCCTATTGACATCAACCGAACACAAATCCAGACTCCGTGTCTGCTACTCTGAAAAATCCTTGGCCCCGCTCTGGGCGGAGCGGAAAGGAGTGTCCTCTGACTATAACCCACCCATGTTTCTTCTTAGCCCTTTGTGTCGAGGCTGCGGTATCTCTTTCGAACAACCCGCAGCCATAACACATTACCTGACTTGGCAATCAAACCCAGGCCCTCATGCTCAACATCAAAGACACAGCAATGATTACCTTTACATAAGTTTTTATAATCAAGCACGTTCCAAGTTAGAACTTGATTGAATATCAAGTAGAAACTTTCACATATGCATTGCGCGTTATACTCCTATGTAGATATGTATTACCTGTCTGAGCCGATATCGGATTCATAAATACGAATCTTAGGGATCCTACACATAAGTTCGGTTCGGTATTTCCTATTCGGCAGTATTTATTGAATAAGAAAGCCGAACCAAAGCAATCTATTTGTGTTAGGAGCTCATACGCCTTATTATAGACACAATTAAAAAGCCATTGTTATAAATCTCCTGGAGATTTATTAGCGGACGGGAGGTTAGGTACTATTAGAAAGAAATAAATAAAAAGTACTTATTGGTCTTACGCAGGTCGAAACAAAAATTGTAAATAAACCAAGAAATATAAAAGTAAACATAAGAACATTTTAAATGATACATTAAATGATTAGACTAATAAAATAGGTCCCGTCCGATTATTATACATACAAACATATTCAGCATAGGAGTAGGGGGGGGGGGGGGTCTCGTTGGTCTAGTGGTCGCAAGCGCGACTGCTGTGCATGAGGTCCTGGGTTCGATTCCCGGGTCGGACAAAAAGTGCTAAATATTCCAGTAGTAGCCCGGAGTTTGGAAGTTGGCGGTATATTACCCCCGGGCCTCGGAAAGCACGTTAAGCCGTTGGTCCAGCGCCTGATCTCTCTCCGGTCGTATCGGATTGCCGTCCCATCGGACTATGAGAGAAAAGGAACAGAGAGTGCACCTGTGCCTGCGCACACACGCCTGCACTATAATATCTCCTGCGCATCGGGCTAATCTCCACTAAGATTGGCCGCCGTGACAGAAAATGGTCAGGAGGGACTATTATTTAGGGGGAAGACCAAAGAAACAGTGGGCTGTAGGTATGAGGGATGATATGGTTAGAAAGGTGGTGATTGATGTGATAACGAGTTATGGAGAAGTATGGGAGAAAGAGACATGCTACGCTGGGCCTAAATAAATAAGAATTAGGACAGGAAAAATATTATTCAACATCCTAAATCCCTCTCCTAGAGAGGAGGCCTGAGTCCCTGCAGTGGGAACATTATATAGGCTGATGATGATGATGATGATCCTAAATCATATTCAGGTTGGCTCGGCAGGATTCTTTCATTCCGGTCTTCGCCTACAAAGGCTTTTCAAGTGGCTTTTTCCCAATGTCTAGATTATTCAATTTTACCGCTCGGTTTTGCCGAATGAAGCCGACCCGTAAACGTGTGTAGCATTCCTAAGAATATTAATGCGTTCCTCTAACAAGTTAACGATTAATATCGATCGGCATTTTATAGCTTTTAAAAGCAATATCTCTTCTGTTTCGTCTTAGACTATAAAAATATTGTAGATGTGTCATAGGCAGGGATGTAGACGAGTTTTAGAGTGGATTCTTCTCACAGCTGGGCATGAATCATTGGAATATCTAAGATTTGAAGCTCATTTATCAATTTCCAAACGTTGTTATATGACAGGCCACTTTCGATTACACTATTATACTATAATTATTATTAAACATAGTTGCAAAATGATAAAGTATGTGGTTTGACTGATAAAAAGTAGGATACTCATTACTCTCTATTTCCTTCTTGTATCGAGTTCGTATCGTTATTTCACAAGTATTCACAACCGACCAATGTAAAAAAAAACGTACCACTTTGTAGATAATATGACAGTAACAATAGGGAAGAAAAACATCGTGAAGTCAAACATCGTGAAGAAACCGGCATATCTTAGAACCAAAAAATTCGAAGACATGTGACATCTGCCAGGGCCCGCGTGGTGGATTATAGCCCATCCCTCTCCTAGAGAGGAGGCCTGAGTCCCTGCAGTGGGAACAATTTACGCTGATGATGAACAATAGGGATGTTTCCTGAGACTAAAAAAAAATGATTCTGTTTAGTCCGTCAGATTATCGAAAAATATTGGATACGTGTTTTTTGTAGTATCAAATTAATAAAAAATTAACAAAATGGCTCGTGACGTTACTTTCTGGTAAAAAATGTACCATAATTATTGTAACGTCACACGACTTTTCGAAGCACTTTATCGTCTTCATTTTTTGTTTACCTACGTGAAAAAAAAAACATGTGTCTAATATTTTTTGTAAATCTATCGAACGGATTTATTAGATTTTGTTTTGTCAACTACCCTATTACTAAAACTGTCATCATCATCTGCGATGATCTCAAGATTTGCCTTCACCGTATTCAGCGCAGTGGTGATGAAATTTTACCAAACCCGCACTGCCCGGGTTCGAACCCACGACTTGGGCTTTCTACCTTTGCTATTTTTACTCTTTGCCGAGAGTACAAGCTAAACGGTACCGATAATTTTGATCGCACCTCTCGGTATTTCAATATTTCTTATTTATAGTTTTTAATACCGGTAATGAATGTAACAATCGTGTTTAGAGTTATTGTGTGATGATTTTATGTTCTATGATATTATCACTTTGGAATTTTTGATGGAAATAGGCACTTTGTTTTAGATGATTAGTGTATATTTTAAGTAATTGGGTAAAAGGAATACGCTTACACGTGTATTTTTTTGGAATTTGTTTCATGTCTAATCCTTTGGGGCTTACAGCCATGATGGTATGATTTTTGCTTCTTAAGCTAGTTTTGTAACATTTAATTTAATACAGTGTTAATGTTAATGTAATGTCCCAATTTACATATAAAGTCCATTTCACGTAAGAAGTCCCGCAGACGCAGCGCTGTATTCGCGCGACATAATGTTGCTATAGCTCTCTCTCTCTCTCCATATCTGTCAAATTTAGTTCCACAATTGTCCGCGGGACTTCTTTCGTGAAATGGACTTTACCTAGAGCTTTTTTTTTGTATTGAAAAAGTGGGTACTTACACAATTTTATCGTTTAATAAAATAAACAATTTTTTATTTATTCGTTTAAGTTTTATCATTGTTTGAGTGTCAAGCTCCAGTTGTGATGCTGGTGGTCTCGACTAAATAAAACTTCTGTTTTGCGATATGAAGACTGTATATAATCTGGTTTTGTGGGTTACAAATAGTAAATGGCCGATGTATGCGCACGGTAAGAGACGGCGAGCGAGTGTGTCGTGTGTGCCCACATATGGTCAACGGCCTAGCGGTAGGTGGGGCGCTGCGGTGACGTAGGATCATGTGTCGCGATCCTACTGGCCGGCGCGATGTGACGATCCGGAACATATTCCCCGGGTTGAAGTCAGAAGGCTTCAAGATGATGCTGATGAGACGGGAAGAGGGCAAATGTTGTTGTAGGCACGTGTGATGGTGCCCTTCTTCGTCAAGATCTCGGCGACTCTGTTCTGCCCATCTGACCCTGGTTTCACGGCGACGATTCTGCCCAGCAGCCACAGAAGAGGAGGGAGATTGGCGTCTCTGACTAAGACCATGGTGCCAGTCTTCAGGTCATGCCCGGTCTGCCATTTGGTTTTCTGTTGTAGGAGAGATATGTACTCATTAGTAAACCGTTGCCAGAAATGTTGACGTAGCTTCTCAATTCGCTGGAAGCGATGAAGCCGCTGGATGTTGCAGTCGGTCATTTGAGGACCAGGAACTGACGTGAGTGGTCGTCCGATCAGGAAATGTGAAGGGGAAAGGTAAGAGAGATCAGAAGGATCAGTGGATAAAGGAGTTAAGGGTCTGGAGTTTAAAATGGCCTCAATCTGAATGAGACATGTTGAGAGCTCTTCATATGTCAAGTGAGTTAGGCTCATGACTCGACGTAACAAATGTTTGGTGGATTTTACTGCTGCCTCCCATATACCACCAAAGTGTGGGGAGTAGGCAGGAATGAATTTAAATTCAATGCCTTTGTTTGCAATTTCTGACGCTATGTGACTGGATGAAGCTTTTAAGAAGCGTGAAAGCTCATTGAAAGCTCCCACGAATGTAGTGCCGTTGTCGGAGTACACGCGCTGAGGTTGGCCCCGACGACTAATAAATCGGCTGAAGGCCGCAAGGAAGGCTTCCTTGGTGAGGTCGGTGACCAGCTCCAGGTGCACAGCTCTGACTGCAAAGCAGACAAAAACACAAATATAAGATTTTGATAGCTTACATCCTCTACCACTACGATTGGCTATCAGCACTGGCCCGGCGTAGTCAAGCCCTGTATTCAAGAAAGGGTACTCGAGATTCGTCCTATCAGTTGGTAGGTTGCCCATGACGACCTGAACAGGTTGGGCTTTAAATCGAGTACAACGAACACAGTTACGCACTATCTGCTTAGCTAAGTTTCTGCCAGCTAATGGCCAATATGTGAGCCTAATGTGTGCTAGAAGTAGTTGAGGTCCTGCATGAAGAAGTGTTTTGTGTTCTTTTTCGAATATGATTTTTGTTAAGACATGTTTGCTACATAATAAAATGGGGTGTTTTATATCGTAACTATAATTAGAGTTATTAAGACGCCCACCAACGCGTATTAAGTTGTCTGAACCGATGAAAGGAGAAAGACTAATCAATCGGTTCTTTTTATGTAAGGTCTGATTAGATTTAAGACATTTGTATTCCTCAGGGAACATTTCCTGCTGAGAAATCTGTAATATAAGATTCTGTGATGTCTGTAATTCTGAATATGTTAAGTTAGATGTGTTTTTATGATTCTGTGTTTTACAAGTATTAATAAATCTTTGTACATAGGCTATGATTCTGATTAATGATGTGAATGATGATTTGTTATGTATTAAATTAGAGATTAAATTACTGTTACATGATTTATTTTGGTTAGCAACAGCTGTATGTAATGATATTTCAGGTAATGGATGTATTTGTGTATTGGGTGAAGTGGGAAATTGTATTTCCTTCTGATTTAAGAAATCAGGACCCGACCACCAAAGACTGGACGAGCTGATGCAATCAGCCTTCACCCCCCGAGATGCAAGGTCAGCGGGGTTCCTCTTTGAAGGCACATAGTTCCACGTCTGGCCGGCCGTAGCTTCTTGTATCTCACTCACTCTGTTACGGACAAATTGATCGAGTCGACTGGGCAATGTAGACAGCCAACCTAACACGATCGTTGAGTCACACCAAAAGAAACATTGATTAAACTCTAGAGTGAGTGATTTACGTACCTTCAGAAAAAGTCGTGTTCCCAGTAGCGTACTACACAACTCCAAACGTGGGATGGTTGTGGGCTTGATGGGAGCAACCTTGTTTTTGGAAGCTAAAAGGCGAACGCAAACTGTTCCGTCGTGTGCGACCGTCCTCACATACGTACACGCGCCATAGGCACGTTCTGAAGCGTCTGTGAAGGTGTGTAGTTCAATACAAGTGTAATGTTTATAAGATACCCAACGTGGAATTTGAAGGGAATTAAGAGCTGTAAGTGATTGAATGAACTCAAGAAACTGTGTTTTTATTTCTGTTGGTACTTCATCATCCCAATTGCATTTTAATAACCACAGTTGCTGTAAAATAAGTTTGGCCTGAACTATGCATGGCCCCACGAGGCCGAGAGGATCAAATACCTGACTTACTAAAGATAAGATGTTGCGCTTTGTTATTTTAGAAACCGGTTTTAGCACCATTGAAAAGAAAAGTATGTCTGATTTACAATCCCAGTATAACCCAAGTGTTTTACTAGGACTGTCGTTTAAATTTAATGTTTTGTTTTCATTGTCTGCATTAAGGTTTGTGACTGAATTTAATATTTGTGGACAATTTGACTGCCACTTACGAAGATGAAACTTTGCTGACTGAAGAGTGTTTACTACACCTTGGCAAAGTTTAATGACTGACTCAATTGAGTCACCACCACTCAAATAGTCGTCTACATAAAAGTCACGTCTGATAGACTGACTAACCTCTGGGTCTGAACATTGATCTGCAAGTGACACCAAGCACTTGGTGGCTAGATATGGAGCTGAAGACGTGCCGTATGTCACTGTATTTAAAGTATACTTTTTTAAAGGGTCTGAAGAATTAAATCTGAAAAGAATTTGTTGTAAGGGACGTTGAGATGGCTCGACTAAGATTGCTCTGTACATCTTTTCGATGTCACCTGTTACAACAAATCTATGTTGCCTGAACCGTAAGAGTATGGATAGTAAATCTTCCTGTACGGTTGGACCTACGATCTGGATGTCATTGAAGGACTTTCCCGAGGTGCTGGCGGCCGAAGCGTCGAAAACTACGCGAAGTTTCGTAGTCGTACTCGACTCGCGGACAACACCATGATGAGGTAAATAATAGTTTGAATCTGAATTATTGTTTGTTTTGGAATGTTCTGTCATGTGATTAAGGTCAATGTACTCTTGCATGAATTGTAAATATCTATCCTTGTAAGTGGAGTCCCGTTCAAACCTACGCTCGAGGGAGAGAAATCGACGCTTGGCCAGCCCATATGAGTCACCCAAGCACTCAGGCGAGTCCTTCAATGGTATGGTGACCACGAACTGTCCATTTGTATCACGACGTGTGGTTTCTTTAAAAGTTTTTCACAAACCTGTTCATCTGTTGATAAACAGCTACCATTTGACACAGTATCGAGTTCCCAGAAGCGAGTCAGCTGATCAGACTCCTCATGCGTAAGAAAATGACAATAAGAAGGTTGTGTGTGACGCGGAGACTGTGTAACACAGCCTGAAATAAGCCAACCTAATTTTGATGACTGTAATTTAGGTTGATGTTTACCTAAATTAATTGTATCGGAACCTAAGACGTCCCAAAACACTTCAGCGCCTACAAGAATATTAATAGCCGAAGGTACATTGAATGAAGGATCTGCTAATTGAATACCTGGCGGAATGGTTATATATTTTTTATCCACATAAGAGCCAGGCATCGTCTGTGTGATATTTGGTAAAACGAAACAGTTTATCGTCGCCCTATAGCTACCATAACATGATTGTAAATGAAGACGACAACTTTCTGAGGTACTAGAAACTTGTCCGTTAATACCTGTGACGGTGGACCTAGTGCTGTGAGTCACTAGACCAAGCTTCCCGCAGAGCTCTCGGGTGACAAAGTTGGAGGTGCTGCCATTGTCCAAGAGGAGCCTGGCAGTATGAAGTTCTCCATTGACGTCTGCCACCTTAGCCAAGGCTGTGGAAAGTAAAATTTGTTTCTGATTATTTGTTTCTAAAGAGGGTAGAACGACGTCAGCTGATAAAGCTACATTGTCCCCTGACTTATTTTCTGTTGATGACTCCCTATGTAAGAGGGTATTATGTTTATTTTTGCAATATTTGCAATGAGATAGATTGCAACGCTTGGCTGTGTGGCCAGCTCGAAGGCAATTCATACAAACATTGCTTTCTGATGCTTTTTTAATACGAGCTTCAATGTTAAGGTCTCTGAAAGGTTGACAACTATATAAAAAGTGATTCTGGGAGCACATAGGACACTTAATGTTCTCAGATTTGTAATTAGGTTTAGATTTAGTAGTTGTAAGGTAGGTTTTAGATTTATTATTTTCATTAGTGTTTTTTGTAGATGTGTTGTTTGTTTGTATTGTGTTGTTGTTGTGATTTAATGATTCCAGTAAGTCTGCTCTAACGTTAAAACGTATTCAATGGTATGAAATGAAGTATCATTCATCGGTGCGATAAGCGAGCAATGAAGCTCAGTATGAGAAATAAGCGTATTATGTAACGTTTACTTGATGAATGATTGCAAAGGAGTATGAATAAGCTATAGAATATGAAGAGATCAATTATGTCTGATCCGTACTATGGCACTATTTTAAATTCCTGGAAAAGGGAAAGTAAGAAGGCAGGAATTAAGGAGATCGGAACGGACTCACTCAGAATTATGTTCCTCCCTGGGTAGACTGTCTTCGACGTGTCCTCTACGACGTGTATGCGATCGCACGAGGTGGGCAGTCCAAAGTCCACAGGCGGCTTAGAATGTTGTTCCTCCCGGGGTAGACTTTCTTCAACGTGTCTTCTACGACGTGTAGGCGATTGCACGAAGTTGGCAGTCCAAAGTCCACGGGCGGCGTGACGCGACAAAAGACGGCGACTTTTTCTTTGTAGAACCACGTAGCTAAGCTTGAGGCTTCGAAGGACCACTGTTTGAGTGTCAAGCTCCAGTTGTGATGCTGGTGGTCTCGACTAAATAAAACTTCTGTTTTGCGATATGAAGACTGTATATAATCTGGTTTTGTGGGTTACAAATAGTAAATGGCCGATGTATGCGCACGGTAAGAGACGGCGAGCGAGTGTGTCGTGTGTGCCCACATATGGTCAACGGCCTAGCGGTAGGTGGGGCGCTGCGGTGACGTAGGATCATGTGTCGCGATCCTACTGGCCGGCGCGATGTGACGATCCGGAACAATCATTGATTAATTAGCTTTTTTAATTTACCTATTAAGATTACCAAACAAAAATTGCCACCCCACTATTACCTTCATACAAAATAAACCCAAAGAGTAAGTACGGTAAACAAAAAAATCTCTCCAAACAATTTCTGTAATGTTATCTTAATGGGACATTAAAAAGTCAAATGGTGTCGTTTCGTGGAACCTATAAAAATATTTTGAATATTCTCAGACTTATTGGGTACTTATATAAATAACTAATATGTAAACAGTGTAAAGTGCTTATAAGTCGTTATTGAATTTATAGTTACTGTTCGTATTGGCCTTTTTCTCACATAAATCTTGTGATAGATTTATTGAAGGCTGTATGTAAGAATACCTTTGCGTCTCTGTTTTAAAATTATGCGTCGATGTCGATGGATTTAAAGCCCTGCTTTGGCCTCTTTGTCCTCAACCGTTTATGACTAAAGGCTAAATAACGTAAATAATACCAAGAAATAACATCACGCCTGTAATTCCTAAAGAGTTCGGCAGAGAACCTATACAGGGGTACCTATTGCCATCAACCGAGCACGATTTCATAGAGTCTGTCAAGCGAGTCTAGTCCCATGAAAAAGGCGGCAAATTCAAAAATCACTGATATAAAACACTGATATAGCACGCTGAAAACTTATTGATACTTGAATTTTAAAGTAAAAGGGTTGTGGACTCGACTCGCTTGACAGACTTCTATCAATAAGTTTTCAGCGTGCTATATCAGTGTTTTATATCAGTGATTTTTGAATTTGCCGCCTTTTTCATGGGACTAGACTCGCTTGACAGACTCTATCCCGAGTGCTACTGAATTTCAATGTAAAAGTTTTTCAATCATATTCCGTTACATGAAAAATTTTATAACACTTTTCGCAACCTGAGAATCGAAACCAGGACTTCTTGCTCAGCTGTGACACTAGAGACCACTAGATGACTAGATTAAAGAGTCAATCACTTTGTGTATTACTACCGACGCGCGACGCCTTAACAACCGAAACCTACATAAAGTTTTATTATGATTTATTATATTCTTCTACCTACTTATACAAAACATGTCTCCAAAAATGTCACCACTAAATTCACTACCTTATTCGAATGACCCACTGTCCCACATTCTGATGAATTTATCAAATTCCTGTCGATTTATTCATAGATTAATTTGCCGTCGTCGCCATATTAGTATATTTCGCGCCGCGGTCTATCGGCGCGTTTAATATAACATAATCATTCACACCACGTTATAACAGATGTCGCCCTTCAAATTTAGACAATATGTTAGGGTTGTCACTTAAAAAAGTTTAAAAAATTAATTCACAAATCGACACCAACTCGCAACAAACACAAAAAATAAAAGTGTTTTTCATACTAATTTACCGCTTTATGTAATCTAAATTAAGCCAGCATTGTTTAAAATATTTAACCTATTATAATATTTATGCGTTTACTTACCTTCGAGATAAAATTGCCCGATGCTTTATACAAAAAAAAACACTGTTTTTAGAAAAATACTAATTAAACTATTATATTAAAAATAAAACTTATCTAAATAAACAGAGACATTAAGTTAGAAACTATGAAGTCAAGTGACCGCGAACAATAAATTAAAATAACGAGACTTCTTCATTTATCCTACGCATAAATATAAAATTATAAACATTTATTTTATGTGTACATTCACACATGCGTCAAGGGATGTACGGTCACCAAAAAAAAATTCGCAAAAAATCTTTGGATCTGTTTATATTTGAAGTAGGTGTCGATAACCCTGGCTGGGGTGCCCTTGGATAACATTTTGACAATAGGCCCCGCAGTGCGTAGATATATATTTTTTATGTTTCCGCTTTACTTCGTGAGTATTTTATTAGTGTGTTGTAGGCATTCGTTTCCCGACACCTCGGGTTCCGTAGGGCCGGTTGTTCGACAAATACCTGTGTTTACATACTTGTCTATTAGCTCTTCCTTTGAGGTTCGTCGTGGTTTACACTGTAGGTATGAATGCTAGGAAGTTACTTTTATCGAACTCAAGTGTAATGTGAGTAAATAGATTGTGCGGACGTCTGTTTGGCTATGAAAAGGCAGTAGTCAGGCGAGTTTGTCTCTGGGCTTTCTATCGATTTCCGAAACAAAAACTAAGCTTGGCAGTGGAGTTATAGATGCTGATTAAATAAGGTAGGTACTACCACCAAATTCTGTGATCTCATCAGACGCCTCTTTAGTCTTCCTCTACTCTTATGGATGGGCACATTCATCATAATCAAAACTTTCGAAACGTATTGACCAAAAATTCGCAGACATTTTGATTGACTTGCTAAAGTAACAACAACCAATTTTTTTTTTTTTATTCTTCTTTATTTAAGGGATTTTTGTACACAATTGTGACGATGTCAATCCCATCGTGCTTTTACAAATATTTACTTACTTCCTAGACTTATTTTAACTTATAAAATACCCCAAACCTTAATCTAATTTCTTATCTATCTAATAATAAAAGTGTATAATATTTTTGCTGCTTCGGATGTAGGCTTAGCTAAAATACCATGGAACATTCCAACATCCATTACCGACAATTTCATTGCGTTTAAAACTGCATTTCTTTTATTAGCATATCGGACACATTCCACCAACACATGATACACATCCTCTATCTTGCCACACATCTCACAGTTTGGAGAGTCAGACTTTCGCATGAGATAAGCAAATTTGTTTAGTGGAATATGTCCTGAGCGCAAGCGATGCGCAGCAACAATTTGGCTTCGATTCAGTTTCGACCCGCTGAACCAAGGTATATGAGGAGGCTCACATTGTATACTTTTATACCAGATTCCTTTAGCTTTTGATCTTTCATTAAAATGTTCATTCCAAGATAGTTTATTTATTTTTCTATATTTACACAATATTTCCGAATAGCTTGGCATTATATCCTGTGTTCTTGTGCCTGACGTAATGGCATATTTGGCAAGTCTGTCAGCCTCCTCATTACCCCGAAGTCCAACATGAGATGGCACCCATTGAATAATTACTTTTTTACCTGTTTGGTTAAAAAACTGAATTTGTTCCAAAATTCTGTATGCTATAGCTAACAACCAATACCACTTGAAGTAGACCAATTAACCAAGTATTAGAAGTAACATCCGAAGCCGAACCTTCCAAAAAGTCGGTCACAAGCCCATGGCTTCCATTATTCTACGACCAACTAAAACATGTGTTGTATCTCCTTGTTTGGTGCGGCGATAACATACTTTATGGGAATTATAATGAAACAGCCGGGAATGGACCTTGTGACCTTGCGCGACCTAATCTGTGTGAATTAATCAGAGAACGTTTGGCTGGGTTGCCAGATCTACTTCCAATATTGCGAGAGGATAGACCTTGTGATGATTTAGTGGTATTAATAGGAGATACCTAAGTAAGTTCTAAATGGAAGAGTAGGAGAATAATAAAGCAATTTAGTGTGCCTAAAGTCGATTCTTCATGTAGGTAGACAGAAGAAATGGTTTTCTTACTTGAATCTGTATTCCATTATACTGCGAAAACAACAATATAAATGATACAATACATCACGGCTGTAATCACCTAAAGGGTTTGGAAGAGGCGTACCTAATAGGACACCCACATTTCGTCAGTTATGTTTCAGTCCCATGTACTTAATAGGGGGCGGGCCTATTGCCATCAATCGGACTTAACTCCAGAATCTCTGGCTATAACCAGCCAGCCAGCCAGAACGTATTGCTCAGCAGTCCACCGACCACTAGACCAACAAGGCTAGATGATCATCACGATATTTTCCGTCACATGAAAATCTAAGCATCTAAGCATCCATCTTTACAGCCACTATGTTAATGAAGCTCGTATTAGTTCTAATCATTCTTTTGGTATCGACCAGCCCCCCTATTGCGTATCTTTTTAACGTCAGTGGCTATCAGAAATGTCCATAGATTAACTGTAAATTGGTTATGGTTTGGTACATTTTTTTCTTAAAAACTCATCATTTGACAGTTATTTGATAATAATAAAAAATAATAAATAAAAAAAATTGATAGACATTATAAGTTATCCACTGTCATTAAAAGATACGCAATAGCCCTGCTGATAACTAATCTTGGTAATAAGACTACTTACTCCATAATGTATGCCTCTAGATGATTGATGAGCCTGGCTCCGATATATCTTAGCTTGTTGAAGTACAAATAGTGGTACAATATGCTAAAATTACAATAAGTAAGGAACAGTTATGTTTATGGTTGGCGTAAGTCTGATATATTGATATTGAAAAGAAATCTAGAAGGTTCTTTATCAGAATTGTGTTTTTAAGAGAGCTTTTACAGTATGACTTCCTTAAAGCATATCCTTTCTTTAACCTGCTTTTTGTAATACCACCCAGCCCCAAATTATAGTATTTCTGCCAAAAAGTGTTGGCCTTTTTCTTTTGTTACGACGCGCGACGTGGAAAATCCTCATGGACGGTTGCGCTTTCCTCGATCCCCGCCTAGAAAGAGTATTAGCCTAGCCTAGAGCAAGAATCTATATTTGGCAATTCACATAAACAGCAACTTCAGTTTTGCAAGTTTACCAAGAAAATGCCGTTGATAATTAATTAATTACGGTACGACCCATATGATACACAAAACGAAGCCCATTTATCAGAAGGTATATCAGCAGCCTATGTCCAGCAGTGGACGTCTTTTGGCTGAAATGATGATGATATCAGCAGCATCCTTATACAATGTAGATTCGTGTCACATACCAGCACACAGGGCAAGTGCCATCGCATTTGGCAACCCCAGCACTTAGCATACCTCAGTAATAAGTGAGTCATTACTGGCTGCACGGCGATCGTTGCCTTGTGTTGCCAATATCTAACCGTTACGTCACAATTTATTAGGTTATTACCAGTATTATAGTAAATTGATGCTGACTCGATGTTTTATTCATGAATTGGTGAAACAAAATTGATTGTTGAAGGTTGAATGGTTCTCATCGAAGAATGGACTACGTTGAAACAAAAAGTCGGAGAGCTTCAAATCTGCAGTACAATATTTGTCTTTGCAAAACCACTGCAAATTTTGAAATCCAAAATCAACAGTGATGACCACTAGGACGAGACAATGACAATTCCTTTAGCTTCGTCAATGCAGCGATATCCAACTAAAATTAAAGAAAATCATTACTTATCGCCTCAGTCCCATAATCATTAAACTTGGCGCAACACGTCTTTTTCATCAATCGTTCGGCTATAATTTCTTTCTTCGTTTACGTTCATTTCATTCCTCACACAATCCATGCATCTTTACACATCTGTACTGAGAACAAATTCCTTGACCTACAAATAAGTCATGACCTTCGCTTTCCCCTTTATCTGTGTGATGTATCTGTCTGCCAGACCATCCCGTCCCGCTATTTTCTCCAATCTGTCGTTTCATAACATTACGAATGCGTCGTGGCAATGGTTTTAATCACTCAAATAAAAGTAATCGCTGATTAAGGATACGCTTAAACCAGATATTTTCATTCAGTAGCTTTAGCCAATTTCATCTCTTTATGAAACAACTCATTGCAGGTACTACAAGAGTCTGGCCTTCGATTTCTCCTTAATCTTTTTATATTATATCCTTCTGCTAGTCGACCCCACGTCCCTCTATCTATTACCAGCAAAATAAATAAATGAACGCTAATCAAACATACGCTTTCTTCATCCAAGTACTGACTCTATCCATTCATCTCTTATTTAATTGTCTTTACTTTCCCGCTGCTTAACAAAGGCTTCTCCAAAGTTCGGGAGTTTTTTTGCCATGCCACCTGGAATCGGCCAATTCTTCGGAGAACAAATTCCTTGACCTACAAATAAGGCACGACTTTCGCGTTTCCCTTTACCCTCGAGTTTGCAATATTAAAGAATAGGGAAGGGACTACCAGACAGCTTTATTCCTTCCATAACATTAAAATGCGTCGTGCCGAAGATTTTAATCACTCAAATATAAATGCAGTAGACATTAGTGTTGCGTGGCGTGGCGCCTGTATATTACATGCGTTAGTGGCAGTGACATTTAGTATGTTAATACGCCATTGTTCGAGTGAGGAGTTAACGTGGTGGCAATTAATGGTGGACGGCTCCTTGGTTGGGTCCCACGCAACTCGCCATTCCTGACGTGTAGTGTGTAGGGTTGGGAGAGACATTGCTGGTTTTAGAACGAATGACAATTTTAAAAGTTTGTAGGGTTTTAAAAGTTTATGAGATTTCAATCGCTGTTAAAGCTTTCTACAGTAGCGCAATAAATAATTAATGGTACGGGATTCAAATTAAAAAGATATGAATTGTAACAATTTTGGGCCACGATTACATTTGCTTATAACTTTACCTACTTCAAAGTTTGTTTTTACCTGTTGTTTCTGTTATCTATGGTTTTTACTGTTTTGTCAAAGTTTTATTGTAGGTATTAAAAAAAAAACATGTCACGAGTAGTTGTGGAACATTTAATTTCTGATCTCTAGTTGCCCGAGCCATTCAGTAACGTGAAAACAATTTGGTTCGATAAAATACTAAAATCCTCGCAATTGTTACAAAATAATATAAACAAACAACACACAAAAGAAAACATATCTGGCGAAATGTGAGTGTAGCTCTTGCCTAACCTTTTGGGCATTGCAGGTGTGATATTATCTTTAAATAACAATAAATATCCAAAAACCGACGAAAACCCAAGCCTAAAAAAAAAAGTAAAAATATCTTTTTCAATATTTCTGTTAACATTTTTCTGCTAACGCTACCGGCAGCGGTATGCATTGTCCAATGTCCTCAGTTATCACTGTTCATTAAGCTTTCTCGATGCATACGGGCTTTTTTAATTCGTCCGTGAACCAATTTTGTGTTGTATGACTTGTATGGAAAACACGGGAATCATACATAACAAAAGAAATACTAGAATGATTTTTTTAACACTTTCAAGTGTAAATAAATAAAAAGGATTCTGTGGTTTCTGTCTACCCCCATGGGAAAAGGGCGTGAGTTTATGTATGTAAATTATTAAGTAAGAAAAATTAATAAAGGAAATACTAGTACCTACTGTAGTAATATAATAATTATTGTAGTATTGGACGATTACATTTTAAGAATGTTCTTAAAAAACATATTTGAAGTAAAATGTTACTTTATTAACTAAATTATTGTAAAAAAAAGAAAATAAAAACAAAAAAGAATTATATGCGCAAACTCGCATAGGCCCCGACGAGATTCGAACTCGTGATCTCCTGTTTACTAGACAGGCGCTTTAACCAACTAAGCCACGGCGCCGCTTGTAGAGAGCGGCGAAATTATACACTAACTAACACACACATGAGTTCACAGCTAATCTTGATGACACCGTTTCGAATTTGGAATATGTGCCATCTCTTTTTGTCAACCTAAATAGTTGTTTGTAAGAGAGAGATGCAAATAGTCTCAATATTGTATTGTATCTTTTTGGGTCGCACTGTTGCTAGGCGCGTTTAAATACCGAAAATAAGATTCAAAAGTGTTTTAATAATATTTAATTCAAGATAAATGTCTGTGTATCAGATAATTTTAATCTGAAACCTTGGAAATTACAGAACAGTATTGTTTTAATAGGGCTGGCGGAAACTTAGTAATTTAATTGTTTTTATTTTTCTATCTGCCTCGTTAGCTTAGTGGTCACAAGCGCGGCTGCTGAGCAAGAGGTCCTGGGTTCGATTCCCGGATTCAGACTTAGTGTTATTAGGTTTTTCCATCAAGAATTTCTCAGTAGCAGCCACAGAGTCTGAATTTGTGCCCGATTGATGGCAAAAGGCTCGGCCCTAATTACATGGGACTTAACATAACTGGCGAAGTATGGGTTTACTATTAAGTACACCTCTGCCTTACCCTTCAAGGATTATAGGCGTGATGTTATGTACTTCATAATGTTTTTTTTTAACTATAGCTGTTAATGGACAATAAATATAATCGATTTGATTAATAACGGTACTAACTATTAACATACTTAGGTTTTTATTGTAATAGGAGTAATAAGTACAATGTAGGTATTCTATGACATAATAATGTCAGATAATAATATGACGTTATATACAGCAACTGTCCAACTGAGTCAATAATTAGATAAGCACTCAGTCAATGAGTTTTCTCGAAGTACCTACCAGCAATGTTGTTTCTTCAAGAGATTATTATAATTTTCAGAAAAAGAAAACTTGTGGTTAGGTCACATTGTCGGGAGGTAGCGATAAGCGGTTGCGGGTTTAGTGATGTAGGGAAAACCTTTTTTTGCACAACATTTAAATATTCCTACCCAACTATGAAGATATTTTACCAATTAGATTCACATTAATATCTTAACATAACATAACATCACGCCTGTAATTCCCGAAGGGTTAGGCAGTGATACACCCACATTACGAAACACTCAGTAAAGGGGATCGGACAAAAAAAAACTAATTAGTCCGTCAGATAGATTTCCAAAAATTATTGGACACGTATTTTTTCTTTTTTCACGTAAACTTAAAATGAAGACGATACAGTGCTTCGAAAACTCGTGTGACGTCATATGATAGTACATTTTGACGACACAAGTGACGTTTCAAGCCCCACTCCAAGATCTTTGACGCGTTTTATCTTCGTCATTTTTTATTGATTTGATAAAACAAAAAACACGTATTCAATATTTTTCGATAATCTAACTTACGGACTAAACAGAATCTTAATATTTTGACCCAGTCCGATCCCCTATTACAGATGATTGTGTGCTGGGGAGTTTGTTCCGCCACTTCTTCTTTCCAGCTAAACACTAGGAAGTGTCGAAGGATGGGCGTTTTGGGGGACTGTCTTCTTCTAATAAATAAAGAGAGAAGTCCTGACTGACTGACTGACTGACTGACTGACTGACTCATCAACGCCCAGCCCAAACCCTTGGACCTAGAAAACTGAAATTTTGCACAGAGGTTCCCTTTATAATGTAGACAAGGAATAAGGAAGGATTTTTCGAAATTCAACCCCTAAGGTAGTTAAATAGCGGATGAAAGTTTGTATGGAAAATCGTCATTTTCACGCGGGCGAAGCCGCTGGCAAAAGCTAGTTTGTAAATAAGTAAACTAAGGTAAATGTTGACGTTCGAAAAGTGCTGATTACCAGCCTAGTTTGAATAAATGAGTTTTGATTTTGACACTTTTCCCGATCCGGGAATGGAACCCAAGGACTCTTGGACAGCAGACGCGCCTACGACCACTAAACCAAACGACCGTTTATTTAAGTAACACCACAATATATTTTTAAACAAAGGCAAATTCCAAAAGTCATTGAGCACAAAACGAACTTTGGACACATTAAAGGCTAATTTTAGCCGACGGACTATAAAATGACGTCACGTTTATAAGCACTCATTTATGAAGAAGTCTGTCTCATTCATTAATTCATTCATACATCCGGTTGTGAAGTCGATATAAAACTACACGAGTGTAAAAATAAAACGATTTTAGTACTTACTTCCTAAGGAAGGATGGTAGATGTCGATGATGACAAGACATAAATGATGATAATTATAATCATATGACTTAATCACTGCTCAAAGTCACCCAAAGGGCAATGGAGAGGGCTATGCTCGGAGTTTCCTTGCGTGATCGAATCAGAAATGAGGACATCCGCATGAGAACCAAGGTTACCGACGTAGCCCGAAGAATCGCCAGACTTAAGTGGCAGTGGGCAGGGCACATTGCTCGCAGAACGGATGGCCGATGGGGCCGAAAAGTTCTGGAATGGCGACCGCGAACCGGAAGACGTTGCGTTGGAAGGCCTCCCACTAGGTGGACCGATGACCTGGTCAGGGTTGCAGGAACCCGCTGGATGAGAGACGCACGGGACCGGTCAATGTGGCGACGCCTGGGGGAGGCCTATGTTCAGCAGTGGACGTCTTTTGGCTGAAATGATGAATGATGATGATGATGACTTAATCACTAATCAGTTAACACGACTGCTGAGCTTGAGGTTCTGGGTTCGATTCCCGGGTCATGGGTTTTTTCACCAGGAATTTCTCAGTAACAGCCACGGAGCTTGAATTTGTGCCCGGTTGCTGGCAATAGGCTCTCCCTCTTTTACATGAGACTTCATTAGTGGCATAGTGGCTATGTGGGTGTACTATTAGGTACCTACACCTCTGCTTAACCCTTCAGGGATTACAGGCGTGATGTTATGTTAAGAATAATTGAGATTATTGGTCACAGTTATTCTTTTTGTTTTTTTTTTTTGGTGGGTGGAAAATCATCGAATAACCCCCCCCCCCCCCCCCCCGCTCTTGGGCAGAGCGAAGGGGGGTGTCAGACTTCTACTGACTAAAAACCAAACCCGTGTTCCTTCTTCTTCGCCCTTGTGTCGGAGCCGCGGTATAACCTTTCGATATCCACAGCCCCGACGGGGTCACAGTTATTCTCAATAATATTCAGAAC
The DNA here is from genome assembly GCA_949316265.1 of Diarsia mendica. Classification (NCBI taxonomy): domain Eukaryota; kingdom Metazoa; phylum Arthropoda; class Insecta; order Lepidoptera; family Noctuidae; genus Diarsia; species Diarsia mendica. The sequence goes on along the minus strand of OX438904.1, from coordinate 19,675,643 downwards.
ATGTCATCATTTTCATTTCATCTTCTTTTCTTTATGGCTCTTCATCATCATCATCAGCCTATAATGTTCCCACTAAAGGGACTCAGGCCTTCTCTCCATGAAAGGGGATGGGCTATAATCCACCACGCGGGCCCAGTACGGGTTTGTAGATGTCACATGTATTCGTTTTTTTTTATGACTTTTAAACATTAAAGAATTTCTCTAGAACTCAATAGTATCAACCCTATTAAAGCAGTAGGCCCTTTCTATCCTGAAGCCAATTCATTGTTTTTCCACACAATGACCGTACTTGACCCCGTGGCATATAGACTATAGACTTTTGTTATATTCTAATAAACCTACTTCAACATAAGTTCAAGTAGCTTATCGGACTTATTGATCTTCCTACTGTTTATAATAAATAGGCTATGGTTACTTATCAAGGGTATCGAAAGAGCCTCCGGTATTTAAAGTTGTTAGGTATTCATTTTGATGAGGATTATGGCTAGATAAGTAATAACAGCCGCTCGGATCAATGTTTACTTTAAGCTGTGCTTAATCTGGAGACTATAGACTTATCAATATGACTATTTTGTAGCTAAGTAGATTGATTATATTGGTACGCTTTAAATTATCTCAGCAATGCGCTTACTGCAAATAGAAATTCTTTTGAAATATAATTTTACCGTTTTGTGAAAAATTATCTAAGTAGAGACCTACGTAGATCATTTTTGTTGATTTTTTAATTTCTTAAAACTCATAAAAAATTAAAATATAAGTTATGCAACCTTTTTCCCTAGTTAAGGCGAGGTTGCAGTACTTTGTTTTTATGTACGCACGACCTCGCCCCCCGCCCTGCCGCGCGAGCGATATAATGCCTAAATTTTGACTGTTTTTTGCTTCTTGGAGAAAAACTATAAAGAAATTATACAATATGTTTTCAACATTTACTTCAAAATAAAAAGTTCTATCTATTTATATAACTTTTATATAAATTCATGATGAAATGTCTTAGCAGTACACGTTTGAAATCGTGATTTAGAGTCATGTTTGATAAAAAAAAGTATCGAGCTGATCATTCTAAATCGCGTTTCTATCTTTACGATTTACTAGAGAGTATGTTCAATTTTTATGTAATGATTTTTATTTATTAAAAAACTCGTATTTAGTTCGATTTTTATAGGTTCAAAAATCTTAAAATTACTGCAACCCGGCCTTAATACCTCAAAAGCTCGACATCAAACTATTTCCCAACCTTCAATACAGGTGCCATATCTTCCGAATCTTCCCATATTCCTTCACATAGCAACACCCACCTGTCAGTCAGGCATAGTCAGGAAGTTGATCCCTAATAAACTATATAAACAGATCCCTATCTGCAACCTAATTAATATAAATAATACAGAAGACATAGCCAGTACCCGTTTCTGGTCGGTCGACTGTAAAATTATACGATTTACATAATCATTTTTAATTAATAAAAAACTTGAGCTTTACCTAATTAAAGGTTATCTCGTTGAGGGGAAGTCGTTACTTATCTTCGCTTCGCGTTTCTGAGGGTCGTGGAGTTGGTTGCTATGGTTACCCTGTCTTGGTTATTTGAGCACCTATTATGGCGGGAGTCGGGTGATGAATGGGTTTGAGAAATGTACGAGGTTTAAGGAAAGTTTGTAAGGAGAAACGAAATACTGTTATCAGGTGTCCAATCCGCTTTAAGGCTAGCTAGCTTTAAAGGAACATCCCAGGCTAATTATGCTTATGCACTGCTGGGACTCTGGCGTCCTATCTATGATAAGGAATGGGCTATAATCCACCATGCGGGCCCAGTGCGGTTTGGTAGATGTCACACATCTTCGAATTCTTGGTTCTTGGACATGCTATGTTTTGAAGCCAGAAAAAGTGATATCGCTATATCGTTCATGTTGAAATAAAATAGCATGGAACTGATAGAGGCACCGAAAGGCTTATGTGATCTTCTGTCGATCGTCAATAAAGCCAACACTCTTACCTTCTCTCGGCAATCATTCCAAAGCACAAGAGTCCTGCTCACCTCCGTTTCAGATAATTTAGACGTAGCCATGGAAACCAATGAATCACTAAATAACCTTATACATCATCATCTGCCTAACCTTTTCCCAACTATATTAGGGTTGGCTACCAGTCAAACCTGATGCCAGGAATTTACACGGAGCGACTGCGTAACTGACCTCCACAACACAATTAGAATTAGAGAAAACTCGGTATATCGGTGGTCACTCATCCGGCGACAAATTTAGGCAAGCGCGGGTTGACCTAAAGATCAACTCGAGCGGGTCTTATTATTTAGCCACAAACTCCTTCCAAAGGGCTTTTTTTTGGAGGGTAATTCATAAGACTGACAAATGACTGAATAGAATAGAATAGAATATGTATTTATTCGTTAATGGACAGCAGCAACACAAAAGAGCAGCACATACATAAACAGCTCAACTGCGCTGAGCTGAGCAGAGCGGTAGGGAGTGACAGACTTCTACAGACCAAAAACCACCCATGTTCCTTCTTACCCCCTATTGTAACAAGGCCGCGGTATCTCTTTCGAACAACCCGCCCCCCTAAAGAACCTTACGCAACCTGTCTAAATACGCCCACATTTCCTTAATATCCTCCACTTTTCACTTAAAACCACTAAATAACCTTATTTTTAAGTTAAGTAGTCTCTCAACTTTCCGTTCCGCCGACTGCTCCCGACTCGAGAGCGGTATCTAAACACTGTATGTATGTATGGATGTATGTGTGATATAATAATCACCCCCTTTATTTCCGTGCTTTATGTCCTGAAACATCGTTATTATGAGAGGTAAGTACGAGTTTCGATGCCCGACAATAATGTGAGTAGACGTGTGTGGTACAAGGTATAAGAGAAAGGGTAATATTATTAATTAGTACCATTCCCCGTCGGGACCGCGGATTTTTGTACTAGATGACGTGGCATCGGCGCAAGGGCAAAGAAGGAACATGGGTTCGGTTTTTAGTCAGTAGAAGTCTGACACTCCCCTTCGCTCTGCCCAAGAGCGGGGGGGTCATTCGATGATTTTCCACCCACCAAAAAAAAAAACCATTCTAATGCTGGACAAACGCCTCTCGTCGTGACTTCCGGTTCTTTCGATCCAGGGCTTTATGTGGTTCACTGGTTGGTGGTTTTTTTATTGAATTTATTATTTTACGTCCAAGTAACAACTATAAGCTTTTGTCGAAATGTGCTTGAACCAAGTTCCGTGAAGTATCTTTTGAAGTCAAAGGCCCCAGAAGTCCTAAACGTAACTGCCCCGCAGCTTGGAATCTGTTCTTCCTTATAATCCTATCCAACTAAGAAGCTGTCAATCGATATAATAATGTATCATTTTGCCCAAGAAAGTAAACTTGATGTTTAAAAGAGAATATTAAAATGAAGTTTAGCTACAGAGTACAAAAGCTGACGTAATATAATAACCGGATCATGTTATCGTCGTATTTTCCTAACCGCAGACAAATTAGCTGCTACTAACGAGAAATCCCTGAAGTAAAAACCCAATCGCGAGTGCCCTGGCCATCTATCCCGCCGCTCATGCCTTGTCCCCCACACCACACATGACGTATGTTCCACGACTTACATGCAATAATGCGCGCGCGTCTAAACCGGCGCTACTTTTAAAAGTTCCGCGCTAAGGTGCCGACAACCGACAACTTTCGACGTACAGGTGTCTGCTGTGTACGCTTTTGAGTCACGTGAGATAGTCCTGGTTATTTTTTTTTGTTTTTTTTTTACGACGAAATTGGGCCTATTTATTGAGGGGGTAGGAAATTTTCAAATGTTCCGTTTGGGCAGAGTGGCAGCGACTGTCAGGCTTCTATTGACTAAAAACCACCCATGTTCCTTCTTAGCCCTTTGTGTCGAGGCCGCGGTATCTCTTTCGAACAACCCGCAGCCCCGACTGGTCGAAATTGTGCCTTAAAATGTGTTTCTGTCCTTTTTAGTTAACAAGTACAATGATTCTTTGTGTGATCTCAAAATGACTAAAATTGTGATTGATTTTCGGTGATCTTTCTTTGCTTGCTTAGATGTTTGTAAGTAGTAATAAGCGCTAAATTAAATTTAAGCGAAACAGTTTGCCAAACAACAACTTCAATCAGATTTGGCCAAACTGGTGGAATTAAAAGTTTCTTTCCGCTAGCAAGTAAGCAAGCATGCTTAAGCAAACATATTTCTATGCTTTGATTGTTTAATTAATAAAATAACTAATAGCTAATTGTGTTAAAACTTTCCAAAATACAAGCATAATTAAGCAATTTTTAATACTACACTACTTGACAGCATAACCCATTACCCAATTAGTACCTACACCTCAGAAAAAATCCGTTAAAAACACAACACACCTTATGATAATAAACTCTCGAAAAATGACTATAAAAGTGAAAACAAATGGGCCTGTCACTAACAGGTACACAATTACATCACGGTCACCCTACCATAAGTCTACGCCGTCGAATCCGATCCATCGCTTAGGAAGTCACAAGTCACCCGGTAACCAGAAAACAAAGAGCTCCACATCCCATTTAACACCACGAATTCATTAGGAGCAAAAGGGTGGGGCAGGTCAGGTTTAACTAGTCATAAAACTCCTTAATAAATGTTTTGAATATTAGATATTGTTTAATAAAATGCATGCTCGGTGAGCGTTGGTTTTTTTTGTTTGTAATAGACGTGAGAATGTCCCAATTAGGATGTAATTATTTATGGTGTCCTGGTGACCGGTGCATCGTTACTGCAAGGTGTCTGCATGGAAGTGCATGGTGGGTTGGTTATTGGTTATTTAAACAACCAGGATATTATATTATTATTATAATGACTTGATATCACGCCTGTGAATCCTGTGATCCTTGAAAGGTTACCCAGTGGTATGCTTTATTAGTACACCCACAACACTAAGTTATGTTTAAGTCCTACGTATAGGGGGCGAGCCTATTAATTACCATCAACCGGGTATAAATCTAGACTCCGTGGCTGCTACTCAGAAATTCCTAATGAAAAAAACGCAAATTTAACACTTTGCCCGTAGGAATCCAGGACCTCAAACGTAGCAGTCGCCCTTGCGAGCATTAAACTAACGAGGCAATTTTTAATTTTAAATTTAACCATTTCGGTATCATTGATTAGATTTTATATCAAAATGTTATCGAAACTAATATTTTGTTATCTCATCCAGTCAATATGGCGCTATACACGAATGATAATTGATTTCTTTAATTTTAGATATCAATTCAATTCCTTATAAAACATCAACACTTTGATAGTCCATGAGTTGCAATTTTTAAGGGAATTTCCCATAAACCGTTACGGCATCAGATCAGGGCCCCGAGTCTGCTATTCAATAGTGTCAGAATGGTCGATCATTGATCCCATAATGGTTGATTTACGACAAGCCAAAAAGTACCTTAAGTCGACAGGCATAAGGTACTTTTTGGCTTGTCATCAATCAACCATTATGAGATCAATGATCGACCATTCTGACACTATTGAATAGCAGACTCGGGGCCCAGGGCCAAAAAAACTAATTCTACAATAAAGTTCGTGCAGTTTAGTCGTGCTTGTAGTGTAGGTATATCCCAGCAACATCATAATTCATTCATCAACAACATTATCATTCCCCTGCCCTTATCTCAATGTATTTGGAGTCGGCGCAGCATGTCTTCTTCTTCCAATTTCTCTTTTACACGCGTCATCTCCTTTTTTACCAAAGCATCCTTCACACAGTCCATCCATTGTTTCTTTGGTCTGTTTCTACTCTTATAGCCATTCCTACCGGTAGTATGTACCCTGGTATGGATTAGTGAAATAATACTGTGATTAATATTATGATTCTACATTTATTTGTAACATTGTTTCTACAGAAAAGTCATTGATGATCCTGAGATCCAGGAACTAGTTGACAACTCAAATAATAAGCATTAAATACATGTGGATTCAATATGTAGATTCTTATACCGGATTATAGAGCTTTCACATTATTGTAATTATCAAAAGATGTGAGCGAAACATGTTGTTACCATTTTAGATTATGTTGCTACCCTACTAGATTGTTCAAAGTTCAAAATAACTGATGACAGATCGGTATTATTATAGTTTCTGTGTCATTAGAGTTCCCCATAGTTTTCCGGTCTGTATTTACCTACAGTTATTTTTGGCCTACTAAACCAGTGTTTATAAACATATCATAACATTACGCTTGTAATACCAGAGGAGTTAGACAGAGTTGTACACACGCGGTGATACATCAAGTTTTACAATATCCAGTAAAACATGGATTCGCTTTGTATAGATTTCTCGTCTTTTCGCAACTCTATGTTGGGTCGGTTTCCAGTCTTATCGGATGCATCGATATACTAGTATGCTATATGGAGCGGCTGCCTATCTGACGTCCACAACCCAGTTAGTACTGAATAACACGATACCCCTACGACTGGTTGTAAGTGCATGTTTACGTACGGGCGGGGCGTCGCGCGGCGCGTGCTGCGTTTTTAATTCAATCGATTTCAAACGTCGATTTTACGTGAAGCTCGTTAGTTTAAAATGCAGCGTTTGTTGCGGTGGACCCGTCTCTCAATATAAATTAATAAAAATGCACGAAACGAGCCTTTTGCACGCCCCGCGCGACGCCTCGCGTCTCCGTAAACGAGCCCTAAGACTTTCAGGCCACTGACTCCTTGTAACGTCTGCCAAAGATCTATAACAAACGACAGCTGACACCACCGGCTTAACGTGCTTTCGGAGGCATGGAGGAAACTCGGTATATTATAGGCGGTCAGTGTGGTCACCCATCCACAGACCAACCGATGCAAGTGCGGCTTAACCTCAAGATTGATCCGCGTTTCTGTTATGGCTACGAGCTCCTGGCGCCACCTATTAGGTATTAATAGTTTAGTTCGGACTTTAGCCAGAGAGGCGCCTAGTGCTTAGTTCGTATAGTGTACCGGATTTTCCTCAATGCTTGACTCTTGACTTTATCAGTCCCACAGTATACGTTCAAATACCTCTGAATGCCATTTCATTAGCGACTATTCATAGGCTGTGTAAATTATTTGCATATTATGATAGTTATTACTTACTTTAAAATAATTGTCTTGGCTGCTTTTATTGGTTTCCGAAGGTATTAGAATGTTGTCCTAATTGATTAGGCCATTCTATCTAAATCTACAGGGTTATTGGTAACTCAACGTATTAATTGCAGGTCGTCATAGTAGAGTTAAAATGTAAGAAATTAAGCCACCGAATGTTCAACCGAAATTCAAAAGTTTTTGAGTAAGTTAGACTTTTCGTTTTTTTTTTTAGATTAAATCATTCGAAGTCGAATTAAAAATGATTTACAAACCAATGTTATAGGCAAGGGATTGAAATTTTAGAAGCAGGAAAGTTTTAACAACAGTTAATATCCATTTTTGGAACCACTATAATAGACCTACTTATTATCACCTAAATTAATGCCTGAATTGAACCTCCCTATTGAACTTTGAACGTTCGGTAAAACGTCGAGAACTGACAATCCAACAATAGAATATGTTTATTGATTTAAGTGTTGATTTTACTAAAATCAATCTTATGTATGTATCAACCAGGTCACGCCCTCAATATTATATTTATTTAACGGCCTATAATTATTTCGTTATTGCAGGGAATCCCCGTAACGGTTTGTCAAAAATAATAGGTAGGTAACTCCCAATATTGTGAGGCCATTTGTGAGGCCGTTATTGGCTACCTATCGAAAATAAATAACAATGCTTCCGGTGTAAGAGGATAATAATACCTTAAAACCCAGTTCAGTTATGTAGGTACAAATCATACCTATATCTAAACATATACCATTAAAGCTCTGACTGATTCACTGACTGAGTATACTCATACAATATCGTTCTGTCTCTGACAATATTTTAAAGAAGGCAAAGAAACAAAAATGATTTTTAAACATTACTTATCGCACGAACTTGTAAGAGTTCCCGTGCTCATCCTCCTAAGAAATCACTCTAAAATCAAAACTCTGCGTATAATGATAAAAATAGCAGGTAAACAGCTATATACCTTCCTCGTAAGGAGTCTTCAATGACAGTTAGTTTCTAAAATTCTAAAGATGTCTTCTCTCAAGTTAAACAATGAATATCCTGAAAAGGACATAATGAAGTAATCAGCACACTGTGTCAATCAAAGTAATCTTGAGGACCTATAAGGTTAACTAGGTAATGGTCAGGCTGCTTGCCCATGCGCAGGTTAAGTTGGAATTAGGAAACACAAACATCTATCTATATAAATAAAGAGAGAAGTCCTGACTGACTCATCAACGCCCAGCCCAAACCCTTGGACCTAGAAAGCTGAAATTTTGCACAGAGGTTCCTAGACAAGGAATAAGGAAGGATTTTTCGAAATTCAACCCATAAGGGAGTTAAATAGGGGATGAAATTTGTATGGAAAATCGTCATTTTCACGCGGGCGAAGCCGCTGGCAAAAGCTAGTCTAAGATAATAAAATTAGACGGCAATAGGCTCGCCCCATAACTGACGAAATGTGGGTGTAGTCCTCTGAGTAACCCTTCGAAGATGACAGGGATGATATTCTGTTAGGTTAATGAATTCATCAAAACAGCAAAATATTTGCTGCGTTGCCGAATCATCACAAACTTCGCCTTTGGAATCTTAATCCAACGGACAAAGGTACTGGCTTTCCCAACTATGCTGGGGTCGGCTTCCAGTCTGACCAGGTGCAGTTGAATACCAGTATTTTACGTGGAGCGACTGCCTATCTGGGCCCCGAGTCTGCTATTCAATAGTGTCAGAATGGTCAATCATTGATCTCATAATTGTTGATTTTGACAACACCAAACTTGTCAAAATCAAAAATTATTAGATCAATGATTGACCATTCTGACACTATTGAATAGCAGACTCGGGGCCCTGATCTCCACAAACCATTTAGTGCTGGGTAATACGATATCTTTTTGTCAGTCTTTCGGGCCACTGACTGCCTGTTTATGCTTTCCGGGGAGGAAACTCGGTATGTGTGGGATCACCCATCTACAGACCAACCTAGACAAGCGCGGTTTAACCTGAAGATTGATTCGAGCGGCTATTATTATCTAGCCCCGAGCTCTTTTAAAAGTACAGCCCATTATATTTTCACACAGGTATGAATAGGTACAAATCAATTAGCATTTTACGAGCGTGTCTCTAATTAATAGTTGTGGCGTGCGTCATGACGCGGACGCCGGCGTCAAGTTACGTGGCGATTTGTGCTGGGACCACGTCGTGTCGCGTCGGGCGTCGGGTGTTCATTTCATTCATTCATTCGCGATTTGTAAGTGGGGAGGTGACTCTTGACCTTGATTATTCTGCAAACGAAGAATGAATGGTTATGATCTCGGCTTCGCTCGCGTGGAGTTTGGTGATTGCCCCACAGGATAGTATTAGGTACTGGGATAAATAGTACGTTCTGTTACTTGGCGATTTGTGCTGGGAACACATCGTGGTGTAGGTACCTGCGTTCATTCATTCGCGATTTGTGTGTGGGGATGTGACTCTTGACCTAGAGTGTACTGCAAACGTAAAGGTGTATGAAAGGTTATGCTCACCCGCGTTGAGTTCGGTAGGTAATAGGGGATCGGACAAAAAAAAACTAATTAGTCCGTCAGATAGATTTCCAAAAATTATTGGACACGTATTTTTTCTTTTTTCACGTAAACTTAAAATGAAGACGATACAGTGCTTCGAAAACTCGTGTGACGTCATATGATAGTACATTTTGACGACACAAGTGACGTTTCAAGCCCCACTCCAAGATCTTTGACGCGTTTTATCTTCGTCATTTTTTATTGATTTGATAAAACAAAAAACACGTATTCAATATTTTTCGATAATCTAACTTACGGACTAAACAGAATCATATTATTTTGACCCGATCCGATCCCCTATTGTCCCATGGGGTCGTACCAGTGGGACGAAAAATAATTTCCTTTCATGTTAATCACCGTAGTTTTTGCGTGAAAGAGTAACCAGCGACGGCCTAAATACTTGCCATCAACTGATAGTACCTACTATGTCTAACTGAAAATTACTTGGAATGGTAATCTTAATACTTACCAAAGAACACAACAAAAGAGTTCCAGAGGGCCCAGTCAAGTGGTAAACGCACTTGGCCTGAACATTTTCATGCGCCGCGCCATTTACTTACCTTATAAAAAGATAAGACCCAAAAAATTCCACACTGCAATTTCGCATAATATTCCTGTTATCAATCTACTTATTCCTCCATATCAAGTCTGCACGTGAATCTTGTGTGTACAAACAATCCAACGTTTTTCGATAACTAGTGTAGTCACGTGGCTTCGGCTCCAAAATAGCAATCGTGCGACGCGGACGCCTCTCCCAATCTTATCACTCACTTCCTACTGATAACAGATTACTACGAGATTACAGATCACTCATTTCGGTAGGGTTGCCGTCCGTCCGGGTTTCCCCGGAATTGTTCTAGTTTAGAGGGCGTCCGGGGAGCGTCCGGGCCCCTTCATTTGTAGTCCGGGTTTAAAAAATTAAAGCCATCCGCGACGCACGCACTGGATCCGGACGCCGCGATCAACAGACGAACCGACTCGCAAATTTTTAACTGATTATGAAAACAATTTGTTAATAAGGTTCTGTTTTATTAAGGACATTTAGGGCCGGTTTCACCGGTTACGGATAAAGTGTCAGATAGTTATCTGACAGATAATGCTATCAAAAGTTGTAGTTTATCTGGCAGATAAGTTCCTGATAGGCTATCAGGGACTTTATCAGCAAGTGGTGAAACCGGCCCTTAAAATATTGATATAGACGACTGAAAACTTTTAAGTCTGAAAATAAAAAAGGATATTTTCAACTGTTTTTTTTACTGTGAATATGTATATATAAACCTGTTGACATGTCCGGGATTACGGCTCTAAACTCCGGGGTTTTCATTTGTCTTGTCCTAATTGCCAAATTTTTTGTGATGGCAACTGGCAACCCTACGTATCGGTATCTCTCTCTTGATATTAAAATACTACGTCTTAACTTACAGATTTGCATTTATTAAAGGCGTAGTTCTTCAAATTGGCGAGACTTTTGCGATGTATTGAATTGCTATCACCATTATCAGTAGGTCTAGGTAAACATATCAGAAAAAATCTAGATAAAAAAAAACTTTCCCATTCACAACAACGCTAATCAGGCTTTAAATACTTGTAACTGTCGTCACGCGAACAAGAGAATTGCAGAGAGTTTTCAAAATGAAATCTATCTATCTATATTTTATATAAATAAAAAGAGAAGTCCTGACTGACTGATTGACTGACTCATCAACGCCCAGCCCAAACCCTTGGACCTAGAAAGCTGAAATTTTGCACAGAGTTTCCCTTTAGAACGTAGACAAGGAATAAGGAAGGATTTTTGAAATTCAACTCCTAAGGGAGTTAAATAAGGGATGAAAGTTAGTATGAAAAATCGTCATTTTTGATATTTTCCGACATCCACGCGGGCGAAGCCGCTGGCAAAAGCTATTAAACAATATACCTTTACATAGAGTTTTAGCCAAAACAAAGTTACCTACATATAAAATAAGCGTAATCTTTTTATTTAAACGTTGATTCACACTAGGAATTTCTCCTGTATCGTGACGTTTACAAACATTTAATCTAACACACCTACAGCAAGACCCGAAACAACTACTCCTATTTGTTCCGTGCAGGGATCGAACTCGCGACACGCAGCGCAGCAGTCAATCTCTGAGCCACAGCCACTGTGCGCCAGCAACCGTGCCGTCTGAGTACCAACAGCTTACGATTTATTAGAATGTGTATTGTGTCCTCTATGAGAGGGAAAAGGTTGTAATCCACCACGCACGTCCAGTAGGTACAGGATGGTACAATTATTGTTATTTCACACGGCTTCGAAAGAAAAGATTAATATAACAAACACGGAAAAAATACACTACCGTAAATCCAGTAATTAAATCAAGGATCAACTTGAACATTTAACGACACTTCATAAAACTAGGCATGCGAACTAGATTATGAGCGGTACTGGAACTTTATCAGCTACTAGAAAGGCGTGACAAGCTATTTAAAGTTTAAGCTATTTAAAGTTTATGGCCTAGCGCCTATGTTACACGAACTTGTAGGGATGGGACGTGGTGAAGGAAAAAGTATCGATGTTCGGTTTCTTGGATTTTTTTTCAGGAAGTTTTATGTGGTTATGTTAAAATTAGGATACTTCTTGAACGAAAAATCAAACGACGTTTGACAAAAATGAAACGATACCTATACAAATAAATAAAATAGAAGTATCTACTTGTAATTTTAAAATCTGTTTATATTTTTGTCTGTCTGTTTGTTCCGGCTTATCTCCGAAACAGCTTGCTTGTAGGATAACTGGATGTTTAAGGAATAACTTAAACTTGGGCTATTTTTATTTCCGAAAAATAGGGTGGTTAGAAATTCAGAATCAAAATGGGAAGTATTTTTTTTTCTAAATAATTCGCACTTTAATCCGATTCGTCTTAAATACGATTGGCGCATTTAGCGCTAAATGCATTTGATGCTTTTTGGTGTAAGCAGACTAAAGAATGCAAAATTATCCTAAGAGCTAACAATATAGGGAATTGTTATAACCAGGAAATACAACATAATGGTGAAATACCACACACGTTATAACGTTCAGCTATCCAGAATAATCGTAAACAGACAAAGCTTATCACGAAACCACAAAATATAACGCGAAGCATTCATTTCCCACGGCTCATATAAAAAAAACTGTGCCACGATTTAATCTAATACTAAAACAAATATACATAAGGTTAGGTATTATAATAAACAGTGTTGAAAAGCAATTATTTTAGAGTAGATGTGTTCTTCCTCGTGTCGCTAGCACATTATATTTTACTAGCTTCTGCTTGTGGCTTCGTTCCTGTTTTGTACGGAAATTAATAAATTAATCCACGGAAATGTTTGGAAAAGAGTCGATGCTATAGCTTCCCGGTAATGAAAAAAAATCTTATAGGTAAATCGTTATTCCGAAGATTACCCCATATATACAAACTTACAAATAAACTTTACCATGTAATCTCCGAAGGGTTAGGCAAAGGTGTTCCTAATAGTACGGTCAGCATCAGAAGTAGCTGAACATTTCGGAATTTTAATTTTTGACGTGATAACGTCTTATAATTCGATGGCCAGATGCACGAACGAAAAAAGATGACGTCATGAGTCGTTACCTCGCTCTGAGGCGTTACCTCGCTCTGAGGCGTTACCTCGCTCTGAGGCGTTCCATAGCAACGGCGTGTTAATTGTCGTTCCATTGCAACGGCGTGTTAATTACTTGTTTATAGCAATGTAAGTGCTGTATTTTCTTATGACGTTGTCACGTTCAAGTATCGCCAGTAAACCGACTTTACAGACAACCGATTTTTTATGTACAGGACTCTAGCTATTATTTTTAATGTTTCAGAAGATTATTCGTTAAAATAGTCCTTACACTCCAGTAAAATGTGATAACGAGTAAAATCTAACAAGTTTTTATTTAAAAAAAGTCAAAAATAAATCAGTTTCTGAAGTCGGTGACTTTTGTTTGTTTGATTTCATTTTTTTGCCACCGACTTCAGAAACTGATTTATTTTTCACTTTTTAGTGGTTCACATGCTCATGGGTCTTAATGTGGACAGTTTAATTTTTTTTTTTAGTTTTGTTGATTTTTCAAAAACCGCTTGTCCGATTTCGATACAAGAATTATGGGACCATTGAGAAGTATTCCATTTCCGACAAAAAAAGAATTTTTCAAATCGGTTAGCAAGTGACGGAGTTATGCCCGAACAGACATAAAATAAAATAAAAACATCCGAATTGAGAACCTCCTTCTTTTTTAGAAGTCTGTTAAAAAACAGCTTCGAAACTTTGAGTAATTATAATACTACTTCTGATGCTGACCGTACACCCACATTTCGCCAGTTAGAGATATTAACCAAAATGTATTGTATTAGCAACTATCTTCGCCACTTCCGCATAGATTTGTAATAAGGTGCCTTCAGCATCAGCAGTTTATGATTTTCCACCCACCAAAAAAAAAAAAAAAAAATGCATCATCAGTTTTCTATATTTTTAGCACAGTTTATTTTGGTTCCCACAAATAAATCTCATGTTTCTTAATATTCGTAAACTTTGACGGACGATTTACTGCAAATGCTAATGTCATTTTTGCTTGTAAAATAAAAAAAATACACGAGAAACGCTTCTAAATTACAAAAAATATAATCATTTCAATCAACAGGCTTAAAACATCAATATATCATAACCACTCTATCAAATCATTCGATACGATTATCATCAAATTATATTATTTCTTATTTACAACACCTGGCTACAACGATATAAAAATGTCAAATTGTTAATGAGACGCTCTCTGATTAGTCGGTTTCGATTACCGTTCAGAGTTCAAGGATGATCGACAATACTGCTATCGACACAATTAAAATACAGGGTGGAATTTTGGAAGTAGTAAGCATTGAAAATCTGAAGTTACAAATTCAATGAGTCAAGTTAAAGCTCTTTAACTAACAACATCCATCTTTTGTAATGCAGACTCCTTTGCGACATACTCGTAGCTGCGTGTATGAGGTAATTTAAATATGGAATGTTTTTTTTTTTTTGTAAATAATTAAATTAATTTAAGATTTCCTGGTTTTCCTTTCATTTAATTTATCATGTTTGTTAGAGAGATTTTCATCCTTATAATTGACCCTAACGATCGATGCAATAAAAGTACAGGGTATAATTTTTTCAGATTTTAGCCGGTTCGATTCCCGAGTGTGGGAGAAGAGATGTTTCGAAAATCTTTGAATGCAGTTTGCTTTCTATTCAAAAATAAAGGAATGTTTCCTTTGAGTAAAATTTTCTATCTGCAGTAAGAGTACTTTCCCTCCAGGTGGCATTACAAAATTCCACCCTGTATACCTATTTTAGAATTCCATAACATCACGCCTGTAATCCCCGAAGGGTTAGGCAGAGGTGTACCTAATAGTACACCCACATTTCGCCAGTTATGTTTAAGAGCGTATGCTACCTCAGATTAGCAACCCTATTTGTGGTGGTTCAAACTTCGCTCGAAACACTGTTAGAATAAAGTTCTAATCAGCTTGCACTACAAAGCGGTTGTTACGTCTTTCGCTGCGGCCCAATAGTGCGAAATTAGTGGTATTTTGCGATTTACAAAAAAACTATTGATTGAACTAAAAAAGTAAAACACTATGACTTTAGTATGTTGCTTGTAGAATTATTTGGCAAAAAAATCAGAACGATAACATGTATTTTAGTATGGTTTTTACTCGTTAAAAGAAATTTTTAGAGGTATCTTCGCGATTTTTTTCTATCGAGCAAAGTTAGTTGTATTATGTTTTCACAACACTATGGCACTAGCATATATCCTGAAGAATATCATATATTTTTCTGATGTTGATTACTGCAGTGAATCTTATACTTTTACGCATTATAAAACTTGCGTTTGAGGTACCATACGCTCTTAAGTCCCATGTAATAAGGGGCGAGCCTATTGTCATCAACCAGGCACAAATCCAGACTCCGTGGAAGCCATTGAGAAGTTCCTTAGGGACAAACAATTTGCCCGACGCAGGAATCGAACCCACGACCTCACGCTCAGCAGTTGCGATTGCGAACACTAGACCAACAACAAAATAACAAACAGCAAAATTCCGTAGAAATACAAAAAAAATCTTGTTATATTTGCTAACAAACTATTCTAAATACAACTAAGTACTATGTGTAAATACCTTTAGACGTAGTAAAAGTTATCTTTAAGAACAGAAATATTTCTTGGAATTGTTATAAAAAATACTGTTAGCGTAATTCTTCTTAGTAACACACTAGACCCACACCACACGGCGTATTTTAAACGCGCAGACGACGCGCGTTCCTGAAACGTGCGTCGTCTGCGCCGTAGATGCCGATTTTTGCGTTTTTATAGATTCAAACGCGCGTAAAACGCAATAGAACGCGCGTGTGAAACTCTTTGGAAGCACATGCACAGGGTCGACTTTGAAGGATTTAATGTAAGTTCGATTCAACGCCCCACTGTACGCTGCAAATTGGTTCAAGAGCGGAAAAAACTCTTTTAATTCAACTTTGTTTAAAACGTCTACAATTTTGTACACAGATACTAGAATGTTAGTAAAACAAGTCCTAAAATTAATAAGGGTAAATAATTATACAGTATTTAATTATATGACGCCAAAGTAGGGTGATCGAGAATTAACGAATTTCGTGCAAAAAATACAGTTATTTCAAGTACGAATAGAACCTAAATACTATAATAATCAACTTTTATTTTTAGTTTAGTCATAAGTTTATTGTGTGTATTAATAAAATACGTAAACATATGTAATGAAATACTGAGTAATTACTTGCTATTACAGTTTTAATGAAGAAGGTCATTTGGAACCTTTTGTTTTCAAACAGAAACCAAAACTAATCTCCGTTATGGACCGTTGCGTAATAACATACCTTCGGAGATTATTTAGACCTAGATTAAGAATACGTCAGTTTTGGCTGCTAAATAATTTCCGTACCTCAAAAGGAAAAAAACGGAACCCATAAAGGATCACTCGTGTGTCTGTCTGTCTGACCGACCATTTCCCCCCTTATCGCCTAAAATTCTGAAAAAAATACAGGAATTAGTTCAACACGTATAGATTACAGGAAAAGCTATAAGAAGCCATGGTACGGAACCCTTCATGTTCAAGTCCAACTTGCACTTGGCCAGTTTTTTAGCGTGTATACGCGTTTCATCCACGCGTTTAAAATTCGCGGTGTGCTAGGGGCCTTAGTAGTAACTTGTGTAAATATTTTAAGTTCCTTCAAGAATCATTGCTAAAAGGGCCTCGCGCCGATCTTTACAACAAATTATATACATTGACGTACAAGCTTACATAAGTAGGTAAATATGTAGAAATAACTATGACTCAATGTACTTAACTGTTTCAACAGAAAAAGCTTATCTGTGATAAAAAAATATTTCCGCAAATCTTTTGACTGAGATATATCTATAGGACCAATTCTTTACAATATTACATCATCTTTAGTAGGTGTGGCGAAATTTACAACGAAAATTAATTAGAAAATATAATTATTTAAAATCGACAACAAGCCTATTTTATCATATGTTCACCGAGTCGAGACGTAGCAGAATTATCATTATTACAGTAAATTACAAATATATGTTTTTTTTATTAATTTTTACGTAAGTATAATAATATATTACTAGTTTTCGCCCGCGAATTTGTTCCTGCGAAGTTTTTGTTACATAAAACATATCCTTTTGAACCTTACCCCCCGGCCCCCTATTCCCCTTACCTACCTCCTTACCTCTCCTAAACCTCTAAAATATTCGTGTAGAAAACAGACTGATCGCGACCGCCAACTGAGACAATAAAATATTTAAAGAATATTTTAATTTGTCCCACTGTCCTATAATGTGTATAATACCTATATTTCTGTTGAAATGTAGATTAATTGAACCAAAACTGTCCCCTTGTTCTCATTCATATAAATACTTTTGGTCAGCTGGAGGTAATGTCTAATTTTGATGACAGAATTAGGGAAAAGCTTCCTATTGGTCCATTATACTTATCTTTTCCTGGAATCCTACTAGATTTGACCGTCACGACAGTTGTTTTAAAACCAATGGTATTTGATGTAATTGTAATAAAGTCCAGAATTCGCTGAGTAAAATCAGTCGTTTGTAAGAACGATCCCATTGCTGGGTAACAGAACAGGCCTTCATTCTTTGTGAGAGAACAGAGTAAGATTTATTGTCTCCATTATCATAGATAATAGTATATAGTTGCTACAAACCCAAACCAACCACACTGGAAGTAAAAATTTTCAAACTGTTTAGATCTTCTATAGGGTTGTTCCTCGCTGGTTCAGCTGAGCGAAAGTAGACCATTCCATTTCACGGGCCCAGTACAGGCCTTTTCTTAATCCAGATACCAACAAAAATCGCACTTTTACAGCTTTATGTTACAGGAAAAATGTAGGCCATGAATCCGGCAGTACTTCGGCAATTCTCGCGCGTTTTCGGCGTTTATCGACATCGTTCGCGTCACTAGTTCAAGGGCAGACACGCGGAAAATTTCATGGCCGCTCATACAAGTCTGCTGATAATTTAATAGGCATTCATTGCGTTGCGTAATAATTAAATAATACTTCTAATCGCAATAATTGGACCCGAAATGATAAGCTGAAATGGAAACCGCAATGTTTTGTTCAAATATTTCGTCTCTGGTTTGAATTCCCCGTAATTTGAGTAGTATACTGTAGTTAATTTATTTCAAAAGCATGATACGGCAAGAAAAGAGGTGTGTAATGAGATGACGAGTATTAGAGAAGTATGGAAGAAGCTCAAGGTCACCCAAAGGGCAATGGAGAGGGCTATGCTCGGAGTTTCCTTACGTGATCGAATCAGAAATGAGGAAATCCGCATGAGAACCAAGGTTACCAACGTAGCCCGAAGAATCGCCAGACTTAAGTGGCAATGGGCAGGGCACATTGCTCGCAGAACGGATGGCCGATGGGGCCGAAAAGTTCTGGAATGGCGACCGCGAACCGGAAGACGTTGCGTTGGAAGGCCTCCCACTAGGTGGACCGATGACCTTGTCAAAGTTGCAGGAACCCGCTGGATGAGAGACGCACGGGACCGGTCAATGCGGCGACACCTGGGGGAGGCCTATGTCCAGCAGTGGACGTCTTTTGGCTGAAATGATGATGATGGAAGAAGAAGACATGCTGCACCGACCACTATTAAATTGGGAATTGGGTTAATAATAATAATATAATAATATTCCACAACTATCACACAACGCCATCTAGTCCCAAGCTAAGCAGAGCTTGTGTTATGGGTACTAGACAACTGATAAACATACTTATATATTTCTAAATACATACATATTATAGATAAATTACACCCAGACACAGAACAAATGATCGTGCTCATCACACAAACATTTGTCCTGGGTGGGAATCGAACCCACGACCTCCGGCATAGCAGTTAGGGTCACTAACCACTAGACCAACAGGCCAGTCAAAGTTGCCCTTATGGCAATAGAATGATGATGATGATGACTAAAGATAAGTTATTAATTTATGTATAGTCGACCAAGAAATTGTTTTACCACTCTAAGGTTGAATATCATTTGCACGTACAAAACATCAAGTGCTATTTTCACGTCAGAATCTGTCAATCTGTCATCCTTAGCGAATAATTATGTTACTGGGAGATGTCATCAAAAGTGGTAAACCAATTTCTTGGTCGACTATACCTAGAACTTATATCGCTGTTTTATTTTGTGCCTGACTGTACTTTACGCATTATTACTAAGAAAACATTTTGTTTCATTCGCGGTTCGAATAAACCCATTCAAATTCTCCTATGGTCGATTCACACCGCGAAACGACGAACGACCCCTACCTACACGCAATTTAAGTTAACCAAATGACCTATGGAGAATTTAAAGTATATTTATAAGTAGGTTAAAGACACAGAAAATCATGAATAAGTTAAACCAGCCTACGCCACGTTCCAATTCCAAGTGAGTAGAAATAGAATAATATAATTGCAAATATAAGTGAAAACACGTAGTTTCTGTAGACAATGGATTACTAACGTCAGTACAGTTTTACGTCAAAGCAAATCGTTGCTACTGAAATCTTGACTTTATACCGTACATTATTAGGTTTTCTAGAAGTTTCGCTGAACTTTTTAGGCTTCGCGTCTTCATCATCATAGAAAGAAAGAAAGAAAAATGTTTATTCGTCGCAGAAACAAGAACATATAAGGAGACACAAACCGCCTTATTACAAAACGTAGTTAAACCTGGTTTAACTTAGACTTGGTTTATCTCGCATGACGTCTCACTTTAATAATATTCAAAAGAAAGTGACAGCATACGAGATAAACCAAGTCTAAGTTAAACCAGGTATAACTACCTTTTGTAATAAGGCGGAAAGAGACAAAAAACAAAAAAAAAACAATGCAACACAACAGTAAGAAAAAAAATAAACAGGAATAATAAAAAAAAATTTTGGTCATCATTCTCCTGCCCTTATCCCAATTTATTTGGGGTCAGCGCAACATGTCTTCTTCTTCCATACTTCTCTATTTCTCGGCATCTCAGCAGTCACCTCCTTTCTAGCCATATCATCCTTCACACAGTCCATCCATCGTTTCTTTGGTCTTCCCTTACTCTTATAGCCTACATTCATACAGTCGTTTTACATAGTCTTCGCGTCTCATTATACTCTGAAATTAATCAAGTCACATTCACATTTTTACCCGACTACGGCAAAGCCAAAGGAGGGTTATGATTTTGACTGGCTATGTATGTATGTTTGTATGTATGTGAGTATCTTCATCTGTTCCCTCATAGCTCCTAATCTACAAATCGGAACTCGACATATGCGGAGAACCGTCTTAATTTTCCGCTGAACATAGGCTACGTGACGTGTCACAAAACACGAGTTGGCGCCCTCTAGCGGACAAAAAGTAAGGTTTAAAAAATAAAAATGGAGATAAATACGCCGTGTTTGGTATCATTTGAAAGAGCCTCACTTGTTACACAAATATTTTAGTATTTACTTCTGAGTCTATAGCTCTATTTTCGCAGTAATCGAAGCCAATACTAAATTAACTGCTGATGATCAAGTGTCTCCAATATTAGCCCATATTAGAAATTACTTTAAATTAAGTCGCCTTCATTATCTGCCTAGCATTTCCCTAAGTATTTATTTATTGTTTTTTTTTTCAATTAATATAAATATTTTTGTTTTAACAGGTAAGACCCAAGCTACTAAGTGTCACCTTCTGGAATTCCACCAAAGAGTAAGTATGTTGGGGCTTCCAGTCTTAACAGACGCAGCTGCGAGCATATGGAGCGCCGCCTATTTAACCACTACAACCCAATTTTACTGTATTACATGACACCCTTTGGAAATAGTATTCCTAGATTTTCGGGCTACACGTAATGCCTGCCAATGAGTCTCTTGACGAAATAGCAAATGAAAATATTTCCAGAAATATAAATCTCCTTGAATCCCAGAAATATTTTTTTTTCCTTAAAAGTGTCATAAGCCATTTGTTTCACTGCAAGAGACAGATAGGATTATGAAGGACGAAAAGCACCACACCTTTTACGCAACAGAACAATTATGGCTTTCATTCTCCCATCGTAAGGCCCCTGGCGAAGTGTAGGTCAAGTTTTGACACCCAAACTTTTACGACACCAACTCATAAAACAAAACCAGCTGACATCACTCATTCAAGCAAGACCCGAAAAAATAGGTCATCGCCAGGAAATCACGAACCCACAACAATGGCCAAAAAATTTTGTATTCACCTCCTTCTACATAGTTTCTCAATATCCCTTAACTATTCCGATTGTCAAGCAGTTGGCAACAGCCTAGTTTATGATGGCGTAGGCCTAAGACGTGCCTTGGAGACTGACCGTGTTCCTACTGTTGCTAGGAGCATATCATTGATATGACTATTCCGTAGCCTCGTCTATGCAAAGTTTGGAATCGACCTTAGCTCATTCGCTTTTGTGAGGAGTCCTCTAGAATATATTAGTTGTATAAATGGGCGAATTTTTGATTGTGAAATAGGTACGTACCTAGAGTTTTATATAGAGGGTCTGTCGTGTGTTTGTTTGTTGGTCTTTACACTTTAATAAAGTCTGAATCTGCATCTTAGTAAATCAAAAACTTTCTTTGAAAGTAATTGACAGATTTCTAGACAGTCTTCTTCTTCTTTTCGAGTCGATGACTAAACTCTGTCCGCCCAGTACGTGGCAACCTGGATGGCTCTATCGTTTGCGTCATTCAGGTCTTTGAGCGTCTATGCCGGGATCGTGCGGTCCATGGCCCTTTACGGGGCCCCGGTGTGGGCGCGTGCTTTGTCAAAGCGGGCCGCCCACTACCTGAACGCGCCCCAAAAGGTCATGGCCGTAAGGCTTGTCCGCGGGTACCGCACGATCTCCCGCGAGGCGGCGAACCTCCTTGCCGGATTGCCGCCGTGGGATCTGGAGGCGAAAGTCCTCGCGCGCCTACATGAGTGGCGCGCGGAGGCGCTACACCGGGGGGTCACTCTGCTGCCGCGGCACATTGCTGCGCGGCGGACAGACCTCCGGTGCGATCTCATGGCGGCATGGAGACAGCGACTGTTGCAACCCCGTGCAGGGCACGCCACGATAGTGGCGGTAAGTCCCCTCTTTGAGGAGTGGCTAGAGAGGAGCCACGGCGCCCTCACCTTCCGTCTGACGCAGGTCCTCACCGGACACGGATGTTTCGGGAGGTACCTGCACCGAATCAGGCGGGAGGAAACGCCCGGATGCTTCCACTGCGAGGATCGACCGGAGGACACGGTGGAGCACACTGTGGAGGCGTGCCCTGCTTGGGCAGAGCCCCGCCGTGTTCTCGTAGCGGCGATCGGCGGCGGCGACCTCTCGCGCCCGGCCCTGGTGCAAGCCATGGTCCGGGGCGAAGAGGAATGGGACGCCGTCGCCTCCTTCTGCGAAGCAGTGATGCTAGCGAAGGAGGTGGCGGAACGAGAGAGGGAGAGAACCTCTCAACGTCCCAGCCGCCGCGGAAGGCGCTCCGGGCGTCGGGGGTCACGCGATGACCTCCGGCCACCGTAGATGCGGGCCTGTGGACGGTGAGTAACGGGCTAGCTCGCCGTCCGGCCGTCGTCATGACGGCAACAGACCGTGTCGGCGGCGCGTTCGTGTTCCACGCGCGCCTCAAAGAGATGTCAGCAAGGAGGGGCCCGCAAGGGCCGACGCCCGTCGGGGCTGTGGATATCGAAAAGTTACCGCGGCTCCAACACAAGGGCGAAGAAGAAGGAACATGGGTTTGGTTTTTAGTCAGTAGAAGTCTGACACTCCCCTTCGCTCTGCCCAAGAGCGGGGGGGGTTATTCGATGATTTTCCACCCACCAAAAAAAAAAAAAAAAAAAAAAGGTCTTTGAGCGTGCAGTTAGTTGTGCAAGACGGGCACGAGAGTAGATGTGAAAAAATTTAACCGCTTTTTGTAATCTTTCATGGCATTCCGTTGTGGTAGGTCCAAACAGAAAATGAAAGTGAAATACATAAACTAGTCAGAGCATCTTGCTAAAACGTAAGATGGGACCACCAAATCAACCCAACAGTAAAATAATTTACAAGCAAACCCGCCACTGAATCCTAACTCGAAACTAATAACTAAACAAAGCGGTATCGTTATATGCAAATAATGGGCGGTTACTACCTAGCACGTCCCTCGAACTATCAAGGCAGGAAGGGACGCAAGGTTACCGGGTTAACGTATTGGAGTACATCGGATTAACTGACAACGATCCGTTGTGCCATCGGCCGAAAAAAGTTAGATCTGCGGTTACAGAACCATGATAAAACTTTTGATAAATCTAGGTCATGCTGGCATAGAATTATAAAAAGTTTTATCGGCTGTTGCTATGGGCCGTGTATTGTCGGAAATGTCCGAGCTAAATGTTGCCTCTGCCACAAATAAAAAAAATATTATGTAAGTAAACGTAATTGAATCTATGGCTCTGGTGAATTACAGCTGAAAATCAGCGCCAGGTTATCTAGTGTTGCCATCTGATATCATGCTTAGCTGCGACTGCGACGCTTTTCCAATAATATTGCTTTTTGTATTTCTTCTAATGAATGCATTTTCGTTCTACATCAAGACAAAAAAGTACGCAAGGTTACCGGGTTAACGTATTGGAGATTTGGTGTACGTCGGATTAACTGACAACGATCAGTTGTGCCATCGGCCGAATATTTGCATCTGCGGTTACGGCACCATGGTATACTGACCTGGAAATATTAAACGTTTTTTCGGCTGTTGCTATGGGCCTTAGGTTGCCGACCATGGTTTGCTGACCTAGATATATTAAAAGTTTTATCGCCTGTTACTATGGGCCCTGTGTGCTCGGAAATGCCCGTTGATGTGCTAAATTCTGCCAGATAGGACGAGCTTTTTGTATAACTAAGGCTGAGTTGCACCAAAAAAGTCGTTAAAGTTAAAGTTTTTGTCAAATTTGACAGTACTCTACGGGGTATAGAAAAATTATATATACAAACTTTTTTTGCCAACATTCAAACAAAGTAAATACCTATTATATTTATTGCTTTGTCTATAGCACGTATTATTTTTTGGTTGAACAATTACCTACGATGAATATCCTTGTTACGCCTTAAGCAATGCAATCGTATAGTCAGCCACCAAGCTACGTTTTTAGAGACTCGAAAACTTGGCAAGAAACATTCGTCGTTCCATGTGGAAAAACGATCGGAGCCTCTAGGTAATCACACTTTTCTTTTCATCGCTTTCATCATCAGAACTGGTTTCTGCGAGTATTTCTTGGAGCAGGGACATGATGTCTAAAGGTTATATTCAACGCGTTTGACAATAAAATTGACAGACAATTTAACACAAACTATAACACTAACCAGCGGAAAGTGAGCGGTTGCAGTTACTGTTAAAGTTATGACGTCATTTAACTATTTGTCAAATGGCGCAACTCATTGTTGGCTTATCCGATACAAAACTGAAGTTTTGATGTTTGTTTGACGTGCCATTTGACACAAACTTTAACTTTAACTACTTTTTTGGTGCAACTCAGCCTAAGTAAACTTAATTGAATGGATGGCAGAGCGTCAGTGAAAATCAGCGGCAAGTAAATTATGTAGTTTTTTCTTTTATTATCATGATGAGCGGAGATCCTTTTGGCGTAGTTACTTTTAAGGTTGAAAAATGCGTTTGCGTTCTTGATCAAGACAGAAAAGGACGCAAGGTTAACGTATCGTAGTACGTCAGATTAACTGACAACGAACGATCCGTTGTGCCATCGGACTAATAAAGTCGGATCTGCGGTTACGGAACTATGGTATGCTGACCTAGAAATGTAAAAAGATTTATCGTCTGTTGCTATGGGACGATTTAAGCGTGTGTTTCGTGAATGTTGAAAATGTCCGTTGATGTGCTTATTCTGTTTTCTACAATGAGCTTTTTGTTAGTCTTGTACTGATATATTTTTTATTCTGGAAAACCATGTAAGAGTCTTTGGTCAACAGTAACTGGGCCCACTTGTAACTGGACCCACAATAATCCAATGTAAAAAAAACTTTTTAAAATCTTCTTCTTTCTTTTTTTTTTCTTTTTCTTTTCTTCTTCTTTTTTTTAGGGTTCCGTACCTCAAAAGGAAAAAACGGAACCCTTATAGGATCACTTTGTTGTCCGTCTGTCTGTCTGTCAAGACCTTTTTTCTCAGGAACGCGTGGAGGTATCAAGCTGAAATTCATATCAAATACTCAAGTCTATGGTCTCATGGAGCTGTGAAAAAATCAAACTTCTAAGTCAACGCGATCAAAAGATACTCCCGTTTATGCCGCAAATTTTCGACACTCGCAAGGGAATCAAAACCTACAGGGTACTTCCCGTGAACTCAGAATCTTGAAATTTGGTACGAAGCAACGTCTTATAGCATAGATAAAGGAATAATTACGAAAACCATAAATTTTTAGTTACATCAAGATACTCCCGTTTATGCCGCAAATTTTCGACACTCGCAAGGGAATCAAAACCTACAGAGTACTTCCCGTGAATTCAGAATCTTGAAATTTGGTACGAAGCAACGTCTTATAGCATAGATAAAGGAATAATTACGAAAACCATAAATTTTTAGTTACATCACATAATATATTTTTTTTACGGAACCCTCGGTGCGCGAGTCCGACTCGCACTTGGCCGGTTTTTTTCTTCGACTTAACTCGTGGGTCCAGTTTGAGTGGGTCCAGTTGACCAAAGACTCGTAAAGAGAGTCATTGTAAAGACATCTCATCTTTATAATTTTAATATTATAGACTTTCCAGGTTATTGTATAGGCGGGGCAGGCTTTTACCCAGCAGTATGAAATAAATGGCTAAAGTGGGACTTAAGAGAGAGACATAAAAAATATCGTAATTATTTTTTTAAATTATTGTAAAAACTACATTAGGATTCGTTGCGTACTTCAAAGGACAACGTTACGGCCTGACAGAGAGACACTGAAAGTGACTTTTAGATTGTTTAATCAAGGTAAAGGATATTTTACAACAGAGGTAAATGTTACAGCGTTTTTTTTGTACTTTTAAAATGGTCGACTGTATGAAAAAAGCATTACTCATTACTGTCAAAATATTAGGTCACAATACTGCCGTGGTATAACTATAATGCCGTTATCTGCTAAAGTCATTTTTTTCAATAACACAAAAAAACCGCGACAAATTTTTAAACCGATGCCATTTTTCGATGACAACACCTATCAGAGATTTGGAAGTACTAAAATATAGATAAAATCGCATACTTTTGAACTACATACCCTATCACATCGTAAATATAATTTAATTTTATGAAAAAGCTTCTTTTGTGTTTTAGTTTATCAGAGATGTAACCGAAATCATAATGGATCATCGACTAAAACGCCGCTACGTATAGCGTAACGGCGTTTTAGTGTATCTTTTTCATAGCAAATTATTGTTTATTAAAATGCTAAAATTTCATGACTTCATTGATTAACTAAAACGGCGTTATTTGCACATAACGACAATTTAGCTTACGATTATGTATTATAGAACTGATTCATGTTAAACTTTAGTGCGTTTAACGTTACTTTACTGCTTTTAAGTCTGGTAACCTTTAGAAGCGTATTAATTAAAAGGATAAACTTGAATCATTGTTTAGCTAAAACGTGGTTAAACTAAAAACCTTACAGTTTAACGACATTATAGCGTAATAATATAAAACAAATTGTGAACTATTTTCTTGCACAAAATGAATTAAATTTGTTGAAATTAAAGATAATTTTTAAATAAAAGTCGAAGATTTATCAATCAACTAGTCTTGATTGACATTATTTTTTATTGCTTTTCAAATAATAAATGTAATTATGCTTAAACTTATAACTTTCACAAAACTTTACTTATAACTAGATTTTTTAGGAACTTTCAGTTCTATGGAATAACACTAAAATCACATCAGATATTATGTACTACTTGTACTTTAAAATAAGATAACATTAAACAAAAATTACAGACAAACTTCAGTCTTTCATTTAACCTGTGATATCAAACAATCGAAACTAATTCTAATCTTCTCCTTGAACTCAAAACTTTATATTTCCAGTATCATTTAAAAACAATCATCAACTGAAAAAACAAAAACAATTTTCCTTATTTAAATTTTAGTTCTAACTTTTATCTACATTTATAAAAGCCTTCTTGATAAAATATAAATATTCTTAAAAACACAGTATTAAAAATCGTGGGAAAGTCTGGCTACTCAAGGCATGCCTGGAATTTATATCGAATTGATCAAAATTATATTACTCAAACAGTAAAGCAAAAATACAGTCAGAACAGACGGGGCCCGAATTTGAAGTAAGACGAGGCGTCAGACGATTGTGACCCAATGTCACCCAAATTATTCTCCGCAGAACTGTTAAATATATTCCGGAAACTGGATTGGTCTCATCTGGGTCTCAACATCGATGGTCAGAAACTAAATCACCTTAGATTCGCAGACGACTTAGTCGTATTTGAGGAAAACCCAAGTCATCTGGAGCTTAAGCAAGGAAAGTGCTTTTGTGGGATTGTCCATAACGACAAAA
The DNA here is from genome assembly GCA_949316265.1 of Diarsia mendica. Taxonomy (NCBI): domain Eukaryota; kingdom Metazoa; phylum Arthropoda; class Insecta; order Lepidoptera; family Noctuidae; genus Diarsia; species Diarsia mendica. The sequence continues at coordinate 19,647,890 of OX438904.1, read as the reverse complement.
AAAAACTTTCGACCAATTCAGAAAAAAAACCGACACTGATAGATTCAATCCCACCCCGGATTGAATCTGTTGATGAATACATATAATTATCTTGGCCACTTTATATCACCATAAGACCAAATAACTAAGGAAGTCAACACAAGCATAGCAAGTGGTTGGAGAAAGTATTGCTCATTAAAAGAGGTCATGAAATCCAGGGACTTAGGAATGGCTGTTAAGAGATTTTTTTTAATATCTGCATACTACCCTGTATAACATACGGATGCAAAACATGGGCACTTACAAAACAGCACAGAAATAAACTGCAGTACTGCCAAAGAGCCATGGAACGGAGCATGACAAATAATATATGTAAAGCAGATCATGTAAAAAATGAACAGTTGAGAGCAAAAACTAATCTAACAGACATCTTGACCAGGATTGACCAACAAAAATGGAGATGGACTGGCCACATGATGAGAGCAAGCACAGAGAAATGGAGTAAAATAATAACTGGACTGGTATCCAAGGGAAAGTAAACGCAGCAAGGGTAAACAGATAAGGAGATGGGAAGATGAGCTGAAACAAACAGCGGGCCCCAAGTGGAGGAGAGTGGCTCGGGACAGAAAGCAATGGAAGGAGCTAGAGGAGGCCTTTGCCAAAAGACACACTGAATTTGGACATTCTGTAACAACTTTACAGTAACAAATAAGATGTAATTCAGAAAATAAAGGGCAATTTATTTATTTATTCAAAATCGTATCACAGTTACATTACAAAATTAAAAATTATTATTTGAAATTATTAATTAGTCAAAATAAGTCTCAATAAACTGACACTACTCTATATTATTATTCTAATCAGAACTTGTACCGGAATGCTCATTTTTGCTTGTTGGTAAGTTTTTCCAAAATAACAATGCGAGGGGGAATTATGTTCGATAGGTTTTTAAGGAAATTTGCTTTCCTTCTTAGGTTCGATACCTTTCGGTTCAGTTTTAAATACCATTGTACGTGGGTTTTTTAAATATCTATCGTTCATGAAACGAAGAGTTGTATAATAATATGATGCATCATCGAAATTATTTTTATATATGTACTTAAGATCATAACTTTTACGTACGAAACATACCCCCACTATATTTTTTAAATAAACTCTTGGATTGGATGTTTGAATCCTTCTTTGGGACACAAATGATGGAAATTGATGGTTCGCCATATCGCAATCGTTGCATAATTGGCGGGAACAAACCTGGAGGGACACACTTCCTCACCCCCAAGCTCCTAGTGATGCACTAGTTTTACCCCGACAGCTTGATTTCGGTACAGGATCGTTACGTAGTCGGTGACCCCCGCCCCGCGCGAGATCAGTTAACGGCTTTGTAGTGTATTAGTGTGAGATAACGTCGTTTTAGTCTAATAATGACGGACAATACATTTTTGTTTAGGTTTGAAAATGCCGCTACGGGCTTGTAACGTACGTTAAGTCAAAATATAAGTATCTCAAATATGAAGCAATAATGCCGTTAAACATCGTTAGTCTAGTTTAAGTCTAACATTTTCAATTAACGACGTTATAGTTTAAAAAAAGCAAACTCCTTTATTAAAAAAAGAATACCTATAAAACAGTTACAGTACCTTAACCGCTTTGTAGTGTACAAAAGACTGCTAACGGCAATCTAGACAAGTAACCATATAAGTTTTTTGTGATAAAAATATGAGTTAATGAACTTTAGTGACTTTATAGACTCACAAAGTTACTTAACGTTATTTTAGATTATTTCACACGTGAGAAATATGCACTTAACGGCATTTTTATAATTATTATTTCCAAAACTATTCAAGATATTGAAAATTCGCAAACACAGATCGATAGATTTTTTTTTTCTCATTAATATGGTATCAAAAGTTGAAAATCGACCAGATGTTGGATAACGGCATTTTAGTTATACCACGGCAGAATATCTATTGTGTGGTTACCAGAAATGATAAGATTCCTACAGCATAAACAAATATTGATACACATATATTTGTTTATGCTGTAGCATATCCTACTTTGAAGAAAAACGATATAAAATCACACCAATCCATAATTATCGAAATAAATCAGAAATAAGTGGAATCAGCAATGCCTTGGCAGAAATTTAATTTTAAGAAATCGCAATAAAAATAATGGAGACATAATCTCAATCGAAATAGAAATAAAAAACGTGATCTCATATTGTCCCTTGATATCGGAGCTCCCTAAAATACCGGTAAATTATAAATATACCGGTAATATTGTTAAATTACTACAATTTTTATTTAATTCTTTACATTCGCAGACGTTATTAAAGATAACCAGCTGTCAACTCCTGCTATTTCATCGTATTTGAAGTTATTACGTCTTCACCCCGTCGGGGCCGCGGATTTTTGTACTAGATGACGTGGCCTCGGCACAAGGGCAAAGAAGGAACATGGGTTCGGTTTTTAGTTAGTAGAAGTCTGACACTACCCTTCGCTCTGCCCAAGAGCGGGGTAATTTGATGATTTTCCACCCACCAAAAAAAAAAGTTATTACTTCACTAGTTTAAACCTGTGGCGTCGCGCGTCGCCGCGTGGAGACCAGGAATGCTAACGTACTGCTGGGATAAAAAGTATTATTTTTACTAATTGGGAATAATATGGTCACCCAGTGTGCCAAAGAAGAATGGGCAATCTGCCCTAACGCACAAGTCCAGTGCATGATTACCATCAAATAGATCATAGAAAGTCCATACCTTCACCAATATCTATGAAAAAAATGTATTGGTTCGAAATGATGACCCTTTCACCCTGTATAACATTGGATGGATCTCTTCAAGAAAACAGAAATAGAGGCTCAGCCCCATTTTTCCTTTCATTGAAATTCGATCACCTCCTATGGCGCGAAAAAGGTAACTCACTCTCACACAGACAGAATACAACTTTCGCATTTATAATATTAGTACAGATTCTGTTGGGATTGCGTCAAGTAATATATTATTAAAACTTCCTGAAGTACGCGAAGGTTATGTGATTTATAACATTTCACGGTGTTACTCTTTTCATATTTCTTTGTGACTTCTTTCGCTGGAGTGCGGGAAATTGGCAACACTTCTATTTTATGTGACAGAGTACTTATTTCACTGTTTTACGAGTATGTCATTGAATTGTGAATATATTTGGGGTATTTGTTTGATGTGCTTTGAATTGGATAGTCAGCCTTACAAGATTCTGAGTTACTGTCTGATTGGCTTACTGGTACTGGAATATTCCTTAGTTTAACCTACGTAGGCATTCCTATTGTTTTAAGGCTAAAGTTAACATTAGCCTTGAATTGAAAAAAAAATTGAATTTACACTTAAGGACGCATTCCCGATTGATAAGTCAAATCATTACTTTTTTAAACAAAAGTATGTTTATTAAATACAATGCTTTGTATTTTTAAAATGTTTTTGCTGCTTATTGTAGATAGATGTGCAAGGTACAATTCTTAACTATAAATATAATTTTAGATATGTCCAGTTTCTCAATAAATGTACCGAAGTGAAAAATTTTACTTCGGTACATTTATTGAGAAACTGGACATATCTAAAATTATATTTATAGTTAAGAATTGTACCTTGCACATCTATCTACAATAAGCAGCAAAAACATTTTAAAAATACAAAGCATTGTATTTAATAAACATACTTTTGTTTAAAAAAGTAATGATTTGACTTATCAATCGGGAATGCGTCCTTAAGTGTATGCTTAAATTCTAATTAAATTAAATTCTATTGACTGCTAGAATGAAAGAATGATATCATCTCCTCAAGTCTACAGCACAAAATTGAGAATGAGAAAAACTTTTTTCATCATCATCATCATCATCATTTCAGCCAAAAGACGTCCACTGCTGGACATAGGCCTCCCCCAGGCGTCGCCACATTGACCGGTCCCGTGCGTCTCTCATCCAGCGGGTTCCTGCAACCTTGACCAGGTCATCGGTCCACCTAGTGGGAGGCCTTCCAACGCAACGTCTTCCAGTTCGCGGTCACCATTCCAGAACTTTTCGGCCCCATCGGCCATCCGTTCTGCGAGCAATGTGCCCTGCCCATTGCCACTTAAGTCTGGCGATTCTTCGGGCTACGTCGGTAACCTTGGTTCTCATGCGGATGTCCTCATTTCTGATTCGATCACGCAAGGAAACTCCGAGCATAGCTTATATTTATTTATTAATTTATCTAGGTACCAAGCTTTTTCCAACTATGTTACGGTCTGAATACTACTTTTTTACATGAAGCGACTGCTTAACTGACCTCCGCAACCCCGTTAGTACTGGGTTCATCATCATCATCAGCCTATAATTGTTCCCACTGCAGGGACTCAGGCCTCCTCTCTAGGAGAGGGATGGGCTATAATCCACCACGCGGGCCCAGTGCGGATTGGTAGATGTCGCATATCTTCGAATTTTTGGTTCTAAGACATGCCGTTTCCTCACTATGTTTTCCTTCACCGTTTTGAGAGCAGTGGTGATGAAATAAATTACACAAAGTAATGCGCCTGCCTGGGTTCGAACCCACGACCAACTGTTCGTAAGTCGGGGCCGCCACCACTGGGCCACCACTGCTCTCACACTGGGTTATACCTTTTAAACTCAATCTTGACCACCCTCAACACACAAAAAACTAGTAAACAACAACATTTATGTACTACAACACTGTTCTTAGCTATCAATAAACAAGACCATCACTCACACCATAATAAAAATAAATGTGTAACAAATTCGGCCATTAACGCGAGATATATTACCCCGGATATATTCGGTGTAACAGAAGCTCTACCTACACTGGATACATAAGTACCTACCTAGGTATATTAATATGTATATACGTCCCCTTGTCTATATGTCTTAATATATTGTGTCTACAGTATTTTGTGCCTAGTAACCTTGATAGCCCAATTATAGAAACGCGGGATTTATTCGTTCTTCACGTCTGCCTAACCCTTCGGGTATTATAGGCGTGATGTTATGATGAAGACTGCCTCGTTGGCCTAGTGGTTACAAGCGCGACTGTAGACCTTGAGGTCCTGGTTTTGATTCCCGGGTCGGAAAAATTGTCATTGGGGTATTCCGTCAGGAATTTCTCAGTAGCAGCCACAGAGACTAGTTTTGTGTGCAGTTGATGGCATAAAAATATAACCCCCCCCCCTTAACGGGAAGCTACATTATTCCCGATGCTTCTGCCCTCCTGGTAGTTTGTGACTGATCGCCTTCTTAATTTGGTATGGTTATATCTGATCTCTCGTGGTCCCTTCAAGGGACTACGAGAGGGACCACGAGTACAAAGCCATAGAATCGCCCCCTATTACATGGGACTTAAACTTATCTGGCGAAGTGGGTGGTACCTAATAGTACTATTAGGTACACCTTTGCCTAACTCTTCAGGGATTCACCTTGTCTGTATTTGTAAACATTATGTCTTACAAAAAATATGGTAGTTGACAAAAAAAAAACTAATTAGTCCGTCAGATAGATTTCCAAAAAAATATTAAACACGTATTTTTTCTTTTTTCACGTAAACAAAAAATGAAGACGATACATTGATGCGAAAAGTCGTGAAACCGTGGTCCAGTCTGGCAAAAATGGTCCATTTTTGCCAGACTATGACGTCAAAAGCCCCCTCTCCATGGTCTTTGACAAGCTTTATCTTCGTCAATTTTTATTAATTTGATAAAACAAAAATCACGTATCCAATATTTTTCGATAATCTAACTGACGGACTAAACAGAATCATAGTTTTTTAGTCAGTCAACTACCCTCAATTCTTCACTGAATATTTAATTTTATAATCTTCCTACCCTTGTCCCATTCTAATTGGGGTCGGCGCAACATGTTTTCTTCTTTCATTCTCCTATGTCAATCTCCTTTCATTTACTCCTTTTTCTTTCTTAACACTCGTCACCCAATCCATCCATCTTTTTATTCTTCACTAAATACTGGTCCTAACCAACCTGGCCGGGAATAATGCCAACCGATTTTTTTGTTAATAAATCTTTCGAAACAGTTTCGGAATATTCCAACGGAAGAAAAACGCTGGTTTCGTCATGATTTGTCTGTATCTATTAGATTTAAAACTGGAGCACATTGTGAACACTCTGATTAAAGGTTTTTTTAAACGTTGCTTCACACTAAGAATTTCATGTGGATACCGATTTAGGTCGCATAGTAAAACACTGTTTATACCGGATGTCAACGGAACCTTTTTTTTGGAGGGTGGTTAAATCAACAAATGACTCCTCCCGCTCTGGGCAGAGCGCTAGGGAGTGTCCGACTTCTATTTATTTATTTATTCTTCAACAAATTACATTTGTGTCGAACATAGGTCTTAACAATTAAGCATAAACATTTATTAATCAACAACATGAGGCTGAGAAAGACACAAATACTACATTCACATTGAATTGATTACTTAATATGAATTACAATAATTTAACAAAATATTCATTAAAAATAACAATAAAAATTCAAATAAAAAAAAAACAAAAAATGTCAATATAACAGAAATGTCGAATGATATATTAGTGAAATCAATTATTATTAAAATTAGACAACGGTTTCTACAAAAAATTAACACTAAAATCAAATAATCATGGCTGGAAAAATTACAACATTACAATCATATTGATCCTTACATTATTATATAGTCATAAATTAACTGTAATAAATTACGTCAACATTAATTCAAAATTAATACAAATTCACCAAAAAATATAAAATAAAAAGAAAATAATAAAAATGTATGTCAATAAAATTAATTAAGATTGTAAAGTCAATGTTGATAGAATGTTTAATAATTATATTACTTAAAGTCAATGTATAATAATCAGTATACAATCATATGTTTGAACTACTATTATCTTTGAGAAACTCTTCTATGCTGTAATAACATTTCCTCAGTAACAGTGACTTTAATTTTCTCTTGAATTCATTTTGATGAATAGCGCCTTTGAATTCAACAGGTAATTTATTGAACATATGTACTGATTGCACTCTTGAGGCATGTTTAACGACATTAAGTTTAGGCTGTATAAAATTAGGTAGATCCTTTCTTCGCGTTTTTATACGGATATGTCTCTGTTCTTCTGTCTCATACTTATGGATGTTTTTAACAAAATGACTAAGCAGGACTAGAATATAGAGGCAAGGTACTGTGAGAAAGTGCAGTTTCTTAAAATGTTCTCTACAAGACTCAGTCTGTTCAATGCGAAGCATAGTTCTCAAGGCTCTTTTCTGCATAACGAAAGCAGCATTAATATTATATTGGTAGCTGTTGCCCCAGAACTTAATGCTATACCTAAGTCTAGACTCTACGAGTGCAAAATATACCGTTCTGAGGTGAGCAATGGTTAATTCGTCTCTAAGACTTCTGAGAGCATAGCAAGCACTACTCATAGTGTTAGTGACAACTTCCAATTCCTTCTTCCAATTTAAAACTGTATCTATATGTACCCCCAAAAATTTTACATTGTCTACAACATCTACCTTATTTCCTAATAAATGCACTTTGACAGTATCGCTGTTTTTCATGGTCGATTTAAATAATAAGCATTGTGTCTTTTTTAGATTTAGCTTATCTACTGACTAAAAACCACCCATGTTCCTTCTTAGTCCTTTGTGTCGAGGCACGGACGGGATGTTAACATAACCTTAATTGTGTCAAAACAGAAAGACAGGTGTTTGCAGTTCTATCCCTCTAACTTCAAAAACTCTGCTCTGCCGCAGCATCCAGTGATCTATCTCGACCGGCCACAGAGCAGCTCGTAAAACACAGATGCGACGTAGATGCAGTGTTAAGCTCTCACCGTGATGGCCGCCACTTAATCAAGAGCTTCTGCACTCTGCAGCGTCACTGCAGTGTCTGCTAATAGTTTCATACTTACCTTTTATACTGTATAGAACAGATGCGGGGTAAAATGAATAAGGAGTATGCACTAAGGTAGACTGGTAGATTCGCATTCCCATCCCCATCGTTGGGTATCATGCCTCTCTCTCGCCTCTTCTCTCGTACTTATCAAACTTGGGGTCGAAAGTGGACAAGGTAAGCCTGTCCTTTGTATGAAAATTCAATCTCACTCTCTGGGGGTCGAGTGTGAACTATGATTAGGGGTCGAGTGGACACCAATAAACAGTTAAACACATCGTTTTTAGGGGGTCTAGGGGCCGAGAGTGGACTTAACGATAATTTAGACTAAGGTTGACTGCGTAATCAGTCACTAGAATTTTCCTCTATATCGTGGGTGAGTTTACAAACATTTAAACTCACATACACAAACCACACCCGGAACAACTACCTGCAGGCCATACGAAAATTGTGGGGAATATCGGAATCTAATCCGAGCAGAATCTGGAAGCTTATCAATTACCGAATTCTGATACAAAATCATGTTTAGATGAAAGATAAGCCTAAATCAAGATAACCTAATCAAAAGCCATCAATAGATAGACCAATAGATTTGAAATCATCCGATTTTCGGGTAAGACAGTTAAAAATTCGCGTGTTTAATTATAATCTTAACGATCAATCTGTATGTTGTTTTGCGGCATTTCGCGAAATCTGAGATAAAGAATCTTCGTAGATACGATCATACGACTGCTACTATCTTTATCTATGATTGTATCAGCAGACAAGGTGACCATGACTGAGCAGTGTTAACTAGACTAGCCTTGAGATGATCCACTATTTTTATTCATGCAGATTCGCGCGCAAAAAGTCTAGATTTATCCCACGAGAACCTGCTATTGGGATAGAAGTCCTATGCTCTTAGGCTTAAGGAAAACATCGATTTAAAGCAGGCTAGCCTTGGGTCTCTGCTTGGGGCTCTACGGAAAAGATAGAGCTGAGTAGTCGTCCGACCAGTCAGGCCTATGGAGGAGAACGTGCATTCATGGATGGTCGCTGGATTGACCGCACTTGGTGATGGGAAACGCCAAATACGGTGAGCTGATCAGACGCAAAAAGGAACAAAAAACTATTAACCTTGGGTCGATGTCCATTTATATCCACCAATCCACGTCATCGACATGACGCACTAAAAATCAGCTAGTTGACGAAGAATCTACAATTTTATTCCATAATAAATCAAACATTACGATGCCTGGACACTGCCTAATAAATGTCGTAGGAAATGCGAAATAAAATATATACAAAATGTTATAGAAGTGAATCAGCGCTAAAAGTGTTCGTAGTGTTCCTCTAGTGACCCAAATATAACAGCTGATGACGTCATTGTGTAATAGGGATAGCACCTGTGTCATGCTGCAGGCGTTTGAGAAATCGGACTTTTCATAAAATGCCTTCATGTGCGAGTTTAACATTAATTTTCAAAACTTTTCCTCACGTCGATTTCCCCATTCCTCTGCATCAGTTTTTTAAGCCTCGTAAAACTACTTTCTTTTTAGGGTTCCGTACCTCGAAAAAAACGGAAACCTTATAGGATCACTCGTGTGTCTGTCTGTCTGTCCGACCCATAGATATAGAATTCCGTAGATTGGGCTTGAGAGTGAATGAGAGCTCCCGCTTTAGCGGAACTTTGCTGTGTTAGAAAGAGAGAGAAAGTGACGCTGTTAACAGGGCCAAAACACGTATTTGCTACCGGCCCATACCGGCCCCGGTAACTGTTTACGCGAGCGTTTCGGCAATTATTTAAGTGAACTACAGTGAAAACCCGTGATTGAATTACCATAATACGATGGTTTCTTGTGCAGTACCAGGATGTGAATCTTCCAAAAAGAAAAATCCCCAGGATTACTCGTTTCACCAGTAAGTTTACAAGTTGTTTACATCGTTATTTCTGCAATAACAATGCACCTAATAAGCCGGCTTTAAGCAAAATATTATGAGAACATTATTTTATTTACGATCTAGATGAATTAGCATGCCTAAAACCGACGTATTTGAGAAATAACAAATAGAGAAATACGAAGGAGTTATTACCTCACTTTTTAGTGATACGATGGCCTAATTTTTGTTGATATCGACAGCTAAGATAGCGTCTTACAAATGCATAGTCTTAGAAAAATAGATTATATGTAGGTACTTATTGTAACAAACAAAATAAAATATAGATACACAGACTTAGATCAATGGTTTTTGGTCTCGTTTGATTGTTGACATTACCAATCTACGGAATTCTATATCTATGGTCCGACCATTACCCCCACCCCCCTTATCTCCGATACTACTGAAGCTAAAATTTTGGAAAAATACAGGGATATTAGTTACTGTTCAGCATTTATAGATTACAGGAAAACCTATAAGAAGTCTATGGTGCTCAAATAATATGGAGAATCTTCCAATATCTACTACAATGGTACGGAACCCTTTATGTCCAAGTCCGACTTGCACTTGGCCAGTTTTTTAAAGGGAAATACAATGTAATACTTATATTGCATTGTATTTTCCTAAAACATTAACATCGTAACAAATACATACAAATGACAAATTAATTTTGAAACTAGTGGGAAAATAAGCTTTCACTTTGTACAATAATGGTACAATAATTATAACAATAATGTGATAAAATTAATAGAAAACATGTTACCTAATGTGATTTTACTATCATCATCATCATCATCAGCCTATAACGTTCCCACTGCAGGGACTCAGGCCTCCTCTCTAGGAGAGGGTTGGGCTATAATCCACCACGCGGGCCCAGTGCGGATTGGTAGCTGTCGCATATCTTCGAATTTTTTGTTCTAAGACATGCCGGTTTCCTCACGGATGTTTTTCTTCACCGTTTTGAGAGCAGTGGTGATGAAATAAATTACACAAAGTAATGCGCCTGCCTGGGTTCGAACCCACGACCAACTGTTCGTAAGTCGGGGCCGCCACCACTGGACCATCACTGCTCACACTGCACTGCACTGCTGTTGATTTTACTATGAAAGTAAAAAAGGCTTTCAATATAAATTAAATATCTATACCTGGACAAACAATTAGGGGCATATATGAAAGGACAGGCAGAAATTATTTTGGAAAATAAAGAAAATAATTAGATACAATAATCTCTTGACCACGAACATCGCGCTCAAGCGACGAGCGGCTGCGGAGAAAACAAATGAAAGAATTGCCCAGTGCAAGGGGTGCAAAGTGGGTCCATATTGGCTCACCTAAAGTTCTTTACCCGAAATTGTTCTTCCTAACGATTTGTAATCCGAATCACTCTTCCTAAAATTTTTCATCCTAAAGTTTTCATTCATACTATTTGTAGTGCTACCTACGATGTTCATAACACTCATGTTTCCGAAAATTGTAATTCCTAATATCATTAGTGTAAATATATTTAAACTCCTACTGTTTTTTATCCTAACGCTTTTATTCCTAAACATAATTACCGTAATATTTTCACTCATACAACTGTTTAGAATGATTAAAGTTCGTTTCACTGATTTTTGTCTTGAAATGAAATAAATGAATGAAATTCAGGTCAGAGTGTCGTCTTGGGGGCACTATGAAAAAAAAATACTTAGAAAAATTTCGCGACCAATTTCTAGGTAGTAGTAGTTGGTCACAGTTCTAACCTAACCTAACCTATGGATATCTTTGCATAGTATATAAGGTCCCATTAAAATAGGTGGACAAATTTTAACACAGCGTTTAGTAAGCCAAACTAAAGACATCTAAACAAAAAAAAAACACTAAGTATATAAAGTGATTTTATTTTGACTTAAAATAATAAATTGCCGGCACTCTAGAACAAACTCATCCTATAAAAGTAGGTATTTTAATGTATTTTTCTTATATTTTTTTTTACTATTGTCCTTATTTTAGCGGTCTGAATGATTTCTAAAATTTTGTCCACCTATTTTAATGGAACCTTTAATTTATAATACTGATTATTATGAATAAAAAGTAATATAAACAAAAATGAGATGACTTTGAATAATAGTGTAAAAGATGGTTAGGTTGAGAAAATATAGGAAAACAAATAATAGTGTAATAGATGTTTATGGCTACTGACGTTATGAAGTTGAATGCTTCGGAATTAAAACATTAGAGACAGAGTAGTTAGGAATTGCGATTGTTGGGATGAAAAATGTTAGGAAGAACATTTTCGGATTTCCAATTATAGGAGTTGAAATTTTAGGTGAACTTTGGCGCACCCGTGCCAAGTACCAAAGTGTGTGCTGACAGGGCCCTGGTATGCCGTTGACTGTACAAAAGGGCGCCGCAAGGTGCTCCTTTTTACAATTCTCCGGAAACTAAACTTAGGTATTCGCGGCTACAACTCTAATCTAATGAGCTTGTTGACGCCGAAGCGTTTCCCGTAATCGAAAATTAATATAATTATACCTACTTTATGTTCAAAAGCTCTAAAGTACTTCTAGGGCGCCGAGACAGAATACTAAACCGGTAAGTTCGCCACGAACTGAAAAAGTTTGGGAAGCAAGTCAATCGCAACGCAACGAACTCTCGCGTAAGAAACAAGTGACACAGACGCGTGTCGCTTCATGCAAATCGCATCGTTTGAGGTCGTGCACGAGGCGTATTACAATCTTGAGTGACAATCCAATATATTGGAGGGATTATGATTCTGTTAATGACTGCGGCCCATACAATGTAATTGAGGAAGAGTGCGAAAATTTATCGTTCATTTGGCGACACCAGAACAGCTAGCATTATATATACGAGTACGAATAGTCCGATATTATAATATAGGAAGCGATGTCCCAAGGCCGATGGGTGTGACGCAGTAGAATCTAGACATCAGAGCAATATAGTTTTGATGACATCTCGTTTATAGTTTTCACGAGATTCAATGTTATGTGGAAATTATGTAATGGTGCTGAATAGAAGTCTCGTTTAAAAATAACGGAAATGTCTTCTGGCCTTCTATCCCATCATCATCATCCGCGACACGCGGCACAGCAGTCCAATCATCGCTCAGCCACTGCGCCAACCGTGTCGTTATATCCTAGCGACTATCTATCTGTTAGCTTAAACTTAGCTTGATACCAATTACCACGACCTTATAGTAAACTCACAAATAGAAGCGGCCTTAGAACCTTTTTACTTTACTTTTACTTATTTTAATTCAATGCCAGCCAACTTCCTAATTACCACCATTAACTCAAACTGTGCAGTCTTCCTAGAACCTACCTAGCCAATTGTAGCAAAGAAACTGCCAATTTAATTTAATCTACTTCAACTTTTTTATACGTAGTAAAAAGTATCTAGAAACTCTACATCGGAAAACCATAAAGCATAATTCACGGAAAAAGAAAAGTCTTACAAAAACATTTAACATCAAAATTCCGGAAAAGAAGAAACAATAATTAAAAACCTCGGGAACAAAGTTAAATTAAACATTCTCAAGTACACTGAATTAACGAGTGTAGTCTGTGAGTAGAACAAATCATAAGTCCCTGACCTAATTTTTATCTCAACGCACATTATCTGTACACTACCTAAACATTTTTGTAAACTCGTATGCACACTGTATAGCTAAAAGTCAAAATATTTTTGTTCACAGTTCTGAATGTTTCTAAACTTAGAGCGTTGCTATGAGGCGGGAGACACGAAGCCATGAGAAAATATAGTTGGATCATAGTAATTCACATGCTGTGTCTATTATTTCGGTAGACAGCAAAAGAATTGTGGAAGGTAGTGTAGGCAACTCGGGAGAGGCCGAGGAATCTGAAATAGACTGAGTGATGTTAAAATACGCTTCTATCGCGGGCCTTGAGCGTGGAGAGCGAACCCAGAAATTTTCAGTAACGAAAATTTTCAACCAGGTTGCTATGGTTACGGAAAATAACAAGGTTGTCAACTGAGGTTGTCAAATTAAATAATTAATTATTTGCATAGGTTGATAAAAAATGCTATGCAATAGCTTTACCGCGGCAGTCTCCGAGTGCCACATTTAGTTTTTTTTTTGTGTACCTAACTTCCTCTAACTTCTATTTACCATGAATTCTTTAGAAAATACGTACCTATATGCCCGATTCATGGCAACATGTAGGTGTTCTAATGGGTACAACTCTGCCCAATTCTTCGGGGATTACAATCATTGTAAAATTCGCGTGGGTTCCGACATCCACACGGGTGACACCCGGCGAAAGCCTAGTTCTTCATCAAATGAACGTCGCGCGTCGTCCCGAAAAATCATTATTGATCTACGTCAATATAATTATTTTATTGAAGTCTTACTGCTGATATATTAAATTTTAAGTGTTCTATAACTTTATCACAAACTTCCTGATCGATATAGTAAATGATGTGTTCTTGGAGGCCCGTGTGAACGGAAGGCATCTTAACAGAACCATGCCATCTAAGGTTGACATGAATATGGTGTGTCCCGAGCTCCCGGCAGAAGAAGCTTTTATCATACACCGGATGAGATACTACTGATATCTCTGGTTTTACTTTCTGTTTCGTTGTTTATCAGTATGGGAATATACTATGGGAATGTTAGTTTTAGTTAGTAATATTTTTATTTTATTTTAAATAAGCTATTGTTCCACGTATCTCATATTTTTAAATGCAAATAGCACCAAGTGAATCTGACTTTGTGCCCGATTCATGGCATTAGGCTTGTACCCTATTACATGTGACTTTAACATTACTGGTGAAATGTGGGTGTATTATTAGTTATACTTCTGTTTAACCTTTCGAGAAATAAAGGCGTGATGTTATGCTTTAGACAATAACCCTCCTTTTGGGCTTCGCCGCAGTCGGGTAAAAATAAGGCTCTTTCGCTTGTATTATATTAAAAATATCGTGTATGGATTGCAAATATCGTGTATGGAAGAGCAGTGGTGGCCCAGTGGTGGCGGCCCCGACTTACGAACAGTTTGGTCGCACATTACTTTGTGTAATTTATTTCATCACCACTGCTCTCAAAACGGTGAAGGAAAATATCGTGAGGAAACCGGCATGTCTTAGAACCAAAAATTCGAAGACATGTGACATCTGCCAATCCGCACTGGGCCCGCGTGGTGGATTATAGCCCATCCCTCTCCTAGAGAGGAGGCCTGAGTCCCTGCAGTGGGAACAATTATAGGCTGATGATGATGATGATGATGTATGGATTGTGTATGTCACTTTATGTTTTTCTCTGACGTGTCGAACACGTAATAGTTGACAACTTTGTAATGAAACGTGGCTGACCTTTGGCGTTAGTTTGATAAAACTTTAGTAAATGAAAAGAATTTTAGAGAGGCCCCCACTGTTCGTTTTTGGGTAGGTCAATAGTTTTCCGTCTCCGAACGCCAAGTGCGGGGTCTCCCAGAAATTATTTCATATTTTTTTATCCTATTGTATTGCATTATTGTTTTGCATTTTATAACTATACTAGTGACCCGCCCCGGCTTCGCACGGGTACAAAAAAGGTATTAAAACCTTCCTCTTGAATCACTCTATCTATTAAAAAAAACCGCATCAAAATCCGTTGCGTAGTTTTAAAGATTTAAGCATACAGACAAACAAACAAATAAACAAACAAACAAACAGACGCGACTTTGTTTTATACTATGTAAGGAAGATAAAAAGGGATTGGAGTTAAATTCTTAGCTAAATATGATTACATAGTGTAACAAAGTTGCATGTAAGAGGTTATCCTATAAATACAGCTTTCTCTTCTATTATTTTTCCATCAATTAAAAGGTCAAAGCATTAAGATAAGAAAGATATAAATAGTAATGAGACCATAAAATTATGATTGATAATAACATGCTACAACTACCTACTGATAAGATTATAAATTGAAGAATGAAGTTATATGAGAACGTTGCGGTGTTAAAGAAGATTTAGTGACAACAATTGAAAAGAGTTTGCTGTAATTTTTTTAAAGGTTCAAAAAAAAACTCTCCAAAAAAAAATGGATCGTAGCGGGTGGCTATCTGTTGCTGCTACCCCATTGGATTTTGTATGTAAGGTTGTTCTTTTGTATTGCCAATAAACTTTTTACTTTTACGTCTGTCTACCTCGACCGCTAGGCGGTCACTGAGAAAATATGGGAAACGTTTCTGTATATAAACTGTTATTTTATAGGTGTTTTGAAATTCTCATAATTTGCAGTTTACGATAGTTTTAATTTTTATTTTTGTTTTGTCGTATCTTTTAACAATGGCCCTTCAATAATATCGAATAATTGGGTAAAGGTGAGTGCAAAACTGATAAGACTACCTCGTTGGTCTAGCGCTTGATGAGCATGAGGGATTCCTCAGTAGCAGCCAGTAGCTGGCAATAGGCTGGCCCCCTATTTATTACATGAGACTTAATCGAGAACTAGCAAAATGTGTGGATGCAGCTGAATACCAGTATTTTACATGGAGCACCAGGTGGACCAATGACCTGGTGAAGGTTGCGAGCATCCGCTGGATGCGAGATGCACGGGACTGGTCAATGTGGCGACACGTGAGGGAAGCCTATGTCCAGCAGTGGACGTCTTTCGGCTAAAATGATGATGATTATGGCTGTCTATCTGACCTCCGTAACCCAGTTAGTACTTTATGATTACAAGCATGATGTTACGTTATTCCTAAATACATCTAAAAATACATAAAAGTCGTCGACATTCGATTATAAAGATTAGTTTTACGACCTGAAACGTTTGTTAATGTTTATATACTTTATTATAAACAATAATAATCATGTAGGTCACGTCCGACTATATATAATATACTATACATATGTACATATATATGTTATATATGTACATATTCGTTCAATGAAATGTTTCCGCACATTGGAGGTAGTTACTTGAGATAATATTTGAGTCTCGTATCGTCTTTACTTCCTTATTGGACTTGTGTACGTTGCTATGGTAACGGCTTTTCTGTGTAAAATTATCCCTTTGGCAATAGTTACCTTCTTTTAATGATAAAGGGGACATACCATTTGATAATTTAATGTATCACAGCTATAAATAATAATATAATAATAATAATAATATTCCACAACTATCACACAACGCCATCTAGTCCCAAGCTAAGCAGAGCTTGTGTTATGGGTACTAGACAACTGATAACATACTTATATATTTCTAAATACATACATATTATAGATAAATTACACCCAGACACAGAACAAATGATCGTGCTCATCACACAAACATTTGTCCTGGGTGGGAAACGAACCCACGACCTCCGGCATAGCAGTTAGGGTCACTAACCACTAGACCAACAGGCCAGTCAAACAAAATAACAAATAAATAGAATTTAAGTGACTGTTTTGTAATTTCATATTAGCAATTTTCTTTTTATTGAACTTATATGAATGTATATACTTAGATACAATACTTATAAGATAAAGGCTTCTTCATTTTTGTCTGTCTGTTTGTTGATTTTCATGACTTTTACTGAAATGTTTTAAGGAGTTACTTAGGCTTCTAAGGTTCTGTGCATACATAAACCCTTTCAAATAGGTAGAAATGTAATATTTTAAAAGAATAGGTAGGTATATCGCGCAGACGAAGGTCGTAGGCATCAGCTATTTCTACTATTTGTTTTAATCCAAAAAAACCACAGTCTATAATTAAATTACACAATTTGTGTAAATGTAAATGAGTGTTTTTTTTTTCTCACATTTCCATAATAAATTATATTTTATGTGTCTTCCCCATTAGTTCATACATAATTACTGCCCAATAAATTATCTTAAAACACTCAAACCTAACATAAATATTTATATTCTCAAAGATATGGTACCTTAAAAAATACTGAGGCCATTTTTCATAATAATTGTAAAAATAACTTAATATGAATGTGATGGTCTTAAATTCGCATAAATCGTTGCGCACACGCACCTCCCACTGGCGGCGTTTGATCTGCCTAGCTTGTTTTATAACACGATAGTGGACCGATGTAAGGCTCCGCGCAAACGGGCCACCGACCACTATCATAATAAATAATATCTTTGTTTCCCAAAAATACACATAATTGTACAAGTTTTATAATTACGATGTTGCAGAAATATGTACACAATAGATTAAACTCTGTCTCTTATTCTAGGATATTCTGTATCTTAAGAAACAGTTAAACCACTATGGTGGTGGCTGTTGCGCCACTTTCTTTGGTACCGCGCAAACGAAGGTGGTCATTGGCTGCCACGAGTTGTGGCGGGCACTAGTAGTCGGTGGCCGCCACAACTGGGTAGGCGGCCGGTGAGGGTAGTAGCGTGTGGTCTGGTCGCCACCAGTAGTGTGTCGCAGACACTGAGTCACGTTTTGTTATTATAGCGGCAACAGAAATACATCATCTGTAAAAATTTCAACTGTCTAACTATCACTGTTCATGAGATACAGCCCGATGACAGACGGACAGACAGACAGACGGACGGACGGACAGTGGAATCTTAGTAATAGGGTCCCGTTTTACTCTTTGGGTTTGGAACCCTGAAAATCATGTAAAAAGCTTGTCGCTTGCCACCGGTGGCTGTGAAAAGTGGCCCGTTTGCGCGAAGCCTACAATTCCGCTTGCGTCGTTTTTCTTTAAAAAAAAAAACGCTTTTTATTATCGTTCTACTAATTGAAATTGCCTCAGAATCAGGTCAAGCGTATCTGATGAAGAAATTGTCTTGTCTGTAACTATCTCGACTTTATTTATTGATCCGCTCGTTGTTAGAATCTAATTTATTTGTGAATTGCGGCGTTTGCGCACTTTTCATAATGATTTTTGTTCATAAATCAAGGTGGGAGTTCGTTTAAAAAGACTTTATCGGCTCATTTTCTTAGCAAAGTATTCTGACTTGTCATAATTGGACGAATCAAATGGCGCTTTTGTGTATTTTTATAAAAATACGTTTTAAAGTTTCTATTTAAAGAAACTAAATTAGATTTCCTTCATTTGACGACCTACATAAAAACTATAAGTATCAAAATTTTATTGTTACAACGACGACTTGGGAATTCTTAAGAAAACCCAATTTATGACATAAACCTGCTACATAACCCCCGAAATAGTTTCGTTTTCACTACAACATGCCGTTCGAAAACGAATTTCATTATTTACGTACAATTTTATTATTTTGGCACGTTACGTTGTCTGTCCGTCCGTATTTAGCGATATCGACAATGTCTGACGCATTACAGTGGGCGTGTATGTGGGAACATCGATAAAACCCATTTAGAGGCATGAGGAAGTGAAGGTTTAGTCGCATCACTAGTTATGGCGATGATCGCTGACGGCGGGGGTCTACGGGACCGACGTAATGTTCAGGCTTGACATCTCAATTCACGATTGGCCTTTGGCGATAGTAAAGTGTGAGGTACGAAGACCAATCAAGCTTTATAAATCCAGTTTAAGCGGATCTCTCGTTGTATGGTAAACTTTTATAGAGCGAGATCATGTTATACTGGAAATGGCATGATGGGTCGCCGTGGAATCAAATATGCGATTGTTTTGTTATTTCATGTTGATATGGTCAGACACAGTATAAATACTGTGTAGCTCTACAAAATGATGCTTTTAGCGAAGACTAATAGCACCGTTTTGTAGACCTACCAACACGATGAAAGCAAAATTTTTTGGTAATCCTACGTTTTGTTCATAGATGATAATTGCCAGATTTATTTTCTTTGACTAGCCCCAGAGATTTCGAACTTAACTTTAACTTTAAAGACAGTTCTAGGAGACATAAAAATGCCATGGAGACTCTGTGATCCTTTAAGTCAGCGAGGCCATGTAGCAAATTAATAACATATCACGACACACATCATCTTTTACGATATTCGAGAAGCCAAAATCCTTATTAATAAAAACACATAGCTCACATACTAAAATATAAAAGCATGCACTAAAAGTCACAGGATTAAATCCACGCAAACATCAAACAAAATAAAAAGGAGTTCTCGAAACCCGCTTGACCTTACTCATCGCCATTTTGAATTTCATTTTCATCTAGGTACGCATTTTTCATGCAGTATTGCAATACTCTGAAAAATATATTTGATCCCTTCAAGATGAGGTTCGCCAATAACGAGATACATCTAAATAACTCTATAGGGTCTGTAAATGATTCGTTGGCCCCTTTTCATCAAATCCATTTCGGTTATTTTCGAGAAATGGACACATAGAAAAACAAATTGGAGTTTTGATACGAAAGATCAATAATACGAGTTTGGGGTAAGGGATTCTAAACAAAAGAAACTCGGCTTGAAAAGTAATAGATAAATTGCGCTTTTTGTTTACAATATAATATAGTCATTTTACAAAAGAAAACAGTTACCACTCTCTTACCAAGGGGTATCGTATTACCGACTACTAACTGGGTTGTGGAGGTCAGATAGGCAGTCGCTCCATGTAAAATACTGGTATTCAGCTGCATCCGGTTAGACTGGAAGTCGACCCCAACCTAGTTGGGAAAAGGCTAGGCAGATGATGATGACCGTTAGAGTTCTTGAGTCCTAGTTAAAACTTACCTATCCAGCTGGCAATTACGCGAAAAGTTTATGCCATTGTCTTATTAATGAATCTTGTTAGAAAATTTCCATAATGACACTAAGCAACATAGAACCTTACCGAAATATTTACCAACAAACGAAAATGACCTGCAACCCTAAAATTAGAAGTCAAACTCCGCTGCCCTTCAAAAACGACCGCCATGCGTGAGCGAACTTCAACCTTATGGACTTTCAACTTAGCAAATAGTTCTATCATATTATTATTCCCTTGATAATCTTAACAACTGCGGTGACCACTAGAAGCTAAAATAACAATATATTTAGCTCGAAATTGTTTTATAATGCTTAAATACACTTTTGAAATGAAAATTATGTGGTAAGGTCCTCGCTTGGGACTAGTTAGTACTGTCATCGACATTAGGGAAGGTCATGTTTATTGTAGGTACTTATGTTTACACTTTGAAGGTCAGGGTCGTGGATAAGGGTCATGATATTTTCAATACAATTAAAAAACTTGTCTAGACTCTGCCTAGCCTTTTCCCCAGCTATGTTAGAGTCGTGCCAGTCTAACCGATTGTAGCTAAATACCAGTATCTTATATGAAGCGACTGCCTATATCTGTCCTCTACAACCCAGTTAGTACTGAGTAGTCTGCGACGGTCGCGGGCCTGTGCCTCGAGAGGCTTGTTCGCGGCTCCCATTGTGCGTACCCAAACTGCTCGATATGCGCCTACAACCCAGGCGATGAATCTGCTAAACGCCCTGATTGCTCAGGAGCCGGATCTGGATCTTTTTTTGAGTAGTAATAAAGCTATGCTTAATAGTTGCATACGATTTTTAAGTTAGTGTGTGATGTTGACTGGCTGCACGCGTTGGTGCAAACTGTAAGTGTAGCAAGTACCTGCTTAAATAAATAAATAATACTATCTCTTTGGTTATGACTGGTTTCAGGCCACCGACTACCTGTAACGGCTGTCAAAGATGTACCAATGACACCCGGGACTAAGGGCTTAACGTGCTCGGAGGAAACTCGGTATGTACCTACTTGGTGGTCACCTGTCTACCCATCCACACACCAAAACCACTTTCACGGACCAAGTGAAAGTGCGTCTATGAAACATATAATAGGGATGTTTACTGACTAAAAAAAAATGATTCTAATTAGTCCGTCTGTTAGATTATCGAAAAATATTGTATACGTATTTTTTGTTTTATCAAATCAATAAAAATTGACGAAGATAAAACGCGTCAAAGATTTGAGTGGGAGGTTGTGACGTCACTGCTCGCTAAGAAATGTCATACTAATGTCTTAGAATATGACGTCACACGAGTTTTTAAAGCAATGTATCGTCTTCATTGTTTGTTTACGTGAAAAAAGAAAAAATGTGTCCAATATTTTTTGGAAATCTATCTGACGGACTAATTAGATTTTTTTTTTAACATCCCTATTGTAGTGAGGTAGCTCAGTACTATCTTATGTCACAAATACAAATATACGAGTACGTAAACCTACTTTCGAGTATTGGCAATCACTTTAGTATTCGAGACCAGAGTGTCGCGTGTCGTGTCGGCTTGAAAGTGAATAAAACTACGGTAGAGCTTCTTGCAACTGAATTTATGTGTTTACAATACTTTCAGTAAGTATAAAACAAAATATATAACAAGTTTAAAAATCTAAAACCCGACTACGAATAAAATATTGGTTTTTGCTCTCCAAGACCTTTCATTTGATACCAAACATGTTATGATTATCACAATTTAATATTTTTGAGGTAAGTTTTTGACATTTAAATTTCGTCTTATAAAGAATTTATAAAATTTATATAGCTTATGTCACTCGACTCTACACTCGAAGTTGTAGACGAGTATGTCTACCTGGGACAAACAGTCCAGTTAGGTAGGTCCAACTTTGAAAAAGAGGTCAATCGTCGAATCCGACTCGGCTGGGCAGCGTTTGGGAAGTTGAGAAGTATCTTCTCGTCCAACTTACCCCAGTGTCTCAAGACGAAAGTCTATGACCAGTGTGTGTTGCCAGTGATTACATATGGGACTGAAACGTGGTCGCTCACAATGGGCCTCATCAGAAGGCTTAAGGTCACCCAAAGAGCAATGGAGAGGGCTATGCTCGGAGTTTCCTTGCGTGATCGAATCAGAAATGAGGACATCCGCATGAGAACCAAGGTTGCCGACATAGCCCGAAGAATTGCCAAGCTTAAGTGGCAGTGGGCAGGGCACATTGCTCGCAGGACGGATGGCCGATGGGGCCGGAAGGTTCTGGAGTGGCGACCGCGAACCGGAAGACGTTGCGTTGGAAGGCCTCCCACTAGGTGGACCGATGACCTGGTGAAGGTTGCGGGGATCCGCTGGATGCGAGACGCACGGGACCGGTCAATGTGGCGACACTTAGGGGAGGCCTATGTCCAGCAGTGGACGTCTTTCGGCTGAAATGATGATGATGATGATGTCACCCGGGCTATTCTTACGAATCTATTGACACCTCATTTATTAAAATCCGTTCAGTATTTTAGGCGCTGCGGTGGAACATACATACCTACATACATATATAGATACATAGACTGCCAAAATCATTACCCTTCCTTTTGGCTTCGCCGTAGTCGGGTAAAAAAACGAGAGTAACTCTGTCTATTAATACCTTTTCACGCCTTTTTTTTTGTAATACAAAAATAAATACCTTTTTTTGATGGGTGGGAAATCATCAAATGACTCCTCCCGCTCTGGGCAGAGCGGTAGGGAGTGTCAGACTTCTACTGACTTAAAACCACACATGTTCCTTCTTAGCCCTTTATGTCGAGGCCGCGGCGTCTCTTGCGAACAACCCGCAGCCCAGACGGGGCCTTTTCACGCCTAAGGCGAAACTGATTCCGATGTATTTTGACATACATGTATATTGTATAGTTTCTCCTGACCGTTTTCGATCACGACGGCTAATCTTAGCGGAGAAGAGTCATCGGCGCGAGAGATATCATAGTGCACAAGACGTGTCTGCGCAAGCACTGGTGCACTCTCTGTTCCGACACTCTCATAGTCCGATGGTACGGAAATCGGATATAACCGGAAAAAAATTGGTTTCCCCGTTCACAAAGATACCGGGGCCTCGACAAAAAGGGCTAAGAAGGAACATGGGTGGTTTTTAGTCAGTAGAAGTCTGACACTCCATGTCGCTCTGCCAAAGAGCGTGTTTAATTATATGATGAAAAAAAAATGGAGATTTTTTTCGCATGATCTATTATATAGGGCATCCTTTGTTGTAGATCCTAAATTAATAAGTAATGATGATGATGAATTTTCTTCTTCCCTCCTACCCTCCCTTAAGTCAGAACCACTTAAAACTCTAGAAACTTGTGAACAAATCTGGAAGTCCATTAAAATGTACGCAGTAACACGGGTAGGGGAGAATTTAATTACTTTAAACTCATAAGGACAATACACCACTAAGCTCGATTCATAATGACTCGACATACGCGCTTCTCGACAGCGATGGGGTCATATTTGTCTCGGTAGACGCAAGAAGATTTGGATGCTGGATTAAATGGAGGCATATGCGCCTGTTAGACGCTTAGACCAGGGTTAGACGCTTCACCTGTAACTCACCTCATATTAAAATAAATGATGGACTTGCCTATTTGTGGCTTAGTTCTAGCCACTTGCCGAAAATCTTCCACCTGAACACGAGTTGCCATGGCTGAGCTGGAAGTCTTTAAATAGACACCGGACTGAGGATTGCACAGCAAGGAAAACCTGCTGAAGTGGAGGTTCATCAATGACTCTGCCCTGTGTAAATGTGGTGTTGTTTCACAAACGATGGGGCATCTAATATCCTGCCCTGCCCTGCCCTGTGTCCTGCTGTTCGTTCAGTACAGGAACTGAAGGTCGCTACTGAAAGCGCCAAATTAGAAGCTCAATTCTAGGTTGACAGAATTTAGACATGGACCACGCTAAGAAGATTCGATAATACGAGTATATGAGTATTCGGTCCGGTTCAAAAACATTATTTGACAAAAATACATTCCATAAACCATTAAACAGTTCCTCTTTTTTTTGGGGTGGGAAATCATTAAATGACCCCTCCCGCTCTTAGGCGTAGCGGAAGGGAGTGTCAGACTTCTACTGACTAAAAACCACCCATGTTCCTTCTTAGCCCTTGTGCCGAGGACGCGGTATCTTTTTCGAACAACCCGCAGCCCAATCTTCTATCTATCTCTATAAATAAAAAGAGAAGCCCTGACTGACTGACTCATCAACGCCCAGACCAAACCCTTGGACCTAGAAAGCTGAAATTTTGCACAGAGGTTCCCTTTATAATGTAAACAAGGAATAAGGAAGGATATTTTGAAATTCAACCCCTAAGGGAGTTAAATAGGGGATGAAAGTTTGTATGGAAAATCGTCATTTTCACGCGGGCGAAGCTGCTGGCAAAAGCTAGTATAATATACAATTCCTCGTTGCTGTTGTGTTACAAGTCTTTTCTCGCAGACGCAGATATTCTCGATTAATTCTAGCTCTTTTAAATTCCATTCATGCGTTACGCAATATCTCTATTCGATATTACAACCCCAAGGTTTTTCCGTTTCGCTCACGTAGCGGGCCCCTAATCCGCGTGCCGTGAACATATTTTCGCGACGTTCCGTACGGCCACTAGAATAGAGGGCGAGGGACTTGGTCACATTTTTTTTTCAGTCACTGCTGATTAGTTTGGCGATTTAATGACACTGACAGAAGGGCGTTGTTTATGTACTTTCATGGAAATAATTGATCATCAGAACACATTGCTCGCAAAACGGATTGCCGATGGGGCTGAAAAGTTCTGGAGTGACGACCGCGAACCGGAAGACGTTGCGTCGAAAGGCCTCCCACTAGGTGGACCGATGAACCTGTGAAGTTTCTGGGGATCCGCTGGATGCGAGACGTACGGGACCGGTAAACGTGACAGCGGACGTGTTTCGGCTAAAATGATGATGAAACTTTTTAGTTTTTTTCGGCAGCTAGGTATAAAGGGCTCGTTTACGGAGACGCGGGGCGTCGCGCGGCGCGTGCAGAAGGCTCGTCTTGTGCTTTTTTATTAATAATTTACTGAGAGACGGGTCCACCGCAACAAACGCTGCATTTTAAACTAACGAGCGAAATAAGGCGTCTCGTAAAATCAACGTTTGAAATCGTTAACTTTTTCATACATCGTCATGCGTTTGAATTAATAACGCAGCACGCGCCGCGCGACGCCCCGCCTGTACGTAAATACCAACATTTCAATCCGCTACACGCTCAGCTCATCGCCCCGCTAGCTTCATAGCCGCACTTAAACAAGGAATCGATTCAGCCATAAATCGGCGGCCACGACGACATGACATGAATATTATTATAACTCGTATTTATTGAGGATTAGCCCACCGCTGGGACTGCGAAATATGGTGTGTGGGACTTTTTTATTTCTTAATTTATAACACCTAGATGTCAAGGGGAAGATATTTGCTTGGTGTCGGTTTCTAATAGTTATTTGCATGTTTTATGGGTACCTACCCACTGCAGAAATAGGGGCTGGGTTAAGTTGAATCCCTATTGATGTGCCTCGTTGGCCTAGTGGCCGCAAGAGCGACTGCTGAGCAAGAGGTTTTGGGATCGATTCCCTGGTCAAAGTGTTACTGGGTTATGAAGATTGTCAGCAACTTGGAGTCTGGATTTGGGCCTATTTGGTGGAAATAGACTCGCTCCTTTTTACATGGGACGTAAAAATAAATCTCTCTTTTGTTCTTAAATCAATGAAAAAGCTGCGAAGTAAAGCATATCGCACAGGTACTGTTCAGGGCAATTAGGTCTATATCCGTTTGTTTGGTGAAATGAAACTCGTTCTGCGTATTTTCTC
Source organism: Diarsia mendica (assembly GCA_949316265.1). Classification (NCBI taxonomy): domain Eukaryota; kingdom Metazoa; phylum Arthropoda; class Insecta; order Lepidoptera; family Noctuidae; genus Diarsia; species Diarsia mendica. Next base: position 19,621,646 of record OX438904.1, on the reverse strand, counting down.
TTTGAATTTTTATTGTGAACTGACGTAGCAGTGACACTAGCCTAAGATGTGTGGACTGTATGAGCGTGTGTGAATGTGTGAGTGTAATATGTCTGTGTGCATAAAAGGGTTGCTAGTATTTAAGGTAATTGTAAGTACTTATATCTATTTAATTAGACATACCGCCCACCAAAGTACGTAGTGCATGAACGTACTTTCTAAATCATGTAAAAGTTCTAACAAATCAACCTTTAGAAATAGGATATAAAACAAAACTTCTTGCAAATTAGAGTAAACTTAACGTTATGATTATGTGTCACTGTTCATGTGTATGTATATCTTGGCACTACATAACAAGTTTTTATTTTCAATTTTAGAATCAAACTTAATACTAATTTTTATACATTATTAAGCTAACCTTACCCACCGTGATACTAGGTAACTTAACAATTAATTAAGTACAAGTTTTAATTTTATAAACTAAGTACCTAAGTAAAAACATCTCAGTAAACTATACCTACATAGGAACTTGGAGGGCTATTAGTTCGATATACATTATAATGTGAACACAAATGTTGATTCCCACTGACAAACACATCTATATATTTTTTAACATAGCTCAGTAAATATAATCTAATCAACTACCTATAACAATAACTCATAGCGTAATTAGCACTAATTTAAAAAGGTAAAGTTAGTTAAACAATACAAACATCAGATAGCTGTATCTTACAACTTAAAATCTTAATGAGTAAGTAGTACCTATATAAAGTTACACAGTAGTGGACATGACAATAAATTTATTTAGGTAAAACACATATTTTACTAATGGGACGTTTAAATTCTCCATTTTTACATTTAATAGATACAACACGTGCTACATTATCAGGACCTAAATATTTATTAGTTATTCTTCCTAGAATCCATTTAGCAGGGGGAATATTGTCGTCTTTTAAAATTACTATGTCACCTACTGCTGGCTCAGTTTTTTTAGTATTCCATTTATACCGTTGATTAAGGTTAACTAAATATTCCTTATACCACCGTTTCCAGAAGTTTTGTACCATTTTTTGTGTCAATCTCCACCTGTCTAAACCTACAACATTAATTTCAGTATAGTCTTCATCAGGAATGCTTATCAATGGTTCACCTATAAGAAAATGGCCGGGTGTCAAAGCCTGAGGCTCGTTAGGGTCATCACTCATAACAGTGATTGGACGAGAATTAAGACAGGCCTCAACCTGTACCAAAACAGTAGACAACTCCTCATAGGTAAGAGTGCTGTCTCCGATTACCTTGTATAGATGGGTTTTTACACTACGAACTCCGGCCTCCCACAGACCTCCGAAATTAGGTGCATGTGGAGGTATGAAATGCCATGTTGTATGCTCCAAAGTCAGTAATTCCTTGATTTCACGTGACACCGTCGACTTAGCTTGATCAAACATTTGGCGAAGTTGTTTGTTGGCACCAACAAAGTTAGTGCCATTGTCACTAAATAGATCTTGACAGTGGCCTCTTCGTGCTGTAAATCGCTTGAAGGCTGCTATGAAAGCTTTTGCAGTCAAGTCAGTTACAACCTCTAAGTGGATAGCACGAGTTACCATGCAAATAAATAAACAAACATATCCTTTGTAAGATTTCGCTCCTCTTCCAGGTGAGAATCTCACATTAATAGGGCCCATGTAATCACAGCCTGATGACTTAAAAGCTCTAGTTGGTTTTAATCTTATTTCTGGGATTTGACCCATCAATTGGTTACTCTTTGTCTTAGAGTATCTCAAACACTTAACGCATGCTCTGTAATGACTTTTCACCCTTTCCTTTGCTCGCAATATCCAATATTTGGTTTTTAAATAGCACAGCATAGCTTGTGGTCCACCATGAAAAGTTCTAACATGTGCATCCTTAATTAAGAGCTCGGTAAGATGACTCTTAGCGGGCATAACTATAGGATGTTTTGTGTCGTATATAACTTCTGACTCATCTATACGACCACCAACCCTTAGTAACCCATTTTTATCTAAAATGGGACAAAGAGTGCGGAGTTTACTTTTCTTGGGGACGAATTCCTTCTTCTTTAACCAATTTAGTTCTTCACTGAAATTCTCTTCTTGAACCTGTTTGATGCATATCATTAAACTCTCATTCATTTCTGAAGGTGTAATTAAGTTTGAATATTGAATACGTTTCTCCCTTGGTAATTTCAAATTATGTATAAATCTTCTACAGTAAGACATTACTTTTAAGGTTTTAGCTAGTGATGAAAACATAGTCCAAATAGATTCATTTTTTAATACGGGTACAGCAGTCAAAGATGTAGATCTTTCTTCTTCATGAGTATCCGGTATGTTTTCAGGGTTAGCAAATTGTACAATTGATGTTGAAAGCCAAGGTGGTCCCGCCCACCATAACGAATGTTCCAGTAAATCTTGCGCAGGTAATCCTCTAGAAACACAATCAGAGGGATTCATGTCAGTGCTAACATGTCTCCATTGTTCGTAGTCTAAAATATTAAGAATTTCAGACACACGATTGCTCACAAAAGTAGTCCAGCGGCTGGACCCTCCTCTCAGCCAAGCTAAAACTATTGTAGAATCCGACCATGCGTGCAGATTCTCTTTCGGTACTTGCATTATTTGCGATATCTCAGAAATTAATTTTGCTGCTAGGACTGCACTACAAAGTTCTAATCTTGGTATAGATACCTCTTTCTCAATAGGAGCCACCTTGCTCTTTGCTGATACCAAACTCACATAGATATTGTCATCCTCATTGACAACACGAATATATACAGCAGCGCCGTATGCTAACTTAGAAGCATCAGCAAATGCATGTAATTCAACCTTTGACCTTGAACTAAAATAATACCATCGTGGTATGTTTACCCCTTTCAAATGTATCAAACTCTTTCTAAACTGGAGCCAATCATGTCTCAAATCAGTAGTCAGCGCATCATCCCAATCAAGCTTAGACTTCCATAGTCTTTGAATAAATATTTTTGCAATGATTACTACAGGCGCAATCCAACCTAACGGGTCATATAGCCGGGCGACATCTGATAAAACTTGCCGTTTAGTGATGGGCTCCCGTATGTCTGGCAAGTCTATGGTATACTGAAAAGCGTCCATCTCTCTATGCCATACCAATCCAAGTACCTTCAATAAGGTAGAGGTTTTTATTCTTAACGAATCACTGTCTTGGTGTTTGTCCCCTTGTATGTGTGTCAATAATTCTTGATTGTTGCTACTCCACTTTTGCAGTTCGAAACCACCACAACTCATCAATTTGTTCATGTCACTATAGATGTGTAAGGCATCCTGTATGGAGTCACAACCTGTGAGAAGGTCATCCATGTAAAAATCGCTCTTTGTTATTGATGAAGCCACAGGAAAACTTGCACGTTCTTCATCAGCTAACCTTTGAAGTGTTTTAACCGCCAAATATGGCGCGCAAGCAGTACCAAAGGTCACTCGTAATAATTTATAATGTTGTAGTGGCTCGTCTACCTGTGATCTCCATACAATTCTTTGGAAGTCTGTATCCTCAGAATTTACCTTAATCATCCTGAACATTTTGACGATATCTGCGACCATACAAATCTTGTGACATCGCCACCTCATTAAGATATGTCTTAAGTCCTGTTGTAACTTAGGACCCACCAAGAGATTATCATTAAGTGAACAGTCGTTAAGACCTTTACATGAACCATCGAAAACCACTCTCACCTTTGTGGTGTCTTTATCTTCCCTCACTACCGCATGATGAGGGAGATAAACTGCCTTGGGATTCTCTATGTCCGCTTCCTTCACCAATGTCATGTGATTCATCTCAATATATTCCTGTAAAACCTTACTATACTCTTCTTTCAAAGTAGGATTCTTCTCTAATCTCTTCTCAAGAAAATCCCATCTTCTTGTAGCTATCACTACTGATTTTCCATATTGGCATTCTGGATCTTCCTTGTTAAAAGGTAATTTAACCACAAACCTCCCTTCTTCATCGCGTGTAGTTGTCCTCTCATAAAATTCTTCACATTCTTCTTCAGTCTTTGTCATCCTTTTCTGTATCAAGTTAGGTTCATCTTCAATCTCCCAGAATTTTTGAAGTATCTCATCAGTCCTTAAATGTAAATGCATGTTGATTACTCGGCCAAAAGCTGAAACTGAATTTCTTGACACCCTCCCGGATAATACCCAACCTAAGGTAGTGTTTTGTGCCAATATTTCATTGTGACGTATAATACCATCCAATAAAATCTCGCTATAGACTTCAGCTCCTAAAAGAATATCAATTTTCCCTGGTGTGGCGTAACCTGGATCAGCTAGTGGAATTTTACTCAAAGAAAGCCAATCAGGTGTGCTTAACTTGGTGGATGGGAGTAATGATGTAACAGACCGCAAGACATAAGCGTTTACTCGGATCAAAGAAGCAGGGCTATGTCGTGATTGCACCTCAAGAGAAACCATATGCTTAATACTGGTATGACCACCATCACCTATACCAGACACCGAACCATTGACTCGTTTACGGGGAAGTCCAAGTAATTGTACAACCGACTCGCTAATAAAAGACGCCTGTGATCCTTGATCTAATAATCCTCTCAATTGTTGTTTATAACTGTGCTCATTGTATGCCCAAACGGACACTGTAGCTAACAAAACACGACTCGGTTCTAATCCTCCACTCGAAAAATTAGTTGAAATAGTTGTACTCACGGTTTTATCTGACTCACTCGGCGTAGAAACGTCATCAGGTTTTGCTGTGCTGCTCGACTCCTTCTCAAAATGCAATAATGAATGATGCCTCCTCCCACAACGCCTACAACTCACTGAGTTCCGACACTTCATTACTAGATGGGATGAAGAAAAACAATTAAAACATAAGTTATTTTTTTGAATATACTCTTGCCTATCTTTTACACTAAGTTGACTAAACTCTTTACAGTGGTACAAATTATGTTCACCTTTACACAAAACACACTTGGCCGATACGTTAGAATTACTCTTTTTACTGTCAGTAGACGCATGAAAAGATTTGGTTTTAGAGTTGGTAGACTTTGATTGTGTAGTTACCTTGTTTGTATCTATCATCTCCAATGACCTAAATCTTGCTTCCAAAAACTCAGATAATTGTGCCCATGACGGTAACTCATCATTCATTAAGCCAAGTTGGTATTCCCACTGCTTCATGGATTCTGTATCTAATTTAGAAACTACTAAATACATAATAAATACATCACTGTTATTAATATCAATGTTCATATTACGCAAAGTTTGTAAACAAGAAGTTGTTGTATCTAATAAAAGCTTAATATCGCTAGCAGACTCACCCACAATTGGTTTTTGCGTAAACAATGATCTTATAATGGCATTACAATTATATCGCTTATTATCATAACGCTTAACTAATTGTTTCCACGCGTCTTCATAGTTCGCATCCGTGGTTGAGAAATTGCGTAATAAACCTTCCGGTTCACCTGACAGGTTACCTTTTAAGTAATGTAATTTTTGCACTGGAGATAAATTCTTGTTTGAATGAATAAGGGTGTTAAATATATCGTAGAACGTTTGCCACTCACTATATTTACCACTAAACGTTGGTAATTGTATGCGCGGTAACTTAACCTCACACTCACTGACAACGTGACCAGCACTTGCATTTTGTTTCGATGAAAACGTTGTATTTGGTGACGCGAGATAGGGCTGCAGGGCTTCCTTCAGTTGAGTCTTGTATGCTACATACAATTCCTCGAACTCCTCGTACATGTCTTGCGTAAAATATGCATCTTCCTTCTCCTGTTGGCGCACCTTACCGATGATAGATTTATGTCCATTTTTAAAATCTTTCCACAGCTCCTCCAAATTGTCTAGTCTGGTTTCTAAATATGGTTTTTTAATTCGGTCTTTAGGTGTTTTCTTGTAGTTTCTCTCAGCTTTTCTCAAGTTCTCCAGAGTCTCCTTTTGATATGCAAGAAGCACCTCCATTTTGTCCAATGTGTGACAAAGTGTTGAAAAATGTTGAAACTCGATATCCAAACAAATAGATATTGTTTTATCTTGATTATTTTCGCCAATGACTTGTTTATACTCGTAACTCTCGGTGTTAGCAAAGATAATCCGATAATCCGCTCAGAAATTGCTTTGTTCTCGCCACGCGGTGACCGACGATCGCCCGATGTACTCAGCTCAATAAATCCGGTTCGTTGGACCATATGTTCAGGGCATTTAGGTCTATATCCGTTTGTTTGGTGAAATGAAACTCGTTCTGCGTATTTTCTCTTTGAATTTTTATTGTGAACTGACGTAGCAGTGACACTAGCCTAAGATGTGTGGACTGTATGAGCGTGTGTGAATGTGTGAGTGTAATATGTCTGTGTGCATAAAAGGGTTGCTAGTATTTAAGGTAATTGTAAGTACTTATATCTATTTAATTAGACAGGTACTTATATCTCGTTATCAGTTATTCGATTAATTAAATCTTACCTAAGTAATGAGTTATCCAAGTCTAGGATAATATTAATGTCTAGCCGAAAGAGGCTACCAAATTGATTAAATCTTAACTTAATTATAAAACTTATCTTAAATTTTATTATTACTTATTAAAAAAATTACTACTAAAGTTAAAATGAAGGTGACTGCAAACAAACTAAACAAAATCTGTTATCCCTTTTTTTATCTTTTAATATTCCATTACCTTTTAATAAAAGCCTTATTTTTGTTTGGATTGTTGTTGTTAGCTAAAACTTCTACAAACAAAGACGATACTAAAATGTGCAATTTATGTGCAAACAACGGCATTTCGTTGAGGTCAAAGCTCGCAAATTTGATTTAAAATGACCCTTATAAATCTTCTATGTTTTCAGAGACTTATGTTACACTAGCACTATAGTAGACATAACATCACGACTGTAATTCCCGAAGGGTTAGACAGAGGTGTAGGTACCTTAAAGTACACCCACATTTCGGCAATTATGTTTAAGTCCCATGTAATAGGGACGAGCCTATTGCCATCAACCGGGCACGAATTACGGAGTCTTAATTCGTGCGCTAAAAATGTCCGATGAAAAAACGCAATAACACTTTGCCCGACCCGGGGATTGAACCCAGGACCTCATGCGCAGCAGTCGCGATTGCAACCACTAGACAAACGAAGCAGTTTAGTACTTGCTTATTTTGACATCCAAAATTACCGAATTAAAATTAAAAATTCACCTGACTTTGAACGATAAAACACCTAACGAACGAGAATCGAACTGCCTTAGATATGTACAAAGAAGAAAATAAAATATCTCTCTAGTAATAACTGCATGTAGTAACCTGTGTGTGTGTATATCTGTTAGTAGTAATAGCTGTTGCCAGCGGCTTCGCCCGCTACAACTCTTAAATTATCCCACCGGAAGATAAAATCGGGATAAAAACTATCATATTTGTTAGTCCAGGTTATAAACTATCTGCGTACAAATTTTTATCCAAATCCGTTCAGTAGTTTTTGCGTGAAAGAGTAAGAAACATCCATACTTACAAACTTTCGCGTTTATAATATTAGTAACATACAGTAAACTAAATACAACCCCTTCCCTTTAAGAATCCAGCACGTCTTCCTTCCATTACTTATGGATAGCCAGATGTCACACCCCATGTGCTCTTCGATTCCCGGAGGACGCATTTCACGACCAGAGTCGTCGAACTTTCACCTATCAAGAGACATTTTTATACCGACAAGAACGCTTGCGGAATACATTTAAATCACTACTAGTAGGTATAGGATGCCCGTCGGGGCCGCGGATTATAGAACGAGATGACGTGGCCTCGGCGCAAGGGCAAAGAAGGACCATGGGTTCGGTTTTTAGTCAGTAGAAGTCTGACACTCCCCTTCGCTCTGCCCAAGAGCGGGGGGGTCATTTGATGATTTTCCACCCACCAAAAAAAAAAAAGGTATAGGATTGACTCTATAAGTATTGCGGATACTTTTAGAGGAAAGAAAATTGTCTCGAAGTCCCATCATCATCTGCTTAGTCTTTTTCCAACTATGTTGAGGCTTCCAGTCAATGATATTATAAATAAAAAGAGGTAGATATCGCATTAGCACGCACAAATTGTTGAGGACAAACTACGACAATTGGTGCAGTTTAGTAACTAGCTATCTCTTTTTATCCACGTTCCGTATTATCTATCCCTGTCGTAGAACGCAACGATATCTGAACGCCATTCAGTATGAACATGGCGTATCTTTCTTTTTAATATCATTGCTTCCAGTTGATCCGGATGCAGCTGAAAACTAGAACTCTTTTACATTAGTGGACGTCACGCGGTCCTAACGCGTAGTTCCCGTACCCGTGGGAATACAATGTTAAAAAGTAGCCTATGTCAACGTTGAAAGAATTTTTAAAAACGGTCCAGTGCTTTTTAATTTTAATCGTTACATACCTACAAAAATATCTATCTATTATCTTTATAATATTTATTTTACTTGGAGCTTAACTGCTTAACTGACCTTCACAACTCAGATTTTTTGGTGAGAGAACCAAATATCACTTTTCCGAGCCCGGGAATCGACCTCGGAACTCCATGTTGAGCAGTAGGGCAGGCTGCTAACCCACAGAAAAATTATTAAAAGTGGATTTAACTATTTGATTCCCATCAAATTACTATTTTGTTCTATTAATTTGTTTTCCCTCTTCATTATAAACACACCCTTTCTTGTTCTTTCTACAGACAAGTTTCGAAAGTCTCCAAAATTAAATGTCCTTGAATCAGAATGGTCGGATTCGTATAGTTTTCTGCTATCAGCATTTCTTTGTTCTCTTAATTTTGACCTATGAACAGAGTCCTTGTCACCTTGTCCTTAGACCTCGAACCTTTCGAACCTTTGACCTCGAACGTTCACCTATTAGTTCCTTTGTTGTCTAAGAGCCAATTACACCAACGAAAATCTTGATCAGCACATCTAAACTGCGTTTAAGAACTGTCAGTGTCGTTATTGTTACGGAATAGTCACAGTGACAGCATTTAAACGCCGTTTATTTTCTGATCACGTTCAAAGTCATTGGTAAAGTTAGCTGTAAAGCGACACCCTAAATGCTACTTTCTTCGATATTAGCTCGACCTTTAAAAAATGTGTCATCATCATCATATCAGCCGAAAGACGTCCACTGCTGGATCTGGCCTCCCAAGTGTCGTCACATTAACCCGTTCCGTGCGTCTCGCATCCACCCCCGCAACCTTCACCAGGTCATCGGTCTCCTGCCGAAATCTCGCTGAAATCACCCACCACCAGCGACCTCCACCACATCCATCCCCAGAGACGGTCAGTGACCCCCAACCTGTGGCTGCAAATGGTCGCAACACTACACTGCGAGATACTGCTTCACTCTTTGTTGTCTGGGATCAGATTGGTGCTACCACGGACCTTCGACGCGGTGGTAACGCGACTCGAAGTCGAGGGTGATCGTGTTTTGTTTTTAGTTTGTGGGTGGTCTTGAAATTGTTGCGTTAGTAAGTGGTTCGTCACAATAATAATGTTTTGAACAGTTTATGATGGACTAGCTTTTGCCAGCGGCTTCGCCCGCGTGAAAATGACGATTTTCCATACAAACTTTCATCCCCTATTTAACTGACTTAGGGATTGAATTTCGAAAAATCCTTCCTTATTCTTTGTCTACAATACAGAGGGAACCTCTGTGCAAAATTTCAGCTTTCTAGGTCCAAGGGTTTGGGCTGGGCGTTGATGAGTCAGTCAGTCAGTCAGTCAGGACTTCTCTTTTTATTTATATAGATAGATAGATAGATTTGTACCGTTTTGATGGCAATAGGCTCGCCCCCTATTACATGCGACTCCTAACTGGCTCCTAACTATTTGATAACTGGCGAAATGTGTGTGATCTATTAGGTACCTGCCCCCTTCGGGAAGAGAGAGGGCAAAAATCATGTCCCGATTTCCTAAGCCTTTCCAAAGTATATTAAACAGGACCCCTTGGCCATTTTGAGAATTCTTTGATGTGGAATTTAAGTACCGAGTGCTAGATAAATGGTGTGACAAATATCAACAAACATTATCCATCGCCCACGCTTGAATAGTTTCAGAAGAACCTCTCACGATCCATCAAGTTAAGAGTTTTCAAACTTCTTGTATTTCAAACCGTTTAAAGTACTGTTGACGAAACTCTCCCCTCGACCAAAAGGACGCATACAGATGTGGTAGCACAAAAAAACTGTCGAAATGAAAAACAGAAGAATTTCCATAAACACAAAACAATGGTAAGGAATTTTCATTTGGTTGGTAGTATGTAAATTATTTTTCTTTTTAAATATCAAACTTGGTCTTCGATTCGACGCTACGTTTGTCCATAATTTAGCACGTATTTATTCTTTAGAGATGTCTGCTGCAGGCTTTCTGTTATTTGAATTTTCTTGGTTTGATTATTTTAAAATTCTTTTTCGGAGTACATTTTGGAGTACAGTTGCTTTTGGTATCTCATTATCATTTAAACAGAAAAACTATTTTCTTTGACTAGTAATACTAAATTGTCATTTGCGATGCTATACCTCTTGAACATAAACATAAACCCACGCTTTATTCGGTTTTGGGTAAGCAAAAATAACAAAACATCACCGTAATATTCCTTACTCTATTTTCTTCATCCAGTTTCATACATCTCGACATATACCAACGTGTAGATCTAGACAAAATGAAAAATGCACAGAAAAGTAATAAATCACCATGCAAAACTGACTGACAGAAGGTAATTTTATGACATAAATACATTTTAACCTCCTGACTGAATTTGTCCTACCCACAGAACATAAAAAACAAAAAAATCTTGTCAGTTAAATATTCACGTCGCGAAAAATAAAAACACGTAGTGATATCTAGTGAAGATTGTTTTTCATGTTAAAAAATATTGGACAGCTCACTGGCAGGTTAGTTGTTCTGAAATGGCTTCTAGATGGAGACATACCGGAGTACACTTTGGCAAGGGTAATTTCAATCTCCTAGAATCTTATAAAAATGTCGCTATTGCTATCAATAGCTATGCAAATTACGTTTACGAATAGTAGATTTAGTCTGATTTATCGATATTCACTAGGATTTCACCATTATTTTGTTGTCATTGAAGATCAAAGTTTTATGTCCTGTATTTAGGAACCTTGCAGAGTACTACTGCTCAAATAACTGTTTTTATGTCCTCTGTGAAGGTACTTGTCAGTCGGCGGCGCGTACGTGTTCCACGCGCGCCTCAAAGAGATGTCAGCAAGGAGGGGCCCGCAAGGGCCGACGCCCGTCGGGGCTGCGGATATCGAAAAGTTACCGCGGCTCCGACACAAGGGCGAGGAAGAGGGAACATGGGTTGGTTTTTAGTCAGTAGAAGTCTGACACTCCCCTTCGCTCTGCCCAAGAGCGGGGGGGGTTATTCGATGATTTTCCACCCACCAAAAAAAAAAAAAAAAAAAAAGGTACTTGTCAGTGAATTATGTAAATATTTTTGTTATTTACAATATGTTTTGACCTGTTCTGATGCGAAAATCTTAGTATTTCTGACGAAATGTGATGTCATTTTGTCAGCGATGAAGACTACCAAGACCCCCTTATTGTAAACCCTCCCAGGATTCACAAAAGCATAGATGGCGTGAATCCAGTGATTATTCAATTGATCGCCAGTTTCATCAACTTGTTCTGTAATACGACAGACTTCTGGCTTTGGTTTACGGCCAGGAAGATCTACTCGTCCTCCTCGAAGGCCAGTTTAGCCAGATCGCACACAAACACCATCTCCACATGACATTGTGAATTTATAAAGTGGACATATTAATTCTCATGGAACTAATCTTCATGAACCAACATACATGCCAAATTTCGATCATGGATGAACATCTGAACAGTTTTTTGAACGTTATAGAGATGACCAAATACATACGCGAATGGTTGAATGTACAAACAGAACAATGTACATCTCCAAGGTAGATTCTCTTGGTCTTACAGTTGAGGAAATGAAAAATTATATTGAAGTGGCGGAAGTACGGAAGCACTTACACCAGACCACCACTTCTTTTTTATCGTTGTTTCACTACCATCAAATCGTATGATCAAATAATAAGCAAAGGGTTTCAAACTACATGGGCTGCTATGGGAATCTGAATACCCAAAAAATATGTATTAGAAAAAGATAAGTTTCATGAAAAAGCCAAGGGATTATTGCAAAATAAAAGCACGAGCAGATGGCAATTCAGCAGTCACATGTTGGATTTACAACAAGTTCGTGGAGTTGTTACATTAAAATGTCAAAACGCAATAAAAAATTGATTATTATAAGGGCTAGTCTTATTTTAATCTAAAATAATAAATACTAGTTGGCTGTAACTGTCTTGTATACAGTACATAGAAGTCAGTAACCTACCACGGTAGCCTGCAACTGTCCTAATAGAAGGACATAAGAAAAAACCCATATTTTCAGGAATAAATTTTTTTCAGTATTTTTTCACTTCTAAAGTAACCCCCATAGAGCTTAAATCCTGAATATTAATTAAATCTGACATAAAAAGTGGTTCCTGTAGTGAGGAGGTTAAGTCATAAAATTACCTTCTACTAAAAGCTCATTTCACCCCCTCGTCACAGAGTGTAAAAGATCCCCGAGCCATAATTCGCATACTAACTAGTACACCACATTATGCGACCCTCTGCACAAGGATAATATCCCTAAAACTTTGCACATTGGGTTCAAACTCCGGACATTTTGACCCTCCCAAAGTCATATTAGGAAAATCGTAAAAAAGTTCCAAAAATTCTTACCGCTTTATCAGATCAAATGTCGCGGTAATTTTTTTATTTTTTTTCCCAAAGTTTTGTTTGATATGTAATTCATTACCATTCAAATTGAAGTTTTTGTTTCGAGAATTCTGCCGAACTGTTGCCGTTTATCGTTCGGAAAGCATTTTGGTGAAATTGTTTCATGTTTTCTTTTCTTGGAAATCTATTTAGTAGTCACAACGTTTAAGTTCCATTTATTAATGTAATAACATATAACCAGACCTCAGAAGGGAATCATAGAATTGAAACAACAGATAAATCAACGCAATAACAATGTTTATTATAAAATATTCAGCCTAGATCAGTACATAATATAAATCACATCATTTTACTAACCTTAAAACTTATCACTCCGGTGCCTCGTTCAAGACTGACTCATGTGACAATTCACTTCAATGTCAAAATGATTTTATAACTGACAGTGACACTTTGAAATATTTAAAAATGACATAAACGTCACTACATAAACTCAACTATAGCAAACTTACCCATGGACTGTTAACTATAATATCAATCTACCCTCGCATAGATAAGTCTTGTTACAGTCGGCCATCCTTCAAGAACGAGTCCCTTCGTTCCTAAATATTGTAACAATTTTCAATCATTAACAATTATAAAAAAATAACTTGTACATTATAATTAGATTAGGTACTTATAACAAAAATAATAAAAAATAATAAAAATAATCAGTCTTAATTCTAGATCATCGTTATCATCTATTTTATAGTTTGAGTGCTGTGAAAGCTACTTCCTTTACTCTCACAACACTTCAGCCACAATGTTTTGAACTATTCAAGGGCGACGAGTTCATACGCCAATCCTGCCCAGTTCAAACATTCTCACTCAACTTATCGTCATGTCTATTGCCGAGCGAAGTGAGGCTACTTCCTTCACCATCACTCCGTCATCGGCAGCGATACTTTGAGCCAATCCTGGGCGGCGAATCCAACGCCTAATCCTGCCCGACTCAAAGCACCCTCATGTCCCTCACTTATCCCTAAGCGACTGGCAAGTTCATATGCCAGACGCCATATCACATCATGTCTATTGCCGAGCGAAGTGAGGCTACTTCCTTCACCATCACTCCGTCATCGGCAGCGATACTTTGAGCCAATCCTGGGCGGCGAATCCAACGCCTAATCCTGCCCGACTCAAAGCACCCTCATGTCCCTCACTTATCCCTAAGCGACTGGCAAGTTCATATGCCAGACGCCATATCACATCATGTCTATTGCCGAGCGAAGTGAGGCTACTTCCTTCACCATCACTCCGTCATCGGCAGCGATACTTTGAGCCAATCCTGGGCGGCGAATCCAACGCCTAATCCTGCCCGACTCAAAGCACCCTCATGTCCCTCACTTATCCCTAAGCGACTGGCAAGTTCATATGCCAGACGCCATATCACATCATGTCTATTGCCGAGCGAAGTGAGGCTACTTCCTTCACCATCACTCCGTCATCGGCAGCGGTACTTTGAGCCAATCCTGGGCGGCGAATCCAACGCCTAATCCTGCCCGACTCAAACACCCTCACTTATCCCTAAGCGACTGGCAAGTTCATATGCCAGACGCCATCTAACATCATGTAATCATCATATAATCATCGCAAATCACAATTGGACTAAATATCAATTAAATAACTCAAGTAACTCATAAAATCATCATTATCATCTAAGTAATCAACAATATTGGCGATTGGCAAGTTCATATGCCAGACGCCATCTAACATCATGTAATCATCTTAAAATCATCGCAAATCACAATTAGACTAAATATCAATTAAATAAATCAAGTAACTCATAAACTCATCATTAACATCTAATCAACAATATTAGCGATTGGCAAGTTCATATGTCAGACGCCATCTAACGTCATGTAATCATCATATAATTATCGCAAACCACAATTAGAATAAATATCAATTCAATAAATCAAGTAACACATAAGTTCATCATTCACATCTAATCAACAATATTAGCGACTGGCAAGTTCATATGCCAGACGCCATCTAGCATCATGTAATCATTATTATAATCATTCGATAAATCAAGTAACTCATAAACTCATCATTCACAACTAATAACAATATTATTTCTTAAAATTGCTATCACTTTCATCGTCATGTTCATCACTGGACGAGCAAGCAGGGTATTAAAACTTAGCCCTATTTCCTAACCACATCGCCCTCCTTATAATTCGTGGCCTTCTTGTTGTGTTTGTCATACCAATTCTTATTTTTCACCTGATTTCTCTTATTACGTTCATTCCCTTCCAGAACTACGTTTTCGTCTTGACTTCGAATACTACTCTGTCCTATCTGTCATCAATCATCATTATGGTATTTAATATGGCTTGGCTCGGGTTCGCCACCGTCCTATCTAACAATAGAAATATAAGTATTTACCGCGTTAAGAGTGATAGAGAATCTAAATTCTCCGATCCAACAACTGAGTGTAATGGCATAGTCTTAAGTACTTATATAAGAATATCTGACTGTTAACAACTCTCGGTCATGATGCCAAATAACATTGATTTATGACGACGTTGTTGTTGAATTAATCATCTGCCTAGCCTTTTTAAATTGTGCTGGGGCCGGCTTCCAGTCTAACCGGATGCAGCTGAATACCAGTATTTTACATATAGCGACTGCCTGTCTGACCTCCACTCCACTGGGTAATACGATACCCTTCAAGACTGGTTGCCAGACTTTCAGGTCACTGACTACCTGTAACGACTGCCAAAGATCTATATATTGCAGCCGGGACCAGCCAGTGCTTTCCAAGAGGAAACTTGGTATGTAATGGGTAAGTCACCCATCCACGAAGCAACCTAGGCAAGCGTGGCCTAACCTCGAGATCGCCCCGAGTGCCAGTTATAATTAAGCCACGAGCTCCTACATATTTGTTTAATTAATAATCATCGTAAATTAATACATTGAAAACAAAGGTTCTTATTGTAATTAAACCCAATTTGCAATTTTATTATTCTAATGATACTTTAGGGACCCAAGTATTTTTTTTTTGAAGTAGCTTTTATTGCGACTTAAAAACTTGGTTGCCGAACCATAGATAGTTGTGGTACTATTTGAATAGTTGAGTCAAGTAAAAAAATTTTAAATTTTACTCTAAATTGTCAATAAATTAATTACTAATATTAAATGATACTTCTAATGTTTCCTAGATTTTATCTCAATTTTAATATCAAATTATATTCTCATATTTTATCCGATAGGTTATTATTCAACAAATAAATACATACCTACTAGATTGCTAAATTATATTATCTAATGAAATTGTAAAATAATACTTAGTATTGGATTCAACCCAACATTTAGAACTAATAAATGACATTCAGATTTATGAACTTCATATTTTCCAGGTAAGAGGTAGAACCTACTCATGACTCGCGCAGCCCCTAACCGATCCGCCTACATAGATATATCCTTACGGGCAACGTTTGTCCTTACAGGGGCTGATATGATCTCAACAATGTCTACATCACAAGTTGTATAGAGACTGATGTTATTTAGAATAGTGATCTAGTTCAAATATTACATCTGTTGGAGTTTTAATAATCTAAAATGATTTTCAGCAAAACTATGTCCAAGCTACACGTCATAATTAACTAAGTGGTCATCCACTTTAAGCACTTCGACATCCTTTTCCGAATTGCCTTGTATACCAATCGCCAAAGTACACCGTAACGGTAAGTATGGTATATTCTTTAGTCCTCTCAATATGGGCCATTAACGCCTTTCCAGTTAAATCCTAATCTTAAAACACTATTTTCACGTATTAATGTTGCTTGAAAACCTACACGAACTCCCCTGTCGTCTACCCCATAAAGTAAACAATCCACTGCTTGCTTTCCAAATATTTTACATCTATTCAGTAAATTGATTTTCGCAAAATAATAAAGTTCATAAGATTCTCCAAAGCGTACCCGTCTATTAAGCATATCTGTCAAAACTTCTGCATAATTTTCTGTTGCAGGAAATGATTCCTTTAGCATCAACTTCCATTCAAGCCAACTATGCTTAATAGAGGGCAGACCCTGAAACCATGTCTTAGCTAATCCGGTGAGTTTGGGCAGGGCATAATGAACCGTTTGCTTATCGTTCCAGTTATAAATTTCGGAGCATTCATCGACTTTACCGAGCCAGATACCTATGAATAGTTTGTTCCTTCGACATAGGGCCAAAGTCTGGTACAACATTATTAAAGGATGAACTGGAAAACGATTCACGATCCCCTGCTTTAGACCTAAAAAGTTAAAAAAAAAGAAATCTTCAAACAAGTCTGTAGTTATAAATTTAGTTTTCTTGTTGTCATGTGCTTCATGTTTGTCATCACTGGGTGCGTGTCGTTTCGTGGGGGTGATTAAGGAACGGTACCGAGTTGAGCTACTTTTGCCAGTATTAGCCTGCTCACGATTGCTCGGTCTAGGTTCGGGCGTCTCGAAATGCCTACGTGATCGGTTCCGTTCCGTTAATCTCTCTCGTTCTTTGCATACCTGGTTTTCAAGGGTTCTTAATTTTTCCCTCTCCCTGGACATCTCACGTTCTTGCTCGAGTAGCGTTCGCGTGCTGCTGACGCTTCGGCTTCTCAGTTGATTACGCGTCGCGCTGCTGCGCCGACGATCACGAGCTGGACTGCGCCTCCGAGATTCTTGCGTTGGTTGTTGGTCATCGCCACGGCTACTACGACTGCGGCTTCGACTGCGCCTCTCCACTTCCCCTGAGTCTCGCTTCCGACTACGTGCTGATTCACTACGCGTCCTCTGTCTTTCGTAGTTGCGGGAAGGGTTGCTGGTGCGTCGATAATCCACCTTGCTTTCCTTGTCGCTCATTTTCTCTGAAACTCGTAACATTTTGTTAATGTATTGTGTACAAATTTCACAACACACAGTCAGTAAGACACTTAATTTAAAATTATAGTGAGTATTTGAGCATTATTTTGTAGCTGTATGTTCACTATATTTAATTCTCTTACATGTTTTCGGAATTTATGTTTTTAATCTGTATTCATCACAAGAATGGCGATGCATTTTGGGTTTATTTGTCAGTTTCCAAGCATTTTGTTGATTAAATTTTTCTATTTGATTTGTATTTCAAGGCTCCCACTAAACTACCTCCAATGATGGGACAAAGATTAATAGACTACAGGAATTATTATAGTTATATATTCATTATGTATAGGTATTCTTTTATTGTTTTTAATCTGTATTCATCACGAAAGATGTTAAATATTTTATAAAAAAAAATAACATTCCTTAACGTTAATCATACTCAATTACCAGTTTAAACCAATAATTGTATAACATAATCGTTAATCATACTCATTTCTAAAATTTATCCATTTACCTGGTCTATTACGACCATTGACATTTTTTTTCTGATATTCAATTTTTGAACGCACCTGTTTTCGTTCTTTTTTTTTTTTAATCTGTATTCATCATGAAAACTGTTAATAATTTTATTAAAATAATATCATTCCTTGACGTTAATCACACTCAATTACCAGTTTAAACCAATATTTCTATAACATTATCTATCTACGTACTCCATTACGACCATTGACAAATATATTTTTCGAAAATAAACTGTTGAACTCATCTGCTTTAATCGGTTAAATCGGGACTCACAATACTATCATGTCATGTTAATTCACACATTTTCTTGATTTTCTTCATGTATTTGCGTTGATTTCCCGTTTTAAAATGAATATAGTTTTATTTATCGGCGGTCGAGCTCGTGGGGTGGTTTACCGCAACATAAAATTGTTTCGTTCATCCCACTTCTGAGATATAACCAGACCTCAGAAGGGAATCATAGAATTGAAACAACAGATAAATCAACGCAATAACAATGTTTATTATAAAATATTCAGCCTAGATCAGTACATAATATAAATCACATCATTTTACTAACCTTAAAACTTATCACTCCGGTGCCTCGTTCAAGACTGACTCATGTGACAATTCACTTCAATGTCAAAATGATTTTATAACTGACAGTGACACTTTGAAATATTTAAAAATGACATAAACGTCACTCGACTATAGCAAACTTACCCATGGACTGTTAACTATAATATCAATCTACCCTCGCATAGATAAGTCTTGTTACAAACATAATATTACTCACGATCTTTCACGACATATTATGGTTTAATAAATAAGTATTCAGTTTCACTAAAACAAACAATGCTTTCGTATACTTATATCATGGAGCCGCCATCTTGAAAAGCGAAACGTAAACAACAATTTGGCGCGCAAATCGTAGACACCACAGTTTTCCCTCGCAGACGGCAATTTGCGCGCGAAAAGCAACTGATATAATATGTTGTGTTTATGTTTTGTTTACATAAACGACATTGACGCCAAGAAGTTAAATGTTTGAGATTAAGTAAAATCTTGAACAACATAAGCTGTTCAAAGTCGTGTAACTTTGAAGGTCGAAGTTTATGTGACGAGCTGGTAATCTGTTGGGACAAACAATCTTATGTTACATTACAATATAAAGTAGAACATTGTTGTCGATAAATACTTGAAGAACAAAGTACTTACTACTTATACTTACTTATATTATATCGGTAGACTCTTTATTTTTATGTGCATGCATAAAATAACAAAATATATATCTAATAAATAAAGAGAGAAGTCCTGACTGACTGACTGACTGACTCATCAACGCCCAGCCCAAACCCTTGGACCTAGAAAGCTGAAATTTTGCACAGGGGTTCCCTTCATAATGTAGACAAGGAATAAGGAAGGATTTTTCGAAATTCAACCCCTAAGGGAGTTAAATAGGGGATGAAAGTTTGTATGAAAAATCGTCATTTTCACGCGGGCGAAGCCGCTGGCAAAAGCTAGTTAGTATATATATGTATAAGTCCTGACTGACTGACTGACTCATCAACGCCCAGCCCAAACCCTTGGACCTAGAAACCTGAAATTTTGCACAGAGGTTCCCTTTATAATGTAGACAAGGAATAAGGAAGGATTTTTCGAAATTCAACCCCTAAGGGAGTTAAATAGAGGATGAAAATTTGTATGGAAAATCGTCATTTTCACGCGGGCGAAGCCGCTGGCAAAAACTAGTACTTATTAAATAAATTTGATTTTCAAAACAAGCCAGGCCGCCTCTATTTTGCAACACCTCGGTCTGTCCTTTACTACTAAATAAACACTGAATATTCTGACAATACACCGTTATTAGTCTACAAACTTATCGTAAATAATAGCAGTAAGTAATTATAATAGCCCGCAAAAACATCTATCTAACTAAGATTAATTATTATTTTCGTGCCTCAATTCTACGATTAATCATTTATTTCACTAAATAGGTACGAAAAGCGACACTCAGTTTACCGTCTACAGCCCACGTACAAACAAATATGATCCCAATCTTTAGAAACAAATTTTCGCATAGAAAAAATCTTAAGAAACAAAAAAAAACTCGCATAGAAAAGTGTGACGTTTTACTTTTAATTCGCTTGGAGTTTCGCTAAGTACTGTAATACGCAGTTCGACATTCGATTAGAATAGTAAACGCCGCTGTGGGGTGCAGACGACCCCCTGTCTGCGCCCTAGCCCCGCCGCCCTTTGCCCTTTGTCAGAGATCAACTTTGATTAATGGCGCAGATGCGGACCAACTTCGGCGGGAAAAGATTTTTACCTAGGTAGGTAAAACTCTTTTCCCGCGGAAAATAATCGACCATTAGACAGTCAGAATCAGAGTCAGAGATAGTCTCTCAGACACGTGTCTCGTTGTAGTACAATATCTCGTTGGTCTAGTGAACGATTTTCAGGACGGGCAAAGTGTTGTTGGATTCTTCCATCGGGAATTTCTCTGAAGCAGCCACGGAGTCTGAATTTGGGCCCGGCTGATGGCAATAGACTCGCCTCCTTTTACATGGGACTTAAGCATAACTGATGAATTTATTTTTATTATTTATTTATCATTTATTTCGGACTTAAAACATCCATAGATTGTTAGTAAACATAAAACTTAAAAAATATATATATATATGGGTGAATACTATTAGGTAGGTACACCTCTGCCTAACCCTTCGTGGTTTACAGGCGTCATGTCATGTCATATTTGAGGGTTAAATATCAACAGCCCTATGGGTCGATCTGCAGTGATAACTGTTTGCCGAGGTCTGTCTGCGGATGATCATCCATTGCTTACCGGTTCTACCCAGCTACCCAGCTCTCAATTGAAGATCTTTGACAGTCATTACAGGTTGTGGGAATCCTGTAAGTTTCTACTATAGTGCGCGCGGAACTAGTTGGCCGCTCCTTAGGTGGCGAAAGGGGTGAGGGGGCGGGTTGCCTACAGCTCGCAATGCACAGGAGACTATAATTAGACAGTGATGACCAATCTCGAGATATCGTGAACAATAATTGTTCAATTTATTGAAAAGAATACTTAAATAAGAAACAAAGACTTGCCTAAGGCGCGGCCAACTAGTTCCGCGCGCATTATAGTCTTAGCTACTAGTCTTACCAAGAATATCGTGGTACCCAGCACCTGGGTTTTGGAAGTCAGATAGGCTGTACTTAAAATACTTCAATTGCATCATCCGGTTACTTGCCGAACTCAATATTAGTTCTGTCTAGACCAGTGATCACTAAAATTAAAAATACTCGTTTCACATAGTTACAATATTTCCATAATTTAAAAAGAATATTCTAGGCTATGGAGGATATTGTTTGTGCTTGTTTTAACTTAGATGCTATCTAATAGGATAATTGTATTTTCGATTCAAAAAGGTTTAAATATTTCCATGAAATTCTTTGATGATGATGATCTTTGAATTGATGATTTTCTGGGAAAATCGTTTTGGTTGTTAGACATTTAATGTTCAACGAAATTCTTGTGAAAAGAAACCCATATTTCCTGCTAAAGTAAACCTTTATTTCGCTTAACATTTCTAGGAAAATATGTATAATGTTACTTTGTAAAGAAATAACGAATAAGTACCAGAAATATTCAAGGTTTAAACCGAAATATACAAATTATACACTACTACATTCCCGTCGACAATACCGCAAGCAAAATCTAGTTCAAACAACAAAGCTTTAATTTAGTCAACGTGAAATCACGTCATCACTCACCGCTAATACCCGAATAGGTAAAAAAATCACCGCCGCCGTCGCTTCTGTAATTTCGGGCCATTAGTCTGGGTCGAGCGTCTCGCCGGGCCGGTACACGCGCACCGAGCGGCCCGGCGCCCTTACCATGCCCTTAAAACAGGATACGACGCAATATACAAATTTCACCTCACTTATTTATTTTTAACAGTTATTTAGGGATTCACTCACTATTATGTACAAAGTCTACTAACTCGTATTCTGTATCAAAGTAATTAATTTTTATTTTGGAGCGAATTGGAGGTGATTTTTATTTGTACCGTCTGGTTAGGTACGGACGTACTCAGCTTTCCCGGCGCCCTTTATTTGTCCCGGATTCGCTGATTTGGACGTCTATTGACGTTCTAAGTTACTTTGTGGTAGATTAGCTAAATACATAGTATTCAAAGAAATGGTACCTATTACTTGTCGTGTGAGCGATTTAACGCTGAATTTTCGGAGAATTTCGACTGTTTTAGCTTCTCGTTCTGTCCCTCCTGATCCTGTCTTTGCAAACAAAGTCGTCTCCTTCATATAACATAATCGCTTCTCATTTATTAAACAACCAGAATATTAACTTACACGTATACAGTTCTTTTGCTCAGATTTCTTCAGTATCCGTCTCGAAGGACCAAAGTCCCAAAGTCTCTTGGTCCTTTCGTCCTGTCTTGTTACCACAAGTGCGGGTGTACCGAGATCCTTGCTCGTCCTTATCGTGTCCTCAGCAGAATATTTGGCTGAGTGTTCCCGACAATAGATCCCTGGGGACGTTTGAAAGGTGCCTAAGGAATAGCAAGTGTGGCTGAAAGGACATGGCGCTACTGTGTTGTTAGATGTAAAATGATGTTTGTTTAGTTTGTTTGGGACAGTTATTGCTGTTTTAAAATTGTCTAGCTAGGAACATGGAAAACAAATTATGAGGTCAAGAATACTTCTGAAATTGTAAGGAGAGTTTCTGCGCGGTGATAAAAAACATATCAATAAGGGCGCCTTCAAATTAGCCGCAAAGCGCCGCGCGGTGGCAGCGCGGCTGCAGCGCTGCCGCCGCGCTGCTTTGTTAATCCATATAAAAATCGCGGATTTAAAACCGCACACCCGCAGCGCGGATGTAGCGCTGCAGTCGCGCGTGCTTTATTTATATGGATTAACAAAACAGCGCGGCTGCAGCGCTGCAGCCACGCTGCCACCGCGCGGCATATTTGAAGGCGCCCTTACACCTGTCATTAGACCAAACAAACAGTTTCTGGTAAATGATCCACCTTTTCTGGGTATTAACTGGGTTGTGGAGGTCAGATAGGCAGTCGTTCCATGTAAATTACTGTTCCGCTTAGACTGGAAGCCGACTAGCTGCATCCGGTTAGACTGGAAGCCGACTCCAACATAGTTGGGAAAAGGTTGGGCAGATGATGATGATGAATAAAAGTCCCAACGAAAATTTGCTAAAAAGGGCCTCTAAGTAACATGATTTCTTTTAATAATGTAATCGCCAGTCTAATTGTAAATAATAATTATATTCCCGAATAAAGAGCCTTACAAAACTTAGATGAAAAAAAAAATCGGTTTGGCGGCAAGAAAGATACGTAAGCTTCCAAAAGTTTTTCGCCGTCCTTCCCACCGTTTCGGTACACATGTACCGAGCTTTGGGAGCCCTTCGTTAGACCTTCGTAAGGATACTGACTTGTCATGCTGGATTTTTCAGTACTTTTGTAGGAATATAACAATAGGGCTGTAAGTTATTAGATTCTTTATTTACTGTGTACTTAAGGGCGGGTAGACCAAGCGAAATAGGCTCGGTAACGTCCCGCGGGACACTGAGAAGATTGACACGCGACGCGTGGATCGAAATTTACTTGAAATAATCGTTAAAAAAAAAATTATAAATTCAATGAAAAAACGATCAGGTAGAATCGATTCTAAAATGAATTACCTATAAATTGATATTTTTTGTAAAATGTGGTGGTTTATAGTACTCGTTTAAAATGTAATTTACTTGTAAAAAAAACTGCAAATCGAAGTTACTTCAGTATTTTTTTCTATCGAGAAAATTGTATTGCATCGTGTTTTGAACGGGTACATGGTAAAGAGAAAGAATGTATCCTAAATATATATTTATTTCAGATTCAAAATGTTATAATTTGCCTACCAAAAGTGAATTCTAAAACAGGCAAAACCGGGAACACATGGCCTTAAGTGATTTACTGTACTAGTTCATCTAGTGGTCGCAAGGGCGACGGCTAAGCTTCAGATCCTGGTTCGGTTCTCGAGTCGGGAAAAGTGTTATTGGGTTTTTAAATTAGGAATTTCTCAGTACTTAGACTTAAATATAACTGACGAAATATGGGTGTTAGAAACACCTCGGGCCTCGGCCTTGTTTCATATTATAGTCTATGATCTTAGTTTTTAAGAAAAAAGAAATATTGTCTGTGGTTAGACTTATGCGATGTCTGCTTTACGTTGAATACACAAGTCCTTGAGCTCCCTGAATTTTATTGATAAGAACCCTTTGCATCACGCCCGAAATATACAACATGGTGTCATCGTGAGGATATCAACAGGGAAATAAAAGAATGGAGACCAATATTTTTTTGGGAAACAGTGTCAAACCCCTAACAAGACAAAATGGTAACATGGCTGAACAATGGAAAAATTGGAAACAAAGATTCGAGATTTACTGCGATGCTAATGACATAAAGAAACAGTCAGAAACGAAGCAAATAGCAATATTTTTGAATATCATTGGTGAGTATGGACTAGAAGTCTTCAATTCACTAAATATCGATAGAAAATCTACAACCATAGAAAATGTGCTGAATCACTTTGACAAAAAATTCAATCCGCAAAGCAACATTACAGTGGAAAGGTATAGTTTCTTTACAAGATTACAGCAACAAGAAGAATCTTTGGATAACTACGTCACGATATTGAATAATTTAGCCAAGTCATGTGAATTCAACGACTTAAAAGATTCCTTAGTCAAAGATATGTTTGTTATCGGGATAAACAACTCAAAAATAAGAGAAAAATTATTACAGCAAGAAAAACTAATACTTGAGGATGCTTTAAAAATTGCAAAAAGTATGGAATTATCTCAAGAAAGGTCTACAAAAATAACAAAGTCACAAAGTCATCAATCATCAGAAAATATGTCATCAGTTCAGCAAGTGTCAAAAATAAACCACAGAGGCAGGTCAAAGTCAAGAAACAATTTCAATAATTATAGTCAGAGAAGTAAGTCAAATAATAGAAATTATAATCAAAACTCTGTGAAAAGACGTGACAATTCAGAATCGAAAAAGCCTTGTAACAGATGCGGACAGGTCCATATTTATAAATGCCCAGCGGAAGGAAGAACATGCAAAATATGTAAGAAGCAGAACCATTTTGCTAAATACTGTTTTTTCAACAAGGACAGACAGGACAAGGGTCAACAACAAAAATCTAGTGTAAGTTGTATTAATTATGATGACTCTTCTTGTAATGACAATTATTTTATAATTAATAAATTGACTGACAATAATGAATGTAATAATAGTGAGGATGAGTGGAAAATTAATGTAAATTTAAATAATATTTTGACAAAATGCCAAATTGACACAGGTGCCGATACTAATGTTATTTCTAAAGACACACTTAATTCTATAATGACTCAGACTGATAGGAAAATACATATTCAAAGAACAAATAATAAGATTTTTTCATTTTCAGGAGAAATAGTTCCAAATCTAGGTGGCTGTGTGATACAATGTGAGCTTGAGAATGGACTGAAGACTAAAATATATTTTATTGTAGTTGACTGTAAATGCCAAACAATTCTAGGCTGGAAAACGTGTGAAAAACTTGGTATTGTCAAAAGAATTTATAAAATTCAAAATAACCTACAACTTGATTGTAACAGGTTAGTACAAAATGTCGTATCCAAATATTCTCATACATTCGATGGTATAGGATGTCTTCCAAATGAAGTTCACTTAGATATCGACGAAAATGTGAAACCAAAAGTATGTCCTATTCGTAGAATACCATTTTCTCTTCAAAATCGTTTAAAGTCTGAATTAGGAAATATGGAAAAAATGAACATAATTGAAAAGGTCACCAAACCTACAAAATGGGTTAATTCCATTGTTTTAGTAGAAAAAACAAACGGTTCATTGCGTGTATGTCTTGATCCGAGAAACCTAAACGTTGCTATTCAAAGACCTCATTATCCCTATCCTACATTTAATGATCTCAGGTCACAAGTTGCTAGTAGTAAAATATTTTCAAAACTAGACGCAAGTTCTGGCTACTGGACTATCAAATTAGATAAAGAGAGCAGTGACTTATGTACATTCAACACACCTTTTGGTAGGTATAAATTTCTTAGACTCCCGTATGGTATAGCTTCTAGTGGTGAAATATTTCATAGAGTAATGAATGATCTCTTTGGTGATTTGCCTGGTATTGTGATATTTGTCGATGATATTTTAGTTCACGGACGAAATGAGACCGAACATAATGAACGGCTTGAGTCAGTTTTCAAACGTGCTTCTGAAGTCAATTTAAAATTTAATAAACAAAAATGCAAATTTGGTCTTTCAGAAATTTGTTATGTGGGACACATTTTTAACCAACATGGAGTGTCACCAGATAAGTCAAAAATAGAAGCAATTATTAAAATGCCTTCTCCTCAAAATGTCAAAGAACTTCAAAGATTTTTAGGTATGATTAATTATTTAGGTCAATACATTCCAAATTTAGCTGAAGAAACTAGTATTTTAAGAGATTTACTTAAAAAACAAAACTTATGGTCTTGGACACCAAATCATGAAAATCAGTTTAATAAATTAAAATCAATTATTTGCAAGTCCCCAGTTCTTATTCATTATGATGTCAATAAACCTGTTAGAATGTCAGTAGATGCCTCTAAAAGTGCAGTTGGTGCAGTCATATTTCATGGTAACAATCCTATTGCTTATTCATCTAAATCTTTAAGCAAATGTCAAGAAAACTATGCACAAATTGAAAAAGAATTGTATGCAATTGTTTTTGGATGTAAAAAATTCCATCAATATGTTTATGGAAAACCAATTCAGGTAGAGACAGACCACCAACCTCTGGTCACACTTTTCAAAAAACCATTATCTGAAGTACCTTCACGACTTCAAAGAATGATGATTACTTTGCAAGCTTATGATTTAATAGTATCTTATACTAAAGGCTCAAAAATGTACATTTCAGACGCTCTTTCTCGAGCACCAGTCGATAATGACAACAATCTTGATGATAATTTAAAAGAATTTGAACAAAACTTGGATATTCATATTAATTTACTAACCTCAAACTTAGCAATTTCTCAAGAAAAATTAGATAAAATTTTAGAATGTTCAAACAATGATAAAAAGTTACAAATATTGAAACAATATTTTTTCCAAGGATGGCCTCAGTCAAAAAACCTATGCGATAGTTTAGTACTCCCATATTGGAATGTCAAAGAGGAAATTCATGTCATAAATAATATACTTTTTAAGAATAATTCTGTCATTATTCCTACTTCAATGAGAACTGAAATCTTGAATACTTTACATGAAGGACATCTAGGAATAGAAAAAACTAAAAATTTGGCTCGTGGTATTGTATTTTGGCCTAACATAAATCAGGATATAGAAAACAAAATAAAACAGTGTGAAACTTGTGCTATGTATAGTTTAAATAAATCAAAAGAATCACTCAGGTCACATGAAAAATCAATTTTCCCCTGGCAAAAAATAGCTACTGATCTATTTGAATATAAAAATCAAAAATATTTACTTGCGGTAGACTATTATTCTAACTACATTGAGATAGCCAACTTAAAAAATGATACTAGATCTTCATCAGTAATAAATAATTTAAAATCTATTTTTGCAAGACATGGCATTCCATTACAATTAGTCAGTGATGGTGGACCACCTTATAACTCAAAAGAATTCAAACAATTTCTTCATGAATGGGATGTTGAACACATTGTTAGCAGTCCATATATGGCAAGATCAAATGGATTAGCCGAAGTCTCAGTCAAAACAGTCAAAAATATCTTAAGAAAATGTGAGGAATCAGGTACAGATCCCCACATCGGTCTATTACAACATAGAACTTCTCAAGGTTCAAACATGTACTCCCCTTCGCAATTGCTCATGTCAAGACAATTAAGAACAAAATTACCAAGTCAAATTAGTCAATTAAAACCTAAAATTGTCAAATTTGCTGAATATTCTAACATTAAAGACAAAAACTTACAAAAAACTAAAAATTATTATAATAAAAGTTGTAAAAACTATCAAGAATTTTATGTCAAGGATAACATTTATTTCAAAAAAAATCCGAAAGACATTATTTGGACAAAAGGTCAAATTACCTCTAAAACTAAACTCCCTAGATCTTTTATAATACAAGACAACTTTGGTAAAACATATAGGCGAAATTCTCAACATATTCGACCTGATTATGGTCAACAAAAACAACATAAAGAATCTATAAAGTTTGATGATCTTAATGGTCAAAAAACTCAGTCACACTTTCAGTCACAGTCGAGTCAGTCTTTTGAAAGTGAAAAGGATGATGATGGTTGTCAGGATTACACATACATAATAACTCGTAGAAAAACAAACTCTTTCTCAGGTCCTAGTCAAGTTCATAATAATTCTTATTGTAGCAATACAGAATCTAATGGTGAATCTGAAAATTATCAGTCTTTAGAATCCAATCATTCTGAATCAAATGTAGCAAATCAGTCAGTCATAAAGTCACCTGAATTTGTCAATGTAAATGATGATGTGTCTTGTAGTCAAAGTCTTTGTGATCACTATGAATATCAAGATGAATT
Organism: Diarsia mendica; assembly: GCA_949316265.1. Lineage (NCBI taxonomy): Eukaryota > Metazoa > Arthropoda > Insecta > Lepidoptera > Noctuidae > Diarsia > Diarsia mendica. The sequence goes on along the minus strand of OX438904.1, from coordinate 19,592,882 downwards.
GATTTTAACTAGTCCTCCTCAGTCATGCTCAGATGTAATGTCTAATATTATAATATCTCCTGACGAAAGAAACTATGTTTCAGAGAATGTAAATAAGTATAGTTCTAGAGGAAGATTACTCAAAAAGACACAGAAATTTGATTTATAGGATAATTTATTCACAATGTAATACATTAAATTCAATATCACCCAAATAAATTTAAACATTGTATTAAAATAATTTCACATCACGACAACGCTAGTGTATTGCTTATAAATGTATTGATGTAATTAATTTATTATTGTATAATTTACTTATAACTTTATCTTAAACGATAAACATATGTTAATAATAAATGTAATTTGTATATCTTGTAAATTGTAAACAACATTGTAAGGTTATGCCCAGTTGTCAATGTCACTTGTCAATTTAAAAAAAAAAGGGCATGTTTCATATTATAGTCTATGATCTTAGTTTTTAAGAAAAAAGAAATATTGTCTGTGGTTAGACTTATGCGATGTCTGCTTTACGTTGAATACACAAGTCCTTGAGCTCCCTGAATTTTATTGATAAGAACCCTTTGCATCACGCCCGAAATATACAACAGGCCTAACTCTTCAGAGATTTCACACATGATCCATAGCCGGTTTGACGCCTGATTTTGATGTTTTTTATTTATTAATTCTTAAATCTTAAGGAGTGAGTTCAAAATTGTAAGCCAACGTGGCGCAAGTTAGGATATTAGTGTGAAGCGATCTAATCACCCTCATGATAAAAACGCTTCAGTTTATATACGTGCGTATGTCATAAAGCGACAGCAGGTATCTTATAATTTTAATTCTATGAACTTTTCTGTAATTAACACAAAGATACACTCTTTGTTTTTAGTTCTTTGAGTATTGTTGCTCTGAAATGCTCGAGAAGTTCCTGTAAGTAATTAACTATTCATTCTGTCTAAACTTAATTAAGTTTATTTAAAGCTTGCTATAAATACACAGCCGTCTTCCTTACAAAAGTCTTTGTTATAATATGTTATAATAATAATAGACCATCCGCTCATACAAGACAAGTGTAGGTCAAAATTCACAGCCTTGTAAATCTGATAGGTCAACTTATAGCAACTGTTTCGCTATAAAACATGTACTTAAAATAAACAGTTTTATGGCTGTATAAATGCGAAGTTGTTCTTTTATGGAGATTCTAATATTAGATAGGACATAGGTCTTGTATGAACTAATTCTTTATAGTTAGTTTTGCACGCGATCGGGTTTTTATAGGTATTAAACGGTTACGCTTGAAAAACATATAAATAAATAGCAGTGTGGGGGAAAATATACTACAGCGCTACGTAGGATTATTTCTGAAATCCTAATGCATTAAACTCCCTTTTTTTGGTTTCCGTAGCCGAATGGCTAAAAACGGCACTCTTATAGATTCGTCATGACTATCTGTCTGTCCGTCCGTTTCCGTGTGTCGTAGCCACTTTATTCCGAAACTATTAGAGCGGAGGCACACGATGCGTTGCGGCGGCGGTGCGGCGCGATTTCAACCAATCGGCGGGCACACGACCAGTGAAATTGAAGGCTGATTCGAATCTTTGCGGTGCGGCGCCGCAACGCATCGTATGCCCCCGCCCTTAGGACTGCACACTCACAGTTGAACCGACCCGCACTGGGCTCGCGTGGTGGATTATAGCCCACCCCTCTCCTAGAGAGAAGGCCTGAGTCCCTGCATTGGGCTGGCTGGTGGTGGTTGCTGATGATGATGATGAGTTGTCGCGGTTTCTAGGTACCACTAGACCTACAACGCAGCCTTCCTTCTTCTTACCCGACTGCAGCGAAGGCCAAAAGGAGGCCGGGTTATTTACTTTTAAATTTTAAACCAAAAAGACATAGGTATTCCCGTTCTTAAAATAAGTATGAAAACTACGTGACCACAACCACGACCACACAAAACCATCGAAATCCTAATTAATCCTACTGTCAACATAAAGGGCAAAATAACAAAACTGAAATACCAGGGCAGCAACACTATATCACAGCTCTTTTAATCCCTGATTTTTCACCTCTTTAATAGCAGAAAAGAATTCGTATCTCTCAACGTGTTCGCGTTAAAAATGATATATTATCACGAGCCGAGTCACGTAGTCTGAAGTTTTATTTATAAATAACAGAAGTCTGTCTGTCCGATGGTTTGGGGAAACTCTAAAATGGATTTTTTATTTAATCACGCCTGTAATCTCTGACCGCCTTATTAATAAAAATAGTTAAACCTGGTTTAACTTACGCTTGGTTTATCTCGCATGCCGTCACTGTCTTTTGAATATTTTTGAAATGAGACATTTCAAAAATATTCAAAAGAAAGTGACGGCATGCGAGATTAGTTTAGTTTAGTTAAACCAGGTTTAACTATTTTTGTTAATAAGGCGGTGAAAGTTTAGGCAGAGGTGTACACAACTACACATTGGTAGCGTGGGACAATAGGGGGCGAGCCTATTGCCATCAACCGGGGGCGAGCCTATTGCCATCAACCGGGCACAATTCCAGAGTCCGTGCCTGCTACTGAGAAATTTCTGGAATGGAAAACCTCAATAATACTTTTCCCGACCCAAGAATCGAATCCAAGTCATGCTCTGCAGTCGACCAATAAGCCAGTCACTAGATCAATCTGACTAAATCTTTAATTTTCATCTAATCGAATAATTCCCTGATATTCAATTTTCATAAAAGGGTGATTTTCCATTAGCTTCAATTCACAATTCCATACTTTTGTATTTTAATGTCACCAGCATTCCTGAGAGATTTATGACTCCACGGCATGTAAAGCCAAGTCGGCAGCCAGGGCGGCTTAAAAACTCTGACACCAGCCAGCTTAGCATGGCCACCGAAAAAACGGGTTTTGTCGACGGAAGAATCGACAAACTGACAGTTTGTAGCAAGGTTTCATGTCAAATTGTATGGAAAAATCTTTGTCTATTCTTGGTAGAATAGAGATAGAATCGCTACGGGAGCAGGTGAGGCGCTAACCACACAATAAAAACTTTTTAACAAAAAATAAAACCGACTTCAAAAAAAAAAAAAACAAAAAGTGAAAAATAAACTTTAGAAGAAAAATCAGTTTCTGAAGTCGGTGACTTTTGTTTCTTTGATTTCATTTTTTGCCACCGACTTCAGAAACTGATTTTTCTTCTAAAGTTTATTTTTCACTTTTTTGTTTTTTTTTTTGAAGTCGGTTTTATTTTTTGTTAAAAAGTTTTTATTTTTCACTTTTTTGTGGTTCACATGTTCATGGGTCGTAATGTGGAAAATGTAGCTTTTTTTGAGTTTTGTTGATTTTTCAAAAACCGCTTGTCCGATTTCGATAAAAAACAATATGGGACCATTTGGGAAGTATACCCTTTCCAACAAAAAAAGATTTTTTCAAATCGGTTCGCAAACGACGGAGTTATGCCCGAACAAACCTAAAAAAAAACAAACATCCGAATTGAGAACCTCCTTCTTTTTTTAGAAGTCGGTTAAAAATAAAACAGGCGACACATCAGTTACGATTCATCATTTCTTTAGTCTTCTTGCTTTATCAAGTCTATGAATATCTTCTCTGACTACAGAAAAATTGCAACTTGTTCTGTATAACATTCAGTCTTCAATACTAGCGCGTTTGTGCTAAAACCGTGAATGAGGAAGCATACTCAACTATTAAGCTCAATGGCGTTCGGAAGCTCTCTTCTAACATCCTCCATCTCCCTCTACCTATTTCAGTAACTCACCTGGCAACGAATAATTTACTACAAAAAATATTTTATATACAAAACGTAATTCAAGATAAAATATAGGCAGTAATGACAATTTCAGTAGCCATCGGTATCCGGGGCGTCTATTTCGATGCGGGTGGAGCCGCGGGCCGATCCTATGGTTTGTCTATATTTAAAGCTATGTCTGTCTCTTGCTGGGCAGGAATTCGGGTCAAACTATTAGGCTCTACACAGATACATTGTCACAGCGAGAGGAAGTTTTTAGCGGAGTATATTTCGAGAATTCGCTTGAAATAGCAAATGGACCGGTGAGAGGAATATCATGTACGGAATCGCTGAATTCATAACTCATTCTATAAGAACCTATTCATACACTGAGGTATTCTCATTTTAGCACTTACTTTTAGAGCACCAAAGCTATTCCTTTTAGAGCACCAATCAATATTTTGACGTGGTGCTCTAATGGGAACAATATAAAATATTACTTATATACTATACAGTGCGGTAGCGTATCAACACATAGTACAACACTATTTTAAGTCCGTCACATCACCATCTCATGTCCAGTTGAAAACCAGCGTCGGACACAAGCTGCTTGGCAGTGTGCTAAACTGGCTTGGGCGCAGTCAAGAAACACACAATTTTGTCTTTTTTATGCTGTTTAGATTTAAGGTTTTATATTTTAGTAGCTGATGCCCTCGGCATCGTCCGCATGGCAAATTATAATACTAAAAACCTTCCTCGAGAACCACTCTTATTCATTGGTGAAAACAGCATGAGAATCGGTGCAGTAGTTTTTGAGTTTATCGCGAACAGACAGACAGACGCGGCGGAGGACTTTGTTTTATAATTATGTAGTGATTTTTTGTTGTTTTTTGTGGCATGCGTTAAATAGATATTGGTGCCGATTCTCTTGTACAACGAACTAACCTAAACTAAAACTAAAATTTCTTATTTTTAGTTAGTTGGTTTTGGTAAGTTATTCTGAAAACAAGATTCTCTAAATTTAAATATAGTTTTGACACACCTAAAATCGAGTTTGACATTCGTTAAGTTGAGTAGAGCATAGACCAAGATTGCAGTAGACCATAGACAAAAGCTGAATGAAAGTGAACGAAATGATCTGAATTGCAAAAAAAAACCTGAGGTAAATCAAATATTTATAATGTATACCATTAATCATTAATGAAGTACAGTCTGTCTGTATAGTCAAGAAATTAATGTTTGAGGAACTAAGATTATTTATATTATTATACCATGGATTATTCAAAAGTAGGGTAACACTAAATCATAGTACATCAAATGTCATCGGCTGTCTGTCATCAACTTGTTAATATTCTATCTTGCTACCTTTTGCATTTTTAAATGTTTTTCAAATCTACGTCGACAAAACTTCGAAGAAACGTGTTAAATATGAGGAAAACAAATAGGAGTGGAGCTCGGGAAATTATTTCAAAGTATATCAGCGATGTTTGTTAGAACACCAAGCTGGACAAATTTTATCAAATTTGGATATTTATACTCGAACAGCAGTTAAGACAGGTATGTAATCGTGTTATTGTTTGTTTTTTATCTACCAGAAGTCACAAATTTACTAAATATACGATTTTATGACTAAAATAAGCATTGTTTACATTGCGCATTTATAGGTTAGATTGCAAATGTAATTAGCTAACTTTTGATACTTTTGGGTAATCAAATTTACCGGTGATTTTAAATATGAATAAGTTTTAACATGTTTGAAATAAAAATAGTGCTATCTATTTTCCATTTGTTATTACATCTTTTTTTTAATCTTTCTTTCAGGAAAATCTGAGAGTACAGTGAGGCGTATTGTAGATGAAGGCAAACACAGATCAGGCCGTCCTAAGAAAGAAATGGATGACTTCAACATAAATAAGTGCAATTCGACAAAAAATTCAATTCTTTTACTCGGTACCACACTAAAACAGATCTGGATTTTAAATGTAGCCTAGAAGTCCTGCGTAAAATTTTGAAATCGATTGGATTTTCTTATAAGAAGTGTCAAAATAACAGAAAGGCTCTATCGAACAACATATTGCAGCAAAACGGGCAAGAGAAAATGGGCATACAGTGGTACAAAAGTTAAAACATAACATTTATAAAAAATATGTACGAACATTTTTCTTTTATTTACTCATTTTTATTTCAATGAAGGTCGGAAGGAAAACACCGTGAGGAAATCTGGACTATAATTATTATAATATACCTAATAAGTCTGAAATCGCCAACCCGTCTTGAGCATGCGTGGTGATCAGTGCTCGTGCCTTCTCTATTTGGCATATTTTGTTGATTATTGTATTTTGTTAATTATTTTTTTATACAAAACATGAACTGAATATGCGGTTTCAATTTGTGATAGAAACCTAATCACCACTCTTATTTGTTTAGGTTAAGGATAGGTTAATTAATAAATAAGGTGATAAGAAAATTAAAATTTTAATAATAAAGAAATAAAATGTTTAATTTAATTAAAATTATTGACACGTAATTGCCGAATTTCCCTTGCTTCAGCAAGGAAGTCTGCGCCAGGATCCTCTACAATAGCATCCTGCTCCTCCACAATAGCATTCTGCTTGTTTTCCTCGTTGCCATCGATATCTTCTTCGTCTGCAAAGATACACATAAAGCTATATAGTAATTCCACCGTTCTTTGGTGGCAGAGTGTTTTAAGGGGTGAACCAATTAGATTTCAGAAGAATTAAGTTGTCTTGTAAGTTGTTGTCAAGTAAGTTGTCTTGCCCAACAGCTGTTTGATAACTGCCTTGAGCAAACAGATTTAGTGCAGCTAGAATCTGCAAATGAGTTCTATTATCATACAGGTAGGTAGGTAGAAATTTTTCATTCTAAAAATGCATGTTGCGCCACTGCTTGTTGCATACACTTTTCGGTCAGTGGGTCGTTCAAATGTTTGTAAAGAAATTTTAGTGGAGGGGCGTGCGGTTTTTGACTGAAAGATCTCAATTATGTAATGACTAGGTTTAGATCACCCATAAATATAATAAAAGTGAGATACCACTCGACTAAACTATAAATTCTTAAAAACTTGTTTATGCAAGTGAATTACTGCACAAAACTGTTCTAACCTTTCGGTGTTTGGGGATAAATCCTTCATCTAACCGAGGATTCCTTAGCATATCCACCAAATAAAGTGCTTCCGCTCTAGGGAGTCTAAAGAGTTTTTTAAATTTCTCCTCTGCCATTTGGAATGGGTTGGATTGGTCTCGCAATCTTTCCAAATGAATTCTTTCTTGAAAGTGTCTATTAGATAATACTCAGAGCCTGGAAGTGGCTATGATTATGAGAAGTGCATTTATCCACTTCTTTTCCAACTAATAATGTAGCAAGTACATTAGATGTTCAGTACAAATCCTTTGTAAGTTTTCACGAATGCATTTTGTATTGTATCTTAATAAAATAACACTAAACTTACCTTTCTGCCGCATCGCCAACAGCTGCAATCACCTAAGCTTCCATAATTAACTCAAAGTCATCCAAACTTTCGAAAAATAATAGAGAAATATGCTTTGTAAATTTTAGTATATGTCAACTAATTTTATTCCACACCTTTTTATTCGCGATTAAAAATGGTCTGATTTAGTTTGACAATCATAATTTTAGGTGAAAAACGTCAATTTCAGAATAGCAAAATTGGCATTTTCACTAAATTGAATAACTTAGTGCTGTCAGACTATAATCTATTTAAGTTATGTCACTTTAGTCAATTTCAGAATGGAAAACTTCGTTTGACAGGATTAAACTAAATTTTAATGATTTTTAGTCTAGTTTAGAGAAATTTGTGACAAGAGAATCGGCACCATTGTCTTCATTCTTTCTTTCTAACTTGTTGACATCTCACCGCATTCTGCGAAAGTCTACACCTAAGATTAGCCGCCTTTTCCTTGGAAAAACCCGCCCGTGAACACTTAATTGAATTGGTATCTAGCTATACAACGATCATTTGGCACGTGCTAGTATTTTTCCATGTTATTTTCTAGGTAGAGCTGGCGAGATAACCTGGACGCGCGTCTTGAAGGTTGGTTCGAGGTGGTGCATTAAAAGAGTGACGTCTAGGGACGTCGGGGAGGCCTTTGCCCAGTAGTGGGACATTCATAACATAAAGAAAGAAAGAAAGAAGAAAGAAAACATATTTATTTAGTACATGCCACAAGTGCACACAACAAACAATAAAAAAAAGAAAAATTGAAAAAAAAAATAACAAAACAAAATAAAAGCGTGTGTGCATCTCACGGCTGCGCCAAATAGGACCAGTTCAGCAAACTGCCGAGCAGCTAGTGCCCGACGCTGGTTTTCAACTGGCCCTGAGATGGTGATGTAACGAACGTAAAACACAATTCGCGCCTGTAATCCCGGATAAGGCAGAGGTGTACTCATTATTACGTATAGAAAAACTCAATAGTACTTTATCCGACCTGCGAATCAAACCCAGGACCATTCAGGGCCAATAAAAAATCAAATGGTTGCCAACAGCGCACATACATATTGTATCACAATAGAAGCTACGCTAGAAAATTCATAACTGCACGTCACAGGTATTTGCATAAACCCATCCATCTGATAATAATTATACGGTACTCATAAAATTACAAATGACGACACCAACCCAAAGAATTGCACACAATATCCAACTCATCAAAAAATTTCGCAATTTTACAAACAACTAGAAATGGAATCGATACCCACAATTATAATGACAAAAACGGTAATTAATACTTGTAGCCGGCGAAACACAATACCTCTTTGTCGGCAGCCGTCGGGTAACAATAGACAGTTGGACAGATGACACTTTATGGTGTGACCAGTCTATTGTAAAGTTTTAGACAAAAAAAACTGATTACAGGTGAAAAGTAACGGGACTTTTTTGGAGACATCTCTTTTTTGTGTCTAACCGTTTTTTTTTTAACGGGGCAAAGGACAATGTTTTTTATGTAGGTTGGGTCAAAATCCAGCCAGGTGGAAGTGGCTACTGTATCTGTAGACACCCGTAAAGTCAACATGATTACCGAAGCGTTACTGACTTCGGGGACAGGGTGAAATGTGTGCGGTGTCCCGTTCTTCAGCTATTATGGCTTCATTTTGAGAAGATTTTTATCTGCCTTTTTTAAAAGGGACATATTAATAAACATATCTTAAATAATTCTAGTAAGAGGTGAAAGGTGGAAAGAAAGATATATGGCAAGACGATCGAGAAAAGAGCTCATGGAAGGAGTTGGGGGAAGCCTTTTCCCAGCAGTTTTATAGTAAAGACTGGTAATCTCCGAAGGGTTAAAGCAGAGGTGTTCCTTTAGTACAGCCACATTTCTCCAGTTTGATTCAAGTCTCACTTTTTTTTTTATTATAAATGGGCTTGCTCTTGACTTCAATCTTGCCCTAAGGGCAGAGATGATGTCGACGATGGAACGAGCTTACCCAGAAGAAGCCTGTTTACTCGCGACTTAAACAGATTAGGGTTATATGAACTCGGAAAAACCGACGCTAGCAGGGAATTCCACTCCTTGGCTGTGCGCATAATAAAGGACCCAGCAAAGCGCTTGGTTCGAATGTGTGGAATGTCGACTAGGTATCGGTGATACCCTGCAGTACGTCTAGTCTCCCGATGGAAGAAGGGAGATGTTGGGATCAGCTCGTGGAGCTCTTGCGCACACTCTCCGAAGTACAGTCTGTAGAAGACCGACAGACATGCGACTTTGCGACGGTGGGCCAGGCTATGTAGCTTGTTAACCAGCTTATCGTCACCAATTAGCCTCCTGGCTCTGCGCTCTACAGAGTCAAGTGTGGCAAGCTGGTATTTGGCTGAGCCATCCCAAAGGTGACAGCAATACTCCATGCCAGACCGGACTTGAGCTTTATATAATACTGAAAGCTGTCCAGGTAATACGTAATAGGAAGCGAGCTAGTCCCACACCTAATAACACTTTAACCTGCCTGACAATAGAATTCAGAGCCTTATACTCACCAGTAATGCTTGCGATCACTAAACCATTGCGTTGAGGCAGTCACAATTAACAGGGCCACCCATTGCAATCTAACCATTCGACGTATTTGCACCGTAAAAAAAACAATCCCATAATTGAGCAACTGACTGCATAAAACCGACCATAAAAACACATAACTTCTGAATCATTTTAAACCCACTTTCCCTCTATCAGCAGAAGCACTTAAAATACATATTTATTGGGCTATATCACGCAAAAATGTAGAAACATAACTGTCGCATGAGACCATGTTTGCACGTAACTATACCTCTAATTAGCTGGATGCCTATGCAAATGTGGCGGCATGGGGGTTCCCCCATGGTGCAATGGGATTCTAAATGGAAATACATAGATTGTTAGGGAAAGTGATGGAGAAATTGTGTAGGTCACTGTAGGTGTCGGTTGCTAACTAGAGTTGGCGCGTGTGAGACTCGCACGAGGCCAAAAAGAGATTTTCTAGTTCATAGTAAACTAGCTGATGCCCGCAGCTTCATCCGCATTGATGTCGGTTAAATTATATACTTAAACCTTCTTCGAGAACCGCTCTATTCATTCGTGAAAACAGCATGAAAATAGGTGCAGTTAGTTTTTGAGTTTATCGCGAACAGAAGACGCGGCGGAGGACTTTGTTTCATGACATGCCGCGGTTGCCAGCGGCTTCGCCCACTACACGCTACAACTCTAAAATTATCCCACGGGAAGATAAAATCGGGATAAAAACTATCCTATGTTTCAATCCAGGTTATAAACTATCTGTGTACCATTTTTTACCCGACTACGGCGAAGCCAAAAGGAAGGGTAATGATTTTGGCAGTCTATGTATGTATGTATGTAGGTATGTATGTATGTTCCACCGTAGCGCCTAAAATACTGAACGGATTTTAATAAATGAGGTGTCAATGGATTCGTAAGAATAGCCCGGGTGACATAGGCTATATAAATTTTATAAATTCTTTTTATGACGGAATTTAAATGTCAAAAATTTACCTAAAAAAAAATATTAAATTGAGATAATCATAACATGTTTGGTATCAAATGAAAGGTCTTGGAGAGCAAAAACCAATATTTTATTCGTAGTCGGGTTTTAGATTTTTAAACTTGTTTTCCAAATCCGTTCATTAGTTTTTGCGTGAAAGAGTAACAAAAATCCATCCATCCAAACTTTCGCGTTTAAATGCAATCTCTCAGTGTGTTTCAGGATTTCATGAACCCGCTTAGCATAGTGCCGGAGTCGGCCGCATTGTCATGATATCTGTGCTATTATGCTATGTTTAGAATATTGGCGCCATGCAGCACAGCCTTATTGTTATTCCAAATGAGCTTATCTTTGTGACTATTCTAATTATTTGTGAACTAAGTGATAAGTGCTGACTTTCAGGAATATTGCTGTTTCAGATTTTTTGTAGTAGGTCTGTTATATTATGACAGACTGAATGATAATTAATTCATGTCATTTATATCCTATTAGCTTATGACCGCGTCTTCGTCCGCGTGGGTGTGTCGGTTATCGCGACCAAAAGTAATCTTTACATCCCCCCTTTCAACCCCCTTTTTTTTTGGTTGGTGGAAAATCATCAAATGACCCCCCCCCCCCCCCCCCGCTCTTGGGCAGAACGAAGGGGAGTGTCAGACTTCTACTGACTAAAAACCGAACCCATGTTCCTTCTTTGCCCTTGCGCCGAGGCCACGTCATCTAGTACAAAAATCCGCGGCCCCCTTTCAACCCTTTTTTTCAAGATAACGTAATTTTTTAAAGAATTGGCATTTCGCGGGCTACATTAGCGCAACCTCCTAAACACCAGGAAGTGCTATAAATATCCTGTAAATACATTCTATTCTTGGAAAACACTTACCATCAGCGCTTAACACCTTACGTCATTCATTCATTCCACCTTTTGCCCTTTTCACTCAAAAGAAGAAGAACACCTTCATTCCTTCAATCAAGAAGTTTGTTTCCCGACTCTCACCTGTCTACGTCAAGTTAAAGTTACTTTGACAAGCCTGTGGGGGGAAATTGAAATGTTTATCTAAAAGGGTAGGGGGGGTAGGTAAACATACATGTGTCATTATCACATTAAGGGATGTTTTGAATGGAAATCAAATAACTTGGGAACGGAGTAGAGGTTGGCAACTTTTCCTAATTAAGATTTTAGATTTGACAATATTATTAATAGCAACACCCTTTGTTTTCTTAAATAAACACGATGTGAAATTGGTTTTGCCTGCGTCTTTGCCCGCGTTTAGGTCGAAATTGTTTCCACTGGAGCTTACTACCAGTATTATTATTATATTAAGTATTTAGTTAAAACAAAACTAAAAATCTTTTTTGTTTCTCGCACTCTTCTCAGTAAACCTTCTCATTCGATACCCATATTATGGGAAATGGGAATACATTAAAAATATTAGTCCACCATATTGAATTTAGAATAATGTTTCGTAATTAAACATGCATTGTCATCCAAACTAAACATGTGTGCAAAATTTCAACTTAATCGGACACCGGGAAGTGGGTCTTTCTTCTTTCTTTTTTAACTCACAGCGTGTAAAAAAAGTAACCCAATTAGTCAAAATTTACTTGTAACACGCAAAATTATACAGGCTTTTCGGTTTGAAGACGTAATAGACATTCAGACAAAGTATCTATCGAATTAAGCATGTTTAATAACATTACAAGTTTTACAAATTAATAAAAATTACCGGTGCCAAACAGCAAAGCAGTTTGCTGGCAAATGTAGTTTCCATATATTTACAATAATTATCACTTATATGTAACTACTCGTAGGTTTATGGATTTATTCGTTTAGAAACCATAACTAACCATAACCATGACGAAAGATTGAAACATAAAGTCAGTAGAACAAACAAAAGCTTATTTAATTTATTGCTCATAATTCTAGTTTTTTTTAGAGTTCTCATCCCCCACACAAGTAAAACTAAGTTAATTATCACACGTCCCACTTACCTATTATACTTTAAGTTTTTTTAATATATTTTATTGTTATAACTTCATACACTTCCTACCATATTAACTTGGTAAGCAGTTTATATTTATTTTTATACGACATTAAATTTTTCATAACAATAAAAACTAATGTGTTTTTATTCTTTTAATGATATTTTAAAAGTAACTAAACATTTCATTGTCATAGTGCTTGTATAGACGAAAACAAATTTCGTGTGTTTAATGAAAGTACTTTTTTATTGCACTTTAAGCTTTTTAAGGGCGTTTTTAGTATGTGTCATGTAATAAAATAATTTGACTCATAGAAACACCCTTTAAAATAAATTGGTTGGTTAGTTATTGAATCAGTTATAATATTATTAGATTAAACGTTGGACGCGTTTGTATTGTTGTGTACATCTATTTGCACAATATCTTATTATCTTGTATTCTGAGAAACACAAATAAAGGTTACAAAGTATTACCTATAACAAAAACATTGGGACTGATTCCCTTTTCGCAAGAAATATCCTACTTAGACAGCAAAAAATACCAGTTAGCAACTAGTGGGAAAATCTTTGAGTAAAAATATAATTTTCTTTTTCTAACATTTTCCCTTCGTGTGTTGTTGTTTTATGTTTATATCAATGGATCTGTCACGCAGACTTTGTTATTCAAACACAATGAACTTTTTCTTTCTATTTTCACAGATTAGAATCCGTTACAAGCTATAAAGTAGACCATAATTAAAAGAAACAATCTCTCAACAACAAACGTAATGTGATACGGTTTTCATGGCCTCAAGTGTACTTCGCCAGGTTAACGACCCCCACAAAAACTTATTCAATTGTCTTGAACTACAGATTAATATCTAAACACTTCTCATTTAGTAACTTATTATGGCTTTTAAATAATTTTGTTACGATTTTTATTATAATCGTAAAAGTTTGTGTGCGTAGCTCCGTTTTTTTCTTACCCAAAAGTACAAGACCCATAATATTTAATTACCACCATAATTGTCTTAATTGTTGAAACTCATGACGTTATATAACACTTTCAAAGTTCAAATAAACATTAATTAATTAATATTTAATGCTCATAAATGAGGAAATGTAACGATCCGGCAAGGTGGAAAGATTACGTGTACATAAGGTAAAGGCTTTTATTTAAGCTTCGTTACACGAGCGAGAGTTCATTTTAAGTGGGTGGCCGACTTTTATGGCCGAATGTGTATTATTTCTCTAAAATCATCTCTCATTAAATAATCAACAACAGAGGCAAACATGAATACATTACCCAAAAAAGATGGACTAACCGAAATGGATTGAACAGATTGGGTTCCGAACAATAGAACCAGGCGACGCGGTAGGCCCAGAAGGAGATGGCATGGCGAGCTGAAACGATTGGACCCAAACAGCTATAGAAATACAAGCTCATCTATCTATCTATATAAATAAAAAGAGAAGTCCTGACTGACTGACTGACTGATTCATCAACGCCCAGCCCAAACCCTTGGACCTTGAAAGCTGAAATTTTGCTCAGAGGTTCCCTTTATAATGTAGAAAAGGAATAAGGAAGGATTTTTCGAAATTCAACCCCTAAGGGAGTTAAATAGGGGATGAAAATTTGTATGGAAAATCGTAATTTTCACGCGGGCGAAACCGCTGGCAAAAGCTAGTAATAAATAATATCCAAAATTGATCCACTGACTGATTTCATTTCATAGCGTTGTGTTGTTGTTGCGTTGTTTCGTAGCATTGTCTTATTCGACGTGTTAAATGTATTTATTGTATGAATTTGTTACAACAAAAAAAAAACTTTTTTTCAATCAGACGATTCTCAATTTCTTTTGAAAACTGATATCTGGTCCAGATCCAAGTTTCCCTGATATAGCCTTTATCTCTTTGGAATGCATCCAAGTTACACATCAGTGTTTCCTGTATTCTAGTAAGATGGATGAGACTCGATTTAAAACTACATCTGAGCCGAGAAATCGAGAATAGTGTGAAAGCTGTCAATTTTAAATCGAGATCCTTAACCAATCATCGTTGGATTACGTAAAGAATCTCTAGCTTGGGAATTATTTAAATAAAGTTTGTGTGTCAAAACCTTTTTTTATTTTGGTAGGTGTAAAATCATCGAATAACCCCCCCCCCCGCTCTTGGGCAGAGCGAAGGGTCAGTGTCAGACTTCTACTGACTACAAACCAACCCATGTTCCTTCTTCCCCCTTGTGCCGAGGCCACGTCATCTCTTTCGATAATCCGCAGCCCCGACGGGGTGTGTCAAACCCTACGTTTAATATCGAGAAGCTGGGCAGCACAAACCGTCTTGTTCAATATCATCATCTTCGTAACCTTTTCCCAACTATGTTGGTGTCGACTTCCAGTCTAACTCGTAAGTAAGAAATAAGTTTTTAATAGGGCAGTAATATTTTTATCAAAATTTCACGCGGCTGAGAAATTTCGGGGCACAGCTAACTCAACATAAAACTATCCCTACCCGCTTGTCGGCAAACAACAAACAAAACTGACCTGCTCTATATTCACCTTAAATTCCCGCCAACAAAACCAGAAATATTAAAAATAAACAAAAACAGCCAGTCTGCCGTAAGGGTTCATTTACCTGATCCTCACGTGACAGCAGTACGAAAATAACCAGAAGTCAAGCAAATGAACTCGAGAATACTTTGCGGTGGGACCATCTGTCATGCATCGACATATGGCGTTTTTACGGGCATACGATTTGTTTATATCGCATCTCTTTTACTCTTAAGGGTTGTTGTGGTGACTGTCTCGCTTGCACACGGTTTTCCTTCAAGGTAAGGGGGTAATTGAAATCGAACACTGCATGCGGGTTAAGTGAAAGGACTTGTCTTGACATAGATTAAAGAGATATGATGTTTTTTGTTCGTATTTTCTACCTATTTTCTTAGGATTTGTCGGTTTTTACTAAAATAATGATGTTTATTTCCTCATCTAGCGGGAAAATAGTTAACTAACACGCACTAATCAGTCATCTTTAGTACCTACCTCCATTTGTTCAGTGGTCACTGGTATTTCTTATCGTAGTTCATCGTATGCAATAAGCAACTTAAAATTAGCATAAAACCCTTATTAACAAAATAACTGTTTTCTGCTTCTTAATACATAAATCTATATCAAGCCTAGATCAGTAATGAATAATGAAACACGCACTCACAGGGCAATAAAGTTAATTATGTCCATTTAATTGATACTTAATTATATTAATGAAGTAATATATCTTGTTCTTTGAGCTTTTAAGAGATAGTGCATTCATTGTTCCGTACTTTGATTTAAAACAAACTAGATGGTATTGTAATGTGTTAATATAATAAACTGTTGATGAGACTAATTGAATGGCATACCAAACATTGTTTAATCAATTAAATAATAATTACAGTATATATATATACGCCACTATACGCGCTCGCGACAATACCACTAATTAATAAACTTAAAACTGAAAACACAGTAACACAATGCTGGTACGCTGATGATTCCTCTGCGCAAGGCACCTTCCAGAGCTTACGAGACTGGTGGGACAACTTAAACAAAATAGGGCCAGCATACGGCTACTTCCCACAAGGCAAAAAATCATTTCTAATAGTGTCAGAATCCGACAAGCTCACCGCTGAAAAAATGTTCTCCGGTACAAATCTCGACATTGTAACCGGTTCCCGCTTTCTAGGAGGATACATAGGCACAGGAAGTGAAGTTTTCATAAAAAAGAATGTCACCAATTGGATATCCACTGTCGAGAAATTAACTAAAATTTGTAAAGACTCACCTCAAGCTGCATACACTGCCCTTACCAAAGCAGCCCAGTTTAAGTGGTCCTATCTACTACGAGTTTTAAATAATGCAGAAGAACATTTTGAACCATTAACTAACACATTGCAAGAAAAATTCTTACCAACGCTAATTGGAGGCGAAATAACAAAACTGGAAGCCCAGCTATTTACCCTTCCAGTCCACAAAGGTGGGCTTGCCATTTCGGACCCTTTTAACACACCAAATCATGCATACCAAATCTCAAAAAAGGGTTCAGCAATACTTTCAACAGCTCTCACCAACTCAAAGGACATAAACCTAGCCGAACATCACAAATCTCTATGCGACGCAAGAAAGGAAGGAAAAAAGGAAAAAGAAACATACGACAATGAAAAACTTGAAAATATTCTCACTAAATTACCACCCAAAAAAAAAAGAGCAATAGAAAGATCAATATTAACAAAAATGAAAACAAAAACCTCTACCTGGCTCTCAGTAATACCCACAAGAAAAGACAACTTCGATCTTTCACCCCACGAATTCAGGGACGCGCTAGCTATAAGATATCACCGCACACCAGTCTCCATGCCTGCGTCGTGCGACGGTTGCGGCAGCGACGAATTTAGCGTGGACCATGCCTTATGCTGCAAGACGGGCGGCCTCATCACACGCAGACACAACGAGATAAGAGACCTTTTCTGTGAACTGTGCCAGCAAACCTGGGGCAACGTCACGAAGGAGCCAGTCATCACTGAAGGCGACTCAGGACTGCGTGGAGACTTCGCCTGCCGCGGAGTGTGGATTGCCCAGAGGGAGGCGTTATTTGATGTCCGTGTCGTTGACACCGACGCTCCCTCCTACGCATCACGCCCAGTAGCAGCTGTCCTCCGCTCTGCCGAAGAAGAAAAGAAAAGGAAGTACTGCGGCCCATGCGAGACGCGTCATGCCACTTTCACCCCCCTGGTGACTTCTGTTGACGGAGTTTTTGCTCCACAAATGACTTCATTCATAGCACACCTTGCCGAAGCACTAGCGGACCGCTGGAGCAGGCCCCTTTCTACAATTACAGGCTGGTTACGTGCGAGAATACAAACAGCCATCATCAGAGCAAGTAGTATGTGCATTCGCGGTACCCGTCATAAATGGCAACGGATAAACATCTATGAAGATGGTGCTGCTCTTCCCCACGTCTTGTCATAAACTTTTCCATTAACCTGTCACTTCACCTATTATTAGTTTGTTTTTATTTTATGTACCTATGTTATTTTTAAGTTAGTTGCTTGATAATAAAGTTATTTATATAATTACAGTATTGTTGTAACTCGATAGGGGTATACAAATTATACACATGCAATGAATTTAAATTATTTGCGACTTTCAACATCACTTCTATCAACTTGTACTTTCTTCAGAAAAGCCGCAAGAGTTTAGGCACAATCAAATAGTTTGTCAACTCTTTTACTCTTTGCTTTTTTTTCCGCAAACCATGAGAACAATGACCTATCATACTAGGTTCCACCTTTGTTGTGGCAGACACTTAAAGGCAGGTTAAAATTAACCGGGAGATTTATAGACAAGTTCATCAATTTAACCGCAGTTAAATTTAATCGATTCATAATATTGTCGGTCCTTTTATGGACAAAAAACATCGATTCAAGTTTATTTTTGGTACTGCTCGAAGCTGTGTAGTAACTTGATATTTTTGTGAAGTTGTTGATTAACGGTCAATTAAACAGCTGTTTCTTTTGTAAATAAATTATTTTAAAAGAGATACACACATCAACACGGTCTAGGGATATTTCATACTCAATTAAATAACTCGAAAAGTACTGGCCGCATTGAAATCTTTAATACACCGATTTGTTTGTAATTTATCTCAGACTAATTCCAAATTCAAATTTTTGAAAATTCTTTTGTTTCGGTGGCATAAAAATGTCTTGATGTATAGGAGAGGGAATTTTCATTTGTGTGAAATTTAAAAAACAATACGAATTACGTTTAGTTACAGTTTTTTTTCATTTTTAAACGAAAGATAAAGTTAACATTGAGGTATTGTAGCCATGCAACGCCGACATTTGACGAGGGCGGAGATGTTACGAGCTGTGGGAATGCTGGAAGCTGGATCTGTTCAGCGTAATGTTGCTGAGGCCATAGGGACCCATCAAAATGTAATTTCAAGATTGTGGACACGCTATCGTGCCACAGGTGAAGTAGCGGAGAGGCACCGGGGGCCAAGTCGCATCACTACCCCCAGACAAGACCGATTTTTGCAAATTACTGCGCGAGCTCAACCAAATGCAACGGCGACTCAATTGGTCCAAAGGCTGCGAGTGGAACACCAAGTGCTTGTAAGTGACCAAACTGTAAGAAGGCGACTGCATGAAAGCAATCTACGCTCTCGTAGACCACTCCGGGTCCCACCTTTACGGAGAGGCAATCGTGGACGACGATTAGAATGGGTTCGGAACCACGTGGACTGGGGCCGTGAGCAATGGTCCAATGTGCTGTTCACGGATGAATCCAGGTTCGGCTTCCATCCAGATTCACGAAGGACGCGTGTTTGGCGAGTTCCTGGACGATGGAGCCGTCTCCAGAACCCTCAGGAAGTTCACCCATACCAAGGAGGAACAATTATGGTTTGGGCAGGAATTCGTCTTGGAGGACGGACGGATCTCGTTTGGGTGCGGGGCAATATGACGGCAGAACGATACGTCCAACAGGTGCTGGGGCTCGTAATCTTGCTCCACAGAACACAAATGGGGCAAGATTTCCTGCTCATGCACGATAATGCCCGGGCACACACGGCGAGAACGGTAGCAGCTTGGTTACATACACATAATGTTATTGCCTTAGACTGGCCTGCTCAATCGCCAGATCTAAATCCCATTGAGCATGCGTGGGATATGCTGCAAAGAAGAGCTCTGAAGGAAGTTCCTGAAAATTTGGCTACAGAAGCTCAACTTTTTGCGCACCTCAGAAGGACATGGGACAATATTGCGCAGCAAGACATTGACAACCTTGTTCTGAGCATGCCGAATCGTTGCCGATGTGTTATGAACATCATGGGCGCTTTCTCAGACTACTAACTTCAAGTTTATAAACACAAATTAAATGATTTTTCTATTTTTTTCAGTTTTTACTCACAAATTAAAAGTCAATTCATATACGGTTTCCGTCTAAGCTTCATTTTTTTTCCATAAAATCCTGAAATTTTAATCAGTACCTTAACCATTATTAAAAATGGTAGAATACTAAATAACGTATATTTTAAATATATACATGTCATATAAATAATTAACACATTGATAGTAATTCGCTTTTTTAAAAATATCCCTAGACCGTGTTGATGTGTGTATTTATATTGTGCGTACGAGGGTATTGTGACTTGTGGGAAGCAGATGGCATAATCATTTCTTTAAACCAGTAAATTAAGTATAGATTGCAGAAATTATAGTGAGCTTGGCTTTCAGCATCGAAAGTTTCTTCAATGTTTCCGCGAATTGAATTTAACATTTTTATAATTCAGTCGTCACTTAGGGATTTCTTATGCAATCCAAAATGTTTCAAAATCCCTAGTTTTCTACTCAAGTAGGTTCAAAATAAGTAGAAAAAAAAACAAAATAAGATTATGCTTTTGTATAGATGCCAGGACATCAAGCTACTACAATCTCTCATTCCCTTTATGGTCAGTCAATAGTGACTTCAAGAAGGGAATGACAGCGCTTTTATGTCCTTGCTCTAAGGATGATTTTCGAAATGTAATTGATGTGTTACTTAGCGACGCCGACGTTTAGAAGCAATTTTCGCATACTTAATTATTTTCAAGTTCATGGAACGAAACTAATATTCTGGAACCCATCTATCTATCTATCTATATATAAATAAAAAGAGAAGTCCTGACTTACTGACTGACTGACTCATCAACGCCCAGCCCAAACCTTTGGGCCTAGAAAGCTGAAATTTTGCACAGAGGTTCCCTTTATAATGTAGACAAGTAAAAAGGAAGGATTTTTCGAAATTCAACCCCTAAGGGAGTTAAATAAGGTATGAAAGTTTGTATGGAAAAGCGATCGCTGGCAAAAGTATTATCATAAAGTAGGTCAAATCCTAAAGTGCAATCGTTATTAATTCGTGAAATAATCACTTTTGAACTTTGCCAAGTGTATAGATATTAGCGCTGACGACTGTACCTACATAATAGCACGTCCCTCCAGTCGAGGCTATTTTAATGCACACCATAGCAATAGAATTAGCAACTACAATTCAATATATCCAATAGTAATTGGCACAATAACTATCTGCTCGTAGGTGTATAGTAATGAGCCAGCTGGTTAACGTGATAGGTCAGACACCAGTTCTACAATCTGCCCATAGGATCTGGAGTTCCCTGGCAATGACCAACTAGTATATGTGTCTTATTTGTATGCTCCGACTTCGGTTCTGCATGTTATTTTTTATAAGGTTGTAAAGGAATATGGTAATTAGATGTAAAAGATGGTGAACTTTAGTTCTGAGCGTATGTAAATTGAGGCAGGAGGAACTAAGTTTTTAATTTTTTGTCGATAAAGGGGTAAGTCGAGTTAAATGGCAATCGCTTTTGAGGCGTTAAATACTTTTAAAATAACTTTCAACGAGTGGCATAAGTTTCGCGATGACTTACGTCAATTTAGAAATAGCAAATTACTAGCTTTCCCCCGTTTCGGAAATACTTATCACCGATTTTCACGGAGTCTATTTTTAATCTTAGTCTGTAGCCTTTCACAATAAATAAGCGTTTCAAATATACAAGTAGACCAACGAATATACCTAGCTCAACAGAAATTCTAACAGTGCAAACAAATCCCTCATTTTCGTACAAACACACAGCCTTTTGTTTTCCTATAAACCCAAGTTCGAAAACCAGTTCTTGGTAGACACCAAGTACCTGATACGCTACGGTAGTGCAGTATCGAGGAACCGTCGGTAACTATTAAATCGATGCCGTGACGAGTCGAGTTTACGTCAATTAATCGATTACGACCGATATTCCATATGTTATATCATGATTTTGTTGATACATCGATTTTGGGTGAGTGTGTTTGTATTTTCGTAGAGCTGCGATTAATTTAAATATAGGCGTTTTCTGTCCATATATTGTCGAAAAGTTCTTGAGTGGCGACCGTGAACCGGAAGACGTTGCTTTGGAAGGTCTCCCAAATAGATGGACCTATGACCTGGTAAAGGCTGCGGGGATCCGCTGGAATTGAGACGCACGGGGCCGATCAATCTCTGGCAATCTCTTTCGGCTGAAATGATTTTCAATTGGACCATTACAGAAGGTCAGAAATACAAAGAAAGCGAAGCTACCGTCACAGGCATGAAACGAGACGACATAATAACTTGTGAAAGTACTGTAAGGTGCAGCGGGGCAATCTCGACAGCGGGAGATTTCAACTAATCTTAATAACTTCTACATTTTACTTTCAAAGTTGAAATTTCCCGCTGTCGAGATTGCCCCGCTGCACCATAATTGCCTTTTCCAAAGCGTAGATCTCTACGAAGAAGGATGCACATTGTATGTAAGATACATACAATATGTGCATCCCTTCTTCAATATCCAAGCAAGCCAACCCAGGCACCAAAACTAGTGTCTGCAATAAAATCTTTACGTCCGATACATCGATTTCACGTGTGTCGGCTCATGGCATCGGTAATAAGCGTACGGTATGTTAATACTCTATGCTCTATGGGCTCTGGGTTGTCTATTGTCTCACTGATCATTGTTAGGCTTTAGCGTTTAATTGGAGAATAAGTTATCGTCATCTGCTTAGGCTTTTCCCAAGTATGGTGGGGTTGGCTCCCAGTCTAAGCAGATTCAGCTGAATACCAGTATTTTACACGGAGCGACTGCCTGTCTAACCTCCGCAACCCGGTTAGTTAGTACTGACTGACACTGAGTAAGTCATCATCAACCTATAATGTTCCCACTGCAGGGACTCAGACCTCCTCTCTAGGAGAGGGATGGGCTATAATCTACCACGCGGTCCCAGTGCGGATTGGTAGATGTATGGGTAGATGTCACATATCTTCGAATTTTTTGCTTCAAAGACATGTCGGTTTCCTCAGTCGGTGAGTAAGTATTTAATATATTTTGGTAACAATAGCTGTTAGACTTTCGGGGTTCGGAATACCCATAAGAACTGTCAAAGATCTAGAAATGATAGCTGTAACTTGTTCTTTTCGTAATTAAAGTTAAAGGACCGCCGACAAGATCTTGTTCTAACTAAAGCTATCTCCATTTCCTTCCATGACTGATTTTATTAACTTAATTACCTATTTGCATAGCCTAGTGATGTTTAAGTATAATAGTATAATCATGAACTGTGACCATAGTGTAGTAGAGGTAGGTCGACGTTCTTTATTCAAACGTTCAAACTTACCGGCTGTTTATGATTAGCAAGAAAAACGAATTATTTTAATTTAAGAACCCATAAATTACAAAGCTTCGTAATTCAAAAAATGTTTCGCAAACTTCTTTTTTCTCGGCGGCCAGCAGCAAACCAATTACAGGCTAATTTAATTAAATGAAGTAAATAAATAATGTTGTGGCCACAGTATCTTCACGTTACGACACAAACATTTTTAATGTAGGCAAAAAATATGATCGCTACTTATCGGAGTTCAATTAAGCTGCAGTTTTGTTTCTATTTAAGTAATCCTAAAACATTACTTATGTCAAAATTAAGTGCATTTTTATGCAAATCAGGGTGATAAGGACGAATTTTAATTAGCTGTGGGGAATTAATTCATGCAAAAAACATGGCGAATTAACGAGTAAATAAATAACTAAGCTTCATGTTCAAAGGAATGGCGACGGTTAGGTTATTAAGTGATAAGTCATATTGCTGTCAATTTACTATTAACTTTGAATTTTAATAAGTCACTAGTTACTAAAATAGGTATGTTTTCTAAGGTTAAAAGGTGTCCCTACTCTATTACTTATGTATACAGTGTTGCAGGCAATTATTTAATAAATTTGTGAAAACGCGGTGGTTTTTCCTATGAAGAGCTTCAACAAAACATAAAATTCATTAAATTCTTTACTTCGCAAATTGAACAAGCTAATAAAACAAAATTATTTTGCCACAGAAAAACTACCACACATTTGTAAAAAAAAAGATAATTTTGTAACAAAACGAAAACCAAACAATCATTTTCCAAAAATACAAAAGCAATAAACACAAAAGAAACTAGGTTACAAGTGAACATCTAGGAATATTCGGCTGCCTAGTATTATTTTAGGCTGTAGACCCACTGGTTGATAGGCAGTTTTAGAAACAGTATGGCCGCCACCTGCTACATTGTCACATGTTGCAGCAGCATGTGCTTGCTTCCGCCAATTGACGCGGCTCCACTGTTGAGGACGGTACGGGAATTCGTAGACGACACGATAATGTGTAGGCTTTTCTTTTGTCGCCTGAAGTGGCTTGATACGAGGTTAGATACGTATATCACGAATAGGAGAACAGAAATGGAGGTATTCTACCCAGAGCACACTTTTAAGGGCACAAAACTATTAAATAAATCGCACACTTAGAGGACGATGGCTTTGATTGAACAAATACACATTTAATTATTGTTTTATTTGATAGAAACGGTAAAAACTGTAATTTTTTTGCAAATAGCTAATAGATTATTGCATACCTCAAGAAAGCTTCTTATTTGTGAAAGTGTGCGTTAAGCAGGCGGTCCCGACTGTCACTCGAAGATGTTTGACAGTCGTTACGGGTTAGCCTGTTATTATTGGTATTCGACTACATCCAGGTTGACCCGAACCTGGTTAGAAAAATTCTAGGCCGATGATGATTTAAGAGGGTGGCTGCTCTAGTAGATTTGAAATTGGGAGAGCTTTCGAAATTCATCATACGCAAAGCTCCTTCATCAGCCCAAGGTCTTCAAGAGACCTTAGCTTGGTGAAAGATATCAGTTGTTTCATATAATTCAACTAATATAGTTCAATCCAATTCCAACGTTTAAATGTATGAACCATAAACGACCCATGAAATTAGACGTATCCAAGTCTACCATGGATACGCACACACGATTGTTTGACAAATCTTTTAATATCATTGTAAAGGCCACACGGACAGCGCTAATTACCGTTTATTACAATTAATACTTTGAATGGGTCGCTCTCTTTAACATAACTATTTATTACTATCAGATTCATACAATAATTTCTATGAAATATAGCCAAAATTAGCGCGAATTAGCACAGTTTTGGTTGGCAACAGTACTGTTCAATGAGTGGGTAGTCATTACCCCGCTGAGTTCATTAATAACTGAGATTACAACATTATGAATAGTTCTGGTAATGTAGACTAGACTACTATTAATAGACCATTCTTGTAGCAGATGCTTTGAAATCTATATCTATATAAGAGAGAAGTCCTGACTGACTGACTCATCAACGCCCAGCGCAAACCCTTGGACCTAGAAAGCTGAAATTTTGCACAGAGGTTCCCTTTATAATGTAGACAAGGAATAAGGATTTTTCGAAATTCGACCCCTAAGGGATTTAAATAGGGGATGAAAGTGTGAAAATCGACATTTTCACGCGGGCGAAGCCGCTGGCAAAAGCTAGTTTTAAATAATTATGATGAAAATGGACGAGTTTTGTCTCCGTTATTATTTTCTGTAGGATAATTATGATGGATTGAGAATAAATGAATGGATATTGATGGATGGAGAGAGAGAGGAAGGCCAAAGAAAAGATGGATGGATTGTGTGAGAAATGACATGAAAGAGAGAGGAATAAATGCCACCGTGACAGGGAAAAATGGAAAAGAAAACGTGTTGCGCCGACCCCAAATAGATTATTTTCTTTAGAAAGCAGGTGACTCTTGAGATGACGAGTAATAGAGAAGTATGAAAGAAGATATCAAGCTGATGATGAGGATGGTACACACGGCTACACATCAAGCTATACATTTCCAGTATAAGCTGGTCGCGCATTGTATAGGATTTCCGTACAGTGCGAGATAAGCATAAACTGGAAATGTATAGCTTGATGTGTAGCCGTGTGTACCATTCTGTGCCCGATAAAGTATTCACATTATTTCTTATTAGTTTTTCTGTTTAATAAGAAAAGTTCTATGATGATGAAAGTTGTGGAAAGTATTCTATTTAATTTTATTTCGGTTCTAAACCTTATTGTAAAAGGTCTGAGATTATGCTTGTTCTAATTAACTTTAACTTCGGCTTTTGGTGATATGATAACATTTAATTCAATTTAATATCAACTTTCTTGGACTAGGATTATTCTATTTTTCATTTACTTAAGTGTAAGACTAGTTTCATGTAGCAGAACTCTTCATCATTAAGAAGGATACTTTTTTATTGCTGAAATTTGCCTTGTTTTTTATTATTAAGGCACCGTTTCAAATGTCCAATCAAACCTTGTTCTAGGTAATCATCATTCAATACCACTGTGGTTCACAAGTACCTATTACTATTCTCGACTAAACCTCCAACTAGTTTACAAACTACGCTTCAACAAAAGCATTACAGTTATCATATCATTATTATTCCATTAAATACCTCTCTTAGAATTTCATCAGACAAAAAAGATTTTTTGCCTCCACAAAATTTTTACATGTCATGGCCAATTAAAAAATCATTCGCTTAGGCTCACGTCTAAACATTCGATCAATATAGCCTGTTATACACGGATAAAGTTCTAGATCTTTTGATAAAAAATCTAGACAAAAAAATAGGTGTATGGCCAAAAGGCTTAGCAGGTTAGCATTCTAAAATGTCTTGTTAGGAGATCAGATCTCTGAATTTTAATTGTTTGGCGAATGAAACAGGGACGTGGGTTCGATACTAATGCTGTAACATTGTGGATACGATCTCCCTTACTATTAGTACCTTCCTACTAGTTTTTTTGATTATATAGTCAGGACTGTGAGAATAGAGGAGCTCGTGGTCAAATAATACAAGCCGTTCGGATCAATCTTTAGGTCAAACCACAATAGGGGATCGGACAAAAAAAACTAATTAGTCCGTCAGATTGATTTCCAAAAATTATTGGACACGTATTATTTATTTTTTCACGTAAACTTAAAATGAAGACGATACAGTGCTTCGAAAACTCGTGTGACGTCATATGATAGTACATTTTGACGACACAAGTGACGTTTCAAGCCCCACTCCAAGATCTTTGACGCGTTTTATCTTCGTCATTTTTTATTGATTTGATAAAACAAAAAACATGTATTCAATATTTTTCGATAATCTAACTTACGGACTAAACAGAATCATATTATTTTGACCCAGTCCGATCCCCTATTGCCTAGGTTGGTACTACTGGACCAGTTAGTGTAATAGTCACATCCACCTCAGATCTTTACTGTATTTACATGTATCATCATTATTCTTCGTACTTAGAATCGCGCCTGTAATGACCTCAGCAGAGGTATATAACCTAAAAGTTACCCCCACATTTCGCCAGTTATGTCTGAGTATGAACTAAAGTCGACCCATTAGCCCTTTTTTTTTTTGGTGGGTGGAAAATCATCGAATGACCCCCCCCCCCGCTCTTGGGCAGAGCGAAGGGGAGTGTCGTGTCAGACTTCTACTGACTAAAAACCGAACCCATGTTCCTTCTTTGCCCTTGCGCCGAGGCCACGTAATCTAGTACACAAATCCACGGCCCCGACGGGCGTCGGCCCTTGCGGGCCCCTCCTTGCTGACATCTCTTTGAGGCGCGCGTGGAACACGAACGCGCCGCAGACACGGTCTGTTGCCGTCATGACGACGGCCGGACGGCGAGCTAGCCCATTACTCACCGTCCACAGGCCCGCGTCTACGGTGGCCGGAAGCCATCACGTGACCCCCGACGCCCGGAGCGCCTTCCGCGCCTTCCGCGGCGGCTGGGACGTTGAGAGGTTCTCTCCCTCTCTCGTTCCGCCACCTCCTTCGCTAGCATCACTGCTTCGCAGAAGGAGGCGACGGGCGGCGTCCCATTCCTCCTCGCCCCGGAGACCCATTAGCCCTCAAATGGGCACAAACTGCTGGCTGCTCCTAAGAAATTCCTGATAGAAAACCTAATGAAACTTTGGCCGACCTAGGTTTCGAACGCAGGTCCGACTGAGACAGTCAAGATCAAATACGGCTTCAAACATTACCTTCGCCTGTCGGGGCGGGGCTGTGGATTTTCGAAAGGTTAACGCGGCTCCGACACAAGGGCGAAGAAGGAACATGGGTTTGGTTTTTAGTTAGCAGAAGTCTGACACTCCCCTTCGCTCTGCCCAAGAGCGGGGGGGGGGGGGGGGTTATTCGATGATTTTCCACCCACCAAAAAAAAAAAGGTCCGACTGAGACAGTCAAGATCAAATACGGCTTCAAAAATATATTTAGCACTACCAGTAACTATTAGTCACGTCCTCTTAAATCCTTTCACTCATATCTAACTGTATCTATTTATCATTAATTGAATCGGTTCGCTCACTCGATGCACTCATCTACAGCCTATGGATCGTTAATGATGACGTGCCCTCAATCTTGTACACTTTAGAAAGGTAGGCAGAGATTGGCTAGAAAAAATCAAGGAGGAAGAACGAGCTAATACCTATAGCGGTGACGTTGAACCTAGGTTAGGAGTAGGTGGAATTGGACTTGGTTGGTTTTAAAATATACTGATGATGTATGTGGAATATGTGGAAAATAATTATAATTAGTAACATTTAGTTAATTAGTAACATTTAGTAAATTTATAATTAGTAACATTTAGTAAATTTATAATTAGTAACATTTAGTAAATTTATAATTAGTAACATTTAATATTACTGTAAATAACAGCTTAGATATAAGGCTAGATACATGTAAAATATAGCCATGATAACATGTTATTTTTGTTATTAGTCCTTGTTAGAATAGTTTTATTCACTTATAAGGCATTTGTGAGCCTTTTTCCTTATGTATTAACGTAAAGAACCACTTTTGTGTACCTTTTGTTTACTGTTTAGTGCCTTTTAGTGCCTAACACATAAGATTTCATTGTTTAACTTGCTATGTACAACTAAAACATAGATAATCTATACATGTAACCTAGATATATAAAGTTTTTGCATTGTATGTCCAACTTTAACCTAATATGTACTAGATTTTACTATTTCCAAGTATGTAACTCTTTATTTCAATTTGTGTCTTATGTACAATAAATAACAGTTGCTTGCACACATATACAGACATGCGTTTACAGCTCACTCACACATATACATCATAAATAGTCGCCTCTCATTGGCCAGTCATAAGTTGCCACATTTGCTCACGGGCGCACCTAGCGCTAAGATGTAAAAGCTATAAATAGGGCCCGCCCAAAAATTCTGATTCACTATTCGCTCGACCGCTGCTTGAAGACAACTTAGAAGAAAGATCACCCGTCACCTCTACACTACACACGCACTACACTCCACATCGGCACATCGCAGCATCTTGTTTCTCTGAAGAAATCGTCTTTTATTTAATCTACCTGAAGTTCCTGAGCATCCTGAGACTACAACTGCAACCCTATCAGCTACAGTCCACTGCAAGTTGGGCGCATCACTCTGCTGAAAAAGTCTGCGCCTTTCAATGGTCCATTCTCGTCGGGATCTCTGTATCAAGCTTTCAAGAAAGAAAACTCAAGATTTCGTCGTTCAAGAAAGAAAATAATCAAGTTCTTCGCACGAATCTTTCAAGAAAGAAACAAGTACGCGCGAGTGTTAGCAGTCGGTACTTGCCTAACCGCTGCTAATTACTTGGAAGCAAAAATTATCACTCGTACGTGGCCACCTAGCGGTGTTAAACGGCCTATATCGTACGGAGGCACATGTGGACGAACTGGCAACTCCACGCACCATCCCAGGTGTTTCAGTCAGACCCCGCCGGTACGGTGTTGGTACTCTCTGGGGCCACAAGTTGGCATGCAACGACGGACGTGGTTTTCCTCCCACGTTTCTGACGCACCCGTGAGACCCTTCGCCCACTGCCGGGAGGTTCCTACCTTCCTATCCCTCACGATCCTATTCTGTTCGGCATCCCCACGCTAGTAGTCCGAACAGGCAGTTAGGCAAAGTAGGCGTCACATCGATAAGAACAATAAGTGAAAGTGATAAAGTGATAAAGTGATAAAAAGTGTTTAAAAAAAGTTAAATTCAGTGTTAATTCTAAGTAATTGGTAGGATTAGGGACCCTCTTGCGCGATGATGAATGACGCACGTGTATTGCGTTCAGGCAAATCTACGCCTCTCACAGACGCCACGCCGGTGTCCGGTCAGACAACGTCGACCGAAACAAATACGTGGAGTAAAGGCACCAGCATAGAGGACACGAGCGGTGACAGCAGCACGTCACGTATTAACGAGCAAATAGTCGAAAGTAGGTCCGCACAAGTCGATTTAAATAATACTTTAGTTAGGAGTGCGCCGGGCACTGTAGTTAATGTCCCCACGACGGAAAGGGTGTGTAGTAGATTATCTATATTACAAGCTGAGCTAGAATTACATAATTCCGAGTTAGCACGAGCTCAGGCGGTATCCGCAGTTGCTAGGAGTCGTCTAGAAATAGCCAGGATCGAACTGGAAAGTTCTAACGACGCGGAGCGCCCGCCTAGGTTAGAAGAGTCGCGTGTTAAAAGCTGGATTTCGGAGCAATGTTTAGCAGAAAGGCCGGCTATCGTAGATAATACCCAAGTCCCGGGACAGGCCCCGCGATCACCCGCTAATTGTAGGAACGAACCACGCGTTGGAAACGACATGTCTAACAGTAGCAGCGACATGGCGATGCTGGCCAACGCGATAATGCAGGCGGTAAATTCCAATAAATCAGACTCCGCGGCACCCAAGTTTATCCACGAACTACCCCATTTTGACGGGGCGATTGCCGAGTGGATGGCTTTCAGATCGGTCTTTAATGACACAGTAGGCATGTTTTCTGACGTACAAAACGTAGCCCGCTTAAGAAAAGCACTAAAAGGTGCAGCCCGCGAAACTGTTAGGGCGTTATTATTCACGGTGTCGGATCCATATGAAGTCATGGACACGTTAGAGAGACGTTACGGCCGACCAGAGTTACTCGTCTTGTCAGAACTCGAAAGTATAAAACGCATGCCCCGCATGAGCGAAGACGGGCGCAATATTAGTAGTTTCGCGAACAAAATCGCTAATACAGTTGCGGCGATAAAAGCACTCAATCAACCGCAGTATTTATATTCACCTGAGTTAGTAAGTCGAGTTGTAGAAAAACTCAGCATAATTTTAAAGTACAAATGGTACGAGTTCCGAGCAGAGCGCTCCGGGGCGCCGGAGTTAGAGTTATTATCTCGATTCCTGAACATCATGGCCGACCAGTGCGGCGCTATGTTCGCTTATGACGCGGCGCGAGACGAACGGAAAAACCGCGGTAACAGGCCGCGCACGGTGAACACGGCTCGCGAACATCCACAGTCACGTCGAAACGATGACTCCGATTCCTCATCGGATGAGTCAGGAATCGAGGAAAAATCACGAAGTAAAACGGTCGCCACTGTTAATAAATCCAACTCTAAAAAACAGGCGCCGAAGTCGCAAAAGCCACGCCCATCACGACCGAATAGCGAGTCGTCAGCAGAAGTCAACAAAATTAAAAAATGCGCATTTTGTGCTGGCAATCACGCCGCCGCGGAGTGTGCTGACTTCGTAAAATTAACTATTAAAGAACGATGGGACGCGGCCAAACGTGAAAAGCTGTGTTTTAGATGTTTAGGTAACTCACACATACGTACATTTAGGTGTAAATACGTAGCATGCGGAATAAACGGGTGCGAAGCATCGCATAATAAAATGTTGCACGGCAGTAGCAATACAACTCTGCCTACCCGCGGTAATGTAAGCTCGATAAATCATATACAAACCTCTAATACCTACCTAAAAATAGTCCCGGTCGAATTAAGCGGCCCAATAGGTTCTACGGCCACCTACGCCTTACTTGATGAAGGTTCAACCATGACGCTTGTTGAACGAGGCGTGGCCGACAGCGTTATACCTAGGGGTCGAAGCCAACTATTGTCTCTAGAGGGGGTGGGAGGTAATCGTATAGACGATGCAGAGTCATGTCACGTCAATTTATCGATCCGCGGTTTATGTAATCGAAACTTAGAAACTATGAGTGCAAACACCATAGAAAATTTAAATCTATCTCCACAGGAGGTAAGCAGGGACGTAGTGCGACAGTGTAGCCACCTAGCGGAGCTTGAAGATGAGCTGTGCTACGAGTTGGGAAAACCGACTATTTTAATAGGCCAGGACAACTGGCACTTAATCACGTCCAGACAACTTCGTATCGGCCACAAAACCCAGCCCGTAGCATCGTTGACCAAGTTAGGTTGGGTGCTGCACGGGCAAGACGCACGTCCACGTAGTACCGTAGCGCTGGTTAACCACGTACGGCCCACTACAACAGATGACCCCGCGTTAGAACTTATTAGGAATTTTTTCAGTTTAGACTCGCTAGGAATAGAGCCACGACGGCCAACGTCTGACCCCGAGCAGCGCGCCCTAGCGGTCTTAGAAGGAA
Source organism: Diarsia mendica (assembly GCA_949316265.1). Lineage (NCBI taxonomy): Eukaryota > Metazoa > Arthropoda > Insecta > Lepidoptera > Noctuidae > Diarsia > Diarsia mendica. The sequence goes on along the minus strand of OX438904.1, from coordinate 19,560,824 downwards.
CTTGTAAAAAAGTCAGCTGTAATAGGTTCGAAACGGGATTACTGTGGCGTACAGACGATGAGGTAATGCCAAATAATAAAAAACAAGCTCTCAGTCGCCTGTATAATCTAGAAAATAAACTAGATAAAAACCCAAACTTAAAAACCGAATATAGCAAGCAGGTTAATAACTTGTTGGAAGCGGGCTACGCCGAAAAAGTAGACACCCCAGCTGCATCGCCACGCAGCTGGTACTTACCGCACTTTTCAGTAGTGCATCCGCAGAAGGGTAAAGTACGTTTAGTGTTCGATGCAGCAGCTAAGTATGGGGGAAAAAGTCTAAATGACGCGTTATTAGCAGGCCCTGACCTACTCCAATCGCTATTCGGTGTGTTAGTCAGATTTAGGGAGGGTAAAATTGCAGTAGTAGCAGACATAAAAGAGATGTTTTTGCAGGTCAAAATCGCTATGCAGGACCGCGATAGTTTGCGATTTTTATGGAGGGGTGAAGATAGGGTAGGACCACCGCAGGAGTACCGAATGACGTCATTGATATTCGGGGCGGCATCCTCACCGTGTACCGCTATTTACGTAAAAAATAAAAACGCAGACGATCACGGTCAACAATATCCCGAAGTCGCGAGAGCCACGGTGCGTAATTTTTATATGGACGACTACCTAGGCGCGTTCGATAACGAAAGCGAGGCGAAGCGAGTGATAGACGCTATGTATAAGGTCCACTTAAACGCATCTTTCGAATTACGCGGATGGGCATCGAACGTGCCGGCTGTTATAAGTGACGTCACAGATACGCGCAGTAGCGATTCGACTACGCTGGGAAAAAGCGATACGGAGCGAACATTAGGTTTGATCTGGAATCACGCACGCGATACGTTAGGTTTTAACGTCAACTTAAGAAGTACGCCCGCCAGCGTCATACAAGGCGACACTCTGCCTACCAAGCGACAGGTAACTAGCGCGGTCATGTCGGTATTCGACCCCCTAGGTTTAGTTTCGCCAATTACGATGATAGGCAAATGTCTCATACAAGAAGTATGGCGCAGTGGTATAGATTGGGACGATCCCATCACAACCGAGCATCACGTGACGTGGTTATCGTTTATAAAAAACTTGCAGTTATTAAAAACATTAGAAATAGATAGATACGTACCTGCTACACACCCTAACGAAGGGGAGTTACACGTTTTCTGTGACGCTAGTGAAAAAGTGTATTCAGCCGCGATTTATTTCGTTAGTACAAACTCGGACGGTACTAAAACATCACGACTGATAGCAGGTAAAGCCAAAGTGGCCCCACTGAAACCTATTTCTATTCCCCGTTTAGAGCTTCAGGCTGCAGTGTTAGGCAGTCGATTAGCTGAATCGGTCTAGCGCGAGTCCGATTATAAAACATTAAACTGCTTTTATTGGTCTGACTCTAGAACCGTACTATTTATTTATTAAGCCTTTATTTGCCTTAACAATTAATTAACTTTCTTACAATACATGCATTCATTCATATAACATTACTTATTGCATTATATTTTCATTCAGCATTTCATTAAACCTTACATTTAACAAGACCTTAGCATTTAATTAAACATTAGTTTTATACATTATTTAATTTTGATCATATTAATTTGTAACATAATAATATTATCTCTTTCTACTAAAACATTTATCATTCATTACTACATTTCTTAATTTTTTTTTTTGTTTGTTACATTTCATAAAACATAAATTATATTTATCGTTTCATTTACCAAAGTTTCAAACCTTTTATCTTACACTAGTTTTTAGTTAGCATTCTTACACACATTTCATTTTCTTATAAAACATTTTATCTAACGACTGACATATCACATTACCATTACATCACATTTATCATTTATTTGAACAAAAAATATTAAACATTTCATGAAACACATTGAATTTGTAAATATATTAATTGAATTTATCATTTCATTCATTTTAATATTATTATATCTATAATAATTACCTATTTAAAACTACATCATATTTTTATCATTTCATTCTACAAAAAATATTCAACATTTCATTTAATATTTAATTATTTACATTGAATTTATCATTTCTTTTTGATTTAACCAAACATAAAATGAATTTAATCAGTTAATTAATCTTTATGTATTTCTTTACACGTTACCTACATCACATTTTACGTTTTATTGGACATTTTTTTTTTTTTTTTTTTATTTATTTATTTACATTTAATTTATCATACAATTCAATTCAACATAGGTAATTATCTCAAAAGTTCACATTACATTTAGAAATAAAAGTATTTTAATAGTAGATTTTAGTTAAGGCCCCTTACGGGTATAGGCCTCCTCCAATTGCCTCTTTTTTTTTTTTGGTTTCTGTATGTGCGTGGTTTGGTATGGCATGTTGGAGGGTTGTAGTCTAGATCCCCCGCGGTGACCAGCCGTGATGGGAGACCGAGAGGGGGGTACCTTTATTGTTATTCAGTGTTTGAATGGTGTGCTTGAGGAGAAGTCTTATCGGAAAAAGTGAGCGTAGGTTTTTTGATTACAAAATTTTTCATAACGTTGTTTTTGTTTATCTTTGTAGGCTGTTTTTTGGTTTGACTTTCTTTACTGGCAGAGTAAACTTCCACTTCTGGCGATTCTGAAAAGTTTCTTTTTTTATTTTGTTTCTTCCGCTGCTCTTCTTGTTGGTTTTTATTTTTAAGTATTATGAGTTTGTCATATTTTATAATTGCTTTTTGCCCTTGCTCGCTTGCTTTCTCTACTTCACTTCTGAGTTCTTTACGTTTTTTCAGGATATCTAACGGATAATCTTCTTTTATATAGTATGGTGTTGTTTCTAGTTTCTTTTTGTTTCTTTGTATTTGTATTTTCATCCCCATAGTAAGCAAAGTTACTACAATAGGTCTGATTTTTTCGCTTTTTCGTCCGAGTCTTCGCACGGATTCAATGTAGTGTTTTTGGCATTTGATGTTCAGTATGTTGTTAATGATATTTAGCACTTTTTCTTCCAAATCGTGGTAGCCACTTTCTTGTTCTTCTACTCCAAAAAAGATTAAGTTTTTTCTCCTCGTGAATCTCTCAAAATTATTTATTGCTAATTTTTGTATTTCCAATTCCTGTTCAAGTTGTTTATTTTTGGTTTCTAAAGTTTTAAACTTCTCGTTTATATTATTATTTATAGCGTTTTTGATGTCTTCTTTCATAGCTAGCATATCCACTTTTTGTTGTTTCATTTCCACTTGCATATGTCTAAGCATATCCTTTATTTCCTCCATTTTTTATAAATAGCGCCCTCTATTGGTGTGCGGCAGTATTACGAACTCGTTGGGATGAGAAGCGTAATAAAATTGATTTCGATTATTGATTCATCGATGTCGGTCTTAATAGCTGGTTCTTCGTAAATCTGATAGGTGGCGCTCATCAAAGTTTTAAAACATTATACACTCCCATTTCTTAATGTTGTTTGGCAGTTAATTTTTAGGTTATAGGTAATGTAGGTATTCAAATTGGTATTTTGGGTGGCTTGACCCCGCGTATCAGACTTAACTTTCTGTAGATGCTCCGTCTTGTGGTCTTCAGGGAACCAACACTTTAGTCTTTTGTATTGTTATCAAGTTCAAAACACTGTGTAACTGTCAATTGTCTTTTCTGTTTGTTATTGTCACTTTTTATCGGTATTCAAATAGATTACTAAGTTCGTTCCCTTATTTTATTCAATCGTATTTACTATTTGTTTACACTGTTAACCTGGTTTTGCACTATATTTTAAGTCTATGAGTGATAGCAGTTTGGATTTCGAAATACTCCGTAGCACCATGAAATGTCACTTTGTCGCCATAGTCCACTTTTATCACGTTTTTGGAGTTTAAATAGGATAAAAAGTTCGTACTTATATTTGTTTAGTTAGATTTGCTATTCATTTACACTATTACACTGGTTTTGCACCAAATTTTAACTGTTTATGATTTTTAATTCGATTAGAAACACGGAGCTGACGTTTACTTTGGCACAGAAGCGCCCTCTCTCAGAACCGTACTAGCTTGGATTAAATCAGACCCGCGCACATTCAAGTCGTTTGTAGCTCATAGACTGGCTGAAATCGAAAGCCTAACTACTCCAGCTAACTGGCGATGGGTACCCAGTGCTGAAAACGTCGCGGACGACGCGACTAAGGGCATTCCTGTCGATTTTGACTCTAACCATAGATGGTTTTATGGACCCGAGTTCATAAGAGGCGACCCCGCATTATGGCCGCAGGAAAAGCGAGCCGCGGCGCCGCCACCCCCTTCAGGGGAGGAAAGAGTTCTTAAACAAGTCCATGTGATTATTAGGCATGACGTTAGCGATTATTTACCAATGGTAGAACGTTTTTCGAAATACACTCGACTAATACGTGTTGCTGCCACCGTTCTGCTCGCCGCCGAGGTATTTAAAGCCAAAATGCTCAAAAGAATCACAAGTAAAGAACTGGCACCAAGCCATATAAAACTAGCTGAACTGCTGCTAGTAAGAAGGAGCCAATATAACTCGTTCGGCGAAGACATCACGACGATTGAGGCTGGACGGCGACCACCGAAGAAGTCCCCGTTCTACAAACTCTCCGTGAAGATCGACCGCAACGGTATCCTGTGTCTAGACAGCAGAATAAAAGAAAAGCAAAACCTGCCAGTCCTACATGCCAAAGAAGGCTTTACTCAGCTGTTGGTGCATCACACGCACTCAACTTTCAACCACGGCAACCACCAAACCGTTATGAATGAGCTGAGACAACGCTACCACATAATAGGACTGCGCGGCGTTATACGCTATATTTGCAACAAATGCCAATGGTGTCGGACCTATAGGGGAATCCCCTCAAAAATTCCCTTAGGCGACTTACCAGCTGAAAGGCTGGCCCAAAACCAACCGCCCTTCACAGCTACAGCGGTGGATTATTTTGGGCCCATGCATGTCAAAGTCGGGCGAAGGCTAGAAAAAAGGTGGTGCGCCTTATACACCTGCCTCACCACTCGAGCAGTGCACCTAGAGGTGGCCACATCCCTCTCGGCCTCCTCTATGATCATGAGCCTGCGCAGAATGATAGCTCGCCGCGGCACGCCGACTGTAATATATAGCGACAACGGAACCAACTTCGTTGGCGCTGAAAAGGAAATATCTGAAGCCATGCAAGGCAATGACCAAGACTTGAGAGCTTTCGCGTCTGAAAAGCTGATCACCTGGAAGAAGATACCACCTGGTGCCCCAAACATGGGCGGCGCCTGGGAAAGAATGGTCAGATCGGTGAAAACAGCATTACGAGTCACTCTGAAAGAAAGGTTTCCTCCTGACGATATATTACACACGTTATTATTAGAAGCTGAGCACGTGGTAAATTCGAGGCCATTGACCCCAGTGAATCCCAACTTGGATGAAGAAGCGTTGACCCCTAATCACTTCCTTATAGGGCGCTCAAGTGGGATGTCACCCTTTGGTTCGTTTAAAGACGCACAGCTGACTTCACACTCCTGGAAAGCTAGTCAAGCATTAGCTGACGCCTTTTGGGCAAGATGGTCAGCAGAATACAGGCCCCTCTTAATGCCCCGATCTAGCACCAACCCTCAACATAAAAACTTAGAGGTTGGCGACATCGTCATAATATGTGATGGCACAATGCCCAGAGGAGTGTGGCCTCGAGGTGAGATCATGAAAGTCTACCCAGGCCCAGATGGACGAGTACGAGTAACTGAGATACGAACAGCTGCTGGATTACTTCGTCGCCCAGCCTCTCGCCTCATCTTAATCCCTACAGCGGACTAAAACCTTATTATACGGTGCTCGCGCACGAGGGGGAGATTGTAAATAACAGCTTAGATATAAGGCTAGATACATGTAAAATATAGCCATGATAACATGTTATTTTTGTTATTAGTCCTTGTTAGAATAGTTTTATTCACTTATAAGGCATTTGTGAGCCTTTTTCCTTATGTATTAACGTAAAGAACCACTTTTGTGTACCTTTTGTTTACTGTTTAGTGCCTTTTAGTGCCTAACACATAAGATTTCATTGTTTAACTTGCTATGTACAACTAAAACATAGATAATCTATACATGTAACCTAGATATATAAAGTTTTTGCATTGTATGTCCAACTTTAACCTAATATGTACTAGATTTTACTATTTCCAAGTATGTAACTCTTTATTTCAATTTGTGTCTTATGTACAATAAATAACAGTTGCTTGCACACATATACAGACATGCGTTTACAGCTCACTCACACATATACATCATAAATAGTCGCCTCTCATTGGCCAGTCATAAGTTGCCACATTTGCTCACGGGCGCACCTAGCGCTAAGATGTAAAAGCTATAAATAGGGCCCGCCCAAAAATTCTGATTCACTATTCGCTCGACCGCTGCTTGAAGACAACTTAGAAGAAAGATCACCCGTCACCTCTACACTACACACGCACTACACTCCACATCGGCACATCGCAGCATCTTGTTTCTCTGAAGAAATCGTCTTTTATTTAATCTACCTGAAGTTCCTGAGCATCCTGAGACTACAACTGCAACCCTATCAGCTACAGTCCACTGCAAGTTGGGCGCATCACTCTGCTGAAAAAGTCTGCGCCTTTCAATTACAATTAGTAACATTTCTTTGAGGTCATTTAGTCTTCAAAGCCTAATAATAACTGCCACTCGGGTCGATCTTTAGGTTAAGCCGAGCTTGGTTAGGTTTGTCTGTGGATGAGTGACCGCGGCGCCCGACATACCGAGTTTCTTCCGTGCCTCAGAAAGCACGTTAAAATCTTAGTCCCGCCTATCATATATACATCTTTGGCAGACGTTACAAGTAGTCAGTGACCTGAAACTCTGTCAACCAGTCATACCAAAAGGTATCGTATTACCCAGTATTAACTAGGTTGTGGAGTTCGTATAGATAGACAGTTGCTTTGTGTATTTCCCATCATCCCCGGTGCAAGTTGGGAAGGGAACACCGGGATGGTTTTCAGTCAGACCCCTCCGCTCGCCCCAGGCCGGAGGACCCACATGAGTATTGTCCACCCCGGAAAAAAAAAGCGGTCGCTCTATGTGGCATACTGGTATTCAGCTGCATCCGGTTAGATTGAAAGCCGACCCCATCATATTTGGGAAAAGACGCAGGTCTGTGATGCCGTCATTGGGACACAAAAGTCTGAAACAGGATTCAGCAATTAACCTAGGACAACTAGTGACGATGTTGATGATATCTTCTCCATCTCAATTTAATTCTAGAACGGCTTAAACTGATGTTAAGGGTGATAAGCTTGCCCGTCGTAGCCGCGGATTTTTGTACTAGATGACGTGGCCTCGGCGCAAGGGCAAAGAAGGAACATGGGTTCGGTTTTTAGTCAGTAGAAGTCTGACACTCCCCTTGGCTCTGCCCAAGAACGGGGGGGTCATTTGATGATTTTCCACCCACCAAAAAAAAAAGAGGGTGATGAGCTTGCCTCTCAAAAAAACGTTAATTTATTTATCATGCCGATCCATATGACTTCATAGAACAAAAAATATCAATTCTAATATAAGCTTGATACAAGACAACGAGTTACATTTCTATCATCACGACACAACCGTCAGGTGCTTGACAGAGCGACATCTCATCAATTATCCCCCGGCTTGACACTCTGTGTGTGTCAAAGTGACGATACTTAACAAAAAACACACAACAATCAACCTTATCTCACTGTAATAAGGGTATACAAATCAGCTATTTATAAGATCATTTTTTACCTAAGTTGGTAGACTAGATGCCATTGACCGCAGTTTTTGTCTATTTCCAAGAATCATTGAGTATTGTTTACATTAATTATGTTAGGCTAATTAAGAGAGAACTCGCGTATAGTTCAGGGTAATTACAATAGTCGTTATTACAGCAATAATCGCCACATTGGTCGACCAAATGTCCCTTGATCTCGACCGAACGATCTAGAAAAGGCTCTACTTATATTCAATGGTTGTTAGCTCTGAACCTAATTCTTTAGAAATCGGAATATGATCGTTATTTTAGGAAGTCATAAGTACCACCAGTCTTATCATCGTTTTCATCGGTAACCGGTTTGTAGAGGTCAGGGGGTCTAAAACGGCCACTTTGGCAGATCATAATATGAATTGCGTTAAAAATCGTAAAATGGACCTTTCTTATTAGTAACTGCTTCTGTGCCTATTTAGGAAAATAGATCATAATAGGAAAATAATATGAATTGCATTAAAATTCGTAAAATGGTCACAGACGCAGTTACTATTATTAAAGGATCATTTTACGCTTTTTAACGAAATTCTTAAGATGATCTGCTAAAGTGGCCATTTTAGATACCCAGATATAATAATATAATAATAATAATATAATATTCCACAACTATCACACAACGCCATCTAGTCCCAAGCTAAGCAGAGCTTGTGTTATGGGTACTAGACAACTGATAAACATACTTATATATTTTTAAATACATACATATTATAGATAAATTACACCCAGACACAGAACAAATGATCGTGCTCATCACACAAACATTTGTCCTGGGTGGGAATCGAACCCACGACCTCCGGCATAGCAGTTAGGGTCACTAACCACTAGACCAACAGGCCAGTCATCAGATAGGCAGTGGCACCATGAAAAATACAGGTATTCAGCTGCACCCGGATACAACAAAGTTGGGAAGAGGCTAGGGTTAGGCCGTTGATAGAACCGTTATTGTCTTCTTTAGATTTGCATAAACAAAGCTATAAGACTATTAATTTGGTAAGTACATCAGACTGCAAAAAACCATCGCGAAGTAGTTCATTTACCTACAGATAACTTTGCATGTATCAAGCAACTCCATCATCTTAAATACATATTATAATACACATATATACAGACTACGAAGATTTTCCTTAGAAGAAACAAGTAAAACAGTTAAACTCAAACAAATCCGTCTCCCGGATTTTGTAGTTCACGAGAAATCTGACACATGCAGTTCACGAGTGAATGTGCATTCCACATTCTTGGAATAATGTCGATGTCGCCGCTCATTCAATGGAAACCTTTCACTTTATATACTTATGTACTTAGGTTTAATTAAACATTAACATTCGCGGCCACATACCGATGGCGGACGGCTGCGCGATTCGGTGTATCGCCAAATTACCTAACGGTTCGGTTCTTGAGTGCAAGGATCAGGCAGTAAGGACTTGATTGGCTTTTGTTGTGGTCAATTCATTGATCAGCCAAATGAAGATCTTTGACAGGCTTTACAGGTCCGAAAATCTGGCAACCTGTCTACCAAGGGGTACGTATTACCAGTAACCTAACAGGGTTGTGGAGGCTGACCTCCACACTAATAGGCAGTCGCTACATGTAAACTAAAACTAAAATCAATACAATTGCAAATCTTCAAAAAGCAATCATAAGTGTCTTGTAGCTAGATACTGTCCCGAAGATTATCCACGGTAGTTACTATAGCTAATCTTCAAATAGAAGTAGGTACTGCCACTTTTTACCATCAACACTATTTGAAGTCCGTAAATATATAAGGTCCCATTTAAATAGGTGGACAAATTTTAACACAGCGTTCAGTACGTCTAACTAAACATATCCAAGTAAAAAAAACACTGATTAAAGTGAGTTTTTTGTACGTAAAATATTGGGTAACTAACACTTTTAGTGCATTTTCGCTACCTGTTTTATTTTCTTGTAGGTATCTGATGCGTTTCTCTAATTTTCTTTTTTTACCATTGTCCTTATTTTGGTGGTCTGAATGATTCCTAAAATTTTGTCCACCTATTTTAATGGGACCTTATATACAAGGGATTCATTAAAATTACCGCAATAAAGAAGACTTTATTAACAGCAGTTAATAAAAAGTCAAATCAAAACAAAAAAAACTTGTCTCTCAAATTCTGTCAAGAAAACGATTCAAGAAGAAAATTGAATCATGCCTGCCCAAACAAACACAGTAGGTACCAACATATCAACAAAAACATCAAAAGCCATGGAATTCGTCGCACAGAAGAGCACGAAACAAATAAAACCTCGAAGCGTGCGCCCACGCATTCCTGTGCGTGCGCCGCTATGGGAGCCGACGGACGCTTTGACGCTGGACATACCTACATTAGTATAACTATATTATTGCGTTTCCATGGAGATTTATGTAGGCATGTAACTGGTTTGCGCCTGTTTCGATAAATTACTATTAGTACCAATGGCCTATATTGTTACGGTAACCTAATCATCATTATCATTCTCCTGTTCTTATCCCTTTATTTGGGGTTCGGGCAGTATGTCGTCTTCTTCTTTACTTCTCTATTGCTCGTCATCCTATTAAATACCCCTCTTTCTAGCCATATCACTACTAACACAGTCCATGTCGTTATCGTATCTTTGGTCTTGCTCTACGGTAATATGCAGGAGCCGGTTTCACTAGCCGTTGGTGGTAGTAAGAAGCTTAAAAGATCTGACAAGACAACCAATCCGCTGTAAGTAATCTAATCTGATGACTAAGTTGTGCAGGTCAGATAGGCAGTCACTATTAGTATTCAGCTGCATCCAGGGAAACCCATACTAACGATATTGATGTTACCGTATTTCGCATTTAAATACAATCCGCGGCAAAACGTGTACGTTTTCATTCATGTATCACAATAACATGCATCCTTTACAATAAGAATATTTAAATTGAAGTTGCAAAGTATTATTGTATTCCATTCCCTTATACTTATAGATTTATATCTCAAACCCACTGAAGTGGGGTGTCGTTAAATCTTTAAAAATACCACACAATACATCTCTCTGCGGTTTGACACTTTGAGCTACCATTATGCTACGCTTTAATGTTCAAATCTTTATGATTTAACTTCTATTTTTTTTTATAATGGGTTCTTCTTCATTTAAATTATTTTTTTAGGGATACAGATAATTCTGTAGTAAGCAATTTATTATAACTTGACAAAGCTAAAGCTAAGCACAGTGTTCATCGTTACTTACTTAAAAGTATAACTAAAAAAAAGTAGTTAAAAAACTAAAAAACCCGACTGAAAGAACTCCGCGATTTGGCCCCCAAAATCCGCAATTTTTCTTTGTTTTTTAATTTTAATGTAGCCTATAACACTCGCGCCATCAAGACGAATCTAACGACGTATATTTCATTCAAATCTCTTAATCCGTTTAGGAGTTATGAGGGAACAAAGAAACGGACATACATACACGTCAAACACATAACCCTCCTTTTGGGCTTCGCCGCAGTCGGGTAAAAACTTATTAAGACAGTTTAAAAGAAGAAGAGATGGGCAAATGACATTATTTCCGTTGTGGGAATATCCTGGATGAAGCTTGCACAACAGCGTAGATCACAAGCAAAGAAAGCTTTCCCAGCAGTGGATGAAGTCGAGCTATGGATGATGATGATGAGGCTACCGAAAGGCTTTTGTAAACCCCCTGTTGCAAAGTTATTGTAGTAACACGAAATTATCTAGAAATTATACCTAAGCACACATAAAAAGATATGTGTTGAAAAAAAATCAATTTGAAATTGTATCTAACAGAAACAGTACCATCCTAACGACCACAAAATTCTTCATTCATGCAAAAAAAAAAGCACTTCAATAAGGACAATTCATGCAATACTCCAAATAAACCCTGACATCATCGCCTGTCTTGCTCCGAAGTAACGAAGAGCTTCCTGCCTTAATCAGAAGCCTGACATTCGTTGCGATAGTGCAGTCACTTGTGAAGGGCACAAGGGATTACTAATTAATGAGGAACTTGTGACAATGAACTGGTGGTGATAAGCCTTGTTATGGCAGAATTTGGGTGACGTAAGCGAAGACTTTGGTGGCCTGGGTGGTTCATTGGAGAAGTTGTTGGGTAAAGACCAACACATGCAATTAAAAGGCTAAATAATTGTCGCGAAAAGTATTCCAAATGCAACCAGCGCTTTGCTGTGGGTCCCCACTCCCCATAGCACAGCACCATAGTGAGTACCTGCTTGTCGCAGTCACGACGTGCAAGCTGTGAAGTTTCTTTATATTATCTTCTTCTTGTATTTCTTAATATTTGTTGTATGTGTATTGCTTTTTTATTGTGTCTCATTGTATGATCGTCATGTTTCTGCAACATTTTTTTTTTCTTTCATATGTAATGTGGATAAGCCCATGCAGTGTTGAGAGGACCCAGTAATATTGGTCCCGATTCCCGACCTATGAGGGCGAAAGATTTTTAATTCCTATTGCTGGGCAAAGGCCTCCCCAATTCCTTCCATGAGCTCGTGTCTCCTGAAAAAAGGTATAGCCCACCAAACACATTTTTTTTGCAACAAGGCAAAATCACTCAATAGTCAATAGGATTTAATGAACTGAGAGGATTCTATTGCTGATTTGAATGATTATAATTCTGGAAATACAAAAGTACCTATTTATGGCTGCGAATCATATTTCGTCCAACATATAACCAGTCACTGACTAGCTAATTTAAAAAAAAAACTTGAAAGAAATTGAATTGCGCGGACTATCCAGGCGCTTTGGCTCTTTGGTATATTGATCCCACTCCGATGGAACCCGCGGGTCCAATCGACCAAAAATAATTTTGAATTAGTAAACTGGACCCGCTGTCTTTCACCTCAAGATGACAGTTAATAGTATTGTATGGATCTTTATGAGAAGCACCAACAGCACGAAAAGCTTTCACTATTTTCGTGCTTAGCCAAAGATTCTCACCGAAAGAAGGCTTTAAATTCTTAACAAAATATAACTATTACATTTGAAGTCATGTACATTGTATTGAACAGGTGACACAGCTTTCCATGTTGTGGAGTCAAAACACATACACGTTTGCAATTTATCTCTCACGAATACTCACGATGTTTTAGTTTGTTTGTTTAAAATTGGTGATAAATAACTTTGGCAAGGATCGAACTGAGATAATTTAGTCTAGACGGATACAAAGTCGAATTACAAAATGATTTCAACAAGCAAATTAGTCTTGATGAAATATTATCTTGTGTCTTGTATCTTGTCAAAATCCTCTAGATGTTGTTGAAAATGCTACTGTATAGTATTAGTATACTATTTAAGTAAATAAAAAGAAAATACTCAAAAACTGGAGCCTCCTCGCCTTGAAAATTAATTAAATTAACCACGTATTTTTTTCTTTTTTCACGTAAACAAAAAATGAAGACGACACCTACAGTGCTTCGAAAACTCGTGTGACGTCATATGATAGTATATTTTGTACCTTCAATTGATGTTTCAAGCCCCACTCCATGATCTTTGACGCGCTTTATCTTCGTCAATTTTTAATGTTTTGATAAAACAAAAAACACGTATCCAATATTTTTCGATAATCTAACTGACGGACTTAACAGAATCATATTTTTTTTGAGTCAGTCCGATCCCCTATTGTTGAAGGCTATACACATAACATCACGCCTAATAATCCCCGAAAGGTTATGCAGAGGTGTACCCAGTACTGCACCCACATTTCACCAGTTTTGTCTAAGTCCCATGTAATAGGGGGCGAGCCTATTGCCATCAACCGGGCACAATTAGACTCCGTGGCAGCTATGAGAAAATCCTGATGGAAAAACCCAATAACACTTTGCCCCACGTGGGAATCAAACCTAGAACCTCATGCACAACAGTCGCCAACAAGCAGTCTGTGTGTGATTATGTTCTCCATACCAATAACTGGCGAGATGTCTACGGAAAGATTAAAGCTGTGGCAAGGTAGTGCATCCTTACCTTACCCATTTGTTCCACCTGCTGAACATCTTCCACCTGGACAAGAGTTGACGTGGCTGACCTGGAAGTCTTTAAACAGACTCCGGACCCAGGTTGGTCGCAGCAAAGAAAACCTGCTGAGGTGGAGGTACATTGATGACTCTGCACTGGATTGTAAATGTGGTGCTGTTCCTCAAACAATGGGGCATTTAATATCGTGCCCTGCGTGTCCTGCTGACTGTTCACTAAAGGGGCCGTATTTTTGAATCAATAGAATTCCAAATCGTGTACGAAATCGCAGAATTCGTATGCGAATCCGTACGAAATCGCTTTTTTTTTGAATATTCATACCCGTGAATTTAGCAACGAGTGGTCCGACCCACTCGTTTCCGATATTCTACCAGTAGAAATGACGGAATTGACGTGATGAATTCTGCGATTTCGTACACGATTTGGAATTCTATTGATTCAAAAATACGGCCCCAGGAACTGATGGACGCTACCGAAAGCGCCAAACTAGTAGCCCAATTCTGGGCCGACACAATTTAGATTAACATCGACACGCTAAGAAGAAGAAGACTATCCGTAAAATATCTAAATGAGTTAGAAACCTCTTAAATAGATATTCCTAAGTAACATGAATTACACACAAATAATTCTACCAAGATATGATGTTCGATAGCCAAGAAACTTGCCCGTGAAACTTGTACAATAAACTTGGGTGTTCTGCCATTACATATTTCTTATATTTGGCCTTTACTTGAACGTTCTAGTTCGCTGATATTTCTCAGCCGGTTGCGAAATACGGATCTTCTGGACCTTGAGAGTTATCCTTATAAATAGGATCTAAGTTATAAATAACTTGATTTACTAAAGGAGGCACTTTACGTATAGTGTAAACTACTTTATTACCCACTGCTCTCAAACCGGTAAAGGAAAACATCGTGAAGTCGTGTCCCTAGACCCAAAAATAAACCGGCATTTGTCCTAGAAAATTCGAAAACCTGTGTTGAACGCTATAGGTCTTGTTAAATCATTATAGTCCAGATTACATGATGCTAATATGACAATATTTAAAAAAAAAAATATATAAAATTTTGCCCCACACTAGGGATTTCTCCTGTATCGTGGGTGCGTTCACAAACATTTAAACTCACATACACAAATCAAACACCCAGACCCGAAACAACTATCTGTAGGCCTTACAAATATTTGTTCCGTGCGGGGATCGAACCTGCGACACGCGGTGCAGCAGTCCAATCGGTCAGCCACTGCACCAACCGTGCCGTTAGGTTAAATAAAAAGTTCAATGCCTCTTTAAAATTGAAAATTAAGTCGCAGCTTCCGTCTTTGACTCACGCCATTTGTTTGACGAAATTATAAGTAGATAATTACACCATGGGAAAGCCTTGAAGGAGGTGTTTTGGTCCCAGACAGACTAATGATAATGATGATGACATACTCCGAACAAGGTAATATACAAACGAAAAGTCTAATTTTAGTAGTGCAGACAATTTTTTTCATCATATTACTCGACTAAAAACTCAATGAGCACCCAAAAAACTGTTAGTTCAAACTCAACGACCGAATCTTAACACAATTTTTGCCGCCATTTTTTCCCGCCATGATGTAAGCGAGGTCGACGACCCAACACCTGTTGCTTATGTTTTTTTTTAATCATGTCTGCGTTGGGCACTGGTCTATTAAGTACGAGTATTAAGCACTCAGTTTTTATTGTAACCTCTTAGGTGATTATTGATTAGTGGTCAGGGTAACGTATTGCGTTGTAATTTCCCCAGTTGGTGGTCGCAGATGGCACTGTAACGAGGGTCAGACTAAAAAAACAGAACTGAACGCAGTAAAAAATGAGAAATGTAAACGAGAAACTTTGTATAAGACTTCTAGAATATTTTATTTAATGTTTACCAACAAAAACACGAAAGAGATTTCAGTTCGTTTTTTGAAAGAGAAACTAAAGTTGTGAGCGTCTCATCGCTGCATTTGAAAGAAAAGTTCAAGGATTTAGAGAGATAAAAGCGGGGTTTGTAACCGGGAATCGATCCCTATCCCCATGAAAACGGGATTTGGAAGTTTCTCGACGCATAGATTCACCTTTTGAGCTGTATCCGAAGTTTGGAGTGCGGCGTCAATATAAAACAACATTTGATCGAACGTTTGATCTGCATGGTTTTATTTTCAGGAAGAAAAATAACAGAACTATACGAAAAATAAAACTTTAGTTGGTTTTGTCTATTATATTTTCCACGTTACAAACCAAAATGGAAAATGTTACAAGACAGTGATGAGAGAAAATGCTAGAACCGTTCATTCGCAGAAATTTGACAGCCATCAATCTGGAATGGTCCAGAAGGGGTACTCCCTCTCACAGTAATTAGGCCTGAGCCCACACAGGGGTCCATTATTAGCTAATTATTGTGAAAGACCACGTCTTCTCTTTATTTAATATCCTCCGGCCCTGTTCGACCCTCATCTTGATTGATTTGGCTATATCATGTTTCCAGAATCCATTGTTTCCTTTGTTGGCCTTTTACAACCATACTCATTTACATTTACGACACTTACATATTGCGGTACCGGCTGATTCCGGTTCTGATTTTCCGGTTGTTTCTTCATTTAAAGATTCTCTATCGTTTTCACTTCTTGAATTATGAATAGATGAATGAATGGTTACATTGACAATCTTTCAAATAACATCATCATCATAATTACGCCATTTTGCGAAAATTTAGCTTGACACTCGAGTGGCTAATAAGTTAATTATATCGCAACTCCAAAAATAAGCTGTTTGATATAAAAACTTTCTTGTTGTACTCTATGCTCAGTGTTGTGAACTCTCGTGTCCATGGTCAGGTTGTTCGCTCATATCAGCTTTCATAACATCCTGTGGACGTATCCTTGAGATCACGCAGACTTTTATTTTTATCTCTCAAACTTTTTTACTACTTTCAGTGTTCATCTGGGGTATAGGGTTGTTTTTAATAAATGTTTTTAATCATAGAGTTTTATAGCTGCGTTGAATGTTACATCTAAACCGCGTTCATGAGCTGTCATTGTTGTGGAAGATTTAAGTGATCTGGAAGGCGGTTAAGATGATCTAATTGCATTCAGTTTCATTCATGAAATTCGCCCTTATGGACCTACAAATAATTACTTTTATTGCCAAACTTTGAACATCATTCACTTAGATCAATTACGTTTCTACTTTCATGGCAAAATACATCATTCCGACCCCACAAGAAAGTAAAAACTCATCTGCCACAGTCCTTTTTAAGCCAAATAAAGCTATGTTATCACGCGCCACAAAACATTGCGATAAGCCGCACAACGCCATAAAGCCCCTGCTCCACGAGTTAGTTGTTAACGTCCAATCTGTATGATCTCCGTACATCGACGCTTTCGGGGGCTCGTCTCACTTCACTTTTATGAGTTTTTAAGTGGCCATTATGGCGATAGAAGGCCAAACTTAATGTCTCTATGTTGAGACCACGGTGCAGGGATTCGTGCACGGAAATTTTCTGGTGCTGCGTTTGGACTGCGGTTTTCTATTCTAGCGAGCTTTTGTTTTTAGATAACGAAACGGAGACGATAGTTTTCTTACTGGTTTGGATTATAAGGGAAAAACAATAAGATGGCTATAAAGATAATATTTCTATTTCTGTCCTAGCCACTAGGTTTAACTCATAATTATGAAAAGATACAAAAAATACAATTTTATTTAGTTTGTTAAGTAAATATCCTTAAGGCGCACAAGTCTTAAAAACTTTAGAAAGCCTGAAAACGACTTCAGTTTTTGTCTTCTACTATACTTTTACTAGCTAGTCTAGCTACTACAGTTATAAAATGAGTTACAATTGCTTCAAAGACGCAACAAGCACCCGTATTTCACGGACACGTCACAAAATAAAAAATTACATCAATAACGTGCACGCATTTGTAGTCATTTATCACTAAGAAAAAGTACCTGTCCGTTTGAGCCCCTGCTTTTGTCTTTATTGATTCCAATTAGTTTCCCGATGACTAATAGTTCCTCTGTTTACTTGAGCGAGTTACTCGACTGATACAAATGCGCCCCAAACAAGTTTAAAGTATGAAACGTCTTGCAGGATGTGGTGACACTGTAGTTTTTATTTTTTACTCTTCCACATCGTTGATGACTTTAAATTGTTAGGTAACCCGATAGTTATTGTCATAAGATAACTGCTTACTGTATCGTAAGTTGCGTGAGAACATTTCTAAATCCCCATTTGACACTTGGATCCGACAATTGGCTCGTTTACCTGACTGATTGTTTGTAAGCATCATAGTGGATTGCTGGGTTTTTCAATTGGCCTCTATGCCATGTAATATTTCACAATTTTAGGTAGAATCATCATTTTTGCATTATGTCGACTTGCTTTCTAAGTGTTTTTTAAAGTTTTGGGAGGGTTGACAAAATTGTTAAAATGGTTTCAATTCACACAGTACAAAAGCCGTTTCTTTAGAAAACAATTCCCATGTCCCACTGACGGATTAGGTTGAGAGATCGAGACTTTCCATAATTCCATGTTGTTTTTCCATTGTCTTCAAACAGTAGCAAGTAGTCCGTGAACTTTTGACAAACCTCCTTTGAAAAGGCATGGGCGTTTATGGGTCAGGGGTACAAAATACAAAATGAAGTTCAATATGATAAATGAACAATGTATTTGTCTGCTTGTCAATGAGGGGGGAGCCCGGCTACTTAATTTTTCACGCCTACGCTACAGAAGTTCTAATAATACTAATGTTTTCCTTCCCTTCCTTAAAATAGAATGTTGCTTGAGCGTAATTTGGGTACTTAATAATAATAACTACAGGGCTGGGACCATCTTTAAATGTCGCTTTGGTGTTTATTTTGAGGATAGGAATTTAGGTTTATACCGTTTATACCATTGACAGGTGCCGTATGTGGAATACCTCAGGTGCCATTACCTCAGGTGCCGTTAAAGCGGGTGCCCAATGTGGAATACTCCTATTTACTAACGATACAAGACATAATAAATATAATCCGTTCTGAAAATCGTTTTAGGATATCTAAAACTTTTATTATTATTATTGATATTGTTCGTAAGAGTCATCTCGACCTCTTTTTTTTTTTTGGTGGGTGGAAAATAATCAAATGACCCCCCCGCTCTTGGGCAGAGCATCAGAGTCATCTCGGCCTTAAAACGCAAAGGGCATTCGGAGGAACACATATGAGTTTTAGTCAGTAAGAATCTAATAAGTACTCCCTTCTCCTCCGCCGCGAGTGGGAGGAGTCATTTGATGATTTTATATCCTTAAAAAAGGGTATCTAGAACTTTAAATCTATCTTCTATCCTTCTATATATCTATATATCTAATAATATTTAAATAAAAAGAGAAGTCCTGACTGACTGACTGACTGATTGACTGACTGACTCATCAACGCCCAGCCCAAACCCTTGGACCTAGAAAGCTGACATTTTGCACAGAGGTTCCCTTTATAATGTAGACAAGGAATAAGGAAGGATTTTTCGAAATTCAAACCCTAAGGGAGTTAAATAGGGGATGAAAGTTTGTATGGAAAATCGTCATTTTCACGCGGGCGAAGCCGCTGGTAAAAGCTAGTACAATATAATAAGAGAGGTATTCCGGCTGCACTACCGGCAGCAGACCAGCTTCCGTGAGAGAGAATACTCAGTTCTCCACCATGTAGGCTCAATGCGTATTAGTCCCGTTACTGCTACAAATCATGGTCTCAAGTTCATGTGTTGTTTGTTTCCAGGTCTATAGAGGTGTACCTGAAGTCAGGCCGCCTTCACAGCGAGATCCTGGCGGAGCAGAAGTTAAGCGAGGGACAGCTTAGGAGACCAGGAGCGACTGTCATATTCTGGCTGAAATGTGATAAGGTAAATATATTGATTACCAGCTTTAATGGCATTTTACGAAGACTGCAATTTTAAACTACCCAGTTATCCAACCCACCTGACATAGTCATAGGCACGTCTGCCGCAAAAGACTTACATAAGGATACCTTACCGAACTGTCTCCTCAGATATAAAGCTGTCTCTCTTTTTACGGGAAGCTCATACAAAGTGAGGTCAGGTAATACTGGGTATGTATGTCTTGATGAGTCGCCGGGTGTACTTGAACTTTGGAGCAATAAATGGTTTATATTAATTTATCCTTTTAATACTCACTGGAGACTCATGGAACGATCTAAAATCGATTGCACTTGTTACCTACTTCAAAAATATATCAAAGGTCATGTATGGACTTTTGTAATGAGCCAGTTTAATACCAGAGGCCTCCCTCCTAAAACCTTCAGGATAAGTTCCCTGATCCTAGATTAAGGATTACAAACACTCGCAGGATTAGTAATGTTAGGTACCACGTTTTTATTTGATTGACTTAGCTAAGACTTACATGAACCAAGTTTAAAAAAAATAGGTAAAAAACTTTTTAAGTTAAACGGTTTTATGGCACGTCAATTGTCTACAAATTATCGACTTAATTATTATTATTTTAATCAACGATTGTAGACAATTGACGTGCCCCACGGTTTTCTATTTTATTATTTTTTGGTTTTTAGTACATTTATCTTAAACATTGCAATGTATGTTTAACATAAAACCGTTTAACTTAAAAAGTTTTTTACCTATTTTTTTATTTTCTAGTTTTTAGTTTTTATTTCGCATTCTGTTTAAAGAGGCCGCCATCTTGGATTTTAATTTTATATAGTACATTGTATTATACTGGTTGAGCACTTTCATTTGATACCCATATTGATGGGATCGATAAAACCTACGTTATCCGCCATTTTTTAGCGGCCGCCATCTTGTATTTCAATTTTTTATAGTATATTGTATTCTGCTTGTTGAGCCCTTTCATTTGATACCCATATTGATTGGATTGATAAAACCACAAAACCTACGTTATCCGCCATTTTGTTGCGGCCGCCATCTTGGATTTCAATTTTTTATAGTATATTGTATTCTGCTTGTTGAGCCCTTTCATTTGATACCCATATTGATGGGATTAATAAAACATAAATTATCCGCCATTTTGTAGCGGCCGCCATCTTGAATTTATAATGATAATGAATAAACATAATTGTATTGTCACCAAAATCCAAAGTGTATACAAAATTTCAGATTAATCGGTTGACTGGAAGTGGGTGAAATTTGAATTACTAAATTTGATCCAAGAATAAAACAAACGGGGTGAGCTAAATAAAACCGTTTAAAAATAATGGGTATAAGTACTCGTAAAAATATTCTTAACTAAGCCGAAAGGCACTTTGTTTCTTCTAACATATTTTGCAACTAGCTGACCCGTACCTGTAACTTCGTCTACGTCACCTAAGAGAGAGAGTGATTTTTCATTTATGCTTCGCCCCTATTGGTCGTAGCGTGATGTTATATAGCATATAACCTTTCTCGATAAATGGACTATCCAACACAAACATATTTTTTAAATTCCAATCAGTAGTTCCTGAGATTAGCGCGTTCAAACAAACAAACTCTTCAGCTTTATTATTTTGCAATTTTCAATGTTTGCAGGCTACCGTCAAAAACATTAAAGTCATACATACAACCTCTAAGTACATTTGAACGCATGCCATTGAACGACTTTTTTATGAACTTGTCAAAAAGAATAGCAAGAAACGACAGCGTTTATTTACTATCACCTGTCGCGGTGTATGGCTCTTTAGTAAACTGACCCCACTAAGGTGAGTCCCGCGGGTCCAATCGACCTAGTGCATTTTTGAATTGGTCAACTGGACCCGTTCAAGTTAATGGGTTACAGATAATGTTGACCTACGGGTCATGGTCCAATCGACTGTTGGTAAATAGTTTCAGTTTCTACCTAAACTCTAGTTTTTATTTCATATTGAAATGGCAACTATCATCCTACAGCTTATAACTCAATAATCACTGTTATGATAATCTTCGGCAATGCTAGTTTATTTAAAAGAAGCTTGCATTCAAAACGCAGGTGTACCCTCTAATTAAAATAGGCGGGCTATATAACTATTAATAGGATATGCAGTTAAGAAAATCCTCTACCGATGTAGCTGTCATTGGGCAAGGTTTAAAGTATTCATTGCTTCGGATATTTATGGTGTTGTGCGTGTACCAGCTGCTTTTGAAGATAGTAAGATCGTGGGTGGAATCGGGCAAGCCTTTTAATCATGAGGTCTTACAACGTAGCATATCCAGCCTGCACCCACCAGCTGCATCCTGCCTACCTATGCTCTCTTTTTTTAAGGATGGGAAACTCTGGGCGGAGCAGAAGGGAATGTCAGACTCTAACTGACTAAAACCCGTGTTCCCCCTAATACCCTTTGCGTTCTAGGGTTGCGGTGACTCTTTCGAATAAATTCCGCAAGCCTGTCAGGCACTGGTGTCTTCAAGTGTTTGATCCTGGGGGCATGCCTGTTCCCTCACAATGTTTTCTTTCAACGTTTTGAGAGCAGCGGTTATGAATAAATCTCGAAAATTGGCGAGAAGAAGTACATCATCGAGAGAAATTGAAGGCATGGGAGGAAAGAAAGAAAAGAATACGGACTAAATAAAAGCGAAATGTAAAGTTCCTGCTTAGGTAACCCAACGATACAGAATTCGCAAGTCCGGGCCATCTAGGGTTGCCAACCATACTGTTTTAAACAGTATTATACTGTTTTTCAATAAATTATACTTTTTACTGTTGAATAAAAATAAAGTATACAAAATACTGTTTTCAGCATCAAGATTCACAAATTTGTTTTTATTTAGTCAGAGGGCGCTCACTGCTTAGTGCAGCGCAGCCACAAACAAATCACGCTGGGTTTCTGAACGAATCTGTCAATGTCAAACATTCAAGACTGTCACTCACTGACCGACTGACAGACTTGCGAGACTGCGAGTTGCGCAAACATTAAGACTGGTTTAGAGACTGAGCTAATTCAAAGAAAAAATGACAAGTATTTTGGCCATGAAACAAAAAAAGTATTAAATAAGTACTAATATAGAATTGGGACTAGCCACTAGACATTGGGAACTATAGACCAATCAGTCTATATCCGAGCATTTATAAACTCTTCACAACAATACTGTTGAGCAGAATTACACCAATCATAGACGCATCACAACCAATCGAACAAGCAGGCTTCCGCTCGGGGTTTTCAACAATAGATCACATCCACACCTTGGAACAAATACTAGAAAAATATAAGGAATTCAATCAACCTCTCTATATAGCTTTTGTAGACTACACAAAGGCATTTGATACTATAACTCACACCTCCATCTGGAAAGCCCTCAATATCTGTGGTGTAAGTAAGACATACATCAACATCATCAAAAACATCTACTCACAAAGTACAAGCAGAATCAAGATGGAAAATAAAGGAGAACAGAGTTCAATAGAGAAAGGTGTCAAACAAGGTGATCCTCTATCACCGAAACTCTTTATAGCAGTACTGGAATGTGCCTTCAAAAACCTTGATTGGAGCCGGAATGGAATATGCATACTGGGACACCATCTTAGTCACCTGAGATTTGCGGACGACATCATTTTGTTTGCCAAATCTGCCAGAGAGTTAGAACAAATGATGCAATCTCTTGCATATGAAAGTAAAAGATGTGGTCTGCAAATGAACGCAAACAAGACTAAGGTGATGACAAACAGCATAGAAAGACCTATACAAGTTTTTGGACAACGGATTGATTATGCACAAGAATATATGTACCTTGGAAAACAAGTCTCATTCACCAAAAACAGTAATGAAGAGGAAGTGGACAGAAGGATCAACAACACGTGGAAAAAGTTTTGGCTGCACAAGGACATTTTGAAGGGAGACTATGATTTAAAGTTTAAAAAAATAGTCATGGATACATGTATAGTTCCAAGCCTAACTTATGGCAGCCAAACATGGACATTCACAAATAAAATAAAAAGTAAAATCAAAACATGCCAGCGATCAATGGAACGAAGTATGCTTAAAATAAGAAAGATACAAAAAATTCGCAGTGAAGACATAAGGAGGAAAACCAGGCTCACAGATGCTCTTGAACAAGCTTTGCGACTTAAGTGGAAATGGGCTGGTCATTTGTCAAGGTACACAGACAAGAGATGGTCTTTACAAGCTACTAAATGGGCAGGACCTGCTGGAAAAAGAAACAAAGGCAGACCACTTAAACGTTGGGCTGACGATATAAAAGAAACCGCAGGTAAAAACTGGTTAGAAATTTCCCGGAATAGGGATAAATGGAAGGAATTAGAGGAGGCTTTTACCCAAAAGGGGTTCGTGTAAAAGGAACAGCAAGAAAAATATTTTAACAAACATATGTAAATTACTAACTAACCTAGTTTAAGAAATCTACTAATACTTTGAATTGTAAACATACTTTTATACCGAAATAAATAAAGCTTTATTATTATTATTATAATATAGAATCTTCCCAAGAAGTTTTTAATAGAACTATTAATAATTTCATACTTTTTATTGATAAGGCTAGTTTGTATTTAGAGAAATGGTTCGATTTTAATCAGAATAACTGGCTTTCTTTAATTAGCTGTTTGTCATTGAAGTCTCCGGTCACATTTGATCATTTTGAGAAAATTATAGATAATCTAAATTTGCATAGACTCAATATTGGTATGGATGATTTATATTCGGAATTAACAAATTTCAAAGTAATTTATGAAAAAATATCAGAAGACAAAGATTTTCTTGAAATGAGTACTGGCCAAAAGTGGAGCCATTTATTAGTAATTACACTTTAGAAGAATTTAAAAACATAACTAAAATTGTCTCATATCTACTTTCTGTTCCCGCCACCTCAGCATTTACTGAAAGAGTTTTTTCAGTAATGAATGCTAAGTGGCGGGAGGATAGAAATAGAGCATCTATTCATTTAATAAAAAATGAGCTCCTCATTTATTTTAATTTCACTTACCTATAATTGTGATGAGGCGTTTGAAATTTTTAAAAAAGATTGTAAATTGGTAAGTTGTGCGAGAAGCTCTAAAAAATATGTATTTAAACCAATAAATAAATAAAATACTGTTCATTTTTCTAAAATACTGTTTAATGTTCTTCATAGACCTAAATATACTTTATTTCTTGTAAAAATAGTTGGCAACCCTAGCCATCACTGAGCCATCATTGCACATTATTTATCTAGTCCTCGAAATTCTTAGTGATTGCGGCACTCTCATACAAGCCTAAAGGCTTTTCCCTTATATCCTACTATACTCTTCATGCTGTTAGGGTTTCAGAACAGTCTGCTTGCCCTAGCTAGGGGCTTGTTGTATAGCCCCTAGGCATGCCACGCTAACCATATTTAAGTTCAGTTCCATTATAAATGCTCAAGTACTTATATGTTTTTAAAAGTTTCGTCCAACATCGACAGGTGTCGTTGTACGACCAATAAAGCTATACATAACCAATTAAGTTGATCTCTCATTGTAAGGAAAGCTCATACAAAGCCAGGTCAGTTTATACCGGATATTATAGTTTAATATGTCGCCATTAAAAATTATACAAAAAGCAGTACATCCTGCGAAGTACACAGTTTATTATGTTTGCATGAGTAGCGGACATTCTTTTGTAATAATTATGTCAATCATCCAGTGTTTATGCCCCATTTCTTTAATCAAAATGGCATCAGGTAATGATTTCTGACATTTACTGAAGTGTCCATCAAGTTGCAGCTGTGTCAGAGATAAATAGACTTCACCTTCTCTTCGTATAAATCCTTTAAGTAGTAAAAGAGCTGTATACAGGGTGGAAGGGATATCGACGAGCAAAAGCTTGACAAATATTCCGTACATCATTCAGACCACTCTTCCCCCACAAAAGATGTCGTAATTAAAAAAATATGAACAATGTGTATATACTAGAGGGTGAGTAGTACCATCGATATCTACTTACTTATAAGAGGTTTAAGCTAATGATTAATGCAGCTTTTATTTAATAACACACATCAGCTTTACAGTTATCAACATTTATCTATTTGGCAAACCGGAGCACTGGATAGGGATAAGTGGAAAGAGGGAAGGGAGGCCTTTGCCCTGCAGTGGGACACAAACGGCTGATAATAATAATAAAAAATAATAATAACATATCTAATCAAATTACTAAAAATTAAAAATTGTCTGTTTATAATTTGAAGGTCGCAGGCAACAGTAAGTTCGTCATAATTATTGGCAGTCTTGATGCAGCCCATCTAACTGACTTTTAGAAACTATTCAGGAGACCTATATAATAATATACAGGACTTAAACGTTGCATCTCTTTCACACATTAAAGTTACATTACAACAACATAACAGTGACAACAGCATCCTGAAAGTCGTGGCTGAGGACCCGAGAGCTCCTGTGCTGAGGCATCTCATGCGGAATCATTGACCTCATGAAATGCCTCGTAAGTATATGACTCATCCCGTCGGGGCTGTGGATATCGAAAGGTTACCGCGGCTCCGACACAAGGGCGAAGAAGAGGGAACATGGGTTGGTTTTTAGTCAGTAGAAGTCTGACACTCCCCTTCGCTCTGCCCAAGAGCGGGGGGGGTTATTCGATGATTTTCCACCCACCAAAAAAAAAAAAAAAAAAAAAGTATATGACTCATTAGTTAGTTAATTAAACTGTATTTTATTCCAATTTGTTACTAATCCTAGTGTATAAGTTGTTTACTAACAAAAATGGTTCCTATGTTGTTCCAAATAAAGAAAATTATTATTATTATTATTATAACACCACACTTGCAATTCCCAAAAAAAAATGCACGGCAAGGTTTTGGGCAAAGTTTTATTGGGTTTTCTCCATCAGGAATTTCTCAGTAGCAGCCACGGAGCCTGGATTTGAGCCCGATTGTAGGCAAAAGGCTTACCCCCAATTACATGGGACTTTAAAAAAACATAAGTAACTAGCGAAACGTGGGTGTACTACTCGTATTTGGTACACCTCTGCCTAAAATAACAGTAAGGGCCGGTTTCACCACTTGCTGATAAAGTCCCTGATAGCCTATCAGGAACTTATCTGCCAGATAAACTACAACTTTTGATAGCATTATCTGTCAGATAACTATGTGACACTTTATCCGTAACCGGTGAAACCGGCCCTTAGTATAATAAAAACTTTTTAACAAAAAATATATTTTTGAAGTCGGTTTTATTTTTTGTTAAAAAGTTTTTATTTTTCACTTTTTAGTGGTTCACATGTAAGTTCACATGTTCATGGGTCATAATGTGGACAATGTAGCTTTTTTTTGAGTTTTGTTGATTTTTCAAAAACCACTTGTCCGATTTCGATGAAAAAAAATATGGGACCATTTGGAAAGTATACCCTTTCCAAAAGAAAAAGAATTTTTCATATCGGTTAGCAAGCGACGGAGTTATGCCCGAACAAACATTTAAAAAAAAACATCCGAATTGAGAACCTCCTTCTTTTTTTAGAAGTCGGTTAAAAAGAAAATAATATGATCTCACCACTATTACGTAGTCTCCTCACGTCAAACCGCACGATTAAAAAAATCCTGATAAAGTACCATATGCACGCGACAAGTTGCGCCTGCGCAAGTACTAAGCCGCGTCGTTTAGCACCTGATCTTAGAACACCAACTAATGACTGCCCATCAGTGTGATTATCTAAATGCATTAATTAGAATACCCATAGACGTAGCATCGGAATAAACAACTTTATTTATAAACTAAACACATCGATGTTTTAATGCGGCATGTGCAAGGGTTGGTGGCTCCCCCACTTCCCTTCGCGACATAGATAAAGAAATAACAGAAGTACCATTCTTGACAGCCATTGGGTTTTGTAGCGCGAAAAATCTTTAGTCTTAGAATGCTGGTGTATTTATATTCGTTCATCTGTCCTTTGAATTTCGTATCATATCCTAACATTTTCGCGCGCACCGCTGACCTGTGCGCTGCGCACTCTCAAAGTCTCAACACGGTGGCGGATATTATTATATATTTTCACTTGTACACTGAGTGAGTTCACAAGGGCCACATACTGTGTAGCATGTAAGATTTAGCTTATAGTATATTTAAAGTTACTTTGTCGCATTAGATCTATTTCTGTAATGGCAAAGAAAACATTGTGATACTTACTTATTAAATAAATAAATAAATTTTGCCTGTCATTCCTGAAGGAATTATCCAACAACACTTTGCCCAACCTGGGAAATACCCCCCCCCCCCCCCCTCATACTCAGCAGTCGCGCTTGCGGCCGATAGACCACGAGACCAAGTAGAAATATGTTTTTACAAGTAATTTCTGCAGCAAAACCAGAGAATATCTTCATCTACGGGCTTTTTTTGTTCCGGGGTGTGAATTCCTCTTGGATGTCCTCCGCTCTAGGACGAGTGGGGAAAAGGGTCTGTCAGACTATAACTGACTAAAAACTACCCCAGTGTTCCATTCCCACACTTGCACTGGGGATCATAGGAACTAGTGCGACTTCCAATAATGGGCACAGAACCCACGGGCAGCCAGCGATAACAACGTTGAAACGTCAAAAATGTACCAGACTAACACAAATAATGGTAACAAAACAAACGCCTCAAAGCGGTTGCCAGGTCTTGTCTAGGTCTTCAGATCAGAACAACATGCCCTAAGCTCACAATCCTGCAAGTGCACCACAAAACTGCTACTTCTGCATCTACCTACCCAGTACCACGCAGATGCGCCCGCGTCGCACCTGCCAATCTCGGCGCGCAGGTGAAACTGTGGTGTTTACGTTTTTTTCAACCCTGCGCCGCGACCTCCGTCAACGAACGATTAATAACGTTACTTTGTTGCGAGCCTTGTTTAGTTTAATTGGGAGTTTAGGGTTGATCGAGTATTCGACGTTTTTGGTAGTCGAAGTGACTTTGACTGACGTGGTTTGTGTGACATTGTTGACAGATGTCAGCGGTGAAATGTCGGAATTGTGAAGGTGTTAAAATGGCGGTTTCAGTCTTCTATACATATTTGTTTTCCTTAGGTGAGAGGATTTTAGTCTTTTATATTAAGTCTAGAATGAATACGTACCTAACATATTATTCTTTTAGGTTTTAATTGCTTCATTTACGCTTCTTTGGTATATATTTGGTTACCTCTATTTTAAAGTGATTTATAACAGCGTGTGTAAGTAACTACTTCTAAAGTTTTTTTTTGTAATTATTGGAATAAAGAGGCTACTTGGATCGAACACATTTATTAATAGCACAAATAATATATTTACACAACGACTTTTCTCCTTGACAGGACAGTTATATAGTGACAGATTCTAAACTCGAATCTATCGTTCACAGTCGTGTAGGTATACAACCTCCATCACGCACCCTTAATCTATAGCATGATGCATGCGCAAGATTACCTACATTAAATACCTACCTAACATATTACCTACAAATGCACGCACCCTTAAACTACTCAGTGTGCATACACCCTAAGTACACAATAGGTATATTCAGCTGGAGCTATCGTTCACTGACATACAATCTATCTTTATTATATAACACACGTTTTTAATACAGCTATATAACAAAAATACTAAACATGAACAAAATAAAATTATCTATTACAAATCATAACAAATCAAAATAGAATCACATTAAAAACAATATTAGCTAAAATCATTACATCACACATCGCTCGCCCCCTTAATAGATAATTTTTCTAAAAATTGCTTTAGTTTAGGACCTGGTACAGATTTTGTTAACATATCTGCTACCATTTCTTGTGAAGGCATATATTTTACCTCAACCGCCTCATTGACTATAGCTTCGCGAACATAATGAAATCTAACATCAATGTGTTTTGTTCTGTTATGGTTCATCTTATTTTTTGCTATTTTATGTGCTGATTGGTTGTCGTTGTAAATGACCACCGGTTTGACACAAGTCCCCTTTGTTAAACTTTTTAACAATTTCTTAAATAAATAGCTTCTTTCGATGCTTGACTGAGGCCTATATATTCTGCCTCAGTGGAGGACAGCGCCACGCACCCTTGTTTACGACTTTCCCAAGACAATATATTGTCTCCTAGTCTAAAAATTAAACCTGTACAGGATTTCCTATCATATGACCCACCCCAATCCGCGTCTACGTAGCCATTTATTTCTAGATTACCCGTTTTCTTAAACGTTAATACAAAGTTCGACGTCGCCTTTAAATATCTAAGCACCCGTTTAGCACATTTAAAATGTAGTTCATCGTAACATGAATTAAACTGTGACAAAACACTAACAGCGTGCGCGATATCGGGTCTAGTACTTTGAGCTAAATAATTAAGACAACCTATGAGAATTTGATATGGCAACTTACAACCGGAATCTGAAGCTTTCTCTAATTTGAGACCTACTTCCATTGGAGTAATGACTGGTTTACAATCCGTCATGTCAAAATCCTTCAAAATATTAAGAACGTACTGTTCTTGATCAAGATAAATCGAACTTTTATCTCTCCTAAGTCTCATGCCTAACACGTGTCTAGCAGGACCTAAATCCTTAACTTTAAACCTTTTAAGCAAGCCATTTTTTAATTTCTGCTTCTCAGTTTCGTTATTTTTGGAATAGAATACAAAAATATCATCAACATATATGACTACTACTATTCTATTTCCATCGCTAAACACCTTTTGATAAAGACAAGGTTCTATTTTCGATTGTACGAAACCTAAATTGTACATCTCCTGATCTAGCTCATGGAACCAAGCGTTAGACGCTTGTTTGAGTCCATACAACGATCTTTGCAATTTACATACCTTTGTCTCTTGACCTTTAACTATCGCCCCCTTAGGCTGAAGCATGTAGATGTCCTCTTTTAGCTTGCCATACAGGAAAGCAGTCGTAACATCCCATTGGTCAATGATCCAATCATATTCTACAGCTAATGAGAATAGTAATCGTAAGGTTGAGCTTCTTACGACAGGAGAATACGTTTCATTATAGTCTATTCCACGTACCTGCGTAAATCCTTTAGCTACCAGCCTGGCCTTGTATTTAGACACTTTACCGTCACTGTCTCGCTTAATTTTGAAGACCCATTTGCAATGTATTGGCTTCTTGTCACGTGGTAAGTCTACCAATGACCACGTCTGATTCTCGTTCAATGATTTTATTTCATCATCTATAGCTTTATGCCATAAATTAGAATCAGGCCTTGCCAATGCTTCTTCAATTGTTGTTGGATCGCCATCAGTTTGTGCTATAGCATTATATATAACAGATTTGCGCTCACGAAGATTGTATCTTCGTTCTGGTTCCGCTGTATATCTCGTGGTAGCAACCGTTTCATCAGGCGCTGCAGCCATCTCAGTGTAAATACACTCCGCTTCATGAAACTCTTCTACATCTTGTATAATGTTGTTAGACGCACCACTTTCAACCACAGGTTCTATCCGTTCCTCCTCTATATCAATAGGAACGACTATGTTCTTCGTCATGTCGGTATCACTTCCAGGAAAAACATTTTCAAAGAATTTTACATTTCTGGAGAATGTTATCTGACCTGTTTTTGGGTTCATCAGTCGATAACCTTTAGTAATTTCGCTGTAGCCGATGAAAATCATTTCTTCAGTCTTCATATCAAGCTTTTGCCTTTTCTGTTTAGGTTTCAATACATATGCTTGACAACCGAAAATTTTCAAATGACTCAAGTCTACTTTCTTATCTGACCAAAGTTCTTCAGGTACTTTATTCATGACAGCCTTAGTCGGGCTTCTATTTTTTAAATATACCACTGTACATACCGCTTCGGCCCAATACTTTTTACTAAGTTTGGCCTCACAAAGCAACGCTCTTGTTTTTTCTATTATCGTTCTATTCGCCCTCTCTGCCACACCATTTTGCTCAGGTGTATAAGGAACCGTTTTCTGATGCTTTATACCAGCTGACCTTAAAATCTTATCGAAGGCTTGGTTACAGAATTCTTTGCCATTGTCAGATCTGAGACACTTTATCGACTTTCCTGTCTGCTTCTCAACGTCCGCTTTAAGGCGCGGCTCCACCGCAGTGCACGCTGTGCACGGACACCACGTAGTCAAACAAATTAATACACGCAGCTAAAATACGCCGATTGCCCGTGCACAGCATGCGCCGCGGTGGGCCCGCGCCCTTATATTCACGAAATTTTTCAAGGGTTTGACTCTTATTTCTCAAGAAGTAAACATGCGTCTTACGCGTATAATCGTCGATAAATAATAACATATATAGAGATCCACTGAATGATGGTTCTTCCATCGGTCCGCATAAATCACTATGTACAATTTCCAAAACTTCTTTCGCTCGTGTACCTTGATTTTTGATAGAGCTCTTACAAGTTTTTCCATTTATGCATGAAACACATGGTTCAATTTTATCACTTGATTTAAAATTCAATCCAGTCACCATATTTTTCAATGAATTCATATATTTTTGTCCCAAATGTGCTAATCTTCTATGCCAAATATTTGACAGAATGTCATTTGACAAAATCAAGTTGACAACACAATTTTCTTTTTCAACCAACTCAAAAATTCCATCAACCTCTTTGCACGTTGCTACTATTTGGTCTGTTTTATTTTTTATAGAGCAACCTGTTTTGTCGAAGTTTACAGCGAACTCCTTCTTTACAAGATCGCTTACTGAAATTAAATTCATAGAAAGTCCGGGAACATGGTAAACATTCGTTAATAGGAGTTCAGTGTTGTTATTTAATTTAGGGACGGCATTCCCTCTTCCTATAACTTTCATTTCTTCCCCGCTTGCAACTTTTATCTTTAGGCCATTCTGTTGCCTTTTGTAATCCAGCAATTTTCCGGCATCGTTCGTCATGTGGTTCGAGCAGCCACTGTCCAAGTACCATCGGTCCTTTTTCACAGTGTTCGCCATACTCAAGCATGGATTCGCTCTCTTAGTGACTTTGCATTCAGATGCTTTATGCCCTTCTTTATGACATTTAAAACACTTAAATATTAATGCCTTTTTCTTTTCAAACTTCTTTTTATTTTGCGCCGTTGTTACTAGGGCTTGCTCTCTATTCTGACCATTTTCAATTTGTCGGCTTGCCTGTTGCATCAACTTTGATTTTAACTGCTCAAGTTTTATTTCTTTTCCGCTGTTGTCTATCGCCAATATAAATGGGTTGTAATCTGACGATAAACCGCTTAATAAGATAGAAATTATCCACTCGTCAGAGATTTTTGCATCAATGTCTGCAAGTTGTTGCGCCAAACAAATTATTTTGGAAATATATGTTTCCATGGTTTCGCAATTGTCTAGTCGGCATTGCCATAACTCTCGTTGCAATCTGATTCGTCTGCCCCAACCTTTGTCTTCATAAGCCTCGCTGAGACTCATACACACTTCACGTGCTGTCTTCGCACTATACACATGTGCGAAACATGCAGGCTCAAGTAGCAGACATAACGTTGTTCGTGCCTTCCTGTCAGTATCTTTCAATTCAGCTGTTATCTCCGTAGCTTCAATTACCTTGAACCAGTTTTTGGACTCTAAGTAATTCCTTACCACAAATTTCCAATTGGCGAAGTCCTCAGCTCCATTCAATTTTCTTATTCCACAAATCGAACCTGAATGATCTTCTGCCATGACGAGAATTTTGCCTTTTGAAATTTTACAACTGACACTTTTTACACTTTTTGTGTTCTAGCTTCTAGGCGTTTTTGGAGCCTGATCCTGGGCCCATAACCTATTGGAATAAAGAGGCTACTTGGATCGAACACATTTATTAATAGCACAAATAATATATTTACACAACGACTTTTCTCCTTGACAGGACAGTTATATAGTGACAGATTCTAAACTCGAATCGTGCTCGAATCTATCGTTCACAGTCGTGTAGGTATACAACCTCCATCAGTAATTAATATTTTCACCTTTTACCATGAGACCTTATAACTTGAAGCATTAATCTAAAGTGAAAGTAACAGTCTAGAAAGTTTAATGTTACTTTTTTAAATATATTGCCCAGAAATAACATAGATCGTTGCTAAAAACTTTTCTCTTTCTAAAAACTTTAATAATTGGCGGAATGACATATTACCTTTGCACATGATACCAACGTAATCTTATTGTCAATATTTTTCTTTTGATAACTGAAACTTGTATATGTGGAAATATAAATATAACAAGGTGCCTCCACCTGGCTTAATTATAAATGTTTTTATTTAGAGTACCCTATCACGCGAGGTCCGGGCGCCATATCTTAACTTATTCGCATTTGGCTCTACGTAGGGTTACCATTTCAAAAATAAAATGGCCTGAGTTGACACAAACCCGGATATTGGTAAAAAAAATCCGAAGATATCAATCCCGGTTTTCGTGATAAATGATGTTTATTTTACAAAATAAATGAAGGTTTTTACAAACACTGTTACATGTCATTATTTGGGGTTCCGTAGTTTTTTTAGTAGATGAGGCCAGTATTTCTTACCTGACTACTCTGAAAAGATCGAAGATTGAAGAAGGGTTGAAAGATTGAAGTCTTGTCGTCGACAATAGCAGACCTATTGTCGACGACAAGACTTCAATCTTTACTTTCTAAGAGACGGATCTTGGACTACGTAGTTCCAACAGTGCTGAGGATTCAAACGACCCTTCAGTGGTTTACTTAAAGACAAAAGTGTTTGATTATCTTTTGCAGAACTTATTCCTAAAATCATTTTAATGTCGAAAACTCCGGCTAGTTCGCGAAAAAGTTCGACATTTCAGAACGAGCTCGCACGTCTGGCAACCCTAGCTCTAAGTAACATCCGGGCTCTGTGGTCCTGCAAATTTTGCCGACATCGCCATTAAAAATTAAAAATGCTAATGCCATTGGGCGTACAACCTCATGTTACGGTTAACCCACTCAATACCGTTGAGATCCCGATTTCATGCGCAAAAAAAGTTAATCATCTTTTTTATCTTCGTTATTTTTTAATTAATTATTAAAAATAGACCCATCGGTGAAACAGCGGCTGGTGAATACTAGCTTGTCTGGGCGATTTCTGATAAGGATCTGTATTAAATTAACATTAAGTGTAAAAATCATGTTGGCAAATACTATTGACCTGCTTAAATAAAGTGACATCCATTACATGCGCTTCCTCCTTAACGCGAAAAACACGTTAAGCCATTGGTCCCGGCTGTTATTTTTTAGATCTTTGACAGTCATTACAGGTTACAGGTAGTCAGAGACCCAAGAGTCTGACAACCAGTCTTACCAAAGGGTATTGACCCATCGGTGAAACAGCGGCTGGTAAATACTAGCCTGTCTGGGCGATTTCTGATAAGGATCTGTATTAAATTAACATTAAGTGTAAAAATCATGTTGGCAAATACTATCGACCTGCTTAAATAAAGTGACATCCATTACATGCGCTTCCTCCTTAACGCGAAAAACACGTTAAGCCATTGGTCCCGGGCCCCGGCTGTTACTTTTTAGATATTTGACAGTCATTACAGGTTACAGGTATTCAGAGACCCAAGAGTCTGACAACCAGTCTTACCAAAGGGTATTGAAGGAACCCAGTTGTGGGGGTCCCAGTGTACAACTGGGTGTGGACTGTGGAGATCAGATAGTGGCTGAATGGAAAATACTGGTGATGGCTATGACTAGTATTCAGCTGCATCCGGTTAGACTGGAAGTCGACTTCAACATAGTTGGGAAAAGGTTAGGCAGATGACGAGTAGGTACACTATGTACAGTCACCTTCAAAAATGCATGGACAGTTCTGAACTCTATTCACAAGTAATAAAGACTAAAAGTATCCATGCAATTTTGCAGGTGACTGTACCTGTATTTTATTAGTGTTCATAAAATTATCATAAAGTCACATTATTAAAAGTCTTTTTAAATTTGTACTTTATAAGTTTATCGCGAATTGGCGATGACTGACATGGCCAATCCGCTTGGGGCAAGCCTGGTACTCAATGCTGGTCCCTTTTTCCAGATATGGGATGGGACACTAAAAGGCTGATATTATTAAATATATTTATAATGCATAAGGAACATTCCATCATTATATTTACCCATAGAACAACAGCAATTCAATAATTTCTACGACTGCTGCGCCAACAAACATGTCTTAGCTAATATCGTACGCATACCGCATGTGACATTCCCGATATAGGCACAGAAGACACACGGATAGACAAACAGCTACTTTTTACTTGTATTCTAAGCATTGAGCAGATGGAGGGTTAATTTATGCTCGTGTAGAGAACGGGACAACAGGTGTCTTCGAATATCAATTCTTTTTTGTTTTTTGGAATATTTTTACGATAGCATGGCTTTTAAGTTAACTGTCTTGTTTTGTTACTTTGTAGCAAGACTTACTAAAGGTGCGGTCATATTGCGAAATGGACTCTGGGCAGCGGACTTTGGTAAATAAAATAATTAATATGTTTGAAGTGAGACGGCATGCGAGATAAAACAAACGTAAGTTAAACCAGGTTTAACTATTTTTATTAATAAGTCGGTAATAGATTTTCAACTTTATTGCCAAAGCATTAGGTTTAGGGTACATTGGGAAATGTGACAGTTTCGGGAGCTTGATGCTGAAGGAGTGGCAGAAAAAAGGGGAGGCCTATACCCAACAGTGGGTGATTCCGGGCTAAAATGTTGTTGATGATGATGATGATATGCTGGCGTCTGCACATGAAAAGTATTTCTCTTACGGGGTGTCCTGCGTGAGCGACGATTACGACGCGACGCTGCGAACGCGACGAACGCGATCAAGTCAACGGCATAACCCAAAACAAATACGCATTACGTCGCGTCTCGCCGCAGACTGCCACATAGTCCACAAGCAGGGTATGCCGTTGATTTGATCGCGATCGCAGAATCGCGTCGCGTATAGTATTCGTCGCTCTCGCCAGGACACCCCGTTAGAAACAAGTAGCACCATAACAAACACTATCGGATTATAATTGCCCTAGTTTAAGGGCAACTAGTAACAGCTTATCACTGTATGGCCTTCCTATTATTTCGACTATTTATAATTAATAGATTAATTCGCCCAATCGCTGCTTATTAGAGCCTAATTAATTCCGTCATTGACGAACAGATGACCTGTTTACAGATTCTCTCGCTTTTTCCTCTTCTGTAAATAGAAAATTATTTTTTTTGCATCCATCCTTTCACTCTTTCGGACCACTGCAACTCCTGTGCCAGAATCAATAGTGTCTACCACCGAAAAACCTCGAAGCAATGAAGCTCGACGAGTTCAGGAGAAATTGCTTAGTACTAACTGGGTTGTGGAGGTCAGATAGGCAGTCATCATCATCATCATTTCAGCCGAAAGACGTCCACTGCTGGACATAGGCCTCCCCTAAGTGTCGCCACATTGACCGGTCCCGTGCGTCTCGCATCCAGCGGATCCCCGCAACCTTCACCAGGTCATCGGTCAACCTAGTGGGAGGCCTTCCAACGCAACGTCTTCCGGTTCGCGGTCGCCACTCCAGAACTTTCCGGCCCCATCGGCCAGTCAGATAGGCAGTCGCTCCACGTAAAATACTGGTATTCAGCTGCATCCGGTAGGATTGAAAACCAACCCCAACATAGTTCGGAAAAAGGCTAGGCCGATGACAGAGACAATCTGATGACATGACAGAAATCTCTTCTTTTCCTCTCCATTACTTTTATTTAAAAAACCTTTAAGAACCCGAATACAGCTAGAAGCAACCTATCTTATTTAAGGTTGTCTGTAAGCTGTACAACCTTCCCTTCGGGGCTGCGGGTCGTTCGAAAGAGATACCGCGGCCTCAGCACAAAGGACTAAATTTAATGATATACCACCACCCAAAAAAAAAAACAGCTATACAACCGTACCAGTACCCATGCAACCAACACCTGTTGTAATTTCTTATTTTACATGCTAAATACCAAACTCCTGGCAACACCTTGGGGCTATTTAATCTTGACTATTAACAATTATGCTAAACACATGTTACCAACAATAATTATAAAATTATCTATGTATAAGTACTGTAATAACTTCTTACCAATAACCCTTTGCGGGAATTAGAACCTTTATTCTGTAAGAAATACAGGTGATTTTTGAATGGTAGAGGTGCATTTTATACTTGTTTTATTTTGCATAGTAATGTAAGGGATACAATTTCAGTTTTTACTTCGGTTAAATGTGCGAATAGACATTGATGCATTAGAAAGAAGGGTTCTAATCATTGAAAGCTGTTCTTAAGTACTCCCTTAAATGAATTGTAGGAAAAACTGTGATGATACAATGTGGCTATGTGTGGTTTTTAATCACAAATTGTTCACGTAGGTATTCTTTTTATTGATGATGACTTGTTAAAGGGTTTAACACGTTCACTGCCAAGCCAAAATGCTGAATTCCTTTCCTTTAAGTCCAAAACAAATAATCCAATACGCTGCCGCTATTTTATGGCTCGTACGTAATTGTAAGGCACCATCACGCCGCACGCTGCATCACAGGCTGCTTCACCTGACGAGGCACTTAATGTGTTATACATTGTAACTGAAAAATTCTTAACAATATCCCTACATTGTTAGCAACAAAAAACAAAAGCTTTTGTAAAAACCATAACCATTTTTCAGAGCTCAGGTGCAAGAAAATCAAGATATTTCTCTGAAGAATGACAAAGGTTTGTCACCCCATTCTTTTAAATTACTCTTATAAATATTTTTCCATTAAATCCTAAAATATTGTTGTTTCTACGCGCTACGATCAAACATTTTACATAATTAGATGCTTGCCCTTCCAATCTAAAACATGCACACCAGCTTCCCTTATTAATCCAATAAATAGGCGATTTTATTTTTTCCTCTATCAAAGTAAAGCAGGTGCTGCGCGCGCGCACGAGTCAGGTGCGTTCGGATGTCTTCGGCACCATTCGGTTTTATGATCGGGTTCTAATTGATTGCGTAAATCACTTTAATGGTTATATTTAGGCAGATCGCTACAATTGCTTGTGATCCGTTTTTTGTCTGATGACAAAACAAAAAACTATCGTTTTATGGTGACTTCCCGTGGTGATGGATTGTTTGAAGTTTGTCAAATCTGAGGACAGGTTTTTTGTGGTATTTTAATATCTATTAAACCGTCTGTCTAGTCCAGAGTCTTTTTGCACACATGACCGATGGATGGATTGTGTGAGGAATGATATGAAGGAATAGGGAGTCAATCATAGGTCATCAGGGGGGATAGCTTGACGGGACAAGGGATAAAGATGATGAGACCGGTCCAGAGTCCAGTCTTCTTGGTGTGACCGCACCTTGGGCCCCAACGAACATAGACAACTCAAGAG
The DNA here is from genome assembly GCA_949316265.1 of Diarsia mendica. Lineage (NCBI taxonomy): Eukaryota > Metazoa > Arthropoda > Insecta > Lepidoptera > Noctuidae > Diarsia > Diarsia mendica. The sequence continues at coordinate 19,521,866 of OX438904.1, read as the reverse complement.
GAGATGTGCAAGATTCGACTAATCACAAGAGAGACAAAAAGAGACGCGATGTGAGTTTCAACGAATGTGATTGGTCAATGCCTGCCGATCCGGCTCGGCGTAAATCGGCTGTAGTCGGCACGCGACAAACGAATACCTATTTAACAAGAAAGCCGTCTGCAACACGGCAAAGGTTACGATGATGATGTATGTGTTACTGTCCGTCGTAAATCGGGCGTGTTCGGGCGTGTTCGGCTGTTGTCGGCACGTGAGCGGCGTGTGGCGCAGTCAGCCACCTGTTGTGTCTGCGCACCCTCCGTGCTTATACAGGTTGGGTTTAAACCTGATGAGGGAAGAGTTTGTATAGTTTCTTTTATGGTTTAATTACACCGACTGACCATGGGAAAGAACCGACAAAATCCAGTCCGTGGTTTGTCCGTACCGGTTTAACCGGAACTTTATCGTTCTTTTCTTTAAAGGAATACTGCGTGCAAATACCAGGGTATGATGGTTGACATCATCATCATTCTACTGTCATTATGCCTATTTGTTTGACGTTGGCGCAGCATGACTTCCTCCATACTGTCTATGATTCGTCATCTCATCAGATACTGAATGGTGGCCGACTACATCTTCTATTTTAAGTTAAGCCAAACAAACCCATTCAAAACCATTTTCTCCATTCAAAACCTGAGTGGAAAATGTAGCTACGAGGAGTAAACTAAATAGTAGCTATAAATGCAAAACTTTCACCCTGATCGTTGTTCGAAACCCTTTTGCAAGTAGTTTTATCTAGGGCACGCCACGATAGTGGCGGTAAGTCCCCTCTTTGAGGAGTGGCTAGAGAGGAGCCACGGCGCCCTCACCTTCCGTCTGACGCAGGTCCTCACCGGACACGGATGTTTCGGGAGGTACCTGCACCGAATCAGGCGGGAGGAAACGCCCGGATGCTTCCACTGCGAGGATCGACCGGAGGACACGGTGGAGCACACCGTGGAGGTGTGTCCTGCTTGGGCGGAGCCCCGCCGTGTTCTCGTAGCGGCGATCGGCGGCGGCGACCTCTCGCGTCCGGCCCTGGTGCAAGCCATGGTCCGGGGCGAGGAGGAATGGGACGCCGTCGCCTCCTTCTGCGAAGCAGTGATACTAGCGAAGGAGGTGGCGGAACGAGAGAGGGAGCGATCTCTCAACGTCCCAGCCGCCGCGGAAGGCGCGGAAGGCGCTCCGGGCGTCGGGGGCCACGTGATGGCTTCCGGCCACCGTAGACGCAGGCCTGTGGACGGTGAGTAATGGGCTAGCTCGCCGTCCGGCCGTCGTCATGACGGCAACAGACCGTGTCGGCGGCGCGTTCGTGTTCCACGCGCGCCTCAAAGAGATGTCAGCAAGGAGGGGCCCGCAAGGGCCGACGCCCGTCGGGGCCGCGGATTTTTGTACTAGATTACGTGGCCTCGGCGCAAGGGCAAAGAAGGAACATGGGTTCGGTTTTTAGTCAGTAGAAGTCTGACACTCCCCTTCGCTCTGCCCAAGAGCGGGGGGGGTCATTCGATGATTTTCCACCCACCAAAAAAAAAAAGTAGTTTTATCTGCGACATTGACCTAGAGTCCTTATACGAATGTGTTGACATTTATTTTTATTTTCAATCAAGAAATAAATGATCATCATTATCTCCATTTGGAAGGTAAATCCGATTAATACAAGTATAAGTGAACTGGTTCTTAATTGTGAAGACCTCCAATTACTTAGCACTATATTTAAACAACTCATTACTTTTTTACGCTAGTTCAATGAATCAACGTTTAATTGCACTCCATTACATAAATGGTATCATTTTAATCTTTAGGCAATTTTTCATCTATATAAAAACCGAAATTTCTATAATAAATTGCATCCAATCAATAAATTAAATAACCAATTTAAATTGTCAAATGGCTGAAATTTATCGGAATTACTTTTTTTTTTTGTATCAACCTGTATGTTGGCGCGTCGCACCTGCTGTTTTCCCGCCTTTTTCTTTTTTTCCTTTGTTTCCCCATCTTTAACCTGACTTGGCAAGTATAATAAGCCAGTATGTATTATGGTAGGTCATTTGACATCAGTATTTTAACCTTTTTAATACGTTACGTTGTTGTTTTTTTTTGCACCGGAACCCGCTCGCATTCTTGGAATTATTTGAAATTCGAACGGTCGTAGCGGTAGGGTTGGTAAAATTGCTAAATTTATTTTTTTGTCTTCCTCATGTTTTGTAAAAGATGTTTTGATGGCATGATGCAGATATTGACTTCCTCATTGGTTTAGTGGTCGCACACTTGACTGCTGACGGTTTGATTCCCAGGTCGGGCAACGTGTTGGTAGGTTTTAGGAATGTACCGGTATATGGCAATAGCATCTCCCCAAATGGGACTTAAACCTAACTGTTGAAGTGTGGATATTAGGTACACCTCTGTGTAACCCTTCGAATAACAGGTCTGCAGTTACGTTACTTATTATTCAAATATTTTTCTTTTTCGTAAGCTGTTGGTCCCGTCTGCCATATAATAGATCTTTGGCAGTCGTTACAGGTAGTCAGTGACCTGAAATTCTGACATCCAGTCTTACCAAAGGGTATTGTATTACCTAGTAGGTATTAACTGGGTTGTGGAGGTCAGATAGGCAGTCGCTCCATGTAAAATACTGGTATTCAGCTGCATCCGGTTAGACTGGAAGCCGACCTCAATATAGTTGGGAAAAGGCTAGGCAGATGATGATGATCTGGAATTCACTGGAGTTACACAGCACATACTATTTATAATTATAGACAAACAATTCCCTTTAGGTGTCAGTCAGCAAAGTGTACACAGTTTACGCATTGAGTCAGCACTCACAAATTACCATAATATGAATAACAAACATTGTTACCACGCATTAGAAATGCATGCTATATAATTATGGTAAACATTACAAATGCCAATACACCGGCTAAATTATAACGTCACTGCGCCTGCCAAATTGCATAAGTGCATTTTTATACATTTTGAACACTTCACTAAACATAATCTCCATTTCATTGTCGATGTGTTGATAAAATATTTTTGTAAAATTCGGACTAGAAACAAGTTGAATTAATTCCCTATATAATGCATAATAATCTTACAATGTTTCCATTTACAACCAAAACTTTAAAAAAATCACTTTGTTTGATAATAGGATGCAGTTTACCCACCTCTAGTACAAATGACGTCAGAGTATAAATAAGCTGTCCGTCAGCCTCCTTAGCGCTCTACAAATGCGTAGTAATAAATGATTTCACGTCCATTCAACGCCTCTCAATCAGAGAACGTCAAAATTGTCGATACCACGCCGGTATCAAAGTGCCGACAGATACCACGATACCAGATACTGATATTGTAATGTAGGCTGATACCACAGGGACGGACTAGGGATGGGGTATTCGGTTATTGTGCTGTTCAAAATATGATGACTTCAATTGCGTCAAGAACTGAGTAGTTTTTTTTTAAGTTTTTTTACTAATTGCTAGCCAGTAGTTCAATTAACTACCTACTTGATATTTATTCCGAACATAAAATAATGTTATTGTAATCGGCAGACAGTGTAGATTCTTGTACATTTTATGATCCATAGCGAAAGTTCCTCACGATGTTTGTTGTCCCAAAACAATACTTAAATAACCTCTTTCTTTTTCGTGTCGTTAGTGCCTAACCTGGTGACTGAGTTATTATGCCGCCCAGGGGCGGTCTGACTGTTTGACTTGGCTTTATAATATGTCGTCGAGAAATATCTCTTAGGCATGCTGGCTTCTTCACGATGTTTTCCTTCACCGAATCAAGTGATAATTAAACTTTAATGCTGCTAACACCATTAATGTTTAATTTTCACATTATGTCTTAGAAAGAAGAAAGAAAAAATATTTTCATATTCTTATTTTATTTTTTTCTTATTTTTATATTTTATATTCTTCTTCTCTTTTCTCATAATTATGTCATTCCATCGTACCCGACTGTAAGCGACCCCTTTTGCACCCATCACTGTCTACCTGACTGCGGCCCTGTGCTCTTCTGTCAGAGTCTAGCAAGCTCCCACGAATCTACAAGTCCCGACAAGTTGAGAAACCAAGTTCATAGACCCCAAAATAAAATGACAAAAAGCGATCGTTCTGTTGTAAGCACGCGTGGAAAAAAATTAAACCGTCTTAACAGACTGATTAAGTAATTTCTGCGCAGATTTCAATGACTCGCGATTATTTGCTCTGGGAAAAACATTAAATGATTCGTTCTTCGTTTGAGCTTTTTAAGGCAATATTTTGGTTTGAGGAATGCAGTTTATTGACTATTCTATAATCAAAATCATTTCTTGAATCTATTTAGGGTTCTGTCTTGTAAAAGGTACAGACACCAAGTCACCAACACATCAAGCTTCTACAATCTGTCAAATTTCTTGAATATATATTTTCAACCTTATCGCTAAGTTACTAGATTCGAGGTTGATTGTGAAAATTGTACACTTTTGGGGTAACTTGATGTGCTGTGTCTTTACAACGTTTACACTTTACACTAATAAAGATAAACTGCTGGAAAGCCATATAGAAGCGGCACGTCGTGGCCGACTTGAAAATCTCCGAATAGACTCCGAACCCAAGTCTGCCGTAGCAAAGGCAACCTCTTCAGATGGGGGTTCATGGACGGATAAAATCTCCCAAGTGTGTAAGCGGCGCGTCTCCACAGGCTTACCCACCTAAATGGTAGGAATTCGTGAGAAATGAAAATAAGGAGTACATTTTCCTTGAAGCGTGAACGGAAATAAGTAAGCGTTGTCACAAAGATAATCTTGCTATGTAAAAAGTAATAACACGGTTCTGAATTTCCAATACTCGATAATATTTTGGGGTGACATCGCATGACCTGACTTCCCCGAAGCGTAGGCTGCAATTGAACAACAACCTCATTGAATCGCACAAGTTTTGGCGCGAACCAAACGTCAAACATCAGTGTCTATATTGTCTATGTCTAAGGTTATCTATATGTTTTTCTTAACTTTTTTGAGGCAAAGGCACAAAAAATCGGCCGTACCTCGCATCAATGATAGCCATTTAATGGCATCACGACGCGATAAAAAGCATTGGCATCGATAAAAACTAAAATGTAGATCGTTTTGAAATGAGCATACGTGAGGTGTGTTTTTGTGCCGCCATATTGTTGTCGCTAAGACGTTTTGTTTTGTTATTAGCGTTGCAGTTTCGAAACGTGTTTAAAGAGTTAACTAAAGCTTAGAAAGCGTCAAGTTGCGGAATTTTATAAATTATTGCTTTATTGCTCTTTCTGGAGCAGTTGTGAATTTATTATTATGAATTTTACGAGGTGCTTTATTATAAGTTAGAAATCTTGTTTAGTACACAACTGGGGTTTTATCGTTTTAGAGAAAGATAACGGTGAAAGTCCCACCTAAATCATATCTGTTTTGGTCAGTTTGGTTTATTTATTTTTATTTATGTGTGTGAGTAGAGTAAGAAATTACTATATATTATACTAGTGTGTGTGTGTGATATATGACTGGACACTGTTTCACAATCTTTGTCTCGAAACTACATACTTTTCACACGTCAATAACATAGATCTTAAGATAATTGTTACTAACACTTAGGTATATGGATTCTGTCCGAAATAAATGGTTATTATTATTAAATTTCACCAAGGTATCCGTATTATGAACTGAATAGCATTTCCGCTTATTCTAAACGAGTATGAATGAATCGATCTAAATCTGTCGATCGTTATTCGCCAACTCATAGGAGAATTAACTTTTTTCGATGATTACGCAAACCGAACACGCGAGTGATCGATTTTAAATGCACAATTAGATTTGCGGAATCCATTACCATACCTATGAATGTTTAAAAATATGGCGTGACAGAATATTTTAATTTTGTTAAGGCGAGTGCACAAAGAAACAGTTAGTTGAGCGAGGTAGTGATAGCCTTTAAACTTCAAATAATATTAAAGATACATGCAATGTGTTAACGTATCCTTCACGAAGCTATCAACCAAGCATTATGATTTTATGAACAACAAACTAAGTAATCCTACGCAAAACTTATTGCTTGAAAGCGCCTTTTTTTGGGGGTGGAAAATCGCGTTTACACTGTAAAACTCAATATAAGAAACACTCAGAACATTGTACTGTGCAATGAAAGTAAAGTTATGACCTGAAAAAAATCAGTGACCGACCCATAGTCACACTAAACTACCACACCAGTGTGACTACGGATCAGGTAAAATTATCCGTAGTCACACTGGTGTGACTTATGATGACCAGTGTGACTACGGATCAGGTTAAATTATCCGTAGTCACACTGGTGTGGTAGTTTAGTGTGACTATGAGTCGGTCATGAAAAAATCAATGTTTAAAAAAACCATATAAAAGGAACTTTGTTTTCCCATTCTCCGTAACTAGAAGGTCATAAGATTTTTTACCCCGTCAGGGATGGTCCATAAGATTTTTTTTATTATATTGACAGGGAGAATAAGAGTGCCTTAGTTCAGTCAACGAATCATAAGTTATAGATAGGTAAGTAAAGAAAAATCATTCTAGAACTCTTAAACTAAATTAGGTAGGGTGGGCTGTATCTGACAGATTACGAATTGGATGTCCCAATTCGTAATCTGACTTATCCATGCTTCCGTTACATTATTTACGCATTTTCCTGAGTCCTCGGGTGATAACCATAAGCTTATTATTTCTATGAATTGAATTCATCCTGTAAGTAGTAAATTATTTCTCATTGTAAATGAAGTTTAGTGTATTTTGTTTTATGAGCATTTGTTAGAAGTTTATTCTGGACATAGACCTCAGCTCTTGATTTGGCTACAAACAACTGAGCAGTATCAGTACAGCACCATGTTGAAGTGCCAAACTGTACAGGTCATTAAAGATTTTAAATAATTTAGGCCCTAGAATAGTGCCTTGTGGAACTCCAAAGCAAGTATTAGAAAGCTCAGAACTTGTATTCGTACAATTTTTTACATATTGCCGTCGATCGCTAAAGAAAAACGAATCAGGGGGTGTGCCCCTCTTATCTCAAGTCGTATTTTAAACTTTAGCAAAAGAGTAGTGCAAGAAATAGTGTCGAAGGTCTTGGCAAGGTCTAGAGTTCTAGACAGATCCCAGTTGTATGCATTCCACTATTGCAGACATGTAATTAGTTTTATTTACTGATTGGCTAGTTGATTTTGTAAGCCTAAACCAAAATCGAGTACTTAAAAGTTAAATTTATTTTATCAGTCCACGGTTTATGTACTTATACAAAAAAAAACGCCTCTTATCACGGGGTCTGTACATAGTTAATGATGCTAAAGCAGTTTTTTCCGTAAATAAACAGGAACCAATAAATTACCTCGTCCTACCTCAATCTATAATAAATTAAAAATATTCATGTAAATCAACAAACCAGTAAGTTTAAAAAACGATAAATTTTATTTCTCACCAAAAAGCAACAAAAGCAAATAAATATTCATTTCAACCTTATTTTGACCGACCCCAACCACAATCTACCTCTTTTGTCGAACTAAATGCGTTTCGCGGTAAAACATGAGTGGCATGTCAACACCGCCTAACATCTGTTATGCTTTTTTATAACTGGCATCAATAAGCACAATGTGAAATAACACTTTTACTCTTACACGGAATTAAAAAAAATATCGTGATTATGTAAAAAAAAATGGAGAAACATCCGGCTGACGCGGTTTTAGGGTTGCCTGATTTTAATGTTTTGTGGACAGTTCCGTAATAAAAGAGTTATTTTAATTGTCACTGATTAAATATGTTGACTGGTTGGAGGTTTCGACGTAAGTCATTCCAAATTCTACCAAAATTAAGTAATTGCAACTCATATTGTCGTCTTCTTAGCGTGTCGATGACAATTCAAATTGAGTCGGCCCAAAATTTGGCGACGAGTTCGGCACTTTCAGCGTCCAATACGTCTATACCGTATTTCTAAAATTCCAAATTCAAATAGTTAATTCGCCAGTGTAACCATACCACATCTCTATTTCAATCATGAATTTCATTCAGAATCGCGTCGTCATTCGTCAACCCTACCGCGCGACAATTAGCGCGTACCGTCGCGTCGCACTAAGTCAAGGGCAGTCACCGAGGCAGCTGGTTTCCTACTGAATTTTAATACTCTGCCGATTCACAAACTACGACTTATTACTAGTTTACGACCGCTCCCGAGGTCACAACTCGAGTTTTATTGTAGTCTTGTAACTATGCGCGAATTCGTGTGGAAAAATTTGATTATTTATAATATTTATACATGTTTTTTATGTGTATTTAATCGGGTTTTTTTTGAGGATGTGGTATGGCGTATAGATCTGCTTGATGCAAGGGACCATCCAGTTACGTCAGTAACCTGATGTGTGTAAAGTGATAAGAAATCGATTTCGATTTTGGGTGAATTTTCAATCGATATATGTGATACGAAGCATGCCTTTTAAGTTTTGTCGTTTGAAGAAAAAAAACACAACTAGAACTTATAGTGCTTTTTATTGTTTTTCAAAGTATTCACCACGTAGCTTAATACACTTTTCAATTCGCTCAAACCAGTTATTATAACATTTATTCCACTCTAAAGTCCCCGGTGTTCAAAATGGCTGACTTGAAAGCGCCGACTGCTTCTTCACTGGACTGGAACCTTTGACCACGAAGACTTTTCTTAATTTTAGGAAATGTAAAGAAATCATTAGGGCTTAGGTCAGGACTGTATGGAGGATGGTCAAGAATTTCTACTTTTTCCTGCTTCAAATACTCAAACGTTTTACGAGCGTTGTGTGAGCTTGCGTTGTCGTGGTGCAGGATGATGCGTCGCTTTGAGTTAGTTTTTCGAAGTTCGGCGATGACTTGTGGTAAACAAACTGTGGTATACCACTCTGCGTTAACCGTTCTATGATCTTCGAGTGCAATAGTCGCAACATGGCCGGTTTTTCCAACGAACGTGGCCACCATCTGCTTTGAAGTGCTTCGAGAACGAATAACTTTAGTCGGCTTTGGCTCGTCTTGAAAGACTTAGATTGTAGATTGTTGTTTGGCATCAAGATTGTGGGCATAGATCCAAGATTTGTCACCACTGATGATGTCGTAGACGTGATTTGACTCTCCTCCGTTGAACCTTTGCAGAGTTTTCTTACACCATCTGACGCGGGCCGCCTTGTGATCGTCGGAAAGCAGATGCGGTATCCAACGGCAAACTAGCTTTCTCACGCCAAGCGCTTCAGGCAAGATCTTCTGAATGGTTATCCCTGAGATGCCTAATAGAGCCTCTATCTCTTGATACGTCATAAATGACGATCTTCGAGAATTAGTTGTCTCACAGCAATGATGTTATCTTCAGTATGTCCACGCTGAAATTCTAAATACTAGCGTTCGACAGTCCACAGACATGGGGCTTCATCACTAAACATACTTAGATGTCAGCTCTTCAAAATACTGAAGCCGTGTCAGGCCTCTTCTAAAGTTGTAGAAAATTATTGCACGAACATTTTCCTTAGAATGATTCATTTTCGTACGTAACCTGACCGATTCCAATCGACGCTGTTACTAAACAAAAGCATTAACTCTAATACTCTCAACTGTTTTGAAATTCAAAATTTAAACACATTCGAATATAGAACAGTTCCAAATACAAAGTTACCGAAAAATATTCCTGTCTCAGCCGGATCGGGCGAGTATCAGCGGCCGAGTCGCCTACTAAGCCAACGACAGAACTTAAAAGGCATGCCTAGTAGAATGTTTATTCCATAACGGACATTCATTTAGATACGCAAAATCTTTTAAATCGAGGTTTAAAGTATCAGTAAAATCGGAAACTTTGTAGTAGGTCCATTACTCAATCTCTCTGGCAAAATAAAATCAAAATTCCAAACATAAACGCGTTCATTGATCGAATATTTTGACAACAATTTAAAATTGGAACGTGCCCGCCAAAAGCATTTAGTTTTCAAAGGACGCGTGGAAGCCATCAATATTTCTGTCAACATCGTTCTCCTTTTGGATTAGCACGCATGAGGCGGGCCCAAAGTTGTAACTTTCATATATTTACGCAAATTAAATTCACTTTCGATATTTCCTTACAAATAAACCCGTCTTTGGTAGGATTTTAGAAATGTAGGCAGGCATCCTTGAGTCTTACGCATGTCCAAATACCGATCAATGCCCTAGTCCTTTACACACGCGTTCTTTTTTTGAACTTCTCAAACGCGCTAATTTTAATTAACTTTAATCACATAATAAAATAAAATAAATGAGTGGAATTTTTCATTCATTGACACGAGTGAGCGTATACACCGTGAATTAAATGTTAAGCATAAATTAACCAATTCTAGCATAGTAGCAGACGGCGTAATATTATAATGATATGGAGTAACTTAGGTAGTTAATTCAAATTAATCCCCAAAAATACTGGGCTCCGTCCAAGGTCAGACGTTACGTAGCGTTTGAACTTTAAAAGCGCCCATTTGCTTTGAATTTATTTCAATATTTAAGTCGATTTATAAGGCGTGACTGAAGAAATTCATTTCTGAGAGTGCTGATAAAAAGCACTTCAAACGTATGGACTTGTACCAAACCGATGCACCTAGTAAACTTTTTAATTTATTTACTTCGCGTACATACGTTCTGGTAACGTTATGACTTAGCACCAAAAAACACCAAAAACAACGTTAATTGCCAGCTACCCAGTTATTAAGATAATTAGATATATTTTTGGAACAAAGAAATGATGTGTGGTATTAGTATTTAAATTCTAGACATGAGTTTTGATGTTATCTGTGGTATAAACGCCTTCAATTACTCGTTTAAATGGTTTTTGTAAGGTTTATGTACCAAATCGTCGCGAATTTGAGTCGTTTTGACGTGACAACGTCTTATAAATTGGTTTGCCGGGTGACACTTCAAGAAACTGCGTTACGCTCCGCTCACGTTATGCGCTCACAATGAGAGCGAGTGAGAGGCACGCGTCCCTTCCACTCGGGCATGGTTAGCCCGCCTAAGAGCGAGAGAGACAGACATAAAAAGACTATTATTTCATCCTTCTTCCTACTATACGAATGAATATTCACATTAAAATTATTTTACCACTCAAAGTCGTTGTCACGTATAACTTTCGCCCGTATACCGACTTTACAGGCAACCAATTTTTTTTTTGTTAAATATCCGAGTATAACCCAGTCGCAGTAGTGTCCCGTTTTAAGTAAGTTTACGTAAACGTAAACTTGTTTTTTCTTATTTGTACCAATTATTTTTTGTTAATAATTAGTTGTAAGTTGTGTGTTTACCTGTTTTTTTTTTTATTTCTGCGAAAATAAATATTTTTTCTTTCTTTCTTTCTAACCATTATGCCGCTATCATTATTATTTTTATCAAAACCTACTTAAATAAAACAGTGACATGAGCGAGATTACAAAATCTGCCAATACATTTTGAATTATTACTAAGCAAAGGGCCTATTTGACCACCTACGATAAGTGCCTGTGAACATACTTGGCTATCATAATTTCATGCAAATTCTGTTTATTTTTTTTTACCCGACTGCGGCGAAGCCCAAAAGGAGGGTTATGTGTTTGACGTGTATGTATGTATGTACTATGTCCGTTTCTTTGTTCCCTCATAACTCCTAAACGGATGAAGGGATTTGAATGAAATATACGTCGTTAGATTCGTCTTGATGTTATAGGCTACATTAAAATTAAAAAACAAAAAAAAAATGCGGATTTTGAGGGCCAAATCGCGGAGTTCAAAAAAAAAAACCAATACCATCGAGTATATAGGTATCAAAATAAAGGGTTTTAAAAGGAGATTACAAAAAAATATAACACGTATATATGTTTAAAAGAAATTCAAAGAGACAAATCCTATAAACAAGCACAAAAGTAAGAATTTTACTCGATCAACGGAAGAACAAACACAAAAGAACTAAAAAGTTGGAAATAAAAAAAGTAGTTAAAAAACTAAAAAACCCGACTGAAAAAACTTAAAAGCAAAAAACAAGCACATTTTAAATTAAACAAAACTTGGAAGCAGGCGGGGTTCATTCCCGTCGGGGCTGTGGATATCGAAAGGTTACCGCGGCTCCGACACAAGGGCGAAGAAGAGGGAACATGGGTTGGTTTTTAGTCAGTAGAAGTCTGACACTCCCCTTCGCTCTGCCCAAGAGCGGGGGGGGGTTATTCGATGATTTTCCACCCACCAAAAAAAAAAAAAAAAATAGAACTAAAATAGAACCCCGCCTGCTTCCAAGTTTTGTTTAATTTAAAATGTGCTTGTTTTTTGCTTTTAAGTTTTTTCAGTCGGGTTTTTTAGTTTTTTAACTACTTTTTTATTTTTATTTATTCAGTAAGTAGTGGCTATTCAGACATTGTAAAATAGGCCGTTAAACCAATGAATGTGCATGTGGAATAGTTGTGAAGTGTGTGTGAATATTTTTTTTTATATTCTTTATGTAACAAATTTTAAATTAAATAGGTACCTAGGTACCCGAATTTTCAAAGATACATAGGTACATACGTCTATGTTGCTGAATTGAGAATCAATAATGTTTGAAGTATATAAGTAGGTAGGTACCTACGTTAGAAAGAAACTTAGCCAAAAATAAATAAATATTTTTATTGAGAACGAAATCATTTAAAAAAAACATATTCCCATGACCTAAAACATACATCTTCACAGAAAGATAATTAAAACATTTTTACTGAAAACTATTTTTCCTTTCAAACCTGATTTCGTTTTCATTAAATATTTTTATTTTTACACAGTGACACTTATATTGAAATAAAGGTACCCATTCACGCGGCGACAAGTTTATGCGACGACATTAATGGCCCTTTCGCAGATAATAACGATTTCATTTGTCGCGATTGAGTTATGGAATTAGTTCGACTGGCCGTTATCCATATTATTTTGTTTCTTAATTATATTGTTATTTTCACAAGTAGTTTAGAAGATGAACTAGTTTTGATATTTACGTTTTCTGTTTGACAGTTTACTGAAACTGAGACAATAAATGGGTCTATTGACATAATAGCTATAGATTACACAGCTGCTTATTAATAGTAGGGACTGAATAATATGGCACTGAAGCTGTAAACAAATTATTATTTTAAGCACATTCATAATGACCGAAATATGGATTAAACAGAAACCTGTAGGGCAGTTAAGGTTGTAACCGGAATTAGCTTAGTTTTTAAACACAAAGAATCTGACATAAGTATTGAAAACTGCCAAATACATACAAAGTATTATTGTGTTGAGATGAGAATCTGACTTTTGACGATACTGATTACCATTCTTTAGCATCACAATACGTCAACCCACTCGTATTTGCGATGTCTGCCCAAATAAGACGAGGTTTTAAAATCGCAGCACCATTAAACCCAAAATCGCATCATGCATGTGCGCCTCACAACTTAGGCGATCTCAAATTTGGAAACGTCTTGTCTAACCTTGAACGCAGGCGCGGTCGTGGCTCGCGATACTGCACGAGTTGAATGTTCTCGTTAAGATTTTTTTCTTACTACTTAATTATTCTATTAGTATGCACTAAACATAACATTGATAGGGTTGTCAGGTTTACACCGTCTAAGTTCAAAAAACCGCATATAAATTGCGTGGAAATCTTTTAAAAGTCGATTCGTATATTGAAATCAAAGTTCAACCACTTGTTAATCGGTATTGGCATAATGTGATGTAACCGCAGCTGGTTTGCTGACAAGCAATCAAATCTTCTCATTGTGTTAACAGCTTAAGAACAATGGTTTGTCTAAACTAGTGTTTAGCATTCTAGACAATTTTGTCAATGACGTATTGACATCAGCAGTAGCATATCAAGCTACTGCATCCTGTCAAATTTCTTTAATAGATTTTCAACTTTACAAGTTTACAACTAAGCTTTAGTTTCAGGGATGATTGGGAGAGTTTGACAGTTTCGGGTAGCTGATGTCTGTACATGTTCAAAATTCCCTACAGTCGGCACGATATAATTTGCAATTGCCGTGTCAACAAGCCCTTCAACAGTCATCGTCGGAGCCCTACCAAAGGCCAAGGCAGCCCTGTCCCTGTGCAGTTCATTGCGCTATCAAGCTCCAGCTACAGCGCGATGTTTCGGCTACAGCCCACGGCCGAGCGTCGGCGAATTCGCACGAATCTCACACTCGGATGCACGAACAAATTTCAATAAATAAATTGATGTGACAGCTCCACTTGTTTCGCTGTTCGATTTGGCGCGATGTGTGTTTAAGTTTTTCTTTATGTTGGAGATCAATAAACTGGTCGGTTGCCTGTCTAATATTATGAAATATTTAGTAGTGGCAGTAGTAATTACTTGGATATACAACTGTCTGTCTACATATTTAATTCGTGCGTGGTACATCTGTTATCTTGTTGTCTGTTTTTTCCTTTTGATTGTTTTTGTTGGAACCTTTCTAATTATCTTTACAAGAAACGTATGTAGATTCGAATGCTTTAATTATGTTTTCTTTGATACCATCCACTTACTTTCGGGACAGGCTTGTTGTATCACGATTTCCGGTCTGTTGCTAATCTAATACGACAGCCTACAACAAAGTGCGAATTAAAATATAAATATTACTTCCAACTGTAAAGGCCGCTTCTTAGTTGCCTTGTCCTTATAGACATCTCACCAATAATGTTTTCTGCTCATATCTTCAGCCATTCCAAACAATTTTGACTTTCTTCTATATATTTCGATATGCCACATCCAAAGTCCATTCATACATAGTTCCTAACAAACGGAACTCGAGACACCAGTTACGCCCAAATTTGGTCATGGGTCATGCGAAATGCAGTTCACTACTATTATAAAATTACGCGTATAAATACTACAGAATAAAGTGCTAGAATAAACCGGCCAAGCTATAGCCGTGGCCAATCTAGGAAATATCACTTTGGGCTAGACCTTTGATTTTGGACTAGATTATGGGGTTTATATCTGCAGTAGATCGGTCTGACCTTTTCGAAATGCCCATGAGAACGAAGCTAATTTTATTGGGCTAAATTATTTGGACTTTAGTTTTAGATTATGGTTGTTAGTAGACAACAAAGAATGGTTCCTTTGCTCTTAGCTCTTTGGTTCTTATCTCTGGCCGACAGGGTCCATAATTATGTGATTAAATTTTAAGTACCTACTTAGTTTTTTTTCCACTTAGAAAACACAAATACACATTGGAAAATGTACAATCATATTTGAAATAAATAATACAACGTAGTAAATAAATATCAAACCATTTAATTTGCTGGATTTTAATTTTCATAATAATAATTGAGGTGCAAAAGTGACAAGGCTTGGAAAAAAACAACACTAGTGTTACAATAATTACTATGAGAGAGTAAAAGAGCCTTTTAGAACAGAGTAACCCACCACAAAGAATGCCTCATCATCATCATCATCATCAGCCTATAATGTTCCCACTGCAGGGACTCAGGCCTCTTCTCTAGGTGAGGGAATGCCTACAAGAACCAAATTTATATCAGCCAAGTCTGTTGTCCTCAACAAAACAACATTCAAACAGCACACAGCCCATATTCAACAATTTAAAATCGTTTCCAGCCACATTTGCAATTTCATCACCTAATTCACATTCAGGTTTCATGAATGAACGTTTAAAGTCCAAGACGATAAGGTGGTATTTAAAAAAACCGGTTTACTGAATAAATATTAGAGAGACCGTGAAAATGAAACGAGTTGTAATAATAAAGTTATGCGTGAGGAAATTGTAGGCGTACGGCAGACAGTATTAGTGAAAGGAGGTGATATAGCCGGCTCCATGAATGAACTACGGTTTCTGTGTTTGTGGTTACTACGTTGAGTCGCAGTTTATAGAGGAAATTGTATAATAGGTTTAGCGGTGTTTACTAAATTATGAAATCGAGTTTTGTACAAGGCTTTTGAAGGATATCAAAGTTTAAGGTTAACGAAGGTTTATGTTTATGTTTTAATTCATTGGTAAGACAAGACGTCCATCATTATCTGCACTGCAATCGAAACTATCATCATCAAACAAGCAGCATAGCCTTTTCCCATCTATGTTGATCGCCTTCCAGTCTACACGGCTTAACCTGGATATCGACCCGACGATCGGCTGTTATAAATTAGCCAAGGACTCCTCAATTAGGCTATAATGATACAAATTACAAGATGAAGTGAACAGCGTCGTATTCTTGCTATAAGCCTATAAAGCAACTGATTGGTTGGTGTCGCAACAAGTGTAATTCTTTAGCTACAAATAAAAGAACAATGCAAAGACCTTTCAACAAAAACTCAAAACACGAAAACACATGTATTTATTCACAGCCGCTCACACACGTACTCCTTTTAACAATATCAATTGCAAATCCCTTGACCGAGTGCTCTTAAATCAGTCAACAAGCGAACACAAAAATTGAATAAATTGCATTGTGAACAGGAGGCTTTACGCCCCCTGATGTCAACTGTCACAACAACACGTTGATATAACGACCAATTCAAATTTCGAAGTTTCGAACGTCAGATTTCACCACCCACTGGAAGCCTACAGATGACATAACGTTTAAGTCATAGACCATAGAGCGATGCACCCATTGTGAAATTGTCAGGAGTACCTACTGTCCATTTATTGTTATTTTCCTTTGAATTTGGAGTTTATAGTGACCTTTATTCTCGGCAACATAAGGTTTATGTCAGACGTAAAAAAAATATAAACTTGAAAGGACTGTAGTAAATATAGTAAGAGTAATTTACACGCATTTGTGTATGTTTGTGTTAAGCGCGCATAAGATTAAGAACTAAAAATACTCGTTGTATGGGAATTTTTCGGGCAAAATAATATGTTTTTGACTAGTCCGTAAGTGCCCATCCTAATTAATGTCTTTAACTGCCTACTGGAAGCCCACTGAGTCATATTGCATAGACTACTAGATAGAGCGATGCACCCATTGTGGTGTCAAGAGCACTTAGTACCTATATTGATACGGTCTATATTGATAGTAGTTCTCAGGTATTTGTGTGTCACAGTCACAGAACAGGTCACAGTGACTTTGATTAGTGCATATATAATTGGATGGTATGCTATGACGTGATGAAAAAAACTATGGCCTATGAAAGAAAAAGAGTCCTGGAATCTGGGATGCCCCTAGCTGAGCTAATATAGAACTATTGACTGACAGCCTTAAAATGGCGGCAGAGTCAGAGTGTAAGCAGAAGGCGGAGGACAGGTCGGTTTGGGAGAGGCCTCTGTTCAGAAATGGACAGAATAAGGCTAGTAGAGGCTCTTCTCGGATATTTAGCGGGACCACGGATTTTGAATCGAATGCATCTGCAATGGTCCAGGTAACATAATCTTTGTTCCCATAGACGTAATAGACTTAAATATGCTACCTCTTGACGTCACTGCAACCAACCAAGGTGTTATAACTCCATACAAAAGGACCATACCCATTTACCCACACATAATGTAGATAATTCCGTAATGGGCAACCACAATCATGTTTCCACGTAATTAGGAGTACAGGTCATGCAGCGCCAGTCACGAGTCATCAGACGCCTGGCGCATGTTATTATAGCTAGTTATTAATAATACATGCTGCACGATGCTGATTATTGCGGGGTAAGGCGCGGTATCCTCGATAGCGGAGATGAGAGAATCGGTGCGGATATGTGCAAGATTCGAGCAATCGCAGGATTAGCATATTACAACATTACAAGTAACCTAACTGTTTTATTGTTATTAATTATTATTATTATATTATTGTCAGTAGAATACAAGTTGTCGACCTCCAATAATTCGTTATTCTCCTCGAGTCAAATAGTGGTAATTGTTGCAATTTTGGGACATATAGGAATATCCCACGGGACAGTTTTAAATATTGCATTTAACTTAACTTTAAAACTTAATAAAAAAGCATTTATTTCAGAAACTTGCACAACTTTTACAGTTCATCTTACATATTTAAAACTCAAGAAAAAAACTCTTGTAAAGAACTCTTACATAGGGACCCCCCTATGTAAGAGTTCTTTTAAATAAAAGATATACCTGTGCTAGGCCTAGGAGATATCTTTCGGATAATACAGACGTCCCATTAATGATAGAATTTTCGGAATCGGATCAGTAGTTCCCTAGATGATCTCCCACATCCGAACATACAAACGTAACCTCTTTACCATATTATAACTATGTAGCTATAGATAATTGCTATTCCATTCTTTTCGACCGTTCAACAACAATCATTACGTTGATAACCTACGTTGTTGAAAAGACAATTTTTTCACTTTTTCTTGGACGTAGGTCGAAAACAAACACGGCACGGCTAATCTCAATATTCTCAATACGTCATACTCGTAGTAAACTAGAAAGTAATAATATAGGAATGTAAACAAACAAGAGTCCCCATCATGTTTACGTATCGTTTACGTTTTCCTTATCTGACGCATACTCCAAAAGGTGAGCAAAACAACAACAATCAACACAGCATATCAGCTGTGTAGGTAGGTAGGTAGGCGCACTCGACTTAGTCAGCTGATCGCCATTGTTTATTTAATCACAGTAGATATATTACTTTTGTCATACAGTATTTCAACTTAGAAACAATCTTTCGAAAGCGGCTCACACAAGGGCGTTTACTTGAATTCTTAACATGCTTCTGGGAACATGTTAGTCGGCAAGTCGGGGCCGAAGCATCAAGACAAGTCGTTTTGTTTGCTGCCCTAACAGATGCGTTTGAATTTAACAAACGGGCCTAGTTTGAGGCTAAAATACTACACTACCCTTTTCGAAAATTGTCAAAATGGTATAAGATAAGACAAGTTCCTCATATTTATGTCTGGAATGACAGAAGCAAGACATTCGACTGCATAAATGCATCACTGTTAAAATCATAGTGATTATAATAAAATTTACGTAGGTTGGTTTTCGTTTGCGTTACTTTTTGTCACTGACAAGTCTCTAAAAAAAATAACATTGAATTTTATTGCAGCTGTCAGAGGTAAAATTTTGAAAGGACCGTAGTTGGTTTACTGGCTATCTCTACACTGGTCAGTGACCACGGCGCGGCGCCCGGCGGCGCTGTGTCACAGCATTGCACAATAAGTGTATGTAATCATCATGCATAACCTTATCTATTATCACTTGTGAGTTTGATAGTAGTCGCGGTGCAAGTGCATTGAGGAGTACAATTAATGTGCATCGTATTGCACAATCGATTGGCAATTGTTTTGATAAATGATTTTGGAAATTGCCGGAATGCAGGGTTGATAAGATTTAGAGTTAAGGTAAAATTGCAAGATTTGCCAATGATCCTTTTTAAGGAAAATGGTGACATTTAAAAACCTAATGGAAATATGACGCATGGTTGTTTTTTAGGTAATAATTCAATGAAGCTGGAGAAGTTTGGGGAGGCCTTTGCCCATCAGTTGTACACACGGCTACACATCAAGCTATACAAAACCAGTTAATCTTGGCCTCACTTTACTAGATCTTTTCGCACAATGAACGATCAGATTATACTGGTTTTGTATAGCTTGATGTGTAGCCGTGTGTACGAGTACAAAAAGGGCTAGAAAAAAAAATAAAACAAAGTAGGTACCTGATTTGATGATTGTGTTGACGCAAACCAATCCCTCTCCTAGAGAGGAGGCCTGAGTCCCTGGAGTGGGAACATTATAGGCTTATGATGATGGGTGCAAAATAAGACACTAAATTGATTCTCATCGTGATTATCACAACATCTCTCATACTTAATAAATCTTATAAAAACAATCAATTTATTGCTTTTAATCCATCCGTCTAACCGACGACATTTAATTAAAATCGAATAAAAACATAAATACTTCGCAAATTGAGTTATAAAACGATTAGTCGCTTTCCAAAAATGGTTGTTAACTTAATTGAATCCACTTTACGAAATAACAGATTTATTGAAAAATTTAATTTTATGGTAATCTTGGCCGAAATAAAACCTGAAATGGCGTTTTCACCGCAGAGAATAATTACAAGCAGATTTTTTATTAAGTAAACATGCTTTTTTTTTTATTTGCTGGTGTCTGTGATTAATGATATTCATTAGGCACAGGCACCAACGAACCTCTATTGTCTGTAATGTTTTTTTTTTTTTTGGAAAATTGTTTTTTGTGAACCTAAAATGTGTTTTTTCCGAAATAAATTATTATTATTATTATTTGTACTGTTAATCTTAATCATCCCACTGCTGGGCCATAACATACATACATAACATCACGCCTGTATGCCTAATAGTACAACACACATTTCGCCGGTTATGTGGGTATTAGGGGGCGAACCTATATTGCCACTAACCAGGCACAAATGCAGACTCCGTCGCTGCTCTGAGTAATTCCTGATTGAAAAACCCAATAACACTTTGCCTAACCTGGGAATCAAACCAAGGACCTCATGCTCTACCTACAGAGGATAACTTATAAAGTAT
Source organism: Diarsia mendica (assembly GCA_949316265.1). NCBI lineage: Eukaryota > Metazoa > Arthropoda > Insecta > Lepidoptera > Noctuidae > Diarsia > Diarsia mendica. The sequence goes on along the minus strand of OX438904.1, from coordinate 19,501,414 downwards.
CGAAGTAAAGCTAATACAATTCTAAGAAAAGCTTCTTTTGCAACATGAAAAGAAAGATCACTTTAGTCGGACAAGTAATAACCGAATAATCGGTGTACATACTGTATATACTTGAAAAAATATATATATGTCGCGAAAGCTATATCAGCTATGATTGAAATATTACCCACGTGTCCATTTATTTATTTATATATGTATACCCAACAGTAAACCACATGTCAATATTATGTGTGTCGCTATTGCTTTGTTTATTTACCTGTACTAATAATAAACATCGAGTGAAGTTAGATATAACTCAGTCAGCTTCGAGTCAAAGTCAATTTTATCTAGTATTAAAATTATCTGCCATATTGGGGACGAGGACAGTAATGAGTTACCTACGCGATTCATGTGAACTGTGGTGTAGTGTACGAAAGTGCAGTAGTACAATTTTTTTTAGCTATATCAAGCTTATGCAACCTATCCAGAATGGGTGAAGAAAACAAAAGAAAAAAAATATATCTGCTTAAATTCTTTTTTTCCAAAAATGTTCTTAATTAAATTCCTTAATTTTTTCGCAACTGTATTAAAAATAGTTGTTCAGTACACGTGCGGAACCGTCATTGCAACTTGTTCCGACTGTCAACCCTCACCTTCGGCTGCGCCTCGGCTCGGGTAGACATTTGTCGGAACTCTTTGCAATGACAGGCTTTCCGCACTAATAATGAAATATACTATTTTGTATATATGTGAGCTTTTCATCTCTCAGTATGAACTCAACCATAGACCTACTGGCTTCTCTACTCTGTGGCCGAGCTATTCGTGCTAAGCGCCCACACGTGCACACAAGTGCATGTGTTAGGCTGAGCGCATGATGCACTAACGCGCGTACACGACCGAGTACCTCCGAACTGCTCTGAACTGCTCCGAACTGCTCCGACTGCGCCCGAACAGAACCCTTGATGAGAGGTAATCGCTGCGTGAAAGATGCTTGTTGTTAATCTATTGGCGTGGCTGATTAGAGGTGAATGGAGATTATATTTAGACTGTGTGTTAATTTTAGCAGCAATCTGTTAAGCGTTGATTGATAAAATCTAATTAATTAGTCGGTTGTACAGTGCGATCAAATTATCTTGGCAAGTCTGAACATAGGCTCTGCGAACTTTTACGCATGTAAACTTGTGAAGAAAACTGTTATTGCTGTTATTTAGGTAAACCAATACTTAAACGATCAGAAAATATCTAATTTAAACAGTGCGAAATACAAATAAAATAAATATCATAACACTTTTATACATTAGTTGTAACAAAATGACCTGCACGAAGTTCGGACCTGCCAAGATAATTTGATCGCATTGTATATTAATCTGTTTTTGAAAATGAAATCTTTATTTGTAAACATAGGTTTTAAAGTGGTGTTACAAATAAATATAGGTAGGAGTTCCGTCTATGTTTTGCGTTGAAAGCGTACAAATTAAAATGATATTTGAAAATATCAATTTAGTTTACGTCTTTGATTGCTTGCTTGAGTGTCGAATACAGGTGAACTGTCTGTCTGTCTGTTCCGGTGAATTTTGACGAGACTTTTGCTGGCTGATAGCTAATGTTATAAATAGTGACTTAATCTTAAGAATGAAATGTTTCGGTCACGGTGCACAAAAAAAATTTGAACCCGTGACATCGGTAACAAAATCCGATGCAATTAGGAAAGTAATATTTTAATAATCATTTCATGCGGACGAAGCTCACAAGCAACAGCTAGTAAATAAAACTATAAACACGATTAGATAAACCGTTTCAATAGAAAACTCGACCACCACCCCATTTGCCACCCCTTTCCACCTACCACCGCTCATTTTCTCATCTCCCACTTGTTTATTTTCGCAGTAAGCACGGAGTTATACACTAGAGGATAAGATCCTTTTATTACAAACCACGTGTAGGAGAACACGTGTACGCTGTTTGCGGTATGAAGGTCTAATATAGACCTTACTGTTTTCTTCTTAAAGAGTGTTATTATAAGTTGATAGCTTTCCCTATGAGCATGCGTTGCGGAGGAGTGAGGAAAATGTCGTGAGGAGAGTTTTGAAGATGAATGTGGATGGGTATAAGTGTGGAAGAAGACCTAAGAAACGATGAATGTCTGGTTCATTTGGGGTCAGCGCAGTATGTCTTGTTCTTCTTTCATATAATACTTCTCTATTACTCGTTATCTCAGCACGCATCTTTCTTGCCATATCATCATTCTCCTCAGATTTGTATAAAAAAGGACTAATCTTATGATAACTTATTCGAATGTGATTAACATTCGAATAAGTAAAATAAGTATATAAACTAAAATTTTCACTATTTCTGACTGCAGCCTTTTTGAAAGACTACGTTATAAATAATTGGACGTTAGCTGGTTGATTTCTGCACTTTATTTAGTTTTATGCACAATATACCAAATGCTACCACAAAACGTAGGCATTTAACGATCTAGTTAAGAAGCTTATAGGACAGTGCCCATACACTAAAATACAGGTAACCTATTCCAACCTGGCTTTATACTCCACAAATATCAACCAATTATAAACGTATTCGATTTAGACTAAAGGACACAATGACACAGTAACTGTCCACAGGGAGCCAAGCTACCAGTGCAGTGTAGGTACTATGCACAATTACACATACCGTGTACAGTCAAACAAAGGGACTAGCATACAGGTAGTTTTTAGTCTGTTAAAATGATGCCAGCCACATCTAATTTCTGCCATGGCGCCCAATTTCAGCGGAGAATTCCTATGGACATACGAAGGGACACGTGCACTATGCATTCTATCTGTTTTTACTCTCATAGTCGGCTCAGGACCTACAGCTTAACGTGAATTCCGAGATATGGAGTATCACAAATCACAACGCAGTCGCCCTAAGAAATTGCAAACAATTTAGTGGGTATGCTAAGTGATCTTTTATGTCCCTCGTCTAACTACAGACCAAACAGCCATAATATGCACTCAAGATTTTTATAAACATTTCCCCACAATAGGAATTTCCACTATATCATGCGTGCATTTACAAATATTTAAAGTCACATATACAAACACCAAAAACCCGAAACAACTTCATGAAATTGGTAGTGTAGTTGACATCAATATTACCTGTATACCAAACTCCTGGTTTGAGTGTACTATGCACCTGTAATCGTGCATGAGAAAGGTCAGTGAAGGACCGACATGCGCGACACACGCTCGACCCAAATGACATAACCGTGACCAACACGGACGTACGAATGACTAGTGCTAGTGCACTCACACGAGTACTTACTAGTGTACAATCACCTGCAAAAATGCATGGACCATTCGGAAATAGCGAGAAATGTCACCACCTAACGTAAACTAGTTATCGACTAAAAACGTTCACAGGAAAATAGACACTAACGTATCCATGCAATTTTGCAGGTGACTTCACTACAGTAGTACATGTACTTACGCAGACTTAAAGAGCGATGTTTAAGATGATGATGGATGGAGACGGATATGAAAGCCAAAGAAAAGGTAGATAGATTGTGTGAGAAATCAAAAAAGAGAAAATGGAGAAAATTATAGCGTGACAAATTGATAGGGGAGAAACATTGATATATAAGGGAGAAAGGAAGAAAAAAACGAAGAGAAGAATGGGAGAAAAACACGTGTGTTCGCGTTGTTCCGAAGTCCGAACCCAAGTAATATATGGGACAAGGGCTGGTAGATGATGATTTTATTTTATTTTTATTTTATGATGATGATGTTGGTCGTCATGTCTTCACGTGTGACTAGTCACTAGTCACACGTGAAGACACGACGACCGTTCAAGCTATGCAATCCAACCTCTGATTTTTCGAATTCATGTTCGTATTATCGATTCGGAAGGAAAACATCGTGAGGAAACCAGCATGCCTATTTTATATCTTGATGATCTTGATATTTAAAGCCTATTCACTGGCCCATAGGTGGCATAAAAGCTCTTACACCAGATTAAGCTCTTACTACACAATAAATTTAAAAAAAAAAACCCTGAAATCTATCTTTATTACCTATCTATACAGTATCCACCCACATTTATATGAGAGGCCCTAGATTATTCAGCAATACGGTATCCATATAACATACCTGCTTCATAGATATTGACTGAAACTACGCACGCATTTGGAAAATACGATGCGTCAAATGCTGTGGTCAAATGCGTGTTCGTGATTCATCGCAAGTAAACTATGAATAGCTGAATAGTTTGTGAATATATAAGGTGCAAACCGACCATTTACGAAGCCGTCAACCAAGCATTCTGTACAATAAACTAAGTAACCTTACCTTTACTGGGGTGAAAAATCTGGTTTAATGGTAAAACTGCTTCCGACAAATACCAAATGGAAAAACCCAATAACACTCTGCTAGACCTGGGAAACGAACCCAGGACAGGTCAGCAGTTGCGCTTGACCACTAGACCAACGAGGCATAGACAAGTCCCTTACGACTTCATTAAAGGAATTTTTAGACCTATCAGGCTACTTATGATTCATAAAGACAAACAGTTCTTCCACATCATAAGCCCCACTGCCCAATATAGCCGAGTCGTGACTCACAAGCTAATTGATTGTTTGAAATCGTAGCCGATGTAATAACGTGTTAACGACCAACAATAGCCGTGTTCCTACTAATCGAGTGGTGTCCTGTAATCACCGCCATTACCATATTCACGACTGGTGAGAATGAAGCGTTAATTGTACTCTTATCAGAGTTCAGAGCGTCTAAAATGAACACTTTAGCTGATCATAATATGAATTACGTTAAAAAGCGTGAAATGGACCTTTCCCGCCAAAAGTGGCCACATTTATCTTTAATCAGTAATTCTCTTAATTTATCAAGTCTAGAATCATGAAAAGTGATTTTAAAAATACTACAGGTTATTTACTAGCATGATAGTGTTTAGAATTTTTCAAGATTTTAGAGTAAAAGAAATAAGATGTGGATGGCGCTAGTTTCGGTGCTGTTAGTTTTACTACAAAATATCGGATCACAAAAGGATCAGACATAACTCCTCCACTGATCCTTTATGCATTTTATTCGCCCATAGCCAACGCCAACTTATAATCTTAAAACGATTTCCCGGCTCCAATACAGTCTAGATAGCCAAACAGCTTAGGCTAAGGAAATTACGTCTTTTCAAGTCTTCCTCGGCTTCATAAAGGTTCTTATGGCAGATGTTGTCTCACTGTGTTTACCTGCTTGTGGGATGAGACTTTCTTGCGTCTATGTACTCCTGGTACCTACTTGTTGGCGTTTGATATGAAATTATGAATTTTAATTGGTTGTGTTTAATGGGTTATTTCAGTGTGGCCTTGTATTTCTTAATTATTATAAGGTCGCTACAAAGTGCTCGTATTGTTAGGATGTTTCTTTATCTGGAGCCCTGGCCCCGTTGCTTGGATCCTGGTCCCAATTAAATACAAGCTACTATTTATATATTTTTTTATTTTATAGTATTAAAGGAGAATAATATCACTCCTATTTCTCTATAAACTAGTATGATTAAAATTATTTAAAAAATCCTAATAGCCAAATCTCCACAGTCAATAGGACATCCTGAGCTCAATTCCTGCATTATCTCTACTTCACACGAGTAAATGTTAAAACATTCCATCTGGGGACTTTACATTTCCAGTGACGCAGATATTGATTGCACTACAGTGCAGCATTATCACCTTATCTTCTTATCAGCTCTTGCGAATTCAGATTTATTCGGTTCACACGGGAACCCTGCGTTCCCTAGGTAATGTTGGTACTTGGTACATTACACGGGGAACTGGGGTCTTCGTCCTTTAGTTCAAACAGAATTCGGGAACACCTGCCACCTGTACAATTTGTGAAAAAAAACGACTTCCTTGTTGACTTTGAAGATTGTAAGGTTACTTCTGGGGGTTATTGGTGATTTATGGTTGTTTCGATAGACTATTAAAAAATCATGCAAAATTTGGAGACCAGCGGTGGCCAGTAGTGGTGGCCCCAACTTGCGCAGCGACCAGTAAGTCGTGGGTTCCCCCAAGGAGGCGCATTTAATTTAATGTTTTTTTTTTTTTTGTGGGGTTCAGATAGGCAGTCGCTCCATGTACAATACTGGTATTCAGCTGCATCCGGTTAGACTGGAAGCCGACCCCAATATAGAAAGTTGAGAAAAGGCTAGGCAGATGATGATTTTATTTAATCGCCACTACTCTCTAAATGGTGAAGGAAAACATCGTGAGGAAACCGCCATGTCCTAGAACCAAGAATTCGAAGACATGTGACATCTACCAACCCGTGTTGCGCATGGAGAGGAGACCTGTGTCCCAGCTGTGGGAACATTATAAGCTGATTATGCTTATGCAAGAGTTTGGATTATCAATCAATCTCTTTACAGCATTAGCGAGAGGGTAGGCGCTACTTCCACGTCTTATGCAGATGCGGATCTCGGTATTATTATATCCTTACAACCCAACATTTTGTTACAGACAATCCACGATGAGCGACTGAATGCCCGGGTGGACTCCATGATAGAACAAGGACTCATTCAGGAGCTGCTGGACTTCCACGAGCAACACAATAAGCACAGGATACAGGATGGACAGTAAGTTCAACCTTATTACTTACCTGTAATATGAGGATTGTAACAAAAACTAGCTGCTATGTTTTAAGACTAGATTGTTTAGATTGTTAATTGTAAGTCTCTTGTGTAAACTTTTACTATAACTACACTGTTGTATTAGGTTAGCCTGTAATGATAGTGTGTGTTTAAATAAATAAATAAATAAATAAAAAAGACTCGTCTGTAATCCCAAAAGGGATTTTTGCGAACATTTAGCCTGTTATGTGTAAGTCCTATGTAATAAGGGGCGAGCCTATTGCTATTAAACGGGCAAAAATCCAGACTCCGTGGCGAGTCTTGTATCCAGTTGAAGACAATTACTTATAGACTCGCCCCCTTTTATATAGGACTTAAACATAACTGGTGAAATGTGGGTGTACTATTAAGTACACCTCTGCCTAACCCTTTGGGGATTCCATACGTGATGTTACGTTATGTACCTACATATCTTATCAAACACAGAAGTGGAACTAGTAAGTAGGTATTTGCCAAAATTTAACCTTGGTAAATGCGGTTAATAAAGAAACATGCTTTGAGGAAACCGACACTTAATTCGCATAATCAAAAAAATCAACGTCTCTTTAAAGGGGAAATACAGACATTTAAAAAAAAAACATTAGGTAGTACCTATTATTTTTAAACCAAGAACCAACAGACAAAGTCTGTCGATCGATACTTAATTTACGAAAAACAAAAGGGCATTCGATCCACACAAATTATCCGTGAAATTAAATGGCGCTTAGCGAAACATTTTGTTAGTAAGAAACGCGAAATTGACAGGAAACTCTTCTTTAACATGTGACTAGGGCTTGGAATTCGAATATTCGAATATTCGAATAATGCGAATATTCGTTCATTTTCGCTATTCGAATATTGACTGATGTTAAATTCGAATATTCGAATAGTTTAGTTTGAAAATACAGTCACAGTTTAAGTCTGAAGGAACAACTTCAGAAAAGCATTGATATCACAATTTCATCGGCTCCCTCTACATCTACCAATATATCAACGGTGGACGAATTCGAAACGTCGATCAGAATGCAAATGGCAATAAACGATAGAGGTGGACCGAGACAAATACCTACACTTAGGTCAAGTGTATGAGTTCCTGATGTCAATACCGCCGTCGAGCGTTGAAAGTGAGAGGGTATTTTCATCCTCAAAATATATTACTTATTAATGATCTGAGATCCGCCTTACGGGACGACTCTATAGACGCCCTAGGTTTTCTTAGATCACATTACCAAAGTTTACGTCAATCCCACGAATGATTATTGTGATTGCGGTGTGATTTTATGATCTCTCATTTACTTACTTTTTATTATAAAAGTTCCCCAGGGGAGCATATTGGGCCCTCAGCTTTTCCTTGTATACTTGAATGACCTCTGTAAACTAGACCTCACAGGGGGTAAAATCATATCTTATGCAGATGATACAGTTCTATTGTTTTCTGCCAATACCTGGGACCAAGTATACAAGGATGCGCAGGACGGTTTCAATATTGTGACCCACTGGCTACAAAATAACTCCCTGACCCTTAACCCGGATAAAACACAGTACATGCGATTTTCGATGCGAAAAAATAATCAGCTACCATATGCCACTTCAATTACAGCACATAATTGTTGTAATAGTTTGGTGTGTTCTTGCCCAACACTAACAAAGACAGCGTCAATTAAATACCTTGGAGTCATTTTAGACTGTAATCTATCCTTCAGAGAACATATTCACCTGCTTACTTCAAGGACAAGAAAACTGATCTATGTGTTCAAAAATCTTAGACATGTTGCGCCACCAAAATTAGTGAAACAAGTATATTTATCCCTTGTACAGTCCATTCTCCAATATTGTATCACTGTTTGGGGAGGTGCACATAAGACTATACTAAAACCCTTAGAAATTGCTCAGAGGGCTGTTTTAAAAGTTAGTACTTTTCGTCCTTACTTGTACCCAACCCATCTCCTTTATCAATCATGTGGGGTCCTGACAGTGCGACAGTTGTTTATTGTTTCTGCAGTTTTGAAGCAACACTCTTTGCTACAGTTCTCGAAAGGTGATCTATCTAGAAGACGAACTGTCATTACTAATATTAATCGACCTTCGTTCAAACATACTTATGTAAACAATTATTTTTGCTTCCTAGGGCCGTACCTATATAATAAAATAAACGATGCTCTAGATATATACCCGCTAAATAAAAAAATATGTAAAGATAAACTCTTTAAATATATTAGTAATCATACATATGACGAGACAGAAAATTTATTAAAAATATTGAAATAACTAACTCTTATAAGTTATGATCTCACCCTCTCACACTCTTTCACACACTTTCGCACTTTACTCACCGAGAGGTTAACACTCCTCACACCGTTCTGGTTTGTTTTAATGTTAAGTTTTATTTCTGTGTAGAGATATACTCCTGATATTTTTAAGTATAATAAAAGCCAGTAATATAATGGTCACTTTAAGGAAGAGCGCTGATGTCTGAGATACAGATATTTTTATCTAGTTCAGACACAGATGCCTTCAACATAAAATTAAGATAATTAAAAATTGTACTGTATATCTGTATAAATGTAAATTATGTTTGTGCCAAATAAATATTATTATTATTATTATTATTATTATTATTATAAAACCCGATTTGATCTCTAGAATTCTCAAGTACCTGAGAACTTAATACTTAAGTTTTGTTATGTTTACTGATTACCTACTCACGCAGTGGGTGTAAATTTTTATTAAAAACTAGCTTTTGCCAGCGGCTTCGCCCGCGTGAAAATGACGATTTTCCATACAAACTTTCATCCCCTATTTAACTCCCTTAGGGGTTAAATTTCGAAAAATCCTTTCTTATTCCTTGTCTACATTATAAATGGAACCTCTGTGCAAAATTTCAGCTTTCTAGGTCCAAGCGTTTGGGCTGGGCGTTGATGAGTCAGTCAGTCAGGACTTCTCTTTTTATTTATTAGATGTTTGTTTTGTTTAGAATAAAGTTTTTTTTTTTTTCAAAATAATGTCAAACTATGTTGCTGAAAGGTAATTAAATTTTATATAATAAAAATACTCAACTCTAACTTGTTTATTAATTGTTTATGCATGTACTTTCAAGGTTTTTATTTTAGTTTCAAAGGAAAAAGCTAGTATTCGAATAATTCGAATACTGCCTGTAAAAACATCGAATATTCGAATATCTAAAAGCTTCGAATATTTACAAGCCCTACATGTGACCAGCATCACCTGCCCCGTGGCGAAACACGGAACTAACTTTAAATAGTACTATATCTGACGTTTGTCATAGAAAGTGGCGCCATCTTGAAATGTCAAGATATAGTGGGCAATGTATTTATTTACGTAATTATGTGTTTGATAAGTTTTATCGCCGTATTGACTGGTTGAATGGGTTTTAAAGCTTTACATTTAGTTGATAATGGCTTCAATGAACTTGACTCCTTTGCTTACTTAAAAGAGCGTCTGTTTGACTGACGAAACACAATAGAAGTAGGTAACCGAAAAATAATATGGATGGTCAATTTATGGTTCATTCCTCAATGATGACAGTATTTACTAACTGGGCTCGTGGGTGATTTCGGCCCACTCCTGCTCACAGAAAACTAGTAGTGGGATTGTGGGAACGTAGACTGATCATGATATGCTAGACTTACACTGTCACTAACGGGATATTTTCCGTGATTATGAAGATCGTGGTGGCATGATGAAATGATGGATGCTATTTCTCACTTTCATATTTTAAAATATTACTCCAGCAAAAAAATTAAACTTTTAATTGAGCATACTATTTATTAATGAAAAGCTTGATGGGCTCTTCCGTATTATATCTTTCACCTTTCGGTAGCGGTAAATGGGTAATCATTTATCCATTCTAACCCTAACCGCGAAACTGCCGCCGTGCCGAACAATTTATTTACCAAACAACTGTTTGATCAAGACATTCGCGTGTCTATGCGGCTATAGTGGGCCTATCGCTCACTAGAGTACTATACGCGCGGAACTAGTTGGCCGCGCCTTAGGCAAGTTTTTGTTTTTTATTTAAGTATTCTTTTCAATAAATTGAACAATAATTATTGTTCACGATATCTCGAGATTGGTCATCACTGTCTAATTATAGTCTCCTGTGCATTGCGAGCTGTAGGCAACCCGCCCCCTTACCCCTGTCGCCACATAGGGCGCGGCCAACTACTTCCGCGCGCGCTATAGACCATAACACTTGACTGGCAGAAGTTGTATCGAACAAAGATGATTGCTATCCCGTCGGGGCTACGGGTTGTTCGAAAGAGATACCGCGGCCTCGGCACAATGGGCTAAGAAGAAACATGGGTGGTTTTTAGTCAGTAGAAGTCTGACACTCCCTTCCGCTCTGCCCAGAGTGGGAGGAGTCATTCGATAATTTCCTACCACCCCAAAAAAAAATTATTGCTATATTATTGGGAGGTACACTAAGTACTTATTACAAAACACATCTGTACAATCCTCTTGTAGTTGAAGCGCCAGCCCACCAGAGTAGCCCAAGGAAATTCACTCTCTCTGTGTCCCGGATTTAGTCAAAGTGACTTCTTCCAGCGACACCATAGATATTGAGAAGTTTAATAGAAATAGCGTCGTACCAGCGAGCGACACAAAGACGAAAAGCTATAAGTACAATTTATTGACTAAAGTGGTTCCAACATTATAATTACCATACGCAACTGATACCAATCCAATAATTTAATCATCATCAAAGTGCAACTCGACTGTAAAAATAAACCAAAATACTAAAAGGTCAGATCGTTAATAAAACCTTTTTACTCTTTTCAAGTCGCCAACTTCTTTACAGTTACAAATATACCGACGCACTTCCACCTCCACGGTGCGCAAGTCTATGGTATTCAAAAAAAAAAAGTTGCACAAAAACAAATATGGCGTTCGCGGGCAATGTCCTGAGTGTCATCTGCTGTGCGGTGCTGCGGTCGCGTAGGTACTATGCGTAGGGTCGTGTTACACGGCCCAGCCTATGCAACTGCGATCCCAGTGTTTGGTACTTTGTATTTACTTACGAAAATTATGGCACATTATTAAACCTCTTAAAATTATCTCCCCCGATGGCAAATAAGTCGTCTGCGTCGTATCTCGCCGCCAGACGATCCACATTTCTTTTGCCAGTTCTTGGACGCTATTCGGTGACAGCCATAGTCACCTGTCATCACTGCGCATTTCTAGGTCTACTGATCAAATCGATTTAAGTTCTGTAACGCGATTTCCAATATTGAATATGACGCCGACATACAACCTAGTAACTGTACGAGTAGTGAGTTTAATAATCTAGAAACAGCTACCTGTAACAGGATCTATCATCTACCCACTTTCATGATTGATTAGCTTTTTTATTTAATTGAAATCTTTGGAACAAAAAACTTTGTATTTTCTGATTGATTCTTTTTTAACGCAGTGTGTAATTGATATCCAGTCTTCCGGGACCCATGGACGGCACTTTCGCTTTTCACATTTAGAAAAAGTTCAAGTATTTGTTACGGTTCATCTTTTTCTAGGGAATTATTGAATGTGCTTTTGTATTTATTTCTAAGAGCAGCTGCACAAGATGCTAGAAATTGATGCTAAATGCGCGGAACTGTTGCCACGCATTCAGCACATCTTTCTGATACTGTGTTCTGTGTTGTTTTTGCCGAGTTCGTGTTAGAGGTGTTAAATACTTTGATCGAAGATGTCCGAATTACACCACACTGTGTCAGTTTTCAGGAATCATGAAATAGAACGCAAGTTGAAAAAAAAATGTTACAACATCCGGTCGCCCGACCCGAAGGCAGGGTTGCCTTCCACATCCAGTCTTACCTATAAGCCACCCTTAGAAATGTATCAATGCAATCAATGAATTATCAATTTAATTGCAAGTATCAAGACTGGTTCATTAAAGGGACGCTGCGTATGCGCGGGGCAGTAGCAAACACTGAACACTAGCCAACAAGCGATGACATGCTACTTGCTACCCCTTCATAGGACTTTAGCCTCAAGAGTTCACATTAGACGCTGGAATGTTGACTATAGACAAGGTTAGGAATAAATCAATAGGAACCAATTTAGCCAATGAAACACACGCATGAAGATAGAAATGGGTTTTATCAAAAAAGCTTTCTAAATACTTACTAACAGCGATGAAGGTAGGTAATGGAAATGTCAAAAATGTACCCGATTGATATTATCGAGGCGAAGAATAAAAAGAGAAAATCGATCGAATCGATTGAAATTCTTTGTAGAAATACATTCGTATTAGTAAGTCTTGCATAAATCTTTAGATTTAGCTTGCAAAACAACAATAGCTTAAATATTAATACCCTATATTTAATAGAACCCGGATCAATGAGGCCTGAAGACTTCTTAACTAGGAGAAGATAATAATATGCCTAGAATGTCCTACATACTAGTATAAGATATCAATTTCCAAACTTCCAACCTAACTAAACATAATTAAACTGATTTTCGACAATCGCTTTAGCTTACATCGATGGAAAATTACCAGTAGTTTATACATGATTTATACGCACACTACGCACATGAATAAGTATACTTCTCCTCCGACTATATTAAAATTCATAAACCGTAAACCCTTCACCCAACAACCAATTAATACAAGGTAATAGATCAAAATTGTGCATAAACCAGGTGTACCTTTATCCCAAAACCACACCCACTTGACCCTTTTGTGTAGCATGGGAAGACCACGTAACCAGCTACACAGCAGTTCTTTCATTTTACATGTAAATCGATAGGAACACGGAAATAAATGAACATTTTGAATCTGACGATGTAAATCTTGTTCCAACTTTTCATTGGAGGTGTAACTTTTCAAAGATCGTATGTGGATATTTTGTTTAGTGGTCTTGGATTGAATGAAAAGATCCTGAAGTCTCATCATCAATCTCCTGCCACCTTACCATTGTTTTTGAGGTCGGCATAGTATTTCTTCTTCAATACTTCTTCTAAGTCGTCATTCACTTCCTAACCACACCATCTTTCACCCAGTCCATCCATCGTGTCTTTGGTCACCTCCTACTCTTCCAGCCATCAACATACATACAGAACTTTCCTGACCACATTTGCATCATTCTGTACACATACCATGACATCTTATTAAACCGACTTGTAGTCTGAAATTGCCAATACTCAGTAAACAGGGCCAGTCATCAATGCTCATTCCTTTTCTACATGCAACGATGCCTACTTTGCTTTACTACGAGTTACAGTCAGTTGTCTAAAAATAAACAATATTTAGATTCTAAATATGTATTTAAACCTAAAAACTGCTAAATACACACAACCAAGCCATCACATCCAGTAGCTCTAAATCCTGGGAAACTTCTAGGTCTTCATCTGGCCGGTGGGTTCATTACGCGCGAGTAATACGTCACCCTACTAACAACTACCCTTTAACCTACTTCAGCGGTCCTACCCTTTGAATGAGGGCACTGGAGTTGTTAGTGACCCCCTTCTTCAAATGTTGTTGCTATGAGCTACGGGCTGCGCCTTGGTGATTGAGGAAATTGAGTGACTTGGCTCCTGTTTCAAGAAGGTGTGAGCCTAGGGAAGTATTCTTGTTTGCAAATCAATTTGAATAGCGGGTAGGTAAGTACCTATTCACAAGTCAAACTTTACTTAGCGTTACTAAAGATAGCTCGCGAAATTCAAAATATTTCTTATCGTTAACTGTCTAAGTATTTTAAATTCCAAACCCAACCCAACCCACCAAACCTACCCAACCAACCAACCCAAGTAAAGTTTGACAAGATGTCAACCTACAAATTCACAAAACGGATGTAAGTCATTTGAGTCTGCTAGATTTGTCTCCAAGTTGTCCACATGATCTTTGCTGTAATCTAAATACTACTAATACTAAATATTCAATTTTGCTGTACAACTTCTAAAATATTGTTAAGTCAGCTAAATCACTCAATTGGGCAGCTTTTATTGATTAGGCTTACGGAAACTATTTTCAGTGTTGTTTGACTAACTTGACAACCTAACCTAACTACAACATTTCATTTGCAATATTGTTGTCAAATAGCCCGTTGTTACCATGGTGGACCACAAATATTCGTGTCTACAATTTAATTGATTAAGTACCGGTTTGTTTAATTAACTCAAGCACGACTATTAATGTATTGTTAACTGCAACTATTCTTGTTAGCTGAGATAACATGCCATTTATAAACGGATTTTGATCTTATCAGCTATTACCGATGTACCTAACTATTTATCTATAGTGATCTGTCTATGTTCATTACGGAGACCAACTTTTTCCCTGTATGCATAAATCATCACTCTCTTGCCCTTTTCCAATTCATTTGCGGTCGCAACATGTCTTCTTCTTCCATACTTCCCTAGTACTCGTCATCTCATCAGACACCTCCTGTCTTGAAGTTCTAGCCATATCATCCTTCACACAGCCCATCCATCATTTCTTTAGTCTTCCTCTACTCGTATCTTATACCCATCCACATTCTTCCGTTACGACATTTTCCTCATTCCTCCGCATCACATCCCCGTATCACGACAACCAATTGCCACACTGTATTACTAGTACTATACTGTAAATATTTCACAGCGTTCATCTGTTTATATATAGCAACACAGCTAAAATCTATGTGTGAAGCTCGCTCATCCCATCATCTGCAGGTGAAATAATATTTAAAAAAGTACCCGTATTCAGCAAAACTACGCAAACATTTTATTCAGACATTTGTTTAAATTCGCTTCTGAAAACGGTTTCTTAAAGTAAATAATCATCAAATGAAATTATATTCGTTAGTTTGGTTCAATCGGTTCCCACGTAAAGCCTTCTTTTATTGTTTATTCCTAGAATCTATTGGTGTGTCACGATCATGTACCAACCTGTTTTTTTATTAAAAACTTTCGGCAAGTATATTAGGGGTTTTAAAGTTTGGTTTCGAGTTTCGGTTAAAGTCGGTTGATTCTAACGATACATTTTGACAACCTCTTATTTATTTTGACTCTATGTTGAACTTAGCGTTATGTTCACTTGTTTGCGTCTTAAAAAAATCTAATCTGTCTGCAAAACCCATCTCGCACACGATGTAGGCCTATTAAATAAAGACTTCCAAAAATAGAAACATTACAATAAACATTATAATTATCTGCGCCTATTCAAACACGTGTCTAAACCACACGAGTACTTATAAAATACCAGAAATTCAGGAAATAAATCGTATAACTTTTGAAGGTTAAATGTCAAGAACGAACGGACAGGACTGGGGTGAACGAACGATACCTAACAAACGTTACGTAATCGATGATCGCTCACTAAATTATACCATCGACAAAAACTCCGCCACGAAAATGGCGCGCAAATATTCATATTCCGTTTTTAAATGTTCGGGTTTCTACGTTGTCTGTGAATAATGTATGGCGGTTTTATGCAAAATACGTTTGTCGTGATTATCTGCATAAGCGTTATAGTATTTATTGTTATTGATATCTTGTTGCTTATTTCTCAATCACTCGCTCTCCTATAATCTTGTTAGAATACTTCGTGTTTTTGGACACAGGTGTTCGATTTATTACTTTACTAGCAGACAACTAAACTCAAGACTACGGTCTACCCGCATTTGAGCCACTGAAAAACTGTAGCAGCGCAACTCAGCATCCCAATTAAGCTTCATCTAACGTTACCTTAAAAGGAAAGATACAGGTTATCCTAAAATTAGCATGAAACTACATAGAAACCGACTTAAACAACTGATTTGACGAGCATCCGACACCTACAGTCTAATTCCACTGCCAATAACAACAAAACGAAAAGTTTCCGGATTTAAACGTTCATAAGAATCGGTGGTGTGCCTATATTTACTACAACGCAATAAAACAACTGCCCGACACGCCCACAAATAAACAAATCCCGCTAGTTCCACTTCCCTGAAAGATATACGGTATCGAAAAGATAAACAAAACATTTTAGCATTGCTTTATGTTGGCAAATACTTACCTATCTGAAGCCAATCCGGCACCGGACTGGCCATGAACGATTTATCTTACATAAATTACAGTTTTTAAACAAATCCTGAAACATCTACCTCGACAGGTTGTTCAATAGGTACTTGCTTAGATAATTCGTTATTATATTACTAAAAGTCATAATCTTTGCTTTTGGCTTCCCTAATCCTCTTATGCTTGCCTACAGGCTTACCGTGTTACCGAGCATAAGTACCTACTCAAAATCAATTTGTGTAAAAGTTCCACTTACTTAGGTACTTGCTCGAGCTCGTATACTTTTCATAATCATAACCAAGTTGACGTCAACAAACATTCGAATTGGTTTAATTATTCACTTCTGTGTTCCATCCATGGACGTATATTCAAGCTTGTATCCTCTACGGGTAAAATACCCTCAGTCGGTATCCGTATCCGTATCCCGTGTAACATTAATAATTTATTTCATACATTACTTATCCTATTTATTATCGTTTTCCAGGCCACCGGACTACACCAAAGGCGTCTTCCAAACTCTCGGCTTTAAAGAATTTCATGACTATTTAATGCTATCTGCTGAAGAAAAAAACAGTGATGCAGGAAAAAAATTGCTGCAACATAGTATTGAAAACATGAAAATGGGCACTAGAAGGTATGCCCGCCGGCAGAACAAGATGATTAAGGGAAGATTCTTAGAACATCCTACACGAGAAGTAAGCAGGTTTTAAATAAATGTCAAATGAGTTACATGTAGGCATGTAGGTGATGTAGGTATTATAGGGACGACCACGGTACGGCAGACTCTAGTAATAACGGTGTTGTGCGTAGGTAATAGAAAAACGAAAACCTATGGGATATAAAAAGTACCTACCTACCATATTTTTTCGTGTCGTGTACAGTCGATAGATCAAATATCAGATATCTACTAAGTAGGTATTGCGTGTTATTAGTTTATTGCGCATAATTTATTTTATGTTTCGTTTGGCCTAAACGTTCACATGAAAATAATTATTTTGAACTGACAGAATTAGGTACCACATAATATTTATTTTCAACACACTGGCTCGTAAAGTGAGCCTTATCACATCGTTCTTAGGGCCATAAACCACGTACTGGGCGGACAGAGTTTAGTCATCGACTCGAAAAGAAGAAGAAGGGCCATAAACCGAACTATAACTAACACGTACATAATAATATTATACACTAGTGCTTAATAGAATTATCACTACAAAGTTAAGTTAGTACCTTACTGCAAATTATATGCGAGTAAACAGAGCATTTTCAATTTAACCGGGTAATACCGTTTTTTTTTTAAATTTTATTGGTTGAGTTGCTATGTTCTTAAAAAAGTTTCGATACAAAAAAGATTGTGTTCAATAGTAACAAGGAGCTCCCCGTAAAATTTAAATGGGTCCCGACTGTTGATCCTTCTATTCTGCTTTTAAATTCTGATGCTTATTTTATTCTTTTTAGTTTTGTTTTTACGCAGTTGGGTTTTTTGTTTTTATAATATATTTTTTTATTTAACACTTTTTAGTCAGTTTTCATTAACTTCGTTATTACTATTATAAGACGGTAGATTTCGATTAGATTTTATATTCATTCCGTACACGTAAAAAAATCCGGTTCTAAGTAAGTAAGGAATGCGATATTGTTTGTTCTAATAATTTAAATCGTTATATATCCTAAACGGTTTTATAAAATGAAATATGATAAAGGAAACCTAATATTCATTTTCAAATACCTATTCAACGATACCCCACTTGACGTGGTGCGTCGATTTTTTTTTTTTTCATTTTGACAATATGGCGACTAGTTGTTACTATAGTGAGTATTGTTTACTGTAATGTTTTTAGTGACACTCGCGAGGTCAAGACGAATCGATTGACGTACGGATCATCAAAATCGGCCAAGGCGTTTGGCCTCTACAGTGCCACATAGGAACAAACATACATACATACATACATAGACTGATAAACACATAACCCTTCTTTGCTTTGCGCAGTCGGGTAAAAATAAATTAATGCTTGCTCATTTCATGGAACTTTGAATAAATAGATAACTTTAACTAACTTTAACTTGTACGTTTGTAATAAATGAAACTTTCACTCAAATAATATAACTTGTAATATTATAAATATAACTTTTTTTTTAAATAAATAAACCTCATTCTTTTAGTCTATGGTCGACCGTCATTGTTACAGTATGACCATTTCAAAACTTGCTATAACTGTTGAAGATGACTTTTTATTAGTATTATTTTCTTCACAAGTGTGTTGAAAAACGTCGTATGATACACGTGTGTATTGATGATTACCGTCCTCGGCTATCTTAAGACCCTCACCTGACGGCTCGGGTCTCAATGGCGCCTCGGCGGTAATCACCAACATTACACACTTATACCATAATGTACTATTATACGGTAGTAACGACCGCAACTCACTCTTATGTTCTAATAACATTATTTTGTTCAAAAGTTGCTTCGCGATCTTTTTAACTTTTTAGTAAAGAGCCATCTTGTGTCAAGTAGTAAAGTAAACTTAAGGCGACATTAGCTGCCCGCGACCTTGAGCGCGCGTTTAACTCATCGCCTAAACAAATAAGGTTGAAAATGGCGATGCGTTTGATGCTCGTGACTGCCAAAATCAACGATAGTTCGCAGATTTAATTTATTTAAAAAAAAAATACGCTGTAATGTTAAAATATTTTTACATATGTCTTTAGTTGGTTAAATTTCCTTTCTGATAGTAAAAAAAAAAATAACAGTTGTCACTCAAAATATTGAGCATTTCGAGACGAAAAAGTTTTTTCGTGTGATTTTTTTGTGATTTTGTGATTTTTTTTTTCGAGGTTCTTGATTACTTTTAGAAAATATTTTTGCATAAGTCTTTTACCTATACATTTGACTATACACTGTATTTTTTTTTGGAATTGTAATAAGTAGCAATACGGCTAACTCTGCGACGAAAAACAGGTCGTTTTTACGGTGCCCCTTTAGCCGCGCCTTAACAGAGACATCTGTTGCCGAATAGCTAAACTATTAAAACCCTTGGCACTGTGTTAGGAACAAAAAAGAAAACTTTTCAATAGATGGCGCTAATATCACTTTTATTTTCAGGTACCACCTATTTACGAACTTGATACTACAGATGTTTCAAAATGGAATGATGAAGTTAAAAACAAAGCTATAAACATATTGGAAAGTCACCTCTCTGAAACGCCTTGTGACTTTGAACCATTAAAGTCGGAAATAGATGAATTAAAAAGAGGTATTGATGGAAATTCACACAACCACTGTGATGTGTGCAACAGAATATTTATTGGTGATAATGTTTATGCCATACATCTTAAGTCCATTCGACATAATAAAGTACTCAAGAAAAAGAAGCGCCTAGAAGAGCAAAAGAAGAAAATGGAGCTAATGGAGGAGGAAAAAGCTTCTGATGTTTGAGTTTGTTTGATTGATCTGTAATTTTTAAGTAGTAAAAATTCTCATGGAGATTATTTTAAGAAATAAAATTGGTTAACTGTTCTCACTGAAATTATTTATTCAAACATAACTAATATATACATCTAAACCCTCTAAGTATAACTTAAACTTCTTCCTCTACCACCAATGGTACTTTTCTAGCTCTGTAGTCATAATGCTCAAATTCGGGATATTGTTTGATGATTTCACTGTATGCATTAACAATTCTGGCAAATTCCATGTTAGCAATCTGGAAGGGTCTAGTAACAGGATCCATATCAGCCATCTTGTACATTCTCAATGCCATTTCTTCTCTCACATCTTCAGGGAACAATGTTTGCGCACCTCTAATAGAATACTTTTGTCTCATGTTAAATATTTGCCGAACAACTTTCTCAACCATTTTGAAAGGCTGCTGTATTATGGGGTGCTTCAAAGGTGTTAAGGTTACTACTCCAACGTCAACATCTGGTTTTGGAAGAAACGCTCCACCTGAAATGTCAAATTTATATTTTACTGTGCACCAGTTCTGGCACATGACGGATAGCCTGCATCGCTGACTGCTAAGAATTCTTGCTGCCATCCTTTCAGCTACTTCTTTTTGAAATGTTAGTGTCATTCTAGTTCTGCCAAAAGCCCATGGACCTTCCTGCTTAGATATCATTTCTAGCCAGCGAATGATCAGTATTGTGGACACACTGAAAGGCAGGTTGCCAATTAAGTGAACTGGTGGAGGTGAGTCAAGCCAATCTGTCTTCACATCCTTAGGGATGAACTGACCAATGTCAGTCTTTAAAATATCACCAGTTATGATGTCTACATCAACTTTGTCCCTGCATGCATCAGCTAACAGTTCCAGTGATGGCACAAATCGACGATCTTTTTCGATAAGGATTAGTTTTCTTGGAGCTCTTTGGATTATAGATCTTGTTATTCCGCCGGGACCAGGACCGACTTCGCAGACGACGTGCTTTTCTATATTACCGGCCGCATTCACTATCTTGTCTAACAAACGTGGTTCCATGAGGAAGTTCTGGGACAGTTCCCGAAGAGCACGTAGTTTATACAGTCGAATAACATCTTTAATACTTGGTAGAGGAGGTAATCTTATCTGTAAAGCTTTCTTAGCCACCGCCATATTACTGCTGAATCTTGACGGGCTCCTCGAAGTCGTCGAGGAAAGTTTCTTGTTTCACAGCGAATATCGAGTACAAGTAAACACTGAGTACTCCAGATCCGATCGCTAGTCCGGTGATTCTATTTTTCCTGGAAATCTGCTGCAACTTTTGCACCCGTTCACGATTTTTCTGCTCTATCAACTTCATGTAAGCTATTTCGGCCTGTTTAAGTACTGGATCTTGTCCTGTACTGTTGACTTTAGGTTTGTAGCTGGCATCAGAGTCTCCCATTACGAAAACACAAATTCTCGACAAATATAACCTCAAAGCGCAAAGCAAATTCTAGAGACCGAATGGATTATTTCATCATGTACCACGTACCACAGATAATCGAAATCGTAATGAATGAAAGATACCTAGTAAAACATTCCAGGGCAACCTGGGCAACGCAATGTTAAGTGTTCAAGCATTAATTTTCCAGCAATAAAAGTTTATTTTTATTTTTATTTTACCAGCTTTTTGAACAAAATAATTTAATTCAAATCTTTGTTTAAAAAAATAATCGAATATTAACTTTCGGTAATAACTATTATCATATTATTTCTTCCTTTTTTATTTAAATATTGCTTTCAAAACAGAAACAGCTGTTCCTGACATTCTCCATAAAATCAACAAAACAAAAGAGACATGCGCGCATTCGTCCCGTTCTAAACAAGACTTCTCTGTCGCACTTATGCATTTGCATCGCCCGAACTCGCAACCTCGCACCTCGCAGTTCTCGTTCTCGTGTCAAAATCGTCAAATCCCGTCTCGCGTTGCAGACGTTAGCTTGTGCGACTCGCTGACCGCACTAGAATCGCGATATACTTTGTGTTTTGTGTTCTAAAATGCCTTTTATTTCAAAAGACTGGCGGTCACCAGGTGAAGAATGGGTGAAAACTCAAGAAGGATGGGAAAAGAAGAAAGTGTTGGAGTGTACTGCACAAAGGTGAGTAGCGTTGCAAAATAAACACAGTCCTTTGTTCGCATTTAGTTGAACGCAACGAAATAACTTAGGCCGTTTAGTTCATTAATTACCTAACATTAGTGCGCTGAAAAAGATAAAAATGCTTGATTTTGTAGTGTTATTGTGATTGTTGAAAATTGCTATTTTGTATTGCAGATATGCCGCTATAACTAACTTTAATAACCCCGACGATAGTCAGCCGAAGTCTTGGTGAGTGTTGCTACAAACTTATTTCCTACGTTTGTTAAATAGTCGTGATCAGCTGTTGTCTGTTGTTGTACGCTGTTATTGATTTTCCTGCGCGCGCGTTAGTGAGTCCTTCGCCTGATTTTGTGTGAACCACAGCAAACGAAGAAAGCGTGACGTATATCTGTAACTACATAGGTACTTGTGTAGGTAGTACGTCGTATGTAGGTACTTGCTTAGACATTTAAACATGTATGTAGGTATAGGTAGGTACTTACTGAAAGTTGTTTTGTGAAACAAAGCGCTTACGAAGTTTTAAACGGTTCTTTGAAGTATGTACCTACCTACCAGAGTAATTAAAACGTAAGTATGTAGGTAGGAGGTACGTAGGATTACCTTTCCCCATTAGGTTGATTTACTTAGTAAAACAACATTGAAATTGTTTGTTTACCTGTATTATTCCCAACGTTTCTTTAGGAAAAACCAGTTACAGTCACATAACATAGGTAACATCGCAACCACTGCCCACTCGCACACATTTTATGACCCATTAAAATAAATACCTAGCTTACATAGGATAAACGTTTAGGTACCTACGCACTCATTAATGATGGATAATTTCATTGTTTCTGAAACACCTAAATAGATAAGTAGGTATCTAGGTAATTATTTACCAGAAATCTCTTATTGATCAGAGTAAACTCAAGTAAGCACCTAACTGCTGTACTCAGAGAGCGCTCTCTGAGTGCGGCAGTAAGACTACGAGACCTAAAAATATCGCATGAAAAATCTTCCGGTGTCTACCTTTCCCTGGTAAAGGAATTCTAGTTTTTGTCTGAAATACCTACCTAGGTACATTACATAGGTACCTAACTACCTACCTACTAGGGTCGTGATTTCGTGAACTCGTGATTTATAGCTAAACCTGCTCGAAGTCGTAATACTGTGCTACAGATAAGCCCGACTGACCCAATAAAGTTGTCTGGCAAAGATTCAATTTACTACAATTTCGTTGCTTGATTACAACGACCATCGACTCCGGTCCTCTTGGATTTGATCGTGTTTTTTTTCTTTCGTAGTCCTAAATTTCTAATATCTGGTCCATAAACAATGAATTATAACAAAAGGTCGCAAAGTCGCAATGTACAAAAAGTTTTAGGTTAAAACACCTTTCTTTTCACCAAAAGGCATCATACGAAGATATTTGAGATGAAAAAACGCTTCTTCATTGATTTCTCACCTCATAAATTACGAAAGGAAATTTCCTGTGTTTCCATTACATTTCCACATCTGAAAAGATTTTGATAAAAACAGGTAAGCCGAGACCTGGATTCGGATTTCGGATCAGCGCATGGTTTACTTTTATGTTTATGACGAATATTTTTCGGCATTCGGGTGAAGCAAAAACCAAAGTAAATCCCCACTAACAAGAGCTCAAGCACTTAATCTTATCTATTGATAGGTATTCCAAAAACAATATTATGCATATCATAACAAACTCTCTAAAAGATATTGTATCGACGCGTAAATCGTAATAGAGAAAATATAGGTCGATTGATAATGTAAATAAACAAACATACTAGCCAAGGAATAAATTATGTAACTATTGGAAACATGAATCATCATTTTGTTGATCAAGTATGATTGGCTAGAGTAGAGCCCACTAGCATCTCATAGGTTTAAAGGTGAAATGATACGTATAGTTCATTGTGATACAAATATACAATCACTAAACTATCTAAAACGGTATACACCCTATGACCCTACTTTTTTAAACATACGGCGGTCTATTCGCTAACTAGTTTAATGGACTACAGCGAAAAACTTCAAAACCAACAGTTGTATTTTATCCAGAATAATTGCAATCAAATGCAAAAGAAACCAGAGAAACCTCGCATGACTCTTTGATTACAAAGAAATGAATTCGCCAATTTAAAAAATTGAAACCCATTATTCCAAATCCAACTCCAGGTTCCATTTTTGAAAAATCAAATAACGGAATTTAAATCCATAGAATACGAACACGATCAAACAAGGGTTTAATTGAAAACTACAGATCGTGACCAAACAGAAAAAGTTCTGACTGTATCTAGGTCAGGCTGAAATGCACAGTTCAGGTCAAACCACTCGCCTGAAAAATTCCGACTCAACATGAAGAACCAATTTGTTTGGCAGACATATTTTGTTTAGCAAAGTATTTAGAGCAACTAGACAGTTTAAAAAGAAATCTTTAGATTTAGACTAACCTAAATTGTGATACGGATTTATTTAGAATTCTGATTTTCCGTTGTTAAGAACTTTTTCGACTTTTTAAACTCTTCTCTTGTTTTACTTCTTGTTGATAAAACCAATATTCGAGACTCTGGCAAACTTATTTCAATTTAACCATAACGATTAATTATACGGATTATACCTCAATCCGCCACTCAAGTCAGGACAGGCCATTAACTTAACGACATTTTAATTCAAAATGGGACAAAAATAAAAATATGTTTATCCCAAAAGGGTCCGCCCACGGTTGTCGAACAAATCTGGATGAGTCGACACGTCTCACAACATGTCCCGACAGGAAAGTGGAAGATATTTTTAAAAACCTTCGAGATTTTTGTGTGAAAAAATCTTCCAAGCTTTTTAAGAAATAGTTGTGACGTTCTCCTGACAAGATGACTTATTTAAAACAGACCTTTGCACTAAAAGGTAGATCTTCAAGTTAGACATCTTGCAACTGTTGCTTTCGTTAGTTTATTACGCCTTCAACAACATTCAATGATTCAATATTGGCTCATTTTTATGCAAATTGATAGATTGCTAATTGCTTGGCAGTTTTATGTACTGCGGCTACTTCTTATTCCATTTCGGAATGTTTCAATTAGTCAATATTCCGTTGCAGAATCTTAGTGAAATTAGCAAATATTTGGTTGCTAAATGGGTGACAAATTCCATTGCTAATTTTCACCTAATTTTGTTGGCGTCATTTCATGAAGATCCTTTACCAATATTGATAGTCTCGCTCAGCAAACTAAAACAAGTCATCACCATTCTCTAGCCCTTGTCCCTCTCAATTCTTTTGGAGTCGACGCAGCGCCTCTTCTTCTTCCTTATATCCATACTATTTACTCGTCATCTCATCAGACACCTCCTTAGTAAGCTAAAAGAAGTACCTATTCTTAAAAAAAAACACTCTTTAATAGTCAATAAATCCGATAAGTTACTTTTACTGTCAAAACAGTGCCATAACAACCATTCCGGAACTGCAGCGGGCTAGTTTCCTATATTTAGCCATTCTAATGTTAGCGACTGGTAAACTGGCCAGCAAAATGACTAAACTGCCATGAATCTTGTTCTCGCCTTTGACATTTGAGAACCGGTTTAACCAGAAAGGTTGTCAGATAAAAGGGGTTCATGCAGACATGGGTACCTTGAGATTTTTGGGGTGAGGTTTAGCGTAGTCAGCGTACATTGACAGATGGAAAGATGAATGATGTGGAATAATGGCAATCCAGTCTTGCTTTGTACGTACGGTCACCGGTCTTTCGTTTTCAAAGTCTTTTGAAGTGATCAATGGTCACCCAAACAATGCAGTCTGGATATTTTAATCGTCGAAAGAAAAGGATAATAAATTCTTTTAAAAATCTGTATTCGTACCATTGTCTTTTCCTTTTTATCGATCCTTTCGTTGACCCTGTTAACCGAGGTTAAACGTATAGAATTAAGGAGCGGTTTACGCATAAACTTTTGTGTGGAACACCTTTGACCTCTCAATACCTAGTCAACTGTGACCGACCTTTTATCCTTCAAAAGCTTTCAACGTAAAAGCTGTATGTTGAGTGTGTAAATATATTTCTTCCCTATTTTCCAACGGAATTTTGGATATTACTAATAGTAAAGACACCATGATCGTTACATAGTTTAGTTTAGAACTAGGAACAGCATCTGTATCGTAGAAGCACTAGAGCAGTCCGTTTTCTTCTAACGAGCATCGCAATTTGCGCAAAATGAAGATACATGTGTGCTTTCATTTGCATTTTATCTTCTAATATATTGTCCGGGGTAATGAATGCTGGTCTGGAAAGAGGAAAATGATCAAGTTATTTCATTAGTATGAAGACCAACTATTACGACAGTCTTTGAAAGTGTAGTAAAGTCACTATTCTCATCTTTAAAGCGGTTTTAACTGCACTCTACAAATGCCAGTTACGCTATTGCAACAAAACAGTTAAGTGTAGTCGTCGTTGGTTCTAGTCTAGAAACTTTAATTCTTGGTTCTGCCTTTGTTCTTAGGCTTTTACCATTAGTGACTATCCATAAGTCTATATCTATAGTTGTACTTAGATCTCATAGTGCTTGACCAAAATCTAAATATATTCCACCATCTTCTGTTTTATAATATTAGCAAACACAGACATTTACCAACCATTACCCACTCTCCCTTGTTAATGTCATTTTAGCGCGAAAAGATCCCTCTAACACATTAGATACTAGATTCACTTCAGAACCCAAGATAACGCTTAAGACTTTCCCACAAATAACAAGTTTACCATCAGATATTGTATTTAATAATAAAATTCCGGTATTTCATATCTGAAACATCGTAACAGTTTTCACAGGCGACAGTTCAGCTCCATTTAAATACTGGGTTGCATTGCAGGTCGGGAATTAGAAAGCAGGCACGATAATCGCACTGCGTTTATAGGTAGTTATGCTTACAGATGATTGAGACGACTACGTTATTACGTTTGATTTCTATTCTGCTGGCATTTCTATTTGTGTGATCAGTGATCACGGTTCTTTGACTGGATTAATGGCGTTTTGTGACAAAGCATTACTTTTCGGATATGTTGGGTAATTTGAGTTCACATTTATGAGAGCCAGTCACCTAACGCATAGCATCCGAAAATAGATCCTTCAAAGTTTCAACGATCCAGTAGTTAAATGCTAATTAATGTCAAGTTATATTGATAGTCCTAGAAGTAGCGAGGGTTATTCATTTTGAAGTTTTTGACAGTAACGTGATAGACTAGCTAGAGGTTTGACCGTAAGATTGCCAAGTCGACTGAAACTCAAGCCCTATTTATCTGTTTTTTCGGGTTCATGTGCGTATTGTACTCTTGCTCTCACTTGTTTGCTTGCTTGTGCGCTTACGAAGTAAGTGCAGGCAGCACTTATTTGTATCACTCGCTTCGGTGAAGGAAAAAAATATGAGGAAAACAAACCAGCATGACTGAGAGATATTTCTCGATAGCGTAGTCAGAGGCTCATGGGCTAAAGTCAAGCAAAGAGGTCCATGGGCAGTATAAAAACTCTAACACCAGGTTAGGCACTAACCAAGCGAAAAACTAAAGACAAGACACTCAAGATCAATTACTTGTTAGTCTTCACAACTCACTATCTTGACTGCAGTTACTACGTACGACAGATGATTATCATATTGCAAAAGATAAATAACTCAAACGTCAGTTACAGACGTTCATAGACGACCTATAATGGATGATGTTAGAATATTGATGGCCATGCAGAACTCACTACGGTTTACTATGAAAACTGGAGCGACGCCAACAATATCTTGCAGTTTTATTTGCGAAGTCTTTTGGCTGGCTGTATTCGATGTTAAGAGAGCTCGGTTAGGAGAAAAAAAAATGCTTCTAGACATGGATGGATAGTACAGCGTAAGTTTGTGACTTCCATAAAATCTCAGTAGCAGACCGAAGTCAGTATTCGAGTAATTAGGTACCTTAAAGCAACCTAATGCCTATAGGGTAAATAACTTAAGCATAATTGAAAAAGGGGTAAAATTACAAAAGAAAGAAGGAAGGAAGAGAGAATAGAGAAAAAGGGGCAAGGACAAGGAGGGACAATAAAGAAGGGACAGAGAGGAAGGGGAAATTGGATAAAGATGCATCTTTACCTAAGCCTACGAGGATAAAAGGCATGATTATTGGAAGGGCTGAATTTAAATCATCAAAATATGGCACATACGTTTCGAATGAACCAATTAATTTACCAACTAATGTGAAAATTAAATTCGCTGAAACATCATTCGGGGCAAGTGAAACGGTGCAGAAAATAAGGTAAACATTAAACTGAACATTGTGAGCCACAGTTCATTTACCCCTGAATAACTGTGTTGCTGTTTTTTTTATTGTAATGTGCGCTTAGTAAACAGAGTTCATTTTTAGACTGGACTGCAATACATGAGGCTATCGAATTTCAGTTTGGTTTTAGCGGATTTTCAATCTAAGCATTGTGACAAAGAAATTTTCACATGAAGCTATTGAATTTCTAATTCGTTTCAACGGATTTCCAAGCCAAGTTTCACAAAGCAGTGCATTGCGAAGGCAGAATGCTCAGGAATAGGAACTGGAGATTAATGATTCTTTACTGTACTGAAATTGGTCTTACCAAGGGATATTATGTTACCCAATAATGATTGGCTTGTGGAGGTCAGATAGGCAGTAGCCCCTTGTAAAATACCGGTATTCAGCAGTCATTCGGTGAGACTAGAAGCCGACGCTAACATTGTTAGGGAAGTGTAGGCAGATGATATAACTTGGAATTGGAACCATAGGTCTAAAATTAAGCTTACCTGTGCGAAACAGGAGCAAGATGATTTCGATATCTTAATATCAATAAGATTTGTCTGTTACAGTTATTTAAATACATTATTTGTCAAAGTCCGGAAAAACCGGGTCAACTCCCATCTCCCATCACATACACGAGGCAGTCGTCAATTCTGTAACTAAAAACAATCCCACAAACAACAAAAAC
Organism: Diarsia mendica; assembly: GCA_949316265.1. Classification (NCBI taxonomy): domain Eukaryota; kingdom Metazoa; phylum Arthropoda; class Insecta; order Lepidoptera; family Noctuidae; genus Diarsia; species Diarsia mendica. The sequence goes on along the minus strand of OX438904.1, from coordinate 19,472,256 downwards.
AATGAAGAGGCATGAGAATAAATTAATAAACAACGTTTTAATAACCACAACGAATAAAAACCAAAACATTATAAAGCGAAGTAAACACGAGATTAAGATGATTCACAAGATAACGAAGCAGACAGCGAGACGCCTACGAAACACTTGGCAATAATATAATTATTATAGCGTTTGTTGAACTTTAAATTGCATTGTGAGGCTAATCTCTGTTTTATTTATTTTTATTGCTTAGAAGTATACCCAACCTGCTCAAGTTTTAGGGCCAATTTTACAAATGAGGAATGACGCTGAATGCGATCAGCTCATCTAACTGCGTTCAAGTGTTGTTAGTGGCAAGTGGCAACATTGCTGTTGCATATTGATAGCTCTTGTTTGACCTGTCATTTGTAGATTTTTGACAGTCGTAACAAGTAGTCACAGTCAGTGGCTCGAAAGTCTGACAACCAGTTTTACCAAGGGGTATTACATTACACAGTACTAACTGGGTTATGCAGGTCAGATTGGCAGTCACTCAATGTAAAATACTGGTAAAATTCTTGCAACCGGGTAAACTAGAAACTGACTACAAAATAGTTGAGCAAAAGCAGATGATGAGCTCCTGAAAGCGCGGTTCATTGAGGAAATTCCCCTTAGTCAACATCTGCCTAACCTGATTCCAACTACGAGTATGAATAACCCAGAATAAATAACCCTATTTCACATGCAGAGGATAGCTGCTGAACAACTCACAAATATTTTCAGTGCGACCGCGTCCAATTTCAACGGACATATTTTCGAGGATAGTTTTAGAATTATTATTATTATATTTGACTCGTGCAAAGCGCTGGCAGTTCACAGAATTTCTAACAACTTTCTGCTTTAGCTTTAAACCCGCATTTCATTTAGTCGGGATCATTAAAAATATTTTCTGCGCTTCTGTTTACTAAAAAATCTGCGTATGAATCTCTGCTAAAACAAAATTACTGTGACAGTTTTCATATACTAACTTTAAATTAAATCGAGATCCTTTCTTGAACATCATACAAGAATAAGGGCGAACTTTCAAAGGTTTGAGGGCGCTTGATGTTCAATAACAATTTTGCGTCTCAATTAATCCAGTCTGAGTGGACTCTTCGCTCAACAATTAAGACGATGTTCATTCAAGTACTGACAAGCATAAAGAAATAAAGGTCAACGCACATTTATGAACACTGCACAAGATTACTTTGGCATCATTCTCTTCGGCGAACCATGCGATGCTTTGCAGAAGGAGTTTGACCGTGATGAACAACTAATATTTTACTATCATTAGCCAGAAAATGGGATATTTACCAAGTTTAGTGTTTGTTTTGAGTTCCCAATATTTAGTTGCAAGCACTATGGATAAACTGAAGTTTTTGCGGATGGAAGCAGACAAAACGAGTTTCGTGCGTATAGTGCTTATAACACTGAGAGACTATACTTTCATAACAATGAGTCACAAAAGAATTGGAGGCCATTTGGAGGTGAGTGATAGTAATTTGGAGGCCGTAAGTAAGAGGGATTGAACTGAGATGAAACGCGATCTAGCTGAAACTGATGCCAATTAAACGGAGTTTACTGGTTTACCATTTATACGTACGAATGATACACGTGTATGGTTAAGTATGGTATGAATGAATACTTTACATAGCGCATAAGATGTATCTGAGTATAAAGACGCTATAAATAGATTCAAAAGGCGGAAAATTAATCTATTGCTTTGATGTAAATTCTGGCCTACCAACCATTGATATAATAAAACCCAAGATACACACTCCGGGTCTCAAAACCGTCCGCTTAAAATGAGTTCACAATGAACTCATTTCAAATAGTCTCGCGTCGCTCGCGTCTCTGCACGGTCGTACAAAATACTTTTTATATTGCTTTTTATAACTGCATTGTAAAAGGAATCTGCGTAAGGTTGAATTTGCCAAAAAAAAAATGTTTATAGTGACGATAACTACATGTAGTAGTGCGTGTATTGGTGAGTGTTTGGCGACAGCTTCGACTGTTTGTTTTGTTCGAGACTGTGCATCTAGGGTTTTATTATATCAATGCTACCAACACTAATCGGATAAACGGTTGAAGACATCAAAACAAATTCAGCTATAAAAAATAAATAAATCATAATGGGCTAACTAACAATCTTATGCAATGCTTTTTATAACTGCAATCGTCTTGTTTTTCTCGATAACGCTGATTGCAGAAAAAACAGGTTTCATAAAAATAAGATAATAGATGTCTTTAGCAACATCATACTTCCCTGTTATTATCTTCACATATTATTCATGTTAATAGAATACAGGTTGTGACTTATACCACGGTGCTATGACAAGACAAGCTAGACTTGATTCAATCAATCTTGATTCACTTCAGATAGAAAGACAAAGACAAATTGACGATATGACTTCAGTTGGAAACAGGCCACGCCTATATAAATCTATTACTGGAATCTACGGTCTACCACACCCACTGAAAAGGTTAAAGTTAGCCATTTAGGGAATTGCACTGATATCTAATGCATCAGATTATCTTTCAAGAATACTGTTTAGGGATTCAGAACTGTAACTTCTAGTAATAAGAACGAAAGTACTGTAGCACAAACTCTAGTCACATTTTGGATATTCAGTGTTTTGGGGTCCCCCGTTGCTCGTATCTTGATTAGAAAAGCTTTTAGTGCGTAAACTGTTAACGATGTGTTTTGATCAAATGGATTTATTAGCAAAAGGAATTACTCGCCTACTCCCTCGCAAGATTCAATATGTTCTTCCCTTTGATTTATATGTTGGTTATATTCAAGAAATGCCGTAGTAGGTATTTTATTTCAAGAAAAGTGTGAATAGATTTTCCCGATATACTTTCAGACGTGAGCATTTCTTCGATCATTATTTTATACAAAAGATCGGAGAGTTTAGATTTGTATCGACTCATTTTTAAACATACATGGATATCAATAACATTTTTACATGTGGAAACTTGTAAATGGCCTTCAAATTCCTAGTTTTAAGAATACTGTTTGTATTAGCTATAAGATTCCCGAAGAGAATAAAATAAAACATTTAAGTCTGGCATCTGTTCAGATATTTTACAAACTACGGTATTTTCCGTCTCCACATCAAATAGCAAACAATATTCATGTGACCTCGTCGTTGTGGAATATCTGAGTCTAACTTGACGCAATGTAGTGTACTTGATACAAAGGGAACTGGGAAGTTCAATTTGGAGTCTGTTCATCTGTGGCTTTGTCGACAAACTTGTGTTCTCTGACAACTGACTTTGGAAGCTATTGTACCAGGATTATCTTGTTTGACTTTGCATTTCCTGGTGTATGGAAAGTTTTGTACAAATTTCGGGTTTTTCTCTGTGCCTCTACTGTCTGTGATGGACAAAAGCCTCCCTACCCTTAGTCCACCTCTCTCTGCCTGGAGTTACTAAGGACCAATCTTTGTACAAGAAGTCCAGTTCATCCCTATTAATCTTCCTACACATTTAATGCAATTTATTTTTAGTCAATCCATCTACAATACAACTACTGGTACAATTACTATTTTAGTATGAACAAGCAAATAAAACAGTTCCATAAGACGTATGTTTCCATTAATTTTGATTGGATTCACTCAACCGACAAACAATTAGTGCATGTTTACGTACGCGCGGCGCGGCGGGCGGCGTGGCCGGCGACGCGTCGAGCGACGCGACGTGCGAATTTTGTGTTCACGGACAGGCGATGCGTGCAGCGGCAGATATCATCGCACGCGCAAACACAAACGTATGGCAATGTACGACGGTGTTCACGGAGACGCGGCGCGGTGGCCGCGGCGGCGGCCGCTGGTGCGGCCGCGGCGGCGCCCGCGGCGAATTTTCAAGCGGGTAGCAAAGCACGCGTCGGCGCACACGGCTTTCTCAATCAAACCGTCTACATAGTTTTAGGATAGGGAGAGTTGAAGGGGACGTGTTGTATAAAAAATGAGCTCAAAATTAAAATCCAAGATGGCCTTGAAAACCATGAAAACGACACCCATGACGGTAAACCCAAAAAAAATCCACCTTCAAGTAATAACAAGCGTGATGTTATGCTTACTTTCGTGTAAAGTTCCGTCGCGGGCAACGCTTCATCGAGAATAAACCGCCGCGTGCATCGCCGCGTCCGTCGCCGCGGCCGCCGCCGCGTTCGCCGCCGCGGCCGCCGCGTCAAATTCAAGCAATCGCGTATAAATTCGCTTCTCCGTGAACGCACTCATACACCGCCATACGTTTAAGGAATCGCTCCCTTTTTTAAATATCGGTGTGCTTGAGGCAGTCCTAAAAGTAAAAAGATTACAGTAGTTAAACTCAATTCTTTGTCATAGGTACACAAAATCGCCCTTTCAAATATACTACACCCTCGTTTCGCTAGTTATGTTTATGTCCCATAGGGAGCGAGCCTATTCCCATTAACCCCAGGGCTGCAACTTTGAAAATTTTGAAATCCCTGATGTCAAAACCCAATAACACTTTGTCCGACCAGTCGCGCTTGCGACCACTAGACCAACACGGCAGTATATTTTATAACAAGTGAATAAAGGTAGCTATACTAACCTGTAGCATGACTTACTCCTTGAAAGTCTGTTTCTATAAAATGGTTAGAACATAACCTCGAATTTTCGGAAGCTCTAAAATTGCGTATCCTTGTCGCCCTTTCCCATAGTTTTTTTAATCGCAAGTCTTTGGGAAATGAATGATTTCCATTGTTATTACAACCGATTATAACACAACGCGGCATATTTCTGTCAGATGTCGTCCAAAGTTTTTTGTAAACAAGTTTTGTATGTAATTTGACAGCTAATGACACTTTCTGTGAGTCAAGCGTTACCAGCGACACCCGCGGGATAAATTGTCAGTTTTCTTCCCCATTTAGTGCGGATCGCGTCGCCGGCCGCGCCGCGCGCCGCGCCGCGCGTACGTAAACATGCACTTAGTCTTTCTAGGTTCTTGTTCGTTCCCTCATCTGTTCTCATCTACGTGACAAAACTTGTCACAAGTTTCTTTAATGAAAAAAGTTTTGTTTTTGTACCAATAAGTACTAACGTTGACATCGGTATTTATTTTGCGGACAGTTGCTTTTAGAGGAGCGACTATTTGGTCATTAATTAGAAAAGTTTTTGTTAATAGATTCTCATGAAAGACAATCGTCTCTGGATTTAATTTGGAATCTTTAGTAGTATTAGAAACTACAACATTTGTATGTTTCTGCAAACAATGTCCCTCGAGAGTTATTCCCATAAAACAAGATGTTCAGATTGTAATGGATGAGTAGGAACTTTAAGTCCCTGAAGGATAGTCAATGAATTTAATTAACTTTAGCCAACAACAATCAGAACTAAATCAAATAGATGTAAGTACGAGATTCGCATATACATAGGTAGATATTCTGTACAGTGAGGTTAACATCGCATCTATCCTCGAATAGCGAAGTAGGTCATGGTCGAAGCAAAGTTCGTCAGGAAACGATTGAGTAATCTTACTGCGGATGCAATACTTCAACACTTCATAATCACAGTGTTTTTTTCTCATAATTATAGTCTGAATAGGGTTCTGTTTAGAATTGGATCGCTTGGGTTTCTTCTAATTATGGATGTGGAAATCGAGGTTAGTTTGAAATATAGACACATATTATTGGTACTCTCATTTTATTTTTCAATGGACGTGTAAAGATTTTAAAAAAACTTGCTTGATGCGAACCCACCTGCCCTATAATGATTAAAATATTCAAGCTTTACTAGGAACTTCTTACATAATTATAAGGATTTCCCCGCAAAGAAAGATAACGATATAATTTTTCAAATTTCCTCTTCTGAATCAATTTCAACTTTGAAAAATACAAAAAATACCTCACGGTTCTTTTAAATTGTTGTATTGTTATAACACCTTTCTTGTATTTTATTCTTAAAAGTGCCTTAAAATGTCTCGTCGTATTATGTTCCCAAATGTAGGTCGTGGAGTGTCACGGACTCGCGAAGCTTTGCTACGAACTCAGATAAGGTGTCACGTTGTTTTAAATCGACGTCTTCTATATTTTAATAATTATGACGTCGTCGGTCTTCTTCTTTTAATTTGGCCCTTTTGTTTTATCGTTAGATGTTTTTTTTTTTAAGAATTACTTTTGAGGTTTAGTTTTGCTGCTCTGTTGCTTGTCACATTTCATTACTGTCGTAATAGATCAATAGAAGCTGCATTGAGATCTGTAATTAAATTCGTATTTTGAAAACAATAAAAGGAAAGCAATAGAAAATGGTAACCGCCTTACAAGCCCCTGCAAGGTAACAAACATAGAACAAATTATAGTGTCTATTATTATAGTCTGTTATTACATAACTCTCTCTATTTAATCCCTATGCTTTCATCACTTTTATAACTCATATTATATGCTACAGCTTCTTCAACTTTATGATTTAAGTTTACAGTGTGCGATAAAAACTTCAATTTGTACCCCGCTCCTGACATATTTTCTATGTTATGCCACCTAAAATAGAAACTTTATAGCGTCTTGCACTCATACTTTGGGATTTCCACAAAATATTACAGAATATTTGGCAGTATCTTTGGAAAGGTTAGCATTTTTCGAAGAAGCAAAATTCAATTCGAAAATGCTATATTAGCAGTTGCAATAAACAGTTTTTCCATTTTCAAAGTAAAGTTTCGTTGCCAAAACATACAAATCAAAAGATTAGACCTCTTGAAGTGGGACTCACTTTGTATACCTCCATTTTGCCTTCGTCCAGAATCCGAAATAAATTGGCCTGACAAGTCTGGAATAAATTGTTGCGGAAACGTTGCTTTGATTTTTCGTATTCTGCCCAACGAATCGTGGGTACTCGATGATGTTTTCCAATTTACGGTAAATGGCTTTGCCTTTAACCCCGCAGAATGTCGATTTTCGATAAGATTTTAGGGTCTTTCTGGAATCGGGATTAGCTTTTGCACTTAGTACTCTTACAAATTTCTTTCTTTGCCTTTTCGACTTTCTTCTAATTTGTAAGACGTTTTATTAGTGGTAAATTCAGCTGGAAACTTCTTTATCTGCTGTAAATCTAAATTTATTTTGCACAGGCTTTAGAAACTTTTAATACCAGGATAAACGCATTATCACCTAGGTGCCACAGCAATTATAGTTAATGCTTTCCCTGTGTCTCTATCTAACTACCTATCATTATCATTAGTATCATTACCAAGTTTTCTCGATAAACTGCGATTACTTACAACCTTAACCGTACCTTATCCAACACCTAAAGTGTCTATAACATTAAATAAAATTGTTCGAAAGCAAATAATCGTAATTGTAACAAGAATCGGAAACGTCTCGGTCAGAGACCGCTGTCATTTAACATTGCATTATTGAAATGCTACCAACTTCGAAAGACCATCTAATCGCTTCACTTCATAAAGACTCTGCATCAATTGCACTTGGTTGCATCAATTTACGACCGTGTCAATTCAAATTAAACCCACAGTCTCCAAGATAAGGTTGAGTTTTGCTATTGTTTCTCCAACATTAGGGTTATTAGTGGAAGTGGGAGAGAGTGAAAGTGCTTTCGATTCCCTTGTGTTTATTTTCAGACTGCGGAAGTGTACAAACATTAATAATTACAAGCACCTTTGATGTGTATGCTGGTTAAAATAGTTGATTAGTTCAAGGCGGCAATTAAAAATTTGGTAAGAGTCGGTACTTTTAACGTTTTAAAATTATGTTGGGGACTTGGGGTATAAATTGCAGCAGTTACTAGCTTGTATATTGATGACTTGTTGGTGTTTATTCACTGTCTCATTGATAGCCAGAGATGAAGAAACTTAGTTTTTGTTGTTTATAATTTCTAGGTCTGTCCTAGTCCTATATAACCAACATCTAAGGCCACTCAGACCACAGTCTATTGTCAAAATTTATCTTTTCATGTTTTCTTTTGAAATAAGTTGTGCCTTTGTAGTCTACGTTTTGTCACGAATTACGATGTTTTCATGTTCCCGCTTGTGTACAGTCGTCAGCACGTCAAGCGAAACGCTATACATAACTATAACTACGACGCGGCATGGCATGTTAGAAAGAAAGTATCCTTAGCGTGATTGGTGGATTTTTCAACGTTTCTGAAATTGCCCAATGGTTGCGCATACTAACAATTAGGAGCCAATAATCATGTCTCACTAATAATAGGCCACACCTCCTTGCCCCTGCGCAACCGTCCCTACTCCCGAGTATTTTTAGTCTTTAATAGATTTTCAACTTTATGTTCTAGAGTTTAAAGTTGAAAATCTATTAAAAACAAACTGTAGTTTCGTCGACGAGCTCGTCAATGACAACTTTTTTTTACTTTTTAGGCGGAACAATGCCGTTATAATGATTGTTGCGTAACTTTAGCCGTTTACGCAGCGCACGCAACTAAAGCTCTCAAAAGGAATAAATTCCCTCGCTTTTAGAACACAGAAGGAGCTTCTTTCTTTCTGGTCATAGCGTGATGTTAAGGTGGATCCACACTTGAAACCTAACATGTTATAAAACATTGTTACTTAACAATATTCAATAGAAAAATTAGCAATATTATGTAATGTAGACGTGTTATTATATACTTAACACAAGTTTTGTAAAATGTTACTTAAATCTGGACACACCTTTTAACCTGTAGCCAAGTAAAGATTTTTTCAATTGGAACCGGTTCCTGTGATTAGCGCATTCAACCACAAAAAAAACCCTTCAGCTTTATAATAATACTAGCGACCCGCCCCGGCTTCGCACGGGTGCATATTATATACATATAAACCTTCCTCTTGAATCTCTATCTATTAAAAAACCGCATCAAAATCCATTGCGTAGTTTTAAAGATTTAAGCATACTTACATAGGGATATAGGGACAGAGAAAGAGATTTTATTTTATACTACCTATGTAGTGATAAGTATAGATTATTATTATAACTAAAGTAAAAATAAACTCATATTTTTCTTTATTTTACTCCATATTTCGTCAGAGGTTTATTCATTTATATATTGTTACGACGACGGTCATCTAGAATCTTCGAGAAACCGCGCTAATAACTGTGTAGTACCTAGAAAATACGAGGTCATTTTTTTAGGTACCTATTTCCGTAGTAGGTATAGAACTTACATTGGATTCAAGGTCAGGCGCCGGGAGTCGCCGGCAGTTGTCATTGTAATTTCGACCGTATGCCGACGACGTAAAGTAACTTCTTCCTTGTCGGTTCTTTTATCTTTAAATTTATTTTTTGTTAATGTTTTTTTGTGGATGCTTTCTTGAATAATAGAGAATTATCTCGAATGTCTTTTGTTTGCTTGGGTATAAAAGGACCGATTGAGGACGAAGTGAGTCAGTTCACTTTTAAGCGAGACAACGAAAGGATCGAAGAGAATCTAGTGCGATTAAAGTGTTCAGTAGTGTATTGCAATTGTGAATAAGTGTATTGAGAGTAATAAAGTTAATTCGTGTGTTTAATTGGTAGTGTTTTTATTTATCCCATACCCAGCTCGTAACAATTTGGTGTCAGAAGCGGGGATAAATAATGCCGATTCTACCGAAGGACGACACGGATAGTATCCGTACGAGGAGTCAGCGGCAGCAAGGTATGGACCAAAGGCGATTTGGGGACTCCCCGACACAGACACCGGGCGGTGCCCGGCCTACGTCAGTGCCAGTCGCTGGCCCATCTGAAGCTACTCCAGCGGCGCCTACTACATCAGCGGCGCCTGACTTGTCTGCCTTAATGGCACTGCTGCAAGACCAGGCACGTCGTCAAGAGGAGCAGGCTCGACGTCAAGAGGACCAGGCTCGCCAGTTGCAGGAGCAGCTGCAACGGGATAAGGAGGAGCAGGCTCGACGTCAAGAGGACCAGGCTCGCCAGTTGCAGGAGCAGCTGCAACGGGATAAGGAGGAGCAGGCGCGCCGTCAAGAGGAACAGGCCCGGCGTCAAGAGGAACAGATGCTCCTGATAAAGGATCTTCACGCATCAGTGGGCAAAGAGCTGAGCGTGATGAAGGAGCAGGTACAGCAGCACGACAACCGTATCGCAAAGGCCGAAATTCAGATCGCCGACGTGAAGAAGGCCTTGAGTGAAATTAAGGTTGGAGACGGGGCTGTGGCTTCAGTGATTGCTGCCCCTTCGGTGCGTGGGTTTAAAGTGCCTCCATTCGACGGAACATCTTCATGGTCGGCCTATAAAATCCAATTCGAGGCCGTTATGAAAGTGAATGGGTGGACCAAAGCGCAAGCGATGACCGCGCTCACCTTGGGTCTTCGAGACCAGGCCCTTAACATTCTTGAGGCCCTCGGCAAGGATGTGACCTACGAACAGCTGCTGGAGGCATTAGAGTCCAGATACGGTGACGCGCACCTGGAGCATGTTTTTCGTGCCAAGTTAAGGGATCGCGTTCAACGTAGTGCCGAGAACTTACAGCAGTGGGCCCTGGAAGTTGAAAAGCTGGTTCGGAAAGCATACCAGTCCGCCCCTGCACTTATTGATGGAAATCTGGTACAGGCGTTCATCGATGGAATACGTGACTTGGAGGTTAGAGCCGCTGTGAGACTTGGGCATCATGAGACGCTGAAAGATGCCTTGGCCCATGCCTTAGAAGTAGAGGCAGTGAGGCAGGACCACCGTACGCACCGGGTCAGGGAGGTTGTAGCGTCACCGGCACGCGACCGCCCGCAAGGATACAGCCCTAGGTGCTACACTTGTGGAGAAAGGGGTCATCTTCGATCAAGCTGTCCTAAGCGCAGCTCACCAAGAGAAGACCAACCTCAGCAAGGAAAGGTGGCTGAAGTGGCTGCCCAACCACAGCAGGGAAACGAGTAAATGCCAGGACTGGGGGGCGGGTGCTGGCTGGTTTTGAAAGAGCCCCGAGGATCTCGATCTCACAAGTACATGACGGGAACAGCCTGACTATCAAAGGCGAAGTCAACGGAACTCCATGCAAACTGACGTTGGATACTGGAGCTTCTCACACGGTCGTCAATTCTCACCTGGCGAATCGGTTTCTTGGGGGCTACTTCAATAACCGCGACCACCTTCAATTATTAACAGCTACCGGTCAGCACATAACCGTCCGAGGCAAGAAGGAGGTGGAGTTAAAATTGGGTGATAGAATTTACCGACACAATGTCATCGTGGCCGACATAGTCGACGATTGCATCTTGGGCTTGGACTTCATGCGGAAATATCGTTGTGAGATCGACATTGACCAAGGAGTGTTGAAATGTGGTTCAGAGGAAGTCTTCATGGAAGGTGCACCATCAGGGAAAGTGTACTGCCTGAAGGAAATTGTTCTTCCTAGCAGATCAGAAACGATCGTGCCAGTTAAGTTACCACAGAACTCTGGACACAAAGATCGAAGTGTTCTGATAGAAAGGGTGGACAATGAGTTTTCATGGAAGATGGCACGAACTCTGGTAAAGGCCAACAACATCTCAGCTGTACGAATCCTGAATCCAAGTAACAAGGAGCAAGTAATCAAGAAGGGCACCTTGATCGGCACTTGTGAGGAAGTAGCTTGGATGCGTCAATTGCAAGATCTATCTACCGGAAGCAAAATTAGTAGTGCCAAATTCGACGTGTCAACGCTTCTTGAAAACTGTCATTTAAGTGAAGGAGAAATGGACAAGGCTAAGAAGATGTTACTTCAGTACGCCGGTATTTTCTCTACGGGTGATGCTGACATAGGAAGAACTGGACTGGTTCAGCACAGAATTAATACAGGCAACGAGTTACCTATCCGTCAGCGACCAAGGAGACTGCCAGTTGCACGGGAAAAAGAAGTGGAAACCATGATTGAGGGTATGGTGAAGGATGGTGTCATAGAGCCTTCATCCAGTCCATGGTGTTCTCCTGTGGTCCTGGTAAAGAAAAAGGACGGCAGTATGCGCTTCTGTGTGGACTATCGACGACTGAACGACGTCACGAAAAAGGACAGCTATCCACTGCCTAGGATCGATGACACACTGGATACGCTGGCGGGAATGAAGTGGTTTACCACACTAGACCTGAAAAGTGGTTACTGGCAGGTAGAAATAGACCCCAGGGATAAGGAGAAGACTGCATTCTCAACAGGAAAAGGATTGTGGCAGTTTAAAGTTATGCCTTTCGGTTTATGTAATGCTCCTGCCCAGCTGCTTAGCTCGCCCACTTACCTGCTTATTCAACAAAGTTTTGTACACAGGACAGGTGCCAGAGCAGTGGAAGAGTTCTGACATTATCCTACTATACAAAAAAGGAGACCCAAAAGATATAGGCAACTATAGACCTATTAGCCTTCTTCCTAGTGTGTACAAACTATTTACGTCAATAATACAAAGTAGACTGAGTACAAAAATCGACGAACACCAGCCGATTGAACAAGCAGGTTTTCGTTCCAGCTTCTCTACAATGGACCACATACACGTTATACAACAAGTCATAGAGAAATATAAAGAGTTCAATAGACCACTTTACATAGCCTACGTAGACTACGCAAAAGCGTTCGACACGATTTCACACAACTCCATCTGGGAAGCCCTGGAAAAATGCCACATTCATGAAAACTACATAAAGACACTAAAAAACATATACGATGGCAGTTCCAGCAGAGTAAAAATGGAAAAACGTGGCCCGAAAATACCAATTTGCCGAGGAGTGAGACAGGGCGATCCTTTGTCCCCCAAACTTTTTATAGCAGTACTACAACTTATTTTCGACCATTTAAACTGGCAGTCAGAAGGAATCACAGTAAATGGGAGAAAACTGACACATCTGAGATTCGCTGATGACATCGTTCTCTTCGCCGAAACAAGCAAGAAACTAGAAAAAATGATATGCTCACTAAGTGAAGAAAGTGAAAAAGTAGGTCTCAAAATGAACGAAGACAAGACGAAAATAATGACAAACAGCAACACTAACACAATAAACCTAAATGGTAAGCCGCTGGAATACACAAACAAATACATATACCTAGGGAAACAAATAACATTTGGAGACAATAACGATGAAGAAGAGACAGAGCGCAGAGTGAACATGAGTTGGAAAAAGTTTTGGTCCCTAAAAGAAATTCTAAAAGGCGCCTTTCCTCTTCACCTCAAAAAGACCATAATGGACACCTGCATTTTACCGACGCTCACATACGGTTGTCAAACTTGGACATATAACACCAAAATAAAAACTAAGCTCGTGACATGCCAGAGAGCGATGGAAAGAAGTCTATTAAAAATAAGGAGAATACAAAGAATTAGAAGCGAATACATAAGAAGTGAAACAAAGCTCATAGATGCTCTGCAATACGCTTTAACACTAAAGTGGCGATGGGCAGGGCACCTAGCAAGATACAGAGACAAAAGATGGACATTAGAATCAACGGTATGGAAAGGACCAATTGGTAAAAGGAGCAGAGGACGTCCAAAGAACAGATGGATTAACGAAATAATCACCACGGCAGGAAAAGAATGGCAAATAAAAGCAAGGGACAGAGATAAATGGAGTAAACTGGAGGAGGCCTATACCCAGTTTGGGGTTCCAACATCAAATAACTAAAATTAGTATTAAAAAAAAAAAAAATGCATAAAATTTATATAAAACACTATATTCTAAGTATAATTGTTATTTAAGGTTGTTGGAAATAAATGGGTTTATTATTATTATTATTATTAATGCTCCTGCAACGTTTGAAAGGCTGATGGAGCAAGTACTTGCCGGGTTGATTGGGGACGCATGTCTTGTCTATCTAGACGACATAATCATTGTGGGCCGTACGTTTGAAGATCACCTTAGAAACCTCAACCGAGTGCTGTCGAAGATCCAAACAGCAAACCTGAAGTTGAGTCCGAAAAAGTGCTCGTTTTTCAGAAAACAAGTGAACTTTTTAGGACACATAGTTTCGGGGGAAGGTGTTCAAACAGACCCAGAGAAAGTAGTCGCCGTCAAAGATTGGCCAGTTCCGAAAGACAAGACACAGGTCAGAGCATTTTTGGGTTTGTGCTCCTACTATCGCCGGTTTGTGAAGAATTTTGCCGATATTGCGAAACCTCTACACAGACTCACTGAGGAAAAACGACAATTCTGTTGGGACGAGAACTGCGACGCCGCATTTCAAGAATTAAAGGGACGTCTGTGCAATACTCCTATTTTGGGATATCCTGACACTGAAAATGACTTTATAGTCGACACAGACGCAAGTAATACTGGGATTGGGGGCGTGTTATCTCAACGGAAAGGAGATCAGGAGGTTGTTATAGCTTACTTCAGCAAGTCTTTATCTAAACCGGAAAGGAATTACTGCGTAACGAGACGAGAGCTGCTCGCCGTAGTGAAGACATTGCAGCACTTCAGTAAGTATTTGTTGGGACGGAAATTCCAGCTACGAACTGACCATGCTGCATTGAAGTGGCTATTACAGTTCAAGAATCCAGAGGGACAAGTGGCGAGATGGATTGAACTACTGCAAGAGTTTGACTTCGTAACTGAACATCGCAGTGGGAAAACTCACGGTAACGCAGATGCCTTGTCAAGAAGACCTTGTCCTGAAGACTGCAAGCACTGTGCAAGGCAAGAGACTAAGGAAGTAGTGCCCGTGAGGATGCTTAGAACGGATCTCAGCGATGAATGGAAGGAGACTCTACAACAGGCTCAACAAAATGACTCGGACATCAAGCCAATCTTCGACTGGATCAAAGCTGGTGCTCCGAAGCCCAAGTGGAGTGATGTGGCTGCGATGAGTTCCATCACGAAGAGTTATTGGGCACAATGGAACAGTTTGGAGATCCAGGATGGAGTCTTGTGCCGTAAATGGGAAAACGCTCGAGGGGACAACTGTCATCTACAAATGGTTGTCAATAAAGCTAAGGTACCGGATGTTTTACGGCTCTACCATGATGGATGCTCAGGAGGACATATGGGGGTAAAAAGGACTCTACTGAAAATCAGAGAGCGCTTTTACTGGATCCACTGTCGTGATGATGTGGAAGACTGGTGTCGCAAATGTACCAGCTGTGCGGCTGTGAAGGGACCCCACACACGAAGCAGAGGTGCATTGAAAGTGTACAACGTTGGAGCTCCCTGGGAGCGGATAGCACTGGACGTTGCGGGACCATTTCCGGAAAGTGACAGCGGAAACAAGTACTTCATGGTTGTCATGGACTATTTCACAAAGTGGCCAGAAGTCTTCGCCATTCCTAACCAAGAAGCTACAACAGTCGCAGATAAATTGGTTCAGGAAGTCTTCTGTCGTTTTGGAGTACCCTTAGAAATTCACAGCGATCAAGGGAGGAATTTTGAATCGCAAGTTTTTCAGGAGACTTGTCGATTGATGGGTACCCACAAAACCAGAACCACCTCTTACCACCCACAGTCTGATGGAATGGTGGAACGATTCAACCAGACGTTGGAGAGATATCTGGCTAAAGTCGTGGAAAGCAGGCAAAGGGATTGGGACAAGCACATACAGCCGTTTCTTCTGTCCTATCGGAGTGCAGTTCACGAAAGTACGACTGTAACTCCAGCCTTCGCGAACTTTGGAAGGGAATTACGGTTGCCTGCAGATTTAATTACTGGAACTCCCCCTGATGTCCCACGCAGTGTAACGGATTACGCGAATGACCTGCGTAACAAGTTAAATGATGTGTATGAGCATATCAGGCAATCCGGGCAACAGATGTCTGAGAAGATGAAGACTCGTTATGACCGGAAGGCAAACAGTCGTGGTTTCGACGAAAATTCACTGGTGTGGTTGCATAACCCAGTGCGGAGCAAGGGAAAGTCTCCGAAATTGCAAGCAAAATGGGATGGACCATACAGAGTTGTGACCAGGATCAACGATGTCACCTACCGAATACAGAAGGGTCCGCGAGGTGCGCCTAAGGTTGTGCATGTGGACCGACTGGCGCGATATTACGGGACTAATGATGCTCGGGACGAGCATGTCTAAGGAGGGGGCAGTGTTACGACGACGGTCATCTAGAATCTTCGAGAAACCGCGCTAATAACTGTGTAGTACCTAGAAAATACGAGGTCATTTTTTTAGGTACCTATTTCCGTAGTAGGTATAGAACTTACATTGGATTCAAGGTCAGGCGCCGGGAGTCGCCGGCAGTTGTCATTGTAATTTCGACCGTATGCCGACGACGTAAAGTAACTTCTTCCTTGTCGGTTCTTTTATCTTTAAATTTATTTTTTGTTAATGTTTTTTTGTGGATGCTTTCTTGAATAATAGAGAATTATCTCGAATGTCTTTTGTTTGCTTGGGTATAAAAGGACCGATTGAGGACGAAGTGAGTCAGTTCACTTTTAAGCGAGACAACGAAAGGATCGAAGAGAATCTAGTGCGATTAAAGTGTTCAGTAGTGTATTGCAATTGTGAATAAGTGTATTGCGAGTAATAAAGTTAATTCGTGTGTTTAATTGGTAGTGTTTTTATTTATCCCATACCCAGCTCGTAACAATATTTCTCTCTTCGATAGTTGAATTACCACGTTTGTTTTCGCTAATGCGATCATTCATGCTCCTTATCTGTAAGTCTACGGAACAATTTCAAATGCAAGTATTTTTATTTATTAAAGGCGATTGTGCTCCTTATTTATAGCACGGCACGGGTCAATTTCCTATGCAACTATGTTTTCTTCCAACTGGGCTTGGAATAGAAGTAGGAACTTAGAAAGTTTAATCGTCTGTAAGTAGATATTTATTTGTAAACGCGATTGTGGTCCTTATTTATACAAAGTCACGGGTCAATTTCCTGTAAAAGAATTTTTGCTGCGACGCATGCAGTGGCGACGCGGCGCTACACCAACAGTCGGTCTAACCCGCCGCTATAATTATGTAAAATTAAATGTTTCACATCAAAAATACGTATTCAATATTTTTCGATAATCTAACTGACGGACCAAATAGAATCGTATTTATTTTGCTCAGGAATCATCCCTTTTCTAATATTACTACTAATGTTTCACATCTGCCTGGCCACCTGTGTGACGGCCAACCTATTTTTATTACCATGCCATTCTTTCAATTCATTTCAAGTATTGCTAAACTAGTTTTTGTGGATAGTTATTCAACACAAAGACGCGAATACGCATACATCCTCACGGACGCACCGCAGCACCAAACATTACAAGCAAGAACACACAGAAAGATATCTATCTCTTTCGCTCGATTCTCGCTGTTGCTGCTCATAACGCGTTCAAGGTCAATGTGGGGTAGCTTGATGCGCTGGCCACTGTACATAAATGATAAAATAAATAAATAAGTTTTGTGTATCATACAAGTATACGAGCTAAGTTATTAAGGGCTACCTGAAATAATAAATAGTAATTTTGTTAAGTATCTGCAAAGAATAAAACGTATAAAAGTGAGAGTGGGAGTTCTACTGCGTTACGCCAGACGTAATTTACAATTTCATAACAAACGAACAATGGTAGTACATTGAAACCTCATAATGCTACGAAACGATGCACATCAAAATAGCCAAATGACAAGATTTTCCAGAGAAAGTCTTGGAAATAGACCTCGACCGGCGTCTGCGACTTGCGACGGCACTTTTTTTGTGGAAAATGATTGTGGTAGCTTGATTGAGAAATGAGTTAATGACAGTAATTGTAGGTACCTTAAAGATTGTTTTAAAGTTTTAAAATTGTATGATACTAATGCATAACATACAATCATGCTTATTATTCCCGAATTGCTAATCAGAGGAGTCCCTAATAGTACACCGCCCACATTGTGCCAGTTTACTAAAGTCCCATGTATGTAGGTAATGTAATAGAAGATGGGTTTATTGTCATCAATCGGACAAATCTAGATTTCGTAGCTGATACTGTGAAATTTTTGATGGAAAATCCAATAACACTTCCAGTGTGGCCATAGAATGTCTTATTCTATGGGATGACTAAGAACTTTCTTGTGACGGCGTAATAACAATGTAGTATCAAAACGCAGATTATAATTTTACAGCAACACCCAAAATAGCTTCAAAGAAGTCACGCAAGGCCACAATGAGTAAGTATCCAAAACAATATTAATTGACATACACAACTATTTATCTAAAAGGCAGTGTTAATAAAATATAACAATGGATAGAGCGCTGGAACTATAATTTACACGAATGCTCCAATTAAATTAGTCATTGAATTCTAAATGACGGTATATTTCTAAAGCCTATCGCAACATCGCGAGACGTTGTCGCTTGTAATCATCCACGATCAACGCTTGAAGACTTTACCTCCATTGTTTTGAAACCAAACCAACCTCCTAGCGTAACCATTGCAAACCATTCGCGCGCTTATCGAAATAGACGCGGAAGAAAATTAGTCCCGAAACAGATTCAGAATCCCAACCATCCAGGTATGCATCTCATTTAAAGTGCTGGCAACACAATAAAAGAGCTTTAACTTCTAAAACGGGAATGAAACAGTTTATAATCGTTCAGACACGTCTATGCGAGGGGTGATTAAAGGTTGGTCGTTGTCCGACCATCCTTGGCAAAAAGCCAGGATGCCAACTCAGGGAGAAATGTTTGCCTTGTTGGCTGTTTGTAATTATTTAACTGTCTATGGTCGGGTGTTCCAAATTTTAAATTTCAAACTGAACTGTCATGTTTTAAATTTAAACAGCTGAGGTTCGAAATATAAAATGATGTGATACAAAGGAAACTTTTATGACTCAGTTATTTTTAAATCGCCTCGGTCTTCAATCTCTATACGGGCCATTAATTTTAATTAAGAAATGATCTAAGCATAACAGAAATGTCTTTTTTGTTCTTTTGGGGCTGGATATGAAGGTGAGACCTAAAGACCTTCCCTTTTATGTGTGTTTATCATTACTGGAGATTACAAGTTAATATGGCGTGTAAATATTACCTTTTCAGTATCAATTTTATTAACGTGTGAAAAAAGTAGTGTTATTTTGTACAAATATTAAAAAGTTTATTCAGAAGAACGGTTATCGCCGACTAGCATCAGACTGACCCGTTTCCCCCATTTCAAACTGGCAAGTTGCTAGGGAAGATACATGTTCATCTATTCGTTAGTGTGGCGACACTTTAGGAGGGGTATGTCCAGCAGTGGACGTCTGTCAGCTCAAATGATAATAATGATGGTTCATTATTATCTTATATTGCATAAACTAAAAATAGATTATGTATGACAGTTTATTCATAGATTTAGACTCTTAAGTCTCTCACCATTATTCAAACTAAAAGATTTTTTAATTTAACCTTTTACAAGCACTTTTAAATTGTTGTTGGTTGTCTGTTAAACCGCTATGGTGTAGATCGGGCCTTTTATTAGAAACAGAAACTGATAATATCCAATACAATTTATCGCTTTGTATAAAAGCGTGATAGTACATTTTATCAAAGATTTCCAATAGCAATCGTAACATTTAGAAACTCGATTCAAGATTGGCGTGTCGACAGAAGTCATGACAATATTGCATCCGAAAACGTCTCGCGAGTAACGTTAAAGAATATTCTGGTACTCCAATTCACTTTAATACAATACCTATGTAACAGTTTTCAAAATTTTCCTCTCCTTCCTTTCGTATCGCTATGAACTAGAATAGCAAATGCGGCTGTAAAAGAAGTACTCAGTCAGCTAAATGGTGTCGGATCTGACAGCCCAAGTTTTCGTACTGGACTAGATATTTTAATGAGATTGTACTTCAAGCAGAATTTTAAATATCGAAGCCACCCGACGAGCCTTAATTGTGGAATTTCTTATAATTTGAGCAAAGTAAGAGACACAAAAGAGAGAAATAAGAGGCACCCAGTTCGAACGAACCGACCGAACGATATAGAATTAATTTCGTAGTGAGAAACATGCGAACGTTTGGCCGATAGTTCGTATTTAACACGTTCGGAGTAGACCCCCAGGAGTGGGTGAAGTGGGACTGTGGATGATGGTGATGATAAAGTATCTATTAATACTGAACCTCGAAAGTCATCGTCAGAAGTTAACATTACAATTGGCCATAGGAACAACCATTACAACAAAGAACATTTCATGACAAAAGCCGTTTATGAACAATAGTATATTATGTGCTCTTACATAACTGAAATGAAGGTCTCTATAGAGCCGAATTTTACGAAACACAATCATTCGCAATTTAAATTGATTGGAAGCACGTTAAAGCAAAAATGATTTTACATATTGGATGGTTGAACCTGTCGCATGCAGAGCCTTGTCACGACGCCGGTGTTCAAAAGTTAAATTTTGTACTTTTAAATGGGCAAGATGAAAGGAAAACTGTAAATAAGCCCTTTGATGCTAATGTGCTTATGCATATTAGAAATATTCATGAGCATGAACTAGAACCAAGTAAAGCGTTGAACAATCGGTAGATTAAAAATTGCTGGGTTTGTCCTTGTAGGTAAAAAAGATGAATGAGTGATTAATTTAGAAAACTATTATATGTCACTAGAAGAAAATTCGTTTCGATTCTGAGCTTAACAGTATTTTGGAGAAGGAAAACGAAAATTCCGTTTATCAAAAAACACAATCGTAGAAAGTATAAATTTTCTCGCTCTAATGAACTACATATAAAAGCAACATTTCATCCTTAGATACGCGAGTGAACCCAAATCTCCACGTTCTCCAACATTACATTCAAGTCACATTCCATATTTTCCGCAAAAATCAGGCCCCAAATAAAATATGCTTGTTACTCAAGTCCCTACAAATAGCCAAGAGCTAATTGAAAAGGACTACAAAGGCCTCCAGTGGCTATAAATATTTTGTTAGACCCTTCCTTCCGCAGTCTGGCCTCTACTTGTCGGCCATTTATTAGGCCAAGGCCTGGGAAGCGGGAGGCCTGTGTCCCTGGCCTCGCTGGGAACAGTGTCCACATGAATCCATTTATTTGCTACAAAAGAGTGGCTATTGGCTTTCTTGTTATACGATCTATTTGTTGAAATGGAATTATGATTTATACTGTTACAAAGGGAGAAGTTTCATTAGCTGTTAGTGGAGCTAGGTCTAGGTCTCGTTTTTCTTCTTTGTTTGAAGTTGATAGTGTCCAACCTTCGTAATATGTAAGTTTGGAGTATTAAAAATGAAACAATAGGTCTACAGGAACCTATTCCTGCTGGCCTATTGTTTTATTTTTATATTGGTGACCATGGCCTTGTCTTCTACAGAGAAGTGAGGGTCAGTCTTTACTAGTTTTGATATTTGCGAAATGTGTTTTCTTTTAGTTCGTGTTAAATTTTAATCAATTTTCTTTCTTCTCTATTAATTTTGCCAATAGCTTGATTTAATTATAGAGATACCGGCTTTATAGTTTGGTTCATTTATTTTTAATTTTCAATTTTTTTAACGACAAAATTGCCTGGATTGGTTAGGCAAGCAATAATTACTAGCTCGGTTCGCAATTTACTCGCAGTCGCCCGCTTCGTTTTAATTTAATTTCAGGCCGCGGGGATGGAAATGGAAATATTTCAGCTTTTCCTTTTAGTGCTTACTCACTATAATCTAATAACTGCAATTAAATGAAACTGCATATTATATTACATACTGATTTACGAATTTCACGCAAGCAAACTAAATTCAGATAAAACTGTAATTTGAAGTAACTGAACTACAACTTAAGTCTAAGAGAAAATAGCCAGCACTTACTAAAGCGGTTTTAAGATTCATTTTCTCAGCAAAAAATGAATGTACTTAAGACGCAGTCAACGGGGGAACCGTAAGGCCCGTAATCCACCAAAGCGGAGAGGAGAGGAGACGAGAGGAGATGTGCCGCGAAGCTGGCAGGTTATTTCCACCAAAGCGGAGAAGAGATGCGTTGCGGAGAGGAGATGTGAGCTGTGTGTAGCAGAGATGTGAGCTGTGAGAGATCGAAAACAGTCAAGTTCTGTCTACGTTTCGGGACGTGCGAGGCGCGCGGAGAAGGCGGCGCAGCCCGGCCGCCCGACTAGACACTTCTCCGCTCTGCCGCGCCGCTTGCTCGCTCGCTGCACAAAATTCTACAGAAAAATGAGACATCTCCTCTCCTCTCCGCTTGACCCATTTCCACCAAAGCTAAGCGGAGAAGAGATGTGAAAATAACGAAATCAGATTGGTTTATTCAAACACATCTCCTCTCGTCTCCTCTCCTCTCCGCTTTGGTGGATTACGGGCCTAAAAACGACCTGTTTTTCGTCGCAGAGTTAGCCGTATTGCTACTTATTACAATTCCAAAAAAAATACAGTGTATAGTCAAATGTATAGGTAAAAGACTTATGCAAAAATATTTCCTAAAAGTAATCAAGAACCTCGAAAAAAAAAATCACAAAATCACAAAAAAATCACACGAAAAAACTTTTTCGTCTCGAAATGCTCAATATTTTGAGTGACAACTGTTATTTATTTTTTTACTATCAGAAAGGAAATTTAACCAACTAAAGACATATGTAAAAATATTTTAACATTACAGCGTATTTTTTTTTTAATAAATTAAATCTGCGAACTATCGTTCATTTTGGCAGTCACGAGCATCAAACGCGTCGCCATTTTCAACCTTATTTGTTTAGGCGATGAGTTAAACGCGCGCTCAAGGTCGCGGGCAGCTAATGTCGCCTTAAGTAATTCTTAATTAGAAAAATAAAGAGAGTAAAAGACCACATCGATGAACAAGAATAATAAGGATAAAAACTATAGGGTTAGTGAATCAGATGTCCCTTGATCCCTTCATCACACGATAAATGTGTAAACATCTATGAGGAAAATTTCTTTTTTTTATTGTGACCTGCATTTCAACCGCAACTCCTACGTTGTTGATAATAAACTCCGGTTAGGTCTAAATAGCGCTGTGTGGTTAGTTGTCGATGTTTAATTAATGACATTACCATCTGTTGATAAACATTGTGAAAGTATCAGTGAAAAAGAAATAAAAAAAGACAAGATAGCGGCGTTTTTTCCAGACTTCCAACTATGGCCACGTGACAAAATTACCATACAACATATTTTGCATTTGCCTTTATTTTATTTTTTTATTGTTTTGGCAAAACACAAATTAATGACGTTGCTCATAAAATCGCTAAGCTGAAGTGGGACTTGACTGCCACATCTGCCGATGCCCAATGAGTTGTGGGCCAAAATAGGCACTTTCTGGAGCCCTCACACAGTCAGGAGGCGTCGCGTCGCGGCAGACCTTGTAGAAGACGGGGGGCGATCTGGACCAGTGGTTCACATTGGCCTTGGATCAAACAACTGGAAGTCATGGGGCCTTTGCGCAGCAGTGGGATGTTGCAGGCTAACAGTTTCAGTTATTTTGATAAAAACGCAATTTCATAACAGGAACAAATAAATAGCATTGCTTTGAATGTTTACCAACAATTTCTACCGACCATGACCTTGTATGCGATGCACATGCGACACGTGACACAGACGGATAGCCACAAGTTCAACTTTTATTATTATTGATTCGACCTTGTGCTAACGGTAGTTTATGCAGTTGATCCTAGTTTAAATGCGTTCAATATTTTAAGTGCGAATGGTCTTCTTCTTAGCGTGTCGATGGCAAATTTCAGTTAAATCGTTTTGGCCCAAAATTCAGCTATGCGAACGTGCAATCCAACTAGTAATTGTTTATGGTACCTAGGTACCTACCTTGTTATTTTTTATTCACGCAATAGAACGCATTAAGACTTACGCACTTCGGTAGGTCTGTTAATTATAATTATGTTGGAATAAATAATGCAGTAGGTATATGAATACAAATGCTAAGCTGTAGGTATCATTTCAGTTAGTAGGTACTACCGATGATTGATTGGTATAATTCATTATTACGTTGGTTATAAAAACAAAGAAGCAGATTTAACTCTTCCTAAAGTAGGTAAACCTAACAAATATTCTAAAGATAATCGAATATCGCAACATTACTCAAGAATCGTGTTCCACGACAATAAATTCTAAACAAAAAGAAATAACGTTCAACGATGTTGCATCAAATATTCAAAATGCCATTAGTATGGCGCCTCTTGCTTCATGCGACTGGCTGTCATGAGCACATAGCGTTGCACACGCGCTGACCCGGAATCTCTCCAGGAACAACTGGTTCGAATAACATCACCAATATATCCTGACCTTTCAGTGCGCACTAAACTTCAATACCTTTACACACCCCGAAAGGTCTTCATAAATGGTAAGTTATAAACACATTCAGTCTCGCCGTCTATTTTTGAAAACGTTCTTATTCGGATCTGATTGCATTCAGTGTTCCATTTATGAAAATGCTCCTCAGATTGCCAATTTAAAAAGCTTGACGTTTCAGCTGCGTTTCATTTTCGTGCGTTCACGATTTTCGCACGCGATAACTTTCGTTTTCGCTAAGCCTGGCGTCAATTACATCAACCTAAATAATATACAACGACAGTGAAATTGTTGTCCGCTTTCCCGCGTAGCAGTGATGCGATTAATTAATGTCACATTACGTAGCTGACAATCAACACTCAAATCGATACTGTAATCGTATGCAAATCTTGTTTTGCATCAATTTAAAAACATCTACCTTTTGCACTTGCGAGTTGCAATAAAACTAGAGAAAGAAAAATAATATTGTATCATCTCGGAAATGAACGGCAATTATAAATATGTAGGGACTTCAAAAGATTACCTACTGCACTGGATGGAACTGATCTAAATTCATTCTGATGCAATTAGAATTTTCTTATTCGTACGAATGGATTTTCGCATTTAGGTGTTCGGGTCTTCTATAATAGCCCAGATTACGATTCTCAAACCATGGTGTTTACGAAAAAGAAAAACCAAATGAAACAAATACTTTCTGAAAAGCTGTTTCACTATCAAAATAGACCTCGTTCAGTATAGGTGGGATTCCTCAAATAGGTACCATGTTAACATACAAAATAATATATTTGTCAAACAACCCAGATTCTACAGCACGTCCCGAACATAACCGTATAGGTATCTAGATCCCGTATTTTCCGCGTCCTATCGTCAAGGAAATAAAATATATTGGATAGCTCTGGATTCTCCAGTTGAGCTCTTTATGAAGTTTTGTATGAGTTTAACGACTTAACTTGTGAATATTCGTGCTACTACACAAAACCTGGTTAAATTTGAAGTGTATTGCATAAGTGTGTGTGTGTGTTACTGTTAGCCCTGCATATATACAAACACTTTAGTCCCACTGTTTACAAACAACGTGCCTTACTATCAGACCAAAACGGCAGTCAACCTGAAAAACATTGTTACCATACAGCGACTCTTCTGATCCCACGTCAACGACCTACGCCATTGCCCTGCCATTCAACTTCGACCATCTTACCCTGATCCCTTCCCCCCTTCTCCATCTATCAAACCCATGGTATACAGACGAAACTGAAAGGAACTTTAGAGGTCTTGCGAAAATGGCGTAGAGCAGCGTAGTAAGGCGAACGCGTCGAACGGTCTCATAGAAAATGCAAGAGATCACAATTATTCACGATGACTCAGTCGCGTAACAGAGGGGCTTCTTGTTTTTATTCTAAGCTATAATATTATGCACGTATTATGTAAGACAATATATTGCTTTATTGGTTATTGCGTCACGGTTAGATGTTTGGTAGGAGGATATTGCTTCCTCAATGCGATATTGCGAGTGCAAAACACAATGTAATGTTGTTTCAAGAAAATAAAAATTCTTTCTGCTCGCAGTTAGTTGCCTTTCGGATTATCTTGGGTCCATCCAATATGTAGCTGACCATGTAGGTACTAAATTTGTCCCTCACGATGTAGTTAATAATTCATCCAACACAATCACTTAACTTTCAAGATTTCAACGAAGCAAATGTTAGTAAGACTGTGGCGGTAGCGGTACTACATACTGGTCTAACACATCTTGAGTTTCATCCTCACGTAAAAGGGCGTTTTTTTTTAAATATGTCCATGCCAGTTTTATTGTGTCCTACCACTTTTCACATAATTTATTTTTAAACAGAAAAAAGTACCATGAAGTGTCCTGGTTTTTTAATATCTTTAATATATATATATATTTGATAAAGAACTGTTAATACGCATAGTTTTAACAAATTTATTAAAAAATATGAAATTTTAGTGTAAACTTCCTCATTTTTATGCTTGTCCTACAGTGTCCAACCTGATTTTGAATTCGTTTTTATCGATCAATTCAATTCATGGCAAAAGCAAAGAAGGTTTAAATATACTTACATGGGTGAGTTCTGTAATAAACAAACATAAAAAAGTGTTGTATTCATATTAAATAATCATAGTTTTGCCATTTAAAATATGTCCTACGATTTCGTTACTATGTGGAAAATCCATTTTGTAACCGTGATATTAATTAAAATAGCATAAGAAACTACCATTATGACTGCAAATTTGTTTCCTGGCAACTTATTCGTCGTTTCCGCCATTTTGTAAAGGGTGACATTAGCAGTCACGTCACAATAATCGTGTCGAAACATGTACCGGCGTTACCTCGCATTTTTTTTTATCCATTTTGTTATGTGATTTGTGCTGGTAACTTTGTGTTTTTTTTAATTATTATTGCGCCACATCATAACTTGAATAGAATTCAAAACGATTCATTAGTTTATTTTTATAATTACCAATAATAAACTTGAATTATAAATAGATTAATGTCGGTGATGAAAGAATCGTTACTTCCATTTTGTTCCTTTTTTTCATATAAGTTCCATTTTTATTTGTAATATTCCGTTTTGTAACCGGGACATTTTTTTACGAAAACGCCCAAAAAGAAGAAGTCAATGATTTATCTGTAACTGATCAAAATACGTTGGAAGAACAAAACAACAACAAACCAACAGATAATTTTGTAGATAGTATCCTATTTCCACACATCTGAATTCGCAGCTGTTGTGCTTCTTTGAGCTCTCTTTCTAAGATGCCACTATGGCATGCTGTTCTGGCAATTCTATGCGGTAGGTAATCAAATTCTTGGCAATATCCTAAATTAAATGCCTCTAGCATGTTCTGAATTACTTAATGAATAACAATTTTGTGGCGTGCAGCGATCAATATCAGTCTATTGAAAATTGAAATTAATTGAAACCGGCGAGAGAAGATGGCGTTTCAGAAAAGGAATCGATGTCTTATACGAATTGGATCCCTAGAAAATGTTTTCAGTGTTCTCAGCGATCACCCTTATTCCATATCCATTTATCCACATTTTTTTTTTCCATATCAATTTTTTTTTCACACGGTTTATCCATCGTTTCTTTTGTCTGTTACTACGTTCCTACTCTTACACTAATCCACATTCAAATTAACACTTTCCTCTTGACGTTTTCCTCATTTACACCAAATGCCCCTACCATGTCATGCCTTCCTTTGGTTTAAAATAACAAAAAAATGCAAGATTAGTCCGGTCCTAAACATTTTTTGGAGTTTAAGTACTTATGCAAGAGTTGTCATCAGTAAAAGCAGGATCACAATTACTAGCTCTAATATTATCTTACTACATTTCATGACACATCATTAGGATCTAGTAACAGTTAACACAGCACAATACACGGCCATTTGCGAGCGTTTCCGGGGAAGGCCGTCAGACGGACGCTTGAAAAGATGGCTTCTTTCATTACCTCGTCTTAGTCGTTTGCGGATGTTCATTCATTGGTGGAAGATTTGTGTTACGATGGAAACACCGGATTTAATGTTCGTTTGGAGATTACGGTCCTTACAGCGTTTTCCTTCCAGCCGGCTTTGGGTGAATCGAGGGTTAGGTTAGGAATAAAATTCTTTCTTTTTTTCGAGTTCCTAACCTAACCCGGTAGTGGGTTAGGTTGTTAGGATTTCGGGTCAGGTTAAGAATGATTCCAAAAAATACTTAGTGTTTGTGTTCGGATCTAAATTGAACTAAAATGGTCTATTTTGCCATCCAAATAGAATTTTTACAAAACTTTTGCGGCGATAACCAATGAATGAAAAACTCCATGAAGGAAAAAAGAAGGTTAGGAAGTAATTCCTAGAAAGCTCCGCAGTTTCTACGTAACGATAGTACTACTATGTGTTTGCAGCATCAAGTCTTAAGTAACACCCCTCGTTAGTGGCGTCTCTCTTAAGTGCAGAGACCGTGATGATACATATGCTTATGGCGTATATACGAACATGTACTTCGACACTACAGACAACTCTGAAGTTTTGTAATTATTGTCACCTCTCGAATATGCGCACAAACACGACAATTTATGGAAGTGCGGACTTGCATCAAGTATCACATGTACGTGCTCAAAACTAACAGTTAGAAGCTACGAAACTTTATGAGCATAGTTATCTCGACATACATAATAACTTTAACTTCAGCGTAACTTATTTCAAGCAAATAATCCAACGAGCGTCCGTGCCATATTTTTGGCTTACACAACTAATGAGTTCAGTAAAAAAGATTTCTTAGTCAATATGGCTGCCTATTCTTACGTAAACGAACTTTCTAATGACCAGAGCAAAAATGTGACGATCACCTATTATTTGTAATAAAAAAGAATTTACGATAGTTATAAACGATAAAAAAGCTATAAACCACGGGGTATGGTGTAGTAACTATAGCTACTAGATTGTCAATTATGATAGTGAAGCTACGAGAAGGTCTTTTACAGTTTCATGATTTTCTTTTCACCATGATAGAAACTCAGATGGACGCTGGGCGCTTATGAATATTTTGTGACGTTCCAAAACGTAGTCGAACTCGAGATGTCCCATGACGATAATACCCACGTATACGAAAATAGAGAAGTGAGCAAGATGGAAACCCTTGGGGAAACTTATCAGATATCGGGATTTACCTTACAGTTAAATCAAAAAGGGGTAGACTATACGTATGTTGTAACTGATGTTATGTTGCGTAAAAATCTGCCATTCTATTCTGAACAGTTCTTTAGCTGCATTAGTGCGGATTTTATGTGTGCATCTACTCCACGCTTCGTTCACAGTGAATACAAAGGAACTGCGCGTGATGGCTCTAAGCCGGCCACTTTAATCAGACCCCAGCACCCATTGCCCATCTTCCTGGTCATCGTTCTATAACACTGGGTCTGCTTTATGGGTCACGCTTAACGAACTACTAGCGACCCATTTTGCTCGGACCATATTTCGGATATCGGATATCCCTGAGCTATTTTTGTTCGTCCCTTTACGCAAAATTTTATCGTAACCCTCGTATTCTAAGTATGTCATTTAGGTTCATATTTCATGATACGTGTTTAATTTTGTAACATCGTTTATTGGTTTGATTTGAAATAAATTGGTTTCTGAAATAAGGGTTGCCTTGTTATTATTGCCATTGGCAAGATTAGCTTTTAAATCGAATTTGCGAACCTTGAGAAAGATTCGTCTCGTATAACGTGCTTATGGTTAGTTTCTTAGGTAGATAGACACTTGTTTGATGTTTCGTTATTTTTACCTATGTTCTCAGATTTGCAGACAACAAAGACATACTAGCGATCTTTATATTTTAATGCTATGAATCCCTTCGATTTTAAGTAGCAATAAATAACTGTTGTTGTTTATGTTATCCTTTCCCAGGTAGAGTACTCACACATACGCTAACGCACTAATTATGTCCAAAAATCAATAACAGCTAAGTAGTTATAAATTAGCTTTTCTTACATTGATCTAGATAATATTATTTATTTATTTATTTATTTATGTACACACAAAATACAAAAAAAGGAAAATACATAAAAAGAATAGAAGAGCACAAAGGTACTGCTTATTTCATAAGAAATCTCTTCCAGCAGACCTGCGAGAGGAAAGTTAAAAAAAGTTAAGTTAATATGTGATAAATAATGTAATTTTCTGTTCCTAGGTCCCCAGAAGGCGAGGAGAGCGACAAGAACACAAGCGATGGCGGGAACAGGATACCTCCACATTGCCACATCACAATCAAATGTACTAGAGAGGTAAGAACCAACTGGTCCTCATCATTAGCTTATACCATAGGTACAACTCAATGACCCTGATACGTATGTCATGTAGTTTTGCTAGCCAATTTGTTTATGTGACCATGCCTTAGTCCACTGCTGCCAAAGTGGACCAAGTAAGTAAGTTTATCTAGTGGTCTCGCTTCATATGAACTTTTCCACTGTGTTATCGATATCTGAAGAAATCAGTCCACCAACCCTTACCGGGTTAGTGGACTAATTTGATAACATTATTATGAGATGTGTTTCGGCCGTGTGTATCTATTTGCCGAAACAAACGAGTTGGGATCGGTTGTCTAATTCAGTTAGCTAGCTACTTCAATCTGCTACAGCATCTAATTTTGATTCCCACTGGTAGTAGAGTAGAGTAGAGTGGGGACTCCGTTTTCCGCACTTAGACTCTTGATCGGTCCGTTGTGCGTAGGTGTCCTGGCTAAGATAGCCAGCCTAGCTCCGCCCAGAAGCACAGAAGTTTCCTGGGAGCTTCACAGGCTTCGCGGAGCGACCTCACCGTTCCGAGGATTTGTCTGCGTTGAGTACCTAGCCACGACCTCGCATTCCAGGATGACGTGGGCGGCTGATTCTTCGGCATCAAAGCAGCCCCTGCAGAGTGGGCTGTCCGTGGCGCCTATGGTAAAAAGATGTTTATTGAGGGGGCAATGGCCCGTTATTGTGCCTATTATTATTCTAAGGTTATTTTTACTCAGGCTAAGCAGTCGTTTTGTTAGCCGCGGATGTAGACTTGGCATCGCCATTTTTGACTGTCTGCAGTCTGTAGACCGTGACCATTTGCTGTTATGGAGTTCAGTTGATCTCTGGCGAACCCATGTACGGAACTGTGAGAAAGGTAAGGGAAGGAGTGGGTACGGGCCAAGCACTGCCATCTCGGACCCTCTCTTAGCAAGTTCGTCTGCGGCGTCATTTCCCAGGGATCCACTGTGCCCCTTAATCCACTGGAGGGTAATACTGTTGGACAGCGATATACTCTCCAGGGCGAGGTGACATTCAAATATTAATTTACTGTTAGTTTGTTTGTTTTCTAGGGCTTTAAGCACAGACAGGCTATCAGTTACAAATCTGATTGCGTGGCTGTGAATCTTCAGACGCTTTACGGCTGTTGCAGCTTGTGTTAGGGCGACACACTCGCATTGGAATATCGAGCTGTGTTCGCCTAGTGGTAGGTGAAAGTTAATGTTGAGGTCTAGGGAGTGTACGCCAGCCCCTGAGCCGTTTTGAGTTTTGGAGCCATCTGTGTAGATGCGTACTTCATTGACTCCTGACTGATCTCTTAATTCCTCTGTTGTTTGTATGCTATAGCTCTTGTTGAACATAGGTTTGTTAGGTGTCCTATCACACGGGGCAGCGATGAGAGGTTGATACTCAATCACCCGGTCCAGGATGCCTGCGTGGGGACTTGTGTGATTCTTGCCCCATATGCCCAAGTGCATAAGCCTGATGGCTGCTAAAGCTGCCTCCTGCTGTATGTACAGCTCAAGTGAGGTTAGTTGAAGGGCTATCTTCATTGCTGCAGTTGGGGTTGTCCTCATGCAGCCTGTGATAGCGGAACATGCCATCCTTTGGAAACGTTGGAGCCTGGAGACTGTGGTCGAGAATTCAGTTCTCGTCCACCAAACCAGGGCGCCATAGGTCAGCATTCAGATTCCCACTGGTACCGGATACGAGTGCAGCGGGGCGGAGACGTGTACAATATCCTAAGAGACGAGGCTCGAAGTAGAGTTCCACTAATGTAATTGGTAGAATCCCACACATCTCTCCGTATCGCTCGTCTCCACTTCGCTAGAAACTGGGCTCACAAAAAGACTTGCATAGCATTACATATCTTCAATTTTATTTTTCTCTTCAGATTGCAGGGTTCAACGGTCTATCAGAAGCCGTCCGTCGTTTAGACTTCTCATCGGCTGTGCGCGATGTTCGCCGGTTCAACTACATCTGCGCGCTGTTGGAACTTCTGGTCGGTGGTCAGAGGCTGACTCACCTGCCCGGCGCTGCGCAGAAACTGCTACTGTCCATGTTGGAGCAACTTGCTGATCAAGGTGAGTGGAGAAACGGAGAACGGAGAGTCGGACTCCTGCTGACTTGTAGGTAATATTGGAGAACGCTCCTTTTTGGACGTGGGTCAAGCGAGCCCAATTGGGTACATATCTTACTAATAGAAGTCAAAGTCTCTTGAAGTGTCTTAAAACTTAAATATTATATGTAATCTCAACATAAACAACCTTACCTACCCAAATTGCGATAGTGTTAAGAAAGGATAAGTTATTGATACCAAAAATCACTCCACTATCACTTCAATCTAGACCAGCAGAAACTTGGTGATACCATTGTAAGGGACCACTATCCAGTTCTCCAATTTGTCCCAAGTTTTAAACCCTTTAATTTTCTTCCAGTGGCAACCTCAAAACAAAATCTAAACGCTCTCCGCGCGCTAGTGGTGTCGGTATCATCAGCTCGCGAGTCAGAGAAGCGCTCGTGTTGGGGCCGTCCGCTCGGCTCGCGAGCCCTCTGGGGACACCACGACCACGCCATCGCCAGGATCAACTGCATCGCTAACAGTATTAGGATACAAGAGGTATAGTACTAAAGATAGTTCTAGCTGGAGAGACAATCCCGAATCGATTAATGTCGCGAGTTCATAGGCTTCTTTTGGGTTAGCTGATAGCTCGTTCCATCGTCGACCTTATCTCTATACTCAGGACAAGATTGAGGTCAAGAGAATGCCCATTTAATATAACCCAAAAACTATATGCGTTCTGCCTGTGGTTCTGCTGTCACGGAGCGTGTAAGTTGAAAAGTCGACGATAGAAGTGCATTGATCTAGCTAGGTAGGGCATGATTTAAAATTATTTTTATCGCATAACGACCTTTTTGAGAATCTAGAATCGTAATCATCTGATTACGAGTGAGTGGGGACATTATAGATTTTCATCTGACAATTTATAACATCCCCACTCCTGGGACACAGGTTTAGGCTAAAAGTGAGATAGGCCTCTGGTATTGTAATAGTTTGTCGATTTTATTTTTCATCTTGTCCACAACCGCACGGCATTGCGCTATTTTAAAGCAATGTCGCTGTAATAATGATTTACTTACTCTCGTAAATATCATAAATTATCCAAAAACAAAAGCTCCCATTATATTTTGGACAGCAATTGGACAATCTATCTTGCACAATCGCCAGAACCGCTCATTTAGTGCTATTTTCTGTTAAGGGCATTCTGGCAGTGCTCCAAATGGTCGGAGCACTCAATGTGCACCCGTTTGGAGTATGCTCGTAGTTATATCAAGATGTACGGTACAAATAACTAAGCGTTTGTTTTTAGCCGGGACCAGAGGTAGTGCCTAAGCTTCACGATTTGCCTGAGGAGTGCATCAGGGAGATTCTGTTGAGGATATCGGATCACAGGGACTTGGATGTAAGTAGAAATATGGTTGTTTGGATCATCTTGGCTTTATCTCATCGTTATTCTGGCTTACCTAAGCTCTCTGAACAGCACAAACAGCAAGTAAAGTACAAACGAATTACTTAGGCCTCTTAGGGTTTCTTTTGGCTTAGGCTTGTCTCGGCAGCTAAATTCATATTATATTTATTTTTTCTTCCATCAATCTCATACTCACGAGATGAGATGATGATGAGATCTCGTTATACTCACGAGATTTTCGCCGAAGTATTTTTCTTATTTATTCAGAAATACATTTTAGTAATAGTTCCAGTACTTATAGTATTTTGTCTAGTAAGCCTTATCTTTAGCGCCCATTTTACATACTGTGTAAAGCAGTCTGCAGAAGTACTAGCTGTTTGTGTTTATTGAAATATGCTTTGTGCTTTTCCACAGGCGGCATCATCAGCATGGACAGTAATGGCATCCGTATGCGAGGAGCAGCGCATCTGGCGCGAGCTGGTGAGCTTCCACTTCAATCAGCAGCAGACCGACGCCGCGCTGGCCAAGAACAAGGACGAGGTCGTTGATGAAAAGGACTTTGACTGGAAGAAGCTGTTCCATCAGCTTAGGAAGTAAGTTGTGGATTAAAAATGTGATTTCTAAACTTGTACATAATTATGAAAACAAGTAGTTAGGAACTCGCGTTTGTCTAGTTTGAAACCAGCAAATGCTATTATTGAGACTAAGGTCCTGGGCCCGATTCCTTACATAAGTCGAACCCAGAGTGTTATTGAGTGTTTCCATCAGGAGTTATCACTAGAAGCCTCGAGTCTGTCTGAATTTGTGCCCAGTTGACATTAGGCACGTTCCATACAAGAGACTTGCTTACCTGACAGGCAAAATGTGGGGGTAGGTAATGTTTTTGATTGTAAATAGTTTACAAATTTTCAGAGTAATTAACTAATTACACCGTTTTACAGGATGTACGGCCTCCGAGAAGACGCCCAATTCGCCGAGACCCTCTCCCTATGCCGCCACTGTAAGTGCTTGTTCTGGTGTTCCCTGGGCCACCCGTGCATCGCTGACCAGTGCCCGGAGTACCGCGAGCGGCTCAAGGAGGCCGGCGGGCCTCTGCCCCCGCACCCCGTGCCACCTGCAGCCTTTCTCAAGTTCTTCTCCCTTTAAATGACTGGACACCACTCTCGAAGACGACTATGAACACTCCTGGGCTACCGTGGACTGTCTACTGCCCAAATTATTTGCAGCTGTTGTCAAACTATGACGTCATTTTTCTGGGGTTCAGTAACTCTGAAACTGTACAGCCGGCATAATTAAATTATTTAAAAAATTTGGGGCCTCCTAACCACAGCTTGTGGTTTTCAGTATCGTCACGCCAAATTAACCATTGAATAGTTCCCTTTTTCCACAGTTATGAGGAAAAAAACATATTCTAACTTAGATAAATGCTGAAAAATAGCAATCTGTGTTGTGCTAAAGAAATTAACACCAGTAGAAAAGTAAATAGGTGATTTCAAGCCTCAAGTACATTCACAAAAGGACTGATCAAAAAGTAATTTGGTAAAATCTAACATTGAGATGCCTACTAAATGCGATTCATAATACGTTGGTGCTTCGTCCAGTATTTTTTACAACATGTATCAAAATGGAAACTTGTTAGTAAGCAGCCTTTATTATAAAATATCAACGACTGACTAAGATCTCGGGCGTCAGGCCTACTTTGAAATATTATCAGTGCTATTCATATAGGAAATGAATTACTTAAACTGTAGGTGTATATATTAATAAATAGTATGGACGGCAAAAGATAATTTTGACTTTATTTTACAACAACGGCAAAAAAAACTATGTACCTATACTTATTACTTTTGTCGTGTGTACGTTCACGTTAACATCACAATTTTACTATCAGTCAAAGAAATATGCTACCTTTACTAAATTGACTATGCTATGTGAGTAAGAATTTTTAAATAGAGGATTAAATTCCTTTTAGTGTTGTATTTTACAAGGTAAATTATTCTAATATTGTTTGTGATCAATCGCGAAATGATGTGTTCCATTGTAGCTATTTTCTATTCTGGATTTTTTAATGTAGTGATAATTTACAAGTAGACAACCTTGTTTTATACTATTACAGTTAATAATATATAATAATTCCAGCCAGTTAACAGTGTTGCCATGATAAACATGGTTATACATGAAGAATAATATATCCTACAACTTCCTAAAGAATGGCAGCACTTCCAGTGAATGTGACCAAAAAACATTTATACTTGCTTTGTTTGTTATAAGAATATAATGTTATGTGTATGGGATTAATTTGTTCACCTATTTTTGTTTTCGCACGCACTTAATGCTTATAATATAAAATATGAATAAGGCTTTAAAAATAATGAAAAAAAAAGTATGTGATAATTCCAAAATTATATCGGTTTAGGTGTGTTGTAATCGGTATATACTATCTTTGTGTGTTGTTTGTTATGTTTAAATGGTTTTTGTTTTAGTTAAAAATATGTATTTAAAGTAGCCAAGTTAAATTACAAGAACAAAAAAATACAAGTAAATGTCGCTTGTTTGGCTACCCTTATAAAGAGACTGGCCACTCAAAATAAATTTCCGCAGTAGGAAAATCTATGACGACTTATTTGAAACAAAATTGACTTGGCTGTATAAAATTATTGAATATTTTAACGCTATTTATTTATTTAAAAAAAGTTCCTTTGTTTTGAATTGGACTATTTAACAGCTAATGAATTTAATACCATGACTTAATTGCTTTTAAATGGTGTGCTTGCATTTAATTCTGGGTCTGACCTGTTGGTCTAGTGGTTAGTGACCCTAACTGCTATGCCGGAGGTCGTGGGTTCGATTCCCACCCAGGACAAATGTTTGTGTGATGAGCACGATCATTTGTTCTGTGTCTGGGTGTAATTTATCTATAATATGTATGTATTTAGAAATATATAAGTATGTTTATCAGTTGTCTAGTACCCATAACACAAGCTCTGCTTAGCTTGGGACTAGATGGCGTTGTGTGATAGTTGTGGAATATTATATTATAATTTGCACACTATACCTAATGTATTTTTTTTTCAACTACCCACATACTAAGCATGATTTTGTAAACAGTATCGCTGCAACAAGATGGTGATCATCGGTCAATCGTGTTTTTTTAAATACATTTATGTTTCTCTGCCTATGCCATTGTGTGGCATGCAATAAAAATCCTGCAGCTCTGTTTTTCTATATCCGTAATAGTCGTATCATTACAAGTAATATTGTAGGATAGTGAACCTAGTTGAATTTGACGCAAGTATTTGACGAGACTTTTTTGCCTTCGACAATAGTGTAAGAGAAAGACTTCACTCGTCAAATTCTGTAGCACTAATTCAGTATTGATATCACAATATTAGTAGTAGTTCAAAAGTAGACTTGAAAATATTCGTAAAAATCATACAATTTGAGTTTGCAGCTAATAGATTAAGAAAGCAATATTTTATTACACATTGGTAGTTGCATGATATAAGTAAATTGTTGTTAGGACATTCGCAAGCTCACTTGAGAAACTTAAAACTGTTGTATAAGGTTCTTTAGGCCTAAAGTTATAATTTCAAAGTTCTATCCGTCACAGTAAGTTAAGGTCTCTGTTACTTTTAAATCTGAATGCAAAATTATTTATTAAGTCTGAAGTTAGGTGTATTGTGTTGTAGACTGTATTTATTGGGGTGCCGGCTCTTATGCCGAATTGTAGCTTCATGGTCATTGCCTAGTCCATTGCCCGACATAGGCCTCCCCAAGCAACATTGCATTTATTCATGCACTCTGCACAAT
This sequence comes from Diarsia mendica, assembly GCA_949316265.1. Taxonomy (NCBI): domain Eukaryota; kingdom Metazoa; phylum Arthropoda; class Insecta; order Lepidoptera; family Noctuidae; genus Diarsia; species Diarsia mendica. Next base: position 19,435,133 of record OX438904.1, on the reverse strand, counting down.
ATTATCATCCAGCATTTGATGTAAACAATGTAGTGTAATCTTAAATAAAAATGGTGTTGCTCCATCCCCAAATAACATGAGAAAGGGCAGGAAGACGATGATTATTGATGTAGTGTAAATCATTTCCTTGTTGATTTGAAACTAGGCAATTAAATAAATGATTCAAATTGTATTCATATGGACTGCGGCTCCCATAAATACAGTAAAATCAAAATGTTCATTGTATTGTGGTAGTGTAGTTGTTGATATTGTGATATTTTAAGATAAATTTATTATTATTATTGTAATAAGCATTCAATAGTCCCAAGAAGCTAACCCTATGTAGAGTAAATACATGAAATAAAGAAGTACATGAGGTATAATGTACCATACAAAAATGATTGTGAAAAATGTGGTGACAGGACAGGTTTGAAAATTTCAAACATGTCAAGTTTTCACTGTCAATTTGCCTATCTTTAAATGTAGAAAAAGGAAGATACATTGTATGAAGCTTTATGGCTGCTCAGAAGTTAGCTGCGAGTGATGATATATGCATTATAGGCACTGTTAAGACGATGCATCCTCTGCATGTTGCTGATATCTAAAATTGTGCTTCTCGCAGCTTTACTGTAGATGTTCTGAGCCGCAATCAAGTTTGAACGATCACTGCTGTGCAAACCATCACTTGCAGCAACTTTGGAGCCTATATAACTCTGGGTGAACTTGTCATTGTATGAGAGAGAACCTCGCGTAGTTCATTACTACAGGTAGACATTAATAATTATGAAAAATGCAGCTTACCTACTCACTTAAGTCATTTTTAGTTAATCTGTGATCAGCTTTATGTTTTACACAATGGAATTGTTTTTTTTTTTATTTGTATTCTCACTATGGTACTTTATAATGGTATTTTGAAATAAAGTTATTTTGAATAAGTATTTGTGGTTTTACTGGAGAGAAAACGCCCCTTAAACTACCCACTGACCGGAAAATGGCTTATGAGCTTAATATTTAACATACATAAATTCCTAACTTTTTCCGATGGTCTAAGCAGAAAGTACAGAACGTCATCTGCTACAATCTATATTCCTACGAAAATGAGCTGACCCCACAACCTACTCATTACTGAGGTGTAGGAGAAAAATATCAAACAAAATATAACTTACAATATCATATTTATCTGGAATTCTTTTGGTACCTGTTAAGTTTACAAACAATAAAAACATCAAACAACCTCAGTTTTCACTTTCTCGCAATGTCTCACTAAATCCTTCAGTTTATACACTAAATCTTGCAGCTGCTGGCTCCCACAAGTGAACCTGATATCTTCGCCGCTGTTCGTCTTCAATATAACTGTGTACAACAAGTTGTCAGACCCAACTCCTGGAGTATTGGTCATGACTTCTAATTTCCATTCCACATCTGTGATTTTGGGTAAAACGCTGGCATCAATGTTTGGGCCCGGCTCCATTGTACAGTCTTGATAATAGTTATTTATACATCATTGTATTTCCGATTTTCAAGTTAAAAGAATTAGTATTATAATGTAAATGAATAAAATGTTTTGGTAACCGCACGTATCAGCAAGAATCCTTTTGTTGACACAAGCGATGACAGAATTGACAGATACAAAGAGAGAAAAAAAAACTTTTGTCTCAGTCTCTCCCAATGAAGGCAAACGAGCACAAAAATTTTAATGCTAAACATTTCCATTTTGCGTACTGGAATGGCTAATGTGGGTGTCATGTTGTGAAATCATTCACTCTTTTTATAAAGTGAAACATTGGGTTTTAAGCAATATTATTAAAAAAAAAAACTTAATCGAATGTTGTGATGAACGTGGGAGTGGCAAGAATGGATGATAACTGGAATGAATATAAAAATTAGAGGAACTCTGTGAAAGTTGCGCCATTTTACAGAAAAAAGTAAAGGATCGTGCTGCTCGAGCAGGTAAGCAAACTCTTTGAAAGAGACATTGCAAATTGCTGAGCACCTTGCGGGTATTGGACCGGATCTAGCGGAATAGGTACCAGTTTTCCGCAAGGAGTGCTCGAAGATAAACACCATCATGCGCGTGAGAGCCCCCCGCCACAGAGTGACTGTGCGCAACCCCGTGCAGGGCAAGCCACAATAGTGGCGATAAGCCCCCTCTTTGAGGAGTTGCTAGAGAGACGCCCTCTTCCGCCCTTGTTACATGCTCTGTGCTTCCGCCTTGACCTCTCGCATCCGGCCCTGTTTCAATCCATGGTCCGGAGCGAGAGAGAATGGGAAGCCGTTACCTCCTACTGCGAAGCAATCATGCTAGCCAAGGAGGTGGCAGAACGTGAGAGGGAGAGAAACTCACGTCCCGAAGCCCCGTGGGAGACGCCCCGGGCGTCACGTAGTGGGTTGCTACCACCGTAACACGGGGCTGCGGGAAAGAGATACCGCGGCCCTGGAACACAAAGGGCTAAGAAGGAACATGGGTGAGTTGTAGTCAGTACAAGTCTTACACTCCCTTCCGCTCCGCAATAATGTGCCATCTACAAAAAAAGGCGGGGAGTGGTATTAGTTCAGGGGCCACAAACTCTCGGTCCACCCCTACCGCAGCCCCGGAACACCGGTCTCATTTGACCTTGCGCCGGGCCGACTCGGCGCACAAGTGAACCGGGGCTAGCGCCGCACAGTGGGTCGAAACGATGATTTTAGTGACTTAGGGATCAACTTTGATTTTTTACTTTTTTTTTTATGCAGATCGATAGAGCTCATTAACCTCAATAATAACTGTTCTGATGCTTTTTTTCCTAAACTTGCACCTTTAGGTGGAAAAATACATTTTGTTATTTTTTTGTATGGAGCGGACCAAATTAAATTAAATTCCTGCTAAGTGTCGAGAGATCCCGCTTTGAAACTATATTTTTCTTAAAGCTTGCCCAGTCTACTATCATTTGATGCCATGAACATTCGCCTAAAGTTGCAACTCTGCCAAATAAATGGATCGAAAAAAAATGAAAAAATACCCTGAATAAAAAGCTTCATTTTTTATTTTCGGATGTTCTTTTATGTTATAATTGACATGGAATAGTAAGTCAACGCACTTAATAATTCACATAATTACTTAAAGACTAAGTACGTACTAAGTACATATTATTTAAAAATGTGGATCTGTTCATTTCTATTTTTTTATTTAATGAACTTATAAAAACTATTAAATTTAGATTTAATACTGAATAGTGTATAAAGATACATGATAACGAAAGCGATTTGTTGATTTGATCAACGCGTCTTCGTTTTTGCCTGGAGCCCAATTCTTCGAAAGGTTTTCGAGGTGTAAATGTAGATGTTGATGCTTCTGGAGTAGATGGTGGCAGATTTTCAACATCTTCAATATCACAAATCTCGAGCCTTTCCTGTTCATTGTTCACAGTTTCAGGTACTACTCCTTCGGGCCAGTTTATCGCACTTTCTAACCAATCACCATTTCTTCTTAAAAACTGTGCTAACGTGCGACTACTTCGTTCCCATCTTGCACTTATATTTGAACAAAATCGCGTATAGAATTTTTGGAGCTTATCACTGTTCTCTTGCGTCACGTTTATTTTATGTTGTAGGTATTCGAAGAGTTTTTTTCTATCTGACAGCGACATAAGCTGCTAATCATAAATAAATCTAAATTGTTAACTAAATTTTCCATTATAACGAAAAGGGACGATCACAAATTCACAATCACTAGATGATAATAGTAGTACGAATAAACGAACACTAGTAAATATTATAATAAATATGGTCATTTTATACTTCCAGTGACAATCAAATGTTTACTAATTTTTCTACTACCCTCATTAACATTAAAATAATGACTAAAAGTGAAAAACATTGTTTTTTATACAGTAAAAAGTTAAGCTAATTACAGTCATTAAACACAAATAGAAAATAGATTAATGATGTCCACATTAAGTAATACGTAATTAGTTTTGAGCTATAATCGAACCTTAATATATTTTCATTAGTAGTTAAGTAATTATGTTAATTATTAAGTGCTTTGACTTACTATTCCATATCAATTATAACTTAAAAGAACATCACAAGATTATTGGTAGATTGTAAGTTTCTTGATTTTTTTTATAACTTTGCATTTCATGAATGAAAGTAAATAGTATATTTATTGTTGTATATAGTTAGTTTTAAGTTTTCTTAAATTTGTATTTGCATGTATCTTTATACACTATTCAGTATTAAATCTAAATTTAATAGAAAATAAAAAATGAAGCTTGTGGGGGGGTTCTTCAATGAAACCACTCGTAAACCAATGTAAACAACTATGAGTATTTATTGTTCTAGATAGTAACATTAAAAGACTTGCAAACAAACTAAACAACTAGGTAATCAAACTAGACACTAATATACGGTAGCAACAAGAGAGTTAAGGACGACCGCCCGATGTCGGTTCCGCGATGGAAGCCGACCGTGCAAGTCGGAGAAGCGTTAGACTGCCCGTAACCCGTTCCGAAGGAAGCGTGTCCGTGCGAGCCGAACTGACTAAATGAGTGTCGCGCGGCGTGTTATATACTCTCCGTGGCGGCGGTCGCGGTGGCGAGCGTGGTAGTGGGGCACGGTGCGAGAGAGTGGGCATGCTGATGCGCGTGCGATGCGGCGTCGCGGGCTGGTAGTGCCACAGTCTCCCCCTCTGTCTCCGATGACGACCCGGTGAGGTAGACAGGACTCAAGAAGGCTGTTGCTTCTTTGGTGGTCTTCCGCGGGGTCGAGGCTTGGCAGTGGTTGCCAGGGCCTCAGGTAGAGTTTGCTTGTTCTTCCGCGGGCGACCCCGCCGGCGTAAAGGTAAGAGCGGCTCGGGCAGGGTGGCTGATGTCGACCCTCGATATGGACGCAGGGCGGAGGCATGGTACAGCCCTGCAGTCTGGTTTGGGGTGGCAGGATCAGCAATCTGGAAAGAGGATGGTCCATGAATATTTTTGATGATGTATGGGCCATCTCGGCGAGGTGCTAGTTTAGCACTGAAACCTTGTGAAGATTTGCTTAAGGCGTGAACATCAACCATAACTTGATCGCCAGGCTGATAATTAGGACATGATTGGCGTCTCTTATCAGCGTATTCTTTTCGCTTTTCCTCTTTCATCTCCTGTATTTCATGGGCTCTTTTCAACGTAGAGGCCATCATCAATAACTTCGGTGTTATCTCGGGAACAAAATTTTCATTTTGTATTATTTGTCGCAGATCATGATTTACGTCGTCAATCGTGCGAAGGTCTCGGCCAAAAGTTAAGTAGGCTGGCGTGTACCCAGTAGACGAACAAACGACTGTATTCATAGCGAAACGTATGCTTGGTAAATGTTCTGCCCATCTATTATGATTATCTCCCACTAGTATGGCCAACAGCGTTTTTAAATCTCTGTTGCGCCTTTCAACTGGGTTTGTTTCAGGATGATAGACAGGGGTAAAACCGTGTTCGATGTCCAGACAGTAAGTCAGTTGTTGCATCACATTACTGACAAATTGAGATCCGTTATCACTAATGAACCGTCTCGGTGTGCCAAACCGTAGAATGATCTCATCCAACAATACCCTAGCACATTCTTCTGCGGTTGCTTGTTTCAATGCGAATAACTCAACCCATCGGCTAGCCATGTCTTCTACAATGAAGATACATGTTTCTTCCTTAGCTGTTTTGGGTAAAGGTCCGAACAAATCGAAGGATACGACTTCAAATCTTTGGTTGAGAGCCGTTGTTTGGAGCAGGCCCGCTGGTTTGAGATTGCTTGGCTTGTACCGCTGACATTGGATACAGTTCCGGATATAATTTTCTATTTGGGTCCTCATCCCCTTCCAAAAATATCGCTTAGCAATGCGTTCAATGGTTTTCTCCACTCCATAATGACCAGCGGAAGCTTCATCATGATATGTACTGATAACTTTTTCTTGCTCATGGTTGGGAACAACTAGTTGAGCGTTTTCATTATCATTTTCGGATTTGTACCTGTAGAGTAGTCCCTGATTCATGAGATATCCTTTTGTACTCCAGTATCTTCCATTTTCATATTGATTTCCCTCTAGTTCGTTAATTATTTTCTCTATATCTTTATCCTTTAACTGTTCCTCTCTGATTTCTTTTGATTTCTTCCTGGGCATGTCGATTATTAAACTGCATACTCCACAGTCTTGTTCCGTTGTGGTATCGCAATTAGGACGTGACAAGGTGTCGGCGACAACATTTGTTCTTCCTTTAATGTACTTTATTGTCAGGTTATAAGGTTGCAGTTGCAGGGCCCATCGAGCTAGTCGACCTGTTGGGGACTTTAATGACATAAGCCACTTCAGGGCTTGGTGATCGGTTAGTACAGTAACATCTGTACCCTCGATGTAACCACGAAATTTGTTCATCGCCCAGATTACAGCTAGTGCTTCTCGTTCTGTGGTTGAGTAATTCCTTTCAGCTGGAGTGAGGAGGCGACTAGCGTACTCAACTGGATGCTCATTTTCCCCCTCCCCCTGCACCAAAACAGCTCCGATCGCATAGTTACTCGCGTCGGATTTTATTGTAAAAGGTTTGGTGTGATCTGCTTGGATCAACACAGGTGCCGTGACTAATAGTTTTCGCAGAGCGTCAAATGCCGTTTTCTGTTCATCTCCCCAAGACCAAACTGAATTCTTCTTCATCAAGCGAGAAAGGGGTTCGGTGACCTTGGCAAAATTAGGGATGAAACGCCTATACCATGAACACATCTGCAGAAATGAGGTCATATGCTTTAAGTTTGCTGGTGCAGCCATGTGTATTATGGAAGCAATTTTGTCTGGGTCCATTTGAAGGCCATCAGGCGTTATATAATGACCTAGGTATTTGACTTTCGAACAGAAGAAAACACATTTTTCCTTGTTAGCCGTGAGATTGTATTCATTCAGTCGGTTGAAGACGTCTTGCAGGTCTTTGAAATGATCATCCAGACTGGTAGACATGACAATTAGGTCATCTAAGTATATAAGGAGCTTGATGTGACTAAGGGTTACGCGAAATCTATCCATAAGTCGCTGAAAAGTAGCGGGTGCGTTCCGTAAACCAAATGGCATTCTTAAAAATTTGTACATACCAAAAGGTGTGATGAAGGCTGTCTTTTCTTGGTCTCCATCTCTTACAGGAATCTGCCAATAACCGGCGCGGAGGTCGATAGTGCTCATGTAGCGCGTAGGTTTGGTTGGCACTATGTAGGACATCATCGATGCGTGGCAGGGGGTAGACATCTGCAGTCGTAATCGCATTCAACTGACGGTAATCAACACAGACTCGAGTACTTCCGTCTTTCTTTGGAACAAGTACGACAGGCGCCGACCAAGGTGAGGAACATGGTACAATTACTCCTTGCTCAGACATCTTCTGTATTTCCACCTTTAGGTTTTGCGTCTTAATGGGTGATAGCCTATATGGTGGAACGGAAATGGGCTTGTGTGATCCTGTATCAATATTGTGCTCAGTTTCCGTTGTTGGCTTGCCATTGGATATAAACACCGCTTCATTTCTCTCAAGGAAATCTTGTAAGCGCTTGGTATCTTCTTCCGTCAGCAGGCACTCGGGGCTGCACACAGAAACAGAAGAGATCTCGGTTCCTGGGAACAAATCGGCAGAGTCTGGTGATAATTCAACGTCCGCGTTCTCGATACTTCTACGTGCGTCTTCGTACAGGGCATCAATAACTGGTGAGTACCCATCGAATAGTACTGTTCGTGGTCTCTTTGGCGGAGTCGAGAAACCTATAGGTATCAGTGGTCCGTATGGTCGCTCCAAGGCTTGCTCCGTTGCCCCAGGCATAACAAAGCCGCTTCTCTGTGGAGAGTGTGGAGGCGTCATCATAACGTGGACTGTCGGCTCCTGATACGGTTGCGGAATGTCTTTTGTTACATTAACAGGCGATAGCTCCGGACTGGGTGTATCCATCATTGGTGATTCCACTGCAGGCACGCACACACTGGATAAAATACCCGCAATATCCTTTGGCTCTTCCGGATTCTCTGGATTCAGGTCGTAAAACTTATGTGGCTCATCAGTGAAACTACAGGTTCGCTGGGGTAGGTCTAGAGTTAACATAGCATCTTCTATAAATCCTACCCCAAGTAGTGTTCTGTTTTGTCGGGCTTCAGGAAAGATCACAAATGAAGTGACCACATCTCGGCCATAAAGGTTGACAGTCGTCTTAGCTGTAAGTACGTCCTGTCTCTTTGGTACTCCATCGGCTAGTGTGACGTACATGACTTCCTTCTCTAAATTGGCGCCTTTTCGTTCTAGACATTGATAAAGCTGATAGGAGGCGATACTGGATTTTGCGCATGTATCAATATATGCCGTCCCACTCATTCCTTCGATGGTAACGGGTACCGTGGGGCGTGGTCGCACATCGGCTGTCATGTTCGCCGAGCAAAAACAAAAGTCGACAGCCGTTAGAGACTGCTTGTCTTTACATTTTGGGCAGCGACTGCGTATTACACCTGGCTCCCCACAACCATAACAGGCAAACTTCGGTTTGTCTTCATTTTGGGTACTTGAGGTGGTTTCCGCCTTAACAACAACATTTTCTTTTTCTGCCTCCTCTCGTGCCTTCTTTCGACATACCTCGGCTGCATGACCGGGAAGACGACAGTACCCACAACGTACCTTATTTTGTTTGTTATTAGTTTTAGCTTGTATTGTTGTTTGTTTATCGTGTGCGTGCTCTGATCCCTTTTTCTGATTATTTTTCTCTACTAGTGTTCTCTCAATGTCTCTTGCCCTTTGTAGCAGTTCGTCGAACGTTTTTAACGACTCCCTACAGATCTTTTCCCTCACTGCGAACTTGATCTTGCCAAAAATGAGGCTGATTTCCTGCTGCTCGGTATGTGGTTCCGACATCTCTGCCAGAAGCGCCCGTTTCTTTGCAACAAATATTTCTGTCGGGGTCTGGTCCTCTTGTTTCACACCTACTATTTCTTGGTAGAGGACGTAGTCTAGCTTCTTTGGTGCAAAGGTGTGGCGCAGACGTTCCTTAAAGTGTACCCATGTCTTCACACTGCCTTTCACACCTTGCCACCAAATCGCTGCATCACCGATCAGGACCAATGGGAGGCCTTCAAGGGCGTTCGCGTCTGATATCTTTTCCACTTCCTTGAATACTGTTATTGCAGCCAAAAACGCTTCCACTTCCGCCTTTGAACCTCCAAACTTTGCTGGGCATTGGGCGAAAGTACTCCTCCCTCGTGTGCTGGTGGTTATGGCGAGGATGAGCTCCTTAAACTGACTATCTGTCATGTTGACAGCCATTTCTTCAGGAGGACTCGGACTTCCAAATCGAACTGGTGCACGAGTGGGCCGCGGCCTCAAAAATTTCTTATTTTCGGCCTCCACGTTGGGCGTCACTTGTGGGGGGGTTCTTCAATGAAACCACTCGTAAACCAATGTAAACAACTATGAGTATTTATTGTTCTAGATAGTAACATTAAAAGACTTGCAAACAAACTAAACAACTAGGTAATCAAACTAGACACTAATATACGGTAGCAACAAGAGAGTTAAGCACGACCGCCCGATGTCGGTTCCGCGATGGAAGCCGACCGTGCAAGTCGGAGAAGCGTTAGACTGCCCGTAACCCGTTCCGAAGGAAGCGTGTCCGTGCGAGCCGAACTGACTAAATGAGTGTCGCGCGGCGTGTTATATACTCTCCGTGGCGGCGGTCGCGGTGGCGAGCGTGGTAGTGGGGCACGGTGCGAGAGAGTGGGCATGCTGATGCGCGTGCGATGCGGCGTCGCGGGCTGGTAGTGCCACAAGCTTTTTATTCAGGGTATTTTTTCATTTTTTTTCGATCCATTTATTTGGCAGAGTTGCAACTTTAGGCGAATGTTCATGGCATCAAATGATAGTATACTGGGCAAGCTTTAAGAAAAATATAGTTTCAAAGCGGGATCTCTCGACACTTAGCAGGAATTTAATTTAATTTGGTCCGCTCCATACAAAAAAATAACAAAATGTATTTTTCCACCTAAAGGAGCAAGTTTAGGAAAAAAAGCATCAGAACAGTTATTATTGAGGTTAATGAGCTCTATCGATCTGCATTAAAAAAAAAGTAAAAAATCAAAGTTGATCCCTAAGTCACTAAAATCATCGTTTCGACCCACTGTGCGCCGACGTAGTGTACATACAAGTCTCCATAGTGTTTCAGTCTCATGGGAGTTTTTTTTTTTTTTTTTTTTTTTTGTTCACTTTTTCCTTACAATCTGTCACTATGCAATAGGACAATAAGTAATTGTCATGACTATTTAGATGTCTTGTTTGGTATGCGTCCTATGACACATCCTATTATCTTTAAAGCATAAAGCTTGCATAAAGCTAAGTTTATTTGATCAGATCTTGTGGAATTTTGTGTTTTAGTCTGCGGGCTCCTTTTTCATCCATGAGGTGGTTTGCCAGGATATTTGGGTGGCGAGAAATTCTTTCCTTATATGACTTGATGTAGTTTTTTATTTCTTCCTTGACTGTCAGTATTTTCAAATCATGGTGTAGGGCTTCATTTGGTACAAACCATGGGGCGTTTGTGATTATTCTTAGAAGCTTGTTCTGAAAACGTTGTATGATCTCTATGTTAGAGTGTGATGCTATTCCCCATAGCTGGATGCCGTAGGTCCATATAGGCTTAATTATAGCTTTATACAAAATGATTTTATTTTCCAGGTGTAATTGTGACTTTCGACCAATAATCCAGTAGAACTTTCTAAGTGTCAGTCCAAGTTGCTTCCGTTTTGTGAAAATGTGTTTTGTCCAAGTAAGACGCCTGTCGAGGTATAAACCAAGGTATTTGACATGTTCAGCTTGAGGCACTTGTATTCCATTTAACTTTACTGGTGGGCAGGTATCCCTTCTCCTGGTGAATGTGACATTTACGGACTTGGTCTCATTGGCTTTTATCCTCCACTTTTTGAGCCAGAGGGCTATGTCGTCCAAACAGGTCTGAAGCATGGCTGATGCTACTTTATGATCAGTATGGGTCACCAGCACAGCTGTGTCATCCGCAAAGGTACCTGTAGTCGCTAGATCTGATATTGGGAGGTCAGCAGTATTAATCAGATATAAAATCGGACCAAGCACACTGCCCTGAGGAACTCCAGCCGAAATAGGGTATAGTTTTGTTATAGCTTCACCACTCTGTACAAAAAAATGCCTATCCCTCAAGTACGACGTCAAGATGAGGAAGATGTTGCTTGGGAAGCTGTTTTTAATCTTATAGAGGAGACCCTCGTGCCAAACCCTGTCAAACGCTTGAGAGACGTCAAGAAATGCAGCAGCACAGTATTCTTTATCCTCAAATGAATTGTGGATTTTACTAACAAGCCTGTGGACTTGATCAATTGTGCCATGTCTCTGTCGGAACCCAAATTGATGGTCGGGTATTAGCTGCTTTTCTTTAATTATAGGCAGTAAGCGTAATAGTAGTAGCGATTCATAGATCTTTGATGCTATTGGGAGTAGACTTATAGGTCTGTATGACTTCGGATCTTCAAGAAGTTTTCCTGGTTTAGGAACCATTAGGATTTTAGCTGTTTTCCATTGAGGGGGGAAAAAGCAAAGTCGTGACATGGCGTTGTAGATAGATAACAGGAAGATCAGGCCCGAATCTGGAAGGTGGCGGAGAATCATGCTAGTTATTAAATCGTAGCCAGCGGCTTTTTTGGGTTTTACGTTATTGATAGCTCTAATTAGCTCTTGCTTCGTAAACGTTGCAACGGGGCAGACAGATGGATCACAATCCAGTAGAACCTCTCGCATAACTTCTTCTTTGTGTTCTGGGGGCCCTTCATAGGGATGAGGCTGGAATACGCTTTTTAAGTGTTCAGCAAATGTTGTACATTTTTCTTCATCATTTCGAGCCCAGTTCCCATTGGCTTGCCGAAGCGGGGGAGACACCGTTTTAGGCCGCTTTAGTTTTTTGGTTGCTTTCCACAGTGAGTAGTCGGTAGCAGCAGAAGCATCAAGGTTTCTCAGGTACTCCTGGACACTATTATTTCTGTCCTCGTCTAGAAGTTTTTTGAGTTTCCTAACAGCGCGGTTTAATTTACTTTTATCATTAGGGCATCTATATTGTTGCCATTGTTTTCTTAGCCTTCTCTTTTCAGATACTTTATCCAGTATAATATGGGACATAGATTTCTTATTACTATTAAATTTGTTGGGTGGAGTAGATTGCCAAGCAGCAGCTTGGACTGAATTATTAAAATATTCTATTGCTGCCACTATATCATCTTCTGTTTTTAAGCTGACTGTGGGCGCCAAAGCCTGATCGACCATTGATCTAAAGATTTCCCAATTTGTTTTTTTGGTGTGGAGGACGCACTTTTCAGCAGTTTCTTTGAAACCACTTGACAATGTTATTAAGACTGGTGAATGGTCCGAAGATAGCTCATAGCTGCTCTGACACTGAAAGTATTTTTTCGAGATACCTTTGACAGTACAAAAATCGATCAGATCAGGTACTTTTTTCCTATCAGTGGGCCAATAAGTGGGCTCACCTGTTGATATAATTTCCATTTTTAGTTTCTCAACAGTCTTGAGTAGCTCACGTCCCCTGGGGAGAGTCAATCTTGAACCCCAATAGCAATGCTTTGCATTGAAGTCCCCGCCAGCTATGAAACGATCGCCGAGGGTATTGAAAAACTCACTAAACTCTTCCTGCTTGATTATGTGCTTCGGTGGACAGTAGAGAGCTGACACAGTGACAGGGCTAATCCAATCTTCAACTATGACAGTTGTTGCTTGAATTGGTGCTTTGCAGTAAGGTACTGATTCATAATGTTTTAATTTGCTTCTGATTATTATAGCTGATCCACCATGTGCTTTCCCATCAGGGTGTGTAGTATGATAAAGTTTATATCCAGGGAGTTCCATGTAGCTTCTTGAAGTAAAATGTGTTTCAGATATTAACATTATGTCGATATTGTGTTGGTATAAAAAAAGTTTTAACTCCTCTGAGTGGTGTGACAGGCCATTTGCATTCCAGATGCATAATGTTAATGCATTAAATTCGGAAGCATGGACATGAGATCTCCCAGCATCTTAGTTATGAGCATCATCTGGTTCATGAGTGACTGCATAAATTCCTTAATGTCAGGTGACGGGTTTGGTTTTGGTAGGTGTTCTTTAGTTGTTACACCACTTGCTATTTCTGCGTATGATTTATTGCCAACACTATCATGTCGGCTATATTTGACTGTACCACCATTTTTTTCTAGTGTGACCTTGCTATGTTGAGGTTTTGGTCTCAGTGGGGGATACTTAACTTTTTGCAATTCCTTATATACCGAACAACCCTTGTAGTTTGCGGGGTGGTTCCCTTCACAAAGAATGCACAGCACATTATCAGAACGCTCTTTCCTTGCACAGTCAAGAGTAGCGTGTGCTCCAGCGCACTTAACGCATCTGGGCTGACGGTGACAGAACCTACGCGTGTGTCCATATCTCTGACAGTTGGAGCATTGTGGGATCTCTCTTTTTGGTCTAGGTGGTTCAAATTCAATGCAGCAGTGGAGAAGGCGCTTAACATTATAAATGTTTTTATTATTTTGGTTTGGTTTGAGATCAACGTAGTGGAGTGGAAGAGGTGTTTTGGTTTTTCTGTCCTTTATATTCCAGATATTTGTAACCTTGTGGTCTAATTCTTCAATAGCCACTTTTATTTCGTTGGGGTCAGTAGAGGGGTGGATGTTTTTGAGGACTACTCGAAAGCTCCTTTCTTCTTTAGGTTTGTAGGTGTAGAATTCAGTTTCACGTTTTTGAAGTTCCTTGTAGATTTTGGTGTATGCTTCTGTTGTTTTTGGCTGAATTTTCACTTGTTCCCCACGGAGAATCTTTATTTCGTACTGCTCAGCGGCTGTGTCATTCAGCATGTCATAGAGTGGCTGAATGTTGCTGACTTTGTCTATGAACAATGGAGGTGGTTTGATAGGCTTTTGAGCCGTTTCAGAAGGATTATTAGCGACATCAAGGCTAGAGAATCGGTTGGAGGTGGTAACGGGAGCACTCAGCCAGTAGTTATTTAGTTTTGCTTGTTTTTGGCTAGTTGGTGGTTCATTTGGGTTTCGAAGTCTTTTGCGTCCGGGTACCTCCACCCAGTTTTCTTCAGGAGCATTGTCGGACTCAATTAAATCTATAGTCTCACTGGCATCGCTAGTAGGTATCGTACCACTACAAGAGTTTGATCTGGGTCGATTAATAAATAAGCTTTTGTGAAATATTTGCTGACTTAATGTTTTAGTCGCATTCACATTATTCTTTTTAGAATTTTCTGATTGGCTATCCATGAATTCTGAGGTAATTTAACTTTTTAAGTGGCAACACTGTTTTGAAGTTGACATTGACACTTTGACAGTAACATTTTATTAAGAAACAGAACAATGATTTTATGAGGGTAGATGTTTTTCACTGGGAGAAAAGAAAGTTTTCGATTTGGTTTTTTTGTGATTTCTAGATGTTATTAGCACTAGATAACATTAACACGTAATCCGAAACACTTTGGGCGCACTTTTATAACGTTTTGAGGCACAACTACACAGTGTTTCTAGCAAATCGCGAAAATATTTGAGGAGCGTATGTGCTTCTGACAGCTGTTTGACACTATTTTCCCCATGGGAGTTTAAGATAAATAAAACAAAAATGTATTACTAAATCGTTAGTATATTAAAACAACTTTATGAAAGTTGTAACATTGATTTGTCATCAAAAATATAAATCTACGCTTAACTTTATCAGTTACAATGTCACAAGGCAAATAATGTTATTTGGCCGGTTATAATAAGGCACATTTTACAATAGCGTTCACAATATTAGTTTTTCTACACTAGTGTATTTTATTACAGCAATTAATCTCAATGATAATAAAAATTACACAATGATTGCAGAGATTCTAGTTGGTGGTGTCGAGACGGATAGAAAAGCAGATTCTAACAATTTTCGAGTTCGTGTTCTACACTCACCGGCACGGAATCTTGGCCAAGCGCTTATCTCGCAAATACACGCAATAACAAAAACTTTAAGTGTTTCCAATTACTGTTTCTTATGGGGTTAGGTTACAAAAATGTTTACTCTTAGTTCAAGAGGGTAATTCATTATGTTTGAGTGCACTAGGGTGCAACTTTTAATTTTTAGTTGAATCGTGTCTCTTGAGCGACTAAGTTGCAAGTTTAAATTTGTGTGTTGTAAAAGTTTACGGTTAACTTATTGAGGTATTGTGCTTTTGTGCTTTTTATTGATTAACTGAAGGTGCTTTAACACCAATAAAAATGCCATTAACACCAGCGCAGGTTGCACAGGCTGTAGCATTAATCGACCAAGGGTTGACACAGCGTGAAGTTGCCGTGGTGCTTAATGTACCACGTTCATCAATGCAGTATGCCCTAAAACGATACCAGGAGACAGGCCACTATTCCCGTAGACCAGGCAGTGGAGGTGTCAGATGCACATCGGCCCGGGATGACCGTTTTATTGTCCTGGAAATTTTAAGAAACCGCTACCTGACCGCTGTTGAGATACGGCAGCGGCTCCAAATTGCAAGAGGCGTGAATGTTAGTGAGCGCACGGTGAGAAGACGAATGGAGGAAGTGAATTTAAAAGCCCGTAGACCAGCACGCGGTCCAGAACTCCTCAGACATCACCGAGTAGCTCGACTTCAATTCGCACGTGAACACGCTAGCTGGACCCACGAGCAATGGGCTCGAGTGCTGTTCACAGATGAGTGCCGAATAGCTTTGCGCGCCCCAGACGGTCGGGAGCGAGTGTGGAGAAGAAGAGGAGAGAGATTTCTACCCATTACCACCACACAAACTGTGAGTTTCAATGGAGGCTCTGTAATGGTTTGGGGAGGAATAAGTTCCGATGGTCGTACGGAGTTGGTTATCGTCGATAACCGGCTAACTGCGGCCCGATACATCGAGGAGGTCCTCCAGGAACATGTTTTGGTGTATTCGGGATACATTGGGCATGACCGATTCCTCCTAATGCACGATAATGCACGCCCACACGTTGCACATTGCGTTGAAGAATACCTTCAAGAAGTTGGTATTCAAAAATTGCAGTGGCCAGCTCGTAGTCCGGACTTAAACCCGATTGAGCACATCTGGAACATGCTCAAAAGAAAGATAAAGTCCACTTCCGACCCGCCAGAAACTCTTAACCAACTTCGAAATGCAGCACTGACTGCTTGGGAGAGCATACCGCAAGTTGATGTCAGAAACATCATTCAAAGCATGCCAGATCGAATGCAGGCCGTTATTAGGGCTAGAGGAGGAAATACCCGATACTAAAACGTACAGACAATGAACCAAATGAAGGTTTTTTTTATTCTATAGTGTTTTAAAATTTCTAGTGTAAAATTCTTTGTTTCTGCAAAAGTGCCCAATTTAAAAAATAAACTTATTGGAGTTGTGACGTTTTCAAAATCAATTTCTAAAAGCTTGAGAAACACTTACGGAGTGCATCTACCCCTATTTCAGTGTCAAAAATACATTGCAGTGCGAAATATCATGAAATTTACGTGTGGCCAAGTTTCCGTGCCGGTGAGTGTATATTATTCAATATAAATTATCATTTCAACTGGTTGTATTTTTCCTTGCATTGTTCTTAATAAAAACCGCAAGGAATAAATATAATAAAATACGTTTTTTCCAGCTGTGGCAATACATGTTATCTACAACTATTTCTGGCATTCTCTTAGATCTATTTCATATATTTCTGGTTCATAAAATTCACATTAGCACCGTTTTAAATATTAGCAAGTACACTTATCTGTAGATTATAATATGTATAATTTAGTCACATTACTACGAAACAATATAATTTAGTAAACAATCATATTTTATCAAAACCAAAAAATAAATTTATTATTAGAACACAACCTATGTATTATACAACAGATAAAATACTGGCAGTTAAAAAGATTTTAGTGATGTTTAAATACAGTTATCTTTTTAAATAAACTTATGTAAATTAATGTGTAAATAAAAATATTTATAGTACAACATTTGAATTAAATGTGTACATAAAATTGATTATTACATCTTAATATATTTAAACCAGGGTTGGAAAAAAAACAGTTTTTTTTACATTTTATAAAACAAACAGTTTAAAATGTTTTAAACAGTTGTTTTTTTTGTTTTTTTTTCCTAAGTTAGTTATCATCCATTTTTAATTGATTACGCTTATAATAATTCACTTTTATACAATTTAAAAACTGCATGACCAAAATTTATCTAATTTTAATACATGCGGTATGTTTCGACGTTCATTTTTAGTAGGGAAATCACCTAAACTTCTCGTAAAATAAGGGGAATACCCAAATCATATATTAAATATAATATTATAATCACATTCACGAATTACGGAAGTTCTGGGAATTCCCCGGGGGACTTTACCGATGGAGTGTTATAAATAGAGCGGACTTTTTCTGATTTTTCATTTCACAGTATCACAAAAACATTTGGATTTATTCATTCCGATGTACGACACAAACTTGGTAACGAGAAAGCTGCAAAACTTGTCACAGTTTTGAAATACCAAATACTCAGTTCAGTTCAGTTTTGTAATAAAAAACGATGTTTTATTTGAAACTGTTTTAAACACTGTTTAAAACACATGTTTTAAACAACTTGTTTTAAACATGCCAACCCTGATTTAAACAGATGGCACCCAATCATACTTTCTCTCATATTTTATCTTTCGCAAATTGCTGTGGCATATTACTCAAGAATTCATTGAAATTGTATAATATTGTAAAGCATGATCTACTGTACTTCATTTATTCGAATTCGTAATTGTCGAACAGTGCAATTGACATAGTACATAAAAAGCCACAAATTATACGTTTCTTTTCGTAAATAAAAATTCATAAATATAAATAACACTTGGTATAACCCCTTTTAAAATTATTCCAAGTAGAATTTTAAGTTATACACGGTGTATATTTGAAACTTATAATTTGCAGGGTGTTTGGTGGGTTGTGTCACTTTATAAAATACAAAAAATAAACAGTTTTCTTAAATTCAACATTGCAAAAAATAAATATATCTAGTGATTGCCGTCATTCAAATATACACCATAATATATAAATTACCTGACTTTTAAATATCCATTTAAAATAATATATAAAAAGGTTTTCATTTCGGTTCGTTTCAGCGTTTCATTTTCTCGAGGATAGGTATGACCATCTCGAAGGTGGGTCGTTTGCCGGGGTCCTCGTTCATACAGATCTTGATTAACTTGGCAATGTGTGGGGAGATACCTGGTGGGATGGTGACGCGGAGACCTTCCAGGGCTATCTTCATACCGCATTCCATTGGAGATAGGTCGGCGAAGGGGACCTGAAAAAAAAAAAACATTATTTTTTTTTAGGGAAAATAAAGCTATGGAATAACATTTTTGCTAACACAAAAACTTGTTCCTGTTGAGACTATGTTGACTTCACTAAAACATTATCCTGTTACCCAGTTGATGGGGTGTGGAAGTCAGGTGCATGTAAAATATTGGTATTCAGCTGCATTCTGTAAGACTGGATTACGACTCCTGAAAAACCTGCTGCTTTTGTTTGGGCGAATCATGATGTTTACTTGACTTGAGACCTAGGCATTTTGCATTTTATTTACTGAGCAGCTAATCTTTTCCCTGTAAACTGCATCGTAGCAGTTGGCGTTTCTGTGGTTTCTGCCTACCCGATGGGAAAAGTGCGTGAGTTTATGTATATATAACTCACCTCTCTAGTAGCAAGTTCCCACAGCAGGATGGCGAAGCTCCACATATCGGCGGCCTCCAGGTTCCTCTTGGCTGGCGGCTTCTGCAGCGCTTCGGGCGCCATCCACGCCGGCGCATACACGCGTCCCTTCTCTTGGAACGAGAACTTCGAGTCCGCCATGTTGATGCGCGCTGTCAGGTCCTCGTCGATCTGGAATCGTTTTGGTGTTGTACATTAATTACACTTATTGATCTATTCTATCTATTTTTATTTTTTGGTAAGCTCGTTCCATCGTCGACCTCATCTCTGCCCTTAGGGCAAGATTGAGGTCAAGAGTAAGCCAAAATAAAATAAAAATCTTAAAAATAAGTTTGTCTTACTAGCGGTGTGACCATCGGACTGCCAAGTCATAGGTTTCAAGTTCGAACCCAAGATTTTTAGGATTCATGTGCCTATTATATAATTATCACTTGCTTCGGTAAAGGACAACTAAGAGCATGTCTAAACTAAAACTAACAGCTTGTCTAAAACTAACAGCATGTCTAAAAATAACAGCATGTCTGAGAGATATTTCTCGATGGCATTTGAAGTCAAGTCAGAGCTATAAACAGCATAAAAACTCGACACTAGGTTAGGGATTAACCACATAGATCCTAAAAATCTTGGGTTCGAATTTATCTCTTAGGCACACACTGGGCTGGATTATATGAACATATTTATGCCGAAAGATCATTTGTTCAATATTGATCAAGTAGTTGGTCAGCCAAGAATATTTCCGTCTTCAGTAGCAATGAGCAAACGATGAGAAGTTTAGCCTTGGCTATGTTACTGATGTCACTGGCAAATCTTGGCTGTGTCTATTCAACTTCTTAGCCTGCTGCCATGAGTCTTGTTGCTGGGCAAAGATCTCCCTCTTGCCAGGTGTGCGATATGTGATCATGTTCGCCTGGCAAACAAGACCGTCTTGTCTATTTGATAATTTAAAAAACAGAAAAATTTTCATCAACTCACCATAATATGCTTGCTATTAAGCGCATAGGTAGGCAGTATCTTGTCAGTCTGCAGCGCGTGCAGGTACCGCATGGCGCGCGCCACGTCGTGCGCGAGCCGCGCGGCCGCGTGCGCGTCCAGCACGAGCGCGCCCGCACCGCCCCCCCCCCCACCACCACCGTGCAGCAGCGCGTGCAGCGAGCCCCACGACATGTACTGCGATATCACTACCAGGGAGGGCGGGGACACGCAGCAACCCACCTGGAAGGAAGGGGTGTTGGATTAGAGCCAGAATTCTCTTTGGTAGACCGATGACCAGGTGAAGTTTGTGGGCACCGGTCAATGTGGCGACCATTGAGGGAGGCCTATATCGAGGAGTAGACGTCTTTCGGCTAAAATTATGATGACTCTTTGTTTAATTCTGGATGTTCCAAACTTCACAGCATGTCAAAGTTAATGTTTAACCAAGAATTCGCACTCCGCAGTATTGATTGAAATATGAATGGAAGTGTTAAATTGGAGTTTTTCATAGCCATCAGAGGCCCAAAGATTGACTTGTGAAAATTATCCCATGCCTATGGACTTTTTATCTGAAATAAATATTCTTTTTTACGTGCAATTCCGTGCAGAAACTGAGGTAAGCTTCTTTTTAAATAAATACTCACAACAGGCAGTATGTTAGGGTGCGAGAATATCCTGAGCTTGGGGAACTCTTCGTTGAAGTCTCGCTGTACGCGCGGCGTGCACTCGCGGACAGCTAGGATCTTCGCCACGATGTCGTTCTTCTGCCATCTGCCGCGCCAAGTCTCACCTGTAACATAACAATTAGTTACGTATGTATGGTGATGGGGGTATTTCCAGTAGTCTACCTACATCTTCCAACCAGTTCCCCTCCAGGAAATCGTGATTCCCAGTCCTAAATGTTGTAGAGGTCAGATAGCCAGTCGCTCCGTGTATCTGTCAAACCTGGAAGTCACTCTCAAAATAGTTGGAAGGTTAGGCAGATGTTGATGACGTCTTTCATCTAAATAATGAAGTTAACTTTAAATACCTCCACGACCCCTATAATATTTAATGCATCTATCAAAACAACGTTTTAAGTGCGCCAAATTGAGTCCTACTTCAAAATCCGATTTTTGCCCCCAAAAAAAATGTCGTATGCCATTTTTCGCCTAGAATTACTTAGTTTGTGTACAGAATGCTCGGTTGACGGCTTCGCGAAGGGGTCTTCCGTTTATATCTTACCAGTTGGAGTAACAGCAATCCTGGTGTGCAGCGACAACTCGTTGATATTAATGCCCTTGTGACGAGACAGCGTGGCGTCTCGGCTGCGAGTCTTCAAACCCAGCCAGGACTGGTCCTTGAACTGGATCTTCTTCAGATCTTGGCCTTGCGTAGTGGCTAGCTCGTGGAGTCTGTGGATGAAGGAACGGATGTCAGTGTCAAGTAAACCAGCATGCCTGAGTGATATTTCTCGACGGCATGTAAAGCCAACTCAGAGGTCCTTGGGCAGCATAAAAACTGACACTAGATTTATAGGCAGTAACCAAACGATGAAAGAAAGAAAAGGAAGTGTATATCAGGATGGTGTCCTCAACTCCACTTCCAAAGCGTTGCTGTAGTTGAGAGAATATATTTCATGTTTTACATACATTTTCCACGTGATAATAGGCAGACACTATGGAAGGCCTTCTAAGCTGCTTCCTTTCGCTTTGTAGGGTCGATAAAAGTTATTTTATAAAGTCTTTTACATATATACTCCTTTAGCCTGTGACTTGGGGAATTTTAATTAAAAAAAATGTATGACAATCGTCTAGTCGAGTTCCATACCTCTGCACAAGCACTCCCCTAGTCTTATCCAGGGGCGTGTCCCCATCCTTGTTGGCGAGCGACACGAGAGCCCCGGCCAGCAGCAAGTCTTCGGCGATGGCGCTGTAGCCCCAGAAGCACGCGTAGTGCAGCGGCGAGTTGCCGTGTTCGTTTGTGAAGTTCACGTCCACGCGGTTTTGGAGGAGCTGTAGGGATAAGATAGGAATTACTGGTACTGTTAGCCAGTGTCATCCCATTGCTGGGAAAAGGCCTCCCACATGTCCTCCAAATGTTTCAATCCAGGGATAATGTGGAACACTGGTCGCCTTCTAAAAGAATTAGCTTTTGAAAAACATTTTGTGTCTGAAATAATAAAGATCACCGGTTGGTTGAGAAATTCGTGATGGAAAAGCGGAAAAGCCAATAACACTTTTCCCGACCCGAAAATTGAACACAGGACTAGTATAGAGACTTCAGAAATAATTGTCTTTTTGGCAGCCCTAAATGAAAAATTGAGAAAGTACAAATTGAAAGTAAGTCAAGGTAGTTTCCATTTTCTTTTCGGTTTTGTTTTATACTACTTCAGGCTGGGTTGGCATGGGATGGGTTTGAATGAAAGTACATCATATAAGCATTTTTACTGGACTATTTTGGTGTCCTGTTCAGAGTTCTGTCTGTGGTAGCCCAGTTACTTCTTACATCTACTAAGTTTGTTGGCACACCTTATAACTCTGCCGTCACTAGATGACACTTTTCTCCGTGGTCGAGTGGTTTAGGCGGTTGCCTTGTGACCCGGGGTTCAATTCTCACGGGAAGCATACTTTGCGAAGTTGTTTCCAGTTTGGTTAGGACATTGCAGGCTTGTCTGACAACAAAATGATTCCGTGCTTCGGAAGGCCCGTATAATATAAGCCGGTGGTCCCGGCCGCCAAATGGCGGTCGTCGAACTATGTCAGAGGCCCTTTTTTTTTTTTTTTTTTTTTTGGTGGGTGGAAAATCATCGAATAACCCCCCCCCGCTCTTGGGCAGAGCGAAGGGGAGTGTCAGACTTCTACTGACTAAAAACCAACCCATGTTCCTTCTTCTTCGCCCTTGTGTCGGAGCCGCGGTAACCTTTCGATATCCACAGCCCCGACGGGCGTCGGCCCTTGCGGGCCCCTCTTTGCTGACATCTCTTTGAGGCGCGCGTGGAACACGTACGCGCCGCCGACACGGTCTGTTGCCGTCATGACGACGGCCGGACGGCGAGCTAGCCCGTTACTCACCGTCCACAGGCCCGCGTCTACGGTGGCCGGAGGTCATCGCGTGACCCCCGACGCCCGGAGCGCCTTCCGCGGCGGCTGGGACGTTGAGAGGTTCTCTCCCTCTCTCGTTCCGCCACCTCCTTCGCTAGCATCACTGCTTCGCAGAAGGAGGCGACGGCGTCCCATTCCTCCTCGAGTCCTCGCCCCGGACCATGGCTTGCACCAGGGCCGGGCGCGAGAGGTCGCCGCCGCCGATCGCCGCTACGAGAACACGGCGGGGCTCTGCCCAAGCAGGGCACGCCTCCACAGTGTGCTCCACCGTGTCCTCCGAGGCCCTTGAGGCGGTTTAGAAACTCTGTCAGACCTTAATGCCAACACGATAAAAAAAATACTGGCAAACAAAGTCATCAACATCATATTCAGCTCTACTGCCATACAGAAGAGATATAAAGAACTCACCAGCTGTACAATAGGCCTGTGCCCATGTGCGGCCGCGAGATGCAGGGGAGTGTCGTCTCCCATGTTAGTGACGTTGATGCGGGCTCCGCGTCGGATCAGCATCTCCACGATCTTGAGATGGCCTTCCTTGCATGCCCAGTGGAGAGGACTGAAGTGGTGGTCATCTCTGGAATGATGAGAGGGTATTTATATAAGTTTGTGTGATGAACCTAGCTGGAGTCGTGACATGAATGAGATGAAGAGGTGCTGAGTTTCAACAGTAGGAATGATAATGACATAAAATTGAAGAGTCAGTTTGTAATTTCCACGGATGCCCCTTAAGTTCAAGGGGAAAATATACAAGTCCATGATAAGACCTTTGCTACTGTATGGATCGGAATGCTGAGCTGTAAAGAAGATGGATGAAAAAAGATTGCATGTAGCTGAGATGAAAATGTTGAGGTGCATGTGTGGTGTGACAAGAATGTAATTTCAAAACAACAGATTTTAACCGAATGCGTAACATGAAAGTATACAGTAATTTTTTTTTCAAGTTTCGTCGAAAATGGACGAAACAGCATGATATTGACAGGACTTTTACTGGGCGATAGCTGATGTTATAAGAATTAACTTAGGCTACTTTTATTTTAGACAAAGTATTATGGGTCAGTGCAATTACAATGCAGTTACAATCAGCTGGGTTCTCTCATTATCCCTACATTATAAATCTGAATTATTAACTGCTTGATGACTGGATTTGGTTTCCCAATGACTGTTACAATGGTCAGAGGGGACTTGCCAATGTATTTTGTTGAACTAGTTAAATAATACCAAAAGTTTAATTTTGTTTTAATCATCTTCTTAATCTTTACCATTTAGTAAAGACGTTTGTAGATTATGTATGTGATATGCAGGGATTAGCTTACTAGGTTTGACATAAGTTATGTTCAAAGGTCAAATTAATATCAAGTAAGAAGGAAAATATTAGTCATGATAATGCTACTCCAGGTAGTTCCATCATAAATATATATTTTCCTCAATGAATGATGCCATTTACATTTTTATAATATTTTTTACAAATATTTATTTTGTAAATATTTTACAAATTAAAGTGAAAGCCCAACACTGAGAAAAGTGAAATGAAAGGAGTGAAACCTTTGCCTAGGAATGGGACAGTACAGGCTAACAAAATAAAAAGTTTTTCATTGTAGCTTAATTTATACCTAATTGAAATTCATTTAACTTAAAATAAATTCAGATTCAGTTTTTATGATCATAAAATATTTTATTTTTATTTTGAAATTTTAAATTGGTTTTGTCTTGACCTGCATCTTGTCCCGAAGACAGAGATGAGGGTGGCTGATGGATCAAGCTAACAAGCTTTTTCTGCTTAGTATTATTTCAAACAGGTATTTATTGATAAATATTATTTTCATGAACAGTTAAGCCTACTTAGGGACGCATTTACGATTGATAAGTCAAATCATTACTTTTTAAAACAAAAGTATGTTTATTAAATACAATGCTTTGTATTTTTAAAATGTTTTTGCTACTTATTGTAGGTAGATGTGCAAGGTACAATTCTTAACTATAAATATAATTTTAGATATGTCCAGTTTCTCAATAAATGTACCGAAGTGAAAATTTTTTACTTCAAAAACATTTTGAATATTTTCAAGCATTGTATTTAATAAACATACTTTTGTTTAAAAAAGTAATGATTTGACTTATCAATCGTAAATGCGTCCTTAATGTTCATGAAAATAATCAGTGTTGCCAACTTAGTGGATTTTCCACTAAATCTGGTGGTTTTGACTTACCTTTTAGCGGACAAATATCGGTTTTAGTGGCTAGTGGATTTTCTAGTGGAATTAATTGGCACCAAAGAGTCGTTTCAATCGGAGATTAACCATGATGTTACGAACGGGAACGACTCATCTGAATATAACCTAAAATATAATTTGATTGACATCTTTAAAAAACAGGTATTTTTAAGTATTTTGTTCTTCCATAGAAGCCATTAATTAATAGAGAGTTAAAGTTGATGTAATTTGTTACCTATATGTATTTTTAATGTTATTGCTATAATAAACTCCCAAAAAATCTTCTTGCAAAGGCCTCAAATCTGCCAGAAATAAAGTTAGTGGAAAATTTTAGCGATTTTTTAAGACGTGCGATTATTTTTAGTGGAATTCTGGTGGTTTTAGACGTCGATTCTGGTGGGGAGCTTGATACTTCGTTGGCAACACTGAAAATAATATTCCTTGTCAAATTAACCTTTTAGCCTTGTTTTAACCAGTTATTATTTAGTGTTAGTTCCTTTTCTTAGATAAATTGAGGATAATTAAAAACCAAGGTATTGGACAATCGATGAAACACTAACACATTGTTTTAGTTTTAAACAGGAACCTGCGGATTTTACTAAACAAGGAAACATTATATGAGATTTTACTCCAAACGTGAGATATTACTACAGGAAAAAAGTATATTATATACCTATTGTTAGGTATGAAGAGCTAATATAAGATCAGATCTATTTGCAGACCAATTAGTCAGGAAGTTTTGACCTACAAAGCAGTACTTTACAGTTATTGGTGCACCAGAAAAATATTTCTTAATTAATTATGTTATGTTTCACGAAAGTCGAATACCTGATCTCATAGACGCATATACTTATTATTTTTGTACACATCTGACGCATAACATTATGCTATGACTACACTGTGGGCGTGTTCTCTCAATGCCATTTATGGGGAAACTAGACCTCCCTTATGGAGAATCTTCTGACAAAAACACTGTAGATATATTCTACTTACCCTTGGTTCATGTCATGTTCAGTATCATCGAGCCAAACTCGCACCTGTAATGCATTTCCTTCTCTACACCACTGAAATATATCTTCCATGATTTAACACCAAAATCACTAACAACACAACTTGAAATTGTATGAAACGACTAATTTTTACAAAACACAACACAATTAATTGTAAGAAACTGCGAATTAGTGTAAAAAGGTAAATATTTTATTGAAAAATAAATGAAATCATTTCATCTGTCTGCGACCTGTTTGGCTGTTTGACAGTTTCGCAATCACCAAAAATAATATTGCTTCGCTATTATTTTGAACTGTTTCAAATAGTCCTGTAGGTCTCTTTCATGCAACAGTCTTGTCTATATGTCTTTCTCTTTCTAGCAAGGAAAACCCTGTAAACTGTTTTTCATCGTATAATATTTATTAATGGGGTTGCCAGAACAATTCAAGAAAACTATAAAAGAATGGTAGTTTTAGAACCGAAAGACTTTTGTATGAAGCGTGGCCTGTCTTTTTTTTTGTGGTTTGGGAAATCATCAAATAACTCCTCTCACTCTTGGGCAGAGTGAAAGGGATTGTCAGACTTCTACTGACTAAAAACCACTAGGTTCCTGCCTAACTTCCGGAATTATTATTTTCGAAATAGAACTGAAATCAAATAAACTTGTCGAGACAAAAATCTTCTAAAGCGTCACGTTTTTGAGAGGCCGTGTTTTGAAATTAAAAACTGGCCAAGTGCAAGTCGGACTTGCACATGAAGGGTTCCGTAGTTAGACAACTTATCGGTTTTTCTGTAATCTATTAGTGATGAACTAATTTCTGTATTTTTCTTTCAGAATTTTTGGCTCAATAGTTTCGGAGATAAGGGGGGTAGGAGTGGTCGGACAGGCACAAGTGATCCTATGAGGGTTTCATTTTTTTTCTTTTTGAGATAAGGAACCCTAAAATTAGCAGGCAAGCTAAATAATTCAAAGCCCTTGCAAGTAATATCACGTATGATTTAGTAATAATCTTGCAGTATTTGCAGACCTAAGATTTTAGTATGGGTTCAGAATAAGAACTATGCAAGAGTAATGATCTTTTTAAGGAAGGGCAAAACCACATTGCTGTAACGAAATTCGACGTTATTAGACCAAAATACTATCATGATTGTTTATTAGGTGGCTAATCATTGCCACTTATTATAATTATACACTAATACCAACTAATACTTGTGCTTTATTTACTGAAATCGTGCTAGTATTTTATAGCTAGTACTCAGCTACACATCAAGCTATACATTTCCAGTATAAGCTGATCTTCGCTGGTCTCGCATTGTATGAGATTTCTGTACAGTGCAAGATCAACATAAACTGGAAATTTATAGCTTGATATGTAGCAGTGTGTACATCATATTTAACAGTCAGTAGTCAGGATTTCAAAATATTCTGTATCAAACTAGAAATAAACATGGTCCCTTGCTGGTCCCTTCAAAAAAAGATCAACTTGACTTAGATGTAAGAAGTAAAAGTCATATTGAGATCTAGAATAATATCACAGCTGAGGAGAGCTGTTCAGGCTTAGTGCAATGCTCAAAACAGTTCTCTAATACTTTTTTTTATGGTTATTTATTGCTAAATATAAATATAGGTATTACAATGTACTGTAAAATAATATACTATTTCTTTGCGAAAGTTATCTTCATTGCATGAGTAGGTGTTATCTTGAATCCTTGGAGTGCTTCCTTTGCTGCAGCTGATTGCATTTCGTTTGCAAATTCCACAAAAGCAATGTCGTGTCTGTTAGGTACAAGACGCACTTCTTTGAAACCAGGGAATCTGTAACAAATAACAATAGTTTAGAATATTATAACAGTGTATCAAGTTTTTTTAAATGGCAACATTGATTCTAAACGGTCACAGCTTAGATGCCATACAATAAAAGTACACAATACTCACTGGTTGAACAACATAGATAACATCATCTCTGAGGTTTCGTCAGGCAGATTAGTCAAGAACAGGATCTGGTTAGGAGGCTGCTCAGCATTGACATTGTTGAGAATGCCAGCCTGTCCCACATGAATGCCAGGGCGGTTGGCATCCTTACTCTTCTTCTTCCTGCTGTCATCCAAACCTTTGGGCAATTTTGGTCTCTTTGGTCTTTCTTGGAATGTTCCCTTGACTTTGGCAATTACATCGCTGTCGGTTTTTGAGTATTGAATCCTCTGAAAAGTTGTAAAAACATTGTTATGTCAGGGATACTACTCAAATAAAGTGCACGAAAATAAAATATAGTCTTGCAATACTTACCATAGGTTTATCATAAAATGGGAAGCCTTGCATACTTCTTAGAGCAACAGTAGCGCTGGATATTTCCTTAAATATAACGAAAGCCTGCCCCCTCATCTTCAATGTTTTTAATGCCACAATATCCAATATTTGGCCAAACTGGGAAAATATAGCATAGAGGGATTTCTTCAATTCTTCTTTTTTAATTTTCTCATTAAGGTTGTTAATGTAAATTGTGTGGTTGGGTCGAATATCCATCGCTGAAACAAAGTACAAATTGAAAATAAAAAACCACGAAAAAGGAAACAAAGCTGGTAACCCTTCACGCTTTGAGGTTAAGTTTAGGTTAGGTTATTTGGTAGATTATTTTATTATACATAAGTCTGGACAGCTGTTTTAATGCACAAATATTTAGGAAATCACCTATCACTGGATTTATAATATAAAAAAACTGGACTTACTCATGTTGAAAGCTTTATAAAATCTTAGGGTGAAGATGCTCCGATGATGCGGCCGGCGCTTTGTACTTGCTGAGTGTTAAAGACAAATATTAAACTATTCACCCAGAATAAAGTGTCTTAATGATTACTCACTATTGTTAGAACACACGAGGGTATTGCAAATAAATATCAAACAATTTTTAATATTTCTACCGACGCGACGCTACCACAACACACGCCACATTTACTACCATAGATAGAGTATCCAGAGTATAAATGTTCTGTGTGTAGATCATAGATATATAATTCCGTCTATGGTGTAGATAAAAGGTACTACCCCACAGATTATCAATTTTCAACTTTACTACCACTGTTCACAGATAAAAAAAAACTACACTAACAAAGTTTGTTTTTGTAATAAACTTTAGAGATAAACTTTTATAATATTATTGTTAATATTTTATCACGCTAGTAATAAAATAACTCTATGTGTTCAAAGTTTTATTGTTGACACATCGGGATCATGAAGTTATAGATAAATAATCGGGATAAGCAAAAAGACAAGAGAAAATATAAAAGGAAAAACATGTCAAAAGGAATACAGTCAATATCAAAAGAAGAAATTATTAAAGAGGTAGAAAAACTAGGATACAAACTCTTTTCTTCCTAACAATTATAAACATTTCAATGTGCGTTCATGTGGCACATGGGGGTTTTAAATTATGAATATTTAAAAATGTAAAGAATTTGTGATGAAAGGAAAAAAAGATTCTTCTTCTTTTCGTGTCGATTGTATTTTATACTTCCATATTTTTTACGGTTTGGGCCCAAAAAGATTGAATGAATGAAAAAAATGTAAGTAATTTCGCGCGCTGTCAACTGTCAAAAAGCCGTAAATTCTGCTCATGTCAAGTCAATGTGATTTGTTCGAGATATGTTTTCAAAATAATTTTAATTTAGGTTTGTTGATTTTGTATCTTTCATAAATAAACCTTTATGTGAAAGTTACTTATACACTCTTCTAATTATTAAACAATCAAAAGAGTTCTGTGTACCTGTAACAAAAATGCATGATTTTGAAACTGTTACCCCTGATTTGTGGATGGCCAACGAAGAAGGGTGGAAAGATACATTGTTGAAACTCCCGAATTGGTTCCAGGTAACTATTGCAGTAAAAAAGCTTAAAATATTTTTTTTTCTTTGTTTCTGCATATGACCTTTACTTAACCTTACATTATTTTTTTATTAGATTCCTCTGATCAATTCAAATGCATCTCATAACTTGCCTGATGGCACGTTAGTCCGGTTCCGGGGGATGGTGCAGGATATGCACAACCCTGAGTTTTATTTTGAACAGTTTGAAGTGTTCAACACAGTTACCAATGTTATTAAAAACAAAAGTGGAAAGTACAGGGATACCGCGCATATTTTGGTTAGTACCTTCATGTAAGACTACTTACTATTTCCAAATATTTCATGTTTTTTTTAAATAATCTATTTAAATAAAAATGTTTTGTTGGTTTGTGTATGCTTCAAAAACTCAAAAAGTTCTGCACCGATCGAGCTGAAATTTTAGAATGATATATAATCCGCATCAAGGATTGTTTTTACAGTATCCACGCGGGCGAAGCCGCGGGCATCAGCTAGTTATTTATATAATTAAATATTCTTGCATGTGTCTCTGATAGAATGATATTCTTTAAAGTTCTCTTACATCTCAACTTCATTATCTGTTAGGAAAATGAAAAAATCAGCTACACAGAGAACCTCAAAAGCTCACAAAGACAAACCATGGTTGTTGTGTCAATGCCCGGTCTTAACGACTGGGCACAACAGTTGGAAGACAGACAGAACCATTTGAAGCACTTAGAACAGCAACCAAACACTTCTAAACGCCTCAGCCACGCTAGCTTGAAGCTGAAACGAAGTTATGAGGAGGCCGAGGAAGATTCTGATGCAATGGAGGTGGTGGATGAAACGGTTGGCAGTAAGGAACCAAAAACTACTGATTCCGAAAGTGGTACAGCCAATGTCGTGTCTAGGGAGCATTTATTGAATTTCCCTTTGCCTGATATGCCAAGCAAGTCTTGTATCGTTAAGGTATGGTAACTTTTTTTTTATTATTCTAAAAAATATCTGCTAGTTTCAATTTGATTGCAATATCTCATACCATTTATTTATTTATTTATTAAAACTTTATGCACAAAAAAATCGTACAAAGGCGGACTTAATGCCTAATTATTGCTTAATTATTTATGTATAATAATACCATAGTGCTATATTTTTTTCGTGTTGTTTTATTTCTTTTAAATAAGGTTGTTTCATTTTGAAACCTCGTCTCTCATGTGAGTCAAAATCTTGACTTGTTCGAACTTCCTCTAGAAAACTAGTACTAAAACATGTGCAATAATTAGTTTCCCATTTCAGCTTTACGACGATAGTGAAAATATCAAACTAAATGACATGATAGAAGTAATAGGCTTCTTGTCAGTTGATCCCGCACTATCTGGAGAGTTCCAATCAGAGAAAGATCCGCTACTGGACCCTCAGACAGAGTCGGATGTAGAGACTATCACACACAATCCCCCGCCGAGCTTGGTGCCGCGGCTCCATGCGGTTTATGTGAAGAAACTGGATCATTGCAATCCTTTGGTTAGCAGCTTTGATCAAGGTACATATTTTACATCATTATTTTTAGAGTATGAGAGGAGCTCGTGGCTTAATAAGAACTGCCGCTCGGATCAACCTTTAGGTAAAGCTGTGCTTGCCTAAGTCGGTTTGTGGATTGTGACTGCCTGACATACCGGGTTTCCTCCGTGTCTCAGATAGCACATTAAGCTGTTGGTCCGGTCGGTTGGTAGTCAGCGGCCTAAAATTCTGACATCCAGTCTTACCGAAGAGTATCGTATTATCTAGTATTAACTGGGTTGTGGAGGTCTGATAGGCAGTCGCTCCATGTACAATACTGGTATTCAGCTGCATCTGGTTAGATGTCATTTTAAAGGGCTAGGCAGATGATGATGATTTTTAGAGTATGAGAATTGTATTTTGCGAGCACGATGGCCCAGTGGTAGCGACCCGAACTTGCGAGCAGTAAACCGAAACCAGACAGGTGCTTTACTTTTTTTTATTAGCCTGCACTGTCCCACTGCTGGGCAAAGACCTCCCCCAATTCCTTCCAAGAGCTCTTTTTCTGTGCCGATTACTTTCTGTAGTTTATTTCATCATCACTGCTCTCGAAACAATGAAGGAAAATATTGTGAGGAAACCCGAGAGTCCTTTATCTAAAAATTAAAAAACATGACTGACAATGACCAACCCGCACAAGGCCCGTGTGGTGGACAAACCTTCAGAAATCACCAATGTTATATGTGAACTATCGAATTGCCTCTTTTCTCCCATCTATTATTTTATTTACTCACAATAAATTACAGATGCAGTACTAAAAGAAGCAAATTCGGCGCGCGAACATTTGTTGAAAGCACTCACAGAACTCTTACTAGGAGATAAACTAGCGGCCGAATATCTAATCTGCCACCTTATTGCCTGCATGTAAGTATCAGTTTTGAATAGCTAGGTTTTGCAGAAACCACGGAGTAGTGAATGAATGGAGTGTTAGGCCTAGTAATTGCATGTATTTGTCAACTATGGAAAAAGTTATGGTCTTTAGTATACACAAATATGGTTTTTATGTGGACAAATACAGGAAACCATGGATAAAGGATCTCATATTGTATGGACTTATCATCTATGTGTTACCACAAATGACATTTAAGGGTTGGTTTCAAATCATCATCCATTTCATTTATTATTTAACTGTATTGATGCTAAAACAAGGAGCAAAACAATAAAGTTTACATCATTTCTCATTTTCCAGATACCTACGTCAAGAAACAATTGCCCTCGGCCAGTTCTGCCTGAACTTGTCAAATCTGCCAATACAGAAATACCCAAACTACGCCAAACAGTTGTATGAGATTATCAAGCAGTTTGTCACCAAGAGTTATTACTTGCCGCTTACCATTGATAATATGAATACATTCAGCTTATTGCCCAAGTAAGTTCAAAAATATATACACAAACTCACGCCTTTTTAAGTGGGGAGTAAGTAGGCAGAAAGAAACAAATATCCACCGTCTGCTATAGTCCAACATTGGTACCATTTCCCAACTATATTGGGGTCGGCTTCCAGTCTAACCGGATGCAGCGGAATACCAGTATTTTACATGGAGCGACTGCCTATCT
This sequence comes from Diarsia mendica, assembly GCA_949316265.1. Taxonomy (NCBI): domain Eukaryota; kingdom Metazoa; phylum Arthropoda; class Insecta; order Lepidoptera; family Noctuidae; genus Diarsia; species Diarsia mendica. Next base: position 19,402,186 of record OX438904.1, on the reverse strand, counting down.
GACCCCCACAACCCAGTTAATACTAGGTAATACGATACCCTTTGGTAATGTCAGAATTTCAGGTCACTGACTACCTGTAACGACTGCCAAAGATCTATATATATGGCAGCCGGGACCAACAGCTTAACGTGCTTTCCGAGGCACGGAGGAAACTCGGTATTTCGGGCGGTCACCCATCCACAGACCGACCTAGGCAAGCACAGCTTTACCTAAAGATCGACCTGAGTGGCAGTTCTTATTAAGCCACGAGCTCCTCTGTCCAACATTGGTACCATTGGATCAAAAAATTGCTCCATTTTTTAACAGTCTTTTTTTTATTTATTTCAAAAAAATAATCATATCAATCAATCATTTTTCTAACTCCCCAGAAAAGACTATGAATGCAACCGCCTAACCAGTGGAGTTCTACAACTAAGTAGAGACACCCACCTCATACTGGATGAGACTAAGATGGAACAAGGTCGACTAGATGCCACTGGAGTGAGCAACGTCTCGGCGTTGGGCAGCATGATCCTGAATCAGAAACTTGAGTACGACTTCAAGTATTACAAGATGGAGTTTGATTCTGATGTGCCAGTGCTGATATTGTCTGAGGGCAAGTCTTTGTTACCTGTAAGTATGTTTTTTAATAATTTATTTTAATGTGTGTGTTTTTTTTTCTGACATAAACCCATTCTACATTAGGTGGCTGCTAATAAATCAGGGAGGTGTATTTGTATTATTTAGACAAGAAATTTACTAATATAATGAATATAAAAAAAATCTTTTCCCAGTATAGCTCCCGCAACGTAACTTGGCAAGAGTCGTTAGATGCGCAAAAGTCATTTTTAATACAGTTGCTCAAAAAGTGGCGTATTGCAGGGACGTATAGCGTTCGGGATGTGGGCTATTACGTACTCGTGCTTTTTCTTTACCATTTCCGAACTCGTGCGTTCTCTTTCCCAACTGTCAAAATAATGTCCATTAAAAAAAACCAACCACGAAGTTTTTACAAAAAAAAATCATAGAATACAAATACAAATACAAAATGGTTTATTGCTTCAACAAGTTTACATTTACAATATTTGTGTTTGGAGCTCCCCTGTAAGCAAGTAATGCCTGTGTTGGGGAGCCCCGCTCTTCCATAGCTAAGCAATACAAAATATGAACTAACCTAAGTATTTACAGCTAGGTATTACTTATCTTAATTGTGTGCGTGCGTGTGTGTGTGTGTGTGTTTGTGTGTGTGTGCGCATGTGTGAGTGTATATGTGTGTGTGTGTTGTGCTTTTGGTGTTTATAGATATAGGTGTGGATAAGTTGTGTGATTATTACTACTACCCAATTAGCACAAAATTTTACCTAATGTGTTCCAAAAGTGCCTCCGTATCGTCATAATTTAGTAATTTTATCCAATCTGTTAAAGTTTTTTTACATTCGTAGTATTTTTTTGGGTATATGTTAATTTTACTGTTAATTTTATTATATAGGAAAGCTGATCGCTTGTTGTATTGTCTCCCCGCAAATACAGTTTTTGTATGGGGAATTGGAACGATTAGAAAATAGAAGTTTTTATGATTCATGCAAATATTTCTAAAGAAGCTACTAATTTGTTTCAATATCAGATTTAATTATTTGATTCAATGAGTTAAAGGTTTCATTCCATTTCATCTCATTAAATTTCATTTTCATTTCATATCAATAAAAAAAATCTACTGAAGACTTGGCTGTATGGGCATAGTTCCCTTTGCCTACCCAGAATGGGTGAAGAAAACAAAAAAAACTCTGCTTATATTCTTTTACGGTTGGCGCCATTTTCCAAAAATGTTCTTTGCGAGTTTTATTATTTTATTAAATTGCTTCATTTTTTCGCAACTGTATTAAAAATAGTTGTTCAGTACACGTGCGGAACCGTCATTGCAACTTGTTCCGACTGTCAACCCTCGCCGTCGGCTGTGTCTAGGCTCGGGTAGACATTTATTAATGTCGGAACTCTTTGCAATGACAGGCTTTCCGCACTTATAATGAAATATACTATTTTAGGTCTCTTTTGCGGTCAAGCGGGGCGCGGGGTATGAGGTAGCGTCATCCGCGCGTGCGATTGGTGCATTCAAATGCATACGTTCCATTCGCTCTCGATTACACTTGCGGTGCACGAAAGTTGTATTGTTTTTGTTATTTCTTTTTGTTACGAATTTGAGTTGTTGTTTTTTTAGTTTTTGTTAGTTGTTTTAAATTTAGTTTTTGTTATTGTTTAAAATTAAGATTTTGTTGTTTTAAATTTTGTTTTACTTTTAAATGCATATTTTTATTTAAAACATAACTTCATTATTAAAAATAAATTATGTCAATAACCATAGAATAATGACAAGCAATAAAAGTGACCACTTTTTGTGGCACAAAGTGTACGATGCGCAAACTTTGAATTCGAATTTCGAAACCTTGCCAAGTTACGTTGCGGGAGTTATAATTGCGATATTTCATTTTGTTCTGGAATTGCACAGGTTCTAGCTAGCAATAATATTTGCGTAAAATTACTTAGTTTGATGTACGAGTGCATAGTGGACGGCTTCTTTAATTGGTTTGTTACACCTTGTGTAAAAAGAGTCATAAATGTTTTCATAAGATATATAAATCAATGTGCGAGGCGAGTCACAAACAAAGAAGTAAACAGTAATTTTCTTTTTTAGTTTCATCAGCACTGAAAATGAACCATTGTATGCATTGTAACTTGAAAGTACATTTCTTATCAGATTTATAAATGGGCTATGAAGTAAACAATCATAAAAGAGATGTATGTTCCTTACTTTTCAGACTTATCTAATGCAGCATTTAATGTACCTATCAATTTGTTTCAGAGCGATTACCATCTCCCTCTTCGCCCTGAAGAGTCTTCGTTAAAAATATTCGACGCCATTGTAGAGGCAGCCACGTATTACTTGAAGGAAGACATTATGAACATCATTAGGAAATACATAACGAATCTCAAGCTTGTCAAGTTTACTTTAAGTGAAGATTTGAAGGTGAGACTAAAACACTACAAAACTCTGAGTACTCCATTTAGCCACTACTCTGTGTTTTAAAATATTTGTATTTCATACTGAGATTCTACTGGCAATGTACTGTTTTCATAACACCCTTTATTTACGTATAACCTTTTAATTGTTTCAGTTCGTAGAAGATGATTTCATAGAAATGAGAAGCAATTCAGATTCAGATAATCCAGTTACAGCTGACGATTTGCACAAGTTACTGGTACTGGCGCGACTGGTCAGCCTCTCTCGAGGGCTGGATACCCTCAACAAGGAATGCTGGGACATCACCAAGAGTATGGAGGCAGAGAGGCTCCTCCGAATAAAGAATAGGGCTGCGCCTACGTTGTAAACGCGTAATTTAATAAGTGATTTTATAATAAATTGTTTTTTACTATTTTACGTTTCTTTTTTTATCCTTGTGGAAATAAATAGTTTGTGCCGTTTATTTGACTATTTTCTTCATTCTGACACGAAAATAGCTCTGTTTACGTAGCAAATACGTTTTAAATTAAAAAGAAGTAGCAGGTCACTGCACAGACTGGAGTTGGATCTACTGGCTTGGGAGGTAGTGTCGGATCCGTCATTGGTACGAACTTGGAATGAATCACAAGCGCCCCAGTGGTGACATCATGCGACCTAGGTACTTACAAGTCTACCCACACCATAAGTGAGCTTCTACAGACTCGTGATGTTTTGAGCATGTGTGTGAAACTTGCATGAAACCCATCTTGTATCTTATAATGCTCGAATTTCGAATAAATCGATGACAATTCGATGATGTGGCGGTTCGAGAAAAGAACACGAATGGAATGTGGGGTTTTTTATATTTTTCTGATTTTCTACCAATAAAGCCAAAATTTTGCTGATGCAACATTCAAAGCCAAAAGCCACTTTCCTATTCATAAAATAAAAAAGTACGATGACATTTTTGACAAATATCATTACAATGTCACAGTGACGTGTACCATTTGCGTGAAATGACTTATTGATTCCAGAAATCTTATGAATTAATTTAATAAATTGAAAGAAAATAAGTTATTTAAACATGTCGAGTAAAAGCAAAGTTGCAGACAGCAGCAATAAGGTGAAAGCGCTCGAATCAGCATGGAAGAGAGCGTTAATTGCGAACGCCGAATGGCCGGACAAGGTTAGATTTCATATCACGAGACTGCTTACATTCGTCAATGAAAATATGATTTATTGATCATTTAATTATGTTCGGTACTTTCAGGAGGAGTTCCTGGACGTTATTTACTGGATGCGGCAAGCTATGGGCATTTTCTTGGGATTGTTTTGGGGTCTCCTGCCGATGAAAGGATTCCTTGGTTTACTACTGTAAGCATTCAATTATTGCTTTTATGTTTACGTTCGTCCTAAAGTCTATACAATATTTCAAAATATTCTTATCTATTAGGATAATACTCAACTGTAGCTTATACGCTTTTGGTCCTCATCTCACTATGATGTATTATTTTTCAGATTCGTGCTAGTAAATGCAGCAGTTATTTACTTCTACGTAAATAATTTCCAAAACATAGATGAAGAAGAGTATGGTGGCATTTGGGAAATAACAAAGGAAGGATTTATGACATCATTTGCTGGATTTTTGGTAAGGCAATGCTAAATACCAAGTACTCTAGCAATATTCTGTAAGGCTATAAAAAGTAATGTAAGGTAAACAGTAAATGAGATATCATAAATAGATATCAGATATACATATCAAGGCTTCATTGCTATGTTAATATTTATGTTGTGATAAGCCATATTTGGTCTAGTATCTGGCCCAATTGGATATAAATATTGATGGAGGGAGAGGAAAGCCAAAGAAAAGATGCATGGATTGCGTGAGGAATGATATGAAAGAGAAAGGAGTAAATGCCACAGTGACAGGCAAAGGAATAGCTATTTGTAATGGATTGTCATAAAACCTTATATTTATTTTAATCTTTTCTCCTTTTTTCAGGTAACATGGATCATCATTTACACAGGACTACACATTGCAGACAACTTATGAGACTCGAAGTAAACAAAATATTGAGTGCTACAGTATCAAGCCAAGACTTGCAATGGAGAGTCCTAGTACAAAATATGTGAACACACTGTTCCACGTGGTTTCTAACTAATAAGCTCATTATGTTTTTGTTGTCGCTTTTTAGCCATCAGTCGGATTGTTTCGGTAACTTGTTTCATAGTTTTTATTTTAGATTTTTCAGTGTCCTTGCAATGAGGTTGTGAATGGTATCAAAAATATGTGACGCTTGATCGATTCCTAGTAATTTAAACATTCATTCAGAAAAACTTCTTGTGGTAAGGATTTATAGAATTTTGCAAAAAATATTATGAAATGAATTTATATCAGTATCCTATGTTGGATTACATATTTAAGTCATCAAACTTGAGTGTAAATCTAGTTAAAATGTAAAATAGAACCTAAATTACATAATCATAAATTTTAAATGTCTTCTCGCAGTCTTCTAGCCAGTGCCAAATACGGCTAATTTAACTTTTCTACCACATACAAAGCAATACTACAATGAATTTAATGAGAATCATATAACCAATGAGATAGTTCTTTTACTTCACACTTCTAACAGGGCTCAAATTCACAATAAGACTCTTTGGCAAACCTTTTAATGGTTCACTAATAACTAGTAGTAACTTATTGTCATAATATTAGTGATAAAAATTACTCAATTTCTTTAAAAGTCCATTTTTTTACCTTTATGCTGCAAATAATATTCAGTGTCATGGTGTTTGTTGACACTTCATATTTTATTTCTAAAATTAAAGCTAAGTATTTGTTTTATAAAATTAAAGTCTGCAAATAATATGAACAGTAAAATAATCTATACACAATGAACAAATTCAGCATTGCTGCTTAAATCAACAAAACAATGGTGTAAGATTAAATTATCTGCAAAATCAATTTTTAGTACAGAAGAGCAATAAATTGTATTTATATTTCTTTATTTCATTGAAACAACATTCTTTAGAATAAAAACGCAAAGCAATGGTCCGTGGTAGACACAGAATACTATAAATAAAATGGGTATTTAAAAGGTTGTCCACACAGTATGAAAGTTTACACATTTTCAAGTCATACTTATAAGCATTTCATCAGTGTGGACAAACTTAAAATTTTAGAATTAGAAATCTTTTGGTGTGAATGTAGTTAATAATGCTGTGAATTGAGAAACTGTTTGGTGTTGACAATATCTCTGTCTGCATTTCTGTAGTATTTATTATTTTTATTATTGTAAGTAATATCTTCTTGTTAAGTTTTATCAATATTACTCAGAGTTCAATCAATGGTTATAAAATAAAGTAATTTATTTTTAAAAATGAAATAATAATGGATATCTTGTTTGTAATGTTATTTGTTGCGTGTTTGCTCCCAATGAGTTTGCAGTGGTATCCTTATTTTGAACAAATAATATACCTGATGGTTGGTTTAATAAAGTTTTTGTAACTTTACTCTTGAGTTTTTATGGAATATTTTATAACTTCCCTAAGGCATCGTTCACACCAAACGTATTGTCCGCCGCCGACTGTGAATATGCTCACTGTCTCTATGTAATAGCGTATAGTCTGTTTGGTGTGAACAAGAAGTTAAATATAAAATCGAAAAGCGATAAAATGCGTAACGCGTGCGGCGGCAGTCAGCGGCGGACAATACGTTTGGTGTAAACGATGCCTAAGTGTTTGGCAACAAAGGAGTACCTAAGGATCGTAGCAGGTGGTGTTCTGTTGTTTTTGCCTACCCCCATGGGATAAGAGAGCGTGAGTTTGTGTGTTGCTTAGGTATTCTATGTTCAAGGCAATAAAATGTTGTCGGCCCAGAATATAGCTATAGGTGTGTGTGCCGCCGCCGCGCCACGCCAGGAACATCCATGAATTTATCTCAACATGCAGACAGTAGAACACTAGTTCTTTTTCGTTGTGTCAGTGATTCCCATATTCAAGTCAAGTTGATCTTCAACCAGAACTCTGTCACCAGGTTTATCTATACGCCCAAGGTGCAGGTGAAGTTGGACAAGGGGTAGGTGTTACTTCGATTATGAACACCATTATTGAAAAGAACAACAAAATAAACATTTCATAATTTAATCATTTCTCCAAGTAACGAATACATCGTCTGTTCTATATCTCTGTGTTACGGTAGAATCGTTGAAATCCATCGTCGCTCCCGATTCGAATGCCAAAGCCCCTGCATGCGCGATCATGACGCCATTGTCGATACAGAACCGCTCGTCCGTGGCGAATATCTTCGCTCCTCTTTCGGCACACATTACTCCCATCATCTCTTGTAAACGCTCGTTGCAGCCAACTCCGCCTACTATTAGAACCTGAAAAATTACGGCCAAAATAAAAAAGAGAAGTAACACCATACTTTTATTGCCTAATTTATTTTGGTTTATTAAGAAACTGGTGCCCTAACACAGGAGGCGGGGTCGCGGCAGGCCACGAAGGAGATGGCGGGACGAATTAGACAGGTTCCGTCAGAATTGGAAGGAGGACGCACGGGTCCGAGAGAAATGAAAGGAGTGAAGGGGGCCTTTGCTCAGGAGTGGGAAAGAGCAGGCTAGAAAAAAAAAAGATAGGTAGCTGTGGTAACACCAACTGCCGCCAGTTACCGCCCTTTGAGTTGGTGATCCAATTGGGCCTACATAGTAGATTACAGCCCACTCCCTCTAATATTAGAGGGTGCCTGTGTTCCAGCTGTGGGGGTGTTATCCTATAAGATATTCACCAGTTTTTGAGACGACACAGTTGGCCGAGTGGCTGAGCAATGGGTTGCTGTATTCCGTGTTGCGGGATCAATCCCATTATGTTAATTTTGAGTTTTGCAGTATTTACCTCATCCGAACCGCAGTGTGCCATAGCTCGTTCAGTAATTTCCACCAACATTGCAAATGCAGTCTCTTGTAAAGAAAAGCACAAGTCCTCAGGGGTATATGTTTTTAGGAGCTCATCAATTTTATCTTCCATGTGTGATGAAATACCAGAGAAGCTTACATCCATGCCTGAAAAATGAAAATAGTTTTCATAATGAGTAACTTGGCAACATTTAGTTTGGAAAAGGGATTAAAAAAACCTTTGAGATAGTTAATAAAATCTGATGAAAATAGGGAAGTAACATTTTTATAAAAATTCCTTGAGGACGAAGGTCAACAGGCTAATAAGTAATAAAATACATAAACATTTTTCTTTTTTTTTTCTTGAATAAACATTGTGAATTTAAATACCTTTTACAGAGTATGGAAGCGGATAATATTTTGTTCCTTTTTTGGCAGCTTGTTCAATGTTGTAGCCTGGACTTGGTGCATTAGATAGTTTTAGCACTCTTGCAAATCTGAAAAAGAGAATAATATTTTTCTTCTGAAAACTGGCAAACTGGTCTTAGAATTTGATGGACTGCTCCATCATGGTATCCACAAGGTCATTTTTAACTGTGTATTTGTCTAAATTAAGAAATTAATCCTTAGCCAAAAATTAATTTTGGTACACTTACCGGTCTAAACAGTTGCCCATAGCAATATCGATGGTCTCCCCAAATATCCTGTACCTATTTCGGGAGTATGCTATGATCTGCGTGTTGCCACCACTCACATATAGCACAGTTGGGTTGTTTGCCTTTGTGATCAGTCTGCCCATTTCAATGTCTGTTTGTGTGTTCAGGAATTCAAGGTGGTCGAAGATAGAAAGAGTTTTATTATGAAATTTCTCATAGTTAAAAAGCAAAAGTTGAGTTTATTATTGTTTAATACTGTCTGGACCAATACTTATGTAAGTAGTCATATCAATAGATACTGTTTTACAGGACTAATTTGATTATCAAAGGGTCAACACAATTTGTTCAGTATTCCGAAGCATATTGTGTTCTCCTAATTAATAAGTAGTAAAAACAATCATTTGATCTCGCCCAGTTCCATGAGGACGGCCAGCAACACCTTGGTGTGGTTGTGGCGATAGATAGATAATCAGCTACAGCCAGAAATACATCAGTCACACCACAATAAAAAGGATACGTCCAATGCAATGGTTGACTCCTAGAATTGGTTTCTTCCACAATTTGGCACAAGTTCTGGCCACTATGGCACAGACACTCAAAGGGGCTCCCATGCCAGGACCCTTGGTGTAGCATACCACATCAATCTCCTGAGGAGTTATACCAGACTGGTCTAAAGCCTCTTTTAGCACTGCATGAATGTTTTGTCTATGATGCTCTGCTGTTTCCCTCGGAAGAAAGCCTGGGAATAGAAGGGAGTAAAGTGTAAGTCATGATTCCTTTTTCCATTCATTAAAGGTCCGCGTTTTGATGAAATTGTGGTCATAAGAAAACATTGTCATTTTTTAAATTTATTTTGTTTACAGATGCTGTATATCTTTTTTTGGGCTCAAGTCTAATAGAATATGTCACAGAACTGATTAGTACGTGCGTATACATACACACACAGATGTGTGACGACTGATGAGAGACATAAATACAATAATATTATGACCAAACTAACCTTTACTTTTTGTTTTTCTCAAGAGAGAGACTGTTGTGTTATTTAATTTTAACAGTGTTAGGACGTATTCTCTGGAGAATATGTGATGTGTTCCATACATTAACTTAATAGAAATGTACTTATTTATTGATGTTCTCCAGCTAATGTTACCAAGATGTAGAACTAACCTTCACCAGCCGGTGTGATATAAGTTCTTCGACAGTTGGACAGTATTTCCCCATCTTTGACTATACCAATGCCAAGTTTGTTAGCACTTCCTTCGAAACCAATTGCTATAACCATGTTTGGGATAGAATTTCAGCTAAATATTTAGTATTCAAAGCTCGTGGATCCCGTGTTTTCAATAAATAAAAATACCTCTGTTGCTCTTTGTGTCAAATTTTGATAGCTGTCAATGTCATCAATCTGTGGCTGTCATATGAGCACATACGAGTGATGTCAGTGCTATTTTTAGATTTCTACCATTTAGAATTTGGACAAGCGGCTTTTGGCTCAGTACCTTTTTTTTGGGTGTAAAATCATCAAATAACCCCTCCCGCTCTTGGGCAGAGCGAAAGGGAGTGTTAGACTTCTACTGACTAAAAACCACCCGCGTTCCTTCTTAGCCCTATATGTCGAGACCGCGGTATCCTGTGGACATCCCACAGCCCCGACGGGCGTCGGCCCTTGCTGTCATCTCTTTGAGGCGCGCGTGGAATACGAACGCGCCTTCGACAAGGTCTGTTGCCGCCATAAGACGGCCGGACGGCGAGCTAAGTACCTTAGAACACTACAATAAATCCTTGTCAAGTTCGTCTGAACGCAAACTCAACTTGGACTATAAAAAAGATTCCGACGAATTGATAACCTACTCCTTTTTGAAGTCGGTTAATAAAAGAAACTTAAAGCTGTCTTTCTTCTTTGATCGCTGTACTCAGACGTCTTGCTTGTTAACACTACGAGGCGTGTATGAGATTTTAATTATATGTCCTAGGCTTGGAAATCCGAATCGCGCAATATATTACATATTTCCAGAGTGCACTAACAGTCATTTACGTTCTTGGGTTGTCGCCGTCGTGATTGTATGCCATCATGCTAGGCATTTGTTTAATAAAAACTCGTTCCAAAGAAACAACAAAAGTGATGGAAGCTTTCAAGCTATTTATTGATCATTTTCGAATTAAATACACAAATATGCTGTTATACTTATAGTACTACATTTTACGTTTATGTTATTAAATTTGCTTCTTCAACCACCTCATCGACGAAATCAGCCATCATATCTTCAACATTGATCTCATGGCTAGTTATTTTCACTTCTATATTATTGCCATTAGCCGCGATGTCATTACCATTTTCGTTTTCTTGTATTCCGTCATTTTCTTGTATAACGACATTTTCTTGTACTCCTTCATTTTCTTGTTGTATTTCTACATTTTCTTCTGTTGCGTGTGTTTCTCCTGTTGCTTGTGTTTCTCCTGTTGCTTGTGTTTCTTCATTGTTTTGCATGTCTTCTGTTCTTAGTATTTCAACTATATCACCTGCTTCAGTCCCTACAGCAGATACTTCAATCTCAACTTCTACGGTATCTTTGGCAGGTTCTGTATCTTGGGAAACTACGACTTGTCCGCAAGTTATTTGCACATCGTCCGTTTCATTCGTGCTAGGTAAAGCATCATCATCATCCTGCTTTTCTAGAACAACCACTTTGTTCTCTACATTAGGAGCATCGTAAGCTATCTCCGCCGACACTGGGCTACTATCGATTGTGTCATTTGATGTGTTTAGAGGAACTTGTGTCTTGGCTTCGTAGATAGAAACTTCCTCGCTAGGTTCACTTAGTTTTCTTTTCCTGTTGTTTTGATTGGCATCTGTAGTATCTATCGAGTCTTCGCCTTCCGCCTGAGGGTTTACCTCTGGGCTTTCTGTAGTATCTACAGAGTCTTCCACTGTCATCTGTAAGTTTTCTTCTGCGGTTTCTGTAGTTTCTTTAGTAGATTCGCTAGTTTCGAGTTCTGGCAGCAGTTCTACTACATCCGCATCAAAGTCATTGGTTTCATCATTGATTTCCACAATATCGTCATCAGACATAACTACGGATTCTTCGGAACCACTGGAGATACTGATGTTGTCTACTAGTCGCGGCTTCTTGGTTGATGGTTCACCCGCATCTTGTCCAGCGGTCGAGGGTATCGCTCTGTAAAATAATAATGACGTTTTAATACTTCGTTAGGTTCCTAGAAATAAGTTTTGATATGATCAAACACGAAATTTCATGACATAATTGATTTAGGAACTTTACGCGTTACGGGGCCATTACCACGACTAGTCGCACGACCGGCATCAAATCTTATCGCAGAAGCTCAGATCAAGAACACAGTTTGGGCAAAACTGGTCGGACGACCAGTCGAGGCCAAACTCTTTTCCCACTTCCAAAGACTACGTCTTTTAACTATCAATGTTCCTTAAAAACTAATGCTTACCCAGATTTTATCATAAAGTCGAGTGCAGCTCTGTTCGCCTTAGATATTTCCTTCCTCTTATTTTTCTTGGTAGTGTCAGGTTGTACGTCGAGGGCAAAGTTGATCGATGGCGGCGAACAGTGCAGGTGGAGTCGGATGTCTAGCAGTGCGTGGGAGCAGAACTTCCTTATCTACGGGAAGAAGAAACGAAATAATATTATTGCTTATGACTGCTACTGTTAGCCCATGACCTGCAAATCTTTCGATCCGGGTCCAATGTGGACCACTGGTCGTTGGTACTGTCCAGTTCATCCCGCCATTTCCTGCGGAGTCAACGACCATAAAGTATAAGTATAAGTACGACGGGCTGGTGTCCGCAACTCCACGTCCGATGCGCGTATTTTGCGTGCAGGTGGGAATATCACTCGATCCACCCTAGCTCCCCGAGAAAAGCCAGCAGTCCCTTGGTGTTACTGGCAATCTCGCGGAGAGTACCTGGGTCACCGAAGTACTTGGTCCTATACCAGGCAACGCCCGGACAGTGCAGAAGCACGTGGGCGGCTGTTTCTTCTTCCTCCATGCAGGCTCGACACAGAGGACTATCTGTGACACCTATAACAAAGAGGTGCTTATTAAAAGTACCGTGTCCAGTGATGGCAGCCGTCACTGTGCGTAGTTGCAGCTTAGTCAGCCGGAGCGCTTGTTTGGTGAGGCGGGTGTCGATGGCGGGTAGCGCCTCCTTGGCCTGCCTGCACTCGCCGTGGTCTAGCCACAGCTTGGCGTGAAGTTCTTTGGTACGTTTCCTTACCAGCGTGCGAATATAGCCGAACGGGAGTGGCACGATGGGTTCCGGTCCCACCACCGCCATGCTCGAGCCCCTTCGAGCGAGCTCGTCCGCTGCATCATTGCCTCGGGAGCCGCTATGTCCTTTAATCCATTGAATGGTTACATTATTGAGGTTACCAACCTGGTTCAGGCGTTGATGGAACTCGTGTATTAGCCCGGAATTGACCGTGGGGCTCCTTAATGCCAGCAGCACTGCCATGCTGTCTGAGAGTATACGGATGGAGTGATCCTTTACCTCCCGAGCCAAGATGGCAGATGCCGCCAGGGAGATACCCAAGCATTCTGCCTGAAAGACAGTGTTGTGGGCCCCCAGAGGTACGGCGATGTGGATATTGAGATCCTCCGAGAAGACCCCTGCTCCAGTACCAGTACCTGTTTTGGATCCGTCCGTGAAGATCCGTACTTCTGCAGGGTTAAGTCCCTCGCAGCGGTGGTCTTCATGGAGTTGGATTTTGTATTTTTTATCGAATACGTACTGTTTGGGTACTCGATCGTTAACAGCTTTCACCAGGGGGAGCTCACTTTGGATTCCCTCTAGTGCCGCAGTATGTTGCGTGCATTTCTTACCCCAGAGTTGTAGCGTATTGAGGCGCAACGCCGTCATCGTTGCTTCCTGCTGAATGAACAGGTGGAGCGGCGGAATTCCCAGTATGGCTTCGAGAGCTGCGGTCGGGGTTGTCCTCATGCAGCCTGTGATTGCCATGCAGGCGAGCCTTTGCATACGTTGCAGCTTGCTTATTGCTGTGATTAATTTGGTACGGGGCCACCAGACCACTGCCCCGTAGGTGATCATGGGTCTGATTACCGCGCAGTAAAGCCAGAGTATAATTTTAGGGGATAGGCCCCACTTCTTACCTATCATTCTCCTGCACTGCCAAAAGGTAAGGCAGGCCCTGCTTAGCTTATTGTCAAGATGACTGCTCCAATTTAGTTTGCTGTCCAGGATGACCCCCAGGTATTTGACCTCGTTGGTTAACTGGAGCTCAGTATCAAATAGCTTAGGTAGGCAATGAGGGCCTAGCATTCGTTTTTGGGTAAACATGACTAGTTCAGTTTTTGTGGGGTTCACTGAGAGATCGAACTCAGCACACCATCGCTCAACTATACGTAACGCCTGCTGAGTGAGGTTGCAGATTGTCCCTGTTACCTTCCCTGAGATGAGGATGGCGAGATCGTCTGCGTACCCAATAGTGTAGAAGTGGTTAGCATTGAGCTTCGTGATGAGGTCATTAATCACCATATTCCAGAGAAGGGGCGACAGCACTCCTCCTTGGGGACAGCCCCTGACTATCACTGCTGACTGCTGCTCATCACCGAGGCGGACGACTCGTTTGCTAAGCATATTGGTAATCCAGTCTATCAGTACCTGTTCCACCCCGTGTCGGGAGAGAGCGGCGCTGATGCTGGAGAAGTTTGTTTTGTCGAAGGCTCCTTCGATGTCTATAAAAGTACCCAGGCAGGTGCCCTTCTGATGTATCGCTTCCTCTATCCGGCCAACCACTAGATGAAGAGCGGATTCAGTGGACTTACCCGCACTGTATGCGTAGTCAACGACCATACAGTCACTAGACGCCTAATACTCAATCTAACGCACGAAACAAATTCTGTCAACTCGCTGAGGTGCGGGGGAACGGGGTACTGCATTCTGATTGGCCCTTTCAAGGTCATTGCATTTTTACGGCCACAGGAGTGGTCGAAACTAATGCGAACTTTGTGAGTGACGACGGCTATAAGATTTATAGCCCTAATGTGTTGACAGACATTGGTCGCCTGTTATTAGGTGGCTGTATGGTCGTTGTGCGGAGTCTACCACGTCGCCTTTTGGCTGTGTTAGGGCTCTACAATGTGGTTATTTTGACCCACAGCTCGTTGGGCATACGGCAGAAAGCCAGCCCAGTGCCGCTTCAGCTTATCGGCTTTTTGGGCGTCGTCAGTGATTTGTGTTTTGAACTTGTGACTACACAAACAAATGAGCCTGTGAGGAAATTATGTTTTTTCCTACACCTCCGCTATTCTTTTCTGATTAATTTCGTTGCGGGATCCAAGACAGTTAAATCGTTTCTCTGGGACTTCGTCGAGCTTTATTGTCTCGGCGCTTTTCTTGTGGTCGCCACTGTTGATTCTGGCTAACAGGAGTTACAGTGGTTTGGGAATAGTGTGGCGGGCTTGTCCCATTACACAAACAAGTATCAGTTTAAAGAGCAGCTTACCTCATCACAGGTCGAGTTGACAAGCGTGCTATAGAGCTGCAGACAGTAGTGCGTGGGCGGCGCCAGGGCGGTGCCTGTGCTCGCGCGCGCCGCGTCCAGTGCGCGCAGGAGTCGCAGCGCGCGGGACGAGCTGTAGCTGGGCACGTTGTAGCACTCGCGGACTAGGCGCTCTTGGAATGTCTGGGGGTGAGATTGAAAAAGCTAATTTTTCTTCTTTTTATTCCAGGAAAATCATCATAGATATTCTCCGCCCTGTGGCGAGCAGAGGGGTCTGTTAGGCTCTAAGTGACTAAAAACCACCCCGGTGTTCCATTCCCACACTTGCACCGAGAATCAAGGGAACTAGTGCGCCTTCCATGATCCCCGGTTAATAGGCCTTCTCAAGTCTCGGTTGAAAGAGCTATTGTAACATCATGTTGACTGTTTAGGAACTTGGGAACAAAATTATAGTCTCAAAGGGGTTTGTCCAGTTTTCAAAAATTGTGCTAATTGCAAAACCATTTCGAGATAGATGGTCTCTAATAATCATTTATTTCTCGTTAGTATGAAAAAATACTCTTCATTTATATTTTTTTGAAATGTGGTTAACCTTTCTTTGATTTGACCGAATGTTTAAAATTCTAAATACACTTAATATTCCATAAGTATTTCATTTATATTTATAAATTCAACAATCACTACCACTATGAATTAATTATTATACAGAAACTACGCCAATTTGAAATCAAGATTAATGGCATTGGTGCAGTACTTTGTAAATTAGTTACCAACTGACCTTATGTGTGGTTGGCTTCAAAAAGATTCCGCAAACTGTGAGGAATGTTTCAGCACAATCTAAAGCTGCATTTGCGATCTCGTCGTTTGTTTCATCAGACCTAAAAATACAAAAAAGCATTTTCATTTTTTTCCATACTAACGACTTCCAGTCTAACCGGGTGCAGCTGAATACGAGTATGTTATATGGAGCGACTGTATCTAACCTCCACAACCCAGTTAAAACTGGGTATTGCGATACCCTATGGTAAGACTGGTAGTCCGACTTTCAGGTTACTGCATGACTACCTGTAACTGCCAAAGATTAACGTGCTTTCTGAGGCACGGAGGAAACTCGGTATGTAATGGGTGGTCACTCGTCCACAGACCAGCCTAGGCAAGTGCGACTTAACCTAAAGATCGACCCGAGTGGCAATTATTATTTAGCTACGAGCTCCTCGAATCTGCATGTGACATAACTGTCCGATAAAAATTTCGAGCAGTTTAACTTTGTTTTCGCGATGAAGGATTTGTGACGCGTCCCACGCTATACTATAGTTCCTATGTAGCGGTATAGGTGTCGAAAATGACCTATTAGTTTCCTTAGCACCGCATTCCCACTCTGCATCATCCCGAAAACCCTGAACAAGTTTTTTTACATTAGATTTTTGAAGTGAAAACTTCTTTAGCGGCGTTGAGCACTTTGGGAAATTGTTCTGTGATGGGTATAAAATCTTAAACTCGCGTCAGGATACGTGACCACGTGACCCTGATCGAAAATTCGTCAGGACACGTGACCACGTGACCCTGATCGAAAAAGCGTAAGACGGATGGAGAGTAGACAGCTATCCCCTCTCTACGGCGCGGCGAAAATGTATGCCTGGGCCTACTGTTTCGTTTAGGCAGCGCAGGGCGCTTAATAATAATAATAATTATTATTAATAATAATATAATTAATAATAATAATAAAATTATTAATAATAATAATATAATTAATAATAATAATAAAATTATTAATAATAATAATATAATTAATAATAATAATAATAATTAATAATAATTAATAATAATAATAATTAATAATAATAATAATAATAATGATGACAGCTGTCAAAATTGAAACAGCTATATCTCGGAAACTATCGACCTTAGACTAGTTGTGTGTAGGGACAATTGATAGGTCTCAATGAGATCTACATTTCGGATGACAGCTGTCAAAATTGAAACGGCTATATCTCGGAAACTATCGACCTTAGACTAGTTGTGTGTAGGGACAAGTGATAGGTCTCAATGAGATCTACATTTCAGATGACAGCTGTCAAAATTGAAACGGCTATATCTCGGAAACTATCGACCTTAGACTAGTTGTGTGTAGGGACAAGTGATAGGTCTCAATGAGATCTACATTTCGGATGACAGCTGTCAAAATTGAAACAGCTATATCTCGGAAACTATCGACCTTAGACTAGTTGTGTGTAGGGACAAGTGATAGGTCTCAATGAGATCTACATTTCGGATGACAGCTGTCAAAATTGAAACGGCTATATCTCGGAAACTATCGACCTAAGACTAGTTGTGTGTAGGGACAAGTGATAGGTCTCAATGAGATCTACATTTCGGATGACAGCTGTCAAAATTGAAACGGCTATATCTCGGAAACTATCGACCTTAGACTAGTTGTGTGTAGGGACAAGTGATAGGTCTCAATGAGATCTACATTTCAGATGACAGCTGTCAAAATTGAAACGGCTATATCTCGGAAACTATCGACCTTAGACTAGTTGTGTGTAGGGACAAGTGATAGGTCTCAATGAGATCTACATTTCGGATGACAGCTGTCAAAATTGAAACAGCTATATCTCGGAAACTATCGACCTTAGACTAGTTGTGTGTAGGGACAAGTGATAGATCTCAATGAGATCTACATTTCGGATGACAGCTGTCAAAATTGAAACGGCTATATATCGGAAACTATCGATCTTAGACTAGTCGTGTGGGAGTTGGACATTTTGACCCTGAACGTTAACGATGTCGACTGTACAGTCAATAAAATACAAAAATAATTTATTTTGAACTAGACTGTACAATGTTTTTATGATGCTTAATCGGAGGCATGGGAAAAAATATTCCCGCTCCTCCTACCAATCGGAGTTCCGATCGGAGGACAGGGAAAGACAAAATAAATGGGTTAGCATAGTTATGGCGGAATAATTGAATTTTTAAATAATGAATTTGGTTTAACTATGTCGAATGATCGCAATCTTAGCACAACGAAATACAAAACTACTATTGATGCGGTCTTTATTAGACATTTAAATAGGTTCGAATCAAAACTGTTCGTTTCTTACTTCAGCTACCATAAACCTATCGTATCAGTTTTAGAGATTGGCGATGATAGTTCTGGTAATGATGATGGTGAAAAAGTCGTTGAAATTATGGATGAAAGTTGATTTTTCGGAGAGATAAACTTTTTAATGTAAAATAATTGTAATAGTTTTAAAGTGTTAAATTTTTAATGTAATATAAATTGTCATGTTTGTGTACGATAGCGCAATAAATCAATATTGTATTCTACCACATAAATGATAGTACTTTTATACTGTTAAAGCAATTGGTGCAAAATTATTCCCTAACCATTCCAAAATATCAAACATGCTCAACGTTAATAATCAAGTTTTCACTTCTGCCGGCACTCCCGGAGTGCAACCCGTCTTTTTTTTTTATTTACCCACGACGGAACGGAGACGGTATATGCGTTTGGGGTGAGAGGTTGTTTGTTTGTTTGTGTGTTTGTGCAAATCAAAGTTGCCATTTTTTTCCAAAACTACAAGTCCGATTTTGATTCAGTTTTCAGTTATGGGTTCGGGTTTGATTGGTGCATGTTCTTAGGTAGGTGTTACGGTGACAACCCACCAGGGGGCGCTGCAGCAAACATTTTTTTTGTGCAAATCAAAGTTGCCATTTTTCTCCAAAACTACAAGTCCGATTTTGATTCAGTTTTCAGTTATGGGTTTAGGTTTGATTGGTGCATGTTTTTAGATAAAAAAAAAATAAAAAAGTAAAAAGTTTAAAATAAAAAGCAAAATTAAAAATTTTGAAAAAACCCACGACTGTTAAAAATTAATTGAAAAAAGGATAAAATAACATAAAACGCCCACCTTAAAAAACCCAAGAATGTCCGTCGGGTGCTGAACATTGCAAAACTAGTTCATTTAATGGCAGCCCCCGACGGACATTCTTGGGTTTTTTTAAGGTGGGCGTTTTATGTTATTTTATCCTTTTTTCAATTAATTTTTAACAGTCGTGGGTTTTTTCAAAATTTTTAATTTTGCTTTTTTTCACTTTTTAATTACTTTCGTTTTAAATGTTATAGTTAGCACTTTATTAACCTAAAACACAGGATAACTTAGTTCAGGCTGACTCGTATATTACTGGGCATTTAATAATATTTTTTTGTAACCTACCTATTTCAATTTGCATCAATGATTTTTTAAATAATAATGAAAGATTATTACATTAATTTATCATGATAACACAACAAAAAAGAATCAATTCAAAACCATCGTAACAATAACCGGTACAAAAAGTGATAGCGATGCCTCCTGTGAGGATTGAACTCACGACCCCTGGTTTACGAGACCAGTGCTCTACCACTGAGCTAAAGAGGCGTTGCAAAACATCACGAAATACCGAACCCGTTGTGAAGACAACAAAAAAAGGTCCAGCATAGCTATTCAGAAACAATCGCATCGAAACTGAATCGAATATATATGGCGTAAGTATGTCTATCTCGCTCGCTCTCGTAATGCCAAAAAAAGATAGACATGCGACATATATTCGATTCGATAGTTAGAGAATAGCCGTGCAGTTTATACTATCGTCTAATTAGAGTTCGAGTTGTGAGCGTCAGTGGTTGAAACCGAGTACAAACACGAACAAGAGCACAACACAGCTCATAAACACCCACCCGCAATAACTTCAGTTTAAACGTGTTTAAGGTACTTGGTGGCGCCGAAATATGTAAATGTGGTAAACTAGAATTTGCCCGCAGCTTCGCCCGCGTGAATATTACGATTTTTCATACAAAATTTCATCCCATATGAGCCGGGCCGTAGGCCGACGAAGGAGGCCGGCGCACAGTGGGTCGAAACGATGATTTTAGTGACTTAGGGATCAACTTTGATTTTTTACTTTTTTCTTTATGCAGATCGATAGAGCTCATTAACCTCAATAATAACTGTTCTGATGCTTTTTTTCCTAAACTTGCTCCTTTAGGTGGAAAAATACATTTTGTTATTTTTTTGTATGGAGCGGACCAAATTAAATTAAATTCCTGCTAAGTGTCGAGAGATCCCGCTTTGAAACTATATTTTTCTTAAAGCTTGCCCAGTCTACTATCATTTGATGCTATGATGAACATTCGCCTAAAGTTGCAACACTGCCAAATAAATGGATCGAAAAAAAATGAAAAAATACCTTGAATAAAAAGCTTCATTTTTTATTTTCGGATGTTCTTTTAAGTTATAATTGACATGGAATAGTAAGTCAAAGCACTTAATAATTCACATAATTACTTAAAGACTAAGTACGTACTAAGTACATATTATTTAAAAATGTGGATCTGTTCATTTCTATTTTTTTATTTAATGAACTTATAAAATCTATTAAATTTAGATTTAATACTGAATAGTGTATAAAGATACATGCAAATACAAATTTAAGAAAACTTAAAACTAACTATATACAACAATAAATATACTATTTCCTTTCCTTAATGAAATGCAAAGTAATAAAATAAATCAAGAAACTTACAATCTACCAATAATCTTGTGATGTTCTTTTAAGTTATAATTGATATGGAATAGTAAGTCGCACGTTAGCACCGTTTTTAAAAAGAAATGGTGATTGGTTAGAAAGTGCGATAAACTGGCCCGAAGGTGTAGTACCTGAAACTGTGAACAATGAACAGGAAAGGCTCGAGATTTGTGATGTGTGTAAATTTGAGCTATAATCGAACCTTAATATATTTTCGTTAGTAGTTAATAATCAAAGCACTTAATAATTAACATAATTACTAAGTGCTTTGATTTACTATTCCATATCAATTATAACTTAAAAGAACATCACAAAATTATTGGTAGATTGTAAGTTTCTTGATTTTTTTTATTACTTTGCATTTCATGAATGAAAGGAAATAGTATATTTATTGTTGTATATAGTTAGTTTTAAGTTTTTTTAAATTTGTATTTGCATGTATCTTTATACACTATTCAGTATTAAATCTAAATTTAATAGATTTTATAAGTTCATTAAATAAAAAAATAGAAATGAACAGATCCACATTTTTAAATAATATTATGTACTTAGTACGTACTTAGTCTTTAAGTAATTATGTGAATTATTAAGTGCTTTGACTTACTATTCCATGTCAATTATAACTTAAAAGAACATCCGAAAATAAAAAATGAAGCTTTTTATTCAAGGTATTTTTTCATTTTTTTTCGATCCATTTATTTGGCAGTGTTGCAACTTTAGGCGAATGTTCATAGCATCAAATGATAGTAGACTGGGCAAGCTTTAAGAAAAATATAGTTTCAAAGCGGGATCTCTCGACACTTAGCAGGAATTTAATTTAATTTGGTCCGCTCCATACAAAAAAATAACAAAATGTATTTTTCCACCTAAAGGAGAAAGTTTAGGAAAAAAAGCATCAGAACAGTTATTATTGAGGTTAATGAGCTCTATCGATCTGAATAAAGAAAAAAGTAAAAAATCAAAGTTGATCCCTAAGTCACTAAAATCATCGTTTCGACCCACTGTGCGGCGGAGGCCCGGCACTTCGGGGACAGAAGATATTAGTGTTATTTATAATAATAATATAATATTCCACAACTATCACACAACGCCATCTAGTCCCAAGCTAAGCAGAGCTTGTGTTATGGGTACTAGACAACTGATAAACATACTTATATATTTCTAAATACATACATATTATAGATAAATTACACCCAGACACAGAACAAATGATCGTGCTCATCACACAAACATTTGTCCTGGGTGGGAATCGAACCCACGACCTCCGGCATAGCAGTTAGGGTCACTAACCACTAGACCAACAGGCCAGTCATTTGTGAAGATATTAGTGGCCTGTTGGTCTAGTGGTTAGTGACCCTAACTGCTATGACGGAGGTCGTGGGTTCGATTCCCACCCAGGACAAATGTTTGTGTGATGAGCACGATCATTTGTTCTGTGTCTGGGTGTAATTTATCTATAATATGTATGTATTTAGAAATATATAAGTATGTTTATCAGTTGTCTAGTACCCATAACACAAGCTCTGCTTAGCTTGGGACTAGATGGCGTTGTGTGATAGTTGTGGAATATTATTATTATTTAATATGCGAGCGAAGCGAGCGCGCGTCATGGAGTAAATCAGGTGTAGGTTTTCCTTAAAAAAGTTTTAAAATGTTTGTTAGACTAAAGAATTATTAGATATACTATTTTGTTAATAGTTATTCGTTCAGTAAAAGAGTTCTGCAAATGCCATTAAAAAAGATACTAAATTTGATTTCTTTAGTGTGCATAATTTGAGATAATTTGTGTGCAAGTCAGTATTTTTGGTGTAACTTTAAAATATTTTGTTCGAAAAAAGGATACAGATAACGGTTTAAAATTTAAATACATGCCATATTTAACTAGCTTAGGGGATGAATTTCTAAAAATTCTTTATTTTTTTCCTTGTCTATTATAAAGGGAACCTCTGTGAAAAATGTCAGCTTTCTAGATTCAAAGGTTTGGGCTGGGTGTTGATAAGTTAGTCATTATATAGTAGATTGATATCCCGTCAGTTTAAAACTTTTAACTTATAATACTTACACATTTGCCTTATTCTTCTCCCCCGGCATATGACTAGCTATGCCACTTTGATGTAGCGTCTGGTTCGCTAGCTTCCTCTTAGCTTTCTTACTCAAGTTCTTTGTGTATTGGTTGCTCATCTGCAAAAACAATTAACATGAGTACCGATGCTAATTTATTATTACTAATTATTGTGTTTTTCTTAAAGAGCATTTAGCTAGCAGGTCATCCTATGAGGTTTCTGCTTATACGGGTTATTCTGCGGGTGTCTTGAGTGTGTAGGATAAAATCCTCCAACTTTTGTTCTACAGTGGGATAGCAAAACAGGGAAGCCGCAAAAAGTAAAATGTTCTTTTTTATTTCCAAATTTGAAAATTCGGCTTTTCAAATTTGGAAATAAAAAAGAACATTTTAGTTATTCAAACTTCAAAATAGTAACTCAAATAGCATTGTTTTTTTTTTGAAGGTAGGCAAATCATCAAATGACTTCCTTCCGGTCTGGGCGGAGCGAAAGGGAGTGTCAGACTTCTACTGACTAAAAACCACCGTTGTTCCTTCTTAACCATTTGTGTCCGGGGCCGCGGTATCTCTTTCAAACAACTCGCAGCCCCGGTAGAACCCTGACAGCATTAGATGGACAAAATAAACTCACAGTTAGTTGCACAATTTTCTTGACGGGTGTGATATCCTCCATGATGTGTTTAGTGAGTTCCTCCTCCCACGAGCGTCCCCTGCCCTCACTGGTTATACGATGTACGTGTAATATACTCAACCATCTGGAGAGACTGTTGTAGGCCGTGATGCGGACCTTTCTGTAAAGTAATGAAAAAAATTTGATTATTAACCTTCAAAGTAGCCCGCGAAATTCGTTTTTATTTACTTTTTTTTACTATTTGCCGGTCAGTGTAACAAATGTGACTTTACACAGTAATAATTATTAGAATCACCAATAAAACTGTCTCAGTTCATTAACTACCTTTTTTTTTTTGGTGGGTGGAAAATCATTGAATGACCCCCCCGCTCTTGGGCAGAGCGAAGGGGTGTCAGACTTCTACTGACTAAAAACCAAACCCATGTTCCTTCTTCGCCCTTGTGCCGAGGCCGCGTTATGCCTTTCGATAATCCACAGCCCCGACGGGCGTCGGCCCTTGCGGGCCCCTCCTTGCTGACATCTCTTTGAGGCGCGCGTGGAACACGTACGCGCCGCCGACACGGTCTGTTGCCGTCATGACGACGGCCGGACGGCGAGCTAGCCCGTTACTCACCGTCCACAGGCCCGCGTCTACGGTGGCCGGAGGTCATCGCGTGACCCCCGACGCCCGGAGCGCCTTCCGCGGCGGCTGGGACGTTGAGAGGTTCTCTCCCTCTCTCGTTCCGCCACCTCCTTCGCTAGCATCACTGCTTCGCAGAAGGAGGCGACGGCGTCCCATTCCTCCTCGCCCCGGACCATGGCGCCCACCAGGGCCGGACGCGAGAGGTCACCGCCGCCGATCGCCGCTACGAGAACACGGCGGGGCTCCGCCCAAGCAGGGCACACCTCCACAGTGTGCTCCACCGTGTCCTCCGGTCGATCCTCGCAGCGGATCATTTAACTACCTTGAGTGACTATTTGATGAAAAAGGCATTCAAAGAAGAAGGTAAGAAAATTCGAATTACGCGGGCTACCTGGAGGTTCAGCATAAGTTGAAAGGGAATCGACTGTCTTGATATGGACATGTTATGAGGAGGGGTTGACTTGCAGTGAATGCATGTGGACGCACTTTCACGGCAAAAATTGGCTATGTCAGTCACCAGAGAGCATACCAGCGATGCTAATAGGCAGATCCAAGTCGCTGTGGCCGAAATCGGTCGGGATCATCTATATAAATATATGAGGAGAGACGAAGCGCATGTGACTAAAAGAGTGATGAATATAAGAGTTGATGGATGAGAAGGAGAGGAAGACCAAGGAAACGATGAACGGATTGTGTGAGGAATGGTATGAAAGAAAAAGATGTAAGTGATAGCGTGACAGATGACAGAGGAGAATGACAGAAAAAAATGTGTTCGCCGACCTCAAGTAATAGCAAATGGGAAGCGGGCAGCAAGATGATGTGATCTTCTTAGCGTGTCGATGGCAAATTTCATTTAAATCGTTTTGGCCCAAAATTCAGCTATGCGAACTCCACTCGCTGATGCCGTCATAAGGTCGTCAAGTGTACAGGTGTTAGGACATGCAGCGCAAGATGGCGCGGTGGGACATTATCTGCCGCATACGCACTTGAGATCTGAACCGTCCGTGAACCCCCATCTGAAGAGATTGTCTTTACTACGGCCGACCTGGGTTCGGAGTCTATTTAGAGATTTCCAAGTCGGCCACGGCAAAGCATGTCCAGGTGGAAGGCTTTCAGATGATGTGATGAAAGGATAGAATAGAATTAACCAAATATGAGGAGATTCGAAAAATTAAGTATTTTGATAAGTACTCTTTTATATGACCATCAAAAACAAAGTTGAATGAGTAAATCCCTAGAAGGATTATGTAGATGTGATATATAGATGTATACTATAGTGTCGGCTGTGTTTGTATATTACCTTGACTCATCATTTGGATTGTCTGAACTCCACTTCAGTGTTTGCATCACAAATCTGAATACTAGCCCCGAGAATGGAATGAGATTTGGCCCCAAGCTGTAAGAGAAAACAATTTGATAATTAAATAAAGATTTGATAAACTGATAAAAAGGCTGGGAGTACTTTGCCATGGCTGACCAGAAAGTCACCGCCAACCAAATAGCACATCAACTACCTGTAAATTGCAAACCAGTACGCCGCCGGCCGTGCAGTTTGAGAAAAAACCATACGTCAAAAAAAAAAATCTGGAGAAAATCCAAGATCATCCCAATTAATTTTTAAGTCAGGTAAAGCAGTGGACGATCCTAAAAACTCTTTTACAGATACTTTAGCCTCAGCAGTGGGGTGCTTCACCTGAAGTAATGCGGACTTATTGCCTGGCTTTATTATCTCTGCTTTGTGGAGTCGCTCAGCTTTTTTTATTTATAGGTGGTGGGAAACTCCTCCCGCTCTGGGCGGAGCGCAAGAGAGTGTCAGACTTCTACTGGCTAAAAACCATCCATGTTCCTTCTTAGTCCTTTATGTCCGGGGCCGCGGTATCTCTTTCGAACAACCCGCAGCCCCGGCAGGCGCCTGGCTGTATTATCCCTGCTATGTGGAGTGAATACTTATCAAGAAATCGCTGCACTTGCTGAAAGATTCTAACACTAAAAGCAACACATTTTATGAGGAGCCTTACCATAATATCATAGCATCGAGTGTCCTAAGTGCCTGTATCTTGACCGTGGCAGCTTCCTTGGCCTCTGTGTGGACACTGCTAGACACACTGAGCGCCTGCACTATCACTTCTAGAATTATTTGGGGCTGCACTGGCTTGGCCACTGGGTACACCTCACTGTGGATAAGTTCTTATATTAGTAAGGGTTGCTAGCAGCTAATATTGTTAGAAAACCGTCCATAAATATACATAAGACTTCTCTGCATTCATTGAAAACATTACATAACATCACGCTTGTAATTCCTAAAAGGTTAGGAAAAAGTGTATCTAATAGCACATAATATGCATTTGCCAGATGTGTTTAAGTCACATGTAAAGGGCGAGCCTATTGCTATCAACCAGGTACAAATCCACTTTGTGGCTGCTACTGAGAAATTTCTAATAGAAAATCGAAAACAATCGTGCTCAATCCGGGAATCGAACCTAGGACCGGTACCACTCAGTAGTCGCGATTACGACCGCTGGAGCAATGAAGCAGTCATATCATAATTATAACCATCATCATATCACCACTTTATACAACCATTTAGCATAATTTATTATCCATTTACTTATTTAAATTTCTGACCTTGGTGCATTTAAATGATACTTAAGTTTACTTGACTAAAAATACATGAAACAACAATGCAATACTTACACAAGCATAGCTTGAATGAAGACAAATACATTCCTCAACTTATTAGATAACACTGTATTTTTCTGTTCGTTACTATAGTCCCGTGATTTCTTTACAGTCAAGATGTTGGTGAGAGCCTTTGTTAGTGTATTCTTAGCCAAAAGCTCTGGTTCTTTATTCTGAAAATGTCAGAGTTTTCTATGCTAAAGAGACTGTGTCATCACAGAAATAATTATTATTAGCTCCTGCCTACTACCTTCAAGGTAGTTCGCAATATTATGATAAATGATGTTTGTAAAACACCTTTATTTGCCATTTTTCAAAAACTAAATGGGGCCACTGTTTTGTATCTTAGCTTGACTTGTACCTAACTCAAGACTTATGAATCGGATCTGTCAACAATATCTTGGGTGTTATTTTTTTTTACAGAGAACCCTAACCTTTTTTCTAAGATATAATAAAAGTCTAAGTTACTTCTGGCATCAGCTATCTGCCAGTAAGAGTCAAAATAAATCTAGCCTTTTTGGAGATAAGCCGGAACAGAAGGACTGGTAGGGACTGGAGGTAGTCTAAAAAAAGACTACCATATTAAGATTAGGTCCATTGGTCCATTTTACCATATAATTAAGGTGATTATGGGTTGAAACCTTACCTTGGCACTATGGTTTGTTTTGTAAATATTTACGGTCTGGGAGAAAATAGCCTCAATGAGTGTGTGTGCTGAGTTGCATAATATAGCCATTTGTTCCCTCCAGCAGTTCTTTGGGCTAGCCAGCTTGTCTTGAGAGGGACGAATCTGAAAGAAAACAGATGGTTACTAAGGTAGAAAAAGACACATGAAAGTTTAAACAAAACAAGGCAATGGTACGAGATAAATTTTTTATGTGGCCGCTCAAATTATTAATTTATCAGCCTATTGTTCCACTGCCAGCATTGGAACAAGATTTATAAAGTGGCCTTTGCTAAGGTAAAGGCCTATTTCAATCTGGGTAATCTTTTGTACTGTTTAAAATGATATTGAATAGTTACTTACATTTTGCAAGCCATGTGCACACTTTGCAGCCACAATAACATTGTGGTAATTGCTTGATTCCAAGAAAACAGCTAAATAGTTCTCTATTATTGGCCGATGCTGTGAACAGTATCTTGGGAATCTACAAATAAAAGAAAAATGAAATATAGATGATCACCATTCACCATTTAAATTGCAAGTAAAACAATCAAAACTCGGGAAGTATGAACTTTCAATTGAGGGAAATGGAATAGTTTTAGATAGAGTATCCATCAAAGAATTTGTAGTGTAGTAAGTATGAAGTTGGTCCGCCTTTAAGTCTTCTGCTCAGCTAGAAGAGGGTTTAAGTGTGGGCGGCCCACCTAAAATCTCTTGGTGGTGGTGCCTCAAAAACAGATTTATACAACGGATGCATAATGCTATGTTTACTACCTCGCGTGCAGTATACATCACGCAGTATAGTTATAATTAACAGTATTTGTAGGTTATATTACCGGGTTATCACGTCTTCTAATGCACGCAGCCATATGTTGGAGTTCTCTTGTGTGTGCTTCACCAAACTCTGGAAG
This sequence comes from Diarsia mendica, assembly GCA_949316265.1. Taxonomy (NCBI): domain Eukaryota; kingdom Metazoa; phylum Arthropoda; class Insecta; order Lepidoptera; family Noctuidae; genus Diarsia; species Diarsia mendica. Next base: position 19,374,027 of record OX438904.1, on the reverse strand, counting down.
AAAGAGGTGATCACCTCCTTCACCGCATCGCTGTCACTTGGGTCTACGTCCCGTAGTTTTTGTAATAATTGACCTAGAATATTTTGAAGGTAAAATTAATCAAATATATTTTGTAATGTGACGCGATTTGATAGACGTAAAATACAGGTACTCACTCATTTTAACGTGATAGTTAATGGTCGTCTATTTATTTATACGATTTTTGTTCTTTTCACTTAATTAAATACGTAAACAAACCCACGGACCCACGTTTTATCTTACAAAAAATAATCATCATTTTGACATGATGACATCTTGACGTTCGATAATTTTTTTTTTTTTTTTTTCCCGTTTACCCCGAAGGGAAGGCTAAAGTCTTTTGACCATATTGCCTAGTCTTACGTCCAAGTATTTTCTTACGTGATAAGTTTTATACAATAATGTCTTTCGTATTTCATTTTTCAGTTTTCATAAACTGTATAATATTAAGTCCATCCATTTTTCTTCATATTAGTCTCATATTTTCATTCATATTTCTCCATTTTTGTCAAATCAGTAATTAAACGTCATTTTATGTCAAGTCAAATTGGTTTGACGTGTATGACGTTCGATAATCAGCTTGGAGAAAAATCTACCATTTTGCTCTGGAACGCGATGTTTTACTTTTTTAATCTTTGGCACCAAGGATTTCAGGTAGGTCGTCGATGAGGTTGATGTGTAGAAAATGCGAAGAAATGAGGAAAATGTAGTGAGAAAAATGTTGATATCTACAATTTTTCTCATGAGATTAGAGGAACTGCTTGCGCAGACGTGAGGCAGCCGTAGTTTCACTTGTGCCCGTATCCAACAGTGGCGACGAGAGCGACATGGCTCAGTTTAATTTCGGTATTTTAAGTAATTTCATTGTTGGCAATTTCGATAATAATTTGTAATGTTGGTTCACTACTGTTTGACAGCTTTGAAATAATGTCATGTGAGGGAAAATAACGCAATTGCGTTTAGCGTTAGCAGTTTGTGTGTTCAAATTAGATTTTTTATTGTTTCACTTGTATACATTCCGATTTTATTACTGTGAATCATCTATTGTGAGATACAGTAACGGAATAACCATGGCTACTTTGGAAGATAAAATTCTGGGGAATAAATTACAAAATTATTGTAGTAGCAGTGAAGACGAAGGCGAAGGCGACTCTGATGACGATAGAAGTGGAGACGAAGAAGGTGGAATTGCTAAAGCTGAGGTAGCCACAAATGCGGAGCCACCGCCCATTAATAACTGGAGCGGCCAAGCCAGCAACACTGGCCCGAAAGGAGTATTAGAAGACTGGCGAAGGTTTAAGCAGTTGGAGGCAGAAAATCGTGCTGAACTTGCCAAAGAACGAATCGCTTTAGCAAAGAAGCTCACTCTGACAGTCAAACCAGAACGCGAAGCGGCTCAGGAGAAGCAAAGGGAAGAACTGGAAGACGAATTAACCGAGCTTATGGATGAGGAATTCCTCCTGCAATATCAGAAGCAACGAATGGAAGAACTGATGAGTCAGTTAAGTAAGGTACCAAAGTTTGGTGTACTTACAACTCTGAACAGCCAGGAAGAGTTTCTGAATGCTATTGATAAGGAAGATCCTAAAGTGACAGTAATTATTCACATTTACAACAACAGCACAAGAGCTTGTGAGACAATGGACGGCTGTCTGAATATATTAGCAACTGAATACCCAACAACGAAGTTCTGTCGTATAGCAGTAGACATCACGGGTCTGAGTCGTCACTTCCGTGTGGATGGTGTTCCTGCAATACTTGTGTACAAGGCTGGCCAAACCATTGGCAACTTCGTACAATTAGCTACGGAGCTCGGCAATGATTTCTATGCTACAGATGTGGAACGTTTCCTCATTGAGTTTGGGATGTTACCAGAAAAGTAGGTTTTTTGTTTTTATTTTGAATCTGAACCCTGCATATAAATGTTAGCTCAATAGCAACTTTATTAATTTCAAGAAAATCATAAAATAAGTAATAACTTACTATAAATCTTGATTTGTTCTTGAGGGTTAGTTTAAAATTTATTTATTTTTACAATTCGTGAATGTAAGCTTGGCTAATTTAGTTTTAAGGAAATTGTATCTCAAACCTTTTATGGGAACAATTATTTCAATGAAATATGTATGTGTACCAGTGCTTAAGGAAAATGATGCTACCATAATGACCTATTTTTAATTTTAAAACATGTTTTATGATATCCAGCAGGTATTTGGACTTATCGTAAGTTTATACTTGAATAAACGTACTGTACGTGTACACGTCCCACCAATAATTTTGTACAAGTAAATCCTTGAAGGATGTTTACGGGTTTCTTATGTTACATTTTCTCTTTGTGGTAGGGGATTGTTTGTGCATCAATGTATGTCATCAGTGTTGATGTAACCGATGTTTACGATGCATTGTGAGCCAACGATTCATGTCAAGTTGGCAATGATTGGTAACAGCAACTCAATGATTATTGAGTTGAGAGGCCAACAATGCATTCTTGACCTATTTCTAAGAACCAACTTTTGTATTTCATTTTTTTTTATGAAATGAATGTTTTCCAGCCAAAGTATACTAAATTATTAAATGAGAAAATTTGCTGAAACATTCTTGTGTATTGTGGGATATTTTAGCTTATAATATTGGTAGCAATATTTAGACTTAGTTTTCGATGTAGTAGTTTTTTATGTGTAATGTTAAGATTTCGTCAGCCTTACTAGTTCTTAACATTCAGCGTTGTGTTGTCCTGTGGGTACTAATTAAAATATTAATTGATAAAATGTGGTATAATATAAAAAATATGTAGGTACCTACTAAAATTCAATATAGACACCTAAAATTTGTGTCACTATACTGAGCAACTCCATTTTTTTCTGAAATATTACTTGTATTTTAATATCACTGTGGTACATCTTACATCCTTGCTTATTTTTAAAATTAAGACAAAAATGCATTTACTTTCAAAACTTAGTACTTACACTTTCCTATTAGAAGTACCCTTTGTATAACTTACAATTTTCTAAAATATTGGTGTCTCTTGCGATGTATCATAATCATATTGAATGTAATCCAATTTTTGGCTGCATAATATCCGCCTAAGATTGAGCGGGTGCTAATCAATAATACACCTTTAGAAAATACCTCCTAATTGTAATATTAGAATGTAATAAACGTGAATTTTACGTGATTCTCTTTATTATTAGGCACTACTACAACTACTTATTCTGTAAAGTAGCCTCCATGTTTGACTACCCTTCATAATGTAAAGGCGTGAGTTTATGCACGCATTTCGTTGTTTCTTTTTCTTGGGTTCGTAAAGAGCACTATCATAGAAGATTCAGTAGGTAAACCTATATTTGCGTAAGTAGATTAGGCCGGATTTACTGTGAGTTCTTTATTGAGACTGCTACCACAACATAACCCACTATCTGTAAATCTGTTCTAAGTTTAGAATGGCGTCGACTCGTAAACACGCGAACTAGAAAAAAGTCGTGAAAACGTATGTATAGGATGCGTAGGATCCATGTTATTTATTACTATTTGTAAATAGAAGAATCTCAACTCTGCAGATGGTTTATTTAGTTAGACGCTCACCGAACCGATCTGACTTATTATCTTAGAGGAAAAATAAAAATACACCGCGCTCTACGTTATTAATTGACTGGAACTAATTGCAATTTGTTACGGTGGTTCTGATGAGTAGATTTCGTTACTGCGTAGCTCATGTTAAAGTTATGATTTTATCTTTTGATACAGAAATACCGTTATGGTTAAGAAGTTTGGAAAATCTTTTCTTAAGCGAAAGTCTCTAATACCGGACTTAGCGTAGGTACCTACCAACAGCACATCTCTGCCCGTCCCTTTAAGGACTAAAGCGTGCTTACCACCCAAGTTGATGACCTATTATTTGTTAATTAGACAATAGGCCATCAACAAAGTCATTATCTTATTGTATAAGCCCTATTGTGACTAATAAGGGTAAAATGAATAGGTCCTTGAGGCCCTGCGCAATGCTAGTCAATAAATACTTTAGGTAAATAATATGCCGAATATCGTTTATTTAGATTCAGGAAGTATTTGGCGAATACGTTAGCAACGCAAAAACATCGAATTATAATCGTCCCCATGACCCAAGATAGTGTTGCCCACGGGTCAGTAGTAAGACTTTTATTCTACTTATTATTTGAACTGCATGATATACCCACACAGGTCAGGGCTTCAGTTAGAAACTTCACTAAAAACACAAAGGAATTAATAAGGATATGAGCTGTTTTCTGTCTACAAATTACAATGGACACTGGACGCGTAGTATGACCGTGGGAATGAGCCGACAGCGTCGCAATTAACGGGGCAATCGGCATGTGAAATGAGGGGAAATCACTCTCGGTAGTCATCAGTGAAAACAGACGGGAATGACGTAGAATAGCTTGCCCGAGTATGGTATTATAGAAAGATAATAATTATAGTGTTCTAGGGTAATACGGTCCATTCAACTTTTATTTTAGGTACCGACTTCTTTAGGTTGATTTAAAAGAGAGTTCATTGCACCCAAAGCACATGATTGTGATTAAAATGAAGTTGTGTTGAGATAAGTAATGATTCTGTGTGGTACATACAAGTTAGGAAATTATAATTGGGTACTAGCTCCAATAAAATTACAAATTCTTATCTAAATTAATTTATTAATGAGAAGAGTACTAGAAAAGTTACATAACTCTTAAATTAAACTGAATTGTTCTTATAATTATTCCTCTCGACGAGTTTAAATACTATGTTGCGCAATCTCTTTAAACATTTCGATTACATGGCCCAATATAACATATATGAACTTGTTCAATATAATATTGCTATGAAACCGGCAAAACGCCTTAATATTTCTATAAAAAACTTTTTAAACAACTATTCATTTAATATTAGAAAGTTTGTAACATTTGCGACCAGTACTTAGAATAGTTGGATGCGCTTTATTCTGAATTAGAAAGGGCTGACCGGCTGAGTTAACAGAGGTTTACGATTTCGTCGCTCATTTCTGTGCGCCTGCGCTTCGGCGGCTTCACTGCGGGCTCGTCGTCATCCTCCTCGATGATCTCCATATCACTATCACTGTCCTCCCGGGCCCTTGACGTGGACGGACCAGGTTTCGGGTCACTACCGTTTGATCCATTCGCCGGTTTCTCTTCTTCCTTCGGAGCCGGCATTGGGGCATCAGTGTCTGTGACGAGTCTCCAGGACTTCTCTTCGTCTTCCTGCTGTAATCTGACCCTCACTTCGTAGTTTTGTAGGAAGTCATCGACCAACAACGCGCAGCCGTCGTTGAGACCTATTTCCTCTAATGTCTTATCGTTGTTGTGGTCAGTTTCGCCGGGCTCCGAGGACAGGATCACCAGGCCTTTGCCCTCGACGGTGGCGTCAGGTGCCTGCATGTTGAGTCCCTCTTTGAAGGCGGTGGTGAGATCTTTGAGAGTGAGTTGCTTCAAGTTGCAAGCTAGACCGACTTCTGGTTTGGGCGCGCACACGTAGCATTTTGGATTGGGTGGAGTAAGTGCTGAAAACAAACATTAAAATTGTTTACCATTCACAATATTCTGTGTTACATTAGTCTACCAGTTAGCTAGTAGCTAACCTACTTCTGTGTGCGTAATCTTGATACAATAATTTTCTCTTTATAAGACCCGGTGAGGAGAGGATTATCTTACAACTTTTTTAAGCATTAGGGGTTACTACATAATTCCCATATGATCGACGGCGTCGGAACTCATAATCAGTTGTGACGCCATATCTATTAATGTTTACAATGATGGTCGTATTTTTTTTGGTATCCTGAACAGTCTTTGGCGGCGTTTTAATTGGAAACGGTCGTACGACCGAAAGATGCGCCCTCCGACTTAGCATGTCATAATAAAGCATGCAAGTGATCGCGCGAAAACAGTGAAATGCTTAAAGACTAAGTTTTTAAGAGAAAATAGATATTTTAAAGGCGGAATAAGCGTGTTTAATCTTGTCGTGCGACGAGAAGGCATCGTTCGGTCGTACGACCGTTGCAATTTAGGCCGCTGCATTAGTCATGGACAAGCCTCTTCCTTCCGTTCACTTCTTTACATGTTTTCCTGTTTTTGCCAGTTCATAAGGACGCTATACAAGGCGTCCTCTCATCTTATACGCCGGCTACCGGTGTCCGTCTTACCGGTATTGCCCCACTTAATTTTCATTAACAAAAATTCATTTTTAGGACGCTCCCGCTGTTTGTACACTTAGATCTTTTAAACTACGCAACGGATTTTAATGCAGTTTTCAGCAATAGATAGTGATTCAAGAGGAACATAGTATACATGGTTCCGTACGAAGCCGAGGCGTGTCGCTAGTAAAATATATGTCAGTGAACTTACTCTTCTCCGGCACAAAGAGCTGTCCTCGATGGTTGACCTTGGGTCTGAGGTACACACTGGTGCACTTGTCGATCTCGCCGCGGAGCACCGCCTGTGCGCGCAGTACGGCGAGTCCGGCCACGATAGCGTTCGCCGTCGCTATGGCTGGGATTATGTTGCCGGCCATTGCTGTGGAAAGAGTGGACTTTTACAAATATTTGTACATCACAACAAAACAAAAACATCTCAATTCTTTATTGTGTACCATAATGTGTAGAGCTGGTAGGGAAACAATTACATCAGTCTCAATTTGACGGCATGGTTGGCGCAGTAGCTGAGCGATTGGACTGCGCGCGTGTCGCGGGTTCGATCCCTGCGGGGATATTTCCCACTAGTTCTACCATAAAACTGTTCAACAGAACTAGTGGGAATGTTCCATATCACATAGGCTTTTATTTTTTCCTCACACATAAACATCAAAATTTCCAGGTAAATGAAGTTGCAACCAACAGTTAGTAATAGTATGACGTTAATTTTCTATAACAGGAAATAAAATGTCAGGATTTCAATAGAATAAATCAATTTTTTCTCTTATTTTTTTAAGACCTGCTGTGAGCTGCAACAACCCCAAATTAATTGGGAGGGTAAGAGAATGATGATGAACTATGTAACTCCCTGCCTGCGTCGGATTTTCCCAGGTCATATAGTCCTAACCTATTTAAGTCGCGAGTAAACAGGTTTCTTCTGGGTAAGCTCGTTACATCATCTCTGCCCTAGAGTAGTGAAGTCTTATAGAAGAAACATTTAATCCTTACATTTGATCTCAAACCTCGACTGGAGCGGTATATTGAAGATGTGCGAGCGTATATTAGCGCAGGCCGTGACGAAGTCCATGGAGCTCTTCTCATCCTTGTCCCAGACCAAGTGGTCGCCTTCCGGACGACCCTTCAGGTCCTTCTGTAGAGCAGCGCAGCTTGCAGCAAACACCTGGAAATGGTAGTTCAAGAATATTACTTTCTATGATTTCATCATCATCATTTCAGCCGAAAGACGTCAACTCCTGGACATAGGCCTCGCCAAGTGTCGCCACATTGCCCGGTCTCGTTCATCTGGCAAGCAACCTTCACCAGGGCATCGGTCCAGCTAGTGGGAGGCTTTGCAACGCATCGCCTTCCGGTTCGCGGTCGCCACTCCAAGAACTTTGTGTCCATCGAAGATTTTCTAAGATTTGTTTTAAGGAAATTATGGCAACCAGCTCTGTGACGGTTTCCTTATCACAAATGACGAGGATGACAGTCTGTAGTTTGTCATGAATTTTCCTGTGGTTTAGTTGTTACATTGGTAACATAGTAAGGAAGTCATACAAGATACACATCCTCGAGGATTTGGAAAAGGCAAGGAAATCTTGTGCAAAGTTATGCCAAGCCCTATACAAAAAAATAATATGATCATGTATGATGGATAATTACCTGTGCACATTCATGCACCGACCAAGTCCTTTGATCAGGCAACCCAGAATGCGGGACCACAGGGTTATCTTTACCCGGCAAGTTGTCCCAAACCAAAGGGGTAGGAGGCCTGCGCTTCTTCCAAAGATTCTCCATGGACAGCAAGTAACGGATATCATCACCAAACAACTTGCTGAAAAGCTTCTCTGGTTCATAGTTTGTTTCGGCAGCCCATGTGCGAGTGCTCTTTCGTTCTACATTGCCAGCTGTGTTTCCTTCGTTTGATAGTGCAGATGCACCAGCTTCTCCAGCTGCCTCAGGGTCTGCTGTGTCTGGACTGACATCTTGGTCAGGGTCTTCCTCACCAAAAAGTTGGTTGAAGAGATGCTTGGCCCATACAATGCAGTGGATAGGCTCAGATGGAGTGTTACGAATTGTGCAGCCAGGGAATGTTTTCTGTGGGGCTTTTGGCTGACATTCGTAGCACTGTGTCAGGCCTTTTTTGATGAGTTCAACCTGTTAAAGAAATGATAAAGAATTAAATATGGAGTAAGTTAATATTGTGTACATGAACAATTTGGTACAGAATTAAGCACTGAGGTGTTAGGTAGTTTTAAAGGTTCAATGATTCATTTACCTCAAAAACTTTTGTACTAATCGCTTTTCTAGACAGAAATCATATATATATTTATATTCCAACTCAAACCTAAAGCATTATGTCAGGATTGTATCAGGTGGTGTTCTCTATTTTCATCCTACTCCTATAAAACAGTGGTTTGCGTTAAGACTGAATTTTCATATGTAATTTATCATCTGCCAGGTTTTTTCTAAACAAAGAGATGGTCTACCAGACCACCGAAACTGAAATAAAACTGAAGATTGGCCCATGTGGCTCCCCACAGTTTATAAACATGTATGCAGTCATTCTTCTCAATCTGAAAAGCAGTATCACCTGTCCAGCATATCCGGCTGTGCCAGTCTCAATCAGGGGCACGTTGGCAGCCAGGCACATCCTGTTCACATGGTTACGTGCCACGCGGTTGTCCAACGCATTCATCACAATCTGGAACTGTTTGAAGTAACTGACTCCATAATCAAGGCTGGAATATTGAAAAAAAAAATTGGTTAGAATCAGAGGCTTACAAGATGCTATCAGACATGTCATTTAAAAACTTGAATGCCATCTCAGTGTGAATAAGCACAATAACAATTATTAAGTTATACCATATTTCATTTATCATACATAAGTATAGTTGAATGTCTTTGCTTAGAATTACTTAGAATAATAAATATTTAAAATCTTATTCTTGGTAACTATGTAAAATTTTAATATATAATTGAGATTAACCCTGGTATATTTCTTTGAGGAACTTCTGGATGGTGTATCTATAGATTGAAGTTGTGTGTGTAAGAATTTAGTGTGTGAGTGAAAACTTTACATTTCTAGATCATTTACAAAAAATGCAAGATGCAGTAATAAATCCGCCCCTAAGACGACCCACTGACCAATATTTGCAACAATGCAGTCAATGACCTTTCACAGCTATGCTGATGATGTCGACACAATTGACATGGCATATCAAGATTATTTACCCATAATTCACATTCCCATACGCAAGTCAAGACTTACCTGATAACGCTGTCGTGATGTGCTATGATGTTGACATTGGGGTTGAAGCTGAGCGCACTGTCCTTCGCCACCTGAGCCTTTGACTTGCCAACATGCTCCTTGTGGAAAAGAAACTGACGATTCAAGTTGCTTACGTCGATCGTATCAAGGTCGATCTGAAAAAATAAACACATGAGTAACGTCTTGCATCCCCGTAAGTTATCAATCTCATTGTAAAAAAAACTTAGCACGTACAATTTCAATGTTAGGAAAGCCGGTCAACACGAGATTCTTCAATATTTCACAACCTATACCGCCGGCCCCAACGACTAAAATCTTGGAATTTGCAATTGCTTCCGTCAACTTTTCGTCAAAAACGCCAGCCACCCGCGCTACCATCTTGGTTTTGTTAACTAAAAACACTACTGTGAGGAACTTTAACAATTAATTGCAGTTTTATTTTAATGATACAACGTATACGTTATGCGTAGCGAGGATCACAGACTACTCGAGGATTCATTAATCAACTGTCAAAATTGGCGTCAGTTCCTCAGACGTTCTGGAATCTGGAATCGATTTTTTAGAAAAATATTATTAAGAAATTCCTGTGTTCTTATCAATACAAAAAGTGTATTTAAATATTTACGTATTGTTTTGTAAATGCCAGCAAAGTAGTAATTGTTAAAAAAAAAAACAAAAAAACAATTATTCTGATACTATTCCACAATATTCCAAGCATGATGGTGTTGATTTCTGGACGAGTTTTAACTACGTTTAGTTATTGCATCGAACTAAAAAGGTTTTTCCAAAGAGGATCACAGATAATCCACATCCACAGAGTCCATTATAAAATCATGTTCAATCTTTCTCATGCTACAATATCCCATTTTTATTTTGGGTGCAGCATGCCATATTCTTGGCGGGGAGTTGCCATAAACCCCACGCTTGGCGCCTCGTCTTGGGGATCGCAGTGTAGTTTTAAGTACACGTAAGCCGTTGCTGCCCGACTTCCACATCTTCCCTTAGGCGCCTTCTACGACATCCTCGGGATGAAATGGGTGGGTGCTATTCTTGCCCGGGCACCCCACGGGGGAGCCATGGAGCCACGAGCCATGGAGACAGCTATGCTCAGAATTTCTTTGAGCGACAAAATCCGTAATGAGAAAATTCGCCGAAGAACCAGGGTCGCCGACATAGCTCTCAGAATATGCAAGTTGAAGTGGTAACATCGCTCGAAGAACCGACAACCGATGGGGAAGAAAGGTTCTCGAGTGGCGACCACGAAACGGAAGACGCAGCGTTGGCTTGGCAGGCCTCCCACCAGCGGGGCGAGCACGGGCGTACCCAAGACGTTGGTGACAAGACGTTATAAATTATGTCATGTCTTAGAATTTGTCTTAAATGCTAGCACGGGTACCACATGTGATATAATTTAAGACGCGACTTGTCTTTCTTGTTGCTGACTTCATAGTGTGACCTAGTATATTAAAAAAATAAAAATGTCTATGACCATCTGAATAGGCGACCAAATAAAAAAGTACGTGTATAAGAGCACAGTTCATACAGTTACACAACTTTTTAATTTTCTTGGGTACTAATTCATTTTTGACATAACACGTACGCGCAGTGTTGCCAACTTAGTGGATTTTCCACTAAATCTGGTGGTTTTGACTTACCTTTTAGCGGACAAATATCGGTTTTAGTGGCTAGTGGATTTTTCTAGTGGAATTATTTGGTACCAAACAGTCGTATCAGTCCGAGATTAACGATGATGATACGGACGGAAACGACTCATCTGAAGATAACTTAATAATATAATTTGATTGACCTCTTTTAAAAAATAGGTTTTATTAAGTATTTTGTTCTTCCACAAAAGCCATGAATTAATAGAGAGTTGAAGTTGAAGTATTTTGTTACATTATATGTAATTTTCATGTTATTGCTTTAATAAACGTTTCAAAAAAATATTATTTCCTTTAGTAAAGACCAAAAATCTGCCAGAAATAAAGTTAGTGGAAAATTTAGCGATTTTTTAAGAAGGTGCGATTTTTTTAGTGGATTTCTGGTGGTTTTAGAGGTCGATTCTGGTGGGGAGCTTGAAACTTCGATGGCAACACTGCGTACGCGGCACGTCTTTCATTTTCTTTTTTTATTTATTATTTGATAACTTGCTACTAACTAAAAGTTCTGTTTTTCCTTTAAAAGTTTGATGTGATTTGTTTTGAAATATATTGTGAAATTTTTGAAGTGAAATAACTCGAACGGATTAGAGGAGTCCCAAATGTTTCTTCGGAATATTTTCCTACTTTGGACCTCTTGCCTTCGGGCAAGAACATAATTATAATAATTTACTGCCATTTGATGCAGTATTATGCAGAAAAATATACTTATATTTTTAATTTACTTTTATCACCACCTCCGAACGAACGTGATATAAACGAGCATATTCATCTGTCAAAATGTGACATTTGTTACAAAATGGGTGCGCCCATATTAGCAAATAAGACATAGGAGTAGCAACTATGTTGGGGTCGGCTTGCACGCATGCACCTGAATACCAGTATTTTACATTGTCATGTAATATGACAAAATAATATGAATAGGCAGATACCATGGGATAGAAACCATAAAAATTCGTCATTGATTTATTTGGCAGGTCTAGGTAGTGTACCTTGCGTAGTTCACAAGGGAAAGTCGAAGGTACGATTGAAATCAAGTTAGTAACACGATGGATTAACGGATTTTGAAAAAGTTCACACAATCACACCTTTACCTACAGCTAAGAAGTTGCGACGAGTGATTAAAGATAATTTATTTAATAATTCATCGAAGGATAAAATTATATCTTACTACACCTACAGACATGTTTTTTCAAGCGGTCAGGCCCTCAGGAAAAGGTGTTTATTGTAGGCTTAACGCTCATAGGTAGGTACTTTATGTGCTATCTGGCTGGATTATATTGGAAAAATGCCAAATACAGTGTGTCTGAATGAGTTTGATTTATTGCTACTTAGTTGTAGTAGCTATTTGAAGTGGGATACGGGACCTACTTCAGTGCGACAAACTTATCATCGAATATCGTTTCTTCGAAAACCTTTCATCGATATCACTATACTTACTGCGACGCCTTATTATATCGATGCCTTGTTAGTGCGTTGTTTCATTACCTACATCGAAAAACTTTACTGAAAACGATTTTACTTCGAGAGTATAATACTGCGAAGCCTGGTTTAATCCAGGGGCCCTACTATGACGTCTTAAAACAGTCCTAACTTATTCTTATTCCAGTGTGGAAACGTGACAGAGCTATACAGGGTGTCTAGCGCCATCTCTCCTCCACACTGGATTAAGAATAAGTTAGGACTGTTTTAAGACGTCATAGTAGGGCCCCAGTTCTTGTTACTGAGATGTTCTGTTACAGGAAAACTTACACTGATTGATACAAGTACATTGATTTTCTTTTTTTCAAAACAATTGCGATTTTTGTTGTTGTTGTTCTATGTATACAAAAACAAAACAGACACAATAAAACATACGCATACATACATGTACATGTATATAATTTGCAATTGCTGACAAAATTTGTACAGGCGCTTTTAAAGAAACGTTAAAAATGTGTAGGTATTGTTTAAAAAAAAAAAACAATGTAGTATTTGTATCAATCAATGTAAGTTTTCCTAAGTAACAGAACATCTCAGTAACAAGACCTCGATTAAACCAGGCTTCGCAGTATGATACTCTCGAAGATAAATCGTTCGCAGTACAGTTTTTCGATGTAGGTAATGAAACATCGCAGTACCAAGGCATCGATTTAACAAAGCGTCGCAGTATAGTGATATCGATGAAAGGTTTTCGAAGAAACGATATTCGATGATAAGTTTGTCGCACTGAAGTAGGTATCCCATTTGAAGTAGGACGATCATCAAATAAAATGTATCATGTTTCAAGCTCAACATCCATCGTCTTCAACATAAAATGCGGCGTTACGTAGCACAGTTTCATTAAAATTGCTTTTAACTTTATGGAATGGCACTAACAGCTTTTATATTAATAAAATGCATTATAGTACGAAGCGCGGTCATCGTTGTTTTATTTGAGGCTTTAACTTGAAAAGGTGTCACTGTAAATGGTTGACGACCACTGTTGATTACAGGGAATAACAACCCAAAGGTCGTTTGAAGCAATTTGGGAAGGGTTTATTGAGCCTTCTGGCCGATAATTTAGCTTTAAGCGTCTGTGAAATTAAATGTTAATGCTAACGGAACCAAATTACAGAAATCGGGGCAGCAGTGACGTTCCGGCTTCTAATGATTCATTTTGTGTGGGAGGACTGGGAGGTAACCTACTTTCTTCCCGTTTTACGAGTGAATGGGAGCCTGGAGTTTTCCTAGGCTTATCGGAAAACCAGCGACTGTTCAGACCTTAGTTCAGAGACTTCATGAATAATCATCAAGGCTTTTTCGTGTTGTTTAAGTATAGTACCTACCTATATCTATTATACTTAGTTCACTTTCCTATTTCTGAGATTTACGTTATGATGACGTACTTGCGGATTTACCCGTAATAGCCATTTACTACAGTTATGTTAATGTATGTAAGGTTTCCTCCTACTCCGGATCAAAGCAATTTGGGACTCATCGCTTGTCATCGCTTGTGTACGAGAAAAGGGTGTGTAAACAAACAGGGCGATCACTCCATATATCACAGTTACCTTTTTCATTCAGGTTTTTAATAATACTGAATAAAAAGCAGCTCTATTCTACCCCAGTAAACAAAAAAGGAATATCCGAAATAAAGCTCCTGTCAATATTTCAATTTGTGTTTGGGGTCGCTGCAGCGGGCCGATTTGTCATACTTTTCGATTTGTCGACAACCCAGTATTTCATCCTAATTCTAGCCATATCATCATTTAGAATTTTAGACAGTCTATACGTTGGTTTATTTCCACATTTTCTCAAAACATAGATACATATGTGAAGGAGTTAAAATATGAGAAGGAGTTACATTACACGACTGCCCCAATAAAAAGAGTGTTTTTTGGTTAGGGGGGCAGTATTTCGGGTACAATTCGGTCCTTCAGTCCGCGTTGGTGGTTTGATCGCGGACCCCTAAATCCTTGGCGACCGAAGTTAAATTGCTATTTAGCCGAATGCTCCAAATTCGTCACATTGACCCTGGATCCATTGACCATTTGTTTTGTGTGCTCCATGTTCCAATAACTGATTGATTATCTCTGGATGCAATGTGTTTGGGAAAATGTTTAACAATTCTACTGTCCTTTAGATTTGTTTCCACAGTATAAGTATTATACTAGGTGCCGCTACAACTCGAAAATTATCGCACGGGAAGATAAAATCGGGATGAAAACTATCCTATGTGTTAATCCAGGTTATAAACTGTCCGTGTACCAAATTTTATCCAAATCCGTTCAGTAGTTTTTGCGTGAAAGAGTAACAAACATTCATCCATCCATACATACCTACATACTTACTTACAAACTTTCGTGTTTGTAATAGTAAAATTGCACAGTTTGTAGCTAAACAATACCTACTTATTACCGCAACATTAGGTACATCAAACGTTGCTGATAGTCATGTCTACCAGTATAGTATAATGTACTCTGTGATCATGTCATAGGTAAATCACACGCATATACAACCTTTTTATATCATTATAAATATTTACGGTTTGGTTTTTTTTTCAGATGCCTGTCAATAAATCGAAATGATAAGTATTTCAGTGCCAAGCTCCAAGTATTTTTTTTTACTTTTTTTATTCAGTTTTCTAATAGTACCGTAAACATTAAATGTTATTTTAAAAACGTACGGTTAGTTATAATATCAATGCTTCCCAAAGAGTGCCTCAAAAAACAAATGATCCAGTGAGTCAGGAAATGATAATAAGGATACAAGAAAATAGGGTTTCTTCTGTATTTTTTTAAGGTTCAGTAGTAATTTTAAATTAAAATGGGAAAAAAGAAGAAAGAAGCACCAAAACCCCCTGCAAAGCCTGGAAAGCCGATAGTCGGCGAACCTCCAAAGCCGAAAAAAATCCCGCCTCCACCTAAATGTTTTACCTTAGAAGAAATCCTAAAATATAAAGAGGTTTATAAAATGTTCGATGAAGACAACATCGATAAGGTAATATAGAACTAATGGAGTAGGTACCTACCTTTATTTATTCACTATTCTTGTCATGTCTACCAGTATAGTATAATGTACTCTGTGATCATGTCATAGGTAAATCACACGCATATACAACCTTTTTATATCATTATAAATATTTACGGTTTGGTTTTTTTTTCAGATGCCTGTCAATAAATCGAAATGATAAGTATTTCAGTGCCAAGCTCCAAGTATTTTTTTTTACTTTTTTTATTCAGTTTTCTAATAGTACCGTAAACATTAAATGTTATTTTAAAAACGTACGGTTAGTTATAATATCAATGCTTCCCAAAGAGTGCCTCAAAAAACAAATGATCCAGTGAGTCAGGAAATGTTATTAAGAGCGTATGCTACCTCAGATTAGCAACCCTATTTGTGGTGGTTCAAACTTCGCTTGAAATACTGTTAGAATAAAGTTCTAATCAGCTTGCACTACAAAGCGGTTGTTACGTGTTTCGCTGCGGCCGAATAGTGCGAAATTAGTGGTATTTTGCGATTTACAAAAAAACTATTGATTAGACTTAAAAAGTAAAACACTATGACTTTAGTATGTTGCTTGTAGAATTATTTGGCAAAAAAATCAGAACGATGGCATGTATTTTAGTATGGTTTTTACTCGTTAAAAGAAATTTTTGGAGGTATCTTCGCGATTTTTTTCTATCGAGCAAAGTTAGTTGTATTATGTTTTCACAACACTATGGCACTAGCATATATCCTGAAGAATATCATATATTTTTCTGATGTTGATTACTGCAGTGAATCTTATACTTTTACGCATTATAAAACTCGCGTTTGAGGTACCATACGCTCTTAAGGATACAAGAAAATAGGGTTTCTTCTGTATTTTTTTAAGGTTCAGTAGTAATTTTAAATTAAAATGGGAAAAAAGAAGAAAGAAGCACCAAAACCCCCTGCAAAGCCTGGAAAGCCGATAGTCGGCGAACCTCCAAAGCCGAAAAAAATCCCGCCTCCACCTAAATGTTTTACCTTAGAAGAAATCCTAAAATATAAAGAGGTTTATAAAATGTTCGATGAAGACAACATCGATAAGGTAATATAGAACTAATGGAGTAGGTACCTACCTTTATTTATTCACTATTCTTGTTTGAGGGAAAAACCTGGATGAGACTGGCACACGAACGTGGCGATTTGCACCAGAGTTGTCGCGAAGGCGTTAGATTTTATTTCTTTTATACTTATTATTATATTCTAGTTATCTCAAAGTTTACAATGAGATTGACTTTACAGTAACCATACATTTAGCTTCGCATAGCTCCCAACGCCTTGACGATACATTAGAGACACTCACCGCTACGGAACCCCCTCCGGCTTGCAAGTATCTCTCAATCCAGCCTCTTATATCTTCGGTCCGCGAGGGCACCGAAGTGTTATTCATCCAGCTTCTCCGGAGTGATTATGATATCTGTAAATTTAAGTACCCATGAATCTCAGGGCTAAGTATTACCTATCTGTCTTAATTGATAAAACCTTTTATGACATTTATCCAATCACAATACCTATGATGAAGTTTGTTTGAGGGCTTACCCAAGGCCCCCCTCATCCCAGGTTTTGTGATACTTTAGTGCTAATCAGATTGGATTCTTTCCATATCTGTTAACGCATGCGTCTCAGACGAATTGCCTCTCCGTCTGAATCGCTCCCCTTGTGGTATTACCTATATATGGGCGATATAGAGTAATGAACGTCCGTCGACGCTGCGTGTATGTAGGGTACACGACTTCATGGCGATGGGGTGGATTTATAAGAGAAGCTTGCCAGGGCCCCCTCTTCGCTATAAATCCCAAGCGCGCTATGTCCGGACGGCAACTTGTATACAGTCGCTTTTCTGCCCTCAGCCCACGCTGAAGGCGCGACCTGCATATTTAGTTCAAGGTGTCATGGGTTGTTAGAACAGGTACATACCGGTACCCTCACACATAATATAATGTTCATTAACTTTAATGATTAGACAAACAGATAAATAATACTTAGCTGTCCAGGTGGCACGTATCCCAGGTGACGAGAATCTACACAGGATCTTCTCGCACTGAATTTACTTTACTTAACATAATATTAGTTACACAGACTGAATATGTCATAGCGACTATCTAAGCGGGAAAAATGGCGGCGCGTTGAGCAGCGGAAATTTGTCAGGTTGTCAGTACTGATTTAGTGTTGCTATTACAATAGTGCTGTGCACATATATTTACATTTAGTAAGTGTTTGGAACATCGCGATTTCATGTTTCGCGACACTCCCGACGACGACACAAATTACATGCGTTCCATTAAGTCTCGCGTCCACTCTCGGATCTTCTCTCGAGCCCTCAGGGACGCGTCTCTCACTTCTCTCACTTCAGGAGCTTGAGTTACTTCATTTGTATCAGTGCTTTTAGGTATGCTATCATTACTGTGGTTTTCATCAGGAATTATTGGATCATCATTTTCTGTGGTAAGTGTTCTCTGAGTTACTTTCTTTTCTATCTCTTCCCTATTTATGTGTTCTTCTGTTTCAGGTTTGTCAACGGGTTCTGCGGTTTGTGAAGTTGTGGATATTTCTTCGGTAAGAATGGTTGAGTCGAGTTCTTCTAGTAGAGGTAAGTTATCCCATGCTGGTGTAACATCTTCTCTTTCAAACTCAAACATAACCCTTTCTTTTCCAGATATATCTTCTTCAACCTCCAACGGATAAAGATGTGCGAAGGAATTAGTGAATTCCGTATCATTCACCTTTACTCGTGCTATTCTGCATTGACCGTCGGCTCCTTTCAACAAAGATATAAATTTTCCAACTTTCCAGTTTTCTCGGTTCTTCGTATCTCCTTTAATTTGGACGATATCTCCTAGTTTTGGAATTTCCATTTTTGTTATCCTTGGTTCTTTAAGAGAGTGTCGGTACCTCTCCCTTAGACTTGGCAGGTACTGGTCGACGAACATTCTCTTAAACTCTTTCAGCATGTTCTGTCCACGTTTCCAACCTTCCACTAGATTCTGTTTCGTTACTGTGCCTTCTTGTGGAAAATTTGCATCTGAAGGTGTTGTCACGATGCATTTATTCAAGGTTAGAAAATCTGAGGGTTTGAGAATATCCTCTAAATTAGAACCTACACACGTCAGTGGGCGTGTGTTTAAAATTGCTTCTATCTCTTTTGTGATTGTATTTAGTTGATTATCAGACAGTAAACTTTTAGTCAGAGTTCTCTTGAAACAGTGTTTTTCTTCAACCAATGTTCAGTTAGACACAAAACCTGAACATCATAATTCTCTATAAACAAACTTAACTCTAATTATTTGCCAGATAACCTTTAACCATATTTTCATGAACAGCATTTCAACATATATGAAGCCTACCTGTTGCCGCACCTAACAGCTTAAGCTACAAGGTGTATCAATAAAAGTGTTAGCATCTGTACAAGTGCTAGTAACAAAAACAACATTAACATTACTACCAACAGAAAACGTTGGCAAATGCACACCAGTGTCGCTGTGTACATTGTATGTTAAAAGGTTAGCAATATGTCGCCCAGAACTAGGTGGCAAAAACATTGAGAAGTTAGTGAGCAATCAGAAATAAATTGATTACAGCTAAAACACAAATAACCCTCCTTTTGGGCTTCGCCGTAGTCGGGTAAATAGCGTCACCGCGATGACACGTCCCAATTATAAATTAACAAATCCAAACCACAAACTCATCCATTTTGCTCAATGGACAAATATTGAGAATAATGCAAAGCACAAAAGTTGAATTTACAATGATTAATGGTCTCATTGAGATGTAACATCAAATGGACACATTCAACTATGTCACCCTTCCCTACATTTAAATTATTCCCATTTAACAAAACAACAGTAAAATTGGGATCCACTTCAGTCAGTTTAATTCCACTACTTATTTGGATAACACTGGCAGTTGGCACCGTGTAAACAATTATTTATTACATAGTGTTGGGAACATTGATTAAATAAGGTACCAAAACCTTGACCAATTTTATCAGAAAATAAGTAAGTAGTATCTGTTAAAATATTATTATTCTTATTTCCATCATCAATACTGCCAACTGGTCGAGCCACCGAGGGAGTAGCTGACTGGTGCTGACTTGCTGAGGCTGTGGAATAACTGTACATGCACAGCTACAAGAAAGGTTATTGGTCCGAGACTCATACCTCTCCGCATCGTACGTGATCAGGTCCACCAGCTCATTGGCCTCCTGCACGCGCCCACTCAGGTCCCGTTGAGAAGCCTCATATTTACTAAAGATATCCTTTAGTGCATGTTCCCTTACAAACAGTTCATCCTGAAGGTTTTGAGTGTCGGTCTCATTTGACCTACATAATTCTAATTCACTCTCACACTTCTTAAGATCTAGAATTAGTTAATATCTTTACCCTCTACTTCCTCAGGGGAATGTTCCTTTTGAATCCTTTTGATCTTTTGTGTATGTGATAGCGTATTGTCCTCACAGTGTTCTGTGGAGCTGTTTCGTGATTCCTCATCTACTTGATTTCTCCGTTCCTGTTCTTATGAGATCTTTTCTCCACTCGTGAGACCCTCCCCAACAGGAAACGAAAAAGAATGTTCCACAGAAGAACATGTGGGATTAACTGCAACTTTGGTTTCATTAAGTAAAGAAATTTCGGCTCTACGACCTTTCGGCCAAGTTCTGCAGTCTTCCAGTCGAAAACTTGGTCCGGATAGCCATTTCTGCTTGTCTTCCACAGAACTTGTGGGTTTAGTAGCCACGTCTGCCGGATTCAAACTTGTTGGAACATATCTTACAGTTACTGGTGTATATCCCTTTATTTCTTCTATCCTTCTTGCAGCGAATGGTGGTAGTAGCTTGTTTCCGTAATACCAATCAGTCACTATTTGACTATCTGTCCGTATAGTGTTATCTGTAAATTCAAAGTCTAGGAACTTGATTACGTACTTCAGCAACCGGCTACCTATTAGAGTACCTAATAGCTCAAGTCTTGGGATTTTTAAATTGTCATAATAAATTGATAATTATTTATTAATTAATTATTAATCATTGTTATAATTAATTGATCCTTGATGGGTACCACTCGTGATTTTCCTATCACGAAGCTCACTTCTTTTCCATTAGAAATGTATACAACTGCAGCATAAGTTTTGGTTGATGCATCTGTAAAAACGTGCAGCCTGATACTGTCATCACCAGCTTGTTTGAAGTATTTTCTTGGTAAAACAATGTTTTTTGTGTCTTCTAGCTGTTCTCTAATTTGCCACTCATTAGTCAATTCTTCTGGTAATGGGGTATCCCATTTGAATTTATGTATCCAAAGATTTTGTAGTAAAAGTTTTGCTGGTAACAAATCTGGTGCAGCATATCCGCATGGATGGATCGTAAATTGACGCTATGTTTTTCAGTATTTCTCTCTTGGTAGTGGCTTCTGTAGTCTTTCTTGGTCTTAATCTGATCGTATCTTCTCCTGTGTTCCAATTCAGTCCTAATACTTTAACTTCTACGTCTCTGCAGACATCCGATGAAGAAATGCTTTCTGAGAATCGTTTGGAATTTGAACTCCATTCTCTGAGATTCATTGAAATCTCATCAAATGTGATCTTACACGACTCATACATCTCTGTTGCTTCTTGTACGGAATCTACTCCTGTGACAAGGTTATCGACGTAGATGTCATTCACAATGCGCTTTAGAATTTCCTCCTTGGAACGCAGTAGATGATGTTTCAAAGTAGCGTTTAGAAGAAATGGACTTGATATTACTCCAAATGGTACACGACAAATCGTAAGTGTAGGATGTTATCTTCCGTGGCCGCTCCTTTTATGTCTTTCAACCATAAGAATCGAGTTACGTCTTTGTCCTTTTCGTGTAGGGCTATTTGTAGTAAAGCCTTTTCTACGTCTGCTGTTATTCCTATTTGTCGCGATCTAAACCTTAACAACATTCCGGTCAAGTCTTCTAGCATAAGTGCTCCGCAATGTAAGCATTCAATTAAACTTTTGCTATGTTTGGTCTTCGCCGAAACGTCGTAGACTATGCGAGTTGGTTTACCCGGATGGCTAACACCGTGATGTGTTAGGTAGTGTATAAGATAATTTACATCTTCGACTCCCTTTTCATTGTCTGGTACCCTTTCAATTATTTCTTTTGCTAATTGTTCCTTTAATGTAGTGTCATACGCTGTTAGTGAATTGAAATCTAATCGTTTGAGTAGATTGACTAGTCTGCCTATGGCTAGGCCGTAATTAGTCTCTAAATTAGGTAGGTAATTTATCCATGGCCAACTAACAGTGTATCTATCATTTACTAGTTCTATTGTATCATTGAATTGGTTGATTACTTCTTCGTCCCTAGTCAATTTTGGTGAATCGCATATTCCAATATGATTGATTATGATTGATGATTCTAGTTCCATTAGGCATTGAGTGCTAATTAAATCGGCTTCCTTTTAATAGCATTATTTGCATCTAAAATTCTACATTGCCTTCTAAATTGCTAAGTCAGTACGTTTAAGTTGTAATTACTCATGTCACATTCACTGAGTATCAAAATTCAATTAAAATTGTCATCAAATATTATTTAACAGCCACTAATAGTACGTAGATACTACTGTCGTGTCATCAAAAGGCTTAAATATAGAAGTTCAGAGCATCTAATGACCTAAATATCGAAAATTATTTACATGTTGTGCTAAAACTTAAGTTATCGACGGAATCACTAGAACTTTATTTTTATCGGATAACTAGACAATAATTGTGAAAGCAACTTGGAAATAGCGTTGGTCACAGTTTCAACCTAATTTAACCTATTTCCTACAGTCTACAAT
This sequence comes from Diarsia mendica, assembly GCA_949316265.1. Taxonomy (NCBI): domain Eukaryota; kingdom Metazoa; phylum Arthropoda; class Insecta; order Lepidoptera; family Noctuidae; genus Diarsia; species Diarsia mendica. The sequence goes on along the minus strand of OX438904.1, from coordinate 19,351,629 downwards.
GACGAATCATACAGTCTGCCTATGACTAGTCAATTAGACAATGGTGAAAACATTTCTGTAACTAGTAGGTAATTTTAACGTAAATACAATAATCTAAAATGTAATGAAGGTTGATATTTTGAACTTGGGTATAACAACTTTAGGTATTTTTGTGCTTGACCTCCTCGGTCTTATTTATGCAATTCCTATAACAAAGTGCTCTGTTATGATGGCCAACTTTGTTACAGTGTACACATTTAGTTGACCTTTTACAATTTCTTGCTTGATGATCTTTGCCTAGGCAGGCAAAGCAACGATCCTTAAGTTTTTCTTTCCTTTCTTCCACAGTTTTAACAATATCGCATTGATCATTGAAGTGTGGTCCTTGGCAAAAAATACATTGAAGTTTCCTTTTCTTTTTCATGGGCATGTCTCCTTGACTTCCTTGTCCGTGAGGTCTTCTTTTTGAGAACTGACTATTGTAGTCACTATTTTTATGGAATGGGTTTTTCTCACTGGACTTTTCTTCCCTTTTATTTCCAGGGCGGGTATGACTCGGATCGTGTTTTTCAGGGTTCTTGTAATTTCGGTTAGGTTTCATGGATTTTCCTCTTCTGCTTTGTGAGCTTGTGCGTGACGTATGAGTGGTATATTCTTCTAGATTTTCGGAGATGATCCCATTTGCGTCTTCCCTGGCAGCTATTATGGTTTCCAGATGTCGACGAGTTTCTTCTATTGGCTCGGTTTTTGCCTTTATCCTTTTCAGTTTGATATTCATCTCCGCTAGAACCTCCTCACCGTGTAGTTGTATGTCACTAAAGTAAGTGACCTCTTCCACATAATATTGCATTTCGTTTATTGATAGACTACTGTTTAACTCAGTTCCGAACCTTTTTACCGTTACCTCCAGCTTACCTAGCACTATTTCTAAATTTTCAGAATTTTCTATATTAACATTATCTTTATAAGTGAGAGCTTCTTCAGCGAGTTTAGAGATAGCCGTTGATATAGACTCAAGTCGTCTTATGAGAATTTGTTCCATTTTGAATTCTGAAATAACATTTTATAATTTTACATCCTGTATCTTAGGTTAAGGATTTACATCACGTATCGTTAAATTTCCAAATTGCGTAGTGTTCGCAATATAATAAAAACGAAAGAAAATAACTTTGGTTAATATCCTGTATGACCAAAAGTTTATCTTAACTTCCTATGAACAAGGAACTTTATGTGTATGTAACAAAGTCTTAATTGACATTCTGGTTGAAACAGAAAAGTTTTTATTGTCACCCTGTATAAGTCAGAAAATTTTTATGGTCACTCTGTATAAATTAGAAAAGATTTATGGTCACCCTGTATAAATTGGGAAAAAAAAAAAAAATTATTGTCATCCTGTATAGAACAGAAATTTTTTCCAAGTTAAAAGCAAGGAATATTTTACTATCTATCAAATCTATAGGATACTATATTTTCTATAATAAACTCAGTTACTGAATTATATGTGCAAGGAAAATTCCCTTGTACCTATGAAGTTTTATTATTAACTCAGAATATATTCACATTACTGATGTTGTTCGACGGGTAAAACTGGTTTGTTTCATTAATTTTAAATTTTCCTTAATTTATTTAGAGTATCCATGTCACCCTATCATCCCCTCCCGACCCCTCTTTCATTCTCCCCTGTTAACCACAACACAATTATTTGCACCTTTTCCTTCATACCATTACTCCCACAATCCATTCATCGTTCCTCTGGTTTTCATTTCACTCATCAGTCATCATTTATATGGTTGATGTTCTATCAGTTGTTTCATTACTTATTCAAAAACATATTAGGTACTAACATCGTTTGTGTATGCATCCACAAATGATATTAGAGTTTACCTACTTACATCAACTTAGTACTTAGTTACTTGGTATACTTTAGTAGTCAACACGAGACGATGCAGTCAGTCAGGGATGATGTGTATAACATGACAGAAGTTGAGACGTAATTATTAATATACAATCCAGTTTTTCTCCGCCAGTGTATTTAATTAGTTTTATGAGAACATATCACTTTTATGATTAGTTCTTTTAAAGTAACTTGTAAAATTACTTACAATGAGTTTTGATGTACTTTTCCTTTTATAGTAGTAGTGACCTATACATGAGATATTAGGTGTGCAGAATCAGTGTTACACATCTGCCTTCATTTGTCCATCTGTATGGAGAATATTTGGTATAAATAAACAGTTTTATGCTAACTCATACATAACATGTTGTATTTAGGTGAGTTTTAACACATCAGGTGTTCTCATCACAACTTACATACCTAAGTCACTCTTCAGTTACTTAATTATTAGATAACACAATGTAACAGTATCACAATGAGTGTACATGGCTCATTTCCTTTTACACCACCCGTTTTTTAATTTAACCTGCATTCATTGCAAATAAATGACTTGATTTGGTTAGAATAGTACACAATGATATCCGTGCTGACTTTGGCACGTATGTACTTGAGCGCCTATGAGCTCATACGTCATATTATGGCCACGATCAACGAAGAAACCATTGATAGGAATCTCTCGGTGATGCCTTAGTAAAGACGGGTATATTTTATTTCAACAAGGTATACCTACATATGGTGATTTCTTTTTTATGTGTACGATAAAGCTTGTAAATCGTAAAATAGTTTACCTGTTGATCTTCTTTATTATTCCTTAGTTATATTAAGTCTCTTTTCCTTCACTTAACTCGGCAAGTATAACTTTCTTGAAATTATTTCGTCAAAACAACTTTATGACAGGTGCACTTTTTTCACAGTTGAATTGAACGTATTACGTTTACTATACACACAATACGTAACAGGTTTCTATTGTTTTAATTCTTTTATAAGAATGCAACGAACTAAGAAATAAGTAAGTTTTAGTTTTATCACTAATCAGTATGACACACGAGACGTCAACGTTTTGTTTACCATCGCCATTTTGAATGCAAGGAACATTTTCACAGTCGAATTTCGCAATTCAATTTTTTGTCACTTGTTTAGTGTGAAAGTGTATATTATGCTATTCAGTAAATTAATTTTGGATTTTACATGAACCATATATAAGAGTTATTAGTTGTAACTCGTTAAAAGTAAGATAATCGTATGTTTATTCGAACCCGAAGCACATTACTTCCTGCTTCCGTTCAAAGAGAGCATCAGTCATATATTCATTCTGCCAAACTCGTGGCAAGTTTTGACTTTATTATCAGAACCGCGCCAAATTCAAATTTAAATGTTTAATTGGCTCATAACGTTGCACATTACACGTGCACACGCTACATACCGATTCAATTTGCAGTAACTTCGAGAATCTTTCATCTCGGCCTGCTGTTCATCTCAATGAACTTAGATAAATTAACGTTTACTCATCATCACCTTGACGTTCCAAATTTGGCGCCTACAGGTGAATTATTATGGACATCCGCTTATGAACGTTAGTTCCCATCGGATTATATAGATGTCGCTGCCACCTGGATTTTACACAAGTTCAATAATAATTTAACGATAAGGGTATGGGTTAATTACAATCGAAATATATAGATGTCGCTGCCAACCTGAATTTTACACAACAAGTTCAATAATAATTTAACAATAAGAGTCTGGATTGATTTTCTGCCTTGGAATGCTTTAAATGTTTTAAATGTTAGTGTCTTTGAAATCCCAGCATCTCCACCATGTCGCGAAGGCGTTAGGTTTTATTTCTTTTATACTTATTATTATATTCTAGTTATCTCAAAGTTTACAATGAGATTGACTTTACAGTAACCATACATTTAGCTTCGCATAGCTCCCAACGCCTTGACGATACATTAGAGACACTCACCGCTACGGAACCCCCTCCGGCTTGCAAGTATCTCTCAATCCAGCCTCTTATATCTTCGGTCCGCGAGGGCACCGAAGTGTTATTCATCCAGCTTCTCCGGAGTGATTATGATATCTGTAAATTTAAGTACCCATGAATCTCAGGGCTAAGTATTACCTATCTGTCTTAATTGATAAAACCTTTTATGACATTTATCCAATCACAATACCTATGATGAAGTTTGTTTGAGGGCTTACCCAAGGCCCCCCTCATCCCAGGTTTTGTGATACTTTAGTGCTAATCAGATTGGATTCTTTCCATATCTGTTAACGCATGCGTCTCAGACGAATTGCCTCTCCGTCTGAATCGCTCCCCTTGTGGTATTACCTATATATGGGCGATATAGAGTAATGAACGTCCGTCGACGCTGCGTGTATGTAGGGTACACGACTTCATGGCGATGGGGTGGATTTATAAGAGAAGCTTGCCAGGGCCCCCTCTTCGCTATAAATCCCAAGCGCGCTATGTCCGGACGGCAACTTGTATACAGTCGCTTTTCTGCCCTCAGCCCACGCTGAAGGCGCGACCTGCATATTTAGTTCAAGGTGTCATGGGTTGTTAGAACAGGTACATACCGGTACCCTCACACATAATATAATGTTCATTAACTTTAATGATTAGACAAACAGATAAATAATACTTAGCTGTCCAGGTGGCACGTATCCCAGGTGACGAGAATCTACACAGGATCTTCTCGCACTGAATTTACTTTACTTAACATAATATTAGTTACACAGACTGAATATGTCATAGCGACTATCTAAGCGGGAAAAATGGCGGCGCGTTGAGCAGCGGAAATTTGTCAGGTTGTCAGTACTGATTTAGTGTTGCTATTACAATAGTGCTGTGCACATATATTTACATTTAGTAAGTGTTTGGAACATCGCGATTTCATGTTTCGCGACAAGAGTGACGTGATTTAGACACGGCGCAGACAGACTGACTTCGGTGCTCCGGTGATCGCTGTACGCCGTGTCGATGTTTTGTCAACTGGTAATCCATGTGAAACGTGTGGTTCACTAATCACTAGTTAATAAACTAACACAAATGTTCACAATGCGGAAAAGTTATAAAAAAATCATCAAAACTATTTAGTCCGCTGGATTGATTAAACACAATGTTTCTTTATTTTACAGGTGCCCATAAAAGATATTACAGTGATGTTGAGGAAAGTTGGACTCAACCCGAAAACTGCTGAAGTAGATCAACTGTTCAAAATGTTCCTCGAAGATGAATTAGTGGACACAGTAGAGCTACATGAATGGTATCAAATGATAGAAGCTAAAATGAATATGGGAGATGACTTTGAGAATACGATCGTGAAAGCGATGGCAGCGTTAGGACACGACGACGAAGAGACAGGCTTCGTCGACTTCGAACTATTCCGAGAGGAACTTATGACGTGGGGTGAACCACTCTCAGAAATCGAGTTCGCGGATTGGATAAAATTTGCTACGAGAGATAAAACGTACGATCCAGAAACTGGGTTGTTTAAAATTCTTACGTTTGTGGAGAACATGAACATGAAAGATCAGCGATTCTTCAAAGAACCCGTCAACTTCTTCAAGTTGGACCAGAAGACTTTGGCTGAGATGGCAATGAAGAAGGCAGAAGAAGAAAAAGCAGAGCAGGCGAGGAAGGAAGCAGAGAAACGAGCTCGGGACGAGGCCAGAAGGCAGAGGATGATCGCAGACGGCTTGATAGGACCAGACGATCCGTTACCTCCAAGAGCCGCAAAAGTGGAAGCTGAGAGTACTGAGGTGTAACAATATTTTCGTTAACAAGATGCCATTTTCTTATAAATTTACATTTGGAAGCTAATAAGAGAGAAAATAAGCCACAATTCAATGGATGATTTTGTTAAATTTATGAAAGTTTGCTAAAGCTAGGATTAGAAATATATTATATGTCTAGCTAGAGTTCAAATAAAGCTGCTTTAACAATAATATATTTGAATTAATATTTAAAAAAAAACTGATTGTTGCTGTTCATGCCAACCGCTGGCGCCACCTATCACCGGCGCGCCGAACTTGGTGATCGCTGAGCATTCACGCTGGCACAGGGGTTCATACATTCATCACCACCACCAGGCGGAGCCAGTGTCGCGCGGCCCCTTCCACGGATTGCAACATCGCTAGCTCACCGCAGCTATAAAAACTTTTTGTTTGTATAGAATCAGTCCTTTTTACCTTCTCTCTTCCTTCAACTCACATCCAACATTCATACAGAACCCACAGTGCAGTCTGTAATCATGTAATTTTTATATGAAGGAAAATATACGTCTCAAATCATCACGCCTATTCAATTTTTACACCGACGGAACAACTGATCCCCAACATTTTGGTCCTACGAGACGGATCTACAAGAATACCAGCCGGAAGAAGACTCCACATACACGGTGCCGACCACGTTGCCGGCACGTTGCGGACTTTGACTCGGACTGGAGCCGGGCGCTGAAGACAATAGCTGGCTGTGAAGACGATCGACCGAGTGCAGCGATCATCACGATCGACCGAGTGCAGCGATCATCACAGCTGGTCCAGTGATCCAGCAATAACATCATACAAGAAGAAAAGGCAAAGGCGTAAGAAACGTAACGGTCAGGTCTCTGTTCCGTCCCGTCAATCCCACCCATCACATCCATATAGTTGCGATTTGTGTTAAAGCTGTGTTTCGTTTCAGTTCACGCGAGTGTGGCAGCCACGTGGACCAGGTGATATTTGCATGTGAGTAACCACACCACATCACACCACACCACATAACGCTCATCCATATTCCGTCAGAATGTCGGTCAAGGCAGTGGACGAAGTTCTTTCCGAATTAAAGAAACGTAGGGGTAACATTAAGGGTCGGTTAACCCAGTTTAAAAATTACGTGGAATCGTTCGCGGGAGCTCACTTAACAAGCTTACAAACAGCTGAGTTAACTTTACGTGTTCAAGCCGCGAGTGAATTATACGATAAATTCGACAACGTAGAAAATGAACTCGAACTACTCCTTCCGGAATCCGAAACAAACGCGAATCTACAATACATAGAAGCATTAGAAGATATTTATTTTACGGCAATAGCCAGTGCAAAGTGTTTAATTAAAAACGCGGAAATTACAAGTCGACTTCCAATTGCATCGGAACCACGTGTCAATATTAAATTACCAGACATAAAATTACCTGCCTTCGATGGAGCCTATGATCACTGGCTAGAATTTAAACATTCATACGTAACCATGATTCACAATCGTTCCGATCTAGACGAAATTCAAAAATTCCATTATTTACGCTCAGCACTTAGTGGAAGCGCGTTACAGGTGATAGCAGCTTTGGAATTCAGCCCAGCCAACTACGTTCACGCCTGGGAGTTACTAGAAAACCGTTATCACAACGAGAGGTTATTAATCAATAATCACGTAAAAGCGTTGCATAATATTCAATCATTAAAACAAGAATCGCCATCGCAAATAAGGAAATTAATCGATACTATTTTACGTAACCTGCGCGCTTTAAACTCACTGAATGAACCCACAGTTAATTGGGATACATTAATAATATATTTAGTGGTCAGTAAGCTGGATTCGTCTACGGAACGTGAGTGGGAAAGCCACATCGGTGCCACGTGTTTGGGTTCACGAGAGAAAATAAAACTTAGCGATTTAATAACGTTCCTCCGAAGTCGAGCGGACACGTTGGAAATGATCGGCACTAGCCACATAAAGGAAAAAACACCTCATAGCGATTTTAAACATCAAAACGTGAACGAAAAACGTAATTCACATCGAGTACACAGTTACTCTGCGACTAAAGCGGCACGTTTTAATAATTTCCGTGGTGCTACAAATAAACAATGGGAGTTACCCAAGTGTGTCCTGTGCGATAGGGAACACTCATTATACGCGTGTACAGCCTTTCTTAACATGTCCGTGAGAGACAGAATTAAATTTGTTAGCGATAACAAGGTATGTGCAAATTGCCTGCGAACCGGTCACGCGCTAAGTCAATGTAAATACGGGTCGTGTAAACAGTGTTCAAACAAACATAACAGCCTGTTGCACTTAGACGAGAGGGGTAACAGCGCGTGTGATCGTGCGCCGGCAAGCGGAGCACTCGAACAAGCTCACAGTCTAGCTACATCAACGTTACGTTCGGACGACTCGAGCCATACAGTCATGTGTGAAGCAAACACTACCGGATTTAAATTAATAAGTACTGTTTTGCTCTCTACGGCGTTAATTGAAGTAGCTGATAATAATAACGTGTATCATACGGCCCGCGCGCTCTTAGATAACGGAAGCCAGAACTGTTTCATAACAGAAAAATTAGCAAAAAAAATAAATGCGTTATATATACAGTCCACTATTCAAATATCGGGTGTGGGACAGTCAGTCTCGCAATCACAGCATTCATGTGACGTCACAATACGTTCAAAATTAAGCGATTTCAATACCAAGCTTCGCTGTTTAATCTTGCCATGCATAACATCCAGTTTGCCTACGATAAACATCGAAGCCGGTAATATATATATACCTGAGTTCTTACAATTAGCAGATCCGACGTTTAACGTAAGTTCAGAAATTGACTTGTTGATCGGCGCGGATAGATTTTGGGATCTTCTAGAAACAGACAAAATACGTCTAGCAAGTGGCCCATTCCTACAAAATTCAAAATTAGGATGGTTATTGTCCGGTCCTGTGCTCGCGAGGAGCCCAAAACCTGCTCACGTTCATTGCCACTTCAGTCAGGAAATCGATAAACAACTCCGGCTGTTTTGGGAACTCGAAAACATTCCTTCATCATCATGCGCACCCTTAACAGATGATGAACGCACCTGCGAAAACATATTCAATAACACTACAAAACGCGTTGAAAACGGTAGATTTTCGGTTCGTATACCGTTGAAAGAGGCACCAGATGCCCTAGGTGATTCTTACACGTCAGCAACGAAACGATTTTTAACCTTGGAGCGTAAACTCGATCGTTTACCAGAACTTAAACATTTATATTCTAACTTCATGCGTGAATACAATGATTTAGGTCACATGTCCAAGTTGGAGACTTGTAGTCAACCAAATTATTATCTTCCACATCATGGTGTTGTCAAGGAATCTAGTTCAACAACAAAACTACGCGTTGTATTTGATGCTAGTGCCGTCACTAGCTCGAATAAATCATTAAACGATATTCAGTACCGTAGTAGTTTTGTAACGCGGGTCCCGCCGCGTTACAAAACGATATTTTCTCGATTTTGTTACGATTTAGACAATATAAATATGTAGCTTGTGCAGACGTGGAGAAAATGTTTCGTCAAGTTCTTCTCCAGCATGACCAAAGGTCACTACAATTAATATTGTGGCGGGATAATCCTTCAGATCCGTTAGACACATATCAACTAAATACAGTCACGTACGGAACTGCGTCAGCACCATATTTAAGTATGCGCTGTATTAGACAGTTAGCATTAGAGTGCGACGATGACGTCATCGCTCGCATCATCACGGAAGACATATTCGTGGACGATCTCATCACCGGTGATGATGATCTAAACAACTTGCTTCAAATATGTCAAAAAACATCAGACGTGCTCCAATCGGGGTGTTTTCCTTTGCGCAAGTGGACCTTTAACTCAGATGCATCTCACAACAAAGCCACAGAACGCTTCATAGGCGAACATGCGCAAACCAAAACACTCGGATTGGGTTGGCATAACACTAGTGACGAGTTACACTTCGTTACAAATATTGAGAACCAAGACAACAATTCACGTTTAACTAAGCGAATAATGTTATCAGTAATATCACAAATATACGACCCATTGGGTCTTCTTTCGCCGGCAGTCATGATTTCAAAAATGATTTTACAAAAATTATGGCTGAGTAAAATTGACTGGGATACTCCGGTCTCTCAGGAAATTGCTAACATTTGGAAACATTTTATTTTTACGTTAAGATTTCTAAACGATATTCGCATCCCTCGCCACGTAATAGGCGATCATAATCAATACACAGAGCTTCATATATTTACCGACGCGTCTCAAGACGCATACGGCGCGTGTACCTACATACGTACATTTAGCAATATCGGTGACGCAACCGTTCGACTATTGTGCGCCAAGGGCAAAGTTGCACCTTTAAAAACAATCAGCATCCCGCGCTTAGAGCTGAGCGCCGCGCTTCTGGGAGCCCAGCTATTTAATAAAATAATTAAATCTCTTAGATTGCAGTTCAGTAAAGTATACTTTTGGACGGATTCCACAATCGTTATGGGTTGGATTAAAATGTCACCACATTTATTGAAAACGTTCGTACAAAACCGAGTAACTGAAATAAATGAACTCACAGGTGACTCAGTGTGGTTACATGTGAGTAGTAAGGACAACCCAGCTGATCTATTGTCTAGAGGTTGCGGCCTAGATTTATTAAAAGATAACGGACTTTGGTGGCACGGTCCATCCTATTTACATAATCGTTCACATGACTTTGAGCAAACTTACCGCGATAATTCGGAAGAATATAACTTACCAGATTTAAAACAAAAACAAACCTGCTTAGCCAATATTCAGCACGAAGACATATTCAAATTCGATAAATACGTTTCATTCACTAAACTTGTACGAATAGGTAGCTATGTACTTAGATTCATAAATAACTTACGCCTCAGGCGAGCGGACCGCGCGAAGCGACAAACCGGTTTCTTATCAGTAAACGAGTTGGACGCCGCGCTGAGAATGTTAATTATACTCGTGCAAAGGAATTCTTTTCCAGATGTTTTGAATAACTTATTGGCTCAAGTTCCTATCAAGCGAAAATGTAAACAATATAATAGGATTTCAAGTTTAAACGTTTTTATTGATGAACATAAAATAATTCGGGTTGGCGGTCGAATATGTAATTCATCCGACTTCACCTACGATAAAAAACATCCGATTTTATTATGCAGTAAGCATCCATTCACGATTTGTTTATTTAAGCACGAGCATGCACGATTATTACATGCCGGACCTCAACTTTTATTAGCTAACATGCGTGAACGTTGGTGGCCGTTGAACGCTAGAAATCTCGCTAGAAAAATAGTACACGAATGTATAACGTGCACACGTAATCGGGGTAAGACATTAGCACCTCTCATGGGCAACTTACCTTCCGAGCGGTTAGAACCTGGTTACCCGTTTATGCGAACCGGTGTAGACTATGCGGGGCCAGTTTTCATATTATCCAGAAAGGGCAGAGGTTCTAGACTAACTAAGGCATACATTTGTCTTTTTATTTGTTTCACGACTAGAGCCATGCATTTGGAACTCGTTACTAGTTTATCTACAAACGACTACATATTAGCACTAAAACGTTTCATTAGCCGGCGAGGTACGCCTCGCACTATCTTCTCTGATAACGGTAGAAACTTTGTGGGCGCGGAAAAGGAGTTTCCTTTATTTTTAGAAAAGGAATCAGAAGCCATCATTGATTACGCTTCCACTAATAGCATTGAATTTCGATTTATTCCTCCTTATTCTCCACACTTTGGCGGACTATGGGAGGGCGGGGTGAAGTCATGCAAGTATCACCTGAGACGCATAGTAGGTAACGCGCGACTAACTTACGAGGAATTTTCCACGGCTTTGACACAAATCGAAGCTGTCTTAAATTCCCGTCCAATGTCACCTCTTTCCTCAGACCCTTCTGACCTTTCCCCCCTCACCCCCTCACACTTCCTCATTGGCCGACCGTTAACGTCGCCACCTTCAAGGAATTTTCCAGACCAGCCAACTTCGAGTCTGACACGCTACGAGCGCATCGAGCAACTGCGGCAGCACTTCTGGCGTCGCTGGTCTACAGAATACATCTCTGAGCTGCAACAGCGAACCAAGTGGAAGACCAAGCAGGAGGACATCACCTTGGACAGCCTTGTCCTCATCAAGGACGACCAGTTGCCACCATTGAGGTGGCGGCTCGGTCGCATTCTACGTGTCATTCCAGGCGGAGACGGCATAGCACGAGTGGCTGACATCAGGACAGCTGCTGGCACGATCAGGCGTGCCTTCTCCAAGATCTGCCCGCTGCCTCCACAACCTGTGAGCGGCGACGCCTGACTCCGTGCCGGGAACCATTTTGGAAGCAGCGCTTCCAAGGCCGGGGGCATGTTCATGCCAACCGCTGGCGCCACCTATCACCGGCGCGCCGAACTTGGTGATCGCTGAGCATTCACGCTGGCACAGGGGTTCATACATTCATCACCACCACCAGGCGGAGCCAGTGTCGCGCGGCCCCTTCCACGGATTGCAACATCGCTAGCTCACCGCAGCTATAAAAACTTTTTGTTTGTATAGAATCAGTCCTTTTTACCTTCTCTCTTCCTTCAACTCACATCCAACATTCATACAGAACCCACAGTGCAGTCTGTAATCATGTAATTTTTATATGAAGGAAAATATACGTCTCAAATCATCACGCCTATTCAATTTTTACACCGACGGAACAACTGATCCCCAACAGTTGCTTTTTTTGAAGCCAGACGTTTTTAAAATAAATTGAAAAGGTTTCTGATCTTTACTTCTCTCATTAAGATAAACTGTAAAAAATATGCAGGCGTAGGAAAACTCCGAGAGTAACTTATATAGGTAAGTTAGTTGCAGTTTTTAATTGGACCTCAGACTTTCTTGTTAAATATGAGAGATGAGTTTTTAAGAAAAAAGAGGTTTTGTAGGGTTCCGTAGATGTTCAAAATTAAAAGTTGAAACTTAAATTGTGTTTTTTAAAGGTTTCATTTTTTTTAAATTTCCTATTATATTGTTCCTATATAAGAAAAACGTTTGTTCAGGAACAATAGGAGCATTTTAAAACTTGAATCGAAGAATGCAAATTTTACTAAGAAAGGCTTTTCAAAGTGGCATGCTAGGTACCTAATTTCGTCTAACAAATTCCCAATTTCCGTTCGGATGCATTTTCGAGAACGAATCTATAGTTGAGTATAAAACTCGGTACGCTGCAGTGAAAAATGCTCACAAAGAAATAATGTAACAGAACGAAAATATTTTTCAAGATTCAAGATTCTTTATTTGCATACGAGATATATGGTACAATAATAATAATAATAATAATAATAATAAAAGCCTTTATTAACAATCTTATAAATGTTACATTTCATCTTATATACTGCTAACTAAACTAATTAAACATGGTTGTTCGTGAAAGTAACTTAATTAAATGTTATTATTTGTATTAGACACCGGTTTAGTGATTGTCTTGCTCTTCAGCATAGGCCTCCCCAAATATTCTCCACAACGGTCTATCCCTTGCTATCCTCATCCAGTATGGTCCTGCTACCTCCTTGATATCATCCTCCCATCTTCGAAGCTGCCTACCTTTGCTTCTCTTTTTATATCTAGGGCACCATTCCGTCACTTCGTTAGTCCACTTTTCTGTTTTACTTCTTGTTAAGTGTCCTGCCCATTTCCATTTTAGTTGTTTAATTTGGTATTTGATATCTATAATCTTGGTTTGTTTTCTTATTGTTTTTAACCTAATTTTGTCTTTTAATTTTATGTTGAGTATGCTTCTTTCCATTCGGTGTTGACAAGTTTCTAGTGATTTGATATTTTTCTTTGTACAACTCCATGTCTGACATCCGTAGGTCATGCTTGGGAGAATGCATGTATTAAATATTTTCTTCTTCCCTTCTATTGGTATATCCGAGTTTTTCATAACGTCTTTTAGAGCCCAGTATCTCTTCCATCCTAGGTTTATTCTATTTTGAATTTCTTTTGTTGTGATGTCTGTTGGAGATATTATTTGGCCTAAGTATGTATATTCGTTTACATATTCCAGTTCAGCAGCATTTTTAGGTTTAATTGGAGTTTTAGCGTAATTTGTCATTAACTTTGTTTTACTAGTATTTATTGATAGTCCTACCTTTTCGCTTTCGTTTATCAGTTGTTCAATCATAACCTTCAGAGTGTTTGGATCACCACATATTAATATAAGGTCATCTGCGAATCTTAGATGGTTTAGTAATACTCCATTTACATTTATACCATATGTCTTCCATTCCAGTTGTCGAAATATATGTTCTAGGGTTGCCAAAAACAGTTTGGGTGATAAGGGATCTCCCTGCCTAACTCCCTTTCTAATAGGGAAACATTTTCCCACCTTTTCTGTGCGTATTTTAGCTTTCATATTTACGTATATGTTCTTTATTATGTTAATGTATTTCCTGTGGACCCGTTGTGTGGTGAGGGCCTCCCATATTTTCTCATGTTTCAACGAATCAAATGCTTTATTGTAATCAATAAATGCTAAGTAGTAATTTATTCTATATTCATTGCATTTCTGGATCATTTGTTTGATGGTATGGATGTGGTCGATGGTTGAAAAACCACTTCGAAAACCTGCCTGTTCTTTCGGCTGATTCTCGTCTATGACCTTTGTTATCCGGTCCAGTATTATCTTGGAGAAGATTTTGTATACGTTTGACATTAGCGAGATGGGTCTGTAGTTCGATATATCATCTGTTCTCCCTTTCTTGTGAAGTAAGATTATTGTAGATGTAGTCCATTGAAGAGGTATATATTCGGTACTTAAAATTTCGTTAAAAAGGTTTGTTAGTGTGTTCAAGACAGTCTCTGATACTCCTTTTAAAAGTTCATTAGAGATGTTATCTTCGCCAGGTGCTTTTCCTCCTTTTTGTGATTTGATTTCTATCGTGATCTTTATCACGACGAACCAAGTACATTAAATACAAGTAGCGAAACAGTTATGAATACCGAAAAAGAACCAGCTCCTATTATATTGAAAGATGAAATTATTAAAGCCATCAAATGGTACAATATGGACTTAAAAATAAAAGGTTTAATATTTTTTTTAAACTACTCGTATGATTTTATTTATCATATTATTATTATATTTATATAAAGGTATCTTATCATTTTTTGAAACTATAATTTTTTTCTTAGCGCTTTGCCTTCGCAAGTTGAAAGAGAAGGAAAGGTATGAAACCACAAAACAGCTTGAAAAATAGGTTATTACTGTATTTTCCAATTGTTAATTTGTAGCATACAAATAGTAACATACATTATTGATTCTGTTCATAAACACAATTAAATATTTCATAAAATATAAAGGCGTTAAAACATCCGCCGCTTGGATCAGTTTAAAAAAACAATTACTGCCGTCTATAAGAATTGGAAAATGGTTTATCTAAATAAATAAAAAGAGAAGTCCTGACTGACTGACTGACTCATCAACGCCCAGCCCAAACCCTTGGACCTAGAAAGCTGAAATTTTGCACAGAGGTTCCCTTTACAATGTAGACAAGGAATAAGGAATGATTTTTCGAAATTCAACCCCTAAGCGAGTTAAATAGGGGATAAATAATAATAATAATATTCCACAACTTTCACACAACGCCATCTAGTCCCAAGCTAAGCAGAGCTTGTGTTATGGGTACTAGACAACTGATAAACATACTTATATATTTCTAAATACATACATATTATAGATAAATTACACCCAGACACAGAACAAATGATCGTGCTCATCACACAAACATTTGTCCTGGGTGGGAATCGAACCCACGACCTCCGGCATAGCAGTTAGGGTCACTAACCACTAGACCAACAGGCCAGTCGAAAGTTGAAAGCAGGATGAAAGTTTGTATGGAAAATCGTCATTTTCACGCGGGCGAAGCCGCTGGCAAAAAAGCTAGTTGTTAAATATAACACTAGTATTAATATTATAGTAATAGCGATAGAACCAGTTTTGGAAGAAGTATATATTTATGTTACAGTCAAAACTACTTTACAAACAGTAGAATCCCGATTATCCGGACTTATTGTTAACGGCTCTAATTACCATATTTTTAGCTATTGTGTAAATAACGTATGTGAAACACTATCTAAAGAAAGTTATTAATATTGTTTGATTTTACTTATACATATTTTCGATTATACGGAATACCCCTGGTTTTAATTGATCCGGAAAATCGTGTTTCTACAGTACTTTACTGTTACTTTATGTCACCCGCCAAGATTTTCAGAACTGTTTCTTTACCTACCTACTAACTGAATTAAATTAATTAAACAACTCTAGTTTCTCAAAAGAGCCGGGCATGCTAGAAAGTGGAGGTCTTGTTTAATTCAATAAGGAACTCTAAAAGATCTCTAGGCGCATACATATTCATGTTTTTATTTAATAGCTTGTAGGGAGCACGGCTGCATAATTTCTGCCTTACAAAGAAATGGCGCGACTGTAATAGCGCAGCTTCTTCTCTTCAACACTAATTTTATGATAAAATGTTGGAAATTGGGTTGCATTGCGTTAAATGACGTGTGTGATTTTATTTAAGGGCCCCCGTGTCCTAACCCATGATAATTCGTGTGAAGGCGCGAACGTTGTGATTATGACAGTTTTCAGAAAATGGGAAAGCATTTCTTGGGTGGCGCGACGACGCATTTGGGTTTACCGAACAAAATAACTGCGACGTTTGCGTGTTCGTACGACGACGATCGTATTAGTTATGTCACGGCCTTTAGGGGTGCCTTCAAATTAGGGCGTTAGCAGCGCGGCAGTCGCGCGGCTGCAGTACATTTTTATAAGAACAGCCGTAACAACTCGTTGATAATTGTTTATAGTCGCGCGACTGCCGCGCTGCTAACACCCTAAGTTGAAGGCGCCCTTAGTCTCATGTTTATTGTTATAGGTTACTCTAACCCCCTTGTTCGAAGTAAATTTTTATAAGAAAACTGGAGTCCTAGACCACTATGACTATGAATCGCCATCAGCATCACAATCAGCCGTTTGACGTCCACTGCTGAACAAAAGCTTCCCCTGTAGACATCTACAAGGAATAAGGTTGCTATCAGTCTGCCTTGTCACGATAATAAAGTTGACCTGTAGGTACTACTCAAGTCATTGTCCCTTTGTACGGTTCAAATCTCATGGAGCGTTATGCCAAGTTGCACTTTGCAGAGAGAGATCCATTTGTAAAATTACACGGCAGTCATCTTAGCTGAGTAAAACGCTAGTGTGCTATATAACGCAGCGATTTAATCGCACAAAAATTAGTAATGCTATGTTGGAACGTAAGTTATTTCATCAAGTAAGTTTACAACTGAACTTTGGTACATTGTCATACATTAAATTAATACATGTATTCCCTAGGGGTAATGATGCCTCGAAGACGATGAGATGCCGTGGCCTCGACACAAAAGTCTAAGAAGGAACATGGATGGTTTTTAGTCAGTAGAACTCTGACACTCCCTACCGCTTCGCCCAGAGCGGGAGGAGTAATTTGATGATTTCCAAACCTCCAAAAAAACAAAATGTAATGAAGGTCAAGGACCCTCTGAGTGTTGTATCTGGCGAACTATTCATTCCCCAAAAATTTTCACTTAAGCCAAAGCAATACCACTGTACCACCATTGCTCTTTCTCACAAAGTAGAGACCTGTGTCTCAGAAGCATACAAAAACGTTTTTTTTTCTTAGCCTAGATTGTCCCACTGCTGGGCAGAGGCCTCCTCAATAGCCTTCCACTTTTATCTACGTACGGTGTTTTCCTTATGTACTGCTCTACTCAGCAAATTTTTAAAATGTCAAACTCTCACACACATGTTCAAGCCACGACCCAGATAAACAAAAAAAAGCCTCACGTAATACGTTAAAAGGAACAACAACAATAAAAACATCGCGATTGAGTTCCACTCAACGTTCCTGGTAGCCTGGTAGTTGAAACGAGTACTAACATGAATCACAATTCTAAATGCTGGGTATTTCTAGAACACTTAATGTTAGACTGATCTCAATGTTGAGGGTGCGTTCTTAATACCGGTTTTAGCCTCGAAGTTCTAGTGCTCTAGGGCACTGGGAATTCGTAGAAGTTGTTTTTGAGTTTCAATGGGATATACAGAAAAGGTTCGTTTAGACTTAACACGTTAATTTAAACTTTAGGCTTATAGTTTGCATACGCGGCGCGCCTTGTTGGACTTCCCATAGACAAAAAATTCGAACTTGAAAAAAATATTAATTCCCAGTTCTTTTAGGCGCTGTTTCTTTTTATCCTTCTTCTGTATTTCTTTTTTTAACCTACATTTTAAAGCAACTTGTGCGACATTTCATGCTATATGATCCAGAGCCTCAATAGGCTCTCCTTGACCCATGCTTCGCCTGTCAGTGTGAAAATGAGTTCAAGAATTCTACCACCAATGCCAGTTTTCATAATTCAACGGGTTAAACACATGTTTGATGGTATCTTAACTTGACAGGGCTATTAGACATTCACTGAATCAAAGTATAATTGCCCTCAACTTATCTGTTTAGGAAATCACTGTCACAAATCTTGCCCTCTAAACCAAGACGCAATATAATGGTCGCTGGTCATGTTTAGTTCTGGCAGTTTAAACTCATTTAATTGCGTAATAACTCAGCATTATACTGCGGGCACAAAGCAATGTGTCTAACCAAAGCTAGTCTTTGTAATATTACATTCCCGACATTTCTCCCATTCCGAGTAATATTATTTGACTCGCATGCTCAGTGTGCAGACATTTTAGGACCTGAGTTTTCCATTTTGGCTTCTTGGATTTCTATAGAACTTGTTCTTGTTAATTTGGTTGTGAATTTAGCGTGAAGTTAATCTGTTTCCTCAATGATTCATATTTTACTTTATCTAAAGTAACAATTTTTTTTTAATGACACAAGTCTACATATTTGCTTCGTCTCCATAACAACGTCGCCTGCGGCTCAGGTATGAATTCCGCCTCGACTACAATAAGAAAGTCTCCCCACTTATAGGAAACTGTACTATATTGTAGACTGGACTGATTCGTAAGAATATAGAACGATTCTAATGTATTTTTATTACTTACGATATCATCTCTATTCTTATCTACATTAAATTCTCAAATTGTGTGCGTTCATCATATTTAAGAGTAAAGACGTAATACAGCATCCTAGTTCTAGAGCAATAAACGAAACTCAATTCGTTTGCATAAGCCTGTGACATGAATCCATTAAATCGAGAAAACCCGAATTAGCTCTCCTATATAAAATCTAGAACATTAAAGAGAAATTATGTGGTCTTCAAAATACGAGGGACCTTATATCTTTTCCTCCATTGCGTGTGACCTTAATAAGATTTTCCATACGTTTTAATTTATTTTCGCTTAAAACCATTTGACTGTAATTTAGGAGTTAAAAATATGCTTCATCGAGTTTTATACTCGTGTAAAGTTACAATTTCCTGTAATAACGATAGCTATAAATTGCCATTAGGTAGCCCGTGGTTTATTGTGAAGGAAAACAGCCAGTTTCTTATTGACTACTGTAGTGTATCAATATATACCGACACGCCTTACTGGTGGGGCGGGCAGTGGTGGGGTGCGGTCGAGTGAGTCGTTGCACGGACCGCACACTCTCTACTGATCGGCCGGGCGAGTAAGTCGTGCGCGTTCAAACCAAACTGTGTTGTTTTACTAAATTCCCTACGTACCTAACAACCTAATAGTGACCTGTACAAGTGGCGACCTTGCCAGGATACAAAATAAATAAGGTACGTGCCGAATTTAAATAACACTGAGTGTTAATAAAGTAACCAAGAGGTAAATCGGTAGCAAATCAGTTTCAATTTATATTCATGTTTTATAAATAATTATTTAGTTTTAAATTTAACCTTAAATTGCATTAAGGCAGTCCTTGAAAAAAACAGATTATAATTGATTGTAGACTGCTATTAATATGTTGAACGTAGTCGTTACTTCAAAACGGAACTGATTTAGTTACATTGATTGGTACCTAAACATTCGTGTACTAATACAACAAACGTCAATGACGAATGCTTTGATTATTGGCAGAAACAAATTGGAGTGTTGTTAGCATTGATTTATTGACTGGGCGGACACCGTGATAAAATGACGCCTTGAACTTGGTCCCAAATAGGTCTTGACTAAACCGAAGTTTAAAAGAAAATGAAAATGAAAAATTAAAATTTAACATTTTTGTTATTAACATTTTAATGAAAGCTTTATTTAATTTCTTTATACCTCGATAATACCACGCCACGCCGCTTATACAAGGTTACGTTTACGAGCAGCCTGATTAGTTCTTAGGGATGGCGTTAGTGTTTCTCTGTATGGGGATCGCATCGAGCAAAATGTTCGGACGACCGTATCTTTAGTTTTTATATCAATGGTTGTTAGTAATACTAAGATACGCATTTTGCACATTAAAACGATATTTTGGGTTCAAATTGAAGGCGGCTGTTATTTAATTATGATTGTAACGAAGTTAGACCATGATTCTTATTATACGGTGAGGCTCTTTATGGTTGACAATTATATTTGCGTTCTTGAGTAATCTTGGATACCAGTGATAGACATGCTGTTTATCCAAATTAACACTTTTAATCTGTCAATAATCAAAGTTAACATTGTTGTTAGAGGTAGTTTGCTTATGCAGACGGTACCTAAAGATCTCGTAGGTATAAATTTCGGTCCAAATGGACTGGGATGAAATACAATCAGATCAAGAGGTAGTTTCAATAATTTGGAACGGTACCTAAATGGTCTGGATTCATTAATTTGGAACAGTACCAAAATCAGTCCAAAAGTCCAAATGGATTGGGATGAAATACAATAAAATTTAAAGGTAGTTTCAATAATTTGGAACGGTACCTAAATGGTCTGGATTCATTAATTTGGAACAGTACCAAAATCAGTCCAAAAGTCCAAATGGATTGGGATGAAATACAATAAAATTGAAAGGTAGTTTCATTAATTTGGAACGGTACCTAAATGGTCTGGATTCATTAATTTGGAACAGTACCTACATGGTCTTGTATAAATAACAGTCCAAATGGATTGAGATGAAATACAATACCTACCTAAAATTAAAAGGTAGTTTCATTAATTTGGAACAGTACCTACATGGTCTTGTATAAATAACAGTCCAAATGGATTGGATGAAATACAATAAAATTAAAAGGTAGTTTCATTAATTTGGAAAGTTACCTAAATGATCTTGTATAAATAACAGTCCAAATGGATTGGATGAAATACAATAAAATTAAAAGGTAGTTTCATTAATTTGGAAAGTTACCTAAAGAGGTACTTCCATTAATTTGGAACGGTACCTAAAGAAGTAGTTCTATTAATTTGGAACGATACCTAAAGAGTTAGTTCTATTAATTTAGAACGGTACCTAAAGACGAAAGTTACATCGTCAGAGGTAGTTTGTTATCAAACGGTACCTAAATGAGCTTGTATAAATACTGGGATAAAATACATTAAGATCAAGAGTTATTTCGATTAACTCGAAACGGTACCTAAAGAAGGAAATTACCCCTTCCATCCAGGTAGACCACAAGTATGTCGCACATACGACCTCAACAGTCGTTGGACTGTGTCGGTGACCTAGTTTCAGTTGGTTTACGTTGGGAAAAAACGTGCACCAGAGTCAGACCTGACGGCTACCAAGTTACCACACTCAGGTGGCCTTAGGGCAATAGAGCTTTACTCTTACTCATGGGTCGGTTAACCCTTCCAGAAATATCAAATAATTTGGTATGTTATAATTATTTGCTTTTTTATCATCAGTCCAATTAACAAACTTATTAACAATCTTTCAGAGATTCTCCTAATAAGTACACAACCTCAAAAAAATATTCCTGATGCACATGTAGAAACTACTAAGAGGACCTTGTGGCTTATAATATCTGCCACTCAGGTCGATCTTTAGGTTAAGCCACGCTTGCCTTGATTGGTCTGTGAATGGGTTGATCGCCCATTACATATCGTTTCCTCCGTGCCTCGGAAAGCACGTTAAGCTGTTGGTTCCGACTGCCATTTAGATCTTTGGAAGTCGTTACGGGTGGTCAGTGACCTGAAAGTCTGACAACCAGTCTTACCGGAGGGCACCGTATTACCTAGTATTAGCTGTCTTGTGGAGATCAAATAAGCAGTCTATGTAAAATACTGGTATTCAGCTGCATCCGGTTAGACTGGAAGCCGACCCCAACATAGTTGGGAAAAGGCTAGGCAGATGATGACTGGTAGAAACTACTAGTGGTAACAATTATGTATTTACTGTTGCTATCAACAAGCTCGATGAATATTTGCCCCCTAAACAAAGTCGTTTTTATAAGCGTCACTTGTTGAGGCTCATCAAATAATAAAGTGTGAGAAAATTTACAAGTTTCTGGTCAGACTTGGACATCTGAGCTTAAAAGTAAATTCATGTGTGCGTTGTGGTGGCAGTCATTCAACTGATACTAAAGTTGTCCAGCCCGAGATAAGAATTGTCTCAAGTGTGGGATTTTTGAATATTTTCAAAACAGTGTAAGACTAAGGCGCTGTGTTGAAATTGAGATGTAACGCCATTCTCAAAGACAATGGTGTCCTTGCTGAAAATCAAGTAATATCTAAAAAAAGGAGATTTATGGCCTACGTTAATCTTAATACCTTATCCGTTTTAGGGTCTATTGACTCTAAACAATTGGTAACAGTTTTTGTAGAGCCAAAGCCAAATTTTATATTGTAAAAATGGGACTAGAAATTTGCTAGGGAAAGACACCGCCAAGTGCCAATGCAGTCTATGGTGTGTTCCCTAAAATTAAAGATGATCTAATTCATATTCTTATAGATAAATTAATTCAACCAGTTGCTCAGCTTTATCGAAGAGTATACCCTAACGGGACAGCGTTAGAGTATAAAATTAATAAAAAAAAAGACCAAGAGTTTGTTGAGTTTGACACTATATATGCCCAGTTTAGGCCCATCTGACTGGATCCCTCCATTGGTACCTGTTTGAAAAGCAGATTTACCATTATGAAGGTACAAATAGCAAATGTGAAAAGATAACAATGTTCTACTAAATGATGCAAAATGTGCATTAGAGTTCATCAAATTGGTTTCTCGGTCATCAGTTCATCACTTATCTTTGTTTAAGGACAATTTACTGTTGCGCGAAAATAAAATAGGATCATAAAGCGAGGTCAAATATTTTAGCAGCTGCTCAGAAGGTCACTCGAGCATAGTAGTCATGGAAATAATAATAATAAATTTATTTTTTCTCATTTATACACAATAATCATACAATGTCAAATATATACATATAGCATGGTGTCTGTTTTAGGTAGAACCCGTATTACAGATCACCAGGCTAACCCTCCGTCGGACATTTCTCATAAGACATAATAATTATAATTAAATGAACAAAATTAAATGAGTATAAACAATTCAAATAAGTAAATACAAATGAATTAAATTAAATATAAATTAAATTACAAATAAATCAAATTACAAAAGGTCTTACTGCAAATAAAGTAAATTGCGAATAAATTAAATCAATTACATTTTCAATTAGAGATAGAATAAAAATTTTACAAATCACATAAAACATTATGAAAAAGGTAAAATAAAATAAAATTTAAATATATAAATAAGAGTAAAATGAGACTACGTTCCAAAGTGTAGTGGCCCAAAATGAACAGAGATGCTGAACATTATGTAAGAGCGTGTAACGGTTGCACTCTGGTTCCAGACTCCAGTTTAGAGATAAGCTGGCTTTTATTGTAGCTGGATTTTAATGTCAGGTTGTCTTTGCATAATACTTTAAAATGTGTTCCCGTGGAGTTTCTTGTCCATTCTTCTCCACGAAGACTAGGGACCTAGCGAATGGAATCGAGTTTGATGTAGTTGACAAGACCAAAAGAAATAAAATGAATAGTCTTGTCTTTTGTGCTTTTACTTCATGAACACAGTAATAACCAATAGTCATCCTGACACTCAAAGTTCATTAATTGTTGGATATTGATACATATACATGTACTCTTACATAGTCTTACATCTAGGTACTTACAGATGGACCTAGAGACAAAGTTAGTAAAATTGGAAGAGCAAAGGAATCTAGTAGAGAAATTGGTGGAAAAGTATAATATGTTAAAAATACAATAAACAAGGAAAACAAGTTGTCCACCTCATTCAAGGATGCGACACATACAGTGATTAATAAATAAAAGAGAGATGTCGAAATGGTAAATGGTGATAGTGGACAACAGTTACTTATAACATTTAGAAGTACATTTGGAGAGGGTTGAAGCAAAGTGGAAAGTTTGCACAAATGAGGATGATAAATCTTCAGGAAATAATGGCACTTTCGATAACAAAGTGTGTGACGAAAATTAATAAGTTAATTGTTTTACAGATCATTATTAAAAATATTTGATGATTGTTCTGTTATAAACTGTTTTGTATTGGATAGTACTTATACGAAATAATGCTATTTTTCCAATTTTGTAAAAGGTAGATGTAGTGTATCAATATATACCGACACGCCTTACTGGTGGGGCGGGCAGTGGTGGGGTGCGGTCGAGTGAGTCGTTGCACGGACCGCACACTCTCTACTGATCGGCCGGGCGAGTAAGTCGTGCGCGTTCAAACCAAACTGTGTTGTTTTACTAAATTCCCTACGTACCTAACAACCTAATAGTGACCTGTACAACTACGAAATTAAATGATTGTATTGGTTCGGTTGAAACCCTTTCTCGATTTATGGCGTTTGTCGCTTTCTATCTGTTTATGAGTTGGCGGCAACACTTTAGTACATAAACCTAGATTTTTCGGATCATTACGTTTGTACAACGTGTTTTTTTAGGGTTGTTTTAGGGTATGAATGAGACCACATCAAAGAATCAACTGGCAAATGAATTAAGTATTATTTTTCTGTTTTTAATCAAAATTGTTCAACAAAATGTAAAACACCCTACGTGAAATATGACAACGTCGATTTTTTTTATATTGTAAATATGAATTTATGACACTTAGATACCTTCGAAACCAAGAAACTATTATATCTACAATACTATGCGTTTTTGGACCACAACATGTTCTAGGTTTTTTTTTTGTATTATTTTTACCTAAAGACTCTAAAGTTATGGGATATAAAACGAAAACGTTGTATAAGCCTGTAATTAAAAATGTAGAACCTACACCTAGTTCTTTACAAGGAAGCATGTCTATTTCTACTTGACCTGCAGTTACGAAGCCCGTCAAGCTCCTCAAAGGTCTGGCGCCCTGGTGCATTAATCAAAGCGAAGCGGAAATTAATTATTGGCTAACGAGGATCGCTAGAGGTAGTGTGTCGGTGCTTTCTTAATTAAAAGTGCTTTGGATGACTTTTTATCTGACGTCACTTGATAGCACGCGCACACAACGGGTCTGTCAAAGGGGAAGTCTAAAAGAGATTATGGTTTCAAAGAAGTACGGATTTAGTTCTTAAAGAGTTGGGCTTGGATGTTGGATGCACTTTGAAGTTTTGATGCTGTCTTTGCCTAAAACTTTAGTAAAATACAGAGGAATGTACCGGCACTAAATATCACAATCTACCACCGGCATCAATTTTGTATAAATGACTAGCTTTTGCCCGCGACTTCGTTCGCGTGGAATAGTGACTTCCGGCAGATTTTTGGTTTATCTCGCGAAAAAAAAAAAAAAAAACTATCCTATGTCCTTTCTCAAGTTCCAAACTATGTCTGTACCAAATTTCACACAAATCGGTTCAGTAGTTTAGGCGTGAAGCAAAGACAGACAGACAGAAAGACAGACAGACAGAGTTACTTTCGCATTTATAATCCAGGATTTTCCCTCGTTGAATAGTAAACAAACTAAGTGTAGGTGTTATAATTTTGGTGATGAACTGATTATCCGTTATCCGTATCTTTGTCTAAAATGAGTATTAACTTATCACTATGATTGATTACTGAGCTTAAAGTTCGTATAAATGTCTATCTAATTACCTCCTCAAGTTTAAAGCGTAGCTAGTTATGTAGTACTATATTAATTCTGTGGTGTAGGTAATTAGATTTTATCTGTATGTAATGTAACAGTCAGTTGAATAAAAAATCGTATACAAATCAGATCAATAGTTTTGGCGTAATGTGATTCTAGACAGAATTTTAATGTTCTAAATAGGAAGCTGTGTATAGGTTCCTGTGGGAATGAGATATTTTCCCGAAGTAAAAAGTAGTCTGAATTTTGGTACCTTCCTACCCTATAAGTTAAGTAGTGTGATGGAATGTCGCTAAGTTTCGATCCAAGTAAAACTGTTAAATAAAGACAGTTGCATCAAAATCATATCATAAATTCCCTAAATTATGGCGCCTACCGACCCTCTAAGTTAGAAAAGTGATCAAATACTAACTTGAAGTCTTCTAACTTGAAGTCTACTAAGACTTCAAGTTAGTATTTGATCACTCAGTTAAAAAAAAAACATCAAAATCATTTCAGTAGCTATGGCGTCATGCGCTTCTTGAGACGATCACGCTAGATTTCCGCGGGAATGAGGTATTTTCCCGCCGTAAAAAGTAGCATGTGTCCGTGCCTAGGATCCTATCTTTATATTAACCTAGTCTTATAAAAATCCGTTCAGACGTTAAGGCGTGAATGAGGTAAACTTTTAAAACAAACGATTAAAAATCACTAACTTAATTAGTTTTCTGCCTACTGCCTACGTCTTAAGTAAGATAGCATGAATATTAATAGCCAATATCCTTTTCTAGGTAGAAACCACTACCCACCACTATCTATCACTTAACTAAATTTCATCAAAATCCGTTTAGCCGTTTAGGCATGATAGAGCAAAACTCCCAGCAAAAACCATAAAAAAATCACTAACTCAATTCAGTTTTCTTCCTACTTCCTACCCCCTAAGTACGATGACGTGATCATTTTGATCTTATATCCGTTTTTAGGTAACCATCTATTACCTTACTAAATTTCATCAAAATCTGTTCAGCCGTTTAGACGTGAAAGAGCAAAAGTCCCAACAAAAACGACTAAAAATCACTAACTCAATTTAGTTATCTGCCTACTGCCTACCCCCTAAGAACGATGGCGTGATTATTTATAGCCTATGACCATTTTTAGGTTATCATCTATCACCATACCAAATTTCATCAAAATCCATTCAGCCGTTTAGACGTGAAAGAGCAAAAGTCCCAACAAAAACGACTAAAAATCACTAACTCAATTTAGTTATCTGCCTACTGCCTACCCCCTAAGAACGATGGCGTGATTATTTATAGCCTATGACCATTTCTAGGTTATCATCTATCACCATACCAAATTTCATCAAAATCCGTTCAGCCGTTTAGACGTGAAAGAGCAAAAGTCCCAACAAAAACGACTAAAAATCACTAACTCAATTTAGTTAACTGCCTACTGCCTACCCCCTAAGAA
Source organism: Diarsia mendica (assembly GCA_949316265.1). Lineage (NCBI taxonomy): Eukaryota > Metazoa > Arthropoda > Insecta > Lepidoptera > Noctuidae > Diarsia > Diarsia mendica. The sequence continues at coordinate 19,324,546 of OX438904.1, read as the reverse complement.
CGATGGCGTGATTATTTATAGCCTATGTCCATTTCTAGGTTATCATCTATCACCATACCAAATTTCATCAAAATCCGTTCAGCCGTTTAGACGTGAAAGAGTAAAAGTCCCAACAAAAACGACAAAAAATCACTAACTCAATTTAGTTATCTGCCTACTGCCTACCCCCTAAGAACGATGGCGTGATTATTTATAGCCTATGACCATTTCTAGGTTATCATCTATCACCATACCAAATTTCATCAAAATCCGTTCAGCCGTTTAGACGTGAAAGAGCAAAAGTCCCAACAAAAACGACTAAAAATCACTAACTCAATTTAGTTAACTGCCTACTGCCTACCCCCTAAGAACGATGGCGTGATTATTTATAGCCTATGTCCATTTCTAGGTTATCATCTATCACCATACCAAATTTCATCAAAATCCGTTCAGCCGTTTAGGCGTGAAAGAGTAACAGTCAGACAGACAGACAGACAGACAGAGTTACTTTCGCATTTATAATATTAGTATGGATAGTATGGATAGTATGGATAGTATGGAAGTATGGATTTAACTGATTCTAATATTATCTATAGTAACAACATAACATAACATAACGCCTGCTATCCATGACGGATTAGGCAGAGGTTAACCTAAATAGTACATAGCGGATTTCACCAGTTATGTCCCATGGAATAGGAGGGGGCCTATTGCCATCAACAGGGCAAAAATACACACATCAAAAGTGTCTAGGGATCATCATATATTTTTGCAATAACTTTTCTCCTGATTGATATTAATTAAAATTTTCTTTAAGGATTCATCAAATAAAGTGTTTTCGTTTGTCACAGTAACGATAAACCAAGTCACCTTTGCATTAATAAAGAAATTTGCCATTTTCCTAATAAAGGGATTTTTGACATTTGAACCACTAACATTAAAGTTCGAAAAAAAGATTGAAATAACAGTTTTCTTTAAAATTTTATTGGGTAACTTACACAATTAATAATCCGTGTTTCTACCGCGAACACTAACAACACAAGAACATCGGTTTGGTATACTCAAAATGAGTTCATCCAAATCACGCTGTGGAATGGCCGCCCATGTTCGTTGCAACAACAAAAAAAGGTCTTCTTGTGACTGGATACCCTTCATATTCGGCAGAGCTCTTCTCTGTAGCATATCCCATTGCATGCATGCTCAATCGGGTTCAAGTCTGGCGACTGAGCAGGCCAGGGCAGGACATTGATGTTAGCTGCGGCGAGAGTCTGTCTTACAACTCTTGCGGTGTGCGGTCGTGCATTATCATGCATTAACTGAAATAAGGGACCGATTTGCACTTGTAGAGGAACGATGACGTCTGATACAATCGTCTCAGCATAAATTTGAGCGTTGAGGTTGCCTCTGATCCAAATCAATTCAGTTCTTCCGCCGATCCAAATACCCGCCCATAACCATGATGGTTCCACCACTGTAAGGATGGACTTCCTGGCAGGATTTTAATCGCTGTTGGCGTCCAGGGGTTCTCCAGTGTCGTATACGTCTTGTATCCGGTCTCATACCAGAACGAGACTCATCAGAAAAGCACACGAAACGCCATTGTTCTTCTGCCCAATTTCTGTGTTCAAGAGCCCATTGATATCGAATCCTACGATTGTGCATTGCTATAGGTGGTACCCGTAGCGGTCTTCGGGAATGAAGGTTCACTTCATGCAAGTGGTTTCTGACTGTTTGGTCGCTAATTAAGTTCCCTGAAGAGTGATGAAGCCTCACGGCTAACATCATGGCGGTTATTGTTGGAGCTCTTCGAGTTAAGATTTGAATGTATCGGTCTTGTCTCCGTGTGGTGCAGCGATACCGTCCTCCATGGCGCTCAACCACGGTACCAGTGCTTCGGTAACGTGTCCAAAGTCGACTGATAACACTCTGACTTGTATTCAGAGCTAAAGCCGCAGTACGTTGCTGGGAACCAGCTTCTATCATTCCCACGGCTCTGAGCATTTCTTCCCTGCTTAAATGACGTCGCCGCTCCATAATAACGTTGGTTTTAATCAGAAAAATGTGTTATTTCAGTCTTTTTTTCGAACTTTAATGTTAGTGGTTCAAATGTCAAAAATCCCTTTATTAGGAAAATGGCAAATTTCTTTATTAATGCAAAGGTGACTTGGTTTATCGTTACTGTGACAAACGAAAACACTTTATTTGATGAATCCTTAAAGAAAATTTTAATTAAATATCAATCAGGAGAAAAGTTATTGCAAAAATATATGTTGATCCCTAGACACTTTTGATGTGTGTACCTTTCCAACGATGTATAACGCGTATAGCTAATAAAGGGGAAGGATCAGAGTTCATACAAATCCTGGCATCGTTCTTTAATTTGTCCCTAGTAACGAGGTTTGCAGTGATAATAACTGATGTTTACAGTGATAATTCTTCCATAGTCAATTTCAATTTACACCGTTTATTTTTTACAACTGGAGAGAGACATTTCATTAAGTCATCAATTTCTTTTTCGTTTCTTGGCACAATTACAACTTTTAGTACCTACTTTTTTATTTATTAGTTCTACAGAAAGAATAGAAGTCAAAGTTGGTTCAACTTAATTACGACTGAAACCTAATTGAACCTACAACAATTTATTACTCCAAAGACTTGTTCAGTATTCTATTTCTTTAGATTTGTAGTTTTATTACTAACGAGTTTATTAATTTCTTGACACTGAATTGCTGAATCCTAAGTTCACTTGGGAATCATTTACAACTTGTTGTTCAACATGTTGAGAGACGGTTAGCTACTGTTTTTTTGCTGTTCTGTGGCATCTGATGGTAACGGTGACTGTTAACATAAATTATATACATAATCTCACACCTTTTTATATTTCTATTGCCATCAATCGGGCACAAATCTGACTTCCGTGGCTGCTACTAAGATTATGATGTAGTATGTGCCAGTCGGACAGTTTCTGACCTGCACGCAATCGAAGTCACTGGCAGTAACCAGGGTGTTCATAACTATATATCAGTACTAACGTTAAAGTTACAACATTTTCAGTCAAAAAACAAAGTAACCTACACCGTGCTCCACATGTCGCAACATTGTGTCGCAAGGCTTTTGATCGTGCCCGTCGGAGCTGTGGTTCGTCGAAAGGTTAACGCGGCTCCGACACAAGGGCGAAGAAGGAACATGGGTTTGGTTTTTAGTCAGTAGAAGTCTGACACTCCCCTTCGCTCTGCCCAAGAGCGGGGGGGGGGTTATTCGATGATTTTCCACCCACCAAAAAAAAAAAAGGCTTTTGATCGTCAGGTGTTTGCTCAGTGAAAACTCGGCTTTATTGTAAGTCAGAAACATGAACCAGCAGTGATTTGTACCGACTCGTAAAACCCGAAGCTTTACGAGGAAATCCTGTGTTTTTTATTCTCTCCCGCTTGCTACAAGTTATGGGTTATTGATGGTTTCGATTTTCATAAAATATCTCACGTTACATACTTTGTATCGATATAAAATTGGCTCTTTGTAATTTTATTAAACAAAGGATGGTGAGGTTTTATGGATTTGGCAGAGAACGCTGAAGTTGGGTTCTTGTCAAAAATGTATGACTCCTATATTTTTTTTTCTTTGTGGCCTCTTTGCTTCTCCCTCCTATATATTAGTACAACCAGATTTTGCTAGTTACGTTGAAGTTCCATGTAATAAGGGGCAAGCGTATTGTTGTCAACTAGGCATAATATCCATGACTGCTACTGAAAAATGCCTGATGGAAAAATCCAATAACACTTTGCCCGACCCAGGAATCGAACAGAAGACCTCTTACAAAGTAGTAGCACTTGCGACCACTAGTCCAACGATGTAGGCTCTTCGTCCCTCCCATCCCTCCTCCTTCTACCTCAGTCAAATTAGTCTCATCTTATCAATTGCTCTCATGCTTAAAAATGCAATCACATTCAGGCATTTACTTAATTGTCGCCTACCTAATGTTAGCGAAGGCATCAGTCATTTAAAGTGGCCATCTGTTAAATAATTTACCAAGTACTTTAAAGTGCTTGTTTATCTTCTAGGCTTCAAGTGCCAGAGTCGCTAGTTGCGTACATTTCACCCAGACAGTTTTCAGTTTATCCGTGATCATGGTGCTTGCAAAATCACCGAATTATCGAGAATTCAAAACAAATAGTGGAATTGGTGAATATCCTATGTATTTTCAGTGTATATTATAAATACGGAAAATTCAGATAAATGTCACGAGAGATCCAAAAGTTCGCTACGACTTCTGACATAATTTTAAGTCGATGGCTTCCTTGTTACAAAACTTTTCTTTCTCACATTTTATCTTACATAAAAAGGCCCTTACCTGTTACTTATTTTTACTCCAAGAAATACATAATTTTTAAAAAGTCAACATCCAATTATAAAAACGGATCTAACGTTTCAGTCAACGTCACTAATTAAGAGACCTTCCCTAATGTTGACACACATATTAAGAAATATTAAAGTCTCGTTAAAAATATCAAAAGTAAATGCCCTTTTTTCTATGAAAATTTGTTCTAGTAACAGGCTTATTTACAAAGTTAATAGGGTACGGGAATTATGGAAGGAAAACCGGCCAAGGCGTGTCGGACTACGCACGATGTTGGGTTCCGTAGTTGCCCATCAAAGTATGTGAACTTACTAAACTGATTAACCACCCTGCCTACCTGCCTCCGATTGATGATTTTTATTCTTAAAGTAAAACAAACTTACATTTGCAGTTTTATGACCTGTCCCCAAATACAAAATATATTATAAACAAGTACATTTTATAAGTCGTTCGGCTATTACTCGTAAACTTGTGAAGCCTACTTACCTGTGATAGTTATCGTAACTCATTTGTATATTTATGCCAAATTACAGCTTTTAGCCTTTGAGCTATAGTGCGGACAGACAGACAGACGGACATGGTGAAACCATAAGCCATAAGCTGTATTATTAGTATGTATATTTAGGTTAAGGTATTTATGGCTGGCCTGTTGGTCTAGTGGTTAGTGACCCTAACTGCTATGCCGGAGGTCGTGGGTTCGATTCCCACCCAGGACAAATGTTTGTGTGATGAGCACGATCATTTGTTCTGTGTCTGGGTGTAATTTATCTATAATATGTATGTATTTAGAAATATATAAGTATGTTTATCAGTTGTCTAGTACCCATAACACAAGCTCTGCTTAGCTTGGGACTAGATGGCGTTGTGTGATAGTTGTGGAATATTATTTATTATCTATGGGTCTTTGTTACCTGAAATTAAATAAATTCTATTCTATTCTATTTTTCTATAAGGGTTCCTTGTTGACTACGGAACCCTAAAAACCGTTCAAGAAATCGGCAATTTAATTCGGTTTGGTTCGGTATAGTTCGGCTAGTTTGTGATTTACGAAGGTAAGTTTTCGTCGGGTAATATATTGTGTGTCTTGTATTAGACAGGGCTGACCTATGGGGCTGACAAAGTACTGGGCTAAGTGGTGTCTTTATTTTTCGGATATTCCATTTTATTCTAAGATCACGAATAACATCGACTTTCACCGATCTGTTAATAAATAAATAAATAAATAAAATTCATTTAATTCAGGCAAGACACCCATAATTATGACAGATAAAATACAATAAAATCAAATTCAAAATTAAAACTACATTGCATTACATTCCTCATTACTACACACAACACATTACACACATTACTCATTATTACTCATTACAAATTACAAGTTACAAATATTGCATAAGATAATATTAATTTATTAAAATTGTTAGCTGGAATATTGACAGCCGTATACAAAGAAATAATTAGCTTCATATATGGCTCTCAATATTCCATTGTCAGAATCATGTACACGGCTCATAAAGGAGGCCCTCGCTTTTCTCAAGACGGCATAGAAATCATCTACTCTGTTCTCCGCGAACATGCCAGACGCACTACACCTCCACGGTAGCCCGAAAATACACCTGAATGCGTTATTATATTGCACACGTAGGGTGTTATAAGCGCGTTGTGTGTGCTTGTACCAGAGATGGCCAGTGTAAAGCGACCGACAGTACGCATTGAACAGAGTGACTTTCACTTGATCAGTACATTTAGCGAATCGCCGAGCAAGCATGTTACTTTTCGCTGCCAACATTCTCCTCTGTCTTTCTAAATCCTCATCGTCACGCAATTTATCCGTTACGATATGACCAAGATATTTAAAACTCTTAACAACTTTTAGCTTGGTGTTACACAAAGATATGTCAGGCGTAGGTAATGGACTATTATCGTATTTAAATACCATCAACTCCGTTTTTTTAACATTATATTTGAGACCATGCTTACTAGCGTACACTTCACAAATGTGCAGTAGCTTTTGCAATGCCTTGACAGAGGGGCTGAGCAAAACCATGTCGTCAGCGTAACTGAGATTATTTACAGAGACATTATCAATAGAACAGCCGACACCGGCTCTGCTCAGCTCCTCTATCAAGTCGTTAACATATAAATTAAATATTGTAGGAGATGTCAAACCACCCTGTCTCACTCCGGAATTGAGGGTGTATTCACCTGACAAACTTTCTCCCCACTTGACAACGTTAGTTTGACCCCCGTACCAATATTTAATGACATTAATCACTTCAGGTGGTATACCTGCATTGTACATTTTATTCCACAGGACATTGTAATTTACAGAGTCAAAAGCACGACTTAAATCAAGAAAACAGGCATAGATATTTGTTTTTCTGTCCAAATAGTACTGGACAGTTTTCTTTAACGAGAATATGGCGGTATCAGTCGAGAGATTTGGACGAAAACCAAATTGTGCATTGTGTAACTTTATGTTTTTCGATAGATGTGGGTGTAATAACCTTTCAAATATTTTAGAAAACACAGTTGCTAATGAAATAGGCCTATAATTATTAATATCTGATATGTTACCTTTTTTATCTTTAACGAGTGGCATTACTATAGTTTTCATAAAACTCTTCGGCAAGTAACTGTGCCTCAGAAATAGGTCGTACAGCACAGATAGTTTTTCAGCCATCTGAGGACCTCCTAGAAGAATATGATCCAGTGTCAGACCGTCGTGCCCCGGCGACTTACCACGTTTCATTCCACGCACACAATCCCACACCATATCAGCTGTTACAGAGACACTCAGCTGATTAACCGCCGGCGCACAACAGCCGACACCTGCATCACACGGTTCACTAGTAAAACCTGTTTTAAATTGCGCAACAAATTCCTCCGCGATTTGTTTTGGATCCTCACTTCCATTTACACTTAACGCGCGACTCGGTTTGTGTGTCAATTTATTTGTTGATTTCCAAAATTGTTTAAAATCACGGGAGGCTCTCTGCTGCGCAATAACATCCATTTTTAATTGTTCTTGGTGTTGTTGACACCAACGTAATTTATTTTTAAACTTTTTCCTGCTCTTATGCATGTTCTCGAATACGGGTCCATGCGTCGGCCTCCCGTGCAGCGACCAAGTGTGAAAAGCATCCCGAGCAATTGCATGTAATGATTTAACATGATCATTCCAACCTACAATTGTTTTACATTTATTTGAGAACTTTGCATGCGGATGCGAATCACGAGCTGCATTTGTAATAGCATGTACTAAATCGTGATAGTATTAAGCGAATGAATAATTTTTTTCTTAAAGTATTTTTTCTTTTTTATTTGAAGCTTTTTTTGCGTTTTTAATTGTGGTGTGTTAATATCTGACACAAATACTTTTCGAGTATAAATTTTACATTAAGTATACTAAAAGTTATTTACAGATCACCCACATAGACAAAGAAAAAATATGTAAACATTATGAAAAAAAAATATAAACTACTTACCCAAGCAATGATAATACAATTTATTTAATGTTACCACCTTGCAAGCTTTTTCTTCCTTAGTTCGGATACGAATTCCACCAATGAAACTAACACGTCTAAAATATGCTCATGAGCTGTCGTTTTCAATTCCATAGCAATTATGACACAGTCAATTCTTAAACTCGTTTACCTCCTTTGGGAAAATTCGTCATAAAAGGGGCTGTCTATTCTCGTAAGCAAAGTTACCTACTTATTAAAGGACGTTTTAATCAAACTATGTTTTATTCAACCAATATCTGACTATATAGATAACTTCAGTTTACCACAATTTTTATATTAAATTGCAAATACAAGTTCTTTCTCGCATCCTGACCAGACAAATATTGTATTAGTTCGTTGCAACAGATTGGTTTCGAAGTGCTTGCTCTTCCACGAAATGTAGCTACGAAGGAAATGTATTTCTCGTATTTTAATATTTTTGTGTCTTTTCTAAAGGTCTTTGTTACCAATGTAGTTGGTTTTCAATTCTGCAGAACGCTGGTTTACAAAAAGTAATATAGTCGTAATTTTTTGGTTATTCTTGTTTTGAAGTCGTAACCAGCAACATGCAATATTTGTGTTTTTATTTGTAAATTATTCAATCCTACCATTGGATAATTTCATATAATTTTTATAGTTATTCTTTAGAGAGAGAGAGAGAGTGGGCTTTGTATGTAGCAGCATAACAATATAACCGTTATTCAATCCACGTTTAGTGCAAGCCTGTGGAGTTCATTTCTGAATTTCGTAGATATTTGAAGAAAATTTGAAGTAGTTCATTCTTATTATTCACAAACAAACGAGTTGTTTAAAAATAAACGCAGCTTCTGAAGGATAAGACAAATGTTTAGTATTTCCAGACTTTGCTTAACGTTGAAGCTTTCTGTTAGCTTGATTTAGCTTAAACAAATGTTTAACAAAAAACAGGCGTTAATTAACTTCTAGTCAAATAAAGTTGATGGACAGGGTTAAAATAACGACGTTTTTGTCTATCTATACAATGAAAATATTATATTTATTTTATTTAGAATGTATCAGTGTCAAAGAACGGACGTGATCGTTGAAATTTCATTTCATTTAGATAACAAAATAAAATGAATAGAAAATTGATTATAAATACAACACATAAACGCAAACAAACGCTGACTTTATTAAACTTTTTAGTGTAAAACCCTCCTAAAATTTTATATTCAGCGTTTTAAACCTGTATACTCATTCAATTTTAGTTTTTAGTTATATTGAGTGCAGTGTCTCGTTTCGCTGCGGTTCTATTCCACACACTAGTAGAGATTATATCAATCTAAGTGCAGTTTAATTCTATAGAGCGTTAACGATACAGATCTTTGCACTTCCAAGTATCATCTGCAAGTATGGAATTTGTACAAGAGCGCATCGAATGTATTTTGCGACCTAGTTTAAAATCTGCCGATTCAAATATTTTTTCCTATTATAATTGTGTGTTTAGTTGTAAGCTAATATAGTTTCAGTTAATTTAAATATCTTTGTCGTTATGAATTGTTATTACATCGTAATAAACAAAAAAACTACTGTACTAGATTATATTATTCTGATTGAGCTCCTACAGGCTGTGATACAGGATTTTCCTAGTACATCTAACATTATTTTACCTATATTTTTAGTTTAAGATTCACATTGCTATTTTACCTTTCTAGTATTCTGAATAAGGATTTATTTATTTATTTTACTTATCTAAGTGTGCGATTCTGAAGCGGAGACGAGAGGAATCAACCAAACCATTTTAATTTTCAATCGAGGAATTTTAAGCTATTCTATCGCGGGCCTTGAGCGTGGAGAGCGAATCCAGAAATTCCGTAACGAAAATTTTCAACCAGGTTGCTATGGTTACGGAAAATAACAAGGTTGTCAACTGAGATTGTCAAATTAAATAATTCATTATTTGCATAAGTTGATAAAAAATGCTATGCAATAGCTTTACCGCGGCAGTCTCCGAGTGCCACATTTAGTTTTTTTATTAATCGATTTCTGCGCTTCGTCGCTCTGCTCGTCTGCACGTAGAAAAACGCTTGATCGACGCGTCGCACACTTCTTTCAAGTCAGCGTCTGCCTAGTCTTTCAAATAAATGTTGAGAATTCAAACGCACACGATATTAAAGTTTACATTTCAATGTTTTAACTGCGCGCAGTCGTTCAGGCTACTCGATGTCTTTGACAATAAATCTTGAATAAACATATTATGTATAACAACCATTTTATTAACTTTCAAAACTACAAGTCTGTTGATTCTACTAATTGGATACTTCACTCGATTGCACTTGATCGCTGGTTGAACCTTATTACAAAACTAGTTCCTTATTGTGAATACTTGTCCGCTGAACCAAACTTAATAAAGTAATAAATAACAAACGAACTTTTTTTTATATTTGAGACGTTACTAACACGTGATTTTTAAGTTAAACTGTTCATCGAGACATCTAGGCTACCCGGTATTGTTGTGGTGTCACTATGATCAAGATTACTTAGACGCGTTTCTTTGTTCTATGTTTGGGTTTTAGTTTTCGCATTTAGATCTTTCTTAAAGAGGTTCATTGTAGAGGCGTTTACTAAGGGATTAAGTGGACTCGGAAATGCAGGTTGTTAGAAAGAGATACCGCGGCCCCGACACGAAGGGCTAAGAAGGAACATGGGTGGTTTTTAGTCAGTAGAAGTCTGATAGTCCCTACCGCTCTGCCCAGAGCGGCAGGGGTTATTTGATGATTTCCGATCCTCCAAAAAAAAAAAGGATTTACCGGAGAGGACTAAACCTAGCGAAAGACCTTCGCCCACTGTCGTCGTGACGACTCAGCTTGTTACCTCCACAAATGTCATTTTCCTTTATTGTATCAGTATTTTTTAGGGCAAAAACTAATGCGTTAATTGCCATTTATAACATGATTGTACCTTTACACCCAAAAGTTTATTGCTTTGAACCTTTAGACCCATGAGGTGGCTTTGAACCCAAAAACTTTTGCTTCCGATTGGCTTGACCTGCTCCATTTTTTACGTTTATGATGTAAAGAGGTATATTTCTGTAAAACTCTATGGTAAAATTATAGACTTAATAGGCTTCAATAGAAACATGTCAAAGCAAAATGTAGATGGCACGGCCATAGCATAATCTGCCTGCCAAGCCTTTTCCCAACTATATTGGGTCGGCTTTCAGTCTAACCGGATGCAGCTGAATACCAGTATTTTACATGGAGTGACTGCCTATCTGACCTCCACAACCCAGTTAATACTAGGTAATACAAAAGCCTTTGGTAAGACTGGATGTCAGAATTTCAGGTCACCTGACAGTCGTTACAGGACTACCTGTAACGACTGCCAAAGATCTATATATATGGCAGCCGGGACCATCAGCTTAACGTGCTTTTCGAGGCACGGAGGAAACTCGGTATGAAATGGGTGGTCACCCATCCACAGACCAACCTAGGCAAGCACAGCTTTACCTAAAGATTGACCTGAGTGGCAGTTCTTATTAAGCCACGAGCTCCATAGCATAATCCTAAGAGATTAATATTTAAATGTCTTTAGCTTAATTCCATCTTCATTCTCCTGCCTTTGTCCTATTTATTCGGGTTCGGCGCTGAAAGTCTTTTTCTTCCATACTTCTTTATTACTCGTCATCTCAGCAGTCACGACTTTTCTGATCATATCATAATTATTTTACTTCAAACAGTCAATCCATAGTGTCTTTGGTCTTCCTTTAGGTTAGCCCCAATCTTTTTTAGACGAGGTCAAGTTTCTTTGGAGTATAAATTGACATGAACAGATTGTTAACCAATATGGATGCTTTGAGCTACTTTTACGCTTTTCGTATCTCCATCCCTATTTCAAATTGTTTTTTAGTTGATCACCAAGAACGAAACTCTAACGTTATATCTTGCATACAAGAATATAAATAACATTTAAGGGTCATACTCAGAAAAAGTGTACATTTGGTGTCTTTTCTTGTCCCGCAACTTCAAATTTACGTAAATATTTAGTATTATGATATATTTTCTTTTATACCCCCTTTTTGTTATATTCGTCTAATTCTACGATGATTTCTATGGTATTTTCAATTAAATATTCAATATAAGATTACATTTTTTGATTTTCAAAACATTGATAAAAATATCCCCATACATTTTTTTGGTGTCCCAATGACGATTACACATTTTCAGAGATGAATTGTTACGATTATTCATCGCTTTTTTTAACATTGACTGTGGTTATATTATTCTTGATGAATCAAGTAACTAAATAAGACTAATTTTATCCGTAAATCATATACAGAAGGATTTATTTTAATTAAACAAATGTTGTCCCAAAATTATGAAGTTTCGTTACTCAGGGTTAGTAACGCGTGATAAAATTTGAAAGGTGGTATAAATAGTTTTTTTCTAATCTGGCAACGTGATTACTTACGTCAAAATCACTGTCACAGCAGCCATCATGTTTTCGCCGCAGTCGTGAAGTCAAGACGTTTAGCAAGTGAAAATTTACAAAAAATACCTCAGGGTGATAAACGACTATTATTTTGGTAAGTTTATTATGTTTTTTGTTTACTTACCATGTTTTCTTCATATCTTTTGTATTATCTAAAAGAATACACTCAGTGCTTGCGTGGTAAAACAGTGGTTTACGTAAAAACATTTTTAGAGGTTATGATTTCTCAGATTTTATTATCATTTTCGTTATATTGCGTAAAATTGCGTTACGTTACGAAACTGATAAATTGTTAAGCTTAGTTCACAAAAACTAAAAGTGCATATCTATATACCTGTGTATTAATACACAGGTATAGTTTCCGACAGGTTTTTTAATGGAATTTAACTAAATAATTACCAATGTTTATGGTATTTTTATTTTTATTAATCTAAATAAGACTGATAAGCCAAATATAATCAGGTGTTTTATTCGCCCAATCCATGTGCACCATACCTTATGACATCAGTTTCGTGACGGAGATGCTCAGTATCGTTACCTATCAGTTTAGTTACAAATTCAAAATGTACACTTTTTCTGAGTATGACCCTTAAAATAAACATGAACGATTATTATAAAATTCAGGTAAACAAATTTCTAAATGATGAGCGCTTTACTGGCATTAAAATCTTTTCAGATATATTTTATTAAAGAAATATGCAGTTTAAAATACTGCAGCTCCCACTGCAGGAACTTATATTTCAAAAGATTCGTATGGCGTAGCAGTATCTACGAGGTGCTATGAGATTTCGTAGCGGGGTCTACGAGATGCTACGAGATTTCGTAGCAGCTACGAAAGCTGTGACAGTGGTCGTAGACTCACCTTTTATGAATAAAAACGCATTTACTAAGCGGTGAAAGGGTTTCCTCGGACGGAAATAAGCACCCCTTTCCCGTAGTCGTTGAAAAGTGATTGGCAGTAGGTACCATTTTTTTTCATAAAGGTAATAGAACTTTACTGAAGTGTTATAGATTGAAAACATACTAAAAAGCTGATACCAACGTTAAACATATTATACAGGATGACTGAAACATCGAATTACAAACTGTTGTCATGGGTTTAGGTTCAAATTCATTGGTTACATAATAAAAGATTTTTCCAACCATTTTCAGCGTGTACGATGCACTTATGTACAAAAAATTTAGTATTAAGGCATCAAGCTATTAAGGGTCTAAAATCACGTGTGAAGTTTATGGTCAAAGTTTGCGATTACAAGTCCCATAAACCGTAAATTATCGTCCCAAAATGTTGCCCAATATCCCAGATTTCAAACAACAACGCTTTAAACGAATTTTGTGGCGTCAGTAGCAAAGCAAAGCAAAAATGTAATATGAAACGTGAACACGTTGCGTTGGCCGTATTCCAGAGTATTGGCAAACTCTGGCCTTAAAACGTGCAGCGTAGCGCTAAAGTGCTAGTAAGTGAAATGGGGATGGGTCATCTGACCAGGGTGAGAATTAATGGCGATCGGATACGCGATGCTGGTCGTGTGTTTATTTAGTACTGTATAATAATTATAAATTGCCTCGTAAAAATTGGTACTTTGAAATAAAGAACAGAAAATATTGGCTGTACATGATACAAAATGACCAAAAAAAAAAAAAAACAACGCATCACAAATATTTAAATACCACAGAGCGGAATAAATAATTTGACAGCTTGCACATAATGTCTACGTCAAGCAGGTTATTAAGCATGGTTCTGTGCTATGGGAGGACCACAGCACAGCGCTGGTTTTATGTGTACCAAATATTTCAAACACAATGTGAATTGTTATATCTATATACATATAATAAAATGGTAGGAAAGTCAAAACTGTACATTGAATATTTTTTAAAAAGAATACTTGGGATGTGATCTACAATCGATACCGAAGCCAAAAATATAGTTTTTAGAATTTTTGTCTGTTTGTCTGTTTGTCTGTATGTCTGTTTGTCTGTCCGGGATAAACTCAAAAAGTACTGCATGGATTTACTTCAAATTTGGCACGAATATTATTAAGAAGTCGGGTCAACACATAGGCTACATATTATCACGCTATCACCTACGGGGAACGAGCAGTGAACCTTTATTTCTTCAACGCATTCTGTAAGAACGTGTAATCTAACGACGCTTATTTAAATGTTGTTATTATGTTAACCATGCTATAAGCTAGCTTCACACTATAAAAAATACGCAATAAAAGTAACTTAGGCCGATAAACATAATTAAATGAATATAAGTAGTACCAAGAGTTTTTTTAAAGCAGCGCCATCTATGAGATTTCAAAAACATCAGGTCGAATTACATGTGTAAGCCTTTTTGGGTACCTATAAATAATTTAAATTTGATCATGTTGGTGAGCTTAATAGTTGTTATTAAAAGTCATAGATGGAGTTGTGCATGTTCTTAGACGTCCACCTGGAGAACAGCCAGCGCATATATTTTGATCCCGACGACGTTGCTGAGGGCTTGGAAAATCCGCGCCAAATTGTCTTGGCATTTTTCAGGCTTTGTGAAATCGACCAGTTTGCGAGGTTCCTTATATACGTATGACGAAGTGCCTTCATATTACACATACGACAAGCAAAGGGGTGTAATAGTAATAGTCCTCCTGACCGTTTTTGGCCACGGCGGCCAATCTTAGCAGAGATTAGCCAACTGCGCGGGAGATATTATAGTGCACAAGTGTGTGCGCAGGCACAGGTGCACTCTCTGTTCCTTTCCTCTCATAGTCCGATGGGACGGCAATCCGACACGACCGGAGAGAGATCAGGCTCAGGACCAACGGCTTAACGTGCTTTCCGAGGCACGGGGGTACTATACCGGCAACTTCCAAACACCGGCCTACTATTGGGAAATTTCTAATGAAAAACCCAATAGCACTTTTTGTCCGACCCGGGAATCGAACCCAGGACCTCATACACAGCAATCGCGCTTACGACCACTAGACCAACGAGGCAGTTCAAAAAAAAGAAAAAAAGGGGTGTATTTAACCGACATCGACGAGGACGTGCTGTGGAAGGTTTTACGGGAATTTTCAAGGATACCGCATTGGGTAGAGTTTATACCGTGCACCTGAATAATGGTGAATGCTATTTTCTGCGGTTGTTACTTCACACGGTCCGAGGCCCAACGTCTTTCGCCTTTCTGAGGACATTTGATGGCGTGGAGTATCCCACTAACCGCGCAGCCTCGAAGTCACCTTCTCGACGGTGACCAAAACTGGGATGACACCTTCGCGGAGGCGAGCGTCAGTAGGTAACAGTCCCAGCCGCATGCGTCATCTGTTTGCCGTCATCTTGGTGTTTTGTGGAGTCGCAAACCCGGTAGCATTGTGGGAGAAGTATCGCCATCATCTGTCTGAAGATATTCTCCGAGCTTTTAAGGCGTGCTACTAGAGACGAAGTCGAAGTTACTGATGAACGCGTGCTGAACACCTGTCGCAGTTCACTTCAACACGTGGTCATTTCTATCGGCGGCAATCCACTGGTCGAATATGGGTTACCAGCTCCCTAATCATCACCGCATCAAGACCGCGGAAATCAGGAGTAAAACGCTGAGGCATTTTACGATCCGGGTGTAATGACTACCATACGAAATGACCATGTCGCTTTGTTCTCTTCAGAGCGAAAACAAATTTATGACACCGTCCTTGAAAGCGTTGGGCAAAACCAGGGTAAAATGTTTTTCTTGGATGCTCCTGGTGGAACAGAAAAAAACATTTGTTACAACTGGCATACTTGCAGAGGTCAGGAGGCATGGCAAAATTGCCATTGCTGTAGTGTCGTCGGGAATCGCTGCCACACTGCTTCCGGGTGGCAAGACAGCACATGCCATGTTTAAAATTCCTATCGATTTAGAGAGTGCCGAAACGCCTGTTTGTGGTGCGTCACGTAACAGTGATAAGGCACCCGTGCTCAAGGATTGCTCACTGATCGTATGGGATGAGTGTACGATGGCCAATAGGAAGGCAGTTGAGGCCGTGAACAGAACCCTGCAGGACATCCGCAGGAACGAACATTTGATGGGTGGTGTCACAGTTCTGTTCAGTGGCGATTTCCGACAAACGCTTCCCGTGGTGACGCGGGGATTGAGGGCTGACGAGGTGAATGCTTCATTGAAACGATCTTCGTTGTGATCACGAGATCGCACTCTGCGCTTGACCATTAATATGAGAGCTCGGCTCGGCGGCAATGCACGTGCTCAAGAATTCTTCGATGTCTTTCTAAGTCTTGGCGAAGGCACTCTACCAGAAGAGAGAGGTGGACAGGTGGTGCTACCAGAATCTCTCATTGTAGTTGTATCCATCTAAGAAGAACCCATTCGCTGTGTGTACGGGGACATCAGTCGTATACCGCACCAACAGAATTGTTGGGTGTATGAGCGGGCTATTTTAACGCCCAAAAATGATCAGGCTGCAGCAATTAACGAATGCATTCTCTCGGAAATTGAACGGAATGAAGTGGTCTACACCACTATAGACATTGTGGTCGAGCAAGATGACGCCACACATTACCCCGTGGAATTTCTGAGCTCCCTGTCAGCAAGTGGACCTCCAGCGCATACCGTCAAGCTGAAGGTCGGTGTCCCGATTATGCTTCTTCGGAACCTATCTGCGAACCGACCTCTAGATGAACTGCTTCTCACACGGACAATAAATTGTACTTCGCTTGCTCCCGCGTCACCAGTCCTGACTCTCTATACATTTTGACTGCGGAGAGCCAAACCACTACTATGGTTTATCGAGAAGTCCTATAAGTATGTATTTTTACCCCATTCTGTCTTCATAATTCATTTTTTTCTCCATCTGCTTCAGTCACAACTTATGACTAAAGCAGGCTGAAAATCAGCACTTTTTGAAGGTCAATTTTACAAAAGACAGTCTCCCTCTGTTACTGCACTTTCTGTAGATATAAAATGTAAAGAAGAAACGGGTAAATGGAAAGGTATTTTTGGTGCTATATAGCGTTCACGCAGACGACGTCGCGGGCAGCAGCTAGTGAATGAATAAATGAATTTTTCAATGGTCTCCCGTGAACAAACGTACGAAATTCAAGACAGCATAAATATTTGAAAAACATAAATAAGAAAATAAAATAAACATTAAGTACTTAGATAATAATATAAAACAAACATAAGAAGTACACATAATAAGATAAACGGTATATTCCCACTGGATTCACCACCCTTATCCCAACTGGTGACAACGGGAAAAATTAAAACTGTCGTTTCATTGTCCCCAGTACCCAGCCCCACTGGTTGGGAATACGGAAACTAAGTAATTTTGTTACCGCTGTCCCCACTACCATACGCTTATTAATAAAAGAAGAAGATTACGTATTAGGAAAATGGCAAGGAAAACAAACTTGTTTCTGTGTGATTTTATTTTGTTTCCATGTGTTTTTGCAATGGGACCACTACTTCAGTAATAATGGTCACAGTTCGGATTGAATTTTATGTTACTTGCGAAAAACAGCTGTTTGGTATTCGGTTCTAAAACATCTGTTATGTGACTTCTCTGACAGAGTATTTTTGTGAAAATAATAGATTTGAAAAGTAAAGAAAATTCAAAACAAGTGTACCGAGTAAACGAGTCCCATTTACCCAGTTCACTTGCTTTGAATTTTCTGGGCTTCAGTACTGTTCTTCTATCTGTGTAAAATACATCATAAGGTGTACAAACACCTTATGATGTATTTCCCCCGCAGCCCTCTCTGTCACGGCTGCGGGTTGTTCGAAAGAGATACCGCGGCCTCGGATACAAAGGGCTAAAAAGGAACATGAGTGGTTTTTAGTCAGTAGAAGTTTGACACTCCCTACCGCCCCGCCCAGAGCGGGAGGAGGCATTTGATGATGAAGGTCCTACATGAAAATAAGCCAAACTGGATGATTGTTTATACCACCTCCTTAAACATACATACAAACCTTTATAGATACAGTCATGCAATACAACCTACGCATGCTTTCCTACCTACGCGAATCTCTGCTCAATATTTTAAGCCACCTCAAGGTCGCCGCAATCCGGCTGAACTACAGTAATTAGTCGACTAGACATTTATGTATACGAGGTGTGGTTCCGCGGAAAGTTGTCGAGATCCAATCAATCATGCGGGATTGGGCTAATAAAGTACCAGTAACAGGTGCCACTGATCTGTTGCTATGATTGATATTAACGTGTTGTGATTGTGGAGAGCCTTTTGAATGGATCTAGTGTGGGAACTGTCGGAGTTTGTTAAGAAAACGATGATGGATCTTGGGTGGATGCACTTCAAAGCGCAGATATTCACAGAGAGACGATCATGCTGCTGTTAAGGCCTTGCAAAAAAACGGATGTTGTATGGCAACGACGCTGAGTGTATAACTTCGCCGATTTCTTACTTTACGACACCAAATATTTGTAAAAATATTTTTTAAGTTTCCATTGCAGCAGTGCTTCGGAAACTTGATTAATCAAACTGATCCGATTCTGTTGCCAAATCATTATGATGCCCGTAGTTTTGTAGATTTACGGAGCGACGTAGATATTAATATTGGTTATTTATGAGATTTAGTTACAAGTGGTTGGTCCAAAAAAACTTGTCCAATGTCGAATTTAATATCTAACAAAGAAGATCAGAACGAAATTATTCCTGAATACCATCTGGAGACCCCGGAATTAATAACATCTGGCCAATATCCATTGTATTCAAAATATCTTTGTGTCTATTATATTCGCGATCCAATTAAATTTGAGAGGAAATAACGAGAACTTTCGTACAAAACGATACCGTTTCAAACATTGATACAATATCAGTTTGTTCCGTATTTTTTTTAATTAACGCGAACGGCCTCGATTTTCGATACGCCCGGTATATACTGGTAAGTTACGAGCGGACCGATGCTGTAAAATTCATTAATTTTAAACTTTAGGGAATTTGTAATCCGGCCTTATCGTATTGGCTCAGGCGGTCCATCAGATTGTTACTTGACTATGAAGAATTTGCCACGTTTTTGATAGGTTTTTTGTTATGTTTATATACTTGAGTATGAATGTAGATCTGCCGGTCCTGAGGGATAATGTTATTTTCTTAAGTAAATTTGTATTAAAAAAAGAAGGTCTGGTTTCGTGTTAGTAAAAATAGGACGTACTAATTCGTTTGATACAAGGGAGAGCATATTGCTTCTTTAAACTACCGAAAAAAGGTAGTAGGGTACCTTAATAAAATGCTATATTGGTACGGTAAAGAGAACCTAGAGCCATTTGGTTTTAGAATATCGGTACATATTCAAGAATATAGCTAGTTTATGTTAATAAGACTTTCGAACACAAAGTATTTGGTTGTTTTGTCCTTTTATGTTTCTAACTTACATTGGGTTTTATTTAGATTCTTTTCTTGAATGACTCTGCGATATCAGTTATCTATGTTTTGTCTGTTATTTGGTTTTATTATAAACATTTTTTTTGAGTCACGGGATTTACGATTTATGTTTTATCAACCGACCGAATGTTAAGCATGGAGGAAGGAGGTCTTGGATTCGATTCCCAGAACGGGTAAAGTGTTATTAGGGTTTCCCATCCGGAATTTCTCAGTAACAGTCACGAGTCTGGACTTATGCCCGGTTGATGGTAATAGGATCACCCCGATTACATGCTACTAAAACATAACTACCAACCCGCACTGGACACGCGTGGTGGATTATAGCCTATCCCTCTCCTAGAGAGAAGGCCTGAGTCCCTGCAGTGGGAACATTATAGGCTGATGATGAAAACATAACTTGCGAAATGTGGTTGTACTATATTAGGTACACACGGCTACACATCAAGCTATACAAAACCAGTTAATCTTGGCCTCACTTTACTAGATCTTTTCGCACAATGAACGATCAGATTATACTGGTTTTGTATAGCTGCTTAACTCTTCGGGGATTACAGGCGTGGTGTTATGTATGTTTTATTGACTGACGTAAACAATGAGGAAGTTCTCAATACGACACAACGTACATTGTCAATTTTACAATTTACCTTTTTGAAATACTGTAAACAGTATTTAGAATATTTTAAGGGCGTAAAAGGCCTATTTAGGTAGGTGACGATTATCTGTAGCGAGGGTAGAATAAAAGCAGTATGTAGCCCTTTGATATAAACTTTCGTGAAGCTTGTAAATAAAAGTAACATTAATATGTCTATACTTGTAGTCGAGTTACGGGTGAAAGGTTGAATAGGTATAGAAACAAATGCAAACTAACATAAACAGTTGGAAAAGCGAAGTTTCACATTACTATGGCTCGATATTAATCGCGCTACGATATTACACTGTTGAGAACTTTACACACAAGCCTACGCTAAATATTATGGTAGATGGGTGGAAGTTATTTATAACTAGCTTGTGCCAGTGGCTTCGCCCGCGTGGAGTTCGATAATTCTCTCACGGGATCATACTACCGGGATTAGAATTATCCTATGTGTTAATTCCATCCACATCCGTTCAGTAGTTTTTGCGTGAAAGAGTAACAAACATTCATCCATTCATATATCCTTACAAACTTTCGCATTTATAACTTTAGTAGGATTATATCCCAGCTGCCATGATTATATAGATCTTTGGCAATCGTTACAGGTAGTCAGTGACCTGACAGTCTGACTACCAGTCTTGGGTGTCATATAATGTATTACTTAGAATTAACTGGGTTGTGGAGGTCAAACAGGCAGTCGCTCCATGCAAAATACTGGTATTCATTTGCATCTGGATAGACTGGAAGCCGACTCCAACACAGTTGTTAAAAGGTTAGTATAATTCCAGATGAACGATGGAAGTTATTTTTTTATATGACCTATTCTGTTCCATTGCTGGGAAATGGCCTCTCAAATAACTTACGGTCAGTCCCACAATGTTTGAATTATAAAATTAAGAACAAAAAAAATGTAATAAACTCTGACCAAAAGACTTTTATTGATGTAGATGATATATCAATAAGTTTTTTTGTTGTAAGGTAGTAGTTAAACTTATAACAGACTTAGCAGACCACAATATCCCTGTCAAACATACAATAGCAGTCAGTAAGTTCAAAAAAGTCAACAATGAAATTAAATAGGTACCCCACAGAGAAAAGTCATTGCAAATGAAAATGTTTCACATTTTTACAAAATGAGTTTTTATGGTAGAAATGGACACAAAAGACAGGCCGTTTTAAAAAAACGTTTTAAAATACTGAGATGCCATTAGACAAGCTTTTTTTTAAAAAAATAAAAATAGCAAATGGCTTCAGCCAATTTTTTTTACGAAAAATAGCCAGTACCAATAATTATGTTAATGTCACGTTGAGTTTTCAAATGAGGTTTTATTTACATCATCTTTAAAACGCTTAAAAAAAGTAATGCATAAAATGAAATGCAGGCTAATGGCGGTACATACAATAAAAGTTCTGCAGGACCAGAGCCAACCACGGCAATAATATAAACATAGAAAGCACTATCGGAAAGTGTAAAACCTCTCTAAAGTTGTATCGAAACGGCAGTTTTGCTTTTGTCCATAATCGTTCGGAAAAAGCGGCGAATGCAATTTCACTTAAGCGAGCGATATTAAACCGTTGCAGGCGAGACAAAGGTTTCAACTGACTATGTCTAAGTGTAGTTTCTATATATACATTGGTGGTTGTTGGATCCATTTAATGGGCCATTCTTAACCACTTCGGCTTCAAAGTATATCATCTTCACTCTCTTACCCCTAGCCCAATTCATTTTGGGTCGGCGCAGCATGTCTTCCTCTTACTCACCTGATCACCTCTCTGTTTCTCGTCATCTCATGAGACACCTCCTTTCTTACCATATCATTCTTAACACAGTCCATCCATGGTGTCTTTGTTTTTCCTCTACTCTTATACTCTCTCGACGTCAAAGTTTGTGTAGGTCAATAAAATAGAATGACAAGACCATAGGAAGCAGTAGATCTCAAAGAGCGTCAAAGACAAATGTAGTTAGCTATGTTTGATACTGAGCTATGCTAAAGTAGTTCAGTTAAGAAATCAAAATAACATCACGCTTGTTATAGCCGCAAGATTAGGCAGAGATGTATAGTTAGTACACACGGCTACACATCAAGCTATACAAAACCAGTATAATCTGATCGTTCATTGTGCGAAAAGATCTAGTAAAGTGAGGCCAAGATTAACTGGTTTTGTATAGCTTGATGTGTAGCCGTGTGTACACCCTAACTTTTCATACAAATTAGCTTTTCCTGCGAAGTCCTGGCAATCGAAACAAAAGAATATTCGACATACGTCACCAGCCAGAGCCTGTGTTGTTCAATTAAATGATTAATCGGATTAACAGCTCATTAAGCCATTTCAGAAATTAAAAGCAGTATTTTCTCGTACGGATATCGATAATTAACCGTATTTTATATGTATGTCCTCATATTGACTATTTACTACCCGCTAACTGCAAAAGCCCAAACTCTATATTCGCTGGTCGTTCTTACCTTTATAGGGGTCATGCACAGACCAACTTTTAGCTTTTATAAAATGACGAAGGTCTGGCTGTCGTGGGCTCTTGGGCTATAAGGTAGTCCTATTTAAGACTAGCTTTTGCCAGCGGCTTCGCCCGCGTGAAATGACGATTTTCCATACAAACTTTCATCCCCTATTTAACTACCTTAGGGGTTGAATTTCGAAAAATCCTTCCTTATTCCTTGTCTACACTATAAAGGGAACCTCTGTGCAAAATTTCAGCTTTCTAGGTCAAAGGGTTTGGGCTGGGCGTTGATGAGTCAGTCAGTCAGTCAGTCAGGACTTCTCTTTTATTTATATAGATTATTGTTAGAAGTACTGCAAATCACACAAAAGCAGTGTAGCTAGGTATCCATAATTCCCGTTTTAAACAATTTTGTGCCTGTGTCTCTAAATACTAATTATATTGTATTTTTAAGGTTTTGATTGCATTGAATTTCTATGCAACTAGATCGTATACAGGATCGTATCGTGCTACAGGTTTTAACGAAGACTAGTTTCCGGCACAGCAGACGGTGTCTTCAAAAGTCGCACAAATTACTGCGTGTCTGAACCCGCTGCAGATACGCCAAAAATATAAGAAATTTCATATCAATGACTATGAACGCAATGTTATAAAAATTAAGATTGAACTTATGATTTCCACAATATTATAGTGTAAGCTGCAGAATGGTACATTGTAAATATAAATAAATCATTCTAAAACGCATTTAATTCAAAACCTGGCTAGGGGTAGGTTTTACCCACTATCTTCTGAACGTGGATGACACCCATCTGGTTTTTAGTTTATTTACATGTGAATAATTAAGACCTAATCAATCGGTTATTCAAGTTTTCTTTTAACAAAATTTTAGAACTATAATTTCTAGATTCACGAAACATAAAGGGTGTAAAAGTACCTTTAATTACGGCAAACGAAGGGTACTTGTTCTTCCCACCACTGCAATCTTTTTTTTGTTCTAGACCATGCTTAAGGACCCCCTAGTTACGGAGATATTGGCGGTCGAAGTTCCAAATTTTTCACAGCTGTTTTTATAAATACTAGTTTTTCAGGATATAACTTTACTTAAATGACCTCCATGACCCGTTTATTATTCAAAGCATCCACTAGCACAATGTTTTAAGAGTGCTACATTGAGTTTTACCGTTAAATGTGATGTTTGACCCCAAAAAAAAAGTCGTTACCCAGCAAAACTTTTTGCGTAGTAGTACTTTAATGCTTGGTTAATGGCTGTGTGAAGGGTTAATTTTCACCCTGTATTCAAGTAAGAATATAGGTACTAACAAAGAAATCTCACCAAGAAATAAATATTAACCACAAATCCCTGCACGCATCTGAAATGGTCGGAGTCACCCGAGTCACACACTCGTAAGTCGAGCGCACTTATTAAAAAAACAGTCGTTACCCAGCAAAACTTTTTGCGTAGTAGTACTTTAATGCTTGGTTAATGGCTGTGTGAAGGGTTAATTTTCACCCTGTATTCAAGTAAGAATATACTAACAAAGAAATCTCACCAAGAAATAAATATTAACCACAAATCCCTGCACGCATCTGAAATGGTCGGAGTCACCCGAGTCACACACTCGTAAGTCGAGCGCACTTATTATATTGGCGGTCATTTGTTGAATTTTGGCGGGAAACCCTCGGGACGTCAAATGTTGACTCTTGTCTGTGAATAAGAGTCTTTGACGAACGACCACAGATTTAGCGTAATTCTAGTGAGTGTTGTGAATTGTGATTTATTTCTTTGATCAGTGATTTTTGGCGGTTCGTGCGAGAATTTGTGGCTAATGATAATGTTATTGTGTTCTTACTACACTTGGCAGGCAAGCTTTCCACACTTAAGTTAAATGTCCTTCTCCTTATTGGGAGTCGGTTAAAAAAATAGTATAAAGATAGGTAACAGACATAAATATAAAAGAAATGAAAAACTATATAAGTGTATCAAAAGCTTCAGTCGCTTTACTAAATGTAATGAAACTTACGCCATAAGAACAAATAGGAGCTTAGTCGGACCCACAGAGTCGGACCAGCAAAGCCATTACAATACAACGTCGAAAAAACAAACCATGCGTTCGAATTTTGAAAACAACTGAAGCGTTCCACGTCCGAATTTGAATGTAAAACGTTTATACGGCACGTTCCATGCATTTCGGGTCCAACTGAAAGTCCAAATGTTTCAATTTCGAGACATTCGAGAACATTGAACGTAGGACGCGAACCCTTTTCTCGTAAATACCTCTTAGATTGAGTTGCATCGTCACTGGCGAGTTACTAAACGACTCTACAGTCTTTTCAGAGTTAGTTTCAGCAGCAATCCAACATCAACCATAACGTGATGAAAAGAAAGATCACTGTTGTTTGGCAGACTTGTCAGTAGCAGCAAACGAACTGAAACCTTATTGTAACACCAATATCACTATAATTTTGACAGTGATGTCCAATCACATGTACAGTGAAAGAAGACTACGTTCAAGTTATTAGTGACCAATAAAAATGCTGATTGATGGACAAGGCACTCTCTTGTTCGAATAATCTAAAGAATATTTCAGTAAGTACCTGCATTTTGATGGACTTGGCTTTATGGAGCTTTACTGTTAAAGCAAAATGGCGGGGCACCTGTTTTACCGTGAACGGGGATTATTTGGGCAATTTGTCAAAGTTTATTGCTCAAACCAAAAATTGTTGGGGTGTTAAGTTTTGCATAATTCGGCAATCTTTGTTTTAACTACCCTTGCGTAAAGCGAGAACCTATAATATTATACAGAGTTTACCTGCATGTATGTTTACCTACCAAATACCTTTTTTGAACACTTTGTTCTTCTTCTGTTTTTAATACTTTTTTTACTTTTCCTTTTTTATATTATAAAAGTTATTTCTTTTTTAATCAAACAAAGTAGGTAATAGGTATCACTACCTACTTATTATAAAACAAAGTCGCTTCCCGCTGTTTGTCCCTATCTATGCTTAGATCTTTGAAACTACGCAACGGATTTTGATGCGGGTTTTTTATTGATAGAGTGATTCAAGAGGAAGGTTTTAGTATCTTTTTTGCACCCGTGCGAAGCCGGGGCGGATCACTAGTAATATTATATGCAGTGGCGGAAATCCTTTAAACTTTTTATTTCGCTACAATACGTATTTATATTTTAAACCTATTTAACTCTCTGACTAAACGTAAATGTCCTTTTAGACATATGTACACAACAACTACATTACACAAGTACCATCAAAATAACTGCTCACGACGTAAATGACTCGCTCCAACATCGTCCCAACTATATCTAGCGTCTACTCATCCCAATTACATTCAGTTTACCCTAATACGTCACAAAACACAGGATGAAACCTTCACAGACAGGATGCCCTTTATGTGTGAATAGTTGGGTATTTCCTAAGACATATATACCTAATATTAAACGTAAGTATATCTACTTAAGTTGTATATTATCTTGTCATGTCTTAATATTTTGTAAGCATCACTTTGCTCTCAGCTTGTAATTGGTCAGACATGCTGAGCCTAATAACCTTTGATAAAAATTGTTTTATGACCCTAAGAACCTTGGTAAAACAGCGTGTGTGTTAGATTATAAGGCTAACGGTCCACTGCTGCGTAGCTTCATAGACGCTTCAAAATACTCCAAACAGCTTGAGCAGCCCATCGTACTGAATCCTGCCCTTTCCTTTAAAAAAAAAAAAAGACGGGTTGCACTCCGGGAGTGCCGGCAGAAGTGAAAACTTGATTATTAACGTTGAGCATGTTTGATATTTTGGAATGGTTAGGGAATAATTTTGCACCAATTGCTTTAACAGTATAAAAGTACTATCATTTATGTGGTAGAATACAATATTGATTTATTGCGCTATCGTACACAAACATGACAATTTATATTACATTAAAAATTTAACACTTTAAAACTATTACAATTATTTTACATTAAAAAGATTATCTCTCCGAAAAATCAACGACTTTTTCACCATCATCATTACCAGAACTATCATCGCCAATCTCTAAAACTGATACGATAGGTTTATGGTAGCTGAAGTAAGAAACGAACAGTTTTGATTCGAACCTATTTAAATGTCTAATAAAGACCGCATCAATAGTAGTTTTGTATTTCGTTGTGCTAAGATTGCGATCATTCGACATAGTTAAACCAAATTCATTATTTAAAAATTCAATTATTCCGCCATAACTATGCTAACCCATTTATTTTGTCTTTCCCTGTCCTCCGATCGGAACTCCGATTGGTAGGAGGAGCGGGAATATTTTTTCCCATGCCTCCGATTAAGCATCATAAAAACATTGTACAGTCTAGTTCAAAATAAATTATTTTTGTATTTTATTGACTGTACAGTCGACATCGTTAACGTTCAGGGTCAAAATGTCCAACTCCCACACGACTAGTCTAAGATCGATAGTTTCCGAGATATAGCCGTTTCAATTTTGACAGCTGTCATCCGAAATGTAGATCTCATTGAGATCTATCACTTGTCCCTACACACAACTAGTCTAAGGTCGATAGTTTCCGAGATATAGCTGTTTCAATTTTGACAGCTGTCATCCGAAATGTAGATCTCATTGAGACCTATCACTTGTCCCTACACACAACTAGTCTAAGGTCGATAGTTTCCGAGATATAGCCGTTTCAATTTTGACAGCTGTCATCTGAAATGTAGATCTCATTGAGACCTATCACTTGTCCCTACACACAACTAGTCTAAGGTCGATAGTTTCCGAGATATAGCCGTTTCAATTTTGACAGCTGTCATCCGAAATGTAGATCTCATTGAGACCTATCACTTGTCCCTACACACAACTAGTCTTAGGTCGATAGTTTCCGAGATATAGCCGTTTCAATTTTGACAGCTGTCATCCGAAATGTAGATCTCATTGAGACCTATCACTTGTCCCTACACACAACTAGTCTAAGGTCGATAGTTTCCGAGATATAGCCGTTTCAATTTTGACAGCTGTCATCTGAAATGTAGATCTCATTGAGACCTATCACTTGTCCCTACACACAACTAGTCTAAGGTCGATAGTTTCCGAGATATAGCCGTTTCAATTTTGACAGCTGTCATCCGAAATGTAGATCTCATTGAGACCTATCACTTGTCCCTACACACAACTAGTCTAAGGTCGATAGTTTCCGAGATATAGCTGTTTCAATTTTGACAGCTGTCATCCGAAATGTAGATCTCATTGAGACCTATCACTTGTCCCTACACACAACTAGTCTAAGGTCGATAGTTTCCGAGATATAGCCGTTTCAATTTTGACAGCTGTCATCTGAAATGTAGATCTCATTGAGACCTATCACTTGTCCCTACACACAACTAGTCTAAGGTCGATAGTTTCCGAGATATAGCCGTTTCAATTTTGACAGCTGTCATCCGAAATGTAGATCTCATTGAGACCTATCAATTGTCCCTACACACAACTAGTCTAAGGTCGATAGTTTCCGAGATATAGCTGTTTCAATTTTGACAGCTGTCATCATTATTATTATTATTAATTATTATTATTATTAATTATTATTATTATTAATTATTATTATTATTATTATTAATTATTAATTATTATTAATTATTATTATTATTATTAATTATATTATTATTAATAATTTTATTATAATTATTATAATTATTATTAATAATAATTATTATTATTATTAAGCGCCCTGCGCTGCCTAAACGAAACAGTAGGCCCAGGCATACATTTTCGCCGCGCCGTAGAGAGGGGATAGCTGTCTACTCTCCATCCGTCTTACGCTTTTTCGATCAGGGTCACGTGGTCACGTGTCCTGACGAATTTTCGATCAGGGTCACGTGGTCACGTTTCCTGACGCGAGTTTAAGATTTTATACCCATCACAGAACAATTTCCCAAAGTGCTCAACGCCGCTAAAGAAGTTTTCAATTCAAAAAAAAAACCGTTGCCCCACACTAGGAATTTCTCCTGTATCGTGGGTGCGTTCACAAACATTTAAACTCACATACACAAATACCCAGACCCGGAACAACTATCTGTAGGTCTTACAAATATTTGTTCCGTGCGGGGATCGAACCCGCGACACGCAGCGCGGCAGTCCATTGCTTGAGCCACTGCGCCAACCGTGTCGTCAAAACGTCCACGAGGCGGATATTTTTCTAAAATATATATATGTGACCTTTAGCAGTCTTTCCCGACATTTTTACAATCATAAACACGAGCTTTCGCTCTATGTGACGCGGTACGCCAGACGTCATGAAGCCTGCATACAGAGATGCGAGCGAGACGTTGCTTGCCGCTCAGTCGACAGAGTTTCATAATTTTGTCTTGTATGCTGTCAAGCGTATAATGACGAATACGCCTCCAAGGACAGTGACACTTAGTTACAACATTGTCCTTCACAGGGGCTTATGAGTGAAATTCGACGATAGTCTTTTATTGAAGTGAAAACTTCTTTAGCGGCGTTGAGCACTTTGGGAAATTGTTCTGTGATGGGTATAAAATCTTAAACTCGCGTCAGGACACGTGACCACGTGACCCTGATCGAAAAAGCGTAAGACGGATGGAGAGTAGACAGCTATCCCCTCTCTACGGCGCGGCGAAAATGTATGCCTGGGCCTACTGTTTCGTTTAGGCAGCGCAGGGCGCTTAATAATAATAATTATTAATAATAATATAATTAATAATAATAAAATTATTAATAATATAATTAATAATAATAATAATAATTAATAATAATTAATAATAAAATTATTAATAATAATAATAAAATTATTAATAATAATAATATAAAAATTTCCAGAATGACATATTATGTCAATAACGTCAACACGAAAATGAAAAAATTGAAAATGAAATAATGAAATTATGATGAAAATATGATTACGAGGGCCGCTCAACGTGCACGACAACCAGCTCCGGGCTCGTCGCTCAGCTCCGCCTCACCGCCGCCGGAACCCAGTCTCTCCGTGAGTGCTGTGACACCGGCCGTGGCAGTCGCGTCGAGCTCGAGCGACGAGTATTCTTCTTCGTCCCCGACGCCAACACCTGTTCGTCGACGAAGAGGACGCCGGCCACCGGATGGCTTAGGACCTCGAGGCCCACCGGCTTCTGATAGGGTCCCAGCTCCCGGCGGAAGTGTGCAGCGCATGCGATGGACGCAAGCCATCAACGAAAATGTCATGCGCTCATACTATGGGGCTACAGAGGGAGGAAACAACCTGACCGCGTACCGTGTTCGGATGCTTTCTCTGTTTCAGGTACTTGAGCCGGCTGTCAACGTATCGGCACAACGACTATCGGATCAGGTGCGAGTCATCCAACGTAATCGTATGTTGGATGACACCGTACTTGATCGCTTGCGGACTGAAACGCAGGGTAGCCATGTCATTGCTGCGTCGTCACAGGCTGTGGTACCACCACAGTCTACCACAATACTTATCAGTGAAAACGACGTAAGTAATGACATGGTTAGTAACGTAAGTACACAGTGCAGTGAGGAGATGAGGAGTACTTTGGAGGGTGCGATCCGAGAGTATCGTTTCATGTCGCCCGAACTTAGACCACGATTACCTCGTTTGCCCATGCATAACAGAAATAGGGCGCTGGTGGCTGCTCTGGATTCGCAGTTGTCAAGCTATTTTGATAACTGCGAAAACCTCACTGATGCTCATTCGATCCTGTATTGCGCAGCTGTAGCGGCATGTCGTGTAGCTCATGTCAAATTTCTGAATGACAGAGCTACACGACCGAAACCAGCCGTTCCGGCTTGGCAGTACAGGATTGAACGACGCATTGCTGAGGCCAGAGCGTTCATCGGCAAACTATCCTGCTTCCGGGAGGGCAACAATCGCCCTCGAGTGATGCGCTTTGTGAGGCGGGCATTTGCGGGGACCGATATCAGTCCTCGAGACTACATGTCCCGTATCACAGAGCGCATCGACTTCTGGAAGCAGAAAGTGTATGCATGGGCAAACCGTATTCGTAGGTATAAGCGTCGGGTGGAACGGTTCACTCTAAATCGCACCTTCCAAAGTGATGAAAGGTGGGTCTACAGAGCATGGGAGCGACCGGACCAAGGTGTGACTGACACGTGCCTACCGGATGACAACGCCATGTGTTCATTTTGGCGCAACATCTGGTCGGTACCTGTCAGTCATTCCGAGGGTGAATGGACTCGGGAGGTCGAGCGAGCATGCGATCCAATAACAGAAATGGGGGCAATAACGATCAGCCCCCAAGATGTAAGTTGTGCAGTTCGTCCGTTGCCTAATTGGAAATCACCAGGGCCGGACGGACTGCACAACTTCTGGATTAAATGGTTTACAAGATCGCATGCTTGCTTGGCAGCCCTATTCCAGTCAGCCTTAGAGTCAGGGTCGCTACCAGAGTTCTTGACAACTGGAATAACCCACCTGCTCCATAAATCGGGTAGTACTGCGGAACCCAAAAATTATAGACCGATTACGTGTCTTCCAACGGTCTATAAAGTTCTTACCTCCATTTTGAGAGCTAAAATTAATAAACATATTAACGAAAATTCTGTTATGTCTGCTTCTCAAAATGGATGTAGGAACGGGTCCCGTGGTACTAAGGAGCTACTCCTCATTGATATGGCCATTAGCCAACAGGTTCGCCGTTTCCGAAAGGATTTGTCGACATGCTGGATAGACTATAAGAAGGCCTATGACTCGGTGCCACATACATGGCTCATGAGGGTGCTAGAGTTGTATAAAATTGATACAACCCTGCGCACCTTCCTGATGTCGTGTATGGGGCAATGGAGGACAGTCCTTCGCTATCCGGGATGTCGGCAGATTCAGAGGAATAGCGAACCGATAAGGATAGAGCGGGGTATATTTCAGGGTGACAGTTTGAGTCCACTTTGGTTCTGCTTAGCCTTGAATCCTCTTAGCACGCTGCTGGAGGATTCAGGTCTGGGCTATCGGTTGAGGAGAGGTGGTCAGATTATATCTCACCTCCTTTACATGGATGACCTAAAACTTTTTGCCACCAACGAGTTGCACCTGATGGAGCTACTGAAGGTTACTGAAGCTTTCAGTGGCGCCATCAGAATGGAATTCGGTGTAGATAAGTGTGCGGTCATGCATGTAAAGCGAGGGGGGATTGTGGAGTCTGTGGGAACCCAGCTCACGGATTCCATAAATCTTAGATCCCTCTCAGCAACCGAAACCTATAAGTATTTGGGTATGTCGGAAGCGCTGGGCATCAACGTTGCCGACATGAAGCAATCGCTGAGGGAGCGCTTCTTTGGCCGCCTGAGGAAAGTATTTAATAGTCTTTTGTCAGGCGGAAATAAGGTGCGTGCCTTCAACGGTTGGGTCATGCCGGTTTTGATGTACTCTTTCGGCATACTCAAATGGACTCAAACAGAGCTAGACGCCCTGGATAGGCGGGTCCGTACATTGTTGACGGCATATCGAATGCATCACCCACGTTCTTCGGTTATGAGACTGTATATCCCACGGAAGTGTGGAGGTCGAGGCTTTTTGAATGCTAAGACTCTCCACAATCGTGAGATATGCAGTCTCAGGGAATATTTCCTGAAAGCCGACGTGGGGATGCATCGAGATGTTGTCGCGGTGGACAAGGGTCTCACCCCGCTCTCCTTGGCTAAAGAGAACTGGCGCAAACCTGTAGTGCTTGACACTAAAGACCGCATGGAGGTATGGCAGAGCAAGGAGCTCCACGGGCGCTTTTTCCGGGCCTTACACGGGCCCGATGTAGACTTCCTAGCGTCCGTAGCCTGGCTACGTTCCGGGGAACTCTTTGGAGAAACCGAAGGTTTTGTCTGTGCAATTATGGACGAAGTTATGATGACGAATAACTACCGGAGATTTATTGTGAAAGACGGTACGGTTGACATATGTCGGGCATGCCGCCGTCCGGGCGAATCAATCCGTCACATTATCTCCGGGTGTTCTCGTCTGGCTAACGGAGAATACTTGCATAGACACAACCTTGTAGCCAGGATTATCCATCAGCAACTTGCTCTGAAATACATCCTTGTAGAATCGGAAGTGCCGTACTACAGGTATGTGCCCGACCCAGTTCTCGATAATGGCAGTATCACACTGTACTGGGATCAATCCATCATCACTGACAGGACTATTATCGCTAATAAGCCTGATATAGTGGTGGTGGATCGATCAGAGCGGCGCGCAATGATTGTTGACATAACCGTCCCGCATGACGAGAACCTCGTGAAAGCCGAGAAAGATAAACAAATCAAGTATCTTGACTTGGCTCGCGAGGTTGTCGACATGTGGGATGTGGACTCAGCGATCATTGTGCCGATAGTCGTAACAGCCAATGGCTTAATTGCCAAGAGCCTCGACCAACACCTGAGGAGGCTCTCGTTAGGCAGCTGGATCAAGGGCTTGATGCAGAAAGCGGTACTCCTGGACACGGCTCGCATTGTTAGGAGGTTCCTTTCTCTGGAGCCCTGACCGCCGCCGGTAGCTTGGACCCTGTTCCCGATACCGGTGGGCTACAGTTTTTTATATTTTTAAATGTTTTTTATTATTGTTTTATAGGAAATATTTAAAAATGTATAAAATTTGTTAATATAATGAATAAAGGGAATAATAATATAATTAATAATAATAATAATTAATAATAATTAATAATTATAATAATTAATAATAATAATAATAATAATGATGACAGCTGTCAAAATTGAA
Source organism: Diarsia mendica (assembly GCA_949316265.1). Lineage (NCBI taxonomy): Eukaryota > Metazoa > Arthropoda > Insecta > Lepidoptera > Noctuidae > Diarsia > Diarsia mendica. Next base: position 19,291,053 of record OX438904.1, on the reverse strand, counting down.
ACAGCTATATCTCGGAAACTATCGACCTTAGACTAGTTGTGTGTAGGGACAATTGATAGGTCTCAATGAGATCTACATTTCGGATGACAGCTGTCAAAATTGAAACGGCTATATCTCGGAAACTATCGACCTTAGACTAGTTGTGTGTAGGGACAAGTGATAGGTCTCAATGAGATCTACATTTCAGATGACAGCTGTCAAAATTGAAACGGCTATATCTCGGAAACTATCGACCTTAGACTAGTTGTGTGTAGGGACAAGTGATAGGTCTCAATGAGATCTACATTTCGGATGACAGCTGTCAAAATTGAAACAGCTATATCTCGGAAACTATCGACCTTAGACTAGTTGTGTGTAGGGACAAGTGATAGGTCTCAATGAGATCTACATTTCGGATGACAGCTGTCAAAATTGAAACGGCTATATCTCGGAAACTATCGACCTAAGACTAGTTGTGTGTAGGGACAAGTGATAGGTCTCAATGAGATCTACATTTCGGATGACAGCTGTCAAAATTGAAACGGCTATATCTCGGAAACTATCGACCTTAGACTAGTTGTGTGTAGGGACAAGTGATAGGTCTCAATGAGATCTACATTTCAGATGACAGCTGTCAAAATTGAAACGGCTATATCTCGGAAACTATCGACCTTAGACTAGTTGTGTGTAGGGACAAGTGATAGGTCTCAATGAGATCTACATTTCGGATGACAGCTGTCAAAATTGAAACAGCTATATCTCGGAAACTATCGACCTTAGACTAGTTGTGTGTAGGGACAAGTGATAGATCTCAATGAGATCTACATTTCGGATGACAGCTGTCAAAATTGAAACGGCTATATCTCGGAAACTATCGATCTTAGACTAGTCGTGTGGGAGTTGGACATTTTGACCCTGAAAGTTAACGATGTCGACTGTACAGTCAATAAAATACAAAAATAATTTATTTTGAACTAGACTGTACAATGTTTTTATGATGCTTAATCGGAGGCATGGGAAAAAATATTCCCGCTCCTCCTACCAATCGGAGTTCCGATCGGAGGACAGGGAAAGACAAAATAAATGGGTTAGCATAGTTATGGCGGAATAATTGAATTTTTAAATAATGAATTTGGTTTAACTATGTCGAATGATCGCAATCTTAGCACAACGAAATACAAAACTACTATTGATGCGGTCTTTATTAGACATTTAAATAGGTTCGAATCAAAACTGTTCGTTTCTTACTTCAGCTACCATAAACCTATCGTATCAGTTTTAGAGATTGGCGATGATAGTTCTGGTAATGATGATGGTGAAAAAGTCGTTGAAATTATGGATGAAAGTTGATTTTTCGGAGAGATAAACTTTTTAATGTAAAATAATTGTAATAGTTTTAAAGTGTTAAATTTTTAATGTAATATAAATTGTCATGTTTGTGTACGATAGCGCAATAAATCAATATTGTATTCTACCACATAAATGATAGTACTTTTATACTGTTAAAGCAATTGGTGCAAAATTATTCCCTAACCATTCCAAAATATCAAACATGCTCAACGTTAATAATCAAGTTTTCACTTCTGCCGGCACTCCCGGAGTGCAACCCGTCTTTTTAGGGTTCCGTACTAGGAACCCTTATAGTTTCGCCATGTCTGTCTGTGTTTATAATCTACCTTCAGATTTTTGATTTTCTCCGCCTCGGGGCGACAGGGGCGGAGGGAGAGAGGTCGAGCGCTGGGCTCGGCGTGAAGGAGTTCGTATTGAGACGTGCTGGGCGTCGAACGAATATTATAGTAGCCATAGATCGGGTGAAAGCGCACGCGCATTGATTAAATCGACTTGTGGAGTCATTTCGCGGCACCCAATTATACTAGTTAAGCAGTACGGTTAGCGACGCTGTGAATGTCGAACGGGTTATTGATAATATCATTGGTTTGCCTTGTCACGGGAGTGCTATTGGGAAGCACCGAGGCTTTTGTGGTTAGACTAATACGGAGTGAGTGTGGTGGCTCGCGTTAACGGCGTGGCTTGCAGCGACGTGGAAGAATCGTCCGGAACTACCAGCAAACCATCGCAAGGTCATATACACTCATTATACACATACACAGTTACACAACTTGCGAGGGGTCAAGGAAGTGAGACCGGCTCGAAGAAATGAGGTAAGAGTAGCTGTAAGTTCAGAAATTGTAATATTGTTCGGAGGCGCGTATCGCGTCTATTTGATCCCGTTAGGACGGCGGCTGTTCTGAGACCTGTCTCCCATGGGCCCGAGATAGGGTTCGGCTGAGTCCTGGCGCGATCAAAATCTGGTAGCAGAGCGTGGTTTATTTAAACCCACTTTGTAAAAATTAGTAGGTACTTGGTACCAATTTACTTTGTAAAAATTGTGTTCATGTACAAATTCAACTTGTAGGTAGTAGTACATTGACCTACATACCAGTGTACACCTCAAGTTGAGTTTGGAATTATTAATAATAAGTACATAAATGGAATGTGAATATTCGTTGATAAAATAATTTGTTATTTACGTTCGGTTACGCACAAATATAACCTCATCACAAATCGTGTTATGATTGTCAACATTTGAGACATAGAGGAATAACCTCTAGAGCACGTAGAGGAATAAGTTCAAGAGCTGGCATAGCGTCGTAGATTTATTCACTCAACGAATATATTATTATTGTTAGTTCCGGATACAATAATTGTTATTTTTTTTGGTTATTGTTATTTATTATTGCATAATCGCGTATTGAAGTTGGTACTATGGCTCCGTCAGTAACGAAAACTATCGCAGCCAGAATCGAAGCTGAATTGAGATGGTTTTCATCGGTTGTTACGTTGGTAGGTCGCACCGATCGTGAAGATGCGTTATTGTCACGCGCTCGGCAAGTTGACGAACGATATGACGCCGTGTTAAAGTGTCACGCTGAGTATTTAGCATGTCTCGAATCGACGGATCTGTCGTCGGTGGACAAGGATGCTCAGGTGGTACGGGGCAATGTGGACCAGTGTGGGGAAATGTCCATGAGCATAATCCAGGCGGCGGCCGACATTGAGCGATCGCGCAAGGGTGACGTCAGGGAATCATGTCGGCCAGCAGGCGTAGGAATTCAGGCGCCGTTGCCACCAGTACATGTACCCGAGTTTAGCGGCGAGTATGCCGATTGGCCGCGATTCCGCGATATTTTTAATAGTGTCGTGCATTCGCGTACGGATCTCTCGCCCGCCTACAAGATGGCTCAATTAATGGGTAGGCTTAACGGTGAGCCGCACGACATCTTGACCCACCTGGAGATTACGGACGCCAGTTATGAGACGGCATGGGGCCTATTAATCGACCGATATGATAATCGGCGATTAATAGTTGATGGCCTCATCGATAAGTTTTTTGAAATCCCGAAGGTGTCTAACGTGTACGAAATAAGGGCGAAAATCCTTAATCCGGTCACGGTTGCGGTGAACACGTTAGATCGACTTAAGTTGTCGTTAGGGGACAATAAATATATCATCGTCAATAGGGTTTTACGGAAGTTGCCGATCGACGTGGTGGCGCGCTTTGAGCAGTCACATGGTGGCGAATCGACGGACCACCTCCCAAGTTACGATGACTTGAGGGTGTTTTTAGAAGGCGAGTGCCGGCGGGCGGATTGCCAAGGGGCATCCACGTCGCACCCTCCTCCGTCAACCCGACGTACGAGCGGGCCCAAGCCGGTTGAGCCCCGTCGGGGGGGGAAGAAATACCACGCCCTCCAATCGGAAGTGTGCGCCTTCTGTCGGAAGGAAGGGCACGGTCTCGCCGCATGCGCGGACTTTAAGGCGCAGCGGGTGCATAGACGAAGAGGGGTGGTCAAGCAGCGCTATTTGTGCTTCCGCTGCTTGGGGACTCACTTTGTACGTGAGTGCCACAGGACCACTAACTGTGGAACCTGCGGAGGAGCCCATCACGAGTTGCTATGCCTGGCGGAGAGTAGGGAGGTGCACGGAGCCTCGCCGGGAGGTCACCCCCCCTCTCCTAAGCCAGATTCGGGTGGTCGGTCACCCCCCCCTAGGGGGGGTGGGTCGGCCAGGAATCAGCGGTCGCCGCCCCCTCGGGGGGGTGGGCCAAGGGCTGATCCAGAGCACAACCCGATACCGTCGTCTTCCCCGCGGGGGGGGGATAGGCACCGAGACTCGGGCAGGGGCCCGGAGGTAGTACAGACGGGTTACGCGGCGTACTCGAATGCGTTGGGGGGCATGTTGCCACCCCCGAGTAGTCGCTTCTCCCCGCCTCTCGCAGAACGCCCTCGGCTGACGGCGCGCCCGCCACCGTTCGGAAGGATGCCAGTAGGCTACTTCCGACCGGCACGGATGTCACCGATGGGTCGGGAGGGTTACTACCCGGGTTGGGACCCGTATACTGGGACAGTATTTACTCCCCCTCCGGCAGGGGAGGAGGGAGGTGCCTCCTATTAGCAACTAGCAGCCTGTTCGTCAGTGGTGCCCACCCCGACAGTAACGGTATTATTACCGACGGCTAGGATTACTGTCAGGGGTACTGACGGACAGCCGGTGCACGTGCGAGCACTGTTAGATTCAGGGGCACAAGGTTGTATTGTGTCCAGCTGTTTAGTGAAAAAGCTGGGCCTTACATTAGAGCCATCACGGGATGGCGCCGTAGGTATAGGTGGCAATCGGGTGCCTCACCTCAGGGGTCAGACGACATTCCTGTTCGAGATGGGTGACACGGCATCGGTCACGCGGGTGAATGCCACGGCGATCGTTTTGGACGAAGTGGTTGGGGTCCTCCCTCAGACTCGGTTACCGTCTGCGGTAAAAGGGTTGACCAATGGATTGGAGTTAGCCGATCCCCACTTCGCGATCCCCGGACGGGTGGACGTCTTGCTTGGGTCTGACGTCCTCGGGAAGCTGCTCCGAAGCGGCAAACGGGAGCTGCAACCAAACGGGGTTGTGGCCATGCGTACCGCAGGTGGTTACGCGTTATTGGGCCCAGTACGGGAACCACAGCACTCAACGGATTATAGCTCCATATATTATGGCAGCGTGTTATCCGACGTCCTGCAACGGTTCTGGGCAACGGAAGAGCCACCCACCGCTCTTAGAAATAACCCACGTGATGAGGAGTGCGAAACATTCTATCGATTTAACACGGTGCGCCTCCCATCGGGTAGATTTATGACAAGGTTGCCATTTCTGTCAATTCGACCTCCGCTGGGGAGCTCATGGAGTCTGGCAGAAAAGCGGTTAGTGGCAATGGAAAGGCGCATGAAGCGGGACTCCAACTTCCGACAGAAGTATGTGGAGTTCATGCGCGAATACCTGACGTTGGGTCACATGTCGGTGTCCAGGGTTGACTATCGTCATGAGGAGCATTATGTGTTGCCTCATCATGCTGTTTTGAAGACACCTGACTCAAAGATTAGGGTCGTGTTCGACGGGAGCGCGGAGACGTCTAGCGGGGTGTCCCTGAATCAATGTCTCCATGCTGGTCCTAAGCTGACCAGAGACATTGCAGACATTCTCACGGACTTCAGGAGACACCAGGTTGTCTTCGTTACGGACGTACGGATGATGTTTCGTCAAACTGAGATTCATCCAGACGACCGTCGGTTCCAGCTGATATTGTGGCGAGAGAGCCCAGAAGAACCGATGGTCACGTACGAGCTCAACACAAACACGTACGGATTAAAGCCCAGCCCATATGTAGCCATGCGTACGCTACGAGAACTGGCTGATCAAGAACGGCTCCGCTTTCCCCGCGCGGCTGCTGTCATTGATAGGGACGTCTATGTAGACGACATTTGTACGGGCTCAGACAGTATTGAGCAGGCGCTCATCTTAAGGGATGAATTGGTGGCGCTCATGGCCTCCGGTGGCTATGAACTCAGGAAATGGCTGTCGAACTGCCCAGAGGTACTGGCAGGACTGCCAACTGAGTATCAACAAGACCCGCATTTGTTTGAGGATTCGGAGAATCTTCATGCGTTGGCCATTTTAGGGGTCCAGTATCGACCGAGTCAGGATGCCTTCACATACAGTTGTGAGGCCGAGTTGCTGTCGAAGACCTGGACCAAGCGATCGGTCCTTTCGACTATCGCACGAACGTTCGACCCAACCGGTTGGATCGCGCCGGTCACGTTCATGGGAAAGTGCTTCATTCAGAAGCTTTGGTTGGCTCAACTAGGTTGGGATGATCAGCTCACGGAGGAGCTGGCTCGGGAGTGGTCGGCATTCGTCACCACCTTACCACAGATCTCAGAGATTGAGATCCCGCGTAAACTGCTCCCGCAGGCAGGAGTCAAGGTCACCCTGCACGGGTTTTGTGATGCGTCGGAGAAGGGGTACGCGGCCGCAGTCTACCTGAGAACAGGTGAGACCGCTGGTAGGGGAACGGTACGCTTGGTACTGGCCAAGAGCAAGGTTGCACCTGTTCGGACTCGTTGGACGATTCCGAAGATGGAACTGGCAGGTGCAGCCCTTCTGACGCGGCTCTTGAACCATGTGGTGCGGAATTTGCGTGGTACGGTGGCTCTGAACGAGACGGTCTATGCATGGACTGACAGCCGAATCGTGTTATGCTGGTTGCAGACTTCGGTCCACACGCTCGAGGTATTTGTGGCCAACCGAGTCTCACAAATAAATAGCTCAGAGACTCCTCTGGTCTGGAGACATGTTCCAGGTGAGATTAATCCGGCTGACTGCGCTTCACGCGGCTGTCCGGCGCCTGCTTTGGTTGAACATTCTCTTTGGTGGGGGCCACAATGGCTGGAACAGCCACATGCGGAGTGGCCATTTAATGAGTGCGGTCGACATTCATTACCCCCAGACCAAGGCTTGAGGCTGAATGTGACTACAGTGGAACCCGCCACCGTAGACCACACCCTCTTGGAACGATATAGTTCGTTAGGGAAGTTACTTAGAGTAACGGGATGGGTAATGAGATTTTGTCAAAATTGTCGTTGTCCTGTCGCGCAGCGAAACATGTCGCCTATAATGGGACCTGAAGAACAGCGAAAGGCTCTCTCACTCTGGGTGAGAGTCGTTCAGAGGAATGAGTTCCAGGACGAAATTAGGGTCTTGAAGACTGGCGCAGGTCGATTGAAAAAGGGTCTTGTCCGCCTCAACCCGTTCATTGATGAGCATGGAATGCTCCGGGTGGGAGGACGATTACGGAATGCCGACTTGCCCTATGCAGCGCGACATCCTCTAATTCTCCCCAAGAAGGGAGCTTTGGTGGAGTTGTTGGTTAGGGACCGTCACACCAAGAATTCACACGCAGGCTGTAACACCCTTCTGGGCATTTTGCAGCGTGAATTTTGGATTTTATCGGCCCGCAGAATCATACGGAGCGTTGTGTTTCGTTGCTTGCCTTGTTACCGACTCAAGGCAGCCACAATGCAGCCACAAATGGGAGATCTCCCGGCCGATCGAGTCACGGAGGCTCGGCCATTTGCTGGCGTAGGGACAGATTTCGCGGGGCCTTTCATGGTCAAGACATCGCACCTTCGCAACGCGAAGTCGGTTAAGGCATATCTGTGTGTCTTCGTGTGTCTGGCGACCAAGGCCGTTCATTTGGAATTGGTGGCCGATCTCTCTACGGAGGCCTTTCTGGCGGCGTTAGATCGATTTGTTTCTAGACGGGGAGTACCGTCACTGATTCGGTCGGACTGTGGTACCAACTTCAAGGGCGCCGACCGGTGCTTAAAGGAAATTGTATTGTTTTTAAGTCAGAATGAGCGAGAGATTGGCACGGGCCTCGCCAGTCGGGGCATTTCGTGGTATTTTAGTCCACCTGGATGCCCCCACTGGGGTGGAATTTTCGAGGCAGTAGTCAAGTCTTCCAAGACTCACTTGTATCGGGTCATCGGCTCAACGATTCTCACCTTTGAGGAGTTGTCAACGGTGTTTTGCAGAATTGAGGCGGTCTTAAACTCGCGACCTTTGTGCCCGTTGAGCGCTGACCCGAATGACCTTGAGGCCATGACCCCAGGTCATTTTTTGATTGGCCAACCACTTAACGCCTTGCCGGAATATCCGTATACTGATGTCAAGTTGTACCGGTTGTCACGGTATCAGATGTTACGGCAAATGAGCCAAAATTTTTGGAAGCGATGGTCGCTGGAGTATTTGCATATTCTACAGCAACGCGTTAAGTGGACGGACAGGACGACCCCACCCTGCGTTGGAGACCTCGTTCTGGTTAAGGATGCTAACCTATCACCGTTGTGTTGGCGACGGGGGCGCATTGTTAACCTGATTACGGGCAAGGATGGGTTTCCAAGGATCGCAGACGTCCAGGTGAGGGACTCGATCCTTAGACGGGCAGTTTCAACTTTATCTCGACTCCCGGGAGTTTGAGCGGACCGACAACGGGTCGGTCCGGGGGGGGTGATTGTTTATAATCTACCTTCAGATTTTTGATTTTCTCCGCCTCGGGGCGACAGGGGCGGAGGGAGAGAGGTCGAGCGCTGGGCTCGGCGTGAAGGAGTTCGTATTGAGACGTGCTGGGCGTCGAACGAATATTATAGTAGCCATAGATCGGGTGAAAGCGCACGCGCATTGATTAAATCGACTTGTGGAGTCATTTCGCGGCACCCAATTATACTAGTTAAGCAGTACGGTTAGCGACGCTGTGAATGTCGAACGGGTTATTGATAATATCATTGGTTTGCCTTGTCACGGGAGTGCTATTGGGAAGCACCGAGGCTTTTGTGGTTAGACTAATACGGAGTGAGTGTGGTGGCTCGCGTTAACGGCGTGGCTTGCAGCGACGTGGAAGAATCGTCCGGAACTACCAGCAAACCATCGCAAGGTCATATACACTCATTATACACATACACAGTTACACAACTTGCGAGGGGTCAAGGAAGTGAGACCGGCTCGAAGAAATGAGGTAAGAGTAGCTGTAAGTTCAGAAATTGTAATATTGTTCGGAGGCGCGTATCGCGTCTATTTGATCCCGTTAGGACGGCGGCTGTTCTGAGACCTGTCTCCCATGGGCCCGAGATAGGGTTCGGCTGAGTCCTGGCGCGATCAGTCTGTCTGTCTGTCTGTCCGTCTGTCCGTCCTCGCTTAATCTCTGTGACCGTTAGCACTAGAAAGCTGAAATTTGGTACCAATATGTGTATCAATCACGCCGACAAAGTGCTAAAATAAAAATTGGAAAAAAATGTTTTATTAGGGTAGCCCCCCTATATGTAAAGTGGGAAGTGATTTTTTTTTAAATTTTAACCCTAACGTGTGATATATTGTTGGAAAGGTATTTAAAAATGAATAGGGGTTTACTAAAATCATTTTTTGATAATGTCAATAATTTCGGAAATAATCGCTCCAAAAGTAAAAAACAAAGCGTCCCCCCCCCTCTAACTTTTGAACCATAAGTTTAGAAAATACGAAAAAAATCTGAAAAGTAGAACTTTATAAGGACTTTCTAGGAAAATTATTTTGAACTTGGATGGAAACAACAGATGGAAACTGCAGTTAACCAATATAATTTGGTCCCTGAATCGTATGAGCGCCTATACAATCCAGAGGTCAAGTTTCATTGGCCCGTATTTCAAACAAAAAAAGAATTATTACTACGGAACCCTACACTGAGCGTGGCCCGACACGCTCTTGGCCGGTTTTTTTTTTTTCTTATTAGGGTTCCGTACCCAAACGGTAAAACGGGACCCTATTATTAAGACTCCACTGTCCGCTCGTATGTGTGTCTCTCTGTCTGTCACCAGGATGTATCTCATTGTTGTTACAACCACGTTGGACAGTGGAAAAATGATGTATTTTTGTTGCCACTAAAATACTAAAAAACAGAATAAAATAAAAATTTGATGGGGCTCCCGTACAACAAACATGATTTTTACACCGTTTTAGAACGGAACCCTTCATGTGCGAGTCCGACACACACTTGGCCAGTTTTTTATCGTTTCTATATTATCTGCCCCATATTGCGATTCAGTTATACGAATTTATTATTAAAATTTACTGTCGGTGCTTAGATGTCTCGGCTTTAGATCTGTCGCTTTGTATCGGACAATCCTGTCCCTATGTACTTAAACCAAAGGAATATGTAATGAATACGACACAAGTTCCTTTGAACGAGACGTCTTTGCAAACTGAACTGTCTGGTTGAAGATAAGTTGCTGTTGTTCGTTTTTATTTTGTGCATGTCTGGGACTGGAAAAGAACTGCGTTTTCAACGGTCGTTCTGTTAAAATGTATACCAAGCTCTGCAAAAAGGATTCATGTCCATAACATTCAGACTTTTCAGACTACTTCTTTCATAAACGCGTGGATTCCTAAGAGGTCCTGGGTCCTCGGGCCGGGTAAAGTGTTATTGGGATTTTATTTTCCATAAGGAATTTCCTTTTTTCTGTGCCCGGTTTATGGCAATTGATTCGCCCCTTATGACATATAACTTAAACAAAACTGGGGAAATGTGGGTGCACTATTAGGTAAACCTCTGCTTAACCCTTCGAGGATACAAGGTGTGATGTCATTAAGTACGATAGTTGGTTTTCGCTGACCAAATACAAATTATAAAATTGCTCATTATAGCAATCATCAGCAATAAATGACAGACGGGACCACCGGTTGAAGGTGTTTTCCGAGTTACGAAGAATTCTCGATATGTAATAAATGCTCACCCATCCACGGGCCAACCTCGCAAAACAGCTGTTATTATTTAGCCTGAAGCTCCCCTTGCTCATTTCACCAATCAAGGCTGATTTTCCTAAAGCTGTAAAATGTACCGTCCTCCACAAATTGAAGTAAATGAGATCAACAGATTTCAGGAGAGAGACACCGGCAGTTAACGGGAATGTTCACAGCTTTGGTGGCGACCTCTGGCGGGCAATTTAGATAAAATCTAGCGACGGTTAAGTAGGTAATGAGGTTGACTTGAGCTTGTGTTGCTTACTGTTTTTTTTTATTTTTATAGCGTGAATTTACGGAGCTGGTCGATCTCCAGATTAAGCCGTGCTTGCGTAGGATGGACCATGGATGGTGACCTCTCATTATATGTGTTACCGGCCAAACCCGATTTCAGGACAAACTAGTTTTGCCTAGACTAGTTCTTTCTTTACGTTCAGGGTTAGCGTTTCCGTCAGCAGGTCGACGGAGCCCCGCTGCGTGGGGCTCCTATTTCGGTCTGCAGGGTTTAAAGGAACCTAACTAACCGAACCTCGGGGTGCCCCTGACGTCAACCGTCAGCAGGCCCACGTTCTTCTTTCACTATCGCGTACAGTAAGCACTCTCCGCCTTATTAATAAAAATAGTTAAACCTGGTTTAACTTACGCTTGGTTTATCACGCATGCCGTCTCACTTCAAACATATTCAAAAGAAAGTGACGGCATGCGAGATAAACCAAGCGTAAGTTAAACCAGGTTTAACTATTTTTATTAATAAGGCGGCTATAGTTGAGCCTAGGCGAAACTAGTTTGTCCTAAAATCGGGTTTGGTCGGTAACATATAATTATACCGAATTTACTCCACCATTTCGAAAAAAAAAGTACCTCAGAAAGCATTGGTCCTGGCTCTCATTTTTAGATCTTTGACAGTCGTTACAGCCAACCAATTTAACCAAAGGGGTATTATATTACCCATTGGTTAAATAGGCAGTCGCTCCAAGTAAAATTCAGCTGCACCCGGTTTGACTGGAATCCAACCCCGTTGGGAAAAGTCTAGTAGTTTAGATGATGGTGAGGGTGACTATCTCAAAGTCATTCAACAGCCATCCAACAGCATGAGCCATCACTGTCGTATTGGTATGGAATATTAACACTCACAGCTCTTTAACGTGGTTAAGATGTGTTTATTTCAAGGTTGGATTTGCGTAACTTCATAAGGACCACAGCAGACAACCTACTTTTAGCATCGGTGATAGGCGTATTAACCGCTTTTTACAAGCTAAATGCAGTAACCATGCACCGCACACTTAAAAAAGCCAAACGTGGCAATTGAGTCACTTTTCGGCACAGCTACTGAACAACACTCCACACATCAGGATGGCATTGATTTGGCATCTGCCAACACGACTCTGTTTTGCACTAGATTTTGACGAAGCTACTCCCTTACTATGGATTCAAACGAAGCTACAAATGCTGCGAGCGTACCCACACTCCTCCCTTCATTTATTCCCGATACGCAGGAAGCAGACAGTCTCAAAATTGCGATGCGGAATCTCATAAATGCTCGATTTTAACACGCAGTTGCCATTATGCGACACTGAGTCGATACAGCCGCAAAATCGCAGAACGCCGATGCTAAAAGTAGCCTGTGTGCAGTAACCCTAATGGTTGTAGGTAGAGAGAGGGTAAACACAACACCTATTTGTGTTAATGAATTATGTAAGCATTGTAAGAGCCTTTGTTTGCCATATATACATTGTTGGCTGACAGACATTCAAGATTGTTTCTACCTTTACAAAGATTAATTATGTAGACCTAAGACAATTTCCGTAAACAAATAATAAATTAATTTAAAGGGATCACTCGGCTGTTCCTTCTTCCTACTAACCAAGAATGCAGCAGTAAAATAAATTGGGCTTTACGGAAAGGAGACCATTCACCAGCGATTGCACCTCCATCGTTGTCCGACCCGACCGGTGAATGCGGACACTGGTCGGTTCATTTAGATAACGTCCGTCAACGTAGCACCTCAACAAAACGGCAGTTACAAGGGTAAACAGATTGTGCGTGACAATGTAACCGGGTAAAATGGGAAATGTAAAAAATGTTCAGCCTTTTTTGACTGTCATCAAAAGCTTGGTGTATTTTGCGTGCAAGTCTATAGGATTTTTTTCAGCGGTTATTCTTTAGAATACAGCGCGCTTTTTTGTGATGGTTCATAAATGAATGCTTGGTGCGTCACACTTACATCTCACGCAAGGATTTAAGGCCACCTTTTTTAAGCCCCCGTCCACCTTTGGCGATACGTCGTGAGGTTTTGGGCTACCTCTTCTCCCCACATCATGTTATCTTAGAAAATCTTGCACAGTGCGGAATAAAAAAACTAACAATTAGTAGGTACCTATAGCTGGCAAATACCTACAAAAAACCAATTCCACAGCAATAATTTATTAATGAAAAAATGTTTATTGCACGAATATGTAGAAAAATAGAAATGATATTTTTCACTTGCGTGTCACAATTTGAAACCACCCATTGTTCGTAGCTGCAGGCTCTAAATTGAATAGTTCATTGATTCGAACAACAAAAATAATAGGCGTGCGGACGAGTAGTTTTATTTATTTCGCTGTTGCAACGAAATAAAACTCTTTGTCAAAAATAGCTCTAACATGAAAAGCCAATAGTTCTCTGAACTAGTTCCGGATTACTTTATTGATTAGGAGAAAACCGGCCAAGTGCGAGTTGGACACGTGCATGATGATTTCGGACAAACTTGTAATAGTCCAGTCATTTTAGATTTTATCTGCGGAATAACACAAAGTTAGGAGAAGTAAGAGATCAATAGAAGATCTACAATTACACACGGAAAAACTTTGCCCACAAAAAAAAAAAAAATCGCGTCATGAATAGATTTTATTCACTGCACACTACACAAAAAATACAAACAAATACAGTATCGCACTGAGGATCTATCTCAATAATGTGCATCGAAGTCAAGTAGTATCGCAGTGAGGATCTTTCGCAGTAACGTGCATCGCAGTTTTGTAGCATCGTGTTAGCATTCATCGATATTTTGTGCGTCGAGATTCCGTATTCTACTCAAATATTTACTAAGTGACGGCTTAAGTAATCATAAAATATCTTTGAGTGCGGCAGTTAGAATTGGATTTACCAATTGCATTTTTTGTCTTTCTGCTTGTGAATTTCGCCAAAAGTTGTGCCAGTAAAACACATTTTAGTATGCATTTTTCAGACACTAAGGCTGAAGTTTATAAAGCTCTCCAAGGAAATTAAAAAGCATACAACAAAACTTTAAGACGTAGACTGGAGATTGTGCATATTTCGTTTAACAAAGTAAAGCTTATTTTTACATTTTAGAGACAAAAAAGCAAAATCCAGCAAGCTCAAGTTGCAGGTTAACCTTTACCGCCTTATTACAAAAGGTAGTTAAACCTGGTTTAACATAGACCTGGTTTATCTCGCATGCTGTCACTTTCTTTTGAATACTATTGAAGTGAGACGTCATGCGAGATAAACCAAGTCTAAGTTAAACCAGGTTTAACTACGTTTTGTAATAAGGCGGTTAAAGTTTTGACAGCACAAACTGCTGCTTGCTTTCATGTAAAAAAAAGTTTAACAGTTTTAACATCACGCCTGTAATCCGTGAAAAGTTAGGTAGTGGTGTACCCATTAGTAGAGACATAATTCGTTTCTGTTTTTATGGTTTCAGTTCTACTAGGCAATCACATTGCAATGTCCAACGTCTCTACTTTTCCTTCTTTCGATAGTATAAGTGATCGTATTCCATTTTTACAGCCAGCAAACATAATTATTTTTTAAATGACGCCACATGATATTCTACAAACAAGGTGATCGTATTCGATTTAGTCTTAAAAACTTTCAAAATGAAAGTAAAATCAAGTTAATAGGCTTCTATCTATAAACTGATCTAACTCGAATATGAAATGAAGGCATCCGTAAAACAACCTAGGTTACTGACGCAGCCCGAAGAGTTGGCAAAATTAGTACTAGTGGGCTGGGCCATCTATTCTGCGAGCAATGTTGCTCGCAGAATAGATAGCCGATGGGCTTGAAAAGTTCTGGAGTGGCGATCGCGAACCGGAAGACGTTGGGTTGGAAGGCCTCCCGCTAGGTTTACCGATGACCTGGCGAAGGTTACGGGGACCCGCTGGGTGCGAGACGCACGGGACCGGTCAATGTGACACTTGGGGGTGGCCTATGTCTAGTAGTGGACGTCAGTTGTAATGATGATGATATTTCAAAACTATATCTAGCGAAAAGCAAAACCATAACATATTTTTCTCCTGTACCAGTATTTCCTACTCTTGATCTAACCAACCAAATCAACGCTGAGGACAAGACAAACTTAAATAAAGTTCTGAAACAGTTCCTCGCCAGGATTCCTCAAGGCGTCAAATATAAAATGTAGAATAATTTACAATAGTTCCAACCGTTGTTCCTGCTCTAACTTAGTTTGTTTGTCATCGTCGTGTAGCCAGTTTAATATGAGATCGTTATAAACTATTTGGGCTTGTAACATGAGTGTTGGTAAGAGTTAAATAATGGAAATATGAGTGGGGGTAATTATGATAGCTCTCGTTCTTTTAACATGATATTTGGGCTGTGAAAGCTCTTGCAAGAACGCAGTAGAATGAAAAATAATACTAATTTAGTACTAGACGTCCTTAATCCGTCATTAACAACAATAAAATTCTTAACAATTTCTAATATATTTTTTCGCAAATGCATTTGCAGTAGCTGAGCATAAGCAGTTAGGTTCGAATCCCAGATCGAGCAAAGTGCAGCCCGGAGTCTTGATTGTTGCCCGGTTGATGACGATAGCCTCGGCTTCAATTACATAAGAATTCATACAGCTGAGAAAATGTGGAGGTACGTAAATATACCTACCACTCTGCCTAACCATTCGGAGGCTTCAGGCGATGTTATGCTGTTTAAAGGTACATCGATAAACAAATATTATAAAACAATTTAACTTAAGCATCACATATTATATACAAACTATATCAACTTAATAAAAACATCAACTAAAAAGCTCTAATTCAAACGAAATTATAAAGTTATTCCCATTAGACTCGAGGCTAATTCAGAACGCCAGATTGTCAGAATGTCAGATATATTCTACAATTATGTTTAAATCGTAGCCATTAGGGGTAATGTGGCACTGGAGACGGTTCTAATCGCGTCAACATGAGACAGCAGAAATTAACCATGCTCTTATCTTCTACGGAACTGAATATTAAGTAGGACAGCTATGACGCGTTCGTGTTCCACGTGCGCCTCAAAGATATGTCAGCAACATAACATAACACAACAGGGCCGACGTCTGCCGGGGCTGCGTTGTTCGAAAGTGATACCGCGGCCTCAGACACAAAGGGCTAAGAAGGAACATGGGGGGTTTTTAGCCAGTAGAAGTCGAGAACCGAAAGCTGTACAATCACCTGCAAAAATGCATGGGCAATTCTGAACTCTATTCACAGGAAATACACACTAAAGTATCCATGCAATTTTGCAGGTGACTGTACATATTTTAACAGCCGTAAGTGTAGGAGCAATGCGAACTGTCGTGAGTTCTAAGAAACTGTAATGTAATGTCAACAAACATGTTGGAGTGCTTGTTCTATTCAAAAAATATTCGTAGGTACAAAATACATAGGTATTTATAAAAATGTGCCAAGATAATTGTTGCGCTTGATTAGAACTTATCTGTTTCAGAAGAAAACTGAGAACCCAATGATACCCTTTGTTTTTTCGTATTTTTGGAGGTTGGGAAATCATCGAATGAGAGCCAGACTTTTACTGACTAAGAACCACCGATGTTGCTTCTTAGCCCTTTGTGACGAGGTCGCGGTATCTCTTTCAAACAACCCGCAGCCCTGACGGGCACAGACAACGATACCCTTCATTAGATATAGCTAATAACATTGATGGAATTTTCATTAAGTATAGAAGATATCGTACAGCTTTTTAGACACATTATTTATATTAATTAGACAAATTACAAAAACAAAACTAGCTAAGCAAATAACTTTCGATGAGTATGTATAGACGATCTCTTTTCAAGTTTTTGACGAATTTGATGTGTAAAATACTGGTATTCAGCTGCATCCGGTTAGACTGGAAGCTGACCCCAATATAGTTGGGAAAAAGGCTAGACAGATGATGATAATGAGGTAAGGTTTTCAGAAGCTTTTCTTATAACTGAATGTGACAACCTATGTCACATTTAATTATAAGAAGCAGTACGTAGGAAGTTTGCTTTGGTTTAGCATAACCTTAAAGTGTACAGTGAAAACCTTCCTACATCGATGCAAGTACTAAGACGTCAGTAATCTCAGGTAATATCATGCAAGTTAGTATCCAATCTCATAACGCATGAATATGGCGCTCATGCGGTGCAGTGGTGCCGCGTCTCGCAGTAATCCGCTTTATAGTACGTTAGCTGGATGAGGTTCCTTTTAACTAGATTAAAATGTTATGAGAATTGGAATAACAAAAGATATTATTTTAGAGTGTATTTGTTTAACTCCAGGGTCTAAATTAGATACACAGTAACATACTTTTTGGAAGACTTCAGTTTGGAAAATCATTAGGAGTATGTTTTTTTTGTTAGCCTATCAAGTATCCCTTTGCTCGGCAAAGGCCTCCTTTTCTTCCTCCAAACCTCTCTATCTTGTAAGATCTCAACCAATTTGCCCCGTAAACAAGAATAGGTCGTAACACCACTTTCGCCGCGTTCTACCTCGACTGCAATTTCCTCCATCAGGCGTCCAGCAAGTAATGCTTTTTGTTTATAGTCTTATATACAGGGCGTCCCTCGGCTATGCCACATGGAGGGAAAGTACCTTGATTATTGTAGATGAAACATTTTACAGAAAGAATACTTAATTTTAATTTTCATAACAATTTAAACTGCATTTATAGATTTCTAAATAATTACATGGTTGAACCGGGAATCGAACCCGCTACACGAGAAAAAAATTACTCTGTAGCTTTATCATACCCATCGAAGGGCTTCATCATAAGGATTATTTTTTGCTAAATAACATAGTGTCAGAAATAAAAGGAAGACCATCAGAAGGAGAAAAAAAACAGTGCCATCCAGTACTACCTAGTAAATGAATTTTCTGGATGGCGTTGTTTTTTTTTTGCTATTTATTTATAGGGTTTGCTTTTAGTTACCTAACAGTTTAAAAGGGTAACCTACATTCTAACATTTTAATAACAGCAAAGTTTAATCTTTATCCGGTCATTTACTACCAGATCTTGACCAAAACTAGCCCAGATAAGATGCCCATCTTATCTAACACTAGTCTTTGATATAATCTTGTCAACGGAACCACGTGATGAGGGTCAGTGGCAATGTTGCTGGATTAACGTAATCCTGTGACGAGGCAACCCTATTGATATCTAGACAAAGGTGAATGACATGTGGGGGTAAATAACATTTGTAATAAAGAGCAATAGGGACAAAAAAACTAATTAGTCCGTCAGATAGATTTTCAATATTTTTTTATTTTTTCACGTAAACAAAAGATGCTTCGAAAAGTCACGTCAAGTCGTGTAACATCACAATGTTAGTACTTTTTTACCCACAAAGTGATGCCCCAAGCCCCCACTCATAATCTTTGACACGTTTTATTTTCGTCAATTTTTATTAATTAACGGACTAATTAGATTTGTTTTGGGGAAATACCCTATTGAGTTACAAATGTGGAGCTTTAATTGGAATAGTGGACAAAGTTGTAGACACCTTTTAATGATTTTCTTCTGTTGCAAATGATCATTCTCTTGACCTTATCCCGATTAGTTGGAGTCAACGCAGCATGTCCTCTTCTTCCACACTTCTCTATTATTTATAATTATTATGGGCCTATTTGTACATTATGTTTATAATTATTTCAAGTTTGGGAATGTGGAACTTGCTTTGACCTCTGTTTTCGCAACTGTGAGTCATAAATTTACTGACTAAATTAATTGACTGGCCTGTTGGTCTAGTGGTTAGTGACCCTAACTGCTATGCCGGAGGTCGTGGGTTCGATTCCCACCCAGGACAAATGTTTGTGTGATGAGCACGATCATTTGTTCTGTGTCTGGGTGTAATTTATCTATAATATGTATGTATTTAGAAATATATAAGTATGTTTATCAGTTGTCTAGTACCCATAACACAAGCTCTGCTTAGCTTGGGACTAGATGGCGTTGTGTGATAGTTGTGGAATATTATTATTTTTATTATAAATGACATAGCTAAGGTGCAGGCCACACATAAATGGCGTCGGGCGCGGATATAGCGCGGGCGGCTTCTTCGAAAAACGGAATGTCGTGGCTCGGGTGTGGATATGACGCACCATTTCGGCGCCCGCGTATCCTAAATTGCCGCCAAGTCCGCGCCCGACGCCATTTATGTGTGGCCTGCGCCTAAGCATCTAGTTTTCTTGGACTAGTTATGTTTAGGTAATTTTTATACCCATACACCTTACGAAATCAATTATTTAAATTGTTGTGAAATCCGCATCTAAATCCGTTGCGCAGTTACAAAGATTGTTTACGACATAATGAAGAATAACACAGAAGTTTACAATAAAGGGTTGATTACGGCAATTAATCACGATTACCAAACAAGACATTCTGTATCTTGTTATTAATCACATTTTATTCCAGAGATTAGTAACTGTACCAAAGTTCTGCTTGCGTGGGTTTACGTGCCAAATCCTGGTGAGACAAATCTCTGTAAATTATCACGTCATTTTGATTAGTGGTTTAGCTGTCATCCTAATTTGTGGCGGAACAAACAAGTCATCATCATCTGCCTAGCCTTTTCCCAAGTATAACGGGGTTGGCTTCCAGTCAAACCAGACGAATACTGCACAAAAGGAGGAACAAGCAAGTGAACGTCAATATTGAAGAAGTCTTTATTGACGGTCTAGTAGTTGCAGTAGTCCGGTTATTAGTCCGGTTGACCGAACTAGTGAACAGTATCAGTAGCTCGGTGCTATATTTCAACCGAACTACTGCAACTGAAAAGTTGCACTAAGTAGTTCGGTCAACCGGACTACTGCAACTAGACCTTATAGACTGATGATAGCCGTGAAAATAAAGATCACAAATAAAACAAACCATCAAGATAACTTCACTCCTGTTTTTGCCAAAGAGTTAGTCACATTTTGCCAGATTTGTTTGAATCCTATGTAATAAAAGTGAGCCTATTGTAGTCAATTGATCACAATTTCAGACTTCGGGTTGCTACTAAGAAAGTCTAATGGAAAAACCCAATAACATTCGGTTTGACACTAGTCTAACGACGCCAATAAAATAAATATAAAGTACTCGTAAAGACATTTAGTAATCGTAACTCGTAAAGGAATTTGGTAATTAATTCCTAATAGGCAACACGGATAGTTCGTAGAAAGTTTGAAACACCATCAATTTTAAAGGACGTTGGGTTTCGGGCATCGAAGAAGGGTGATATTGTCAGACTATCGGACCACTACCTTTCAAATGACAGCCGAGACCAACGACTTAACGTAGTTTCCGAGGTATCAGAGACATCAACGGTACCTAGGCAAGCACGGCTTAACCGCGAGGTCACCCTGTAATTATTTAGACATTATCTACTAATCTCCGTTTCGAATCTAAAGATTGACCGGCGTGATCGAAATCGGTCCGAAAATATGCGTACCTACTAATAGCTGATGCCAGCGGCAGCTTCGCCCGCCTGGATGTCAATCAAATTGTATACTTAAACTAGTATTTGCGTGGCTGCGCTCGCTGCGCGCAGCTCGCGGGTCTGCCTACCTACACCTACCTGCTACCTACCTACACCTACCTACTACCTACCTACACCTACCTACTACCTACCTACACCTACCTACACCTACCTACACCTACCTACACCTACCTACACCTACCTACACCTACCCACACCTACCTACACCTACCTACACCTACCTACACCTACCTACACCTACCTACCTACTACCTACCTACCTACTACCTACCTACCTACACCTACCTACACCTACGTACATCTACCTACTACCTCCTACTACCACTAAAAAAACATTACCCTAAAGTTTGCTTGTCGTCGCCCCTGAGTTACGCTTCACCCACTCAACCTTCGTTACGCTAAGGAGGTCGCCGGCTCGCTTCGCTCGCCACCTCCCCCCTTCGCTCCACTCGGTCTCGCAGGTTCGCTCCACTCAGGACCTACCTACCACCGGAAAGCTATCATGACATTATCCCTACGCTACGGGGGTCGCCGGCTCGCTTCGCTCGCCCGCTCCCCCCTTCGCTTTGCCGCTGTACCACCACCGTTTTCAACGCCCCTCAATAGTTTTATGTAAGAAAAAAAAAAAAAAAAGCTGAAAAAGGGGGGGGGGGTTGAAGGGGGGGTGAGGGGGGGAGTCTCGAAAAATGATTTCGATTAACGCAAAGGCCCCTCTAAATGAATCTGAAAAAAAAATCGTTCCAAGTCTCTTAACTTTCGAGATCCGCCTAAAAGGGGGGGAGAAGGGGGGCAAGGGGGGCCACTTTGAAAAATGATTTTTACTTTACCGAGCCTCCTCTATACGAATCCGTAATAAAAAAAAAATACCGGTCTCTTAGTTTCCGAGATACGATAGAGAGGGGGGGGAGGGGGGGCAAAAAGGGGGGGTTTCGGACTTTTCCCATACTCACCAGAGTTACTTGTTTACGAATCTGTCAAAATATACCCACCTCCCCATCCAACATCTGGGAGAACAATGATGTCAGTGAGTCAGTCAGTGAGTGAGTGGTAGTTTAGCTTTATATAGTATAATCTCCATCGAGAACCACTTTATACATTGTTGAAAACAGCATAACAATCAGTGCACAGTAGTTTTTGAGTTTATCGCAAACAGACAGACAGACGGGGTGGATTACTTTGTTTTATAATATGTAGTGATAGTTAAAGATAGCACCAGCTGCATCATTGGAAAAACTTCCATGACTAACGGTACTAAACCTAAATCTTCTCTCTTCCCAATAAAGTCTAACTTTGCAGCTATAAATAAAAATCGAGACCATAATTCATGAAAAACTAGTCTTTAAAAATTAAAAATGGCTGAAATAAATCATGTTACACTAAAGTAATAGAACCTATCTAATCGAGGTTGATTTATTCTGTTCATAAATCGCGGTTGGTTCGCCATGATGGCGTTATGAGCGGTAGACTTGCTGGCCTGGTTTGTTTGCCAATCAATTAGTGCATTAGAGCATTGGACGGCTTTAGGGGTATATGAGGTTTTATTAGAGGCGGTTTTACTACAGAATTTAATATTACACAAAGCGGCCACTTGTATGATTTTGTATGCAGTTGAGGGGCTGTTAGTTGAGGGAAAGTGCTCGTGTCGAATAAAGTATGAGTTATTCTTCTAGACTCTAGAGTTCTCTTCTAAAGTTCTCTTGGACTCTCTAGAATCTAAACAGTAAGTCCAAGAGAACTTTTAATGATGAGACTGACTGAAATTGACCAATAAATAGTGCAGTCAAAATACACATTTGAAATAACAATTATTCACATAGAGTGAAAATTGGTGATGGTCTTGAATACACCATTATAAATGATATGTCAAAAGCCTTCACCAATTCTGTGTGCATCATCATTTCAGCCGAAAGACGTCCACTGCTGGACATAGGCCTCCCCCAGGTGTCGCCACATTGACCGGTCCCGTGCGTCTCGCATCCAGTGGGTCCCCGCAACTTTCACCAGGTCATCGGTCCACCTAGTTTTGAGTGAAAAAGATTTAATAGTACTTTGCCATCGACACGCTAAGAAGAAGAAGGTCCACCTATTGGGAGGCCTTCCAATGCAACGTCTTCCGGTTCGCGGTCGCCAATCCAGAACTTTCCGGCCCTATCGGCCATCCGTTATGCGAGCAATGTGCCCTGCCCGCTGCCACTTAAGTCTAGCAATTCTTCGGACTATGTCGGTAACCTTGGTTCTCGTAGGAATGTCCTCATTTCTGATTCGATCACGCAAGGAAACTCCGAGCATAGCGCTCTCCATTGCTCTTTGGGTGACTTTGAGCTTTCTGATGAGGCCCGTTGTGAGCGACCGAATGGGTGGTTTTGGTTACCGTTCTTACCATGCTAAAAAGTGACATCTATAGTCTGTTGAAACAAACACGTAGTGCAGTTCAATGCTGCCTTTTCCTTTTCTGAAAACATCTTTTATTTATAACAACGTTTAGGGTTGATAGAATGCGCAGGAAACGTGATTGTTCTTTCATTTCTTGTCGTATCTTATTACTAGTCTTGGTAAAGGGTGTCAACCCTTCATCGCTTTATCAGATCAATACAAATAAAATTAAAATAATAATATAATGCAAATGAAGGGGAACGAAAGCCCCTGTCGGGGCTGCGGATTATCGAAAGAGATAACGTGGCCTCGGCACAAAGGCGAAGAAGGAAGATGGGTGGTTTTTAGTCAGTAGAAGTCTGACACTCCCTTCCAATCTGCCCAAATCTATTTCTTTCAAACTCATCATCATCATTCATCATTTCAGCCAAAAGACGTCCACTGCTGAACATAGGCCTCCCCCAGGCGTCGCCACATTGACCGGTCCCGTGCGTCTCTCATCCAGCGGTTTCCTGCAACCTTGACCAGGTCATCGGTCCACCTAGTGGGAGGCCTTCCAGCGCAACGTCTTCCGGTTCGCGGTCGCCATTCCAGAACTTTTCGGCCCCATCGGCCATCCGTTCTGCGAGCAATGTGCCCTGCCCATTGCCACTTAAGTCTGGCAATTCTTCGGGCTACGTCGGTAACCTTGGTTCTCAAGCGGATGTCCTCATTTCTGATTCGATCACGCAAGGAAACTCCGAGCATAGCCCTCTTTTAAACTGAAGTTAAAAAATAAAAACAAAAGTTATATTTTTTGCCTCGTTGGTCTAGTACTTGTAAGTGCGACCACCGTGCATGAAGTCCTGGGTTCGATACCTACGTCAGGCAAAGTCTTATTGGGTGTTTTCCTTCCGGATTTTTTAGTAGCAGTCACGAAGTCTGGATTTGTCCCGGCTCACGGCAAGAGACTCGCTTCCTATTACAAGAGAATCATACATTAACTAATAATGCGAAATATGGGTTTACTAATAAGTACACCTCTGCCTAACCCTTCGGGGATTACGGGCGTGATGTTATGTAATATTGTAATGTACATGAGTAACTGTAACAAAACAACTTTTCACAGACTTTCTGAAGTTCACTCCAGCCTAAAAAATAATCTGCACTTCGTAAAAGTGTTACTTTTGCGTACTCCAAAAAAAATCTTTTCTCTACGGAACAACACAAAAGATGCCACATTTTGTCATCATTCTGTTTCTGGCTTCATTGTGAACATAGCTCATTAGCTACTCAGCTAATTAAAAGGCGAATCCATGCGAGGTCACGAATTGTGCCAGTTACCAAATTACACTGAATTGGATGCTTGGAATCTTGTTTATTACAACCACAGATTAGATAGACCTATGATAACGCAAGAGCTACACTTCGCGTGTCTAGCTTCTCTTCTTGTACGTACAAAAATCGTAAGTGGCCACTTTCGCGCTCATTCTGCATCGGTGTATAGCGCTAGTCGGACGTCAGCGCTGGTGCAAGGCGGGGATTGAGGCGAAGGGCCAACGTACGCGGTGGCGTCTTTGAATCGATTTGATTTTCCGATTTTCAGTGCTTGTGACGTCATAATAGGTAGTCAAAAAATGGCACGCTTGGTTTTCATACAGATCGTGATACTTGCGTTATCTAGGTCCATCTATATCTGTGATTACAACTTATTGGATATCCTTCATTTTTGTTTAGTAATCATGATTAGCCGTGTACTGACTGAGCGCGCAGCCTCGCGAGGCGCCTCGGGCGTATGCCGCGTGACAGGATCATTTTCATGTTATCATTGCTTTCCTCGGGCGAGGCTTATAGGGGATCGGACGGACTCAAAAACAATATGATTCTGTTTAGTTCATCAGTTAGATTATCGAAAAATATTGAATACGTGTTTTTTGTTTTGTCAAAAAATATTGACAAAGATAAAACGTGTCGGTAAAAACGTACTTGCAAGTGACGTCACACAGTTTTCGAAGCACTGTAAAGGCTTCATTTTTGTTTACGTGAAAAAAGAAAAAAATATTTGTTCAATATTTTTTGGAAATTATCTGACGGACTAATTAATTTTTTTTGTCTGATCCGCTATTGCATCGCCTGCGTTGCGAGGCTACTCGCTCAGTCAGTGCGCGGCTATTGACGTGACGCTCAAGGCTACGTAACAACAGCCACACGGGTCGATCTTCAAGGTTTACCCGCAATTGCCAATAGATATGGATGGGTGACGATCGTAATATACCGAGTTTTCTCCGAGCCTCGGAAAGCACAGTAAGCCGTTGGTTCCAGACACCATTTATTTATAGATCTCTGGCAGCTGTTACAGGTCAGTAGCCTGAAAGTCTGATAATGCAGTCTTTCCGCTACTGAATAACCCTGGTACCTACCTAGTTCTTACTGGGTTTTGAAGGTCAGGTCAGGTTTTTTTTAAATTATGATTCAGCTTTTGATCCTGGCTGTCATTCCGGGATCTTTGGTAGTCGATATGGGTTGACCAAATAAATAAATACAAATATTTATTGGAACAAAAGCATTTAACATTTTTTACCAGTGTTACTTAAGAGTACAGTGTGTGGTATTACCCAGCAATTGGATGTAGAGGTCAGATAGGTGTCACTGCATGTAATGTACTGATACTGCTGCTTCTCGTTTGACTTAAAACCTACCCCCAGCTTACTATGTTAGTTAGGAAAACGCTAAACAAGGCTAAGCTAAATGATAACGAAATAAGCTTAATCACTGTTTATGAAGTCCATCATGCACCTATAATATATTCTTGTCTTCTTAGGCAGTACCAATACACTATCTTGAGTTTATTCATAGATAGGTGGGAGCATTCATAGATAGCGAATGCTCAAATTCTGATGAAAGTCCACAAAGGATAAAATATGTGTGTGCTAGCTACAAGTTAATTAAGACCATTGTCATTAACCCTATGGGGTACCCCAAAATTAATGCTATGATAAACAGCAGGTTGTCGACATATGGGATGTGAAGTCAGCGATCATTGTGCCGATAGTCGTTTTAGCCAATGACTTAATTGTCAAAAGCCTCGACTAACACCTGAGGAGGCTCTCGTTAGGCAGCTGGATCAAAGGCTTGATACAGAAACCGGTACTCCTAGACACGGCTCGTATTGTTAGGAGGTTCTTTTCTCTGGAGTCAGGCCTCCTGAGAAAGTTTGGACCCTGTTCCAGATACCGGTGGGCTACAATTTTTTTAATATTTTTCAATGCTGGTCATTGTTGTTTTTCAAGAAATGTTTAAAATGTACAAAATAAAGGAGATAAACACCAAATGAAAATATTCAAGTATTCATGTTTTATTTCCTCAACTCAGAAATTTTCGGAGAGGAAGCTGGGAATATAATTAACATCATATTAGGCTGTCTAAAACGATACTAGGCATATTCCTGTAAAGTAATATCTCAAGCTCTGTTTGTCATTATAACAATTAGGTTCTACTTACCGTGAAAATAACGTACTTCGCCAAATATTTAGATTAGGTGTAGTAAACAACGTCGTTGAATATTAATCATTCACATTTATGAGTTTCTTCATCAATGTTTTTTAATAAAATTCTGTAGCCTAGTTTCAGTGAGAGGATGAACGAAATATGTTTTTTTTTTGAGTTTGTTTTGATTGATGATGCAAGAAAGGTAACTTTATTTTTTTTATTTGGTATTTTTGTTCCTGTACAATATAGCTATAGTTTAATTTAATTAAACGGTTTTATTTATTTTACTTTTAATTTAATTGTTCTTTTTTGTGTTTTATAGCATCGAATTGGAATATTCTGTAATGCTGCTATTAAATTATTAAATATTTTTACCCGACTGTGGCGAAACTCAAAAGGAGGTATGTGTATGACCTGTGTGTTTTCCGTTTCTTTGTTCCTTCATCAACCCTCATGCGCAGCAATCGCACTTTCGACCACTAAACCAACAAGGCAGTCGTGCCAAAAAGTTAATTAAATAAAAATGCTTTTCTTACCTTCTTAAACTTGAAAACTAGCTTCCACTAAATGAAGGAACCATTAAAATCTTGATACTAAGAAAACGAAGTATCTAGAGACCTATACAATAAGGCCACACAGATTGAATTCCTAGAAAACTAACTTTATCATTAGTTCTTAGGCACTAGTAGTTTTTAATTAAGGTAATAGTAGATTATACAACAAGTGAATAAAAAGGGAATTTAATTCGAGGTACGAAGTTGGATCCCGAGAGCAGCGAAGGATTATAGAGTTGAATCACGAGCGTAGCGAGGGATTCTATACTCTAGAATCCTGAACGGAGCGAGGGATACAAGTACCTACCGAGATACATTTTTTATTCACGTGTTGTGTACTCTACTTTTTACCATTGACTGTGAGAAAATAAATAGAAGCATGGTATTTATTTTCGGAGCTAAGCACTCTAGATTTCTTTGACTTATTACCCACGGATAGACGTTTTAAGTATGTCACTAACTTTGAGTATTAATTTTGAAATATCAATGTTGTGTTTGATTCTCACTGTTTATAATCTACCTTCAGATTTTTGATTTTCTCCGCCTCGGTGCGACAGAGGCGAAGGGGCGGAGGTAGAGGTCGAGCGCTGGGCTCGGCGTGAATAGTAGTTCGTATTGAGTCGCGCTGGGCGTCGAACGAATATTATAGTAGCCATAGAATTACGGGTGA
The DNA here is from genome assembly GCA_949316265.1 of Diarsia mendica. Classification (NCBI taxonomy): domain Eukaryota; kingdom Metazoa; phylum Arthropoda; class Insecta; order Lepidoptera; family Noctuidae; genus Diarsia; species Diarsia mendica. Next base: position 19,263,614 of record OX438904.1, on the reverse strand, counting down.
AAGCGCACGCGCATTGATTAAATCGACTTGTGGAGTCATTTCGCGGCACCCAATTATACTAGTTAAGCAGTACGGTTAGCGACGCTGTGAATGTCGAACGGGTTATTGATAATATCATTGGTTTGCCTTGTCACGGGAGTGCTCTTGGGAAAGCACCGAGGCTTTTGTGGTTAGACTAATACGGAGTGAGTGTGGTGGCTTGCGTTAACGGCGTGGCTTGCAGCGACGTGGAAGAATCGTCCGGAACTACCAGCAAACCATCGCAAGGTCATATACACTCATTATACACATACACAGTTACACAACTTGCGAGGGGTCAAGGAAGTGAGACCGGCTCGAAGAAATGAGGTAAGGGTAGCTTTAAGTTCAGAAATTGTAATATTGTTCGGAGGCGCGTATCGCGTCTATTTGATCCCGTTAGGACGGCGGCTGTTCTGAGACCTGTCTCCCATGGGCCCGAGATAAGGTTCGGCTGAGTCCTGGCGCGATCAAAATCTGGTAGCAGAGCTTGGTTTATTTAAACCCACTTTGTAAAAATTAGTAGGTACTTGGTACCAATTTACTTTGTAAAAATTGTGTTCATGTACAAATTCAACTTGTAGGTAGTAGTACATTGACCTACATACCAGTGTACACCTCAAGTTGAGTTTGGAATTATTAATAATAAGTACATAAATGGAATGTGAATATTCGTTGATAAAATAATTTGTTATTTACGTTCGGTTACGCACAAATATAACCTCATCACAAATCGTGTTATGATTGTCAACATTTGAGACATAGAGGAATAACCTCTAGAGCACGTAGAGGAATAAGTTCAAGAGTTGGCATAGCGTCGTAGATTTATTCACTCAACGAATATATTATTATTGTTAGTTCCGGATACAATAATTGTTATTTTTTTTGGTTATTGTTATTTATTATTGCATAATCGCGTATTGAAGTTGGTACTATGGCTCCGTCAGTAACGAAAACTATCGCAGCCAGAATCGAAGCTGAATTGAGATGGTTTTCATCGGTTGTTACGTTGGTAGGTCGCACCGATCGTGAAGATGCGTTATTGTCACGCGCTCGGCAAGTTGACGAACGATATGACGCCGTGTTAAAGTGTCACGCTGAGTATTTAGCATGTCTCGAATCGACGGATCTGTCGTCGGTGGACAAGGATGCTCAGGTGGTACGGGGCAATGTGGACCAGTGTGGGGAAATGTCCATGAGCATAATCCAGGCGGCGGCCGACATTGAGCGATCGCGCATGGGTGACGTCAGGGAATCATGTCGGCCAGCAGGCGTAGGAATTCAGGCGCCGTTGCCACCAGTACATGTACCCGAGTTTAGCGGCGAGTATGCCGATTGGCCGCGATTCCGCGATATATTTAATAGTGTCGTGCATTCGCGTACGGATCTCTCGCCCGCCTACAAGATGGCTCAATTAATGGGTAGGCTTAACGGTGAGCCGCACGACATCTTGACCCACCTGGAGATTACGGACGCCAGTTATGAGACGGCATGGGGCCTATTAATCGACCGATATGATAATCGGCGATTAATAGTTGATGGCCTCATCGATAAGATTTTTGAAATCCCGAAGGTGTCTAACGTGTACGAAATAAGGGCGAAAATCCTTAATCCGGTCACGGTTGCGGTGAACACGTTAGATCGACTTAAGTTGTCGTTAGGGGACAATAAATATATCATCGTCAATAGGGTTTTACGGAAGTTGCCGATCGACGTGGTGGCGCGCTTTGAGCAGTCACATGGTGGCGAATCGACGGACCACCTCCCAAGTTACGATGACTTGAGGGTGTTTTTAGAAGGCGAGTGCCGGCGGGCGGATTGCCAAGGGGCATCCACGTCGCACCCTCCTCCGTCAACCCGACGTACGAGCGGGCCCAAGCCGGTTGAGCCCCGTCGGGGGGGGAAGAAATACCACGCCCTCCAATCGGAAGTGTGCGCCTTCTGTCGGAAGGAAGGGCACGGTCTCGCCGCATGCGCGGACTTTAAGGCGCAGCGGGTGCATAGACGAAGAGGGGTGGTCAAGCAGCGCTATTTGTGCTTCCGCTGCTTGGGGACTCACTTTGTACGTGAGTGCCACAGGACCACTAACTGTGGAACCTGCGGAGGAGCCCATCACGAGTTGCTATGCCTGGCGGAGAGTAGGGAGGTGCACGGAGCCTCGCCGGGAGGTCACCCCCCCTCTCCTAAGCCAGATTCGGGTGGTCGGTCACCCCCCCCTAGGGGGGGTGGGTCGGCCAGGAATCAGCGGTCGCCGCCCCCTCGGGGGGGTGGGCCAAGGGCTGATCCAGAGCACAACCCGATACCGTCGTCTTCCCCGCGGGGGGGGGATAGGCACCGAGACTCGGGCAGGGGCCCGGAGGTAGTACAGACGGGTTACGCGGCGTACTCGAATGCGTTGGGGGGCATGTTGCCACCCCCGAGTAGTCGCTTCTCCCCGCCTCTCGCAGAACGCCCTCGGCTGACGGCGCGCCCGCCACCGTTCGGAAGGATGCCAGTAGGCTACTTCCGACCGGCACGGATGTCACCGATGGGTCGGGAGGGTTACTACCCGGGTTGGGACCCGTATACTGGGACAGTATTTACTCCCCCTCCGGCAGGGGAGGAGGGAGGTGCCTCCTATTAGCAACTAGCAGCCTGTTCGTCAGTGGTGCCCACCCCGACAGTAACGGTATTATTACCGACGGCTAGGATTACTGTCAGGGGTACTGACGGACAGCCGGTGCACGTGCGAGCACTGTTAGATTCAGGGGCACAAGGTTGTATTGTGTCCAGCTGTTTAGTGAAAAAGCTGGGCCTTACATTAGAGCCATCACGGGATGGCGCCGTAGGTATAGGTGGCAATCGGGTGCCTCACCTCAGGGGTCAGACGACATTCCTGTTCGAGATGGGTGACACGGCATCGGTCACGCGGGTGAATGCCACGGCGATCGTTTTGGACGAAGTGGTTGGGGTCCTCCCTCAGACTCGGTTACCGTCTGCGGTAAAAGGGTTGACCAATGGATTGGAGCTAGCCGATCCCCACTTCGCGATCCCCGGACGGGTGGACGTCTTGCTTGGGTCTGACGTCCTCGGGAAGCTGCTCCGAAGCGGCAAACGGGAGCTGCAACCAAACGGGGTTGTGGCCATGCGTACCGCAGGTGGTTACGCGTTATTGGGCCCAGTACGGGAACCACAGCACTCAACGGATTATAGCTCCATATATTATGGCAGCGTGTTATCCGACGTCCTGCAACGGTTCTGGGCAACGGAAGAGCCACCCACCGCTCTTAGAAATAACCCACGTGATGAGGAGTGCGAAACATTCTATCGATGTAACACGGTGCGCCTCCCATCGGGTAGATTTATGACAAGGTTGCCATTTCTGTCAACTCGACCTCCGCTGGGGAGCTCATGGAGTCTGGCAGAAAAGCGGTTAGTGGCAATGGAAAGGCGCATGAAGCGGGACTCCAACTTCCGACAGAAGTATGTGGAGTTCATGCGCGAATACCTGACGTTGGGTCACATGTCGGTGTCCAGGGTTGACTATCGTCATGAGGAGCATTATGTGTTGCCTCATCATGCTGTTTTGAAGACACCTGACTCAAAGATTAGGGTCGTGTTCGACGGGAGCGCGGAGACGTCTAGCGGGGTGTCCCTGAATCAATGTCTCCATGCTGGTCCTAAGCTGACCAGAGACATTGCAGACATTCTCACGGACTTCAGGAGACACCAGGTTGTCTTCGTTACGGACGTACGGATGATGTTTCGTCAAACTGAGATTCATCCAGACGACCGTCGGTTCCAGCTGATATTGTGGCGAGAGAGCCCAGAAGAACCGATGGTCACGTACGAGCTCAACACAAACACGTACGGATTAAAGCCCAGCCCATATGTAGCCATGCGTACGCTACGAGAACTGGCTGATCAAGAACGGCTCCGCTTTCCCCGCGCGGCTGCTGTCATTGATAGGGACGTCTATGTAGACGACATTTGTACGGGCTCAGACAGTATTGAGCAGGCGCTCATCTTAAGGGATGAATTGGTGGCGCTCATGGCCTCCGGTGGCTATGAACTCAGGAAATGGCTGTCGAACTGCCCAGAGGTACTGGCAGGACTGCCAACTGAGTATCAACAAGACCCGCATTTGTTTGAGGATTCGGAGAATCTTCATGCGTTGGCCATTTTAGGGGTCCAGTATCGACCGAGTCAGGATGCCTTCACATACAGTTGTGAGGCCGAGTTGCTGTCGAAGACCTGGACCAAGCGATCGGTCCTTTCGACTATCGCACGAACGTTCGACCCAACCGGTTGGATCGCGCCGGTCACGTTCATGGGAAAGTGCTTCATTCAGAAGCTTTGGTGGAGTTGTTGGTTAGGGACCGTCACACCAAGAATTCACACGCAGGCTGTAACACCCTTCTGGGCATTTTGCAGCGTGAATTTTGGATTTTATCGGCCCGCAGAATCATACGGAGCGTTGTGTTTCGTTGCTTGCCTTGTTACCGACTCAAGGCAGCCACAATGCAGCCACAAATGGGAGATCTCCCAGCCGACCGAGTCACGGAGGCTCGGCCATTTGCTGGCGTAGGGACAGATTTCGCGGGGCCCTTCATGGTCAAGACATCGCACCTTCGCAACGCGAAGTCGGTTAAGGCATATCTGTGTGTCTTCGTGTGTCTGGCGACCAAGGCCGTTCATTTGGAACTGGTGGCCGATCTCTCTACGGAGGCCTTTCTGGCGGCGTTAGATCGATTTGTTTCTAGAAGGGGAGTACCGTCACTGATTCGGTCGGACTGTGGTACCAACTTCAAGGGCGCCGACCGGTGCTTAAAGGAAATTGTATTGTTTTTAAGTCAGAATGAGCGAGAGATTGGCACGGGCCTCGCCAGTCGGGGCATTTCGTGGTATTTTAGTCCACCTGGATGCCCCCACTGGGGTGGAATTTTCGAGGCAGTAGTTAAGTCTTCTAAGACTCACTTGTATCGGGTCATCGGCTCAACGATTCTCACCTTTGAGGAGTTGTCAACGGTGTTTTGCAGAATTGAGGCGGTCTTAAACTCGCGACCTTTGTGCCCGTTGAGCGCTGACCCGAATCACCTTGAGGCCATTACCCCAGGTCATTTTTTGATTGGCCAACCACTTAGCGCCTTGCCGGAATATCCATATGCTGATGTCAAGTTGTACCGGTTGTCGCGGTATCAGATGTTACGGCAAATGAGCCAAAATTTTTGGAAGCGATGGTCGCTGGAGTATTTGCATATTCTACGGCAACGCGTTAAGTGGACGGACAGGACGACCCCACCCTGCGTTGGAGACCTCGTTCTGGTTAAGGATGCTAACCTATCACCGTTGTGTTGGCGACGGGGGCGCATTGTTAACCTGATTACGGGCAAGGATGGGTTTCCAAGGATCGCAGACGTCCAGGTGAGGGACTCGATCCTTAGACGGGCAGTTTCAACTTTATCTCGACTCCCGGGAGTTTGAGCGGACCGACAACGGGTCGGTCCGGGGGGGGTGATTGTTTATAATCTACCTTCAGATTTTTGATTTTCTCCGCCTCGGTGCGACAGAGGCGAAGGGGCGGAGGTAGAGGTCGAGCGCTGGGCTCGGCGTGAATAGTAGTTCGTATTGAGTCGCGCTGGGCGTCGAACGAATATTATAGTAGCCATAGAATTACGGGTGAAAGCGCACGCGCATTGATTAAATCGACTTGTGGAGTCATTTCGCGGCACCCAATTATACTAGTTAAGCAGTACGGTTAGCGACGCTGTGAATGTCGAACGGGTTATTGATAATATCATTGGTTTGCCTTGTCACGGGAGTGCTCTTGGGAAAGCACCGAGGCTTTTGTGGTTAGACTAATACGGAGTGAGTGTGGTGGCTTGCGTTAACGGCGTGGCTTGCAGCGACGTGGAAGAATCGTCCGGAACTACCAGCAAACCATCGCAAGGTCATATACACTCATTATACACATACACAGTTACACAACTTGCGAGGGGTCAAGGAAGTGAGACCGGCTCGAAGAAATGAGGTAAGGGTAGCTTTAAGTTCAGAAATTGTAATATTGTTCGGAGGCGCGTATCGCGTCTATTTGATCCCGTTAGGACGGCGGCTGTTCTGAGACCTGTCTCCCATGGGCCCGAGATAAGGTTCGGCTGAGTCCTGGCGCGATCACTCACTGTGGCTTTTATCATAGAATATATGCTCCAAAGTGTCGACGGCTTCTTAGTCTTGGTTAATTCATTGAAATAGTTAAGAAATATGCACTCAGAGAAGGAATTGGCGCCATTCATGGTTTTCCAGTCGCAGAACAAATTGTATGTTTTCAGGTACAACTCCCGAGATTTTGGCGGCAACAAATTATCTACTATAAATGCTGCTTTAGAACGAAATGATTCCGGAGTCAGTCTCTCATTTTCGTCATCGGAAGAACTCATTTTATTATAATTACTTATATGTTAATAGATTTTCCAATAACACAAAACAACCACAATAAAAGACAGAAAAGAACGTAACTAAATTGGCGGGATATTTTTTTAAAATTTGGAATGGAATAGCTCCATTCAGCCACCCAGTACGTACTTTCAGCAGCAGCTTTTGTATACTTAATGCGCGCGGAACTAGTTGGCCGCGCCTTAGGCATGTTTTTGTTTTTTTATTTAAGTATTCTTTTCAATAAATTGAACAATTATTGTTCACGATATCTCGAGTTTGGTCATCACTGTCTAATTATAGTCTCCTGTGCATTGCGAGCTGTAGGCAACCCACCCCCTCACCCCTGTCGCCACCTAAGGCGCGGCCAACTAGTTCCGCGCGCACTATACGTAATTCGTGTTTGTTCCTAATTCAAAATGTCTTTATTCACTCAGTGACTAAAAGAGCGTTTTATTCACTGTTATCGATGAATAAAATGCCCTTTTTCGAGAGGCAATGGTAAAATAGTAGATTATACAACAAGTGAATAAAAAGGGAATTTAATTCGAGGTACGAAGTTGGATCCCGAGAGCAGCGAAGGATTATAGAGTTGAATCACGAGCGTAGCGAGGGATTCTATACTCTAGAATCCTGAACGGAGCGAGGGATACAAGTACCTACCGAGATACATTTTTTATTCACGTGTTGTGTACTCTACTTTTTACCATTGACTGTGAGAAAATAAATAGAAGCATGGTATTTATTTTCGGAGCTAAGCACTCTAGATTTCTTTGACTTATTACCCACGGATAGACGTTTTAAGTATGTCACTAACTTTGAGTATTAATTTTGAAATATCAATGTTGTGTTTGATTCTCACTGTGGCTTTTATCATAGAATATATGCTCCAAAGTGTCGACGGCTTCTTAGTCTTGGTTAATTCATTGAAATAGTTAAGAAATATGCACTCAGAGAAGGAATTGGCGCCATTCATGGTTTTCCAGTCGCAGAACAAATTGTATGTTTTCAGGTACAACTCCCGAGATTTTGGCGGCAACAAATTATCTACTATAAATGCTGCTTTAGAACGAAATGATTCCGGAGTCAGTCTCTCATTTTCGTCATCGGAAGAACTCATTTTATTATAATTACTTATATGTTAATAGATTTTCCAATAACACAAAACAACCACAATAAAAGACAGAAAAGAACGTAACTAAATTGGCGGGATATTTTTTTAAAATTTGGAATGGAATAGCTCCATTCAGCCACCCAGTACGTACTTTCAGCAGCAGCTTTTGTATACTTAATGCGCGCGGAACTAGTTGGCCGCGCCTTAGGCATGTTTTTGTTTTTTTATTTAAGTATTCTTTTCAATAAATTGAACAATTATTGTTCACGATATCTCGAGTTTGGTCATCACTGTCTAATTATAGTCTCCTGTGCATTGCGAGCTGTAGGCAACCCACCCCCTCACCCCTGTCGCCACCTAAGGCGCGGCCAACTAGTTCCGCGCGCACTATACGTAATTCGTGTTTGTTCCTAATTCAAAATGTCTTTATTCACTCAGTGACTAAAAGAGCGTTTTATTCACTGTTATCGATGAATAAAATGCCCTTTTTCGAGAGGCAATGGTAAAAAAGCTTTTTGTCGTTCCACCAAAAAAAAAACGGCGCAATTATTAAATTGGCAACACATTTTTACGGGTGGGTGATTAGTATTTTGTGCTGGCAAACCCAACAGGGCAATTAACAATTTGTTAGATGAGGTAATTAATGGTTATAACAGCGTTTTATTAAGTGCCTTTGACTCAATTTGAATGCGAAATTAAATTGCGTTCACGGTAATGAGAGGTGGAAACTCGTAAAGGAAGAAAACTAGGTATGTAATTATCAAATTACTATTGGGGTATTGTGTAGGGAAAAAGGTACTTAATTGTGCATTAACACTCTGGCGGTTAATCATCATCATTAGCGTCCAACAGTCCATTACTGGGCAAAGGCCACTTTTTTTGGAGGGTCGGATATCATCAAATTACTAATCCCGCTCTGGGCGAACCGGAAAGGAGTGTCAGACTTCTTCTGTCTAAAATCACCCATGTTCCTTTTTAGTCCTTTCTGTCCGAGGCCGCGGTATCTAGGCATATGCCTCTTAATGTACCCTTTAAGCTAGTCCCATCCAACTACACTAGCCATTCTGTGAAGATCGTCGCTCAAAAGATATAAAAAAATAAAAAAATATTGTGGCCTGCTCATGACCTCGATCACGTTCTCCGATTCGTTGTCTCCACAGAACACATGCCATCTACCCGGTATATGACCAGCTACTTTGATGTTCTGTCAAACTTCGCACATATTATGTACGTGTGTATGTATTAAATCAAATGTTACCTATGTTTGAACCGCAAACTCTCACACTGAACAAGAGTTTGTGATTCATAAATGCATTATTACAATTAGAAGGACCCATAGACAAGTATGTTTACAAATAGTACAAATTATCACAAAACGCTTAATATGAATGAAAAGTTATTTTATATCTCTCATATTCGGTAAGTAGGTCCTTATTACCCCCAAATGGGGCTTGTAGGTGACCAATTTTTATTTTATTTTATTTATTTAGGGACAAAAACAGTTACACGTTACAATTTGTACATCGGAGCTAATTAGATTAATTCAATAAACGTATAACCCACACTATTGTCCACGGATTCCAAATAAAAAATATCTAAAAGAGGAAAGGACGGACGGTCACATATTAATATATGAATTAAAAGAGAAGAAAAAAAAACAAAAAGAAAAGCAAGTTATAAAAGTTATGAAAGGGCGTCGGTAAGCAAAGCTATAGCCATTTTTTAAATTTTGCAGGAGAAAATGCAAAAATATCTGAATCGGTAAAGTGTGTGTTATAAGTTACTACAAGGCGGCGGAGAGGTGCCCGCTCTCCGGCGTTTGTTTTGCACTTCTCAGTGTGAAACAGACGAGGAACGCGCACCTCCCGCCGTGTAACAGTTCTAGGTACTACGTAACATAATTTATTGGTAAGTTCATTACAATCAAACTTATTATTACAAATGCCATGCAGCATCATGGCCATGAGGAGCGTACGTCTGGACTCCAAACTCAACAGAGTGTGCTGTTTGAGTAATTCTAAATAAGAAATTCTCGTGTGATTAAACTTATACTGCACGTTACGTAGGAATTTTTTTTGAACCATTTCAAGTCTATGTGAGTATTTGTCGTAGAAAGGACTCCAAATAGGAACAGCATATTCTAACTGGGAGCGAATCAGGGTCTTGTATAAAAATAAGAAAGTGTTTTTTTTTTTTAAAGTCCTTAGACGATCTCATGACGAAACCATACATCCGAAAGGCCTTGCTAATAACATTATCAATATGAACATCAAAGTGTAATTTGGAATCTAGGGTAATAATGTAGCTAGAAAAGCCCTAGGGCGGTAAGTAATAAAAAAACACTTCACTCTTTCAAAAAGTTCGCGTACATCTAACCATCATACTGGCAATAGACATCATGCATTCAGCCCAATGACAAAAGAGGTCGCTTCGCTATTCAGCCTTGTCTTCGTATGAGTATAACGCCTCCCCCACACAGGAGCGTTTTTTCGTTTCTGCGTTTTCGCGTTTCTGCGTCCCAATACCAAATGTTCTAAGAACTCATATCAACAATATGAGAACGCAAAAACGCAAAAACGCGCCTGTGCATCGTGTGGCGGCGTGAACGGCGAAGCTCAATTTCGTTCTTCTATAAATTTTAACTAATAAAATGTTTTATTCTTGTATAATGCCGGTTATTTTCTAAATACTTACCTCACAATCGAGATGTAAAACAGAGTAGTTAGCTCGGGTGTATTGTAATTGTAAGCATCCTCGAACTATATGCGCCCTCGCTGCGCTCGTGCGCCTAAATATCTCGGGCTGGCACTACGATTAGGTTCGACTTGCAATGTATTTAGCACGCGTGCGTTATTCTTATTTCTCCACAACTCAGGGTGGAAAAGAAAATTACCACAGAATTTAATAGTACATTACTGTAGCGGCCAGCAACAGAGGCATTGATGGACGAACGTGTAAATGTGGGCCGAGGCGAAGCCGAGGCACACATACGTAAGTCCATCAATGCCTAGTTGTGGCCAAGGCTTGTATAGTACTTTTCTCAAATAATGCGAGGAAATTAAATACAATTTACTTTTCAAAATCACAGAAACAACAATAATTTTTCACGCGTTGAAGAGTTCAGCCAATTCGAAATTTAAATAAAACCTTTAATAAGTCACCTCCTTGGTTGCTATGGTTCAGAGTAAAAGATCGTTCCATTTTTAAATAACACGACAGATATGAGTTTAGTATGTAATTTATTTGGCCGCTAAACACGACAGATATGGATTTTCATACAACTTTTGCCGGCCGCTGGTCGCATGTATCTGGCCAGTACAGCAATTTCGATTTATCTCGAAGAAGGTTGTCAAAATAATGCTCAAATTTCCAAGCATGTTTGAGAAAATTATTGTTTCCTAATATTGATAACCAAAATACTCTTCGTGTTATTATTTTATTTTTTGATACAAGTAGGTAAAGGGTTTGTTAGGTTTTTTTTTGTGACCCTTTTTATAACCTTGTACGATAGCTAACATTTATTTAATTAGAATAAACGCGTTTTAACGCAAAAGGGTTTTGGCTGAAACCAGTCAAAAGTAGTTTTGACTGATTAAGAGTTTTGCCTGCAACATAATTATATATTCGCAACACTCAGCTAGTTTTATTTTTGGCTTTAGTCAAAAAACTCGTGGAGGTTTTCTTGATAATTGGTTCGCTTACTTTTTGCACGTTGTTTCGCATATAAAAAAATATGTAGATTGAATCAGTTTTTCCATCGCTGAATGCAAATTGTTATGTTCAAAGTGTTTGCTGGGAGGTCGCGATAAGCTTAGTTCGTGCACTCTAGGTATTGTGACTATAAACCGCTTATGTAATGTTGTGTGGCTTCGAAAGAGCACTTTCACGTAGAAATGTGAGTTTGAATTGAATTTTGATTTTCTATTTAGTCTGTTTTGAAGTGTCGGCTTTGTATGTGCTGTCGGGTTTAGCTTGAATCGAAGAGTTTGTGTGAAATGCTTGTAAGGGAATAAGCGTGGCTGCGCTCTTGTGGATTTAATAATTTTAGATTATTTTGGTTTAATGTCGTATGTATAAAGGGTAATACTACCCTTAACAAAGAGAACTTGTTCTTCCCGTCATTATGCGATCATTTTTTTGTACTAGACTATACGTTTAACCTTTTATTAACGGAATGATTGGTCAAAGTTTCAGCAAATTTCAATTTTTTTTATGTACTACTTTTTTAAGGTTATAAATACTATAACCTTACTTTAATTACCTCCTTAACCTGTTTACTACTCAAAGTATTCCACCGATCATAAGTACTTACAAACTTATTTTTTGTTGTTTTTTTGCAGTGTTGGAAATCATCAAATGACTCATCCCGCTCGGGGCCGAGCAGAAGGGAGTGTCAGTCAGTCTCCCACTAACTAAAAACCACACATGTTTCTTCTTAGCCCTTTGTGTCCGGGGCCGCGGTATCTCTTTCAAACAACCCGCAGCCCCGGTAGAGTACTTACAAAATTGACAATAACAAACCTATTTTCAGCATCAATTTAAATACTTATTTCCAACAACAGTTTAATTCATCAAATAAAACGCCAAACCGCATCAAAAAGGTTCTACTTTAGTATTTCCGCACAAAGTGGCCAGTATTCGTAAAATTATAACATTGAGTGGGTTTTTATTGATTACAGCAAACTGTTTAATAATCGTAAAAGGTTTTGTGGCAGGTTAAGCCGCTTTCAGTGGATAAATGGAAAATTATTCAGCTAAATGATAATAGAGACGTATACAAGGAAAACTTAATTCTGTGAAAGCTTCCATTTTGTTTACAGTTTCAACCGAAAGGTTACTGAAATACTGCGGGTTTGTGTGTGTACGAGTACATACTGATATACGAATTGAAAGTGGAATCATCATTATTTCACCGTCCACTGCTGGACATCGGCCTCCCCCAAGTACCGCCACATTGACCAGTCCTGCATTTCGCATTCAGCAGATCCCCGTAACCTTCACCAGGTCATCTATAATAATATTTATGAGGTCATCGGAAAAGTGGAATGTAATGAAATTATGATGTTCAAGAAAAACAATTTCAAGCGATGTTCGCGACCGATCATCGGCTTTGAAAGGACGCGGTATATGACTCTAGAAAATATCGTGCCCTTACTTTAAAACCCTTGAGAAAATCGTGTTTAAAGGTTCGAATCGTAAAAGTTCTATTAAAATACTTGATAAAGAGGCGAGTACGTGTATTTTGATTTCTTATTGTATTCATTATCCGGGTGGTAAAGGAAAAATAGCTTAATTCTCAAAACAAGTAGGAAAAATGAAGGATTGGTTTAATAAATGCTACAGATTAGTAGGTTTTCCTGTAGTCGCAAAGTTTTCTTATGTTTTGAAGAATAGAGTTTAGACAGCAGTTTTTTTATGAATTAAACGAAATATTTATGTTCACCTAGTGGGTAATTGCTAATAATAAGTAGAAATATTTAGGGCCGGTTTCACCGGTTACGGATAAAGTCCCGGATAGCCTATCAGGAACTTATCTGCCAGATAAACTACAATTTTTGATAGCATTATCTGTCAGATAACTATCTGACACTTTATCCGTAACCGGTGAAACCGGCCCTAAGTCTCATTACTTAGTTATTAAATATGTAGTTATTGTTAATTTAACGTGAATCTTGACAAAACCACTTAAACGTAGATATAATGTTTTTCCTGGCGCGAAAAATTGCTTACAGTGCAAAAACATTGCTTTAACCGACACTTAATGGGTTTTGTCTGTTCCTTATTTAAAAAAATCTCCTGATAAGTTACCTTAGCTAAATCCAGAACGGAGCGTCATCTTGGAAAACGGGGTTTACCAGTATATAGATCTTGAAAAGGAGATTCTAACGGTATTTGTAACTCATTTTTGCCCATAGGTAAGTGACTTTAGTTGGTTTTCGCTTTAAGGGCACGATATAAGTATCCTTTAAACGTTCGAACTATTCTTCAGACTGAAACTTAAGTGGGAATATTGAAAAATAGCTCAGTCAATAAAACGTTAAAATACTAACTTTAAATATCAAGTCACGTAAATACTCTAAATCGTATCTTCGCGAGTCTCTGCGGAATGCTGATGCCATATAGAGGTACTAGCTTGTGCAAGCGGCTTCGCCCGCGCGTTGTTCGATAATTGTCCCACGTGATCATACTACCGGGATAAAAAGTAACCTATGTGTTAAACCAGGTTATAAACTATCTGTGTTCTAAATTTCATTCACATCCGTTCAGTAGTTTTTGCGTGAAAGAGAAACGAACATCCATACATCCTCACAAACTTTCGCCTATATAACATTAGTGTGATTAAGTAGGATATCTATCTATTCGATTATTATTCGGATTCGCATTGGATGCACAGTAATATAACGGGTAGCTCGAGCTTAAATAATAACAGCCGCATGGATCGATCTTCAGGATAAGCCGCGCTTGCCAAGGTTGGTCCGTACCTCCGTGGGTGATTGGCCACCTACACCGAGTACACACGGCTACACATCAAGCTATACAAAACCAGTATAATCTGATCGTTCATTGTGCGAAAAGATCTAGTAAAGCGAGGCCAAGATTAACTGGTTTTGTATAGCTTGATGTGTAGCCGTGTGTACATACCGAGTTTCCTCCATACCTCGGAAAGCTGTTGGTCCCGGCTGTCATTTATAGACCTTTGATAGTCGGTATAGGTAGTCAGTGGCCAGAAAGTCTATGTCCGAGTGGCAGTTATCCTACTTCCCACTATCACACTTCACACTAATATTATAAAGGCGAAAGTTTGTGAGTGTGTGTGTTTGTAACTTCATCACGTAAAAACTACTGAATGGATATGGATAAAATTTGGTACACAGATAGTTTATAACAGCGATAGAAGAGCAGCGGTGGCCCAGTGGTGTCGGCCCCGACTTACGAACAGTAGGTCGTGGGTTCGAACCCAGGCAGGCGCATTACTTTGTGTAATTAATTTCATCACCGCTGCTCTCAAAACGGTGAAGGAAAACATCGTGAGGAAACCGGCATGTCTTAGAACCAAAGAATTCGAAGACATGTGACATCTGACAATCCGCACTGGGCCTGCAGTCTCTACACTAATAACAGCGCTACGAACGTCGTTAAGTCGAAAAATCGAAAACTTTCTTTAATAGATTTTCAATCTTAAGCTGTTGAAATAAGGTTGAAAATCTATTAAAGAAATTTGACATCGATACGACGTAGAGACATTCGTAGCGCTGTTATTAGTGTAGAGACTGCAGGCCCTGGGCCCGCGTGGTGGATTATAGCCCATCCCTCTCCTAGAGAGGAGGCCTGAGTTCCTGCAGTGGGAACATTATAGGCTGATAATGATGGTAATAATGAAGTTTATAACCTGGGATAGTTTTTATCCCAATTTTATCTTCCCGTGGGATAATTATCGAGTTGCAGCGGGTAAAACCGCTGGCAACAGCTAGTTATCTATAAATCTCAAGACATGGTAGGTACAGACGGTGAAACTAAACTATTGTATCCAAGAAAAACGTGTTATATGTTTATCGGCCTAAATTACTTATTTGCTTGATTTTTATAGTGTGAAGCTAGCTCATAGCATGGTTATTAACATAATTACAACATTCAAAGATGCGTCGTTAGATTACACGTTGTTACTGAATGCGTTAAAGAAATAAAGGTTCACTGCTCGTTCCCCGTAGGTGATAGCGTGATAATATGTAGCCTATGTGTTGACCCGATTTCGTATTAATATTCGTGCCAAATTTGAAGTAAATCCATCGATATATCTTCACTAAGTTTCAGTAAGTGAAGATAAAATACTGAATGAACATCAATAAGGCTCTCTTTGACTAAGTCTCCCGTAAAACGCGTTCTTTATTACATTTTTTCGGTAGAATACCGCTTTTCATAGAATGTGAGCAAATTGACTTTTGCTACAGTTAATAATGTTGTGACAATGTGGCATGAAAATAGCTTTTTATAATCTGTTTTTTTTTTTTATAATCAGGACATATTGTGCCGCGATTAATTAATTTTTCACTATGTAGATTTATTCATGGTATTTGACAATGTGGACATTACCGTAAAATCCTAATATGTTTTAGTTGATTGTAAATCTCTCTATATCTATAAAAATCTGACTGACTCATCAACGCCCAGCCCAAACCCTTGCCCTTGCCTTGGACCTAGCAAGCTCAAATTTTGGACAGAGGATCCCTTTATAATGTAGACAAGGAAAGAGAAAGGGTTTTCAAATATTCCACCCCTTTTTTTTTTTTTTTTTTTTTTTTTTTTGGTGGGTGGAAAATCATCGAATAACCCCCCCCGCTCTTGGGCAGAGCGAAGGGGAGTGTCAGACTTCTACTGACTAAAAACCGAACCCATGTTCCTTCTATGCCCTTGTGCCGAGGCCACGTTATCTCCTACTAAAATCCGCGGCCCCGACGGGCGTCGGCCCTTGCGGGCCCCTCCTTGCTGACATCTCTTTGAGGCGCGCGTGGAACACGAACGCGCCGCCGACACGGTCTGTTGCCGTCATGACGACGGCCGGACGGCGAGCTAGCCCATTACTCACCGTCCACAGGCCCGCGTCTACGGTGGCCGGAAGCCATCACGTGGCCCCCGACGCCCGGAGCGCCTTCCGCGCCTTCCGCGGCGGCTGGGACGTTGAGAGGTTCTCTCCCTCTCTCGTTCCGCCACCTCCTTTGCTAGCATCACTGCTTCGCAGAAGGAGGCAACGGCGTCCCATTCCTCCTCGCCCCGGACCATGGCTTGCACCAGGGCCGGACGCGAGAGGTCGCCGCCGCCGATCGCCGCTACGAGAACACGGCGGGGCTCCGCCCAAGCAGGGCACACCTCCACAGTGTGCTCCACCGTGTCCTCCGGTCGATCCTCGCAGTGGAAGCATCCGGGCGTTTCCTCCCGCCTGATTCGGAACAGGTACCTCCCGAAACATCCGTGTCCGGTGAGGACCTGCGTCAGACGGAAGGTGAGGGCGCCGTGGCTCCTCTCTAGCCACTCCTCAAAGAGGGGACTTACCGCCACTATCGTGGCGTGCCCTGCACGGGGTTGCGACAGTCGCTGTCTCCATGCCTATATGAGATCGCACCGGAGGTCTGTCCGCCGCGCAGCAATGTGCCGCGGCAACAGAGTGACCCCCCGGTGTAGCGCCTCCGCGCGCCACTCATGTAGGCGCGCGAGGACTATCGCCTCCAGATCCCATGGCGGCAATCCAGCAAGGAGATTCGCCGCCTCGCGGGAGATCGTGCGGTACCCGCGGACGAGCCTTACGGCCATGACCTTTTGGGGCGCGTTCAGGTAGTGGACGGCTCGCTTCCTCACAGCATGCGCCCACACCGGGGCCCCGTAAAGGGCCATGGACCGCACGATCCCCGCATACAGCCTACGGCAGGAGGCGTTTGGCCCCCCCAGATTGGGCAAGAGCCACCTAAAGGCAGCCGCGGCCCGCTCCAGTCTGGGAGCCAAACGTCGGAAGTGCTCCACGAAGTTCCACCGGCTGTCAAGGACGAGTCCGAGGTACTTTATAGTACACTCGACGCCGATGGGAACCCCTCCCACCGTTAGCTGGGATCCCGACGGTGGCGCATTCCCACGCCCATGGAAGCACATGGCCTCAGACTTGTGAAGCGCCACCTCGAGACCCAGCTGCCGGATCCTCTCCACGACTATCGCAACCCCGCGTGTCATATTTTCGGCCGCCGCCTCGTGTGACTCCCCCCGTGCCAGCACCAGCGTATCGTCCGCGTAGCAGACGACGCTGACGCCGTCAGGGAGGTCAGCACGCAGCACCCAGTCGTAACCGATGTTCCACAGGGGCGGCCCCAGAACCGAACCCTGTGGAACACCGCACGACATCTCTCGCCGGTTCCATTCTCCGTTTTGACCAGGGTAGATTACCGTCCTGTCGGACAGGTAGTCCCCGACTACACGACGAAGGTAGGCCGGCACCCGGTGATACCGGAGTGCCTCCCTGATGCAGCTCCAGGGCATGGTGTTGAAGGCGTTGGCGATGTCGAGAGACACCGCCAAGACCACACCGCCCCGAGAGACCGCATCCCCCGTCGTGAGGGCTCTCACGCGCATGATGGCGTCCACCGTCGAGTGCCTCTTGCGGAAGCCGAACTGCTGATCCGCAAGATCCGGACCCATTCCCTCAAGGTGCTCGGCGAGGCGGTTTGCAATCACTCTTTCAAAGAGCTTGCCCACCTCGTCGAGCAGCACAATGGGCCGGTATGCAGACGGCGAGTCCGCAGGGCGCCCCGGCTTCTGGATGAGAACCAGCTTCCCCGTCTTCCAACGAAGCGGGAACTGGCCTCTTTCCATGCACGCGCTAAAGAGCCTCTCCAGTCGGGGCCCAAGAGCCTCTGGGTCTGAGGCCAGGGCCCAGGCTTTGCCAGGCAGGCCATCGGGCCCCGGGGCGGTATTTTTGGCTTTAAGCCTCCGTACCGCCACTCTCAGGTCTACCCCAGTCACCTCCGGAATGTCGTCGTCGGTTCCTGAAACGTCCGCTTCCGGCACCGCTAGTGGCGGAGCCATTGGCGGGGGACGATGCTCCCCTCGCGAAGGGAACAGAGCGCTCACTACGTCCTCCACGAGCTCGGGCCGGAGACTCTGCGTCAGCGGGGGGCCCCGGGTGCGGAGTTGATTCCGCACCATCTTATAAGGGCGCCCCCACGGATCTCTGTTGAGAGTCTCCAGCATCTCCTCGCGGGCCTGATCCTTGGCCCGCAGACGAGCCTCGGAGAGGACTTTCTTCGCCGCTCTGTACCCTTCATAAAGCTCCGCCTCGATGGCTTCCGCATTCGGAGGACGAATGCGGCGCCTGCGATGCCTGGCGTACCGGCGCCGCGCCGCCACACACTGCTGCCGCAGGTGCGACAGCTCTTGCGACCACCAGTACACGTGACGCCGGGCGCTTCCTGGCCGGACTCGGGGCATTGCCGTGTCACAGACCTCGGTCATAGCCTCCTGGAACCAGCCTGCCTCGGTGTTAACGTCGGCGGGCCTGACCGGTGATGACACCCAGGCCTGCACGATCGCGGCTTCCAGGAGGAGCTCCCGATCCAGCTTCTTCAGCGCCCAACGCGGACCACTTGGGGTCTGTGGGACCGGCGCGCTCGAGGACTGGGCAGAGACCTCAAACCGGATATACCGGTGGTCGGAATAGGTCTCCTCCCCCTCCATAACACGCCAGTCGACGACGCGTTGTGACAGAGCGGGGCTGGCGAACGAAATGTCCACCACCGACTCGCCCCGCATCCGCACACACGTGGCCACAGAACCCCGGTTCAGGATGTCCAGGCCTGTTTCCAGAGCCCAGCACTCGACCATCCCACCCCGCACATCTGTGTAGCGGGAACCCCAGGCCAAGCTCTTGGCGTTGAAGTCCCCGAGTACAAGTACGGGGAGGGAATAGCCTCCGACGACGACACTTAACTCCCTGAGGGAGTTTTGGAACTCGGCGAGAGTTCGGCTCGGAGAGAAGTAGACTCCCACTACCACGATCTCCCCGAACCGTGCTGCTACGCACCCCTGACCCTTCCTGACCATCTCAAGGGCCGGGGTGCCGGCGGCGGCCGACGCAATGATAGCCACCGTGCCGCTTAGGTCCTCCACCCAGTCTGGCCTGGGCGGGACAAAATACGGCTCGGAGACCACGGCGATGTTGATCGACCACTGCGCCATGCTCTGGAGCAACAGGTCCTGAGCGCAGGCGCAGTGGTTGATATTCGCCTGGAGGAGGCTTAGTGGGGCCATTAATGACACTCCATTTCAGCCCCCTCCGGGACCTCCTGTGACACCACCGCAGTGGGAGTTGCGGTGGTGGCGGTTTCCGCAGCGGCATCGGCGGCTGCGTTGTTGACGACGACGGTGGGGTTGGTGGCGGAGGGCCTTCCCTTCCCCTTGGCCTTGGCGAGTGGAGCGCAGGCCTTGCTCCCCGCCCGGTGCTCGGCCGGCTTCCCAGCCGCCGCACATGCACTGCAGTGAGGCGTGGCCAGGCAAGCCGCGGCCTTGTGACCGGGCTGACCGCAGCGGAAACATAATTCGCTGCGGTCCACCTCCGAGGTGCATCGGCAGCCTACGTGGTGCCCCACATGGCACCGGAAGCATCTCAAAGGTTTGGGCTCCAGGAGCTTCACCTGCGCCCTGGACCAGCCCACCTTGAGGGTGCGGCCCTCCGCAATTTTCGTCGCCACCGTCACAGGGCAGCTAACCGTTACGGTCTGCATACCCTCGCGATCCGAGCGTAGGGTGCCCGCCTTGATTTGATCGGCAGGGCACCCCCCGGCCGCAGTGACGGCGGCTACTACCTCCTCCTCGGAGACCGAGTCGTCCAGGCCCAGGATGCGCAGACTTGCGCACTTCACTGGCCTGGACACTCGAACCTCGTCCGCATTTAGGGACGCTCTGAGCTTTTCAGCTAGAGCGTCTGCAGTCGAGGCGCTCGATTCCCCGGGAACCTCTATCTTCCGAGCACCTGTAGCGGTGGGTCGGATTCGGAGGCCCCCGACGATCCCAAAATCTTCGAGCTCCAACACCGTCTTTGCCTTTTTGAGCGTCTCGCCGTACGTCGCGCCCCTCTTTACCGCGTCCGGCTGTAGCGTAATGACTACAACCGCGGTCTTCGGGGCACGAAGCCTCGCCGCAGCGCTCCGCTTCTTCTGCCGGCGCTTCCGCTCAGCCCGCCTGGCCTTTTGGGCCGTCTTTCGCTCCCTCTGTCTCTCACCTGCCACCTCCCAACCTGACTCGCCCTCGGGAGGCTCAGGGGGCGGAGGAGGTGTGGGTGCCTTGCCCTTCTTCTGGGCAGGCGCCTTGCCATTTTTCTGGGCAGGGGCCTTGCTCTTTGGAGGGGCATGCTCCTTGCCCTTCGGAGGAGCAGGTGGCTTGCCCTTCTCCAGGGCGGCCTTACCCTTCGCCTCAGGCACTTTTCCCTTCGGAGAGGGGGGTCCCGCCTTGCCCTTCTGAGGGGCACTCGTCTTAGACGGTGGCGCTGGGGCCGGCTTCCCACCTGGCTGAGCCCCGCCTTTAGGCTGGCTGGATGGCCTTGCCTTAGGGTTGCCGGCTGCCGCACCCGCAGATGTCTTTGCCCCCAGGGAGGGGCGCAGAACAATGCCCTCCAAGAGGGAGTGCCCCTTCTCGAGGTCAGCCAGCCTCTGCAGAACCAGGTTCAGGTCCCGGTCACCTGCAGCCAGGGGCCGGCTTTGCCCGCGCCCCTCCTGATGCACCTCCTCAGGGCAGGCTCCTCGGGGCTTAGCCAGGTTTGCCTGGAGCCTCGCGTTCTCCTTCTGGAGACGCTCTATGGCGGCCGCCAAGCGGGTGACCTCCGCCCGCAATTCGGACACCTCGTCCGACGAAGGTCCACCACATAGCGCCTCCGCTGCCGCCAAAATGGAGGTCGAGGCCGCGGCGATCGCGGCCTTCTTTGAAAGGTGCGCCCTCTTCAGAGAGACGTCCCGTAAGGCGGCCCCCACGATCTCCGCGAACCCGGTCAGGCGCTCACCAACGGAGCTGCCACCGGTGACCTGGTCTCCACCAGTGTTGGCCTCAACACCGGTCTCTGGCTCACCAGGCTCACCTCGTTCCACCGCTCCACCAGTCTCCATCTCGCCGCCAGAAGACGACGACGAGATGACCCTTCTGCTGGGATGGAGCCCTTCCCCGGCGTCCCCTTTGGCTCGCCGGGCAGCCTCCAGGGAAGCGGCACGCCTTCCCCGAGGGATTTTTCGGGCTGGGGTCAGTCGGTCCGTTCCGCCGGACGACGACTCCTCGGCTCTGACTCCGGCTCTGGGCCGCTTAAGGAATCGCTCTGCGTTTTCCGTAGCAGCCCCCGAAACCTCGCGTCTGGAGCCCACCACGCTAGCGCCCGACCCGGAGTCAGAATCCGACCCCGAGTCGCTCAAGCGACTCCCCTCCCAAAGTTTGCCAAGAGCCTTCTCCCGGCACTTACCCGACATCTTGTCAGGCGCGCTCACCTTAACACTATTACCGGACCCAACACTTCCGGACCGGGAGCCTCCTCGGCTCATGTTGCCAGTGTTGCCACTGGCATGCGGTATGGGACTGACGTTGCCCCCCCCAGAATACGAGGGGCTTGACGCCTCCGAAGGAGACGTGGCGGATTCTCCAGCTGCTGTGCAGCTGGTACCGCCCTGGGGTAATTCTATTGCGCTAGTCTTATCCATTTTTTTTTTCCTTTTGAAGGGTGTGGTCCCTCTCCCCTACAAACTTCCTCCCTCAGTCTACTCGCTGCCCTCACAGTCACGTCTGATGAGCAGACGCGAACCAGAGAGCAGCGAGTAGGGTTTCCTCCTGCGACAGGCACACCGCCCGAGAACCAGAACACTGTTCACGTCCCCGGGCGGTGCGCCCCCCGCGTGTCCCTCTTTGTCTGGTCTCTCGCCTTGGGCCTTTCCGGCATGAGTATATCTACCGGCAGAGCCCCAAAGGTCATTGAGACACGCAAGCCCCACCACGACGGCAACGTGGGAACACTCCGGTGGGGGAAATATTCCACCCCTTGGAGAGAATTTATTCGTTTCTTTGGACGCTCTAATGCTCTCTGATGATCTCTGCACATGTAGCAAGACCATTGTAGAAACGGAAGAATCGACAGAATGACAGATTTTAGAAATATATTGAGTTATATTTAAACAGCTTTGACAGAATAGAGATAGAATCGAGCCATGCCACGCGTGCTTGAACTAGAAGTTGACCAGCACTTTGCATTCGAGGTCTGTTGATGTGTGACCACCCATTACATAACGAGTTACAACCAGTCTTACCTAAGGGTATCGTATTACCCAGTACTAAACTGGGTTGTGAAGGTCAGATAGGCAGTCGCTCCATGTAATATACTGGTATTCAGCTGCATCCGGTTAGACCGGAAGCGCGGAACACAGTAAGTTCAAGTTATATGGTACCTTTAGTTCAATCGTGTACACGTTCGACTCGCCACTCGTCTCACCATTTACAAAGTTGTACAAATCCAGACCAGGAAAAACAAAAGACAAATTGCAGTCGTGACCAACACCAATCAATTACTAGCCTAGACCGCATAATCAACAAGAAACCAAACTACTCTCCATCTTGGGGCCGCATCGAGTTCGTAGACACTTCTAGCTATACCAGTAAAAGTAGTTAAGCTGAAATATTCAGGTCCAATCAACACGGCATTGCCGATGCCGCACTGCGCGCCAGATATGGAAAAATATTAGAATATTTTACTGTGGAATATTTCTCTGATCAGGCAGGCAGGAAAAATATTTTATTTAACAAAATCATACCTTATTATAAATATGTTTCTTTTAATCTGTGTTCTGTCTGTACATTAGCTTAGATTTTTCTGCATATTTATTCTCAGATAAGTAAATAAAACACTCTCAAAACGGTGAAGGAAAACATCGTGAGGAAACCGGCATGTCTTAGAACCAAAAAATTCGAAGACATGTGACATCTGCCAATCCGCACTGGGCCCGCGTGGTGGATTATAGCCCATCCTTCTCCTAGAGAGGAGGCCTGAGTCCCTGCAGTGGGAACATTATAGGCTGATGATGAAGTAAATAAACCGACCAGTGGTCCACATTGGCCCTGGATCGCAAAATTTGGAAATCATGGGGGGAGGCCTTTGCCCTGCAGTGGGATGACACGGGCTAACAGTAACAGTAAGTAAATAAACCTACTGTCGATATTATGTCTTAAGTAATTTTAACTGAATCCATGTTTATTTGCTTTCTTGAGTTACTAAGTTCAACCTAAAGGCATAGCATTAATGCGGATATTCAAGTATTATTTTCTCGTTAAGATCTCAACATTATAACGGCATTAATGCTTAATAATTTTAACCCAATTTTGGGTACCCAAGACACGAGATCCGGTCGTGACCAAATCTCACCCGGAACCAATCAGAACGCAAAAATCGTGATACCCGTTTCTACGTCCGTAATCCATCAGCAGTAATCAGGTTTCCCATTAATTCGTGTCACGCCTTTCCAGAGCGTGACGTTTCCCTTCCTTAGAGAGTGGGAGAATGTGTCAGGAAAATATTGAAAGGTAGTGAATAAATCTGCTTTTGTATTCTATTGTGTAACAGGCTGTGTCTGCAACTCCGTGTGAAAAGCGTGTATTTTGAGAACCGTTCTATATGTATTGTGCCTAGCCTTTTCCCAACTATATTGGGGTCGGCTTCCAGTCTAACCGGATGCAGCTGAATACCAGTATTTTACATGGAGCGACTGCCTATCTGACCTCCACAACCCAGTTAATACTAGGTAATACGATACCCTTTGGTAAGATTGGATGTCAGAATTTCAGGTCACTGACTACCTATAACGACTGCCAAAGATCTATATATATGGCAGCCGGAACCAACAGCTTAACGTGCTTTCCGAGGCACGGAGGAAACTCGGTATGTCGGGCGGTCACCCATTCACAGACCGACCTAGGCAAGCACAGCTTTACCTAAAGATCGACCCGAGTGGCAGTTCTTATTAAGCCACGAGCTCCTCGCCGAGAACCGTTTGAGAACCGTTCTATGTACTTAGGTATAATGTTGATCAACATCTGCCTAGCCTTTTCTGTCGGCTTCTATTCTAACCACAGCTGAATTTTTGGTACATCTGATACAAGTTAAAATATTTTCACCACAGCCAGGCTGCCACAGCTTGAAACATTGTAATAAACTTCGCGCCAACACAAAACAAGAACAAAAACTTTTCATTTCGTGACGTAACTCTCTTCATTTTACTATTGTACCAAGTCCTCCATTCTCTTCACTTCATGAACACAAGCGGTGTCAGTTAGTACGTCAAATGTATTAGGTACTCGAGACGTATTAAATAAGGCTGTCAGCTACAGTTCAGGCCTATTGTTTAGTTCCCGGCCTAGCTTAATTTGGAAAGATGTGGTGAGGTCGTAAGCGACAAGACGTGCTCTAATTTTGTTTTTTGTCATGTGTTTGGGACTTTAAATTTAGGTCCGGTAGTTACCAGTAAAATAATGCAATCTGAAAGCAGATATTTCAAGTACTTAAGAGCTGGATATACGCCATTGACAATTCACTCTCCCGCACCCGATTTATTGGGCGCCAGATGGGTAGTAACTACGCGATTTGCGAGTAGCGGTTACGTAAAAAAATCCATAATAATATAAATAATTAAGAAAGTTATTGGCAGAAATAAGCCAAAGGTCCCCTCGGTATGACTTTGTGTTATATATTGATGGCAATAAAAAGATCCTACGATTGAAAGTTTAGGAGAAAAATGTTAGTTAGTTACAAAAACAGAGGCTAATTGCATAATATTTATTTATGATTTGTTTTAATTTTTTTTTTTTTTAAGCAAACCGGACATGCTCTAGATTGTGTAGATTAATATATATTTTTTGAAAAATAATCCTATTATGGTTGCGGAAAAAAAAGGTTCTAAATATAGCCTAAAAAGGCAAATTCACGTCTATCCACGCCTTAAGGCGCAGTTAAAGGGGCACCGTAAAAACGACCTGTTTTTCGTCGCAGAGTTAGCCGTATTGCTACTTATTACAATTCCAAAAAAAATACAGTGTATAGTCAAATGTATAGGTAAAAGACTTATGCAAAAATATTTTCTAAAAGTAATCAAGAACCTCGAAAAAAAAAATCACAAAAAAATCACACGAAAAAACTTTTTCGTCTCGAAATGCTCAATATTTTGAGTGACAACTGTTATATTTTTTTTTACTATCAGAAAGGAAATTTAACCAACTAAAGACATATGTATAAATATTATAACATTATAGCGTATTTTTTTTTTTAATAAATTAAATCTGCGAACTATCGTTCATTTTGGCAGTCACGAGAATCAAACGCATCGCCATTTTCAACCTTATTTGTTTAGGCGATGAGTTAAACGCGCGCTCAAGGTCGCGGGCAGGTAATGTCGCCTTAAGCCTTAAGCAAACCACTTCCTATCGACATTATAATGTTTTATTTTTTTACATATCTCTTGCTCTGTAAGTAAAACTTACACCCCTGAATGCCGGGGTGTATGACTATCATTACAGCATAGGTTTTGGAATTTGAAAAAAGAACTGTCATACTCATACTGCACGAAGAATATTTTTAAAAAGTTATTATCATTATTATCAAAAAGTTATTACCATTTATAACTCAAGAACGGCTGGACGGATTTAGATGAAAATTGGTAGGGAGGTAGCTAAGAACCAGGAGAAGGACATAGGATACTTTTTTTTTTTTTTTTTTTTTTTTTTTTTTTTAGGTAGGGTAGTAGGTAGGGTAGGTAGGGTAGGTAGGGTAGGTAGGGTAGGTAGGGTAGGTAGGGTAGGTAGGGTAGGTAGGGTAGGTAGGGTAGGTAGGGTAGGTAGGGTAGGTAGGGTAGGTAGGGTAGGTAGGGTAGGTAGGGTAGGTAGGGTAGGTAGGGTAGGTAGGGTAGGTAGGGTAGGTAGGGTAGGTAGGGTAGGTAGGGTAGGTAGGGTAGGTAGGGTAGGTAGGGTAGGTAGGGTAGGTAGGGTAGGTAGGGTAGGTAGGGTAGGTAGGGTAGGTAGGGTAGGTAGGGTAGGTAGGGTAGGTAGGGTAGGTAGGGTAGGTAGGGTAGGTAGGGTAGGTAGGGTAGGTAGGGTAGGTAGGGTAGGTAGGGTAGGTAGGGTAGGTAGGGTAGGTAGGGTAGGTAGGGTAGGTAGGGTAGGTAGGGTAGGTAGGGTAGGTAGGGTAGGTAGGGTAGGTAGGGTAGGTAGGGTAGGTAGGGTAGGTAGGGTAGGTAGGGTAGGTAGGGTAGGTAGGGTAGGTAGGGTAGGTAGGGTAGGTAGGGTAGGTAGGGTAGGTAGGGTAGGTAGGGTAGGTAGGGTAGGTAGGGTAGGTAGGGTAGGTAGGGTAGGTAGGGTAGGTAGGGTAGGTAGGGTAGGTAGGGTAGGTAGGGTAGGTAGGGTAGGTAGGGTAGGTAGGGTAGGTAGGGTAGGTAGGGTAGGTAGGGTAGGTAGGGTAGGTAGGGTAGGTAGGGTAGGTAGGGTAGGTAGGGTAGGTAGGGTAGGTAGGGTAGGTAGGGTAGGTAGGGTAGGTAGGGTAGGTAGGGTAGGTAGGGTAGGTAGGGTAGGTAGGGTAGGTAGGGTAGGTAGGGTAGGTAGGGTAGGTAGGGTAGGTAGGGTAGGTAGGGTAGGTAGGGTAGGTAGGGTAGGTAGGGTAGGTAGGGTAGGTAGGGTAGGTAGGGTAGGTAGGGTAGGTAGGGTAGGTAGGGTAGGTAGGGTAGGTAGGGTAGGTAGGGTAGGTAGGGTAGGTAGGGTAGGTAGGGTAGGTAGGGTAGGTAGGGTAGGTAGGGTAGGTAGGGTAGGTAGGGTAGGTAGGGTAGGTAGGGTAGGTAGGGTAGGTAGGGTAGGTAGGGTAGGTAGGGTAGGTAGGGTAGGTAGGGTAGGTAGGGTAGGTAGGGTAGGTAGGGTAGGTAGGGTAGGTAGGGTAGGTAGGGTAGGTAGGGTAGGTAGGGTAGGTAGGGTAGGTAGGGTAGGTAGGGTAGGTAGGGTAGGTAGGGTAGGTAGGGTAGGTAGGGTAGGTAGGGTAGGTAGGGTAGGTAGGGTAGGTAGGGTAGGTAGGGTAGGTAGGGTAGGTAGGGTAGGTAGGGTAGGTAGGGTAGGTAGGGTAGGTAGGGTAGGTAGGGTAGGTAGGGTAGGTAGGGTAGGTAGGGTAGGTAGGGTAGGTAGGGTAGGTAGGGTAGGTAGGGTAGGTAGGGTAGGTAGGGTAGGTAGGGTAGGTAGGGTAGGTAGGGTAGGTAGGGTAGGTAGGGTAGGTAGGGTAGGTAGGGTAGGTAGGGTAGGTAGGGTAGGTAGGGTAGGTAGGGTAGGTAGGGTAGGTAGGGTAGGTAGGGTAGGTAGGGTAGGTAGGGTAGGTAGGGTAGGTAGGGTAGGTAGGGTAGGTAGGGTAGGTAGGGTAGGTAGGGTAGGTAGGGTAGGTAGGGTAGGTAGGGTAGGTAGGGTAGGTAGGGTAGGTAGGGTAGGTAGGGTAGGTAGGGTAGGTAGGGTAGGTAGGGTAGGTAGGGTAGGTAGGGTAGGTAGGGTAGGTAGGGTAGGTAGGGTAGGTAGGGTAGGTAGGGTAGGTAGGGTAGGTAGGGTAGGTAGGGTAGGTAGGGTAGGTAGGGTAGGTAGGGTAGGTAGGGTAGGTAGGGTAGGTAGGGTAGGTAGGGTAGGTAGGGTAGGTAGGGTAGGTAGGGTAGGTAGGGTAGGTAGGGTAGGTAGGGTAGGTAGGGTAGGTAGGGTAGGTAGGGTAGGTAGGGTAGGTAGGGTAGGTAGGGTAGGTAGGGTAGGTAGGGTAGGTAGGGTAGGTAGGGTAGGTAGGGTAGGTAGGGTAGGTAGGGTAGGTAGGGTAGGTAGGGTAGGTAGGGTAGGTAGGGTAGGTAGGGTAGGTAGGGTAGGTAGGGTAGGTAGGGTAGGTAGGGTAGGTAGGGTAGGTAGGGTAGGTAGGGTAGGTAGGGTAGGTAGGGTAGGTAGGGTAGGTAGGGTAGGTAGGGTAGGTAGGGTAGGTAGGGTAGGTAGGGTAGGTAGGGTAGGTAGGGTAGGTAGGGTAGGTAGGGTAGGTAGGGTAGGTAGGGTAGGTAGGGTAGGTAGGGTAGGTAGGGTAGGTAGGGTAGGTAGGGTAGGTAGGGTAGGTAGGGTAGGTAGGGTAGGTAGGGTAGGTAGGGTAGGTAGGGTAGGTAGGGTAGGTAGGGTAGGTAGGGTAGGTAGGGTAGGTAGGGTAGGTAGGGTAGGTAGGGTAGGTAGGGTAGGTAGGGTAGGTAGGGTAGGTAGGGTAGGTAGGGTAGGTAGGGTAGGTAGGGTAGGTAGGGTAGGTAGGGTAGGTAGGGTAGGTAGGGTAGGTAGGGTAGGTAGGGTAGGTAGGGTAGGTAGGGTAGGTAGGGTAGGTAGGGTAGGTAGGGTAGGTAGGGTAGGTAGGGTAGGTAGGGTAGGTAGGGTAGGTAGGGTAGGTAGGGTAGGTAGGGTAGGTAGGGTAGGTAGGGTAGGTAGGGTAGGTAGGGTAGGTAGGGTAGGTAGGGTAGGTAGGGTAGGTAGGGTAGGTAGGGTAGGTAGGGTAGGTAGGGTAGGTAGGGTAGGTAGGGTAGGTAGGGTAGGTAGGGTAGGTAGGGTAGGTAGGGTAGGTAGGGTAGGTAGGGTAGGTAGGGTAGGTAGGGTAGGTAGGGTAGGTAGGGTAGGTAGGGTAGGTAGGGTAGGTAGGGTAGGTAGGGTAGGTAGGGTAGGTAGGGTAGGTAGGGTAGGTAGGGTAGGTAGGGTAGGTAGGGTAGGTAGGGTAGGTAGGGTAGGTAGGGTAGGTAGGGTAGGTAGGGTAGGTAGGGTAGGTAGGGTAGGTAGGGTAGGTAGGGTAGGTAGGGTAGGTAGGGTAGGTAGGGTAGGTAGGGTAGGTAGGGTAGGTAGGGTAGGTAGGGTAGGTAGGGTAGGTAGGGTAGGTAGGGTAGGTAGGGTAGGTAGGGTAGGTAGGGTAGGTAGGGTAGGTAGGGTAGGTAGGGTAGGTAGGGTAGGTAGGGTAGGTAGGGTAGGCAGGGTAGGCAGGGTAGGTAGGGTAGGTAGGGTAGGTAGGGTAGTAGGTAGGAATAATCTATATTATGTGACGCAGACGAAGTTGCGCGGGTCAGCTAGTTTATTTTATAAAGATTTTATTTTAAATATGGAACTATTTGTTTCCACATCGTATGTTAGATGGAATCGATTTAAAAATCAAACTGGCCAGCAAGATTTGACGCGCTTGCGTGCGTGAAAAAAAAAAGGCAGTCTACTAGTACAAACTATAAATATACCTAAAAAGAACGTGACCATTGAGATGGTCGTTCTTCGAACCACTATTCCTTTTTTTGCATATGGAAGTAATAAATAACTTACGTTATAGCCATCCATAAATTTCAACCCTTGTCAAAAACTACCTATTGAAATATCCATGGGAAGAAATTATTTAGAAACAAAAGATAAGAAACGGACCCAAAACACTTACCGCCTTATTCATAAAAATAGTTAAGAGTTGTTTAACTTAAGCTTGGTTTATCTCGCATGCCGTCACTTTCATTTGAATATTATTGAAGTGAGACGGCATGCGAGATAAACCAAGCTTAAGTTAAACAACTCTTAACTATTTTTATGAATAAGGCGGTTAGAAAATAAAAATCTATTGAATTTAGTTTAAAATAATATTGCAAAACGACACTCGAAAAGCAATAAATCGTACGTTGGAGTAACCTTTCTCGGGATATCTGGGCTTATGGTAACCAGATGTTTGAAATGGCGATGCCTAAGCGGCGCGTACGCAACAATTGGGCGGGCGGGAACCTGACGCCATGCCTTTGACCAATGAGCAAGCGTCTTATACAAGACAGCCAATGAAAAAAACAGATTACTTGTGTGTGAAATTACATTTCTAGGAGGAGCCTATCTGGATGCTTGGCGGGAGTGGAGCAGGCAGACGAGAGGGAACGCGCTTTGGCAAAGACAGACGAGTTTGTGCATCGATCGAAGATGAATATTCATTGTATTTAAAAATAAAATTAGAAGCAGTGTGTCTAAGTCTAAGTAAATATTAAGTGAAATCGGAAGACAGAGAGAGAGAGCTGAAATTTGGTAACGTATTCCAAGTTCAAATTTTGTGTAAAAGCAAGATCCCAAGCTAATTTACAATAACTTCAGTCACCCAATCTATTTAACGACCCAAGTAAAAATGGAGGCCGCAACAAACTTCGATATTTTATACTCACTAAGTCAAAAGACACGAGCGCACCTTTGGTCTGGCCTAGACAAAGTAACTGCTATACTATTCTTGATAATAGTAATTTATTTCCTCGTGATAACTTGTATAGAAGTTTGCAAGAGATTGAAAGGCGGGAATTGTGGAGAAATCGCTTTGAATTGTATAGGCGATACACATCACGCAGACCTTGAACTACGTGAACTGGCTTAAGCTAGAAATCTGAGTATATTACTGTAAATTATCATGGGATATTGTGGCTTAAGTACCTTGAATAAACTGTGTAACCATTATGTGTAACTTGCCTCTCCTCTCAGTTGTATTGCAATTTATATAAGCTGATAAATAATTGTCAATATTGTAATATGTTGTAAACATCCAATTTGTATGTGCCAGAAAGGTTTTTCGCTTGAGCCGTTCGGTTTTCCTTATCTGGCTAGGTTTAGGAATGGGACGACTCGATCAAGGTCCGTCAAAATCTTAGCGGACCTAGGTCTAAATAATCAAACAGTTTCTTTCGCTGTCAGAAGGGGTTTCGCTTGAGATGTTCCGTCTCCCCTTAACGGACTAGGTCTAGTAATGGGACACTCGACCTTAGCTCGCTATCATCCTAGCGAACTAGGCCTAATTAATCAAACAGTTTCTTTCGATAAATTTATCGAAAATAAATAAATAATTTAAACATCAACCACCTCTTTCTTTTATATTCCAAGATTACCTGTGTAGAGAATTTGATAATGGAAGATTTACAAGGCTAAGATCAAGTAATAACAAAGGCAATGCTTTAAAATCAGTGTAGTAATTCAGGTTGCAACTCCAATAATGAATTCTCTATAATATGCACACTGAACCTTGAAAGACACGATTTTACGTTATTGAACTTAACCTAATATAATAATTTGTACTACTATAGACCAAGTCTGAGATAAGAATCCAGACCCTTCAATTAAGGTCTGAGACTATAAGTTCCTTCTGAACTGAATTGAACCTAGTAAAATACACAAGTTTACAGGAACCTAATCATCACTTGTTGATTCAAGTCAACAATCACTTAATTGTGTTGGAGGGGAAATATTGTCTTGAGAGAGAGAAACATTTCGGCTGTGTTGCATAATGCACATTAATATTTCCTAACTTTGATATACTGATGGCTTGAGATACACGACTGCGCGACGCCTCTGGCAGTGATAACGCAGCATACCATACACGTCATTCTTGCAATCCGACTTCCGACCTAGATTTGGCCAAATCTAAATATAACTCAAATACAAATACATATACTCAAAACCATGGTTCCGGGGGAAAGTCTGCCCAACCTGGGAATTGGCAAATAAGTCTGCCCTTAACTGGGAATCTGGCAATGCCGCCCTAACCGGGAATCTGGCTATAAAAAAATGCAAGTACCTGCCTATATGGATAAGGGAATCACTTACGCTTCGCAGCGATTACAGGAAGTCGGTTGCTCCCCCAATAACATTGATTAAGGACCGTGGCGCGGTGTAGGTTTCCCCCATGCTGACGATATCAGTCAGACGCGGTGGCTAAAATAAGCACAAACGCACATGTATCAACTTACACAAATCATTCTAACGTGTCAAATTGATTTTAACTTTTAAAATCTTTTATTAAATCAGAGGAAGACTGATTAAGTATTGTACTAAATAATAATACAGACGCGTCGAGACAAACTCCGCATTATCGAGTAGAATGATTGATAAGTCTACATTGTTCGCACAGTGGAGTGTACTCGAGATTGACCTGCGGTCAATCTAAATCTAATTGTTGATTAAAAAACCCCGAAATGACTCTCTTGATACAGCATTGTTTCCTAAACACTAGTGTGAGGAAGTTCAATCCTTCCTAAATTAAACACAGTATTGATTACCAAAGACTAACTAAGAAAGTTCGACTCTTTCTCAGTATATTCATTCACAAAACAAACAGACTAGACGATCAACGCGAGCCAACACAGAACCTTGGTATGATGACGACACAGACCGTCATCCTTACCGTTGCAGGACTTGGTCTTAAGACAGGGCTACCATCACTGGATTTGGAGACCGAGACCTGGAGCCATCACACCATATCTCTTACAAATTGTAATAATTTTACTATTAATTTTAATTAAATACACATTTTTTTCTTCTTAATAAATGTTCATTGAAACCTGCTGTCTTGTTGTTTACTTACCTCACAATCGATATGTAAAGCAGAGTATTTATCTCGGGCGTAAGCATCAATTGCAACTCGGGTTAATTAGCGCCTTCGCTTCGCTCAGGCGCCAAAAACCTCGTATGCGATATGTAAAGCAGAGGTTAATTAGCGCCTTCGCTTCGCTCAGGCGCCAAAAACCTCGTATGCAATTGATGTCATACAGCCCTTGGTTAATAATCTACTATTATTTAGATCATCATCACTCTCTTTACCCATATCCCAATTCATTTATGGTCACCGCAGCATGTACCTACCTATGCCTCTTCCATACTTCTATATTGCTCTTCCATACTTCTATTCTTCCGTATTGCTCGTCATCTCACCTGTCACCTCCTTTCTTGCTATATCATCATTTACACAGGCCATCTATTGATTCCTTGGTCTTACTTTACTTTTATACCCATCCACATAGTCAACTTTGATGTTGTTTAGGTATTAAATTCCATCGTTACTGTGAAATTTTGCTAGCTAATTTGTATTTCCATTGAGGTAATATTTCTGGTTTCAGGATTAACAATAAAAGGCCTCGACCACGCTGAAAATAACAGTTTTTTTTATTTAAGTAAGTAGTGTACACACTCAAAACTCGTTGAATCGAAGTTCCCAAAAATTGTATCAAATAAAGTACAAAAAGTTTAAATATTGTTTCAACGAAAGTGGTTCAATTACGCCCCCGCTTTCTGCCAACACTAGAGCCTCGGTACCTCGATTCAGAGTTCTACTCTCTGGCAACATTAAAATGCATGGATCTATTAAGGTCTCGATAAACCTGCTTTAAAAGCTTCGGAAATGTTTTAGAATCAATAAAGAGCGCTCGTGGTCGACACGTTGCTAAGGACTTAGTACCCATCGTAATAGCATAGTATAAAAGATATAGGTAGATTCCACTCTCGGAAAAATCTTCTTCGTAGATTTGTCAGCAGCACCATTATACACTTAGCAACGAATAGAAGCAATTCGCTATTATATTTATTTTATTTTCATGTAACGAAATTAATATTTTGAAACATCTTATATGTATAAAAATGTTATGTTGGTTTGTGTACGCTTCAAAAACTCAAAAAGTTCTGCACTGATCGAGCTGGAATGATATATAATCCGCATCAAGGATTGTTTTTACAGTATCCACGCGGGCGAAGCCGCGGGCATCAGCTAGTTTATCATAAAGTAGGTCTCAAGGAAAAGTTGCAATCGTTATTTCGCGAGAAACTTAACAACACAAAAACTTTTAAAAAAAACCTGTTCTTTCGGCGATTACGGCGTGATGTAATGTTATGCAAGAAAGCTCAAGGAAATCGATTCTTAAAATATTGAATAAATTGTCGCTTTTTCCTCTTACGGTCATCATCCAAAGATATGATTTTAAAATTTTATTCGAACGAACGTCATGAAAATGTAGCTCTTGTTCGTTTCGATAGTTTTTTTAACTTCGAAGGCTCGATTTCAGTTTTGTTCCAGTTAGGGCAAAAAGTTTAATTGAATTTCCTTTTCCCTGAAATTCGATAAATAGTAGGAAAACTTGCTTCGCATCCGATTAGTGCTGTCAATAACATTTGTTCTCTCAAAAAGTAATGGTTGTTTACTAACATATTATTGCACGTTGGATTTCAACAGTTGACCTTTGTTTAAGATCTACTTTTAGATTGAATGCCTCGCTGCGCTGGTCTGGTGGTCGCAAGCGCGACTGCTGAGCATGAGGTCTTGGATTCAACTCCCAGGTCGGGCAGGCAAAAGTCTTATTGGCTTTCTCCATCAGGAAATCCTTAATGGTAGCTCTGAACTCTGGATTTGTGCCCGATTGGTTGCAATATTCTCACTCCCTATAACATGGGTGTATCGTCACCGTATTTCGTAATTCAAATGGTACCTATATGTTTCGCGTATTTTCATTTCTAAGCGTTTGCAATTGTACATGTTCACTGATTAAGATATAAGCAAGCGCGATGATAAGCGTAAGCAGTCTTCCTGGGCCCCGAGTCTGCTATTCAATAGTGTCAGAATGGTCGATCATTGATCTCATAATGGTTGATTTACGACAAGCCAAAAAGTACCTTAAGTCGACAGGCATAAGGTACTTTTTAGCTTGTCATCAATCAACCATTATGAGATCAATGATCGACCATTCTGACACTATTGAATAGCAGACTCGGGGCCCTGGGGTGGTAACAGGACCTCAAGAAACCTCAGACATCAAATCAACAGTTAGTCGATAATCAATAATCGATTTCACGCCCAACACTCGAGTGCTTGTGTTATCTATGGTAGAACGGAACGCAAGCGCATCCCGACGAGTCTGTTAAAAACTTTTGAAGATGGCTCCGCTGCCGCTCTCGAACTAATTGAAAATAAATATTAATCCTGTGTCTAAAGTGTTGTGTCCCCTTATAAAAGGGCTGCAATTGTGCGTGGAAACTTGAACTGGTGGATCTAGCTGTGGGAATCAAGGTAAGGCTGCTTTGTGTTGTTTTATCTTGTCGGTGTCTAGTGCTCCCGCAAACGCTTGGAGGTTCAATTAGAATTTTCCATCCCTTATGTTATACGGGAACTAATCCTTCTCGTAACATTGTTTTGGTGCCGAAACCAGGGACTGCTAATAATGCAGTAATCGTAACGTTTTAGCGAAAAAGATTTCATTAACTTTCGTAATTTGCACAAATGGTCGACCGCCATGTCACCATAATTTAATCGTAACAAATCTCGTTAGATATTGAATATTTCTCCAAAGTATATGAACAACACCTTAGAACAATTCCGTCAGGCATAATTCGCGTATTTATTTTAATCCAAAATCGTAATTTGATGAAGAAAGTAGCAAACATTCCAATCCGTCAGTCTAGGTAATTTACCTAACCGCCTTGTTGGCGCCGGTTATTTACTTGGGTATATTTTTCAATCCGTTGTTTGCGTATTGCTTCATCTTGGTAGCTCGTTTTCAAAAGTTCAACATATAATTTATTCAGTGATTTGTGTGATTATTTCGTTCAGAATTTTATTGTTGTTCCGTACTTATTAAGTTACTACATGTAAATTAATCGTTCTGTTCAGTACATGTAGTAGTAACCACGTACATGTTCTCGTCACGACAATAAAAAGTAAAGACAAGTTAGGTAAACAAACCATATTACCCGACTATTCGTAATCGTATTTATCACAACATACAAATCAATTCAATTCGTAAACGTAGGTAGGTACCTAGTCATTGCTGTGTACCTATACATTAATTCAAGGTTATTTGTTAGTGAATAATCATTACAAAGTTCGTTATCGTTACAATTCACGAATCGGAGTTTGGTAGGTAGAAAGGTATTCTGCAACAAATAGTAGGCAGGGTAGTCTGAGAAATAGAGTTGTACCAACGTTCTGTCGAAACTATCGATTGTTATTTTGGTATCGATTTTATTGAAAATAATTAATTATTTCTGATAATCGATTATTTTTGTTTTGCTTATCGATTCAAGACTATGGCTTACGTACCGAGGCGTGGTGTAAAGAAAATGTCTAAATCTAAATCATTCGAAACAAGCGGTCTCACGTACGCTGACTTGCCCGTATTACGACGTAAACGGACTTTAGCATTGAATCGATTGCGGAAGACGTTGGAAGTTGCACGAATGGTAGAATCGGATTCTTCACGTTTGGATGAATTCATCGTACATTATTTGACAGTAACAAAACTGGTTAATAATTTCGAAGAAGCTCATTTGGACATTTTAGGTATTGTCGAAGATTCTGAAGTGGAGGAAGAAGATGAAATCCGTACCGAATTCGATGATATTTATTTTCAGGTGCTTGCTATACATCGTGCTCTTGTTCCTTCTTCTGTCGTTGCAAAGGCTGCTACACAGATGTCGCCTGCTTCAGCAATTCGACTTCCAAAGATCGACTTGCCACGTTTTTCGGGATGCATAAAGGAGTTCAATATGTTTTTTGATGCGTTCAACTCGCTCATTCATCTGAATGAATCATTGTCGGACTCGGATCGCATGCAGTATCTCCGAGCGAGTCTAGTCGGGGACGCATTAGGACTAATTCGAACTTTTCCTATCCAGGGTGAATACTATCAAGAAGCATATAAGACATTGGTAGCTCGTTATCGTGATAAACGTGAACTCGCATTTACTTGTTGGCGAGAAATGCAAAACATTAATCTAAAACTAAACTCACCTACCGAATTACGACGCGTATTGGACCTTTTTAACGAAAACCTCATTATTCTAACAAGTCTTAACTTACCTACGGCTCACTGGGACTTCGTATTGTGTTATCATTTACTATCAAAATTAGACTCAAAAACGCGGTGTGCTTTTGAACAAGCGCATCCTACCTCGGAAATACCCCGTTACAGTGCCCTTAAGGACTTTCTCGAAGCGCAGTGCGATGCACTCGTTCGTGATACTCACTTTTCTGGTAATCGTGATCCTCAACCGTCTACTAGCAAAAACTACAAAACCGATGTCAAGTCAAACAACAACAACAATAAGAAAGTTACGTCGTCGTTGTTATCCAATTCAGAGAAGAAAACAAACCAGGCAGAAGGTACCCAATCTTCTGCGTCTTCCACCACTGCGGGACGAGTTGCTTCGAAGTGCCCGTCATGTTCGGAACTTCATTCCATTTCGCAGTGTAAATCATTCACTGATAAGTCGATTCAAGAGAGACGTGACATCGCGAATAGAAATCGCTGGTGTTTCAATTGTTTGAAGCCGTCTCACATTGTCCGCGATTGCAAATCGACATTTACATGTCAGAAATGCCATCTGAAGCATCATACGCTCCTGCATCAGGAAAATGATGCTAAAATTCCTGACCCGGAGCCTCCATCAGTCAGTGAGCCCCTTCGTGTGTTGACGAACGTGGGTGATAATTCGGTTGTTCTTCTATCTACTGCCGTTATAAATATTCGTGATTCGTCGGGCGACTACCAGCCTTTACGCTGTATTATCGATACTGGTAGTCAGGCTCATTTCATTTCAGAAAACGCAGTAAGCCGTCTAGGACTTGACAAACACATGACTTCACGCCAGGTTCGTGGTGTAGGTCAATCGTCAGCCTCCATTTCAGGAGCTGTTCAACTTCAGGTAGGTATTAACGGTCAAGTGGCGTTCAATCTTGAAGCATTGACCATACCTAACATATGCGGGAACATGCCGAGCGTCAGGCTCGACAAATCGTCTTGGCTTCATATTCGCGGTCTCAATCTAGCGGATCCAGATTGTGATAAACCTGGTCCAGTTGACATTCTTATTGGTGCTGAAATCTTCCCATCTCTCATTCTGCCAGGATGCGTGAGAGGAGGACCGCAGCAGCCATCCGCGTTGAATTCTGTGTTCGGCTGGCTTCTTCTAGGAAGTGTTGGTGATCACCAGGCTGAACAAAGTGTCACCTCTTTCTTCGTTACAGACGACCAGCAGCTTTCTCAAGAAGTCAAGAAGTTCTGGGAATTAGACCAGCTTCCGTGCGTCACCAAGTTGAGTGAAGCAGATCAACGTTGCGAACAAATCTATTGCGATACGACTACTCGTGACCCAACTGGACGCTATAGTGTCGCTTTGCCTTTTGTAGAAGACAAGGAACCGTCATTCCCAGGATCGCGAGAGTCTGCTCTTCGACGTTTTCATTCGATGGAACGTAAAGGGGTTTGGCTAAAGTTGGCGTCGTTTTGAAGTTGCGCGGCCAGTAATGAAACTTGGATATTTTGAAAGAACAGATTAAAGCGATCCAAAAATATTATGGATGCATTTCTCTAAATCTAATCGGAACGGAGATATTTGGTTTTGAATTGCTCATTAAAATCGAAGAAGTTATTACAGTCTATTGCACTGTTTAAGGTTCCAGTCGTATTTTTTTCAGAATTCAGACCACACGGTAGGCGCAGTGGCTCAAGCAGTTGACTGCTGCGCTACGTGTCGCGGGTTCGATTCCCACACAGGGCAAATATTTGGTCTGGGTATTTGTGTGTTTGAGTTTAAATGTTTGTGAATGCACCCACGATACAGCAGACTGAAGTTCCTAGTGCTGGCCAACGATGAAAAAATAATCAAAATAAATTAAATACGTACGTAGATTGCATGGCTCGATGTCTGTTATCTATGGGCTGATGCATTATAAAGACTTGGCATTGTGATCGTTTGTGTATTGTGACAGACCCAGCATACCTCTTTAGACTCTTATATGTTTAAGATTTGGATGTATAACACCATGGATGTAATTAACAGTGCATTTTGCATTTGTAGCCAGCGAAGTCTGAATCGTGTCGGCGGGACTCGTATTACACATTCATCTAGACGGACATTTACGTGTACATTCTCGTAGAAACTGCTACACAAGGGCTGGATGCAATATTGCTCTTGTATTATTTATTCCTTTTCCAAACTATGTTGGGGTCGGCTTCCAGTCTAACCGGAGGCAGCTGAATATCAGTATTTTACATGGAGCGACTGCCTATCTGACCTCCACGTCCCAGTTAATACTGGGTAATACGATACCCTTTGTAAGACTGGTTGTCAGACAGAGTCAGGTCACTGACAACCAGTAACGACTGCAAAAGATCTATATATGGCAGCCGGGACCAACAGCTTAACGTGCTTTTCAAGGCACGGAGGAAACTCGGTATATAATCCACACCCACCCATCCACAGACCCACCTAGGCAAGCGTGGCCTAACCTAAAGATCGACCCAAGTAGCAGTTATTATTAAGCCAGCTCTAATATCAACCTTCTAAACACATAACTAAGATTTCTTTACGCAGAACAGTAATTGAAGAAGACATTTTTATAATATTCAAACTCAAATATCTCAGTTTAGAAATGACTTAGGACAAAAATAATTTAACATGTATGTGTATTTGACACAGCACAACAAAATAACATGAAAATTAAAAGTGGCCGCTCAAAAAAAAAATGACGCCACTAGCCCATACAAAGTTAGCCAAACCCCTTTCTGCTGATTCGGTTCTTCAAGAACAATACTCGAGTTTCATGACTGAGTATATTCAGTGTGGCCACATGACTCTTGTGCCTGCAAAGGATGTGCAGAAGGGAAAGTATTACATACCTCATTTCTGTGTCCTTCGTCCTGACAGCGTCAGTACGAAGCTTCGTGCCGTCTTTGACGCATCAAATCGTGACGCCATCACTGGCGTATCGTTGAACGAAACCTTACTTATCGGTCCAAAGTTACAGGCTAACATTTTGGAAATTCTTTTGCGGTTTCGTACCCATTCTGTTGTATTTTCAGCGGACGTGTGCAAAATGTACCGTCAAATTCTTGTTCATGAAGAACATCGTGATTTCCAAAGAATCTTCTGGAGAGACCATCCATCCCAACCGCTGTTGGAATATCGCTTGAATACTGTCACCTACGGTGTCTCCTCATCACCCTTTCTTGCTTGTCGTACCGTCAAACAACTCGCCGAGGATGAAGGTAGTGACTTACCTCTCGGAAAATTCGTTTTATCGACTGACGTGTACATCGATGATGTCGTCACTGGGTGTTCTAATCTTAATCAGGCCATGCAAGCTAAGTCGGAAGTGACAGAGCTTCTAAAACGAGGTCACATGGAGCTGCGTAAGTGGGCTAGCAATGACCCTAGGTTGCTTTGTGATCTTCCTCCGGAGCATTGTCTCACAGATAACGTTTCGATGGACGTTGAGAAGTCCAACACTCTCAAAATATTAGGTTTGAAGTGGGAACCGAACTCTGATCATTTCGTTTTCGAAGTCAAGC
Source organism: Diarsia mendica (assembly GCA_949316265.1). Taxonomy (NCBI): domain Eukaryota; kingdom Metazoa; phylum Arthropoda; class Insecta; order Lepidoptera; family Noctuidae; genus Diarsia; species Diarsia mendica. The sequence continues at coordinate 19,223,405 of OX438904.1, read as the reverse complement.
CTCAAGATCGTGTTTGCAGCAAACGTAGCATTCTAAGCGAGTTAGCAAAAATCTATGACCCTCTTGGTTTTCTGTCACCGTTGACCTTCTTCGCGAAGTATTTAGTGCAGAGATTGTGGGTTCTTGGAGTTTCCTGGGATGCAGATCCTCCTGAAGACATCAAACGACTGTGGAATCGCTACACCGAAGAACTTCCTTCCATTGAAAACCTTCGAATTCCGCGTCATCTATCCGTTTCTCATATCAAATCGTGCGAAATTCATGGGTTTGCAGACAGTTCTCAACGTGGATACGCTGGTGTGGTGTTTCTTCGAGTTATCGACCAGTGTGATAACATCAAGGTCTTTTTTGTGTTGTCAAAAGCAAGGGTAGCTCCTATCAAAGTTGTTTCCCTACCAAGACTTGAGCTGTGCGCTGCTGCTCTTCTGGCAGATCTACTGAAATTCGTCAGTGAGGTTTATCAACCTCTTCTTCCCGTTTCAGCCATGTTCGCGTGGTCAGATTCGACAGTCACGCTCTCATGGATTCGATCGCCTTCCTCCCGCTGGAAGACCTTCGTAGCAAATCGTGTCAGCCATATTCAGGATGCGGTCCCAGGCGCACTATGGCGCCATGTGAGATCAGAGGACAATCCCGCGGACATCGCCTCTCGTGGTCAGACACCTGCGGAACTTGTCATCAATTCTTTATGGTGGGCGGGGCCTAGTTGGCTTTCTCAAGACGTTCAGTTTTGGCCTTGCTCAGTTTCAGATCCTTCTGAGGATGAACTTCGTGCAGAAGAGAAGGTACAGGTTCTTCTGACTAGTGATATCCCTGCGCATCCCATCGATTATTTGCTGTCCCGATACTCGTCAATTCGCAAAATCCAAAGAATCGTCGGTCTATGGCTTCGCTATATCAACAATCTCCGCAGTAAATTCAATCGCCGTTCTGATCTACCCTTAAATCGTGCAGAACTTCACAACGCGCTGTTGATGATAGTGAAACGTACTCAGTTTCTTCATTTTAATTTTTAAAGAACATAAGCTTCTTTCAAAGCAAATGCGTAAGTTGAACCCATTCATCGACCCCCTGGGTATTCTCAGGGTGGGCGGTAGGTTATCCAGATCCGGACTAGAATACAGTCACAAACATCCCGCCTTGCTCCCGAGAGATTCTCCACTGACGAACATGGTCATAGACGCTCTCCATCGTGAAAATTGTCACCCAGGAATCAACACGTTACATTATTTGGTCACTCAGCAATTCTGGATTTTGTCAGCTAAACGTGCAATTAGACGCCGAGTTTCAAAATGCTTACATTGTTTCAAAACGAATCCTCCTCCTCTCGAACCGTTTATGAGTGATTTGCCTGCAGTTCGTGTGAATCAGGTAAAACCGTTCAGTATCGTGGGCGTGGACTACGGTGGTCCTTTCCGAGTCAAATCAGGCAAACATCGCGGTGCTAAGATAAGCAAAGCTTATCTTTGCCTCTTCGTTTGCTTAACTACTAAAGCGGTTCATCTAGAAGTAGCTACCGATTTGACTTCGGAATCATTTATCGCCGCGCTTCGTCGCTTCGTCGGACGTCGTGGACGAGTCCAGACAATCTATTCAGACAGAGGAACCAACTTAGTTGGTGCTCATCGCGAGCTTTCGACGTTTATGCAAGATGCTGCTCATACCGAAACTATCGAATTCAAATTCAATCCCCCCTCCAGCCCACATTTCGGTGGCGTGTGGGAGATTCAGATTAAAGCTGCAAAATCAACGTTGTACCGCGTGGTCAACAATCAATCGCTGACTTTAGACGAACTTTTTACGTTATTCGTACAAATCGAAGCAATGCTTAATTCCAGACCCCTTTATCCGATAAGTACCTGCGCCAATGACTTCTCGGTACTTTCGCCAGGTATGTTTCTTACGTTAGAGCCCCTGACAGCTGTCCCCGATAAGGATTTGACGTCTGTCAATATCACTCGTTTAGGCCGGTGGCAACTCATCCAGCGTTTTCAACAAGATTTCTGGAAGCGTTGGAAGAATGAGTACCTGCATTCGTTAACTCAACGGGCAAAATGGACTAAGCACTCGCAACCACTGGAAATCGGTTCCGTGGTTGTCATCAAATCGGAAACTCCTCCACTTCATTGGCCTATAGCTCGTGTAGAACGGCTACACAGCGGACCAGATGGAGTAGTACGCATCGCGGACTTACGTCTACCCAACGGTTCTTTTTTTTTTTTTTTTTTTTTTTCTCTCTTTGTTATTGCAATCTGTCCAGGAGACATTCAACAATACTTAAGTGGTGATGGATGGTATGTGAGGTACAGGTCCAGTGACATGCCCTCTTAAAAACTATGTTAGAGTAAGTCTTGAGGGACTCTTTTCTTCAGTCTCCTCACACTTGGAAATATTTCGTCCATAAGGTGGTGTGCCAATATGTTTGGGTGCAGCTGCAGTCTGTCTTTATATGTTGTGACTCTCTCCTTTATTTCCTCTTTTACGGTTTTGATGCCAAGCTCTCGATGAAGTCTTTCATTAGTGACATACCATGGTGCGTCAACTATCATTCTTAACATTTTTGATTGAAACCTTTGCAGAATTTCTAGGTTCGTGTTGGCAGCCGTACCCCATAGCTGTATTCCGTATGTCCATATTGGTTTTATTATACTCTTGTATAACAAAAGTTTGTTTTCCATTGAGAGTTGGCTGTTTCTGTTCATCAACCAATACATCTTGCGCACTTGTTGTCCCATTGCTAGGCGTTTGGTAAAAATATGCTTTCTCCATGTCAGGCGTCGGTCTAGGTACATTCCAAGATATTTTGCTTCGTCAGATTGTGGAAGCTGAACAGCGTTTAGTGTAACAGGGGGACAAGTCTCTCGCCGGGTTGTAAATGTTACCTGGACAGACTTCGTTTCATTGGCTTTGATGCGCCAGTCTTTTAGCCATGTTGTAACTTTATCTAGGCTGTTCTGTAATTTGTGAGATGCTTGAATTGGTGAGTTATCTGATGCCATTATAGCTGTGTCATCAGCAAATGTGCCCATAACAACGTCGTCGGATATTGGCAGGTCAGCTGTATAAAGAAGATACAGAGGAGGTCCCATTACACTACCCTGCGGCACTCCAGCTTGGATTTCTTTAAGCTCTGTATTTGCTTCACCTTGACTCACAAAAATGTGTCTACCAAGCAGGTAAGATTTTATTAGTCTGTAAAAGTTGGTGGGTAGTGTCTTTTTTATTTTGTACAGAAGTCCATCATGCCAGACTCTGTCAAATGCTTGTGATATGTCGAGGAAAGAAGCTGTACAGTATTCTTTCTGTTCAAAAGATTTAGCAATACCATCAACGAGTCTATGAATTTGCTCAATTGTACCGTGCTTTATTCTGAATCCAAATTGATGGTCAGGTATTAGTTTTTTCTCCTTAATAATTGGATTTAATCTTCCGAGTATTAATGTCTCCATCACTTTGGATGTAATTGGGAGCAGGCTAATTGGTCGATAGGATTTAGCTTCTTCGGGGCTTTTGCCTGGTTTTGGGATCATTATAATTTTGGCCACTTTCCATTGTGGAGGCACATATTCCCTCCTTAGGATGGCATTATATAATTGCGTCAAGAAAGTTATGCCCTTCTCTGGAAGCTCTTTTAGGATAGTTGATGTAATTAAGTCATATCCAGGTGCTTTCCCTACACTCAGTTTTCTGATTGCTGATTTGATCTCCGCTTTGCTAAGTTTCAGAATGGGCAACTCTAGTTGGAGCGTCTGGTTCAGCAATTCTGCAACCGTTTCCGTCTTAGTGGAGCCATTATTGGGATTTGGTTGGAAGACTTCTTGCAGATGCTCCATGAACACTTTGGCTTTCTCAACGTCATTCCTAGCCCATGAATTGTCGGCTTTGAGCAAGGGTGGTTGGTGAGTTATTGGGCGTTTGAATCCTTTCGTCGCTTTCCATAATGAGTAGTCTGTTGAGGGTTTAGCATCCAGGTGTTGTAGATATGCAGCAATTTTCTGATTTCTGTCATCGCTCAGCAGTTGCTTAAGTTGTGCAGCAAGTCTGTTATATACCGTTTTGTCCCCTGGGTAACGTGTGGTTTGCCATCTCTTTCTAGCTTTGCGCTTCTCATCTAAAAGTTTTTTGATGGATGGTGAGCATTGAGGTCCATCTCGACTAGTGAGACTTGGTGCAGGCGTGGCTTCCCATGCAGCCTGCTGGACTGTGAGGTTAAAATGCTCAACTGCGCTTATGATATCTTCATCCTTTTGTAATGCTATTTTGACATCAAGAGATTTGGTTATTAATTCTCGAAAGTATTCCCAGTTAGTTCTACGAGTATGTAGTCGGCATGGTCTTTCTTTTTGCAGAATTCTTCGAGTCAATAATACTTCAACAGGAGAATGATCAGAGGATAGGTCAGTACTAGATTTGCAGCTGAAGTCGTTGCTGTTAATACCTTTAGTGACGCAGAAGTCCATAAGATCTGGCTTTCTATTTCGGTCAGTGGGCCAATATGTTGGTTCTCCTGTTGAGATAACGCCTAGTCGGAGTTTATTTATAGTTAGTATTAACTGTCGACCTTTCGTATTTATAATCCGAGAACCCCAAAATGTGTGCTTGGCATTAAAGTCGCCACCAGATACAAACCGCGGTCCTAAGGTTTTAAAGTAGTCATCGTATTCCTCTTGCTTTATGACATGCTTTGGTGGGCTGTATATAGCTGATATTGTGACAGGCCCCGACCAGTCCTCTATCACTATGTTTGTAGCCTGAATTTTTTCAGTACAGTAGCTATGAACCATATGATGTCTGACGTTGTTCTTAATCAGAACTGCACTTCCTCCATGCCCTTTACCATCAGGGTGCATGGTGTGGTAAAATTTGTATCCTGGTATGTTAAAATGGTTCTTCCTTGTAAAATGCGTTTCCGAGATTAACATGGTGTCGATGTTATTTAATTTTAAGTATTTTTTAACCTCTAGGGTATGTTGTGGCAGCCCATTGGCGTTCCAGAGCACCATTTTTATGGAGTCCAGTGTGCAGTTAATTTGGTTGTGAGATTCAAAATTAGATTTGTCATAACTGTTAGTTGTTCCATCATTTGTTTCATTGTTATCATTAGCTCTTTTATGCCACAGTTCTGGTCATTGCTCATTTTGGATGGGCAAATGGTACTCACGGTTTTAGGGTAAGGGAAAAGCGTAATGTCTTCGATAGCACAGCTTTCTGGAGCACGTTGATTCAGCGAAAACCCACCAAGTGTCACAAGATGATATGAGGAGGATCACACACACATTTCTATTCACAGTTTCTAGCTTGGTTTTTGAGTCTTTTAATGGCGGTCGCGGAAGCGCGGGCGCAGGGCAATTTCACGTGCGCTTGTTGTTGACGCTGAGGTAGGACTGGTAGATGAAGGAAGATGAGAGCGGGAGGAAGGGATTTGAATGAACGTCTGATCCTTCATTCTAACCAATGAGAGAAGAGTATAGCGTGTATAGTGTTACAAGTATGCGTTTTGTGATTTCCAAATTAGATAAATAGATATTAATAAAAATGCGGATAAATAATGTGAATGGCGCAGACAACTCCCCCGGACTAGAGGTTTTCCTCTATTAGAAAATTTATGAGAAAAAAAACTTAACTTAAACATATGAATTTAAACTTAAATAGAGTTAAAGGGAATTTATACTATTTTATTGCGTAGGTAGGGGACAGAGCCGCACTACTGGGCGTATATAAGTACCGGAAGCAGTTCTAACCTTCACAGTTCTAATTATATTGTCCTTGCCAGGATAAGTCGCATCTATGACACCTAAAGGCCAACAAAGCGGATGAGCGTTGTTGTCTTTGATAACAACGATCGTACCTACTTCAACAGGCTTTGACGGTGTGTTCCACTTCTCCCGCTGTTGCAAGGAAGTGAGGTACTCCTGACTCCAACGGTGCCAGAAGGAATGAGTTATCTTATTAAGAAGCTGATAGCGCGATAAGCGATTGTCTGAAATGTCTGTGACATCTTCAGCAGGTAGAAATTTAAGCGGTGTTACGTTGAGAAAATGATTAGGCGTTAAAGCACTAATATCAGACGGGTCTGAGCTTAAAATACTTAGAGGTCGATTATTTAAAAGACATTCAATTTGAACGAGTACAGTACTAAACTCCTCGTATGTTAATATTTGAGAACCAATTACTTTAAAAAGATGAGTTTTGACACAACGAACATTAACTTCGCTGAGTCCATTAAAATGCGGACCGTAAGGCGGACTATGTTTAAATTGTACACGATGTTCTGATAACTGTTCACCTATGTAGTTTATATGAGATTTTGATTGAATTAATTCGTAAATTTCGTTCAATTTGCGCTTTGCGCCAATAAAGTTTGTGCCTCCATCACTATAAATCATAGCAACGGGACCTCTCCGAGAAATAAACCGTTTGAAAGCGGCGAGAAATAAATCTGAACTTAGGTCAGAGACTAACTCTAAGTGTACTGCCTTAGTTGTTAGACAGACAAACACACAAACGTAAGCTTTGTGGCTTTTAATTCCGCGTTTTCGGATATGCGTAACGTAGAACGGACCACAGTAGTCTACAGCGGTATTTACGAACGCTTTCACTTGTGACACACGGAAATCAGGTAAATCGCCCATAGGAGGGTAAGTATTTCGAGGTTTAATTTTAAAGCATTGATTACAACTATGTACGCGTTGTCTTATAATGTTACGAGCAGCTAAAATCCAGAATTTTTGTCTAATTATAGCTAATAAAAGAGCGGGACCCGTATGCAAATTACTTACATGATAAAAGTCAATTAAGAGTTGAGTAAAGCGTGATTTAGTTGGAATTAAAATGGGATGTTTTTGACCATAATCCAGTTTAGAATGAGTTAACCTTCCACCTACTTTGAGAATATTATTTGAATCCAGAAATGGGTTGAGTTTAGCGAGACTTTTATTTTTAAAATGTTTATTAGATTTTAACGCGCTAATTTCTTCAGAGAAATATCTACCTTGTACGTAACGTATAAGGTGTATTTCCGCAGCATCCAAATCCGAAACGGTGATACAACCACGCGAATTGATTAACTTGCAGAAACGTAATATTAAAACTACGCTACGAAGTAAAATAGAATATTTAGAAATGCGATCAATTAAAGATTGAATAGGTTGTGAACCTTCTTGCGTTATTTTAACAGAGAGAACGATATTTTTAGTTTCCATTATTTCTGAATTGTTATTATTTAAATTGATTTTAAATGGTTTGATTGGCCACTGAGATAAGGGGAATGAAAACCAATGCGGAGCGTTAAACCAGAGCGTTAAATCTAATAATTGTTTAGGCGTTATAGGACGAGAAACTACGTCAGCGGGATTTTCAGTTCCATCTATGTGAAACCAATGTTTTGCGGGTAAATTTGAATTAATTTCAACAATGCGATTTGCGACAAAAGTATGAAATTTGTGCGAGGGCGAGTGGATCCAGGTGAGCGTGACTGTTGAATCAGAAAAAGCAAAGATTTTATTAATTTTACAGCGTTTACTTAAAACTTCTACAACTGAATTGATCAAGTTTGCTAAGAGGAGAGCCGCACATAGCTCGAGGCGAGCTAAGGGCGTATTTTTAAGCGGAGCGACGCGAGATTTAGAAGTTAATAAGAGGACTGATCCGCTATCTTCATTGTTAGAACTAACCCTTATGTAAACAGCGGCACCATAACAGCGCTCACTGGCGTCTGCGAACCCGAGGAGAGTGACATGAGAACCAGAGGTGATACCTACATGTCGCGGGAACTTTATTTTTTCGAGATAGGGAAGTTCTTTGTGAAACCGACTAAATTTATTTCCAATGTGAGCGGGTACAGGATCATCCCAATCAAGATCAAGTTTCCAGCATTCCTGAACTAACGTTTTCATGAATGCAGTAACTGGACCTATAAGACCTAAGGGGTCAAACAGCCGTGCGGTTGCTGATAAGACGGTACGTTTCGTACATTTAAGAGAATTACCATTTATTCTAAATTGAAAAAAGTCTTCTACTGGATTCCACTGCATACCTATAATTTTAGTATTATTATCCGCGTCAGCGTCAAACTCAATATTTTGCGGATTTAAATGAGTTGAAGGAATTTTATCTAACAGTTCGGAACTATTCGAGATCCATTTTACAAGGTGGAAACCGCCTGACCTGAACATGGTGACCATTTCTTGGTATGTCCGCTCAGCTATTTCAACGCCATCTAGCGAACATACGTAGTCATCCATATACATATGGTTTTCAGCCTCGTAAGCTGCGAGTGGGTATTTTTCCCGACTGTCAGATGCGAGTTGGCGAACTACTCGCATAGCTAAGTATGGTGAGCTTGAGACGCCGAAAGAAACGCGGTTAAATTCAAAAGTTGAAATTTCAGAATCTTTATTGAATCTGTATAAAATGCGTTGAAATGCGTGATGATCAGCGGAAAGATTAAGTTGAAAATACATTTTTTCGATATCTGCAACTACAGCAACGGAAAACATGCGAAGATTAATTAATAAATCGAAAATGTTACTTTGTAGATTCGGACCTACATAAAGGAGATCATTTAGTGATTTACCTGAGCTAGTTTTACAGCTAGCGTCAAGCACGATGCGAGTTTTACTAGACTGTTTATCCGGGCGGTAAACTGCACGGTGAGGGATATAGAAATGCGGGATAGTTAGAGAGGGGACATTGACCTTGGTTAAATAACCTTTGTCAAGATAATCTTGAAGCGTAGCGTTGTAATTAGTTCTGATCTCGGGATCAGAATCTAACTTTTTCTCCAAATTAAGGAGACGGCGCGTCGCCGTTGAGTGTGAATTTCCTAAGTCTATACACGGAGCCTTAAATGGTAGCTGCACTGTGTATCTACCTGTTTCATCGCGAGAATAAGTTGATTTAAATATTTGTTCACACGCCTGATCGTCAGGACTCATGTGAACCTTACTAGGGACGCTTTCGAGTTCCCAAAAGCGTTGCGTGAGCGTATTTAAGCGAAGCGTGCTAGCCGCACACAGAAAAGTTTGCTCGCTTTTATTTTTATTTATTTGAGCGGGGCGAGCGCGCGGAGTTACACTAGGTTGACAATCAGCCCGACCCATGGCTATGTAGCCAAGGGTGGTTTCTACGGCGACGACCGAGGAGCCAGGTAAAGTTACCTTTCCACTGCCCAACAAAAGCGGGAAAAGTTCATTGCCAAGGAGGCAATCTATCTCACCGGGAACGTGGAATGCGTCATCAGCCATAGGTAGATTGCGTAATGAAGCGAGATTTGAGATATCTATAGATATGTTGGGCAAGTCGTCTGTAATACGATCTAAAACCCGAGCGTGAATTTTATAATAGCAGCGGTGATCAAAGCGGGAAAATATTTTAAAAGTAGCAGTTCCAAACGAGGGTATTTTAGCGTGACCGATCCCAAAAATGGAAGATTTGTCAGGAGTAATTTCTAAGTTTAAACGTTTACAGCAAGCCTTTGTAATAAAATGACTCATTGAGCCGGTATCAAGGAAAACGCGCAGAGTATGAGGTTTATTATTATTATAAGCGTATACGGAAGCGGTGGGCAACAAAACAGTTGTATTATTTTCAACGCACGAGGTAGCCGAAGTCATTGACAAATGCGAAGCGCCTGAATGTACGCGCTCCGCGTGCGGCGTCGTCGAGCCCACAGTGCTCACAGTCGCGGCAGCCAGCGAGGGCGCGGCTACCAGCGGGGGCGAGGCGGAGGGCGCGCGGGGCGCGGTTACATGCGGCGGCGAGTTGCCGGTTCCCCGATAGTTGTCCAAATGTATTAGCGAATGATGTTTACGCTGGCAAACCGAACAAGTATTTGTTGACTTGCACATTTTAATATCATGAAATCCTAAACAGTTACGACAAAACTTATGTTTGTTTACTAGATCTAATCTTTCTTTTGCGTTTTGATTCATGAAACGAGAACATCTGTAAAGTGGGTGTGAATCAGGTGACGAACACACCTTGCAGGCACGCACGGATGCGTCCTGGGTAGTGATCGCGAATGTTTGGCTATTTTTATATTTATTAGAAGTGGATTTATTATTTTCACTATTATAATTACGGACTTTAGAGGGGTTAGATTGATTACGAAGTGTTATTATTTTACTTTGTTCTTTTAAGAATTGCGAAAGATGATCGAAAGTAGGTATTTCAATATGATTATGTGATCGTTCGAAAAGGTTAACGACCTCTTTATCAAGCTTGCTGAGTGCAATATCCGTTATTATAAAATCTGACAAATCCTTTATGTTTAAGCGCCGTAGGGCGGCTTGCGATGCATGGAACTGCTCAATAAATGTGTCTATAGATTGATAAGGCTTAAACTGAATCATTTGATGTAAGTACATGGAAGCTTGTACGCGGGTATCTTGGTATTTTTCTATTAAAGCATTCCAAATGAGTAGGTAATTATTAGCGGTAGGCGCGACGCCCGAACAAACAGTTAATGCCTTATCAGAGAGACACCCTATTAAGTATTGTACTTTCTCGGCGTCAGTTAGATGCGAATTATCATGAATAAGACTTTTAAAGTTTTCATGAAAAATTGTCCATTTGCTGGGCGTGCCGTCAAATGAAGCAAGTTTTAAAGGTGGCAATTTACGATTTAAAAACTCGAATTTACTACTGCTGTTTTCGTTATTTTGAGACCTGAGAAGGTTAGCCTCGATTGCTTTTATTTCACAATAAATTTCATCAAATGCTGCCAACGGCTGATAATTAATAGCTGATCCAGCTTCCAAGAGTGCTAAATTGTAAGCATCAAGCGTTTCAATAAAATTCGTCCTAATTTGATCAAGGGAATTAATCCTAGCTAGAAATTGAGATTTTAATGAACTATTTACTGAAACTTGTCGACCGAGGTCATAAATTGATTGCAGCATTTTGAATAAAACTTCCTTCTTAGATTCAAACAGAAGCACTTTTGAATCTTCTTCTGCGGAGCCATAAGATTCCTTATCGGACTCCTTGTGTTTACCTTGCTTTGAAGCCATTTTTATGCGTTGGGATAATGCCTATTCGAGTTAATAATCGTTAATAATAATACTTAAATGAGTGAATGTATGCGAAATATCGAGAATAAATTGGACTTGCCCGTGTGCGTTATGTGTTGAGATAACCTGTGAAATATGTGTGCGATGACTAAAATATATTTATAATATTTTAGCAATAGAGTGTTTAGCGTGAAATAAGATGTGTATTTGAATAAATAACTTAGCGTTGATGAGATGTTAGCGGGAAATGCCTCGTGAGCGAGTCACGTAGGTTAGTGTAATGGCGGATGCGTGTTTTGAGCGTATTTTTATGCGATTAAATAGCTAAATGCGGTAAATATGATGCGTTTTTAAAGAAATAACTTAGCGTTGATGAGATGTTAGCGGAATGTGCCCTCGTGGGCTTGTCACATAGACGAGAGTAATAGCGGATGCGTATTTGAGCGTTTTTATGCGATTAAATAGATAAATGCGATAAATATGTTGTGATTGATGAGTGTAGTGTATATGCGAAGTAATTTTTTGTTTTTTATCCGGCTCGAAGGACCAGAACACTTGGATGGGCAAATGGTACTCACGGTTTTAGGGTAAGGGAAAAGCGTAATGTCTTCGATAGCACAGCTTTCTGGAGCACGTTGATTCAGCGAAAACCCACCAAGTGTCACAAGATGATATGAGGAGGATCACACACACATTTCTATTCACAGTTTCTAGCTTGGTTTTTGAGTCTTTTAATGGCGGTCGCGGAAGCGCGGGCGCAGGGCAATTTCACGTGCGCTTGTTGTTGACGCTGAGGTAGGACTGGTAGATGAAGGAAGATGAGAGCGGGAGGAAGGGATTTGAATGAACGTCTGATCCTTCATTCTAACCAATGAGAGAAGAGTATAGCGTGTATAGTGTTACAAGTATGCGTTTTGTGATTTCCAAATTAGATAAATAGATATTAATAAAAATGCGGATAAATAATGTGAATGGCGCAGACACATTTCATTGTTAGGTTCATTGGCTAGCGGTGGTGTTTTATCTTGCACCACTTCGGCATATGTCTTTGCAGTTGTTAATGGGTTGAACGATTGTTTTGTCCTATCATATGATCGTCTGTGTTTTTGAACTTGTGCAGGTGCTGGTGGAAATTTGATTTTTTGTAGTTCCCTGTAAACTTTGCAGCCTTTATAATTTGCTGGATGGTTGCCTTCACACAGCACGCACTTGACGCTATCGGATCTAGTTTTCCGTAGGCAATCAGCCGACAAGTGATCCCCTGCGCACTTTATACATTTTGGACTTCTCTTGCAGTAAGTTTTTGTATGTCCGTATTGGAGACAATTTCCACATTGGGGGATTTCCCGCTTGGGTCTTGGCGGTTCTACTACTACCTTACAGTGCAGTAGATATTTTATGTCGAATACAGTTTTATTATTTTCTTTTTGTTTTAATTCCACTATAAACATTGGTAGTGCTTTTTTAGTGGTGCGCTGTTTGATGTTCCAGATGTTAGTGCATTCATGATCAAGCTCTTCTAGAGCATCTTTTATATCGTCTATGCTGGTAGAGGGGTGAATGTTTTTGAGGACCACTTTAAAACTCCTGTCTTGTTTTTGTTTGTATGTATAGAATTCCGTTTTCTTTTTTTCTAATTCTTTAACCACTGCTGTGTATGTTTCAGATGACTTAGTTTGGATTTTGACCTGTTCATTACGGAGCACTTTCAGGTCATAGTTGTCGTATGCGTATGTTTCCATGAGCTCTATAAGTGGCTGGATGTTACTTACTCTGTCAACGAAAATTGGGGGTGGCTTATCTACTTTTGGTTTTATTAGCGGAGGTTTATTTGTCTCCTGCGGCTGCTCACTTTCCAACACAGCAAAGCTGTTGGAAGTTGAAATTGGTGTGGGTTGGGATAGCCAATATGTGTCAAGTTTGCTTTGCTTTTGCGACTTAAGTGGTTCTGGGCTTGATCGCTGCCGTTTTTTATTTGTGGCTTGCATCCATTCCTTCTCATTATTTAGGTTAGGTTTAGTAGGCGAATCATCTATAATTTCTACCTCAATGTTTGTACTGGTGCTTGGTAGAGTCTCATAATTGGATGTTGATTGTTGGGGGTCTTGTAGTTTCTTGTTGGTGGCATGAGTTGCGCTTCCAACTGAGGCACTTCTTGGTCTTTGGAGAAGGCTTGGGTGAAAGGCTTGCTGCACATATCGTTTGTTTTGACCAGTAGCAGTTACTGTCACGGGGGCCTGGGTACCCACACCCGTGGAGTCTTCGGTAGCAAATTTCACACCTTCCAGCCCGGATACTGGAAGGCGCCGGGGGTTAGCCGGATCGCATGACAAATCACATTCTCTATTACTTGACATTTTCATTTTAAAAGAGTTAGGAGGAATACAAATAGTGTTTTCCCAGGACACTATTGCCACAGCTTTTAGAGGGTATTTAGGTCCCCTTGGCTTGTGGATGCCAGTGTCAGGTTATTTGACCGCCGCCTGTTGCTCGGCGTTGTTGCTCGTTTAGCACCACCCGGGGGGAACGTGTAGGGTGGGCCTAGGATAGGTGGTAAATCCTACGGACGTGAGCAACTCCTCCCCCCAAATTGTATGTATTTTGGTGGGCGGTATGTATCGTCACCGTATTTCGTAATTCAAATGGTACCTATATGTTTCGCGTATTTTCATTTCTAAGCGTTTGCAATTGTACATGTTCACTGATTAAGATATAAGCAAGCGCGATGATAAGCGCAAGCAGTCTTCCTGGGGTGGTAACAGGACCTCAAGAAACCTCAGACATCAAATCAACAGTTAGTCGATAATCAATAATCGATTTCACGCCCAACACTCGAGTGCTTGTGTTATCTATGGTAGAACGGAACGCAAGCGCATCCCGACGAGTCTGTTAAAAACTTTTGAAGATGGCTCCGCTGCCGCTCTCGAACTAATTGAAAATAAATATTAATCCTGTGTCTAAAGTGTTGTGTCCCCTTATAAAAGGGCTGCAATTGTGCGTGGAAACTTGAACTGGTGGATCTAGCTGTGGGAATCAAGGTAAGGCTGCTTTGTGTTGTTTTATCTTGTCGGTGTCTAGTGCTCCCGCAAACGCTTGGAGGTTCAATTAGAATTTTCCATCCCTTATGTTATACGGGAACTAATCCTTCTCGTAACAATGGGACTTAAATAGATCTGAGAAATGCGTGTGTTACATTAGGTAGGTACGCCTCTGCGTAACACTTCAGGGATTACAGGCGTGGTACTTAGTACCTATAAGTAAAAACGAGCGTACTTTTGTATGTGGCAAAAATCCACGTTAACTCAAAATAAAAATAGTAAAAAACGATATCCAAACATATTAAACATTCAGATGATTTCATGAACATGAAAGAGCTCATACACATGTTCGTATTCCATACTAAGTTCCTATAATCGATTTATCTGAGAATAAATTAAAAATGTGATGAGAACTGCTATACGATTAACGACTGTACCTACTTTTAAGTGATAAACTGATGGCGAGAAGGAAGAATTATTTATTCAAGAGTTGTTCGGACTGGCTCAAGTTATTACAGCGTCCGTTATTGTTTCTTTTGAACACGTTTTGCTTGAGAAAGTATGCTTTTATTATTCTTTCAGATACTTTGACTTCAGGGGCCTCAGTGTGAGCTTTTAGCAAAGCAAACTTCAATTTAACTCGTTCACAGCGATGCGGTTGAACGTTTTTCTTCTTTGCACATATTTTGTTTATTATATCAGGTCTAAGTAGGTAAACAATGTATGATAATAAAAATATATTTACTATTAGAGAGTTATTAATTTTGAGTTTCACCAACTGGACACCAAGTAACCGGACACACGTGTGTCCAGTTTGTGAAACTCAAAATTAATAAAACTTATTATTTCGTCATCTGAACTCTAATAGTAAATATATTTTTATTAATATACATTGTTTAGGTACTATATACCTGATATATTAACCCTTAAAAACCAGGGTCGCCGACGTAGCTCTCAGAATATGCAAGTTGAAGTGGCAATGGGCAGGCCACATCGCTCGAAGAACCGACAACCGATGGGGAAGAATGGTTCTCGAGTGGCGACCACGAACCGGAAGACGCCGCGTTGGTAGACCTCCCACCAGGTGAAGCGACGACAACAAACGGCAGGCTGCCGTTCGTTATAGCGTTCTATGGGGGAGGCCTTTGTCCAGCAGTGGACAAGTGGGATAGCTGATGATGATTATTAAAAACTACAAAAATAGTATAGTCCAGTGTGGTTCTTTTGGGGCGTGAATTCCGTTAACGAGACACACAGTTGATAAACATGTTGCACAACAATAGAGTCATGTGTACTACACTGTATCTTCATTTAAAGTAATATGTGGAAACGTCGTGGATTGTACACTAACCTATTTTGAATATTCTGTATTAGGTATTTACTGTAACATATATTGTACAATTGTTTGTTTTCCCCAAATAAATAAATAAATAAATACTTCAATGACGTAAACTGATATAACTTAATTTTTGACTGTAACACTATTATATAATACTAGCTTTTGCCAGCGGCTCCGCCCGCATGAAAATGACGATTTTCCATACAAACTTTCATCCCCCATTTAACTCCCTTCGGGGTTGAATTTCATAAAATCCTTCCTTATTCCTTGTCTACATTATAAAGGGAACGTCTGTGCAAAATTTCAGCTTTCTAGGTCCAAGGGTTTGGGCTGGGCGTTGATGAGTCAGTCAGTCAATCAGTCAGTCAGTCAGTCAGGACTTCTCTCTTTATTTATATAATATATATAGATAGATAGATAGATGTTATGAATATTCTTGACGGCATAGTCTCTAGCAGCAGTTATTCTCAGGATCCTCGTGATCTGTGTTTTCTAGAGAAATTAGGTAGCTATCACACATAATCTAACCGTCACCATGAAGTAATACTCAGTAAGAGATTATCCATACCCTAATCCACGCTATCAATCTTCTGACTGGCAGATTTTTCACCATACCTTAAGTTATATTCATATTTTCGTATACCTTGTCCCTAAACTTCAGCTACCTCAACCTCAAGTTATTTATATCCATCATCAAAATACTGCACATCAATTACGCCATGTCATCTCTCCCTTCAGAAGTTCGTCGTCATATTGTCGTGATTGCACTTGTGCGAAAATCCATCTAAAAATCAATTTATAAATATTAGCTCCGTTCGAACGCTTTTTACCGTATCAAGGAGTTTTTATGTTCCCACCTCATTTTATGGGCTACAGCGTTTAGGAGAATACACAGATAGGTAATGATTTCCGATACTTAAGCGTCGTTTGGGTATCAATATCGTGTTTAAAGGTCATTTATTTGAAGCCTAACATAAGCTTTAATGGACTCCAGTGAGGATTTTTTAAGGTTTCCTCCAGTTCTGTAGTATTTGTTGAATATTGTATACTGGCTATAAAGGATTTATAAAATGATAAGCGATGAGGATATAGCATATAGGTTCTATATAATTTTATTTGACGACACGCAAGTAATTTTATTGACTGCTGCGCTGCGAGTCGCGGATCCGATCCCCTCACGGAACAAATATATAACCTACAGATAGTTGTTCCGGGTCTGGGTATTTGTGTATGTGAGTTTGGGATGTTTGTGAACGCACCCACGATACAGGGGAAATTCCAAGAGGGGCAAAATTTACAGGAAAAATTGGTCCTTTGGCTGCCAGTATGTAGGTATATTAGATGTAGATTGATATTTGTGATCATCAAACATCCAATCCAAGAGCTTATTTAAAAATATAGTTGAGGTATGTTTCGTACGTAAAAGTTATGACCTTATGTATAAAAATAACCTTACCAACGAGGCAACCTCACACATATACATCAAAGGGGTTGGAACTTTTTTGTATCGAAGCTGGCATATCGACCCAACGCCATTTTTTTTTTTTTTGAAATCACGGCCCACTATGAAATTAGTACGTATGAGTAAGAGGACACTTAGACGAACAAAAAATGTCATGTAACATGATATCCCAAAGTGTCACGTTATCGAGATATTTGAAAGTAAAAATTCTAACCTAACCTAATAAAATTAGTCAATAGTCACGGTCCTACCCGATCATTCAATACACCATTCTACGTCTCAGCCAATTAAAGAGTTCTAATTACTTTTAATATTTAGGTAAGAGCCAAAAGTTGGAAACTAGACTAAGTAGACAACAAATAAACTATGTGACCTTTATCTATTATAGACATCTAATTGATCTAGTCCAGACTCGGTAATTAACAAACGACTAATTTATAACCAATTGTATTTAACCAATTAACGACCAATTTGTATTAAAAGCCTTCGACCAGTGCCGGGGTGCTCAAGGTTAATTAAAGATAATGCTAGTCTTGCAACCACTTACCAAAAGGGTATCGTATTACCCAGTATTAACTGGGTTTTCTCCATGTAAAATACTGGTATTCAGCTGCATCCGGTTAGACTGGAAGCCGACCCCAACATAGTAGGAAAAAGGCAGATGACGCTAGTCTATTCTAGCTTAGTATATAATAAGGGATTTGAACCCTGTTCAGGTTTAGGGTTATAGAATTCGGATATATAAATATTTTTTGAATAAATTTTTTATTGCATCATGAGAAGGTTAGGTTGAAACTACTCGTACAGTAAACACTCAAAAGTTTTTACAAAGTAATGGCCAGTAATCTAAATTATTTCATTTTCTTTAATATTCAGAATTTCAAATATATCACTAATAGTCCGGTCAATTTAGACATAAAAGCAGTGGTCAAATAACATTAATTCCCACAGAGCCAAATATTGGTGGAGAGCTGGGGTATACCATTACAAACAAAGTCTTAAAAATCCCCATCGATCCTATGTGTGCTACAAGAGTTTATTAGAGTTATTCGGGGTCAAAGGTCAAAATTTGAGGATTTTTGAATTTTTCTCGAAAACGGTAAGTGTTATCAAAAAAATCTCAACCCAAAGTTGTAGATCTTAAAATTCTCTACAAAAATGCTTTTCATTATTATTTTCTAAAAGTTAACAGTCACATTATCACTATCACTACATATTATTATAAAATAAAGTCGCTTTCTCTGTCCCTATGTCCCTTTGTATGCTTAAATCTTTAAAACTACGCAACGGATTTTGATGCGGTTTTTTTTAATAGATAGAGTGATTCAAGAGGAAGGTTTATATGTATAATAACATCCATTTGCACCCCGTGCGAAGCCGGGGCGGGTCGTTCTTTATATAAAAGCGAAAGGTAACACACTCCTCACGAGATCTCGAAAACCGCTGGACGTATAAAGATGATTTTTGGAAAGGAGGTAGTTTATAGTTAGTAAACGTCTACTAAGAACGGATTTTGCGATAGGGCCGGATTAGGGTGGTCTAAGGGCCCACGCAAGTTTGTATGAAAGTCCTTCATTTTTTGTGCTACAATCTTGATTTTTGGCAGAGACGTAGTTTATAGTCAGTAGACGTCTGCTATGAACTAATTTTTTGACAGGGCTGGATTAGGGTGGTCTATGAGCTTTTGCAAGTTCTGATTCATACAAACTTGCGTGGGCCCTTAGACCACCCTAATCCAGCCCTATCGCAAAATCCGTTCTTTGCGGACGTCTACTAACTATAAACTACCTCCTTGCCAAAAATCATATTTATACGTCCAGCGGTTTTCGATATTTCGTGAGGAGTTACCTTACGCTTTTATATAAAGAATAATGTGACTAGCTGTTAGAATCGCGATATCTCAGGAATGGTAACTCTCAGTAAATAATGATCAAGAACATTTTTGTAGAGAATTTTATGATCTACAACTTTGGGTTGAGGTTTTTTTTGATAAAACTTACCGTTTTCGAGAAAAATTCAAAAATCCTCAAATTTTGACCTTTGACCCCAAATAACTTTTGTAGCACACATAGGATCGATGGGGATTTTTAAGGGTTTGTTTGTAATGGTATACCCCAGCTCTCCACCAATATTTGGCTCTGTGGGAATTATAGTTATTTCAAATGTCTATATTGACCGGACTATAAACAGTTTCAAGTATACAACAGTTACAATACATGTTGAACATAATTTATAATAATATCTTGCATGCATGACATCACCGTTCTGTATGTATACACATTGTTTGAGCAAATAAATATACTTATACTTATAATGCCAAAGATTGTCTAAAAGTAATGGGAGAATTTAGGTACCTATTTTTACAAGCTTTTATTCAACTTGCCTTGTTAGTTTTTTATGGCTTTAAATAATTACCCAAAACCACATTTAGTTAGACTAACTCTGGACTAAATCAGGGTTTACCCGAACTCCTCCGAACATTGAGAGACTATTTATACAGCTTACTAACTGGGCCAAGACCTCTGCGTTGGTCCACAGTTAAATCTAAATAATATTAACTGCTTCTACTAACCGAATACTCGCTACCTAATTTAGGTAAACTTGATATTTAATTCAGTGGCTTTTCCGATTCATGTATTTAGGTAAAATTTCATCCGTATTTCGACTTCAGTAAGGTACACGTACAACATTGAATAGTATATTTGTGGTAGCTGTGGTTAAATATGTCTTGTCGCGAGGTGTGAAATGTAAAGCTTCTTCGTACTTATGGAAGCCTGGTAGTGAAAACCTTGTTTGTCTATGAGTAAATTATTGATACCAGTTCAAATTGGAATATCTTATGTTAGTAGTTAGTACACAATTAGAATGTGCACTTTTTTCAAACATGGCCTCATTATGTCTGAATAAATATGTAGTTGTTATTCTGGAAAACAAAATACCTACTGAAAGAAAGCATTCATGTAGTAGTCTTATTTTTTATTTAATTGATCCTTCCCACTCCTAGGACTTCCACTTTTCTTGTTGTTGAGAAAGGTTGGCCCGCGGACTAACCTTGGCAAGAGCTGCTTAAACTTGATAGGCCCTATAGCTGTTATTATTTAGCCACAAACTCTTTTAAAACGATCAAACAACTAAAATGAAGCCTGAGCTATCCTTCACACAATGTTTCCCCACCAATCACACCCAAAAGTTGGAATCCCTTGTGAAAACACATCGTGATTGAAACAAAATTTAAATATTCATTGGTACAGACGCGGTTTAATTAAAAGCTTTAATATGTAGGTCGAATCAACGACGGAATAAATTGTTTTCAATACTAAATGAGACTCTGTAATTACGGAACGTTCAAGTTGAGGCCAAATTGATTTGTGTA
Source organism: Diarsia mendica (assembly GCA_949316265.1). NCBI lineage: Eukaryota > Metazoa > Arthropoda > Insecta > Lepidoptera > Noctuidae > Diarsia > Diarsia mendica. The sequence continues at coordinate 19,203,181 of OX438904.1, read as the reverse complement.
TTAAGTATACAGTTCAGTTGCCTTAGCTAGCACCTAATGTCGAGCCAATTCTTTCGTGTTTTTTGTTGACTTGAAAAATTGAGGTTTAAAATATGAGTGGAGGCAGCCGTTTGGGACAGAGCAGGCTACGAAAAAATATATAGGTAGGGTCTCCATTTTGAAGTCGGACTCCAAAAATTGAGATTGTCTCGGAACAAAATAGAAAGGGTATGCATATTACTACTACTACAGTGGACCTTTCTGCGGTCTGATAAATAAATAATAATATTGCTAACACATCCCGTAATGCAAAATAGGTTGGTGGGATCCAATCGGAATAAGGCTCTTGATACGACGCCGACGTGTCAACATATGAATGAAAATTTAAATATAACCCCATATGAATGCTCAGTATAGAAACTACCAGTCATTTAAAAGGTTAATAACCTCCAAGTTTTTCTTTAGAAAACCAGGTGTCTTAATAATGTTCTCTTCACAAAACATGAGACAGAAATGTTAAAATCAGAAACAGCCAAAGTTTGCCAAAAACAAACTTGTCCTTCACTTTAAATCCCAACTTCGGAAGGCAAATACACGTACCTCCTGACTTATCTATGTGTCTTACAAGTCAAAGTTTCTCAAGTAATAACATGTGAAACATGTCTTACAAACAAGTAGCTCTCTGATAGTATTCGGAACGTTCTCGCTGCAAAACTTTGATGAAGACTGACCAAGATAATGTTGGCTTCAAGTCCGACAATTCATTTTGGGATATTAGCTGAAGTGGCCAGTGGTGCGGAATGTAATTTATGATTGTGTGTATTTAGTAGTGGGGATATAATAGAGGCTACAGTTAAATAATGTAATAATAACAGAGAACATCACACACACTCGAACACATTTACCGAGAAAAGTTTGCGCTTTGGCTTCGGTATGGTTTTCCTTGGGAACAGTACTTTTTTCAGGATGAAAGGTTATCCTGTATCCGTTTCTGTACAACTGAAAACGGAGTTAAAAAATTATACAAGTCTATTTCAATTGAAAATTTATTTAAAAAAAAAAACAGAAATTCTTTTTGCAAGACAAGAAAAGATCTCATTATCCTAAAAAGTCACATAAATAACATTTGAGTGAGAGATGCTTTGGAGGTGTAACTTGTGTACATTTTCTGGTGATGAAAAAATACTCGTACGGTTAACAACGATTGTTAACAGTTAAATCACTGAGACTTTGTAATCAGCTATGGGGTGAAAATCCGTATTCTTCATATGGGTCTCGTTATGGGCTATCTTGTATCCCCATAAACGCATAGCTTCCGTACATTCCATCTAAAAAGGAGGTGTCATATTTTAATGTGTTAAAATGTAAAGTCACAATAAATCGTGCGATTTTAAATACGTTATTTATTATAACAGTAAAATTTGTCGTACGAAAAAAAATTAAAACAAGTTTTAAAAGAAGTGACAGAATTTGGCACTAGTGTTAACTTATAAAAAGTAATAAACAAAACAGTTTCGTTTCCGCCATTTGACTTAGGGAGCCCTAAGTACCTAACAAGAAAGCTGTGTGAAATCGGTGATGAATAAAACATTTAAGAAAGACGGCTGTACCCTGCGGCTTAACCAAAGCAAACGGTCGTGCGAATACGCGATCGTCACGGTCATTTGTCACATTTTTGATCGGAAAACCGGAAGGCAGCCTCTGTTCAGGTAACCACGTGATCAGGTCCACCGAACCAAAGGATCAGCATACTATACAACAAAGTCCTCCTCCGCGCCTGTCTGTCTGTTTGCAATAAACTCAAAAACTACAGCACCGATTTTCATGCTGCTTTCACCAATGGGTAGAGTGATTCTCGAGGACGGTTAGTATATAATTAATCGATATTGCCCGCGGCTTCAGTTAGTTAATATAAATGATTGCTCGGTCTTCTCAATACTTCTTATAGAACTAAGCCCAATTCAGGGTTGGTCCCCACGAGCGCGTTGAGCATCTTAAGCAAACGCGGTATAGGAGAGGTAGATCGAGCTAAAGTGCGACAAAATGGGATAATAAACCATTTATACTTTCTAGAGGAATTATAATTATTTGGAACAAATAATTGTCACAGCTCCGCATGAAAATCTTATGACTATGTGACATATTAAACACACAAACCTGCAGGTCACTAACGTATTCAAAGTCAAGTTTATTCTTCCATTGGAATGGCACATTGTGAGAGACCCTGGATGTGGAGTATTCGTTACCAGCATCCACACTGGTATGTGACTGCAGAAACTCATCCAACGCTGGTGTTCTATGGATTTTCAGGAACTTGAGAATTTGATCTGAAGTTTTATTAGGCTGTAGGGCCAATTCTTCAAACCGGATCACCCTGAAATGGTACTAACATTGTTTTAAGTTTTAACGGTTTATTGTTTTAATAAACAGTCCACGAGTCGTCCTTTAGGGGTTTCATACATAGTTGAAACATCCAATAACTTAAAAAAAGTAAGGAGAAGTAATTTTCATTTAATCCCGATCCAATAACTATTTCATAACGTCTTTCAATGGAATTAAATGAACTTAGAGGGTTGTGTTGATGCTTATAATTCTTTAAACTACATACATGTTACCGACGCAAATCATATTTTTTATTACAACTTGACACTGACCTACCAATTGCAAAAAACGTAAGAAAGCTTGGTCTAAAAACTTCTTAAACTAAACCTAAGAGAAAAAGGTAAAATAGTTTATACAAAACTCACAATAATCTATCTGGATATAATTGCCTTATTCTCCCTGCTGCCTCATAATCGCTGACCATATCAGCGCAGAGCATACTAGGTTGCCAGCAGTCTGGAGACAACTTGCAGAAAGGTACGCGTAACCTGGACTGCATCACACCGCGAGGGTCCCTTATCAACAGGACCACTTTCATGTTGAGCCTGTAAGTATAGACTTAGAATAGGGATGTTTCCTGACTAAAAAAAATATGATTCTAGTTAGTCCGTCTGTTAGATTATCGAAAAATATTGGATACGTATTTTTTTTTGACTGGCTATGTATTTATGTATGTTCATCTGTTCTCTCATACACCCTATATAGGTAAATAACTCACTCTTCATCACCCAATAGTTCCTCAATGAGACGTAATCTTAATCGGACAACCTTCATATTTTGGAAAGGAAACAGCTGACACAACATTGAAACGCTTTCTGTATTTAAACATAAATCAGTGTTTTGTTTGACCTTACAATACTGCCATTGTTTATCGTTCAGGATATTCAGTTTTACTCTAGTCCTCAGGTAATTTTCTAATCCTTCGAAATTGCACTCTAAAATTCGTTTTACCATGTTTAAGGCTTCGCGTCCCTGATCTGGTGTCTTAAAGCGTTCAGATTTATACATGAAGAGCGGTTCGCACGTATAGTAAGTGCTTGGAACTGCATGGTAAAGCAAGTCTCCAAGAAAAGTAGATCCTGATCTCCATGTGGATACTATCAAAGTTCGCTGGGGCCTTCCTCCGGTCTCCATAACTAAGTCTTGTAAACCATGAACACCAGATTGTGAAAAGTTATAGTTGGAGGTGGCAAGTTCGATTTTACTTCGTGCTCTGTCCAGTATAAAATTTTTAATAAGGGTCTCTTGCAGGAATGGCATGTCCTTAATGTGTAGACCATAGGGATAGTTTTCATTTGCCAAGATATTGTATCGAATTTGAACGGCAATGATAAAAAGAATAATGACACCAATCAAGAGACATGCTTTGTAATTGATAAGTCGCCGGGTCATCTGAAAGAAGAAAATATCGATATTATAAACATTCGATACTCTGTACTTCGACATTTAGGACATTCGATACTCTGTGCTTCGATATTTAGGTCATTGCTTCGATATTAAAGGATTTTGCTGTAACGTTTGTCGATAATTCGATTTTTGGATAGGTATATTGAATTACATAATAACGTCATATCGGAATAATATTGGACTACACAAGAATGAACCTTATATATTTTATCCAAACAAAAAAAATAACATGCTCATGCCCCGGAAAAACCTGGACGCGACTGTTGAACATGAGGTGTTGGTTCCAATTGCCAGGTCATAGTGTTATTGGGTTTTTCGTTCAAGAATTTCTCAGTAGCAGCCACGAAGCCAATACCTGTGCCCGGTCGATGACAATAGCTTCATATAACATAGGAATTAAAAATGACTGACGAAATGTGGTTGTAGGTACTAATAGGTTCACCTCTGCCTAGCCCCTCGTAAATATCAAGCGTGAAGTTTCCAACAAAGTTCTTCTTAAGGAAATACCCAGAAAAACAATTCAATAAATCTATCATCACACAGTTTTAAGGTAAAACCAACACCAATTATTTCATCTGTAATCAATTGTTTACATAAATCTACTTAAGGCTCTTTTCACATTGTCGCAGAATAATTTAGAAATTAAGTTTTCGAAAAGAAATTGCAAGGACAGGGAAATTGTTTGCTAAGAAAATTGATTACCCACTTAACATTATGTAGTAATTAAAAATTAAAATGGATTATTCCCATCCATCACCAGTGGTGGCAGTTGCAACAATTATTATTATTTTATTATTATCAGGTAAGGGACAAAAAACAGGTTAGGCGTCTTTTTTTCATTTTTTTTTCTGCTCGCTCTTGGGCAGAGCGAAGGGGAGTGTCAGACTTCTACTGACTAAAAACCGAACCCATGTTCCTTCTTCTTCGCCCTTGTGTCGGAGCCGCGGTAACCTTTCTATAGAATTCTCGCGAATTTTCCCAAGTTCATTGGTCGGTCGACGCACAACTTCGATACAAAATTCACTAGGTATCATTACGATTCATCGCAGTAGAAATTGAGCCTAATAACCTGATTCAACATCAAATCAGACCATTGAGCAATCAAACTGAATTCATTGACATTTTAAGTCCAAACACTTCTGAAGTTTGAATCGAGGTGTACTGAGAATGCTTATAATATATTAGGCTTTTATAGCCTTCAGAGCAGTTGATGAAAGGTTTCTAGGTACGGTCAGCAACAGAATTAGGTTATCATTTCTGAATTTTAAGTATTTGATGTATAGGACTCCGGCTATTATTTTAATATTTCTGAAGATTATTCTTTAAACTATTCCTTACTCTTCAATAACTTGTTAGTAATGAGTAATACTGAACTTATTAAAGAGTGAGTTAAAATATTCCATTTTAAAGAATAATCTTCAGAAACATTAAAAATAATAGCTGGAATTTTGTACATTAAATAATGAAAATTCCGAAATGTTAAACTATTTCTGTTAGTGACCGTACAACGCTTGATGTGTTATTTAGTAGCAGTGAGCAAGTAGCCTTTCCCTAATCAAAATCAAAATCAAGTCATTTATTCAAACTAGGCTGATAATCAGCACTTTTCGAACGTCAAAAATTTACTTTACTCTACTATTTACATTTTTATAAGACAGTCCCCCAAAACGCCCACCCAACGACACTTCCTAGTGTTTAGCTGGAAAGAAGAAGTGGCGAAACAAACTTCCCAGCACAAATCTGTCTGTTAGGTTGGTTAGAACTAGAAGAACCAGACTCGATACAATAGCAAGGTGTCAGTTCAATTTAAGATTTACTACAGACACAATCAGTAATAAACAAAAGTAGGTATCTAACAATAAACAATGTAAAATAAAATAATAAATACATAACGTAACTCGTACGGCTACTAATAAACGAGACGGTGGGGGTGTACTGATTGCTGTTCTGCGCACTTTGAAGTCTTCTGAATTAAGTATAGTTTAGCGATTTGTCGCACACTCACATTGAACACATCATGGTTGAGTTGCCCAGTTCGGTCAACAATAAAAGACACATTGTGAGTGCTGCCTACATACCACCTAAGACTCCTAATTTAGTGTATGACAGGCACTTTGAATTGCTACAAGAAGTGTTAAGCCACTCTAGTGTCGATACTTTCTTTGTTATAGGAGACTATAATCTCCCTGAAACCAACTGGCTTGTATCCTCTACAACAGATATTGCGGAAACTGCTACATTACATTCGGGTGGACCTTCGGCCTGTGCAAATCTACATATCTTGATTTCCCTCTTGGGTGCTTCTCAATTTAACAATATAGTGAATGACAAGGGTAAAATTCTTGATCTTGTCATTTCCAATAACACCTGTAATGTTTCTCATGTCTCAAAGACATTACTTCCGATTGACACATACCATCCTGTCCTGACGTGTGAGACTTGTCTAAACGTCAAAATCACCCCTTTGACTAAAACTCCTCTTCACAAATACTGTTTTTATAGGGCCAACTTTGACAATATTAACAGTAACATACAGCAACTGAAATGGCCTGAAATTCTATGTCCTATGAAATCGGAAGAGGCTTTGGATAAGTTCTACACTGAGATAGATAACATTATTAAACTAAACTACTAGATCTGTTAGCTATCCCATATGGTTCTCTTGTACTCTCATAACTATTGCTAAAAAAAACAAAAAGCGTGGATCAAGTGGAAGAAATATAATAACATTTCTGATTATGAATTGTTTTCTAACTATAGAAAACAGTTTAGTGATAGATGCCTTAAGTGCTTCCGTTCGTACATCGCTTCTGTGGAGGACAATCTAAGTAGAAACACAAAACACTTCTAGACCTATGTATCCAATCGAAAAGAAAAGCCTGGAATCCCATCTAAGCTCCAATATAAAGATGCTGAAACCAATGATCCTAACATGGCGTGTAATATGTTTTCGGACTTTTTTTACTCGGTATATGAACCGACATCTCCTACGCTGCCTCAATGGAAGCCTCCGCAGGACAATAACACACTGCACGATGTTTCTATTTGCGACCTTTCTTTTAGTGAAGAGAACATATTGAAGGAGCTTAAAACCCTGGATCCAGCGAAGGGTCCAGGTCCTGATGGACTTTCACCTTACTTCCTTAAGAATACTGCGACTTCCATCTGCAAACCTCTATTTATTCTATATAATAAATGCATATTTATTTATTTATTTATTTATTTATAATAAGCATACCAACAGCACAATCACTTACAATTCAAATTAGATAACAACAAAAATTGACATTTTAGCAATCATGCAAATAACAGGTATGCATGACATTCTTAAATGAACATTAGAGACAACAATAAAAGGTGTGCCTAGTAGGGCTTAATCTAGATCATTACAAAAACAAACCAAACCAATTTGAACTACTTAGACATAAACTCATCACATGGTTTAAGTACGGAACGTCTGTATGAAGCGAAATTCATGGAGAAAATATCAATGGGGTAATCAATCCGTTTAGATCGTTCATTATATTGCCTTGCCATACGTGTTAGGGGGCTATTAAATGTGGTGTTCAATGTGGATGTAGGCAATTCAAAGATACGATGATGACGCTTACTACGTTGGCTGGACCGAAAGTTAAAATAGTTTACCAAATGTGCATCTATGGAACCATTTATAATTTTATGAAGAATTAGTAAGTCGGAATGGTTACGTCTTTCATTTAAGCTAATCATTTTAAAGTGCCTTAACCTGTCATTGTAATCAGGTATAGCTCTTCGAATCCCATTCTTCACACATAAATACCTGACGAAACGGGCCTGAACAGATTCCACATTATTAATATAACTTGTATAATAGGGGGACCAAATAGTGGAACAATATTCCAAGGAGCTCCTTACTAGTGCGTTGTAGAGTAAAATAATACTAATATTATTACGAAAAGGTTTTGACATACGAATAATAAAGCCAAGCATTCTCTTAGCCTTACTAACTATATTTTCGATATGATTGCGGAATGATAAGGATGTATCGAAGAGTACCCCTAGGTCACGTATGACCGACACTCTGGTCAATACCGATCCGTCAATACGATAATCAAATTTAATGTAATTCACTTTATTAGTGAACGTAATAGTCTGGCATTTTTTAACATTGAGCGCCATTCTGTTATTCAAACACCATTGTTGAAGGACATCAAGATCTCTCTGAAGCCTCGCACAATCACTCAGGTCCGATATCCTACAGTATATTTTTAAATCATCGGCGTATGCTAAACAATTACAATTTATTAAATCTAAAAGGTCATTTAAAAATACCAAAAAGAGCAAAGGGCCCAACTTAGAGCCCTGTGGAACACCAGACCCGGGAGAAAAAGGTACAGATTCATAACCTGCCAAGGCAACAATTTGAGAACGATTAATTAAATAACTCTCAAACCACCGCAGTAGAGAGCCATGTATACCAGCACAATTCAATTTCATAGAAAGAATTGAGTGATCAACGCGATCGAAGGCTTTTGCAAAGTCTGTGTAAACAGCGTCAACCTGACCCCTAGCTTCAAAGGTATTACTAATGAAAGTAGTGTAAATAAGTAAGTTAGACATAGTAGAACGGTTAGACACAAAACCATGTTGCTTCGAACTAATTATATGACGGAGGTGGGAATAAACTACATTGTATATGAGACCCTCAAAGATCTTTGCAAATTGTGATATAATAGAGATTGGTCTATAGTTAGTTACATCATTCATGCTACCAGATTTATGTATGGGGATAATGTGTGAGATTTTCCATAAATCAGGAAATGTACCTTCCTTAAGGGATTTATTGTATATAATCTGCAGTGGCGTTACAAGAGCATCAATGCAGAGACGAATAAAAATAGGAGGAAGTCCATCCGGACCAGCTCCTTTATTAAGATCTAACTTTTTGATGCTATCTCTAACGTCACTCTCAGTAATTTCAATAGAGGTGATGTTATAATTCGACGAGGAGTAACTTGGACACAAGTTAGAAGGGTGTTGACTAACACTGTACACAGATGAAAAATATTCAGCAAATAGATCAGCCACACCACTACCACCCTCACCGACACGATCACCCCACGCAACTTGATCCGGGACACCTTTATAGGATTTTTTAGACTTAGTATAACGCCAAAAAGCTTTTACATTTGTTTTTAGTTCACTTTCAATTCTTTCTATGTAATCCCTAAAACAGATATCAATAGCTCTTGCAGCTCGTATCCGTAGAGTAACAAAAGTATCGTAGTCCCGAGGGTTTTTGTACCGCTTGAAACGAGTTCTGTATTTATGCTTTTCCTTAAGAAGTTTAATCAACGAAGCTGAGAACCAGACTGGATAGCAATTGTTCTTAGGTTTACCCTTCGGAGTGTATTTATCTATACTTTCCCATAGTAAATTATAAAAATTCAAAACATAATCATTACAACTTAAATTACAAAAATCCTCCCAATTAACCTTACGCAAATCACGAACACATGCCTCATAGTCTGTTTTAAAAAATATATATTTAGACTGCAAATTATTATAATTTAAATTAGAAATTGACGTTTTAGTAAGGGTTATTTCTAGTGGCGGATGATGTAAATCTGGTTTACTTAGGGGGGGTGCAGAAGAGACAGAAAGACTGGAGTTCTCATCCACCAAGATGAGGTCCAAGATATTATAATTTCCATTGCAGACGTTATTCATTTGAATAAAGCCGGTGATATTTAGGAAGTCCCTCAGAGCTAAAGACTTAGGGTCACTAATCCCTAGAAAGGGATCATTAGACTGAAGCCATTTCACATTAGGAAGATTAAAATCACCAAGAATCAAAGTGGTGCAATCCATGTAACGCAAGCAAATTTCCTCAGCCCTGGCTACGAATTGACTAAAAATATGGCAAGGTATATAAGACGGTAAATAAACAACACAAATATTCATACAGACGCCACCAGCATTTACACATAACCACATATCCTCAACGGAGGTTTGCCATTCTGTTTTATTAACAAATGTATATTTATTACTAATAGCTACCAATATCCCACCACCATAACCTTTAGAGTACAAATCCTTAAACTGCGCACTACGATCACGGCGTACAACAGTATATCTCTGATCAAAATATTCAGAGGACAAGAACGAATCATCCAACCAGGTTTCCGTAAGACATATAATGTCATAGTCAGAACTTAAAATTGACATTAGAATTTCATGTGACTTCGTTTTCATACCCCTCACATTCTGGTAAAAAATCGAAATTCCATCCATTAGATAATAAAAAAAGTAAACATGACTGATAGAAACGAGATTAACAATTTCAAATAATTTAAACAATTTTTTCTAAACTCTGTTCATTCTTAATCAGAATAGTACCCGAATTTTCACTTTTACATACAAAAATTTTCCCATAGCGAACCCAGACAAACTTATAAGATTTTTCTTTGGCCTTAAGACGCGCAGCAGCGTGTAAAGATTTATATGTCGGAGAAAGATGCTCAGATACATAAACTGGCTCCTTGTTTCCGCCATAACCCAAAAGACTTGTGTTTAATTTATCATCAGTGTGAGATTTATTGTATCTAGTTATTGCAGAATACAATTCGTCGCGACATCTAGGGCTACGTAGCTTCACTATTACAGAGCGCGGGCGAGTCTTGTTGTTGTTTATACTAGCCACTCTAACGCACTTCATAATGTCGCAATCCTTTAGCGTATAAGACACAACATTAGCCAGCTGTGTAACGACAGACGGTAACACTTCATTCTTATTTTCGGGTAGGCCGTGAATTTCCAGATTCGCCTCACGCATATTCTGATCAAGAGTGTTTATTTGCGTTGTCAGCTGAGCCATAGACTTTTGCATATCGGAGTTCTGAGAACGAAGTTCAACATTCTCGCGTCGCACACACTCGAGTTCAGTTTTTAAGTCGTTAACTTGAGAGATATCAAACGATCCAGATAACTTCAACTCATCAATCTGTTTCCTTAAATCATCCATTTCGAATCTAAGCTCGCTAATCATATTCTTTACCTCAATGCGCAATGTATTTCGAATTTCCTCCCGTATAACAAGTCGTATATCACTGACCTTATCATCCTCGCCTTCAGAGCTATCTTCAATAGTCTCAGACGTCGACTTATCAGGTTCATGCTGGGATAAACAGCTCGGACAATTCCACTTGGATCGAGCAGTTTTACTGAGCCTTTTAAACGCAGTGACACTCAGGTTAACGCATAGGTGATGGAAGACTTTATCGCAATTATTATCAGAACATGTTATTTTTTCATTTTGTTTAACTGGTAATCTACAAGTATCACAGTTAGACATTTTACGAGAACACTAATAATCTCCCAAACAGTACAATAAATCCAAAAAGTCGAAATGTGATTCGTCGGAATCGAACTCACGACGTCTTGAACGTAAGGCGCCTCGTTAGCGCTCAGAGCCAACAAGACTTTAATATGTAACTCGAAATTATGGATCTGGTGAGATGACAACACGTAGTCACCACAATAGACGGTAGATTGAAAAATAATGTTCTTGCGACAACCTTCAATAAAATATATTTTGTTTGATCACCACCTCAGTACACTTTGTTTTTCACCAATAACACATTTAAAACCACTTTAATAGTTCGTAGAATTATGTGATTGCACCCCACGGGGTTCCGTTTTTGTGTGCATTGACAGTACGTAGACGTAAAGTAACTTTTTGCTGTGATTTTAGAGTTTTAACTACGGAGCAGAATTTACGTGACCGTACTATTTGACGTCTCGATGACATATCTGAAGGAGTTGTACCTAATTTGTGGAAGCATGCGTATATTGTACCCGTTCACAAGGGTGGATCCAAACGCAGCGTGGAACACTATCGTCCCATTTCCATCCTGTCTACATTGGCAAAACTCTTTGAGAGGTTAGTCCATAACGAAATTTATCCTGTACTCCACAACATCATAATTCAACAACAACACGGTTTTGTTAAACGTCGGTCTACAAATACAAATTTATTATTATTTTCAAGCTTTTTGTTCGATTGTATTGACAGCCGTGTTCAAGTGGATGCAGTGTATACCGACTTCTGTAAGGCTTTCGACAAGGTGGACCATGAAATACTACTAAATAAAATAGCGTTCAACGGAATTCGTGGTAATCTTCTGAGGTGGTTCATGTCTTACATTACCAACCGCAGTCAGATGGTTGTAATCAATGGTCATAAATCTGTCGCAGATCGCGTAATGGAAATTAATGGAATGTCAAGCGTTTATCATAATTTTGATTTAGTTCAATTAATTTAATTTTTGGTCTGGCAATGCTTGAGTGTGTTTAGTCGGATAAAGATATCGTTTGTCATTTTTGATGTTAATAAAAAGGCGGTAGACTTGTGCAGTTGACACATTCAAATTGAAATCATGGTGACGAACGGTTGACTTGGCTAACCTCACTACATTCCATTTTATTTGATTTAAATCTGAAAACAGATCTTCAATCCTTTGTTATTTTTAGGGTTCCGTACCTCAAAAGGAAAAAACGGAACCCTTATAGGATCACTTTGTTGTCCGTCTGTCTGTCTGTCTGTCTGTCTGTCAAGACCTTTTTTCTCAGGAACGCGTGGAGGTATCAAGCTGAAATTCATATCAAATACTCAAGTCTATGGTCTCTTGGAGCTGTGAAAAAATCAAACTTCTAAGTCAACGCGATCAAAAGATACTCCCGTTTATGCCGCAAATTTTCGACACTCGCAAGGGAATCAAAACCTACAGGGTACTTCCCGTGAACTCAGAATCTTGAAATTTGGTACGAAGCAACGTCTTATAGCATAGATAAAGGAATAATTACGAAAACCATAAATTTTTAGTTACATCAAGATACTCCCGTTTATGCCGCAAATTTTCGACACTCGCAAGGGAATCAAAACCTACAGGGTACTTCCCGTGAACTCAGAATCTTGAAATTTGGTACGAAGCAACGTCTTATAGCATAGATAAAGGAATAATTACGAAAACCATAAATTTTTAGTTACATCAAGATACTCCCGTTTATGCCGCAAATTTTCGACACTCGCAAGGGAATCAAAACCTACAGGGTACTTCCCGTGAACTCAGAATCTTGAAATTTGGTACGAAGCAACGTCTTATAGCATAGATAAAGGAATAATTACGAAAACCATAAATTTTTAGTTACATCACATAATATTTTTTTTTTACGGAACCCTCGGTGCGCGAGTCCGACTCGCACTTGGCCGGTTTTTTTTATTGTAAAGTGTTTTGGACGGTAAAGTTTAGTGTACCGAACAGTGCCTGTGTGTTATTTCACGTTGGACTCCACATTCCATCATGACCGACCAACAAATCAACGAAGACAGGTCTCATCTGTCGTCAAATCTAATATCGCACAGGTTACCTCTGGCGTACCTCAGGGCTCTATACTTGGTCCCCTTTTGTTCATTTTATATATAAATGACATCAGCAAATGCTTTAAAAATACCAAATTTTTACTATATGCCGACGACCTAAAGGTATGTAGAACCATTCGACAATCAAGCGATTGCCTTCTGCTGCAACAAGATTTGGATCGACTATCCTGTTATTGTCAGGAAAATAAATTGCATCTAAGCTTACCCAAATGTAACTTCTTAAGGTTTACAAAAAATAAAAGCATAATAATCCACACATACACGTTGTGCAATGCACCCCTACTTAAAGTGGATTCTATTCGAGACCTCGGTGTTATCCTTGATTCGAAGCTTTGCTTAGACTTACACATAGGAAAAATTGTTAATAAAGCGTATCAACTATACGGATTTGTAATGCGTGCAACAGTTGATTTTAAAAAAAAAAAACGGTTGTCTGTAAAGTCGGTTTACTGGCGATACTTGAACGTGACAACGTCATAAGAAAATACAGCACTTACATTGCTATAAACAAACAATTAACACGCCGTTGCTATGGAACGACAATTAACACGCCGTTGCTATGTAACGCCTCAGAGCGAGGTAACGCCTCAGAGCGAGGTAACGACTCATGACGTCATCTTTTTTCGTTCGTGCAGCCGGCCATCGAATTATAAGACGTTATCACGTCAAAAGCCATCTTCCTATATCTGCTTGTATAAGTCGCTCGTACGCTCTCAATAATAATTGAAGTATGCCGTGTCCGTCTGGAGTCCTTACTACAAAAAGTACGTTGAAATGATTGAGTGTGTTCAATATAAATTCTTGCGTACTATGCATTATAGATGCTGTGGATATTATTTACCATACCATGATTTACTTGTGAAGTATAAGATCGCAACGCTTGAAAGTAGACGTAAGTATTTAGAAGCTATCAACCTATATAATATTGTAAGAAATAAATTTGACTGCATGGAACTGTCCAATATGATATGTTATGCGGTTCCTAGGACGATCCACAAGCGAAAGGTACACTGGCAAATTATTCTCAGTTGGTATATCCAAATCTAACTCTGGCTTGCGTTCGCCTGTTCGCAGAATGGTCGATTCCTACAACAGCACCTTTGAACACATCGATATCTTTACATGTACTCCCCATAAGTTTAAAAGTCTAATTCTAAATGAACTTTCGTGAATTTTAAATTACATTTTTACACTACTTACAGTAGGTGGCTAAATTATTAGGGACAGTGCTTGATTTTATGTAGTTTATAGTTTATTATGTATATTTGAAAAAATATGTTGAATTTAAAGGGTTATTTTATCTGATATAGCTACTGCTACTATTATTGTTTTTGCCAAGTGGCAATACAGTGAATCCGTGCGTCATTTGTCAATTTTGGAAGGTTTCTTCTAACTCGGTCATTGTCTGTTAAAAAGCGCGGTTCGCAGTATATATTTTTGAATTTTCAAGAAGCTGCTTTTTCATTTGATTTAACCGACTTTTTTTGTCTAAAATAATCAAAAGGTAAGTAATGCCCCGTAGTAAAATAGTTTTTCTATGTTTTGTCTATGAATTTACATTTTATTAAAAGTTAGACGCAATATCCTCAAATTTTCTTTTTTTTAGGATAGACAAGGCTTTGGAAACCTCTCCAAGAAAATGTAGAGTGATACTAACATTGTTACTGAACTCCACTCATTCCCAGAGAGTCACAGCTGCTATGGATGAGGTTTCAAAATCTGTCGTAAATCGAATAAAAATTAAAATTGACAATAAAAAGCCTCTTGAGGCAATTCGGGTTGGCAAATGTGGCAGTAAAAGGATCACCACACTTCGTACCGATCGAAGAGTTAGGAGCATCTGCCTCGAAACTCATAAAAAGAGTGTTGCTCATTTGACCACGATGATGAACGACGAGGGTGTAAGTATTTCGGAAAGAACAATGCGTAGGTGGTTGGTCGAATAGAACTTGACGGGACGGCGGTCTTCAAAGAAACCACGCCTAACCGACAGTATGAAAAAGAAACGACTCCAATGGACCAGACAACATCGAAATATGACTGTCGCAGGTTGGAATCGAGGAAAAATAAGTTTTTTGAATAATGAATTAGACAATAACTTTTCTACTATTTTCTACTATTCATTCTGTTAATTTACAGGTATGCCTTTCTGACGAATCAACTTTTCAAATTTTGGTCGACAAAAGTTCTTTTGTAAGACGAGACCCTGGTCAACGATTCCACGCCGATTGCATCGTAGAAAGGGTTAAACATCCGGTTAGTGTTACGGTTTGGCCTGTCATCTCAGCCAAAGGCATGGGGCGCCTATACACCGTAAGAGGAACGATGAAACAAGACCAATACAAGCG
Organism: Diarsia mendica; assembly: GCA_949316265.1. NCBI lineage: Eukaryota > Metazoa > Arthropoda > Insecta > Lepidoptera > Noctuidae > Diarsia > Diarsia mendica. The sequence goes on along the minus strand of OX438904.1, from coordinate 19,187,644 downwards.
AGTATTAGAAATCCAGGTATTGCCGCAGGTCAATGAATGGTTCCCCGATGATGTCGAATACATTTTTATGCATGACTCAGTACGCTGCCACAAAGCCAGAAGCGTTACTGCATTTTTGGCTGAAAGAATGACACTGTTTTGCCTTGGCCAGAGAATTCAACTGACATGAATCTCATTCAGAAAATTGTGGGAACTCACCAAAGGGGCCATTGCCAAAGAAGTGTCTACCACCGAAAGGCAACTTATAGAAACCCTCACCAGAGAATGGCATCATAATGCCAAACTAAAGGAAAATGCAAAACATTCTATTTAGAGCATGCCCTGACACATAGAACCTAGAGGTATCACCCTAGAACCCTAGAAGGACCCACCTTTCTTATTGTTAGGATTGGAACGCAACCATAAAGTAGTTGTAGTTTTTGCCGCTGTGTGTCGCAACTTGTCTATGAAAAATCTGCCTTGTAACTGTTCTCACATCAAGTTAAATATAAATTACAAGTTTACACGCTAATACTTGCTTTATTTAAAATATCCCTTCATGGTAGCAGAGCGTGGTTCATTAGCAAGTATCAGTGCAAGTCTTCGTGCAGAATTTATCAGTACTTTGTTGGATCCGTGTTCCGGAACAAAAGTGAGGTTATACAGGCGTGCAATTCACCGGCCGGCGAGATTAAAAACTCGTAATAATGAGTTCGTCCCATCACATGTTTAATCTCGATAAGTTGATCGGGCGTGAAAACTTTGCAACGTGGAAATTCAGTGTCAAGACGTACCTAGAACATGAAGATTTGTGGCAATGTGTGGAGCCCAAAAGTAATACACCCGTTGATTCAAGTAAGGATATCAAGGCGAGGTCCAAGTTGATATTGTTGTTAGATCCGCAAAATTATGTACATGTACAAAGTTGTAAGACCGCCAAAGAAGTGTGGGAAAGTCTACAACGAGCGTTTGATGACAATGGTTTGACCAGAAGAGTTGGACTGCTAAAAGACTTAGTGAATACTACTCTGGAATCTAGCGGTAATGTGGAGTCATACGTCAACAAAATAATGACCACAGCGCACAAGTTACGCAACATAGGGTTTGAAGTCAACGATGAGTGGCTGGGCACTTTGATGCTGGCCGGTCTGCCCGACATCTACGCTCCAATGATTATGGGGCTTGAGAGCTCTGGCGCTACAATAAGTGCTGATCTTATCAAGACCAAGCTCCTACAGGAAGTCAGATCAGCAGACACCAACACTGCTCTTTACGTTAGCTCAAAATCAAAGAAACAGCACCAACGTAAGCCACAACAACCAAAGGCTAAAGGGCCAAGATGCTTCAATTGTAATAGTTATGGACACTTTGCCAAGTCTTGTACTAGTACTAAGAAAGTGGACAAGGCAGAAAATGAAAAAGGAAAAAAGGATACAGGTTTTATTGCAGCTTTTTCAGCTTTTTCAGCTTTTTCAGCATTTTCAGATAACTATAATAAATGGTTCATAGACTCAGGTGCATCCATGCATATGACCGGGAATAAAGAATGGATGTACAATGTCACGGAGCCACCGGTAAAGAAAATAACAGTGGCTAATAAGGAGCCGCTGTCAGTTGAAGGAGTTGGATACACAGATATTAATCTAGCGCATGGTAAGAACATTCAGTTACAAAAAGTTTTATATGTTTCTGACCTGGCTGTCAACCTACTCTCAGTGAGTACTATTGTTACTAGTGGCTACAAAGTAACATTTACTCAAAGAGGCTGTGATGTACATGATTCACATGGAAAGTTTATATGTTCTGCAACTCTAAATAATAAATTATATACATTGGATACAGAGAATAGTCCTGAAACTGCACATTTAAGCTGTAGTGAGGAGAAGTGTAGTGACACTTACTTATGGCACCTGCGTTTGGGCCACTTAAATGTTTCAGATGTCAACAGGCTGCCAGACTGCGTCAAGGGTGTCACTCTGACAAATACTGAGAGTAATGTGACAAGATGTGTCTCCTGCTATGAAGGCAAGCAGTCGAAGTTGCCATTTAAGAATATTGGTTCCCGAGCTACAGCACCATTGGAGCTTGTTCACTCTGATCTCTGTGGACCCATGGAGAATTTGAGCTGCTCGGGTATGAAGTACTATATTACTTTTGTAGACGACTACACAAGAATGGTGTATGTATACTTCATGGAAAATAAAACCAAAGTGTTAGACATTTTCAAAGACTACAAAAACAAAGTTGAAAACCATTGTTCTCAGAAAATAAAAGTAATAAGAACAGATAATGGTACTGAGTACTGCAATACTCATTTTAAAAGGTTTTTATCCAACAGCGGTATAGTACATCAGACTTCCACTCCCTACACCCCTCAACACAATGGGCTGGCCGAACGGATGAATCGGACACTGGTTGAGAAAGCTGTTCCATGCCAACCTACAGAAGAAACTATGGGCCGAGGCAGTGGGGACTGCAGCGTATATTTTAAACCGATCTCCTAAGAAAGCTTTACATGGTAAGACACCCTTTGAACTGTGGAATGGACGAAAACCTGACCTGTCTCACCTGAGAATATTTGGCTCCGAGGCTATGGTCTTTGTACCAAAAGAAAAACGGCAAAAGTGGGACAAGAAATCAAAAAGGATGATTCTAGTGGGATACTGTGACAATTCTAAAGGCTATCGTTTGTTAGATGAAAAAACATACAAAATTATTAGAAGCAGGGATGTCACCTTCTTTGAGAATAATAAAAGATCAGATTTAACAGCTATTACTGATGTTTCAGCTTCATCTACTAACTATCAAGATTCACAAGTGAAGTCACAGTCATCAGGCAGCCAATCTACTTCCACAAGTCACAGCAGCAGTGTCCCAGTACCTACAGAATAGAATAGAATAGAATAGAATCTTTATTTGCTTAGAATGTAGGTACATAAAAATAAGTTGTTGACATTATACAATAGAATCCATGTACATTCTGCCTTAATATAGCATGCAAATGTAATACATAACACTAGGATTATAAGGATATTACAAAGAATTATCATTCAAAAAGTCCTGCACAGAGTAATAACATTTGTCTACAAGTAATTCTGTGAAACGTTTTTTGAATTTTTGCAACGGTAAGTTTTTAATTTGGTCAGGTATTTTATTAAAGATTGCTGGGGCCATACAAATCACATTTTTCTTTAATAAACTAGTTTTATATACGCCCGTGCATAGTAGATTTTTGTATTGAGATCTCATAGCTGTACTTCGTTTTCTAGTTTCTATTAAAGTTGCAAAAAGACATCGATTTGTTATTACAAATATTGCCAATTCAAGGATATAAAGGCATGGGAAGGTTAGTAGTTTATGAGACTTAAATATAGGTACGCAGCTGTCTGTTACTTTAAGTCCAAATATAGCTCTCAGACAGCGCTTTTGAGCTTTGAAAATGCTTTCTCGATCACTACAGTGACCCCAAAATATGATACCAAATCTTAAGATAGAAATTACTAGACCATGGTAAGCCACAAGTATTGTCGATAAATTTACTTTTTTCGATAGGTTATGCAACATAAACGCGGCTGTGCTTAAACGTTTACATATATCTTCTGCCTGCGGCTTCCAAGTTAACTGGCTGTCAATTATGATTCCTAAAAATTTTGTGCTGTTTACTTTTTCTATAGTTTGGCCGTTGTAGATTATATCCATATCTCCTGTAAATATTCGTTGGTAAAAGTTCATAATTTTAGTTTTTTGAAGATTAATAACTAAATTATTATTATCAAGCCACTTTACTAAACTACTAATTGTATTGTTTATGTCATTTACATATGATTCTTCATTAATACGTGAAATAATAGTTGTGCTATCATCTGCAAATAATACCATTGGATGAAGTATATACCGTGGAAGGTCATTGATATATAATAAGAATAATAAAGGTCCAAGCACGCTGCCCTGCGGGACACCATATTTTATTTCCTTGAAAGACGATAAAGATTTTATTTCCTTTCTAGATTTCAAACATAGGCTCGATATCTCCGTACATTGTCTGCGACCTTTTAAGTACGTTTTTATTAAATGAAGGACATTGCCACGAATACCGTATGCGTGTAGCTTGTATAGAAGGGTATCGTGATCTACACAATCAAATGCCTTCGACATATCTGCATAAATTGCGCATACAGGTATTCTAGAGTCTACTTTTGGCATTATTCTATGGAGAAAGTCAAAAATAGCCATGTTTATGTTTTTATTTTTCCTAAAACCCTTTTGTTCGTCACATAGTATGTTGTATTTTGTGAGAAAGTTATAGAGAGATTCATAGATAATTTTTTCTATGATCTTTGAGAAGATGGGAATTAGGGCAATTGGTCTATAGTTTTCCATTTCGTCTTTATCATTCTTTTTAAATATTGGTTTTACTATAACAGTTTTTAGACTTTCTGGAAATACTCCAGAGTGTATGCTTACGTTAATGATATGAGCAAGGGGCGCAGCTATACAGTTAGAGACAAATTTTACAACTGTGGTTGAAATCCCGTCATAGCCAAAGCTTTTTTTATTTTTTAAGTTTTTTATAACACGCGTGACATCTTGAGGAATAACTGGGTTCATAAATATTGAATGTGGGTTCATATTTATTTTAATTGTGTCTTCTGACGTATGTTTTGGTATTCCTGAAATCTGTTCAATGAAGAAAGTGTTGAAAGATTCGGCTATTGCATTAGGGTTTGATATTACTTCATTTCCTTTTTTTATGTGAGTAATGGGTTCCCTTACAACTTTATTGTTATTAATAATTTGCCAAGCCGTCTTGGACTTATTTTTGGAATTATTTAATAAGTAGTTATTCTGAGCTTTCTGGGTTAGTTTAATGATTTTCTTAAATCTTCTCGAGTAATTAATAAATGTCCTTTTATTTTCACTAGTTGGTTTTAGTCTCTGTTTCCACAGTAATTGTCGTTGTCTTTTACTACATGTTCGTATCCCCCGAGAAACCCATTTTAATTTTTTCTCCGATTTTATAGTCACTAATTTGTGAGGGAAACAGAGATCGTGTAAAATTTGGAACATTTCTAAAAAGTTATCATAGGCTTTGTTGGAATCTTCAGTGCTGTATACATCAGAGAACGTTAGGCTTTGGAGATGTGTTCTAAATTTAATAAGATTTTCCTCAGTTATATCTCGTCTTAATGCTCTCCACGATTTTATTCGGCATAACTTGGTTTGATTGACTTTTATCTTCATTATTTGGGCTGTGTGGTCAGATAGCCCGAAGTCGATTACTTCATGTTCGCAGTTTTGCTTAAAATTATGTGCAAAATTGTCTAAACAAGTATTACTGATAAATCGCGTCGGTTGATTAATTTCTAGTTTAAGGTTGTAGCTCCTAAGAAAGCATTCAAATTCTACAGTCATTCTATTCCTGTTTAAAACATCTATATTAAAGTCTCCACATAAAATTACTTTTTTTTGAGGTTTGATACACACTTTTCTTAAGATGAGATCTAAATTTTCATAAAACTTACTTAGGTTACACAGTTTAGGAGGTCTATAAACACATATACATATTATTTTTTGTAAAGGCAATTCAACGGCACAACATTCTATAATTCCTGATATCGAGCACTTCATTATGTCAGGTAGCTCTTTATATTCATGCCCAGCTCTTATTAGGATGCAGGCACCACCACGTTTACAATTCTGCCTAGCATAGCATGCTGCTAACTTGTAATTGGGTATAAATAATAATTTTTCTTGGCCTGACATTATAAAATGCTCGGTTATACATATTACGTCCACAACTTTCTGTTCACTTGACAATTCTTTAATGTAAATATTTAATAAGTCTGATTTGTTTATAAGGCCGGCTATGTTTTGGTGTAGAACATGCATGTTATCAGAGAAAAAACTCACGACTAGGGGACACAGTGTTCACGTTCTCATTAACTATATTATTATCTTCATATTCTGTCGATGAGCTCACAGATAAAGTTAGCAGTAAGTTGTAAAATATATTGCGCATTCCACGATCGTTTAACTTTCTATTGACTTTTGAGAACATAGTAAAATCATAAAATAAATCCAAATTAGAGTCAAACGGAGTTGCGTAGCAATATGTCTGTAAATCAAGTTGTAATAGATTGTTAAAAGTCTCAATACGCCAATTAAACATATTCGAGTAATAACCTAATTTAAAGGTGGGAGCACATAAAATAACATTTGTATGCTTAATCTCTTCTAATATCTTCCTTACTTCTATTATTATTTCCACATAGTTATTGGTTTTTTTGAAGTCTTCCTCTCCAATTAAAATGACACAATGATCATTCATTGTGTAGTCTATAACTTGTTGATGTAGGTTACTAATAAGTTGTAATAATCCACAGTTTGGTGAGATGTAGTGACATATTTGACAGTTTTGAAATGTTTCCTCTGCGATGGATAGAATATTATTTATTTTATTGGCACTAACAATACATAGTTTATTCCTTGTAGATTCTGATTTGGTAGCCTCTGTGTCCTTCCTTTGAGTGATTTCCATTTTTGTCGTGTTTCTGGAACAGTCCTTAGGCTTGTTTAGTTTGTCAGTTAATAACTGTTTATTGTTTTGCTTTTTCTGCGATTTTAGTTGGGAGTCTTGGGAGTTTTTCTGTGAAGTTATAGTTGGTGAGCTTTCACTAGAAGAAGCTCCTAAATTTGTTTCTGTTTGAGTCTCCTTTGTGTTTGAAGATCTTTTTATGTTTTTTTTTGGTGTTGCTCTAAGTTTAGCTGGGCTGTTAATCTTTTTGAGAAGCTCATTACGTTTACGCAAATCATCATTTTTGTTTGCTTTAAGTTATTGTTTTCTAATGACAAAAGCTCAATTTCTTTATGCGCACCATTTAATTGAGATGTCAGTTTTTCGATTTCATTTGTTAATGTTTTGATTTTTAAATCATCTTCGTCTTCGGACAAGTCTGGCATGCTATTTATGGTTTCGTTTGTTTGTGAAATAATACTGACATCTTGTGGTTCCGAGCGGGTGCGTGTGCGACGGAACGTAATATTTTCTAAGAAGCTGTTCATAATTTAATTTGTTCAAATAATTTAATAAGTACACAAAAAGTGTTTTGCGTAGGTGTGATGCGAACGCACGACACTTCGATTCTACTACCAGCGTATTAGGCCACTCGACCAAACGTCCTGATACAGTGTAGCTTTAAATTAGAGAATAGTTTGTTGTTGGAGTCAAATGCAGTTATTATTTTTGAATGTGGGTAGCAGATTTTTCTGTTGTGAAACAGTTTAGAATGTTATTTTTCTTATTGTTTTTACACTATTATTCCTTTTTTCCACTGTATGTTTATTCACTGATCACTGCACTGTACGTTTATTATTGTTTATAACGAGATTTGTTGTCACTAATAACTTTTATTTCACTTTTGTTAGGTTAGTCACTGTTCCTTCATATTTCGATGTAATTTCGTAGCTTATGGAACTTGGAGGCTACAAACACTTCCAGTGATGGATCTTATCATTATTACAAAAATGACTAGGTGTTAACGAATGAATAGTAACTATAGATATTTTTAATTAACGAAAATTACGGAGCTGTTTGTTAGCTGACACTGACAGCTGACACAACATCTATAATAAAAAAAAGAAGTACCTCTAACTGAGGTAGAAAACCCCATGGCATCAGAAACAGAAACTACTGGTGTTGGTGAGGATTGTGATCAGGTTTCTAGCGAATATGAGACGGACACAGGAGATCTAGATGAGACATACGTCCCATCAAGATATGTACACTCACAGTATCAGCAGAACATCACACTGAGGCCTCGAAACCAAACCCGAAGAAATAACACAGACAGGGATGAAAACAGTATGTATTGTTTACTTTCTAGTTTCTCTGATCCGCAGACAGTTGAGGAGGCACTTTCATCACCATATGCCAAACAATGGAGACAGGCAATGGACGAGGAGTACAACTCTCTGATGAAAAACAACACCTGGAGTTTAAAGAACTTGCCTTTGGATAGAAAGGTTTTACCTTGCAAGTGGGTATACAAAACTAAAACTGACCAACGTGGTAACGTCATTCGTTTTAAAGCCAGGCTTGTCATTAAAGGATATGCTCAGAGGAAGGGAACTGACTACGAGGAAGTGTTCTCACCTGTTGTTAAGTACAGTACCATACGTTATCTGATATCTTTAGCTGCAAGATTGGGGCTTGAGATAGATCAGCTAGATGCAGTGTCAGCATTCCTTCAAGGGGAAATTGATGTGGACATATACATGAAGCAACCAGAGTTATATGAACAAGGGACTCAGGTATGTCATTTACAGAAATCTTTGTATGGGCTAAAACAGGCAAGCCGGTTGTGGAATTCCAAATTAAACACGGTGCTGCAGGACATTGGGATGAAACGGTCAAAGTCTGACCCATGTGTCTATTTCAATGTAGACAAGAAATCTTACATTGCTGTATGGGTCGATGACCTTATTTTGTTCACTTCTAATAAAGTAGAAAAGGAGACGATCAAAAACAGGCTTATGCAATATTTAGAGATGAAGGACTTAGGCAAGGCCAGTCAGTGTGTAGGTCTGAACATAAGAAGGGACGGAGACACCATTATGATTGACCAGGAAAAATATATTAAAGAGGTACTTATCAAGTTTGGTATGTCTGACTCTAAGCCAAGTAAAACACCAATAGAAGTTGGTCTGAAGTTTACTCAGAATGCTGGTGACAAGGAAATGGATTACCCTTACCAACAAGCCATAGGCTGTCTTCTCTACATTGCTCAGGGTACAAGGCCTGACATTTCCTTTGCTGTTAATACTCTCAGTAGGTTCAATAAGGAACCAAGAGCTGAACACTGGACAGCAGTCAAAAGGGTGCTACGATACTTACAAGGCACTAAAGACATGAAGCTCACTTATACCAAGGATGGTGGATCAGACATCAGAGGCTTCTGCGATGCAGACTGGGCCAGTGATAATATCGATCGGAAGTCCTGCACGGGCTATGTTTTTATTTCTCAGGGAGGCGCAGTATCATGGTGCTCAAGGAGACAGCAAACAGTGGCTCTGTCGACGGCCGAGGCGGAGTACATGGCGATGTCGTCGGCAGCCCAGGAGGCCCTGTGGCTGCGACAGCTGCACGTCGAGTTCGGCCAGCCCATAGCTGGGCCACTTCACATATTTAGCGATAATCAAAGTGCTATAAAATTGTCTACCAATGATTGTTATCTGCCCCGCTCCAAGCACATTGACATTAGGTACCATTTTTTGAGAGAGCATGTCAATCAATTAGAGTTAAAGTTTAATTATTGTCGTGGTGAAAATATGGTTGCAGATATTCTCACCAAGGGGACAACTGTAAATAAAATTTTGTATTGCATTTCTAAAATGGGTTTGCGTTCAGGGGTGGTTGTTAGGATTGGAACGCAACCATAAAGTAGTTGTAGTTTTTGCCGCTGTGTGTCGCAACTTGTCTATGAAAAATCTGCCTTGTAACTGTTCTCACATCAAGTTAAATATAAATTACAAGTTTACACGCTAATACTTGCTTTATTTAAAATATCCCTTCACTTATCCTATCTTTTGTAACACATTCAGATACAATGTAAATTGTTATGGAATAAATGAAATGAAATGAAAATGACCCTTCTAGGGTTCTAGGGTGATACCTCTAGGTCACCCTCTGCTGAAATAAGAGCTTCACCAAATTTTTTTTTTTTACCTGATCAATAATGAACAGTTTTGTATACATTTTGGATTTTTTGTGATCCCAATAGAACATAGATACTAATAAAAATATATATAAGAGACCTACAACCAATTATTTATTACACAAATCAACTTGAACTCGAAAATTCAAAAATCTTATTACTGTCCCTATTAATTTGGCCACCGATGGTATTTGTACCTACTAAGTTTTTGTTACCGTAGCGATGATTATTATTTTTGCTATTATGTATGCTTTAATAAATCTGTGAACAGCGTTGTGGGCTGCAATATTGTTAATAAGTCTTGTGTATTTAGATGTCTATGCTTTATATTGTAGCTGTTTGTTGTTCCATTTGAATAAAAATAAAAAAATAAAAGAAACAGTAAACTAATTTTGGAGAAAGAACATAAATAACAAACATTGTCTTGTGTTCAACTCAGCGACCAGCTATTCTTATCATCTAAGTAGTCGTTAATATAATAGTAAGCTTTTAAAAAAAGATTAGATTTAACTTTGGCTTTAAACGCATTAAATGGCAAGTCTAGTAAAGAAGATGGCAGTTTATTATAAAATGTAATCCCGAACCCTACGAATGAATTATGAACTTTGTGAAGCCGGTGAAAAGGAGCGCGTAGTTTATGCTTATTTCTAGTGTTAAAGTGGTGGATATCACTGTTTTTAGTGTACAGGTAGATATTTTGTCTAATATATGTATAAAATGTTGGCAAAGATGTACTGAGAAGCAACCGTGAATTTACAAATCTCCTTAAGAAAATCTCTAAGAGAAACTCGGGCACCCAGCTGATAAATTGCACGTACCGCTCGCTTCTGCAGAACAAATATATTTTGAATATCAGCAGCTTTGCCCCACAGCAGAATACCAGCCGCGCAATACGCGCGTGCGTGGTACGCCTAAGCGTGCCACGCGCGACGCCTCTGATAGAAACGACGATATCTCCAAAACTGCAGTAGTTACCTCGCTTTCAGTTCTATCATTGGAATTGTTATTAAATTAGCTAACCTAATATGTATAGTTTAGTATAGTTTTGCCTTGTAATGTATTAGTAATTATAATGTATGTTCAGTGTGAGAGAATGTTTACCAGTTTCTTGTGTAAAGGTAATTATAATTAAAAAAATAAACCATTATTTCAATAAGTTATTGTTTTATTTCCACGAATACACATTAGTACACGTAAATTAAACAAAAGGACAGACGTCGTAATACATAATTCTTACGTCCGGGGCAACTAGAGCGGCCCGCTAACGGGCTGCTCTAGTCGCCCGTACGTTTGGCTTGATTTCTTACAAAAAATTTAGATTTTGTATAAAAAATACCTGTATATAGCGAGAAATGTAAGGAATCGATATGTATAATATCTTAATAATCTTAATGAAAACGCACACAAAAAATGTTGAAGTTGACAAAAATAAAAAATAAAATTTTTTTTTTTGTAAAATAGTTGGATTTAACAGATTTTTACGTAGCTTTTTGTAACATAATGCAATGTTACTTTTAAATATTATTAAATAAGATTATATAAGCTATTTTTTGATACCAATACATCATTACTTGGAACGTACAGTATTAGCACAATAAATCAAAACAACCATTCCCGTTTTCCGCCATAATTAAAAATTTGGAACACAAATTTTAAACACGTGAAATAATAACTATTTTCATCATATTTGTTTGGTTTAAGTCTACTTTTATATTGATAATGAACTGTTTTTCCTATTATAAGAAGCATTTCACAACTTTAACACTGAAATATACACAAAATCATGCAATACTTACCAAAAAACCGTTAGAAATTACGCACTTTGTTTACATAACTTCATCACTGGTATAAACAACCTTGAAAACTCCGATTTCAATTCTGTTTGCACTTAGACGTTAAGAATTAACACTATAATTATTTAACTAAACAGAACACTCAACACAATGGTATAATAAATCACAATCCTTATCGCTCGAACGTCGACACTGTTAACGTAAACAAAAAATACTGGAGACCCGACCTATTTATAAACAATCTTATCTAATGATGGCGGCCGCTCGGCATAGAGTATTTGGTATGAATAGTTTCCTTTGGTATGACTAAAAATATAACAGAACAGTAACTCGGCTTTTGAACTTTTTCATAGATAATTAGTAAGTTTTAATGTCAAAAAAAATTAAAAAAATCGCAGACAGATTCTATCGGCCCACAGACAGGCGGGCGCTGTGAAAATAACTAAACTAGACTAACCGTGCTGTATCAACGTCAGTGTATTGTCTTACTTTTCTGACGGCGTATGCGACCGAACTTAGCCTCCCCGCTAGGCTTGATATGTGTAAACCCCATTGTAATTCTGAATCTACTGTTATACCAAAAAAAAATGTACATTTGTACAAGTTTCTAAATTCTTCGCTAAGATGTTCAATGAACTGTAATTATTGTGTTTTTAACTCCAGCGATCTAAGTCGCTGGAGTTAAAACAACAAAAAAATATATATAAACATCCGAATTGAGAACCTCCTTCTTTTTTTAGAAGTCGGTTAAAAAGAATAAATTTGTGTATCCAAGAGAATGGAGCCCATTTCGAGCAACTAATTAGTTAGTTTACCATTTTTTGTAAATAATTAAATTAATTTAAGATTTCCTGGTTTTCCTTTCATTTAATTTAACCTGTTTGTTAGAGAGATTTCATCCTTATAATTGACCTAGTACCTAGCAGTAGGAGCTTCTGAAGAATAAGTTTTTTGTAAGAACTTTAGTTAGACGTAAGAGTTAGTTCTACTCTATTTTTTTTATCATTGTCATACCCCTTTGCTAATTTATTTGGGGTCGGCAAAATAGTTCCACTAATTAAGATTAGCTAATTATTGTATGTGTTATTAGTTATTTGGCTATAATGTTTGACCATTGCCATTGGCGGGAATCGTTGATGTAATAAGTATGAATTGACGGTTATAAAAGCAAATGTTACCGCCAATTCAGGGTAGTTACGCTGCAACTATTCTACGAGTTAACTAGATAATACGAGTAATATCTGGATCTGTACCCATAATATTGTGTATTCCTGTGTATAGAATAAAGTTCACATGTAAACGTCATACTAATGAACCAAGATTACAAAGTGGAGAAAGCTGTAACCTATTTGTATTGTCCTAAGGATCTACAATGTTTATGTAAGTTAATTGATATTATGCTCTGAATATTACTGATAACTATGTGTTAGAAATATATATATATATGGAATCGAGTTTGATGTAGTTGACAAGACCAAAAGTAATAAAATGAATAGTCTTGTCTTTTGTGCTTTTACTTCATAAAACCCCTGTTCCCAACACACCTTTTTAAAGAGACTTTCGAACACAGTAAATAACTAGTAATCATCCTGACACTCAAAGTTTATTAATTGGTGGATATTAATACATATATACATAATAGTCTTACATCGACTGATGTAAGACGTGGAGTGGAAAAAATACTAAAATAAAAATTATGCCGTAGACATAATTTTTATTTTGGTATTTTTCCACTCTTAGTTTCAAACTTAGAGGGGTAAACGCACACACACTTTACACACTTCACTCTGGAAGTGTCTGTCTTTCAAACGATAAAATTTTTGAGAAAAAGTGCTCTTAGACATTTTTATAGACACCACACACAAAAAGTTTGAACGAAAAAAAAAAGGTTTTGACTCTCGAATTCAAAAATATAGGTGAGAAAGTCCACTTTTATCTAAATATTTAGTTTAATAAAATTAAAGAATGATGTTCCTGTGATAAAAATGAACTAAAACAAAACTCCTTACCTTTTTTTTTTTTTTTTTTTTGGTGGGTGGAAAATCATCGTATGTACACAATACAAAAAAAAAAAACTGTATCACGAATTTAATTTAGTAACTTAAATAATGCTATCAATTATGGTGTTAAATTGCAAATGAATGCACTTCGAATTATCCATATTTTAATTATTTTATAATCTTACCTTAATGAGCCGTCATTATGGCCCTAATGAGGGTTAGTTACGAAAATTAATATGTAGGTGTATTCCTTAATGTTTGGGGTAATGAGTTCATAAATGAGTAATTAACTACTAGGAATTCAAGAGTTGTTTTTGTCCAGTTACTTTGTTATTCGCGAACTATAAAGCCGGCTTTTGACTATGAGATATAAATTGGATCTTGAGATATAATATTTTATCGCTCGTCACACATTTTGTACGGGTACCATCTATCTGGCAGAAACTTGATGCTCCGAAATTTATTTGGCATAACACACTTGGCATATTCTTCTTTGAACGAATGTGTTTATGGCAGAACAATTATTTAATAGAATACCCATTTCGCAGAATGGTTAAATAGCCGAATTTTCAATGGCATACTTTTAGGATGGCAGAATTTTATTTGGTAGATTTTTATAACGTATTACGACCGTCTCGCGAAAGTATCGGCATGGGCACCGGGCCGTAGGCCGACGAAGGAGGCCGGCGGAGGCCCGGCACTTCGGGGACAGAAGATATTAGTGTTATATAATATGCGAGCGAAGCGAGCGCGCGTCATGGAGTACATGCGTTGCATGTATGAGTGAGGTCATTATTATTATTATTAATAATAATAATAATGACAATAATAATAATTATTATTATTTTTGACATACATTTAATGTTCTCAGCTAGAAATTTTAGCCGGGGTGAGCTGATAATAATAATAATTATTATTATTGCATGTTACACGTATGTATGAAATGAAATGCGTGCCAAAAGACGATTCTGATTATGAATTGTTGGCGAAATGATGGTTCTGGAAATAAAGTTTATGCTCAAAGATGATTCTGACTTACAAAATTATGCGTTTTGAATGTATGGTAAATGAGTGTATGCCAAATGATTTTCTGCGAGATTAGTTTCTGCCATCCACTGTTATGCAAAACAAAATTCGGGTATAAAAAATCTGCTAAAAAAGGTAGACCCATTTTGTACGTAACCGTTCACACTGTGCTATAACTAATATATATCTTACAGTGTGAACAGTCATCGTGGGATGTAATATATATATTTATATTACATCCCATAGTCAAAAGCCAGCTTTATACTCGAACCATAATGCTTTGTTTAAGTTTTTATCTATTGCATAAATATATTTGCATAAGTAATCACTTAACTCAAGTTGACTATAATAGGTGTAAGAACTCTAACTACTGCCGTACTGAGAGATATTTAATGATTACTTAAGCCATCACTTAGTAAAGATTACGACACTTTAGTGAAGGTTTTGCGTGCTTGTCAAATCTTTACTAAGTGACGGCGACGGTAATCGTGTCTGAGTGCGGCATTTCCATTCCATGCCCATACCATGACGGCCGATTTTCACACAGCTTAGTAGCATAGAACCCTCCGTGTAGCCTTCAGTGGAGGCCTGTGTCCCATCAATGGGAATTATGCATCTAACGCCTTATATCAGACTGCCCCGTTGTTGCAAGGGGTTCGCCCCCTTATTATAAGCTGGGAAGTTTGTTCCGCTACTTCTTCTTCCAAGTTAAAACACTAGGCAGTGTCGAAGGGTGGGCGTTTCGGGGGACTGTGTCTTGTAAAAAAAATTGACGTTCGAAAAGTGCTGATTATCAGCCTAATTTGAATAAATGACTTTTGATTATAACATGAGACAACATAAATGGCGAAATGTGGGTCTGCTATTAGGCACACCTATGCCGAACCTTTCGGGGAGGACAGGCGTGATGCTATGGAAGGCAATAACATGTAAAAAGGTAAATATAACGGGACTTGAGGTCCCAAACCGCATCTCATTAAAATCATTTGTTGTGTGCTATGACAACTGTGTCCATGTTCTCAAGGCCTTCAAACAATAGTTTTTAATTATTGAGACAGAATAATTATTCATTTTTGCCTTATGTGTTTTTCCGGGCACGGTTCTTAACTCTGAATAGCTGTTAAGAGCTAAGAGAACTCACAGAAACTCCCGACAATACAATTCGACCTCGATATTAAATATCATTTCTCCAGCCTTTCTTCCCAACTATGTGGGTCGGCTTCCAGTCTAACCCGATGCAGCTGAATACCTGTATTTTACAAGGAACAACTGTTTATCTGACCTTTAATACTACGATAGTAGAATACCCTTTGGTAAGACTATGGTTTTCAGACTTTCGTACTACCTGTAACGACTATTGAAGATCTCTTTAGGATATCAACAGCTTACGTGCTTTCCGAGTCACGGAGAAAACGGTATGTAATAGCCGGTATTATTTTTTTGTCAAATTGACATACATTGGAAATACTTTAATTACGTATTAAAATCAGTACGAGAAAATACTGTTTAGAATCATGAAAATAACTTTTCAGATGTGAGTAAGTGACAAATGGCTCTTCCAGTGAAGAAAATTATGAAATGCATAAAAACTTATGTGATAAACTGCTGTTTTACTTAAATAAGTATAACTTTTTTTATAAATAACTGAAATCAGAAATATGTAAGTACTTACGTATATTATGTGGTTTTTAAAAGATTTTCAAAACAAAACAAGAAAAAACGACACACAAAAGGCATAGCTTTAAAAGAAACCAAACTTGCCTACCTTTAAATCCAATAGCAGCACATATTGAGACTGTAAAACCCTGAGGTAAAACCCATGAATCTGTCAATCTGTCTCCTTGACTAACATCTATACACTTTAAGAAACACCTTTAAAAGAATACCTACTAATGTTTTTTTTTATACTGGCCACTAGAGTAGACCCGAATGAATAAAGTTTGGCAAACTAATCGAATTAGAATCGATAAAATAAATCGGAAACAACTTTATGTTCGTAACACATGTTGTTGTTGTGTTGACACATGTTTGCAAACACTGTAATTTGTATGAAATATATAATGGCCGTATGAAATAGTGTCGGGAGGTGATGTGGAAAGTGTTGTAGAAACAACCGCGCGCATTGAACATTTTATATATTGTTTAATAGTTATGACCTCGGCGGCGGTGCAAGATTGCACCGTCAGTTTTCAGAACACAACGCGACGTTGCATCGTGCTGTCAGCAACCTTAACACTGTCAAAATAAGGATCATGTAAAGTTGATAGACTTGTTAGTGGAAGTAGCCTAACACCAACGACAAGGATCATTGTGATGTTCACAGTTATGCCAAGTCAGAAGTGAGATTATTGCGACAGAACTGTATGAGTGAAGGTCAAGAGTACTCGTTCTAGCAAAAATAAACAATGAATTCCAAAACAGAATAAATAAAAACAAAAAAAGTGATTATACATTGTTTTCCTTCGTTATTCGAATTTCATATTCGTCCATGTCATCATTGTATCGAATAATCATGATAAAATTCACGAAATGTCCGTGAAAAGTCAATCGGGAAACACAGTTCGCGATAGTTGTAAGCGAAAAGTTCGTTAGTAACTGATTCAGTTTCAATTTACATTAATATTCACGCAATTTGTCCACCATTGTCACAGGGGTTAACAAATTAATTCACTTATCAGGTTTTGTACGTTGCTTCATGTCAAAGTTATCCCATGGAAACCGGAATAAAATATATCCAAAGTTCGAGGACGTGTGCAAAACTTCTATCTATTTAGCTGTTTTGGCATTATAATTATAGAGATTAGCTTTTGCTCGCGACCTCATTTGCGTGGAATATAACCTCGTCATAGTCTCTTTTAAGATCCAGATAATAATCTTGTTACACACTGAAGACTATGCAGATTAGTGTCTGAGATGGTCTATTGAAGAAAGCACCACATGACACAGATTTTAGTGGACCCGCGTCCAGTCTGTGCAAGCATTTGTCAGTTATCGTGGAGCTCGACTTGTAACTCAAGGAGCTAAACATCAGCCGCCGCGGAAGGCGCTCCGGGCGTCGGGGGTCACGCGATGACCTCCGGCCACCGTAGACGCGGGCCTGTGGACGGTGAGTAACGGGCTAGCTCGCCGTCCGGCCGTCGTCATGACGGCAACAGACCGTGTCGGCGGCGCGTACGTGTTCCACGCGCGCCTCAAAGAGATGTTAGCAAGGAGGGGCCCGCAAGGGCCGACGCCCGTCGGGGCTGCGGATATCGAAAAGTTACCGCGGCTCCGACACAAGGGCGAGGAAGAAGGAACATGGGTTGGTTTTTAGTCAGTAGAAGTCTGACACTCCCCTTCGCTCTGCTCAAGAGCGGGGGGGGGTTATTCGATGATTTCCCACCCACCAAAAAAAAAAAAAAAAAAAAAAGGAGCTAAACATCACGACGAACAATACCAAAGAAAGGACATTTGGGTGGGTCGCTTATAGTACTCAAACTGTCAGAATATTGAAAAAAAAGACTCGATTTACAAAAATAAAAAATCGTCAGAGCACTTGTATGGCGCATCTCTAGCCGTTCGTTTCAATTTAGAGTGATAGGCGTAAGACGTGTGGATGGTGTGGAAAATTACTTATGTACCTTTCCTCTGTGTTACGAAAACAAAGATTAAACTAGTGTACCATTCCTACTGTGTTACGAAACAAAGATCAATGAGATTCAGATGTGGGAAGTAAATAAAATACTTAAATTATTTTGTCCAGTAGATACTGAACTACGTTAAAAGCTACTAGAGGAGCATACACTCCGCTTGCAGTTGATTTACAGGTTAAGCCCTGCCTGCCGAGGTTGGTCAGTAGATGGATGACCATCCTTTACATACCCAGTTTCCACCGTCCCTCGGAAAGCACGCTAAACTGTTGGTTTTGGCTGTCATTTGTACATTTTTGATTGTCGTTGAAGACGGTAGAAGCCGGAATTGTGGTACTGGACAGACTTGGCTAATGAGATATTGAAAGAAATCTGACAGCTTGTTACCAAGTATATAAGCTGGATTGTAAATGCAGCCGCTTCATGTCAAATACTGGGGGCGAAGATTCAACTGTAAACAGGAGGGAGATCAAACAACATTCAAGACGCACCGTTGGAAAAATGAAGAAAAATCAAAATCTCCAGCTAATGATGATGAGAATCTCCAGCATTTTTTTCAAACGGTGTGTACATGTAGAACTGAAAATGCCGGCAATGTTTTTGGGTGAATGGGTTGTGACCTAAAATGGTAAATTCGGTTATGTAAAACATTGGCGAACGGTTTTATTTTTTGCTTGGAATTTCAAATAATAAAATTACATAGGTAATCTACAGATATTCAGTTTTTTCGTTTGAGTAAAAAAGCCCTGTATTCATTCGTTGGGGGTTTCCTATCGACAAGGATGATTAATTAAACCGTTTCCGTCATTTTGCCGAACTGGGGCTTCTGGGCCTACTTATTTGGTGCAGCCGTGAGGCACACAATGTTATATTTTATTTAGTTCTTTTTTTTTCTTAAATTATTTTTGTTTCGTGTGCACTAGTGACATGTGCCAAATAAATGTATTTTTTTTTCTTTTAACTTTTTTTATGAGTGCTCACTCTAGAACGAAATTGTGTGCAGATTATGAAACATATAAATATTTGTATAATTTGTGTTTTATAACAAGTTATTTATCATTTGCAACATGACTTTCAAGCTCCATATTACTGAAACATCTTATAAAACTACGTTTTACAACATGTTGTAATGTATTAAATTCGTTTAAGACCATTTGGTGTTTGTGATAGGTGAAAATAGAATAGCTGTTTAACAAAATGTGTTCCATTTAAAAGAAAAATTAACTAACAATGAAATTCGGGCGCCAGCAACACACTTTAAATATAATGTCCGGATTACTCACCTTAATTAAGCACCTAAAACCTTTAATCTTAGGGCGGGGGGTGTCAATAAAAATCAACCCATGAAGTTTAGACTGGTTTTATTTACCCGTGGGGTTCCAAGGCACATATCCTTTTTACTAAATTAAAATTAAAGTTAATATTATTACTATGTCATCATTGCACTTTTTCGGTAAATCTATTGTGGAGAAAACATACCTCTTGGGGGAATTAACATAATTATTTAAAGGTGGTCATCAATACCAAATCAGACGCACGCACTTGTTAGAAATTTAATGTAAATCTATATGTATATGTATTAATATCCATCAATTAATAAACTGTGTGTCAAGATGATTACTCGTTATTTAATGTGTTTGAAAGTATCTCTAAAGAGGTGTGTAGGGAACAGGGTTGTTATGAAATAAAACCACAAAAGACAAGACCATTAATTGAATTTATTTTGGTCTTATCAAACTCAAACTCTATTCCATTCACTAGGTCCCTAGGTCTTCGTGGAGAAGAATGGACAAGAAACTCCACGGGAACATCTCTTAAAGTATTATACAAGGACAAGCCGACGTTGTCCCCAACTGTCTCAAGTTATAGCAATTTATAAGTGTACATAAACAATAAGCAATATAAACCCCATTATTGTACACATTTCTAACAGATAGGTATCAGGAATATTCATAGCTTAATATCAAATAACTTACATAAACATTGGGGATCCTTTAGAGTAACACAAATAGGTTTCAGCTTTTACACATTTGGTATCTTCATAACTAAGTTACAATATGTAAACTTAATTCTTTCTTTATACAATTAGGTACACAAATGGAAGACACAATTATACTACTTTGGGTCTATCTTTAATTCTTTTCCCTTTAACAGTTGCAACGTAACTCCACCTGAATTGGCGGTACTTCTACTTTTATAACCGTCAAATATTAAAAAGTACATCAACGACTACCGCCATAATAAACCAATGGCAAATGGTTATTCATTATAGCTAAATAACTAATAACATAAATAATTAACAAATCCTATGTAGTGAAACTATTTTAAAACGTCTTAAGTTAATTTAGCAATATAATATGTTTTTATTGGTAATCTTTACGACTATCAGATAAAATATGAATATCCACCGGTAGTTCAGAGAATTTGATTGAAACTATTTAATTTATTAAAATTGCAAGATAAAATGTAGGAAACATTATAAGTATATTTTAATAATAACTATATAATTTATTGGCAACTTATAATAAATAAACATTTAACTTGACTTAACTATTCCAAATACCACAATAGTATTTGTGGTTCGGAAACCAAGTCTTTTAAGCTACAATAAAAGCTACTTCTATAAAATACGTCGGGATATAATATATCATTTGAATAATGTAAATTAGGTTTATTTGAAATTAGAACCTTTGTTTTTAAGATATTTACGATAATTATTAAATCAACAATATACTTGACGCACCGTCGCCCTACGTCATTGTCACTTGACATCTGACAGCCGACGTTGCTACGTTATTTTGGTCTGAATCAAGGAAATCTCAATTTTATATACTTGAACAATTAAAAACAGTGCTAAAAATTACAAAAATAATTAAAAAGATATAACACGGCCATTCTGATATGTACTTCGTTCTCGAAGTACATTTTTTGGTAAAACAATTCATCAATCACAGAACATAAAAAATAAAGAGTTATTTAACTTTATACATTTTTCATTAAGATATAACACGGTAATTTTGCTATGTACAGTCGGCAACACATCAGGTTAGACACCCTATATACCCATAACTACGCTACCAACAATACAGAGAATTGTAGGAAAGGGACTGCGCATTGTGCCAACGGCCAATCATAGCATTTGCTCCTTTGCGCCTACGCACACAGATGCACTTTTTGGCACACACATTCGCTAGTTTCCCTCGTATTGAATTCTATGTCATGTTCTATGCCGCCAGCCGCCAGTCCGTGCCAGTCCGTTCCATAACATTGCTCGGGATTCGTGCGACACTGTTTAGGTGAATTTGTGTTTTTTTTATTATGGCGCCACAATTAACCCCACAACAGCGGCAGCTGATTGTGGTATTACGAGATGGTGGTTACACCATTAAATAAATAGAAAGGAGGACGGGGATAACGGTAAGTGAAGCTTTAATATTATTAGATTATGTATTTGCAACGAATTTTTAATAATACCTATTTAGTCATAATAACCCAAGAAACTCAGTACTTCCAAGTATCTAATTCCATTTCCAACATAGGTATTTCAAAAGGCTGCGCCGACCGGCGTGTAACAATAGATAAATACGTAATTAGTTAATTGTTTCTCATTAGCTAATTAACGCTTGAAAAGTATTTATTTACACTTAGTGGGTTTGCTCATGACGTGATGCGATGCAATTCGACCAACAACAAATGAAAATGATCTTTACTACCACGACATAAAGGTGCTGCCAATATAAAACGTGCCGCCGCGCAAGATAACAATAATAACAATTATATCCTTAGAACCATAAATACATTTTGTCAAACGACTTGTGTTGTGTCGCATCAGAACGGTAGCGGTCTCTGAATACACGTATCATGGTCAGATTAATAATTATTTGTGAGTTGCGATAATGTTGTCTATCACTTCAGAGCGGTGGAGGTGCGGAAGTATCAGACAACCTATAACTTTACTGATTCAAAATATCATCAGAACATGATTTATAGATGCAAATACTAATTACTATCACCACAGTATTTACATAGGTGTAATATGGCACGTCTGCACAAAGAAAGTTTACGATTTTTCGACTTAGCGACAGGGGCTGCAGTCTCAGTCAATAGATTTTCAATCTTATGCTGTTGAAATAAAGCTGAAAATCTATTAACGAAATTTGACATCGATACGACTTTGCGACGGAGTTTTAACGATATTTAGTGTAGGACTGCTGCCCTAGGGCCGTCATGACGTCAACACGTCAGACCCAAGATGATAGCGTAAGGGTAGCTCGCGAAATTCAATTTTTATTTACGTTATTTGCAATTTTTTTTTATCAAAATGTGATTCGCGAAAATAATACTTAAGTATGTATTCACACAATTATAAATAAAAATATATCTATCTTCTATCTATATAAATAAAAAGAGAAGTCCTGACTGACTCATCAGTGCCCAGCCCAAACCCTTGGACCTAGAAAGCTGATATTTTGCACAGAGGTTCCCTTTATAATGTAGACAAGGAATAAGGAAGGATTTTTTGAAATTCAACCCCTAAGGGAGTTAAATAGGGGATGAAAGTTTGTATGGAAAGTCGTTTTTTTTACGGGGCGAAGCCGCTGGCATAAGCTAGTATTATAATAAAGACATTGCTTTAACTTTGCTAGCTAACTCTAACGTGCAATATTTATTTAATTTCCGAAATTCAACTACTTAATATTCTCTATGATTATTTGTAGATATTATATAGTTGTTATTGTCGTGAACATTTGAATTTCGCGGGCCACCTCTACGTAAGCACACTTAGCACACCGTAAACCTGTAATGATACCTAAGTGTTGATGAAATCGAGAATGTAGTTAACTGGTTCAGCAAAAATCAAAATAACCTTTTCATTCTTGCCTTTAAGAGTCCCAAGTTTTATGTATGAATTATTTTTATTTCTTATTTAGAGAAAATTGTGTGTCACCATTTAGACGAGCAGCTAGTCGTAACAATATTTAGGTATCTATTGATGTAATTCAAGTTAAGCATCGTTGTTTTAGAGGACTACAATCAACTTTTGGCTGCGACGAAATGAGCAGACTGGGGGTGATCTATCGGCTCACCACCGGCAGCTCTACCAGCGTGCCACCACCGCTGAGCAAGACGCTGCCATTGTTTCGGGGCATACTAACAACTCGTTTTTAAATACGCAAACCACAGCTACAGAATATAGCGTAAGTTGAACATATTTTTTATAATTATACTAGCTGACCCACGCAACTTCGTCTGCGTCACAATAGCTATACTTATAACCTTCCTCGATAGATCGACTATCCAACATAAAAATATTTTATTAATAATTCCAACTAGTAGGTAGTTTCTGAGATTAGCGCGTTCAACCAAACAAACAAACTCTTCAGCATTCAATTTCTTAATTGTTTTTTTTTTTGTTAATTATTTTGAAATAAATATAATATACTAGCTTATGCCCGCGGCTTCGCCCCCGTGGTGTTTGATAATGGTCCTACGGTATGATATTCCCTGGATAAATAGTAGCCTATGTATTGTGTTAATCCAGGTTATAAACTATTGGTGTGCAAAATTTCATACAAATCCGTTCAGTAATTTTTCGTAAGCGCACGCAACGGAAGCTCTCAAAAAGGAATATCTTTTACCGTTTTTGCAACATTTTTCATTTATGCTCCGCTCTTATTGGTCGGAGCGTGATGTTATATAGCCTAAAACCTTCCTCGATAAATAGACTACAAAAACAATTTTTAATTTCAACCGCAGTTGTTCCTGAGTTTAGCGCGTTCAAACAAACAAACTCTTCAGCTTTATAATATTAGTTTAAATAAGATCTGAAAAATAAGAACACGTCCTCCAACGGTAAACGTTTGACAACGCGGTTGGCGCAGTGACTGATAGGTCGACTGCCGCTGCGCTGGGGGTTCGAATTACGCACGGAACAAATGTTATGATCTACAAAATAAAATGGTTATTCCGAGTCTGGGTTTTTGTGTATGTGAGTTTAAATGTTTGTAAACGCACTCACGACACAGGAAAAATTCCTAGGGTGGGGCATGGTTTGAAAAAAAAAACAAAGGTTATTTTTAGATTTACGTAAATCATAGTTTTAAAACTGTTTTCCATTTTTCTTTTTACTATTGTTTCAGGTATCAACTCAAACTATCCGACGCAGATTGCAGGCTGTTGGCATGAAAACGAGATACCTATATTTACGCCACGTGTATAAACTACGTGCTTAGATTACGATAAAACTTACCGTTTTGCTGATAATTGCAAAAAACCCTTTTTTTGTGACTTTTGACCTTGAATACCTTTTTTTCCAAGTGTCGGATCGATGGGGACTTTTTACATTTCATTTATAATGGTGTTTTGAACAATCTTACCAATTTTCAGCCGGGTGGGAATTAATGTAACCTTACTCCTATTTTTTGGTCTAATTTGACCGGACTATTGTGATTACCTACTTGTGATTTTATTAAAATAAAGATTCGATTTTTATAACGTTGTTTTAGTATAACCTTTGAAAAGTTCTACCACAGATTTACTTTCTAATGACTTGAAAAAAAATCCAGTTGGTTCAAGCTAAGCGATTCTGTAGTTTTGCTGTGAAAGTGCATCATACACTAAACTAAGCCCACGTTCGCACGGACGATTTTCGGGCAATGGATTTTCAACGCTCTACCTAGCTCCAAGAGTCGAAAATTAAACGGTATGTTTTTGACGCACTGGGATGCAATCTGTTAAACTGTGGTTAAACTCACTCTCTTCTTACGTCGTCCGTGCTAATATAGGTTTACCGGCAAATATACATATTTTAATATTTTCCAGGCTTCCGACCTCTGTGCAGAATCACGTTGATGTATTGATTGCTTTATTATATCTTATTGACAGAGCAAAAGGTTGATAAATGTAATGATTATATTTTTACTAGTGAAACAATATATTATAACCTTATTGAATCACTCTATCTATTAAAAAAACCCGCATTTGCGTAGTTTTAAAAGATCAAAGCTCACATAGGGATAGACAGCGGGAAGCGATTTTGTTTTATTCTATGTAGTGAGTAGTGATAGTGATGTTAAGAGTTTTCGTGCCCGCGCCCGCGAAATTCATTTTTTTTAAGTTTTTTTACAATTTGCAGGTCATGTTACCTAAACATGTATATTGAACAAAATATGATCCACGACGTTAACAAAATATGTATTAATATAGTTATAACCATGAATAATATTATTGATACACCTCGGTAAGTAAGAACTATTCCAATTAATCAGAATTTGAATTACGCGGGTCTTAATCTACACATTCACCTCAAAAATAAAGAAATTAATGGTTCATTGATTTTATAAAAGCAGTGCAGCAGTAGCGGTAAAATACATCGTTTTAAAGTTAAATCTATGAAACATTTTGTTATAAAAATTAATTGAAATGGTATGGGTGGATGGTGGTGTCGGTAAAAAATTTGATGAAGACCCGACATGCTATAGATTTCCGAATTGCCTACCAATCCGCATGCGAACCGCAAGCGCAAAGTAGGTATAATAATTATACCTATATTTTAGAATCAGCCTTGGATGTTCTCACTGCTGGGATACAGGCCTCTTCTCTGTGAGACGGAGTGGGCTGTAATCCATCGCTGGCCCAGTGCGGGTTGACAGATTTTATTTTTACACAAAATAATGCGCCTGCTTTCATTCGATCCCACGTTCTACAACTCTTTAGTCGGGGCCGCCGTTACTGCTGGGCCACCACGGCTCCCACTGACTCATCATCATCTGCGTAGCCTTTTCCCAACCACGATGGGGTCGGCTTTCAGACTAAATGGATCAGCTGACTGAAAACTAGTATTTTACATGCAGCAACTGCCTACCAGTTCGCACGGGGTAATACTATACCCTTTTGTAAGACTGGTTGTCAGATTTTCGGTTCCCTGACTACCTGTTACGGCTGCCAAAGATCTAGATATGACAGCCGGGACCAACAGCTTAACGTGCTTTCCGAAGCACGGAGAAAACTCGGTATGAAATGGGCGGTCACCCATCCACAGACCAACCTAGGCAAGCGCGGCTTAACCTAAAGATTGATACGAGTAGCAGTTACTATTAAGCCACTGCTCTCACTGACTTAAATAATTATTTGAAGATCACCACGAAATAAAAATGATAATATTAAGAGCCTAATGAATGTATTAGTAGACACAGAAGCGCAGCGTAAATCGAAAAAAATAACTCGCAATAATACGAGCTCAACTGTTTAACAAAATAACTTTTAACGTTTACTTATACATGTTACGCATCTATAGGCATAGTAAAGTACGGAGCGGGACGCGCTTCCGCATTCCTGACTTGCGTAAGTGAGACGAAATTACAAAAATATATCGCACCCTCTCGCACGATTCGCAGCGTTCAACTTCTAGTAGTCCAAAGTCCAAACAGTCTAGGTTGATGTGTAGCCGTGTGTACCTTGTCCTTGAATTACATTTCTGGCAATCAAATTCTTTGGTTTTAAAATGGTATATTAATAAATAAATATTAATAATTAAGTAATTAAATAATAATAAATAAATAAATATTATTGGCACAGCCACAGGCACAGCCACAGGCACAGCCACAGGCACAGCCACAGGCACAGCCACAGGCACAGCCACAGGCACAGCCACAGGCACAGCCACAGGCACAGCCACAGGCACAGCCACAGGCACAGCCACAGGCACAGCCACTTTTTTTTTCATAAGGCACAGCCACAGGCACAGCCCCGACAGGCACAGCCACAGGCACAGCCACCCTTTTTTTTGTCATGAATCATAAGTCATAAGTCGTAAGTCGTAAGTCATAATCCATTTAATCATAGGTACAATAAATCATTTTGAATAACACATCAACATTTCTGTCCTTATAGAATTCTCAACAGCAATGTTTTCATCTAGGTATCTATTTATTCACCACACTAGAATAGCAATTTTTTTTTTTTTTTTTGCCTTTCATCTATGACTTTATCGTGTACTGTTTCTTTGACTTCCATTTTGTAAAATGTACCCAGATCGTAATCAATAGTATACTCTAACCATTGAATCATACAAATCTCATTTACATCACCAAACAGTCACCGCTCGGTCAATCTGACAATATCATTGCGAACCCAGTTTACCATTTTGTACAATTCCATAAAAAATACAGATTATTATTATTATTATTTTAACATATTATCTTAAATTTTTTGATTTGCCATGTATTGCCATATCTAGTAAAAAAACGAAACCCACTTTTGGTTAAACGTAAATTTATGCGTTTTCATAAACATGTTCTTTTTTATTTTATTTAAATTAATTATCAGCAAGTGAATTATTGTTTATTCTTGATGAGGAAACCCCTGAGCATTAAAGAATAATAAAGTTCTTAATACATTAGCTAATACACTTAATTGTATTTGATTTTTTATTAAAACATGTTTTCGTATTTATCAAAAAGTGTTTTGTATTGATTAATTAATTAATTAAGTAATTTTGTATTGATAAAAGTTATCTTCTTAGCAACTCAATGCACAAAAAAAAGGGAACTATCAGTAACCCTACCTTGTCGCACTAAATTATAAACAATAAGTATGATGTTTTTATTTATTACATCACATAAATTTATTTGTTTATCCACTTGATACATTTAAGTAGTGAAATATTAAATTTCTTCAGGACTACATCAAGTAATAATTTTTTTAAATGTTTAGAAAAGAGGCAACCTTTTGTATGGAACTTCGGCCATAATCTGTGTCCTTTAGGAATGTTGGGAAACTAATCTCTGTACTGGACAAAGTGACATTTTTGTCCATTTCACAGTTTGTGTGTAAATAAAAATCAAAACTGTTTGTCGTGACAGTTATGAAAGATTTTTAGGTTGTAAGAAGTTTACAAAACAAAATCTCAATTTGAATTATTTGATCAGAAGTACACTTTAGTATTTCAAAGTGATAAAATCGTCACACTTGCTTATTAAATAGTCGAAAAATATTTTTATGACAATAATACTTGTAATGAATATTACAAGCAACGAAGTACAAGTAACATCACCCTATCTTTCCCATTTAACGTCTAGATTATTTAATTTTTTTTTTTTTCAGATGGAATAGAATATTGCGATTATTGAAAAACTATTACTATGTGTACACAGGAAATAGGGCTTAAAATCACGAACAAATATTTTTACTCAATTTGTGGGAATTTTCTCTTTTTTTTTTATAAATGTGACAATTTCTCATGGCCGATAATAATACATCTCTCATATCTTTAAATAATGAATTTCACCTACAAATTTTTAAACTTATCTATTAGATCGTATCAGATTTTTATTGTAGGTAGTTTTAAACTTCATACTACGTAACGTTTATACATTATATTCACAATATTTATTTTGAGAGAACTAGAATTATCAAGGAAACAAATATTAACATAGACGTTAATACTATTTACAAGACAAGGTTCAAAAATAACGTTAGATATTTGAATATCTTCAATCCCATAATCTCATTAATTGAATGGAAGATGGGATACTTATTTTTCTTTAATTTTATTATTGGATGTTTCATGAAAACTAACATTCTTCACGAATTTGGGGGTACTAACCAAGCCAGGGTAATGCTTTGCATTACGAAAAATTTATAAATATTTTCATCACAAGTTTTTGATGTCTGGTACATTAAAAACTTTTAGAAAGAAGCTTGACTTCGAATCAACAATTTCCTAAATAATTCCAGTTTTATGTTTACAGTTGCTAGAATCTTAATATCCCTTAGGATCTTTTATTACTACGTTTTTAGAGAATAAATAAATAAAAATAAAACAAAGCCTCTAAAGGCCTTACCGACATTAGCTAATTCGTACTGCTGCTTGATTTAATCCATGGCCTGGCTTCCAAGTGGTTCCAGCAGCTTCTCAATCTCGCTGTCGGAGTACGTGCTGTCGACTTTCTGATCATTGCCAAGTAGAGGCGGTGAGCTATCGGCGTCACAGCTTCCATCATCACAGCAGCAGCAGCTCCAGCATTGATCATGAAAATAAAACAGGAAGACCATTAGAAATTAAATCAGAGAGCCAGAGACGATCCCACTTCTGATGTTAGAAATTTAATGTAAATCTATATGTATATGTATTAATATCCATCAATTAATAAACTGTGTGTCAAGATGATTACTCGTTATTTAATGTGTTTGAAAGTATCTCTAAAGAGGTGTGTAGGGAACAGGGTTGTTATGAAATAAAACCACAAAAGACAAGACCATTAATTGAATTTATTTTGGTCTTATCAAACTCAAACTCTATTCCATTCACTAGGTCCCTAGGTCTTCGTGGAGAAGAATGGACAAGAAACTCCACGGGAACATCTTTTAAAGTATTATACAAGGACAAGCCGACGTTGTCCCCAACTGTCTCAAGTTATAGCAATTTATAAGTGTACATAAACAATAAGCAATATAAACCCCATTATTGTACACATTTCTAACAGATAGGTATCAGGAATATTCATAGCTTAATATCAAATAACTTACATAAACATTGGGGATCCTTTAGAGTAACACAAATAGGTTTCAGCTTTTACACATTTGGTATCTTCATAACTAAGTTACAATATGTAAACTTAATTCTTTCTTTATACAATTAGGTACACAAATGGAAGACACAATTATACTACTTTGGGTCTATCTTTAATTCTTTTCCCTTTAACAGTTGCAACGTAACTCCACCTGAATTGGCGGTACTTCTACTTTTATAACCGTCAAATATTAAAAAGTACATCAACGACTACCGCCATAATAAACCAATGGCAAATGGTTATTCATTATAGCTAAATAACTAATAACATAAATAATTAACAAATCCTATGTAGTGAAACTATTTTAAAACGTCTTAAGTTAATTTAGCAATATAATATGTTTTTATTGGTAATCTTTACGACTATCAGATAAAATATGAATATCCACCGGTAGTTCAGAGAATTTGATTGAAACTATTTAATTTATTAAAATTGCAAGATAAAATGTAGGAAACATTATAAGTATATTTTAATAATAACTATATAATTTATTGGCAACTTATAATAAATAAACATTTAACTTGACTTAACTATTCCAAATACCACAATAGTATTTGTGGTTCGGAAACCAAGTCTTTTAAGCTACAATAAAAGCTACTTCTATAAAATACGTCGGGATATAATATATCATTTGAATAATGTAAATTAGGTTTATTTGAAATTAGAACCTTTGTTTTTAAGATATTTACGATAATTATTAAATCAACAATATACTTGACGCACCGTCGCCCTACGTCATTGTCACTTGACATCTGACAGCCGACGTTGCTACGTTATTTTGGTCTGAATCAAGGAAATCTCAATTTTATATACTTGAACAATTAAAAACAGTGCTAAAAATTACAAAAATAATTAAAAAGATATAACACACTCATCGTCCTACCACGCGGGCTCCTTGTCAGGAAAATCACGGGAACTCTAGTAGGTAGCGGCAATTTGGTATTTAATCCAGTGAGAAAGAAAACCCATGAGAAAAACGCCGGTTCATCAGCTGAAACAACACGATCACGTCAATAGGGCTTCGTCATTGGAATGCCGAAAATGGCGGGTGACGCGCGTCGGTTTATTAAGAATTCCAATTGTACATACCGTTTTTCTCATTGACGGACACCAATAACTCCCATTATAGGGTTGGATCCAAAACAAACGATCTGTTCTCCTGTAACAATGAAGATAATCGAAAATACGTTAACAACCAATGGCCTGACTGAACGAAAGATTTTGATGTAAACCATAATTATTCCTACTTACCAAAAATTGACGCGAAACTAAATGGAATCTGCCATCAGGACGGGGAAATCATTCCACTAGCGTCCCGCAGCCATGAGATTCAGCAGCAAAACACAGATTTATATTATAAAATTAGGCCATCATATTTGCAATGACTTCTTGAAGGGCGGCTCCAGTCGAAAAGTGAGCTGTCAAACAGAAACGTCAAAACCGTCAATTTCGATTGTTGCCACAAAAAATCCTCGAAATTTATCGAAGGGAATTTTCTGAATGGCAACACCCAAACATTGCAGTGAAATTAATCGACTAGAGTTGACAACCATGTAACGAGCTAAAAAGCCTCGTTACAATGTTATGTTGTATGATCTGTACGCACCATTAGGCATTATGTCTGCTGCCAGTAAATGAACTTTCAAATACATTCTAAAATGCATTGATATATCATACACAATTATATTGGTAGTTAGTAACTATCGCCGCTCATACCCTGGCCCTTATAAACTTCGGGTTCATGAACCTCGAGGTCATTGACATCTTAAGTAGAAGATGGAAAACACAGCATGACTACCAAATTACATACAAACACTCGAAATATTTGTAAATCGACTTATTTACCCCTATAATAGGAACTTTCACGCCGACTCGTCTATTTCAATGAAACTTTACATATTCGGTTTTTGCTACTAAGAAAGGTCGTATCTTAATGGTGCCAATATTTCTTAAATATAAAAAAAAATACTGCTTTGTACTGATCGCAATCGGAACTGCTGAGAATGTCGTCCTAGGTTCGATTCCCAAGCCGGGCAAATTGTTATTGGGTTTTTCCGAAAGTCATCACGTAAAAAGTTTTATCTGGCTTCGGCTGGCATCTGGTGGAGTGGTTTAGGTGTTTGCCTTGTGACCCGGTGGTCATAATCATAATCATAATCATAATCTTTATTTGCCAAAAGAATAACAATCTTACAAAAAATTAACACTAGGTACTTATTTACTATGGTGCTAAAAAGATTAGATACCCAATCACTCAGTACACAATAATAAATTCTGGTCATGGGTTCGATTCTCACGGGAAGCATACTTTGTAAATGTAGAATGAGAAAATAAGTCGAAGAACCAGGGTCACCGACATAACTCTCAGCATATAAGTTGTAGTGGCAATGGACAGGCCACATCGCTCGAAGAACCAACAACCGAAGGGCAAGAAAGGTTTTCGAGTGGCGACCGCGAACCGGAAGACGCAGCGTTGTGGACCGACATGGTTTGAGTCACGGGCTGTAGTGTGTAAGACTAACGTATGTGTGCACATCTATATTCTAATATTAAGTATCATTACATATTATAACGATAGAACGTATTCTAAGCGCAGTAATATACGATACTCCAATGAAGGCACTTGTTTCAATCATCTTCCCGAACCGACAACCTTACACGGGCAACAAGTGGGGTTGCCGTTTCGTAAGGCGTTATATGGGAGAGATCTTTGTTCAGCATTGGATGTCTTCTGGCTGATGATGATGATGAACAGTACCTACACGATATAACATATTATGTGTGACTGGGGAGTTTGTTCCACCACAACTTCTACCCAGCTAAAACACTGTAGGGAAGTGTCGAAGGGTGGGCGTTTTGGGGGCTGTCTCTTGTCAATAAATTTTGACGTTCGAAAAGTGTTGATTAATCATAATCATAATATCGATATCGATATCGGTGACCGATTTGTTTTGGTCACAATTAGCGCCCGCCCACGTCAGACTTTTTGTCGGGCCGATTTAAATTTGTTCGTTATTTCTGACCAAAAAAAAATCGTTCACCGATTTTTTACGAACAAATTTAAATCGGTCACCTATAAAAAGTCTGAATGGGCGTTCAGCCTTAAAAAAATTGAATCGGCCCGATTATCTGTCCTACAAAAAGTCTGACGTGAGCGTTCAGCCTATAATTATGACTTTTGATTTGATTTTGATTTCCGTACATAATGGAAGCAAAGACGCAAGCAAAAGGTAGAAACAAAATAAAATAATTGGTTCAGTTTCATCGATTGGGAACGGCTTCAAAGTTGAAGTAAACATTTTGGAGGGTGCGACAATTTTTAATTGAGAATATGGCGGGTATATACAAACTTCACGGCATTTGCATTTATTAGGTCCCAGGGTTTCAATCTCTTTCGGGTAGGCCTTGTCGGCGAGTTTTAATAATTTCGGAAATAATCGCTCCAAAAGTAAAAAACAATGTGTCCCCCACACATTGTTTTTTACTTTTGGAGCGATTATTTCCGAAATTATTGACATTATCAAAAAAGAATTTTAGTAAACCCCTATTCATTTTTAAATACCACGTACAAATATCATTTTTATATACCCTTCCAACAACATAATAATATCACACGTTAGGGTTGAAATTTAAAAAAAAACACTTCCCACTTTACATATTGGGGGGCTACCGTAATAAAACATTTTTTTCCAAATTTTATTTTACCACTCTGTCGGCGTGATTGATACACAACATATTGGTACCAAATTTCAGCTTTCTAGTGCTAACGGTCAGAGAGATTAAGCGAGGACGGACGGACAGAGAGACATGGCGAAACAATAAGGGTTCCTAGTTGACTACGGAACCCTAAAAAATGGACAAATCTAACGAAAACAGTAAAATTGAAGTTTTCTGCATTTCGTGTAAACATATTATATCAGAACACTGAAAATTTATTCACTTACTGGTGATTTGGTGAATGTAGCGAGAAAATAACCTCCTCAGTACTAAATAAACGCTTGTAACTACTACTATTAAATACGTGTATATCGTCGTTGCATAGCGAGAAGTCACTAAGTTACATTTTAACCAAAATGAGTTAATGATGTTTTAAAACCTTATCTACCTTATACTCGTAGACAAATAAAATACTGTTTTTTTACTATTTTAGATAACACGGAATGTGTGAAGGACTTAACTACTAGTTAAAGCAAAAAAACAAGTTATTGAAAATTTACTAACGGTAATTGAGTAGTTCATGTTGACTAACTTTATTTGTAACTTTGTATTTGTGTGATGGGGAATAAATGATAATAAAAATAATCAATTTATTTTCAGGCATCTAAGGCTTATAGATAAATACCTTACAGACTAACATAAATATCATAAATTACAATTTGTGGTAGTTACAAGAGCCTTAAAACTATGTTAGTAACACTTCACTAGTGCACTAAGTCACTGCGCGTTCTTATGGCACTTGCCCGCGGAAACGACGCGACGCAACACCACTCCATGCGGTCAAAAGTCCTCTTCCAAGACGAGATGCAGAAAACATGTGGGTATCCGCACCACGAACGCCCTTTTTTGGGGTATGTGGAAAATCATCAAATAGCTCCTCCCGCTCTTGGTCAGAGCGAAAGAGAGTGTCAGACTTCTACTGACTAAAAACTACCCATGTTCCTTCTTAGCCCTTTATGTCGAGACCACGGTTTCTCTTGTGAAGAACAACCTGCAGCCGGTATAGTTGACGTTGCGGCGCGACTCAAGCAACTGCACTCTCGCCACGTATCGTGCCGTACCGTGGAATAATTGAATGAGTTTGTATATTGTGGCAGTATGTTTACAAGATATGGAAAGATATTTGACCCAGATGTGGAAAGGAGAGTAAACGCGGGAAATAAAGTGAATGATGCTATACATGCGGTGGTGACAAGAGGTTCTGTAATGACACCAACAGATCATCTTAAGTAATTTATAAAGTAAGGTAATCGCCTGTTGAGTATGCCAGAATCAACTATCTTTCTTTTTATTACGTATCTCTGTAACGGTAAAAATATTTACATATTTAACTAGATATAGGGTAAAAGTATTAATATTTGGAAGGAAATATGGGTACTCACAGGGGTAGGTATGGTCTTCGAAAGCACAGGGTTCCAGGAGCACGGGTTCAGCACTTCCTCCCAAATGTCAAGAGCACACGAACACAATTATCACAGGTTTTTGAGTCTTTTTAATGGCGGCCGCCAAGCATGGTCGCGCACGTTTTTATGCGGGCGCCACACTATGCTCCTTGCGCTGCTCATCGCTTTGCTCCTCGCGCTGCCGCTATTTGCCGCGATGTTGCCCGCTCTGCCCACACACTGCTCTACTCGCGCAAATAATCGCGCAATTAATCGCGACGCTCCTCACTTGGCATTTGCCTTTGGTGGAGAATGGACGACGAAACTTTGGCAGCGTGCGCGCTATGCATTTTAGCATAGCTTTTTTTTATTGACTAATGGTCTAAAAGATGCCATTAATGATTTTTTTTTGGCTTTCAACTCTTCTCCTATTTTCATTATTTCTCCAAGCCTCACCCAAGCATCGTGTACCTACAAAATTATAATTAAATTAGAAAAAAAATCGAGTAGCCGACTTTAAGTGCAGGCAACGCGTGGGTAAATAATCCCGGCCTAATAGGTATTTAATAAAATAGTAGACTAGATATATAACCTACCGTCCGACTACTTCTATTTATCTTCGGGGACGCCGGCAGACACCAGACGGGCGATCAGTCCTTTCGTTGTGGATTATTTCGCCCAGTTCCCCATTTTGGTGGATCCCCTTCATGGGTTACTGGTGGTCGGCATCGCGAATCTTCCTGTTGCCTTGCAGAAGCTCACCAGTTGTTCGGTGGAGATTTCTGCGAGCTTCTCTTCATTAATTTCATCTGTTCCTAGGATTTCCCATCTGAGTGGCCCATACATTGTGCATTCCGCCACAAGGTGGAAACTTGTTTCTTCTGCTTCTCCACATGCTGGGCATATTGGATCTTCCTTTACTTTCATAATCGTCAGATGTCTATTGAGTCCACAGTGTCCTGTTGCGACCCCTACTACTAGTCTTATGTTTCCCCTGCTCATTTTGAGTAACTTGTGGGATTTCTTTTCATCGTATGACTTTAAGAAGATTTTTGATTGTCGACAACCTTCTGTTGCGTTCCATCTTTTATTTGACTCTCTTGTAGTTATTCTATGGATGATTCCTTTTGTTATATTATGTGGGATCGGTAACCTGGGCTCTGGTCCCACAAAGGTTTCATCTGCTCCTTTTCTGGCTAATTCATCTGCTATCTCATTCCCTTCGTGTCCTTGATGAGCAGGGACCCATGCGACGGTTACTTCTGCTTTTTCCGCTAGTTGGTTGAGTGCAAGGAAGCACTCTTTAACCAGTGCAGATGTGACTTCCACTTTGTTCAGTGCTTTGAGTGCTGCTTGACTATCACTGTATATAACTATTTTGGAAAGATCACCTGTAAGGGCGTTTCCAATTATTCTGGTACATTCCATAATGGCATGTATCTCTGTCTGGAACACACTTGCGCCTGTTCCTAGTGAGAATGATCTATTTATTTCCAGTCTTGGTATGTGTATCCCAGAGCCGGATAGCTTAGTTGATTCTTTCCTTGATCCATCTGTATAGCAGACCGCTATAGATGGATCACTCTCGATTGTCCATTCTTCTCTTGAGCCTATATGTATTCTATACTTTTTGTCGAAGATCTTCTCTTTTTTGATTAAGTCATTGTTTGCCATAATCATTGATAGATTGTCTTCGTACAGATTTGCTATCTCCGAGTGACCTTTATCCATAAAATTGCCTTTCCAGAGGTTCAAGCTTTTCAGTTTGAACCACTGCTCCAAGGCTCTTTTCTTAACTTGTAGACTAAGCGGTATCATTCCTAGTATGACATCCAGGGCCGCTGAGGGAGTCGTCCTCATTGCCCCAGAGATCATTAACCCGGCCATTCTTTGAACTTTTACTAGCTCTGTGCTGTTAGTCTTGATTTGTGTTCTGTGCCACCATACTATTGCTCCGTGTATGACTCTGGGTATGATGATGGCATTATATATCCAGGCTACTATGGCCGGTTTCATTCCCCAGGTTCTACCTATAGCTCTTCTGCATTGTAGTAATGCAATTTTTGCTTTCTCACATGTTTCTTTTATATGCGTCTTGTATGACATGGTTTTGTCTAAGATCACTCCTAAGTATTTTATTTCCTTAGTTACTTCTATCCGTTCACCGTCTATGTATATTGGTGATAACTCCGTGTATTTCTTTCTTTTTGTAAAAAGGACTAACTTCGTTTTAGTAGGGTTGAGGTTCAGTCCCCTTTCCCTACACCATTCGAGGGTGGCCCTAATTCCTTTCTTCATTACGTCACTCATGGTGCTAAGTACTTTTCCAGTAATTAATAGCACTCCATCGTCCTAGTATGCTTGTATATATATGTGCATCTCGTTTAGCTTCTTAAGCAGGTCGTCAAGTAGCAAACACCATAGGAGCGGCGAGATGCAGCCTCCCTGGGGAAAGCCCCTCACCGCTCTCACTGTGATGGTATTGTTGCCTAATTCGGCCTGAATTGCTCTGTGTCTTAGTACGTTTTCTATCCATCTTGACATGTAGCTTGCTATGCCTTCCCTTTGTAAAGCGGCCTTGATCGCTGTGGAGTTGGCTTTGTCAAAAGCTCCCTCCACGTCGAAAAAGCAGCCCAATGCGAATTCTTTGTTTTCTAACGCTCTTTCGATTCTTACCGCTATGTTATGGAGGGCTGTCTCCGTGGACTTGCCCTCCATATATGCGTGTTGATTTCTCTGTAGCGGTGTGTCACTTTTTTCCACTTTGTTTCTAATGTGTCTGTCTATTATTTTCTCTAGGGTTTTCAGCACGAAAGACGAGAGACTGATGCACCTAAAAGATTTTGCTTCCTGGTACGTCGTCCTCCCAGGCTTGGGGATGAAGACTACTCTAACTTTTCTCCAATTTTCAGGTATATAGCCTGTGGCCACACTACTTCTGAATAGAGTTAGTAGATCTTTGTTAATATACTTGTAAGCCTGCTGTAATATCTTCGGGAGTACACCGTCCGGGCCAGGTGCTTTATATGGTTGGAAGGATGATATACTCCAATCTATTTGGTCTTCTGTAATGATTCCCTCGACCTCAGCTTGTGTCACTTCGCCTTGGTTTTCGGTCATCATTGTTTCTTCTTGATAGGTTACACATCCAGGGAAGTGACTTCCCATCATTTCGTTCAATATCTTTTTTGGATCGGATATGATCTCTTCCCCTATCTTTAGGCTTCCCAGTTTGCATGCTTTGTCTTTCGACAACACCTTGACTATTCGCGCGGTATCAGTGTGTCTACTGATATTTTCACAGTAGGCGTTCCATCCTGATCTGCTTTCTTTCCTGCACATTTGTCCTAGTTTGTTCCTTAATTCTCTATATTTGTCCCAGTTCTCATCGCCACCTTTTTTAAGGGCAGTTCTAAGAGCTCGACGCGTGCTTTTTCTGATCTTCCTTAGTGTTTTGTTCCACCATGGTTGGCCTTTACCTAATTTTAGTTCCTTAAGAGGGCATGCGCAGTGGTAGGCTTCTATTAATGCCTCCTCTAGACGCTTGGCTTCCTTTTCGAGTTCCTCTGCTGTTTCGTAGCTTTGTTTTTGGCTAGGAGACCATGTCTTTATTTTTGAGTCAAAAATCTCCCAGGAGGCTTTCTTTGCGTTTCTGATCATTACCTTCTCCATCTCACAGTCTAGACTGAAGGTGATTCTACGGTGATCCGAGTACGAATCCTCCTCATCAACTCTCCAGTCTTTTATGTGTTTGCTTATGCTGCTGGATGCCATCGTAATATCCAGCACCTCGGTTCTTGACCTGGTTATAAAAGTGGGTATGTTACCTACATTTATTATTTCTAAATTACTGCTTATAATAAAGTCTAGTAGCAAGTCACCTTTTTTGTTGCAGTCTGTGCTACCCCAAGCCACATGATGTGAGTTGGCGTCGCACCCCACAATGATCGGAATATTCTTACCTCCATACTTGTTTATCGCCCGTTCCAGTTCTGGTGTTGGCGGCTTGTAGTTGGTCTCACTTGGAATGTATGCTGACATTATGGCTGCTCTGCATTTCCCTCCACTTGATGGGGAAAAGTCAAATTCTGCCACAATCAGGTCTCTGTAACATTCCACTTCGATTAGTCCTAATGTTTTAGCTCTGCTACTGGCAAAAATGCATGTTCTGGGATTCGACTCACCTCCCTTAAGGTAGATGGTGTCTCCTCCCATACATCCCATGCCGACCACTCTTCCTTTATGGATGTATGGTTCTTGTAGCAGAGCTATGTCTATATTATTCGCAGCCATGTATCGGCAGAGTTCTGCCGTAGCCTCGCGGCAGTGGTGCAAATTCAACTGAAGTACCCTGAGGTGTTGTGTGTTTTTGTTTTTTGTGTTCATGAGTGTGTGTTGTTTGAAGTGTGTGTGTATATTTGTAGAGTTGTTTGTTTTTTGTAAGTTGTGTCTGTTTCTTTGTGTTGTGTGTTTGTGTGTGTGTTAGTCCGACTCGCTCCCCGAATGGTCAGTCCGCCTCGCCGCCTTGGTTCGAGTGCTAGTGCTCTCCCCTATGGTGGTCGTTGTTGGTACTGGCCTCGGCTCGCTAGTGGACTTTTGCTGAGTGTTGGACGTCTCACCTATGTTCCTCTGGTCAGGCCCTAGAGATCTCGCTGAGAACTCTTCGTCTCTGCACGAACTTCCAGGGCCCGTCCTTTCGGTCTGTGCGGCGTCCGTCTGAGTGGCCTTGTCTGTGTGTGTCGGGCTCTTCAGTAGACTTTGTGTCTTCTGCTTTAGTAGCCTGGCTTGGACCTGAGTGGCTTGAAAATTGAGCCAGACATACCCAGGTTCGTCGCCGATTACATCCTGCGGGACCCCCAGCACGAGGCGCATACCCAGGGGTTGCATTTCCCTGTGAAGGAGGGTCCACTCGGATATCTTCAGTTCCGTCCTGTAGTCGTTCTGGCACTTAATCAGCCTAAGGGGGTCCGCCGGCATTTTCCTGCTGGTAGGAACCCAGATAGCTACCCTACATCTGCTCAAAATTGTACACCTTATAGGGACGTCATTGTATGAGCCGAAGTCACAGCTTAATATCCAGTCCCTTGCTTCCACCGTCATTGGTGTCACAAGGAAGAATCCTTCCGACACCAATCCCGAGGTTGCAAAGGACAGACACCTGCCCGGGACTCCTCCATACGCCGACTCCTCTATAAGGTCCGCCATTTTGTCCTTAATGAGGGTCGCCGCAGCGTCGTCCAGCTTGACACCGTCCTCTCTGTGTACGGTAACAGCGAGCTCGTTCTGCTCCCTAGCGGAGCTTCGCGAGAACTCTGTCCGACTCTGACCAAGATTCGGGCGTTTTGCCGTTGGACGCTGAGACGGTCCTTCACTAGGATCTGTACCTTGCCTCTTAACTTTTGGCGCTCGCGGCCTCGCCTCGTCTCCACCTGCTCCGGGCGCCTTAGCGGCCGTGGCCGACGGAGGTTGTGGCGCTAGTTCGGAGCGCTTTTTGGTTTTCATCCTTCTCCATTTACTCTTGGAGTACCTGACTTCCTCCGCACCAGTCTCAGCTGGCGCAGATGAGGGCTGGCTCCCCGCAGCTCCCGGGCTAATCTTGGTTAGCTCAGGCGTGGATGAACTTCTTTCCTCTAAACTTAAATTCTGTAAAGTTAAACCCGTTGACGGGTTGTGCGATGTAGTGTCCCCCCCAGAATACGTGGGACAGCCCGGGCCGTGAAGCGGCGCGGGGAAGGATTCTCCGACGTTGTCGGTACCTTCCTGGGGTATTTTCTTTTTCCCATTCGCACTTGCCATTAAGTGTCTGTAACCCTAGACTAGGGGATCTTTGTGGGAGCTTTGGACCGAAAGGAGAAAGGGAAAAAGGAGGGAGGGACTGGGCGTAGGATCATGGGAATGGGGTGTGGGACTACCCTAGGCCTGGTATCTGGCTTTCGGGAAAAACAATCGCCTGGGGGTTTTTGTTGCGTCTATTTCTTATGGAACTAGACCAAGAACAGGGTGGCAACCTCGTGAAGGTGAATCTCCCAGACTTGCCTTGAGGATCTACACGACCGTGGCGCTCCCCCTCAAGACCCCGCCACCCTACCGCCTCTGAGGGAGGCAGTAGGGTAGGCCTGGGTTTGTGCTACCAGGCCGTGCGAAAGCGCAAAGCATGTCGTTATACAGTCGCAAAAGCATAAACCCAGACCCTCCCCGTCCGACTACTTAATATTTCTCTATTTCTTAATAGTGTAATTTTAACAATAATTAATTATAACTATTATGATACGTACCCTACATTTTTCGTAAGTCATTTAAAAATAATAAGCCAAAGTTTATCTTTTAAAAACAAGCTTTCAAATAAATAAACATAATTATCTTATGTTTTAAATGATGATTTTTGTGTTGTGGATCCCAAATAATTGGTTCCGCAGACAACAAATCAATAAATAATAACACTTTATCGTTTATCGTTTTACCCTACCCCATTATTCTACGGCGCTTGGCGAGGACATGCATATGAAGCGTGCGTCTTGCGCGAGCACTCGATGCGGACTGCGACCGCGCGATTATGTGGCCAGCCACTCGCACTCGTATTGCCGGCCCTTTGACTCGCGCGCAAAAGCCGACAAAATAAGGAGCGATGGGCAGGACGAGGAGCATGACGTGCGGCATGACGAGTAACGTTGCCACACTATGTCTCTGCCTCCTTTCCTCGCTACTTCCCATACCACTCGTCGAGTGTGTGGCGCCCGCATTACGTGTGTTTGTTATTGACACTGAGGTAGGACTAATGAGAGCGGGAACGGAAGTTTACGGAAGGATGCGAAGGAAATGGTAATAGGAAATGAATCTGATTGGACGTTCAATCCTTCGTTTTGAATTGACCAATGAGAGAAGAGTATGGTAGTGTGTGCAGTGTTGCAATTATGCGTTTGTGATTTCCATAAATAATTAGATAAATAGATATCAATAAAAATGCGGATAAATAATGTGAATGGCGCAGAGAATATTTATTTGTTATTACAAAGCATTTTTGCAACTTTAATCGTCAATATGTTACACCGATTATACTCCGATTAAACTGCCTAACTAAAGCATACTTTGTAAAGTTGTTTTCAGTTTGGCTAAGACATTGCAGGCCTAATATAATATGGCCTATAATCACCTAATTGTCTGATAAAAATATGATTCCGTACTTCGGCTGGCACGTATAAGCCAGTGGTCCCAGCCGCCAAATGGCAGTCATCAAACCATGTCAGTGGCTCTTGAGGTGGTTTAGAAACTCTGACACAAGGGTATGTGGGGTCGTCAGACCTTACTGCCCACACGATAAGAAGAAGACTGATATACGAACAAAAAAAACTTTAGAACGCGAATATCTTTCTGCTTTCTGCACTTATCGCTCTCTACAACGACGGTATTGGGAGACTGACCGTAAATAATTACTTAGTGACCGATTTATGTTCGCCTAACTAGTCAACTTGAAATAAAAAATCAAAACTGTTTAGTACATTATACTAAACAGTTTTGATTTTTTTTTCAAGTTTGGTTCCATAGAAAAGTTATTTGTTTTCATGAGTGCAATCACGTGTTCAAGTATCGGTCATCAATAACCAGTCAACCTTTATAAGAATGCTGGCATAATATTTGTAATCACTCGTCATTTAAAAAGAAAATTTACAAAAAAATTAAGACTACGATTAAGTCCGATTATCATAGAATCATCATCATCAGCCTATAATGTTGTGTTTGCATGACGCTAGCAAATAGTTTTTTTTTTCTTCTTCTCTTGTATCTGCAATCAGTCTTGGTTACTTTAAGCAGATGTGGTAAGTGACAATTGGCATTTCGAGTGTGCTCTCCAGCGAGAGCAACTACTCATAGGTTTAGCATGTCCTTATGCTACTCATTAGGCCACAGACAGAATGTCTTTTCTTTTGAGACGTTTCTGGTACGTGCGTGTTGTCAAACCAGCGGCCAGTACATTTGGATGCCTCTCCAGCCTTTCCAAGTATGTTCTGCTTATGGCCAAAATTTCCTCTTTCACTGAGTTCATTTGAAATTGGTTGTGTATTTCACAATTTGTAATGAACCAAGGCCCATTGTATATGGTTCTCAAAATCACATTTTGCATTCGCTGGATGATGGATATATTGGAATTGCTACAACTCCCCCATAGCTGGATGCCGTACATCCACACAGGCTTTAGAACGGTTTTATATATAAGAAGTTTGTTGTCAGTTGATAATTTGCTGTTCCGTCCCAATAGCCAGTGCAGGTTTTTGTAGCGCAAGTTGAGCTCATTCCGCTTGGTCTTTACGTGTTGCCTCTACGTTAGGCGGCGATCAAGATGTAGTCCCAAGTATTTTTTTTTTTTTTATTGGGACAAGCCCGCCACACTATTCCCAAACCACTGTAACTCCTGTTAGCCAGAATCAACAGTGGCGACCACAAGAAAAGCAAGTCCCAAGTATCTCACACGATCTTTAAGTGGTAGTAAATTGTCATTAAGCTTTACTGGCGGACAATCGCCTCTGCGTAGCGTGAAAGTGACCTGTACCGACTTAGATGAGCTGACTGTTATTCGCCACTTTTGGAGCCAGTCAGATATTTTGTCTAGACCTTTTTGCAGCGTTTCAGAGGCAATTGTGGGGTCATGGTTGCTAGCCAGAATTGCTGTATCATCAGCAAAGGTAGCTGTAGTCACGCTGTCCTCTGCTGGCAAGTCTGCTGTGTACAACGTGTATAGAATTGGCCCCAACACTGATCCTTGGGGGACGCCAGCCTTTATTTCGAATAGCTTCGACGTTGCCTCAGCTTCCTTTACTTGAAACAGTCGATCTGTTAGGTAGCTCTTCATTAGCTCATAGAAGTTGTGAGGAAGACAAGCTTTTATCTTACAAAGCAAGCCCTTGTGCCAGACGCGGTCGAAAGCCTGCTGAATATCCAGTAAGACTAAGCAACAGTACTCTCTTTCCTCCAGAGATTTCCTAATC
The DNA here is from genome assembly GCA_949316265.1 of Diarsia mendica. Lineage (NCBI taxonomy): Eukaryota > Metazoa > Arthropoda > Insecta > Lepidoptera > Noctuidae > Diarsia > Diarsia mendica. The sequence continues at coordinate 19,143,851 of OX438904.1, read as the reverse complement.
CTGTCGCACACTCTGTGAACCTGTTCGACGGTGGAGTGCTCAGGTCTGAATCCAAATTGGTGACAAGGTATGGTATTATTTTCCTTAAGAATTGGTTGTATTCTGCAGAGTAGGAGTTTCTTAAAGATTTTCGACAGTACTGGTAGTAAGCTGATAGGTCTATAGGATGTCACCACATTAACTGGTTTGCCTGGTTTATGCACCATGAGTATCTGCGAAACTTTCCACTCTTGTGGAAAGTACTGCACGCTTAGAACCCCGTTGTAGAGTGTCGTTAGAAACACGATGGCCTTTTTTGGTAGTCGCAATAAGACTTCCTTCGTGATTAGGTCAAATCCAAGTGCTTTTCTACCGAGGTTTTTTATTGTTGCCCAGACTTCTCTGGCAGTGGCAGACCGTAACTCTAGACTAGCAAATAGTTGCTAGTGTCTATCGAACACATGTTAAATTATTATTCTTCTTCTTCTTCCTGCCTTTATCCCATGTCATTTGAGGTCGGCGCAACACGTTGATTTCTTCAATTATTATTATTATTATTTTTAATTATTATTTCAGGGTTTAACACAGAATCACATGTTCAGGTAACAAGGTCGTTTATCCACCCTGCATACCTACCAATTCTCTAGACCGTAACAAAAACCAGTGTACGCCTTCAAAAAAATATCAGTTACCTACGAAAATAAACGGTGTGAACCCTTATAATTCTCCTAACAAAACTGAAAGGATATTTCTCACAAAGAGCCCAGTCATCAAAAGGTAATATTTTAGGCAAGTGTATCAAAGAAGCTTGAACGGGCTCACTCAGAAAGAAAGCAAAAAAATACGTACATTTGGCAAAAGTAATAATTTTCTGAAGGTATTTGCATAAACATGGCAAGCCTGGGGCCTTACTTGTGATTAGCTGTTTTATTAATGTCGGCAAAGTACTTACGAGCACAAGATATGGTGAATAATTTTTGATACTCTACAATTCATGTTTTGTTGTTGTTTTTGTAAGATTTTTAAGAATTTCCTTCACTTGTATGTGTCTCCAGTAATGATTAGTGATTATTATAAAATGTTCTGCGAGGGTTTCAAAAGTACTGTTTTTTTTTATTTCACAATTTACGCACAGATGGATTGGGCGTTAGCGACCGTAGCAAATGTGGCTTTACCGAGTAATACTTAATGGTTAAGATCACCAATACAACCGTCTCAGTTAATTTATGTCTCTTAAATGCCTTTTTCATCATAAATAGTTACTAGATACGGTAAGAAACTAATGGAACTAATGGACAAAGGTACTAATGGTCTCGGTGTTACATAATAATTATGATCCTATGAAACATATTTTTTTAATATTATGATATATATATATATATATTACGATTCATATTACGATTCATATAATGATTCATATAATGATTCATGTTATGGTTCATATTACGATTCATATTATGATTCATATTACGATTCATATTACGATTCATATTACGGTTCATATTACTATTCATATTATGAGTGACCTTATATTATGATTCATGTTATGATTCATATTTTTTTTTGTTAGCCTATATTGTCCCACTGCTGGGCAAAGGCCTCAAATCGTCACGCCAGCGTTTTCTAGGCCTCCCTCGGCGACGACGCCCGTCCTCTGGCACCCACTGCGTGACGACCCTATCCCATCGGTCCTGATGCATTCTGCAGACATGGCCCGCCCAATTCCACTTTAATACAGCAGTCTTGTTACCCACATCAGCGATTCCTGTTTTTGCGCGTATTGTGGTATTTCGAATTCGGTCGCTGAGCTTGTACCCAATACGCTACGTTCCATCGCTCTTTGGCAAACCTTGAGTTTGGACTTTTGTGACTCGGTCAGGGACCAAGTTTGAGCACCGTAGGTCAGGATGGGCAGAATGCACATGTCGATGAGTTTACGCTTCAGGGATAGAGGTAAGTCGCCCTTCATTAGCGACTTCATGGCCCAGTAGCTCTTCCAGGCATTCTCGACTCAGCGGTCGATTTCTCTGTCTTGCCTGTTTTCGAAGGAGACTAACTGGCCCAAATAAATGTACTCATCAACGTAGTGGATTTCTTGCTCATCTAACTCAATCCTACTTTTTGTGCTATTGGTCATCACTTTATTAGTCTTTGACCGATTCATCATTAGTCCAACCTCAACGCTTGCTCTGCTCAGGTTTTGGAGCTGATTCATATTACGATTCATATAATGATTCATATTACGATTCATATTATGATTCATATTACGATTCATATTACGATTCATGTTATGATTCATGTTATGATTCATGTTATGATTCATATTACGATTCATATAATGATTCATATTACGATTCATATTATGATTCATATTACGATTCATATTACGATTCATATAACGATTCATATAACGATTCATATTATGATCCATGTTATGATTCATATTACGATTCATATTAGGGATGTAACGATACATGAATTTGCCGATACGATACCGATTATCGAGGAAAATAATCGGCGATACCGATATCGATGGCTTAGGAGTAAATACACCCAGTAAATAAAGAATGATGTACTTTATATGCATAATACTTACTGATGTTAAATAGAATAAATAGACACTCCATTGTGTAAAGTGTGGAAAAAAGGAAATTAAAAAAAAAGGTAAAATATCATATTATCAACGTTTATTTGGGTAACATTTATCAAGGAATCAAATCAAAAGTAAATCAATATTAATAATCAAAGTTCACTTTAGGAAGATTTTTGTTAAGGAAACAAAGTTTATTCCAATTAGCAGATAATCTGTTACGCAAATCATGTTGTATGTATGAGGCCTGCAGTAGAAATAAGACGTTCTGAGGCAACTGAGCTCATTGGGTAAGATAAATATTTTTGTGCAAGCATTTTCAATTTTGGGTATTTTTCTTCATTGCTCCAAATGTTCTTTGGATCTTGTTTCATTGGAATATTTGAACATCTCGTATAAGGTTCCACCTCTTCTTGCTCAGGATGACTAGCCATGTTTTATAAAGGCTCCTCCTCTTCTGCTTCATCGTGGCCGCGAGCGCGTCGTTCTTTTCGCGCGCTTTTCAAACTGTGTTATCGGCTGTATTTAAATCGGCGATACCGATATATCGGCCTGCCGATTATATCAGCCGATATATCGGTATCGGTATCGGTATCGTTACATCGCTAATTCATATTACGGTTCATATTATGAGTGACTCATATTAAGATTCATGTTATAATTCATATTACGATTCATATTATGATTCATATTACGGTTCATATTACGACTCATATTACGATTCATATTTCGATTCATATTATGATTCATATTACGATTAATATTATGATTCATATTACGGTTCATATTACGATTCATATTATGATTCATATTACGATTCATATTACGGTTCATATTACAATTCATATTATGACTCATATTACGGCTCCTGTACCTGATATCCGTTAAAAAAGTCAAGTCGACTAACTTATCAGCAATTTAGATGCACAGGGGGACAAAGGGTCACGTTTTATTGAGAGCCATTGTGTACAATCGCTTTTTATTAAAACCTCAATAGAAAATGTTGTGTTTTGATATGCTAACCACGGGAATCGCGGGTTTCGTACTGATGTTTATTCTAATTAAGATAAGCCGTCAGCCTCGGTAGTCTAGTGGTAGCAAATGCGACTGCTGAGCATGAGGTCCTGGTTCGATACCCAGCTCGGGCAAAGTGTTCTTAGGTTTTTCCGTCAAAAAAATCTCAGTAGCAGCCACGGTGTTTGGATGGCAAGTGGCAAGCAATATGTAGTAGATGGAAACAAAATCTCCCCTCTTCTGAATTTTCCCTGAATTCCCTCAAATTCTGTTTAATCATCATCATCATTAGGCTATTGCAATCTACTGCTGGATATAGGCTTCTTTAATCTTGCGCCAATCTACTCGATTTTCGGCAACCCTCATCAAATTTTTTTCCCCATCTTTTGTTCGCCTACCATTTGCCCATTCTACACAAAACTGATTGATAAATCAAACACAACGGCGTGAAGCTGCTAGCTCTTAGTTTGGAAACACTTGAAATTAGTTAAACTAAATCCTCTTAGTGAACTAATTTACTGAACTCGTCATACTTTGTGTCTCGGACCTAGTCTGTAACATCTTTGACGAGTTATCGAATTTTAAGAGGATTGCGCACAGAGGCACCAGCGCGAACGGGTGACATTAATGTACTTAATGTTGTTTCGAAAGATTTTTGAACTAACAAAATATATTTAGCAGGAATCCTATCGCATTTTGTTTAAAAAAATTGCGACAAGCATACCTGATATGACATCATCATCATCATCATTTCAGCCGAAATTCATAATTTCGGCGCCTAATATGTATCACCTATAAATTAGATTCTAAAGGTAAGTGCTGAAATAATACATATTATAATTATGTAAGAAACAAGAGATTCGAATTAAAAAGTCGCTCAAAGATATGGGTTGTTTGTTTTTTTTTTGTTGACACCAAATATTCTATTTCATCTTACATGTAATGTAATCCTAAAACAGGTCGCCTATGGCTAGAAAAGAGGTGTCTGACTACATGACGAGTAGGTAATAGAGAAATATGGAAGAAGCAGACATGCTGTGCTGACTCCAAATAAATTAGGATAAGGGTACAAAATTGATCATGATAATATTGTTCTCGTGCTTTCGTGCTCGCAGTGTTCGTTGTTGCGGGCATTCGGTGGCGTGTGGTTCGGCGTGGTGGCTTTCGGAATGACGTATTGCACTCGTAGTTTCGTTCATTTTTTTTTTCTGATTTTCAAAAGTGCCTGTAATGGCTTAATTGAAATAAATGCTTTGAGTTTGAGTTATAATAAGTCACCTTAAAAAAATGTTAGTTAAATATTTAATAAAATGCAGATTTCCACAATATATTTTTAAAGATTCATTTAAAAAGACAGTAAAAATCAAAGACGAGCTTTAATTTCGAACCTCCAGACGTTTTTATTTTCACTTTATGGTAAACAGCATCTGTTCTGGCCATTGTTTACGATCGAAGAACACAATTTTAAAACAACATTTGGGTCAGCAAGCTGTTTCTTTCTGGCTAATGGACCGAGATTCTATGACCACCAGACATCATTTTGTAAATGCTTTGCTTTGCTTTCTATAAATACTTTTTATGAGGGAGTAACTTACTTACCTAATTATGTAATCATCATCATCATCAGCCTATAATGTTCAGGGACTACAGGGACTCAGGCCTCCTCTTTATAAGAGGGAATGGGTTATAATCAACCACACGGGTCTAGTGCAGGTTGATAGTTCTTCTTCACGCACGATGTTTTCCTTCACCGTTTTTGGCCTGGGCTCAAACCCACGACTTCAACAGGAGCTATATCTACAAAGGTACTAGAGATATTGAGTTTTACTGCCGCTCGGTCGTGCAGTCGTAAACACGAGACGGTCCTTGTCTCGCCCGTATTGTTACCCCTCTGACTCCCTGGAGACACGACCTCAAGATAATCGGTGCGGTCCACGAACCAGGCGGAGAATCATGAGCTTGGAGTTGTTTTAATGGTGGAACGATTTCTGGAATTTATCTGTCGGTCTGTAGATGTAGAATTGTAGATTATTCTTATTCAAATCCTTCTTTTCGATTCACTTAAGGAAGGGAAATTAAGTTGATTTCAGAAGGACTAGGGCGATTTGAAACTGACTTAGTGTGTTTTAAAATGTATTTCAATAACTCATGGTTTCTTTTTAGTTTGCAAACTAAATCAAAGCATAATTATAAATCTCTAATTAGATAACAGTATTATTTTCAATCACTTGCTAATCATGAGGGCGAGAGTAACTCCTATTATTTTTAGAGTTTAAGAACAGGCAGTGATTCAAGAACATTTGGACCTTTTCGTCTACTAATCGGTTATACATAAATGTACTATGTATGCGTCAAAAAATGTATTTTATTATCTAATTTTCTAATTTTTTCATAAGAAGTTTAATCCTAAATAATCTGTTCTAATGTATTCACGTATTTGAAGATCCTTTGTAGGGATTAGGCGCACAATGCTACATTCTCAAAATGACACACTGTTATTTCACAAAAATTAATATTCACAAAATGACAAATTCTCAAAATGCCATTTCACAAAATGTCACACTCGCAAAACGGAATGATTGCATGTTTTAAGTAGTCAAAATCAAAAGTCAAAAGCCATTTATTCAAACTAAGCTGATAATAATCAGCACTTTTAACGGCCACCCTTTGACACTTCCTAGTGTTTTAGCTGGAAAGAAGAAGTGGCGGAAGAAACTCCCCAGCAACACACCTGTCTGTTAGGTTAGAGGAACCAGACTAAATACAATAGTCAGGTGTAAGATTAGTAGAGTAGTGATTTAGGTAAGTATATTATTATAGAGTATTTTCACTATTGACAGTTGTGACTAGGACGACCCTGATGTGAATTTAAGCCAAAAATACAGGTTACACGTGTGCTAACATCACGTGCCAAACTCCCAAGTGACATCTAGAAATAAATCTCCTTCATACACTCGCAACAAAGAATACGGTTCAGTACAAAAAATCTAAAATTACTCTTAAAATAAAAGAGTTAAAACAAAGAAATGTAAAACAACCGCTAATTGAATTTATTTCTAAATTCGTACTGTTATAGATCCTTTAAGGTTTTATTTTATACGACATTAAATTCTTTGTAGGTAATAGTAAATTTCATCATCGAGATTTTCGTCTTCATCATCATTTACATCGTTTTTACGTCCAACCTTTTCTTTTTTGGAGGGTGGAAATCATCAAATGAATCCTCCCGCTCCGGACAAAGCGGTAGGCAGTGTCAGACTTTTACTGACTTAAAACCACCCCCATGTTCCTTCTTAGTCCTTTGTGTCGCGGCTGCGGTATTTTTTTCAAACAACCCGCAGCCTCGAACAATTTACGTTCTACCTTACGATTCAAATGCAATAATGCAGTTTAATTCTAAAGAAAACTCACTTTTGTTAAACCTTGGCCCAACTCTACAGGGAATTCATGTGATGTTTTTTGTTATAAACAATCTAAAAACGTAAAAAAATAAGGCACTATATTATATTTCGTCGTAAAGTTACTTACAAAATGTGTAATGAAAACCAAGCATATTTTCTTTTATAGTTCGTACGTGATCGCACAGTTAGGGTTGCTTCTCTGCCCGTCGGGGCCGCGGATTTTAGTAATAGATGACGTGGCCTCGGCGCAAGGGCAAAGAAAGTATATGGGTTCGGTTTTTTAGTCAGTAGAAGTCTGACACTCCCCTTCGCTCTCCCCAAGAGCGGGGGGGGGGGTCATTTGATGAATTTCCACCCACCAAAAAAAAAAAAGGGTTGCTTCTCTCCATTGTTTTAATAAAAATAAACTATGTTTTGCTGGGCTAAGGAAGCGATACCAATAAGCATTGTGTAGTCGTAAACGAACTTGTTATATAACACCACGGTGTTAAAACTGTCAGTACACAATTCACCAGTTATGTTTAAGTCCCATATAATAGTGGATGAGCCTATTGACATCAGCCGGGGAAAAATCAAAACTTCGTGGCTACTTTAAAATTTCTGATGAAAAATACTATACTTCTTCTTCTTAGCGTGTCGATGGCAATCTAAATTGTGTCGGCCCAGAATTGGGCTACTAGTTTGGCACTTTCGGTAACGTCCATCAGTTCCTGCAGTGAACAACCAGCAGGGCACGCAGGGCACGATATTAAGTGCCCCATCGCTTGAGGAACAGCACATTTACACTCCAGAGCAGAGTCATTTATATATCTCCACCTCAGTAGGTTTTCTTTGCTGCGACCAACCTGGGTCCAGAGTCTGTCCAGGTCAGCCACGGCAACTCTTGTCCAGGTGGGAGATGTACAGCAGGTAGAACAAATGGGTAAGGTAAGAATGCACTATACTGCCTGACCCGGAATAAAACCTAGAACCTCATACTCAGCAGTCACTAAATGCAGTCATAAATGGATATCTCTCTATATAGACATGAACCTTTTAGGTGGTTAACATAAGGAAAGCAATATCCTTCTATTCTTCCTAACTTTGTGAGTCAACTATTTGTATAACTTATTTGGTAATGACCTTGCCAATGAGTTGAAATTCTCTGAGTGTTACATGTATGCAGACGATTTAAAACTTTGCAGAGTAATTGAATCGGACCTTGATGTTGATTTGTTACAGAGAGATATTGACACGTTAGTAAAGTGGTGTGATGAAAATGGTATGAACTTAAATATTAACAAGTGCTACCACATGAAATTCACCAGAAAAACAAAATTTACACAATCTGTTTATAATATTAATGGCAACTCAGTGCAGGAAGTGGAACAGATAAGAGACCTGGGAGTTCTGTTCGATAGGCAGTTAACATTTGTGCCCCACGTTGAAAATGTAGTCAAAAAAGCCTCAAGAATGCTTGGGTTCGTCGTAAGAAATGTTACCTGTTTCCGACGTAACAAGACCAAGATTCTTCTTTATAATTGTTTAGTCCGTAGCTCTTTAGAATATTGTAGCACTGTATGGAGACCTCACTATGCCACCCACATACTGAGATTGGAAAGGGTTCAAAAACGCTTTCTGTGGCATCTAGCATACTCTTCCGGGATAGCTAAAAAGGTGTTATCATATAAAGATAGGCTTTCGCATTTTAAGATGATATCCCTACAGAAAAGGAGAGATCTACTGGATTCGGTATTTTTATTTAAAATTTTAAGAAATAAAATTGACTGTCCCCAATTATTGAGCAGGTTCCAGTTCCGCGTGCCCACGAAAAGCCCACGAGCTCCTATAACCCCCTTGCGTCCTCCTCTTCGCAGAACCGTACTTGGTGCTAATTCGCCTATACCTCGTTTATGTAAAATTTTGAACAGCTGTAGTGATCTCGTGGATGTGCACTCTGACTCACTTGGTAAGTTCAAAAGTATTATTAAGAAAAACTTATAAAATAATTTTTAGTGTTAAGAATTGTATGTAAATTAAGTTCTGTACGTAGTTTTTTAGATTTAGTTAGTTTTAATTATAATAATATGTTAAAACCCATATTTGTGTCCGGTGAGTAGTTGGGTACTCACCCTACGACAAATAAGTTGTGCATGATGTGCTTACCTGTAAGAGGTTGATACACTTGTATGTGACTCTTATTCATGTATCTCTTCCTTGTGTTGTGTACTCAATTGTTGGTGAGCCAAATAAATAAAATAAAAATAAAATAACTATGTTCATAGCGTACTGATTGTGCTTTTATTCACAATTATAAGTCTTTAAACGGTGAATAAAATCATCGTGAGGAAACCAGCATGTCCCAGAACCAAAAATTCGAAGACTTGTGACATCTGCCAATCCGCACTGGTCCCGCCTGGTTGATTATAGCCCATTTCCTCTTAAAGAGAGAAGACCTGTGTCCCAGCAGTGGGAACATTAATAGGCTGACGATGACGATATGTCTTTCATAGAATTTTACTCACGGGCACACAGCACAAGGCAACAAGCCTTTTCTTTTTTGGGGGCTAGGAATTTATCAAATGACTCCTCCCACTCTGTGCAGAGCCGTAGGGAGTGTCAGACTTCTACTGACTAAAAACCACCCATGTTCCTTCTTAGCCCGAGGCCACGGTATCTCTTTCAAACAACCCGCAGCCCGACGGGAAGGCGACAACCCTGGTTTTGTCTGCAATAGGCAGGTAATACGATTCAGTACTACATCATAAATTAAGATTTCATACTCGCTGTAAAACATGTCCTCGAATAGATCGTCAAAGGCTTCAAAACTTTTGAAGTATGAAACAAAGACAAAGACATTTATTCGTAGTACAGATGTTTGCTTCAGTGCACTTGCTCAAGTGAACATGAACAAAATGACCGCGTGTTCATCCAAATGTCCACGTACACGTAAAAGCGGTGGAACATTTTGTGCTGCACAACATTTCCGCTAACAAATTAATGTTCGTTTACAATTTTAGGAGGCCTCCACTGGTTGTGGAGGTCAGATGGGCGATCGCTCCATGTAAAATACTGGTATTCAGATGCAACTGGTTAAAGTAAAAAGTGCCTGTTCTGTGCAAGCAACATGCCCAAAACATTACCGAAAAGGGAACCTGATAGACTTATAGGTCTGTTAACATCAGCATGCTCCGCCATTCAATACGGCTGGGTATACACAAAGGTTCTAGGAAGAGCAAAATCTCTCTCTCTCTCTTTAAAAGTGGAAGCAGAGTAACGTGTAAATATTTCGACTGCTTCGTTGGTCTAGTGGACGCAAGCGTAACTGCTGAGCATGAGGTCCTGGGTTCGATTCCCGGGTCGGGCAAAGTGTTATTGGGTTTTGCCATCAAGAATTTCTTAGTAGCAGCCACGGAGTCTGGATTTGTGCTCGGTTGATGGCAATAGGCTCGCACCTATTACATGGGACTTAAACATAACTGGCGAAATGTGTGTGTACTATTAGGTACACCTCTGCCTAACCCTTCGGGAATTACAGGCGTGATGTTACGTAAAAACAAAAATAAAATTTCAAAAAACACGAAACGCTAAATACTTTGAAGTTATCACAGCTCTTCTTTTTTATCTTTATCACGTAACAAATCAGTAGTACAATGGCGTTCATTCTAATACGACAATATCAATTACTTTGTCTGCATGCAACCTCAAAGGAATTCACAGCTGCATCGGTTTAGTGGAACGACTAATATAAATCCTCTCTATCTGGAGATAAAAGAGATTTGTTCCATTTGTATCGCAGACAGAGACCACACTGCGGGTGCTGGGGACGAATTATTTTACCCAATCGTTGCCCTTACTTCTCCAGTGTGAATGTGGCCTTAGATTTAAGAATCTGTGGCTGCTTTTACGATGGGAGGCCAGACAGTCGCACATTTGGGACCGGCCGTTGTACTTTGTGGAAAGTATAAATGTAACGAATGACGACGACAAGGTAACTTGTCACAGTGTTTTATTGAATATTTAGCTTTTGGAATTGCTTGTTTGTTGTGTCGTGTGGTTTTCAAGTATTTTCAGTTGGCTGTATAAAACCAATCATCATTATCAGCCTATAAATAAATATTCCCACTACCAGGGACACAGGCCTCCTCTCTATGAGAAAGAATGGGCCACCACGCGGGCCCAGTGCCGAGATATCACATGTCTTCGAATATTTTGGTTCTAGGTCATACCGGTTTCCACACGCTGTTTTCCTTCACCGTATAAATCAATAAAGACACGTAACTAAAATAATATTTTTTAATTTTATACGCGCACAGCCTCGTCTACAGAGGTCATATAACAGATCAGAGCTCGACATCCACAGTTCACACTCGACCGGGTTTCCAATCCCAGCTGTAATAAGCCTTCCGTCTTGCCATCAGCTTTATTTCACACTTCTTGGACACCGATAAATAACAGCAATAAGTCGATTTTCTTTATGGAAAATAGGAATAGGAAACCCTTTTTTGTATAAGAATATTTACATATCCATATTGTTTTGATTTTGGTGTTTCTACACCCTAATATGCTATGATGAGATAGTCGAGAAGTTTTTCTGAATGCGAAAATATGTACATACTTTAGAAATGATTGAAGGTATTGCACGTAATCCCGTCTGGGCTGTGGGTTGTACTCAAGAGAAACCGCGGCCTCGAAATTAAGGGCTAAGAAGGAACACGGGTGGTTTTTAGTCAGTAGAAATCTGACACTCCCTTTCGCTCTTGCCCAAGAGTGGGAGGGGTTATTTGATGATTTTCCAACTATTAAAAAAAAAAGGTATTGTGGAATCTTCGAACAAAAATATTCGAAGAAATGTGCCATCTACCAACCCGCACAGGGCCCGCGTGGTGGGTTATAGCCCATCCCTCTCCTAGAGAGGAGGCCTGAGTCCTTGCAGTGGGGACATTCTTGGCTGATAATGATGATGATGATTGTGGAACAACACTTTGAGTGCGCAAAAGAGAAAGACGGAAAAGAAAGAATATTTTCGCTTTATGAAATGCTATTATTATATTTTCAGTGAGGATTTCATGGCTTGTCACCAGCACACATTTTTGTTATCAGCTTTAATAAAAGCATGCACTAGACTTCACTCTGGTCAGGTGGACCTGAGAGTGTATAAAGAGAGATAGCATCTCTGTTGGCACACTCTTGAGAACCAGAAAATATCTGGAAAATATAAATAATGTTCAGTGTCGGTAGCTGAGATTTGCCGCCATGATAGAAATTCTAGCTAAATAATATTGTTCAAATCAGATCTCCGCTCGGTTTTTAACTTCTCCGTTCTAATAACAAATTCCTCATGTTGTGTAGCCATAGTGGTTGATTTTTCTTTTGTTTCAGTGTTTTGTGAAATCCTTCATTGTAATCTGTAAAGATTCTAACTTGCAGCAGATTTCAACATATCACTAAGGCACGTTCCCAGGATTTCACTGCGAGGACGCCTCAGTCCCAACAGTGGGAACTTTACACGCTGATTGTATCATTGAGTTCCAAATAATACTGGCCTGTTCCTGGACATACGGCGACATTTAAAACTATACAGTTCCAGTATAATATGGCTTTGCTTTATAAAGATTTCCCTTACAATTAGTGATCCGCTTAAACTAGTATTTTATAGCTTGATCGTGGTGCATACTGGAAAACGTTTTCTTAAATTTCTTGTTTATACAAACCTTGTTACCTTTACAAACTACAATTGAAACCATCATCACAATTGTCCTGCCCTTATCCCTTCTATTTGGGGTCGGCGCAACACGTTTTCTTTCTCCACTCTTCCCCGTTAGACGTGACGGTGGCATTTACTCCTTTCTCTTTCACATCATTCCTCACACAATCCATCCATCTTTTCTTTGGCCTTTCTCTCCGTCTTCATCCATCAACATTTATATCCATCACCTTTTACAATTGAAACCATAAGCAAATAAAAATATACACGTTCATTTTGATTTCCCTTGTGTTGAAAGTAGAAAAACTTAATCGACTGTCTTGTCAGCGTGAATGATAGTGCTCAGTTTCAAAGCTAATGTAAAGAAACATTTCTAGAATAAATATCCAAAGGAAATTGTGTTTTTTTAGTCTACGCTCACGTAAACATTTATAATGGCTATTTTATCATCTGCCTAGCCTTTTCCCAACTAGATTGGGGTTCCAGTCTAACCGGATCCAGCTAAATCTGAGAAGTGTTTAGATGATCTTCAGGACAACATTAATCAAAAAGTTTATTTAATTCGTCTTTATTATGATCACAAATAGCAATCTTCCTGTAGCATATATACTGGCATTCACAGGCCTATATCCTCATCGTTTTTCGTTTTTCAAATCTTCTTTCAGTATAAAAGTAAACATTCAACAGATACTAAAGAACTTGAGCAAATCTTAAATATTCTTCACTGAACTCCATTACAGCTTCTGTTAGGCTTCAAATAAATTACCTATAAACACGGTATTGATATCCAAACGACGCTTAAGTATCGGAAATCATTACCTATCTGTTTATTCTCCTAAACGCTGTAGCCCATAAAATGAGGTGGGAACATAAAAACTCCTTGATACGGTAAAAAGCGTTCGAACGGAGCTAATATTTATAAATTGATTTTTAGATGAATTTCCTCACAAGTGCAATCACGACAATATGACGTCGAACTCCAGGGAAAGATGACATGGCGTAATTGGTGTGCGGTATTTTGATGATGGATATAATTGTTTAGGAGTTGAGGTAGCTAGAGTTGAGAGCCAGGCTATACAAAAATGAAGTCATCCGCATGAGTCTCTGGAAGAAAAAAAATATTGCTTGTCTGTCTTTCTGGATATAAGCCAGGCATTCAACAAAGTATGGCACGAGGGTCTTTTATACAAAGTCAAAAAGATGCTACTACACACACTCGTTTTACAACATAATAGAGTCATATCTCAGCAAGCGATGTTTTGAAGTAAAGTTCAATGATGACCTTTCTGACTTACATAAGATCAAATCAGGGGTACCTCAGGGAAGTTTACTAGGACCGGTTCTCTACACCATATATACTGCCGATTTACCAACATCAGACATGACCACGGTTGCAACATATGCAGACGATACAGCATTACTATCTACACACACGAACCCAGTAACAGCCACAGAACAACTACAACACCACATTGACAAAATTTAAGAATGGCCCAAAATCTGGCGAATACACGCAAATCGCAGTAAATCAACACATGAGACCTTTACCCTCAGAAGGGACACATGTCCACCGGTTATACTTGACAACGAAGAAATTCCGCAAGATGATAACGCAAAATACTTGGGTATGCATCTGGACCGAAGACTGACATGGAAAAAACATATGGACAAAGCGGAAGCAGCTGGATTTAAAACTACGCAGTATGTACTGCTTAATAGGACGACACTCACAAATGAGTACACTCAGCAAGTTGACACAGTTGCTGTGTCGTGGTTACTGCAACTTTACAACAATTGCCTGAAATCAGCTTCAATACCCCGTCTCTGGAGAAAATCTAAGATCATTGCAATCCTGTAAGCCAGGTAAAGCAGCAGACGATCCTAAAAACTTTCGCCCTATCTCTCTACTATGTCACACATATAAACTATTCGAGAGACTGCTGCTGAACCGTCTTACGGGCGTCATTGATCCAAAACTGATTCCCGAGCAAGCTGGTTTCAGACCCGTGAAGTCTTGCAGTAACCAGACTCTGAAAGTGGTACAACACATTGAAGATGGCTTCGAGAGAGGAATGGTCACTGGTGCTGTATTCGTGGACCTATCAAGAGGCTGTTGTGGAAGGTGGAAACCTTGGTCAACGATCAAAATTTCATCCGCATACTCCGAGAACTTCTCCACAACCGCCGATTTCAAGTCCACCTTCTCACGGAAAAAAGTCGTTGGAGAGCACAGAAAAACGGCCTACCTCAAGGTAGTGTCTTGGCACCGCTTTTATTTAACATCTATACCAATGACCAACCATCCAGCCCGCATACCTCCCGCTTCCTCTATGCAGACGACCTTGCCCTTACCTCCCAAGCCACCACCTTTGAAGAGGTTGAGGTGTCTTTGTCAAACGCTCTTGGTGACTTAGCCACTTACTACCACGCTAACTCACTCAAGCCCAATCCGAGCAAAACGCAGTCGTGCATATTCCACCTTCGCAACAGAGAGGCGAGCCGCAAACTAAACATCGTTTGGGGGGGGGGTATCCATAGAGCACAGCAACTTTCCAAAATATCTGGGTGTTACTCTGGACAGGTCTCTAACATTCGGCAAGAACTGCAATAACATTAAGCAGAAGGTACACTCTCGCAATAGTCTTTTACGGCGACTAGTCTCGTCAAAGTGGGGTGCTTCACCTGACGTCATGCGGACTACTGGGTTGGCGCTATCTTTCTCTGCGGGTGAATTCGCGTGCCCCGTGTGGGGTCGTTCAGCCCATGCAAAGTTAGTGGATACAGCACTGAATGAAACGTGCCGGATAATCACTGGCTGCCTCAAGCCGACCCCGGTACAGATGCTGTATCCACTGGCAGGCATAGCGCCACCAGTAGTTCGCAGAGCGGTGGCGAGCTCTAGTGAAAGAGCCAAAATGGTCTCCGACGCTAGACACCCTCTACACAGTAACATCATAGTACCGCAAAGGCTGAAAAGCCGCAACAGCTTTTTAAAGTGTGTACCCCCGCTCACTGGTGAACGCTCTAAGGAAAGACTTAAGTTGTGGCAAGATAGCGTTTCCTTACCCAACCCATTTGTGCCACTTGCCGAAAATCTTCCACCTGGACACGAGTTGCCATGGCTGACCTGGAAGTCTCTAAACAGACTCCGGACACAGGTAGGCCGAAGCAAAGAAAACCTGTTCAGGTGGAGATTCATAGATGACTCTGCCCTGGAGTGTAAATGTGGTCTTGCCCCACAAACTATGGGGCACTTGATATCGTGTCCAGCCTGTCCTGTTACTTGCACATCACAGGAACTGATGGAAGCTACTGAAAGTGCCGAACTCGTAGCCAAATTTTGGGCCGACTCAATTTGAATTGTCATCGACACGCTAAGAAGAAGAAGCAAGTTGACAGTATATAAAGCCATCTTGAAACCAATATGGACCTATGGCATACAGCTCTGGGGCACGGCTAGCAATAGCAATATAGAGATACTGGAAAGATTCCAAACCAAAACACTGAGGACCATATTTAACTTCCCTCAATACATCAGTAACAAAATCATATACCTTGACCTAAATGTGCCAACTGTCAAACAGGAGATAGCAAAGTATAGTACCAACTACCAGAAAAGACTCTCAAACCATAAAAATAAGCTTACCCTCAAACTCAGTGGGGATCAAACCATTCAACTAAAGGTTGAAGAGACACAGTGTCCCAACCTTTAGGGACAGATTCACCAGGATGGATTGAGACACCCACCAGAGAGTTGTCTCACCAAGCTAAAACGCCTTTACAGATGCCCTAGTATCGGACAGAGCAGTGGTTTATTGTTGTGACCAAAACAGATTGCCACGAAGCAGGAAAGAGAAAAAAAAATCCGCATGAGAACCAAGGTTACCGTCGTAGCCCGAATAATCGCCAGACTAAAGTGGCAATGGGCAGGGCACATTGCTTGCAGGATGGATGCCCGATGGGGCTGAAAAGTACTGGAGTGGCGGCCGTGAACCGGATGACGTTGTGTTGGCAGGCCTACCACTAGGTGGACCGATGACCTGGTGACGGTTGCGTGGAACCTCTGGATGCGAGACGCACGGGAAAGGTCAATGTGGTGATATTTAGGGGAGACCTATGTCCAGCAGTGGACGTCTTTCGGTTGAAATTATGACGATGATGATGTTAAATATGAAAATATGAGAATAAAATAAGCGAGTCAGCAGGTTCAAAATAATTCAAATAATAAAAAAAGTCAAGCTAATAATAATAGCATAGTTACTCAAGCAAAACGTGTTCAAAAGAAACAATAACTGACACTGTAATAACTTGAGCCAGTACGAACAACTCTTGAATTAATAATTCTTCCTTCTCGCCTTCAGTTTATCACTTGGAAATTATTTGTACACTCAATATTAATAGGAAGACAGTTCTCATTACATGTTTAATTTAATCCACAGATAACTTGATTATATTTAGTATGGAATACGAACATGTGGACTCGAGTGAGCTCTTTCATGTGAATGTGAATTCTAAAATTTTCATTTTTGGTTCGAAACAGTCCACGCGGATTTTTGCCAGCTAGTATCAATCTGCTTCTCAAAGTTTTAGTTTTACATACAAAGCTATACTCGTTTTTACTTACTGGGTAGGTACTAGGGAAACATAAAATAAATAACATATCGCCTACCTGTAATCCCCGAAGGATCAGGCAAAAGTGCACACAAATCTCGCCTGTTATGTTTAAGTCCCATGTAATAGGGGGCGAGCATCATCATCATCATCATCAGCCTATAATGTTCCCACTGCAGGGACTCAGGCCTCCTCTCTAGGAGAGGGATGGGCTATAATCTACCACGCGGGCCCAGTGCGGATTGGTAGATGTCACTTAACTTCGAATTTTTGGTTCTAAGACATGCCGGTTTCCTCACGATGTTTTCCTTCACCGTAGGGGGCGAGCATATTGACATAAATCTAGCGCAAACTGAATCTGCATTTGTACTTGGCTGCTCTAGAGAAATTCCTGATGCAAAAACCTATTGACACTGCCCGACCCTTTTTTTTTTACGGGTTGAAAATCATCAAATAACCTCCCTGCTTGGGCAGAGCGAAAGGAAGTATCAGACTTCTACTGACTAAAAGCCTCCCATGTTCCTTCTTACCCCTTTATGTCGAGGCTGCGATATCTTTGTGACCAACCCGCAGCCCCAACGGGCACACTACCCGACCGGGAGGAGGTCGGGGGAGGAGACCCGGGGAGTCGAATACTCGAATCCAAGACCTTAAGCTCAGCAGCCGCGCTTGTGACCACTAGACCAGTGAAGCAGTCAATCTATCAGAAAATCTTATACAAAGATCTACTGTTAAAATCCAACGTGCAATAATTTGTTAGTAAACAACCATAACTGTTTGAGAGAACATTATGTTTTCGACAGCACTAATCGGATGCGAAGTAAGTTTTCCCACCATTTATCGAACTTCAACCTTGTTTCAGCCCCAGGTGAAAAACAAGGGAAAAAGAAATTCAATTAAACTTTTTGCCCTACTGGAACAAAACTGGAATCGAACCTTCGAAGTTAAAAAAAAAACTATCGAATCGAACGAGAGCGACATTTTCACGTCGTTCGAACAAAATTATGACCTTCGATATATATATGTACTGGAGATACCCTAAAAAAACGAGAATTTATTTTACCACGTTGTCAGCGTTACTCATTTGTATATTCATGCCAAGTGACAGTTTTCTAGTACTAATAATTAAGAGTCTTTGATCTATAGTGCGGGGAGACAGACAGACGGACATGGCGAAACTATAAGGGTTCCTTGTTGACTATGAGAAAGAAATAAAAACTTTTATCATGATTTCATGCGGACGAAGGTCACGAGCAACAGCTATTTTAATAATAACCCTAAATCTACGACACCTCAAGGTTTCTTGCCACAATAGAATGATTACATAATTTGTCATATTAAAGGACGTCTTACGGGAACCTAATTTTGTCTATACCCACATTATTAACCGAAAATAGTTTGTATCGCCTTAAATATACCTTTTTGTTGGAAATATCTTTATGTTACTTTTTTGGCTGCGTTCGCGTCGTTCTTAATTTAAAAATACCGAGGAAAGGGTATTATGGTCGTGTTTGAATTTCAAACGTAAATTAAAAAACTGATTGTTTTAAATTTTTCCTAAGGTTTTATTTTTTGGAATATCATGTTGTACTGTTACTTAAATAAAATCTGTACCTAAACTACCTATAATATGAGAGATACATATTTGATAAACTATCTTGACACTGCCAAACAAACTTTTACGGATAGACAGAAACGTTACCTTTAAAATAAATATATTATATTGATCTTGATACTACGAATTCAATACAACGGAGTGCTGTCAGTTTGGTTTACAGTTCACTGGTTTGATTTAGTATTAACAAAGAATCTTTTGACTACAATTTTAATATTCTAGAAGTGATTACAAAGCAAAAATAGAGTCCACCCAAACGTAGTGGAGTTTTTGTTAAGCTTTTCTTGGTAGATTGATGGTTTCATTTTGTTCTTGATAATGTCGACAATCCAGTACTTTTTCGTAGTAGAGAGAAACTTCTTTATGCCGCCTGTAGCAATAAGGTATCGCTTATGAGGAAAATTTTGTGAGGAAATTGATGATCGTGGAAGGATGATATGACTAGAAAGGACATGACTGCTGAGATGACAAATATGTATAATGTATATGTATAATGCTGCGCCAACCCTAAATAAATTGGGATATTATAATAAATGGGGCAGGAAAATTATGATGATGTTCCCAACAATCTATTTAGAAGAAGTCTGAACATACTTATTGTAATTGATTCAAAATATTTCCTTTACTCGAATCAACAGCTAATGCCAGTAGTCACCCGTAGCACTAAAGTAGAAATCATCATCATCATCATTTCAGCCAAAAGACGTCCACTGCTGAACATAGGCCTCCCCCAGGCGTCGCCACATTGACCGGTCCCGTGCGTCTCTCATCCAGCGGTTTCCTGCAACCTTGACCAGGTCATCGGTCCACCTAGTGGGAGGCCTTCCAGCGCAACGTCTTCCGGTTCGCGGTCGCCATTCCAGAACTTTTCGGCCCCATCGGCCATCCGTTCTGCGAGCAATGTGCCCTGCCCATTGCCACTTAAGTCTGGCGATTCTTCGGGCTACGTCGGTAACCTTGGTTCTCAAGCGGATGTCCTCATTTCTGATTCGATCACGCAAGGAAACTCCAAGCATAGCCCTCTCCATTGCCCTTTGGGTGACTTTGAGCTTTCTGATGAGATGAAGTAGAAATAATAAAGTATATTTAAACGAAAGCAATAAACATACAGCTCAGCAATTAAGCGAAGTGGGAAGTCTCCAAGACTTCATGAGTTCCGTCGCAAGCCCCTCAGTGTGTACTCGGTCTTATTTTGTTGACCGAACCGCTCGCAGTCCGTCCGGGCGACCATTTCCCGGATTTGTCCCACTTTCATGCAAGACACGCTTTTGGAGATACTCCAGATCTAAATGCTTTAGAGCTTTAGCGTGAAGATTTATTACAGGTTTTCAACCTTACACTGTTTTGTTGACCTGGTTCGCAGTTGATAAGGTTTCGTTTTTAAGTGATTACAATGCGAGCTACATTTTTCCTGAGTAGGGTATTCTGTAGATGGCAAAGCTTGCAAATAGCAAAAGTGTTCTGCTGTAGATCAGACAAATATTGCAGATTTTTGTTGTAATTATGTGAGTCTTTGAACTGCAGAGAATTACGTCATTTTTATTTGAAGCTCAATGCTTTTTAATCGATTTCCAAAAGGAGGAGGCGATATCTTCGACCATTGTGAACTGATTTCGACGATCCTTACTTATTACTACTTCTCTTTTTATTTGGAAGAATATTATTGTGAAAAATGAAATAATAAATGCATCACAAATATTTGTATAGAATATTACAGCTAAAATTGTAAAAAAATTAAATCTAACATTCAAAAGTCATCGGCTTCAAAAATTAAACTTAGGTATGTTCTCCCTTTTTTGTGCTTTTGAAGTCGGTTTTATTTTTGTAATAAAGTTTTTAATTTTGACACTGCTAAGAAATATATCCACATTTTTAAAAACAGTGACACCTGCTTTATCGTCCTAACAAAATAAGAATACTATTCTGAATCATCAACATTATTAGAAAAGCTTAAGGGATCAGTAAATAGGACCATTACAGCAAATGGTACATAAAATTGAGGAAGCGATTTGATAATTAGGGTTCCCCTCGTAAGCGGTGAAAATAATCCTTGACAAGGGATTAGGGAAGCTTTGTTAACCCTCTTCCTGTAAGAAGTTTGAAGGTTCTGTTAAATTAGCCACACTGGTGTGAAGCCTGGTATGAAATCGGGCTGTTTCCTCGTGGTCATACTATTTTGTCATACTAGTATGACCACAAGAACATGTATGTCCTCGTGGTCATACAGGTAAAATTGTAAGATATCAACTCAGTCAAGCAGTTATCAGCAAGTTGATGAATAAGCCGTTCACTACCAGGCACCCTATATATTTTCTACAGGAGGTGTAAAAATGGTAGTATGAAACGAATCAGCCTGAAATCGGCGCAGTGAATGAAGCTCATTGAAAAAGTTCATGATAGGAATGATATATGTAGAAAAAAGGAATTTAGGAATTTAGGACACGGGAAAATGGAAGAAAAAGACTTCAGTGTATTATAAAAAAAGGTTAAGTAAAACAGCAGCTTAACACATTGAATGTTTTAATGGTTATTCCATTTTATACTTCATAAATTCTTAATTTCGTGAGATCATAAAATAATTACATTATAATAAGCTAAACTTGAAGAAGTAAGTTAAAAGTAGGAAAACTTTGTACAAATTATATTTCTATTAAATAATTTGTGAGATATAAAAATATTAAAAAAAATATACAGTTTTTATTTCATTTCAATCATAATGCAGTTTTAAATAAATAAATTATAACCTACTTATTTATAACTACTTATAAATATTTCGTAATTTTCCATACTGGAAGAGTCATTTGTGACAGTCAGAACCTACATTATCTAAAAAATGCCTTTTAAACTACTGACGTTCTGTAGTTTTTATCTACCGCCATGGGAAAATGTTGTGAGTTTTATCTATACTGGGTGTAAACTAACCCTAACGAAGCCGTCATCTAAGCATTATGTACATCAAACTAAGTATCCGTTAAGTAATTTCCAGAAATACGTATTTAAAAAAAAATATGTGGAAAATTTGGAACTTTGACCCCCAATATATCTCCGTAACCAAAAGGAATGGTCTAGAACAAAAAAAAATCGCAGTGACGGAGAGAACAACTTACTTTCGGCAAACTTTCGGGTTCTTTACAAAACTAAGTACTTTTCACAAAGACGAACCCCCAAAAAAGCCCCAGTCCCGGCGCAAAAGAAACTAATCTCATCCTTTAGAGTATTTTAGGTAAAAGATTTTTTGATAGGTGTGATTGCCGCAGGGAGTGGCAAACACTGAAAAAAATTGCATTGCAATTTTTTTCAGTGGCTCTGCTTATCTCTGCTTATATTTTTACCAGTGTTTGTTTTTTTTTTTTCAAATAGGTACCTAATTACAATATTGTATGATTTATAAAAATAATCTTGTTTTGTTCTCTATTATTTTTATTCTTGAATCACTGTGTCAAAACAAGAAAATAGTTTTTCATTGCACTTCTTTTTACACATATTTTTAATAAATATGTAAAAATATCCGTATATTTTCAATACAAATGTGATGCACAATAATTCTTACCCATTTGCAAATTGATTTGTTCAACAATCTGTAGTTTTCAATTTACTCCTAAAAAAATTGCAATGCAATTTTTTTCAGTGTTTGCCACTCCCTGCGGCAATCACACCTATCAAAAAATCTTTTACCTAAATACTCTAAAGGATGAGATTAGTTTCTTTTGCGCCGGGACTGGGGTAATTTTCTATGTAACCTGGGTGTTCTCCTTTAGTCCGTTCTGTTATTTATTGTACAAGTAAGTGCCAGGCATTCGACACAGCGGTAAAGGCTCGCAGCCGGGACACTGGGGCGGTACGTACACCATGCACTCTTCTTCTCCAAGACACACGTGGTCTTCACAGACATCCATCGATGAGAGGCAGGATCTGTAAGCTGGAAGGAAAAATTGTTGTTTAGTTCTTATAATTGCATTGGAGGTCTAGTGGTTGCAATAATTGGGTAATGGGACAAACAGAATCATATTTTTTTTTGTCAGGAGTGTATCCTAACAAAAACAAAAAAATGTTTAAGTTTAGTCCGTCAGTTAGATGTACCTCGTGTTTTTGTTTTATCAAATTGACGAAAATAAAACGTGTCAAAGCTCATGAGTGGGGGCTTGTGACGTCACTTTTCATTAAAAAATGTATTGAAAAATTACGTCACACGAGTTTTCAAAGCACGGTATCGTCTTTATTTTTTGATTACGTGAAAAAAGAAAAAGTGTTCATAATGTCTGGATGGGCAAATGGTACTCACGGTTTTAGGGTAAGGGAAAAGCGTAATGTCTTCGATAGCACAGCTTTCTGGAGCACGTTGATTCAGCGAAAACCCACCAAGTGTCACAAGATGATATGAGGAGGATCACACACACATTTCTATTCACAGTTTCTAGCTTAGTTTTTGAGTCTTTTAATGGCGGTCGCGGAAGCGCGGGCGCAGGGCAATTTCACGTGCGCTTGTTATTGACGCTGAGGTAGGACTGGTGGATGAAGGAAGATGAGAGCGGGCGGAAGGGATTTGAATGAACGTCTGATCCTTCATTTTGACCAATGAGAGAAGAGTATAGCGTGTATAGTGTTGCAAGTATGCGTTTTGTGATTTCCAAATTAGATAAATAGATATTAATAAAAATGCGGATAAATAATGTGAATGGCGCAGACAACTCCCCCGGACTAGAGGTTTTCCTCTATTAGAAAATTTATGAGAAAAAAAACTTAACTTAAACATATGAATTTAAACTTAAATAGAGTTAAAGGGAATTTATACTATTTTATTGCGTAGGTAGGGGACAGAGCCGCACTACTGGGCGTATATAAGTACCGGAAGCAGTTCTAACCTTCACAGTTCTAATTATATTGTCCTTGCCAGGATAAGTCGCATCTATGACACCTAAAGGCCAACAAAGCGGATGAGCGTTGTTGTCTTTGATAACAACGATCGTACCTACTTCAACAGGCTTTGACGGTGTGTTCCACTTCTCCCGCTGTTGCAAGGAAGTGAGGTACTCCTGACTCCAACGGTGCCAGAAGGAATGAGTTATCTTATTAAGAAGCTGATAGCGCGATAAGCGATTGTCTGAAATGTCTGTGACATCTTCAGCAGGTAGAAATTTAAGCGGTGTTACGTTGAGAAAATGATTAGGCGTTAAAGCACTAATATCAGACGGGTCTGAGCTTAAAATACTTAGAGGTCGATTATTTAAAAGACATTCAATTTGAACGAGTACGGTACTAAACTCCTCGTATGTTAATATTTGAGAACCAATTACTTTAAAAAGATGAGTTTTGACACAACGAACATTAACTTCGCTGAGTCCATTAAAATGCGGACCGTAAGGCGGACTATGTTTAAATTGTACACGATGTTCTGATAACTGTTCACCTATGTAGTTTATATGAGATTTTGATTGAATTAATTCGTAAATTTCGTTCAATTTGCGCTTTGCGCCAATAAAGTTTGTGCCTCCATCACTATAAATCATAGCAACGGGACCTCTCCGAGAAATAAACCGTTTGAAAGCGGCGAGAAATAAATCTGAACTTAGGTCAGAGACTAACTCTAAGTGTACTGCCTTAGTTGTTAGACAGACAAACACACAAACGTAAGCTTTGTGGCTCTTAATTCCGCGTTTTCGGATATGCGTAACGTAGAACGGACCACAGTAGTCTACAGCGGTATTTACGAACGCTTTCACTTGTGACACACGGAAATCAGGTAAATCGCCCATAGGAGGGTAAGTATTTCGAGGTTTAATTTTAAAGCATTGATTACAACTATGTACGCGTTGTCTTATAATGTTACGAGCAGCTAAAATCCAGAATTTTTGTCTAATTATAGCTAATAAAAGAGCGGGACCCGTATGCAAATTACTTACATGATAAAAGTCAATTAAGAGTTGAGTAAAGCGTGATTTAGTTGGAATTAAAATGGGATGTTTTTGACCATAATCCAGTTTAGAATGAGTTAACCTTCCACCTACTTTGAGAATATTATTTGAATCCAGAAATGGGTTGAGTTTAGCGAGACTTTTATTTTTAAAACGTTTATTAGATTTTAACGCGCTAATTTCTTCAGAGAAATATCTACCTTGTACGTAACGTATAAGGTGTATTTCCGCAGCATCCAAATCCGAAACGGTGATACAACCACGCGAATTGATTAACTTGCAGAAACGTAATATTAAAACTACGCTACGAAGTAAAATAGAATATTTAGAAATGCGATCAATTAAAGATTGAATAGGTTGTGAACCTTCTTGCGTTATTTTAACAGAGAGAACGATATTTTTAGTTTCCATTATTTCTGAATTGTTATTATTTAAATTGATTTTAAATGGTTTGATTGGCCACTGAGATAAGGGGAATGAAAACCAATGCGGAGCGTTAAACCAGAGCGTTAAATCCAATAATTGTTTAGGCGTTATAGGACGAGAAACTACGTCAGCGGGATTTTCAGTTCCATCTATGTGAAACCAATGTTTTGCGGGTAAATTTGAATTAATTTCAACAATGCGATTTGCGACAAAAGTATGAAATTTGTGCGAGGGCGAGTGGATCCAGGTGAGCGTGACTGTTGAATCAGAAAAAGCAAAGATTTTATTAATTTTACAGCGTTTACTTAAAACTTCTACAACTGAATTGATCAAGTTTGCTAAGAGGAGAGCCGCACATAGCTCGAGGCGAGCTAAGGGCGTATTTTTAAGCGGAGCGACGCGAGATTTAGAAGTTAATAAGAGGACTGATCCGCTATCTTCATCGTTAGAACTAACCCTTATGTAAACAGCGGCACCATAACAGCGCTCACTGGCGTCTGCGAACCCGAGGAGAGTGACATGAGAACCAGAGGTGATACCTACATGTCGCGGGAACTTTATTTTTTCGAGATAGGGAAGTTCTTTGTGAAACCGACTAAATTTATTTTCAATGTGAGCGGGTACAGGATCATCCCAATCAAGATCAAGTTTCCAGCATTCCTGAACTAACGTTTTCATGAATGCAGTAACTGGACCTATAAGACCTAAGGGGTCAAACAGCCGTGCGGTTGCTGATAAGACGGTACGTTTCGTACATTTAAGAGAATTACCATTTATTTTAAATTGAAAAAAGTCTTCTACTGGATTCCACTGCATACCTATAATTTTAGTATTATTATCCGCGTCAGCGTCAAACTCAATATTTTGCGGATTTAAATGAGTTGAAGGAATTTTATCTAACAGTTCGGAACTATTCGAGATCCATTTTACAAGGTGGAAACCGCCTGACCTGAACATGGTGACCATTTCTTGGTATGTCCGCTCAGCTATTTCAACGCCATCTAGCGAACATACGTAGTCATCCATATACATATGGTTTTCAGCCTCGTAAGCTGCGAGTGGGTATTTTTCCCGACTGTCAGATGCGAGTTGGCGAACTACTCGCATAGCTAAGTATGGTGAGCTTGAGACGCCGAAAGAAACGCGGTTAAATTCAAAAGTTGAAATTTCAGAATCTTTATTGAATCTGTATAAAATGCGTTGAAATGCGTGATGATCAGCGGAAAGATTAAGTTGAAAATACATTTTTTCGATATCTGCAACTACAGCAACGGAAAACATGCGAAGATTAATTAATAAATCGAAAATGTTACTTTGTAGATTCGGGCCTACATAAAGGAGATCATTTAGTGATTTACCTGAGCTAGTTTTACAGCTAGCGTCAAGCACGATGCGAGTTTTACTAGACTGTTTATCCGGGCGGTAAACTGCACGGTGAGGGATATAGAAATGCGGGATAGTTAGAGAGGGGTCGTTGACCTTGGTTAAATAACCTTTGTCAAGATAATCTTGAAGCGTAGCGTTGTAATTAGTTCTGATCTCGGGATCAGAATCTAACTTTTTCTCCAAATTAAGGAGACGGCGCGTCGCCGTTGAGTGTGAATTTCCTAAGTCTATACACGGAGCCTTAAATGGTAGCTGCACTGTGTATCTACCTGTTTCATCGCGAGAATAAGTTGATTTAAATATTTGTTCACACGCCTGATCGTCAGGACTCATGTGAACCTTACTAGGGACGCTTTCGAGTTCCCAAAAGCGTTGCGTGAGCGTATTTAAGCGAAGCGTGCTAGCCGCACACAGAAAAGTTTGCTCGCTTTTATTTTTATTTATTTGAGCGGGGCGAGCGCGCGGAGTTACACTAGGTTGACAATCAGCCCGACCCATGGCTATGTAGCCAAGGGTGGTTTCTACGGCGACGACCGAGGAGCCAGGTAAAGTTACCTTTCCACTGCCCAACAAAAGCGGGAAAAGTTCATTGCCAAGGAGGCAATCTATCTCACCGGGAACGTGGAATGCGTCATCAGCCATAGGTAGATTGCGTAATGAAGCGAGATTTGAGATATCTATAGATATGTTGGGCAAGTCGTCTGTAATACGATCTAAAACCCGAGCGTGAATTTTATAATAGCAGCGGTGATCAAAGCGGGAAAATATTTTAAAAGTAGCAGTTCCAAACGAGGGTATTTTAGCGTGACCGATCCCAAAAATGGAAGATTTGTCAGGAGTAATTTCTAAGTTTAAACGTTTACAGCAAGCCTTTGTAATAAAATGACTCATTGAGCCGGTATCAAGGAAAACGCGCAGAGTATGAGGTTTATTATTATTATAAGCGTATACGGAAGCGGTGGGCAACAAAACAGTTGTATTATTTTCAACGCACGAGGTAGCCGAAGTCATTGACAAATGCGAAGCGCCTGAATGTACGCGCTCCGCGTGCGGCGTCGTCGTCGAGCCCACAGTGCTCACAGTCGCGGCAGCTAGCGAGGACGCGGCTACCAGCGGGGGCGAGGCGGAGGGCGCGCGGGGCGCGGTTACGAGCGGCGGCGAGTTGCCGGTTCCTCGATAGTTGTCCAAATGTATTAGCGAATGATGTTTACGTTGGCAAACCGAACAAGTATTTGTTGACTTGCACATTTTAATATCATGAAATCCTAAACAGTTACGACAAAACTTATGTTTGTTTACTAGATCTAATCTTTCTTTTGCGTTTTGATTCATGAAACGAGAACATCTATAAAGTGGGTGTGAGTCTGGTGATGCACAAACCTTGCAGGCACGCACGGAGGCGTCCTGGGTTGTGATCGCGAATGTATGGCTATTTTTATATTTATTAGAAGTGGATTTATTATTTTCACTATTATAATTACGGACTTTAGAGGGGTTAGATTGATTACGAAGTGCTATTATTTTACTTTGTTCTTTTAAGAATTGCGAAAGATGATCGAAAGTAGGTATTTCAATATGATTATGTGATCGTTCGAAAAGGTTAACGACCTCTTTATCAAGCTTGCTGAGTGCAATATCCGTTATTATAAAATCTGACAAATCCTTTATGTTTAAGCGCCGTAGGGCGGCTTGCGATGCATGGAACTGCTCAATAAATGTGTCTATAGATTGATAAGGCTTAAACTGAATCATTTGATGTAAGTACATGGAAGCTTGTACGCGGGTATCTTGGTATTTTTCTATTAAAGCATTCCAAATGAGTAGGTAATTATTAGCGGTAGGCGCGACGCCCGAACAAACAGTTAATGCCTTATCAGAGAGACACCCTATTAAGTATTGTACTTTCTCGGCGTCAGTTAGATGCGAATTATCATGAATAAGACTTTTAAAGTTTTCATGAAAAATTGTCCATTTGCTGGGCGTGCCGTCAAATGAAGCAAGTTTTAAAGGTGGCAATTTACGATTTAAAAACTCGAATTTACTACTGCTGTTTTCGTTATTTTGAGACCTGAGAAGGTTAGCTTCGATTGCTTTTATTTCACAATAAATTTCATCAAATGCTGACAACGGCTGGTAATTAATAGCTGATCCAGCTTCCAAGAGTGCTAAATTGTAAGCATCAAGCGTTTCAATAAAATTCGTCCTAATTTGATCAAGGGAATTAATCCTAGCTAGAAATTGAGATTTTAATGAACTATTTACTGAAACTTGTCGACCGAGTTCATAAATTGATTGCAGCATTTTGAATAAAACTTCCTTCTTAGATTCAAACAGAAGCACTTTTGAATCTTCTTCAGCGGAGCCATAAGATTCCTTATCGGACTCCTTGTGTTTACCTTGCTTTGAAGTCATTTTTATGCGTTGGGAAAATGCCTATTCGAGTTAATAATCGTTAATAATAATACTTAAATGAGTGAATGTATGCGAAATATCGAGAATAAATTGGACTTGCCCGTGTGCGTTATGTGTTGAGATAACCTGTGAAATATGTGTGCGATGACTAAAATATATTTATAATATTTTAGCAATAGAGTGTTTAGCGTGAAATAAGATGTGTATTTGAATAAATAACTTAGCGTTGATGAGATGTTAGCGGGAAATGCCTCGTGAGCGAGTCACGTAGGTTAGTGTAATGGCGGATGCGTGTTTTGAGCGTATTTTTATGCGAATAAATAGCTAAATGCGGTAAATATGATGCGTTTTTAAAGAAATAACTTAGCGTTGATGAGATGTTAGCGGAATGTGCCCTCGTGGGCTTGTCACATAGACGAGAGTAATAGCGGATGCGTATTTGAGCGTTTTTATGCGATTAAATAGATAAATGCGATAAATATGTTGTGATTGATGAGTGTAGTGTATATGCGAAGTAATTTTTTGTTTTTTATTTGGAAAGAAGGACCAGAAACACTTGGATGGGCAAATGGTACTCACGGTTTTAGGGTAAGGGAAAAGCGTAATGTCTTCGATAGCACAGCTTTCTGGAGCACGTTGATTCAGCGAAAACCCACCAAGTGTCACAAGATGATATGAGGAGGATCACACACACATTTCTATTCACAGTTTCTAGCTTAGTTTTTGAGTCTTTTAATGGCGGTCGCGGAAGCGCGGGCGCAGGGCAATTTCACGTGCGCTTGTTATTGACGCTGAGGTAGGACTGGTGGATGAAGGAAGATGAGAGCGGGCGGAAGGGATTTGAATGAACGTCTGATCCTTCATTTTGACCAATGAGAGAAGAGTATAGCGTGTATAGTGTTGCAAGTATGCGTTTTGTGATTTCCAAATTAGATAAATAGATATTAATAAAAATGCGGATAAATAATGTGAATGGCGCAGACAATGTCAATATTTTTTGGAAATCTATCTGACGGACTAATTCGTCTTTTTTTTGTCAATTGTTCTGGTAACTTAATTAGGGTTTTCCATCAGGTATTTCTCCCATTTAAATCGCAATCATGTGGCTTATTCATAAATCTCATTAGAGCTCAATAAGCCTCATCATTACGTAAATTAAAAGCCGTACAAATCTGTATTTCGATACGTAGGTACTTAATAAAGTTGTATTCGAAATTAATGCCAGTAAAATTTAAAAAAATATTAAACTATTGGTGTTAAGAGACCGATGTCAAACAATACAGCCAGAGCGAGAAGAGTCTGTGGCTCAATAATTACAGCCACTCTGGTCGATCATAAGGTTAAGCCGCTCTTGCTTAGATTGGTCCGTGGATGGGTGACCGACCATTATATCCTCCGTGACTCGGAAAGTACGTTAAGCTGTTGGTTCCGGGTGTCATTTTCAGATCTTTGATAGTCTTGACAGGTAGTCCGAAAGTCTGACAACGTCTGAAGTCATACCAAAGGGTATCGTATTACCTACTAATGGAGTTGTGAAGGTCAGGCAATTTGTTATTTTTTTTGGAAAATACAGGTATAGAGATACGTCGGGTTAGACTGGAAGCCGACCCCAGAATAGTTCTGAAGACACGCTAGGCAAATAAATATTTAATAAATAAAAAGAGAAGTCCTGACTGACTGACTCATCAACGCCCAGCCCAAACCCTTGGACCTAGAAAGCTGAAATTTTGCACAGAGGTTCCCTTTATAATGTAGACAAGGAATAAGGAAGGATTTTTTTGAAATTCAACCCCTAAGGGAGTTAAATAGGGATGAAAGTTTGTATGAAAAATCGTCATTTTCACGCGGGCGAAGCCGCTGGCAAAAGCTAGTATTTAATATCCACGTCAAGTATCACCATAATCAGCCTATATTGTCCCCACTGCTGAGACACAGGACTCCTCTTTTTGAGAGGGAATGGGGTATAATCCACCACGCGGGCGCAGTGCGGGTTGGTAGATGTCACATTTTTCGAATTTTTGTTTCTAGGACATGTCGGTATCCTCACAATGTTTTCCTTCACCGTTTTGAGAGCAATGGTGATGAAATAAATTACGACTTACTGCTCGTAAGTCGAGGCCACCACTGCTCTTCTGTCTTCTGTCAACTGTAGTATTAGGGTTGTTGATGTTTTGATTGTTGATGTTTTGAATCCCACCTATTTGTTCAGTTATTCTGAGTTACACACTGTGCCCGGAAAAAAGCAGAAGGCCATGCTCTGATTATATCACATCGTCTACAATTCACAAAACGCGGAAGTAAGTTGTGATTTTCAGATTTTCAGAAACAGATCAACAATTGTTTCACAAAAATGTATAATTATTCGGTCTCAATTTCAAACTATTGTTTGAAGGCCTTGAGAACATGAAAACAGTGGTACTCGTACATGGCACATAAATGATTTTAATGAGCTCGCTAATGCATAATGCGGAGATAATCACTTTACATAATAACGAATGCATAATGCGAACGTGTCAGCTTGTCACTCATGAGCTCATCATAGTTCGTACTCATTAGGGGTAACTACTGATGTAATTGAGCACCTCATTAGATGTGGTTTGGAACCTAAAGTCCCGCTATATTTAACTTTGCATGTCATTACCTAACTCCGTAACACCGAAAGATTAGGAGAGGTGTACCTAATAGTATACCCACGTTTCGCCAGTTATTTCAAGTCCTATGTAATACTAGCTTTTGCCCACGGCTTCCCCCGCGTGGATGTCGGTTCAACTACAAAAGTGACGATTTTCCATACAAACTTTCATCCCCCTTTTCACCCCCTTGAAGGTTAAATTTCCAAAAACCCCTTCTTAGTCCTCCCCTACATTATAATAGGAAGCCGTGTGCAAAATTTCACATTCCTAGCCCCAGTAGTTTCGGCTGTACGTTGATATGTCAGTCAGTTCTCCTTTTTAACCGACTTCTAAAAAAAGAAGGAGGTTCTCAATTCGGATGTTAGTATTTTTTTTTTTATGTTTGTTCGGGCATAACTCCGTCACTTGCTATCCGATTTGAAAAATTCTTTTTTTTTTGTTGGAAAGCGTATACTTCCGAAATGGTCCCATATTTTTTTTATCGAAATCGGACAAGCGGTTTTTGAAAAATCAACAAAACTCAAAAAAAAACTATATTGTCCACATTGACCCATGAACATGTGAACCACTAAAAAGTGAAAAATAAAAACTTTTTAACAAAAAATCGGTGGCAAAAAAATTTAATCAAACAAACAAAAGTCACCGACTTCAGAAACTGATTTTTCTTCTCAAGTTTATTTTGCACTTTTTTAAGTTTTTTTTTTTGAAGTCGGTTTTATTTTTTGTTTAAAAGTTTTTATATATATAGATAGATAGAAGAAGCAGAATGATGAATTTACAATATGAGGTGTTATTCTAAGTACCTATTACATCATGTTGTGTATTACGATGGATGGATTTGGTGAGGAATTATATAAAAGGAAACGGAGTAAATGACAGTTGATGAAGAGAATGCATGACTGGACGACCGCAGGTGACATAGAACATGGGCAGGATGATGAACTGAACTGAACCTGCCGAGGTTCCAGGTTGTTCGAGAGAGATACCACGGCCTCAGACACAAAGAGGACTTGTATGGTTTTTATTTTTTATTATAAACTAGTGACCCGCCCCGGCTTTGCACGGGTGCAAAAAAAGTATTGAAACCTTCTCTTGAATCACTCTATCTATTAAAAAAAAACCGCATCAAAATCCGTTGCGTAGTTTTAAAGATTTAAGCATACAAAGGGACATAGGGACAGAGAAAGCGACTTTGTTTTATACTATGTAGTGATGGGCTTGCTCTTGACTTCAATCTTGCCCTAAGGGCAGAGATGATGTCGACGATGGAACGAGCTTACCCCTGTTTACTCGCGACTTAAATAGATTAGGGTTATATGAACTCGGAAAAACCGACGCACACAGGGAATTCCACTCCACTTCCACTGGTTTTTAGCCAGTAGAAGTCTGACACTCTCTTCCGCTCCGTCCAGAGAGAAGTCATTTCATGATTTCCCACCAAAAAAAAGGGACAGGAAGGTTATAATGAATAATACTAATAATTATACTAATATTTACTTTACTAATATTATTATTACTCACTGTCAATACACTCGCCGTAGAAGCAGCATCCTCCGCAACATTGTTCGTGGTCGACACACTGTGGGCATAACGTTTTGTGTTAATGTATGATTAGCATCTAAACATGTGTAAACGACAGCTATAATGGAAGTCGGATATTGACCTACAGGAACGTACCGCTTAAGCCGCATACCCACTTCGAGCCGCGCGGCTTTTTTGAGCTGCACGGCTCGGCTTCGCGGCACGCTTGTTTTTTTTTTGCATCGCCCTGTTAGGCCGCGCGGCTCAGGCCTAGCTCACGTCCACACTCACGAGGCACGCGGGTCAAGCGGGGAAGCGGCTTTAGACGGGATGAAAAATATCCTATCCTAGTTCGTTCTTGGTTCACCCTAAGGGCTCGTTTACGGAGACGCGGGGCGTCGCACGGCGCGTTGTGCGTTTTTTATTCAAACACACCGCGATGTATGAAAACGTTAACGATTTCAAACAATAATAAACGTCGATTTTACGAGTAGCAATTTTTCGCTCGTTAGTTTAAAATGCAGCTTTCGTTGCGGTGGACCCACGTCCTCTCCGTAAACCAGCCCTTAATAGGTTTGACAATGAAGTAAAGTGTCTGAAGGTTTAATTAGTATCTCTCAACTATCATTACATTCTCGTATTTTTTATTTTCCCACACTGCTTTTCCAAGTCACTGGACATTGGCAGAATAGTCGACATCGGCTTTAATTGCCATTAAATAAAAATAGAATAGAATAGAACAAGTACCTACACAAAAACATAGTGAACTAGTAGGTAGTAGAGTAGAGTAGTTTTGCAAATTGATATTAGTATTGTGTATTGACAGATAATATTATATCTCAGTAGCAGTTACCGATTCCGGAATTGTGTCTGGTTTATTGCACGCCTTATTACATGGAACTTTGGGTACAACTCTGCCTAAGCCTTCGGTGATTATCGATTTTTGATGTTAGTTCTGACCAGAGACTTTTTTAATAAAAAAATACTAGTGATTAGTAAGTTTTTATTCATAAACAACTCGCCAAATATCTATAAACTTTAGATGCAGGTCAGCTTAGCTAGGCTTCTACAATTTTGAGAAAATTGCTTTACTAGAATTACTAGATTGAATACAAAAAAAATACTATAATTATGTCAACTCAATACAATTGGCAATTTATAGTGAAATGGTCCGTGCCTTTGTTAGTTGATTAGTATTTACTTTTGTATCATTCTTCCATTAAAATGGGTTATTCGAAGTTCATTGGATCAAACCATGTTAGATGTAGGTACTGCAGTTTCGTTTTTGTTTTGTTTTTTAAATTAAATCTTAGAACAATAGTATTAATTGTGTAATTAACATACCAGCAATGTTAGGACAAGTAGAGTATCTAAATAACATAATCCTTTAGGAGTACATTTTGGTATTTATCAGCCTAATTAGTTTTATGAATAATAAGAGGTAACAAAATAATTTTATGTCCATATTTTTCAACCCGTAAGCATAAACAAAACACCAATAAAAAAAAAATGAGAAAGTAAAAGTCAATAAACAACGAACCCTTTTCCCGCCAACTTTGCAATCCTGCGCCCGCGTAAACATAACCACACAGACAATTAAAAACACAACCACTGTCCTCATCTTCACCTTCACATATCTCTTCACTACAACTGTCAAATATAAATACCTACAAGGAAACTGTCACAAGGTATCGGGTATATGAAATTATGTAAAATGGCCGTATATCTGCGCCCGCGCCGGCCTCGGGCATTGTGGCCGAGTTAGTACAGCCGGTGCACTGTACTATTACGTATTGTGATGGCAATGGACATTAGGTATGTCAGTCTTGTCAGATTGGCAGTTGTGATTGCGTAATTGGATAATTAGACTCGTGAGTTGTGATGTGACGTTGATAATATAACATCACGCCTTTAATCCCCGCAGGGCTAGGCAGAGGTGTGACTAGTACTTCATTTTGCCATCAGATATGTTTAAGTGCCCTGTAATAGGGGGCGAGCCTATTGCCATCACGTTGATCCCATGACGTATGATAGTCTTAATAATTTCAGCTGCTCTATAGATTTATTGACTAGGTCTAAGAAATACTCTTTAGATTTTCTTTTACGTGTTTGAAATATTTAAAAAATGCAGTTTTGATATGGTACGGTCAGCATCAGAAATAGCTGAACATTTCGGAATTTTAATTCTTTTGTGTACAGGACTCTAGCTATTATTTTTAATGTATCTGTACAGTGCAAGCACAGCACAATTTGTCAATAAGCCAGAATGCATTTCACCTGCGCTGGGCCGGTGAATTTAGTATACAAAGGACCATTAAGATGTATGGTTTGGGACCTTACACCTTGAGTTGATGCTGATTGATACACTGATAAATGTGATTGATATTTATTGATAATGTATTATTGTATGATAGATGAGTGCACGCGGTATGAATGCTATTCGTGTACTAAATTCACCGGCCCAGCGCAGGTAAAATGCAATCTGGCTTATTGACAAATTGTGCTGTGCTTGCACTGTACAGTATCAGAAGATTATTCATTCAAATAGTCCTTATACTCCAATAAAATGTAGTAACGAGTAATATCTAACAAGTTTTTATTAAAAAAACAGCTTCGAAACTTTGAGTAATGTTAATATACTTCTGATGCTGACCGTACTTAACAAAAGCTATGGTAAATAATCAAATTTTCGGTTTTTATAAAAACATATTTTTGTCACGACACGTAATAACTCTCCCAGGTAAGTGAGATGTCGAAACTTAAACCACACTAACTAGAACCCTAAATATGTATACAGTTGTCCTTTCTATTTGATATAAACGTTACGCATAGAGGGGACACGGGCCAACTTATGCTGGTTTTTGTTTAGCAACGCCTCAATAGTTTTGTTTAATACGGGTATTAAATATTCGATGGTTTTTTATAACAATAGCGAAAGTTCCATTGTGGCATAGATTAATGAAGTCATGCTGGTGTGGTTCGAATGACAGTTTTATTGTTAGATCAGTAGATAATTTACATAATTGGAGTGGAATTTACAATATTTGAGTTCGTAATTGATTACGATGTTTTTGGGTGCGGAATATAATAAGTGCGTATTTATTGACTACCAGCTCCTGCCCGCGACCTCGTCTGCCATTATGAATATCATGTTTGTTATAATCATGATATTCATCAAAATAAATATCCAGAAATTAGTTATTACATTAATGATTAGATTTGTTGGTCCCAGCTGTCATTTGAATATATTCTCTGACAATTGTTCCAGGTAGTCAAAGGCCATTAAGTCTGACCACCAGTCTTACCAACGGGTATCGTAATTAACCCAGCACTAACTGGGTTGTGGAGGTCAGCTGACTCCAACATAGTTGGGAACAGGATAGGTAGAAGATGATGTAGATTCTTTAGGATTTTAGTTCAAGAGATTTAAAAATAACATAAAAAACCATAAACAAATAAGACCATACACAAATAAATAAATAATTTGTACTTACAAATTCACCCACATCATAATCGTCACAGTCGGTTAATTCTTCAGAAACCACAACCACTAAATAAATAGCGAATAAAAACAACACCTTCACATAAACAGACATATTGTTTCTCTGATTTATGAATCGACACAACCCACAATTGATCACACAAGTCAATTTATTACCTAAAAACTGCCAACCCTAATTACCATCTAAAAATAAGTTACTAAACTCTATCTCCAAGTCTTAAGGTTCATTTTTAAACTTAGGAACTGAATATTAGAATGGGCACTTCAATCGCGTTGCAAGGATGTCACAGTGCGTTAAAGAACAATTCGTGATCAATTTTCAACAAATCGAGGTCTTCGATTGTTGCAGGATACAATGCATCGGCATTGGTCTGAAAAACAATTGAGATTAACCAAGGATATCTAAAAGATGAGTTTGTGGTTAAATAATAACAACCACACGGGTCAATTTTCTAAGTTAAGCAGCGCTAGACAAGGTCGATTTGTGGATGGGAGATCCACTACATACCGAGTTTCCTCCGTGTCTCGGAAAGTAATTTAAAATGGTGGTCTCAGTTGTCAATTATTTTTGACAGGCGTTAGAGTTGGCCCGAATTTTTAACCGACTTCTAAAAAAAGAAGGAGGTTCTCAATTCGGATGTTTGTTTGTTTTTTTTTTTATGCTTGTTCGGGCAAGACTCCGTCACTTGCTAACCGATTTGAAAAAATCTTTTTTTGTTGGAAAAAAATATGGGACCTTTTGGGAAGTATACCTACCCTACATTTTTTATCGAAATCGGACAAGCGGTTTTTGAAAAATCAACAAAACTCAAAAAAAATACTACATTGTCCACATTATGACCCATGAACATGTGAACCACTAAAAAGTGAAAAATAAAAACTTTTTAACAAAAAATAAAACCAACTTCAAAAAAAAACACAAGAAAGTCAAAAATAAATCAGTTTCTGAAGTCGGTGGCAAAAAAATGAAATCAAACAAGCAAAAGTCACCGACTTCAGAAACTGATTTATTTTTGACTTTCTTGTGTTTTTTTTTGAAGTTGGTTTTATTTTTTGTTAAAAAGTTGGTTTTATTGTAAAGTTTTTATTGAAATTTATTTTACTATGCCCCAGTTCTAATTGGGTTGTGGAGGTCTGATAGGCAGTAGCTCAATATAAAATGTTTGTTTTCAGCTGCATCAGACTAGGCTGGATGCTGACGGCTGGTAAAAGTCTAAGCAAATGATGAGAATATGATGATGTAGTGAAAATTATGTTTTTTCCTACTCCTCCGCTATTCTTTCCTGATTAATTTTTTTGCGGGATCCAAGCCAGTAAAATTGTTTCTCTGGGACTTCCTCGAGTTTCATTGTCTCGGCGCTTTTCTGGTGGTCGCCACTATTGATTTCGGATTTCAGGAGATACAGTGTTTTGGGAATAGTGCGGCGGGATTGTCCCAAATACAAAAGGGTTATGAGATAAAAGTACTTAAATAAAATTAAACAATCAGATTGACAAGGGATCCAGTTATTAAGATCTTATATAATTATATGAATAGAGATTAATTAAACCTAGATGCACTAGACTCTAAAGAAACATAAACTTCCTCATTGATGCTGCTCAAAGTTTTCAAGCATCAAGTTTCAGCAGGTTTTAGTTTGGAAATCTTCAACTAATATCTCCAAAGTTATACCTTCTGTTCAGCGCAAGCAAGGTTTCTGACATCCCTTTGTTAGACCATTCTTAATTCGTCACATTTGGCAAAGGGTTAAAGGTTTTTTATTTTGTTTAAATTTTATATTTATTTTGTTTAAATTTTATATGTATCAATGTATATGTGTTTTAATGTTTGTTTTCATTGCTCTCTGTCAACTTTTCTTCCTCCTGTTTTCATTTTTCTCTACATTTTTGGTCACCTTTGAGCCTATGACGAACATGATGTATTTTGTAATGAAGAAACACTGTATCCCAAGTCAAAGGTGGAAACCTAGTTTGGGAGCCAGACTTAACTCTGAAGTATGTTACTGTAATTGTTGTATTTTAAGATACGTAATTGCCGAAGTTTTCCGAACATAGTCTCCAAACATAAAGGTCTTGGCAGGGATCAGTCCCAGTTTGTTTTACACTTTAATTGGTTACTTTGCAAAGTATTAACGAAGCCCTTTGTGAATGGGCCCGAATTTTAATCATGTGTTAGTTTAGGGCAGCCACAAGAGAAACTATAGGCTGGTAGGCAGAGATAACTTGCACGAACTTGGTAGATAAAACTATGGTTTATTACACTAATTGATACTAACTCTTTAATCGTTAGACTGCATAATATCACGCCTGTAATCCGCGAACGGTTTGGCCGACGTGTACCTTATAGTGCACCCACATTTTGGCAGTTATTGTTTTACTGTTTTGCTGTCGGTGATACGTTCGTTGTCACGTTATTTCGGAGTCACGTGATTCGGTGTGACGATTTTCGTTGTAACGTGCATTCGTTGTTCCGTGATTCGAAGACTCGTGCATTCGTTGTTACGGTATAATATGCGCCACTGCGTGCATTCGTACCCACAGTATTCGTTGTTGCAAACATTCGGCGCCGTGTGATTCGACGTAGTAACTTTCGTGATGACGTATTGCACTCGTTATATTGTGATGTACTATGTTATAGAGGGCGAGCCTATTGCCATCACTACTATACATACTGAGAAATTCCTGATGGAAAAACTAAATAACTCTAAATCTTTATTTACTTTCAAAAAACAAGTCAGAGAGCATTACCTCTCCTCTATTCTGTAATATTCTGTATAATATGTGTATGTTTATATATTCGGATACTAGTATTTATTTTTATATGTGTATATATTAGTATGTATGTTTATTTTATATTGATAAACTTTTGTTCTTAATTTTAATTAAAATCTTGTTAGTCTTATTTACACACTGTGTCTACATTTCTAATCAAACTTTCCTCTCGCAGGTCTGCTAGAAGAAATTTCTTTTGAAATGAGCGGTACCTTTGTGCTCTTCTATTTGTTATGTTTTTATCCTTTTTTTGTATTTTGTGTGTGCATAAATAAATAAATAAATAACACGTGCTCGAACCAGGAATTAAACCAAAATAAAAGTTTCGTTATAAAAGGTCCCATTAAAATAGGTGGACAAATTTTAACACTTTTTTTTACTTAAAATAATAATTAGCGCCGCACTCTAGAACAAACTCATCCTTTATGAGTAGGTACTTAAATGCGTTTTTCTTATTATTTATTTTACCATCGTCCTTATTTTGGTGGTCTAAATGATTTCTAAAATTTTGTCCACCTATTTTGGGACCTTACATATCATGAAAATTAAATCAATCAGTAGGTGGAAAAAATCTTCTAAACATTGCTAAATGCTGAAAACTTTGATCGCTTACTTCCCTTAAACCGTGAATTTTAATTAAGGTCTTTTATAATTCCACCACAAAAAAGGATTCCTAATCCTTTTCACTCCACCTTTCACTTAGTGAACTTCTCAATTAAACCCGGGTTTTTTATTTATAAACAAAAAACTGTAGGTACTTTGGATCCCATCCCTTGCTTACCGAATCGACCCATCATTGCTCCTTAGGGACTTGGGAAATCGTTGTTGTCCCTTTTTACCTAAAAAAGGGAAACAGCCTAATGGATTTTACACCCAACCGTCGAATATCAATCTTGATAAGATACTGTATTGCGTGATTATATCAAAGTGTTATAAATTTAATATTGATTTAAAGCATTGTGCACCTTATGCCGTTGTGATAGGAGTTTTCTCAGACGAAATTGCGTGATTTAGGAAAGTTTGCCAAATATTTTTGACAGCGCATCGATCATAGGAAACCATTTATTTTGTTCAGCTTAACGCTCATGTTTTTATTAAAAGTATCATCTGACATCGATATATTTTTCGTTGTTGATATGTGAAAATATTGCTACGATAGATGCAGTTAAATGCAGTGTGAGAAATAAGCTATCGATGAGTAGAATGAGATGCAACATTTTATAGTACAAAAAAATCGAATAAAGTTATAAGATACATCGTAAATCAATAAGATTATATTATTACCTACTTGTCCACATCATGTTGTAATAAGGGTACTTATCTACATACCTAAATAAATATCTCCTGTCATGGTGTTTGTGGTCGCACCCCTTCCGAAACGGTTTGAAACGGTATGGGAAGGTCCAGGTATGTTTCAAAAGTTTAAAAAATCGCAATGATGCAAAGAACAAGTGCCTCTTGAGTTCGTGAAAGGTATTTTTCACCCATTATTATCATACAAAAGCATACAAAACATACTTGGCAGCACCGATCAGTATATTACTATTTGTCTATTTATGAAGTGTGATGTAACAATGGAAAAGCGTCTAGTAATGGAGTCATAGACACAGTGGTATAATAAAGGCTGAGGTCAAAGTCAGATCACAAGAGTACTCGTATATATATGACATAATACTGACAGCATTAATGTTGCCCCGTGAGGATACATGACAAACATTAAGTAGATTCAAGTAGAGGCGACGTCGAACACAGTAAATGCCTACACGTATTAGAACTAACATGGGGCTAAGAAGAAACGGAACGCCACCTCATCCGATCCTTGCATATTCCTATTGTCTAGTCCACCTTCGTTTATCTGGATAAGATGACTTGGGCAAATATTGTTTTATGTTGATTTTACACAATATTTGGAACACGCAATTTTTATTTAAACAAACATATTTTCTCAAAAGGTAAAAAAAAGAACCCTTATAAGATCACTCTATTGTCCTTCTGTCCGTCTTTCAGTGTGCCACCACCGTTTTGCTCAGGAACGGGTTGACCTAGCAAGTTGAAAGTTATACCGATACTGAGGACTATAGTCCAAGTAAGTGTATGAAAGTCATGACAATTTTCGTAATGACAGATCCTTCACAGTAGACGCAGCCGTAATTCAAAAGGCGCTAATTATAGCTGTCGTGCCAAACCTTTTAAACACGATAAAAATATATGGACAATTTTCGTAATGACAGAGCCTTCACGGCGGTAGACGCAGCCGTAATTAAAAAGGCGCTAATCATAGCTGTCGTGCCAAACCTTTGTTTATTCAGGTTTCATTGTTAGTAAAACAAAATCAACCTCTTTAATAAAATGTCAAACACAATTAATTTAAATTTTTACGTTTATTATTTTTGTTTAAGGCAAGAATAAAAAAGAATTGTCATGTCTGTACAAAACATATTTTAGTCTTACATAGAGTAATAGCAAGTACTCTAGAAGTAATTATGACCCATATTACTTAACTTTGACACATCAGGGTGTGACATAATAATATAAGTGACATTTCTACCTAGATTATAGTTCCAAGGTTCTAGGATAGTACTTATTTGACAACTTTACAAGGTCTAGATTCAGACTTAAAATCCAGTTTTTCACAAATTGAGCTTTCATTGCAGCTGGCACAAAACTTTCAGCATATTCAAAGTTTGTAATGTGAAAAGTACCTTAATGTAATGACTTTAAGTTGCAAATGACTGAAACTTCTGCGTAATAGGATGCATAAAAATGCGATTTTCCATTTGGTTGACTTCAGCAAACAAGTAGCTCGTTTTCTGATCTTAAGAATTAAATAGAGTAATGAAATGAATACGGAAAACGTGTAGGTGATACTTATTTCTTATTATTGTCTGCTACTCAACATTACTAAAAACATAATTATGACTAATATTAAGAGGAACATAACATAACATCACGCCTGTAATCCCCGAAGGGTTAGGCAGACGTGTACCCATTAGTTCACACACATTTCACGAGTACTAACTTAAGTAATCAGAATATTTACTATACTTAAACCTCATAATTATGCATTTTTTTTTGAGGGTGGGAATACATCAAATGACTCCTCCCGCTCTGGGCAGGGCGGTAGGGAGTGTCAGACTTCTACTGACTAAAAACCACCCATGTTCCTTCTAAGCCCTTTGTGCCGAGGCCGCAGTAGGTATCTCTTTCGAACAACCCGCTTCCCCGACGGGATAATTATGCATTCAAGCGAACTTTTCACTGACCTCGTAAGTGCAAAAACCACACTTAGTTTAAAACCTTTTAAAATAATTGCAGCGAGGACCGTGGCTAACCACAGATAAATTTGTCAAGGTTGATGAATGAAAAAGGCGCCAAATATTACTCGTATTGATCGGGACTATAGTAGGACCACTTTCATTAGAATAGGGTAGTTGACTGAATAAAAAAAATATGATTCCGTTTAGTCCGTCAGTTAGATTATCGAAAAATCTATCTATATCTATATAAATAAAGAGAGAAGTCCTGACTGACTGACTGACTGACTCATCAACGCCCAGCCCAAACCCTTGGACCTAGAAAGCTGAATTTTTCCACAGAGGTTCCCTTTATAACGTAGACAAGGAATGAGGAAGGATTTTTCGAAATTCAACCCCTAAGGGAGTTAAATAGGGGATGAAAGTTAGTATGAAAAATCGTCATTTTTGATATTTTCCGACATCCACGCGAGCGAAGCCGCTGGCAAAAGCTAGTATTGGATACGTGTTTTTTGTTTTATCAAATTAATAAAAATTGACGAAAATAAAGCTTGTCAAAGACCCTGGAGAGGGGGCCCTTTTTGACGTCATAGTCTGGTAAAAATGGACCAACCTGTGACGTTTCACGACTTTTCGAAACACTGTCTTCATTTTTTGTTTACGTGAAAAAAGAAAAAATACGTGTTCAATATTTTTTGGTAATCTATCTGACGGACTAATTAGTTTGTCAACTACCCTATTTTGGAGATTAAGGATCCCGGTATCAGATTGGATTAGCCACGGATCCCGGTAGATTGTTTCTAAGGATACCAGGATCCGTTACCAACAAAAAATAATGCTTTTACCCACGGATTCCAGTATCAGTGGCTACAAGAAATAAAAAAAAAACATATTTTGGAAACTAATCACGGTGTGCTTTGCTTTGTCCCGAAACCGCTAAACCACCGAGAGGTAGTGAAGTTTAATAAACTTGGTGAAAATCCGGGGTTCTGACGGTGTGACTTTATGAGACACTACGTCTGTACCTAGATACTTCATAAAATGTAACTGCTGTTCAAGGTCTCACAAGTGCACCTCACTTAGATAAGATTGCATGCTGCCCTTAGGGACGCTTCATTTACGTGTTACAGTGTATTTGATGCCTTGTACAATTGTACCTAAGGTCGTTTATAGGAGAGACATGAAACTAAGGCCCAGATTCACAGACCACACTTTGACTTTACTAAGTAAAGTATGATTTTTGGAAAGTAAAGAACAGCTTGACAGGACTAAGAAATATATTTTTGCGTGAAAGTAGATCTTTCTATCAAAGTAAAGTTAAAGTATGGTCTGTGAATCTGGGCCTAAGAAATATATTTTTGCGTGAAAGTAGATCTTTCCATCAAAGTAAAGTCAAAGTGTGGTCTTTGAATCTGGGCCTAAGTCAACTCCCGCAAAGCCGTAGGTCAAGCTACGGAATATACAATACGGGTTTGAGAATCTTGTGGTCATGTTACTTATTCATTCGGATTTCGCTGTCATCTCAGAGAGCCGAGATTAGTTAGTTGATTGACGTATCTGATAGCTGGTATAAATTCAAGTTGGTCAAATAGACAGGAGCAATAACTCAAGGGTTTATAGTTGCTGTTAGTTAAGGTGTCAATAGGAGTCATTGACCAACTTCAATTTATTAAAGTTCTTAACTTTGACATTAAATAAAAACTTTTTAACAAAAAATAAAACCGACTTCAAAAAAAAACACAAAAAAGTGAAAAATAAACTTAAGAAGAAAAACCAGTCTCTGAAGTCGGTGACTTTTGTTTGTTTGATTTCATTTTTTTGCCACCGACTTCAGAGACTGGTTTTTCTTCTAAAGTTTATTTTTCACTTTTTTGTGTTTTTTTTTGAAGTCGGTTTTATTTTTTGTTAAAAAGTTTTTATTTTTCACTTTTTAGTGGTTCACATGTTCATGGGTCAAT
The DNA here is from genome assembly GCA_949316265.1 of Diarsia mendica. Taxonomy (NCBI): domain Eukaryota; kingdom Metazoa; phylum Arthropoda; class Insecta; order Lepidoptera; family Noctuidae; genus Diarsia; species Diarsia mendica. The sequence goes on along the minus strand of OX438904.1, from coordinate 19,099,179 downwards.
GTGGACAATATAGTTTTTTTTTGAGTTTTGTTGATTTTTCAAAAACCGCTTGTCCGATTTCGAAAAAAAATATATGGGACCATTTCGGAAGTATACCCTTTCCAACAAAGAAAGAATTTTTCAAATCGGTTAGCAAGTGACGGAGTTATGCCCGAACAAACATAAAAAAAAAAAAACAAACATCCGAATTGAGAACCTCCTTCTTTTTTAGAAGTCGGTTAAAAATAAGCCTGTCTTGAACTGCCTGCTGTCTTGATCTTGAGATCTTCAATATGTTTTCTAATAAAAAACGATACAAATGGTTCATATTGTTGGTTGACTGACCTGTTGGTCTAGTGGTTAGTGACCCTAACTGCTATGCCGGAGGTCGTGGGTTCGATTCCCACCCAGGACAAATGTTTGTGTGATGAGCACGATCATTTGTTCTGTGTCTGGGTGTAATTTATCTATAATATGTATGTATTTAGAAATATATAAGTATGTTTATCAGTTGTCTAGTACCCATAACACAAGCTCTGCTTAGCTTGGGACTAGATGGCGTTGTGTGATAGTTGTGGAATATTATTATTATTATTATTATTATATACGAAGAGATATTAGGGAAAGGGTGATGACCTCTATTGACATCTTAACTGGCAGCAACTATAGTAGAGAAACAGTGGTCTTATTTACCAACGACTTAAGCGCAATTTTCTGATGAATTTATGGTTTCCTTTAAATGAAATAATTGGTAGCCCTCTTCAAACTGGCTGGCATTATACGAGTAACACATCCTGCGGTATGTTTGGTGACAGCGATATATGGGTAATTATGGTCGTAATTAATAACACTAGACCAAGTGCGCAACACCGAAATCCGTCTTCGGACGTCAAGGATAGGGTGATACGCCTAATAGGAGTTGGGCAGCACGCTAGACGCGGAGATGCCGATGATGGTCAAGGTTGGGTCTAAGAAACCAGTTCCGTCTAGAAGCGCGTTGGGTTAAGGATATTGTTAGGAGCGTAAGAAACCGCTGAGGGACGCACAAAATAAAGAAGAGTGGCTGAAGAGGTAGGGCAGATGCAGCAGGGCCAGCAGGGGAGGCGTATACCCAACTATGGGTGATTCCGGGCTAAAATGATGATGATGAATACGTAAGTTTCGGCGATAACAACAAAGTGATACTATGAACAACATAGTGAACACTTTGGCGTATAACGCGAACTCGAAAAGTCCAGTTTAAGAATTGACCAAATATTTGTCGAAAGACATCTTATTCCCATCTATTGAAACTAGAATTTGACTCCGAAAAACCCAGGGGAAAGTATCAACATTCACAAGTTCTAACATAAAACGGTATACAAAAGCTCCCCTAGGTTGTGTCTACTAGCAACTGAGCCAGACTCCGTGAGCTCCACTTCCTTGGGGAGGCTCACGTTTAGAGTAACCGTCACCCCGTGTTAGCGCTGCAAGTCCGTCGGAGCTGTTCTATTATTTAAATAGTGCAGGTGCGGAGTTTCTAGTTTCACTGTTTATAATGTTGGAGGGAACGTGGATGTCATCGGGTTACGATCTAAAGTAGGACAATTATTCAGTAGTAACAAGTATTAAAGGATTACGATTTTGTTCATGTTGTCCGTAAATATTTGAATGTCTTTGGCTTTTGGTCTATAAAAAGTGTACCATTTTGACCTAATCTTTTATTATAGCCAATGTATAGGTAAGTATGAAAGGTCATGTACGAAAAAAGTTAATATTTAGGCCTAAAATATTACCGTTTTGGAAGAAATTGGGTGCTTTTGCACAGTAGTAGGACCGTATTGATTAAATTAAACAAAAATGTTATTACATAATTATTTGTCGTATTGGGCACGTTTTTATTTTTCGGCTATGTTCGAGCGCTTAGAAGCTTAATAAACACAACAAATTTTAAACATAATGTTAGCACACAAAATAATTATTGTTTTAAAATTACTGATGTTTCAGTTTGTGAAAGTGGGCTTAACCCTTGCATAAGTCACAAACATCAAGGTCAGTTTCACCACGCGTGTATCTGATTAACATCATTAACTAGACGAGTGGCATTTAGCTTAAAGCTTTAGTCTCTAATTACAATGCCTGAGCTCACTAAGAGGCAATAGGGAATGTGTGATGCCTGCAAAAGGGAGCTAAGACCTTCTTATTGTAATTATGGGACCGTTAAAGTGTGACGCCTTTTTGACGGCAGTCGCTAGACGACCAATCAAGATATACGAAACCAGTTTATGCGGAACTCTACAGGGTGCAATTGAAGTCATGAGCATTATTCTAAACCAAGACACTACTCACGATACTAATTGCATTAGGGCTACTATTACGCAAATCAAAAATATTTTGTTAATGCTACTTGTAAGGAAATGCCGCGCGCGTGCCGGCCGGCCGCAATGACTAGTTATTAGTATTATTTGATGTTTGTTTACTATTTTTTCGTTCCGCGTTGTACTGTGCGTTAAGATTTTGATACTTCAAGACTTATTGGCGTTTTTTGTAAGGAGTACATTTTTTTTACTACTTTTAGTGTTTATTTACAATAATAATAAGCCTTTTGCAGTATGACTTACTACAATTTAAGGTTTTCCATACTAACATTAATAATATTTTTGATTTGCGAAATAGTAGCCCTAATGCAATTAGTATCGTGAGTAGTGTCTTAGTTTTGAACAATGCCCATGACTTCAATTGCACCCTGTATATGTGCGTGAAATCTATAACAAAACGAGCCTATTTTAGCCCCATTGTAATCCCTGTAGGGTTAGACCGAGGTACATAGTAGTACCCTCAGATTTCACCTGTTATGTTTTAAGGTTTTAAGTCCCATGTACTAGGGGTCAATTGCCAAGCGGGCTCAAATCCAGACACCGTGGCTGCTACTGATAAATTCTTGTTGCCAAAAACAAATGACAAAAGCCCGACCCGGGAATTGAGCCCAGGATCTTAAGCTCAGCAGTCGAGCTTGCAACCACTAGACCAATGAAGCAATCAAAATAAAACAAAGATAAAGCAGAGGCAGTAAAGATGACAAAGTTCATTTAAACGTGTTTAAAAGTACTTAACTTTATTTTCATTGCCATTGGAAAAACTACAAGAGAAAAAAACGTGGGGTAGAGGAAGACCAAAGAAATGGTGGATGGATTGTGTGAAGGATGATATGGCTTGAAGGGAGGTGACTGCTGAGATGACGAGGAATAGAGATGTTTGAAAGAAGAAGACATGTTCCGCCGACCCCAAATAGATTGGATTTTGTAAAATTCTAACAGAATGCAAATTGTTTGATGAATGAAGGGCAGAATAATGATGATGCCATTGGAAAAAATAAAGTTATTTTTAGATCACTGATATTCCCAATAGATTATTACAAGTTTTATCAACAATACTCAATCGGATGGGTGAGTTGTCAATAAGTTTTTACGTGACAACGTCAAATTTCATACATCGTGGAAAGTTTCGGGGAAAACTTATTTATTACGATAACTTTTCTATAAGTTGGGGGCAAATGAACTGTGGCTTAAAGTTACCAGCAGCAAAGGTAAAAAAAGTTACAAGGGAGTGTCAGACTTCTACTAACTAAAAACCACCCATGATCCTTCTTAGTCCTTTGTGTCCGGGGCCGCGGTATCTCTTTCGAACAACCCGCTGACCCGGTTATTCTATCACGACTTTTCCCATGGCTGAACTTCGTAGGAGAATTGAGAAGAATGCTGCCTAATGTGGTAAACATATCTGCTGAAATATGAGTGTACTATTGGATCACATACATACATAAACTTACACCCTTTTTCAATGGAGTAGGCAGAAAGTACAGAACGCCGTCTACTACGATCCTTACATACTCCTTATGCCTCGTTCACATTCATACATCTGGTCATACACGCATTTACAAGGGCTTAGTACCCGTGGTCCCTCTCGTAGTCCCCTTGAAGGGACCACGGGCACAAAAGTACCCGTGGTCCCTTTTTCAGATATAACCATACCAAATTAAGAAGGCGATCAGTCACAAACTACCAGGAGGGCAGAAGCATCGGGAATAATGTAGCTTCCTGTTAAGGGGGGGGGGGAAACATAAATTGTGATAGGAACTAAATATGTCATAATGAAAAAAGTTAATGTGTTTTTTTTTTTCTTCATTTTTCTTTTTTTTAGGGGTGGAGTAACCCCTCTCCCCTCCCCTCACCCCCTTTACCCCTCTGCTACTCCCCCGCTTGTACGCTGTTGCATCTGATTTTTGTTTAAAATAAAATAAAAATATAGCCCCCCCCCCCCCTTAACAGAAAGCTACATTATTCCCGGTGCAGCCCTCCTGGTAGTTTGTGACTTACCCCCCTTTACCCCTCTGCTCCTATAGCCTAAAATCTATAGCCGCACGTAAAACCGATTTCTGGCGTGGCGACGCATGCCGTGGCGATGCGATGGTATATATATCATAGATAACAGAAACAACAGGAGATATGCCATTAGCCGAAAATGTATAGGAACAAGAAGAAGAAGATAAAGAAAAAGAAAAGAAAAAAAAAACCTTACAATGTAGAAAATGAAAAGAAAAAAAAGATAAAAAAAAGAAAAATTCACATTAACTTTTTTCATTATGACATATTTAGTTCCTATCACAATTTATGTTCTTTCCCCCCCCCCCCCCCCCCCCCCCCTTAACTGGAAGCTACAGTGCCCGTAGTCCCTTCAAGGGACTACTGAGAGGGACCACGGGTACTAAGCCTTTACAAGTACTACGCACCTGTCCTTACAGAACGTCCCCAATAAGATCAGTGTATACTACTATTAGATCATGGGTAATACCTAAATCTCGGAAATGTCAAGTTTGTGAAGATTTGGTCTCATAAAACCAGCTATCAAGCAATATCTGACATCAAAGCAAATTATTAGTTACTGTACCCAGATACCCAACAAAGTCGTCCGCCGCGTCTGTCTGTCTGCCTGCTCGCGCACGATAACCTAAAATAATTGCATCGATTTTCAAGCTGCTTTCACCAATCATGGATAGAGTGGTTCTTTATAGGTACTTCGACGCGGGCGAAACCGCGAGCATCAGCAAGTTGAAAATAAAATAAAATGGCGTAAATCAGGCAGGCCAAATAATTCAAAGCGTGGATACCACTAATTTTTTGATCCCCTATTAGAATCAGACCTCAGCTTCAACAATATTTCACTCCAGATTTATTAGGCACACACATGAGAGAGGGTCCGCAGAGTACCGGCGGCCAGTCACCGATGTATCGCTTGGCATGTGAGATTGATGCGTGGCCTACTCGGACTCGAATTGGACAGCTGTTGGAATATATTGTGTTTTTGTGATTGTCCAGTGGGGGATGTGTACCTATATTGTAGAAGTTTAACTTTGAACAGTTTAAAACGGTTCTTTGCATTTACTCGTATAATCAGCTTAGTTTATAGTTTGATAGTCTAGTGATGTGACCGTCGGACTACCAAATCATATGTCTTTTTTTGGAGTTTGGGAAATCTCGGAGAGTGTGCGCAAGAGCTCCACGAGCTTATTCCACCATCTCCCTTCTTCCATCGAGAGACTAGACGTACTGCAGGGTATCACCCATACCTTGTCGATGTTCCACACATTCGTACGAAGCGTTTTGCTAAGTCTTTCATTATTCGTACAGCCAAGGAGTGGAACACCCTGCCTGCGTCGGTTTTCCCGAGTTCGTATAACCCCAATCTATTTAAGTCGCGAGTAAATAGGCTTCTTCTGGGTAAGCTCGTTCCATCGTCGACCTCATCTCTCTGACCTTAGGGCAAGATTGAGGTCAAGAGTAAGCCCATAATTATTCATGAAATAAAAAAAAAACTTCAAATGACTCCTCCCCCGCAGCCCCGACAGGCATCGGCCTTGGCGGCTCCTGCAATGTTGATGAAATCACTATGAGGCGCTCGTGGAACGAGGCGTTATAGGTTGGACGGACGTTGAGCCCATTACTCACCGTCCACAGCCCCGCGCCTGAAGTCATAGGTCTTGAGTTCGAACCCAAGACAAGACGACAAGCCAAAAAGTACCTTAAGTCGACAGACTTAAGGCACTTACCTCGAATGTTTCGGATTCATGTGCGTATCGTGAAATATAAGAAAAACATCGTCAGAAAAAGAAAAAGAATCGAAGGAGGCAGATTGTGTCGTGCATGGACTTTTTATCAAACTCAGTGAAGCTTATGTTTCACCTTCACAATAACATACACGTGTTCAAATTCGCCAATATTTGGATCTCAAGGTTGCATTGCACAGTTTTCTTTATTTTTTCAATGTTTTGCTTTTATCCCTTGACAATTAATTCCTAAACAGTTTTCTGTTATTTGGGATTGGGAAAGCAGCAGGAAAAATACCTACGCACACACGGCAAATATCAAGCTATATATTTCTAGTATAGCATGGCTTCGCTTTGTAAAGATTTTTCATACAATAAGACATACGCAAAAACTGGTTTTGAATATACCTTTATTGGTCGCCGTTCATGCTTACAGAATAACGTGTTTCACATCTCGCAGTAGCAGATTTTTTGGGATGGAAAATCATCAATCATCAAATGACTTCTCACACTCTAGGCGGAGCGGAAGGGTGTGTCAGACTTGTACTGACTAAAAACCACCTATGCCTTGTGCCGAGTCCGCGGTATCTCTTTCGAACAACCCGTAGCAGCAGCCTGGCTTGTGACTTTGTGCTTTATGACCACTGCTGGTTTGAACTTGGTGCGATGGGGGTTTTCCAATAAAGCAGATAGTGGAAATGCATCCCAAACCGTGGAATACTTTCAGATCTGCTCTTTGGGCAAGTCTACCTGCATTTTAAAGGACCTGTTCAAAGTCACTACCACCACAGTATGTTCTGGTCAAAGCTAATCCTAATCCTACTAATATTATAAACCTCAAAGTTTGTAAGTATGTATTATGGATGGATGGATGGATGGATGGATGTTACTCTTTCACGCAAGAACTTCTTAACGGATTTGGATAAAATTTGATACACATAGTTTATAACCTGGATTACCACATAGGGTAGTTTTAATCCCGATTTTATCTTCCCGCAGGATAATTTTCGGGTCGTAGCGAGCGAATCCGCTAGCAGCACCGTTTAATTATAAAATTGTGGAGATCATTGACACGACGAAGAAGAAGAGGTCATGCGAATACGTGTGAATCACGCGTTCATTCTATTCGACTTATTGGTTCAGAGATCTAGAAGACGCCTACAGAATCACTGATCAAAATGAACGCGACGAGTCTCTCGCATCGGTTACCTAGGATAAGGTCTTTGACTTCAGTGAAGAAGCAGTTTTCATGATAGATAAATATTAATAACCTTACTCAATTATGAACCTTATTAGTTAGCTCTTCCATAAATAATATGTCATATTAGCTTGATTGAATCGTCATTAATATCTTCGCAATATTCTAGAGTCAGAAAGAGCTAAATTGTATTTGTTGTATTTCTAATTGCGATCACAAACAGACCCGGGAATCGAACCCACCCCCACACTCAGCAGATAAAATAGAGATAATAAAATAGAGAGAGAAACAAAATCATCAGTATTCATCAGTAAGAGCTGAGAATACTTGTAAACCTAGACAATGTAGCCAGTACGCTTTGACAACCACAATGTCATTGTGCAGTATCCACGGCTGCAGTCCCAATGGAAATCAGCCACGTGATCAAAATAGGCCTCTCCGAGACTCGACGTCGCTGCTTTCCCGATCTTGTATTTTGCGAATGAGGTACGAGTATTTTGAGAATGTGGCATTTTTAGAATGTGGCATTTTGAGAATGTGTAATTTTGCGTCAATATGTAATTTAGCGAATGTGGGCTTTTGCGTCTAATACTAGTACTTAATACAGTCGCTAACTTCAAATGATTTGTTTTACGCAAGATAAGAACCATTATAGCAAAAAATACAGCTCTACAGTAAAACCAGTTTAATAAATCATAAATTACAAAAAAAAAAAAAAACAAGAATCGAATAAGTTCGGTAACCATGCAGCTTTGACCCGGAGATAAGAAGGTTCAATTAATTGCTAATGTCATGTGACTTACCTATTAGTATTACCACTTTAAGAAGTAGGTCGACTTTCCTTGTCACCCTGTAGATATACAGTGAAACTTGGTTAAGTGGGACCTGGATAATTGAGAAACCTCCATAACTGGAACTCATGATGAGGTCCCATGAGACTGATATTGGATATCTGAGACACTGGGTAAGTAGAATAATCTCTATAAGTGAGACGAATTTTCAGGTCCCTTGAGGTCTTACTTAACCAGGTTTCACTGTATATTCAAAAGACAATACTTACAAGGTCGGTTAAAAAAGTAAGAAACCCCTTATTGTAGTAAATAACTAATCAAACATTTATCCATACCTACACCACGTGATTTATGATTCCTCTCACTAGACACAGGTAGACCGTTTTGTCTGACTTTAAATCTATTATTAATTGTTGGGCATACGAGCGTAACAATTTTATCACAATCAAACTTAGTTTATGTCTACTACACAATCAATAAATTTCCTTCCCTTCTAAGATGAGAAAACTGAAAAGCTCCCTGTATGTGGTAGACGCGAAATAGTTATGATTGTGATGAATGCATTATGTTGCTCTCGTGTCGCATTTTAAATTATGTAAACAGTGGTTAGGGTGGGGCAAGGCACAAGAGGCAGCGATTTTTTATTTGTCATTTACACAGTGAAAAAGAAAAATGTAGATTTAAAAAGTAAGCAATCGTTCATAGTCAATTAGTCACATCACACAACGTTGAGTCGCCGGCCCAGAAAGAGGTGGCGTAAAATTGATTCATTATGACAAGAATTAGTGTAAACAACTAAAAAGGGCAAAATAAAGAACTTTTTGCAATACAAAAATAACCGACTTCCAAAACAAAACACTCCTCAGTGAAAATAACACTAAAAAAGTCTAAAACAAAGTCACTGATCATGTCATGTGTCATCAAACTAAAGTTATTTAGATAATAATATTATTTTAGGGTCTAATGAAATGGGAGAAACCATGCAAAGCTTCAATCTCAAATGAAATCTTCAAGTAGACAAGTAAGCCAAGTGATAATCAAGCTCATTTCTAGTTCAATATACATTTTAGAGATGTTTGAGTCACAAACGCTTCGCCCGCAGCCATCATAAAGTCCCAATGAGTGCCGCAGTAGACTTTAAAAGTCATAAATTACGACTTACGAGCGAAGATAACGCCTTTTATGACTTTGTACTTTTTTGCTTTCATTACGAAATCCTTGGAAATTAAATACAGTTAAATTGTTGCGTTACTTTATTTTTAGAATATAAGATATCTAAGATTAATGACAAAAGGTTGCAATAGTATTCCATTCCCTACCAACTATTCGGTATTTTCTTAGATATTTTTAATTATAATCGTATTATAATACGTCTGCATTCGATAACACTGAATAAAAACCCAAACAAGATTGGGAAACGGAGATGACCATGATGTTCATTAACATATCATCATCATCATCATTTCAGCCGAAAGACGTCCACTGCTGGACATAGGCCTCCCCCAGGTGTCGCCACATTGACCGGTCTCGTGCGTCTCGCATCCAGCGGGTCCCCGCAACCTTCACTAGGTCATCGGTCCACCTAGTGGGAGGCCTTCCAACACAATGTCTTCCGGTTGCGGTCGCCACTCCAGAACTTTCCGGCCCCATCGGCCATCCGTTCTGCGATCAATGTGCCTCCTGCCCACTGCCACTTAAGTTTGGCAATTCTTCGGGCTATGTCGGTAACCTTGGTTCTCATGCGGATGTCCTCATTTCTAATTCGATCACGCAAATAAACTATTAACATAATATAAAAACTTAAATATTAGATATATTTTGTATAGGTAGATATAAATCTAGAAAACAAAACACTAGAAGCAACACAACACAAAACGAAAATAATGGATCACTGAACCACGATATATGTAGTTACATAGAATAATGTTATGTAGTTTCTGAATGTTTCCCGCTAATATCTTTTCACTTGTGCCACAACCAAAATATTTGTATTCCGTAACTTCTGCTTCCCTGGCAATAACAAAGTGGAAATAGATGCCTAGCGGTTTTTAATATTCAGAACTAATTTTTAGCAAGACTTTTTTCATTAATAAAATGTTTTAAGAAACTAAACTATTCCTACTTCAACATGCAAAGAATGGTTTCAATCCTTCATACACTCTATGTTAATTTTCGGTGTTTTGCTAGCCATTTTATAAAACTGTCAGTGGGCAATTCAAGTTGGTTGGTGGTTGTGTATGTCTAGATCATCTCTTCTCGGCGGAAGAGACGGTCAATAGTAAGACATACACAGATCGTATTGGTGAGGTTATTCATAAAGGACAGGTGCGTAGTACTCACAACCGGTGTGCGTGTATGACCAGATGTATGGGTGACATTTGTTTGTTTGATTTGGCTTTTTTTGTCACCAACTTCAGAAGCTGATTTTTCTTTTGAAGTTTATTTTTCACTTTTTGGTGTTTTTGAAGTCGGTTGTTTTTTTTTTGCAAAAAAGTTTTTTTATTTTTTTCATTTTTAGTTGTGTATCTTATAGAAATATTTACTATGAAACCTATACTTGTATAGCGTCAGAAAAAGCACCAAACAAGTAATACGTGCCCATGTTTGAGGGTTGCCCTCGATTCCTCTGGGAATCCATCACCAGGATCTGGTTTCCATATCATGGTACCACCCTTGAAATATGTCCGTTCCTATAAAAAGTGAATCATCAAAATTGGTTCATAAACGACGAAGTTATTCGCGAACACACATAAAAAAAAACGAACGAAAAATGTTCATAAATTATAAAAAAATGATCATAAAATGAAAAGTACTGGGCCAAACCATGCTAAATTTTAATGGGACCAAATGGCAACTATTCCGCAAACTAAAAAAGAATCACGTAAATTGGATCATAAATCGGAGCGTAATCGGTGTACAAAAAAAAAATCGAATTGAGAACCTCCTCCTTTTTGGGAGTTTAAAAAGGTGTATATCTGCCAAGTCCCTGAGACGACTGCGGAACTTTCTTCCAACGGCTACTAAAACTGCGATGGCTCAATCTCTTTTACTTCCCGTTCTTGACTACGCTGATGTCAGTTATCTCGATCTTACTGAGGCACAGCTAGATAAACTTGAGCGACTTCAAAACTGTTGCATAAGATTTATATTTGGCTTGCGCAAATATGATCACATTTCTGAATTTCGTACAAAGCTCAAGTGGCTTCCTATACGTCTTCGCCGGAATTCTCATATCCTGTTTCAGCTCTACAGTATTCTGTTCAATCCTACAACCCCCGCTTATCTTAAAGAACGTTTCAAGTTCCTTCATGACACACATAATAGATGTCTGAGGTCATCGGAAAACTTAAGATTAGAGATGCCGATGCATTCCACCAGTTTCTACGACAAGTCGTTCACAGTTCAAGCAGTACGGTTATGGAATGCCTTGCCAGTGTCTATAAGGCGGGCTCAATCTCTGCCAATTTTTAAAAGCATGATAAAGAAACTGTATCTGTCTCCGTAGGTTTAAATGTTTGTTAACTATTTTTAATTTAGTTCTTCGCACTTGTCTATAATGTAAATTTATATAAGTATGTATGTATGTTTTATGTATGTATATGTGTATATTTATTGTATATAATTATGTAAATGGTACACCACAGGCTACCTGCAGTATTGTTTCTCCTACTTTCATATATCCATCTAAAGGTTGTCTTTAAAAGATCGCTTTAAGCGATAAGACCGCCCATTGTGTCACCCCTTGTAAAATGTTTTACTATTGTTTTTTTGTAATTTGGTGTACATAATAAAGAGTATTCTATCTATCTATCTATCTATATAAGGATCGTAGCAGGTGGCGTTCTGTGGTTTCTGCCTAGGCCCCAGAGAAAAGGGCGTAAGTTTATGTCTGTATGTAAGTATGTAGTTGATAGTACAGTCAGCATCAGAAGTATATTAACATTACTCAAAGTTTCGAAGCTGTTTTTTTAATAAAAACGTGTTAGATATTACTCGTTACTAAATTTTATTGGAGTATAAGGACTATTTTAACGAATAATCTTCTGAAACATTAAAAATAATAGCTAGAGTCCTGTACATAAAAGAATTAAAATTCCGAAATGTTCAGCTACTTCTGATGCTGACTGTACAATTAAGTTAAAGCACACTGTGTCCTCACAGTTAGCAAAAGTTTATGTAAACTTTTAAGAAAACGATCGGTTTACGGGCGAAGATTTTCACAAGAATGCCAACTTTACTAAAAGTTTCAGCCACTTGTTTCCAAGATTTCAACATACTTACAAACTCATAGTTTTAAAGATTGCAGCACTTCGCACGCAGACGTAAGTAGCTGCGGATCGAACAAGCAACGTGCCAACTGCTCTTAACTTGGAGCTTGTTAAAAAAAAGTCGTTTAAGTTAAAACTTATAACTTGATAAGGCAATGAGAATAAGGTCGTATTTGCTACGCTCTTAGTGTTAATTCTGTTTTCCATTTTCTTTGTTCTATTTTTACTGTTTGCGCTAGTGTTAAGTGATTTTAAAAGTGCAAAAATTGGACTAGTCGAACGACTTCTTTATTCAAATTGCATGTGCAAGCTGCCAAGCTGCCTGCTGAACAACTAACATTTATTAAAGTACTTAACGTTCAGCATTAAGGCATTGATTTGAAAATGTTCTGTTGGAATTAGATTAGATTTAGGAAATTCCAACTTTCGACAAGATTATAGCTTATTTCGGTTCCATCCACTTTTTAACCGACTTAAGACAACGAAGAATGCTTCGACGTCAACTTAGTTGTCGTGACATTTTCTAACCGAAATTCAGTCCTATAAGCCTCCATTGGACTATGAGTAAGCATGATTATAAATGATTGATAGCAAATGTATGATAATGGGTCAAGAAGGAAAATGGACGGTTTTTAGTTAGTGGAAGTCTGACACTCCCTTCCGTCCTTTCCAGACTAAAACCTGCCCTTTGCGTTTCATGGCCGTGGTAACTCTTTCAAACCCATTCCACAATCCTGGAAGTTGAAACCCTTGCAAAGCAAGAGTGGGTAGTTTGGGAGTATAGACGTTTGTCCTTCATTTAATTATATCAAGAAAAATAATGAAGTGAGAAACTTAATGAAACACGGGTATCCCATTACACCTTATTACTTGGATCCAACGAATTAGAGCTGCCCTACAAATCAGATGAGAGGTTTGCTCAACTGTAGAATTAAGATGTAATATGTAGGTCATTTCCTAAATGACGTGAACCGTTTTGAAATGACAATTTATTTAATAGACATGGCTTGTCACAGCATCTTGAGATTTAAAAAAAAGTACATTAACTAGCTGTGCCCCGAAACTTCGTCAAAGTCAAAGTTTCAGTTGTAAATATTATTCCCTGTTTGGAATTTCGTCAACAATTTCAAGGGTTTTAATTTTTATGCAAGAAACCCTAATCCTTTGTAAAGCTTTTTCCAGTTTGGCTAGGTCATTGCAGGATTGAATCACCTGATTGTCGGATAAAAATATTATTCCGTGCTTTAGAAGGCACGTAGCGGTCGTCAAACCATGTCAAATGCCCTTGAGACGATTTAGAATTAGATACTCTGACACTAGTGTCAGCAGCGCGCGCTTCCACACACCCTAGGGTGTGTGGAAGCGCGCGCTGCTGCATCTGCGTATTCTTGCGAGTGGGGGGGGGGGGGGGGGGGGTGCCTTATTCTACATACAAGCCTTGATCTATTTGCAGAATCAACACTTAATATTATAAGTCTGACAACCAGTCTTACCAATACCAGGGGGTATCATATTACCCAGCACTTGGGTGGTGGAGGTCAGATAGACAGTCGCTCCATCCAAAATACTGGTATTCAGGTTCATCCGGTTAGACTGTAAGCTGATCCCAACATGGTTAGGAAAACGCTTGGCAGATGAGGACTATCCAAAACAAAACTATGATGCCCGCGGCTTCATTCGCGTCGATGTCGGTTATCGCGACCAAAAGTAATGTTTTCATCCCCCCCCTTTCAATTTTTTTTGGAGGTTGGGCAATCATCAAATGACCACCCCGGCAGAGCGGTAGGTAGTGTCAGTCTTCTACTGACTAAAAACCACCCATGTTACTTTTGGCAATTTGCGTCGAGGCCGGTATCTTGTCGAGGCCACAGTATTTTCTTTCCACCCCTTACAACCCTTTTTTTCGCATTAATAAGTAGCCTTTGTCCTATCTTATGCTCTAAAGTCTATCTGTGTACCAAACATTTTAATCGGTTCAGTACTTTTGGCGTAAAAGCGCGACAGACAAACAGACAGAGTTACTTTCGCATTTATAATATATCTAGCGACCTGCCCCGGCTTCGCACGGGTGCAATGCTGATTTAGAATACAAATGAACCTTCATCTTGAATCACTCTATCTATAAAAAAAAACCGCATCAAAATCCGTTGCGTAGTTTTAAAGATTTAAGCATACAAAGGGACATAGGGACAGAGAAAGCGACTTTGTTTTATACTATGTAGTGATATTAATTAGTAAAGATTTAATATGGATAGCTTTCACGACCGCATGAAAGGTTTCCCAAAGAAGTTAAATACTCTCGTATGTATAGAATTTAGCCAATTTCCCCGATGCCTCGTGCCGGATAGAATTTTTATTGACTTGTTCAAAAAGAAACCTATAAAACGTTAGTAAATAAACCGGAACATTTCAACATCAAAATGAAGAGAAAAAAAAAGTAGAACAAAATCTTTACGTAAATAAAAAGTTTTGCTTTTGCCAGCATACCTTTTGTGTTTTTATAAACTTAGCCGTAGTATGGTATCTGTGACGTCAAAGCTTGATACGGCTTATTTTGATCACGCGGCTGATTTCCTTTGGGAGAGCATGAACTGGTGGTGTTGCGTCACCAGCTTTGTCGACGACAATATACGGCTTTTTAAATATCATCCGTAATGCTAAATATCAGCCTTTTAGGCCACGACGAGCTGCCAAAACTCATGCTAAAAAATAATGGGTGAGAAAGAACCTTTAACGAAGCCTTAAGATAGTTATTCTCCCTATCATTGTGATCATATTTTTGGCCGTACCCTTGTACCCTGGGAACCTTCTGATTATGGAGATATTGCTCAGTGTTGAGGGTGGTGTTTAAAGTAAAGTCATAATATAACATGAAAAGAATCAATTGTTTTTCAAACTTGTGAGGAATTTAGAACTTTGACCTCCGTTCTTCCTCCAATATCGAGCTTTTTTAAAAAAAAACATTTTAATAAAGTTTTAACGAAAACAATAAATAAGAAAGTTATTTCACTCTGTACATTAGAATAGAATAGAATAGAATAGAATAGAATAGAATAGAATAGAATAGAATAGAATAGAATAGAATAGAATAGAATAGAATAGAATCGAATCGAATATAATAGAATAGAATATGTATTAAATTGGTTCATAGAATAGAATATGTATTAAATTGGTTCTTTATTTTATGAACCCTTTATACTCGTACGCGTGTGTGACTTGCATTTGGCCGGCCTATTTTAATGCTACATAGACTGGCGTTTGGCTGACTCGCCTGATGTAAAGCGATGACGCTGGCCTAGAAGAAACCGATTCACTCGAACTTTAGTCACTTCGTAAACCAATGTATGTTTTTAAACTGACATGGTCACTGGCACTACTATTAATACAGCTATAAACGGGTTATTTACCATTTTAACTAACTGCATATCGAGTTACCGATATCTCGGCGCTTAAAAAAAACAAAGCTAAAAGTGAACATGGTAAATATCCCGTTTATAGTATTAATAGTACTTCGTTAACCAGCCTGTAGTATTATGTTAACTACTTATGACTGGGGGGATGTGCGGTTTTACGCGAATGGATAAAGTAAGAAATGAGTGCATAAGAGGAAGTCTGAAAGTAGCGCCGCCGCGCTGGTGACTGAAAAGTGGTATGGAAATCGGTTGTCGTGGTATTTTTTTTTTTTAAAACATTACCCCACACTAGGAATTTCTCCTGTATCGTGGGTGCGTTCACAAACATTTAAACTCACATACACAAATACCCAGACCCGAAACAACTATCTGTAGGTCTTACAAATATTTGTTCCGTGTGGGGATCGAACCCACCACACACAGCGCGGCAGTCCATTGCTTGAGCCACTGCGCCAACCGTGCCGTCTGCTGGTATGCATGAGATGTGTACGAATGAGGAAAATGTCATGAGAAAGGGTTTGAGTAAGAATGTAGATGGATATCTAATCTAATAAATAAAAAGAGAAGTCCTGACTGACTGACTGACTGATTGACTGACTCATCAACGCCCAGCCCAAACCCTTGGACCTAGAAAGCTGAAATTTTGCACAGAGGTTCCCTTTATAATGTAGACAAGGAATAAGGAAGGATTTTTTTAAATTCAACCCCTAAGGTAGTTAAATAGGGGATGAAAGTTTGTATGGAAAATCGTCATTTTCACGCGGGCGAAGCCGCTGGCAAAAGCTAGTGCCAAATAAATTGGGTTAAGAGTGTTATCGGTAAAAAATGTCAATTTTCATAAAATCGGGGTTTTTTTAAGTTAAATTACTAGAAACTGGCACGAAACCATTAAAAACCAATTTTAGTACCGCATTAAGCATATCTTTACATTGTATTTGTACGCGACTGGCCGACACAGCTCGGCGCTGCGTAATTTATTAGTAACTTTGAAATTTTATATTGTCGATAAAATAACTTTATGTAATTTTTTTTTACTGATTTTTTTTTTGCATGAACTCCACTTACAAACAGTGTATTTTTTAAAAGTTACTTCAGCCTTAATATTAAATAAAAATGATGTTTTATTTTGTAAAATTTAGGTTAAGAAAATATTTTTTTTTTAGGTACTTAGTGAATTAAAATTACTTTTTTATTTTATACAATAACAATTACGGTATCTTTCCTTTTTCCACGTATTTTTTCCAGGCTTCTACGACTCATTGTTGATTCATAATTTCATTCCGAAATTCAGTCTTCCCGTATAATCTCAGAAATATGAGTTCAAAATAAGCTTTCATTTTGATATTTAATAACGTTTTTCAATTTTTATTCTTTACAAATACAATGTAAAGATATGCTTAATGCGGTACTAAAATTAGTTTTTAATAATTTCGTGCCAACTTCCAGTAATTTAACTTTAAAAAACCCCGATTTTATGAAAATCGACACTTTTTACCGATAACACTCTTAAGGGAAAGACAATGATAATGATGACTTAGGACTAAAAGTACTATGTATAAAAGTCTATGTCTGTAGCTGCATATACCAACAATCCAATAACAAACTTTAACCAAGTGCAATTACTTAAAACGGTCTACGTATATGTAACCTACGCACAAGTTTCCGTAGAAAATGGCTGCGATAAAAACAATACAGGCTGGTGTTAATTGCCACAAAAAGTTGGATTCGCAATAGATAGCGGGTGTGTGCGCACGTTATACGAGTAGTCCTCTATTGTTTGTTTTGGCGGAGAGCACAAGTTTTTCCGTAGCTATAATTGGCTGGTGAACTTTCCGTGTTTGATATTTTTTTCTAACTTTGCGCTAGTTGGGATTGTGACTGGCAATTTTATATCAAAAGGATTGCGGGTTTCATAAAACTTGATTATTCACGTGTTCAGGAAACGCTTTCGGGACTGCAGGTGCCCGTCAAGGCTGCTTGTTGTTTGAAAGAGATACCGCAGCCTCGACACAAAGGGCTAAGAAGGAACATGGGTGGTTTTAGTCAGTAGAACTCTGACACTCCCTTTCGCTCTGCCCAGAGCGGGAGAGGTTATTTGATGATTTCCCAAACTTCAAAAAAGAAAGGAAATATTAAATGGATTTGTATTAAAAATAAAACTATCACTTCACCCGCGACTTCGTCCGGTTGTTAATTATATACCTACTAATATTTTCTAGCACAGATGAAACAGCATGAAAATTGGTGCAGTAAGTAGTTTTTGAGTTTATCGCAAACAGACAGACACGGTGGAGTACTTTGTTTTATAATGTAGTGATAGTGATATCGGTAGGTATAAATTCTGACTAAGATATTTGACCCATTCCCACGAAATTATTGGAGAGGTTGACCATTCTATGCTTATTCTAAAGCGAGGAAAACCTGTTCAGGTGGCGATTCATAGGGAGTGTAAATGTGGTGTTGTCCTACAAACGATGGGGCACTTAATATCGTGTCCTGCCTGTCCTGTTATAATTGCACATCACAAGAGCTGATGGACGCTAATGAAAGTGCCAACACGTCGTCAATTTTGGGCTGACCGACTCATTTTGGAAGGGATGGTTTTTGATTAATTGACATTTCTCGGCTTATCGCAGGTCATGGATTATATTCATTTGTAGAGCATCGAAATTGTTGCCTCAGGAAGCTATTAATCTTTACTACCTTCTTCTTCCTCTCGATGATTCTCATTGTTTCTCCTGCCGAAAACATTAACACTGTTGGGAGCAGAGCATCCATTCTGTCAGAAAGACGTGGTCCCATGATCCACCACGTGACCCCTGTTTTTTTTTGGAGGGTGGGAAATCATCGGACGGAATCTACGGAAGGGAGTGTCAGATTTCTAGTGACTAAAAACAACCCATGCTCTTTCTTAGCCCTTTGTGTCGAGGCCGCGATATCTCTTTCGAACAACCCGCAGCCCACGCGGGCCCTCTGTCTGCGGTTAGGAAGATTACCATTACCAATATTATTATTATAATCTGCTTATCAGCCAAATTACAACCATAATCGGATACTGCTGGTAATAATATCGCAATCTAAATGGGTCAATTGTTTTCATCAGAAAAAATACAATTCCGCTACTGTAGACGCCGCAATTTATAGCATTACATCGACGCCATCTTTCAGACATAAACCGACAAAATGTGTTGCTTGAGGCTTTCTGAGTTACTGCGTGGATAAATTCGCATCATACACAGTTTTTTCTTATCTGTTGGCGTCAGTTATTTTATGATAAATCGAGACTTGCCAACGGTTGCCTTTTTATGTGACTGGTGGAGTATTTTACGGGTTTCTTCTTAAATGCGAAACGAGAAAGAATAGCTACTCGGACTTCATCACCATAGGCCTTGTTCTGTGTTTTTTTTTTTGTGGGCCACACTATTCCCGAACCACTGTAACTCCTATAAGCCAGAACCAACAGAGATGACCACAAGAAAAGCACCGAGACAATGAACCCCGACGAAGTCCCAGGGAAACGATTTATCTGTCTTGGATCCCGCTACGAAATTAATCAGAAAAGTATAGCGGAGGAGTAGGAAAAACATAATTTCCACTCCCCTCTATATCAGAAGGAGACAGAACGGAACTCAAACTCGGACATCATTCTATGTCAAAGTCCCTTACCATGGGATGTCCTCAGGGTTAGGTTATGGTTCCGCATGTATGGAACATAGGCTTCGATGACTTCCTCGCGATTCCACTTCCATGCGGCTGTTCATTAACCTTTAACCACAAGACGATAATAATCATCATAATTTTTTTTAAACGTTGCCCCACACTAGAAATTTCTCCTGTATCGCGGGTGCGTTCACAAACATTTAAACTCACATACACAAATACCCAGACCCGGAACAACTATCTGTAGGCCATACAAATATATGTTCCGCGCGGGGATCGAACCCGCGGCACGCAGCGCAGCAGTCCAATCGCTCAGCCACTGCGCCAACCGTGTCGTCAAATTTCATTCAAAAGACGTCTACTGTTGGATATAGGAGACCTAGGTGTCGCCACATTGACCGGTCCCGTGCGTATCGCATCCAGCGGGTCCCCACAACCTTCACCAGGTCATCGGTCCACCTAGTGGGAGGCCTTCCAAAGTTCCAAGATGATAGGTAATAATATCATTAAATACCTAATGAAAAATAAATGCTCTGTTGTCGATACAAACGTACTCAAGCTTCCAGTTTGATTGCGTAGTAGTAATTAATCTTCGAACTAATACGATCAACTATTTCCCTGAATCGGGAATCGGTCCTCTGATGTTACCTTAATTATTTTATTACTTTACCTAACCTTTATAGGATAACGTTGCCGGTACTTTATCTACCCTCGAAGGTTTATTAGATTTAGTGATCTGTTTACTCGTGCTTACTTTATTAGTATCTTCCTGTATAATTTTCTTAGGAATTGTATGTTTTTTTTAATCATCATCATCATTTCAGCTGAAAGACGTCCACTGCTGGACATAGGCCTCCCCTAAGTGTCGCCACATTGAGGTCCCAGCGACTCGCATCCAGTAGATCGCCGCAACTAGGTCATCCGTCCACCTAGTGGAATGTTCAAAGTTCTTTTTAATGTTTCCATAAAATATCTAAGAAAGGCTTTAATTCCCAGAGTGGGGAAAAGTGTTATTGATTTGTCTAATAAATAAAATGAACAGTTTTTGGTACAAAAAAAATAAAAACTATTTATTTAAATGCGTTTATAAAAATTAAAACCAAAAATAACGATCTATCTTTTTGAAACAAGAGTGTGGTTTTGATTTAAGTTACTCGCTCACAGGTCTATATAGCGTTCCGGATTTTGCAAATTCGAGTGACCCTTAATTATGGCTCATAATCCATGTTAAGCCGTCGATTTTGCACCAGTTCGACACGAGATCGTTGCCGTTAAAACTATGAACCGTTGTCTGAACTTACCCTTGTACAGTCAGTGCCCAGTAATACCTGACCCCTCTTCTCAGATCACTTGCCCTCTTCTTCTTTATGAGGCGTCAGGTAATTTCCGCCTCGGTTGCAAAAACAAAATTTCCGGTCTTGTATCAAAATGATAGTAATGTATAGTACATTTTACTCTCTACCAAACGATATTTCTCTAGGAAAAGAGAACCTACACAAACCTTTTTAGTACACTTTACATCACGCCAGTAACAGATCGCCGTCGCCGCGTCGATCAGTCGTAGAAATCCGTCAAGAGTAGCGTTGAAGCGCAACCGGAAGCCAGATAACAGCCATGTTGTCGCTCACCGGATGTGACGCGCCAGTTTTAATGCGACCATGTGGATATTGCAACGGGAAACCGATATACCGAGTGTGTGTGATTGGTAATTGCTGATCTCTCTTGTGTAAACTTTTACTATAACTACACTGTTGTATCAGGTTAGCCTGTAATGATAGTGTGTTTAAATAAATAAATAAATAAATATCGAATAAAACGAGCAATTGTTGTATTATTAGGAATCAGAAGTGAAATACGTGAACAAAATAAACAATGTTTAATATCTTTTGAATTACACTTTTACAAAAATATCAAGACAAACATTTTAAACAATAATCAAATAGAAATAGCACTAGCAAATGGAATAATCAGTACACGATCAAAAACATAAACCAAAATTAGCGAAGCACACGATAATAGTCGGGTAGCAAGTCCTTTCCGAGCGCCGTCCAAGCAAAAAGTGACCGTTGCACCGCCGCTCGCCTCGTTTTATGAACTTCTGTCGAATGCCGCACGTCGACCGGACGCTAACCGCACGGTTACTGGCTGATGTCGTGACTTTGAGCCAACACGGCCTCTCCTGACGCTCTGACGTCCTCGTCAGCTTCCAACAAGGCGGCTGAGTCTTCGCTGTCTCCTTGATAGCGTGTCTCACAACGCCAGTGGGGCGTGCTGGCACGGGGGAGTGCCACGCACAACTACGCCTGTAGGGCGCGCTGGCACCGTGGAGTGCCGCACACAACTGCGCCTGTGGGGCGCGCTGGCACTGTGGAGTGCCGCACACAACTGCGCCTGTGGGGCGCGCTGGCACTGTGGAGTGCCGCACACAACTGCGCCTGTGGGGCGCGCTGGCACTGTGGAGTGCCGCACACAACTGCGCCTGTAGTAGGGATGGGTCTTGAATTAATAAGCTGCTAAATTAACACTGCTAATTTTTTTTTTTTTTGTGTCAACACCTGTTAAATAAGTTCTGATATAGCTGTTAAATCTAGCAGTCACAACTGACAGTGACAAGTTCCGTTTCTATTGAATTGGTTTCAACACGAGTTATTTAGCAACTAGCGAGCGGGTTGATTTAACTCACCGCTAAGTGCTAACTGCTGAATTCGGAAATATTACATTTAAAGAGAGTTAAATAAAGACTGATCTTCGTTACGAAGGTTTACGCGGGATAAGATAAAAAAGATTAGAAGAAAATTACAAATACAAAAATAACAGACATGAAAAAAGAAATAAATTGATTCTCATTACAAATACGCCAACAGAAAAAGTTAACAGTCCTAAGCCTGTGAAAAATATGAAGGAAATGAGAATTAAATTATGTTAAAAATCTGTCTGTGACTAAATTTAACAGTTGCTAAAAATAACTGCTAATTTTAAGTGTTAATTATTTTTAGCATTAGCATTTAGCAGTGTTATTATTTTTTAACGCTTAAGCCCATCTCTAGCCTGTAGGGCGCGCTAGCACCGTGGAGTGCCGCGCTTAACACGTCAGTAGCGCGCTGGCAGCCTGGAGCTACGCGGTTAACACGACAGTAGCGCGCTGGCAGCCTGGAGCTACGCGCTTAACACGACAGTAGCGCGCTGGCAGCCCGGAGCCACGCGCTGTACACGCCAGTAGGGCGCGCAGTCGGCCTGCAGCGACGCGCTCGGCCTGCAGCGAGGCGCTGGGCTTCAGCGAGGCGCTCGGCCTGCAGCGAGGCGCTCGGCCTGCAGCGAGGCGCTCGACCTGCAGCGAGGCGCTCAGCAACGTCAGAAGGCGCGCAGTCGCCTTGCAGCGACGCGCTCAGCAACGCCAGAAGGGCGCGCAGTCGCCTTGCAGCGACGCGCTCAGCAACGCCAGAAGGCGCGCAGTCGCCTTGCAGCGACGCGCTCAGCAACGCCAGAAGGCGCGCTCGGCAACGCCAGTAGGGGGCGCAGTCGCCTTGCAGCGACGCGCTCAGTAACGCCAGTAAGGCGCGCTGGCACCCTGCAGTGACGTGCACGTTCACGGCGTCATTGTGGCAAAGCCCTGGCAACCACTGCTAAGGCCAAGCAGCGTTGCGTTGCGTCCATCCTTGTGTAATGGTTACTCTGCAAACAAAAACAAACAAGTTTACAACAGAATTTTGTTCCGCTCGATCAGTCCTGACCAAACTTTAGTTCCATTGGGTGGCACCAAATTCGACTCTCATTAATTAAATCAAATGTACTGGAAATTATCGAAAATACAACACTACTTTGACTCAACTACCTTGAGGCATATACCATAGTCGTTCACACCAACCTTAAAAATTCTATTGCAACAAAAACTGCTGAAATCATCGAGTAAAACCTTTAACACCAAGGCTCTCTAACCGAGTAGTACAACAAGAGAGTAATCTCATTCATTAAGGAACATTCAAGTCGAGAATCAAATTCAAAGAAACATTCACCAAACAAAACTTGTCAGACAAGAATACGAATAGGAACATAGGGATGTAAAGCACATTGTTAGCATATCACACAGACTTCTTCCACATCACTGTAGGCATAGGCTCCAAGTTTGCATACCCCTCAGATGTCGACTTCCACACACACTGTAGGCATAGGCTCCAAGTTTGCATACCCCTCAGATGTCGACTTCCACACACACTGTAGGCATAGGCTCCAAGTTTGCATACCCCTCAGATGTCGACTTCCACACACACTGTAGGCATAGGCTCCAAGTTTGCATACCCCTCAGATGTCGACTTCCACACACACTGTAGGCATAGGCTCCAAGTTTGCATACCCCTCAGTGGCTGTTGACATAGACACATTGTTAGCGTATCACACAGACTTTCACACACGCAGCTGAGGCCACGCGCTTGACCAAACCACACGTTCATAAGTAATGGTTACTATGCAAAGAGACAAATCTACGACAGAACCTGACCAAACATCCATTAGGTCCCACTCTCGTTGATAAAATCAAACGCGGCTAAACTGGAAATTATCGAAAATACAACAATCAACCACCCTGGGTCATGTACCTACCATTGTCGTTTAAATCGATCTTAAAAACATTATTGCGTCAAAAAAAATGCCAGGTTCACAAAAATCATCGAGTAAAACCACAGTTCACTAACTGACTAGTAAACAAGTCTATCTCCCGTGTGTATCACTATTTGACTTAACACTACGGTCTTTCCAGATCCTGACCTCAACCAGAGCTAAACGCACAACGCACAACATACAACAAACACACCCACTGTCTACTCGAGTTTCCTCAAAAACCTTCAATTTTAATCGGACTATGACTACACAATATTTACTGGTACTGTCTAACACAATACAGCCGATAGAATCTCTTGGCTTGCAACCACAACTTTACATCATCAAAATCCTTATAAACATCAACTACCTATACGTAACTCATTGGCATCATTCTTAGCCTATCATGTGTATTAGGCAACTTACTTCTTTAATAAAGCAAAACTTATCAGACTTTACAGTGCACCTGTATACGGCCTACCTACGTCTTCACACGAAAAACAAGTCAACTGATCATAATGCGTAGGGGTTTGCATTTACGCAGACCATGATTATTCGAGTTTGATGTGCCAACAACTGCACTTTTTGGTTTCAAATATACGGAAAACAAGACTTTTGACTGTATTTTGTTTTGTTCATAATTGCGGCTTTTATTTGAGCATCAGATATCACAAATCACAACGTTGCCCGTCACCAGGAATTTCTCCTGTATCGTGGGTACCTTCACAAATATTTAAACTAACATACACAAGTACCTTAAAAAAGTAAGTGACTTAAAAAAAAACTATCTGTAGGTCATACAGATACTTGTATTCATAACGTCATTATAGCACAGTGACCATATCGACTTCACGCGGACACAATGACCGAAATTCGTGTTTAAAATGAGTCCACGTGCTGTTATTGGTCAACCAATCGTTAAGCGACGTGTTGGCACCACCATGTAAATAACCACCAATGCGTCCGAGGCATTGCCAATCACCCCAGTGACCTTATAAACACACACATAACATCACGCCTGCAATCCCCGAAGGGTTAGGCAGAGGTACCCAGTATACCCACATTTCGCCAGTTATGTTAAGACATAAGCTTAACCATGTAATAGGGGTGAGCCCATTGTCACCAACAGGGCACAAATCCAGAAAATAACACTTTGCCCGACCCGGGAATCGAACCCAGAACCTTCATGCTCATAGTCGCGCTTACGACTACTAAACCAACGAAATATTAAAATGGTTCGATCTTACTTGTATCATGGCAGGAACGAAAGTAAACCAATCCTGTCCGGAGCGTCGCCTCAACCGCGAGAGCGGTTACACAGGACTTCGCGTCCTCACGCGGCTCCTACGACGATCTCGTTCGCGCTTGGAACGGCGATCGGATCCCGAAACTTGCTATACGTGACCTTCCACTCCACTTATGGTGGCTACGAGATCGCTTAGAACGCAAGGCACTAGTTTTTGAACGCGAACAACTCGATCTATCCATTGCTAACTACTACCCGCTTTTATCTAAAATTAAAAGCCTGAAAACTAGTTTTTAACTTGTGGGCGAAAAGAATCTTTATCCCACTTCTGATATTAGGAATCAGAAGTGAAATACGTGAACAAAATAAACAATGTTTAATATCTTTTGAATTACACTTTTACAAAAATATCAAGACAAACATTTTAAACAATAATCAAATAGAAATAGCACTAGCAAATGGAATAATCAGTACACGATCAAAAACATAAACCAAAATTAGCGAAGCACACGATAATAGTCGGGTAGCAAGTCCTTTCCGAGCGCCGTCCAAGCAAAAAGTGACCGTTGCACCGCCGCTCGCCTCGTTTTATGAACTTCTGTCGAATGCCGCACGTCGACCGGACGCTAACCGCACGGTTACTGGCTGATGTCGTGACTTTGAGCCAACAGTATAATATAATACTAGCTTTATCCAGCGGCTTCGCCCGCGTGAAAATGACGGTTTTCCATACAAACTTTCTATTCTTATTCCTTGTCTAAAGGAAACCTCTGTGCAAAATTTCAGCTTTCTAGGTCCAAGGGTTTGGGCTGGGTGTTGATGAGTCAGTCAGGACTTCTCTCTTTATTTATATTGATTATTATGTAGTAGGATAGTGTGATGTGATTACCTTGGCCGACTGTACGTTGCCTCTCATCCGCTTAAAGACGATAACAAATTATTTTTATATTATTAGACTTATCTAATCTCTTATCTAAACCTAATCTTTAAATTCGCTAAGATAGTAACCATTCAAATGTGGACTTGTGATAGAGGTGTTTGTTAGTGGTAACTGCTCACTGACTTTTATTTCAGAGAATTAAGTTATAAAGGTAAGTTTTTTTATTTTACTATATTTTATTCAAGTGGAACAACAAACAGCTACTGTATTATTATTATAATACTGTAATAATACAGTATATAGTATAACAAAGAGATACACGAAACATTAACATGAGATTAACTGTAGAATATAACTTACAAATAATTACACGCTAGGATAATAACAATAACTAATACCTACATACCAAAATTGAAAACTAAACTTACTTGACTATCATGCTTAAAATCTATAATTTTACACAGTGTACATAAATAAAATCAAAAGAGATCCCTGAGTAAGAAGACTAAGACCTTTGAACTTACTAGGAGAACATGCAAAAATTACAATAATTATGTTCAATGGTCTCATTGTAGGTATGTATTATTCTGTGAAGTACAAACCAGTGTTAAATGGCAAGTATGCGTAGAAAAAAAAAATGTTTGCATAGTCTAAGTTCTCGAGATCAAGGAAAGCAAAACTTGTTAGTATGTCATAATTAGAAACAAACACGCGACAACGTGAACAACAAATAAAAAACATAACAAAAACATACTTATTAGTAACTCGAACTAGACAGAACGTCAACATTATTTTAAAATAAACATCTAGAAATGAAGCGCAAATAGTTCTCCAATATGACTGAATTTCACAATCTATTATATCATTTAAACTGAATATTTAAATCGGTAGATTCGCTCACCAAAGCACGTTAAAAAACACGATCACGTTTTTAAATTGTTGAAGATGATTTGAATTGTATTGTTCACCCATGATAAGAGTCGACAATTATAAGTAACAACTTCCCGGTTAATAGCAATAGGGTCACCACACATAGTCACATTTTGTTATTATTAGAGGACTTTTCGTCAACATATTTCTTTTACTTGATTAAATATGACCCCTGCCTAACCCTTCAGGGATTTCAGGCATGCTGTTATAATGTGATGTAACTTGTACGAGTATATATCATTTCATGTGGTAACACCATTTCCGAACGGCCTAAATACAATGAGGACACTTCTACCGATTTAAATCTCTGACTTCGTAATGTTATTTCAAAAGTTTATTTTCTTTAGAATTTGAATTTAAACATCTGTTTACTCTCTGCTTTTTAACCGATTTCAAAAAGGAGGAGGTTTTCTATTCTTTTAAACCGTTTTTAATTTTATATTTTACGAGTATGGGTTTTGTTTATAAGTCAAGTCTTTTTGTAGCATGATCATGGAGAAATGCTTGAATAGTAAACCAACCTGTGATTGATTTTAAATGGATGCTGGATATTTGCCCGAGTATGGGTCAAAACCCAGGCAGCCATCTTTGCCTAAAACCACGCGAAACTTGGTTCAACCCAACAATTTCTAATAATAGAACCACTGCAGTGAAGCTGGACTGACCATGTTTCGTAGCAATGAAATTAAGAGAGAGATCTCTCTTTGTAATAGGGATGGTTGGGTACTATAAGTTGGAGGTACGTCGCAACCTAGCTCTTGCTTAAATATTAAATAATAATAATAATATATTTATTCAAAATTAGAATTGGCATAAATTAATACAATTTAAATCTTAGAAATAATGTAGGTATAACAAAATTAGATGCCTGTACTAGGTTAGACCTGTATCACAGGCGGCATGTTTCTACTAATTACTATTTGGACAATAGATTTCTTAACAACAATATAGGAAAAATGGAACGAGTTTGTGTGGGTTAATATATTAAGATACTTAAACGCTAATGTAAGATATGAACAAAAATAATTAAAGCCTGACAATGTAAATAAAAGGTAAAACAATATTATAGCACATACTTTAAAATACTAGTATTATGATTGTCAGCAGTAGGTAATAAATAAGTTATTGCAAAAATAATATCGTCAAGACATTGTTGTTGTGGGCGACAATTTGCTTAGACAGCGAAAATCAACGGAATTCAGGCCAAGAGTATGACGCACTACTACGTGCCATCATAATCGACGGAGTTAATATATCTGAGTTCCGCTATTTTTCTAGCAGGGCATTCAGCCTCTCCCGTTTTGTGGTCACTGGGCTTTTTGAAGCGGGAGCAAGTCGCGCATTTTGGAGTGTCTGCTTTCTTCGTGCATTCGGACATCATATGACCTGTTTCACCGCAGTGACCACATGTAGAGTTCACTTCCCTGCAGGATTTGGCTGCATGCCCATACTGCTGACATTTGTAGCACCTCGTAACTAACGTAAATTCCCTGACAGGGCAAGATGTCCAATTTATAAAAATCCTTGATTGTTGTATTAGCATTTTTCGTAAATTGGCCGCAACTTCAATAACGTAGTTACAGGTCGCAGCCTCCCTTTTCCCGGATTTGTGGCTTAATTTTACCAACGTCAAGAAGGAGTCCAAGGACATGGCTGGTAACTTGTCTGCTACATTTTGTTCATAAATGCACTTGAAGACCTCATTTTCTGGTAGGGAAGACGGCACTCCTATGATCACAATCCGGGGTTTACGCTTGGTGGGCTCGTCGGCGGTAAGTCCAGATGTCGAGAGCTGGACTGCGTTCTTAAGCTTATCGGCGTCGTGCTTGGACTCTGTACTTATTATTACGCCACCATTTTTCGTTCTTCGGACACCACGTACTTGTAACTTCATTTGCTCGGGCCGTATGATCTTCTGCACCAGTTCTTTAGTTTCCTCACTTGTTTTCAGTTTATCATTTGGATAGATGGCGACAGAACTTAAGTTATGTGGTTTAACTAACTGGTTAGACCCCCTTTTCACCATGTCGGCAAAAGAAGCATTTCCTGCAGAGCTAGATTCCCGTATCGACTGCTTGAGCTCCGAAATATGTTCTGTAAGGTCGCGCTGATCTTTAAGGGTACCGATTACGTTATCTGCGTGAATTGCTTTTTGCTTCAGTGATTGGTATAGTACTGCCATTTGTGAAGTCCCAGATTCTACTTTACGGCACAGGTTTGTTATTTTCATTTTCTGCTCGGTGTTAAGTTTCCCTTCCGCGGCAATCAAGCAAATTTCACTTAAGTGCTGGTGGATGCCGGTCATCCATCGTTGGATTTCGCTCGTTGGAACAATAATAATAATCCGGAAATATTAGAATCGTTGGGATTACTCGTTCCAGACAAGAGGCTACGGTTGGGACCGAGGGAGGGGCTGTTTAGAGTTCCGGCAACGCGTACCAACTTATTAAAGTTTGCGCCTGTGATTCGTGCAATGAGAATACTGAATAGTGTGTCTCAGCGGCGTACCCTGTGAATCCAATACACTGTACCTGCAGATACAGTGTTTTGAATTAACAACGTCCATTCGGTTTCTCTTTGCCTGTTACATGGTCCTGCATTAATATATTTTGGTCCTTATACATGAAAAACTGAGATATCGCAATCAAAACTACACTGTATCTAACTAAAATTGAAGTCCTAAAATACCAAAACACGGTAATCGAAGATGTAGTGTGATGCCCAAATAATAATCTCGCTCGCTCCGAGATACAGTGTTTTGTCAAAACTATCGTGCGGTGGGCGCGCCAATCAGACAGCAGCTGAGCGACAGTCTCGATCGTTATTGGTCAATTTAAGGAGTAAGACACAGTTCGATGCAGCCACATTGTTTACGCGCGGTGCTGTCAGTTGTTTAATGTTTAGCTACGACAGTTTTTTGTTTGTTTCCGAAGTAATTTGTGAATTAACTTGATTATTAGTTGTTAAAATGAGTGGTTATCGTAATAAACTGTTGATAAAGTTATCACAAAGCAATGTGCAACATTATAATAAGAATAACTCAAATAGTGTAACCATGGTGTCTGATTTAAATAACCATTTGCAAAAAGAAAATGATACTTCTATCACGAATCCTCCAAGTCTCTGTGTACCTTATGATGATTGCATGGACTTAAATATAGACTCTTGCGATATTAGCTCAACTTTAATACCATTAAGTGAATCGGAGTGCCCAAGCTTTTGTGAAGAAATAGGTAAAGGAGACTATACTGAATTATGAAGTTAGTGTTATTAGGTACGTCTTCAATTACTATGGACCGACAAAGACGTCGAGATTTCTTATCTAGACAGGTGGAAAAGTTACCAACTGCAACTAAAACTGCTGGATGTAACTCCAGGAGACTTAATACATTGGTATGGACACTCGATGAGAAAAAGGTGTGTAAAAAGTTTTTTCTCAGCACATTGCAGGGTTACACTAATGACGAAGGAGCTCAAGCGGTTTTGAAAGCGAACTTGTTATCTGGAAATTATAATCCAAAAATAGGAGCTGCGCAAGACCCTCGACGTACATATTTTTTTAATAAGATAACTAAACTGTCAATACAATTTATAAAATATTTTTTACTGAACTTTCGATGCAAAACAAACGAAACTTTCTGAGATACACTGTTCAAACCAGTAAAAAAAAACACTGATTTGACAAGGCAATACACTGTAACTCTATAATACAGTGTATTACCCTAACAATATCTTCGTTCGCTTCTGATGACTATCGTGGCAATACAAGTTATCTATGTTAAATCATTGTTTTAACGGTAAAATATTGTTTTAATAACTAGGGCTGAATACCTTATAAAATAACCTTTTTATTGATATCAAACACTTAAAACTTTCTAAAGAAAACATGGTGGTAATCCTCTGAAAACAAAAAAAAACGTTTGTGCTCGTTTTCTCAAAATCTGTCTTTCGTAGATACAGTGTATTGGATACACAGGGTATAGCGTTTGGACATATTTTCTTGTTCCTTGGCGGAATTCCAGAGGGAGACACTAAGTATGTTGTCCACTGTATAACTGTGTTATTTGGGACTGTAATTAATGACTACTTTTGTTAACTTGGGTCTTACCTGTCACAACAAATGTATGTGTAAATCAATAAAAAAAAAAAGATATTTCGATATTCATCTGTTTGAGGTACTTGGGGGAAGTGGCTAAGTAAAACCAGCCATTCGGATCAATCTTCTTGATTAGGTTGGCCCGTGGATGAGTACGTGATTACGTACTGAGTTTCTTCCGTGTCTGATAGCAAGTTAAGCCGTTGGTCCGGACTGTCCTTTGAAGATCTTTTGATACTAGTTACAGGGAGTCAGTGGCTCGAACATCTGACACTCTTACTTTTGAAGAGTATCATTTTAGCCAATACGAACTGGGTTGTGGATATCAGATAGGTAGTCGATCCATATGAAATGATAGATATCATTTTCTTAAATTCCTATTTTTACTTTAAATATTTATTATCGCCTTTCTGTTTAGGCACCGTACTATTTTTATAATTTTTTTGTCTGTGATTGTGGCGTTACTTTGGGCCCTATCAGAAAAACAGAGCTGTAACATTTTTCATAAATGTTACAGCACCATGCTGCAATAGTGGCCGTTGGGCCTAGCACAGTATTAATTTTGGTTTCATTATTTTAAAGGTTTTCTTATGTTTAAATATAATTTTTTGGGTCATTGTTTTTTAACAATATCTGTTGTCCTGTAAATTACGTTAGCTGCAATCGGGGGATTGAAATGAAACCAATAAAATTATACATTAATTATAACCTAGATTAGCCTAATGATTCCTATTCGATGTTGGAATACAGAATAAATGACTGCTTTGATTTTGGTTATTAGGTGATCTTCGATACGTGCATCGGAGTGCTGACTCAGTTCGTTTCTTCGGTGTTGAAGCCTTGAAAGTATTGCACGCTGAGTCGATGATTTCTGCGTGACTATGTCATTCGTTTGGTGGTTGCGCGTCACGAAATGCTGCGTCGGCGTGTTGGCCGTTCCCATTAAGCAGCGGCGCCTAAGTCGCGAATCAGGGTCGAGGTCGCAGGTAGCGCTGTGCGTAACATGTATGAGACCATCAAATACATTTTCTCTCTTTGAAATACTGGTATTCTGCATTTCTGCTGAATCTGGTAAGACTGGAAGCCTACCATAGTATAGCTGGGAAAAGGCCACGCAGATGATGATGCTCTGTTTAAATATATAAGTATTTGTGTTTTAACATTGTCTAAGTGAATTGCGTCGCAATATTATAGCAACAGAGATATCAATCTTTTCAAGCTATAAAACTCTGTCATACAACATGGACGTCCGTTTTACAATCATTGATATTATAAGCTTTTAACATAAACTTTTAGTACCACGGAACGAAATAATAACACATTCACTAAAATAATGTTTATAACATGTTCGTGTGATGAACAAAAATAAAATCATACTCGGGAACTTTGATTGCTTTTTATTTTGTTTTCAATATTCATACAGTATTTGACATTGTATGTCGGAAAATTCTACCGTTCATTAAAAAAAAAAACTGGCTAAGTGCAAGTCGGAATTGCATATGAAGGGTTCCGTACCATTGTTTATTAGATATTGAAAGATTTTCCATGTTATTTTAGCACCATGAACGTCATATAGGTTTGAAATCTGTGTTGAAAATAACGTCTGGACCTTAAAATATACCTCTGAGTTTGTATCGGTTGCTTCTTCTCTGAGCAGTCAGGTACGAAACACAGGCCCCATCTAGTTGATAAAAACTACACGTTAAAGTGACATTTTGGGAAAACCTATTTGTAAAAAAAAAACAATTCAATGATACCCCACTTAACTTTTTGTTTGCTTGTACCAACACGCTGTAACGTAAATTATTTAATACGAGTCTGAAAGCTACAGAAAACATGTACGTGAATCATTACAGAGGGTTAACTTTTGATTATTGTTCCAGGCGTTATTAAATATTTCGGTGTGAGCCGTGGCTTCTATGAGCCTGAAGGCCAAGCGTTATGGAGGACTCCTTACAATTTCATTTTTGTTAAAAATATTAATTGGATGGCTGTTGAAATGTTTTTTTTTTACATTTTAAATGGGCAAAATTACTTATAGGTACCTATTTATAAATGTAAGACTATACTTACTAAATATAAATTGATAAAAAAATAATAATAATTGATTGTTGTTTATTTATTGTGCTAGAACCATTCGTTCTACCTTTAGCTGCCGCTCACATAATATAAGCGTCATGAAAATGATTAGATGAAAACTACATAGATTAGCACTTAACTGGCTATTTTACCAAATAAATCGATCTACGAAACCGTACACGGACGACCACGGACGGTGAAATTGATGGACCGTAGGATCAAAAGGCGTTTGTGCCGTCCGATCTGATACCGACAGATATTGCTGTAGACCGCTCAGCTAGGACAGTTGGCAAAAAAAACTAATTAGTCCGTCAGAATAGATTTCCAAAAAATATTGAACACGTATTTTTTCTTTTTTCACGTAAACAAAAAATTAAGACGATACAGTGCTTCGAAAAGTCGTGAAACGTCACAGGTTGGTCGATTTTTACCAGACTATGACGTCAAAGCCTCCTCTCCATGGTCTTTGACAAGCTATTTTCGACAATTTTTATTAATTTGATAAAACATAAAAACACGTATCCAATATTTTTCGATAATCTAACTGACGGACTAAAGAGAATTATATTTTTTCTAGTCAGTCAACTACCCTATTGCTTATCTGTGTTCGACGGTTCATTTCGTCATCATTTGCTTAGCCTTTTCTCAACTATGTTGCGACCGGCTTCCAGTCTAACCGGATGCAGCTGAATACCAGTATTTTAGATGAAGCGAGTATATCCCTTGGTAAGACTGATTGTCAGAATTTCAGGTTACTAGCTAATAGGGTAGTTGACAAAAAAAACTAATTAGTCCGTCAGAATAGATTGTAATGTAATGACTATCAAAGATCTAGAAATTACAGCCTGAATCTATGACTGTGCTTTCTGAGGCAAGGATAAAACTCGGTATGTAATACAAAAAATACAAAAAAAAAATACAAAAATATTTTATTTCTTCTCAAAAACATTGACAGACAAACTGAGGCAGCCCCAGTAAGTTACAATAGTACTTGTGTCGGGGCTGTCTCTCTTCCCTTAAGTGGTATCTTAGCAACGATATTAAAATATGAGGAAACAAGTAATGTACAAGTGATGTAACATGTAATGGGTGGTCAGTGTCACCCATCCAGGTACCAACCTAGGGAAGCGAGGGTTAATCTAAAGATCGACCCGAGTGGCTGTTATTATTTTTAGCCACGAGCTCCACTATATAGAACGTTGCACTTGAGTCTTTATGAAACTATAGAGGTGAGTTATAACAGAAGGGGTTTGAGTAAATAAATAAATAAACTTTGTATGGACGAAAAGTCAGCGGCCACTTTTGATTTTTCATGTTACTTTGTTGTGCTGTGTTAACTACACATTAATTATATTTTAAATTTAAACAAAAACATAGTTGTGTAATAATCTATGTATCTTAATCCTAAAGCACTGAGCAGACGATGAACTATAAAAATATATAAAATAAAAAAATAACTATATAACTATTTTATTTTTAAATGGCCGCTCCTATTCTACCCGTCGATTGAGAAAATAGCCCTTTGACTGACTTGAACTTTAAACACTACTTTACAGACAGAAAGTTTATGCTACGCCGTAGCAGACGTCAAGTCGTAATTGCTACGCTAACCGGCAACCTGCTACGGAGATCTGAAGATTTTTTTAAAATTTTGTGTTCTACTAAACGTATAGTCGACTTTTGAAAACTGTCATCGCTACTTAGATCTCTCTCATAATATACAAACATTCTACATTCATAATAACACAACTAGTACGTACGTTCCGAGGAAACCGGCATGTATTAGAACCAAACATTTTTATTCGTATTCATGTGCGCATTTATCACTTGTTCCGGTAAAGGAAAAATATGGTGATTTGCATGACTGTGAGATTATTACCTGGTGGCATAAAAACTTTAACACTAACCGCACGCTAATGAGAGACTACGTACCTAATCTTTTTACATCATTGACAAGAAAAAATGTCCAACAGCGAATTAGATTCTCTTAAGGTTGCAGGGACAAGATTTACTACTTCTATTTCTATATGAACAACTTGTTGTGTAGTATATTGTGTAAGCCAACACGTGGGCTCCTTAATGAGGCTGAGGATGACCGAGATCGGGTAAGTGGGTAGTGTGGGTAAGTTTCAGGTTTCCACTTTATAGCATAAACTAATGTTGAGAATATTAGTTTATACTAAATTAGCCCGTGTTGAGGTCGTTTGTTAGTGGAGCAAATTATGGTAGAGTTTCGGAATCGATTTATGTAAAATAATATGCGTAAATTTTAGCTTTTTATTTTGTCAAAACTTTGTTTTTATTAAAGATTTCGTCAAGGTTATTTACTTCATAAGGCACTTCATCATCAGGCTACAATGAACCAGTCTTCATCATCAGCCACTTCAGTATACATATATTGCGGGGAAAGGTTTTTAGAATTTTTACTACATTTTGGTTAGGAAAAGGCTAGGCAGACGATGATTACGTTATTTCTTCATAATTTACTTGTATGACATCACTTATTTTGAGATGAAAAGTCTCTTCCTTTTTGGAAGTCGGTTGAAAAAGCAATATAAAATAAGTTAGTTATAATAATATTAATTATAATAATTCAGTTATAACAATATTTAGTAGTAGTATTTATGATCACTTGATCATCATCATCATTCTCCTGCCCTTATCTCAATTCATTTGGGGTCGGCGCAACATGTCTTCTTCTTCCATACTTCCCTATTTCTCGTCATCTCAGCAGTCACCTCCTTTCTAGTCATATCATCCTTCACACAGTCCATCCATCGTTTCTTTGGCCTTCCTCTCCTTGTATAGCCATCTACATTCATACTCAACATTTTCCTCACAACATTTCCTTCATTCCTTCGCATCACATGTCCATACCACGACAATCGATTACCATTATGATCACTTGATATTATACAAAAATAATAAATACCCAAGGTAACAATTACGGAACCAAGAACGGTTATTTTCCAGGAATATTTAATCACCGAATTAATTGAAAGGCGTTTTCTTAGCAAAACGCGGTATCAACTTAGCTTAATATTCATCTCATGTCTACATTTCTCCGAACGTTGGAACCAAGACAATATACACAATTTATTAATTACTTAGCATCACGCCTCTATTCCCCGAAGGGTGAGACAGAGGTACACTCACAACTAGCGAAAGCAAGT
Source organism: Diarsia mendica (assembly GCA_949316265.1). Classification (NCBI taxonomy): domain Eukaryota; kingdom Metazoa; phylum Arthropoda; class Insecta; order Lepidoptera; family Noctuidae; genus Diarsia; species Diarsia mendica. The sequence continues at coordinate 19,062,791 of OX438904.1, read as the reverse complement.
TATGTTGGCCCATGTAAACGGGGGCGAGCCTATTGCCATCAACCGGGCACAAGTCTAGACTCCGTGGCTTCTACAGAGAAATACCTGATGGAAAACATAAATAACACTTTGCCTGACCTGGTGATCTATGCCAGGACCTCATGCACAAACGCCTGCCTTGTGTTAGCTTGTTTTAAATTCATGTATTAATGTTCATTAAATAGTATGCATTTTTTAAATACGTTGGCTTAGTTCCTTTAAAAATAAGTTATGAATTCTATTAAAACATGTTGATTTCCGTTTGAACGTTGAAGAACGGAAGTATAAATAATACTCATCATTTCATCATCATCATTTCAGCCAAAAGACGTCCACTGCTGAACATAGGCCTCCCCCAGGCGTCGCCACATTGACCGGTCCCGTGCGTCTCTCATCCAGCGGGTTCCTGCAACCTTGACCAGGTCATCGGTCCACCTAGTGGGAGGCCTTCCAACGCAACGTCTTCCGGTTCGCGGTCGCCATTCCAGAACTTTTCGGCCCCATCGGCCATCCGTTCTGCGAGCAATGTGCCCTGCCCATTGCTACTTAAGTCTGGCGATTCTTCGGGCTACGTCGGTAACCTTGGTTCTCATGCGAATGTCCTCATTTCTGATTCGATCACGCAAGGAAACTCCGAGCATAGCCCTCTCCATTGCCCTTTGGGTGACTTTGAGCTTTCTGATGAGGCCCATTGTGAGCGACCACGTTTCGGTCCCGTATGTAATCACTGGCAACACACTGGTCATAGACTTTCGTCTTGAGACACTGGGGTAAGTTGGACGAGAAGATACCGCGCAACTTCCCGAACGCTGCCCAGCCGAGTCGGATTCGACGATTGACCTCTTTCTCGAAGTTAGATCTACCCAACTGGACCGTTTGTCCCAGGTAGACATAATCGTCCACAACTTCGAGCGTAGAGTCTCCGATCTTGATAGGAGTGGGTGTTACATGAACATTCAACATAACCTTGGTTTTGTCCATGTTCATTTTAAGACCCACTCTTTCGGAAGCTCTACTGAGGTCATCGAGCATTGCACTGAGGTCTTCCATGGTCTCAGCCATGACCACTATATCGTCGGCAAACCGAAGGTGAGTGATGTACTCGCCGTTGACGTTGATGCCAAGTCCTCTCCAATCCAGAACCTTGAAGATATCCTCCAATGCAGCGGTAAACAGTTTCGGAGATATGACGTCTCCCTGTCTCACACCGCGCTGCAGAAGAATAGGTTCCGAGGTCTGGTCCTGAAGTCGGACTGACATGGTGGCGTTTTTGTACAAACACTTCAACACCTCGATGTACCGGTAGTCAATTTGGCACCGTTGGAGAGACTGCAGCACAGCCCAAGTCTCGATCGAATCGAAGGCTTTCTCGTAGTCCACAAACGCTAAGCAGAGAGGCAGGTTATACTCTTCGGTCTTCTGTATAACCTGCCGCAGCGTATGTATGTGGTCTACGGTACTGAAGCCTTTTCGGAATCCAGCTTGTTCGGGAGGCTGGAAATCGTCAAACCTGCGTGCGAGACGATTCGTGATGACTCTTGAAAACAACTTGTAGACATGGCTTAGAAGTGAGATGGGCCTATAGTTCTTCAACCGGGCATTGTCACCCTTTTTGAAGAAGAGCACCACCACACCCCTGCACCAAGCCTGTGGCGTTTTCCCCTCGAGTATGACGGAATCAAACAGCTTCTGTAGGGCCTTAAGGACCGGTTTGCCACCCGCCTTCAGAAGTTCGGCCGTAATTCCGTCATCACCCGGCGCCTTGTTGTTTTTAAGCTGTTTCAGAGCCATCCTAATCTCGTACAGGCTGACGTCCGGGATGTCTTCGGTATAGTGTCGGGTCAGTCTAGCTCTGGGGTCTTTCGCTAGATTTTCGACGGGTTGACTAGTTGACGTGTACAGCTGCCCATATAAACTCTCGATCTCTCTCAGAAGCTCCGGTTTGGCGGACACGATCCTGCCATCGTCGGTCTTCAGTTTCGTGAGCTGGCTCTGCCCAATAGACAGATCTCTTGCAAATAATACTAAATAATACTAAATATTAATAATTGTTAATTGCACTATAAATTACGTTGATTTTTAATTGTATTTTAGAATAATTCTGAATTTTATTATAACAGTAAGAATCATATAAATGATTCTTACTGTTATTTTAAATTTGTAGCTCAACGTTGACTTTCTAATACGGTTATGGCGGCAAAATGGCGGCAAAATATCGTTGGTAGTCAATTGAGTTACAGCTGAGAATCTTGCTTATGACCTTTTGGTGATTCCATGGCAGTTATCTTTGAGCTACGAAGCGAGTTGGTCTAAATTATCACTGTGTATCACTGTACAATACTAAAATAAAGTTATATATATATATTTGTAGAAGAACAGTTTTTGGATTTAAATAACCGTTCAACACTTGAGACGACTAGACCAACGAGGCGCTATACACAATAATTACATCCGTGTATTTACTTTACATCCCATGTTTTTCGCTTATTACTTTAAAACAACGCAATTATTGTTGGTCGACCGCGCCAGAAATTATCCGATGCATCGAGCGAACAAAATTCAATGATGCGCATAATTAACTTGTTTATCATTTTGCAATATTTGTCGGGTAGTCAAGTTTCAATATCTGTCTGATCGTGGTTATTAAAATTTACAGTCATTCTTATCAAACTCATCGTTTCGATGGCCTTTTTTTTGAGGATAGGAAATTATCAAATGACAGAATCAGAATCAGAATCAGAATATACTTTATTTGTAAACATAGGTCAAATTATAATAATGATGTTACAGATAGGTAGATCCTCTATGTTTTGCCCATAGGCGTACAAATATATTTAATTAACATTGTCTTCATTGTCATTGACTTCTCCGTTTTGGGCGGCGTGGAAGGGAGTGTCAGACTTCTATTGACTAAATGTTATCAACGCTCGTATTCCCACTTCTAAAAACTAATTTAGATCCAAAACGGGTCTACCCACAACCGATATAATCAGTGATGTGTAAACTAGCTACAGTAGTGACGGCTTACGTCCAGCTCATAGCGTCGGGCGATGCAGACGACACGCGCTTTATTACCTTTGCGTGGTTACCGGGCGTCGCCTAGTCCTACCTAGTCGAAGAGACTCGTGTGGCATGACCTGCCTACTTATCTCATTACCTTCCGTGGTTGACTAGTAGAGAATGCCTTTGAGGCATTAAGAAAATAGGGTATTTTACCATAAATATCAAATTAATCCGTCAGATAGATGTAAAAAAATAATGGACTCATATTTTTTATTTTTTCACGTAGGTAAACAAAAGATGAAGACGATACAGTACTTCGAAAAGTCGTATCAAGTCGTGTGACGTCACAGAATAATACGTTTTTTTCACCCAGAAAGTGATGCGAGTCGCATAAGTGTGTGGGCCATAGCCACGCGGTAAACGCAACCTACCGTGGTGAGAAGCGTTAAGATAATTAAAGTTTAACCAGATTTCTATGGCCAATGAATCGTTCTGAAATGCGTCCGAAAGCGCTTTGAGAGCAGCAAATGTAGGCTATCAAATATTGGAGTGTAATCATACTGTGGTTTGTGAACAGGGCGTTCTATTAGAGCCGGGAATTAGGCGGGTCTGTAATGAAGGCCATTTAACGTTCAGGAATGAACATAACATGACTGTCATGAGTAATTCCTGATGAAAATATGGAAGATATGACATCCTAAAAGTTGTCTCAAAACTTAAATAATGTCCGCCTCTAATACAATTTAAGACAAAACACAAAGATTTTTCGCAAATATCTCGTTTAATTAATATTAATAATTAATAATATTATTAATTAATATATAATATTATTATTAATTATATTTTATTAATTTTATTACTTATGATTTAAAATATCGTCTTCATCGTCATCTTCCGAGCACTGTAGAATTAAGTATATTTGTTAAGTTGTAGGGAATTGAATTCTCTACAATATTGATCATAAATACAAATAGTGAAAACCCCATAGGAAACGAGATCACCGGGAATCGAATCCCGAACCTCAAGCTCAGCAAACGCACCCAGGACCACTTTTGTGTATTTTTTCTTATAAATATGATATACGTAACATTTATTCTTTCAGATGACGCGGCGACTCACCAGTTACAACGCATATCTGTTAATATGTGTCATTGTTCTTTTCATCATTGCCATTAAGATTCGATATTATAATATCATGGCAAATGAAAACTATTCGTTATTAAACTATGGCGTCCACGAGGACATACCAAGCCTGCAAAATAACATTATACTGGACAGAGCACGGCGAAAAATTGAACTTGGAACCTCCAACTATAACTTTTCACAATCTGGTGTTCATGGTTTACAAGACTTAGTTATGGAGACCGGAGGTAGACCCCAGCGAACTTTGATAGTATCCACATGGAGATCAGGGTCTACTTTTCTTGGAGACTTACTAGACCATGCAGTTCCAAGCACTTACTATACTTACGAACCACTCCTCTGGTATAATTATTTACATAAAAGAAATAACCAACGTGAACGATTTAACACTCTAAAACAAGGACGTGAAGCTTTAAACATGGTTAAACAAATTTTAGAGTGCAATTTCGAAGGATTAGATGATTACCTGAGGACTAGAGAAAAACTTAACCTTATTCTTAAAATTAATGACACACAATTGCAGAATTGTGAGGTCGAAAATAACACTGACTTATGTTTTAGTACAGAGATCGCTTCAATGTTGTGTCAGCTGTTTCCTTTTCATAATATGAAGATTGTCCGAATGGGGTTAGGTCTTATTGAGGAACTATTAGTTGATGAAAAGTGAGTAATTTCTTTTACCTATAGGCACGATTTTTCCATTTCCAAGTTTGGTTGGAACTGTTTGTTTGTACACTTGTTTTCGGTGATGGAAAACATCGTGAGGAAACCGGCATGTCTTAGAACCAAAAATTCGAAGACATGACGTGACATCTACCAACCCGCACCCTAGCCCGCGTGGTGGATTATAACCCATCCCTCTCCTAGAGAGGAGGCCTGAGTCCCTGCAGTGGGAACATTATTAGTCTAATGATGATGATTATGAAGTGCATCCGAGTTGGCTAGGCTGTTATTTGCTGTTTGTGATTACTTCCTAGTTATTGGTCTAATGGTACTATAACTCCTATATAATAGCGAAACGAGTGTTTTTTTCTAAAGTTACTGGAGAGATCCCTGGCTAATAATACTGAATTTTCAAAAATTCAATGAGCCTGTTTTAATTTAAAAAAATCTGGCTCAGACACCTTTGAGTATTTTTCGCTATTCCTCAAAGTTTCGGATTTTGCGATGCACGCCACTACAAAATTCACCACGATACCATACAACAACAATTTTCACTAGCACTCCAAATAAAGAAGAAGAAAATCTCCAGAAGTCACCGCGGCAGACCTCGTAGAACATGACGGAATGATTTGGACAAGACCAACGTCCAGTGTTCCATAATGGCTTTAGATCGAAACAATTAATTGGAAGTCATTGGGAGATGCCTTTGCCCATCAGTGGGATAATGCAGACTAACAGTACCAGTACTCCAAATAAATGATTCCGTAAAATCAATAGGAAATTGTACCTTAACGTTAAAGTTCAGATTACCATGCCAGTTACTCTAAGAACGATGATATACTTACAGACTCAACATGAAAGTGATCCTGTTGATAAGGGACCCTCGCGGTGTGATGCAGTCCAGGTTACACGAACCTTTCTGCAAGAGGATTCTAGACTGCTGGAACTCTAGTATGCTCTGTGATGATATGGTCAGCGATTATGAGGCAGCAGGGAGAATACTACAGCGATATCCTGATAGACTATTGTGAGTTATGTTTGAACTAAGTAAACCTATGGTTTAGTCGACTAAGATAGTGTCCTCATTTCACCTAGGAATGGAGACTGAACCATCTATTTTCTCGTATGTTAATAGGTTGTTAAGTTCAATTGTCGAACTGTTTGGAAATCCAGGTGTCTCGTCTGTACATTTCTTTTCCTCGTTCTTGGACGAAATAGTTTTACTCCTAACTTATTCTGGCACTTATGGGATGTCTTCCGCGATTGTTCATAAATTGAGCTCCCGATATTTCGACGCTGTTGCAAGTGCCAAAATTGCTGGATGAGTGAAAGCTTAAAAGGGTATTTGTTTGTACCATTTCAGGGTAGTCCGGTTTGAAGAATTGGCCTTACAGCCTAATAAAACATCAGATCAAATTCTCAAGTTCCTGAAAATCAATAAAACGCCAGCGTTGGATGAATTTCTGCAGTCACATACCGGTGTGGATGCTGGTAACGCCTTTTCCACATCCAGGGACTCTCACAATGTGCCTTTCAAATGGAAGAATAAACTTGACTTTGAATACGTTAGTGACCTGCAGGTTAGTATGTTTAAATATGTAACATCATAGTCATAGGGTTTTCATGCAGACCTGTGACAATAATTTGTTCCAATTGTAATCCCTCTAGAAAGCATAAATAGTTAAATGTATCATTTTGTGACACTGTAGCTTGATCTACCTCTCCTATACCGGGTTTGGTTAAGATGCTCAACGCACTCGTAGAGACCAACCTTGGATTGGACTTAGTTATGGTAGTCGAGCACAAGGATTTCTTAATTGAAATTAATAGCTTATGCTGTACTGAATTAAATTATTTTATCCCTTGTTCCGTGGACCTGAACACGTGGTTACCTGAACAGAGGCTGCGTTCCGGTTTTCCGAATAAAAATCATGATGATCGCGTATTCGCACGACCGTTCGCATTGGTTCAGCCGCCTTTCTTAATTTTTATATTTATCACCGATTTCACACGGCTTTCTTTTTAATATTTCAAATGGCAGAAAAGAAAGGATTATTCCCAATAGTCCCCTCTAGCCCTGTCCTCCGGGGTGACAGCTGGGAATTGTCTTCCCAGTTGTCACCGGGGTGACAATTGTAGTTTTAAAGACGACAAATATAATTATTTATCATAAATCGCATTTTAGACTTTTGATTTGCTCACATTACAATCATATTACGCTTCCATTTCAGAAAGTATGCATGGAAGCTATTCATTTATGGGGATATAAGACGGCGCATAACGGGACCCATATGAAGAGTACGGATTTTTTCCCCATGACTGATTACAAAATCCCATAGTGATTTAATTGTCAACGTGGTAAACGTTAAAGTATGAGTATTTTATGTGAAGTAAAATAAAAAGAAGAAGTACACAAGTAGCACCTCCATGGCATTTATCATTAATAAAGTACTGTTTTTAATTTTTCTAAAAATATTTTTTTTCTTTATTTCATATACTGTAACATCAAAAGTTAGAAATGAAATAATTTTTAAATTGATTTAGATTTGTATGATTTTCTACATTATATTATACTGAAATCTTATCTAATATCAAATTCGAAGGAAAGTTTATTTGGTACCTTTCCATGCCTAAATCACTGAACCTATCATCCTAAAATAGTAGTAATAATAATAATAATAAGGCAGTACTCCTAGATACGGCTCGCATTGTGAGGAGGTTCCTGTCTCTGGAGCCCTAACCACCGGTAGCTTGGACCCTGCTCGCATCACCGGTGGACGACAATTTTTTATATTTTTAAATGTTTTTTTTTAATAAGTTCTGTATTAAATATTTAACAATGTAAAATATATTGATGAAAATGAATAAAGGACATAATAATAATAATATGCAACCTCATATCCTTGCGACCGATGTTTGGCGGAGCGCATACTTTTCTCGGTGAATGTGGTTGTATTTTCTGTAATTAATAAATTATTTAGCTGTCATCATCATCAGCCTATAATGTTCCCACTGTCGGGACTCAGGCCTCTTCTCTAGGAGAGGATGGACTATAATTCACCAAGTGGGCTCAGTGCGGATTGGTAGAGATGTCACATATATTCGAATTTTTGTTTCTTAGACATACCTCACGATGTTTTCCTTCACCGTTTTGAGAGCAGTGGTGATGAAATAAATTATTCAAAGTAATGCGCCTACCTGGGTTCGAACCCACGACTAACTTACAGTTCGTAAGTTGGGGTCGCCACCACTGGGCCACCACTGCTCCAATTAAACTGTATTCTCGATTATATTATTATTTATTATTTATTTTATTACTAGCCATTTGTGTCCCACTGCAGGGCAAAGGCCTCCCTTCCCTCTTTCCACTTATCCCTATCCAATGCTGTTGATTGCCAATCCCTGCGAAAAGAGTCGAGTTCGTCTCGCCATCTTCTTCTGGGCCTGCCGCGTTGCCGTTTACTGCTGTTTGGGACCCATTGTGTGGTTACTTTAGCCCATAGCTCCTCCGGCATGCGGCAGATGTGGCCAGCCCAGTTCCATTTAAGCTTGGCAGCCGTGTGACCTATGTCGGCAATGTGAGTTTTGGAAAGCAGTATCGAATTTCTTATTTGGTCAGTAAGCTTGACTCCAAGGATACTACGCTCCATTGCTCGCTGACAGACCCCGAGTGCGGACTTTTGACGCTTGGTTAATGACTATGTCTGCGCTCCATAGGTGAGGGTAGGAAGAATGCACATGTCCATGAGTTTTCTCTTTAGGGAGAGAGGGAGAGCTCCTTTCATTATTTGTTTCATCGACCAATAGCTCTTCCAGGCGTTCTCGGTGCGTCGAGCAACTTCTTTGTCTTGTCTTGCCTGGAACTATTTGGCCGAGGTAAATGTACTCATGGACATATTCAATCCTCGCACCCCCAATTCCTATATTGCGCTTGGTGCTGTTCGTCATCACCTTGGTTTTTGTCATATTCATCGCGAGTCCGACCTCGAGGCTGGCACTGCTCAGTTGGTCGAGCATTAGGCCTAACTCGGCTGCCGTGGAGGAGAAAAGGACAATATCGTCGGCGAAGCGGAGATTAGTTAATCTTCTCTCGCCCACGTTGATGCCCTTGTCGCTCCACTTGCTATTAAGTTTTCTAAAAACTTCTTCAAGGGTGGCAGTGAAGAGTTTTGGAGAAAGTGGGTCGCCCTGTTTTACCCCTTTTTGGATTATATTACTCGTTGCTAAATAGTGTACATTCCTCACTTCTAAATACACACAATCATAAATTACATTCCGCACCACTGGCTACTTCAGCTTATCTCCCAAAATGAATTGTCGGACTTGAAGCCAACATTATCTTGGCCAGTCTTCCTCAAAGTTTTGCAGCGAGAACGTTCCGAATACTATCAGAGAGCTACTTGTTTGTAAGACATCTTTCACATGTTATTACTTGAGAAACTTTGGCTTGTAAGACACATAGGTAAGTAAGGAGTTACGTGTATTTGCCTTGCGAAGTTGGGATTTAAAGTGAAAGACAAGTTTGGTTTTGGCAAACTTGGGCTTGTTTTTGATTTTAACATTTTTGTGTCATGTTTTATGAAGATAACAATTATTATGATACCTGGTTTTCTGAAGAAGAACTAACATCAGCATATGGTTTCGAGTCGCTGAACTTTTTTTTCACATCTAAAAGACTTATTTATCGGATCTCACAAATTCACATTGCAGGATGTGTTAGGAATACGCATAGGTATACTAAATATTGATGACAAAAATCAATCCTATTATTAAATCTTTTTCTATTAATCTATATCTTATTTCACTGGAATACATATTAAATTATTTAAAAACTATTAAATAAACTAAACTAACAATAAACTATAAAAAGGCATCGAAATACTGCTCCTCAACGCTGTCAGCCGGTAATGTGCCCAAAAGACTGGCGGCATTGCCTCGTTGTATGGCAGCACTTAGCCTCTGGCAAAGATAATAGCCAGCCCTTGGGTCAACTAAGCGTTTCGAGATTTCCTTAAACAGGCTATGAGCACTCTATTATGATTATAATGCGACAATAATTATGCATTCTTAGGTGTAGTATGTAAATTTTTAATTATATTTTTTATGTCTAAATAAAAAAAACTGGCCAAGTGCAAGTCGGACTCGCACATGAAGGGTTCCGTACCAAAACGGTATGCTATATTATACAATTTCTTCTACGGGCCAATGAACCTCTGGATTGTATAGGTGCTCATACGATTCAGGAACCAAATTATATTGGTTAACTGCTGTTTCCATCTGTTGTTTCCATCCAAGTTCAAAATAATTTTCCTAGAAAGTCCTTATAAAGTTCAACTTTTCAGATTTTTTTCATATTTTCTAAACTTATGGTTCAAAAGTTAGAGGGGGGGGGGGGGGGGGCGCATTGTGTTTTACTTTTGGAGCGATTATTTTCGAAATTATTGACATTATCAAAAAATGGTTTTAGTAAACCCCTATTCATTTTTTAAATACCTTTCCAACAATATATCACACGTTAGGGTTGAAATTAAAAAAAAAATCACTTCCCACTTTACATATAGGGGGGCTACCCTAATAAAACATTTTTTTCCAATTTTTATTTTACCTTTTTGTCGGCGTGATTGATACACATATTGGTACCAAATTTCAGTTTTCTAGTGCTAACGGTCACAGAGATTAAGCTATGACGGACGGACGGACGGACAGACATGGCGAAACTATAAGGGTTCCTAGTTGACTACGGAACCCTAACACACACTGTTTTGAATATATTTCGATAATTGATGAATGTTATTTGATACTCCAGTTCAAGTTGATTAATTGAAATATATTGAGCATGGTTAATTAATTAAATGTACCTATACCTATTACATGCTATGTTGTTGATTGATTAAAGTTTGTTTATCAAAATATGGGTACTCGTTGTATTATGATTGTTGATATTTCAATAAATTAATAACTTGGCTGTAACTATGCTAGCCTTCATTCTTTAGGACTTCATTTTCTCTAGCTGTAAGCAATATGGAAGTCCACGACCAATCTCTTTGATTCTAACATTCAGATGGAAATCCTTAGAACATAAAATTTTATGCAAAATATTTAGTTTATTTCCGTAAAATAAAGATTCAGGTTTAGAGGCCGGTTGCAACACCACAAAAATATGCATACATGCAGGAAAAGCAATCATATATAATCAACATGCCTTAAACTCAAACATACACTATAGATAGAGTATCCAGTACATGCACACAGTCTTTCAATCACAAATGCGAGTCATGTGATTTTAGAAGTCATAGACATAAGGTTTAGTTTGAGGAGCTCATGGCTTAATAAGAACTGCCACTCAGGTCGATCTTTAGGTAAAGCTGTGCTTGCCTAGGTCGGTCTGTGGATGGGTGACCGCCCGACATACCGAGTTTCCTCCGTGCCTCGGAAAGCACGTTAAACTGTTGGTCCCGTCTGCCATATATAGAGATCTTTGGCAGTCGTTACAGGTCTGACTGACATCCAGTCTTATCAAAGGGTATTGTATTACCTAGTATTAACTGGGTTGTGGAGGTCAGATAGGCAGTCGCTCCATGTAAAATACTGTTATTCAGCTGCATCCGGTTAGACTGGAAGCCGACCCCAATATAGTTCGGAAAAGGCTAGGCAGATAGATATAGACATAAGGTTTAGATTTCAATGAAAGTGAAAAGGAACAGCTAATACCAAGATATTTGTGCAGCAGCTGCTATCGACAGCCACACGTGCTCTGTGGTGTTGTGCACCGTATTAAACTGACATCGGAACCTCTCTCGGATGAAGTGTTTTTAATTTGTTGTGGATATTGATTCCAAGTACTCAGGAAGGAAGAATATTCTTGAAATAAATTGAGAAACCATATTGGTTAGGTGAAAAAAACAGGTACTGTATTGGCACTTTGTTTCAAACAATATTTTTAATACGTAACAGGTCCTCAAAATGGCGTCGGAATCATATAGTGATTCTGTACTACTCTCTACCATCAATACAATATTCAAAGCAAGCTGTGGCAAATATTGCAAGTAGTTAGCAATAAACCGATTCACTCGGTACTACCGAATATACTGTCGGTCCAATTTTGAACCATATTACTCAGGGCATAAGCTTGAAAATTCGAAGACCGTGAATGAACTCTGTTAGTCCGCACGAAGACCAGTGAAGCTATACAAAACCAGTTTATGCGGATCTCTTATTATACTGGAAACATCTACAAAACGGGGCCATGTTAAACAGGAAATTGTAGAATGACATGATTTGGAGTTAACGGTCCTCAGGGGACCTGTAGAGAATTTGCTGCACTTACGTGTATGTACCACTACTTTTCTACCATTTTAAAGTAGAACGGGAATTTTTGTAGCATTTTAATATGATAGTACGGACTAGCAGATGCGTTGTTTTGGAATTTAAAAAATAGAAGCGCAGCGGAAGGGAGTGCCAGACTTCTACTGACTAAAAACCACCCATGTTCTTTCTGGGCTCATTGTGTTCTGGAGCCAAGGTATCTCTTTCGACCAGTCCCACTTGAAGGGGGGTCGGCCCTTGCCGGAAAGGGTGGTCTATGAGGCGCGCGTGAGACAAACGCGCCGTCGACACGGCCTGTCGTCTTAAGACGGATGAACGGCGAGCGACCGAGAGAGACCAGTACTCACCGTCCACAGTCCAGCGCCTACGGTGGCGAGAAGGCATTACGTGGCGTCCGAGCGACGGCTGGGACGAGAGGTTTTCTCCCTCTCACTTTCTGCCACCTCCTTCGCTAGCGTGGCGTGGCGCTGCGTGTTACCGCGGCCCCGGAACGCAAAGGACATTATGGGCCTACCACACGCTCAAGCTTCACCATACTCTTAGTTCACACTTCACAGTACATCGCGCGTATGGTTGGTAAAACTGTATTACCATTACCAACCACACGCGCGATGTACTGTGTGCACCGTGTAATCGCGCAGGCAAGACTGTGGTGAAGTGTGAGCGTCTGGTAGGCGCATTAGAAGGAACACGGATAGGTTTAACTCAGTAAAAGTCTGACTTCACCTAATCCACCCAGAGCGATAGGAGTCACTTAAATTAGGACTCTATCAATGCTTAGGAGTCACTCTTTTTAGAGGGTTTTAGGGAGGGAGGTTAAAAATTATATACTAAATAGGTACGTGGTAAGTGTTTGTGCATTAGTGCATCTTCCACACTGTATTTTAATAAAAAAAAACATCGACTGAATGTTAACACAGCGACCCAACAATGCACACATTTGCAGTATATTATCATGACCTCGCTTTGTATAGACTTCCGCTACAATATGAGATCAGTTTATACTGGATTTACTGACATAGCTGAAAAGGTTGTCATGCGTTCTTAGTTTATTAATAGGTCTTGTAAGTTAATGAAATTGTTATCTAGAACCTCGTGTCGTTTCGATTGAGTTTGTGGAGTACAGATGCCCTTTTAATGTTTAATTGATAACGGGAACTGATCAATTAACTCTTGTTCAATGTTTATTTTATCACAAACGGCAGTAACCGTCGTGTCAGTTATTTATTCTGAACAAAAGACAGTGTTTAAAGTATCTTTTAATCTATTGCATAGATTCTATCGCGGGCCTTGTTGAGTTGAGCGTGGAGAGCGAATCCAGAGATTTCCTAACAAAAATATTCAGTTAAGATTCAACCAGGTTGCTATGGTTACGGAAAATAACAAGGTTGTCAACTGAGGTTGTCAAATTAAATAATTGTTTGTCTCTCTGCTTTCTCCTTCTAAAATATTCTTACTCGTATAATTTGTGTACAAAGTGTTTTAAATATGAATAAACAAAGTGCATTTATTAATGAAGAAAGTCACGAAAAAATAGTGAAAGAAAATTAGTGAGGAGTGAGTACTCTATAAACATTCATTTTATTATTAGTACGCATCTATCATAAGTTTTAGGTATTGGTTTTTGCATTACTATTCTGCGAATCGGTCTAAAACGATTCGTTTTCTTATAAAATATCTAAAATAAAATAAATAAAAAGTTAATTTATATATTTAAAACCCTCCGAAGTATTGCGAACCCAACTATTATACGAGTAGTTTATTTTTCCCTGTGTTTATCCATTGTTACATACTGTATCACATGCTGGGGTGGTGCTGCAAAAACTATACTAAAACCACTGGAGATCGCACACAGAGCAGTACTGAAAGTAGCTACTTCAAGACCTTTCATGTTCCCTACTGATCTTTTGTATAGTAGTTGTAATGTTCTTAACGTCCGACAACATTTTATCCTTCAAACAGTTCTCCTACAGCACCGTATAACCCCTTATAAAATTATAACAAAACGTAGGAAAGACTTAGTTTGCACTCCTCCACAAGTTCGCACATCATTTGCAAGTAGATTTTGCTACTGCCTTGGCCCGAGTCTGTACAATAAATTTAACAAAATCTGCTTGATCTACGGTCTATCTAACTTTAAGTGTAAAAAGATCCTACGTTCATTTCTTCAAAATAAAAACTATGATGAAACAGAAACTTATCTAATTAAGCTACAGTGACAGTGATCAAATTTTACCTCATTCGACTTCAATCAATTAAACACACATTCTCACCTTCACTCCATCACACACTTACTTTTACACTCACACATACAACAAACACTAAACACACATACAATCACTCACACACACACACACACGCACTCACAAACATACACACACACACACAAGAACGTTTTCAATTATAAACATTATTGTAGTAGTAAGTATAATAATAATAAACAAAAAATGTACTAGTTTATTGAAATTCTTTGTAAGGGACAGGGACTGTTATTCCTTAATACAGGTTATTCTATAACCTAGCTAGGAATAGCAGAACTTCACCCACTCGATTGTGTTTGACTTGGTACAAACTTATATGTATAACTTTGTGTATGCCTCTTGTACTACAATCTCCTTTCTATGAAATAAAAAAATATTATTATTATTATTATAAATAATTTTCATATTTTTCAATGTTATGACACTTACGTCAGGCTGTCAATACTTTTTCTTTCAAATTTTCTGTCATAGAGTTTCTTACTAGCTTACTTAGTCTATGAAGGTTAGTTTTGATTTATATAATGTACATCGCGCGAAATTCGAAGATCAAACTCTTAATATCGTTATTTTTGTTCAAATTTTTTGAATGAATAATTATTTTGGTGTGTAATTACACTATTAATACCTAATTATTTATATCTATTATTGCATAAGTTGATAAAAAATGCTATGCAATAGATTTACCGCGGCAGTCTCCGAGTGCCACTAGTTTTTAATTACAGCAGATTACACGAGCTCTTCAAAAAGAACCATTGAACCATTTTTATTTTGAGCATCAAAAATGAGACTATGTGTAATTTTACCGTGATCATTTTTACAACATCATTTTACACCATGACATTGCCGTAAAAGTATAATTTATCTCAGTTATACTCTAATGTCACCTACCCTCACATAACGGTAAGGAAACAATCTCAGTCTCACATTCCCATTCCCATTCCCATTAACCAAGATGAATCTCCATAAATATTGATAACATCGTTTTGGAACGCGTCACAATTCAAAGTTTCACCTTACTAACACAAACGCAAACGCGAACGTTAACGTAAGGAACTGTCAAATCACGCTTCCTAAAAACAGCTTGACGTCAGAAACACGGCTGGGTGATTAAAATGTAACTTTATATCAGAATGTCACTAGAGCTTGCAAACAAGAGCATCCGACATCCTAAGAATGGTGTTACGGTCATAAGCGGTAGCGGGACGTTTGATCCTTTATTTTTGGAGGGTGGGAAATCTTCAAATAACTCGTCCCACTCTGGGTAGAGGAGTAGCAAGTATCAGACTTGTACTGATTTAAAACCACCCATTTTCCTTTAGCCCCCTGTGTCGAGGCCGCGGTATCTCTTTCGAACAACCCGCAGCAGGAAGTTTGACCTTGGAATTGTGATCGGCTTACGATATGCCCATTTGTGGGACACAGACATCCTCTCTATGAGAGGGAGTGGGATATTATCTATCGCGCGAGTAGTGGGGTTTGGTAGCTCACGCATTTCGGTATTCTCACGATGTTTTCCTTCACCCATTGAGAGCGTCTCAATAGTGAGGATCTTGTGGCTAAAAAATAACAGGGGCTCGAATCGATCTTAAGGTTTAGCCACGCTTGTGTTCTGTCCTTGGATGGGTGACTACCAATTACAAACATACCTAATGTCCTCCGTGCTTCGGAAGCACGATGAGCCGTTGGTCCCGGTTCTCATTGGTAGATTTTTGACAGTCGTTACAGGTGGTTAGTGCCGGAAACTCTGACAACCAATCTTACCAAGGGTGTCACTTTCCCGTCGGGGCTGTGGATCCCGTCAGGGCTGTGGATTGTCGAAAGGTTAACGCGGCTCCGACACAAGGGCGAAGAATGAACATGGGTTTGGTTTTTAGTCAGTAGAAGTCTGACACTCCCCTTCGCTCTGCCCAAAAGCGGGGGGGGGGGGGGGGGGTTATTCGATGATTTTCCACCCACCAAAAAAAAAAAAAGGGTGTTACTTTACTCAGTACTATCTGGATTATGGAGGTCAGATAGGCAGTTCTAAGTAAAATTTTGTCGCATCAGTGTATCAGAGTCTGGAAGACGACCCCAACATTTGAAAAAAAGCTAGGCAGATGATGATCATTGTGATTAAAATAACACAAACGGCGCATGGCCTAGCTACAAATCATTAGTGGGAACCTTTAAAATCAGGCCGCCATTGCTCAGGGCTAAGCACAACAGATTATTGAGATAGCTAATTGACATTAATTGATATTATCCCACAGAAAAGCGGGAAGTTGCTTCATAATATAATAATACAGTCAATTGGATATTAGTATTAGTTAATCTTATAAGACGATTAGCTATCGGCTTGCCAATAATAGAGAGGAAATACAATCGAGACAAAGTAATGTGTTTTTAAGTAATTATGGGGTCGTGAAGGATCAATTATTACGATGATGAGAGCAGGGTACTTACCCTGGTTTGTGGACCATGGCCCAGCTAGCCTATTACTCACCAGAAATAGGCTAGCTTATGACGACATACCGTGTCGACGGAGGATTTGTGTTCCACGCGCACATCAAAGCCTACTTCCATTTGCTGACATCCTTTTAAGGCAGGGGCCGACACTTGCCGGGGGCCCTGGCACATAAAGGGCTAACAAGGAACACGTGTGGGTTTAGTCAGTATAAGCAGGAGTGGTCATTCGATGACTTCTATCCGTAAAAAAAGGCGAATGCGTAGTTTTGGTGTATATTTTTTGGTCGAGGGAATTGTAATAGTAAAGTTGCGTACATTTTGTTTTTCTTTTTCTTTTTTAAAAACCTTGCCCCACACTAGGAATTTCTCCTGTATCGTGGGTGCGTTCACAAACATATCTGTAGGTCATACAAATATTTGTTTCGTGCGGGGATCGAACCCGCGACACGCAGCGCAGCAGTCAATTGCTCGAGACACTGCGCCAACCGTGCCGTCAAATCATATTACAATCAATACATATTCCATAATATGTTAGAAAACTTTGTAATATAACATTTTTTGAGTTATAATTAGAAGGTTGTGTTACATAACTTATGCGTACACGTGTACTCGCGCCGGGATTCAAACCCAGAAAAATTTCAACACAAAAAACAAATCGCTTCAGCCCAACCCCAAATCACGACCGCAAAAAGTAAGGAGCGTCGGCCATATTTGAGTAGCGCTAATTGAGGCTCGCAGCCGCCGAGCAAACATCACGACACCGGGGCAGTGGGACCGGCTAATTTTAGTAATAGCTGCCACGTACGGAGATAAGAGCTTTTGAAAGTCATTTGGGTAATGTTTTTAAAGAGGGCTGTTGAGCTTGAAAGCTCATCTTCTTTATTTTTAAAAGTTAATCGTTGAGTGGAATAATTTGTGCTTTTTTATACACCGTGACTTTTTAGTAATCTTACAATGTCGCCACTCAATTGATTTCCCATTTCTAACTACGTCATGCGTCATTAAAATCAGTAATATATTATGTATTTGTATTAAACAATTCAAATCGCATATTTTTTTATTTTTTTAACGCATGTTGTAATCGAAAACGGCCAAGAAAACTTTATCCTAACACTCCAAGGAGTACAGGCGCAATCGCATTCATTTATATTAATATTAATCTCATTTACACTAACACAACTTCACAAACGCCACACTAATCTGCATCCCCACATTACAAACTGGCACAGCAAGATAAACAGCCTTATATTTTTCTTTCATTTTCTTTCGTCATAAACAGACAGTTGTATTTGCCTAAAGGCATCATCACACGACGGACGCGACTGGCAAGTTTCCAGTGAAGCGATTGTTGAACGATTTTGTGGTGTGAGCGAACGTAGCGAGCAAGCCACGGTCGTGTTCACGACGTTTTAGCTGAGTTTGCATGACTCAAGAATCAAGCTATACAATACCAGTTTTTGCAGATCGCTCATTGCATTGGAAATCTATACAAAGCCATATTAAAAAATATACCGCTGCGGGTTGTTCGAAAGAGATATCACGGCCTCGGACACAAAGGGCTAAGAAGGAACCGGGGTGGTTTTTAGTCAGTAGAAGTCTAACTCTTGATGATGACTCTCCAAAAATAAAAAGCCATATTATACTGGCAATTTATAGCTTGATATGTCACCGTGTGTAAAAGAGAGCAAGTGAACAATATTGTGATAAAGAAAAGATTAAAAAAACCTATTTAACCTATTTGATTAAAAAAACAAAACAAAATATAATAAAAGGTAAACACACAAAAACTAAGAAAGATGAAATAAAACTGCCTGTGTGACTCCTAGACAAGAAGGTTTTCACTCAGCATCACGATATGCTATGGGATACCGTCGCGTAGCCGCACCTATGCCGCAGCTATGCCGCTTCTTACCCGCGCAGAGCCCGCTTATAATCGCAGTTTGTCAGTGTGAAGTCGCTCTAAAGAATTATTTTATTGTTAGCTTAGATGTACGAGTACGTCACTGTTAATTCCCGAGAGTTATGATATTAAATTATTATTTTGTGTCGTAATCATAAATATATAAGACTCGAAATAGTCCGCTTGGATTTAGGATAAAAGAATTCAGAGGTTGGCACGCGTCGTAGTGGGTTGGGAACAAAAAATAAATATCCTTGTGGATAATTTCGAAAATATGAACAAATAAAAACGTAGAGCCGCGTGTAAACTGTTGACATACTTATGTACGGTTGTATAATTCGACTTTTACCTCAATTTCAATTTGTTTTGTTCGAAACATATTTTATGAAAAAATATCACACGATTTACTTAGACGGAAGAGTGTCAATGTTACGCATGATATTAGTTACGGTTATTAATAATAATAAATGTTTCTATTCAGTTATATAACATCATCCCTGTAATTTCAGAAGGGTTAGGCAAACGTGTTATACCCTTTTCTTTTTTTGGTGGGTGGAAAATCATCGAATGACCCCCCCCGCTCTTGGGCAGAGCGAAGGGGAGTGTCAGACTTCTACTGACTAAAAACCGAACCCATGTTCCTTTTTTGCCCTTGCGCCGAGGCCACGTAATCTAGTACAAAATACCGCGGCCCCGACGGGCATCGGCCCTTGCGGGCCCCTCCTTGCTGACATCTCTTTGAGGCGCGCGTGGAACACGAACGCGCCGCCGACACGGTCTGTTGCCGTCATGACGACGGCCGGACGGCGAGCTAGCCCATTACTCACCGTCCACAGGCCCGCGTCTACGGTGGCCGGAAGCCATAACGTGTTATACCCTACATTTGTATTTTGCCAGTTATTGTTATGTCCAATGTAATAGGTAGCGAGCCTGTTACCATCAATCAGACACAAATTCAGACTGAATCTGTGAAATTACTGATTGAAAAAACCTAATAACACTTTGCCCGACCCGGGAATTAAACTCAGGGCGTGATGTTGATATTATGTGAATGATTAATATATTTGAAGGCGCGTCCCTAGCGCCATCTAGTAGGATTTATTGAAGACCTTATTTTGACATTGACAGACTGATTTGAACGAATGACAATTGTGTGGACGAGAGTGACAGCGGGGCTGTCACTCTTGCGAAACGTCAAGAACGTCATAAACCACCGGATGACCGGACTCGTTCAGTTTGAAACGCATAGTGGCGTGGGCTAGACGGTTACGACGGATCGCTTACGTCCTAAATCTTAATCCGTATTCATCCGAGTTAATAAGTGAAAGAAAGAAAGAAAAAGTATTTATTGGTTTCACACCAGGACAAACCAAATTGACAAAAAATTAAAAGCTAACAAGGTAAACATAATTACGAGAAACACTTAAAATCAAGAAAAGATCTTCTTCTTCTTCTTTTTTTTCTTAAGTGTGATTTTTTGTAATTTTAATCGAGAATAGTGATTATAAGGCTGCTGATTGAAGACGTGTCTACTTATTTCTAAAATACCTCGTGCTATAACCCACTTTACGATGAGTGATTCTGATACTGGTACCCACGTGCCTTTATATTTAAAAAAAAAAACAATATGTCTTAAGCTACGGCGACATCAAGTACAGAAACTAGGGCACACCATTTCCTATACAAAATACAATATTATATTTATTTAGGATATCTATCTGTAAACGCAAATCTGACTGACTAAGGATCAATGCATAGGCTAAGCCCTTAAGGCTAGAAGCTTAAAATTTCGCACACGTATTTCTCTTATGAAGGGTTTTTCAAAATTCAATCTCTAAGGGGTAGAAATAAGGGATGAAAGTTTGTATGGAAAAATTCCGACATTTATAACGTAGATGAACCCGTGGGCAAAAGCTAGTAATAATATAAATCTGTAACCGGAGATCGTTGGTGCAGACGAATACACAGGGCGGAAATAGTCTTAAGATATCAAGAGGAAATAAGATATTGTACTTATCAAGTTTATCAACCATACAAATGGTTATTATGCCTGAAGCCATAAGGATACATTTTAAGGATGAATTCGCCTATATGTTTAGATTTTTGCGTTCTATGAATTTCATGGTAAAACATGGATCATTTATTTGTTTGACCGTAGCGAATTTGTTCGGAAAAATGTTTTTATTGTGTGGTCATAAATGTCACGTCTTAAACAAGGTTTTTGCTAGGTCAAAATGAAAACTATGTTATTTCTTTAAAAGTGAAGTTCTATTTCCCATTTCCAAGCTTTTGCCTTCACTACTCGGTGTCGTAGCGCGTAGCGGACTGCTACGGCGTAGCATCCTGCTACGTCGTAGCAGTGCTATGAAAGCGTTGCCACCGTGAAATCGGAACGTTTTAGAATGAATTTACAGCCAGTTTTCTTTCATGTTTTGAGAGTCATGATGTTGTGTTATTCGCGAATTAAAGTGCCTGCTGGTATTAAAACTAACGAACACGTAAGTCGGCGCCGAAACCACTCATCCATCACCGCTCCACTAAATTCCCATTCACACAAATTCACTGAAGGTCGCAGCCGCAACTGCTGAGCCCTGAGTTTGATTCGCGGGTTAGGTAAAGTGAAATAATAAGAAGCCACCTCGGAGTCTGGATGTGCAGCCGGTGGATTGCCATATTTCATTTCGAAACCATTTTACAAAAACTTTAATTCGAAGCCATTTCATCTGTAAAATATCCAACAGAACAATGACTTAAGATTTATGACGAAAAGTAAAATGATTGATGAAAACGATTTGACGACTTTTGTTCATATAAGAAGTTATTGGTAACAGCTTTCAGTGGTATCAATAAAATAAGTTTTGCTCTTGAATTGACGTAAAGTAATATTATTGGATTTATGAGCAACTAATACTGCAATAAAGGTTTGCTAAGTACCAACTTAACGGCTTTTGGATTTTTTGTTATTGGCGTTTGTTTGAAAATTTTGCAGGTGAAATAATTCAGAGGTAATTTTCGAAGTATAAGGCAGAAGTACACCACAGTTCTTATTAAGCCACAGAGGAGCTCGTGGCTTAATAAGAACTGCCACTCGGGTCGCTCTTTAGGTAAAGCTGTGCTTGCCTAGGTCGGTCTGTGGATGGGTGACCGCGCGACATACCGAGTTTACTCCGTGCCTCGGAAAGCACGTTAAGCTGTTGGTCCCGGCTGCCATATATAGATATTTGGCAGTCGTTACAGGTAGTCAGTGACCTGAAATTCTGACATCCAGTCTGATCAGATGAAGGCGGAAGTACACCTGCATTTCGCGACTTTATGTTTAAGTCCCATGAAATAGGGACCGAGTCTATTACTATCAATTGGGCACAAACGCAGGCTTTGTGACTGCTACTGAGAAACTCCTGATGAAATAACCCAATTTCAATCGGGAATCGAACTCAGGACCTCTTGTTGTGACCAAATAATCTGTCACGTAAATATTCCATAGCGGCCCACTGCTGGGACAAATTTTAATGCTTTCTAGAGAGTTCAAGGGAGTTGTCCGCTCGGTGGGCACGCCATCGGAAAACCAGGGGGTCTAAAATGACCACTTTTGCAGATCATAATGTGAATTGCGTTTAAAAGCGTAAAATGGACCTTTCATAATAAAAACTGTGTCTGTGACTATTTTACGAATGTTAACGCAATTCATATTATTTCCTATTATGATGTATTTTACTAAATTGTTACAGACGCCGTTATTATAATGAAAGGTCCATTTTATGCTTTTTAACGCAATTCATATTATGATCTGCCAAAGTGGCCGTTTTAGACCCCCAGAATGACGTTTTAAAATTAGAATTGAGGTAAAAAGTAGGCCGGGGCTGCGGGTTGTTCGAAAGAGATACCGCGACCCCAGACACATAGGGCTAAGAAGGAGCGTTGGTACTTTTTAGTCCGTAGAAGTCTGACACTAACTTCCGTTCTGCCCAGAGCGGGAGGAGACATTTTAGATGATTTCTCACCCTCCATAAGAAAAGGTAAAAGGTAGGTCATTACCTGCCTTTTACCTTTTTTACAGGCATTTTCCTGGAAGTACAATTTATTTCGCTATAGTTAAAGATGTTTTTATCAATGTTCAGAAGGTTATTGGTATTTTTGTCCAGAATTACATGTCAACTTCAGGGCATTTAACGACTGTCACATTCAGGCCGACCCAGGTCGATCAAGATAACTACAATGTTGGACCTTTGGCTTATTGAAATTAATTTTAGTATGATTTGTAGGGAAGAGTAGCGGTGGCCTAGTGCTGGCGGCCCCGACTTACGAACTGTTAGTCGTGGGTTCGACTTCGAACTCAGGCGCATTACTTTGTGTAATTTATTTGATCACCGCTGCTCTCAAAACAGTGAAGGAAAACATCCTGAGGAAACCGGCATGTCATAGAACCAAATATTCGAAAATATGCGACATCTGCCAACCCGCACTGGGACACGGGCCCAGTTCGGGTTGACAGATGTCGCATATTTTGTGAATCCCGTGTGTGTACCCATCCCTCTCCTAGAGAGGAGGCCTGAGTCCCTGCAGTGGGAATATTAGAAGCTGATGTTGATGATGATTTGTAGACTGACATAAAGACTGCTTAGCTCATTTCAAGCCTTTGCAACATCAATTTTCATTTTCAATTGCAATCTCTTGAGCTTTTTGTTAAAGTAATAAGCTTTTTAAAATGTTATATGTTGATCTCACTCAGCAGCTACGATTTTTGTAATATGTATCTTGAATACCTTATCTTACTTTAATTTCACACGTTAAACCCTGCTGCTCCTTTCAGATCACGTGGGGTTTTTTTAACATAATCTATCTCTCTAAATCAAAAGAAAAGTCGTGACCTTGGACCTAGAAAGATTACATTTTGCACAGAGATTCCCTTTATAATGTAGACAATGAATAAGGCAGGACTTTCTGAAATTCAACTCCTCAGGACATAAGATAGGGGATGAAAGTTTGTATGATAATCGATATTTTCACCCGAGACAAACCACGGGCAAAAGCTAGTCTTATAATAGTAGTAATTTGTCCCACGATACTAAGAAAACAAACCCTTTTTTTTTTTTTTTGGTGGGTGGAAAATCATCGAATAACCCCCCCCCCCCCGCTCTTGGGCAGAGCGAAGGGGAGTGTCAGACTTCTACTGACTAAAAACCAACCCATGTTCCTTCTTCCTCGCCCTTGTGTCGGAGCCGCGGTAACTTTTCGATATCCGCAGCCCCGACGGGCGTCGGCCCTTGCGGGCCCCTCCTTGCTGACATCTCTTTGAGGCGCGCGTGGAACACGTACGCGCCGCCGACACGGTCTGTTGCCGTCATGACGACGGCCGGACGGCGAGCTAGCCCGTTACTCACCGTCCACAGGCCCGCGTCTACGGTGGCCGGAGGTCATCGCGTGACCCCCGACGCGCGACGCCCGGAGCGCCTTCCGCGGCGGCTGGGACGTTGAGAGGTTCTCTCCCTCTCTCGTTCCGCCACCTCCTTCGCTAGCATCACTGCTTCGCAGAAGGAGGCGACGGCGTCCCATTCCTCCTCGCCCCGGACCATGGCTTGCACCAGGGCCGGGCGCGAGAGGTCGCCGCCGCCGATCGCCGCTACGAGAGCACGGCGGGGCTCTGCCCAAGCAGGGCACGCCTCCACAGTGTGCTCCACCGTGTCCTCCGGTCGATCCTCGCAGTGGAAGCATCCGGGCGTTTCCTCCCGCCTGATTCGGTACAGGTACCTCCCGAAACACCCGTGTCCGGTGAGGACCTGCGTCAGACGGTAGGTGAGGGCGCCGTGGCGCCTCTCCAGCCACTCCTCAAAGAGGGGACTTACCGCCACTATCGTGGCGTGCCCTGCGCTGGGTTGCGACAGTCGCTGTCTCCATGCCGCCATGAGATCGCACCGGAGGTCTGTCCGCCGCGCAGCAATGTGCCGCGGCAGCAGAGTGACCCCCCGGTGTAGCGCCTCCGCGCGCCACTCATGTAGGCGCGCGAGGACTATCGCCTCCAGATCCCACGGTGGCAATCCGGCAAGGAGAATCGCCGCCTCGCGGGAGAAGAAAACAAACCCTTAATTGTATCTGTCTCCTCCTTAAGGAGATAGAAAACCATTCAAAGCCACCATCATTAATAAGCAACACCAGCATCCAAAATATGTACCCTAACAGCGACCAAAAATCGATCAATCCAACATTCCGTCAACATTACCCCTTCTTAGGTACCTATGTATGGTTGACAACCAATTGAATAACCTAAAAGAACAACGAATCAAGCGACAAACATGAAAAAAGCAATTTTAAGTGCTATTCGCTTAACATTGAAGCTCATTTTCCATTATCATCAACTAACCAATTTCTGAAAACATTAATCTCGGTCGGCTTCGAATAATCGATTTACATAAATTCGATATCCGATTAAATACTCGCTAATCGTTTTATGACTGAAAGATGAAAGTCGATGGCTTGAAGATAAACGAAATATGTATTCCCTATTACGGTATGCTAATCATTTTGTCAAAACAGATTTCAGAGTAATCTTGAGAGCTTTAGCGGTGATTGGTTTAACAAAATTGATTAGTTTTGATATTATATTAGAAGAGTAAGTAAACGCTTACAGCTTTACAATGAAATATATAGTTAAAACAGTTTTCAGACTTTCAGAGTTCTAAAATTCTTACACCAATTAATATTCATGATAGCCGGAAAATATAGTATAACGCTTCAGTGAATGCTTAGAAGATAATTTGTAAAAGTATCCACAGGCTGGTTCAGATTTCCAGTATAGACAAGTTTATTTATTTATTACACTTTCTAGTACCTTTTTGTCCAATGGGTAAGGAGTGTAACACAAAATGGTGTGACTGAACGGGAATAAAACCAGATATTGAATTGTGCAAAAATATATTTGCTGTTCATCATCATCATAATCCAAAGCCCGACTTCACCCACTGTTGGTGGCCTCTCCTTAATTGTGCCAACTGCCAAGCTTTACGTTTTTTGTGCCAGGCCACATCTAGAAAAAAATAGTTGTTAGTTACATTCAATCATATTTTATGATTGAATGCTGAAATTAGAAGTGGAGTTGCTGATTTCGCGCCAACTTAACAACTTTTATGATAAGACCAACCGTAAGTTGGTTTTATGATAAAAATTGTCACCTTGTGACTTCAGAAGATGTTTTTTTTTCAAAAGTTTATTTTTAACTTTTTTGTGTATATGTCACGGCTAATACCCGAAGTGCGGCTGCACCTAGTTTTAGCCGGTTAGAACTAGGTGTAGCCACTTACTCTTGGTTAAACCTAGTACGAGCCGATTGTTTTCGGGTAAAACTAGGTCTATCCTTCATCATGCCGGCTACAACTAGGTTCGGCCATTCCCTGTTGGATAAAACTAGGTCTATCCGATATCACGACCGTCTCGCGGCAGTATGACTTTATGGGCGGCATGGGCACCGGGCCGTAGGCCGATGAAGGAGGCCGGCGGAGGCCCGGCACTTCGGGGACAGAAGACATTAGTGTTATATATATACGCGAGCGAAGCGAGCGCGCGTCATGGAGTACATATGCGAGGATAGACCTAGTTTTACCCGAAAACAAACATTTACATCGGCCCGTACTAGGTTTAACCAAGAGTAAGTGGCTACACCTAGTTCTAACCGGCTAAAACTAGGTGTAGCCGCACTTCGGGTATTAGCCGTAACATATACATTCGAAGTCGGTTTTATATTTTGCAAAAAAGTTTCCCCTCGATCCATCTTTGTGTAGAATTCCAATCCATAAGCATGGCCGGCCAAAGGTTCGCTAATCGATTACAGTTTGTCGACAGTTTGACCGCGAGGCTTTACGTTTCACAAAGATGCAAATTGGAAACTTAAGCCCTATCTATTGAACCCTATTGTAACCCTCAAGTATCTATCTTCGGTAAAACGATCCTTAAAAGTGTTAAATAAACCCCCGAGGTTATGTATTTTTAGGTGACAATACATACATGTAAACCCGGTGACATAAATTGGAAAAAAACTTGGTCCCGCTCTGAACAGAGCGGTAGGGAGTGTCAGACTTCTACTGACTCACCACCCATGTTCATTCTTAGCCCTTTTTGTCGAGGCCGCGGTATCGACGGGATGGTACGGAACCCTTAATGAGCAAGTCCGATTTGCACATAGTAAGTTTTTTTTTAAATAGGTAAAACCAAATCAACCAATTGCAACGCTTGCAGGAAATCCTGTTGCAGGAAATTCTGTGTAAACATTAACTGAGCTTTCCCTCTATAACGTTTCATTCTGCTCCTATTAGATTACGTTAGAGCCAGCCGTATCTGTCGATATCTAGAGTACTCTTAATTAAAAGTAAACGAATCACTTTGGTGCTTTCTTTTAATTGAACATTGATATAGCCTACGTTAACAGCTTTTTCCAAATGTAGGTTTTACTTTGTAGATGAGTTTCATGTCGAAATGAATATTATTATTTTAAAAGATATTTTCAAAGGAATTGAAAAATTCTTCCGTAAAGTAACGCAGTCAATGTTTTGGGCTTTCTGATTAACTGTAATCGTTTTTTTTTGTATTTGTGTCCCCCACTGCCTGGGCAAAGGACTCCCAATATCTGGCCATGTTCGTTCTGCAAACAAGATCTTCACACCACCTTCACCGTGGATATTTATTTGAATAAAATAATTATAAAATACTAGCGGACGTCCCGCGGTTGCACTCGCGTAGGTCCCGTTCCCGTGGGAATACAGGGATTAAAATCGGTTCAGTAGATCCCGAGATTACCCCTTACAATTTAACAAATATACAAACACACAAACTTTACTTCTTTATAATATTAGTAAAATTAGTAAAATAAAAAGTAAAATAGTAAAATAAAAAATATAACACCAGTTAAGTTTTAAGTTCCATTTAATAGGGGGCGAGCCTATTGCCGTCAAACGTGCACAAGTCTATGCTCCGTGGCTTCTACTGAGCAATTCCTGATAAAATTGCAGTCGCGCTTGAGACCACTCGCCCAACGTAGCAGTTCATAATTTAAAAAAGTACCATAACCCTTCTTTTGGGCTTCACTGCAGTCGGGTAAAGTCGGGTCAAGTGTCTCTCAGGTTTATAGATAGAGTGTATAAAAATACTTAATTGCACATTTAAATTGACACACTGCTCTTACAGACATTTTATCAAATATATTATTATCTTCAAAATATATAAAAAACACCCCACCGATTTCAATGAAATTTTATGAATGTGTGTGGCTGGTTCCAGCTTGAATGTTAGTTAGTACCTATATTATAATAGTTTTGGACCCGACTGATGGCGCTATTGTCGATATTAAAGTAATTGCAATCAGAAGCAAAGAAGGCGAGGCAAGTAGCTAGTGTACTTATAAATCTACCCCACCACATTTCGTTCATTTATTTAGCTACGACCTTCTCAAGGTTGAAATCCCCCCAGGAGTCCAGACTAATTTATTTAGACAGTCTTACGCAATAATAATTTAGATAATAATCCGAAAATTGTATTACTAATAAACAAAATGAATTTAATTGTAGTTGTAAGGCCAGCCGTCTAGGGACTATAAAAACTAATAGTCTACTGTAACATGGCCTAGTTTATATAAACAGGAATGTATATGAATGAATTTTGGTTCCTTGGGTGTGATTGTGATGCTGTTAGCTGTCATCCAACTGCTGGGCAGAGGCCTCTCCCCGTGACTTTCAGATGTTTTGATCCAGGGTTAATGTCGTTGGGTTTGCCCAAGTTGTCCCGCCACCTTCTACGAGGTCTTCCGCAACGCCTTCTGGCTATGTTAGCTCCAGAAAGTGGCTATTTAAGCCGTCACGTCACGTAACTGCGACAAATAAATATTTTTTTCTTTCATATAAGTAAATAAGAAACTTAATGTAATTGTGATATTATATTTTTTTGTATCGCATTTATTGTCATGTTATACTTAAGTAGATCAGATACTAAACCGACAAAGACGACTTACAAGATAATATTATTTATTTTAAGTAGTCGGGTATCGGGCCTGTGGTCGGTGAGTAATGGACTAGCTCTCCATCCGTCCGTCTTATGGACGATGACAGGCCGTGTCACTCGGTGCGTTCGTGTTCCACGCGCGCCTCAAAGAGATGCCAGCAACATTGAAGGGGCCCCGCTGGGGCCCGCAAGGGCTGACGCCTGTCGGGAGTATCGAGGCTGCGGGTTTTTCGAAAGAGATACCGCAGCCCCGGACACAAAGGGCTGGAAGGAACATGGGTGGTTTTTAGTCAATAGAAGTCTGACACTCTCTTCCGCTCCACCCAGAGCGGGAGGAGTCATTTGATGATTTACCACCCAAAAATAAATAAAAAATTAGATGAATAGGTACTAAACCAACCAACCAATAAATACTTTTTCTTTCTTTCTTTCTTTTCTTTCAAACCGACAAAGACGACTTACAAGATAATATTTACATTTAAAACAATTTTAAAGTAGTCGTGTCTTAACCAATGTCTAATTATATTCATGGTTACCAGACGTCAAGGCGTAGACACGCCATGGAATACGTAATTGAGACCCGTGTCACTAGTCACTACGACAAGAACGGTAAATGTCTTGTCAATATCATAACCAAGTTGACGACTTCCAACTTGTCGCTATGACTTTTAAACTTTTGGAGAACAAAAGTAACGTACCTGTTTAGTACCTATGTAAGAGCTAATAAATGTAAGAGTTAGTAGAATTTTGTCTGAAACAACTTTGCGGTATAAGTTTTATGAGTTTGTTTCAAAGAAGCGATGTTATATAGAAAACCTACAAAATGTTTACTTTGAAATGTTGGAATAACTTTTAATTCTGAAGAAACAACCAACTTTATTTATTGAATTTTCTCGCCGTATAAAACCCATTTAATAAGCATTTCATAACACCCTTTATTTGTAACACTATAACAATATTTTTTCCGCGTTACACGAAGAAAAATGAAAGTAAAGTTTCCCACTTGTGTAACACTTGCCCTACCAATACTCCTGATCCTACAAAACTTTTGCAATAACTATCCCATTTTCCGGATCGCTATTACATTATTATTTTTTATAGAATACGTCCATGACAGTAGCCGATAACAGATAGTGGTTCGATTAGACCCTTTGACCTTTACATACCTGCGATAAATGGAAGGTGTCGACTCAATAGTTTTTATAGCCCAATTTGCCGGAGCGGATTACGAATCCAGTCGCATACATTCATAATGGTTTCGTATATTTGGTGCGATTTTGAACTTTATTTAGATGTTCAGTAAGGTGAGTCTTAAATAAAATATTGAACACTTTTTCTAAGAGGAGCTCGGGTCTAAATAATAACAGCCGCTCAATCTTTTGATCAAGCCGTGCTTACCTAGTAAGATTGGTCCTTTTTTTTTGTTAGACTTCTACTGACTAAAAACTACCTTTACTTTCGAACTAACCCGCAGGCCTTATAATTAAATACCGAATTTCCTCCGTGCCTTGGAAAGCACGTTAAGCCGTTGGTCCTGGCTGTCATTAGTAAATGTTTGACAGTCGTTGAAATAACCAGTCTTACCAAGGGGTATCGCATTGCCCAGTACTAACTGGGTTGTAGAGGTCAGATAAGCAATCACTCTTTGAAACATTTTGGTATTCAGCTATATTCGGTTATTTTATTTTTTATTTTATTTTTAAGCCTATGTGGTGCTGAAGGTGATGTACATAGGTATATTAACAAAACACAATTTTATTTTAAGTACTATTTCATATTCTAGTATAAATTACTTTATTAAATATGAAAGAGCGTGTCCGAAACATTGTTATTAAAGAAATGATTACTTGTCTTATTAATCATTCATGATTTTTGTGTTACCTAAGTTTATGAAAGTTCAAAGTAAGTAAGGTAAACTGAATAAATTAAAATAAAACTTTATTGTTGTCTGTCAAAGTATCTAATAACTATTGGAATAAACTAACTAAAATTCTACTTAAATTACTTTTACATTAAAAAATATATATATTGAGCGAAAATGAATAAGTTAGACTCAAAATAAACAAAAAAATATATATTTTCGAGTATCATGCACAGTCAGTGGCACGAAAGTCAGAGAACCAGTCTTCCCAAGGGGTATCACATTACCCGGTACATACTATTACCGCGGTTATGGAGGTTGGTTAGGCAATCGGTTAATGTAAAATACTGGTACTGGTAATCACCTGTATTCAGTTATATTGGAAGCTGGCAGTAATAAGTAACTAACTTTTCCCAGGCCTAACAATGTACATTTATACAAGTTCTTAAACCCATATCGTTAAGATGTTCAATGAACTGGAATAAAAATTGTGTTTTTAGCTTTACTACTTTACGAGTATTATGTTTCCCGAAAAACTTTTACATCCGTATAGTATAGTAGTATAGTCAAGTTAAAGTAATTACTTGAACTTAAGTAATTACTTATGCAAATATTTTTATGCAATGGGCAAGAATTTAAACGAAGTTAGAACCGTCAATGAAAGCAAAACTAAGAATTCTAACGTTTGATAGTTCTAACATTATGGAATTACTAAACTACAGAGAAAGAATCGTATCTTAAACAATGACATTTACTCAAGTAATAGTAATGACTTGTTTATAAATACGGGTGTTAGAATATTTACTATGTGAAGAGCGAGTTAATTTTCAGATCCCAACACTGTAAAAAGGCTAGGTGATACTAGCGCCTCGATAACGAAAATTCTTAACGTATTATATCAAATAGTAGTAATCTATCTATTTGTATTTACTTTTTATTCACTTATAATTTTATTTTCCTACCTTCCGTCCTTCATAATTTACACGCCCACATTTATTAGCGAGACATTTATTAGTTTTATATTGTCATGTTATACCGAGTGCTATCTAGCGCTACAATAGGGAAGACACACCACTCACAACGTTACAAGTTTATGTTAACGTTGAGGGGTACGTCTTGTTAAGGGGTTGGCAATAATTTCTGTTTTGATTTTGGTCCTGGGTATCTTCGATGGTAGAACAGCTGTGATTGTGACCTTTTAGAGCGGTTTTGGACGGCGAATTTTTTATTGCATAATATGTTTTTATTTTATTTTTATATAATCGTAACGGTTTACGCGAACGGAACCTAATGCGCTTAGAGAAACCGAGATGTTCCTCTCTGTTATTCGAAATAGAGTGTCTAGTTACTACTAGGCACTCTACGCGGACGCCAAAGAAGAAAAATGATGTCCGTAAGAAGTACCTTACGGACATAATTTTTCTTCTTTGGCGTCCGCACAAACTATGTGAGAATACTTACCCAAGTATTCTCTTTGGTTAAATATTTGTAACTCCCTCGTTGATAAAGGTACTGTCTCGTTGGTCTAGTGGTCGCAAGCACGTCTGCTGAGCATGAGGTCCTGGGTTCGATTCCCGGGTCGGGCAAAGTGTTATTGTGGTTTTTCCATCAGGATTTTTTGTTAACAGCCACGGAGTCTGGATTGATGGCCATAGGCTCGGGCCCTATTAAATGGGTCTTAAACGTAATGCGGGTGTACTATAAGGTTCACTGCTTAAACTTTATGGTATAATAACACGCGTGATGCAATGTTATGTTCTGTAACTCATAAATTCTGCTGAGCACTTTGTTGTATCAATATACATGCTGCATTTTTAGTAATATTTGTTAAAAAATACATGTTTTAATACATGTACGCCAGTTATATGAGCCAATTGACAGAAATGACGGCAATGAGTGAACTTGTCACTAACACTCGGTCGTGTATGTGACAAATTGATACCCTCCGCCAAGTTTTTAACATAAAACTTTTTGTATTTATTGCCTTCGTGGCAGAATTAATGTGATTTTGGAGGAATACAATTGTTTTATTTTATATACAAGAATTAGTCTGGCTAAGAAAATGAAACCCCTAAGGGGATGAAAAGCTATTTGAATTGGTACTTAGGACAATGAGATAGACATTTATTCGTAGGATGCGGTAGGCACAAAATTGTTACAGAAACTTGGTCACGACATATGCGCCGCTAATCCTAGTTATATGGTCACGATTTGTAATTTAATAAAAAAGACAGCGGCACAGTAGGCGCAGTGGCTCAGCGATTGATTACTGCACTGCAAGTCACGAATTCAAAATGGTGGTAATTGTTCCGGGTCTAGCTATTTGTTTATGTGAGTTTAAATGTTTGTTAAAGCACTTAAAATACAAGAGAAATTCTTGTTGTGGAGCAAAATAATTAGAAAAATGTAAAAGTCAGGACTACAGAAAGTATTTTGTTTTATAACAACTTCGTAAGGTTACAAATTCATATGACTCAGGCTTAATTGTCTAGGTACTTGGTCATACCTATACCAGAAAAAATATATATCTAGTAAATGATTCAGCGATCGCTACCTGGCTACGTAAATTTTGTCCCCCGTTTCGATTCACTCTATCGAATTCCCGATCATAACAATGTGCTCCCATAAAATTTTATTCCCTAACTTCAAATTCAAAGCATTTTTTCCTATCATCATTGGTCAAATACTTCCTCATAAACTGTGAGAAACGTGGGTAACCCATGCCTAGTCTACTTTATACATCACAGGGTAAAATGTAGGACAAGATTCACATTATATGTATTATGAAAATTCCTTTTGTGACGTTTTCAGGTAAATGTTTACGGAATTGCTACCAAAGGCTAGCGAGCAGAAGTGTACGCTTTATTGCGAAAAGAGAATGTACAGAAATGTAAGAGAAAAAACGTTGCCGTTCCTAGTATTTTTGACATTCCTTTTCGTATTTTTTTAATTACTTCGTTTGGTCCCACTTCTATTTTACTCTAATGATGCTTTCTTCTTTATCGTGTGCCCTATAGTACCTCGTACACACCGTCATGTTAACAGTATTGTTTCAGCCATTGCTGAATATATCCCGTTTTATACGCTTTATTCATCATTATCATTTCAGCCAAAAGACATCCACTGCTGGATATAGGCCTCCCCCAGGTGTCGCCACATTGACCGGTCCCGTGCGTCTCTCATCCAGCAGGTTCCCGCAACCTTGACCAGGTCATCGGTCCACCTAGTGGGAGGCCTTCCAATGCAACGTCTTCCGGTTCGCGGTCGCCATTCCAGAACTTTTCGGCCCCATCGGCCATCCGTTCTGCGAGCAATGTGCCCTGCCCATTGCCACTTAAGTCTGGCGATTCTTCGGGCTACGTCGGTAACCTTGGTTCTCATGCGGATGTCCTCATTTCTGATTCGATCACGCAAGGAAACTCCGAGCATAGCCCTCTCCATTGCCTTTTGGGTGACTTTGAGCTTCTTCCATACTTCTCTATTACTCGTCATCTCATTATACACCTATTTTTTTGCCGTATCATGCTTTTGAAATAATTTAACGTAGTAGTATACTACTTAAATTACGGGGAATTCAAACCAGAGACGAAATATTTGAACAAAACATTGCGGTTTTCATTTCGGCTTATCATTTAGGGTCTAATTATTGCGATTAGAAGTATTATTTAATTATTACGCAACGCAACGAATGCCACGTGAATGTGAGCGACCACGTTTCGATCCCGTATGTAACACACACTGGTGTGACTGTGTACTGGCGTGTACTGGCAACACACACTGGTCATAGACTTTCGTGTTGAGACACTGGGGTAAGTTGGACGAGAAGATACCGCGCAAATTCCCGAACGCTGCCCAGCCGAGTCGGATTCGACGATTGACTTCTTTCTCGAAGTTAGATCTACCCAACTGGACCGTTTGTCCCAGGCAGACATAATTGTCCACAACTTGAAGCGTAGAGTCTCCGATCTTGATACGAGTGGGTGTTAACATGAACATTCAACATAACCTTGGTTTTGTCCATGTTCATTTTAAGACCCACGCTTTCGGTACGGTTACTTTCGGTACGGCTCTTACGGTTTATTACGTGATATTTATATCAATTGGGTACTTTCCTGACAAAAAAAAAAGTAATTCTGTTCATTCCGTCAGTTAGATTATTAAAATATATATAGGATACGTGTTTTTTGTGTTATCAAATTAATGTAAATTGACGAATATGAAACGCGTCAAACGTCGTCGTTTAGCGTCACTTTTCAATAAAAAATGTAATGAAATGTGACGTCACACGAGTTTTCGAGAATCGTCTTCATGTTTAGTTTATGTGAAAAAAGAAAAAATATATATCTTAGCAAGTGCGACTGCTAAGTATGAGGTGTCTCATGAGGTGCTGAGATATTGGGCAAAGTGTTATTGGGTTTCTTAACACTCACGAGATATTATGCCTTGTGACTGAGACTGTAGCTTAGTTTATTTAGCTTCATTAGTTTAGTAGTTTACTGCCGCACTCGAAGAGCTTCAGTGGTTGCTTGGGCCGTCGCTTGGTAAAGGTTTTTGGCAGTTTTGTCATACAAAACTATGGCAGGCCTTTGCTGGGTGGCGGCTTGAGTAATCGTTGGATATCTCTGAGTGCCGCAGTTAGTTTAATTCGACTATTCAAGTGCCTGTTACTGGCCTCTTGAAATAAATGTTTTTGACTTTTTGACTTTGACTTGACTTCTCCATCAGGAATTCAGTAACAGCCACGGAGTGTAGATTTGAGCCTGATTGATGGCAATAGGCTTGCCCCCTGTAACATAACTTATCTGGCGAAATGTGGGTGTACTATCAGGTACACCTTTGCCTAACGCTTCGTGGATTACAGGCGTGATGTTATGTTATGTTATGTATCTAAGTATCCGTGACGACTCGTATTACTTTTGTGACAACCGAAACTGATGCTATTCATCACAGTAGAGTTCGATAAATAGCGTCAGTTTCAGATCTGTATCAAGTGTCTACGGTCCATAGACATAAACCGCAGACACCACGGTAAGAGCAGCCTGACCTTGCAGAACTATCAACCCTTGAACTTCATGACATTATCATGTAATGCCCGAAGGATTAGGTATGGGTGGGACGCCGTCGCCTCCTTCTGCGAAGCACTGATGCTAGCGAAGGAGGTGGCGGAACGAGAGAGGGAGAGAACCTTACAACGTCCCAGCCGCCGCGGAAGGCGCTCCGCGATGACCTCCGGCCACCGTAGACGCGGGCCTGTGGACGGTGAGTAACGGGCTAGATCGCCGTCCGGCCGTCGTCATGACGGCAACAGACCGTGTCGGCGGCGCGTACGTTTTCCACGCGCGCCTCAAAGAGATGTCAGCAAGGAGGGGCCCGCAAGGGCCGACGCCCGTCGGGGCTGTGGCTTGTCGAAAGGATAACGCGGCTCCGACACAAGGGCGAAGAAGGAACATGGGTTTGGTTTTTAGTCAGTAGAAGTCTGACTATCCCCTTCGCTCTGCCCAAGAGCGGGGGGGGGGGGGGGGGTTATTCGATGATTTTCCACCCACCAAAAAAAAAAAGGATTAGGTATGGTATAAGTGTATCTAAATGTAGTTAGTTTTTTTTTGGAGGGTGGGATATCATCAAATGACTACTCCCGCTCTGGGCGAAGCGGAAGAGCGTGTCAGACTTCTACTGACTAAAAACCACCCATATTCCTTCTTAACTCTTTGTGTCCGGGGCCACGGTATCTCGTTCGAACAACCGGCAGCCCAGAAGTGATACCTTATTGGAACATCAAGCCATATTAAGATCCAATAACAATAAAAGAAAGAAAAACAATCCGAGCCAAAGACCCGTTTATTTTCAATTTCAGATCAACACAATATCGTTCCAATATTACTTATAAAGTTTGCCTTCCAAAGGATTGGAGCGGAACAAATATAAGAAACAAATGGAATGGTGACAATGTTATTTTAGAGCTTTTGTTCGATACAACTGGGCTGTTAATCGGGTCCTTTCACTTTAGGGTTGAGACCAAGGAGTAGTGTGAATGGAGAGATAAGTATGTCTTTAAACCCAGCAGGAATCTATGATGAATCGGATTGAACGCTAAAGTGTAATGTGCGTATGCAATACCTTCCAAATCGCATAATTAAAAATACTACCGTAATGGTTACAGCGAAATCTTAAATTATTTCCCAGCAGGACCATCAGCTGTTTGGAGGTTCTCAGACCAAATTTATATTGCTCCATTTAGCGGTGTTTCAGTACCTTAAAAATATTTTAGTTTTTTTTTAAATATTTTTTTATTTTATGAGTTATGGACCTGCAAAACTTTTGTCCAGCCAGCAGGACCCTATTTTGTTAAGCCGTTTTCAGCCCAGACAATCATATTCATTATGAGCATTTTATTAGTACCTTTCAAATAACCTTTACAATTCAAAAAGTTAGTATTTCAGCTGAAAAGTAGTTTTAATATTTTTTGTACTTTTTCAGCGAACGAACGTTTCGATCGTACTGTTATGATATGATAACTGTATTTAACATTAAACAGTTGGTCGTTCATTGCAAGCTTCTGAGAAACCAACCTTGCTACCAGGCAATACGATGTTTGCTAATCCTGAATAATTCAAACCGAATTTATTAGTTATGATAGTATTTTATTTAGATTACTGGAAAACCCATGTTGTTTTATGCCGACGTAGTTTTCAGCCTAACTTTATAATCAACCAACCAAACACTGGACCATCATGCTTGAAAGACACACAAT
Source organism: Diarsia mendica (assembly GCA_949316265.1). NCBI lineage: Eukaryota > Metazoa > Arthropoda > Insecta > Lepidoptera > Noctuidae > Diarsia > Diarsia mendica. The sequence continues at coordinate 19,025,439 of OX438904.1, read as the reverse complement.
GAATTTCAGCAGAATCTAACCATCATCACTAGCAATATAGTAGTAGTAGTAGTAGTGCGCAAGTATGCGCGCAAATACCGCTCCACTCACTTTTAGTCGGACGTTAATCCGACACGATCCGAGAGATATTAAAAGCAGGACCAACGGCTTAACGTACTTTCTGAGGCACTGAGGTATCACGTCGCCAAACTTCAGGCTACAGTGAGAAAACCTAGGTTTTCTCACTCGAATTTCTGCCATGTATGTATGTGTAATGTAGGTATATGAATATAAATTGTAAGCTAGGTAGGTCAGGAGCTGGCCGCATCTTTTATTATGTCATTCCTCCCGTACAAACATCACATTATGATCACTCCAATATTTATAGTAAATACACGGTGGTGCTCACCGACAACAATAAGGCGATTTACAGTTCAGTTCGCAATCGCAAATGTTCATGATTTGTAAATCATGTTTGCTGCCAAATGTTGGTTGAAAGGTTTTGGCCGCAGGACGGAAATCAGTTTGGTCGATTTCCAATACGATTGGCAGTGTAATAAATAGGATAGTAACGGACCTCAATCATATATGACTGTTTATAGTGTTTCAGAGATAAAAGGCACTTTTGCGCTTTCTTTTGGTCGTCACTGTAATAATAGATTAGTAATAGTTATTACTTCTGTCGGGCGTCCCGGGACGCACACGTTTTTTTTTAAATAATAGTGGCTTCACGCTTCGATCGCGTGAAATTGTTACATAATATTACTTCCCCATTCCAATCGGATTTTGGTAACTGTGGTTTTAATTATTTAGCACGGAAACTTTTTCTATAACAAAAGACTATCTGCCAGTAAAATTCCCGACAAAAAGGATATAGTCGTTTTGAAAATTAGCTGAAACAACCTGACAAATAGACAGATAAAAAAGCTTTGGCTGGCTGTAGTACCGTATACTGTATGTATTTTTATATGCATTCAGTAATAATCTGTTCTTTTGAAATTATAAACAGACACTTCATCACTATTAGAAGCATTATTTTCAATTAAAACACGTGCCAAAAGATTCTTGAACACGTACTGACTCCTGCATAATACGTGTTTCAACCAAGTTATGAGTGTGTTTTTATAACTAGTGAAGTTTTTTTTTACTTATAAAATATTCTTTCAAGTTGAACCTTTATTATACTCTACTAGGTCTAGGCTTGCTTTTGCTTTGTTATTATTACCTAGTCTGCAGGAACAAGCAATTCTCCAGGTAAAACATAATCCGTAATCTGAAACACCTTGTCGAGTTAAATAACAACTTACGTACAAAGATAAATTGCTGCTGCATTTTCTTTTATCTTTTTTCTTCCCTCCTTTGCCTTTACAAATCTTGAAGAATTGCAATGAAAGTTTAAAAGTTCAAAGGTGTTAGTTTCACTTTATTCTCTTTAGGTACTCGTAAATGACGAATAGTTGGGGTTTTCCGAATGTATTAATGCAATGAATGCCGTATTATTTAAATTGTTAGGGCGTAGATAGTTCAGGAAGGAGCTCGTAAGGAAAGGCTCCGTTCAGAAAGAAGAGTTTATTTATTGATTTATTTGGGGAAAACAAACAATTGTACAATATAGGTATGTTACAGTAAATAATACAGAATATTGAAAATAGGCTAGTGTACAATCCACGACATTTCCACATAATATTACTTTAAATGAAGATACAGTGTAGTGTGTGTAGTTTAATAATTACAATAGCTATGGAATCCATCTTCAGGTTAAGCCGCGCTTATCTAGGTTTGTTTGTGGATGCGTGTGGATTTCGATATTTTTCACATCCTATTGACATGCCCTTTTTTTTTTGGTGGGTGGAAAATCATCAAATGACCCCCCCCCCCCCCCCCCCCGCTCTTGGGCAGAGCGAAGGGGAGTGTCAGACTTCTACTGACTAAAAATCGAACCCATGTTCCTTCTTTGCCCTTGCGCCGAGGCCACGTCATCTAGTACAAAAATCCGCGGCCCCGACGGGCGTCCGCGGCCCCGACGACATGCCCTGGGTTAGAATTTTTTTAATGATCCGGTAGTACCTACCTACATTCCAGTAGGAATGGAATTTCTTATCACCACTCTGAAATAATTGCCGGATAAAGCTTGTTATACAAATTAATAAAATTATAACAAAATAGAACATCACGTCCGTAATTCTCAAAGGGTTTAGCGGAGGTGTATGTTATACATTTTTCCAGTTATAAAAAACTATAATTTTGCAACATTCTTAAAAAAAAATATTAAGAGTTTCCTTCAGTATTCTAAAAAAGTTTCAAGTATAACAAAGTAATCGTTTAAACGAGAACTAACAATAGCCGTCTTGGTTGCGTGATCCAAGTTCCGACCGTCTCTTGAGTGGCTTCATCAAATTAATCGCAGTTTAGTTACTGGAGCACAATCCTATTCTTAAAGACTTACGAGTACCTCTCGGAACAGGCGAGGGATTATATAATTTGGCAATCAGTAACGAATTTATGAAATGAAAATCGTTTATACAAATAATGTTATTATACCTTTTGTATAAACGATTTTCATTTCGATGTTAAGCTAAGATGTATTATACGCCACAAGCGGTGCAGATTTTGCAGCGGTGGCTCAATGGTGTCGGCCCCGATTTACGAACAGCAAGTTTAGTCATGGGTTCGAAACCCAGGCAGGCGCATTACTTTGTGTAATTTATTTCATCACCGCTGCTCTCAAAACGGTGAAGGAAAACATCGTGAGGAAACCGGCATGCATCTACCAACCGCACTAGGCCCGCGTGGTGGATTATAGCCCACCCCTCTCCTCGAGAGGAGGCCTGAGTTCTAGGTAGAAAACTAGGTAGTCTACAAGGATTATTACACCAATATATTTAATGTGTGGTTTGATTTTGTACACAAATCACAAAAAGAAAATTCGCCTACCCAACACCTATAAAACACGATTTTATCACAAACCATTTCATTAATATCACAATACTAGACGTGTACTGTTGAAACAATAGGAGTATTGTACCAATTCATGAAACAGAACAAGAACAACGCCTTTTGTAGGTCAGTTTTACCACAGACCTTTCATTTTTATTGTGGTGTGTGAAACAATGAAATACGGTGACCGCTTCGAACCGCTTCGTCCCGCTTCAAACTGCTTGAAACCGGATCCAGCCAGTTTACGGCAGTTTCAAACGAACTTTTTGAATTGATTTCCAATATGGCCGTGTAGGAGAATTTTAATGCTTCGGTTGGCTTCTATTTACTGGATTTTCTTTGGTACAGGAAATTCCTTGATGCAAGTGAATGTTTTGCGATAGACTTTTCAGTCTGACTTTTTCCAAAATCATCGATGTATATTTATGTACAGGTTTATGTCTGAGGCTTTGATCGAGCGCCACCATGGGATTTGGAGGCGATGCTTGGGCGCCTGCACGAATGCCTCCCGGAGGCACTACACAGGGGCGAAACTCCGCTGCTGCGGAAAATAGCCGCTCAGCGCACAGACCTGCCGTGTCCTTGTAGCGGCGATTGAAGGCGGCGATCTCTCGTGTCTGGCCATGGTTACTTGCGCACGTATAGTTCTAACGCATTTTAAGAACTAGCAATTCCGAGTAAACGTAAAAAAATACGGCAATTTCAAATTATAAAATAGTCGTTTTGCAAATCAAATATTTTCAAAATTTTAAGAATTTATTCATGCCAATCATGAATTGCTCTTGTTGCTAAAGAAAATAATTAAATTGATTTGATTGTACTACTAAAATAGTACGGACTCTGGATTTGTCCCGGCTGATGGCCAAATGCTCGCTCCTCATCACATGGCACTTAAACAAACCTCTGCCTAACTCTTCATGGAAGACAGACGTAATTTTATGTTGTGTAAAATACTATTTAAGTGACAGCACGCGCTTGTGCGGGCCTCTGTGCAGCAGGCTAGTTGCCACTATACCACAAAGTCTACTGAAAGGTAATTCAGTCCAAATAAAAAGTTTAGCTTGAATAATGTCACAACTCAAACCCTTATAAAATTATTGCCACACCAAAAGAGACTTATAAAACTTAATTAAGATTTTAATCATCTCATTTAGATACTTAAAGATAACGTAGAGCTTATAGAATTTATGAATGAACGGATTTTATCGATGAACTTGCCAAAAGGGATTTGAGAAGTGAATATAATTTAATGATATTTAAAAGGCAAAATGTTCGAGAGTTTTATATTTTGCCTGCGGTTTCGCCTGCGTGTATGTCGGAATTAAAAATGACGATTTTTCATACAAACTTTCATGATCCACGCAGGCGAAGCCACAGGCAAAAGCTAGTCACACAGAACATAGAATGCTGACCGCTTTGGCCGTTTTATAGTTCAACATAGATTTGCTCTTAGCAGATCTTCCAGGTCAATTTATTCAATAAAGTTTCTATAAATAAACAAGATTCTAGGTATAAACAACTCCCCGTCGGGGCTGTGGATATCGAAAGGTTACCGCGGCTCCGACACAAGGGCGAAGAAGAAGGAACATGGGTTGGTTTTTAGTCAGTAGAAGTCTGACACTCCCCTTCGCTCTGCCCAAGAGCGGGGGGGGTTATTCGATGATTTTCCACCCACCAAAAAAAAAAAAAAAAAAGGTATAAACAACTCTAGAACTCGAGTCAAGGTAAATGTTAAAGTTACGTGATCAAGTAACAAATGCTGACGGTATTGTTCACTTTAAGTTACTCTTGCGAAAAGTCTGAGGAAATCCGACAATATTTTTCTTCAATTCTCCCTTATAACTGTCTTGGAATAAGAAGCAGCTGCTTTTGTATTTTTGTTTTGCTTTTCGAAAATCAATAAAATTGTGTATGTTTTGGTTGTACTTGTAACGTAACATAACAATACACCTGTAATCTTCAAAGGCTAAGACAGAGGTGTAACATAAAGTAGGTAACCCACATTTTACCTGTTACTTTAAATTCTTATGTTATAAATGCGAACCTTTTGCCATTAAGTGGGCACAGATTCATTCTTCGTGGCTGTTACTCAGAAATTGCTGATGGATAAGCTAAATTTCGCTTTGTGCTTCGGGGATCGAACCCAAGATCTCTTGTCTCACTAGACCATCGAGGTTATGTATTTCCGTAAAAAAAAAACTCAAATATTTATACTGTTCTTCAGTATAATATAATATTTGAGTTTTTTTTTTATTCATTCTTAGATTGGGATTTCAATTTAAATACTTATTGACTGATCCATGTAGGTAGTTTAAATGTTGTTTATGAAATCGAATTAAAACTGCAAAATCATGTGGTGCATAAATGGCATTTTGATTTACTTTGACAGGACAATGTCGCATTATTGTAGTTTGACTAAAACACAAGTCGGCAGCGGTTGGCTGTATAATTATGTTATGTGAAATCCCAAACTACGGTAAATTCTAAGATTTTCCAGTAAAACTTAATCGACACCAACTCTTACTATTAAAAGCCTGAACTATTCTGTGGTAATCGTTCATTGTGTACTGCCATTCTTTCGACAAATCTTTGATTTTACCTGAAGAGACAGGGATTGTGCACGAATAACTGAGAGTAATAAATCGGGAGGGTGGCTACTTGATAATATGCATCCGACATGGGTGTCGCTCGCTCAGATGGCGCGAGTTTGGTCACCGACCACAGTTCTTCATATCTCTAACTAATTAAGTCGGTATACCCTAGCTTAGTTTCTGCTACCATTTCGGCGCACATAATAATAATATGGTTCTAACCTAACTAAGCCATTATGTGGCCCATTAAAGCATTAAAATATGTCAATTTCAACTCACGTTGGTAGTTTCTTAGATTTACTGGTATACCTACTGGCATAAACAGTAACAAAATACTAAACACTGGTGAGCGTAATTGTACTACACAATTCAGTATTTTATTATATTTTATGTCCGTAAGGCTTTGTTTGATTACCTATTTTATTGTCTAAGGTGTTGAACAAAATAAACATTCTGAACAACCACAACTATTCGCTCATGGCTATTTCTAGGAGAAATCTTCTTCGTCCAGGCTAGGGCACGTAGACAGTCTTACGTCCAGTGTTTGTACCGCGATAGCACTTTAGAAAATAGTACATTCGTGCTGCGGTTAGCTTGCACCGCAGCATAGAGTTGATGAAAACGTTTTCATTTGAATAATTATTATACTACATATTATGTTGTATGTTGTCATATTATTTATTAATTTTTATGGTTTTTTACTTTGTACCCATTCAGATTTTTTTTTTTTGGGTTGGGGGTTTTTTAATTTTTCTTTGTTCGATGTTAAATATTATGCCAAATCTTTAGTTATAATTCCACGAAAGACGATCCAAGTCTGGATGTAGGAAGCAGCATCGGCGCCCACCTGTAAAGATATGGGCATGCATCAAGGCACCGAAGCGGTTGTCGAGAAATTTTGTATGTTCCTTTTATAATGTAGACAAGGAACAAAGAAGGATTTTTCGAAATTCAACTCCTAAAGGAATTAAATAAATACCTAGGGGATTAAACTTTGTATGGAAAATGACGATTTTCCATACAAAACTATTTATTTAACTTTTTTCTATTCAAGCCAACACATACCGCTGGCACTAAGTCGATTCCTATAAGTTGGAGTAACACAGTACACGTACAGTATTTCAGTAATGGTGTGTAGACACGTGTCAATTAGTTCCCTAATCATAATGAGTAATGACCACCTTTCATAAACAGTATTAACTACTAGTTACTTTTCTAATGACTTCCTCGTCTTTTAGCAATCTTACTTCAAAAGAAATACATTTTTCTGGCTGTAAATAAAATATTTTTCATATAATATAAGTGATGTTTTGAGTTTGTCAAAGCCTAGGGAAAGCAGTTATCAAATTCTATTTGTGGATCCAAAAAAGGTCTTCAGAAAATATTTAAGAACATGGTAACGTACGCAAAAGAAACTTCTAAGGGTCTTTATTTACATAATTTTATGTAGAAAATCTTGAAGAATTTATATTAAATCTCAAAGAGGACCTTTCCATGAATGTTACACAAGTTTTTTTTTAATGGGATGTATTGTAACAGATGTCCTTCTGAGAACAAATCTAATTGATTTTAAAAGTTGGTTTTAGCCTCGGAAACTAATTTTCTATTTGATTGAAATTTTTGCGGTCTGAAAAGTCCTGGTTTAAAAATAAAATAACAGTCAGTCTTGAAAAGGTCCTTCTTAATTGAGGAGAAAAGTATATTAATGTTACTTTATGCACTAACTAAGTTATAAATTAATTCTGGATAAAAGAAGTGTGTCCACGAGAATACTGCCGTAAAACTATTCTGCACTTTGGTATGAGTTTTGTGTTATTATATTTGTGAATGAATATATGTACCTATACTAAAAAAATATATAAATTATACCAACTCTTTGATAGTTTTTGAAAGTGAATCGTACCATTCTCTTTTTATGGTGGATGGAAAATCATCAAATAACACCTCCCACTCTTGAGCAGAGCGGAAGGGAGTGTCAGACTTCCTACTTGTCAGAAAGACTACCCATGTTCCTTCTTCGCCCTTGTGCCGAGGCCGTGGTATCCGCAGCCTCGACGGAAGCGATCGTCCCTTGTCCAGACACTGGACTATATTCGAAACTTTTCGCATTCCAATTTATCAGTGCACTACAATTTAGTCACCTACATTTTATGTTTCCCCCGGTATCTCTCACCGGGAACGAAATTTCACATTTAAGTCAAATAATATGTGCAACCACGAGGGACTGAACAAAACTGTGACGGACATTTGCGGGTAACTCATGTAATAAATCAATGATAGTTCGTGCCCCGGAAATCGTATTAGGTATTCTGATTCGAAGCTTACATGGTTGATATGTAGATTTGGCTGACGTATGATACGTTCGGCTAGCGATGCTGCCAACGTACTGGCTCAAATGCCAACATTCTGGCTCAAATGTTGGCATTCTGGCTCAAATGCTGGCATACTGGATCAAATTAGTGACGTCGGGGTATCGTTAAGTGATTACAGACTAACACATATCGAACGTACTCTGGGATGATTTCTGCTTCCAATTCTGGTTGGTCATTATTCAATGCTACTCTGGTTGGATTGCGTTGTTTAATTGGCATTGATGTACTGACGTTGGCAATTACGTAATGGATGGCGTGAGAACCAGGAGCATATCTGATTCCTATTGTTCTACATAGTAGTAGCATCATATACAGAACAGATATACGTAGTCACTAGTTCAAGGTAAATGCGGTTTTCAGTAGTGGATTTGTACCTGGAGATCTGCAAAGATATGATCCATCAAACTGGGGACCGTTTAGTGGATTGCAATAAAAAATTTGGTTTCGTACACTTTGAGTCGGGGGATTCTCGTAAAAATTACTTAACTCTTTTCTACCGTCGCGTCGTGGGATTTAAAAATAAAATAGCTTTTTTAATTGCACCCCACACTAGAATTTATTATGTTTAACAAACATTTAAACTCACATACACAAACAACCAAACCCGAAACATCTGTCTGTAGGCCATACAAATTAATATTTGAGCCATACGGGTATCGAATTCGTGACACGCAGCGCAGCAGCAAATAGCTCAACTACTGCATCAACCGTAGCCTCCATTTACTGCCATAGATCCGTATAGATTCTATGGCAGTCGTTACAGGAAGTCAGTGACATAACGCCTGCCAGTTGTGGAGATCAGAAAGGCAGTCGCTCCATGTAAAATACTGATATTCAGCTGCATCCGGTGACATTAGAAGCTGAACCCAACATAGTTGGGAAAAGGCTAGGCAGATGACGTTGTTTAGATATACTGATATCTAACCACGAGACAATAGGTATTAAATACAAACAAAACTTTCCTAAAACAAAGGAGATAAGCCGAGTTATTTTTAACCCACCCAACATCACTACGTAGTATAAAACAAAGTCGCTTTCTCTGTCCCTATGTCCCTTTGTATGTTTAAATCTTTAAAACTACGCAACAGATTTTGATGCGGTTTTTTTTAATAGATAGAGTGATTCAAGAGGAAGGTTTTAATATCTTTTTTTCACCCGTGCAAAGCCGGGGCGGGTCACTAGTAAATCATAAATCATTCAGACCCCAGTACATAAAATTTCATATACTAGTGACCGTGTCCTCTTTATCCACAACCAATCAATCGATTTTAATTTCCGCGCGGAGGAAAGCCGATGAGATAATACTGATATTTTTTATCCGTCACTCTACAAATTGGATTACTATAGTGCTTTCAAAAATATTTTGTTATTGGTTAGTTCTTATTTAAGTTGAAAAGTATCATGCGTACCATGAAAAATAGATCCTAGATAATGTCTGAGTTTCACCCGCGGGATCTTATGTACTAACAGGATATAAATTATTCTATGTGTGAATCCAGGGTATAAACTAACTGTGTGCTAAATTTCTTCCAAATCCGTTCAATAGTTGTTCCGTAAAAGAGAAACAAACATCGATTCATCCTCTCAAACTTTCGCATCTATAAAATTAGTAGGGTGACATTGTACTTAAATTTTACATAGGTTTTCTTCCAAGACTATTGGGTTTAACGTTTATCTGGTAGGTCGGGGCTGCGGGTTGTTCGAAAGAGATACCGCGGCCTCGACACAAAGGGCTAACAAGGAAAATGGGTGGTTTTTAGTCGTAGAAGTCTGACACTCCTTTCTGTTCCAAAAGGTATAAACTGCGCCATATTCCTCGCATAAAATACACACAGATGCAGAAATCGAACCAGCCAGTTTAGCCTCAGTAATTGAATCTGTCTGGATTTCTGCAGTCAATCCGTTAAGTTTCCGAGCCGTTAACATTTCATATGCCTTGCCAGCTTGTTTTAGTTCTAATGGCTTGTAACTGCAGTTCTAGTGAAGAGGAAATGTCTCTTCTCGTACAAATTAAGCTCGAGTGTTGTTTACCACTGAACACGTTAATTCTCTGCGTTTCACTTTTCTTTCTTTTTTCGAGTGTGGGATATTATGAAATTACTCCTCCCGCTCTGGGAGTGTCAGACTTCTACTGTCTAAAAACCACTCATGTTCCTTCTTGGCACTTTGTGTCCGGGGCCGCGGTATCTCTTTCGAACAACCCGCCGCCCTGCGTGTTAACGTTGCGTTAGTTTGTGGTGTTAAACACTCTAGGAGTACCGAAATAAGAAAGTATCAACTAATTATCTTCGGTTCTAGTTATCTGTAACTGCCCCAAAAAAACCTCTTGGTTTTTGGTGATACAATTTAGTTTTCTTGACTTCCCTTTCCTAGAGAGCAGGCCTGAGTCCTTGCAGTGGGAACATTATAGGCTGATGATGATGATGATGGCTTCCAACATCTTTTCCGAAAGAAGAGGACTGCCTTGTTGATCGAGTGGTCACAAGAGCACCTACTGAGCATGATGTCTCGGGTTCGATCACCGCGTCAGGTAGAATGTTTTTGGGTTCTCTCTACCAGAAATTTCTTAGCAGCAGTCGCTGAGTCCGGATTTGTCCCCGGTTTGAAAAAAAGAGTCGCCTTCTATTACATGAGACTTCAACATTACTGAGCAAAATATGAGTGTACTTATAAGTACAGTCTGTTCTCAGCATGCAGTATTACCTGATCCGTATAAAGAAAAAGAGGGCAAGTATATAGTGTGAGAAGAGGGGTCACATAATGCTGGGTACTGACGTTACACCTCTGCTAAGCCCTTCGGAGGTTACAGGGATGATGATGGCATTTTCTATGCCTAAATGAAGACTCGTAATTTAAGTCAAAATGATACGTAATAAACTTATATTAATTAATTTACGATATGTTATGTTTCCCAAGGTTCACCTTTCCTTGTTTTTGGTACTTCTAAACCAGCTTTTTGCTATATGCGAGTACGAAGAAAACTAATATACAGTGGTCACAGGCGTGTTGTTATGTTTTGTAAACCTCTGCTACGTTTTCAAAATATTATTAAGGCCGCGTACATTAATCTCATTACCTTGTTTGTGTTGGTGGTAGATAAGTGTTTTTTAAACGATCATATTGCAGCCATCAGCTAAATTACTTTCGTGACGACGTCGGCCATGATTCCACGATTAACCAATTAACTTAAGATTGTTTACATCCAAATTACTGTCAAGTGTCTGGTTTTGTTTTAGTTTCTTTAAATGTTTTGGTTTATTTTTAGAATAGAGTGCAGTGTTTTTTACTCTAACACAGATTGCTACTTATTCGTTTTGCCTAGTCTTTTCTCAACTATGTTGGGGTCGGCTTCCAGTCTAACCGGATGTAGTTGAAAACCAGTATTTTACATGGTGTGACTTTCTGGCCTCTACAACCAAGCCTGGTTGTCAGACTTTCGTATCACTGACTACCTATAACGGCTGCCAAAGATCATAATATATGACAGCCGGGACCACCGGGACCAACGGCTTAACGTGCTTTCCGAAGCACGGAAGAAACTCGGTATGTAATAGGTGGTCACCCATTCACAGACCAACCTAGGCAAGCGCGGCTTAACCTAAAGATCGACCCGAGTGGCAGTTATTATTAAGCCATAGATGTGAAAAGCTACGCGTGTTGCGCCGACCCCGGGCGGGAAGATGATGATAATGAGATGTGAAAAACTACCTAGTTGCCTGAAAACGTGCACCTAAACAAGAGCGGACAATTTCAATAGAAAGAAACAATCAACAAAATTCATAACCAACAAATCTTGATTGCAGATGTAAAGAATCTTGATTGTATTTGAGCAATTTCCTTTGCCGCGGAAAGCAAAAGGGTGGTAAATATTTCTTTGTCGATTATATTTCTTGACGAGGCTTGCACCAAATGAGTTTAAACAGATACAGAGTAGATTGGAAGTGGTTCCGGGCTCGCAAATGTGCTCAAAGTGAAATCTGATTAAATAAACTTCTTTGGGGTCGGGTTTTACGATTTTTCCGATGAATATTTAATTTTGACTACATGTGTGAGTGTTGGCAAGGCAAAAGGAGTACCTACCTATGTAAGGATCGTAGCAGGTGGCGTTCTGGGGTTTCAGTCTTCCCCTATGAGAAAAGGGCTTGAGTTTATGTATGAATGTATGTATTTAATGCTTATCTAGCACTTGATATTCAACTCTTCATTAGTTGAAAGCTATATTAAAATTTATTGAACGCTGCATTTTCTGAAATCGAGCGCTGATTTTTCTAAATGGTTCGATCTATGTATTGTTTTTCATATAAATCAACAAATACGTAAGTACAAGCATAATCTAACCAGCATATAATATATGATGTTCACTACGCTGGAGTTCATCCCTTCTTGATTTTAAGGTTTAAAATTACAACTAAAAATGAAAAAATAAAATTTTTTTTTGCAAAAAAACAACCGACTTCAAAAACACCAAAAAGAGAAAAATAAACTTCAGAAGAAAAATCAGCTTCTGAAGTCGGTGACATTTGTTTGTTTGATTTTATTTTTTTGCCACCGACTTCAGAAGCTGATTTTTCTTCTGAAGTTTATTTTTCTCTTTTTGGTGTTTTTGAAGTCGGTTGTTTTTTTGCAAAAAAGTTTTTTTATTTTTTCATTTTTAGTTGTAATAAGTACCTATAATTCAACCAAGAAACCTAACCCTTAACCTTCCTTCCCCTATTTTTGCTTTCAACTCTTAACCGTTGAGGAGTACCTAATACCTTCCATTATCAGCTCATCAACATGAAGACAAGTGATGACTGCTAGATGCGAATACTTGAATAGCGTCAGAAAAAACACGCAACATGTAATACGTGTCTATATTTTTCATATATAACAACAACAAAAAATGTGTATTGTACATATCTGCATACCCCCTCAGAGCATACAGGCGTGATGTTACGTCATGATAATGTATATTCAATAAACATCCAAGCGATTCCAGCAATTACGACAGATTTGCCGTCTATTTTTGAAGAGTTCCATTGTAGATCAGCACCAGATCTTCACCAAATTAAAATGGGACCACCTCAGGAGTATACTCTTTCAAATAAAAAAAAAAATTGAGAATCGGTCCACTAATGGGGGAGAAATCAGGTAACATACATAAAAATAAAAAAATAAAATACATACACACGAACATAGTAACCTCCTTTTTTGAAGTCGGTTAATGACAGATTCCTCATGATAGTTTCTTCACCGTTTTGATAGAGGTGATGACGGTATAATTTTGGTAACTACACACTATAAAGAGCAAATTGTGTTAACATAAAGTCTGTCCTAATTTCCAATACTTTTCTTCTGTAAGCGATAAACCAATAATTATCGCTTTTCCTAGTCTTCCGCTATTCTTTTCTGATTTAATTTCGTTACAGGATCCAAGATAGTTAAATTTTTTCTTTGGGACTTCGGCGAGATTCATTGTCTCGGCGCGGTTCTAGTGGTAGCCACTGTTGTTTTTTTTTTATTATAATGGGAAACTAAAGATATTTAATTATTACTGACTAGCTTTTGCCCGCGGCTTCGCCCGCGTGGATGTCGGAAAATACCCCACGGGAACGTAATACCGTGATTAAAAGTACCCCATTTGTTGATCTAGGTAAACAATGTCTTCTCACATTGCTTAAGTATCCGGGGTGCGGTGCGCGGATTAATGTATGATTAAAGAAGGATAACAAATCCTAAAATCATACAATAGTAACGGAAAACATAACGGAGGGAAAAATCACCTACTTAAATGCCAAATTTGAAGGCAACTGTAAAACCCCGTTAGGGGTCGATTTTCGAAAAACCCTGATACTTACACGTTATTCTTTATTTTTGTTCTCAAGTATAAATACTGAGTTTAGAGTTAATCGAATCGAATCCTTCCTTATCTATAGGGAACCTCTGTGCAAAACTTCAGCTTTTTAGGTCCAAGGGTTTGGGCTGGGCGTTGATGAGTCAGTCGGTCAGTTAGTCAGTCAGTCAGGACTTCTCTTTTTATTTAAATAGATAGATAGATAGAAGATTTGTGCCAAGTGTCAAGTATATCGACTTAAGGAAGAACATTTTCCATACAAACTTTCATCCCCTATTTAACTCCCTTAGGGGTTGAATTTCGAAAAATCCTTTCTTATTCCTTGTCTACATTATAAAGGGAACCTCTGAGCAAAATTTCAGCTTTCTAGGTCCCAAGTTCAAGTATATTAACTTAAGGAAGAAAATTTTCCATACAATTTTTCATCCCCTATTTAACTCCCTTAGGGGTTAAATTTCGAAAAATCCTTTCTTATTCCTGGTTTACATTATAAAGGGAACCTCTGTGCAAAATTTCAGCTTTCTAGGCCCAAGGGTTTGGGCTGGGCGTTGATGAGTCAGTCAGTCAATCAGTCAGTCAGGACTTCTCTTTTTATTTATAAAGATAGATAGATAGATTATTAAGGAAGAAAATTTTCCATACAATTTTTCATCCCCTATTTAACTCCCTTAGGGGTTGAATTTCGAAAAATCCTTTCTTATTCCTTGTCTACATTATAAAGGGAACCTCTGAGCAAAATTTCAGCTTTCTAGGTCCCAAGTTCAAGTATATTAACTTAAGGAAGAAAATTTTCCATACAATTTTTCATCCCCTATTTAACTCCCTTAGGGGTTAAATTTCGAAAAATTCTTTCTTATTCCTGGTCTACATTATAAAGGGAACCTCTGTGCAAAATTTCAGCTTTCTAGGTCCAAGGGTTTGGGCTGGGCGTTGATGAGTCAGTCAGTCAATCAGTCAGTCAGTCAGGACTTCTCTTTTTATTTATATAGTTCCATACAATTTTTCATCCCCTATTTAACTCCCTTAGGGGTTAAATTTCGAAAAATCCTTTCTTATTCCTGGTCTACATTATAAAGGGAACCTCTGTGCAAAATTTCAGCTTTCTAGGTCCAAGGGTTTGGGCTGGGCGTTGATGAGTCAGTCAGTCAATCAGTCAGTCAGGACTTCTCTTTATATTTAAATAGATAGATAGATAGAAGATTTGTGCCAAGTGTCAAGTATATCAACTTAAGGAAGAGCATTTTCCATACAAACTTTCATCCCCTATTTAACTCCCTTAGGGGTTGAATTTCGAAAAATCCTTTCTTATTCCTTGTCTACATTATAAAGGGAACCTCTGTGCAAAATTTCAGCTTTCTAGGCCCAAGGGTTTGGGCTGGGCGTTGATGAGTCAGTCAGTCAATCAGTCAGTCAGGACTTCTCTTTTTATTTATAAAGATAGATAGATAGATTATTAAGGAAGAAAATTTTCCATACAATTTTTCATCCCCTATTTAACTCCCTTAGGGGTTGAATTTCGAAAAATCCTTTCTTATTCCTTGTCTACATTATAAAGGGAACCTCTGAGCAAAATTTCAGCTTTCTAGGTCCCAAGTTCAAGTATATTAACTTAAGGAAGAAAATTTTCCATACAATTTTTCATCCCCTATTTAACTCCCTTAGGGGTTAAATTTCGAAAAATTCTTTCTTATTCCTGGTCTACATTATAAAGGGAACCTCTGTGCAAAATTTCAGCTTTCTAGGTCCAAGGGTTTGGGCTGGGCGTTGATGAGTCAGTCAGTCAATCAGTCAGTCAGTCAGGACTTCTCTTTTTATTTATATAGTTCCATACAATTTTTCATCCCCTATTTAACTCCCTTAGGGGTTAAATTTCGAAAAATCCTTTCTTATTCCTGGTCTACATTATAAAGGGAACCTCTGTGCAAAATTTCAGCTTTCTAGGTCCAAGGGTTTGGGCTGGGCGTTGATGAGTCAGTCAGTCAATCAGTCAGTCAGGACTTCTCTTTATATTTAAATAGATAGATAGATAGAAGATTTGTGCCAAGTGTCAAGTATGTCAACTTAAGGAAGAGCATTTTCCATACAAACTTTCATCCCCTATTTAACTCCCTTAGGGGTTGAATTTCGAAAAATCCTTTCTTATTCCTTGTCTACATTATAAAGGGAACCTCTGTGCAAAATTTCAGCTTTCTAGGTCCCAAGTTCAAGTATATTAACTTAAGGAAGAAAATTTTCCATAAAATTTTTCATCCCCTATTTAACTCCCTTAGGGGTTGAATTTCGAAAAATCCTTTCTTATTCCTTGTCTACATTATAAAGGGAACCTCTGAGCAAAATTTCAGCTTTCTAGGTCCCAAGTTCAAGTATATTAACTTAAGGAAGAAAATTTTCCATACAATTTTTCATCCCCTATTTAACTCCCTTAGGGGTTAAATTTCGAAAAATCCTTTCTTATTCCTGGTCTACATTATAAAGGGAACCTCTGTGCAAAATTTCAGCTTTCTAGGTCCAAGGGTTTGGGCTGGGCGTTGATGAGTCAGTCAGTCAATCAGTCAGTCAGTCAGGACTTCTCTTTTTATTTATATAGATAGATAAATAGATTATTAAGGAAGAACATTTTCCATAAAAACTTTCATCCCCTATTTAACTCCCTTAGGGGTTGAATTTCGAAAAATCCTTTCTTATTCCTTGTCTACATTATAAAGGGAACCTCTGAGCAAAATTTCAGCTTTCTAGGTCCCAAGTTCAAGTATATTAACTTAAGGAAGAAAATTTTCCATACAATTTTTCATCCCCTATTTAACTCCCTTAGGGGTTAAATTTCGAAAAATCCTTTCTTATTCCTGGTTTACATTATAAAGGGAACCTCTGTGCAAAATTTCAGCTTTCTAGGTCCAAGGGTTTGGGCTGGGCGTTGATGAGTCAGTCAGTCAATCAGTCAGTCAGGACTTCTCTTTTTATTTAAATAGATAGATAGATAGAAGATTTGTGCCAAGTGTCAAGTATATCAACTTAAGGAAGAACATTTTCCATACAAACTTTCATCCCCTATTTAACTCCCTTAGGGGTTGAATTTCGAAAAATCCTTTCTTATTCCTTGTCTACATTATAAAGGGAACCTCTGTGCAAAATTTCAGCTTTCTAGGTCCCAAGTTCAAGTATGTTAACTTAAGGAAGAAAATTTTCCATAAAATTTTTTATCCCCTATTTAACTCCCTTAGGGGTTGAATTTCGAAAAATCCTTTCTTATTCCTTGTCTACATTATAAAGGGAACCTCTGAGCAAAATTTCAGCTTTTTAGGTCCCAAGTTCAAGTATATTAACATAAGGAAGAAAATTTTCCATACAATTTTTCATCCCCTATTTAACTCCCTTAGGGGTTAAATTTCGAAAAATCCTTTCTTATTCCTGGTCTACATTATAAAGGGAACCTCTGTGCAAAATTTCAGCTTTCTAGGCCCAAGGGTTTGGGCTGGGCGTTGATGAGTCAGTCAGTCAATCAGTCAGTCAGGACTTCTCTTTTTATTTATATAGATAGATAGATAGATTATTAAGGAAGAACATTTTCCATAAAAACTTTCATCCCCTATTTAACTCCCTTAGGGGTTGAATTTCGAAAAATCCTTTCTTATTCCTTGTCTACATTATAAAGGGAACCTCTGAGCAAAATTTCAGCTTTCTAGGTCCCAAGTTCAAGTATATTAACGTAAGGAAGAAAATTTTCCATACAATTTTTCATCCCCTATTTAACTCCCTTAGGGGTTAAATTTCGAAAAATCCTTTCTTATTCCTGGTCTACATTATAAAGGGAACCTCTGTGCAAAATTTCAGCTTTCTAGGTCCAAGGGTTTGGGCTGGGCGTTGATGAGTCAGTCAGTCAATCAGTCAGTCAGGACTTCTCTTTTTATTTAAATAGATAGATAGATAGAAGATTTGTGCCAAGTGTCAAGTATATCAACTTAAGGAAGAACATTTTCCATACAAACTTTCATCCCCTATTTAACTCCCTTAGGGGTTGAATTTCGAAAAATCCTTTCTTGTTCCTTGTCTACATTATAAAGGGAACCTCTGTGCAAAATTTCAGCTTTCTAGGTCCCAAGTTCAAGTATATTAACTTAAGGAAGAAAATTTTCCATAAAATTTTTCATCCCCTATTTAACTCCCTTAGGGGTTGAATTTCGAAAAATCCTTTCTTATTCCTTGTCTACATTATAAAGGGAACCTCTGAGCAAAATTTCAGCTTTCTAGGTCCCAAGTTCAAGTATATTAACTTAAGGAAGAAAATTTTCCATACAATTTTTCATCCCCTATTTAACTCCCTTAGGGGTTAAATTTCGAAAAATCCTTTCTTATTCCTGGTCTACATTATAAAGGGAACCTCTGTGCAAAATTTCAGCTTTCTAGGCCCAAGGGTTTGGGCTGGGCGTTGATGAGTCAGTCAGTCAATCAGTCAGTCAGGACTTCTCTTTTTATTTATATAGATAGATAATAGATTATTAAGGAAGAACATTTTCCATAAAAACTTTCATCCCCTATTTAACTCCCTTAGGGGTTGAATTTCGAAAAATCCTTTCTTATTCCTGGTCTACATTATAAAGGGAACCTCTGTGCAAAATTTCAGCTTTCTAGGTCCAAGGGTTTGGGCTGGGCGTTGATGAGTCAGTCAGTCAATCAGTCAGTCAGTCAGTCAGTCAGTCAGTCAGTCAGGACTTCTCTTTTTATTTATATATAGATGATGTTGATGATACTAAACATAACAACCAAATATAAAACTAAAAACAAACTACATAAGGGCATCGAAAAACTCCTCCTTAACACTGTCACCAGATAAACTGCCCAAGAGACTGGCAGCGTTGCCATGTTTTATGGCAACGCTTAGCCAATGAAAAAGAAAATTAGGATAATCCCGAAATTTGCAACTCGTGGCCTTGTCTTCTCGACACAGTGATCCAGGCCAGACGTTGGTCTGTAACGGAGAAACTTCAACGATTAGTGACATGTGTTCCCTCCAAGTCACAAGTTCCTCTTAAGAAATAGAGATGGGACGTCGTCTTTAAACTTACGAATCGATGGTTTTCAACGGTGAGTACGTGATCAGAGGTAATGTAAATTTTATTGTAAGCATATGTATGAAACTTTTGAGCGTGTAATCGTTTAACGGCTGTTACGTGCATCCCTAGTAGCATTTTTGTTGGCATTTGTTGGCATTTAGTTGGGCCACATACATTTTTGTTGGCATTTAGTTGGGCCACATACCTCTGTATGTGGCCCAACTAAATGCCAACAAAAAATGCTACTAGGGATACGACGACATAAGCTAGCTATAGCCAGTATAACCAGAGGGCCTAGACAAGTTACAACCGCTTCGTATCTATTCTCTTTCTATAATAATGAACGCTTCGGCGCAAGCGCTTTGTAGAAAGCGCTAAGTTGGTAGCCAACTTCACACAACTGAGTCGATCGCTCATTCTCTAGCAAATGTAGACAAAACCTACACTTTAGTCTATGGTGAGCGTATCTACTAACGTCAAACTAACGTCAAAGACACAGTTGTTTACATTATGCGCGGGTTGAATTTCGAATTTCGTTTTGAATTGTTAAGAAAGGAATACATTGTTTTAAATGTTAAAAAATAAGTGAAATAAAGGACAAGTTCTTCTTATAATTGGTGTATTATAATATCACAGCGCGTAATGTAATTTTAAACAATACTGTGTCCAGAAATAATATGATATTCTGCATTTGGATGGAAGATACTTATATGAAGTGATAACTTTTATAAAATGGAATTGAGATCTCGAGCAGACCCAGAACAGTTCGCAGCTTTATTGGAATTTATGGGAAGGTACGTGCATTTATTAGTTATTTCGTGACCTTCCTTTGTTAAAGTCTAATATAATTGGGAACTTGAAACTTTACAACATAAACAATGACGTGTATAAGCGGCTTGAACTAATACTAGGTACTTCTTTCGAAATAAACAAAACAATTATTGTGTTTGACCCTTATCGCCCCACAATTCATAATTATAATATTATAAATTATAGATTTAAAATGCTAAATGACACATAGAATCCAAAATTAGGATAAATAAACAAAACACTTCTCGGTTTCAAGACAGCTGGATCGTATAAAGACGCCATTTTTTAGCGTTATCTCCAGGGTCTCGGCATACGCTACACTTTCGTTGAAATACTACACCAACGTTTCGTTTGCGCTTGTCAAAAGTGTGTCTTGGCTAGCATTTATATGAGATGTAGCGATCAACGTTATAGAAAGGATCAGATTTCATTCTATCATTTTAAACGATACGATAAGTTGTCAACATGGCTACGTATTTTCTGTTCGTTAGTTCTGACCACGTGACTTAGCGTTGCGATGACGTCACTCCCATACATTTGAGTCGTTTTCTACTAACGTTTACGCTTGTAGATTGTCAACTTGGCTAAGCCTTCAGACCTCTAACTGTCTAGCTATCACGGTTCATGAGATACAGCCTGGTGACAGACACACTGACAGACGGTCACCTCACTGTCCGTCTGTCAGTCAGAAAAGTCCTTGGTTTGGATACTCATATTATAGATCACAGTTATATTTGTACTTACAAAATAATGTATTCTGTCATGCATAATTTAAAAAAAACACTGCCACTTTAATTTGTTTTCTTTAAACTATCGCACTTGAACTTTAATAAAATCGTATAGTACGTACGAAGCTGGAATAAAATATCTTAATTTAGACGAGAGATCCATTACGTGTCTGCGACTGCGTCAGTAATTTGTATTCAGTTATCTAATATATAAGATTTATGGACCAATTTCAGACATACTTAGACTTATTAGTATCTAATATAATTTTGGAATTTGTTATCAGTTTCAGTTCATTTCCAATATTCCAATATCAATCAATTAATTTTGATCAGTTATTGGTTTCACCTTAATTCTAATTCTCGAATAAAAAAAAAACTTTTTTAGATCCACAAAGAATAATGCGATTACGGCCGGGCGGCTTTGTCCAAAAAGATGCCTCGATTACTGAATTTCTTAAATGTCCATAAACAAGCGCATTTTTGGATTTTAAGAACACCCTTGATGAAGCTGCTATTAATGTGGCCTCCTGGCCTATAGATCTTAAGAATGTCATTAACTACATATAAAAGAAGTACCTATAACAGCATAAGATTGAAAATCTATTCAAGAAAGTTTACGATTTTACGAAAGGTTCAACGATGATATGACATAAATCTACGATTTAAATATTTTGCAGCCACATATTTTACCAACTTACCAACACTACAATTTTATTCGAAATTCGAAATCCAATATTCAACAAACATGTCACACTTGTCAGATATTCAAGAATTTCAAAGTTCCACATTCGAATATTCGATACTGAATATCTAAATCGAATAAGTTTTGCGTCGTCGCATCTCTAGTGAGAACTAGGTTGACTAGGCCACTGAACATTACTTCCAATGACGTTTCACTTGTGTACTTTACTACAAGAGGAAACATAGAATATTTATGACTTTTACGGTAGTTAAGAGGTTGAGGAAGTAACTTCCGATGTGAGTCAGGGTTTTTGGATACTGTTTTCTTTTTCGTTTAAATATTTTATGTGGCTTTCTTGGTTGGAAACTTTCTTTACAATCGGTAGCTGTTAGTTCAGTTGGGTTCTGAATAGAGAAGGTGAATTATTGAGACATGGCAGTAAAAGTTTTTCAATATCTGGGAATGCAGTCAAAATTTTATCGAAAAGTTCCTAAGAATGTTTTGTAGCTGCTACGGTTGCGGTAACAGTTCTATCTTATTACCCACTCAAGAATTTATCGAAAAAGTCATCAGAAATGTCTGATGACTTTTTCGACTACCTATTGCCCACAAAAGTTATTTTTACACGGAATAGGAATATCCTTCCTCCTCCATCCTTTTAATATAATTTTCAAGTAGTCTTAATTACTCCTTAAAACAACAGCTATCTTTCAATAAAAGTCCCGCCAAGATCTGCGCAGCCGTTTCGGGGATTGACCAGAACAAACAGACAGACAGACAATTTATTTTTATAGATACCTAATATACTTCCCTATGCATTCAGAAAAAGCAGTTATTTAAAAATTGCAAACAGACATTTCAGTACTATTTATTTTTATACAAGTTATTGCTTTTTCTATCATCATCAGCCTATAATGTTCCCACTGCAGGGACTCAGGCCTCCTCTCTAGGAGAGGGATGGGCTATAATCCACCGCGCGGGTCCAATGTGGGTTGGTAGATGTCACATGTCTTCGTATTCTTTGGTTCTAAGACAATGCTGGTTTCCTCACGATGTTTTCTTTTGCCGCTTCGAGAGCGGTGCTGATGAAATAAATTACACAAACACACTTGCCTGGTTTCGAACCCACGACTTACTGTTCGTAAGTCGGGGCCACCACCACTGGGCCACCGCTCTCCCTGGGTCACCGCTGCTCCACTGGGCCACTGCTGCTACTTGTATGGCCACGGTTAAATATAGTGATCATCTTAAATTTATTTAGTTTACAACATCTGTGTTTACACCCACCTATGTTTCACTCATTATTAAGAACTTTGATCCCTTTTACATATTCATATTTTATTATAACTTCCAACATAACATACTCATAAACCTTTTAAAACACGTCAATGTTTTTTTCATTTCTCTGTACTTACATTAAAAACTCCAACATATTGGTAAACGTTTTCTCATTCATTAGGAGTTTCTTTTGTGTGTTGTATTTCAAAGGATTTATCTCGGAATTCACATGTAGGCGGGCTTTGTTTTAAAGTCATGTAAAACATAGAGATACCTAATTAGTTTGAAATTCATATGTTCGAAGATAAAACATAAACAAAAATACGTTTTTTTATGTTTTATATCAAATAAGATCAAAGTATAAAAAAAAATCCTTCAGTCATTATTGAAACTTTTTCAGATTGACTCTGTATACCTTGTTGTCGTGTTTCCCAGTTACTGAGCAGGTCAGATAGGTAGTGGCTCCATACAAAATACAGGTATTCAGCTGTATCTGGGTGGACTGGAAGGAGCGTGGGGATACCATGACGGTATAAAGCAGAATTGTTTTAATCATTGACTTTATCGGCACGATTGGAGCAGTGGTTGAGCGATTCGACTGCTGCGCTGCGTTTCGCGGGTTCAATCCCCGCACGGAACAATTATGGCTACAAATAGTTGTTCCAGGTCTAGGTGTTTGTTCATGTAAGTTTGAATGTTTGTAAACGCACCCACGATACAGATGAAATTCCTGACTTTTTTTTTGATAAAAAAAACTTAGTATTCTGTTGTCTTCTTGTTATAGTGTGGGCAGTAAGGTCTAACGACCCTACACGCCCTAGTGTCAGTTTCTAAACCGCCGCACGGGCCTCTGACATGGTTTGACGACCGCCATTTGGCGGCCGGGACCACCGGCTTATACGTGCCTTCCGAAGCACGGAACTGTCTTTTTTATCAGACAATCAGGTGTTTTAAGCTTGCAATGTCCTAACCAAACTGGAAACAACTTTAAAAACTGGCCAAGTGCAAGTCGGACTCGCACATGAAGGGTTCCGTACCAAAACGGTATGCTATAATTTGTACAATTTCTTCTAAGGGCCAATGAAACTTGACCTCTGGATTGTATAGGCGCTCATACGATTCAGGGACCAAATTATATTGGTTAACTGCTGTTTCCATCTGTTGTTTCCATCCAAGTTCACAATAATTTTCCTAGAAAGTCCTTATAAAGTTCTACTCGATTTTTTTCATATTTTCTAAACTTATGGTTCAAAAGTTAGAGGGGGGGGGGGACGCATTGTTTTTTACTTTTGGAGCGATTATTTCCGAAATTATTGACATTATCAAAAAATGATTTTAGTAAACCCCTATTCATTTTTGATTACCTTTCCAACAATATATCACACGTTAGGGTTGAAATTAAAAAAAAAATCACTTCCCACTTTACATATAAGGGGGCTACCCTAATAAAACATTTTTTTCCAATTTTTATTTTATTACTTTGTCGGCGTGATTGATACACATATTGGTACCAAATTTCAGCTTTCTAGTGCTAACGGTCACAGAGATTAAGCGATGACGGACGGACGGACGGACGGACGGACGGACAGACATGGCGAAACTATAAGGGTTCCTAGTTGACTACGGAACCCTAAAAAGTATGCTTCCCGTGGGAATCGAACCCACGACTAATTTACTACACTGGAATATGGTTAGGTTACCACAATTCTGCTTTAAGTTATCATGCTAGCTTACCTGCTGCGGGTTGTTCGAAAGAGATACCGTGACCTGGAATACTAAGGGCTGAGAAGGATCATGGGTGGTTTTGGTCAGTAGAAGTCTGACACTCCCTTCCGCTCCATCCAGAGTGGGAAGAGTCATTAGACGATTTCACACTCAACAAAAAAAAAAAAGAAAATATCATGGTAGGCCACCATTAAGCACTATTTACTTTTGTCACTCAAAAATAATTAGATCGTATACTTTAACATTTGTGTAGGTACATTATTTGCCTAGGACAAGCACTTTCCTACTACAATTTTAGTATCTTTGTAATTTAAAATCATAGTCCACAATCTGCATAGCTTAGCATAATAATTTTCATCTTTCAAAGCAATTTGCAGGTATAATTTTCTTCAATCTCATCGAAAAACCCATTAAAAATATTTCAGATACCTATCTATAGGGTCAGGAAGAATTCGTAGCTAGGAGGACCCTTTTTTTAGAGGGTGGGCAATCATCAAATGACTCCTCCCGCTCTGAGCAGAGCAGGTAGGGAGTATCAGACTTCTGCTGACTAAAAACCACCCATGTTCCTTCTTAGCCCTTTGTGTCGGAGGCCGCGGTATCTCTTACGAACAACCCACAGCCCCAGCTCAGAGGACCTCTAAGCTACATAATTACGGACGTTCGGACCAATCCTCGGGTCAAGCTTCGCTTACCTACTTAGATGGGTCTACGCATTGTACCGAGTTTTCTCCATGCCACGGAAAGAACGTTAAACATTGGGTCCAGCCTATCATTTGAAGATCCTTGACAGTCGTAACACTTTTAGTCAGTGGCCCAATAGTGTGACAGCCAATCTTATCGTAGAAAGTATTGTCTAACAGACTGGTGTTCGCAACTCTACGTGCAAAGCGCGTATTTTGCGTACCAAAGGACTTGTGGAGGTCAGATAGGCAGTCCCTCCATGTAAAATACTGGTAATCAGCTGCATCCAGTTTAACTGGAAGCCGACTGCAATAGAGTTCGATAAAAGCTATCTATAGAGTCAGGTAATAAGGATTAAAATGAATATAACAAACAATGTCTTTGGTACACTTTATTAATATAACGACAGCGAATTGCACGTATTTCATCCATTGACATTAATTACAAGGCATTTTGCAGTTTATATACATTTTTAATTTAACCATTTTTACATTACAAAAATATTTTTAGCGTAACACATCGCTACTTACAACTTCCTAAGACTAATGACTATACATTTATAGAAAAAAGAACCTTCGTCAATGGGCTCAAAGTTCGTAATCGAACTACATAATTGACGTAAATTCTTTTATTCTTAGTTATGACAAAATCTTTTTACATTACACGTTATTTTTTGGCTAATCTGTACATTTTTTCGTATACTTAGTTCTTTATTTACATATATTATTTAGTTACTTGAATTTTACATAGGTTATTAATCGATCTAGTAGTTAATTATAGTTCATATTTTATATGAATAAGAAGGGGTTTTTACAGCAAGTTTTTATATTTAAAACTTCACATGAACAAGATCCCGAATACAGTAACAGTTATTGATAGGACATAATAAATTAGACACAATGAGAACAAATACCGAGACATCAATCGTTGAACTATACAAACTTCTTGCTTCTAAAACTACAACAGTTCTTTTTTTTAAACGTCAAAACACGTATGTCAACACATTTTTATATTTTTCTTCTGAAAGGAGGTTCACTGCAATGTGTTACCTGGAACAAAAAAATGAAAAAGTTGTAAAACAAAAGTGAAACGTTAAAATGAAACCTTTGTGTGCTTTTATGAAAAAAAGATTTTTTTTCTGTTAGCCAACGATGGATGGTGCAATGTAATTCGCACCCTGTTACGTCCCTAAGGGGGTGAGGTGACGGATTGCTGACCTTTTTGTAAATTTTATATTACTCGTGATTTTTCTCTCCTTTAAGGCGCGGCCCCACCGCGGTGCACGGAGAGGCTACGCACGTGTAGTATGCTTCGCTTTGTAAGAAAATGTATGTGGTTGTGTCCACTGCAACCCACGGAGAGGCTACGCATGAATTGACGTCATTGATACATGCGTGGCTTGCTTGAATAGGTGGTTACATAGCTCAACGCTGTCGACGTGGGTCTACGTTTCCACTGAAGTACACGAATATGACCCACGACTATGCACAGCTCGCTTATCGATGTACAATCGCTTATTGTGTTATATCGTAGCCTCTCCGTGCGCTGTGCCACGCTATACATAGTCGTTGGTCATATACGTGTATTCCAGTGGAAACGTTGACCCACGTTGCCAAACAAATTAATACACGCAGCTAAAATGCGCCGCGTGCCCGTGCACAGCATGCGCCGCGGTGGGCCCGCGCCTTTAAGCTCTAGGAAAAGTTCATAATTTGTACAGAATTTTAGCTTGAATACAAAAAAAAAAGCTTTAAAATTATTTCGGTGTATTTTAATTTTTACAAGAATATATACCAAAAAGAAGATAAGTGCTTTTAAGAAAAATATGATTATGTGAATAATAAAAGAAGATTATCGGTGATGTATTAAAAACGTGAACAAAAAACGTAAAACAATAAAAAGGGTGAACCTACACTGACAAATAAATCTAAATCAGAAACATACGCAGTTTGTAGCAAAGATATAAAAGTCGCGATTCATTTTAAAAACCCAAACGCCATGCATACAATGTTTTATGGGCAATGAACTGGAACGATCTAAATTCGAACAAACGTGAGCTAAATAAACAAATACCGCTTCTATAGTTAAATATAAAAAGTTATTACTCTATGGGCATGAACCATAAAAGAGGCCAGATCAAAACAAAGATCTCGATTCCCCTTTGATCATAATCATAATATTCTCTGATTTTTTTATGAAGTTCTTATATTATTATGATTCGTCTTTTTACTCCCTGTTATTTTCCATCGTTGGATTTTGAAGAATTCCGTCGAACGAGAAATCCTATTAGCTCTTCTTTTGTTCCCCATTTCATCCCCGTAAATGATTCTGACGAAGTTTTTATTAAAATTTTATGTTTGAAGAGAATAGAATTTAAGGCAATTAATGCTAAGTCGATCAGAAGGTTTATGGATAGTAAATAAATATATAGGTATTTCTTTTGTTTTCGCTATTTCCCGTTGTTATTTAAAACGGAAGCTGTTACGAAAATTCCATCTCAAACTCTGTATACAATAGTAGAATATATTACTGTCTCGTTTTAAACGAATTGTGCATACAACACTGTGGGGTAGATAAATGCACATTGTATACATAAATCTGTACAATTTATTCGGCTGACTGTGCATCGTACAAATGTACTACAATTGGGAATTGGATTCCGGAGTGTCGGAAAAATAACAAGATTTATGTAAAAAATTGTGTGCAATTTACTTTGTGCATTGATTTATTTGTTACTTTGCATGTCGAGTAAGATGGATACAAAATAATTATTTAGCGTGGCTACAATACAATGCATTTTTGTATAAATAAGAATCAAGAAAATAAATTACTTTTATGTACAACGACTTTACGTTTTACCTGTCGTGGATTTTTAATCAGTTGTTCCTGTTCATATGATTCGCATCAATTACACTAGTCAACACTAAAAAAAACCCGCAAAAGTGATGCAGTACATAATTATCATAGGTACACCCACTCTCATTACCGGAAAAATATTAATTTTGTTGTATCACGTCTAAAACTGCCAAAAAGCATATTTTTTATCGAATTTTGCGGGTAGATGTAAATTTTCAGCAATTATTCTTGAAAATTAGTTGATCATATACCTAGCACAATGTATTGCGTTTGTACAAATTTTCCTGTCAGTTTTGCTATATTTGTGGTTTACACCAAACAGTCAAAAAAGGCAACTACTCCATTGACTAAGCAGTGCTATTGTGCAGATTTCATCTTGGATGTTCGTCATCAAGATAAATACTGGGTGCCACATATCTGTTGTTTCACCTGGCATGCATAACTGACGTGTTGGATTAGAGAAATATCTAAAGGAATGCCTTTTAATCAACTTGCAATATAGCGCGAACCTAAGGACCATATCAGTGATTGCTACTTTTACCCTCCTATTATAAAAGGATTACCATGAAAATACAAGAATAAAATAAAATATCCATTACTACATTGAGATGATCTTCCAATACCTACGCCACCTTATACTGAACCGATTTGAAATGGCTTTGAAAAATACTGTGAAGAGAAAGATACTGAGGAGGAATTTCCAGTTCGGAGTACCTCAAAACTGCCACATTTGATCAGTCAATCAGAGCTCAACGATCTAATCAGAGATGTAGATTTACCTAAAGAGAAATCTGAACTATTAACTTCAAGATTGAAGCAATAGAATCTCCTTCAGTCGGACGTTAATGTTACTGCTTACAGCAAGCGTCATACTCCCTTCATAGAATTTTATTAAACCATGGGAGACTTGGTCTGATGTTCTGATGTCGACGGGCTGATGGTTCAGATGGCTCATGAGCAATATGAGCATATACCAAATGATTGGCAATTCTATAATGACTCGTGTAACTCATGTTTAAAATGTTGAGAATTGTAAAACAATATCCTGGAAAATGGAACCCTGCGATGCTGGTAGACCACTGCTGCATGCTTATTAGGGAAACCCTAACTACAAGAAACTATCGACATGCAAATAAAAAAAAAGAAATCCGCTGTTTTCATACCAAAATAAATTAAATTTACTATTTATTTCATGAAAAAAATGTAATCAGAAATATTGATATATCATAAAATTGTGACGTAATAGGAAAATTTTATTTTACATTCAACGTTATTTACAACACATAGAACCCGAATCACGTGAAATGAATTCCGGGAAAAAAAATATCTTAGTGTTATTGCTAACTTTAACTTTCTAGCAACGACAAGAATCATTCAACATGTAAAGAATATACTAGATAATTATTCAGACGACCAAAATAAATATAACTTCGTGCTTTAAAAATTTCGACCTTCTTAAACACCGATTGCAAAAATAAGGCCCCACTTGTACTCCGATACAGAAAATGGATAAAATTCGATCACAAAATTCAGTTGTTGTAAAAGAATTGAAAGTGAGTAATATCGTATCAAAAGTGAAGAGGCTTTTGACTCAAGTAGGGTGCAAAAGAGTTGTCCTAAAGTGGGTGGATCAGGGTCAAATTAAGTGGAGAGATACTTCAACCCGTTTGTTGGAATGTTTTCACTCAGTTAATCTTGTTTAGCTTTTCATCAGAACAAGAGAAAGTCTGCTCATAGAAAAACAAAGAGCATCTAATTCGTATAGAAATGAAATTCCTGCTAAAAATGCGTTCGAAACCGCGGAATTACAGTTTCGAAGCTTACGATACGTTCTATTACAATTAGTTAGTATTTTCGAGTTAAATTCTTGCTGATTAAAAATCACACTATTTCTTTATTTTATTTAAGACGTATGATTAGGTCCAGGTAACAGTGGACAAGAGCAGGAAATTGATGATGAACATCATGACTTAATTAAAGTCGCCGGAAAAAACTGGTTAGCCAAGATACACAACCACTAAGTGGAGAGATTTTGAAGACACCTACGCTCATTGGATGGTCAGAGGTTGAAGAAGAAGAAAATAGTGGCTTACGACTCGCCACGTTTCCTTTTAATAAATACAAAATATTATTTACTTAGGTATGTAATAAAAGGCAAAAGTGATTGAGTGATGTATCAACTCAGAGGCCAAACTCTTAAGTTTAGAAAATTAAGATTTCACACACGTATTTCTCTTATAATATAGGCATCCGCTTAGAAAGAATTTTTCAAAATTCAACCTCGAGGTGGTGAAATAGGGGATGAAAGTGTGTATGGATAATCGTCATTTTTGATATTTCCGACATCCACGCAGGCGAAGCCGCGAGCAAAAGCTAGTGCATACCCTACAAACAGTGAATACAAAAACTGCTTCAGTGAGTCTGTCTCGCAAACGGGCTACCTATTGAGTTATCTTCTTCACGGTATGCACACCAGCGACAATTTAAGCCCACGATACTCCACAACGCAACGTGGAGACTCGTTGTTTTGCATCACAAACTTTTTCTTGGGAATATGAGGGTTTATAACCCGTTACGTTGATACAATATGAGCGACAGTTCTATGCTGTAAGTTGTGGGATTCGGAAGAAACTCAGGGTTCTTTTTATTTCAATACGCTTGACGGAGCAAATTGCCGACGATGTAGACCGTGGCGAGGGTGGTATGATGATCTAAGCCTGTGCGCGGGGCGAACATGGCCAGATATACGTCAAGAAAGATAAGTTTAGAAGAAAAAGGGGAGGCTTCTGACCAGATGTGGGACACATGATAAGCAAAGAAAAAAACCTGAAAAATAAAATTCTGATGTGTGGGAATCGTTTTGTCATAGTATGGGTATGTAATGCGGAAGAGTGAGGAAAATGACGATTTAAGAGAGAAGTGAGTGTAAGAGTATTGGAAGACTAAAGGACGCACGATAAATGGACTGTGTGAAGGATATGCCTAGGAAGAAGGCAACTGCTGAATAACAAGTAAATAACAGAAGTATAAAGGAAGAGAATATTCTTCAATTAAATTGGGAAGAGGGGAGGAGAGGAGAACCATGAATACAATCTCCAACAAATCCTAAAAGAAGTTTAAACTAATTCGCCTATCAAATATATTTTGGGTATTTGTGTATGTGAGTTTATATGTTTGTGAACGCACCCACGATACAGGAGAAATTCCTAGTGAGGGGCAACGTTTTTTAAAAAAAAAAAAAAAAAAACAAAATCAAAATCAGTTCCTGCGTTAAGGAGCTGGGTACGATGTCACAGACAGACACGTCAAACTTATAACACCCGTCGTATTTGCGTTAGGGGGGTTATAAATGATTACCAACATTATAATGTTGACAAAAGTAATTGTGACGATTCCATTCTAAAATATCGTAGTAATTATTTTAGGATATATAGAGGAGTAATAAGACATGCGAAACGACTAGTGGTAAGAACGGAAATAAACCTAGCTCAGAATTCTGGTAAAGTTATTTGGAAAACTGTAAATAGTAAGAGGAATCCTAAAACCTATAAAAATGACAATTTGATACTTAAGGATAATAATAAAATAGTTCATAATCCCTCAGAAGTCACTAACACTCTTTTGCAAAAATTCTGTAATAATTCGAGTTTTATCACTAGTGACATTAATGCAGCAAAAGAGTATCTGCTAAATCATGGGACAAGAGTAGAAGAGGATATGGTTTTTGAACCTGTAACACCTCTCGAGGTTTTCAAACTAGTAAAAATTATGGATAGTAAAAAGTCTTTCGGCCATGATGAAATTCCTATGACTGTTATAAAAGAAAACGTTGACATATTAGCTAGCCCTTTGGCCGATTCAATAAACGAATATGTAAGTAAAGGTGTCTTTCCTGATCAATTTAAATTAGCCAGAGTACTACCTATACATAAGAAAGGCTCTAAAACAGATCCAGGGAATTATAGGCCTATCTCTTTGTTGCCGGTATGTTCTAAAATATTTGAAAAAATTATGAAAGTCAGACTTGTACGTCATTTGGCTAAATACAAGATTATAACCGACCAACAATTTGGTTATCAAAATAATGTAGGAACAGTAGATGCTATTGACATGTTAGTTGATGATGTAGTGGGTAAGTTGAATGCTAAACTAAAAGTAGCTGGACTTTTCCTCGACCTAAGTTCTGCGTTCGATACAGTGGAACATAGTATTCTTCTTGATAAGCTAGCTTTTTATGGCATAAGGGGAACTGTGTTGAATTTATTTAAATCTTATTTACATAATAGAAAACAGTATGTGGAAATTACAACAGTTCAAGAGGATGGACATGAAAAACTGCATAAATCAGACACAGTCATAATAAATAAAGGCGTACCACAAGGATCAGTTCTAGGCCCTGTCTTCTTTATAATATTTATAAATGATCTGATTGCTTACATGAAAAGTATTTCAGATGATACTAAACTTGTAATTTTTGCCGATGACACAAGTGCTATTATAGCTAGCGACAATATACAAAATTTAGAAAAGAAGATAAATTTTATCCTATGTGCTCTTGAGAAGTGGTTCACAATGAACGATCTAAAACTAAATCTTAAAAAGACACAATGCTTATTGTTTAAATCGACCATGAAAAACAGCGATACCGTCAGAGTGCATTTATTGGGAAATAGGGTAGATATTGTAGACAATGTTAAATTTTTGGGGGTGCATATAGATGCACTTTTAAATTGGAAGAAGGAATTGGAAGTGGTCACTAACACTATGAGTAGTGCTTGCTATGCTCTCAGAAGTCTTAGAGACGAATTAACCATTGCTCACCTCAGAACGGTGTATTTTGCACTCATAGAGTCTAGACTTAGGTACAGCATAAAGTTCTGGGGCAACAGCTACCAATATAATATTAATGCTGCTTTCGTTATGCAGAAAAGGGCCTTGAGAACTATGCTTCGCATTGAACAGACTGAGTCTTGTAGAGAACATTTTAAGAAACTGCACTTTCTCACAGTACCTTGCCTCTATATTCTAGTCCTGCTTAGTCATTTTGTTAAAAATATCCATAAGTATGAGACAGAAGAACAGAGACATATCCGTATAAAAACGCGAAGAAAGGATCTACCTAATTTTATACAGCCTAAACTTAATGTCGTTAAACATGCCTCAAGAGTGCAATCAGTACATATGTTCAATAAATTACCTGTTGAATTCAAAGGCGCTATTCATCAAAATGAATTCAAGAGAAAATTAAAGTCACTGTTATTGAGGAAATGTTATTACAGCATAGAAGAGTTTCTCAAAGATAATAGTAGTTCGAACATTTGATTGTAAACTAATGACTTTAGGTAACATAATAATAAACATTTTATCAACGTTGACGTTACAATCCTAATTAATTTTATTGACATACATTTTTTATTATTTTCTTTTTATTTTATATTTATTTTTTTGTTGAATTTGTATTAATTTTGAATTAATGTTGACGTAATTTATTAAAGTTAATTTAAGACTGATAATGTTAGGATCAATAATTATGACTGTAATGTTTATAATTTTTACCAGCCATGACTATTTGATTTTAGTGTTAATTTTTTTGTTGAAACCATTGTGCACTTTTATTATTAATTAATTCCACTATTCTATCATGACATTTCTGTTATATTGACATTCATTGACATTATTATTTTTTTTATTTTATTTGAATTTTTATTGTTTTTTTTAATGAATATTTTGTTAAATTATTATAATTCCCTATGTAATTATTACTAATAATGTTGGGACTAATGTGAATGTATTATTTGTGTCTTTCTCAGCCTCATGTTGATTAATAAATGTTTATGCTATATTGTAAAACCAATGTTCGACACAAATGTAATTTGTTGAAGAATAAATAATAATAATATATCATTTGTAGTAAAACATTTGGCTAATACATTCTGCACAAAGAATACGAAATGGACCTACAATGACGTGGTCAGGCTCAATAAACTGACGATGACTCAATCGATTCCAAACTGTTTCGAAACATTTTAAATTGTTATGTGTTTTGGAAGTTGTAACTTTATTTTAAAGCTCGTATTGTTCAAAGTAAGAAAATAAAAACTAAAACTATTTGCATCGTAAATAAAAATAAATTTTACTACTCAATAAACGCTTTTACTTGTTTCTGACAGTTCCCTTTGGAATGTTCGATACATTTTATTGGTTTTATCCTGGAGTGTATTCTTGAATCTCTCGGATGACTCAGAAATTGTGTTACGATAACGAAAATCTATTTCCTTCTCTGTTACTCGGTATCTCAGCAGTCACCTCCTTTCTACCCATTTATCATCCTTAAGGCGAGGTTGCAGTACTTTGTTTTTATGTACGCACGACCTCGCCCCTCGCCCTGCCGCGCGAGCGATATAATGCCTAAATTTTGACTGTTTTTTGCTTCTTGGAGAAAAACTATAAAGAAATTATACAATCTGTTTTCACCATTTACTTCAGAATAAAAAGTTCTATCTACTGATATAACTTTCATATAAATTCATGATGAAATGTCTTAGCAGTACACGTTTGAAATTGTGATTTAGAGTCATGTTTGATAAAAAAAAGTATCGAGCCGATCATTCTAAATCGCGTTTCTATCTTTACGATTTACTAGAGAGTATGTTCAATTTTAATGTAATGATTTTATTTATTAAAAAACTCGTACTTAGTTCGATTTTTATAGGTTCAAAAATCTTAAAATTACTGCAACCCCGCCTTAACAAAGTCCATCCATCGTTACTTTGGTCTTCTTCTACTTTTATAGCTATCTATATTCATAAATAACATTTTCTTCTGAAAGTTAATATTAATCATCTGTAAAGAGAAGTAACCCATTTATTATTTTTAACTTCATAAATACAGTATAACAAGCTCATTTATATATCGCAATATATTACAATAGACGTAAAGAAAAATAAGTTGACAGTATTCTCAAATAAAAAGTTTAAATAACTAAACAAGAAAATAACAAAATGAAAATTGAACGCACAATTTACACTAAAATTTTCTTTTTTTTCCTCTCACGTCATCTTAAATCGACCTAATTGACAGGTGTCAAGTGTGTTCAAGTCTACCCCAAAGTTACGACACGTAGAGTGACCCTCAGGGATATAACTTACAAAAATACGATCCTGCAGAAATCATGCGCAATTTGTCTCCTACGACTTTCACGAAACATATAACGAGCGTTTCCTAAATTGAGTTCTCGACTAAAATACCTAAAATGTTTTATATTTCTCAGCTTCAAAGTTGTTTTGAGTTTTGGATATTGGTTTTCGTTTAAAAACTTTTCGTTCTTCACTGAATAATAAAACTTGAATGACCGAGAGAAAAGGCACTGTAAAGCTGCAAAATATTGAAAATATAAAATGAAAATGCAGTAACATAGAAAACAATTTGTACCAAACAAAAGTTCAATTGAATTCTACTTTCAACCCTCTAAAACGTGTGAGTGTATTTTATTGCCCATTTTAATCGAACATACCTTTTTATTTTTAGTTTTATTTCTAGCTCGTGTTTGCGTATGAACATAAAAAGAGCGATCGGTTAGGTCAATAAAAGTTTGAAATTCTATACCATTGTGATACTCGGTTTAACGTCAGTTTTACTTTTTTTGGTAGCCGTAGAACAGATTTTTTTCAAAACAATTGTGTAATGTGTATAATATCAGTCCATTCATTTTAAAACTCGGTTCATGTTTTCATTTTTAAATGTTGTAAATAGCTGCTATTAATCAAAAGATTTCATCTAAATAATAGAAAAAGATTAAAACTGTAATGATACCATTTCATTTAACGAAATTAGTTTTGTTTGTTGCCATTGATTTACTCGAATTTCTATTAGCGCCTACTGCAATTATCAAAACTGTTTAGAATTTCAATTAAGCGTCGAATTCGGGCTGCAATTTCATTAGGCAGCTTGCTAAATAGATATTGGTTCAATAATTAACGTTGCTAGCATACATTAGTGTTCAAAGCTATATTAATCGTTTATCACCAGCAATATTTGGTGTATTAAGTATCTATTTGTTGGTAGCTCGGAGAGCTTATTTTAATTACAAGTAATGTTAACGCGTCAGTTAAGCGTTTTTCAAGCATTTAGTTTATCTTAACATCGTTTCAACTTACCACTATATCTACAGCGCAGACACGATAGGCTCCTTATCCGAAGTATTTACAGTTTTATCTACAAACATATACATATTAACACAGTCTTCGTTAGGACTCGGGTTGTCCTCTGGCTTCTCATCAGGACTTATATTCTCAACGCCTTCATCTTCATACACCTTTAACTTATCATTGAACTCTATTTTATATCTAACTGAGGGTATCTTACTAACTGTGGAAGTCAAAAGGGACTCTTGCACGGTATCATTACCGTTGCAAGTTTTCTCTGAACGAAACATACCTGTCCGCTCTGACTGGTTGAACTTCCTCTTAGACCTCTTTGTGACCAACGCTCCTAGACACGGCAGTATCTGCATGAACTCCTTTCTGAAGTTCTCGTTCAACCACGCGTACAGGAACGGGTTATAACAAGTGGAAGACATAGCGATGAAGTGCGCAATGAAAAATAACACCATGTAATATCTCCAGTCTTCGGCCAGTGAATAAAAGTCACTGCTTATATTTATTAGATTCAAAGGCAGCCATGACAACCCAAATATGGCCACCATTGCTATCAACATTCTGTTTGTTCGCCTCTTCCGTTCTCTTTCTGCGTCTTCCTTCTTACTGTTCTTACTTCCAGGCCTTGATTTTAATCTATCATTCAATTTTACACTAACACATGTATAGCAAAAAGCCATAACAATGAAGGGGACTACAAACTGCATTATGGTGGTCACTGCACCGAAAGCCTTACGAATTTGATCTGAAGGCCATTTCTCCGCGCAGTATACGTCTTCGAGCGCCATGTAGTAGCCATAGGGAAAGGTCACAGAGAGAGAAAACACCCAAATGAAAACAATCAGGCAGATACAGGTTTGGATCTTCATGCGAGGTTTGAAGGGATAGATGATGACGAAGAATCTATCAATAGCTATCGAGGTTAAAGTTAACGTGGATATATAGACGCTACATCCTTGCGCATAAGGCATAATATGGCACAGAGGGCCTCCGAACACCCATCTGCCGAGGAAAGTGTAAAGTGGTGTAAATGGTACAGCAAACACGCAGAGCAAGATGTCGGATAATGCGAGGTTCGTGATGAAGAGATTAGTGACGGTTTGCATAGCCCGGTTCCTGATCACAGCGTAACATACTAGGGCATTCCCAAAGATTCCAACTACGAAAATAATGGTGTATGCTGTACAGAAAGCTGCTTGAATCGCTTTATCTTCAATTGGGTCAGTCGTTGTATTGTTTTGGAATTCATCGCTGATTGCGCTGAATGTGGCATTGTCAGTTGGAGTATCGGTAGCCCATAGGTCGGTCGGCATAGTTCCTTCTTGTTCTTAACTAGTCATCATAAACCATTTAGGTTTGGTTTTATCATATTTGGTATGTTTTATCTTATTTATGTTTATGTGAAGCTGGCTTTGTCTCATACTGTTATTAACTGCTTATTTGCTTCCTATATTTGTTATCGGTGAATCGGAGTACAATATTTGAGCATTGTTTTCTATATCCGGTCGATCATTCTTGATTGATGATTGAAATCTGAAACAAGAGAAAGAATATTTATTGTATTTGCTTGAGTGAAACTTTTGTGACAGTTATCGACATCTTCAGTAATGGTATTGAAGATATTATTTATGAACGTATTAATTTAGGTAAACCGGTAAACGAAATGCCGAGATCTAGACACAACATAATATCACGCCGGTAATCCACGAAGGGTTAGACAGAGGTGTACCTACATCTAGTCTACCTACATTTCGCCAGTTATATTTAAGTACCATGAAATAGGGGGTGTGCTTATTGCCATCAACCGGGCACAAATCCAGACTCTGTGGCTTGTACTGAGAAATAAACGATGGAAAAACTCAATAACACTTTGTCCGACCCGGGAATCGACTCCAGGACCTAATGCTCCGCAGTCGCATTTGCGACCACTAGACCAATAAGTGCGATCTAGTCTTGAATTGTAAAGAACAAAGAAATCCCAAAGGGTTTCTAGATATTTTCTGTTCGACACTAAAAAATATGAGAGATATTAAATAATACTCCATATGTTCAAAGTTATCGTTCATAAAGTATTAATATCGTTTCGTAGGGTATTTTATGTCTTAAATTTTCCAAGATATATTTCACACTCGGTAAGTGTTTTGATTGGCTGTAAAAATACTTGTGTCTATAAAATCGGAATGCTGAAGTGGGAACTATAAAACGTAGATTCTTAAATGGGTTCTGCCATAAATATGTCTGTAGAATCGATGAAATGGATTTACTTACAAAAACACTGGTTCCAATCAAAATGTTTTGTTTTATGTGTGTTGCGAGATTGTATAGTGAACATCAAATCTTTGAGTCAAATAGTCGTCTTTACTGATATTATAGGTAACTAGATAACCTGGCAAACAATATATGCCTCAGTTAATGTTTGGATGGTTTAAGTAAACAAAAACAATATTGTTGTGACCACGTTTCATGTTCTACAAAATATATCAGAAAAATGTGGTCTTATTACGCGCCATGACAAAGTGTACAAGTGAAGTACCTACACATAAATACGCATACGTTTTTTTATAGTTTGTTACTTCAGTACAGTACTAGGTATGAAAGATTACCCAAACAGATCAGCCTAGCCTTAGTAAAAGTTAAACAGTTTATATTGTCTAACTAATGGACACTAATTATTGTTTTCGAATTGGCAGGGTGTTCGCTTGAAAATATGATAAGTTTTATTTGAAACGAAGGACATAAATAATAAAACAGTCTAACTTACTAACTACTTAACTAATAGGACAATTTATCATATTAAACACCGAGTGTTCTTCCTCTTCTCTGCTTTTTGATCTATGCTGTGCCCGACAGGGTCCATAATTGTGATAATTATTTTCCTACCAACTACAAACATTATGGTACGCAATAAAGAATTGAAACATTCTTGAATTCAAAACTGTAAGGAAAGTCATGGCAATTTATTGTTTTGCACGGAAAATTTATCTTGCCTATAGATGTGTCTTGTCGGTCGGATATGAGAACTTTTCAATATGCAATACAGGTTTCGTTTATTCAAAAAAACATTTTCCTATTAAGAATAGTCTTTTCCCAACCATGTCGGTTTTCAGTCTAACCTATTGTTACGACGGTCATCTAGAATCTTCGAGAAACCGCGCTAATAACTGTGAAGTACCTAAAGACTCGCGTAAATTCTAGTAGGTAGTAGTAAGTACCTACTTGCAGCCGTAGGTAGTAAGTAGTAAGTACCTACTTGCAGCCGTAGGTAGTAAGTAGTAAGTACCTACTTGCAGCCGTAGGTAATTAAAGCGGCGCGCAGCCGTAGGTATAGTTCCATTGTATGTCATTGTAATTTCGACCGTATGCCGAGGGCGTAAAGTAACTTCTTCCTTGTCGGTTCTTTTATCTTTAAGTTTATTTTTTGTTAATGTTTTTTTGTGGATGCTTTCTTGAGTATTAGAGAATTATCTCGAATATCTTTTGCTTGGGTATAAAAGGACCGATTGAGGACGAAGTGAGTTAGTTCACTTTTAAGCGAGACAACGAAAAGTTCGAAGAGATAATAATATCTAGTGCGATAAAGTGTTCAGTACTGTTTATTGTGTATAAAGTGTTCTGTGAGTAATAAAGTTAATTCGTGTGTTTAATTGGTAGTATTTTTATTTATCCCATACCCAGCTCGTAACACTATTTTACATGGATCGACAATCGACCGATCTGACCTCTACAACCCAATGAGTACAGACTGGAGTTGATCATAAAATAGAACTAAGATGTGAAAATGAAAAACCAGCTATGACCGTCCAAGGCCGTTCAGACAATTCATAATAATCTGTGAAACGATATGCCCATTATTCTTCTTTATTCACGAAATCGTGACATCTATAAAAGCCCAATAAATCGTTTCTGTCATTCTCGTTTTCATGTCTGAAAGATGGAACTGAAGATAATAGCTGTTTTGCGTTTGCAAAGAGTTTTTGATCCTGTACGTCTTTTTTTATGAAAAAATGTTGAGTTCTGTATTTTCAATCCTACTAATATTATAAATTCGAAAGTTTGTAAGGATATATGAATGGATGGATGGATGTTTCTTACTCTTTCACTCAAAAACTACTAAACAGATTTGGATAAAATTTAGTACGCAGATAGTTTATAACCTGGATTAATACATAGGATAGTTTTTATCCCGATTTTATCTTCCCGTTGGATAATTTTCAAGTTGTAGCGGGTGAAGCCGCTGGCAACAGCTAGTTTTCCATAAATAATATTCTCATTTACAACTTATGTTAATTTATGTTGAAAAACGTTTACTTTGAAGTAGGACAGTGTTTAATTTTATTAGATCAGTATTAATTTTGAAGGTATTTTTAATAAGATGAATTAGATAACATAGTGAAAGATACTGTCGTTAAAAATTGTGACGGGAGCTTTTCAAGCTGTAGATCAAAAGCTTTCCAAAGATGAAAGGAGGTTATGAAATATGATGAGAAAATTATATTAGAATAGTGTGCTAGAAATTATATTAAATATTTAATTAATTATTGTAAGATGTGTATAAAATTAGCAATATCCGATACACCCACTTGCTTGAATATAAATAGACTCGGAAAATATTATGAGTTACACAGAGCTGATAGAAAATGTATTTATGGAGAGAAATTATATTTCCTCATAAGATTACGCATAAATAAGGATTCTTCTTCTTTCTTGCCTTAAATAGATTCCTATAATGGTACCCTGCCCTCGTCTCAAATTACTTTGGGGTCGGCGCATCACGGGTTTGATTTCCGAACGAAAGTCATGAATTTATTTGCAGAACAAGAATATCAGGTAGGTATAGTAAAAGGTTTTGCTGAATAGACTCCTATTAGGTATAAGTTTCAGTTGATAATTTATAAACGAAACCTTGAAAGAAAGTGGGGAAAGAAAAATTTAGAAACCGTCACTTAGTATGTCAAATCTTTACTAAGTGACGACTTAAATAATCATTAAACATCTCTGAGTTCGGCAGATTGTCTTCCATAAATACTAAATAAATAAATAATAAGTATACCTAATACCGTGTAAGTATAATAATTATCAAGAAATATTTGAACGAATTTACGTTTCTTTCAATTGTAATTTATCTTACGATATTCCCTTCGTCGCACTAGATAGTAACCGTCAATCTTACAAGACGATCAGTCGATTTAGATAAATACATAAACCTACCTTTCTATAAATTCGTCAGCATTATTTATTTGAGTCGTAAAATCGTCAGTATATTTTATGTATCGTGTGTGAATCAAGTCAAGTTGATTTAGACATTATTGTGTTCGTATTGATCACAGATGTGGTTGCTTGGAGATTCGCCAACGTTTTCTACTCCATATAGATAATCAAAATAAATAAAGCTATTTTTATAACAATAAAGATAAATTAAAATCTGATTTTGGCTGAGTTGTGGTTAAGTAACCACAACTCAGCCAAAATCAGATTTTAATTTACTAAGTACGTAAGTAGTTTAGATTACTAAGTAGTAACCATTGTGGATACAATGTGTGTAGATATGTAGAAAGAGAGATGGAAGGTTTTCTTTTCTTGCCGCGGCCTCGGCACAAAGGTTAAGAAGGAACATTTTTAATTTTTTTTATTATAAATGGGCTTGCTCTTGACTTCAATCTTGCCCTAAGGGCAGAGATGATGTCGACGATGGAACGAGCTTACCCAGTAGAAGCCTGTTTACTCGCGACTTAAACAGATTAGGGTGGTTTAACATGGGGTGGTTTGTAGTCAGTGGAAGTCTGACACTCCCTTCCGCTCTGCCCAGAGCGGGAGGGGGGCTATTTAATGATTTCCGACCCCCCCCCCCCCAAAAGGTTTTCTTTTCTTTTATTTTCTCTTTATTGTTATCAGACGACTGAAGAAATAGTGGCTAGATAATAACAATCGCTTGGATCAATCTTCAGGTTAAGCCGCGCTTGCCTAGGTTGGTCTCTGAATGGGTGACCATCCACTACATTCAGAGTTTCTTCCGTGCCTCGGAAAGCATGTTATGCCATTGATCCCGGTTATCATTTGTAGTTTTTTTTTTATTTTTTTTTAATTTTTATTTTATATGGGCTTACTCTTGACTTCAATCTTGCCCTAATTGCAGAGATGAGGTCGACGATGGAACGAGTTTACCCAGAAGAAGCCTATTTACTCGCGACTTAAATAGATTGGGGTTATATGAACTCGAGAATACCGACGCAGGCAGGGTGTTCCACTCCTTGGCTGTACGAATAATGAAAGACTTAGCAAAACGCTTCGTACGAATGTGTGGAACATCGATAAGGTATGGGTGATAACCCGCAGTACGTCTAGTCTCTCGATGGAAGAAGGGAGATGGTGGAATAAGCTCGTGGAGCTCTTGCACACACTCTCCGAAGTACAGTCTGTAGAAGACCGACAGACATGCAACTTTGCGGCGGTGGGCCAGGCTATGTAGCTTGGCAACCAGCTTAGCGAGCCAGCTTATTTTTGACAGTCGTTAAGGTAGTCAGTGATCCGAAAGTCTGATAACAAGTCTTACCATCTGGTATCAAAATACGCGGTACTAACTGGGTTGTGGAGGTCAGATAGGCAGTCAATCCATATACAATACTGGTTTTTAGCTGCATTCGATTAGACTGAAAGTCGACC
Source organism: Diarsia mendica (assembly GCA_949316265.1). Taxonomy (NCBI): domain Eukaryota; kingdom Metazoa; phylum Arthropoda; class Insecta; order Lepidoptera; family Noctuidae; genus Diarsia; species Diarsia mendica. The sequence continues at coordinate 18,983,097 of OX438904.1, read as the reverse complement.
TCAATATCGTTGGGAAAAGGCTAAGCAGGCAAAGTATCAACCGATTTGATTGACCTGAAAATGAAGGATTAAGGGTAATCAGTACCAGCTCAAGTCTCTCGTTACTGTTTTGGGGTCGGATTTCAGCCTAGTTTAATCAAACTTCGTCATCTCTAATCACTGGCGGAATTTACTGCCTTAGAGCTGATCAACTGCTGTTAGGTGTGCGATACAACGTACATACAGTGTGTTAGGTTGAACGAGGGACTTATTTGTTGAAATTATTTGATTTTCGTCCCGTTGTATAAAAAACTATTCTAATACCTAATCTTAATGTGTGACGATATATCGATGCCATTTTTTTTTTTTTTTTGGTGGGTGGATAATCATCGAATAACCCCCCCCGCTCTTGGGCAGAGCGAAGGGGAGTGTCAGACTTCTACTGACTAAAAACCAAACCCATGTTCCTTCTTCGCCCTTGTGTCGGAGCCGCGTTATCCTTTCGACAAGCCACAGCCCCGACGGGATATATATTGGTTCATGGCCCGCACCACAATATAAATATGCAGATATTGTAATATTATATTATATCATATATTTTATACTGTGCCCGCACGCTCACCAGATTTCACTTCAGTAAACGTTTCCTTTTCGCCATTTTTTATATTGTCATTGTCCTACGTCAGTTTTAAAATATGAAGGGAAAACAGATTATACCTAATACAAGTCCCTATTGCGGGTTTCTGTTATGTTTATGTCCCCACGTTTAAACAAACATACGTTACACATTACGTATTGTATACTGGAAGATGTATCACGTTCCAAAATTAACATTATGATATTTATTGAAAATAATAAAATATGTATTTTTTTTTCTTTTAGTATCACTCAGTAAGTACTAAAAATGACAAAAATATTGAGATATAGCATCACATAGTTACCATGTCAGTATGTAAAATTGTAATTCCGAATGGCATAATATTTTATTGCGAAAATTTTACCTACAAAAGTCAAGTAAAATTACGAAATCTGCTTCTGCTCACAAAGTAAGGTCAGGCGATGTCAGCGGAGAATCAATTGCGGTCTGGCACAAAGATATCGCTGAAAACTGACCCCATTTGTGATAAAAAGACTACGACTGAGTCCCAGGCAAACTCGATAGCAGTCCTACAAAGCGATAGGACAAAGATCAGAAAGAAAACGGCAACCGTGATTTTTTTCTATAATAATATTAGCATAGAAACTACTGGAAGTTTCAAAAGGACCGTAAATATTTATTTGACCACTGAGCATAAAATTAACTTATCATACAGATAACATTTTGCTTTTGCTACTGTCGTCAAAACATCTAAGTATAATATGTATAAACAAACTGAGTGAATTTTTGATCCTAAATAATATTATTCACGTGAGGGAGTAATATTTTTATAATAATTTAACGTGGAGGAAAGTCGCGGACAGTAGCTAATTTGTAAATGTAATCAATAAGTAAAAATATGAGTTTTATTCGAAATTCGATAGCGATAGAACACGAATTTGAATTAGACAAAACACTTATGAACATTATTTATGTGTATGTAAGTCTGAAAAGCTTCAAGCGGACAGATTATAAACAGGGGTTTAAATATAAAACACTTCAAAGAGTTTATCTTTACATATTGGGATCCATTCATAGATGACAAATGCAGACTCGTTCAAATTGACTGTAGATTAATATACTATCCGCTGTTATAAATCAGATTTTTTTTATTAGTAACGTACGTGTATCAGTGTGTCAATATGTGTAAGTGTAAATCAAAGCATTTATTTTAAGTACGCCAGAAATAGCGTTTTGAATTGTAAAACAAGAAAAAAATTAGCCAAGTGCAAGTCGGACTTGCACATGAATGGTTCCGTTCCGTGTTCCGTAGTAGATATTGAGAGATTTCTTATAGTATAAGATCCCGTTAAAAACGACCTTCACCGAGATGCTTATCTAATGAAACGTATTTTATATTTAATTTAACATGTCAATAAATATAATGCATATGGGTTGCCTAGCAAATTTCAGTCCAGAGTATGTTTAATTAATAATTAAAAAAAAAAAAAAAATTTAAACATTTCACCGGTATGATATACGATAAATTCTATACCAATCGAAAGTATGAAGCCCATAGAATATGCAAACGTTAGGTTGCCTATTCTTTTCCGGTCACAACTATCGGGTTGCCAGGTATAAACAGGTAAATCTATATTACTAGCATTTAGCAACGTTCTGTTTATTAAATGAAATTAAATATTATTTTATTCTGAACACGGTGGTATAGGGTTGCCAGCGAAAAATCAGTCCAGAATTGCGGTTGTCGAATTTTTAAATTTTAATTTTTTTTTGAACACTCTTTTTCTTTATATGGGCGGACTTTAAACAGCTGCTATGCCGTGTCCTCTTCTATCGCATGGGATGGTTGGTTGGGACCTCTCAGTCGCACACATTCACTCGGAGCAATATTTTACTTTTTAAATTTCGACAACCGCAATTCTGGACTGATTTTTCGCAGGAAACCCTATACCACCGTGTTCAGAATAAATAATCTTTAATTTCATTTAATTTTCATTCAATAAACAGATCGTTGCAAAATGCTAGTAATATAGATTGAGAAATAATTAAACGAGCCACAGTTTTAATTTACTAACTCAGCCACGGAATTTATATCTCACCACCATTTTACATTTTACAGCTTCAAGACAAGGCCCTCAAAAAAATATAAATGAAGCGACCGTAGTCAACATCATTTATTATAACTTCGCATGTAAAATAATACATCACATTCTTTTATCGTGAAAATAGCAACAGAAAGATTGGGCGCGAGCGCGCGAGACGACAGCAACCGGCCATTTGCACCAATCAGAGAGCGCCATGAAATGTCAACTTTTGATACACTTTAGATTATTATATTTACGTTAAAAATACCTATTAGTTACAGAAATGTTTTTACCATTGTCTAATTGACTAGTCACAGGCAGATTGTATGATTCGTTATTGTAAACTGAGGGAAATAGGTTAGGTTAGGTTAGGTTAAAACTGTGACCAAACGCGCGCGAGCCGAGCGAGCGAAGCGAGCGGTGCCGCGGCAGCGACCGGCGAGCGCTACTTCCGAGTTGCTTGCAGAAATGTTTTCACAATTTATTGTCTAGTTTTCCGATAAAAATGAAGTTCTGAAGCGATTCTGTCGATAACTTTTGTAGCACAACATGTAAATAAAATCGATCTTTAGGACATTCGATACTCTGAACTTCAATATTTAGGTCATTAAGTACTCTGAACTTCTATATTTAAGCCTTTCGATGACACGACAGGAGTTTATACATACTATTAGTGGCTATAATATAATATTTGATGACAATTTTAATTAAATTTTGATGCTCAGTTAATGTGGCATGAGTTATAATTTAAACGTACTGAGTTAATAAATTAGAAGCTAATTGAATATTTTTTTGATGCCATATATTCATATTTTAGAAGTTTGAATTCATGTTACAAATTTAGATGCTAAATAATAATCACGATGCTGAATTGTATTTAGAGTGGCTTTAAAAAAGATAACTTGTGGCTAAGATAGTATTATTTAGATACTCGTTAATTGTGGCTGACTTAGTAATTTAGAAGGCAAGTTAGATTTTTAGATGCAAATAATGCTATTAAAAAGAAGCCGGTTTAATTAGCACCCATATAGATTTACCTGTTTATACCTGGCAACCCGATAGTTGTGACCGGAAAAGAATAGGCAACCTAACGTTTGCATATTCTATGGGCTTCATACTTTCGATTGGTATAGAATTCATTTTATAATCATACCGGTGAAATGTTTAAAAAAATATTTTTTTTAAATTATTAATTAAACATACTCTGGACTGAAATTTGCTAGGCAACCCATATGCATTATATTTATTGACAAGTTAAATTAAACATAAAATACGTTTCATTAAATAAGCATCTCGGTGAAGGTCGTTTTTAACGGGATCTTAGACTATTATTAGTTTTCCTGTAATCTATAAATGTTGAACAAATTTTTGTATATTTTTCAAATTTTTGTATAAGTTTCAGAGATTGGTGGGACAGACAGACACACGAGTGATCCTAAGGGTTCCGTTTTTGCCTTTCGATGTACGGAACCCTAACAAGAAATAAAAAACAACGGGTAGCACTCCGGCAGTGTCGGCAGAAGTAAAAACTTGGACATTAACGTTGTGCATTTTTGAATATTTTTGTTTTATTTATCAGCATAAAAGTACTTACTATCTTTTATGTGGTGTGTGTGTGTTTTGTGTATTTATACAATATTCATTTATTGCGCTATCGTACACAAACATGACAATAAAATTTATATTACATGAAAAATTAATCACTTCAGAATTTTTTGACATTTGACCCACATCACAGTGCCCACATGGACGCGAGATTAACATTTTTATCCATCCCATAATACATAATACAACCTATATAATATTTATGCTGTATAGGCTTTCGTGCATTTTTTCCCACGGCTGACCACTGAAAACCAGCCCTGGGCCGGCAGTCTCTACAGAGATAACGACAAAATCGCTATCTTTCGATTGCTAATTACCAATGAATAAATTCGGTTGCAATAATGATGCTTGCGAGAAACGCATCTTGGATGTAGAGACTTGCTTTGCTTGCAAGCATCATTATTGCAACCGAATTTATTCGTTAGTAATTAAGGATTGAAAGTTAGCGATTTTGTCGTTATCTCTGTCGAGACTGCCGGCCCTGTGCTCTGGGTTCCATAGCACAGCACCATGCTGAGTGGTAACCTGTTTGTCGCAGTCACGACATACAAGCTGTTAACCATTTTTAATTATCCCTGCTTATTATATTTCTTACTGTTTGTTAAGCGTTGTTGTATTGTTTTTTTTTTCTCTTAGTGTCTCCCTGTATGTTCTTGTTTCTGCGACAAATAAATATTTTTTCACACCACCTGCTCGAAAATGTCAAATTATATGTCAAGCAACCATAACCTAAAGTGAGTCATTAGTGGCCAGGGGAACAGCCGGTCAATAATGTTGTACTGGATTTCATTATGACCCGCTGGTCAATAATGTGATTTGAATTTGGAATCTCACATGCTCAGCTAAATTGGCAGTATAGTACTATAGTGCGCGCGAAACTAGTTGGCCGCGCCTTAGGCATGTTTTTGTTTTGTTTTTTATTTGTATTCTTTTCAATAAATTGAACAATTATTGTTCACGATATCTCGAGATTGGTCATCACTGTCTTTATAGTCTTCTGTGCATTGCGAGCTGTAGGCAACCCGCCCCCTCACCCCTGTCGCCACCTAAGGCGCGGCCAACTAGTTCCGCGCGCACTATAACAAACACCCTTTGGTGCCAGAAAGAGGAAAGCTATTCTCGATACCCTTACTACGCGTGGATGATATTCTCGATTTCCTACAAAATCATAACGACTAGCGACTGCTTCTTCATATCGTTGCCATGTTTTCGAAGACATAATATTGTAAGAATAATTAGATAACTACGAACCATTTTTTAAAAGGAATGGAATAACATTAAAACTGGCATTAATAATAACAAATACCATACCGCGCCGTAATACCTTAATAGTAATTGGCTGTAACATTAGTTAATTTATTTTAAGTAAACTTCGCTAAGATAATATTGCTGTGGATTTTGTGAATAAATAAATAAATAATAAAACCTATATAAACTACAGTCGATTTATCACATTTTATCAAAAATACTATAATTTCACGAGCGTCTCCAATGACGTTCTAAATTCAAAATGCATACAGCCAATCATCCAAAACCATTCTACCATTTCTTTCTTATAATTATTTCTATTTCATTATTTTTATATGTTATAAGTTCTTACTGTTTGTTTATTTAATAAATACTTTGTTTTTCGTACTACCTATGGCTATTATTTTCTCACAGTAGGTGTAAAAAGTAGAGTATCCTCCTCTGGGCTAAAGGTGTCTTTGCCTTGGGCTAGCTTGAATCCCTCGCTGCATTCAGGATTCTTGTATTAACTCCCTCGCTTCGCTCGTGAGTTAAACTCATAACTCCCTCCCTGCGGTCGGGAGTTAAATTCCGAATCCTTCATTGCGCTCGAGATTCAATATGACGCCCGTGACATAAGACACAACTTTAGCCCCTTGGTGCATAATCTACTATTCCTTCTTTCAAAAACAGTCCACAATGCCGCTAAAGAAGTTTTCACTTCAAAAAATGCTACAGTCCTCGTTACTGTAGAGCTGCTCTTACTTTGCTTAACAAAGCGTAGAGAAATACTCCATGGACACTTTTTTGATACCTTTGTGTCTATGTGTGTTCGTTGACATTAATTTGTTATTGTGTGCATGTTAGGTAGGTATGATGTACGCATTTAGAAAAAAATTTAAAATAATTTGAACAATTATACAAAGTCTCCGTAAACATTTGCACAATATACCTGAACTTGTATTTCGAAAGGATTAGTAAGGTTTTTTTCTGATTCTTTGAAAAACAAAGTAAAGTTTCGAAATACTTACAATTAACTCTTAGTTCTAATATTATGAAAGTTAACGTTTCTTTTCAGTGAGATCTTTGTTCTTTTTATTTATATGTGTAAATATATTATTCTTTCTCGTATCAAAGACAAACCTCAAACCACGGTATAAGGGTACAAAAAATGCTCCACCAAATTCTTGCCTAATTTAATGTTATTAAATAAATGAGCTGAGCGTGGGGTACTTGACGGAGTAAAGTACCGCATTTTAATCATTTCACGCTCCTGTTACCCCAAAATAAGAAAACATTCAGCTGATTTAATTTAAGACGGTACAATTTTTGGGTTTTCCTAGAAATATGATCAGGCTAGACGTTGAAAAATGTTTTCAGGCTATAATTAAATTAGTAGCCAATGTTCTAGAAATATATAACGTAATTAATAAATATAAAAATAATAAGTACTCTGTTAATATTTAGACTGCTATTTCTCATCACTTAAACCTTAATTTTTTAATACCCATTATATTTTATACGATTGTAAATGTTTCTCATCGTGAGAAATATACATCAGTAAATAAACTCACGCGTTTTTACCGTGGTGGGTAGGCAGACACCACAGAACGCCGCTTGCTACGATCATTACATACTTCTTTTGCCTTGCCCACGTTCATACATCCCCTTGCCTTGCCCACGTTCATACATCCCCTAAGCTTTCTAAAAAAATATTTACCCAAACTCGTGACAAATATTTACCCAAAATATCAAATAAAGACTCAGTAGAATTGAAACTCGTGTTGTTTCGTAAAAAGATCAGTTATTTACATTTAATTATCAAAGAAAACGCAGTGCAAGCTCACACATAACACAGTAGCCATTTTCATTCCGTATCTTATATTTCAACACACAAAAGCCCTGTCGAGGTAAACTCAAGCAATATTTGTGTAAGAACACGCTTGAATGTATACCACCCACCAAGGATGTTATAGACTGGAAATGAAATTTCGGATCTGGATACGGATGTGGACATAGGAATAATATTATACCGGTTTCGATTCGGATATATGTTGGACTAGCTTTTGCCCACAGCTTCGCCCGCGTGGATGTCGGATTAACTACAAAAATGACGATTTAACTCCCTTAGGCGATGAATTAAACAAGTTTAAAAATCTAAAACCCGACTACGAATAAAATATTGGTTTTTGCTCGCCAAGACCTTTCATTTGATACCAAACATGTTATGATTATCTCAATTTAATATTTTTGAGGTAAGTTTTTGGCATTTAAATTCCGTCATAAAAAGATTTTATAAAATGTATATAGCCTTTGTCACCCGGGCTATTTTTACGAATCTATTGACACCTCATTTATTAAAATCCGTTTAGTATTTTAGGCGCTACGGTGGAACATACATACATAGACTGCCAAAATCATTACCCTTCCTTTTGGCTTCGCCGTAGTCGGGTAAAAAAAATCCTTATTCCTTGTCTGCATTGTAAAGGGAACCGCTGTGCAAAATTTCAGCTTTCTAGGTCCAAGGGTTTGGGCTGGGCGTTGATGAGTCAGTCAGTCAGTCAGGACTCCTTTTTTTATTTATTTATAGAGATAGATAATTTTGAATTAATTAATACGGTATTATAATCTTTTTTTTAATACTTTTTTTTTGGTCTGTAGTAAATCATCGACTCGGGCAGAGTGGTAGGGACTGTCAGACTTCTACTGACTAAAAACCACCCATGTTCCTTATTAGCCCTTTGTGCCACGGTATCTCTTTTGAACAACCCGCAGCCCCGACGGGACGGTATTAGAATATTACAACACATTCTGACAACTGACAAGTGATGGCTCGGCCGCGCAAAACAGACATCAAACTCTCAAAAATATTTATCACTGAAACTAAAATCACAAAACCCCTAAATTCCTGGATTTTTTAGTCAGTCAACTACCTTATTAGGGTAAAAAAATATGATTCTGTTTAGTCCGTCTATTAGATTAAAAATTATCGAAAAATATTGGATACGTGTTTATGGTTTTATCAATTAAATAAAATAGTTACGAAAAAAAAAACGTGTCAAAGATCGTGAGTGGGGGCTGGTGACGTCATTTTCTGGTGAAATATGCAAAAAAACTGTGAGGTAACGCGACTTTTCGAAGCACTGTATTCTATCTTCATTAACTTCTGACGGATAATTAGATTTTTATTGTCAACTACCCTTAAGAAATGAAATGAAAATAATACTAAATATTTTTTTATAAAAATAATGAATAATAATTTAGTTTCGGGTTTTATCTGAAACTGATTTTTTTTTTATTTCGGATATCATGTAGTTCCGGTTACGGAGCTCCATAACATCCCTGCTGTGGAGTATGTGAGTGGTTGAGTACTCACAGTTCTCATGTTAGACAAACAATGCGTGGAAATAAGCTAATAAGTAAAGCAATATCAAATAAATATCTCGAGAAATGATATACAAAATGAACAAATGCCTCTGGCTGAGATTTATCGTGAATATAAATTATGGGGACCCTTTTCACTTGAACCGAGTAACCACAATTATCTATGGGGGTTGATGGAAAACGGTGGATTCCATGATGATGCCAGTCTGTCTTTGGTATTTGGTGTCTATATTTGGTTACCTATCTCTAAAAATAAATGGCACTGAAAGATGGAAGCGGAAATCTTTTGGGTAGTGAGGATTTTTGAAAATAGATATGAAATTGTATTCCCCGATGGCATTAGATTACAGATAAAGTCTCTATAATAAAGGGCCAGCCTATTGCCACCAACCGGGCACAAATCCAGAACCCGTGGCTGCTACTAAGAAATACCTGCCCAATAACACTTTTCCCGAAAATATCTACACTTTAATCCGAATCGAATGACACCTCGTTTATAATTTCGGGGACGAAGAAAAATGTTTGCCCCAAAAAGCACGTATTGTTGACTAGACTTTATTATGCTTAATTATGATGCGTATTGTTGGCCTAAAATAGGTTACCGAGTAAGCAGATAAAATGTACGGAGATGAGAACGCACTTACATTTCAAACTTTTTGCTGTGCTCTATTGGGCCCGTAAATGTGCCTTATCTTTAAGTCCATCCATCCACGAATACGAAAGAAAATTTTCAGCTAAGTACCTACTTGTTATTGTTTCAAACGAACAGTCCTCTGATAACTAACAACCTGAAATATGATGTTTTCGTACCATTTTAGTACAAAAAAAATTACCTACGTATTTTATCAATCTGTTTGTTCAATAACTAAATAACCATGACGATAATCAAATACCAGCTGGAAATGTAGGCGGCCACTCATAGGCGTAAATATTTGAAACACTAACAAAAGCCTTTTGGGTGATAAGATAAATATAAAAGTACCAGGAATCCCTCGTTCACCTAAAACAGATGATAAAAAGTATGATGGACGTAAATGTTACTATTGCTACTGGATTTTATTACGTCAATAGTGTCAATGTTTGTAGGTTATTGTTTGTAAAATTTTCTTACGATTTTTCGTTTAAGGAAGCTTAGAAAGAACCCCATAAACTCAAACTCAAATATTTTATTTCAATTAAGCCATTACAGGCACTTTTGAATGTCAGAAGGACGGAAGAAGAACGAAACTACGAGTGCAATACGTCATTCCGAAAGTCACCACGCCGAACCACACGCCACCGAATGCCATAGGACTTTAGTCGATGTTGTACGAGGATTTTCCTCCGACTAAAAAAGGAAAATACTCATACTAACATACTACATACTAACCTGGTGTCAGACCTTTATGCCACTTAACTTTACATGCCATCGAGAAATATCTCTTTATAGAAAGTGATAATTATTATACAGTATCTGAATCTGAAAAATCAGAGGTGCGTACAGTCAGTGCCCAGCATTATTTGACCCCTCATTTTACACTACTTGCTCTCTTTTTCTTTATACGTTACGTTACGGGTCAGATATTGCTGAGCACTGACTGTACCTGCTTAGGTTCCAACTAGAGATTAGAGTCACACTACTAAGTTATACTTGGCAGTCCGACGGTCACACCACTAAATAAGAGAAAAGACTCGCAAAGCCATGAAACCAACCACCAAGAGCTAAGAATTAAATTACGACGATTTAATGCACGAAGGAAGAAAACCAACACGTGTTTAATGCACGAGGTAATACACTTCCTGCTTCTCTAGTGCATGACCCATCTGCGAAACCACAGTCAATCTTTAAAAGATGGTTTCAATATTTCAATCTCCATTAAACTGAAGACATAAACTTTATACCGACTACTATCTATACTTATAGCTATGTCCACCCTGTAAAAATTTAATGCCCTGCATTTTATGTGGTAGGAGTGCAAGAGTGCACTTTATACAAGTCACTAGGTTCTAATGGCGCGGGAATAAGGCTCTTATACTTTGTTAGAAATGGAATTCTTTCTTACAATTCTCTTTTAGGCCCTGCGCAGACGACAGACTATCCGTGACGCACTTTTTAGTCTGTGAAAATAGAACCTATGCAATTATATGCAGTAACGCACACGACGCGCAAAAAGTCCGGCGCACAAAAAATCCGTGTAATTCGGGCAGACCACAACGCACCGCGGCGCGCCGCTCCGCAGAAAAAGTGTGTGAAAAAAATTGAACGTTTGCTTCAACGCGCGCTAACGCAGACGGCGCACACTTTAGTCACACTTTAGTCGGCAATCTGAATTTGCTAGGGGTGGACGTAACGCACGCGATCTATTATCATGGCGCCAGAGGTCGATGTAACTATGTTAATTCAAGAAATACAAAACAGACCAGCAATTTATGATACTTCTAAGGCAGAATATCATGATAGACATTTAAAAAGAAAAATGTAGGAAGAAGTGTGCTGTAATGTTTGTTCCGCTCCTGTTTGGACATGTATGACGTCTAAAGAAAAAACACAATACGGTAAGTTTAAGTTTTTATTAGACTTTTTAGTAGTAATTGGAGATAAAACTTGCAAAACTATAAAAAAACGATTAGATGAAAAACATAGAGGTTATTTGTTTATTTTTTCTTAGATGCAAAAATTAGGGATGGGTATCGACATTGAATGATAATGAACGAATGACAGTTATCGATTGATGAATCGACACAACAAGATTCAATATATCAAAATCGCTTTGATTATTATGTTTATCACCTATAACTTGGTATTTTGAACAAAATAATTAATGAATTGATACATAATTAATAATTAATTTCTTTACTCATGTGACTTTACTATACTGCCAGGGTACACTTCCCAGAGAAGTGGTGAAGTAGTTAGTAAAATACTTTCTCGTTTCTATTCCATTATCTGTCCCTCTCACACCAATATTAGATATATCTTCGAAAGGGCAGTTAAACAACGTGTCTTCAAAACAAATACCGTCTCTTTTTCTTACAAAATTGTGCAGAATGCACCCTGCTTTTATAATTTTTATGGCTAGTGGCATATTCACGTCTAAACCTCTTTGAAATATTCTCCATTTGCTACACAAAATTCCAAAGGCACATTCTACCATTCTTCGTGCTCTAGACAACCGGTAATTAAAAATGCGCTGTTGGACACTTAAATGGCGGTCAGGAAAAGGTCTCATTATGTGTGATGAAACTGCAAAGGCTTCATCTCCCACAAAAACAAACGGCATTGGTTGTCCATTCAGATCACCGGGAAGTTTTTGTTTATCCGGAAGAATTATTTTACCATCCAGAATTCCTTTCTCAAGTGTGGAGTTTTTAAAAATGTTTGAATCACTGAATTTTCCGTAGGCGCCAACATCAATAAATGTAAAACAGTAATCGGCATCAACTACTGCCATCAATACAGTAGAAAAATATGACTTGTAGTTATAGTAATTGGAACCCGAATTTGGCGGCATCTTAAGACGTATGTGCTTCCCATCTACCGCTCCTAAACAATTAGGAAATTGAGTTCGATCGTGGAATTGTTTCGCAATCTCTAGCCATCTCTGCACCGTAAAAGCAGGAAAGCATTGACTTTTACATAGTTCCCATATTGATGTACAGGTTTCGTTAATTATAGAACGAATAGTAGATGCGCCAATCAGATAATCTTCTTCGAGTTCGACGAACGATGACCCTCGTCCTAAATACCTGCAAAAAAAAAAATTGTTTAAAAACTATAATGAATACCTAACTTTTAGTAACCTACTTATAATTATTTCTTTTTTTATAGGAAAAGATATACAGACGAAGTGGAACTCTTTGAGAAGTAGCTTCCGAAGGGAACTCAGTGCTCAAAAGAATATTCCTTCTGGAAGCGGAAGAAAAAAGAAGAGAAAATATGTTTACTTTGATTCACTGCTATTTTTGTTGCCATTTACAGTGGTAAAGAATAATGAATCTTCTATCGAAATCGAACAAAGTGCCGAAACATTAAACGACACAGTGCAGAGTTCAGATACTGGAACAACTGATTCTAAACGACCAAAGACGCAACCGAAGAGCAAGACTAATTGTTACGATGAGGATTATTTAGAAATACTAAGAGAAGGCAATCAACTGATGAAAGACAACAACTTACGTCATTCAGAAAACAGAACAATCTTAGGGGATATGGATGAAGATGAATCATTTCTGCGGTCGCTTCTGCCTTATGTCAAACAATTTTCATCAGACCAAAAGTTGCAATTGAGAATACAATTACTACAAACAGTTTTAAATTTTAAACAGTCCTTAAGCAGTTCAGCGTCTATTCACAACCAAACACAGCAAGTATTGGATATACCTAATGAGCGAATAGTAATTGTAACCGATCCATCGATGAACTCAAATATGTCTATCCAATATGACACTGCTGAGAGACCGAGTACTGAGCCCCCTAACTACAGTGACATTGCAGAAGATTCGGAATACGTTCCCAGGCCAATCTCTTTACAAAACTCAAGCAGGCCAAGCGGCTCGTCATATACACCCTCACCCGTTCATAGAGATTACGCATCAATAATTTCTCCCGAAAATGAATCACTTTTTTCTCTTGGCGACGACGACGACGTTGGCGAGGTGTAAAGTAGGTATATTATGAAAATATAAACAAAAATAATCAATAAAAGGCTGATTGTGATTTTAGAAAATTAGTTAAGTAGGTACCTAATTGTTAAGCTAATTATTTTCTTGACTAGATACACCACCAATCAAAAGACTTAATTTCCCAAGGTATAGTAATATAACATCAGCAATATTAATTGTGATTTAGTAATTAAGCTCCCAATTGTGATTTAGTAATTAAGCTCCCAATTGTGATTTAGTAATTAAGCTCCCAATTGTGATTTAGTAATTAAGCTCCCAATTGTGATTTAGTAATTAAGCTCCCAATTGTGATTTAGTATTTAAACCCCAAATTTTATTTAAAAGTGACAATTCACTTGTTTTTCCAAAATGTATGATTAATAATAATAATCTGCCATAATAATTGTGATTTAGTAGTTAAGCCCCTAATTTTATTTACAATATAAGTGACAATTCACTTGTAATAGATCGATATTATTGTGTACCTACATTATTGTTTAAAAGTACAACATACTTAAAAATTACGTTTCGGCTAACCTTAAGAATTTAATAGGATCTACAAATACTGCATTTTATAAAGGCAATCATAGACGATTCAGCTGCCATGAAAATCCACGTAATTCTTATAAATTTTTATGTTTTGTTATTTTCCCTAATTATTAAAGGAAAATCTTTGTAAGACGTATGTGGTTACAGAATTATAATCATCAAAATCATTAATACAACCCTCCGAGCTTATAAAGGTGCAGGAATGACTTTTACCTTGTAAAAAGTCATTTTTACACCTCTAAGAAACAAAAAAACTTAAGAAAATTTGAATTTCGCGGGCTACCCTGAAAATTCAACCTTAAATAATAAGTACCTCAGAAACCTATTTGTTATTTGAATAATAAAAAACTTAGTTTGTTGCTGAGAGAAATAATAAATAATATAATTATGATTAAGTATATAAATATATGACGACGGTAGGTCAACTATTTCGGGTACATCGTTGTCAGATTCCAAGTTCAGCATGGCGGAGGTACAAAATAATAGTCTCAACACTGATTACAACCGCCTATTTATTTACTTCCGATAACAAATTAACAAAATCTCAAATGATCAAGCCGATAGAAATGGATTAAAGTACGGAAACGCGGTCAGTTCGATACAGGCGGGCATCACAACCGTTCGCGCTCGTGTCTCACCAAAAAGTACCTAACGTCCCTCAAGTCAAATGCGTCTAACGTCAACGTCAACCGACCACTCACAACTGACATTTGACATATGACAACTGACAGCTGTCATCTGTCAACCGAAAACTGTCAAACCAGACCTGCCACGCTCTGCATCGACCTCACCCAAGCTCACTGCTCGACGTTTCCGACTTTAACGATGATAGATCCGAAAAACGATGATAGATGGCGTTATTCTAAATTGTCAACTCTAAATATTGTGCCTCGGTGTTGAATCTGCGACACGGCCATCTTGACATTTCACACGTCCTCGTGTGAGGTATCTGCAACAAGAATTCACGGAAAGTAAATCGTCCCTTACTCGGCCTCCCTGACCAAGACGTCGGAGTATTAACACACACACACAATTCAAAACAAAATTTTGTTCTGATCCATAATCTCATCAAATCTCATAAAGAAAATCTCAACATTGAAATTAACATTCTTCAAGAATCATCAACTTTCGACCAAATCTAGTATCCGATCAAATCCAGTATGCAATGCTCTGCTCGGTACCATACAACACACACAGCTTCGGTACCCAACCTCAACACATCTCATTGCCTCCATCCGGCAACCATGGGACCTCCATCCGGTACCCAACATCGACTCAACTCAACATATTGCCTTTATTTAGCACCTTTAGCTACATTGCCATGCTGAACGTTGGTCACAGTCACAGCCCTCAAGTAAACACTTACACGCGTGCAGCAACGAACAGCATTGCAATGTATGCAATCTGAATCACTTGCATACTACATTTGCATCTTTTACCTCTCACTTAAGGTCTGACCCCTTCATCATCACCCGAACTCGTTTTGTCAGTGTCTATCAAGTCAAAGTCAAATTTACAGTCAGCAATTGCGTCACATGTCTCAATCAACCGTATTTTCTCAAATCGTATCTCATTTGATGACAATATGAACCGAAACTAATCGCAAATAATTGTCGGGTAAAACGTGAAATAGAATTTCTAAAACAATTCCATCGGTCTCAACAGAAGTCAAAATTTGTACAGTAGACCTTACAGAAGTCTGCCCAATACCAGTCGTTCGGCCATTCCTGGCTCAAGTGGGTGGGGAATAAAAGGTATTCTGATCAAAATCATTACAGGTTCTAATAAAAATCATAACAAACTCTTTTTCTCAAAGCTGACATATCGAACAACACCCATACTCATTCAAATAATAGGAAACTCATTAAAATATTGCAGTGCTCATACTCTGACCTCCATCCGGTTTTCATCATCACACTTATAGCCTCCATCCGGCCATAAGCATCAAAACAATCGACCTCTATCCGGTCTTCAACATCACACTTATAGCCTCCATCCGGCCATAAGCATCAAAACAATCGACCTCCATCCGGTCTTCAACACGTAACCTCTATCCGGTTACTAACACAACAGGCAACCTCTATCCAGTCACCTCCACATGTAACCTCCATCCGGTTACATACACAACCGGCAACCTCTATCCGGTCACCTCCACATGTAACCTCCATCCGGTTACATGCACAACACCATCAAGATAATCATTTCGAGCCTTTATCAAAATAATTTTTAAAGTAGGGTTGTTCAACATGTTACTTTATTTTTCCTGTAACGATACAGGTTATAAGAAAACTCTTACTATGCTAGGTACTTTAAATGATAAGTTGACCACTTAGTATTCAACTAGTCTTGTTGTAATATGGGATCTAGAAATCACTAGTAAACAAAGATGAATATGCTGTCAATAGATTAATTAATTGGGAACGAAATTCTAACGGAACATCTGTATCAACTGTATTGAAATCAATTTGAATATTAGAAGCATGAGCTTATTTGAAACATCACATAACCTAACAACCTTTTCACGACACAAAAACAACACTATCACACGTCTAACTAACATTAAATCCTTGTTGTAAAATCTCAACGCCAATTAAAATATCATTTTTTTAAAACAACTATCCGGTACAACATGAAATAAAATCTCTAATAGTAAATCGATAATCATAACCTCAGTAAATAATTGTGAAGTACAAACTATCATGACCTATCCCGGGTCAATTTACAATGTTATTTACACGCTTGCCACTGAACTGTAACGAAACATTTTTGATCAGAGAGCATTCGGCACCAGAATCATAGTAAAATGGATACGACTCACCAGATATTCATCAGCACACCGCTGGGATTGCTCACATAGCAAACTTCAACACGTCGCTCGCTATTTGCCTCTGCTGCAGGCTGCAGGCACTGCTTGGTCAGCCTGCCGCGCCGCCGCGCTGCCAACCACGCGCCGCCAACCCGCGTCCCGCCGCCGGCGCCGCTGCCGAAGTAAATTCTCAGCGCACCGTGACGTCATCGCACCATTCTTCGTATTTTCTTCAGCTCGAGTGAATCCCGGTTCTGATGTCGCATCAGGGTCTTCGCGATCGTCATCACCATACGGGGCGCTCCAGACTATAAACAGCTCCTTAAAATCGCTCCATTTCATCCCAGGACAAGATATGGACGACCGCAATGACGAAACTTCTCCCATGAGTCTCGTGGAATTCGCTGCGTCCCCTGTAGGCACGCCACAGCGCCGGTTTCACGGCGCTGCTGTCTTCACAGCACCCCGGCGGTCCATCCCCACCAGGTGAGACCAACGGTTACCCGGAGGAGGCCCAGCGGAGGACAACCAGCGACGGAGGTGCCGACTTACGACGCACCTACAGTGGATGTGTGACTCCCGTTCGTCCCGTTTCACCCATATCGGATCGATAACACACATGTCGGCTGTTGCCAACCAAGCACGCGGGACAATATTCCGTTTTTCAGAGTCAAAATGCGGTAGGCGAATATCCGTACTCGCAAAAGGTGTCTTCATTGCTTGCACAATAGCCATAAAGTTTTTGTTTAGCTGCTCGAACATAAAACACCACATTTCCGTTTCTATGTCACTTTCAGATGCACGCGCATTGTCTTTACACTTTTCCGGTCTAGCACTGTCACTTACACTATGTAGGCGTTAGAGTTACATCCCACTTCTGATGACGACGGTAGGTCAACTATTTCGGGTACATCGTTGTCAGATTTCAAGTTCAGCATGGCGGAGGTACAAAATAATAGTCTCAACACTGATTACAACCGCCTATTTATTTACTTCCGATAACAAATTAACAAAATCTCAAATGATCAAGCCGATAGAAATGGATTAAAGTACGGAAACGCGGTCAGTTCGATACAGGCGGGCATCACAACCGTTCGCGCTCGTGTCTCACCAAAAAGTACCTAACGTCCCTCAAGTCAAATGCGTCTAACGTCAACGTCAACCGACCACTCACAACTGACATTTGACATATGACAACTGACAGCTGTCATCTGTCAACCGAAAACTGTCAAACCAGACCTGCCACGCTCTGCATCGACCTCACCCAAGCTCACTGCTCGACGTTTCCGACTTTAACGATGATAGATCCGAAAAACGATGATAGATGGCGTTATTCTAAATTGTCAACTCTAAATATTGTGCCTCGGTGTTGAATCTGCGACATATATATATTTTATTTACTTACCTGAGTGTCACAGACAGCCTTTCCTCTGGACCAATGCACCTCCTCATTGTTGTTTCTGAATGAGTCAAAGCAGGTCTCAAAATAAATAGCAACTCATCAAATGTAGTAACAGACATTTTATAAAATTTGAAAAAAATTGCCGGATGTTGTTTCAGAATTGAATGTTTAGTATGGAACTGTCCCTTCAGTAATCTTTCCGAAAGTATAGGATGTACCCAAAATTCTCTATTTCTTCTTCTTTTTCTGTACTTCATGTACAAAATAATACTTCGCGATCTCTGCACCATTTCCATCTCTCTCTCATAGTCTACGTCCCTACAGCTCTGCCGACAAAATGATCGAAGATGTGCGTCGTGTGCGTTGAGTCTGTGAAAAATCCGCGACCGACTTTTTGCGCGCCATGCAGACTTTTTGTTCGCCGCAGACTCGATCGCACAAAAAGTGTGTCGTCTGCGCAGGGCCTTAAGATACGATGTGATTATGTAACGGATTTATTTACTATACTAACTTTTGTCTTGCCATTGTAGCGTGAAATTATTATAAAAATATTACTTCCCTATCGGAATCAGATTTTATAAACAATTGCCTGTTTCAAAAGTGAAAATAGTAAGTTGCTTAGTTGCTAAGTTACTCCTTATAAAATCAGTAATCTGCCAGTAAAAGTCCCGTCAAAATCGGTCTAGCCGTTTTGGTGATTCCGGAATAAACAGACAGACAGACACAGACAAAAATTAGGCATAGTAAAGTATATAAATACCATATAATTATCTGTTTTTATACATTCAGTTAAAAAGTGTGCTTTTGGCATTACGAACACAAATTGTTGCAAATTGTACTTATTTTTAAAGATGTGCCGTTTTCCGAAAATTATCTCTTCGGCAAAAATTACGAATTTCCTTATAACCTTTTGTGTGGTTTATGAATAAACAAAGAAAATTAAGATAAATGGACAGAGAACAGTCATATCATATTTTAATTATCACTGAAACTCTACACCACTCATTATAATGTTCATTTTGTAACCTTCATTATGAATTTTCAGAAACGTTCTGATCCGTTTTCACGATCCTTTCGAAAAGATTTTTGTGTAAAGCAACCCCTTTTCTTAGATTTCAACAAGTTTTAATTAGGTGAAAATACACACAAATAGCCAGATGCGTTAGACCTGGTAGAAGAAGCCAGGATTTGCTGAGGAAAACCAACGGGGAGTGGTTCACATTTGGTCCCAGATCGAATAAATTAGAAGTCACGGGGCGGACTTGGTCCAGCCGTCACATAGCTAAGGCTAAAAGTAAGGCAGTTTTATAGTTTTATCATCATTCGCTTGCCTTTATCCCAATTCATATGGGAGTCGGAGCAGTATGTCTTCTTCCATCCTTCTCTGTTTCTCGTCATCTCATGAGACACCTCATTTCTTACCATATCATTCATTTTATCTATATATTTCTCACCACTTTTAACTAAATTCGACGATTGGTTTTTCCATTAAAACCAATGGAGTACAATTGAGTTTTGCCGTACGCAAAACGCAATTGGACTCCATTTTCCATTGGAAAGAAAGAAAATCAACAAAACTATAATAAGCCAATAACAGGGACAACAGAGCCTAGGCAGGCATTACACAGTTAATAGCTTAAGCCGCTTTCTTAAAGGGATTACCCTAGCTGAGTGCACGACTAATGCTCCGTAATACGTTTCGAAAACCCTAGAATTGATACCCATAATGAATTCATTGGAAATGAGAAAATGATGTCGATTAAACCACAAACTGGTTAGCCCGGTTTTCATTCATAATAATGATTGGGTGACTGAAGTTTTTGAAGTACCTAGTACTTATACAAAATAGTTTATTGTGTCAATTAAATATTACAATACCGTGTTAAAATGTTTGGAACCTATTTTTTTACATATTTATTTTCAACTTACAAGTAACATTACCTTAATTGAACAAATGTGTATGTTCCCGGTGGTCATTTTATGAGTATCATTCAAATTACTACTCTAAAAAGGATTTCCATATCTTGGTAACAATGACATTGACGAAAAAAAATGTCTTTGTGTCTAAGTAGGTACTATTTTGCTCCAAGCTAATTTTGCGAGTATACTCGCCGTTAACAACGAAAATTCGAAAAAAAAAAATATTTTACCATGAATAACTGTTTAAGTATACACGGGATTGGAGAGTTCTAACATTTCATTAATAATTAAATACTTACTCAAAGTTTACCAATTTTCAACCTTAAGTGGTTTATTGCTATGTATTTTAAATGCCTATTTAAACGGTATTATGTGCTATTTGAACAGAAAATGAGGGAGGATAACTTAAAATCTCAAAGAACTGGGAAGCAAATAATAAAGTTCTGTTGAGAATGTTCTTTTTGAGTACGTACCTATCTTTAATTCGTGAATAAAGTGTGACTTCAGAGCAAGAATTTGTGGAGGTCCCGTCGGGGCTGCGGGTTGTTCGAAAGAGATACCGCGGCCTCGACACAAAGGGCTAAGAAGGAACATGGGTGGTTTTTAGTCAGTAGAAGTTTGACACTCCCTTTCGCTCTACCCAGAGCGGGATTATGTAATGATTTCGTTGGATTCGGATGTTCGGATGCTGAATTGTTTATCTGTTAAAACAATATGTATAACAGCAAAGGCTTATGTGAATAAAAATGGAAATATATTTTAAACAGTGAGTGAACCTCGATAAATAAATAAAGAAAAGAGATATTTTTGGAAGTTTCGTGGAACATGCCCTGTGTTGCTGTTGGTTTTTTTCTGATTCCATATTTTATTATTTCAAAGGCTGAAATAAAACTCGGCGTGGGAGCAGAGGGTTTGTGATATCTGTGTGATACTCGTATGTTTTACAATACTTTATGCGTTTGAACAATAATTTTGTGTTTTTTTCTAGGAATTAATGATATGTAATCAGATTGTATGATCAATATTAATGGGCAATGTGTATACACAAGCAATTATCGATCTAAAAGGCGATCAAGATCAAGTCCTGGAGGGAGCTGTTAGGTACACGACGAGCAAGAGGTAGTATCCCGTGGTCCCCCCAGTAGGACAAATTGGTGGGACCACGGCTACAATACGGAAAAAGGAATGTCACAATACTGAAACACCACCAATGTTTAACTCGATAGGATTTAAATCTTTGTCTCAATCATATCAGTTGGCACGTTATATTGAATTCAGATGATGTACCTTCAGGTCTTACGAATAAGTTATCTCTAGGTGACAGGCAAATCCAACCACCAAAAAATATCTCATCTATATAGGCCCCGTTCCTGTCACTGGACATTCTCATCTGTCTGCGGCATCTGCCGATCATTAGTCAAGATCAATCTCTCGTGCCGACCGAAATTATCCAGCCCGATGATAGATAGAAACGTTATGGAGGGACCGGATTCATGAACGATGTTTGCTTTCAGTTGTGGGGAAGACCCATTTTAGGAATGACTGGTACGAAAGTAATTTAAATTGGATTACGATATAATATTGCCTCGTCGAGTTTTTGTATCAGAAACAGAGGAGTAGAAACGGAGTCTGGATTTGTACCTGCTCGATGGCTATATAGACTCGTCCCTTATAACACGGGACGTAAACATCATCATCATCATATCAGCCCGGAATCACCCACTGCTGGGTATAGGCCTCCCCTTTTTTTCGCCACGCGTCCCGATTCTGTGCGTCTCTCATCCAGGTGTTTCCCGCAACCTTAACGATGTCGTCAACCCAACGAGCTTTAGGACGGCCCTGGTTTCTATGGCCTAACCTTGGCCACCACTCAGTCAATGCCTTGCTCCATCGGCCATCTCCGCGTCTAGCAAGTCCTGCCCAGGTCCACTTGAGGCGCACCGCCCGGTCCCCGACATCGTAAACATAACTAGCAATAATTATTTGGGTGTAATATAAGGTACCTCTGCCTAACCTAAATATTATTTAAATTATAATATAAGTGACTAGCTTTTGCCAGCGGCTTCGCCCGCGTAAAAATGACCATTTTCCATACAAACTTTCATCCCCTATTTAACTCCCTTAGGGGTTGAATTTCGAAAATTCTTCCTTATTCCTTGTCAACATTATAAAGGGAACCTCTGTGCAAAATTTCAGCTTTCTAGGTCCAAGGGTTGGGGCTGGGCGTTGATGAGTCAGTCAGTCAGAACTTCTCTTTTTATTTTTAAAGATAGATTGATTGATTATTATAATTATTTTAATTACTTCAAGACGTTATCGTCACTGAAGCATGAAATATGAATTTACTATTATTATTTATTGTGTAACTCCATTTTCGTATTGAATCAAAATCATCATCTATTTAGGCTTTTCCCAGCTTCGTTGGAGTCGGCTTTCAGTCTAACCGGAAGCAGCTGAAGCTGCAGTCTGCTAGATGTGCTGATTACTCATTTTAGTGATGTATGAAAATAGTCTGCACAAAGTTCTAAATTTAAAGTGAAGTATGGAAGCATGAAGTTTTAAATTATAAAATTAAAATGTGAAAGCACAAAGTGGCCAGTAATAAAGATTGACAGTGCACTAATGAAAATGATGAAGGAGTATCATTTTGTCACAAACTTCTTGCATTATTGAAATGTTCTAGAACACTGTACTTTATGAATAGAGTTTTTGCAAAAGCGCCCGCTTTTTATCACTTAAGTAGGTGCACAACGTTTTATCTAGTTTAAGTATGTATTTTACATCTTTTTATAAGCTTTTATTTGTATTTTATTTGAGTGATAACCTGCTTGTCGTTTATAGTCATGATTATGCAAGCTGTTAACTTTTATATTTGTTGTTCTGTCCTACTGCACCTATTTTAATCTATTGCATAGATTCTATCGCGGGCCTTGAGCGTGGAGAGCGAATCCAGAATTTCCCTAACGAAAATATTAAGGCTGAGTTGCACCAAAAAATTCGTTAAAGTTAAAGTTTTTGTCAAATTTGACAGTACTATATGGGGTATCTAATAGAAAAATTATTACAATTTTTTTTTTGCAAACATTCAAACAAAGTAAGTACCTATTATATTTATTGATTTATCTACCTATAGCACGTACCTATTATTTTTTGGTTGAACAATTACATAAGATGAATATCCTTGCAATGCAATCGTATAGTCAGCCACCAAGCTACGTTTTTAGAGACTCGAAATCTTGGCAAGAAACATTCGTCGTTCCATGTGGAAAAACGATCGGCTCTAGGTAATCACACTTTTCTTTTCATCGCTTTCGTCATCAGAACTGGTTTCTGCGAGTATTTCTTGGAGCAGGGACATGATGTCTAAAGGTTATATTCAACGCGTTTGACAATAAAATTGACAGACAATTTAACATAAACTATAACACTAACCAGCGGAAAGTGAGTGGTTGCAGTTACCGTTAAAGTTATGACGTCATTTAACTATTTGTCAAATCGCGCAACTCATTGTTGGCATAACCGATACAAAACTGAAGTTTTGATGTTTGTTTGACGTGCCATTTGACACAAACTTTAACTTTAACTACTTTTTTGATGCAACTCAGCCTAAGATTCAGTACTCAACCAGGTTGCTATGGTTACGGAAAATAACAAGGTTGTCAACTGAGGATGTCAAATTAAATAATTGTTTGTCTCTTTGCTTTCTCCTTCTAAAATATTCTTACTCGTATAATTTGTGTACAAAGTGTTTTAAATATGAATAAACAAAGTGCATTTATTAATGAAGAAAGTCACGAAAAAATAGTGAAAGAAAATGAGTGAGGAGTGAGTACTCTATATACATTCATTTTATTATTAGTATATACGCATCTATCATAAGTTTTATTGGTTTTTGCATTACTATTCTGCGAATCGGTCTAAAACGATTCGTTTTCTTATAAAATATCTAAAATAAAATAAATAATTTTCATATTTTTTAATGTTATGACACTTACGTCAGGCTGTCAATACTTTTTCTTTTAAATTTTCTGTCATAGAGTTTCTTACTAGCTTAGTCTATGAAGGTAAGTTTTGATTTATATAATGTACATCGCGCGAAATTCGAAGATCAAACTCTTAATATCGTTATTTTTGTTCAATTTTTTTGAATGAATAATTCTTTTGGTGTGTAATTACACTATTAATACCTAATTATTTATACCTATTATTGCATAAGTTGATAAAAAATGCTATGCAATAGATTTACCGCGGCCAGTCTCCGAGTGCCACACGTTTTTTTTAAATAATGTGTTATGCGTTGCATGTTTATTTATTTATGCACACACAAAATACAAAAAAGGATAAAAACATAACAAATAGAAGAGCACAAAGGTACTGCTTATTTCAAAAGAAAATTTCTTCCAACAGACCTGCGAGATTTGTTTGTCGTTTTTTTTGTTGTCATTTTGTGTGCATGTCATTAATCCGCGAATATAAATATTATTCCCCTGAAAATAGACAGAAGGTAAAGAACTACAGCAGAAAAAAACCTACTCTTTTTACTTCATCTATTTAGATGTTCATACATCTGGTAATACACGCACGCCCCCACATGAATTTAAACTTTGAATCATAATTTTAACTTTGAATCAATACCTAGTTTAATTTAGTGTCCAAAGTTTTAAGCGGTTCTAAAACAAAGCGAAATGGATTCGCACGGTTCGGTAATATAAATTCGAACGTTACCGTACCGTACAATTAAAACTACCCGAACGAAGCTTTCTGTATTATATTCGACAATGTTCGTTTAAGCTTTCCATATTATATTCGACAATGTTCGCAGTAGTTTCATTCGACTGTTTGAGTTATTACCTCGCACGTTTGCTCTTACTTTGATCCGACTACTTGTAATAAAGAGAAATTCATGAAAATATTAATTATGAAATACCTGGTGTTTGTTAGTCAGGAGAGAAGTAAATAAACAGGTGTTGCAAACAAAGATTATGTGGTTATAAACTGGTAGAGTATTATTTAAATCCGTCGACTCGCAAAGAAGAAGCTCAAAGATCTTTCAGGTTTTAATTTAGGTTAAAGTCATATTGACGGCACGGTTGGCGCAGTGGCTCAAGCAATGGACTGCTGCGCTGCGTGTCGCGGGTTCGATCCCCGCACGGAACAAATATTTGTATGACCTACAGATAGTTGTTCTGGGTCTGAGTATTTGTGTATGTGAGCTTAAATGTTTGTGAACGCACCCACGATACAGGAGAAATTCCTAGCAACGTTTAGGCAACGTTTAAAAAAAAATAAAAAAAATCGAAAATCTAAGTTGAGTCTTTATTTGGTGTAACCTTGAGGCATTATTATATTTTTAAGCTTTGTTTTGTGATACAGTATTGAGCATTCATGTAGTAGATATTATCGTCGGTTGGTATATTAGTGCAGGACCTTGTAAATGCACAACACCCGTTTATTTATTTATTTAATTAAAAAAAAAAAAAATTGGCTCCTCAACAATGAGTACACTGAAAGTCAGAGTCCCATTCTCGGCGTAACTCACGAAGTTAGGTCACCATGCTTTAACTGCTTTAAAATATCACCCAACAAGCATATCGTGGGTCCTAAAATCGTCTGTTTTACGGACTGGAAGTGTCTATCTAACTCAATGTTTTTCCAATATATATAATATATCAATGTCAATTTTGACGATTTGAAAATATCCGAATTTGCAAAAAATGTAGATACAAAGTCCTGCACTGACGCCGATGATATTGAATACTTTTCACCATATTTTGCAAAAAAGACCGCCGGTTTAATCAAAATGTACCAAAGGAAAGTTCGAACACAGAAGAAATTCTCATTCAAAATACGAGTGTTTCGTCCAATCGAATTTGTTTTTTGAGTTGCGTCTAAATGGATTGCAAATATTATCAAGAAAAAACTAGCTTACTAGGCTTCAAGTTATTTATCAGGCCTGTTATTCCCGAAGATTCTGAATTAATTTAGTTAAACGTCGAAAAAGTCCTGTTAATATTTTTTATCTACAAAAACTCAAAATATGTAGAACCAAGGTCCATAACTAATCATAAGCTTAGACATATTTTCATATTAGTCTAACTCTTTCTTACGCGAGTTATTTATAGTCCTATCTCGCTCACACTCCTCAATTTCAGATAATCTCCTGTGATGAATGAAAATGGATCCTCACAAATTCTTTCATAAAGCGTTTGTCTGAACGATGGCGGTGATCTTAATAAAAAATAAGATCGGCGGTAAGAAAGATTCGATGAAAAATCAACTAGGATGTTTGTACATTTGATGAGTATTTATATATTTGGAAGATGTTTTTTTTATCTTTTTACTTTAAAATAGTGTGTGCAAGATACAAACAAATCACAAAGGAAAACGAAATACGTACCCGTGAGTGAACAATACAATTTTCAGTTTTTTAAAAATAACAACACAAATCACAGAAACGCTACGTCTTGTCGTCTTGTTGTTGTATTTTTAGCACTCACTTTCACTCAATAAATACTCCTTGTCACGTACACCATAATTATTATTTTATTTATTTATATTTTATTTTATTATTTTTGGAAAACTTACAACTGACACAATAGTATAGTTAATAAAAACAATATGGCCAATTACAAGTTTTCACAAGTAGAAATTATTAATTTAAGTTCACAAAACCTATTGCTTTTCTTATACTTATTTTAACAATAACTAACCGCTGAACACTTCACTAGCTACTGAACTGAGTTATCACGATTATCATACAATATCACCGTTTTATAAAGAAGAAGTGATATTCCATTCAGGGATTAGCTATAAGGCTTAGTCCACAAAGATGGAACGTGCGACAATAGACACGCGCGAGGTGGATGCTAGATTTTAATAAAAGAAAGAATGAAAAAATATTTATAAGTCTGGCACAGAAATAACAGAAAAAATGGTTAAATTAACAATAGGTATAACAACATTCTAATTTTTAGAGAGAGCCTTTTAGATGTGCTGAACGATAATTCCGATATTTTCAAAAACGTTCACTTTGTACATAAGAGGAAGTAATCGGTTTTCGTGGTATAGACATGTGATGCGGAAAAGTGAGGAAAATGGCTCCACGAGCTCATTCTAGGCGTACTGCAGGCTATCACCCATACCTTGTCGATGTTCCACACATTCGTACGAAGCGTTTTGCTAAGTCCTTCATTATTCGTTCAGCCAAGGAGTGGAACACCTTGCCTGCGTCGGTTTTCCCGAGTTCATATAACCCCAATCTATTTAAGTCGCGAGTAAATAGGCTCCTTCTGGGTAAGCTCGTTCCATCGTCGAACTCATCTCTGCCCTTAGGGCAAGATTGAGGTCAAGAGTAAGCCCATATTAATTTTAAAAAAAAAGAGTAGAGGAAAACCAAAGAAACGATGGCTGAACTGTGTGAAGGATGATATGGCAAGAAGAAGGTCACTACTGAGATGACGAGTAACAGAGAAGTAGGTATCAAAGAAGAAGACATGCAGCGCCGACACCAAGTGAACTGGGAAAAGGGCAGGAGGAATGATGTTCACTTTTTTAACTCAATCTGTCAAAAGTACTTTTTTATCTACGATAATACTTTGATTCTCTGTGAAATTAAATTGGAAATTACGACTTTTTTCTTTTTTACCCAACTGCGCGAAGTATTCCATGAAGCACACCCAGACGAAGCACATCTAAAGTATTCTAAGTGGAATACTTTAGATGTGCTTCGTCTGGGTTTGCTTCGTTTGGGTGTGCTTCAATACCTCAACTGCGCGACACAATAAAGGGTAGGTAGGGAGTTTTAGTTAAAAGAATTGGCATTCCATTCACAAATGTAGTGAAAATCTCAGCGAAAAATTCCTTAAGACCTAGTTATCGGCTTTCTAAGAGCTTGGAGCACAACACAGGTGGTTATCGGTCTAATATCAAAGTACACAGCGGTAACGTGACCCAGTTACGTCCACAACCACGCCACATCCACGCAAAATTCACGCCACATCCACGCAACATCATATCTGAACTACGCCTTACTACGTCATCGGTCATAGTCTGTAGATTTTTGCATTTCGCGAGTCAGTGGCAATAAAACGATCATAAAAGTAGCGATAATGGTACGATAATGACATATGTAATATAAGTTACATTACATACGTCATTTTGTTATGTCATTCTGTTTCGACGTACGATCTTTATGGACGGTATCAACGCTACTCGTAATCTAAGCCATTTGTGTCGGTAATGGTTGGAGGTTAAGCGGTCGTAATCTTTCTAGAAATTACCGAGTAAGATGATAAATAGAGGAAGATTGGAGAAACAAGGAATGGATTGTGTAAAGATGATAGGTAGATATGATGTCGATAGCTACATATTGATAGCTGTTATGAATCTGGGATCTATGAATAAAGAGATAAAAAACATGATTAAAGTATAAGAAACAGGATTAAAATAAAGGGTCTTCTCAACAGACACTTATAGAAAATATAAATAAAAAAAGAGAAGTCCTGACTGACTGACTGACTCATCAACGCCCAGCCCAAACCCTTGGACCTAGAAAGCTGAAATTTTGCACAGAGGTTTCTTTTATAATGTAGACAAGGAATAAGGAAGGATTTTTCGAAATTCAACCCCTCAAGGAGTTAAATAGGGGATGAAAGTTTGTATGGAAAATCGTCATTTTTGTAGTTAAACCGACATCCACGCGGGCGAAGCCGTGGGCAAAAGCTAGTAGAAAATATGGAGATGATTGTTGAGATGGCAAGATATTCTTTGACATTAACATGGACACTATGGACAGTCCATGCACATTCATACTCAAGACTTTTCTCACGGCATTTTCCTCATTCCTCTGCATCATTTTATTTAATATTGCAAAATCAAGGAAAGAGTGTTATTCCAAAACGTAATGATTTTGGAATAAAACCAGTTCAATGACATAAATCAACCCAGGGAGTCAATTAAAGAGACTTCTAGAAAAACAAACGAACACACTCAGAACTTTGAAGGCCTCAAACAAAACTAATACATAAACTCCGTACCCATATTAGTTTATATTATAACCTATGTACAGTTTCAAGCGAGTCAAAACAAACCCTATGAGTAGTTTACTCCAGGAAGTTTATACAACATATTACTTATGCCTCACGCACCCCTGACGCTGGGATCGTCTCGTGTCACATTTAAACCGGTTCTAGCTGAGAGGTGGAAGTTTAAGAGGGAATAGAGCAGCGGTGGCCCAGTAGAGCAGCGGTGGCCCAGTGGTGTCGGCCCCGACTTACGAACAGTAGGTCGTGGGTTCGAACCCAGGCAGGCGCATTACTTTGTGTAGTTTATTTCATCACCGCTGCTCTCAAAACGGTGAAGGAAAACATCGTGAGGAAACCGGCATGTCTTAGAACCAAAAAAATCGAAGACATGTGACATCTACCAATCCGCACTGGGCCCGCGGGTGGATAAGGTGATATAGCCCATCCCTCTCCTAGAGAAGAGGCCTGTGTCCCTGCAGTGGGAACATTATAGGCTGATGATGATGATGATGACGATTAACAAGAATATAATCGAAGGATTCGACACTCATTCTGGTATACTCGAAAAAAAAATCAGGATACATTCTGTATTTCTCGTACTTCTTGTAGAATTCTCCATCTATATCTCGATTCATATTCAAAATAATGTACTCGACAATCTCTTCCAAATATTACGTCTTGAACCAAAAAATTATTACTTTGTAAGCGATATCAAGATAACTTTGCTAAGACATTTTGCTCTCGGACTTCCTCACTGGTCGCGGCGGCGAACGCGTCTCCCCGTGGCCTGCAAATGCCGCCGCGCGAATAATCGCGTCGCCCGCCGCACCGCCTTTCGCACCGCCGCCGATCCCCGTGGCCAGGCCCCGGCCGTTAGTCCTCAATCTTGGTCGTAAAACGTGACATTTTTGGAGGGTCATAATTATTTTGTTTACATATAAGTTGCTAAAAAAAGAAATTACAGGGACGTGGGACCTAAAAAAAAATTGCTCTAGAGCAGGGGTTCCCAACCTTTCACCCTATGCGCCTCCCTCAAGTTTACGCTAAAAAACTGCGCCCCCCTTGTCCCAACCCAACTACGATGGAAATAAAACAAACGATGAAAACTTTAGTGGACTTTAATCATATGTACGACATACTATATTAGTGAGAACATTGTGCCTGCACTTTATTAACCAATTTATCAATTCTTGGCTTCATATTGGTCAGTGCACAGCGCAGATCATTTTCGACATTAAGTCTATTTCGTTGCTTCGTTTTTATACCCAGCAGCGTCGAAAAACCCCGTTCACACATATAGGTAGTCGAGAAAGGTAAAAGAATACGCAGTGCTTCCTTGCCGACAACCGGATAAATGTCATTAGATTTTATCCAAAATTCAGTCAAAGCCATGTGGCTGAAATTATCGTGAGCAGACGAATCATTTTTCACGTCCAAAGCTTCTTCTTCGTCGCGCCCCCCCTTAGATCACTCTACGCCCCCCAAGTGGGGCGCGCCCCACTTGTTGGGAACCCATGCTCTAGAGGCATTGTTCAGGAAGAAAATAGAGAAATGTATTTTATTTTTCTTTCAATTTATTATGTTTGCATGAAGAATCGGAACCCTTGTTTCCCTCTTAACAGTACAGCAAATAAGGTGAGCTATCACGTGGAAATAGGGTAAGTTTCTCGATTGCTTTTTGTGGAATAATTATGTTAGTCTGTTTGGAATGGATTCGAGGGAGAGATTTACGTGGCACCTGAATTTAATTATATTGTGACCGTGGCGTAAATAGGTATAGCTAAGTGTTAGAGTACTTTTACTTTAGGTATTTTCAGTTGGCAACAGGCTCTATTATTGGGACTTAATGAGCTTAATTTTTTTTTCGTAAACATAACATCACGACTCGTAATCCCTCAAGGGAAGGTAGAGGCGTATTTAAAGTACACCTACATTCAACCAGTTATGTTAATTCCCATGTTAGAGGGGGCGGACGTATTCCCATCTATCGGACACTAATCCGCCGAAGGACCAGGATCACCGACATAGCTCTCAGAATATGCAAGTTGAAGTGGCAATGGGCAGGCCACATCGCTTGAAGAACCGACCACCGATTGAGTAGGAAGGTTCTCGAGTGGCGACCACGAACCGGAAGACGCAGCGTTGGTAGGCCTCCCACCAGGTGGACTGATGACATCGTGAGAGTCGCGGGCAACCGGTGGATGCAAACGGCAGGCTGCCGTTCGGTTATGGCGTTGTATGGGGGAGGCCTTTGTCCAGCAGTGGACGGCTTATGGCTGATGATGATGATGATGATGATGGACACAAATCCTGACTCTAAGGCAGCTATTGAAACATTTGAAGAACCCAATAATACTTTGCAGAACCCGGGACTTCATGTTCAGTACTCACTAGTTCAACGCAAATTGCTGGTCCTGCTCCACAACCTTAGGGGCAAATACATCGATCATGTGAAGTTATTGTAGAGGCTGCAGAAGATTGTAAAAATATCTTTGCATTGTATAAATTCAATGTCTTAATATTGTATAATTGCATGGCACATGTGTGAGTACTATGTACTATAAAGCCACTTTTTACATTTTACATTTAGTTATATTTTAGTGACGTTGCCCTGGTGGCTGGGAGAATGTCATGCTCACTCAAATGTCTCGCTGATGGTGGCGGGTGTGTCGGATCATTTGATTCCCTTCAAAATGGTTGAGTTAGATGGTGCTGATGGTACTCCCTTACTTTTCCTAAAATTGTTTGTCCGAAAATCATTATCCATATCACGTTTGCCATAAACTTCAGTAACCATAATGTTCAAATTGCCGAAATTTTGTTTAACATAATTATCTTTAGTTCTAAAAGTATTCTGTCATAATATCGATTACTATAATAATTGAATCTCCTAATTTGACCTAAATTAATATGTCCTAACTATTGCTTTACCTAATGTGTATTATTCCGAATGTTCGTTTATAATAAATTTTATAGTCCTAAAAAAAAATCGAAGTGTCTAGTCGTCCGATTAGCGGATGAATAAAATTAATTAGTCGTCCGATTAGCCGGGTGAATAACCAAAATTATAGGCTGTTGCTAGTCGTCCGCTAAGTGGATGAATCACCGTCTCGCGACAGTATCCATATGGGCGGCATGGGCACCGGGCCGTAGGCCGACGAAGGAGGCCGGCGGAGGCCCGGCACTTCGGGGACAGAAGACAATAGTGTTATGTAATATGCGAGCGAAGCGAGCGCGCGTCATGGAGTACAACATGCGTTGCATGTATGAGTGACGTGACCAAAAGCTTTGTTATACTTTGTTCTAATAATATTATTATGATAAATAAACATTATGTTATTTTAATTTAGGACTTAAAACTTTTATGGAAAACGATTTTATATGTCTTTCGTATATTATTGATTGTAATATTTATGACAAATGGATTTAGGACATATTATATTTAGGGATTTCAATTTTATAGCATGTGATATTATGTGATATTTAGTTCGGGTAAGTTATCATTCGGACAAATGATGATTAGGACAAAAAAAGTTATGGCATTTTAAATTATGGATAAAAAAGTTAGGTGACACAATAGAGAACCGGTGCTGATCCATGCGTCATGTTCGTGAACGGGCGCTGTCAGTGGAGACTGGTCATTTCTTAGCTGCCATGGTTTAGATATTTTTCTTTGATTTGTTTTTTATATCTTTTTACTCTGGACGCTCTTAACTTGCACGTCTTGCTACATAGTTCTCACATAATATACCATCTTAACATGAATGATGTAATGTACCAAGATTTTGTAACAAATTCTGATTTAAAAGAGTGTCCATGGAGTTTCTTGCCCGTTCTTCTTCATGAGATCTACGTTAGGGAACTGGCAACTGCAGTACTTTCACAAGTTATTATG
The DNA here is from genome assembly GCA_949316265.1 of Diarsia mendica. Taxonomy (NCBI): domain Eukaryota; kingdom Metazoa; phylum Arthropoda; class Insecta; order Lepidoptera; family Noctuidae; genus Diarsia; species Diarsia mendica. Next base: position 18,949,984 of record OX438904.1, on the reverse strand, counting down.
CCTTGTGATTGTGACTGTAGCGTAGGAGTGCAATGCGTCGTTTCGGGAGTTGCTGCGTCGGGCTGCGCGGCGCCGGATGTTACCGGCGGCGATTGCTGTGGGTGCGGGGGCGCGAGGCGGCGCGTGCCGTGGCGGCGGGTGTGCGGGGCTCCGGGTCGCGGGGCGGCGGTTGTGCGTTGCGGCGTGCATTCGTTGTTCCGTGTTTCGGGGTCTCGAGCATTCGTTGTTGCGGTTTGCGTCGCTGCGTGCTTTCGTGCTCGCAGTGTTCGTTGTTGCGGACATTCGGTGGCGTGTGGTTCGGCGTGGTGGCTTTCGGAATGACGTATTGCACTCGTAGTTTCGTTCTTCTTCCGTCCTTCTGTCATTCAAAAGTGCCTGTAATGGCTTAATTGAAATAAAATATTTGAGTTTGAGTTTTGAGTTTGAATTATATTTTTTTCATACTGAAACAAAATTTCATTTCATCGAAATCGTTTATTTCACTTAAAAGTATTAGGTAAGCTTAGGTATTTTAAATCCGTGTGCGTTTCAAATCTGTATCCACAAATAAATCCTTGGATCAGAGCAAACGAAATGTGAGAAATGGCTGAAACGTGCGCTTTAAAACTTTTCACTGAAAGACTGAATAAATACGAGAAGAATATCTTTTAATACGTGTACGTGTTTGTGGTCGCACTCCTCCAAAATGGGTCGACCAATTTTAATGTCTTTTTTTTGAACAAAATTATATTTGGTAGATATGAAAATAATTGGTCGCCAAGTACTTTTTTTTTAGATTGTAGAAAAAAGTGCATTGCAAGGCATGACGGGTACAGTTAGTGTATTAATTAAGAATTATTGAATGCTGCTCTCAAAACGGTGAAGAAAAACATCGTGAGGAAACCGGCATGTCATATAATCTACCCACCCGCACTGGGCACGCGCGGTGTCACCCCCTCTCCTAGACAGGAGGCCTGAGTCAATGTAGTAGGAAAATTATAGGCTGATGATGATGATTGAAGATATTTTTTCAAAAGGAATGTAAGCAGCTGTGACTATATTATTTAGAGACGTTATTAATTAAAAAGGTAATTTATGATAAAAAGGTAATTTATGATAAAAAGGTAATTTATGATAAAATTTAATTTTTGTTACTGTTACTGTTTATAATCTACCTTCAGATTTTTGATTTTCTCCGCCTCGGGGCGACAGAGGCGAAGGGGCGGAGGTAGAGGTCGAGCGCTGGGCTCGGCGTGAATAGTAGTTCGTATTGAGTCGCGCTGGGCGTCGAACGAATATTATAGTAGCCATAGAACGGGTGAAAGCGCACGCGCATTGATTAAATCGACTTGTGGAGTCATTTCGCGGCACCCAATTATACTAGTTAAGCAGTACGGTTAGCGACGCTGTGAATGTCGAACGGGTTATTGATAATATCATTGGTTTGCCTTGTCACGGGAGTGCTATTGGGAAGGCACCGAGGCTTTTGTGGTTAGACTAATACGGAGTGAGTGTGGTGGCTCGCGTTAACGGTGTGGCTTGCAGCGACGTGGAAGAATCGTCCGGAACTACCAGCAAACCATCGCAAGGTCATATACACTCATTATACACATACACAGTTACACAACTTGCGAGGGGTCAAGGAAGTGAGACCGGCTCGAAGAAATGAGGTAAGGGTAGCTTTAAGTTCAGAAATTGTAATATTGTTCGGAGGCGCGTATCGCGTCTATTTGATCCCGTTAGGACGGCAGCTGTTCTGAGACCTGTCTCCCATGGGCCCGAGATAAGGTTCGGCTGAGTCCTGGCGCGATCAAAATCTGGTAGCAGAGCTTGGTTTATTTAAACCCACTTTGTAAAAATTAGTAGGTACTTGGTACCAATTTACTTTGTAAAAATTGTGTTCATGTACAAATTCAACTTGTAGGTAGTAGTACATTGACCTACATACCAGTGTACACCTCAAGTTGAGTTTGGAATTATTAATAATAAGTACATAAATGGAATGTGAATATTCGTTGATAAAATAATTTGTTATTTACGTTCGGTTACGCACAAATATAACCTCATCACAAATCGTGTTATGATTGTCAACATTTGAGACATAGAGGAATAACCTCTAGAGCACGTAGAGGAATAAGTTCAAGAGTTGGCATAGCGTCGTAGATTTATTCACTCAACGAATATATTATTATTGTTAGTTCCGGATACAATAATTGTTATTTTTTTTGGTTATTGTTATTTATTATTGCATAATCGCGTATTGAAGTTGGTACTATGGCTCCGTCAGTAACGAAAACTATCGCAGCCAGAATCGAAGCTGAATTGAGATGGTTTTCATCGGTTGTTACGTTGGTAGGTCGCACCGATCGTGAAGATGCGTTATTGTCACGCGCTCGGCAAGTTGACGAACGATATGACGCCGTGTTAAAGTGTCACGCTGAGTATTTAGCATGTCTCGAATCGACGGATCTGTCGTCGGTGGACAAGGATGCTCAGGTGGTACGGGGCAATGTGGACCAGTGTGGGGAAATGTCCATGAGCATAATCCAGGCGGCGGCCGACATTGAGCGATCGCGCATGGGTGACGTCAGGGAATCATGTCGGCCAGCAGGCGTAGGAATTCAGGCGCCGTTGCCACCAGTACATGTACCCGAGTTTAGCGGCGAGTATGCCGATTGGCCGCGATTCCGCGATATTTTTAATAGTGTCGTGCATTCGCGTACGGATCTCTCGCCCGCCTACAAGATGGCTCAATTAATGGGTAGGCTTAACGGTGAGCCGCACGACATCTTGACCCACCTGGAGATTACGGACGCCAGTTATGAGACGGCATGGGGCCTATTAATCGACCGATATGATAATCGGCGATTAATAGTTGATGGCCTCATCGATAAGATTTTTGAAATCCCGAAGGTGTCTAACGTGTACGAAATAAGGGCGAAAATCCTTAATCCGGTCACGGTTGCGGTGAACACGTTAGATCGACTTAAGTTGTCGTTAGGGGACAATAAATATATCATCGTCAATAGGGTTTTACGGAAGTTGCCGATCGACGTGGTGGCGCGCTTTGAGCAGTCACATGGTGGCGAATCGACGGACCACCTCCCAAGTTACGATGACTTGAGAGCGTTTTTAGAAGGCGAGTGCCGGCGGGCGGATTGCCAAGGGGCATCCACGTCGCACCCTCCTCCGTCAACCCGACGTACGAGCGGGCCCAAGCCGGTTGAGCCCCGTCGGGGGGGGAAGAAATACCACGCCCTCCAATCGGAAGTGTGCGCCTTCTGTCGGAAGGAAGGGCACGGTCTCGCCGCATGCGCGGACTTTAAGGCGCAGCGGGTGCATAGACGAAGAGGGGTGGTCAAGCAGCGCTATTTGTGCTTCCGCTGCTTGGGGACTCACTTTGTACGTGAGTGCCACAGGACCACTAACTGTGGAACCTGCGGAGGAGCCCATCACGAGTTGCTATGCCTGGCGGAGAGTAGGGAGGTGCACGGAGCCTCGCCGGGAGGTCACCCCCCCTCTCCTAAGCCAGATTCGGGTGGTCGGTCACCCCCCCCTAGGGGGGGTGGGTCGGCCAGGAATCAGCGGTCGCCGCCCCCTCGGGGGGGTGGGCCAAGGGCTGATCCAGAGCACAACCCGATACCGTCGTCTTCCCCGCGGGGGGGGGATAGGCACCGAGACTCGGGCAGGGGCCCGGAGGTAGTACAGACGGGTTACGCGGCGTACTCGAATGCGTTGGGGGGCATGTTGCCACCCCCGAGTAGTCGCTTCTCCCCGCCTCTCGCAGAACGCCCTCGGCTGACGGCGCGCCCGCCACCGTTCGGAAGGATGCCAGTAGGCTACTTCCGACCGGCACGGATGTCACCGATGGGTCGGGAGGGTTACTACCCGGGTTGGGACCCGTATACTGGGACAGTATTTACTCCCCCTCCGGCAGGGGAGGAGGGAGGTGCCTCCTATTAGCAACTAGCAGCCTGTTCGTCAGTGGTGCCCACCCCGACAGTAACGGTATTATTACCGACGGCTAGGATTACTGTCAGGGGTACTGACGGACAGCCGGTGCACGTGCGAGCACTGTTAGATTCAGGGGCACAAGGTTGTATTGTGTCCAGCTGTTTAGTGAAAAGGCTGGGCCTTACATTAGAGCCATCACGGGATGGCGCCGTAGGTATAGGTGGCAATCGGGTGCCTCACCTCAGGGGTCAGACGACATTCCTGTTCGAGATGGGTGACACGGCATCGGTCACGCGGGTGAATGCCACGGCGATCGTTTTGGACGAAGTGGTTGGGGTCCTCCCTCAGACTCGGTTACCGTCTGCGGTAAAAGGGTTGACCAATGGATTGGAGTTAGCCGATCCCCACTTCGCGATCCCCGGACGGGTGGACGTCTTGCTTGGGTCTGACGTCCTCGGGAAGCTGCTCCGAAGCGGCAAACGGGAGCTGCAACCAAACGGGGTTGTGGCCATGCGTACCGCAGGTGGTTACGCGTTATTGGGCCCAGTACGGGAACCACAGCACTCAACGGATTATAGCTCCATATATTATGGCAGCGTGTTATCCGACGTCCTGCAACGGTTCTGGGCAACGGAAGAGCCACCCACCGCTCTTAGAAATAACCCACGTGATGAGGAGTGCGAAACATTCTATCGATTTAACACGGTGCGCCTCCCATCGGGTAGATTTATGACAAGGTTGCCATTTCTGTCAACTCGACCTCCGCTGGGGAGCTCATGGAGTCTGGCAGAAAAGCGGTTAGTGGCAATGGAAAGGCGCATGAAGCGGGACTCCAACTTCCGACAGAAGTATGTGGAGTTCATGCGCGAATACCTGACGTTGGGTCACATGTCGGTGTCCAGGGTTGACTATCGTCATGAGGAGCATTATGTGTTGCCTCATCATGCTGTTTTGAAGACACCTGACTCAAAGATTAGGGTCGTGTTCGACGGGAGCGCGGAGACGTCTAGCGGGGTGTCCCTGAATCAATGTCTCCATGCTGGTCCTAAGCTGACCAGAGACATTGCAGACATTCTCACGGACTTCAGGAGACACCAGGTTGTCTTCGTTACGGACGTACGGATGATGTTTCGTCAAACTGAGATTCATCCAGACGACCGTCGGTTCCAGCTGATATTGTGGCGAGAGAGCCCAGAGGAACCGATGGTCACGTACGAGCTCAACACAAACACGTACGGATTAAAGCCCAGCCCATATGTAGCCATGCGTACGCTACGAGAACTGGCTGATCAAGAACGGCTCCGCTTTCCCCGCGCGGCTGCTGTCATTGATAGGGACGTCTATGTAGACGACATTTGTACGGGCTCAGACAGTATTGAGCAGGCGCTCATCTTAAGGGATGAATTGGTGGCGCTCATGGCCTCCGGTGGCTATGAACTCAGGAAATGGCTGTCGAACTGCCCAGAGGTACTGGCAGGACTGCCAACTGAGTATCAACAAGACCCGCATTTGTTTGAGGATTCGGAGAATCTTCATGCGTTGGCCATTTAAGGGGTCCAGTATCGACCGAGTCACGGAGGCTCGGCCATTTGCTGGCGTAGGGACAGATTTCGCGGGGCCCTTCATGGTCAAGACATCGCACCTTCGCAACGCGAAGTCGGTTAAGGCATATCTGTGTGTCTTCGTGTGTCTGGCGACCAAGGCCGTTCATTTGGAACTGGTGGCCGATCTCTCTACGGAGGCCTTTCTGGCTGCGTTAGATCGATTTGTTTCTAGAAGGGGAGTACCGTCACTGATTCGGTCGGACTGTGGTACCAACTTCAAGGGCGCCGACCGGTGCTTAAAGGAAATTGTATTGTTTTTAAGTCAGAATGAGCGAGGGATTGGCTCAGGCCTCGCCAGTCGGGGCATTTCGTGGTATTTTAGTCCACCTGGATGCCCCCACTGGGGTGGAATTTTCGAGGCAGTAGTCAAGTCTTCCAAGACTCACTTGTATCGGGTCATCGGCTCAACGATTCTCACCTTTGAGGAGTTGTCAACGGTGTTTTGCAGAATTGAGGCGGTCTTAAACTCGCGACCTTTGTGCCCGTTGAGCGCTGACCCGAATGACCTTGAGGCCATGACCCCAGGTCATTTTTTGATTGGCCAACCACTTAACGCCTTGCCGGAATATCCGTATACTGATGTCAAGTTGTACCGGTTGTCACGGTATCAGATGTTACGGCAAATGAGCCAAAATTTTTGGAAGCGATGGTCGCTGGAGTATTTGCATATTCTACAGCAACGCGTTAAGTGGACGGACAGGACGACCCCACCCTGCGTTGGAGACCTCGTTCTGGTTAAGGATGCTAACCTATCACCGTTGTGTTGGCGACGGGGGCGCATTGTTAACCTGATTACGGGCAAGGATGGGTTTCCAAGGATCGCAGACGTCCAGGTGAGGGACTCGATCCTTAGACGGGCAGTTTCAACTTATCTCGACTCCCGGGAGTTTGAGCGGACCGACAACGGGTCGGTCCGGGGGGGGTGATTGTTTATAATCTACCTTCAGATTTTTGATTTTCTCCGCCTCGGGGCGACAGAGGCGAAGGGGCGGAGGTAGAGGTCGAGCGCTGGGCTCGGCGTGAATAGTAGTTCGTATTGAGTCGCGCTGGGCGTCGAACGAATATTATAGTAGCCATAGAACGGGTGAAAGCGCACGCGCATTGATTAAATCGACTTGTGGAGTCATTTCGCGGCACCCAATTATACTAGTTAAGCAGTACGGTTAGCGACGCTGTGAATGTCGAACGGGTTATTGATAATATCATTGGTTTGCCTTGTCACGGGAGTGCTATTGGGAAGGCACCGAGGCTTTTGTGGTTAGACTAATACGGAGTGAGTGTGGTGGCTCGCGTTAACGGTGTGGCTTGCAGCGACGTGGAAGAATCGTCCGGAACTACCAGCAAACCATCGCAAGGTCATATACACTCATTATACACATACACAGTTACACAACTTGCGAGGGGTCAAGGAAGTGAGACCGGCTCGAAGAAATGAGGTAAGGGTAGCTTTAAGTTCAGAAATTGTAATATTGTTCGGAGGCGCGTATCGCGTCTATTTGATCCCGTTAGGACGGCAGCTGTTCGGAGACCTGTCTTCCATGGGCCCGAGATAAGGTTCGGCTGAGTCCTGGCGCGATCAGTTACTGTTAGCCTGTGTCATCCCACTGCAGGGCAAAGGCCTCCCCCCACGATTTCCAAATTTTGCGATCCAAAGCCAATGTGGACCACTGGTCGTTGGTTCTGTCAAGCTCGTCCCGCCATCTCCTACGAGGCCTACCACGTCGTCTTCTGGCTGTGTCAGGCTTCCACAACGTGGTTGCTTTGGCCCACAGCTCGTTTGGCATACGGCACACGTGGCCACTGGCCAGCCCAATCCCAACTTATTATCCCATTTTTTTTTTTTTTTAATATTTACTTAGAACGCTTCCCACTAGGTGGACTGATGACCTGGTGAAGATTACGAGGACCCGCTGGATGCAAGACGCACGGCACCGGTCAATGTGGTGACACCTGGGGGAGGCCTATATCCAGCAGTGGACGTCTTTTGGCTGAAATGATGATGATAGTTACTTAGATTAGATTTTTGAGATTTACGAATGTCACAAGTACCTTTCGTAAATATCCTAAGCGATATTGCGTACTACTCACGGCTATACATTTCCAGTATAAAATGGCATCACTTTTTATAGATTTTCCGTACAACGCGATATATTTGTTATACTGGTTTTAAATAACTTACTCGTCGTGCGTATTAACATACGTACTGGTTTAATGTTGAGTCAATATTTGTGATAATCATGAACAGTTCACATGCTCTATTTCCCATACAAATATGTTTGAAGTTTCAATTACTACAATATTTAGCAGATTCGCTTCCGTATTAGCATGGATTACTCCACCATGTGATACTTATGGAAACTCTAAGGCCGAGTTTCACAAAGCTTACTGAAGCAAAACGTTACAATGTTTTTTTTTTTAAAGAAACGTTGCCCCACACTAGGAATTTATCCTGTATCGTGGGTGCGTTTACAAACATTTAAACTCACATACACAAACACACCCAGACGCGAAACAATTATCTGTAGGCCATACAAATATTTGTTCCGTGCGGGGATCGAACCCGCGACTCGCAGCGCAGCAGTCCAATCGCTCAGCCACTGCGCCAACCGTGCCGTCATGTTCATCATCATCTTCCTGCCCTTCATCATCATTTCAGCCGAAAGACGTCCACTGCTGGATCCTGCCCATAACCCATTCTATTTGGGGTCGGCGCAACAAGTTTTCTTTTTCCATTCTTCCCTGTTAGACGATACAACGTTGACATTTTTATATTGTAACATTAATTCTTTATCCAATTAATATTGTATCTGTATTTACATTTTTGTTTTGTAATAATTTTATTTGTGTGCCCGATAATTGCACGCTCTACGTTGCAGAATAGAAGGGATCGGGAAGGGGGAAGGGAGATCGGGTTGGTAGATGTCACATGTCATCGAATTTTTGATTCTAGGACATCTACCAACCCGCACTGGGCCCGCGTGGTGGATTATAGCCCATCCCTCTCTTAGAGAGGAATCCCTGCAGTGGGAACATTATGGGTGGATGGTGATGAAATTGTAATCCTTACATAGTATAAAACAAAGTCGCGTCTGTTTGTTTGTTTGTTTGTCTGTATGCTTAAATCTTTAAAACTACGCAACGGATTTTGATGCGGTTTTTTTTAATAGATAGAGTGATTCAAGAGGAAGGTTTTAGTATATAATTTGAACGACATCCACGCGGGTGAAGCCGCGGGCATCAGCTAGTTTGTAAATAAAGCATAACAAAAGTAACGTTTAAAGATCTTTGTATAAGAAGTATGTGAATCATTCGTTGAATTTCGCGGTTGCTGTCTAAATATGACGCAATGTTTGTTTGTTTTTCTGAATCAGATCTCGAAATTATCTCAAGTGCGTTTGTGTATTATGATTTACTCACGTGCTTGTGCCGAATTCGGTCTACGAGTGTTAATGCGTATGTGTATTTACGTCTGGCGTTACCTAAGCTGTTTTAAGGTAGTTATACAATATTTAGAATGATGTTGTATTTTAATCTATGTTTCAAGAAAATAGACCATTATTTTAAGCACGTTAGTTCCGACACACACAACACAACAACAAGAACAACACAACACACACAAGGAACAAGAAGGAACAAGAAACAAGAACAAAGAAGAAGAAGGAACAAGTAGGTACCTGTTTACCTCGTTAAAAAGAATATCGCGATAAGACCCGTTTCGATAGTGTTTTATAACGTTAGTTCCGGCTGCCATTTTTGTAGATCTTTGATAGTCGTTACAGGTTATGACCCAAAAGTCTGACAACCAGTCATACCAAGAAGTAGGTACTAATATTACCTAGTACTAATTCGGTTTTGTAGGTCAGACAGGCAGTCGCATCCGGTAAGACGTCGTATTTACACATACACATAAACTCACGCCCTTTTCCATGGGGGTAGGCAGAAACCACAGAACACCACCTGCTACGATCCTTACATACCCCTTTTGCCTCGTCCACATTCATACATCTGGTCATACACGCACGCCGGTTGCTAGTACTACGCACCTGTCCTTTCTGAAGAACATCACCAATAAGGTCAGTGTATGTCTTTCTAGGGCGTCCCCTCCCGGCGTTGCCACTCACATCTGCCATGTAAATACCTTTCGTTAATTTACTTTCACTCATCTTCTCTACGTGACCAAACCATCTAAGCATATCCTCGACATCTAAGACGTCGTATTTTAGTAATTAAAACAAAAACTAATAATAGAACCAATATAAAATGGCCTCGCATTCTATTTAAACTTCGTACTACACTCTCATAGCTCACAGCTCTAGGTCAAACGGATATCGTTGAAGTGCAACTTACTACGTCTAACTATATCTCGAACTGACACAAAAAATTAAGACTATGATTGTAGCTAGCACAAATAAGAATCAATAAGAATACGCTCTTAGGCAGCTGAAACAAGGGTTTGGTACAGAAAGCGGTACTCCTGGAAACGGCTCGTATTGTTAGATGGTTCTCTGTAGCTTGGACCCTGGTCCCGATACCGGTGGGTTAGATTTTTTATTATATTTTTTAATGTTTTTTATTGATTTTGTATGGAATTGATATTTAAAAATTTGTTAAATAGGTAGGTAATTAATTAAGAGATGATAAGAATATATTTCATAAAAAAAGTATTCAGATACCGTCGTGTATGTAATATCGGAGACAAGCTGTAGAAATTTTGGCTTTAAATGCAAAAGAGGTCGATGAATATGGTGTGATAATCTGATCATATTCGTGAGGCAAAGGCTAATTGCACAAAACGGAGATGTTTGGAGGGCAAAAAGGGAGGTTATCACCCGGCTGTGGCACACAATAAAGTAATAAAACTAGTAAATCTGTTTTTTATTTCATAGCATGTTACTTTATGTTGTAAAACACATTTTTTACATTAATTTTAATGTAAGATCAGAACGCCCGGGGCAGTAATTGCATTTACGCTCTGCCGAGCCACTTGGATTTTTTACAGCGAAATGGAAGTTATTTTTATGAGTCGTTTTGATGTTATTTTGAACTAGCTGATGCGACCTTCGTCCGCGTGAAAAAAAAATATCAAAATATGACTTTCATATTTGAATCGGATTTTGTCTACGTTTCAGGGGTTTTAATTTATTTAAAAAAAAAAAAAAAATTAAAACTTTTTATTTCCAAGAACACTTCATAAATTTTGAAATAAACACACATCGCTTAATCTTAAATCTGAAAGATTATGTGCGAGTGTGAAATATATTTTTACATAACATTATGTACATTATTTGTTTATTTGGGAAAGATCTGGAGGAACTTTGTATTGATCCACTGTGAGGTAATATACCTTAATCCTATTATGTCTTAATCTTGTAAAAGGTACCTTAATCCTTTTTTTTCTAAAATAAAAGTAGTAAGTGCCTTGTAATATTAGTTCCATCAAAATCGATTCAGTCGTTTCGGAGATTAGTCGGAACAACCAAACAGACAGGCAGACAAAACCGGTACACCGACATACAAATCTGGGTGGTTTCATAAGAATTTAGTAGAAAGCAGTTATATTGAAATAACGAACAAATATTTCAGTTTTATTTATTTGCTTATTTGTCGATTGATTCCCTCCGGTCGTTTTCGCAACTGCGTTCCGTAACCAGTTGCGAACTAAGAATGTTTAATTAGCAAATCGTTTGAAGGCCTGAGTTATTTTAGTACTTGTACTGAAAAAAGAGAATAAGAATCCTACTAAAATACATAGATTAGGACAACAATGTTGTATAAATATAAGAACTGAGAAAGAAAGCCGAACTCATAGCTTTGAAGTTCAGATAGACGATGATTAAGACACAAAACATCAGACAAAAGTCAAATATTAAACAAACTCAATTCAGAAAACTCAATCCGTCAATAAACCTATAAAAATCTGTTGCCATCGAGCCACATCATCCATGTAGTTGATAATAAAACCACATGCTTTCATGAGGCCACACAAATTCATCGTACTACATGTCACAATCACAATCAACTGAATGAGATAGGCGATAGATTTCCATAAAAAATGTTCGCCCATCCGCAACACGTGTCAATATCAGACGCTGGTACAACTGTGCGGTGACGTCATAATAGTCGCCATTTTGTTTATGTAGCTTTTTAAATAACGAATATCATGTATACTAGTATTGCCAGTGTATGTAGGTACTTTTGCATTTGTTTTTCAGACATTTCGGAACGCGGAAAATCATCGAAACTAATTTGACTTTGATTAGCAAATTAATAAGAAGTCGATTAACGAAAGGTTTTAAGATTTACAAGGCAGACTGTGAGTGGCAACGAAGGGAGGGGATGCCCTACAAAGACATACTTCTACTTACATCTTATGGGCGACGTTCTTTAGAAAGGACATGTGCGTAGTAACCAGGCAGGTGTATGACCTGCCCCCCTATTGCGTATCTTTTTAACGTCAGTGGCTATTAGAAATGTCCATGGATAAACTGTAAATTGGTTATGGTTTGGTACATTTTTTTCTTAAAAACTCACCATTTGACAGTTATTTGATAGACATTATAGGTTATCCACTATCATTAAAAGATACACAATAGTCCTGCAGATGTATAAATGTGGACGAGGTAAAATAAGTATGTAAGGATCGTAGCAGGTGGCGTTCTGTGGTTTCTGCCTACCCCTATGGGAAAAGGGCGTGAGTTTATGTGTGTATGTGAAAATTTCATGTGTTGTTTTGTAAACCGTAGCGGTATATTTTTCACCAATCGTTAAAATCGCATTAGGTTTTACCGAGGTTAAAAGCCCCAAGAACTGCATTAATGACTTCAATCTTTGCTGAAATAAACATAAGGCCACCCTATAAACCCGTAGTTGTATAAAAGTAGACTTTATGCAACAAAATCAGCAACCATACAATGCATTCTATAAGAGTCAACAGAAATATACATAATGGTTGAACTCATAAAAGTTTAAGACAAATATTTTTCATTATGATGAAACTCCAAGAGTATAAAGAAAATTGCGTGTTTTATTTTCAGCTTTTGTTTGTTAGGGAGATACCTGAATTTCACTATTAAGAATTAGATTAAATTTATGTAAATTTACTGTTTGAAATACTTATAAATTAAACGTTATTTACTATCTCAACGAGTTGCCAGACTTTACTAGAAAAGCAGTAATTTACTTCAAATATATTAATCTAGCTTCAAGCAGATACCTTAATTGCATCTGCTGACGTATTCTAAGTAAAAAGCTAGAACATTTTACTCTTAAAATTATTAAACTATCTAATAAAATCTCTCCAATTCATAAAACTACAGAAAAGATCAACAAATTAATGAAAATTCTCGGAATAATATTTACGTATCTTCGCATAAACTTTAATTTATTATATTTTGATAACGTCTAATAAATAGCAAGTTTATCCAAACATACAGTATGATCTAATGAATCATCTCTTTGTTTACTGAAATACGTAATTTAAAACAATTGATGGCGTCGTAAATAAAAACGTTAATAAAAGAGAGCTGTAAATATTATGAAACGAAGGAATTTAAGAAGAGCTAGTCATTTCCATTCAGTAAAGAAATTATGTAAAGAATTCTAGTTACAGACATCGAAATTCTCGATACAATAATTCCTGAAGATTTTCAAGTAGTATTTGCTATGTCACAGTTGAATAATTTCTTCAATAATGTGTTCAGAGCATTCAGAGTGAGGAGCAATTTGTTGATCCCTTATTTTAATAAAAATAGGTCTTGCATGTAATTGTCAGTACCTACATTGACGAATGAATGAATACGAATGATACTGTGTTTTATTTAGCTTCGTAATTAATGTTAATGTTATGTTTCAGGGTTATTAAAACTTTTATACCATACCATACCTAGTCCTGACTGACTGACTGACTGACTAACTCATCAACGCCCAGCCCAAACCCTTGGACCTAGAAAGCTGAAATTTTGCACAGAGGTTCCCTTTATAATGTAGACAAGGAATAAGGAAGGATTTTTTGAAATTCAACCGCTAAGGAAGTTAAATAGGGGATGAAAGTTTGTATGGAAAATCGTCATTTTCACGCGGGCGAAGCCGCGGGCAAAAGCTAGTAGACTTATAAAGGTAGTAGCTACCTTGCCAGTTTAATTTAAATTTATTGATTGCCGGTAGATCAATCGCACACCAAAGTATAAATACGATAACGAAAAGGCACCTTTTAAAAGACTTCTAACTTGTTTGATAAAATGTAAGAGATAAATTCGAAAGGAAGAAGATTTTAAGGAACCACAGTTCCTGCATCTCGCAATAAAAATATGTTCTATCATAAAATCTGTTGACACTTAAATCACTGCTATTATTCACATACACCCAATTCTCACGGAATTATATATTCAGATTTAATAGACATAAAAATTTCTACTCGCTCGAAGTTTGACTACTTTTCTTTATTCAGTTGTCACCTATTCAGCATCACTTCTCAAGGTCATCTTAACCCAAATTGAACTTTATTGTAGTCCAATAAATCTCAACTAGGATTATTGCACGAAATAAAATGGCCGACAAAGAAACGTGCACAGATTTTGCGTGAAGCCAAATCCGGTAAATGGGATTCTGGACTTTAATGTGTTGTATTTATGTTCTAAGTACCGGTGTTTTGGTGGTTTTAGAGGTACTTATGACTGTTGATATAGATGCCATAATTTATGCTTTAAATTCAAATCTGGGTCAAGACTTTTCTCAGCGTGTTATGCGATAAAACGAATTGCATTTATATGCGTTTAACACATTCGTGTTATGATGTTATTGTTAGTTATGAAAACCATATTATTCCGATTATAAAAACAAGTTTTATTCTCGTAAGTTTCCGTAAATTAAACAATCAAATATTTGTATGTAAGTGCTTCCATACAGCCGAAGTGCGGGCCGTTTAGTGCGCTACGAGAATTTAAATGGCATAATTCGACGAGCTCTTTTTACCGTCAGTGTTCCAGTTGCATTAGAGCCATGACTTGCTACGTGATGATGACTTTGTTTCCCCGGATGAGGGGCATTCCTCTGTGTGGGACATAACATTGTGTCTATACTCGAGCGTCATCTGATCTTCCTAGCTCAGCGTGTTCTGTTGGCGTCTACAGATAACGTTTTTTTTTTTGGATAATGGGAAATCATCAAATGACTCCTTCAGCTCTGGGCAGAGTGGTAGAGAGTGTCAGACTTGTACTGACTAAAAACCACCTAGGTTCCTTCTTAGCCCTTTGTGTCAAGGCCGCGGTATCTCTATCGAACAACCCGCCGCCGCAACGGGGGCTACATCCTCAAGTAGCGTAATTGTAGGATTGACAGCCTCAGGCTGTGGGGTCCAAGCGCTCATAGATTTTTCATGGAAATATCCAACCATTTAGTTGATCCGTGACTCACGGACTGACTTTTATTTGGACAAAGGCTAGTCCCAACGTTCGCGAGTCTCTTAGACACCCACTTTTTTTTTTTTTTTTTTTTTTTTTTTGGTGGGTGGAAAATCATCGAATGACCCCCCCCGCTCTTGGGCAGAGCGAAGGGGAGTGTCAGACTTCTACTGACTAAAAACCGAACCCATGTTCCTTCTTTGCCCTTGCGCCGAGGTCACGTAATCTAGTACAAAATACCGCGGCCCCGACGGGATGCTTTGTTTTAGGTTGTTGTAAGATTATTTTATTGTTAGTCAGTTACGAAAAAAATCGTCACGGTAATGATTCAAACGAATTACCGCTTTTCCATATCTTCCAAATAGGTTCGGAATAAAAACACTGGTAGAACCAATCAGCAAGACCAATCTGATGTTAATTTTCTTCCACAGAAATAAATGCTGATATGTAGTAATTAAAAATTTATATTTTCGGGCGCCGTTTCGACAGCGTAGACTACGGAAATTGAAAACAGAAACACCATTACTCCCTCTGAATAAATAATTATAATCAGAAGAAAAAGCATAAATTAAAACGCCAGTTCAAAAGCTTACGATTAACTTTTTAATCGTAAAAAGTTATCTACCTCAAATATTGTCAGTCGTAAATTAAAATAATATCTTTCAATTTACTCACTTTTTGCCGTAAACCGTCCTCTTTATTTCGACCTCACATAGTTATAACATAAAACGAAGAAAATGGCTGAAAGCATAACTTTCTTTTTTTAGTAGTCGGTTAAAACAAGGAAAATCTTAATGGCAGTGAATGACAGCTCAAACGTCACCGTGAACGTTGTGTTTTTTAACAAAAAATAAAAATATGATTATGTTCCGTTACGGTGCACGACAGTGTAACGAGCTTACTAGTATCAACCTAATGTTTTTAAAAAGAAAAGTCTACAGGGTACACAAATTATTATGTCATCATGAGCCTATAATGTTCTCACTGCAGGGACTCAGGCCTCCTCTCTAGGAGAGGGATGGGCTATAATCCACCACGCGGGCCCAGTGCGGATTGGCAGATGTCACATGTCTTCGAATTTTTTGGTTCTAAGACATGCCGGTTTCCTCACGATGTTTCCCTTCACCGTTTTGACTTAAACATAACATAACATCACTCCTGTAATCCTCAAAGGGTTAGACTCACATTTTGCCAGTTATGTTTAAGTCCCATAATAGGGGTGAGCCTATTGCCATCAACTGCCTCGTTGGTCTAGTGGTAGCAAGCGCGACTGCTGAGTGTGAGGTCCTGGGTTCGATTCCCGGGTCGGGTAAAAAGTGCTATTGGGTTTTTCATTAGAAATTTCCCAGTAGTAGCCCGGAGTTTGGAAGTTGGCAGTAAAAATACCCCCGTGCCTCGGAAAACACGTTAAGCCGTTGGTCCTGCGCCTGATCTCTCTCCGGTCGTGTCGGATTGCCGTCCCATCAATACATCGTCGTCAATATGTTTTCTTTCTTTCTTTCTTTTCTTTCTTTCCATCGGACTATGAGAGAAAAGGGAACAGAGAGTGCATTGTGCCTGCGCACACACATGTGCACTGTAAAGAAAGAAAGAAAGAAAAAATATTTATTTGTCGCAGATTTTTATGATACAATCAAAATCAGTAAAACAATAACATACAACACTACAAACACACACACCAAATTTATTACATACTATAATAATTATGTCCCGCGCCGATGACTAATCTTCGCTGAGATTGGCCGCCGTGACCGAAAAACGGTCAGGAGGACTATTATTATTATTATTACAAATCCAGAGTCCCTGATTGCTAATGATATATTCCTACTGGGAAAACCCAACAAAAGTTTTGCTTACCCGGGCACTGAACCCAGGACTTTATGTTAAACAGTCGCGTTTGCAACATCTAAACCAATGAGACCAATGGCTTTTGGAATTACTCAACCACAGCAAGGCTAAAAGTAAAATATGGCATTAACTCAACACCTTTCACGTGAAGTGAAACGTATGAATACAAAATTAATCAAAAGTGTCAAATGAATTAATTACTGAACCGCTCCAACGATGTTATCCTAAACCGGATAACGTTGTCTTACTTCATACACGTCACCCAATACGATAAATTGTATTAATCTTATATCTCAAGTCTGAAACAATTTATTATGGTTCTGTATTAATAAATAACTCAAGAAAGAGAAGATATAGTCTAGACAACTAACTTTTGATTAAGGCGCAGTCAAAGGGGCACCGTAAAAACGACCTGTTTTTCGTCGCAGAGTTAGCCGTATTGCTACTTATTACAATTCCAAAAAAAATACAGTGTATAGTCAAATGTATAGGTAAAAGACTTATGCAAAAATATTTTCTAAAAGTAATCAAGAACCTCGAAAAAAAAAATCACAAAATCACAAAAAAATCACACGAAAAAACTTTTTCGTCTCGAAATGCTCAATATTTTGAGTGACAACTTATTATTATTATTATTATTAACATTACAGCGTATTTTTTTTTAATAAATTAAATCTGCGAACTATCGTTCATTTTGGCAGTCACGAGCATCAAACGCATCGCCATTTTCAACCTTATTTGTTTAGGCGATGAGTTAAACGCGCGCTCAAGGTCGCGGGCAGCTAATGTCGCCTTAATTTATCAACCGGTCTGGAATTGGATGAAACTTTTTATCCATTTTTATAGGATCTCTTTTATATACAGTCCTTTCTAGTAGGTATTTTCTTCATAACGTTTTATGAAGTATCTGAGGAGCTCGATGCTAAACAGTCGCTCGAGTCTTCAGGTTAAACCGCACTTGCCCAGTTTGATTTGTGGATGGGTGACCTCCCATTACATATCAAGATTTCTTCGTGCCTCGGAAAGAACGTTATGCCGTTGGTCCTCGCTGTCATTAATTTGTAAAGCTTTGACAGTCGTAACAGGAAGTCAGATGCCCAAAAGCCTGACCTGACCTAGCCTGTGAGTTGTGGAGGTCAGATAGGCAGTCGGCCCAGTAAAATATAGGTATTCAGCTGCATCTGATTGGACTGGAACTGGACTGGAAGCTGAGCCCAATACAGTTAGAAAAAGGTTAAGCAGATGATTGTATGAGGCCCTTATACTCATTAAGTTTACAATACTTTTTTACCATACTTTCAAGAATTTTTATACAACCGCCCCATAATGTCGAAAGGGCCTGGCCCTGATGTCACCCCTGAACTCATCATTTTACTTTATGGCGTCGAAACCATGAAGTTTACGACCTATTGTCTTTTTACATATCTCCTTGACACCGAGCAATGACAATCAAATACATACTGAAATATATATTTCATGACTTGTAAATATTTTACGAATTTCAAGATGTCATCGTAAGGCTGCAAAATAACACGTGATGACTTCCAGCCACCGTAGTCTGTAATACGATTCTGTGCTACGTTTTTCCAATTCTCAAAAAGGTATCCAGTTCGTCCTGCCATCTCCTTCGTGGTCTGTCACGACCCCGTGTCACCAATTCAGGGCAACAGCTCGTTCGGTACAACTTCAAAGGGATAGCTTTTTGTTATCCGTTGATGAAACTTTGTTCCAAAAAAGCAATCTTTGGCGTGGATGCATTTTTAGACAAGAATATACCTTCAAAAGTCTTCTATACGATCACGATTTTATCGTAATGGATAAACGCATTTGTGTTTTAAAATCACAATCGGTAAAACCATCAAAATACTCTACTAACACACTTTCACGACACAGAAAAGTAACCTAATTTTCATGAAAAGATCTCAGCTTATTACGAGCAAGCGTCAGTAAAAATAATCACAAAATCTCCCGGCATCCATCTTCCACTCCTTAAACATTTATAACACCATAATGTCATAAATTGAGAAAAAAAACTGCAAATAACATCAAGAAGCGTTCGCGAGGAAATTATGAAACAATAAACTCGGACGTAGAATAACTCACGACTTATTTTACAAAACAAGAAAAATATAACCTTATTCCTTTATCTAAAGGTCTTTTCTTCAGTGTCGGAGTGGTTGTATAATTTTACAGACAAAAGTAGGAAAGGCGGACGACAAATTATTCTTCAGTGCCGTTTTATAAAAGCCCGAGGCCTGCGTCTTGGACAAGGGTTAATTCGACTGGGCGATTAAAAATTAACCCGTTGTTCGCCGAGAGAATATTTAAAGCGAAATCTTTGTAATTAAACTAGTGGATATAACCAGGTTTGTGATGCTTTTATAAGAGCTAAAAGCGTCGAAGGGAAATGTAGCGAAACCACAGCCCTTTCAGTTTACCCTAATTTCGGTTTGGATCGTGACTAAAATGAATTGTAGTGAAGTCTTTATAAACTTCTAGTGGAAACTAAAGGTGCCTTTATAGAAATAGATACGTTTTAAAATAACGTAAACTCACGCCTGTAATTCCCGAAGGGTTTAGGCAGAGGTGTACCTAATAGTACACCCACATTTCTAGACTACGTGGCTGCTGCTGAAAAAATCCCATAATACATGCCAGACCTGAGATTCAAACTCTGGACCTCATGTTCAGCATTCACGCTTGCGACAACTAGACGAGTAAGCTTTAGAGAAATAATATATACCTTTTAAATCTCGTCAAGTACTAGAACTGTCTGAAACAATATTAATTTATGAATTTTAGACACGAGACATTTAAGTCAATATTTATACTACAGGGTGACAACCTTGTTGAAATATTATCGTGTCTGGTACGAATGTTATGATGTCGATAATGTCCACATTGATATTATGAATATGAAATTAATGGTACCAAGACGTCAACTGTCTAACAAAAAGCTTTCAGTTTGGTATTTTAGTACCTACGTTACTCACGGCTACGTTTTCTAATAAGATTATAGCACGACCTGAAATATTTGGATCTATAGTCATTATACTTTAGATCAATAGTCTTTTGTCGTTAAATGTCTATGGCAAGTATTTTTTTTTTGTGAATTGCAAGATGTCATTAAAAAAAAGTTGCACAGTTTCATGATGATATGTTCACACAAACGTACTGTAGGTCTGTCTAAATATTACATACAATATTACGCCTGAAAATGGCTAAACAGATTTTACTGAATACTTGATTAGACTCGTGTGTAGAGCATAGGATACATTAGATGGTACTTTCCCGTGGTTAAATTCAAATATTTTATTTCAGAATTACATCCATGTATTAATAAATTGTTAGTAGTAGGACGGTTTAAAAAAAAAACATTAAATTCAAGTATCACTGACTCATAATAGAAATAATATAACATTCACACAGTCACATTACATACACAACATTAAATTCAATAACAATTTTATTTAGCAGGGCGGGTACAAGCTAGCTTTGACCTTATGTGTTTAGCCAGCTAACTTGCTTTATTTTTAAGATTACACAGAGACTGGTGAAATAAAATAAGCGACACAGAGTTGCATATTAGTCTCTTAATGCCAAACGCTTTATAAAACAAAATCACAATCAAAATTTTTGTGTACCAAAATTATAAAGATATCTGCTTGTAACTTGTACGACACAGCTCCTAAAAATACTCTTTTAATTGTTAAAAATAATTTCTTTGTTCAACAATACCCGTTCAAAAAATCTTAAAAAAAAAACTTAAATACACTGAAAACTTACAAAAGTTTATCTGGTCTTTTGTCTGACAACTTTTATTTTTGGCAAAAAGTTTCGAAAATAGACTTGGTTATAAAAGGTCCATGTTTTGATGAAATAAGTCTATAAAAGGTAAAAAGATTATACTCGAAGCCGTAAACTAAGAAATGATTTTACCATTAACGGTACTTTGTGGACTTGGTAAAAATATTTTGATAAAATATTTTAGTCCATGAATATTTCACGGAAAGTTCCATTGGTCTGCCAATTTGGGTTCGACACTTGGTGAAGTATTATTGTGTTTCTCCATAACAAATGTCTGTGTATCCAGTGAGAATGAAAGTGGACCCTAACATAGTTGGGAAAAGGTTATTATTATTTTGGTGTGGTTTGCCCAACCTGGCGTCAGAGTTTCTATGCCGCCCGTGGTCCACTGACTTGGCTTTACATGCCCGTACAATTTGACTATTCCATCGTACGTCGTTATCACTAATCAAATTCATCGATTTCTTTTTTTCTTCAATCATGTCAGCTAACTCTCGGCCGACCAAGACTGAAAGATTACAAACGGCCTGTTATTTTCACCACCATTGAGCAAGATATAGTATGAGCTATTTCCGTCGCCGACAGTTTGACGAAAATAATGGTAAATATTATTTCAGGCCCATTTCACTCAACTGTTGAATGCGGACGAACGGACAATGTTACCTACGTCTAATTTTATGCGAATATATTATCCTCTGCGTAGCTGAAATTACGTTGATATAATGAATAATTAAGTTTTGAGTCCTGCATAGGCGTTATTTTAATGAATATTATGATAGTTTTAAAACTTAATTAAAACTACTGAACTGACTTTTATTTTTTATGGGACAAGCCCGCCACACTATTCCCAAACCACTGTAACTCCTGTTAACCAATATCAACAGTGGCGACCACAAGAAAAACGCCGAGACAAAGATGCTTGACGAAGTTCCAGAGAAACGATTAACTGTCTTGGATCCCGCAACGAAATTAATCAGAAAAGAATAACGGAGGAGTAAGAAAAACATAATTTTCACTTCCCTCCATATCAGCAGGAGACAGAACAGAACAAGGCCATAGGTACACAGGGACGTATACAACTGGGTTGTGCCCAGTTGCCTTCCTTTGCCTGACTCCTCTTTACTTATTTCTCTTTTTAAGAGGGGTTGAATAACGCTGGGCACTGACTATCAATACTGCCGAATTGAATCGACCCGAACAAGTCAGCGGCAATTCTTAATTTAAAATTTCATTTCAAAACAGTTTATTTCAACAGATTTCTAAAAACGGAACAAAAATAATGGCCACATTGCTTTCAAAGGGCGAAGCAATAAAATTATAGTACTCTTTGTGGTTCCATTTTCTAACTATAGAGTAGGTTTGTACTGATAATAGACTTTACGCTACCATAGAATTTATTATTCAAATTCTTCATCCAGTACAAAATTAAAGGATACGGAGAGCTGATACTTTTTGTTGTTAACATAATGATGAATACAGTACTAATAAGTTACTGAAAAGTGAGGAATATTTTAAAGAACAATTGAAACATTAAACATAGGTATACATCAACTAACTGAATTCAAAAATGTTAAACTACTACTGATGCTGACCGTACCTACCTGTAGGTAGTACCAACTAAACTTAAGATACACACCTATACAAAAGTAGATGTTATTGTGTATACTTGACTGCCAGATTTAAAGAATAGGGTCTTTTAAAATTTATTAGTTCATCCACCTATTCAGATAACCCCTTTACTTATTTTGAAATGAGACCATTTGAAAAACTCGTTTCGTTTTCTAAAAATAACTTAGTCATTGAAATTATTTGGGGACACACGTGTCCCTACAAATGGAGTACCCTATAAAAGCGTATACCTAACTAACGTCTGAATTGTAATAATATTCATTGAAGATAATTATATACTTCAAACGACTAACGGTTTTGCTCGAAGCAAAATGTATGTATTATGCTTTTAAAATAACGGTTGTTTTTAAAAGGGGGAGAGACGGTGTTATAGGTACTTATAAAGTCAACCTTGGCCGCTGACATTATAATAATATCCATTATAGTAACGGTCTTTTCGGAATACAAATCCATAGAAATTTTCTAATATTCTATTGAGTATTATCATCGGCACGATTCTTGAGCGCTGACGCAAAAGTGAGTTATTGGGTCCCTTTGGTGGAATGAAGTGAGACGCGGGGCGGGGAAAGTGCAGTGATTGGCCCGTAGCGCATCGCGTCATAGCCGTCACTAGGGATTTGTTCTTTACTCCTGCTGCACTTACCTCACGACCAATAAATAATAAACGGGTGTGCGTTTTATTTGTCATAAAGTGAACGATGCGCACAGCGATCCCCACTCTTCCGCCGAGCGCTCAAGAACCGTGCCGGTATCTGTAAACTACTGTTTAAATAGTTTTTAGTTCGCCTATTATTCCAGTAGGGTTCGGCAGAGGCTATTGTCACACACCCACATTTTGCCAGTTATAATGCCATGTAATAAGGGACGATCCTAACAATCCCCATCAATCGGACACAAATCTAGGCTTTGTGGCTGCTACTGACGAATTTCTGATAGTAAAACCCAATAACACTTTGTCTTACCCGAGAATCGAACCTCATGCTCAGCAGTCGCCTTCACGACCCCTAGAACTACGAGGCAATCCTAACTTTCTAACTAATATTATAAATGCGAAAGTAACTCTGTCTGTCTTTCTGTCTGTATGTCTGTCTGTCTGTCTTTGCTTCACGCCTAAACTACTGAACCGATTTGTGTGAAATTTGGTACAGACATAGTTTGGAACTTGAGAAAGGACATAGGATAGTTTTTTTTTTTTTTTCGCGAGATAAACCAAAAATCTGCTGAAAGTCACTATTCCACGCAAACGAAGTCGCGGGCAAAAGCTAGTAAACTCCATAAATTCATAACAGTAATAGTTCAATTGCTCATTCACGGTTATTTGGAATGATCAGTTGGAATGGTTTCCTGGCGACCTTTCGGCATTCCATCATTCCATTCCGTCCGCAGAAATGGAATGGAATGATAACGTAAAATTTTGAGAAAATGCCCGCCCAAATCATCGTTTGGATAAGTGTATTATTTTTAAAACTCAATCGAAGAGTGTCTGATCTAACTGCTGCTCTTTTTAAATGAATCTTAAGCATTTTTCATTTGTTTTCCTTAACATGTGGGTGGCAATCTAAATTAAGCTGACCCAGAGCCGGGCCTGTACCATCACCACAGAAAAACACAGCTGTAAAAATTATGCAAATACATATTTATTACAATTATGAGATATCGTATTTATTTAATGACACTGGCATATTGCGAGCTGATTATATTTACTCATTTTAATTTTACTTTATGTTACTTAATTTAACACAAACTTAAATAATTTATGGGGAATTTGACAAAATTCTAGATAAAGTACCTTGCAGTTTTAACCTGGGGGCCAAAAACTGCGTCTGTGACTATTTTACGAATGATAACGCAATTCATATTATTTTCCTATTATGATGTATTTTACTAAATTGTTACAGACGCAGTTATTATAATGAAAGGTCCATTTTACGCTTTTTAACGCAATTCATATTATGATCTGCCAAAGTGGCCGTTTTAGACCCCCTGGAAAGCCCCCAATAATTTATTCACGTAGATACCGTTGATTTTAAATAAACATCGAAGCGGCGTGGAATCTTTCCCGTATTAAATGCTAAGTACCAGTAGACGCGGTGCTTCAACCCGATTGCATAATAAATGCGATCAATAATACATGATGGGCTATGTTTATTTTATGTAGAAAACGAGAATAGTGTTGTTACTGAATATGTCATACTAACATTACTGGACCTTGCTGGGTCTTTGCTGGGCAAAGACCTCTCCTGAAGACTTCCAGTTGCTTCGATCTAAGGCCTATGTGGACCACTGGTCCTTAGTCTTATCCAGATCATTCCGCCATCTTCAATGAGGCCTGCCGCGACGCCTTCTGACTGTGTCAGGGCTCCAGACTGGCTATTTGGCCCACAGCAATTTTAATAACATTATCAAATCGAAAGTAATTGTGTCTGTCTTTTTAGTTCAACAGCCAAATTCAGCTGTCGCCAGAAGCAACTTGGTCGGCATTTTCTGTCCACGTGTCGACAGCAAACGCACTGCTTCTGTCGCCCTCCAAAAAAAGGCATAGATCTAGTTTTGAACATTAAAATACTTTATATCAAAGAATTTCTGTGGGATTCCTAATTTCCGGTCTAGATCTGGGAGAAGTCACGAGCATAAACTAGTTTTGAAATGGGTTAAAATTATTATTTCTACTGTATTGTTGATAATAATATATTTTCGTTGAAAAATCTGATCCAACGCAAACATGCTAACTTAAAACATTGAACGCAAATATTCGTTAAACCTTTCCAGTATTTTATTTATAGTCGTGTTTTTATTATTAATCCATCTTTCGTGAGTGGGCGTTATTAATATAAAATTACCAAGCTTTTATGAAGATAAAATAATTCTGCTTAAACCCTCGATCCATCGTTAAAATGGTAAATAATCCGTTTCGTAATTCCCATTAAAAACACGGCCAAGTGCGAGTCGGACTGTGTGCATGATGGGTTTTATACCATCGTAGTAGAGACCTCTATTAATTTTAAATTTATAATTGTTTGGTATAGCGGCAACAGAATTAAATAAATGCTGGAGAAATTTCAATTGTCAACCTAGGAATGTTAACAAAAAAAATCAAAATAATCCGTCAGATTTTCCAGATTCCAGATTTCCAAAAAATATTGGACACATATTTTTTCTTTTTTCACGTAAACAAACAATGAAGACGATACAGTGCTTAGAAAACTCGTGTGACGTCATATTCTAAAACATTAGTATGGCATTTCTTAGCGAGCAGTGACGTCACAACCTTTTTTGAAGTGAAAACTTCTTTAGCGGCGTTGAGCACTTTGGGAAATTGTTCTGTGATGGGTATAAAATCTTAAACTCGCGTCAGGACACGTGACCACGTGACCCTGATCGAAAAAGCGTAAGACGGATGGAGAGTAGACAGCTATCCCCTCTCTACGGCGCGGCGAAAATGTATGCCTGGGCCTACTGTTTCGTATAAGCAGCGCAGGGCGCTTAATAATAATAATAATTATTATTAATAATAATATAATTAATAATAATAATAATAAAATTATTAATAATAATAATATAAATAATAATAATAATAATAAAATTATTAATAATAATAATATAATTATTAATAATAATAATATAATTAATAATAATAATAATAATTAATAATAATAATAATAATAATAATGATGACAGCTGTCAAAATTGAAACAGCTATATCTCGGAAACTATCGACCTTAGACTAGTTGTGTGTAGGGACAATTGATAGGTCTGAATGAGATCTACATTTCGGATGACAGCTGTCAAAATTGAAACGGCTATATCTCGGAAACTATCGACCTTAGACTAGTTGTGTGTAGGGACAAGTGATAGGTCTCAATGAGATCTACATTTCAGATGACAGCTGTCAAAATTGAAACGTCTATATCTCGGAAACTATCGACCTTAGACTAGTTGTGTGTAGGGACAAGTGATAGGTCTCAATGAGATCTACATTTCGGATGACAGCTGTCAAAATTGAAACAGCTATATCTCGGAAACTATCGACCTTAGACTAGTTGTGTGTAGGGACAAGTGATAGGTCTCAATGAGATCTACATTTCGGATGACAGCTGTCAAAATTGAAACGGCTATATCTCGGAAACTATCGACCTAAGACTAGTTGTGTGTAGGGACAAGTGATAGGTCTCAATGAGATCTACATTTCGGATGACAGCTGTCAAAATTGAAACGGCTATATCTCGGAAACTATCGACCTTAGACTAGTTGTGTGTAGGGACAAGTGATAGGTCTCAATGAGATCTACATTTCAGATGACAGCTGTCAAAATTGAAACGGCTATATCTCGGAAACTATCGACCTTAGACTAGTTGTGTGTAGGGACAAGTGATAGGTCTCAATGAGATCTACATTTCGGATGACAGCTGTCAAAATTGAAACAGCTATATCTCGGAAACTATCGACCTTAGACTAGTTGTGTGTAGGGACAAGTGATAGATCTCAATGAGATCTACATTTCGGATGACAGCTGTCAAAATTGAAACGGCTATATCTCGGAAACTATCGATCTTAGACTAGTCGTGTGGGAGTTGGACATTTTGACCCTGAACGTTAACGATGTCGACTGTACAGTCAATAAAATACAAAAATAATTTATTTTGAACTAGACTGTACCTACAATGTTTTTATGATGCTTAATCGGAGGCATGGGAAAAAATATTCCCGCTCCTCCTACCAATCGGAGTTCCGATCGGAGGACAGGGAAAGACAAAATAAATGGGTTAGCATAGTTATGGCGGAATAATTGAATTTTTAAATAATGAATTTGGTTTAACTATGTCGAATGATCGCAATCTTAGCACAACGAAATACAAAACTACTATTGATGCGGTCTTTATTAGACATTTAAATAGGTTCGAATCAAAACTGTTCGTTTCTTACTTCAGCTACCATAAACCTATCGTATCAGTTTTAGAGATTGGCGATGATAGTTCTGGTTATGATGATGGTGAAAAAGTCGTTGAAATTATGGATGAAAGTTGATTTTTCGGAGAGATAAACTTTTTAATGTAAAATAATTGTAATAGTTTTAAAGTGTTAAATTTTTAATGTAATATAAATTGTCATGTTTGTGTACGATAGCGCAATAAATCAATATTGTATTCTACCACATAAATGATAGTACTTTTATACTGTTAAAGCAATTGGTGCAAAATTATTCCCTAACCATTCCAAAATATCAAACATGCTCAACGTTAATAATCAAGTGTTCACTTCTGCCGGCACTCCCGGAGTGCAACCCGTCTTTTTTTTTTTTGGTGGGTGGAAAATTATCGAATAACCCCCCCCCGCTCTTGGGCAGAGCGAAGGGGAGTGTCAGACTTCTACTGACTAAAAACCAACCCATGTTCCTTCTTCTTCGCCCTTGTGTCGGAGCCGCGGTAACTTTTCGATATCCGCAGCCCCGACGGGCGTGACGTCACAACCTCCCACTCAAATCTTTGACGCGTTTTATCTTCGTCAATTTTTATTCATTTGATAAAACAAAAAATACGTATTCATTATTTTTCGATAATCTAACAGATGGACTAATTAGAATCATATTTTTTTTAGTCAGTAAACATCCCTATTGTTGTGATCATAACAGATCATGAGATACAGCCCGCTGAAAGACAGACGGACAGATGGAGGGACAGCAAAGTTTTAGTAATAGGGTCCCGTTGCCCCTCCCCGTATCCCACAGATTTCCCTTAGTGCTCTGTCACTTAGTCTAAGCCTGAGAGATGCCATGCAGAAAAAAATCCTACGGTTACAAATCCCTAAAAAGGAAAACCGAATATTATTTAGGCTTTTAAATTAATAAAGCTGGGCTTATCTCTATACAAAATCATTGATAAAATGCTGATGCTATAAAAGTCGAAAAACTGATCACAATTCGTTTGTGGTCTCTGGACAGAGACCGGTCAATCAGTTTTACTATTGTCAGTCAATAAAACGGGTAACGAATTCAGGTGTTATAAGTCATAAGAAAGTTGCGGTGAAAATCATTTTCAACTAGCTTTTGCCAGCGGCTTGTAAAAATGTCGATTTTCCATACAAACTTTCATCCCCTATTTAACTGCCTTAGGGGTTGAATTTCGAAAAATCCTTCCTTATTCCTTGTCTACATTATAAAGGCAACCTATGTGCATAATTTCAGCTTTCTAGGTCTAAGGGTTTGGGCTGGGCGTTGATGAGTCAGTCAATCAGTCAGTCAGGACTTCTCTTTTTATTTATATATAAGATATATGTATATAAGATAAAAGATAATATATATAGATGGTTGTGAACAGCGTGTAACAGAAATGGTCATACAATTCGGGTAAGATAGTGGATGGTGGTGGTGGTCTGGGTGGATAGATTGCTAAATTCGTATCTTTTTCATTTTTTTTTTTAAATATCATTCACTAGCTGATGCCCGCGATCGCATCGCACCAAAAGTAAGCAAGAAATTTTAATCCCGTTCCCGCAACCCATGGAAACCTACTCCAGGTATAAATTATATATTAAAACCTTCCTGGAGAACCACTCTACCCATTGGTGAAAACAGTATGAAAATCGGTGCAGTAGTTTTTAAGTTTATCGCGAACAGACAGACAGACAGACGTGGCGGAGAACTTTGTTTTATATTATCACTACATAATAAAAAACAAAGTCGCTTCCCGCTGTCTGTCCCTATGTATGTTTAGATCTTTAAAACTACGCAACGGATTTTGTTGCGGGTTTTTTTAATAGATAGAGTGGTTCAAGAGGAAGGTTTATATGTAGCACATTACACCTGTGCGAAGCGGGGGCGGGTTGCTTGTTTATTGAAAGAGTTTGGCGACAGACCATCAAACTGAACAACTTTCTCTCTATGACAAATAATTGGCTGCCCCATAAAAAATCAAACGCATGGAGCAGTCTGTTGCTTAATTATTTTTTGAGTATGTATAATTAGATTATTTTTTGCTGTATGTCGTCTCCCAAAGTGTGGTTTTTTGTGTGTTTTCGAACTTGCTTGCCTTGCTTGTCCATTCTATTAACGTGAATGAATTAAAAAAAAATGCTTTTCATTGAAAGAAAAATAAAAGTGGTTGCCGATTACACTCTGGCACGGAGCCATCTAAAATATTCTTTCCATCTTTAATCTTGGACCATCTTGTTTATTGTGCGTGGCCTATATACGAAAACAATACATTTTTGATGCGCAATTTCCTGTTTACTTACCTTTTTTCTTAGCTTATTTGTTATAGAACCCATTTTCTGTGAAAATAGTTATGATTGAATTCAGACTGCTTTATGTTATATATTTGCCACCACTTCGTACTTACCTGAAATAAAGAAAAGAAAAGGTTAATCAAAATCACCTTATTTAATTTCAAGTTTTTGCGGTCGTTTAAAAAAACTTTTTGAAATCATGTTAATCAATAAACAATAACTGATGCACTAAACGGAATCATATTTTTTTTAGTCAGGAATCATCCTTTTTTACAAGTACCAGCTTTTGCACAAAACAATTGTCCCATAATACATAATATATTCCACCTAGATAACAGAAAGGTATCATCCGCTGCCTTTTATACCTTAATCCAGTCCCCAAAACCGACCGCAGCCATTCACATACGACTGCCCGCCAATTTATATTCCTTTGTCGAGTTCTATATACTTTTATTATCAGCGTGATGTACAAATGTACTAGCTTTAGTGTGAATGGTAGGTATACAGTTTATTACCATTGTGTGGGTGCTATGGCTTGGAAGTTCTATAGGATTCGTTTTAAAGAACGTTAAGGAAGTAATGGGCCGTATGTGTTTTGTTTTTTAAGAACACAAGGAGAGGGACTGGACTGAAATAGATTTACGGAGTATTCCACATTGGGCACCCGCTTTAACGGCACCTGAGGTAATGGCACCTGAGGAATTCCACATACGGCACCTGTCAATATTTTTCGCAGGTGCCATTAGTGGAATAGTTTATTATTTAAAATTTTATTCCACATACGGCACCTACGGATCAGTAGGTACTACTAGTGTTGGGGGGTGGTTTGTCTGAACGGACTGCTGTCAATTCTTTCTGGTCCGTTCAGACGTAGACAAAAAATGTGTACATCCGAACGGACCGGTGTAAAAAAAAACAAATGAATAAACAATAATAAGTTTAAAGAGGTAGTCCCATTCATTGGAGTAATTCATCAACTCGTCCCACATGCCCACGGCCCATTTGGGACGAGTTGATTGGACTTTTATGCGAACAGATTTCTGCGCGCCAAGACACTTGCTCGAATGGACTTTTGCGCGCCAGGACACTTCTTATCTTGCGCGGATAGATTTTTGCGCGAAAGGACACTCTTGCGCGAATGAACACTTGCGCGACTGAAATAGCATGGATTGCAGCAATGGATTTTTTTTTCCATCATGGGTGTCGTTTTCATGGTTTTTGGGGTCCCTGATAACTAATGAGGTCAAAATGAAAATCCAAGATGGTGCAACGAAATTTTATGGTTTTTCCATTTTTTTTTTTTTTTGATAGGTTTTGGTAAAAATAACAACAATAATTATAATTTATTGATAAGTGTTTAACGTACAGTAATTGAATCTAGGGCTGTATTAAAGTTTGTTGTTTGCTTTCTATGTGACCTATGTTTGATGTGTATATAATTATTCTATCCTATATTTATATATCTATCAATAAACTGACTGTGATAATATTAAAACCATGAAAACGATACCCATGATGGAAAAACCATAAAATTTCGTTGCACCATCTTGGATTTTCATTTTGACCTCATTAGTTATCAGGGACCCCAAAAACCATGAAAACGACACCCATGATGGAAAATCAAAAAAAAACCCATTGCTGCAATCCATGCTATTTCAGTCGCGCAAGTGTCCATTCGCGCAAGAGTGTCCTTTCGCGCCTAAATCTATCCGCGCAAGATAAGAAGTGTCCTGAATACCTCAGGTGCCATTACCTCAGGTGCCGTTAAAGCGGGTGCCCAATTTGAAATACCTCAGATTTACAGACGTGGGCACAGTGTGGGTTGGTAGGTGTCAGATGTCTTCGAATTTAGTTACCTCAAGATGTTTTTGGTCACAGAGATATTAAGACTATGAAATGAGTGATGTTTATTTTGCAAATACGTTTTTACAGACACTTTTCAAATGTATTACTATTTTGACACTAGATGGACCCGGTGTTTCTTACCTGACTACTTTTGGAAGAATCTCTTTTATGGTCCTGATAAATCTTATAGTCAACGAGCATAAGGATTGTGCAGATTAGTATCGGAGATGATCTTTAGAAGACAGAACTTCATAGATTTGAGTGGACCTGTCCAGCCATTTGTCCGTTATCGATCGCCAGTTTCAAGAGCAGTGGAGAAAAAATAAATGTCACAGATTTGAATTACGACCTTACTTGAGGCCGATTTAAAACCCGGTCACCATATGATCACCGAATCCTGTTAAAACCAGAAAAGATTTCTCTTTTTAAATACGGATAGGGTAACAATCTTTTTTACTTTTTTTTACCTTCACTCAAACGTCGTCAATTCAATCAGTTTCAACTGTAACACCTTGCAATTTTCCTAACTGGGTCATACTCAGAAAAAGTGTACATTTGGTGTCTTTTCTTGTCCCGCAACTTCATATTTATGTAAATATTTAGTATTATGATATATTTTCTTTTATCCCCCCTTTTTGTTATGTTAGTCTAATTCTACGATGATTTCTCTGGTATTTTCAATTAAATGTTCAATATAAGATTACTTTTTTTGATTTTCAAAACATTGATAAAAATGCCCCCATACATTTTTTTGGTGTCCCAATGACGATTTCACATTTTAAGAGATGAATTGTTACGAATATTCATCGCTTTTTTTAACATTGACTGTGGTTATATTATTCTTGATGAATCAAGTAACTAAATAAGACCAATTTTATCCGTAAATCTTAAACAGAAGGATTTATTTTAATTAAACAAATGTTGTCCCAAAATTATGAAGTTTCGTTACTCAGGGTTAGTAACGCGTGATAAAATTTGAAACGCGAGGACTTAAGGTGGTTTAAATAGTTTTTTTCTAATCTGGCAACGTTATTACTTACGTCAAAATCACTGTCACGGCAGCCATCATGTTTTCGCCGCAGTCGTGAAGTCAAGACGGTGAGAAAGTGTAAATATACAAAAAATACCTCAGGGTGATTAACATCTATTATTTTGGTAAGTTTATTATGTTTTTTGTTTACTTACCATGTTTTCTTCATATCTTTTGTATTATCTAAAAGAATACACTCAGTGCTTGCGTGGTAAAACCGTGGTTTACGTAAAAACATTTTTAGAGGTTATGATTTCTCAGATTTTATTATCATTTTCGTTATATTGCGTAAAATTGCGTTACGTTACGAAACTGAGAAATTGTTAAGCTTAGTTCACAAAAACTAAAAGTGCATATCTATATACCTGTGTATTAATACACAGGTATAGTTGCCGACAGGTTTTTTAATGGAATTTAATTAGATAATTACCAATGTTTATGGTATTTTTATTTTTATTAATCTAAATAAGACTGATAAGCCAAATATAATCAGGTGTTTTATTCGCCCAATCCATGTGCACCATACCTTATGGCATCAGTTTCGTGACGGAGATTCTCAGTATCGTTACCTATCAGTTTAGTTACAAATTCAAAATGTACACTTTTTCTGAGTATGACCCAACTACGTAAAATTGAATGTAAAATCCAGGTGCGCTTTACAGAGGAAATTCTAGGACAAATATCAGGCTGCAATCTGCATAGACTAGGTTTTTTTCGTCTAACACTGCTGTGTCAAAAAGAACTTTTGAGAGCACGTGACGAGTTGAGCCTTTTAAGCCGAGCCGTGTCGGTACATTCTGATTTGTACTAGACACGGATGAAAGGAGTTTTGTGAAATGCACTGTTTTAATCTCGATAAAATTCTTTTGAACACGATCACTTCGGATAGTACTGTTTTAGTATTTGTAAATAGGTCAGGCTGTAGTTTTTTCTAGATAAATATAGTTTTTTTTTTTTTTAAGTTTTTCATTTTATCTACCTACACGTTATTAATTCTTCAAACGTTACTGTTTAATTAAAGGTGAAAGTAAACAAAAATATGACCAAATAGTTGTCAGCAACATTGCAGGGACCCGCAAGGGCCGACACCTGTCGCAGCTGCGGGTTATTCGAAAGAAATACCGCGGCCTCGGACACAAAGGGCTAAGAAGGGATAAATTATGGGTGGGTTAAATTTCGCAGCATCAAAAAAAAAAAGTAAACAAAGAAGGGAACTGACCAGGGGCTTTTGCAAGAGCGTGCACGTGAAGTTTAAATGTCAGATAAACATGTCTAAGTCTAAGTTGTACACTAAGCGCTTCTAAAATCAAACGAGCATCGTTCATCGAAATTTCCAATTAGTACAGAGTCGAATAGTCAACTTGACTAGGCTTTTAGGTCAACGAAGCGTGTTCGTCCATTTTGATCTATTTGCCCGACACGCCTTAACTATTGCTCTGAGCGGTGATCATGAATATTGCCCGAGTTAATGAGGTCAGTAGGCAATGTTCAATGGTTCATCCGAAGGAAAAACTTAAGTACAAGAGGCCATTTTGTAAGGACGGAGGAAATTGGGTGAAGTGAACTAACGATGCGTGTTTTCTTGTAGATAGGAGGATTTTTCTGCTGTGTTGTGTTGTGGGTGAAGATTCTGGAAGTTAATACGCTGGACAACCAACGCATTAACTTTCCCGATAAACACAAACACACACATAAACACCAGTTTATGTTGGGGTGTACCATAAAATGTTAGGTCTGATAAAAAAACTGATCATCAAAGACAAATTACATTTTTGTTTGAAAATATGCATCGATTTATCAAGGTGTTTTTTCACCTACACAGATAAGTATGTTAATCCTGTTGAAAGTAGTTGTAGGAAACAAAACATTTCGAAAACGATTGTTACTTATGTTTGTTAAACTATTTGGTAACTCCATTTTCATATCCATCAAGCCTATCATTGCTCAATATGGCCGTTAAGAAACGCTTCAGACCACTGCAGTGGTCTGAAATTCTGACAACCAGTCTTACCAAAAAGTATTGTTAATGTAATACCCAGTTAATTCAATATTAACTGGGTTATGGAGGTAAGATAGGCAGTCGCTCCATGTAAAATACTGATATTCAGCTGCATCCAGTTAAGACTGGAAGCCGAACCCAATATAGTTGGGAAAAGGCTAGGCAGATGATGACGAATTATAGACCGAGACATACAGGGTGAAAGAAACACGTACGCACAAACGGTAACCACGTATGCAGTACCTTATTCAGAACCCCTCCAGAATAATATACTTAAAACGTGGTAACCGTTTCTGCGACAGTGTTTCCACCCTTTACAAGTAATTTTCCATACGACATAGCTTACTATGCCTACGAGTATGACTTACAAAAACCAATTTGTGAGTCAGTAAAAAGAGTCCCATGTCTAATAATTTCCAAACGCGGGCCTACAAATTGGTACTCAATAAGGAAACTCATTAAGATTCGAGTCGCGTTCGAGTACCCTCGCCTGTAAGCCTGTAACATGCCCAATAAGGCTGTTTGCCGAAACGTTACCTTATTAAAAGGTACTACAATATCTTTTTACAGTAATCGTTGGAGAAAGTTTAGTGAACTCGATGATAGGGCCACGGTGAATGTTTTTTGTGATAAAAGATAAGTAAGTCAAGTCACATCCACGCCCGTAATCGCCAAAGGTGTGAATAATAGTACACCCACATTTCGTTAGTAAGTTCCAGGTCCCAGAGGTGAGCCTATTGCCCGCCCCGGGAAACGAATCTACGACCTCATGCTCAGAAGTCACGATTGAGCCTAGACCACTGAAGCAGTCAAATCAAATAGATTGAAAAACACCTCTCGAAATTCAATTACATAAAGGTATAAGTTGGTAGCCGACTGCACGCAGCAGCAGCAAACGACATGTCGCAGCGACACGACTGGTTTCTACATATTTCTATGAAATTCCCTCCGTAGTTAGCGACATGAAGCTAGCAACGCGTCGTCGAGCGGCAGACGGTAGTGTCGTCCGACCGCAGATCAATAGTGCCTATAGATAACAGAAACAACAGTAGATATGATCTTTAGTAAAACGACATGACGCAACGACGTGTCGTGACGACATGAAGCGATGAAATTGACGACATGAAGCGATGACATGTCGTCTGCTGCGTGCAGTCGGCTACCAACTTGTACCTTAAGACGTATGCTCCTAAAACGTTGTTCTTCGCCTTTGAGGTAATGAGAACATCTATCAATGTTTGTAAACATACTACTACTACATCCATACATACAAGGTTGCTTCCATGGGGGTAGCCGGAAACGGCACGAGTTAATCGCGTCATCCTTTCAAATCAAGCGAGTTGTGGTCAAACGCAAGCCTATTTAGTATATTAAAAACATCAACAGAATCTTGATTAGGCACATAAAATTCAGAGGTGAAAACATATAAAAAGTCACGTGGTATCTAACAATAGAATCAACTATACACTTCATTTCCTCTCTCAAACTAATTGCGCCATTTATTTCTGCCCTCTCTGTACAAATAAAATCGCGCGTTGGAACAGAAAAACAAGTTTCTTTTTGTTTCTTACTTAGAAGTGTTCTGGGTCAACGAGGCAAGGGAATTAATGCCGTGGTACTGTAATTGTTACAATTAGGAAGTTGTTTTTACTGCTCATAGCGTTTTACAGTTTGAAATTGGAGAACATGCTGTGGAAAACACTTTTCATTGACTATACTGCTGTCAAAACGATGAAGGAAAACATCGTGAGGAAACCGGCATGTCTTAGAACCAAAACAATCGAAGACATGTGACATCTACGCGGGCCCAGTGCAGGATGCACTGGGCCCGCGTGGTGGACAGATAGATTGACCATTCCCTCTCATAGTGAGGAGGCCCGTATTCCAACAGTTGAAACATTATAGGGTAATTATTCTCGAAATCGAATCCTTCCATTCTTTTCTAACCTTCCGGTTCACCAAAGTAAAATTACTTCCACCTTTACATAAAATTATAAATCCAATTGATAAAGTTTAAAACACAGACAGGGGCGGCAATCAACTTTTGTTTACAGGATACTTTATGTAAATCTTAACCGAAACTTGGTGAAATTAATTGTATAACAATACAAACTATTGTACATTATACTGGCTATAATATCTTATCCGAACTTTGAACCCAAATCTTTAGGTACAATACGATACAACTGAGAGGTTACATCGATTTCCTCATCTAATGGCCAGGACCATTAGGTGTATTCGAAAACAGGCTATTTAGCGAGCGCTACAGCACATAGGGAGTTATGGAGGTCATTCAGAGAAAGAAATTTTAAGTACTAGCTTTTGCCCGCGACTTCGTTCGCGTGGAATAGTGACTTCCGGCAGATTTTTGGTTTATCTCGCAAAAAAAAAAAACTATCCTATGTCCTTTCTCAAGTTCCAAACTATGTCTGTACCAAATTTCACACAAATCGGTTCAGTAGTTTAGGCGTGAAGCAAAGACAGACAGACAGACAGAGTTGCTTTCGCATTTATAATATTAGTTAGGATGTATTTCGTTTGTGCAGGACAAAACGCAATGAATGATTCAAATTGACAATAAATCAAAATTATAGAAAACTAGCTTTTGCCAGCGGCTTCGCCCGTGTGAAAATGACGATTTTCCATACAAACTTTCATCCCCTATTTAACTCCCTTAGCGGTTGAATTTCGAAAAATCCTTCCTTATCCTTATCTTCTGTCTACATTATAAAGGGAACCTCTGTGCAAAATTTCAGCTTTCTAGGTCCAAGCGTTTGGGCTGGGCGTTGATGAGTCAGTCAGTCAGTCATTTAACGATTTTCCACCCACAAAAAAAAAGGCGAAAATACCTAAATCTCAGAATAGCGCTGTAATAATTAAACTAACTTTTCATCAGCTTAACGGCCTCAGAGTGTATGAAAAGAAACAATCGATTGTCTTTAATATTCATTTCTCTGACCAAAACCCGGACTCCTCTAAACCAAGTACGCAATCGCATTTGAGAAGATTATACAATGAAACTTCCACGTTGTGTCCTTCGTTTAAGTCTAAATTTGGCTTGTTTAGGTACTTATTTACCCAGTCGGCTTACTTGTCTAACTCCTCGGAGTATTAATTAATTGTTAATTAATTGCCGACAGTATAATTGAATGCTAATATCATTTGGTATTCCCGGATGATTATCTATAGGGAGCTAAGATTAGCTTAGTTAGCCAATGGCTTGAGTTTAATATGTATTTAGGTAATAATAATAATAATAGCCTTAGAGCCCTGCCTCTCAAACTAGGATAACCTGTATCTTAAGAGACAATGTTCAGCTGTGAGGTTACTTAAAAATATGGATTATGTAACTGCGGACTGTGCCAACTTATTGTTTGTGTTGACTAAAAAGATTTAGTTTTAAAAATATAGGTACTAGAGATCTATATAATTTATTATAAGTATTTCTTAAATATTTATGTGCGTAAGAAAAACAAGAAAAACTTGATAAGACTCTCATGTTTTACCTACATTCTCACCCTTCCGGCCTGCCTCGTAGTGTTGACTGTCACGAGCAAAAATATGTGCTGGTAACACATAAAATATGTTACCGGCCAAACCCAAAATAGGGATGAAAATTTTTCGCCTAGGCCAAACCAGTTCTCCTTGCAGGTGATAAGACAAACCAGTTTAGCCTAGGTCGAATCGGTTTATCCTAGCTTGAATTTACATGCTTTAGGATAAACTGGTACATCCTAGTCTGAACTAGTTTTGCTTAGTCGCAACGCTTGTCACTACTTGTACGAACGGAAAATCTCCAAATTATCTCTGGCGCCCATCAAACCCCTATTCGCTCGCCCGTGATTTGACTGTATTTAGCATTGACGAGTGTATCGTGTTAGGTAGCTGGTTGCGTCTAAAATATTTTCAAGTTCTGTGTGCTAAATATCATCTATACCGAACAGTCGTTTTTGCGTGACATAATAACAAAAATCCATCCATCCTCACAAACTTTCGCTTTTATAACATTAGAGTCTAATCTCGGTGTTCCTCACTTAGCTGACTCGGTCTTTCTTGGAGTTTCTCGGCGAGACTTTACAGCCACCTTGGGCATGTGAATCAGTAAATCTCCATTTACTATCTAGGCTGATTCTCTAATCTACTATGATCACAAACTAGCCAGTTATTCATCAACCCAAACACCAAAATTTCCACTGAACTCAGAATTGAGCATGTTATCGCACCATTGAAATCTAAAGCACTCGTAATCTTCGTCGGAGATAAAAATTAATACCTTTTGATACCACACTGTGTTCGGTACCAAAATTACTTAATAAAAAGTACTGCCATTGGCTATGGATGACGTCACCGGTTTTTTGCAATAAAAATGAAATTATTTTATTATTTATCGAGTATTCATTTTTTTATTGCAGTGGATAAAGTGCATATTGAGGAAATTGCCGATGTACTGATAGTTAATCAGGTGAACACCTATTCTGGGGATTCGTTTATTGACGGTGATTTTTTCAATCATTATTTATAGCGGAAAATCACCTGTTTGAGTTATGGTGGGTTTCTCTCGTGAGTAATAATACCTTAGCATCATAAGTGTTCGAAGCATAGTGAAAACCGGCAACTAAACATTCTGTACTTTAAACTAATAAAATCTACGCACAAATTACTACTGGACAAATAATATTTGACTGACAGGGAGAACAAGCACCTATCTTTCAGTTTCGTCAGTTGGACAGGAATGGGAGTCTTTGTGTGTGCGATTACCTGAGTTCTTACTTGCTTCGCTGTAATCACAGGAACTCAAACACATAAAGTTCAAAGTTAATTACGCATATACCTAGAAACTCAAACCAGAAATTCAAATACAACGACCACATAAATTAAACGCTGACTCTTCACGAAATCGAGTGTGTATAGGTACAGTCTGTATCCAGCTTTACTTAACCCCCCTCTCATACTAGTCTTGAAGAAGAGCTCCTTAGCTAGAGGGGTCAGGCTATGCTGGATACCGTCCGTACTCGAAATTTCAAACGTTTTCATACAAACTGCACTTGAGGTGGACCACTAACGAGAAATGAATTACTAATACTCCTGTTAGACCCCACTAGCCGAGTTTAATGAGTTCAAACTGTATGTTCATTATTATAGAGACCCATTTTCAATTTTAACTACTTTTAGTTGTTTGGTGTTAAGATGGCCCCTGGTGGCGGTCCCTTAAGTGTTGTCTAAAACAGGTGTTTTAGTTTTGGTTGGAAAGTTGGTGTTTTAGTTTTGGTTGGTGGATGAAAACTGCACCAGATTTGGATAACAGGATTTTTTGTTTAATCTGTCTACTAAATCGTGTCATAGAGTTTAAATTGGATCTTTATCTTTTTTTTTTCAACATGGCAGATTAAAATGTGTGGGTATTTTGCCACTACGTACATAATTTACAATTATAAATTAAATGTTAATTATAAGGCCCCTAGTACACGACGTATTATAAAAGCGCTGATATCTACGGCGCCGCAGATGACAATTTTTACGTTTTTATAGAATCAAACGCGCGTAAAACACGATACAAACGCGCGTGTGAAGCGCGTGTGCTTAGGTTACAAGGTTGCCTTCAAATCTCATTTGAAGCGGGTATACGCGCGTCATCGGCGACCGTAGAAAATACGCCATGTGCTAGGGGTCAGCCATTTTTACAAATAAAGAATTAAGCTATTACAAGATTATGATTAGTATTGCGTTTGTAAATTATGAAGATATAAGATGGAACAGGGAAGATGAATATATGTTTGAAGTGACTGTGACAGGTACGAGTCAATAGTAGACATTGATTCTATAAAAAAATAAAGATTACTCTATAGGCATTATTCAATAAGAAAAATGGGGAATACATTCGTATAGAAAATCCACAACCCCTGTTCAGACAGGGGTGTCTTAAAGCCGTTTTCGTAACAATGGATCTCCCACGCGTGATTTTTTCCACGAATGTATTCTCAACATTAGGTGCCCATATTTCGACCAATGAAAGAATATTCTCCCGTCATGCCTATAAAAGGCGAATCCTTTTCAAAGAACCCTCGTGAGGAGACGTAGCCCCAATTCCGTGAAGAATTATAATAGATTCATATTTTGATGGCGGAAATGTGTACCTATTGATATCTTTGTCATAAAATAAGAGTGGTTTAGAAGGTTTACTCCAAACAAATGATTAGACACAAACGTACATACAGTCTGTACCCAGCGTTAGTTGATCCCTCTTATTACACCACCTGCCCTCTTCTTCTTTATATGAAGGGACAATGGCCTCAACGGTAACCTTATTGCAATGAAAATAAAGCTTTCAGCAATTTTGACAGTAGTCATGCCAATAACGAGTATTTTTTTGTTAATAGACTCTACAGTCTACGGGGACCGAATCAACACGTGCCCGTTTCGAGTACGCTTTCACTATTTGTAAAGTATGACTATAACTATGTGGGTATGTGTTTGCCCATTTTATGAGTGGAGCTAACCTTCTGTAGATCAATTTGTTTAACGCCTCTGCACCGGACCCGTTAATCTTTGCCTATAACTTCTTTATACAGTTTGGAATCAGTTATTCTGGTCAGAAATATGATCTTATTGTGTTCACAAATATATGAATTAAATTATAGAATAGGACATTTGGAATTCTTAATAGTTGTTGTAGTTATATTATACTTTATTGTAAGTCAAAATTCTCTTTCACAATATTGTTAATTCTAATAAATTGATTACCTTGAATTTAAATGTCTGTTTAGACACCGGAAATGCCGAAAAACAGAAGTGGGTGAATAAGCCACTACAATTGATTTCAAGTCTGCGAGAATGCTCGCGCCAGGAAAAGTTTGCAAGAAAAATAAGAAGCCAAGTGACAAGAAAAATAATCATATAGTTCTCTGGGGACAACCGAAAATCTAAAACCTTTGAAAGAAAACAAAGGATTGGAACTAAGATTGTGTAATCCTGCTAAGATGGCAAACGTCGTCAAGTCAATTTAGATCTTGTTTTATTCTGTGCTACATTTACTTTATTAGACATTTTTTCTTTGTGATGTTTTTTCTTTTATGCCTAATGACATTATACAGTCTGTTGAGCGAAAAGAAGGTCATAAATTAATAATTTATAATATTTACAAAAGGTAGGGATTAGTTTGACTGCCAGAACTGTAATATTGTTATAACTGTAGGTATTATAATATTTGAATTTGTACAATCGCGAAATTAACCACAAATTCTTTTCTATTTAAAGAGAACATTCTAGAAACCAAAACAAAACAATCTAAAAAATTAAAACTACCTAGACAGATTTAAAATAATAGAATTGAGAAACTATGAAGTTATCTTCTACCAAAATTGAACAATAACAGGCTTTCCTAAAAAATAACTATTTCGTCGGACTTACAAAAGCACAAAACTAAACAAAAGTTTAATTTACTCCACCCACATGATAACTATATACGTTTGATTGGCTGTAGCCAGCAGAAGATTTGTTTTCGATTCCGTTCCATATTCTAATTTTGTTGTTCTAAATTTAAATAGCGTTATAGTAAACTAAAAAACTGCCACTCGTTTGAAATGCCTGGTATTAATTTGTTGTTGCACTAAGCAAATAAGCTTTACATCAACTTAATCAGAATAAAAATAAGGCTATCTTTCCACTTCGTCATAGTTGCTTATCTATTTATTATTAGTTATCTTAATGTATTTATAGTATTGTTATATGTTTTGTCTTTGTATTTAGAAGTACGTTAGTTTATTCATGGATGGTATATTATTTTTAATTATTTCTGATGTTTTACGTATTCCATTTTCTCTTCTTCTTTTACACACTATGTCTACATCTCTTTTTTTTTTAGATTCTCCTTTCGCAGGTATGCTGGAAGAGATTTCTTTAGAAATAAGTATTACCTTTGTACTATTTTCTGTTCCTTTCTTCTTTTCTGTATTTAGTGTGTACATAAATTGTTAAATAAATAAATAAATAAGGCTTCTTTAAGAAAATCTTGATTAAATTATTATGAGGGATTTCAGAATTTCATTCATAATAAAACAAGCCAAATTAATGAGTGTCTGACGATCTCATCCGAGATATTAACGGTGACTAATTAGCGTTCCACGAAGCCACTGCATCTTCTTGTAGTGAAAACACGATTTTGCACTATATTAACGTGGAGTGAACCTCATCATCTCACTTCTATAATAATTGAGTTATTATGAGGTAAAATTATTAGCCACATTTACTTAGAATAGAGGTTGTGACCTCGTTGCGGGGAAACTCCTAGTGCAGGTGACATATTGGTGTTAACGCAGCATTTTCGTTTTTATGCAAAGTAATGATTTATTTTCTCCTTTATTCTGATAGTTGTCTAAATAAGGAAATGTTGTGAGGAAAATGTTGAGTATGAATGTAGATGGCTATAGAAGGAGAGGAAGGCCAAAGAAACGATGGATGGACTGTGTGAAGGATGATATGGCTAGAAAGGAGGTGACTGCTGAGATGACGAGAAATAGGGAAGTATGGAAGAAGAAGACATGTTGCGCCGACCACAAATGAATTGGGATAAGGGCAGGAGAATGATGATTCTGATAGTTGTCTACGTCGAAAATATTTTTTTTAATAAGTTATAATCGCTCCAATTGAACCAATATTGCTTTCGGATTTCAATTACATTAGGTATATCAAACTGAGTACTCGAAAACCTCCTTAATGCGATGCAGTGTTGTCGTTTCTCGGGTTGGGCAAAATGATTTTGGGGTTTTTTCATCAGAAATTTTAAAGTAATAGTTACGTAGTCTGAATTTCTGCTTACATGATGACAATAGAACTCGCCTCCTATAACTTGGGACCTAACGACATAGCTGGCGAAATGAAGGTGTACTATAAGGTGCACTTCT
Organism: Diarsia mendica; assembly: GCA_949316265.1. Classification (NCBI taxonomy): domain Eukaryota; kingdom Metazoa; phylum Arthropoda; class Insecta; order Lepidoptera; family Noctuidae; genus Diarsia; species Diarsia mendica. Next base: position 18,906,770 of record OX438904.1, on the reverse strand, counting down.
GCCAACCTTCGGGGATTAAAGGCTTTCAGTAGGTGATAACTTTCATAAAAATCACTCAACAAGGAAACTCACAACCTTCCTTTATAACAAAAGAAACTATAGAAAAGGAGTTTTACTATTCCACACCAAAAGCCACATTCTTATATCCCTCGAACTTCACAAAAGAAAAAAAAGTGTAGTCTCTGTTGCCGGTAGCCATAGCAGTTCTGAATTCAAAATCTAAACAATTCGGTATGTAGGTCGCATAGTGTTGGGATTAACATAATCTTGACATCAGCTGACGGTCGACTGACACCAAAAGAGATTAAGTACTCTGTTGACTAAGGAATAGAGCACAATCTGTATGAGTAATTATACTTCAAAAAGTAGTGGAGCGTATTCTCGTCGCCATGTTGAATTTGTTTGTTTATGGTAGCATTTAAGACTTTATGGGTGAAAATGCAACATTATACGTATGTAGGTGTTCCTTCCTACCACTATTGTTGTACCTATGTTAAACAAATTAATATAAATGACTTATATCTGGAGGGCAAGCGTCTTGCCTTGCCACGCAAAGGAATACTTTTTGAGGGCTGTGTACCAGCAGGAATCTTCAATTTAGAGACGCTTTAGATGCACATTGCACACTATTTATTGTAAAATTAAGGGCACACAGGCGTTGATACACTATTTAGTATCTTATTTTATACATTATACATAACGAGAGGGGAAAATACGTGACGGTGCAAGTTAGCTGTAAGTCGGCTTAGGGAAGAGGAAGTGTCACAGTCTTGCCACTACTCATCATCTGCCTAGCCTTTTCCCAACTATATTGGGGTCGGCTTCCAGTCTAACCGGATGCAGCTGAATACCAGTATTTTACATGGAGCGACTGCCTATCTGACCTCCACAACCCAGTTAATACTAGGTAATACGATACCCTTTGGTAAGACTGGATGTCAGAATTTCAGATCACTGACTACCTGTAACGACTGTCAAAGATCTATATATATGGCAGCCGGGACCAACAGCTTAACGTGCTTTCCGAGGCACGGAGGAAACTCGGTATGTCGGGCGGTCACCCATCCACAGACCGACCTAGGCAAGCCCAGCTTTACCTAAAGATCGATCCGAGTGGCAGTTCTTATTAAGCGACGAGCCACTACCACTACTACCACTAGGTACTAAATGTTACAATATTATTGACAAGTAATGATACTTAAGTTTTACCAAGAATTATTTATCATCCATGATATAACTCCATGTATGAAATTCCTGAACCTATAATATGGTAGGTATATGTGTACCTATAGTTTACCCTCATTTTGCCAGTTATGTTTTAATTACCCGACAACTGGGCATCTAAAACTAAAAATGTTAAGAAGTTTGTGTGTGTGTAGGGTTTTTCTTTACAAAATTAAGCTTCATTTTTTAAAACTTAACTTCGGACTCGACTTAGGCGAATGTTTTATAAAGATACATTAAATCAGACTATCTACAATACCGTAGATAGTGGACGAAAAAAACTTTTTGGTCGTTTTTATAACACAAGGCAATATTTTTATTAGTTGTCCACTCGTGTATGATGGTAAAGTAAATAACGTGCTAGTAGCTAAACTAGTTCACTATAATGACCGAAAATTAATCTCCTCTATAAAATCGATGAAAATTTTCAGTTGAATGAGTTTCAAACTAGAAAATATGGTTGAGAGAATATTCCAGGCTAATGCTTCTATCTAATGGCTGCGAATAAGTTTAACTTTCAACCCTTCCCAAAATGTTTAATTACAGTAGGTACCTTATTTTGAATAAGAGTTCAATTATAAGGCTATTTTATCATTTTCGTTTTTGGGCAAAGAGATAAATTGATAGGGGTCGAAAGGTAAACGTCATACGACATTATAAACACGTAACTTAACATGAAGCCTTGTAATCCACGAAGGGTTAGATAGAGGTGTACCTAGAGAGCCTAGCACGAGGCCTTACTAAAGTACCCATAGGATAATTCGGTTAAGCAGACGAAAACCTCTTAGGTTAACCTCCGAGATGTCACACACAAAAAAACCTAGTGGCGATATTTACACTTGCCTTTATAACCTCATATTATTGGCCCTTCTAGGCATCATCATCATCATCAGCCCATCATGTTCCCACTGCAGGGACTCAGGCCTCCTCTCTAGAAGAAGGATGGGCTATAATCCACCACGCGGGCCCAGTGCGGTTTGGTAGATGTCACAACAGTCTTCGATTTTTTTTTGGTTCTAAGACATGCCGGTTCCCTCACGATGTTTTCCTTAACCGTTTTGAGAGCAGCAGTGATAAAATGAATTACACTAATTAATTTAATTAGTGTAATTTATTTTATTTATTATATGTATTTATTTATTTTATCAGAGTCGTTGTTTCGAACCCAGGCTCGAAACAACGACTTAATCCGCCATCACTAGGCCACCGCTACACAGCATGCTAGCCTTATAGTATTGTTGGCCCCTCTAGGCATGCCTCTGAAAAAACCCAGCATTGAAACAGTGACAAGCTGTTATTATTATAATACCAACATTATTCTAGGTATTGTAATACATTTAGCGGATTAGTTATTATGTCATCAGTGCTATGTATGTCAATAATATGCACAAATGGGTGTACGGGGAGTCGTATACCTATGACCACCAAGGATGACAAGGTACATGACATAATCATTATTATTTTATTTGTCGTTCAGAATACCTACATTTTATATACAACATAACATAACATGACTCCAGTAAGCCCCAAAGGTTTAAGCAGAGGTATAGCTTACAGTATGACCATATTTAGAAAGTTACGGTAAGATATATATCCTCCCGTCCGCTAATAAATCTCCAGGAGATTTATAACAATGGCTTTTTAATTGTGTCTATAATAAGGTGTATGAGCTCTTACCATAACATCACGCCTGTAATCCCCGAAGTGTTAGCCAGAGGTGTAACCATAGGTGTACCTAATAGTATACCCACATAAAAAAAAACACACCCACATAGCTAAGTAAAAAAAAAAAAAAATTGACACTTAAAAATACAGTGAAACTTGGATAACTGGGACCTGGATAAGTGAGAAACCTCTTTACTCATGCTTAGGTCCCATGAGACAGATTTGGATATCTGAGACACTGGGTAAGTGGAATACCTATTTAAGTGAGACAAATATTTAAGTCCCTTGAGGTCCCACTTAACCAGGTTTTACTGTACAAATTACAAGCACAGTCACAATAACGGACACAAGTATTAAGCCGCCTTTTGACTATGGGATGTGATATATGACTATGGGATGGGATATATAATTATATATTACATCCCGAGCAGCTATACATTACATTACATAAGTATGTATTGTGTAAGTCTCTTGTAATAGTGGGCAAGCCTATTGCCATCAACCTGAGAATTTCCTGAAGGAAAAACCAAATAGTCCATTTACTAATAAGTTGGTTACATGAAATAGTTTTTTTTTTCTGCCATGTAAATGGGGACGATTGACGTTTATAGATTGATGTGGCTATTGCCATCAACTTAGCACATAACGAGACTCCGTGGCCTCTACTGAGAAAACCCTTTGCCCGTATCGGGAATCAAATCCCGGGCTTCATGTTCAGTAGTCGCGCTTAGGGCCACTCCATCAACGAGGCAGACACATATGACGGCACGGTTGGCGCAGTGGCTCAAGCAATGGACTACCGCGGTGCGTGTCGCGGGTTCGATCCCCGCACGGAACAAAGATTTGTAAGACCTACAGATAGTTGTTCCGGGTCTGGGTATTTCTGTATGTGAGTTTAGATATTTGTGAACGCACCCACGATACAGGAGAAATTCCTAGTGTGAGATTTTTTTTTTTTTTTAAAACGTTGCCCACATTTAAAAAAAAAAATTAAAAAAAAAAATTCCACGTGAACGAAGTCGCGGGCATCATCTGGTTTTTTAAATAAAATATTAACTTAAATGGCCGTATTATGAACAAACACGTAGAAATTATTTATTTAAACGTGGCTACAGCGTAACATGACCGAATAAAATATTTAAACCTAAGTGCTTGAGCAGGATTTCAGCCACGCTCAAAATAATTCATGTGGATATTGTAAACTCGACATTTAAAGCCGTATTAAATATTTATCGTTTGCTTTATTATTTAGATATTATTTGATTTCTGAACATTATTATATCTTAATTATTCTTTTATTTCGTCTATCTACTTACCCACTTTAAATACATACCTACTAATATTTATAAATGCTTTTTCATTCTTTCTTTATATGGGCATAAAAGTATCCATGACAAAGACAAAAGATACTTGTTCTCCCAGGCAATGCGATTTTTTTATATTCCAGACAACACCTTCCAATCACGCAGATATTGGTGATTTAAGTTCCAAATTTTTCACGAACTTTACTTTTTGTTTTATATGATATTTTTTTGACAATCACACGGTCGAAACCGCAGGAAAAAGCTAGTCATCAATATTATTTGTTTACCAGTGTTAATTTAATTTAAATCTCTAAATAACTACTATGTACAGTCGTCAGCACGTCAAGCGAAACGCTATACATAACTATAACTACGACGCGGCATGGCATGTTAGAAAGAAAGTATCCTTAGCGTGATTGGTGGATTTTTCAACGTTTCTGAAATTGCCCAATGGTCGCGCATACTAACAATTAGGAGCCAATAATCATGTCTCACTAATAATAGGCCACACCTCCTTGCCCCTGCGCAACCGTCCCTACTCCCGAGTATTTTTAGTCTAATAGATTTTCAACTTTATGTTCTAGAGTTTAAAGTTGAAAATCTATTAAAAACAAACTGTAGTTTCGTCGACGAGCTCGTCAATGACAACTTTTTTTTACTTTTTAAGCGGAACAATGCCGTTATAATGATTGTTGCGTAACTTTAGCCGTTTACGCAGCGCACGCAACTAAAGCTCTCAAACGGAATAAATTCCCTCGCTTTTAGAACACCAGAAGGAACTTCTTTCTTTCTGGTCATAGCGTGATGTTAAGGTGGATCCACACTTGAAACCTAACATGTTATAAAACATTGTTACTTAACAATATTCAATAGAAAAATTAGCAATGTTATGTAATGTAGACGTGTTATATACTTAACACAAGTTTTGTAAAATGTTACTTAAATCTGGACACACCTTTTAACCTGTAGCCAAGTAAAGATTTTTTCAATTGGAACCGGTTCCTGTGATTAGCGCATTCAACCACAAAAAAAACCCTTCAGCTTTATAATAATACTAGCGACCCGCCCCGGCTTCGCACGGGTGCATATTATATACATATAAACCTTCCTCTTGAATCACTCTATCTATTAAAAAACCGCATCAAAATCCATTGCGTAGTTTTAAAGATTTAAGCATACTTACATAGGGATATAGGGACAGAGAAATAGATTTTATTTTATACTACTTAAGTAGTGATAAGTATAGATTATTATTATAACTAAAGTAAAAATAAACTCATATTTTTCTTTATTTTACTCCATATTTCGTCAGAGGTTTATTCATTTATATATTTCTCTCTTCGATAGTTGAATTACCACGTTTGTTTTCGCTAATGCGATCATTCATGCTCCTTATCTGTAAGTCTACGGAACAATTTCAAATGCAAGTATTTTTATTTATTAAAGGCGATTGTGCTCCTTATTTATAGCACGGCACGGGTCAATTTCCTATGCAACTATGTTTTCTTCCAACTGGGCTTGGAATAGAAGTAGGAACTTAGACCGCCTTATTACAAAAGGTAGTTAAACCTGGTTTAACTTAGACTTGGTTTATCTCGCATGACGTCTCACTTCAATAATATTCAAAAGAAAGTGACAGCATGCGAGATAAACCAGGTCTAAGGTAAACCAGGTTTAACTACCTTTTGTAATTAGGGCGGAGAAAGTTTAATCGTCTGTAAGTAGATATTTATTTGTAAACGCGATTGTGGTCCTTATTTATACAAAGTCACGGGTCAATTTCCTGTAAAAGAATTTTTGCTGCGACGCATGCAGTGGCGACGCGGCGCTCGCTACACCAACAGTCGGTCTAACCCGCCGCTATAATTATGTAAAATTAAATGTTTCACATCAAAAATACGTATTCAATATTTTTCGATAATCTAACTGACGGACCAAATAGAATCGTATTTATTTTGCTCAGGAATCATCCCTTTTCTAATATTACTACTAATGTTTCACATCTGCCTGGCCACCTGTGACGGCCAACCTATTTTTATTACCATGCCATTCTTTCAATTCATTTCAAGTATTCAACCTGCTAAACTAGTTTTTGTGGATAGTTATTCAACACAAAGACGCGAATACGCATACATCCTCACGGACGCACCGCAGCACCAAACATTACAAGCAAGAACACACAAAAAGATATCTATCTCTTTCGCTCGATTCTCGCTGTTGCTGCTCATAACGCGTTCAAGGTCAATGTGGGGTAGCTTGATGCGCTGGCGACTGTACCTACGGCTATGAGTCAATATTTTATTTCACGTGTTTGTACGTAAGCGCTAGGTTAAAGATCATTAATGTTGCTACGTCAACATTTTGCTTAGTAATTATATTTAGATAAAGGCAGGAACACAAAGTCAAATGTTTGGCTTTGGAAAATCTTGCGACCAAGTTAGTAAAAGTTAATAAAAAAAAAAGAAAAAAAAGAAATTTGAACACACATCATCATTTAACCCGAAAGATGTGATGATGATGTTTGATGATCATGAATGGAATGAAACAAGCTTACAGCTAGCACTGTGTTTAACAAAGACGAGAGAAAATTGTAGCAAGATAAACAGGTAATATAATGACAGACATAACAACCCTGTAACTACTGTCTCACAATAAAGATCTTTGACTTTGACTTTGACAGGTATTTTAAGAGGAAACGGAGCCATCTCTCATGTGTGGATGGTGACCAACAGGGTAGTTTTAGTGTGTTATTTTGTCTGTTCCCTTTTCTCTCATAGTCCGATGGGACGGCAATCCAACACGACCGAAGAGAGATCAGGCGCAGGACCAACGGCTTAACGTGCTTTCCGAGGCACGGGGGTACTATACCGCCAACTTCCATACTCCGGGCTACTACTGGGAAATTTCTAATGAAAAACCCAATAGCACTTTTTGGCCGACCCGGGAATCGAACCCAGGACCTCATGCACAGCAGTCGCGCTTGCGACCACTATACCAACGAGGCAGTTATAGAGGTATGTTAATAACTATATCCAACTACAACATTCCCGAAGGTTATCTGCCACACCTTTTGTAGGTACATTAATAAAAACTTGGAAGCTAACATCATAAAACAGTCAAGTAAAACATTTTAATTAAAATCGCAAATAATGCACGATTTTTAAACAACTAAAACAAACTGTTGCTGGCGAACAGTTTGTTAAATATATTATCAGTGTAAAGAATACAACACACGATGTGTTTATTTTTATCTCGGCAACGGAAAAACGAGAATTTTCCTGGACGTTATTCATGAGGACGTTTAATATTCGTCAGAGCTCCGCTTGTGTGACTTCACCTTTACATTTTAATGTCCTCGATAAAATTAGGGAAATTGCGTTTGCGTCGTTTCGCTTATATTATTATTGCTAACTTAATAACACAATTCTCTCGTTTATTTATGTGTATGTAAATAATATAAGTGGTAGTTAGTTTTCTTTTTTGGAATTATTTTTGTTAGTATTTTATTTTTCATCGTTTTGAATTTGGTAAGCTGTATTTTTATGTCGTCAGTTTTAACGTACAACACCAATAGATTCATTAGTCTATGTGGGTCTGCGGGTCCCGTCGGGGCTGCGGGTTGTTCGAAAGAGATACCGCGGCCTCAACACAAAGGGGTAAGAAGGAACATGGGTGGTTTTTAGTCAGTAGAAGTCTGACACTTCCTTCCGCTCCGTGTCCACGACCGTGGTGTTTCTTTCGATCAACCCGCAGCCCCAACGGAACTATTTTAGCACTCAAAGCACATTAAAATTATAAACTTAATGCTTTGAAATTGTTTTAGGTACGGCTAAGCTAGTGCTTAGCAGCGCAAGCAAGTTCTTAACGGTAATATTGTTATAAGAACTTTTAGTAGTTAAGCTTTAAAGCAACTGCACTAAAATTAAATTATCATTTCCGGACTTCTTCATCTTTGGCATAGTTTTAATGAGTCTTTATCTTAGCTTGAAGTTAATACTAATAACTCAAATTCTCCACTATGATCCCCTAATATCAACCAGGCATAAATTCAGGCTCCGTGGCTGGTATTGAGAAATTCATGATAGGAAAACTCAATCATATTTTACATGACCTAGGAATCGAATCCACGAATTCACTCAGCAGTCGCGCACAGGCTCATTCATTACAGACAGCAAGTCTTGAGCATTCGTTGTTGCGGTGTGCGTCGCTGCGTGCTTTCGTGCTTGCAGTGTTCGTTGTTGCGGGCATTCGGTGGCATGTGGTTCGGCGTGGTGGCTTTCGGAATGACGTATTGCACTCGTAGTTTCGTTTTTTTTGTGAAATGTTCTTCTGACATTCAAAAGTGCCTGGCATAATTGAAATAAAGGATTCGAGTTTGAGTTTGAGCATTCAATGATAATAAGGTTAGAATTAATCTAACCGAAGAAAAACAAAATATTATATCATTGCCAACTGTTACTATTTGTCTTGCAATCAGACTGACAGACAAGCTTTATTTTTGTAATTGATTTGTCTTACCTACTACAATATAAATCTAGCATTGACAGGCAAAATAATTATAGCTCGGTTTTGGTAGTCGATCATCAATGTTTATCTTGTATTTTATTACAAACCTTATTTTGGAAAGCTGCCAGTATCACTTTTTATTTGCTTTTACAACCGGTACTGTGGCGAGCTGCTATTTTTTTATGAGCATTATTAGCTATACAAAAGTCTAGATATTTTTTTTTCGTATTTTTGCATATTATAATTATACTGAATTTATTAAAGTCGTGAATTAGTAGGATTCTTTTCGGTGAGCTCCTTGCATGGTCGACCTCATTCCTGTTCTCATATGGAAGTAAGCCCATGAATCTTCTATATTATAAAAATGTTATGTTGGTTTGTGTACGCTGTAAAAACTCAAAAAGTTCTGCACCGATCGAGCTGAAATTTTAGAATGATATAATAATCCGCATCAAAGATTGTTTTTACAGTATCCACGCGGGCGAAGCCGCTGGCATCAGCTAGTTAATTATAAAAAACGTTAACGTCAGCGAAACATAATTTTTTTTTATTTATATTTACATTTCTTTTGTATAGTGAATATTTTAGATTAGGTACAATTCTACCATTTTAGTGGATTCGAATTGTACCTAATTGAATATATTTTAGACCTACATATTTTTTATCAGTTGGAAGCATTCTAACTGATGCCTAAACTAAGCCTCAGGCTTATTATTACTTAACCTTTAGAAGCTCATTTTATTTTCTCATTCTATTTCAATTACCTCAACAAATGTGAACGTAGGTAGAGAAAAAGCGACTCAAAGAGATGTTTTGTCAGTAAATACGTAATTTCACGAATGACAAAAACAAGAAAATAGTTACGATTTCAATTATCCATCGAATATAATCAATCATTTTGTGGCATACAATTTAGGAAATTGATTGATCTAAAACAGGATAAGTAGTTTTTTCACGTACCTGTGGTTAATGTTTAAGAAATTCTTTAAAGAACAATATAAAATAAAACATTCACAAATAGTAGTCCACTGGTGTCAGGAACAGGGTCGAAGCTATCGGCAGACATGGGTCCAAAGAAAAAAAACCTCCTAACAATACGAGCCGTGTCTAGAAGTACCGATTTCTGAATCAAGCCCTTGATCCAGCTGCGTAACAAGAACCTCCTCAGATAATATGCTAAAGCTTTTGGCGATTATACCATTGGCTAAAATAATTATCGGCACAATGATCAATGAGTCCACATTCCACATGTTGACCACCTCGAGAGCCAGGTCAAGATACTTGATTTTCTTATCTTTCTAGGCTCTCATAAGGTTCTATTAATTACTATTTATAAAGGATGGATTTATTTAATTTTATTGATGAATGGAGAGGAAGGAGAAGGCTTTGGGGGAGTATGAGGAACAGGGTGTAAAGTTCCTCATCCCCCGTTGAAAAGGGAGGATCCTCCGTCCAGACGGGTGTTGTGTCCGGCGGGCTAACTGCCCCCAAACTGGTGACCCCGATGTGATGCCCCAGTGAGTCGGGGTCACCAGTTTGGGGGCGACACAAGTCGGTTCCTAACTTGACAACACGCGCGCGCGCACCTACTTGTGTCGCCTCGAATCTCCGGGCGAAAACGTGTCAGCCGGTTGTGTCCAAAACAGTGGCGGCATTGCCACGTTGTATGGCAACACTTAGCCTCTGGCCAAGGTAAACACCAGCCCTGGGGTTACGATAAGCGTCGTTTTAGTATAATTAGTTAGAATAGTTCTAATCACTACATAGTAAACAAAGTCGCTTCCCGCTGTCTGTCCCTATGTATGCTTAGATCTTTAAAACTAGGCAATGGATTTTGATGCTTGTTTTTTAATAGATAGAGTGATTCAAGAGAAAGGTTTATGTGTAGAATAAATGCTTCCGTGCAAAACCGGGTCGGGTCGCTAGTTCCTAATAAAAAGCGGAATTTGCTACATATAGGGGTAAATACAGGTTAGTAACAAGCACTACATACCTAATAATAGTACATTGTTCACCGAGAGAAGAAAGTGACCGATTACCGTCGAGGGTGTCGTTTAAAGCCCGAAGCCGTAGGCAAGGGCTTTAAAACACCCGAGATCGGGAATCGCACTTTCTCTCGAGTGATACATAGTGCTTTATACTACACCTACGAAGAAAATAAAAAACTAAATTAAAATTCTAATTCAAATTCAAAATGGCGCCAATGGCGTCTGCAATTGTCACATGTTCTTTTTTCAAATTGTAATCTGAGCGGGAGAGAAAAGTGTATGAAAATCCATTCTCTCCCGCTCAGATGCGTTTTCTCCCCGCATATTTGTTCGATATGCAATGACGTACTTTCTACCGTAAATTTGATAAAGTATCAAGGTACTTTCCAAGCAGGTGTAGTATAAAGGTACATAATATGAAGTGTACGCATTATTCACATAATTTCACGATTTCAGTCAAGTACCGGAATTTCCCAACGATAGCAACCAGATGGTGCGTTGTGTTACATTCCCAGTGGCCTGCAAACACGGTGTGTAAGTTTATATACGTGGATAATGACGTCATATTACGTGACGTCACAGTAACCGCGCTTGTTTAACTATGGCCGGGTAATTTTATTAGAGGTTTAAGTGCAAGGTTGTATTTAAATACTTGGTGCAGTATTAAAGGAATTTCATAGATTTTCTTCTTTAAATTGTTAGGTTAGTACTTGCTCGTAAATGGAGTGGGTGTATAATCACATGCACGTCATCATTCATCATCATCATCAGCTTATTGCAATCCACTGCTGGATATAATAGGCCTCTTTAATCTTACGCCACTCAACTCGATTTTCGGCAACTCTCATCCAGTTGTTACCAGCCACTCTGCGAAGATCATCGCTCCACCGAGCTTGCGGGCTTCCCACCTTATGACGGTAATGTTAACGGAATGCTTTTTTTTTGCTTTGCTTTTAGCTCATTGGAAAAAGGCGTAGGTAATGTAATTACCAAGGCATGTAGCTCTAGATCAATAGTTTTGGAACTCATTGAGAGAAGTCTTTACCCAGCAGTCAAAGTAAAGTTTGAGTTTCAGTGCTTCCGGATAATGCTGGAATGGCGTCATAATACGATTTAAGGTTTAAAACTTGTGAGAAAGTTGAGGATAAACAAACTTGAACGTAGAACGGGGCCCTACAACCTGAAAATTCTTATATCCTTACTAATAATATTATAAATGCGAAAGTAACTCTGTCTGTCTATCGCGCTTTCACGCCAAAACTACTGAACCAATTTCAATGAAATTTGGTACACGGATAGTCTAGAGCCTAAGAAAGGACAAAGGCTACTTTTTAATGAGAGGGTTGTAAGGGGTTGAAAGGGGGGATGAAATGATTACTTTTGGCCGCTATAACCAGCATCCACGCGAACGAAGTCACGGGCATCAGCTAGTACTTTATATTACTTTAGGCTGAAGACAATAAACTGAGTGCTGCTGTGTAGAGGTCTTATACTCACTTAAGTAAGTACGTGTAAATTAGGCAATTCTTGCTTTACATTAGCAAAGTACTGCGGAGCGTGTCAAATTGTCAATCCTTTTAGCAAAAGTCTTTTAAAACTATGTGCAGAACAGTACCTATTGTCACATTTGTAGGCAGTCTTACCTTCCCAAAAATACACAGTGAAAATTCTACACATTTCAAGGTTTTTGAAAAGAAAATATTCACGGTTGGCACTGAGACTTTAGTAACAAAATTACTTAGTACCTACGTCTGGTACATGCAGGGACAAAGAAAACTCATCCCTTAAAAGCGACATCTATTAGCGCTATCAGCACGCACGTAAACACGTTTCGTAGATCGTCCTATCTACGATTCTACTACGTCGTTTTGCGCGCCATCTCTGTGTCATTTATGAAGTTAGTGTTCTGTAGTTATTAACATCGATTCCACAAGTAAGCGTGCAAGATACTTTTATAACAACAATTGTAATACGTTATTATTAAAAAAAAATCGCCATGTTAAGTAACAGATTGGCGCAGTGGTATAACAGCTTGACTTGTGATGAAAAGGTTCTAGGCTCGATCCTCACTTCAACCTAAAGTTTTTATTTCATTTTAAATTCTGTTGTTAGTGAGTTTTAGAAATATGTAAAATAAATAAGATAATGTTTGTAGAACACGTTTGGAGGTAAAACTATATCTATATGTAGGATAGGATGCGTTTGCTAATATCAAGCCGTCGCGCGACGCTTGAGTGCGCACCGATATTTTTTTTACTAGTTTGAATCATAACAGTTACATGAATTTCTCATAGATGGCGCTGTTTGGAGGATGAGCTTTCTTTGTTGCTGCATGTACAATCGAACAAACTAGACTTGCATTTACTTTTAAGATTATACTGATACATGTAAGAAGTAACAAACAATCGCCTTTATAATACGAGTATTAGTGTAATAGGGGATCGGACAAAAAAAAACTAATTAGTCCGTCAGATAGATTTCCAAAAAATATTGAACACCTATTTTTTCTTTTTTCACATTAACAAAAAATGAAGACGATACAGTGCTTCGAAAACTCGTGAACTCCTCGAAATCGTTACATGTCAGTACTTTTTTAATCCACAAGTGACGTCACGACGCTTTTTATCTTCGTCAATTTTCATTAATTCGTTAAAACAAAAAACACGTATCCAATATTTTTCGATAATCTAACTGACAGACTAAACAGAATCATATTTTTTTTGACTCAGTCCGATCCCCCTATTGTATCGGTGAAGGAAAACATGTTAAGGTAACCAAACCAGCAAAGCCTGAAAAATATTTCTTGACGGTATGGAAAGAGGAATCAGAGGCCCACAGCCAAACTCTGACACCGCAGGTACATCATTTTTTAAATCGAAAATACAATTTATCCTAAAGCAATTTATTTAAATCACAATCAGTTTCATCCATAGATTTGAATAAAATCCTTAAATTATTAAAATATTCTAAATGAAAGGGACCTTTTGATTTTAATTTAAAATGATAACCCTAGCCTCCCCATCGGGGCTGCGGGTGGTTCGAAACAGATACCGCGGCCTCGGTAGAAAGGGCTAAGAAAGAACATGGGTGGTTTTTAGTCAGTAGAAGTCTGACACTCTCTACTGCTCTGCCCAGATCGGGAGGATTCATTTGATGATTTCCCACCAACCAAAAAATAAAAAAACGTGTGGCACTCGGAGACTGCCGCGGTAAAGCTATTGCATAATTGCATACAAATTGCATAGGTAGCATTTTTTATCAACTTATATGCAATTATAATTATTTATTTATTTTATTTATGAAGTTTTTTTTCATTTAAAACACTTTGTACCAGCTTTGTACACAAATTATACGAGTAAGAATATTTTAGAAGGAGAAAGCAGAGAGACAAAACAGAAAACTTTACACATTTACACGTTACAAATTATTTAATTTGACAACCTTGTTATTTTCCGTAACCTAGCAACCTAGGCTTAGGTTATTTTCATTACGGAATGTCTGCATTCGGTCTCCACGCTCAAGGCCCGCGATAGAAGCTATGCAATAGCTTAAAAAGGTTCTAGTCTCAAGTTAGGCACTACCCATACTAAAAACAAGAATGGGTGAAGTCATACTGTAGACAATCATGGTGCGGTTTTCTCAATCATCAATGGGTGGGATCCTCAACGTCAACAACCAAAACATGAACATCATCAATCCAAATGTAATTATTATATTCCGAAGGCCAAGTCAATACCCTAAGCCATAAACAACACAATCATCGCAATAAGGGCTTTCGATCGATGGTGATGTGGAACAAATTACTGTGCGCGCCAAATTGTCGCCTTGTTAGGTAGCGGACATGGCGATAGGTGGTCGCGATTTTTTTTCTTTTATTTTTATTTATTGTGTACGGGGGTTTTTTTATATGGAATTATGTCACCCCGATGATTGCTTATAATATCGCAATTATTGATTTTGTATTCGATTGAATACGTCATGTTTATGCACGGGTGGCGTCGGCAGTAGCGACTGGTCATCTCTTAGCTGCATTGGTTTATTTTATTTTTGACTTGTTGATTTATATATTTTTAAGGTTTGTACTTACATCGTTCTCACATGTGAAATCTCAACATAAATGGTGTTACAATATTTTGATTTAAATTTTAAGAGTGTCCATGGAATTTCTTGCCTATTTTTGTCCCAAGAAAACGACTCTTTAGCCTGGTGCCTTTGTGACTGGAATTGCTAATGTATCTTATTGAAATAAATGTCTAGAGTTTGAAAAAGTAGCTTAATGAAGTTAGATGTCTATTAAATAGTCTGCGACTACCCACAACATTATACTGCCTGTATTCCCTAGATTAAGCAGAGTTATGGTTAAGTTTTAATAGAGGGCGACCCTTTCGATCAGGCACAAATCTGGACTGCAAGCTGCTACTCATAATTTCATGATGGAAAACTTAACATTTTGCCTGACCCTGAAATCGAATCAAAGACAGACTTTGACACTAGCGATCACCAAACCGAAGAGGACAATTTCAGTTACGGTATACTTTTTGATCATAATAGAAAGAGATCACAAATAAAATACACCTATTTACGTTTGTTTAATAACATAATTGAGCTATAATTTTAAATCCCGTTTACTTTTCTTTCATAATAAGAGCTTTCAGCACACTTGGAAACACGAAGCTTAACAATTTCTTGGTAGCTCACGAAAATTACCTATCTTGAAATTAATGGACATTATCAAGTTTTAATTTCCGGTAAATTATAACAAGATACCATTTCCTTTTTAACATTTACCCAAAGATTTTAATCATTTGATGTGCTCTTATCGTATTTACTTCTAAGAAAGTGTTTTCACTGAAAAAAATTAGCATTTCCCGCATGAAGCGGTAGAAACGATGTACCTACGGCATGAGTATTCTACGGCTAGGATAGACTTTTGACCCCATCAGACTATCAATACTGTGACATCGCATAAATGTCGCAGCACCTTGCTGAGATACCTACACCTGTTGTCCTCGTAAAGGACCTATTATTTAGCCTAAGTTATGTTTTAGTATTTCTTTTAAATTCATTTTTATACTTTCTTTTGTTTCCTTTTTTATATTTAATTTTGTTGTTTGTCCTGTATGGGGCCAATTAATACAATATTATTGTATGGGTACATTTAATTATTTTCTTTAATTCGATGAAACATACCTACAATTGACAACTAATCAACAAGGTAAGGCTCTTCTAATGATTTAAATCTTTGAAATTAACCAAATAAAAGACGAGACCCAAGAGCTAGCTTTTACCTTGGTCAGAGGCTAAGTATTGCCATATAACGTGGCAATGCCGCCGGTATTTTGGGCAAATTACCGGCTGACAGCGTTGAAGAGCAGTTTTTTGATGCCCTCTAATAGTTTATTGTTAGCTTTTACCCGACTGCGGCGAAGCCCAAAATGAGGGTTTTTATTAATTTTTTGTTTGGGACAAGCCCGCCACACTATTCCCAAACCACTGTAACTCCTGTAAGCTGTTTTTAATTTACGTACATGGTTAGTTTACTCTAATATTCATCTTTCTTCGAAATGGCATTACCCACTTCCAATATTCATTTTTGGAACAAAATATGATTAATCCTGAAGTAAATTTACTACTTTAATCTAAATTGCAACAAAACATGTTTTGTCCATTCATCCGTCCATTTTTCAGTTAGAACTTTATGCTCACTTAACTTTCGTTAAGAAGCTGAAATTATCGTTTTTGAACGATTGCACAACACTTGTATGACTGTGGCGTTTGTTTGACACAAAAGTCACGTCATGATTGTCATTGATTCCTCTAGAGTTTGCAACAAAACTTGATTATTCCAGCACAGCCGCGTCAGAACTAGATTATTCCATTTTAAATTGTCGATTTATTCAGTATATATTAATCTTAAACTTTTGAAACCTGTACCACACAATGAGTATTATGCTTGTATATAATATTCAAAAAAAAAAAAAAAACGATTTACATTGCTGCATATCTAAAATACGTTTTTCTTAAATTCTGAAAAAAATTGAAAAGTGGAATAGTCAAGTTTTGAAAAGAACCTCCTCATTTATTGGTTTCACAAAGGACAAAAAAAATTGACAACAAAATTAAAAAAGTAAACATAGGTCGGTTAAATCTAATCGGTGGATGGCAATAGGCTTGCTCCTAATTACATCGGTTGATGGCAATAGGATTGCTCCTAATTAGATTGGTTGATGGCAATAGTCTTGGTCCTAATTACATCGGTTGGAGGCAATAGGCTTGCCCCCAATTACATCAGTTGATGGCAATAGGCTTGCTCCTAAATACATTGGTTGATGGCAATAGGCTTGCTCCCAATTACTCAAATCGGTGGATGGCAATAGGCTTTCCCCCAATTACATCAGTTGATGGCAATAGGATTGCTCCTAATTACATTGGTTGATGGCAATAGGCTTGCTCCTAATTACATCGGTTGATGGCAATAGGCTTGCCCCCAATTACATCAGTTGATGGCAATAGGCTTGCTCCTAAATACATTGTTTGATGGCAATAGGCTTGGTCCCAATTACATCAGTTAATGGCAATTGGCTTGCTCCTAATTACATTTGTTGATGGTAATAGGCTTGCTCCTAATCACATCGGGTGGTGGCAATAGGCTTGCTCCTAATTACATTGGTTGATGGCAATAGGTTTGCTCCCAATTACAACAAATAATTTGACAGCTGTCAGTAGAAAGCGATTCTCTTTTCGATTCGGCTGAAAAGTAGTACTTTCAACCCGCTCCGCAGGCATGTTCTGACCTACTTTCAGAGTATGAGTAATGAAAAGTATTTTATTATTAAAATAAGTCTGTCTAGCTTTTTCCGAGTATCTTGGAGTTGGCGACCAGTTTACATAGGCTTACTGTGTATCTGATCTTAATAACTCTGTGACTGTATAACTTGATACGCCTCTGGTTGTTAGATTTCCAAGTAAACGTACCTGAAAGAAAAAAAGAAAATCTCATTATTTAAAACAGAATAAACGGTTAAATTAACAATGAAACATAAAAAAATTAAGAAGTAAACAAAAGAAATTAATAAAAGTGAGACAAAAGAAATTGGTTTTGTACGAGGTCACAAGCTATTGGTATAATCTCTAGGTACCTATCTCTAAAAAAAAAGACCCGCGTTATGAAATACGCAATAAACTTATAGCATAAACTTAATTAAATTCAACATTGGTTAAACATTCAGTAAATCTATTTTCTCAAAAATGTTATGTAATGTTGCCATAACATCTCTAAAAAGTATCCAGAAAGTGAACTTTACCGGAGACTTATTCACAACTGTCCAGTAAGAAGCGAGATTTTAAATTTGGAATCTCCTACTGTCCAGTAAGTAAGTATGTAATTTACTTACTGGACACTAGGTCATCCTCTTTAGATCTGCTTAGAAAAAAAAACATAGTACCAGACACAGATTAGAGTTTAGCCATTATAACATGGTTATAGAAGGGAGGTTCCAAATATATATCTATCTCTCTTTTTGGTATGACATTTATAGTGTGGGATTTTATGATTGTATTTAGTAATTTCAGTTTATTAAAAAGTTTTTTCTAAAGTTGTTTCCTAAACTGCCTCGTTGGTCTAGTGGTCGCAAGCTCGACTGCAGAGCGTGAGGTCCTGGGTTCGATTCCCGGGTCAAAAGTGTTTTTCACACATGAATGTAACCTTCAATATTATTTAAACGAATTTGTTGTTAAACTTTCTTTAATTTTTGAGAAAAGCATTATACAAACCTCAACCAGTAAGAAAGCCATCCTGGCCTCGTATATAACCAGACCTCACCTGCGGTTCGGTCCGGTTAACTCATACTTGGCCAGGAAGGCTTACTTACTGGATTCTGCAGTAATGTACTATTTCATGAACTAAGTAGGCACTTTATATTTCAACAATTTTTGTGTAAATAAGTAACACTGAATTAACAAATGTCGTTTCAAAAGTTTCAGTTTTCTCGTTACAAAATGTTTTCATTAGAAAGTTTAAAACATTATTTTAAAGTGGTTTGGTTTAACTGTTCTGATATCTAGAGGCTTTGTTATTGGGTTACCCGATAAACTGTTGGATAAAAGTATGATGCGTTGAATTTAGATTCAGAAATTACGAAAGTTATAGCATTTCAGTACGTTTTATTACAAACTAGCGAACCACCCTCGCTTCGCACGGGTGGAATGTGCAATAAACCTTCCTCTTGAATCACTCTATCTATTAAAAAAACCCACATCAAAATCCGTTTCGTAGTTTTAAAGATTTAAGCATACTTATGGACAGACAGCGGGAGCGACTTTGTTTTATACTATGTAGAATATGTAGTGATAGTGATTATCTAAGAAGTCGTAGATGAGGAACAGTAATTCATCACCTTAAATTATGGCCAGAAAGGTGATGAATTACTGTTACTACGATAGTCGGTGTCATCCCAGTGCTGTAACTTGCACAGAGTCTAGAAGAATAAACAAGAACGACATTTTGTCCTTGTTCAACCTCGATTAATGATTTTAAGTGCCAAAAACAAGCGATTCTTTTTTAGGAAATGACGTCACGGCACGACGGCGCGTTTTGATTTGCCTTTGAGATAAAAACCATAAATTGCGACCTAATTATGTTGTTTAATATATGTGACTTATTAAGTACTAGTGGATATAAAACAATAACATTTTGAAATAATGGTTTACTTTTATTATCATCGGCAAAACTTGTCCATTTTGCCACTATAGTGGTAATGCGCCGACTACGGCATAAAAATTCGTCACCCCAAAAGTGGTGATGAGCCGCCAAGCGGTACCTGTTAGCTAATTTATTATCGATTCCAATGACATAACTGGGAGCGAGCTAACTAACGTAATTTCGGAGATATCGTCGTTTTAATGAGCCTTTTTAAAAAAAAAAAAATAATGGGGTATCACGTGACACGTTTGACAGAAGCGGCCATATTGGAAAGTGACCCGGTGCGGGCCGTGGACAGATGAGAGGGTAATTTGAAACAAAATGGCGGTCGTTCGTGAAGCTACAATCATGAAAATAAGTCGACTGAGACCCGATAATGTATTACAGATTGCATCCCGTAAGTTGAATTAGGTATGATCTTGAATGCTCAGTTGCACATTTTCGTTCGAATCTCACTTTATTTTTGTCAATCTACCTATGCGGACGACCGCCATTTTGTTTCAACTTAAGTGCCGAGTGCTATACGTGCCTAGATATCCGATATTATGACTTGGCTATATAAATTTTGTATGTTATGGTTAGAACTCGACTGTTAAAGTTAACATGTTTTCCGAGGAACGGAGAAAACTCAGTGAGCTGAGTGGATATGTAATGGATGGTCACCCATCTACTGACCATTCAGGCAAGCGCGGCTTAATTCAAAGATCGACCCGAGTGGCTGTTATTGTTTAGCCATGAGTTCCTCGGTGATGATATAAACAGAATATTGAACATCAATCGTGTCTTACTTTACCTTACTTGTACTTGTTCAGTTTTTTGTAATCTTCGCAGAAAATTATAGGTTATTTTCGTAACGGAATCTGTGTTCAAATAGTTTTTTGTTTATGATTTATATCCGCTCTTTGAAGCGTCGTCGCGAAGTTAAATTGGCTGTGAACTCATGTATGAAGGCCGGCGGAAAAAAACAAAATGCGTTTAATGATTGTATATTACTGGAAAATTTATACCTAGACTTATTTTGGTAGTATTTCAGCACCTACATTTTTTTGACTGTTTTCTCTTGACTTCAATTGTGTGTGATGGAAAACCCTGGCAGAGGTCTAGTGACCCCAGAAGATGTCTGTTACTCCTGTTTTTAAGGCAATACAAAGTAAAATGTGGGAGCGAACACAGTTACGACATTTTTTTTTTTTTTTTTTGTTGTATGATGACGACCTAATACGGTTACATCATAAGAAATACAATCTAGCTTAATACTAGCTAATGAGTAATTCTATTTTGACTTAATTTGCTAGGGAGACTACAACTAAGAATGTGTCCATTAACACTTTTCTTATTGTCTCTATTAAGGGGAAGACACTTTGTTCTTGTGTTCTTTATGGGTAGCACTCACTTCACTACATTAAACTAACACTTCACTAAATTAGCTCGAAAGGTTTTGTCCTTTTTAGCCTTCTCACTATGTCCGTGTTGTCGAGGAGCTGGATAGCCTCGATGTTCACATGATGGTGAAGCCTTCGTTCATGAGCTTCGGCGTTCTTTTTAATTATGTCTATGACGAGGTCTACTTTGAGGTCCCGATGAAGGTCGTCATTTCGAATGTACCAGGGCGCATTAACGATTCCTCTGAGTACTTTGTTTTGAAAACGCTGTATAATTTTGATGTTACTTTGTTTGGTACAGCCCCAAAGCTGAATACCATAAGTCCATACAGGCATGAGGACTTGTTTGTACAAAAGTACTTTGTTGTGTACTGACAGCGAAGAATGTTTTCCTATCAGCCAGTACATCGACTTATAGCGAAGCTCTAGCTCTTCGCGTTTCTTTTTAACGTGAGCTTTCCAGCGAAGCTTTGCGTCTAATGTCATGCCTAAGTATTTGGCTGTATTTTCGTATGGTATGACATGACCGTTTATGTTTATCGGATGATAATTTTGCTTTTTGTTTGTGAAGTCTATGTGAACAGATTTTGTTTCATTAAGTTTCACACGCCATTTTTTTGTCCAGTCAAAGATAGTATTGACGGCTGTTTGAACTTTTTTCACTGCTTCTTCTTGAGTGGCACCTGTGGCCATTATAGCTGTGTCGTCTGCAAATGTGGCAATGGTATTGTTTTCTAACTCAGGAATATCGCAAGTGTACAATAAGTACAAGATGGGACCTAGGACACTTCCTTGCGGTACTCCAGCTTTTATCGGCTTTAGTTCCGAATGTGCATCATCTTGTCTTACTCTAAACATACGCTGTGATAGGTAAGATTCTAAGATGTCAGCAAACTGCTTAGGGAGCATATTTCTTAGTTTGTTAATAAGCCCTTTGTGCCATACTTTATCGAATGCTTGCGCTACATCGAGGAAGACCGTTGAGCAAACCTTGTTTTCCTCTAAAGCCTTTTCTATAATGTTGGTGATCCTGTGTACTTGATCTACTGTCGAATGTTTTTCCCTAAATCCAAATTGGTAGTCAGGGATCAAGTTTCTTTCTTCTATGATGGGTTTTAGCCGTTTCAAGAGAAGCTTTTCAAATAATTTTGACATGATCGGTAGCAGCGAAATCGGCCTATATGATGTCGTTTCGTGAGGTGGTTTACCAGGCTTTGGTATCATTATAACTTCGGCAACTTTCCACAGGTCAGGTACAGACTTAAGCCTGAACGTTGCATTGATAAGAGTTGTAAGTTTTACAATGGCTTTACGTGGGAGGTTTTTAAGAACTTCTCCAGTTATAAGATCGTAGCCAGGTGATTTCTTTAGTCTAAAGCGCTTGATTTCGTTGTATACTTCTCTAGGTGTTACGAATTTTATTGCCTGCTCATCATTATTCGATGTTTCATCTAACAAGGTGCTGTCTTGGTGTTCTTTATTTGGCGTAAAAATTAGTTCCAGATGTTGTGCAAACCTAATAGCTTTTTGCTCGTTGCTTATTGCCCACCGCCCGTTAGTATCCCTGATAGGGGGAATATGCATAGTTGGCTTTTTTAAACTTTTTGTAGATTTCCACAGAGAGTAATCTGTCGTGCGAGAGCTAGTTAGTTGTTTTAGATAACTGCTCAATGATTCATTTTTGAATTTCTGAATTGCACTACTTAGCTGTTTTGTAAGATTGTTCAGAATCCTTTTATCTTGTGGAAATCTTGTTTGTTGCCATATTCGTCTCTGTCGCCTCTTTTCAGCTATGAGTTTTGTGATTTCTGCTGGATAGTATGTAAGTCTGTGTTTTATCTTTAATGTAGGCGTGTTTTTCCAGGCGCATTGTTGTATTTGTGTAATAAACTGACTGATATCCCGATCCAGATCTTCTGGTTTCTTTAGTGGTACTTTTAAATCTATTACAGAGGCCAAGTCTATTTTAAAGCTTGCCCAATCAGTGTTCTTATTTACCAATGTGGGGTAGGTTTCTTTAAGCATGAAAGTCTCACTTAGAGTAAGTAATATAGGTGAGTGGTCTAAGCTCATATCATAACCTTCTTTAATGCGGAGAAGATTAGGTGATAAATTATATACAAAAAAGTCTATAAGATCAGGAATCTTTTTTGTGTCAGTAGGCCAATAAGTGGGCTTACCTGTTGATAATGTTTTGCATTGTGTTTCTTGAATTGCGCACAGTAGCTCTCTTCCTTTGGTTGTTGTCAGTCTAGATCCCCAAAATGTATTTTTAGCATTAAAGTCGCCTCCCAATATAAATCTGTTTCCAAGACGGTTTAGAAAGTTAATGTACTGATCTGTTTTTAGTGGATACCTAGGTGGACAGTATATGGCTGAAATGGTGACAAGACAATATTTTGTTTTGACACAGACAGCCACTGCTTGTATTTCTTCATTTTCATATTTGAGTTCTTCATAGTGAAAAATATTCTCCTTTATAATGACAGCACTACCACCTCTTGGTGTGTTATTGGGATGCAATGCATGGTATACGTTATATCCTTTAATTTGAATATGAGATTCTTTAGTGAAATGTGACTCCGATAAAATATAAGGCACACATCAATACTTTCCATATTTAGGACTGCCGTAAGTTACGACATAATGACTAAATTCTACATAAAATTAACATTCAAACAAATAAATAACACGAAGCTCGCTGTTATTAGCAGTTTCTGTAGCCCCATTAAGTTATCATAACGAGCATGAGCATTAACATTTCTGTTTTCAAGAATCAATTTACAAACAAGTGCACTTTGAGATAAAACAAATGTAAAATACAATTTCGGAGCACCGAACATAAAGTGGTTCTGTCAAAAATCACGCACACCATGTTACACTCACATTATAACAGGCAAAATCATCATCATCATCATTTCAGCCGAAAGTGGTCCACTGGTGGTCAGGCAAAATGTGAGTGGACTATTACACTGGGTGTTAATGGACCCTTCACGAAGTCATCAACGAAGCATTCTGTACATCAAACTAAGTAATACTGAGCAAAAATTTTGCTGAAATGCGATTTTTTTTTGTGCGAAAAATCACGTTTATCACGGGCACTCAATGTAATGCAATCTAACCATTCTGATGCTGATGGATGCTGAAACCACGGAAGCATTAACAGGGTGTAAGGGACAGCCTGTTAATCATCTGTTAATAATCCGCAGACTGAAAATGGGTGAATTCAGTATATCATAGTAAGGTGACCGGTACAAGAAATTATTTCAGGAACGTTGTGGTTTGTTTAATTTCCTCATACGCTATGTATTGTTCCTGTAGTAAAACGCTAATGAAATGCTACTTACAGATGCTGTAATTTTACATTGATGTAAAGGAATAGTAACTAAAAAAATATTAAAAAATGAAAGTGGTCGAGAAAAAAAATTGCTGGAATATCATTTTGAACAAGAAGTCAGACATCTTCGTCTTATGGACACTATGGCACCGAGATCTTTGCTCATAATTCGTCGATGGTATGCTGAATCCATTGAAAACAACTTTTACGTTCCTTTTTGATCGGGAAGTGCTTCAAAAATCACTGCAAAAACATGTAGTTTTTGTTGTCGCTTTTTTTTGTTACAATTTTTCCCCGCAAATAAAATAGATCGACCACGTGCAATACAAAGCTGCGTTCCAAAACTTAAACGTATTTAATTTAGTAAAGACTAAGAAGCAAACGACAAAGCTGTCCAAGTTGCTACGTACTGGTCGAACAAAATTTAGACATCATCTCGAAAATAAGAAGACCGTTACCGCTTCCGCGCCCGCTTACGCGACCAACATGTTATCACCCTAACACCGCGGGTACAATCGGTAATGGCTCCGCAAATAATGTGTTCGAACATGTCAATACCGCCATCGCGTGATTTGCTGTGATACAAAACACACAATATTAACGTGGTTATTTGTTTGCAATTGATGTCAATTTATTATAGATCGATTATGGCGGGTTAGCGAGTGGGTTTTTTGATGTAGGTACAAGGCAATGGTGTTTTTGGAATATGATGGAAAAAAACTGGCCAAGTGTAAGTCAGACTTGTACATGAATGGTTCCGTACCATTGTAGTAGATTGACAGATGTTCCATGCTATTTAAGCACCCTAAACTTCTTATAGGTTTTCCTCTAATCTATAAGTGTCGAACTAATTTCTGTTTTTTTTTTTTTAATATTTTAGTATGGTCGGACAGACAGACATACGACACACGAGTGATCCTATAAGGGTTCCGTTTTTTCGTTTTTATGTACGGAACCCTAAAAACCCATAGAGTAGTATGATTTTTTCCCATTGTAGATACTTCTTCCAGTAATATATATATAATATAATACTCGTAACCGGCGCGCGTGTGTGACTAGATGTATGAATGTGGACGAGGCAAAAGGCGTATGTAGGGATCGTAGCAGGTGGCGTTCTGCCTACAGTATGTATGTAGAGACTGATGCCAAATGACACAGGTTTTGACATCAGTCGCTCAATGCGAAAGACTTTAGAAAACAAAATTGCAATCAATAATATATTTTTCAGTGTACTAGAATTATAAAAAAATCAGCATGTATATGCTATAGCTTGTTGGACTGTACCAAAACGGTCGTCTGGTATGTACCGATAAGAAGTCAGCGATTGTTAGTTCTTGTGCCGTAGTCCATGCATATGTAATGTTTGTACAAGGTTGAATAAGGGTGAAGGTGACACTACTGAGGTTAAATACGTCATAATGAGAGTTTTTGTTTAAATAAACTAACATTTGACGTAATGAGACAGTTGAGACGGTACGCGGTTAGTTACCTTCTGAGTTTGAAAGAGAGAAAGTTTCATCTAAGTTAGTATTATAAAGAGCAGAGGTGACCCAGTGGTGGCAGCCCCGACTTACGAACTGTGACTAGGGTTAGAACCCAGGCAGGCGCATTTAATACACAATTTGTGTAATTAATTTCGTCACCACTGCTCTCAAAACGGTGAAGGAAAACATCGTGAGGAAACCGGCATGTTTTAAACCCAAAAAATTTTAAGACATAATATTCTGACATAATTAAAAGGCTGATGATAATGATTATAAAGAGAGAGTGTGAATAGGTATCAGTACGTATGTTTGAGTATTTATATTGAATAGGGCCCTATAGAAGGAAGATTTAGTTTCATCAGATTAAAATAAAATCGATTGAAACCCGGTAATGTTTAAGCAGTCTGTAAGATGAAAAAATGAGCAATGAGCCAAAGAATGAAATATGAACCTGCAAGCTGATGACATAAACCCCGGTTTTGGCAGTACTGAATTATAGTGACCACCGTCTGATACCACAGATGTATGACGAAGCAGTTATTGTTGTAACGTTTTTTCTCAAGAATTCAGTGAGTGACTCACGGACGACAATAAACAACAAAAAAATGCTTTTCTGTACGCTATCGGTGAAATAGTGATATCTTAGTGGTGTGACCATCACGTCGGTGCCAGCCAGCGACTTGACCCGCTACAACTCGAAAATTATCCCACGGGAAGTTATAATCTATCTCTGTACCATATTTTATCCAAATCCGTTCAGTAGTTTTTGCGTGAAGAAATAACAAACAAACAACTCACAAATTTCCCCTTCATGAAACGAGTATTAGTGTAATAATTGTATCGGTGAAGGAAAACATGTTGAGGTAACCAAACCAGCAAAGTCTGAGAGATTTTCTCGACTGTGTGGAAAGAGTAATCAGAGGCCCACAGCCAAACTCTGACACCGCAGGTACATTAATTTTTTAATCGAAAATACAATTTATCCTAAAGCAATTTATTTAAATCACAATCAGTTTCATCCATAGATTTGAATAAAATCCTTAAATTATTAAAATATTCTAAGTGAAAGGGACCTTTTGATTTTAATTTAAAATGATAACCCTAGCCTCCCCGTCGGGGCTGCGGGTGGTTCGAAACAGATACCGCGGCCTCGACAGAAAGGACTATAGAAAGAACATGGGTGGTTTTTAGTCAGTAGAAGTATGACACTCCTTACCCACTGCCCAGAGCGGGAGGATTCATTTGATGATTACACACCGACCAAAAAATGGTTATAACATCAGGTCAGGTTAGGCACTACCCCGAAAAACAAAAAAACCGGCCAAGAGCGTGTCGGGCCACGCTCAGTGTAGGGTTCCGTAGTTTCCCGTCCGTCACAATAAACTCACAAGTGTTCCCACTTATGAGTTTAAAGGTGGTTTTTTTTTTTCAAAATGATTTTCCAACAACCAATGAAACTTGACCTCTGGATTGTATAGGCGCTCATACGATTCAGGGACCAAATTATATTGGTTAACTGCTGTTTCCATCTGTTGTTTCCATCCAAGTTCAAAATGATTTTCCTAGAAAGTCCTTATAAAGATTTCAGATTTTTTTCATATTTTCTAAACATATGGTTCAAAAGTTAGATGGGGGGGGGGGATACATTGTTTTTTACTGTTGGAGCGATTATTTCCGAAATTATTGACATTATCAAAAAATTATTTTAGTAAACCCCTATTCATTTTTAAATACCTTTCCAACAATATATCACACGTTAGGATAGAAATTTAAAAAAAAATCACTTCCCACTTTACATATTAGGGGGGCTACCCTAATAAAACATTTTTTGATACGCATTATTGGTACCAAATTTCAGCTTTCTAGTGCTAACGGTCACAGAGATTAAGCGATGACGGACGGACGGACGGACAGACATGGCGAAACTATAAGGTTTCCTAGCTGACTACGGAACCCTAAAAATGGGTGAAGTCATACTGTAGATGATCATGGTGCGGTTTTCTCAATCATCAATGGGTGGGATCCTCAACGTCAACAACCAAAACATCAACATCATCAATCCCTACCAAATGTAATTATTATATTTCGAAGGCCAAGTCAATACCCTAAGCCATAAACAACACAATCATCGCAATAAGGGCTTTCGATCGATGGTGATGTGGAACAAATTACTGTGCGCGCCAAATTGTCGCCTTGTTAGGTAGCGGACATGGCGATAGGTGGTCGCGATTTTATTTCTTAAATTTTTATTTATTCAGAATTTGCCACCCTGATGATTGCATACAAGGTCGCAATTATTGGTTTCGTGTTCAATTGAATACGTCATATGTTTGTGAATGGATGCCGTCGGCAGTAGGGACTGGTCATCTCTTAGCTGCATTGGATTATTTTATTTTTGTCTTGTTGATGTATCTCGACATTTATGGTGTCACAATATTTTGATTTAAATTTTAAGAGTGTCCATGGAATTTCTCGCCTATTTTTGTCCCCAGAAAACGACACTTTAGCCTGGTGCCTTTGTGACTGGAATTGCTAATGTATCTTATTGAAATAAATGTCTTGAGTTTGAAAAAGTAGCTTAATGAAGTTAGATGTCTATTAAATAGTCTGCGACTACCCAAATTGTTCCACAACATTATACTGTCTGTATTCCCTAGATTAAGCAGAGTTATGGTTAAGTTTTAATAGATCTATCGATCAGGCACAAATCTGAACTGCAAGCTGCTACTCATAAATTCATGATGGAAAATTTAACATTTTGCCTGACCCGGAAATCGAATCAAAGACCGATTTTCACACTAGCGATCACCAAACCGAAGAGGACAATTTCAGTTACGGTATACTTTTTGATCATAATAGAAAGAGACCACAAATAAAACACACCTATTTATGTTTGTATATTTTACATTTTTAATTAGTATTGTGTCTTATAGCATCGTATTGGATGTATTGTCTGTGATGTTGCTATAAGTAGTGGTAAATAAATAATAAATAAATAAATAACATAATTGATCTATAATTTTAAATCCCGTTTACTTTTCTTTCATAATAAGAGCTTTCAGCACACTTGGAAACACGAAGCTTAACAATTTCTTGGTAGCTCACGAAAATTTATTTTGAAATTAATGGACATTATCAAGTTTTAATTTCCGGTAAATTATAACAAGATACCATTTTCTTTTTAACATTTACCCACAGATTTTAATCATTTGATGTGCTCTTATCGTATTTACTTCTAAGAAAGTGTTTTCACTGAAAAAAATTTGCATTTCCCGCATTAAGTGGTAGAAACGATGTACCTACGGCATGAGTATTCTACGGCTAGGATAGACTTTAGACCCCATCAGAATACCAATACTGTGACATCGCATAAATGTCGCAGCACCATGCTGAGTGTCTACGACGCATTCCTTCATTCACTCAATCTTCATTCATTGTCATTTCATTCCATTCATTATTCCATTCACTCATCCATCATCTTGCAAACCGCTCCGTCGCAACGATATATATAAAAAATGTTATTTACTTGTAAAGGTTGATTAAACCTCTAAAATACAAATCTCTTTGTTTGATTTATCGCAAACAAAATTGGCGACCGTGACAGGACTTGCAATCGTCGGATCCACTGTCACTCAGATTGTTCCCGAAGCCCGCGTCAAGGACTTTTGAAGGACACCGTCGCGTCGACACCGGACGAGATCTACCAGTACCTACCAACGGAAGGCCGTGTTGAGAATACCAGATCGCCGTGCCTGTGGACTGGCATCCTACTTCACCTGGGTCGAACTTCGCCTTCGTCAAGCCATTCGGAAAACTGCAGGGACCACTACGGAACTCCGATCGAGCAAGTCCGCCCTCATTACGAGTCTAATATCCTACCTACGTGCCTATCTACGTGCCTATCTACGTGCTACTGCCTACAATTGGACTGCTGCGATTAGCTGTCTGCCTATTTGAAGTGAGCTCGTTCCATCTTACTAACTTACCCACCTATTGTATTGTCTTAGAGTCTGTGCATCTAGCGGGTTTAGTTTCTCGAAGTCAAGTGAAGTTCCTATCTTTCTATTTGTGTCTATCGTGCCTAACCATCTTCTAAGTATCTTCGAAAGAAGTAAATATAAATGGGGCAGGCGACGCACAAATTAGCCTAATTAATTTCACTCACCGACCTACCGCCATCGTTAATTAATGCACATTTAACTTTAACTTAATCTCTTACCGTTACTCAAATCAAGTAATTTTCATTTAACTATTTCAATATTATTGATTATTGTCCCCTAGAACACTAATTCCAACTCATAAATCACTTACATAGTGAACACTTCCCGAGTTTAACTGTAAACTTACGAACCGTCGTCTTTCGTCATACGAATTGTTTTTATCAGTTTACTAAGACGCATGGAATTGATCTATTCCAGTGATCGTGCGTTGTGACTTGTGACACGGCATCGCTTGCGCATCGCTGTCACCTGACTGCCGGCGCGCCCCGCCTGCACGGCTGACCATTGCGTGCAGTCTACGAGGGCCGCGAGCGTCAGCTGATCAACAAAGCGAGGAGCGTATCGTATGCTATATACCTATTTCATTATCTATTAACATCTGTTTGTGTTAGCTCATTACGAGTTTGCTACAATGACCGATCCTTCAAAGTTAAAGGAACTAATAAGCAAACGCGGTTCTATTAGAGGACGCGTAACGAAATTTAAGTCAAGTCTTGACAGTTTAGCATTATTAGAATCCATTCCAGAATTAGAAGTAAATAAACTCGTACTGAAGCTATCAAAAATTGAGACATTGTTCATTGAATTCGAGGAGGTGCAGAATCAGATAGAAATTTACAACGCAGATAATCAAAGTAGCGAGTTAACTACTAGAGATTTAATAGAAAACGATTTCTACCATTGTATTGCGTTATTTCAAAAGTTAATTAAGAAAAATTCTGCAGTTCAACATGATGAGAATAATTCTCAAATTAAATCTTCTATGGCCACTTGTCATCATAACGATCACAGTTGTAATACGTTGGGTTTTAAATTACCGATGATTAAAATTCCAAACTTCGACGGTACCTATTTTAAATGGTTGGAGTTTAAGGAAACGTTTGTTTCTTTAGTTCACAACAATAACCAGATTGAAAACATCCATAAATATCACTACTTGCAATCTTATCTCGATGGAGAAGCCGCTCGGGTTATTGCTAATTTGGAGGTTTCCCATAATAATTATCCTGAAGCATGGCAACTTTTATGCGAACGTTATGACAATAAGCGTCAATTAATAAATAACCATGTCAAGTCTTTGCTCAACATTAATTCCGTGCAAGAAAATGATAAGTCTTTAAGATATATTATTGACCATGTCACTAAAAATTTGCGCGCGCTCAATTCACTAGGGCTAGGGACTAAGCTAGGAGATATTTTACTTATATATATTATTGCAGGTAAATTAAATAGTAGTACATATTTCAAGTGGGAAGAACATAGAAATAGTTTGAGTGACGTACCTTCGCTTAATGATTTCTTCAGTTTTCTTAAACGTCGCGCTGATGTATTGGAGACCGTTTATCGCCATAAACATGACCATCAAGACAATAAACAAAAACAATCCTCTTGTAATCAAAACAAACATAATAGCTCCAAGTCTTTAGTGGCTACACCAAACGAAGGCAACACTTCTACTTCTAAAATACCGGAATGTTTGTTCTGTAAGAACAGTCATCGCCTCTATGAGTGTCCGCCTTTTAAGTCGAGCTCAATAGAGGATAGATTAGCATTTGTTTCTTCCAACAAATTATGTGAGAATTGTTTGAGATCTGGCCACATTGCTAAACGTTGTCGCCTTTCAGCTACATGTCGTCATTGCAAATCGCGACATAATTCTCTTCTTCATAAATCAGAAGAAACTGATCATTCAAATTCTGTTAATTCCGTTATTATGTCCTCAACGTGTTCTTCAGAAGTACTTTTGTGTACTGCTCGAGTAAAGGTTACCAACCCAGCCACCAACGAGACTATGATAGTGCGAGCTTTGCTCGACAGCGGGAGTCAGTCGACAATTATTACACAGGAAGTAAAACGCCGTCTAAACCTGATTCCTCAGCCATCAGACACTACCATAGTGGGCATTGGTAACACCAAGTTAAATATTAACACAGAACGCTGTATTCTACGCATTCATTCTGAAACAAGTTCTTTTAATGTGACAGTTTCATGTTTAGTTTTGCCGCAAATTACCGGCGACTTACCTAAGTCATATTTTGATTTAAAAAAATTAAATATTCATGGATTTCAGTTAGCAGATCCCACTTTAAATGAACCATCCCCAGTAGATATTTTGATTGGTGCTGACTTATTCTGGGACATCATTAGTGCCCAGCAGCATTCGTTAGGACTTGGTTATCCTAAACTTCAGGCATCAAAGTTAGGATGGCTCGTTACGGGATCACTGCCTTGTTTAAATGAAATTAAAACTAACTCAGTCATGGTCAATTTTGTCTCAAATGGGGACACTTCTAGTAACATGCATGACGAGTTGTCTAAATTCTGGGAACTTGAAAATTTTCCTCAAAAAAAGCCCCTGAGTAGTGAAGAAAAGTTGTGTGAGAAACTTTATCTCGCCAACACTACTCGCACTAGCAATGGTCAATTTTGTGTAGGGTTGCCTCTTCGTGATAGCATAGATTGTTTGGGCAATTCCTATAATCTAGCCAAAAAGAGGTTTTTTAATTTAGAGGCTCGTTTCCGGAAACAACCAGAATTAAAGCAACAATATTGTCAATTCATAAACGAATACGAAGCATTAGGCCACCTATCGGAATCTCCTGAGTCTAGGCCATTAAATGCCTATTTCTTGCCCCACCACCCCGTGATACGGGAACAGAGCGAGTCGACTAAGTTACGCGTCGTTTTTGACGCTTCGGCCCGTACTTCTTCTGGTGTTTCTGTTAACGACCTACAAATGGTGGGACCAGTAGTGCAAGAACCTCTGTTCAATATATTAGTTCGTTTCAGACAACATAAGTATGTTTTGACAGGAGACATCGAGAAAATGTTTCGCTCAGTGCTTCTCAAGGAATCTGATCGCAATCTTCAACTGATACTGTGGCGTGATAGTGAAGATAAGCCTTTAAGGACACTTCGTTTAAATACGGTTACCTACGGGTTCGCTAGTGCCTCCTTTCTCACTACTCGTTCTCTTTGGCAGATAGGTGAAGAGTGTTCAGATCAGAAGGTCAAAACTATTATACAAAATGATCTATATTGTGATGATCTACTTACCGGTGCAAACAGTGAGGAGGAGTTACGTCATATCTATCTTTCAGTCTCCTCTGAATTAGCGAAGGGAAGTTTTCATCTACGTAAATACCGTTCAAACTTACCTGAGTTACTCGCAGACTCCGTTAACCTGGAAAGCGGAAATCTCATGATTAGTAATGCGACTAGTACACTAGGTGTAGGTTGGACGCCGTCTTCGGATGAACTTCACTTTCAGCATGATGTTTCGGCTTCTGAAAATGTCACAAAGAGAACGATACTCTCCTCAACATTTAAAATATTTGATCCACTTGGTCTTCTATCTATTTTCACAATTAAACCTAAAATTATGCTACAAGAACTATGGAGTCACAAAATTGATTGGGACGAACCTGTTCCTCTAGAAATAAGGTCCTCCTGGTTAAGATTTTCTAATAAATCTTCATGTTTGTCTTCTTTAAAGATTCCTAGACATATTTTAATTGATAATCATTCCTCTGTAGAAATACATTGTTTTTCTGACGCTTCGCAGCGTGCCTACGGTAGCTGTATATATTTGAGGTCCGTTTCTACTAGCGGTGACATACAAGTTAGCCTGGTATGTTCAAAATCACGGGTGGCACCTATTAAACCCACGACAATACCACGGCTCGAACTCTGCGCTGCCCTATTAGGAGCTCAACTAACTGCTACAGTTTTATCCGCATTACGTTGCCCTATTGAACGTCAGGTGTATTGGACAGACTCCAAAGTTGTATTAGGTTGGCTTAACTCTAATAAAACTAAAACTTTTGTTGCCCACAGAGTAGCTGCTATAAATGAGCTAACAAATCCCACAGATTGGCGTTATGTTCCTACTTCTATCAACCCTGCCGATTTAGTCTCCCGCGGTGTCGATCCAGACCAGGTAGATCTCACTATATGGTGGAAAGGTCCATCATTTCTCTCAGAATCCGAAGATTCCTGGCCCGCCTGCACTGCGGACTCTATTATTATAGAATTGCCAGAACTTAAGACACACCACACTTTAGGGGGGGAGGATGCATCTTCTATGCCAGATTTATCGGTAAATTTAGCAAAATTTTCTAATCTTACTACTCTTATTCGGGTTCTAGCTAGAGTTTTAAGGTTCGCCAACAATTGTAGGTCACACAAAAAATCGGACAGATTACAAGGTCCACTTAAAGTTTCCGAGTTAGAAAACGCTCACAACGTTTCTATGAAGATAGCACAGAAAGATTCCTTTCCTATAGAATTAGGACTACTACAAAAGGGTAAATCTTTAAATTCTAAAGCCGCTCTTTCGTCTCTTAATCCATTTTTAGATGAAAATAGAATTATTAGAGTCGGAGGGCGCATCGATTCATCTACTTACCAGTATGACAAACGTCATCCTATCTTATTGTGTTCCAGTCATTATATAACAAAGTTATTATTCAAACAGGAGCATCTACGCTTGTTGCACGCCGGTCCTCAGCACCTCTTAGCATCTATAAGGGAGCGCTATTGGCCTGTAGGAGGCAGGGCTCTAGCTAGACGTGCAGCGCGCGAGTGCGTTACCTGTCGTCGTTTCAATGCTCGTACCATGGATAATATTATGGGAAACTTACCTGCAGATCGCGTTGAAGCCGACTTTCCTTTCTCTACGATAGGTACCGACTTTGCAGGTCCATTTCTTATTACGGACCGCAAGGGACGAGGCTGTAAGATAACTAAGAGTTATCTGTGTATTTTTATTTGCTTTCGGTACAAATGCGTTCATTTAGAGTTAGTCAGTGATTTGACAATGAATGCATTTGTCCTAACATTAAAAAGATTTATGGCCCGCAGGGGTAAACCAAATGTCATCTACTGCGACAATGGTAGAAATTTTGTTGCAGCAGCCAAAGAAATAAATTCCTTTCTTAAGTCTAACAGCGACGCTATTATTGACTCTGCATCTCGCGAAGGCATTGAATTCCGCTTCTCACCAGCATACGCTCCTCACTTTGGTGGTCTGTGGGAGGCCGGGGTCAAGTCCGCGAAATTTCACCTTCACAGAGTTCTTAAAAATATTCACTTGACGTTCGAGGAGCTGAGTTCGTTGTTCGCTCAGATCGAGGCGATACTTAATAGCCGACCCTTATGCCCATTAAGTCCTTCACCACAAGATCTATCGCCACTCACCCCGAGCCACTTTATAATTGGTAGGCCGCTGACGTCTTTGCCGTCGCCGTACCTGCTGGACTATAGCACAAACCGTCTTGACCGTTTTCAGCGATTGGAGCAAGCTCGCCAGCACTTCTGGAAGCGGTGGTCAACAGAGTACGTCACGGAGCTCCAGCAGCGCACAAAGTGGAAGGTGCGGTGCCGTGAATTAAAGGTAGACGACCTAGTCCTAATCAAGGATGATAGGACTCCTCCACTATGCTGGCGCCTTGGAAGAATCTCGAAGCTATTTCCCGGCGCTGATGGAGTACCACGAGTCGCCGACGTATCTACCTCACAAGGCACCATCCGAAGAGCTATCAACAGATTGTGTCTGCTGCCATCACCGGCTGATCATGCAAATAGTTGATAATCTTGAAAGCTTCATCTTTCAAAGCCCCCGAGGATGTCTACGACGCATTCCTTCATTCACTCAATCTTCATTCATTGTCATTTCATTCCATTCATTATTCCATTCACTCATCCATCATCTTGCAAACCGCTCCGTCGCAACGATATATATAAAAAATGTTATTTACTTGTAAAGGTTGATTAAACCTCTAAAATACAAATCTCTTTGTTTGATTTATCGCAAACACTGAGATACACCTTTTGTCCTCGTACAAGACCTATTATTTAGTCTAACTATGTTTTAGTATTTTTTTTGAGTTAATTTTTAGACTTACTTTTGTTTTCTTTTTTAAATTATTTTGTCTTGTTTATCCTGTGTGGGTCGAAATAATACATTCAACTTTGTTCTTTAATTCGATGAAACATACACTTGACAAAAAAATTGATTGACACGATAAGACTCTTCTAACGATTTAAATCTTTGAATTTAACCAGATAAAACCAGTTATAGGTTAATAAATAAAGTTTATTCTATGGTACTACCTGCACGTTTAGAAGCACAATTGGGTCAACGAAAGCTCTCGATTGATGGGTTAGTAGAACTACTATAATTAGTCCCAAATTGTTGTCGCCTTGTGTAACGTAGTTTCAGCCGTAGTTGCGTAACTAACAAACTAATATTACTCTCAAACAATTTACAGATTTTAGTTGAATATAATCAATTGGCTTATAGAAAAATATTAGTTCACGTTTTTAAGAATTTTATCACTTATAAAGGCTAGCTAAATTTCCGACTATCTTGGCGTCGGCGATCAGGTTACATAGATTAACTGTGTATCTGACCTCAATAACTCTGTGACTGGATAACTTGATACCCCTCTGGTTGTTAGATTTCCAAGTAAACGTACCTGCAAGAAAAAAAAAGAAAAATGTTTATTATTTACAACACAATAAATGGTTAAATTAACAATGAAACATAAAAAATTAAGAAGTAAACAAAAGAGATAATACAAATAAGACAAAAGAAATTGGTTGTGTAAGAGGTTACAAGCTATTGGTATAATCTCTAGGTATCTCTAAAAAAACCCGCGGGATAAAATACGTAATTTAAACTTAGCTTATTGTATAATTAAATTCAACATTGGTTAAACATTAAGTAAAACTATTTTCATGAACTAAGTAGGTACTTTATATTTTAACAATGTACGTGTAAATAAGTAACACTGAATTAGCAAACTGTCGCCTGAAAAGTTTCAGTTTGCTCGTTACAAAATGTTTTCATTAGAAAGTTTAAAACATTATTTTAAAATGGTTTTGTTTAACTGTTCTGATATCTAGAAGCGTTTGTTGTTAGGCTACCGGGTAAACTGTTGGGTAAAAGTATGACGCGTTATTTTGATTCAGTAATTATGAAAATCTTAGCTTTTCTGTATATTTTACACAATATCTAACAAAAACTATCTAATAATCTCATAAAAAATCAGAAACCAAGTAGGTAAGTATCATCATCATCTTATCGAATCTTATATCTAACTATGTTTTTATTCTTTGTCATAGAATCCATAAATGAAGGACCATAATAATATTCCTAATTCGCCATATGTAGCGTGAAAACTTCAAGGAAACACTTTTCCGCTAATTAAATGTATCATTTAAGGAAAAAATAAATACAAGAAATACATACGATTTTTTTCCTAATTATTATTCACAAATTAGAGACAACCATACGTAACTTAATAATAGACACAAATTAGACAGATAGTTGAATGTGACAATGTAAGGATGGTTAGGTTGTCTTTAGACTGATTCGTCCAATCCCCTCGTACTAGTATAAAACTGTATCACGAGATAATGGCAAGAAAGGAGTTGTAAGAATCACCAAACATAGGCAACCTATCAGATATCTTGAGTTGAGACCTAGCTAGGTCGACTACAAATTAACTACTTTCGAGCCTATGACTACGTGTAACAACTATTAAAGAACTCAGACGACAATCAGGACCAATGGATGAACGTGCTTTTCGAGGCACAGAGCAGACTCGGTATATAATAGAACAAACCGTGACCTAACTTAAAGATAAATCCGGTTGGCTGTTATTATATTATTTTGCCACGAGGTGATGACATATACAGAAAATTGAACATCAATCGTGCCAAAAGTGTTTTACCTTACCTTACTGTCTTGTACTTGGAAAGTTTTTTGTAGTCATCGCAGTAAATTATAGGTTATTTTCGTAACGGAACCTGAGTTTAAATAGTTTTTTGTTTATGACTGATATCCGCTCTTTGAAGCATCGTCGTGAAGTTAAATTGGCTGTGAACTCATGTATGAAGGCCGGCGGAAAAAAACAAAACGCGTTTTATGATTATGAAATGCTCATATTTCGGACTGTTGTCGAATTATTACTGAATAATTTAGACTTATTCCTGCCTACCCACCCACTATTTTTCAATTATGACCGCATGCACAGAAAGTAGGCAAATACCACATCTAAACGTCTTATTTTTCAACTAAGAGTGTTGTCAAGAAAATCAGATGCTAAATTACAAATTCCCTATTTGTAACAAAATTAAAAAAAAAAAATTCAGAACCTATTTTTTTAATGCAAAGTGGGCCTTCTCTTGACTTTGATCGCGTCTGATGGAAAGCCATGGATGAGATATTATGATGAAATAAGCGACCCTAGAAAATGTCTGTTACTCCTGTTCTAGGGCATTGCAAATATTAAAAAAAATAGTAAGCAAGTTAAATGTGGGAGCGAACACAGTTACGACATAATGACTGACATATTATTTATATTATTTTATTATTATTAATGATTAAATTCTACATAAAATTAACATTCAAACAAATAAGTAACACAAAGCTCGCTGTTATTAACAGTTTCTGAAGCCCCATTAAGTTATCATAACGAGCATGAGCATTAACATTTCTGCTTTCAAGTATTAATATTTACAAACAAGTGCACTTTGAGATAAAACAAATGTAAAATACAATTCCGGGACACCCCAAAAGGAAATTAATAAAAAGGCGTACGTGATTTTTTGTGCTTCCACTCACATTATGCCAGTGATGATGACTTTTATCATCATAATTGGCAAAATGTGAGTGGTCTATTATACAGGGTGTAAATGTGAGTGATTTATTATAAAAGGTGTAAATGAACCCTTCACAAAGTCGTCAATAAAACATTTTGTACATTAAAACTAAGTAACACTGCGCAAAAATTTAGCTGAAATGCATTTTTTATTTGGTGTGAAAAATCACGTGTATCACGGGCACTCAATGTAACGCATTTAAACCATTCTGCTGATGGATGCTGAAATCACGGAAACATTAACAGGGTGTAAGGGAAAGCAGACTGATAAATAATGGGTAAATTCAGTATATTCATACCGGTCACCTTGACCGGTACAAGAAATTATTTCAAAACCATTTGTGAATCCAATTTTGATTTGTTTAATTTCCTGATACACTATGTATTGTTCCTGTAGTAAAATGCAAATGAAGAGCTATGTACAGATAATTTAATTTTAGATTGAAATAAAGAAATAGTAACAGAAAAAAAAATTAAAAAAATGAAATGCAAAATGCAAATGAAAAAAATTATTTGAAAAAATGTCTTCTGAATGATATTCCAGCAGATTCTAAATATTTTGAAAAAAAAAATGAAATGGTCCGACATCTTCGTCTTATGGACACTCGTATGGTATAGAGTTTTTTGCTCATAATTCGTCAACGGCATACTGAATCGATTGAAAAAAGTTTTACTTTCCTAGGTGATCGGGAAGTGCTTCAAAAATCACTAGTTTTGGTGGCCGCTTTTCATTGTTACACATTTTCCCCGCAAACAAATCAGAACATCAACGTGCAATAAATAAAACTTAAACTAGCTTAGCAACCGCTCCCGCTTCCGCACCCGCTTACGCGACTAACATATCACCAACCTTACACCGCGGGTACAATCGGTAATGGCTCCGCAAATAATGTGTTCGAACA
The DNA here is from genome assembly GCA_949316265.1 of Diarsia mendica. NCBI lineage: Eukaryota > Metazoa > Arthropoda > Insecta > Lepidoptera > Noctuidae > Diarsia > Diarsia mendica. The sequence goes on along the minus strand of OX438904.1, from coordinate 18,867,388 downwards.
TGTCAATACCGCCATCGCGTGATTTGCTGTGATACAAAACACACAATATTAACGTGGTTATTTGTTTGCAATTGATGTCAATTTATTATAGATCGATTATGGCGGGTTAGCGAGTGGGTTTTTTGAAGTAAGTACAAGGCAATGGTGTTTTTGGAATATGATGGAAAAAAACTGGCCAAGTGCAAGTTAGACTTGCACATGAAGGGTTCTGTACCATTGTAGTAGATTGACAGATGTTCCATGCTATTGAAGCACCATAGACTTCTTTATAGGGTTTCCTCTAATCTATAAGTGTTGAACTAATTTTTATTAATTTTAATTTTGTTGTGTAATTTTTGTTTTTTTTTTTTTAATATGTTAGAATGGTCGGACAGACAGACATACGACACACGAGTGATCCTATAAGGGTTCCGTTTTTTTGTTTTGAGGTACGGAACTCTAAAAACCCATATAGTGTGATTTTTTCCCATCGTAGGTACTTCTTCCAGTAAAAAAGTATTACAATAAGAATGAAACAATAAGTTTAATACAGTGTAAGTGAGCGAAACGCCCGTGCGTCATTTACGGAAGCAACAGTGTCAAAACCATCTGAAGAGAGTCTGAGAGTCTGAGTCTAGTAGTAACATTATATTAAGCGAATTTATAAGAAAAATATTAGTAGATTCTAAAACTTTTATGGGGTTTTTCCATCAGGAATTTCTCAGTAACAGCCACGGAGTCTGGATGTGTGGTCTCGTTTTACGGCAATAGGCTTACCCTACGGGAATTACAGGCGTGCTGTTGTTTTAGATTCTCAAACATATGCAATCGAGCGATATATCAAAAGTTCAAACCTTTCATTGCACTATTGAGACATGCACATAATTATTTAAAGCCATTAGCGCATTCAGTTTAACTAAAGAAGTTGCTTGTATATACGTATCAAGTTTAAAAATAATTTTAAGACTGTAAATAAAATAGAAACTCCATATTTGCTTCAATTTTCTGCAAACAAGACACATGGAAGCTTGTAGCCAAATCTAATAAGTTCTTGAACAGTTTCCAACAAGTTTCTTGGCCATAACATAAGCATTTCATGTTATTCCAAACCCTGACAGAAACATTGTGTTTTTAAATAGAATAATATTGTATGACAAGGACATTGAATTCTGTTTGTATTATTACGTACATACAAAGTTCTGAGTTAGGACTGCTAGTTCTGTTTGTGGGCGAAAAAGTCACTTTCACATACATAATAGGTAGGTACCTTTACCTCAGAACAAGACACAGGGTGCTCATATGGGGCCCCGGGCATAAAGGGCTAAGAAGGTTTACGGGTGGTTTTTAGTCAGTAGAAGTCTGAAATTCCCTTCCACTTCACCCAGAGCGGGAGGCGTCATTCGATGGTTTCGCACAGTCCAAAAAAAAAGGTGCTCATAATTATGGCAGTTGGTTATTAAAAGTGGCGAGATTTTTTTTGTGCAGTCCCAAGCACCAATTAAACATACTTTCTTGAATTCAAATGCATTTATCGTGAGAAATAACGATTGTAACTTAGACATAGGATCTCTTTCATAAAATACTATGTTCGTAACAATGTGACTTTTTAATCAGAACAGTAGGAGAAACACACTTTTAAAAGTTGTTAAGCGTTCACATTGGTGTTCGTTAGTGTGTTACAGCTTTATTTTTTTAATATATCGAGGTACTAAAGCTACTTCTAGTTATTTATGCATTTAAATATCTACGACAGTTCCATTTCCGACGCTGTGCAAATTCAAAAGTTTTGGGGAAACGTTTAAAATATGTCCTACAAGCTACGTGAATAATTAAGAAAAATTTCCAGTTCTGATTGTTCTTAAATATGTCTGGAAGCATATTGTAGCTGGTGCCAACTTCGCAATCAAAGCACACGCACGTTTCTGCATCTCCCCTCCATATTTACTTTTTCTTTTATTAAAGTATATTTAAAGCTAAGTGTGAAGAACAAACAGACGTGATTACACTGATTGCACTCCTTGGAAATACTGAGACTTATGGCGCATACTGAGGTCTGCAGGGCAGAGCGTTTTATTTTTACTCAATGAAAAGTCACACGTAGGTAGTAAAAACACCCGTCGGGGCTGTGGATTATCGAAAGGTTAACGCGGCTCCGACACAAGGGCGAAGAAGGAACATGGGTTTGGTTTTTAGTCAGTAGAAGTCTGACACTCCCCTTCGCTCTGCCCAAGAGCGGGGGGGGGGGGGGGGGTTATTCGATGATTTTCCACCCACCAAAAAAAGAAGGTTGTAAAAACAAGATACAGTTTCCAATGTTTGATGTCGCAAAGGGAACTACTTTTGATGCCTTGGGGTCGATCTCTACACATTAGAAACTGTATTGTGTTACCATAGCGTGCCCACCTTTTTTTGGGTGGTGGGAAATCATCAATTAATGACTCCTGCCGCTCTGAGCGGTAGGGAGTGTCAGACTTCTACAGATTAATAACCACCCATGTTCCTTCTTAGCCCTTTGTGTCCGAGGTCGTGGTATCTCTTTCGAACAACTCGCAGCTCCAACAGGCGTCGGCCCTTGCCCCTGCAAAGCGTGTCTGCTTTACCGTTTTCAGTGTACGCTGGCGTTTACCGAGTCCTAATTAGGAGTTCTCGCAAATGATTACAAATAGCTAAAATGGAGAGTATCTAATAAGCTTTGAATAACCTATAAAGTGGCACTTAATTGAATTAACATTTACGTGGAAAATTAATATTATAGGTATATATTAAGCCGCAACAGAATTAATTTAAGTGTAGATGGAATCAGACTCTAATTTGCGAAAATTCATGAAATTTTTTTTATTGGTATTCAACATATTTTTGGTTTTAACAGAAGCAAAATTAACAGTCATTATTTTGCATATTTTACATTTAACAGAAAATCAGTATTCAATGTTTGCAGCCAATATCTGATAAAGCCTAATAAGTTTAAAATTCTCAGCAATGTCCAAAATAACTATATTGCAATGTATGTGCGATGTGTGATTGTCAGTTTTGGTAGGTGATTTTCAATTTTGTTGGCGCAATATTTTCTTTAGTTTTCGTGAAAAATAATTACCAGCTTATCGGTACTAACCTACATATAAGAATAGATAGTCGTAGCTAGAAAAACCTTCAAGAGGGCTCGAAATATCTTCATAACTCTTTGGGATATTTCAGTTCAAAGTTTAGTTCACCCATGTATTTCTCAAACATAATCAAACCCAGGTCAACAGCCTTTCTCAAGTAATTTCTCGAAAACCCTTCGGGCAATTCGTCTAACCTTTTTTCTTAGAAAGAGTCTTCTTACGTGCTTGTAACTAAATCTCTAGGTGCCGTAACTTTAGATTCCAAGGACAAGTAGTTGTACTTGTTCGCAGAAGTATTTGTTAATGTTAGTTAAACCTTCTTGATCTTATCGCTCATTATGATCTGCCCAGCCCTTTAGCAACTATGTTGGGGTCGGCTTCCAGTCTAACCAGATGTAACTTTTAATTAGTATTGTGTAATTATGATACCCTTTGCTAAGACTGCTTGTAAGACTTTCGGGTTACTGTAACAACTGTCAAAGCAACTGTATGATTTAATTTTTGAACTCATATTTTAATTTATACTATTTTTTTTATATTTTTTTTTTAAATTTTAATTTTATTGTAATTAATGTAATGTGTCTGTATTTCTTATTTTTGATGTTTTAATTTATAATTATTTTCTATTCCAATTTAATTTATGTTTATAATTTTTTTTTGATTGACTGTATTTTAATTTAATTTTATTAACTACTGACATTTTAAGTTCAATGCAAAATTTGTACATTTTAATTTTGTTATTAACATACTATTTCCGCTTTAGTTTTCATTATTAATTATTCAAGTGCTGTGCACACCTTTAAGTGACGAATTCACCGCAAAAGTATTATACAGAAGATATTAATGTAAGGATTTAGTGAATAAGTCGTTGGTGTGTCAATAAATAAATAAAGCTCTGCAAATAAATGCAGCTAATGGCTTAACATGCTTGCCGAGGCACGGAAAAACTCGGTATATAATGGGTATCACCCATCCACAAGCCAAGCGCGGCTTTCCCTGAAGATTGACCCGAGTGGAAGTTTACCACGAGCTCCTGATCCTCAATTTTCTATGAACAAAAACGAATACAAACTGTTCATTCATTGGCTTCGATTAGTCTCAATTTCAATCAATCCAAAAAGAACTTAATTCGATGACCAATAAGAGTGAATACGTCGCATTCACTAAAGGTAAGAGGAAAACTGTTGGAAAAACATTTGAACCTGCATGGGAACGGTGCGGGCAAAGTAATGACTTGGTAACGAATCTAGTAAGTGCTGAATAAATAATTTCAATCCCATCTATTGCTTTGTTGGTTAGTGGTCGCTTGTGACAAAATAATGACTGTTGAACATGAGGTCTTGGGTTCGATTCCCGGGTCGGATAAAATGTTATTGGATTTTTCGATTGGGAATTTCTCAGTACCGCGGAGTCAGCTCCGTGGCTGCTACTGAAACAGTTGAGTGAGAAACAAGAATCTGTCATGTGGTACCTATCATCTGCCAAACCTTTTCTCAACTATATTGGGGTCGGCTTCCAGTCTAACCGAATGCAGCCGAATACCAGTATTTTACATGGAACGACTGCCTATCTGACCCCCACAACCCAGTACGTAATACGATACCCTTTGGTAAGATTGGATGTCAGAATTTCAGGTCACTGACTACCTGTAACGACTGCCAAATATCTATACGTGGTACCTATACAACACATAATTTGTTGTTATGATTAACGTTATTCCTCAAAATATTTTCGGTAGAAATACGTAAATTTTAATCCCAAATCTTGAGAAAAAGGTATCCAACGAATTAGGCTTACACAGGCTTTTAAGAATCAAACTTGTTACCTAGCAGAAACTGCGGTAAGCTTGAAATTCGATTGGCAAAAATAAATCTGAACATTATCGTTAATAGGCCCACTTGCAATTATCCCCTGACCCTTATAAGTAACGGTTACCAGGGAAAATACGCTGAGCGATATTTTTTTCTCATTCCGAAATTCTAATTTGATAGCCGGCTCGATTTAATCAAGAGTGTTATGAGAGTTGAATATTATTAAATTAATTTAGTTTATTCATTTTAACACAAATCTGTTACATTTTTTATTACGTTAAAAGTTTTAAACATAGTGTTCTGCCGATGGTATCAGGATACACAGAGGGAAACCCGCTGAGGAGTACTGCTTTCTGAATCAGGCTTTTACTCAACCACCGACCAAGACCTCGAGATAATTATGTTCGTCGACGCTCCATCATAATTAACTCTATTATAATATCTTAGCTTGTTGGTTTTATGGTTAAAAGCTTGATTGAAGACATTGTGTATTATATTTATTAATCACTATGTATGATATATTTGAATATTTTTTTTTATCATTGTTCCTCTCAAAAAGAGCACCTGCCATCTAATCTCTACACCACCCTTGGTTGACTGGTAGAGAATGCCTAAGGCATTAAGTCCGCCTTTGTACCATTTTTTTGTGTGCGAGAAGTTTAAATAAATAAATTGTGTCAGGTCAGTTTCTCATCGCTCTTTATATGTTTTGGTACATAATACTTATCTGACTTTATGGTCCTGAGTTTGATTCTCGTGTGACCCAGTATTATTTAGTTTTTTCAATACGAGTTTCTCATTAGCAGCAGGCTCGCAAACATGACTGGTGAAATGTGGTTGGTACAATTAGGTACACTTCTCTGTCTAATCCTGCAGGGATTACAGGCGTGATGGGACTAACAACAAAATGTGGGTGTATAACCACCAAGATATTTAAAGTCAATGTCAAAGATCTTTATTGTGGGACAGTCGTTACAGGGTTGTTATTGTGTTTATATATGTGCGGTTGCACTGCTATACCATCATAACATTCCGAAAAAACTTTTAGATAGTAGGGCTGTTTTTGAGGGCATGTTATTTACTACTTTGTCGGCATGTCGATGTGAGTGCAAGTTACCAAACTTTTCCGTATTGGTTTTTACGAATACAGCGATCTCATAGATATAGAGGGCAGGAAGGGTTAAAATCTTAAGCTTTTTAAAAAATGGCATACAGCTTTCTGGGGCACGTATGCCACAAATAGCTCTAAGACATTTCTTTTGCGCCCTCAAAGCGAGTTTGCTGTCTGTAGCATTTCCCCAATAAATTAGTTCATATTTGTCTACTCAACCTTTCGGTCACTACAAGCATGGTGTGTAAATGCCAAAGAGATAAAGAAAGGCGAACACGATACTTCGTTACATAATCTTCAGTAAATCGGTTATTAAATAGAACAACGTTCAAAGGTCGCATTTATTAATAAGTCTGTAAGGGTGAGCTTTTAAATTTAATTAGGGAAGATACCGCCGATTAATGAGATTCGAAGCGCTGACCGGTGCAGAATGTCATGTTAGCCAAAGGTTGGGTTAAATCTACTGAAGCTAACCGCAAACGTTTATGTTACATCATCATCATCATCACGCCTTTAATCCTAGAAGGATTTGGCAGAGGTGTAGCTAATAGTACACCAACCAACTTTTATTTTTATTTTATTTATTAAATGATTCGGATTTAATTTTTTAATATTTCTGCACGGAACTTTATTTAAAAAAATAAATGTATTGTATAATATAATATATGCAATCCAGTTAAAAAATGTGATTATTTGAAATTACAAACCGATACTTTGTTGAGATTTTCCTTGTTTTTAAAACCAGGTCCAAAACTAAAACTCTTTCTTCTCTTTTAATTTCCGACAAACTCTGATATGTTTACTATTAAAATGTTTAAGAGGTACGTAAACACTAAGAAATTTTACGACAAACTTAAACGGTGGTTATAAATCTTACGAGTTTACATAAGACGTAAATCTCTCGGAAATATATTTAAGTATTTGTTGATTGATTGTGTAATATACGTTTGTTTGGATCCGTGACGTAAATGATTGATACGTTCCACCTGGTGTTAACGTCATCACATGGCGCCAGAGTTCGATAATCTCATATTTTGGGCTTTACGAGCACACAAGCAAGCTATTTCGTGCAACGCAGAAATCTTTATAATTCTAGTACACTGACACTATTTATTTAAATTTTGTTTTATGAAGCGTTCTCTAAAATGTAAATGTAAGTCAGCTGGCTGTAGGCTGCAGCAAGAGCAATAGAATATGACGATAATGTGAGGAACGATTTCAATCAACTAATCATTTTATTTCAGGCTACAATGGCCCAGAGATATATACCTTATAAACTAACATAATTATAATATGTATAAAGTAAAGTAAATACAATTTTTTGCTAACAAAAAGACTAAAGACTATGTTAGTAGCACTTCACTTGTGTTAACACATCACTTGTGCTGGCTGTCCAGTGGAATTTGTCCGCGAAAGCGACGGAACACCACGTCCTGAGGCCAAAAGTCTTCCTTCATCACCTGGGTCAGATAACAATTCGGTACACGCACCACAAACACCTTGAAGTTGACATTGCGGCGCGACTCCAGTAAATGCACCCTCGGTGTGTACCTTGTCTTTTGGCGCACGTACTCCACGATGTCTTGCGTTTCCGTGGTGTAATGCAAACGGGAAATGTACACTGATTTATGATAGCGTGGTTGTTGGCAAGGTAATATGGAAGAAGAAAACGTTTGACACTGATTCCAACGAAACGCTAAGATTTTTCGGATGACCTCTTGAAAGTAATATGTACTTTAAGAAAGAGATCTACAAAATTTTCACAAGTACTTTTATTCGTAACTTTGTCTTATACTTCTACAATGATAATAGACCTGGGTCTGCTCATTAACTATTTCTTGAAGTATAATTGCCTCTTGTATTCAAATAAAAATATCTCCAATATCAAGAATGTTTCCCAGAAGTTCTTAACACAGGAGCTAACGAGTCAAATTAGAATGAAATAAGATTCTGAAAGTTATCATAGTAAAATATACGTATGTACCAGGCTATTAATAATTTATCAACTTATTAAAATGATATTAACTTAGTTTTCGTAAATAGACCCACATAATTAAACTTTTAATAGGCTTATTCCAAGAAAGTTGTGTAGGATATTATTAATAACTCTTCGAAACTTTTAAATAAATTAATAATTTAATAAGTAATTATGAAGGTTCCTGAACCAGTAAGTATAGGAATAGGTAAAGACAGAAATAGTTTTACAGGTAATACCGAATATTTTACGTTCGAATTGGATGTGTTTTTTTTTAGCAGACGCGGAGTCTGGAATCTTGCCAATTGCCATTTTTTTTTTTTTTTTTTTTATAAAAAACGTTGCCCCACACTAGGAATTTCTCCTGTATCGTGGGTGCGTTTACAAACATTGAAACTCACATACACAAACACGCCCAGACCCGAAACAACTATCTGTAGGCCATACAAATAGTTGATCCGTGCGGGGATCGAACCCGCGACACGTAGCGCAGCAGTCCAATCGCTTAGCCACAGTGCGCCAATCGTGTCGTCACTGCGCCAATCGTGTTGGCCTTTGGCTGACTATAAGCCTTCTGATGAGGTCCATTGTGAGCTACCACGTTTCGGTCTCGTATGTGATAACTGTTTCGGCAAACACGACTTTTGAAGGAACCGGGAATTTGTACTTTAGAAAGTGTATAAAGTTTAGCATAGTGCAAAGTCTTTTACAGATAATATTCTGAAAGTAGCCTCAGGGCGTCCTGGTGACCTTTGTCCGTAAAACTGACATGTTAAACCGGATTTACTCCACCATTTAAGTTTTAAGGTACCGTATATTCTTCTATTAGTTTATTTCGCCCTCCGGCATCACCTACATGGGACGTAAAAATAAAACATGTCTTCCTTTGATATTTAAACAAGAACTTTTTGATGATTATGAGTTCTACGATCACGTAAGGCATAGGAGTATGCGATTGGTGAATATTGATGAATATCTATTGAAATGGTCTTGTAGAAGCAAAATGGCGGTGTTAGATCAAAACATGGTCATACACTCGCGAAAGAACCATCTAGGACTACAACCTCAAATAATAAACTAGTCATAATCTACCTAGCCTTTTCCCAACTAAGTTTGGGACGGTTTCCAGTCTAAACGGATGCAGCTAAATACCAGTGCTTTACATAGACTGACTGCCGGTCTGACCTCTGTAACCCAATGAGTACCTAATGGGTAATTAATACCCTTTGGTAAGACTGGTAGTCAGACTTTCATTTCATCATTTAGTCACCGGCGCCACTTTCAGACGTATTATAATAAACTAGTACAGAGGTATATTGTAAAAGATTTCTTATAAGAGTAATTTACGCTTGGCACACCATGGGAAGTCACTACCACCTTACTAATATTTCAACACAGCATGAGCTCACAAATGCTCATAATATAAGGTAAGGTTAAATTATTTGGCAAAACTTAAACAGGCGTTAAATAGCGACGACATCTTAATATGATGACAAAGTAAAAAAATTAATTTTATTCCAATAATTTTTCATGTTACTACAGCTAACTTCAGTCCTATGTAATAATAATAATATAAAAGCTATGGGCCGATTGCTATCAAACAGGCAAAATCCTTGCAAAACGTGGCAATGGGCAGGGCACATTGCTCGCAGAACGGATGGCCGATGGGGCCGAAAAGTTCTCGAATGGCGACCGCGAACCGGAAGACGTTGCGTTGGAAGGCCTCCCACTAGATGGACCGATAACCTGGTCAAGGTTGCAGAAACCCGCTGGATGAGAGACGCACGGGACCGGTCAATGTGGCGACGCCTGGGGGAGGCCTATGTCCAGCAGTGGACGTCTTTTGGCTGAAATGATGATGATGATGGGCAAAATCCTTCGTGACTGTTAGAGAAAAAAATCCTAATGGAAAGTAGACACGTTTGCGACCACTAGACCAAGAGGCAGTAAATATTTTGAATTGTTATAAAATATTATAAGTGACGACAATTTTCCCGGAATAAAAATGAAAATAACTCCTATACGAATAATTCCAAATAGTATCATGATTAACGAGGTACAGCTGGAATAAAGCTTTACCCAGCTTTTTTAATGTCCGTTGTCAATGGGAGCTTTCACAAAAGTAAAATAATCCCCGTAAAGCTGCCTGTTGTCGAGTGGTATATTATTTGTTTTCAGTAAATGTTCCTGTATTTACTTTCTTTCTTTCTTTGTGTTTACTTTAGTTGTTCTTTTGGTTTCCATTGGAATCTATTATTACATTTCTGTGTAAAGGACTGGCTATTTTGTTGCGACCTTTAACAATGAGTGTTTATAATCTACCTTCAGATTTTTGATTTTCTCCGCCTCGGGGCGACAGAGGCGAAGGGGCGGAGGTAGAGGTCGAGCGCTGGGCTCGGCGTGAATAGTAGTTCGTATTGAGTCGCGCTGGGCGTCGAACGAATATTATAGTAGCCATAGAACGGGTGAAAGCGCACGCGCATTGATTAAATCGACTTGTGGAGTCATTTCGCGGCACCCAATTATACTAGTTAAGCAGTACGGTTAGCGACGCTGTGAATGTCGAACGGGTTAATGATAATATCATTGGTTTGCCTTGTCACGGGAGTGCTATTGGGAACGCACCGAGGCTTTTGTGGTTAGACTAATACGGAGTGAGTGTGGTGGCTCGCGTTAACGGCGTGGCTTGCAGCGACGTGGAAGAATCGTCCGGAACTACCAGCAAACCATCGCAAGGTCATATACACTCATTATACACATACACAGTTACACAACTTGCGAGGGGTCAAGGAAGTGAGACCGGCTCGAAGAAATGAGGTAAGGGTAGCTTTAAGTTCAGAAATTGTAATATTGTTCGGAGGCGCGTATCGCGTCTATTTGATCCCGTTAGGACGGCGGCTGTTCTGAGACCTGTCTCCCATGGGCCCGAGATAAGGTTCGGCTGAGTCCTGGCGCGATCAAATTCTGGTAGCAGAGCAGTGGTTATACCCACTTGTAAAAATTAGTAGGTACTTGGTACCAATTTACTTGTAAAAATTGTGTTCGTGTTTACAAATTCGACTTGTAGGTGGTGGTACATTGACCTACATACCAGTGTACGCCTCAAGTTGAGTTTGGCGTTATTAATAATAAGTACATGGAATGTGAATATTCGTTGATAAAATAATTTGTTATTTACGTTCGGTTACGCACAAATATAACCTCATCACAAATCGTGTTATGATTGTCAACATTTGAGACATAGAGGAATAACCTCTAGAGCACGTAGAGGAATAAGTTCAAGAGTTGGCATAGCGTCGTAGATTTATTCACTCAACGAATATATTATTATTGTTAGTTCCGGATACAATAATTGTTATTTTTTTTGGTTATTGTTATTTATTATTGCATAATCGCGTATTGAAGTTGGTACTATGGCTCCGTCAGTAACGAAAACTATCGCAGCCAGAATCGAAGCTGAATTGAGATGGTTTTCATCGGTTGTTACTTTGGTAGGTCGCACAGATCGTGAAGATGCGTTATTGTCACGCGCTCGGCAAGTTGACGAACGATATGACGCCGTGTTAAAGTGTCACGCTGAGTATTTAGCATGTCTCGAATCGACGGATCTGTCGTCGGTGGACAAGGATGCTCAGGTGGTACGGGGCAATGTGGACCAGTGTGGGGAAATGTCCATGAGCATAATCCAGGCGGCGGCCGACATTGAGCGATCGCGCATGGGTGACGTCAGGGAATCATGTCGGCCAGCAGGCGTAGGAATTCAGGCGCCGTTGCCACCAGTACATGTACCCGAGTTTAGCGGCGAGTATGCCGATTGGCCGCGATTCCGCGATATTTTTAATAGTGTCGTGCATTCGCGTACGGATCTCTCGCCCGCCTACAAGATGGCTCAATTAATGGGTAGGCTTAACGGTGAGCCGCACGACATCTTGACCCACCTGGAGATTACGGACGCCAGTTATGAGACGGCATGGGGCCTATTAATCGACCGATATGATAATCGGCGATTAATAGTTGATGGCCTCATCGATAAGATTTTTGAAATCCCGAAGGTGTCTAGCGTGTACGAAATAAGGGCGAAAATCCTTAATCCGGTCACGGTTGCGGTGAACATGTTAGATCGACTTAAGTTGTCGTTAGGGGACAATAAATATATCATCGTCAATAGGGTTTTACGGAAGTTGCCGATCGACGTGGTGGCGCGCTTTGAGCAGTCACATGGTGGCGAATCGACGGACCACCTCCCAAGTTACGATGACTTGAGGGTGTTTTTAGAAGGCGAGTGCCGGCGGGCGGATTGCCAAGGGGCATCCACGTCGCACCCTCCTCTGTCAACCCGACGTACGAGCGGGCCCAAGCCGGTTGAGCCCCGTCGGGGGGGGAAGAAATACCACGCCCTCCAATCGGAAGTGTGCGCCTTCTGTCGGAAGGAAGGGCACGGTCTCGCCGCATGCGCGGACTTTAAGGCGCAGCGGGTGCATAGACGAAGAGGGGTGGTCAAGCAGCGCTATTTGTGCTTCCGCTGCTTGGGGACTCACTTTGTACGTGAGTGCCACAGGACCACTAACTGTGGAACCTGCGGAGGAGCCCATCACGAGTTGCTATGCCTGGCGGAGAGTAGGGAGGTGCACGGAGCCTCGCCGGGAGGTCACCCCCCCTCTCCTAAGCCAGATTCGGGTGGTCGGTCACCCCCCCCTAGGGGGGGTGGGTCGGCCAGGAATCAGCGGTCGCCGCCCCCTCGGGGGGGTGGGCCAAGGGCTGATCCAGAGCACAACCCGATACCGTCGTCTTCCCCGCGGGGGGGGGATAGGCACCGAGACTCGGGCAGGGGCCCGGAGGTAGTACAGACGGGTTACGCGGCGTACTCGAATGTGTTGGGGGGCATGTTGCCACCCCCGAGTAGTCGCTTCTCCCCGCCTCTCGCAGAACGCCCTCGGCTGACGGCGCGCCCGCCACCGTTCGGAAGGATGCCAGTAGGCTACTTCCGACCGGCACGGATGTCACCGATGGGTCGGGAGGGTTACTACCCGGGTTGGGACCCGTATACTGGGACAGTATTTACTCCCCCTCCGGCAGGGGAGGAGGGAGGTGCCTCCTATTAGCAACTAGCAGCCTGTTCGTCAGTGGTGCCCACCCCGACAGTAACGGTATTATTACCGACGGCTAGGATTACTGTCAGGGGTACTGACGGACAGCCGGTGCACGTGCGAGCACTGTTAGATTCAGGGGCACAAGGTTGTATTGTGTCCAGCTGTTTAGTGAAAAAGCTGGGCCTTACATTAGAGCCATCACGGGATGGCGCCGTAGGTATAGGTGGCAATCGGGTGCCTCACCTCAGGGGTCAGACGACATTCCTGTTCGAGATGGGTGACACGGCATCGGTCACGCGGGTGAATGCCACGGCGATCGTTTTGGACGAAGTGGTTGGGGTCCTCCCTCAGACTCGGTTACCGTCTGCGGTAAAAGGGTTGACCAATGGATTGGAGTTAGCCGATCCCCACTTCGCGATCCCCGGACGGGTGGACGTCTTGCTTGGGTCTGACGTCCTCGGGAAGCTGCTCCGAAGCGGCAAACGGGAGCTGCAACCAAACGGGGTTGTGGCCATGCGTACCGCAGGTGGTTACGCGTTATTGGGCCCAGTACGGGAACCACAGCACTCAACGGATTATAGCTCCATATATTATGGCAGCGTGTTATCCGACGTCCTGCAACGGTTCTGGGCAACGGAAGAGCCACCCACCGCTCTTAGAAATAACCCACGTGATGAGGAGTGCGAAACATTCTATCGATTTAACACGGTGCGCCTCCCATCGGGTAGATTTATGACAAGGTTGCCATTTCTGTCAATTCGACCTCCGCTGGGGAGCTCATGGAGTCTGGCAGAAAAGCGGTTAGTGGCAATGGAAAGGCGCATGAAGCGGGACTCCAACTTCCGACAGAAGTATGTGGAGTTCATGCGCGAATACCTGACGTTGGGTCACATGTCGGTGTCCAGGGTTGACTATCGTCATGAGGAGCATTATGTGTTGCCTCATCATGCTGTTTTGAAGACACCTGACTCAAAGATTAGGGTCGTGTTCGACGGGAGCGCGGAGACGTCTAGCGGGGTGTCCCTGAATCAATGTCTCCATGCTGGTCCTAAGCTGACCAGAGACATTGCAGACATTCTCACGGACTTCAGGAGACACCAGGTTGTCTTCGTTACGGACGTACGGATGATGTTTCGTCAAACTGAGATTCATCCAGACGACCGTCGGTTCCAGCTGATATTGTGGCGAGAGAGCCCAGAGGAACCGATGGTCACGTACGAGCTCAACACAAACACGTACGGATTAAAGCCCAGCCCATATGTAGCCATGCGTACGCTACGAGAACTGGCTGATCAAGAACGGCTCCGCTTTCCCCGCGCGGCTGCTGTCATTGATAGGGACGTCTATGTAGACGACATTTGTACGGGCTCAGACAGTATTGAGCAGGCGCTCATCTTAAGGGATGAATTGGTGGCGCTCATGGCCTCCGGTGGCTATGAACTCAGGAAATGGCTGTCGAACTGCCCAGAGGTACTGGCAGGACTGCCAACTGAGTATCAACAAGACCCGCATTTGTTTGAGGATTCGGAGAATCTTCATGCGTTGGCCATTTTAGGGGTCCAGTATCGACCGAGTCAGGATGCCTTCACATACAGTTGTGAGGCCGAGTTGCTGTCGAAGACCTGGACCAAGCGATCGGTCCTTTCGACTATCGCACGAACGTTCGACCCAACCGGTTGGATCGCGCCGGTCACGTTCATGGGAAAGTGCTTCATTCAGAAGCTTTGGTTGGCTCAACTAGGTTGGGATGATCAGCTCACGGAGGAGCTGGCTCGGGAGTGGTCGGCATTCGTCACCACCTTACCACAGATCTCAGAGATTGAGATCCCGCGTAAACTGCTCCCGCAGGCAGGAGTCAAGGTCACCCTGCACGGGTTTTGTGATGCGTCGGAGAAGGGGTACGCGGCCGTAGTCTACCTGAGAACAGGTGAGACCGCTGGTAGGGGAACGGTACGCTTGGTACTGGCCAAGAGCAAGGTTGCACCTGTTCGGACTCGTTGGACGATTCCGAAGATGGAACTGGCAGGTGCAGCCCTTCTGACGCGGCTCTTGAACCATGTGGTGCGGAATTTGCGTGGTACGGTGGCTCTGAACGAGACGGTCTATGCATGGACTGACAGCCGAATCGTGTTATGCTGGTTGCAGACTTCGGTCCACACGCTCGAGGTATTTGTGGCCAACCGAGTCTCACAAATAAATAGCTCAGAGACTCCTCTGGTCTGGAGACATGTTCCAGGTGAGATTAATCCGGCTGACTGCGCTTCACGCGGCTGTCCGGCGCCTGCTTTGGTTGAACATTCTCTTTGGTGGGGGCCACAATGGCTGGAACAGCCACATGCGGAGTGGCCATTTAATGAGTGCGGTCGACATTCATTACCCCCAGACCAAGGCTTGAGGCTGAATGTGACTACAGTGGAACCCGCCACCGTAGACCACACCCTCTTGGAACGATATAGTTCGTTAGGGAAGTTACTTAGAGTAACGGGCTGGGTAATGAGATTTTGTCAAAATTGTCGTTGTCCTGTCGCGCAGCGAAACATGTCGCCTATAATGGGACCTGAAGAACAGCGAAAGGCTCTCTCACTCTGGGTGAGAGTCGTTCAGAGGAATGAGTTCCAGGACGAAATTAGGGTCTTGAAGACTGGCGCAGGTCGATTGAAAAAAGGTCTTGTCCGCCTCAACCCGTTCATTGATGAGCATGGAATGCTCCGGGTGGGAGGACGATTACGGAATGCCGACTTGCCCTATGCAGCGCGACATCCTCTAATTCTCCCCAAGAAGGGAGCTTTGGTGGAGTTGTTGGTTAGGGACCGTCACACCAAGAATTCACACGCAGGCTGTAACACCCTTCTGGGCATTTTGCAGCGTGAATTTTGGATTTTATCGGCCCGCAGAATCATACGGAGCGTTGTGTTTCGTTGCTTGCCTTGTTACCGACTCAAGGCAGCCACAATGCAGCCACAAATGGGAGATCTCCCGGCCGATCGAGTCACGGAGGCTCGGCCATTTGCTGGCGTAGGGACAGATTTCGCGGGGCCTTTCATGGTCAAGACATCGCACCTTCGCAACGCGAAGTCGGTTAAGGCATATCTGTGTGTCTTCGTGTGTCTGGCGACCAAGGCCGTTCATTTGGAATTGGTGGCCGATCTCTCTACGGAGGCCTTTCTGGCGGCGTTAGATCGATTTGTTTCTAGACGGGGAGTACCGTCACTGATTCGGTCGGACTGTGGTACCAACTTCAAGGGCGCCGACCGGTGCTTAAAGGAAATTGTATTGTTTTTAAGTCAGAATGAGCGAGAGATTGGCACGGGCCTCGCCAGTCGGGGCATTTCGTGGTATTTTAGTCCACCTGGATGCCCCCACTGGGGTGGAATTTTCGAGGCAGTAGTCAAGTCTTCCAAGACTCACTTGTATCGGGTCATCGGCTCAACGATTCTCACCTTTGAGGAGTTGTCAACGGTGTTTTGCAGAATTGAGGCGGTCTTAAACTCGCGACCTTTGTGCCCGTTGAGCGCTGACCCGAATGACCTTGAGGCCATGACCCCAGGTCATTTTTTGATTGGCCAACCACTTAACGCCTTGCCGGAATATCCGTATACTGATGTCAAGTTGTACCGGTTGTCACGGTATCAGATGTTACGGCAAATGAGCCAAAATTTTTGGAAGCGATGGTCGCTGGAGTATTTGCATATTCTACAGCAACGCGTTAAGTGGACGGACAGGACGACCCCACCCTGCGTTGGAGACCTCGTTCTGGTTAAGGATGCTAACCTATCACCGTTGTGTTGGCGACGGGGGCGCATTGTTAACCTGATTACGGGCAAGGATGGGTTTCCAAGGATCGCAGACGTCCAGGTGAGGGACTCGATCCTTAGACGGGCAGTTTCAACTTTATCTCGACTCCCGGGAGTTTGAGCGGACCGACAACGGGTCGGTCCGGGGGGGGTGATTGTTTATAATCTACCTTCAGATTTTTGATTTTCTCCGCCTCGGGGCGACAGAGGCGAAGGGGCGGAGGTAGAGGTCGAGCGCTGGGCTCGGCGTGAATAGTAGTTCGTATTGAGTCGCGCTGGGCGTCGAACGAATATTATAGTAGCCATAGAACGGGTGAAAGCGCACGCGCATTGATTAAATCGACTTGTGGAGTCATTTCGCGGCACCCAATTATACTAGTTAAGCAGTACGGTTAGCGACGCTGTGAATGTCGAACGGGTTAATGATAATATCATTGGTTTGCCTTGTCACGGGAGTGCTATTGGGAACGCACCGAGGCTTTTGTGGTTAGACTAATACGGAGTGAGTGTGGTGGCTCGCGTTAACGGCGTGGCTTGCAGCGACGTGGAAGAATCGTCCGGAACTACCAGCAAACCATCGCAAGGTCATATACACTCATTATACACATACACAGTTACACAACTTGCGAGGGGTCAAGGAAGTGAGACCGGCTCGAAGAAATGAGGTAAGGGTAGCTTTAAGTTCAGAAATTGTAATATTGTTCGGAGGCGCGTATCGCGTCTATTTGATCCCGTTAGGACGGCGGCTGTTCTGAGACCTGTCTCCCATGGGCCCGAGATAAGGTTCGGCTGAGTCCTGGCGCGATCAATGAGTTTTATTTTTATTTTGAATAGCAAGTTTTCATGAACCCACGATTGTTTTTATTTTGTTATGCAAACAGTTGTAAGAGACTTAAATAACAAAAATTGTTCTGAAATAAAATACAGCCAAAGAGTTATTAAATTGAACTTTGTTGCAGACAAAAGCTGACAGTATTATAAACAGTATGTGTGCAACATGTTTTGTTATTACAACAATGTTGCGAAACTTTCGTTTGGCATGAATAGGTAGGTAATATGCTTTGATCACCCGCTATAACATCCCACGTCAAACTTTGATATAATACGTAGACTATGGAAAACGTAACACGAAAAATATTAGATTACTCTACCTAAACAACAACAACAAACAATAGAAAATCCCGGCATAATAATATGAGCAATGAAACTGATATTTCGACGGTGGAAATTGAAAATGACGTAAGGGAAGTTGATTGTGCTAGCTGATTTTAAACTTTAAGCACCAAGCCTAAGGTTTAAAATTAGCAAGCGACATTTCCTTTCCACACACGCATTGTATGAACATAAACAAGAAAAAATTACGTGACAATACAGATTTAGAAAAGTGAGTAATATTGTTTTTGATAACACAGATGACAAAGATTCGAAAAAGATTTGTAAAGATAATGAACGTTGATGTCGCAAGAATGGAGTGATAACTTTTGGTCAATCACACATCACAATGGCTAAGAGACGCTTGGATGAGAGACGCACGGAACCGGTCAATGTGGCGACACCTGCCTGGGGGAGGCCTATGTCCAGCAGTGGACGTCTTTTGGCTGAAATGATTCTAATGATGATGAATGGCTAATCAAAAGTGAAAAAAAAAAAACCATTGTACTCGTATAAGACGAGATATTGGTGGTTATAGAATAAAAACAGATTTTTCTCACACACAACTTGGTTGGTTAATTTTCACCATGGTAGGTTTTTGATCACGACGAAAGAAGGTTGAAAAATATACCTTTAAGATTTACTTAAAACCATTGGAAGCCTGTGTCCATTCTGTTGAAAGTCGTTGTACAAATGAAAAATGCTTTAAAATAATGAACTTTTAAAAATACTTATACATTAAATCAATGATCATTGAACCCTATATTCAATTATCCCTATAGACTTTCCATTTTTACAATACTCTATGCGGATAACTGATACCTCTTATAGGTTTTCTTTTATAGTCTATACTCAGATTACTATGGAAACAATCCATGTAATGTTACGTAGGTGTCAATGAGGCTGCCATGTATGAAAGGTGTCGTTGGGCAAGGGCATGGTGGACCTAATTGGGTCGAGTTTAATTTTAGCATTTTTAATGTCATTTAATGTCAGTCAATGAACGTGAAAAGTTATTTTCAAGATTCCTGTGACGTTTACACTTTGAAAACTCTGTTTTTGCTTTAAGCCCACAAACATAATAAATTATGTGTATACTCTGGTATAGTCGGTTTATCCTTGCGACTTTTTTTCGACGACTTGGATTTATTATACTCTGGTAGATCGGGCACCTAACGTCAAAACTCGAAGACGTACAAAGGTTTTCGATATTGAAAATCACGATACGGAACTCATATAGAGTGGGGCAGGACACATAGCAAGGCGCAGTGATGACAGTTACACTAAGGCAGTCACCAAATAGCGTCCAAGAACTGGCAAAAGATATGTGGATCGTCCAGCGGTGAGATGGTCAGACGACATAGTTGTCGTCGGGAGAAAACCTGAATGAGGCTGGACAGGGCTCTGCAGTGGGGAAATTCAATGGATGATAATTATCTTACACAAAAGTATAGTCAGTGTCGATTTTTTTATAAAAGGAAAAAAAAATTGTGAATAAAGTTGTCGTGAAGTTTCTTAATTAAACCAATTATTATGTTATTCTTGAACCTTGACGTTTTTATAACACCATAACTCATAAACGTGACATTATATCATCTAATTACATCATTAAATCACCCGTGAAATTGTCATTTGAGTGCAAGTCCGATAACCTTTACATACGTGTGACCTGTTACAATCGCGCGAGTACATTTTATCTAGATGTAGGTACTTATATAGGTTTCTGTAGGTTATTCTTGTCTTAAATATTCTTTATCAGTCACGCGTGTTGGGTTAATTCAGGGTTCTAGTTTACCCCTCATCGACGGGACTAACTTAGTCTAGTGGACGCAAACGTAACTGCTGAACATGAGGTCCTGCATTCAATTCCCAAGTTGGGTAAAAGGGCTATTAGAGATTCCTTAGTAGCAGCCACGGAGTCTGTGTCCGATTGGTGGCAAAAGGGTTTCTTCCTTGTTGCATGGGACTTAACATAACTATCTTAAAGTTATATAATATCTTACAATTATGCCAAAACCTACCAGGAGCAAAAAAAATGGAAGAAAAAAATCGACTAAGTAGGTACGCTATTCTATAGACAGTCATACTATACCTAAATCACCTTTGCATCAGTCTGTGTGCTCGCAACTTTGTTATAAAACGGATTTTGATTTATTTCAGAAGTTTAATTCTGGTTAAAGAACGCATTTTCTTCAAAGTCATACATTTGGCTTAAACATCAACAGATTGCACCATGTGCAAGCAAGGGCGCGACAAGTTCAGAATAAATAAATTAATAAATTGATATACATTATTTGGTTGTTCTCTGAGTGAGTTCACAAAAAATGCTATGTTTGTAATTAGTTATAAAATTTGAATTAATTTAATATTGTTATTGTGTACACTATCGAATTAAGTAACTCAGATAGTCGTAAAATGGAGAAAATAAATAAATGTAACGTACCAACCTAATCACTATCATTTCCTTTCAACAACAGCAAGTTCCAAATACGGATGCTTTTTATGTCTTTGTAGAGAGGAACTAAGGAAGCAAATGCATTGTGATCCTCTGTGCAAGTACTGTGACTTGTTCAAGGGTATACTCGGAGATGTTTGCACTCATCCTTGTGTAGTACACTCTTGACATCTAGAGGTCTTTTAGATACTTGCAGCCACTTTGACAAACAGAGATTTAAAAGAGGGTATAAGTTCGAATTTACATGAAGAATTTATAAGGAGATGTTTCATGATGTGATGGGTTTGTTTTTATATTTCTTTACTTATAATAAAAACGAGGACTTGGATATATTTTTAATTCAGATAGTAAGTTCACGTAAAGCGCAGGCCCCACAGAAAAGAAGTAAGTGTTACGTCTTTTCTGTGTGGCTTGCGCTTGAGACCAATTCCAACCTTCAAGCGGGCAAAGCCGCGTGTAAAAGCCGGTAAGTTATACAGACCGTTACTTAGACAAACAAGAAAGACTGACCACCTAAGTTGAAATAAAATGGCTGCTTTAGCAGAATAGTAAGACGGTCACAAAGTGACAATTCATAATATTAACTGCGTCTACGACCATTTCAGGAATATAACGTGATTCATAGGTCACGGACGCAATACGTTGATGCGATTTTTAGGGTTTCGTACCTCAAAAGGAAAAAAACGGAACTCTAATAGGATCACTCATGTGACCGTCTGTCCGACATTCCCCCCTTATCTCCGAAACTACTATGCCTAGAATTTTGATAAAAATACAAAAATTAGTTTAACACTTAAAGATTCGAAAACCTAAAAGAAGTCTATGGTACAATGATACAATCATGTGCAAGTCCTACTTACACTTTTCCAATTTTAGAAAAGAACTATGTCCAGCTAAGCAGTGAACGTCATATATTTTGTCAATGGTCATTGTTTGACGAAGAAATTCCAAATAAAATATAGATATACTCTTATTAATAGATCCAGTTCAAGTTCGCGGCTTTTCAAAACATTTCACTGTTTTAAAACAGCTGTAAAACGTTTATCTTATCAGCATTAGAATGATACTCGTACTCGAATGAGATAAAAACGTGTGATAAACTAGATCTAACTGAAATATGCCGTAAATAATATCTTTCTTTCATCATCGTGTGGTTAGTGTCTAACCCTGGTATAATTTTTTTTTTCCAAAAAATAAAACCGACTTCAACTAAAAAAAAAAAACAAAAAAGTGAAAAATAAACTTAAGAAGAAAAATCTGCTTCTGAAGTCGGTGACTTTTGTTTGTTTGATTTCAGATTTTTCTTCTTAAGTTTATTTTTCACTTTTTTGTGTTTCATTTTTTTGTTGAAGTCGGTTATATTTTTTGTAAAAAAGTTTTTATTTTTCACTTTTTAGTAGTTCACATGACTGTGCTTACCCCTTCACAATGTACCGGCGTGATGTTATGTTCTGAACTGGTGTAAACAATAGACATACATGAGATTTCAGCAATCCCAGTCCATTTGCTATCATTTATTGAGGAGTTCCGTTGCCTATCTCCTAAGTTCTTTATCAGATCTTTACCAAATTGAAATGGAACCACTTCCAGAAAGTACTCTTCCAAAACTTACTCAAATCACTTCAAGTGTGCCTATAAAATTTGAAGAGTTATCTCTATTTCTCCAGGATCCCATCATCAGATCCTAACTTGATGACCACTTGGGAAGTATACCCTTTCAAACAAAAAAATATTTTTTCAAATCTAGCAACCGACTCAGTTATGCCCGAACAAACCTAAAAAAACATAATTATTATTATGCAATAACTCCAAAAAGGTGAGTGTTTTGATTTCGAACTCGAGACAGACTGACGACAGTGACTTTGACTCTATCTGCCGCACTCAGAGATGTTTTATTATTATTTAAGCCGTCACTTAGTAAAGATTTGACATACAATTGATTATTAAACGTCTCTGAGTGCGGTAGTATGACTTGGTAGTCCGAAACACCATTCGGCAATGACTGCTATTCAAACAAAGTCATATTATAAAAAGGGCCGAGAAAAGTTAAAATGAGGAAGAAAAATAAGCAATTAACTTAAGAAGAAAACTTTAGCATTTCCATCGAGTTTTAATTTTCGGTACTTTTTCATTTGTACAAAATATTGGAGTTCTGTTGTTGTTTTCAACAATAAAACTCCAATATTTTGTACACTTAAATTAATATTTTTAAGTGTAAAAAATATTCAGAAAAATTGGGAGAGACCTTTGCCCAGCAGTGGGACAAAATAGGCTAATAAAAAAATAAAAAATATAAGCAGTGGTGTGCGCATCGCCCTTCGGCGATTACAAGCGTGATGTTAAGTACGAATATTAATACAAAGTATTATTTTATAGATCATGAAAGACCAAAGCAAAAATCAACAAAACGTGGCGATCACGTATTCACGCTCACGATCGCTTATGTTAGATCGAAAGGCTGTTTATGTATTTTTCTGTGTGAATGAAACGTGCCTATACCACAATAGGCACGTTTCATTCAGCAGCTGATACCGGGATATGCAGACAGCAATAATATTACTATTAATACTGAAAACGGGATATTAGTCTGTAGTAGTAGTTGTGGTAGTGTTAGTGACCATGACAGTTTAAAAACTTATATGGCAATCATATTATTAGTTGTTATTAGGCAATACCCCAGTGTCTCAAGACGAAAGTCTATGACCAGTGTGTGTTGCCAGTGGTTACATACGGGACCGAAACGTGGTCGCTCACAATGGGCCTCATCAGAAGGCTTAAAGTCACCCAAAGGGCAATGGAGAGGGCTATACTCGGAGTTTCCTTGCGCGATCGAATCAGAAATGAGGACATCCGCATGAGAACCAAGGTTACCGAGATATCCCGAAGAATTGCCAAACTTAAGTGGCAGTGGGCAGGGCACATTGCTCGCAGAACGGTTGCCCGATGGGGCCGGAAAGTTCTGGAGCGACCGCGAACCGGAAGACGTTGTATGGAAGGCCTCCCACTAGGTGGACTGATGACCTGGTGAAGGTTGCGGGAATCCGCTGGATGCGAGACGCACGGGACCGGTCAATGTGGCGACACTTAGGGGAGGCCTATGTCCAGCAGTGGACGTCTTTCGGCTGAAATGATGATGACGATGATGATGAAGCAATACAGAGTCCTCTTTGTTATCATTCGTCATCATCATTTACCAAGAATTTTCTCAACTATGTTGGGGTCGGATTCCGATCCAACCTGACTCAGGTGAATACCAGTATTTTACATAAAGGGACTATCTATCTAACCTACACAACCCATTTAGTATCGGGAAATGCATACCCTTTGGTAAGACTAGTCAGAGTTTCAGGATGACCTCTAACGACTGTCAAAGATCTAAATTAATTATGGGTGTAAAGTGCTTCCGAGGCAAGGAGGAAACACAGCATGTAATGGGCGGTCACCCATCCATAGATCAACCAAAGCAAAAGCCACATAATCTAGTCACGAGCTACTCAATCGTTTAACCTTCCAATACACTAGCAATAATATTATTGGAATCTATCTATCTATTTAATTAACTAGCGGACGTCCCGCGGTTTCACCCGCGTAGATCCCGTTCCCGTGGGAATACAGGGATAAAAAGTAGCCTATGAAACTCAGCAATAATGTGGCTTTCTATTGGTGAAAGAATTTTTAAAATCGGTTCAGTAGATCCCGAGATTACCCCTTACAATTTAACAAATATACAAACACACAAACTTTGTGCACACACCCGTGCCTACTTCGTTGGGCATAATTAGTCGAAAGTGTGCTAATTACGTTTCGAAAAATTCAATTTCGGGGACGTCCGCTGCGTAAGGAGCCGACCACGCGACTGAGCCGCGCGGGTACCTACCTCTCAGATCAGATGTAAAAGGCCACGCCCCTTTCTCCCGAAGCGAGCACGAACGCCAACCGAATTAAACCCGAAACCATCCCGCGCCCTCCGCTGCTTTGCATTTTTCTCCGATTCACTTTGCAAAACGGACTACCGCGTAAAAGCCTTTTTATTTTTCGGTTTAGTTTAAGCCTATGACACTCAGCAATAATGTGGCTTTCTATTGGTGAAAGAATTTTTAAAATCGGTTCAGTAGATCCCGAGATTACCCCTTACAATTTAACAAATATACAAACAAACTTTACCTCTTTACAGAAGTATAGATTATTATTAGTATAGATTATTAATATAGTTTATAGAAGTATAGTTAATAAAAAGAGAAGTCCTGACTGACTGACTGACTCATCAACGCCCAGCCCAAACCCTTGTACCTAGAAAGCTGAAATTTTGCACAGAGGTTCCCTTTTTATTGTAGACAAGGAATAAGGAAGGGTTTTTCGAAATTCAACCCCTAAGGGAGTTAAATAGGGGATGAAAGTTTGTATGGAAAATCGTCATTTTCACGCGGGCGAAGCCGCTGGCAAAAGCTAGTGTATTATATTTATACTTTTTTATCCTTCATATCCTTAATATCCCAAGGGTATCGTAAGAGCCTATTGTAGGATGAGAAAGCAGGAAACTCCGTTAATCTAATAATAATTAATGTAATAAACTAACTTAATAAAAGACTGCGTTCATTTTCCACTCAACAAAAAAAAAGGCCGGGTAAAGGAATATTTGAACAGCATCCAAGCAGTGCACTTTGTCTCGGCGTTTTATACGTGCCCATGTAGGCCAATGTGGAATAAAATGTTTTTAATTTGCAGTCCGGATTTCTGCCAATATAGCAATAGCCAAAGCCAAAAAATGTAAAAGCCTAAAATAACTTTCAGAGTTCGATGACAAAAAAGTCAAATAAACAAACAAAGGGAGGGACTTTTTTAGACAGTTCTTTATCGGAAATCGGTTTTTAATTTTGAAAAAATTTTTTGTAGAATGTATCCAATTAATTTTGACAATTCAATGCTCCACTAGTTTTGAATCGTAAAAGCTTGTACCCTTTTGGTCATTTATTATAGATCGTCCTACAATGGACCGAGTGTTCTAATTAACACGACTAAATAAGCGAAAATATCGGATTCCGCTATCTGTTTTCCGGAGTTACGACTTTGGTAATATTTGTACAAATTAGATAGTTTGTAGTTACGCAGTTATTATATTTTATAGTTTACACTGTTAATATGTGTAGATAAATTTATTAAGGTCTCAATTGGAAAATTACCCTTCCGATTGGAAAGGAAATTAGTTAGTTATGAAAGAAAAATATAAGTTACGTATAGCTTTTTTTTTTTTTGGTGGGTGGAAAATCATCGAATGACCCCCCCCCCCCCCCCCCCCCGCTCTTGGGCAGAGCGAAGGGGAGTGTCAGATTTCTACTGACTAAAAACTGAACCCATGTTCCTTCTTTGCCCTTGCGCCGAGGCCACGTCATCTAGTACAAAAATCCGCGACCCCGACGGGCAAGTTACGTATAGCTTACAATCATCTTCATCACCTGCCTGACCTTTACCCAACTATGTTGAAGTTGAGTTTCAGTCTTCCTGGATACAGCGGAATACCAATATTTGACATGGAGCGAGTGCCTACCTGATCTCCACAACCCAATTATTCTTGGGTAAATAAATACCCCTTGGTAACACTAGGTTACGACTTGGTTACACAGCTGGGACCAAAGTAGGTAGGTATACTTCTATTATAGCAGCGATCAAATCGAGGCTGTAGGTTGTCCCGGGGCTGTGGGTTGTCT
Source organism: Diarsia mendica (assembly GCA_949316265.1). Classification (NCBI taxonomy): domain Eukaryota; kingdom Metazoa; phylum Arthropoda; class Insecta; order Lepidoptera; family Noctuidae; genus Diarsia; species Diarsia mendica. The sequence goes on along the minus strand of OX438904.1, from coordinate 18,841,212 downwards.
GGGGCTGAGGGTTGTTCGAAAGAGATACCGTGGCCCCGGACAGGGGTAAAAAAAAAGAATGGGTGGTTTTTAGTCAGTAAAATCTGACACTCTCTTCCACTCTACCCAGAGCGGGAAGAGTCATTTGATGATTTCCTCAATCCAAAAAAAAGCACCGATCAAAGAAAATACAGTTGTTATTAACTATCCGGACCCATATTATCGAAAAACAAAAGTAAAACGAATGTAGACCTTCATGATTTATTCAGAAGGTTGATTTGGTTTGCGGTCAGAATTCGGAGACTTCTTGAAAAATAAATTGAATTTCGAACTCACCAAACATTTTTGTAAACCACCTGGACCCTTGTTATCTCATTTATAAAACCTACGTTTGACAGCTAGTACCTACCTAAATAAACTTAGGTAACTGTAGAAAAAGTTTAGAATGGATGTCGGAAAATATAAAAAATTACGATGTTTCATACAAACTTTCATCCTCTATTTAACTCCCTTAGGGGTTGAATTTCAAAAAATTCTTCCTTATTCCTTGTCTACATTATAAAGGAAACCTCTGTGCAAAATTTCAGCTTTCTAGGTTCAAGGGTTTGGGCTGGGCGTTGATGAGTCAGTCAGGAAGTCTCTTTTTATTTATATAGATAGATTTTGATCACATGGTTGCAACTCCAAACTTGTTACATTTGCCTATAGGAAACTTGAAATTAACAACCAACAACAACCACTCGCAATATCAATATTCCACGAATCAGAATGCAGCAGGAACTTAACATATTATTATAGTTTATCAAGTAAAAGCATAGTAAACAATCTCAGGAGATACAAAATGAGCACGTTCTAGGAATATCTGAAGCTAGCATCCTGTATGTTTGTTTGCCATCTGTGCTTCATTGCGTGTTGCAATGGTATAGCCTTCTAGAGTTGGCTTTCAAATACTAGCAACGCGCGTCAGATCTACATTTGGATGAAAATGGCCTCCTCGACGAAGGAGACTCTCGGAGCATGGATCGGATGCGCAAACATACCAAACTTAATTGAACCAGTTATGCGTAATAATAGACCTACGGGACCGTTTCAGTGATGAGGGTCAATCTTGGCGCCGCCGATTAGCCATCGGCGCGGGATATATTTTGTAGTGCGCTATTGACATAAGTGCACTCAGTCTTCTCTCACACTCAAAGTCAGGTGGTATGTCAATCAGACGGAACCGGAGAGATTAGGTGTAGGACCCAGTGGCTTACCGTGCTTTCAAACTACGTTTAATATCCCTTCAGCCGTCAAGTGACGTCACGTGACGTAAAAATAAAACACCCTTGAAACGGAATCGAATCCTAAGGGCGCCTTCAAATTAGCCGCAAAGAGCCGCGCGGTGGCAGCACGGCTGCAGCGCTGCCGCCGCGCTGCTTTGTTAATCCATATAAAAATCGCGGATTTAAAACCGCACACCCGCAGCGCGGATGTAGCGCTGCAGCCACGCTGCCACCGCGCGGCATATTTGAAGGCGCCCTCAGACCAATGCGTTGAACGTATTTTTAACCGACTTCTAAAAAAAGAAGGAGGTTCTCAATTCGGATGTTTGTTATATTTTTATGTTTGTTCGGGCATAACTCGCTCGCTAACCGATTTGAAAAATTCTTTTTTTGTTGGAAAGGATATACTTCCCAAATTTTTTTATCGGACAAGCGGTTTTTGAAAAATCAATAAAACTCAAAAAAAAAAGCTACATTGTCCACATTATGACCCATGAACATGTGAACTTACAATATGTGAACCACTAAAAAAAAGAGAAAAATAAAAACTTTTTAACAAAAATTAAAACCGACTTCTTATAAAGGTTTTATTTTTTGTTAAAAAGTTTTTTAATTTTCCGATCACATCACATTATTTTAATGAAAGTTGCTTGACATTAACATTTCTTGACCGTTACTAGAGTATACCAAGCTTCAGTCTTACACCTGGTTTCATAGACATAACTGCAGCATTACTTTACTACGAAAATGAGAAATTATTTTGCAAGATACTTATAATCTTTGATAAAAAGTGTAAAGATAAAAGTACCCAAACTGAATTACGTACGTATTTCTTGAGATATTCGGTAGTCTTTGTTTGATGTATTCGTACAGTGATATAAATAATATGAATGTGATGACATTAAAGTGTCATGACTGAATGTGTTATGTCAATTTAAACCTAGTGATTTTGTTTATTGTCATATTTATCTAAATGTCAAAAGAATATTCCGTTTATTTGATAAACTTTAATTCGCACGGTTTTTGCGTCTTTACAAAACATGGAGATTACCTTTGTTATAATTATCTTACCTACTGTAATATAAATAGGTACTCGGTACACTACCATTTTCCTTGTCATTACGATATTTTTTTGTTATGTTTTTTTGTTTGACTTGAAAACCTTTGGTTTCGGAGAAATAGGAGATCAAAGGACCAACTATTTCACAAGGTTTTTTTTTTATTTTAATACAAGATTTTCTTCTTTAACTATACTTATTTGGCCTGTGTCTAGCATTGGACGTCTTTCAGCTCAAATGATGATGATTATGACGATGAACTCTACTTTAAATACCGACATGACTATTCAATGCAGCCATCAGAACAATGTTTTACTTAACAATACTTCTCACCGTAAACACACCCTAAAAAAAGTCATTTCCTAGCAATAACAATTAATTTGCATACAGTAACTTAATTTGACACATAAGGCTTGGTTAGCGGTTTCGTAAAGGGTCCGTTCACAACTAATTGGTATAAAAATATTATCTACAAGTATTAGCAATTACATTACAGGAACAAATCTTCAATGCACAGCCCATAGGCACAGATATTAATAACAGTTCGTGCTAGCCATACCAACTATTATTTATAAATGGCTCCAATCACTCAGTCGATGCGCAAATAGAGCTATCAAGCATTCTGCTCCTGATATTGAAGACAATGTTTCACGTGCTGGATTCATCAGTCTGTTGGTTCAATATTTAGTTCACCTTTATGTGTTTTTTTGCTTTCCCAATATGCCTATTGATTGGGAGTGGATGCTAGGATAGGTTTGCTATTTAACGTAATAAAATTCTAATTTCGTGGGCTACCCTGGAGGTTCAGCCATAAACAAATAAAGCCGTGAATAACTTATCCATAACTTTAATACATATTGTTTTTGACATTCGTGTACCTACATCGCATTTTCCGTTTTCAAAAACTGTCGTTAATCTATCGATACTTTGCCTAATTATTCTACATCATGTAGAAAATGCTGAAAATGAAGCATACAGCTAAAATTAATTTCTCTTCATTCATTGACTGGCCTGTTGGTCTAGTGGACCCTAACTGCTATGCCGGAGGTCGTGGGTTCGATTCCCACCCAGGACAAATGTTTGTGTGATGAGCACGATCATTTGTTCTGTGTCTGGGTGTAATTTATCTATAATATGTATGTATTTAGAATTAATATTTATGTATGTTTATCAGTTGTCTAGTACCCATAACACAAGCTCTGCTTAGCTTGGGACTAGATGGCGTTGTGTGATAGTTGTGGAATATTATATTATATTATATATATATTATATTATATATTATATTATATCATTATTTAACTCTAGACATGAGTAAAATACCAAATTATCTTGTTTTATCTGATTACTTCATAGACATTTTTTATCTTTTATTTTGTCTTTTGTTGGATTGTTTGAATCATTTATCTGGTGTAAACATCGTCTTCATTTTCAAAAAGTGTAGGTAGGTGTTCAGCAGCTATGATAATAGTTTGTGTATAATAATATTATGGTAAGAAGTGTTATAGTCTTATCCCCATGGGATAAGCGTGTGAGTTTATATAATTAAGTACTAGCTTGTGCCAGTGGCTTCGCCCGCGTGGAGTTCAATAATAGGGGATCGGACTGGGTCAAAATAATATGATTCTGTTTAGTCCGTAAGTTAGATTATCGAAAAATATTGAATACGTGTTTTTTGTTTTATCAAATCAATAAAAAATGACGAAGATAAAACGCGTCAAAGATCTTGGAGTGGGGCTTGAAACGTCACTTGTGTCGTCAAAATGTACTATCATATGACGTCACACGAGTTTTCGAAGCACTGTATCGTTTTCATTTTAAGTTTACGTGAAAAAAGAAAAAATACGTGTCCAATAATTTTTGGAAATCTATCTGACGGACTAATTAGTTTTTTTTTGTCCGATCCCCTATTGTCCCACGGGATCATACTACCGCGCGAGATAAGAAGTATCCAATGTGTTAATCCAGATTATTATTATCAAAGACTATGGAGCACTTGATATCGTGTCTAGCCTGTCCTGCTACTTGCACATCACAGGAGTTGATGGAAGCTACTGAAAGTGCTGAACTCGTCGCCAAATTTTAGGCCGACTCAATTTAAATTGTCATCGACACGCTAAGAAGAGTAAAAGATCCAGATTATAAACTATCTGTGTTCTACATCCACATCCGTTCAGTAGTTTTTGCTTGAGTAACAAACATCCATCCATCTTCACAAACTTTCGCATTTGTAACATTAGTACGATGTATGTGTGGAAGTTTAGTATTATTACAGAGCTTCGTGGCTAAATAAAGCTGCACTTGGACAACGGGAATTTACTTCGTCGAAAACCACAGAGGCTAAAACCTTACCTCGCAACTTTTAGCGAGACACGTTACGCGTTGGGTACATTTCGCCAGTTAATTTTTAAATCCCATGCAATATGGGGCGAGCCTATTGCCATCAACAAATGGGACAAATACAAACTCCGTAAATGTTACTGAGTAATTTCTGATCGAAAACCCCAATAACTCTTTGCACTACCCGGGAATTGAACCCAGGGTCTCATGCTCAGCAGTTATTGTCGTAAAAGTATCTGTGACAGTTCTTTTCTTTAGCGTATGATTAGTCCTTAACATAGTATCAGAGATTGTATGCCCCCCATGTTGGCTTTACGTGTTGTCGTGAAATATCTCTCAGGCATGCCAGTTTCCCGTCGGGGCTGTGGATTATCGAAAGGATAACGCGGCTCCGACACAAGGGCGAAGAAGGAACATGGGTTTGGTTTTTAGTCAGTAGAACACACACACACTCCCCTTCGCTCTGCCCAAGAGCGGGGGGGGGGGGGGGTGTTATTCAATGATTTTCCACCAACAAAAAAAAGACATGCCAGTTTGGTTTCTCACGATGTTTACCTGCACCGAAACAAGTTATAATTACGAAATACGCACATTAATCCGAAAATCAAAAGTGCGTTTCATGAATTCGAAGGAGTCGGAACCTATTATTTGGGTCCGACGGTCACCATCTCTGCACCATAGTATAGTAGTTACAGATAGATTAGGTCGGAAATTAAACATCTGTTCTTGCCAATGGAAAAATACGCAGCTTTTACCAAGTTATGGCAGTACCACATTTATAGACAAGAACTCAATAATAATCTAGAAAAAAGTCTTTAAATTATAATAATTCTGTGACATGGTGACACTATTATCAAGCTTTAAGTTATAAGTCAAGTCAAAGAGTTGAAGAGTTATAATACGAGTATCAAGTTAAAATGAGTCCCGTGTGAAACATGTTCAGTCAAAAGGCGAAGTCGTAAGTCAGTTTAGTGAAATGTTAGTAAAGTTAAAGCCAGTTAGACTGGGCTACAGTGAGATGATAAACTTGTGCTAAGCTTGCTAGCTTGTTCGAGTATTAAGAGGAAACGCGAGTGGTCTTTTCTCCATACAAACGCTCTCGCCTGTTTTCTTTTTGGTTAATGACTTTAGAGCAATGGTTTTTTACAGAATAATAAATATTAACTATTTCTATGCCCCTATGTTTTCCTTTTTGGTGATAAATTATTTTTATAAGCACTAGAACCCTCAAAAAATGCTCAAAATTGCTTGTTTAGATCGCTGTTAACAGAGTCCTAGTGTACAAATTTGACAACTATTAACGAAAAAAGAAAAAAATAGCGGCGTAGTATATAACCTCCTTATTCATTGTCTAAAATATCTTTTAAATTGGTTCAATATTGGAGGAGGAAATAGGCGAGAGCCAAACCTCGAATTCTAACTTTTTTCTATAGTTGTCCTTATCGCACGAATTTGAGGGCAGGAGGACGGAGAGAGACAGCGATAGTAGAAAGAGACAGCACTCGCATTTCCTCTTAAGTATGTGTTATTCATTAAACATCGGTTGCAGGATGATATTCCTATAACACGAAGTTTCTTTTCAAAAGTAATGCAGCTCTGGAATAAACGTGGGATATTATTATGTAAAAAAACGACTTCAAAAACAAAAAAATAATAATTCATACACACGAATAGAGAACCTGCTCCTTTTTGGAAGTCGGTAATAAAAAAATCTTAAGGAGCATTGTTTTAATTTGTTTTGTTTTGGATAATAATTGGTAGTTTCTAAATTCGTGCCCGAATGATGACAATAAGCTCGCGTCCTATTACATGGGACTTAAACGTAACTGGAAAGGTCTACTATTAGGTATACCTCTGCTTAACTCTTCGGGGATTACAGGCATGATGTTTTTTTTATTATTATTTAATATGGGCTTACTCTTGACCTCAATCTTGCCCTAAGGGCAGAGATGAGGTCGACGATGGAACGAGCTTACCCAGAAGAAGCCTATTTACTCGCGACTTAAATAGATTCGGGTTATATGAACTCGGGAAAACCGCAGGCAGGGTGTTCCACTCCTTGGCTGTACGAATAATGAAAGTCTTAGCAAAACGTTTCGTACGAATGTGTGGAACATCGACAAGGTATGGGTGATAACCTGCAGTACGCCTAGTCTCTCGATGGAAGAAGGGTGTTATGTTAAGTGTTATATTCTTTACAAAGTAACCCTTGAAACTGCAGTACAAAAAATATATCTGTATAAAGAAGTAAAATATGTTTGTATGTAGGGGGCAATCTTCGGATTCGTGTTGCTGATAAAGCGCTCCCGTAAAATAAAATATGTACAGAATGGTGCGAACTTGTGGCGACATTGTGTGAAAGGAGAATTTAAACTGAATCTTTACACCATGTGGTATAAGCTTACATTTCTATTTTATTACTTCTATTAGCCCTTTTTTTTTTTGGTGGGTGGAAAATCATCATATGACCCCCCCCCCCGCTCTTGGGCAGAGCGAAGGGGAGTGTCAGACTTCTACTGACTAAAAACCGAACCCATGTTCCTTCTTTGCCCTTGCGCCGAGGCCACGTCATCTAGTACAAAAATCCGCGGCCCCGACGGGCACTTCTATTAGCCTTACTTATAATTTAATAGTCAAATTGTGGTCTAAAAGTAAAAGTTACTTTTCTTTACCTTCGACAAAACTTTTGTAGCTATACTTATTCGCAAGAACCTGTCATTTTCCCACGAGTTTCCCTAAAAGGTTAGGCAGTGGTGTACCTAATAATATCACAAGGGTCTTAAACTTAATAGGCGAGATGTGGGCGTGTATAAACCAAGAATATTCTAAGAATAAAATTAACTAAACTTCTTCTAAGAACATTTTAGTAGATTCTTTTTGCTTTAACTTAGATTTTGAAACCTCAGTTTATTTTGGTAAACAGACTTAAAAAAAATAAGATTCTGTTTAGTCCGTCTGATTAGAAAAATGTTAGATACGTGTTTTTTGTTTTATCAAAATAATAAAAATTTACGAAAATATAACGTTTCAAAGATCGTGAATGGGTAACGTCACTTTCTCGTAAAAAATGTGCCAAACTGTGACGTCACTGTACCGTTTTCATTTATTGTTTACGTGAAAAAAGAAAAAATACGATTCCAATATTTTTGGAAATCTATCTGACGGACTAATTAGATTTTTTTGCTATTCTATTTCATTGTTCGCTATTCTCTCTGCTCTAACTTAGACCTTACAACCTCAGTTTCCATGTAGGCCACATCCTAACTCAAGACATATTTCGGTCAGCAAGTTAGCACAATTCCGGTTGGTTACATTTGATGGCGCTGCTGGCTAGGAAATGGGACCTCGGAGGTCCAAAGCTAATGTTCCGTGTAGACAGACTGAATAGAACTGGATGATAAGAAGTTCCTTGCTAAGATACCGTTTTGTTGGTGAAAAATAAATGTGTATTTTTCTATCTGTTGGGAGTCGAAGCTCATGAATGTTTGAATTACATTTTTTTGTTTATTGGTAGGTGTTATTGGAATTTTCCGGGTGACAGCAATGCGGAGAAGTACTTTGATACCAAGTGTCCTAATATCGTCGTTTTATATAAGTAGGTACCTACTTTTAGTCTTAGTTTTGATGATTATTTTAGTTCTATTTGTAGAATATAGCTAAAGTACATAAAAACTTTTCATAAATAACTATACCTAAAATAAGGATAAGTAGTTATTAGCACACGTAATTTTTACGTAAGTACATGTTTTATTATAATATTTTTACACTAGCTTTTGCCAGCGGCTTCGCCCGCGTGAAAAAAAACCGACTTTCCATACAAACTTTCATCCCCTATTTAACTCCCTTAGGGGTTGAATTTCGAAAAATCCTTCGTTATTCCTTGTCTTCATTATAAAGGGAACCTCTGTGCAAAATTTCAGCTTTCTAGGTCCAAGGGTTTGGGCTGGGCGTTGATGAGTCAGTCAGTCAGGACTTCTCTTTTTACCCGACTACGGCGAAGCCAAAAGGAAGGGTAATGATTTTGGCAGTCTATGTATGTATGTATGTATGTTCCACCGTAGCGTCTAATCTACTGAACGGATTTTAATAAATTAGGTGTCAATAGATTCGTAAGAATAGCCCGAGTGACATAGGCTATATAAATTTTATAAATTCTTTTTATGACGGAATTTAAATGTCAAAAACTTACCTCAAAAAATATTAAATTGAGATAACCATAGCAAGTTTGGTATCAAATGAAAGGTCTTGTCGAGCACATTACAAATAATGTATTATATTATAGTTTAAGTACACACAAAAATAAAATTCAAATAAAAACATTAAGTTCAAAAATCTAAAACCCCAGAAAAATCCTGGAAAAAAAAAAAAAAAACCTGGAATCCAGTGGTTCAACTGTGTAAAAACCGAAAAAGTGCCGAAAAAAGTTCGCGAGTGGACACAGTGAGTTTTGTGTGTCGGGAACAGAATCGTGTAGTGAGTGACAATGGTAGTGGTGCCGAACGCAAAAAACGAACGAGGAAGAGGGTAGACCGTTTTGTCTGCTCATAAACATCCACCCGCAATGACTTCAGTTTATCCGTGATCATGGTGCTTGTAACAGCGCCGAAATATCGGGAACTCGAAACAAAAATCAAACATGGTAAATATCCCGTTTATGATATTAATAGTAATCTAAAACCCGACTACTAACAAAATCGCGGTCTTAAAAGTAGAAAACAAGAATATAATTCTTGTCTGATATTCTTCGTAGTCGCATGCCACCTTGTATCAATGAGGACACCATGAAGGAGCATTAGGTATCAGTGGCATGCGACTACGAAGAATATCAGACAAGAATTATTTTCTTGTTTTCTACTTTTAAGACCGCGATTTTGTTAGTAGTCGGGTTTTAGATTTTGGAACTTAATATTTTATTTATATAGATAGATAGATAGATAGACTAGCTGATGCCCGCGGCTTCGCCCGCGTGGATACTGTAAAAACAATCCATGATGTGGATTAAGTATATATCATTCTAAAATATCAGCTCGATCGGTGCAGAACTTTTTGAGTTTTTGAAGCGTACACAAACTAACATAACATTTTTATATAGGTATATAGATATAGATTAATACCTATGTAAATTGTAAAAAATAAATTATCTTGGCTATGTTAACACACGTCATGTAAAACTAACAGTTACCTACATTGCGGTTAATTGTATGAGACAGGTAATTTCAATAATTATATTTACCACTAAATATACCTAATTTTGTGAATCAATCATTTTAATAACCAATGTCGCATGTAATATTTAAAAATTCTAGTAATATTGATTTCATTTATAATTTTAACTTGAAATGTTTGTGTTATTTTATATGTATATACAAGTTTATTCACATAAAGATAGTTTTTCTATCTTAATGTTTTTCGTTTCTTATATATCTTATAAGATCTAAGACATAATATTTCGGGAACACATCACTCTCACGCACTTTTAAGACCAGTTTTAGTTGAAATGATAATCAAAATCTCTCCTATCTGATAAGCCTGTTTATTTTCATTATCTAGATTACTAAGAAATCTAGTTCTCTGCCGACACAGCACCACAATATTGTTACGCGTCTTTGATGCGATGAAGAAACCGCCAAGGTGCCAATGAATAAATTAAAATTCAGGGAAAACAATAGTTTAAGGCGACATTAGCTGCCCGCGACCTTAAGCGCGCGTTTAACTCATCGCCTAAACAAATAAGGTTGAAAATGGCGATGCGTTTGATGCTCGTGACTGCCAAAATCAACGATAGTTCGCAGATTTAATTTATTTAAAAAAAAAATACGCTGTAATGTTAAAATATTTTTACATATGTCTTTAGTTGGTTAAATTTCCTTTCTGATAGTAAAAAAAAATAACAGTTGTCACTCAAAATATTGAGCATTTCGAGACGAAAAAGTTTTTTCGTGTGATTTTTTTGTGATTTTTTTTTTCGAGGTTCTTGATTAATTTTAGAAAATATTTTTGCATAAGTCTTTTACCTATACATTTGACTATACACTGTATTTTTTTTTGGAATTGTAATAAGTAGCAATACGGCTAACTCTGCGACGAAAAACAGGTCGTTTTTACGGTGCCCCTTTAGCCGCGCCTTAAGGAAAAAGTCTATCATGTTTTATTATGCGAGTTTTGTAAATTCACTTCAGTTTCATTTCTTTTAAATATCTATTAGAAGTTATAGTTTGTGCCTGGCCTGGTGTCTGAGGTTTTATATCACCCATTGGCCTCCGACTTGCAGTCGAGATATTATTTCTCTCAAGTATGCAGAGTTCCGATACGATTATTAAAATGACTTAATTATCTAGGTTTAAACAACGATTACATAAAACCCAGTACCGATTGGTATCTCAAAATTGTTTAACTGGAACTGAAACTTTCCTGAAAAAATTATTTTTAATTTAAAATAAATATGATCGAGTTGAACGTAAAAGTGACAGTTGTTAGTTATAAATTAAGATTTATTGGCCGTTCCAATGTTAATGATCATTGGCCGAGAATAATTTATGTGATTTGCTGGAAAACGGTAAATAAATAAACATACGATGGCATCCTTCATAAATTTACGAAATGTCGAAATATTTGGATATTATCAAAGTTTTAGAGCAGTCGAAATTTAAAAATATATACTTAGTTTAATGACTAAAAAGAGACCATACATTAGGTATAATTATTATTTATTTTTAGTTTTAATAATGGGTAATTTACATATTGTTAACATATAAATGAATGCTGAGTATATATAATCACCACAATAATATTTAAGTACAGTTTTAGAGGTATTTAGAACAATTTATTATAATTTTTATTCTACTGTAGAAGATTGACGTCTAAGCTAGATGTAAATAAACTTTTAAAAACTTACCAATAAATAGTTCCGAAGAAAAAAAACCGAAGTAGAAGCAGCAGTATTAATTCACGAAACTTTTTAAACAGAACAGTAACTTGCACGTAATCAAAAAGTCATTCAAACCACAGATCATAAAAGTTAAAAAAACAAAATACTGTAGATTGTTTTATAAATTTCCAGTTTCACTAAGTTTTTGCGCGCACGTTCCCGCTAGACGAAACGTCGAGTCGTCTGTACGCACGAATGTTCAATGTGAGACTGAAGTTAGCAGTGGCCCGTCCGGTGATACGATGATACGTCACGATACTAAACTGAAAGCCCTGTTTTCCCTGCGCCTAAATGGCAAAGGTATTTAAATTATAAACAATAACATAGTAACCTTTTTTTAAATTGATTTATGGCCTGACGTGATAGAACTGACACGTCATAGTTCAGAAGTTTTTAATTTCCCGCGTGAGAGAAAATACTTTTTATTGTTTGAATTTGGAATGTTGAACTGTTTGTTTTGTTTTTATCTAAGACAGAGTATAGAGAAACTGACAGTTTATATTCTATTTTTACCAAAAAGTGTGATATCAAACATCATACTTTTTGGTATATGACGTAATTCTTTTATCGGTTTGTTAGACGAATCTTATCAGTGACTTACGGAGTATTACTCAATAAGAAATTACGTATGATACTAGTACTTTTAAGTAATACTGAGATTATTGTGAGTAAATACGGGCAAGTAGTATTTAATTAAGAGTTTTCTTTTGTGCTTGCGCGGAATGTTTAAAGTGGATTTTGTGCAATGTTTTATTTTTGCACTAGGTACTATTTAAAAGTAATATTCTACGATTATTAGGAAACGTTCCCGAATTACTGCAGCGATGCAGAGGAGAACTTTGACCCCTAAGTGTCCTATTGTCGTCGTTGCATAATTATAAATATGAACTTTTAGTCTTAATTTATAACAAAAATCAAAATAAACATATTATTTTCCTTATCCTTTATGATTTTATTTTCTTTTCATTTAGTTTTATTCCTGTTACATTGGGTTGAGGAAATCTTTGAAAAACATTATTTCTAAAACAAATTACTTTTAGACAATGTTTTTTTTTGCCGCTTGTTAATACCGGGTTGGCCTTGTTTGTGACGAAAACCTTTAAAAAGGTCACTAAATTTTACTCACTGAACTTTGAAGCTATGTAATCATTACAACCTTATTAATTAATGTTACAATTTAATTATTACACAACTGTCTTTTCTTTGGTATTGTTCGTCATTTCGTTGAGCTCCTTGAGATAAGAGTTTAGCTACACGATCAGTGACAAAGCTTTGCACTGATTGGGCAGGTCCACATAAATCTGTGCATTACTTTGTTTAAAATACCACAAACACTCTACATGGTCCCTAATTTGAGCAATGTCTGAACTTTAAAATCGGCTGTTTCTTCTCAGAGTAGTCAGGTACGAAGCACCGGCTCCATCTAGTTTTAAAACTTAACATTATGTTACGTATAAAAGTGTATTGTAAAATCAATTTACAGAATTACCTAAGATTTATTTAAAAACTTTTGACTCAGCTATCATTCAAAGATCTATATATCACAGTCGTTCCGGATAGGCAGAAGCCCGAAAATGAGGCAGCCAGTCTCACCAATAGGTATCGCATTGTCCGGTACGTTTACCGGGCAACGCAATCAATTCATGGAGCAACAATCACAACCGATAGAACCACTGGGTTCTATCGGTTGTGATAGTTGCAAATTCCATGAAAATTAATCGTATTACACCACGTTTGAGAGACTGGAAGCCCGTCCCGACGTTGTTTCGAAAACGTTGGATAGGTGATGACGATAATGGTGATGTGAGTATCATCATCATCGTCCTGCCTTTGTTTTTTTCTTCCGTTCTCCTCAGTCAACCGTCACGCTATAATTTTTGCTCTTTTTTCTTTCACATCATTCTTCCAGGGGCCCTACTATGACGTCTTAAAACAGTCCTAACTTATTCTTAATCCAGTGTGGAGGAGAGATGGCGCTAGACACCCTGTATAGTTCTGTCACGTTTCCACACTGGAATAACATTAAGTTAGGACTGTTTTAAGACGTCATAGTAGGGGCCCAGTTTTTCATTTTAGCAGCGGTGGCCCAGTGGTGGCGGCCCCGACTTACGAACAGTAGATCGTAGGTTCGAGCCCAGGCAGGCACATTAAGTACTTTGTGTAATTTATTTCATCACCGCTGCTCTCAAAACGGTGAAGGAAAACATCGTGAGGAAACCGGCATGTCTTAGAACCAAAAAATTCGAAGACATGTGACATCTACCAATCCGCACTGGGCCCGCGTGGTAGATTATAGCCCATTCCCTCTCAAAGAGAGGAGGCCTGTGTCCCAGCAGTGGGAACATTAATAGGCTGTTGATGATGATGATGATCATTCTTCATATCCTATCAGTCTTCGTCTACATTCATCAACATTTTTTTTTAATGATGTGAGTATGATAAGAAAAAAATATTTTACTTTTTATTAACGAAAACCGCTAGAAGTTTGCTACATGAAAATCTAAAAATTTAGCCTTATGCTAAATTAAATACTCCTTTGTGAGCTCAGCGAATTAAACCTTTCCAATCCTTTTGCACACATGGAATAACCACAAAAACGTTACCAGCCAGCGGTGGCTTTTAAAAGATTAAAAATCATTTTACTCCAAATCTTCGCTCCCGACTCGGATTAATTCTCGATTGACTCCGCTCAGAGAGATTATATCGAATCAACCGCTTTATACAACCTGTATTGGTTTTTTTTTCGGACGCAGATATCAAACCGAGCAATTTTTCAACCGTGCTACTACAAGTAATAAGTGTAATCTCTTCATCGTAGAACCAACCAATTCAAAGACATGTGACATCTGCCAACCCGCACTGGGCCCGCGTGGTAGATTATAGCCCATTCCCTCTCAAAAGAGAGGAGGCCTGTGTCCCAGCAGTGGGAACATTAATAGGCTGTTGATGATGATGATGATCATTCTTCATATCCTATCAGTCTTCGTCTACATTCATCAACATTTTTTTTTAATGATGTGAGTATGGTAAGAAAAATATTTTACTTTATATTCACGAAAACCGCTAGAAGTTGACTACATGCAAATCTAAAAATTTAGCCTTATGCTAAATTAAATAGGTACTCCTTTGTGAGCTCAGCGAATTAAACCTTTCCAATCCCTTTGCACACATGGAATAACCACAAAAACATTACCAGCCAGCGGCGGCTTTTAAAAGATTAAAAATCATTTTACTCCAAATCTTCGCTCCCGACTCGGATTAATTCTCGATTGACTCCGCTCAGAGAGATTATGTCGAATCAACCGCTTTATACAACATGTATTGGATTTTTTTTCTGACGCAGATATCAAACCGAGCAATTTTTGAACCGTGCTACTACAAAAGTGTAATCTCTTCATCGTAGAACCAAAAAATTCAAAGACATGTGACATCTGCCAACCCGCACACTTCGTGGTGGATATAGCCCATCCCTCTATAAATTTTTATTACGATAAAGAATAAATGCTTTTATAGTAATCGGGAAAAATAGATTATTTATTTAGTGAAGACTTGCCATCGATGGCAAGTTTTCACGTGGCTACACTTAAAGGAGGCCTATGTCCAGCAGTGGACGTCTTTCGGCTAAAATGATGGTGATGAATTAACTCACACACCCGGGGACAGCATAAATGAGTTTAAAAATACCTACTCTTCAAAAGGCACTTGTTCTTCTCGTCCTTGCAATCATTTTTGTATACCTGGGAACCTTCTAGTTACGGAGATATACCCTCACGGTTCCCGTACTATTATTCACCCCCTATAAAATGTAGTTTCATGTGCAGAACGGTTGGTTGACGGCTTCGTGACGGTTCGATGACACCTTGTGTTTTTCAAGATTATGACGTTGGTCCAATGAAGAAAATTGTTCAGTTTGAAAGTCTGTAGCACACCCTTAAACATGTAAACACATTTTTAATACACACTGTATATCGGAATGTAATGTTTGAATCGATTCCCTACTTTTTGTCACGAAGTCAGCGAGATTGAGGATAAGCTTGGCTTTTGTTATCGCTTGGTTAGTCATGGGATCCTGGTAGCTGTGGTTTGGTTGTTATACTCGAGTAGTTTATAGGTGAATGATAACTGGGCACGTGGAAAACTGAGTTTTTCCTGTATTCCTAGTTTGTTAAATTGAAATTGAAGATAACTTTTACGGTGCTTAGTACGCGCGCTAAGCACCTGGCGTGTCATATAAAAACAGTTTTGTTTATTCTGTCTCCTGCAGTATAATTATGTTTTTTTTTTTTTTTGAAATTGGTTCTGTAATTCGTGAGACAATAAGCCTGATTTCAACGAAAAAGGTAGGCAGGGATTTTGTACAGCGCAGCCAACATAACTAGACAAGATTACGTCACAAATCTCAAACCCACACTCCGTGGCTGATGGAAAACCCAATACAACTTTCCCCGACCCGGAAAACGAATCCTGGACCTCATGCTCAGTTGTAGCGCTTGCAACCACTAGGACAACGAGCCAGTCTCTTTATTGTTGTTGCAGTCAATAACTTTACTTCTTTCTTATTGTAATTTATTAAGGGTAAACAAGCCAACGGCACGAACTAGTTGGTGGGCGGGGCTAAAATGCATGCTATTTCACCCGACATCACGAGCGAAATGCATAGAGCGAAAGAGACACAACTAAAACGGGCGCGCGATTGTTTCTATGCAGACCTTTGGTATATTTGGTTTCATGAAAAATCTATTGAATGTATCTGTTCAAAATCAAATTATTTAAATTTTTTAATAACTAATCTATGTCCGTATGGTTTCACTTTTTTCTTTTTCATACTATATACGTTACTTATTTACGCCCAAAGATGAGTTAAATTAGTGCTAAAATATGAAAGTTTTGACGTTCATAACTTCCAAATCAATATTTTTGTTCCAATTCTGCTTCCATACAGACCTAGATAATGATAAGACCAGTTGATACAATTTTTAATTTTGAACCTACACCGTCAAACAGAGGAGTAATCACTTTCGTAAGTTTGTATGGAAGAATGACTGGCTTGTTCAACCTTAAGAGCGTATGCTACCTCAGATTAGCAACCCTATTTGTGGTGGTTCAAACTTCGCTTGAAATACTGTTAGAGTATAGTTCGAATCAGCTTGCACTACAAAACGGTTGTTACGTCTTTCGCTGCGGCCGAAAAGTGCGAAATAAGTGGTATTTTGCGATTTACAAAAAAAACTATTGATTGGACTAAAAAAGTAAAACACGATGATTTTAGTATGTTGCTTGTAGAATTATTTGGCAAAAAAAATCAGAACGATGACATGTATTTTAGTATGGTTTTTACTCGTTATAAGAAATTTTTAGAGGTATCTTCGCGATTTTTTTCTATCGAGCAAAGTTATTTGTAATAGGTTTTCACAACACTATGGCACTAGCATATCCTGAAGAATATCATATATTTTTCTGATGTTGATTACTGCAGTGAATCATATAATTTTACGCATTATAAAACTCGCGTTTGAGGTACCAAACGCTCTTAAGAACTTATTTGGTTTTAGTTTTTGAATTACTCATTGTCTAGTAGATTATTGCAACTGTTAGTAATGTCAGTGAAGGATGGGCAGTTCCTGACCGTGCAGTATTTTGACCCATTTTCCTTTCTGAATGTTCTAGTGGGAATACTAACAGCTGGTACATTAATTTATGTTTTATTTTCAGTAGGTACGCCAAAGTTGAACTGCAATCAGGCGTAAATTGGCAGGATAAAGAACAATAGATGTCCTGGATTTTGGACTTACAATGAATGGCTATAGGTGGTCGTAAATCGTAAAAGATGCTGTCTTCATGGAAGGTTTAGAAATACGAGGAACTCATTTTGAAGCGTTTGTCGCAGATAGTGTAGGTAGACTTGTACCGTCACTGCAATAGCGACCTTTATTCTAGTTGTCATACGGTTTAGGTTAAAAAAAATAGTTAACTATCGATTGATACAGATTTAGTTTGTGGCTAATAAATTAGTGCCACTAAACTGAACTGTTTATCCATTAGACTAAAATTATAATTGCGAAAAAAAAACCACCTATCCCACACATGGATTGAGTAGTTATGACAGTTGTATATTTTTCTAGTTTATGACCACACCTTCTTGATACAAACGCTGTAATCAGTAGGTTTAACATAATATTTATTTTATTTTATCAAATTACTACTGGCATGCATGACTACTATTCTAGATAACACCCACAAGGCTTGCCTCTACGAAATGGGTTCACCAGATAAGTTCAACAGCCGGGTCTTCAACCCACGACCTTTAGTCAATCAACACCCTGACCGCTGAACCATTGTCTCCTATACACAGGCGCCGGAGCCATTGACATTTTTATATTGTTTTGTAAACTTTTATTGTTAAGTTCTAATATTTTTTCTTTGACACTTAATTGGTTTCTTTGTTGAAAAGACTTTGGACTTTGTGGTGCATCGTTTTTGTTTGATAGATATAAAAATTCCATTATTCGGTAGTAGGTATATTATAAACTTTGGTATTGCAATTATTTATTTGGATAGCTGCGGGTTAACTAGGTGTCACTTTAGTATAGATAAAAATATTTACATGGCTTTTGACATAGCTTGATTTTTTTTTGTAATGACTATAACGGAGACAGGAGGACAATCATGATAAAATTATAAAAGACATAATGTGGTAAGTTTTTTTTGCTTCTATACCTATTGCGCTAAGCACGTATTTTCCATTGCTATTTAACAATATCATGTTTTAGAACCGTGATAAATATTGTAACACCATTTGGGTGTCACCTCCAAAAAAAAACGAACATCTTCAAGTTTAGGATTTCTCTACTTCTTCTTTCCAAGGCACGGTTTACTTATCATCTTAGGCAACGACTCGCACATTGCAAAGGGGATGTCTTCCCAAAGGACTCGAGCAAAGTGGCATTTAACAGCGATATAGACGATAGAGAAGTCAAAAATTTATTTGAAAGGGCTACCGAAAATTGATGAAGAATAAAATGGTAATTATTTATTTCTATAACTCCTCCGCTGTTCCTTTCTGGTTAATTTTGTCAATCATTTCTCTGGGAATTCCCAAGCGTCATTGCCTCGAAACATTTCTAGTGCAATTCTAGCTTTCAGGACTTGCAGTGCCTGCTAATACTGCGACGAGTTAGTCAAAATACAAACCCTCCTGAAACGCCAAGTCAAAGCTAAGTTAATTCTGTTGCAAGTTGTTGTAAAACTAAATGAAGCAAGCTTTTGTCACTGGTCAAGGTTCTCAGAATATGCCAAAAATGTACAGCCATTTTTTTTTTGTAGGTTGGGAAATCATTAAATGACTCTTCCCGCTCTGGGTGGAGTGGAAGGGAGTCTCAGACTTCTACTGACTAAAAACCACCCGTGTTCCTTCTTACCGCGGTTTCTCATTCAAACAACCCGCAGACCCGGCAGGCGTCAGCTCTTGCGGGTCCCTGCAATGTTGCTGACATATCATGAGGCGCGCGTGGAACATGAATGCGCCATCGACACGAGACAGACATGTACAGCCTGGCCACTATCGCGCGGTGCGAAAAGTATGAAAAAATAGACTATTATACCATGTCCCGCCCTTCGCTACTACGCTTGATTTATTCCTTTATTGCCGTTTCCAATTTCCCGTGGCCAGGTTGTTAGGTCACGCACAAGTCGTTGAGGCTATCACTAATCACACTAAAATAATTTATAATGTTAACCTTCAAACATTTAATAAATGAAGTCATCATCTGACTAGCCTTTTCCCTACTATGTTGGGATCGGCTTCCAGTCTAACCGGATGCAGCTGAGAACCAGTATTTTACATGACAGCGACTATTATATCTGCCGGCTTAGCATGACCACCG
Source organism: Diarsia mendica (assembly GCA_949316265.1). Classification (NCBI taxonomy): domain Eukaryota; kingdom Metazoa; phylum Arthropoda; class Insecta; order Lepidoptera; family Noctuidae; genus Diarsia; species Diarsia mendica. The sequence goes on along the minus strand of OX438904.1, from coordinate 18,821,762 downwards.
AAGAAACGGGTTTTGTCGACGGAAGAATCGACAAAATGACAGATTGTAGGTTTCATGTCAAATTGTATGGAAAAATCTTTGTCTATTCTTGGTAGAATAGAGATAGAATCGCCATGCTACGGGGGCTGGACTGTATTGTGGAGGGGTCTACACAACCCAGTTTGTAATGGGTAATACGATACACCTTGTTAAAACAGGGTTTCGAGACACAGGCTACCTGTAATGACTGCCAAACATCTACAAAATGACCAGCCGGGACTAATGGCATAACATGCTTCCACACTTTTCACAGGTGTGGGGGAAATTCGAGAAGTTATGGATGGTCTCTCATCCTCAGACTAACCTTGACAAGAGCTGCTTTACCATGAAGATCGATTTGTGTGGCTGCTATTAGCCACGAGCTAAATGGAATAATACAGATAAAGTTTTATAATTCAATTCAAAGTAAGTATTGTTGGGATCCCTTGTTGATTTGCTAATGTATTATTTTAATAAATTAGAATAGTAAGTACTATAGAGATAGCAGTCATAAATGGCGCGGGTAATTATTTTAATTGTTTCTAATAATCTTTACAACGTTTTTGTAGATACTTTAATAATGTTAAGGGTTTGAACAGTTACGAATACTTACATGTACCTAAACAGAAGATTCAAGAATGATTTTCTCGTGGAGAAACGAATGCAACTTTGATGAAAGATCTATTTCATAATTTCTAAATAAAATTGTATGTTTGTAACTCCATAAAATTACAATCAACAAGGAAAAACATATTTTAAAAGTCACTACGTGAATACATATCGCGGGCTTCAACCCAGAGGGTCGTATAAGCCCCGTCAGGGTTGCGGGTTATTCGAAAGAGATACTGCGGCCTGGACACAAATGGCTAAGAGAGGAACATGGGTTTTTAGTCAGTAGAAGTCTGACACTCCCTACCGCTCTGCCCAGAGCGGGAGGAGTTATTTGATGATGACCCAACCTCCAAAACAAAAAAGGGTCGTATTATAAGCAATATCAAACTAAAAGCATTTATTTCAATTAAGCCATTACAGGCACTTTTGAATGTGTGTTTATACGCCAGAGGGTCGTATGCTTCTGGTCCAGGGCGCAGGTGAAGCTTCTGGAGCCCAAACCTTTGAGGTGCTTCCGGTGTCATGTGGGGCACCACGTAGGCTGCCGATGCACCTCGGAGGTGGACCGCAGCGACTTATGTTTCCGCTGCGGTCAGCCCGGTCACAAGGCCGCGGCTTGCCTGGCCACGCCTCACTGCAGTGCATGTGCGGCGGCTGGGAAGCCGGCTGAGCACCGGGCAGGGAGCAAGGCCTGCGCTCCACCCGCCAAGGCCAAGGGGAAGGGAAGGCCCTCTGCCACCAACTCCACCGTCGTCAACGACGCAGCCGCCGATGCCGCCGCTGAATCCGCCACCACCGCAACTCCCACTGCGGTGAGGCCACAGGAGGTCCCGGAGGGGGCTGAAATGGAGTGTCATTAATGGCCCCATTAAGCCTCCTCCAGGCGAACATCAACCACTGCGCCTGCGCTCAGGATCTGTTGCTCCAGAGCATGGCGCAGTGGTCGATCAACATCGCCGTGGTCTCTGAGCCATATTTTGTCCCGCCCAGGCCAGACTGGGTGGAGGACCTAAGTGGCACAGTGGCCATCATTGCGTCGGCCGCCGCCGGCACCCCGGCTCTTGAGATGGTCAGGAAGGGTCAGGGGTGCGTAGCAGCACGGTTCGGGGAGATCGTAGTAGTGGGAGTCTACTTCTCTCCGAGCCGAACTCTCGCCGAGTTCCAAAACTCCCTAGGGGAGTTAAGTGTCGTCATCGGAGGCTATTCCCTTCCCGTACTTGTACTCGGGGACTTCAACGCCAAGAGCTTGGCCTGAGGTTCCCGTTACACGGATGTGCGGGGTGGGATGGTCGAGTGCTGGGCTCTGGAAACAGGCCTGGACATCCTGAACCGGGGTTCTGTGGCCACGTGTGTGTGGATGCGGGGCGAGTCGGTGGTGGACATTTCGTTCGCCAGCCCCGCTCTGTCACAACGCGTCGTCGACTGGCGCGTTATGGAGGGGGAGGAGACCTACTCCGACCACCGGTATATCCGGTTTGAGGTCTCTCCCCAGTCCTCGAGCGCGCTGGTCCCACAGACCCCAAGTGGTCCGCGCTGGGCGCTGAAGAAGCTGGACCGGGAGCTCCTCCTGGAAGCTGCGATCGTGCAGGCCTGGGTGTCATCACCGGTCAGGCCCGCCGACGTTAACACCGAGGCAGGTTGGTTCCAGGAGGCCATGACCGAGGTTTGCGACACGGCAATGCCCCGAGTCCGGCCAGGAAGCGCCCGGCGTCACGTGTACTGGTGGTCGCAAGAGCTGTCGCACCTGCGGCAGCAGTGTGTGGCGGCGCGGCGCCGGTACGCCAGGCATCGCAGGCGCCGCATTCGTCCTCCGAATGCGGAAGCCATCGAGGCGGAGCTTTATGAAGGGTACAGAGCGGCGAAGAAAGTCCTCTCCGAGGCTCGTCTGCGGGCCAAGGATCAGGCCCGCGAGGAGATGCTGGAGACTCTCAACAGAGATCCGTGGGGGCGCCCTTATAAGATGGTGCGGAATCAACTCCGCACCCGGGGCCCCCCGCTGACGCAGAGTCTCCGGCCCGAGCTCGTGGAGGACGTAGTGAGCGCTCTGTTCCCTTCGCGAGGGGAGCATCGTCCCCCGCCAATGGCTCCGCCACCAGCGGTGCCGGAAGCGGACGGTTCAGGAACCGATGACGACATTCCGGAGGTGACTGGGGTAGACCTGAGAGTGGCGGTACGGAGGCTTAAAGCCAAAAATACCGCCCCGGGGGCCGATGGCTTGCCTGGCAAAGCCTGGGCCCTGGCCTTAGACCCAGAGGCTCTTGGGCCCCGACTGGAGAGGCTCTTTAGCGCGTGCATGGAAAGAGACCAGTTCCCGCGTCGTTGGAAGACGGGGAAGCTGGTCCTCATCCAGAAGCCGGGGCGCCCTGCGGACTCGCCGTCTGCATACCGGCCCATTGTGCTGCTCGACGAGGTGGGCAAGCTCTTTGAAAGAGTAATTGCAAACCGCCTCGCCGAGCACCTTGAGGGAATGGGTCCGGATCTTGCGGATCAGCAGTTCGGCTTCCGCAAGAGGCGCTCGACGGTGGACGCCATCATGCGCGTGAGAGCCCTCACGACGGGGGATGCGGTCTCTCGGGGCGGTGTGGTCTTGGCGGTGTCTCTCGACATCGCCAACGCCTTCAACACCATGCCCTGGAGCTGCATCAGGGAGGCACTCCGGTATCACCGGGTGCCAGCCTACCTTCGTCGTGTAGTCGGGGACTACCTGTCCGACAGGACGGTAATCTACCCTGGTCAAAACGGAGAATGGAACCGGCGAGAGATGTCGTGCGGTGTTCCACAGGGTTCGGTTCTGGGGCCGCCCCTGTGGAACATCGGTTACGACTGGGTGCTGCGTGCCGACCTCCCTGACGGCGTCAGCGTCGTCTGCTACGCGGACGATACGTTGGTGCTGGCACGGGGGGAATCGCACGAGGCGGCGGCCGCGAATATGACACGCGGGGTTGAAACAGTCGTGGAGAGGATCCGGCAGCTGGGTCTCGAGGTGGCACTTCACAAGTCCGAGGCCATGTGCTTCCATGGGCGTGGGAATGTGCCACCGTCGGGATCCCAGCTATCGGTGGGAGGGGTTTCCATCGGTGTCGAGTGTACTTTAAAGTACCTCGGACTCGTCCTCGACAGCCGGTGGAACTTCGTGGAGCACTTCCGACGTTTGGCTCCCAGACTGGAGCGGGCCGCGGCTGCCTTTAGGTGGCTCCTGCCCAATCTGGGGGGGCCAAACGCCTCCTGCCGTAGGCTGTATGCGGGGATCGTGCGGTCCATGGCCCTTTACGGGGCCCCGGTGTGGGCGCGTGCCGTGAAGAAGCGGGCCGTCCACTACCTGAACGCGCCCCAAAAGGTCATGGCCGTAAGGCTAGTCCGCGGGTACCGCACGATCTCCCGCGAGGCGGCGAATCTCCTTGCCGGATTGCCACCGTGGGATCTGGAGGCGATAGTCCTCGCGCGCCTACATGAGTGGCGCGCGGAGGCGCTACACCGGGGGGTCACTCTGATGCCGCGGCACATTGCTGCGCGGCGGACAGACCTCCGGTGCGATCTCATGGCGGCATGGAGACAGCGACTGTCGCAACCCCGTGCAGGGCACGCCACGATAGTGGCGGTAAGTCCCCTCTTTGAGGAGTGGCTAGAGAGGAGCCACGGCGCCCTCACCTTCCGTCTTACGCAGGTCCTCACCGGACACGGATGTTTCGGGAGGTACCTGCACCGAATCAGGCGGGAGGAAACGCCCGGATGCTTCCACTGCGAGGATCGACCGGAGGACACGGTGGAGCACACTGTGGAAGTGTGCCCTGCTTGGGCGGATCCCCGCCGTGTTCTCGTAGCGGCGATCGGCGGCGGTGACCTCTCGCGTCCGGCCCTGGTGCAAGCCATGGTCCGGGGCGAGGAGGGATGGGACGCCGTCGCCTCCTTCTGCGAAGCAGTGATGCTAGCGAAGGAGGTGGCGGAACGAGAGAGGGAGCGATCCTCTCAACGTCCCAGCCGCCGCGGAAGGCGCGGAAGGCGCTCCGGGCGTCGGGGGCCACGTGATGGCTTCCGGCCACCGTAGGCGCGGGCCTGTGGACGGTGAGTAATGGGCTAGCTCGCCGTCCGGCCGTCGTCATGACGGCAACAGACCGTGTCGGCGGCGCGTTCGTGTCCACGCGCGCCTCAAAGAGATGTCAGCAAGGAGGGGCCCGCAAGGGCCGACGCCCGTCGGGGCCGCGGTATTTTGTACTAGATTACGTGGCCTCGGCGCAAGGGCAAAGAAGGAACATGGGTTCGGTTTTTAGTCAGTAGAAGTCTGACACTCCCCTTCGCTCTGCCCAAGAGCGGGGGGGGGGGTCATTCGATGATTTTCCACCCACCAAAAAAAAAAAAAAAAGGGTCGTATGCTTGAAGACCACGATATTAGTGCTCGTGTATACATATAGGTACTACTTATGTATGTACATATGTGGGAGGTAGGGTAGAATAAGAGACATAAATAGGTCTGTTTTTATATTCAGTAATTGACACAGCAATATTTCATAACAATAATAAATAGCATAATATAATTTAAAAATAATAACACAGTAAACAAATCAGAAATACAACATAGCAACAATATTAAAGGAAACATAAACATAATACCTGATAGTTCAGAGCAACCTTGTGCCGTGTCCACTACCGGACAGCGTCTGATCTATCGAAAGACTGTGCGCCCACTTTTAAAACAAGAATCACTCGCATAGTGGGGGAACGAGTAGTCAGTTAAACTACTTTCATATAACGGAAGTTGATAAAATATTATTAAATAACTCTTAAAAAGCATTTAATAAATTATCTCTCACACGGCCATACTGACGAGCAGCCTATATGGCTCGCGAACGAAATTCATAATAAATAGTTGAATGATTTTCAAATCATAGTGGAACAATAATTTCAGACAATTAGTGAAGTCACACAATTCAAAAATTATCAAAAAGCTACTAACGGTCAAATCACATAACCCAATCAACATTTTTAATTACTTAAATCACATGACCACTAAAGCCGAATCACATAGCATCATGATTCTGTACCTAGTGCCAAATCTCATGGCTTTTGTCAAATCTCATGACAACCAGGTACACACCAAATCACATGGCATCATGATTCTATCTGCCAAATCACATGGCAATTGTCAAATCTCATGACAATCAGATAGATGCCAAATCACATGGCTATTGTCAAATCTCATGACAATCAGATAGATGCCAAATCACATGGCTATTGTCAAATATCATGACAATTAGATAGATGCCAAATCACATGGCTATTGTCAAATATCATGACAATTAGATAGATGCCAAATCACATGGCTATTGTCAAATCTCATGACAATTAGCTAGTTGTCAAATATCATGACAATGCATGCATGCAAATGGCAGTGGTGAAATTGTCAAGCATAACCATAATCGTTGGCCAGACGCTTAGAGATATGCAGGACAATCTTCACAACTACGCATTCTACAATATAATAAACACACATCAATAAACAGTTTATACTAAAAGATAAATTAATTATCTCCGTAACATTAATAAGAAATATCTAAAAGAGTGTCGACTGTCGACTCACATCCCAGCTCAGGTGTGACAATTCGCAAACTATCATGAGAGACATACAACTCATTGCCAGCTTTATTTACTCGAACTTGTATAGATCGTTATCTTTACACTTGTATATCTATCGTTATCGTTACATGGACCTCGAAATTTTCTGTCAAGTTTTTTTTTTAATTACCCGCAGATTTTGCTTTACCAGCACTATATCCACCGACTGTAGTTTTATCATTTCCACTTTTCGAGATTAAGCTAGCTCGTCCATTCTGACTCGACTTTTGACGGCACATATCGAGGTCCATACGTTCAACATAATTTAGCAAAGCTGATATAGCAGGAGCTGACTAATCTCAGCCCCTCAGAGTTGGAAAGGAGTATGACCAGTGCTTTTACTAAAAGTGCTATTGATAGTCAATTGTACGTCGCCAGCAGCATCTTTCCAACTTATTTTGGTTGTGTTTTCAACAATAGTAAAACAGTTTGTCAGAACCTTCATGATCCGCTCGACCCGACTATTTGCACGACTTACACCACTGCACTAGCAATAAAATTCAATTCTATAGCGCAATTCTCACAGAAACTAGTACATTCTTTGCCGGTATAGGAAACAGCCTGATCACAAATTATGCGTTTAAAGGTACCAAAACTATAAATTAATTGTTTTAAGGCATTTACTGTAATTGCTCATCATCATCTGCTCAGCCTTTTCCCAACTATGTTTGAGTCGGCTTCCAGTCTAACCGGATGCAGCTGAATAACAGTATTTTACATTGAACGACTGCCTATCTGACCTCCACAACCTAGCCAATATAGCCCTTGGTAAGACTGGATGTCAGACTTTCAGGTCACAGACGACCTACAACGACTGCCAAAGATCCACATATGGCAGCCGGAACCAACAGCTTAACGTGCTTTCCGAGGCACGGAGGAAACTCAGTATGTAATGGGTGGTCACCCATCCACAGACCAACCTAGGCAAGCGTGGCTTAACCTAAAGATCGACCCGAGTGGTAGTTATTTTTAAGCCACGAGCCTTACTGTTGCTATGGCAGTTTAATTAGCAACAGGTTTCAAGTATCAGAATCTTGTGAATGCATCTAAAAAGACAGCTGCGTATCGTTTGGAAGGTTTAATATTACAACTTAGTTTTATATTTTTTGTCGATACTTCCATGTTTAATTGATTCAATTATACTTCTGGTTTCAAAATCATTATTTTGTTCCACCTCTAACCATTCAATACAATTTTGAATACATATTATTTATTTTGACAGATGATGGATTAAATTGCGACTTAGGTAATCAAAATGCGTTCTACCTTTCGATGCTCCTTATTAAAATCAATAGGTTGTAGGTAAGCCCCCACCTATGAACCGTAGGGAGCAAACCTTTTTTATTACGCGATGTTTTTAGCGAGTTACAATCAGTAATGTTTTTAAATGGCCTGCCAAGTAAATTACGAAAATGCTTAATGGATCTTATCACTGCCAAAGTTTCCAACTTATTAGAGTGGTGACGACTTTCGATGTCAGTGGTGCGCATGCTAAAATACTCTACTACTTTCAACTTATCATGTTTTAGAAAATAAATTCTCGCTAGACCTACGGAACTGGCATCCGTAGGTATGAGGTTCGACAGGCATTTCAGAGGCAAGGTACTCAAGGATTTTATCTCTAGCAGTTTCCTGCTCTGATGTCCAGTGCCATTTAACATTATTACGTGTAAGATTATACAAGGGAATCATGATAAGGCAAGAATCAGGAATAATCTGTCGGAAGTAACTTGCCAATCCACAAAATTGGAGCATTTATAAGAGCGGAAACTTTACCATGACTTGGCCGTTAGAAACAACTCTTCCTAAGTATTCGATCTCAGTTTTATTTTAAAACTTATTTTTTTTTTTTTTTTTTTACATTGACAGAAAATCCTGTTTTCTGCAAGGCTTCAATAAATAACTTTAAAACCTTGCTCAGCTGTTTCTGAATAGATTACAACACCATCAATGTAAATACGAATTCATCTACGAATGGCTTAAGAGGTATCCTTTAATTTTTTTTATAATGGCTTTTACTTGTTCACACTTAGTAGCAAGTAATAAGAACGTCATTGAACTATTTTATCCGGACTTTTTAACCGGGTATTTAGTTCGCCACTAGTTACTAATAAGTAGGATAGTAGCAGTATCTTATGCTCCGAAATTATTTCAGGATTGATATCAACTCCGTCAAAATAAACATCTTTTTTAGAACAGTTTACACTGTAAGAGTTGCGTCGAAATTGTTGTTTGTTTTTGCCGATTCAACTCAAAAACTACTGAACTGCAGCATTGTTGCAGGAAAGCTAGGTACACGTGACATAAGCTACTTGTTATGCCTGCATTCCCACAGGTACGGGAACTACACGGGTGAAACCGCGTGACGTCGGCTAATTACAAATACATTTTATCCAAGTAATACGTCATACTGAATGTATCTATCACGGCCCAGAATGAAATCTAATTCAACGTTTATGCAATCAACACAGACTAGACACAGCTTTTGAGCGATGAACTCATCTCAGGAAAAGTTAACTCCTAATTGAATCACCAATACTTTCGCGCGTTAAAGAGCATTCCGCACCACTGTCTATCAGGCAAGAATAATCGTGACTACCAATTTGAATAGTGTGTAATTTTTTGTTACTTAAAACCAAGCTATTCACCTAAGAAGCCTTTTTATCTTTAGCTTTCTTATTTAAGCGGTGAAAACAGGTCTCACAGGAATGCCTCTTTTTACCCGACTGCGGCGAAGCCAAAAGGAAGGTTAATGAATTTTTATTCCAAAAAGTGCACAATGTGGTTTTGAACTAGATTCTACTGGTTTCGTACCGTTAGATTTAGTCCCATAAGCTGAATCTTTACTAGAGCCGCGATTAGAACCAGAACGGCAGTCTCTTTAATATGACCTCATCATCAGCCTATAATGTTTATTTATTTATTTATTTAAACTTCATGCACAATAGTGGTACATGCGGACTTAATGCCACAAGGCATTTTCTACCAGTCAACCTTAGGGTTAAATGAGACAACATTGTGGTAATGTTCCCTTACTGCAAGGACTCTGGCCTCCTCTTGAGGAGAGGGATATGACCTATTTTGTGGCATTTAAGACACCGTCTAGACGAAGTATCTGGCGTAGATACGTTTCTAAAACGCTTATCTAGGTGATATTGTGATCAGACTATTTGACAGGCCTTTTTCGTTTGTACGAATTTAGGTTCTGAATTAACTGTGGTATTTTTTTCGGTGTAAGGCGTAGCAAATCAGAACGAATACGAAAGTTCGACATACCTGAAATAACTGCTTTGACAAGGTGCTGTTCAGTCATCTCCACACCAAGCGCCTTCTTTACCAACTGGCATTTTCGAGTTGCGTATTCAGCAAGACTTCCGGCCTACTCACAGCTGTTATACTCCATAAACAGCGTTAGGTCGTCGTAGTAACGAGCTTTATCACTTGACATAATTCACTTCATCACAATTCACTGCATCACTATTCACTGCTGCTATTTGTTGCCACTGAACCGCCGAGAGATGCATCACCACCACCACCATCAGGGGATGCCATAGTCGTATTGGTTGCACACGGAGCTGCGTAATCCACTGTCCTTTGTCCCAAGATTGGAGATTGATGAACAGGTGTATGACATTCTTGACACCCTTGCGTTGTTTCTGCAGCATCCTGCTTTCTGTTCATTTTCCTGAAACCAAACATTTGTAGGCGTAGTTTTTGTTATCAATCCCTACTTCTGATGTGGGAGGTAGGGTAGAATAAGAGACATAAATAGGTCTGTTTTTATATTCAGTAATTGACACAGCAATATTTCATAACAATAATAAATAGCATAATATAATTTAAAAATAATAACACAGTAAACAAATCAGAAATACAACATAGCAACAATATTAAAGGAAACATAAACATAATACCTGATAGTTCAGAGCAACCTTGTGCCGTGTCCACTACCGGACAGCGTCTGATCTATCGAAAGACTGTGCGCCCACTTTTAAAACAAGAATCACTCGCATAGTGGGGGAACGAGTAGTCAGTTAAACTACTTTCATATAACGGAAGTTGATAAAATATTATTAAATAACTCTTAAAAAGCATTTAATAAATTATCTCTCACACATATACACAACAGAAAACCATAAAGTCTAATAATAGGAATCATCATCATCATCATTTCAGCCGAAAGACGTCCACTACTGGACATAGGCCTCCCCTAAGTGTCGCAACATTGATCGGTCCCGTGCGTCTCGCATCCAGCGGATCCCCGCAACCTTCACCAGGTCATCGGCCCACCATAGGGGAGGCCTTCCAACGCAACGTCTTCCGGTTCGCGGTCGCCACTCCAGAACCTTCCGGCCCCATCGGCCATCCGTCCTAATAATAGAAATGTCCCTACTAAACTGACCAATAGCACGGGGTGACTGACCTGTTCACTTTGTGCTCGGAGTTTTCCGGTCTAATTGGATAAATGATGTTAATTTGGCAAATGAAATGTTTTTAGAAACACACGTAATTTTTTTTGACTAGATGGATCCGTTTTTTTTTCGTTTGTTTTTTCTGACCTGACTACTCTGAGAAGAAAGTGCTGAAACCATCGTATTCAACTCACATGATGACTATGTCTATTGGTCTCTGAGGTGTTGAAGAAGGAACCACAAAGATTTGATATGCTATTTACTTGAGACTTAAGTGTTTTGCTCTCAAGTTGAGAGCATATACAAGTGCAGGACACCAATGCTGTCGACAACCATAGTCAAATCCCTAATGTGGTTTTTGCATGGATGTTTGCTACTATTTCGACAATTACATTAAGTAAGAAAAATTTAATCTATATCGTGAGGTTAGTGTTGTACATACCTGATTTCTATGCCCCCCAGAAATATGTCTCAGGCAAATAATAGTACATTTTGCACCGAGAGGAGAAAGTGACCGATTACGGAATCGCACTTTCTCTCGAGTGATACATGATAGTGCTTTATACTACACCTACGAGGAAAATAAAAAACTAAATCTTTACTAATTGAAATTTATATTGAAATTGTTGCAGTAAGTGAATCTGAGCGGGAGAGAAAAGTGTATGAAAATCCATTCTCTCCCGCTCAGATGCGTTTTCTCCCCGCATATTTGTTCGATATGCAATGACGTACTTTCTACCGTAAATTTGATAAAGTATCAAGGTACTTTCCAAGCAGGTGTAGTATAAAACTGTCATACCGTAGAATAAGATTATTGTTTATTTTGAGTTGGCAACTTTCTTCTTGTATGTGGCTTTGTCAAGCACAGTACTTCAGAGCAAGAATAAACACGTAATTAATTAATTTGCGTTGTTTCATTCCCAAATATAACAGTGGCGACGAGTATTGTGAACATTACGCGTGCAAAGATAAAGTGCAAGACGAAAAACAGCGAAAAAACATCAAAATTATACAAATAAATAGTGCCGCATCATCAGTGTGAAGTAGGTACGAGGATTGCAGACGCATTCCAAAGTGGAACGCCATTCTGCCAACCCGAACCAAACAAATGTCAAATGTCAGATCTGTCAGATACAGATGACGAGTTCTCAGATTGTAAAAAATTATTATCGGAACATTATTCCAGTGAATTAATAAATAAAAATACGAGTTTTATCCAAAAACTAAATAAGGAACAGTTAATTCAATTGTGTCAAGAGTTAGGAGCCGAATATCGAGAGAAAACAGTGGAGGAATTGCGACAAACATTACGACAAATTGTAAAGGCCGGTGCCCATAACAAAAATCAAAAAAATATACGCAAAATCGACAAGAAAACAGGAGAAACGACTGGTAATATGACAACACCCCCTTCGAAAATGTTGTTAAGTGCATAATATAACATTGAACCATTTGACGGCCGAGACTACGACACTTTTGAAACGCAATTGGAGTGTTTAATAACTTTAAATGAAGTACCAGAAGAAAAGAAGGTGGCATTGTTAATTACAAAATTAACGCCGAGAGTATATGAAACCTTAAATCATAAATGTTCGCCAGAAAAACCCACTACGAAAACATATAGGCAACTTTTGTCACTATTGGAAGAACGATATGCAAAATCAACATCAACAGCATTAGATCGGGCCGAGTTTAGGAAAAACAACCAAAGGTCAGATGAAAACATTGAAGAGTATGTCATACGATTAAAAAAATTAGCTAAGAAATGCAATTTCACAGATTTTGAAGATCAAGTCAAGGAAAAGCTGATAGACGGTGTGTGTTCATCTTTGATAAAATTTGAATTATTGAAAAATGGTGATGAAGTTATGGTTAAGGATTTCAGGAGAGGGAAGAAATGGTCTAGGGGTAGTAGGTATCATTCAAATACTAGAGCCAGGTACTACTTACCTAGTTCAAGTAGAGGAATATAAATGGAAAAGACATGCCAATCAATTGCATGGTTTAGCATAAGTAGAATTCATAATTACCTATGTAAGTAGGTATACTTTAGTATATTAATAAGTAGGATAAGTGGGTAGGTATACTTTAGTAGGTAGGTATATTATTTTAAACTTATTTACTTTCTTAAGACGGGGAGAGTGTCATACCGTAGAATAAGATTATTGTTTATTTTGAGTTGGCAACTTTCTTCTTGTATGTGGCTTTGTCAAGCACAGTACTTCAGAGCAAGAATAAACACGTAATTAATTAATTTGCGTTGTTTCATTCCCAAATATAACAAAAACAAAAACCATAACTAACAAGTTTTACTTCATTCTAAAAATGGATTGTAACCTCTTGATCTTTCATTCCATAAACTTATTTGATGTTCCCTGAACAAGGTATTAAATATTGACTACAGACACGCATAGTGTTGGTTCTATTGATTTAGTTGTTTATGATCGCTTTCACCTTGATGAGTTCATCTAAATAATAAAAGTCGCTCGGGTCGAACTTTAGATAAACCGCGCTTGCCTCGGTTGGACCGTGGATGGATGACCATCACCCATTACACACCGAGTTTCCTCCGTGCCTCGAAACCACGTTAGGCTGTTGGTCCCGGCTGTCATTTATAGATCTTTAGTCGTTACAGGTAGTCCCAAAAGAAAGACAATCAGTAAGTTCAGTTTAACGGGGCTTTTATCCACACTTAGCCTCTTGATTGGGCCATTGTGCGTGATGTTTTAAGAATACCTACTCCAACCAACATAGGTCGTCCCAGAATTGCTGCAGCCTTCCGGGAGAGATAATGGGGATCGTAGAGTTTGTGCTAGGGAACAGTGACCTTTTAAAACTCCTATGATTTTACGGAGTCGAAAGACAATCAGTTTCACCAAAGGGAATTATTATAACCTGTCTAGGCTTTTCCTAACTATATTATGTTGGTGTATGCGTCCAGTCTCACTGGATGCAGCTGAATACTTGTATTTTACATGAAGCTACTGCCTCTAGAACTCAGTGAGTACTGGGTTATACGCTTATCTGTGGTTATACGATTCCTCTTTGAGCGTGCATTATAATTATAGAAAATTTTTGTTATACCAGGGTAATTCGTATATTACCGTTTCCACTACTGGGACAGAGACCTCTTCTCTATGAGAGGGAGTGGACTGTAATTCAACACACAGGTCCTGTGCTGGTTGGTAGATGTCAATTTGCCTTCTAATGTTGCCTTCTAGCACATGAAGTTTATGTCTACTTGGAACATCTATTTAAATAAAAAAACATTAAAAAAAAACCGACTTCGACAAAAATAAAACACAAAAAAGTGAAAAATAAAAAATCAGCTTCAAAAGTCGGTGGCAAAAACATGAAATCAAACAAACAAAAGTCACCGACTTCAGAAGCTGATTTTTTATTTAAATGTTAAATGTTTTTTTTTATTTATATATATGGTTTTTTTTTTAAGTTTTTATTTTTCACTTTTTTGTGGATCACATATGCTTACCCCTTCACAACGTGCCGGCGTGATGTTATGTTATGAACTGGTGTAAACAATATACAGTCATGAGATTTCAGCAATCCCAGTCCATTTGCTATCATTAATTGAGGAGTTCCGTTGCCTATCTCCGAAGTTCTTCATCAGATCTTCACCAAATAGTTTTTATAACCTTTGTAGTGAGTACAGGCGTGATATTATGTTGTGTGATGGCGTAAACAATGCTTAGATATGCAACAATCGCGGTTAATCTGCTGTTATTTATTGAAGAGTTCCCCCGATTTCTACAAGATCCCATCATCATGTAATGACGAATATTAACCAAAACCGGCTTACTACAGGCTTGTTTTTTGATTTATCTAAAGCCTTTGACCTCGTGTCTCATGACCTGTTACTGCAGAAACTGGAGGCAATTGGAATTAGAGGCATAGTTCTTCAGTGGATATCGTCATACTTAAATAACAGACGACAGCGGGTTATCATTACAAAGGTAGATAAAAATAACGACATGACACCACACTTATCCGAACTCATGTACAACAAATATGGCATCCCGCAAGGAAGTGTGTTAGGACCAATTTTATTCATTTTGTACATAAATTCCATTATTAATATAACCAAACATAAATGTATACTTTTTGCTGATGATATTTCTATTATTGTAACAACGGATAGGAAAAACAATACAATTGACGATCATGAGAATGAAATTAATAATACTATTGAAAGACTAATTGAATATCTAAATAAAATTGAATTATCTATAAATCTTAAAAAATCTGTTTATATACAATTTAATAAATCTAATAATGCTAAATACAATGTTAAAATGAAAATACATAAAATTGACGAAGTAACTCAAACAAAATTTCTAGGTGTCACTTTAGATCAAGACATAAACTGGAAGGCACATATTGACACTGTCTCCAAACGAATAAATAAGTTCGTATATGCACTTAAAAAAGTTAAAAATATAACAAACGTTAAAACGGCAATAACGACATATCATGCATACGTTGAATCGGTGCTCCGATACGGTTTGATAATGTGGGGTAATAGTACAGATCAAAATAGGGCATTTATTGCACAAAAAAAATGCATTAGAGCAATAACCGGGCTTCGACCTGACGAATCCTGTAGGCCGATATTTAAAAAGCTTGGCTTGTTGCCGCTACCGTCTCTTTACATATACGAAACATGTATGTTTGTGAGGAAGCATCAAGAATTGTTTAGTAATGCAACTGATTTATATCCTCGT
Source organism: Diarsia mendica (assembly GCA_949316265.1). Lineage (NCBI taxonomy): Eukaryota > Metazoa > Arthropoda > Insecta > Lepidoptera > Noctuidae > Diarsia > Diarsia mendica. Next base: position 18,806,371 of record OX438904.1, on the reverse strand, counting down.
AACAGACGTGACCCCCATAAGCTAGTTCTGGATATCCTTCCAAGACTAGCTAAATATAATAAAAGCTGTATTTCTATGTGTGTGCGTATATATAATAAGATACCAAGTAATCTAAAATGTTAAATGTAAGATCATTTAAAACTAAATTGTATGAATATTTGTGTAGCCATAGTTTTTATAGTCTCAAAGACTTCTTTGACAATAAATGTTAAGTAATGTCTAAAAAAATTGTACGCTTATCATTATTAAGCAAAAACATGTATGCTCCTGATTTTTTGTATTTTTTACCATCTTTTATACCATGTTTTTAAACAAATAAATATTATTCTATTCTATTCTATTCTATCAGATATTGAAATAGTGACAATGGGACCACACGGGAAACACCAGCTTTCAAATGACAAAAGAATCATGAAAATCAGTTCACCCAGTCGCAAGTTATGAGCTAACAAACATTAAAAAAAAAATACAGTCGAATTGATAACCTCCTCCTTTTTTTGAAGTCGGTTAAAAAGAGAAGTCCTGACTGACTGACTGACTCATCAACGCCCAGCCCAAACTCTTAGACCTAGAAAGCTGAAATTTTGCAAATTCAACCCCTAAGGAAGTCAAATAGGGGATGAAAGTTTGTATGTAAAATCGTCATTTTCACGCGGGCGAAGCCGCTGGCAAAAGCTAGTTCTAAATAAAATTATTAAACATGTTTTGCGTATGTTTTTCAAGTTTCGGAATACTCGAACAACCAAATTTCCAATTAGTCGCGATCATATCGATTATCTCCTACCAATGTTGTTTACGTTGCCATGTTAGGCATCGCTCGATGGCCTCTAATGAAACAGCTCGTTAATTTACCAGCTCGACACAAACCCCGGTATTTGGGACAGGGCTGGCTGTCAGATTACTTGCAACTGAATACGTTTGTATTATGCAACATCACGCCTCTTAATTTCTGGAGAGTTAAGCAAGGATTACACTTACATAGATATGCTTAGTTCCACGTCACAGTGAGCGAGCCTATTGCCGTCAAAATCTAGACTGCTACTGAGAAATTCCTGATGAAATTACCTAAAAACACTTTGCCTGTCTTGGTATTCCAACCCAGGACCTCGTGTTCAACAGTCTTGACCCACCTTTACACCCACAAGGCAGGCGTTTGACAACAATATATATTCTGAACCAATTGATTAATTGATGATACAAATCGGTACAATAACAATCAATTAACATTACACCTAGCTATTGGTTACGACATGAACATCGCACAAACTCTCTGGGGCGTTGTAAACTCGGTTGAAACAAGCTTATCGAAATACCACCGTTTAGCAGACAGGATTACTTAGGAACAGAGATAGATTATGTGGGTCACTGTCTAACCCTTCGGGAATTAAAGGCGTGACGTTTGTTATATTATTACATACATAGTTTCTTTATTTTATTTATTTCTTATTACGTTATGAGTTTAAATTGTGATACAAGAACAGTAAGTAATGCATTTTTTTTACCCTTTTATCTGAATGACCCGTCCTAACCTACGGTGCTCAGACATGGTCTCTCACCGAGATTCAAAAGTTCCGCCTTGGAGTTTGCCAAAGGGCAATGGAACGTAGCATTTTGGGTGTCAAAAGACAAGACCGAATTCGAAACACCACGCTGCGCTCCAAAACGGGCATAGTGGACGTTGGCAAGAAGGCTGCTAGGCTTAAATGGGATTGGGCGGGTCACGTCAGTCGCATGCACGATGACCGCTGGGCAAAAACCGCAACACGATGGTTGCCGGAAGACGGACGGCGCCGCCGAGGCCGGCCCAGAAAGAGGTGGCGAGATGATCTGGACGCGCACCATGAGGGCTGGTTCGAGGTGGCTCAGGAAAAGAGCACTTGGAAGGAATTGGGGAAGGCCTTTGCCCTGCAGTGGGACAGTACAGGCTATTAAAAAAAAAAAAAAACTGAATGACAGATCGTCACTAGCTATTTCAGTCACATTGCCGAAACTACTCTCTAATGAGAGCTAGCTAAAATTATACATAATTAGAGTTAACCTATGTTAAATGGTTAATTAGATAGTTAGACACCATCCTGCCGTCATTGTCGCCGTGCCGGTCATTTGATTATAAAGGATACTGTCCAATATACCGTGGCATACCGTGACCGGACTATAAATGTATTAGGAAAAAATATTTATTTGTATTTGATATTATGAGACTGTGCCAGCTAGACCATTCCTTCCTCCGACCACCACAGTCGCGTGCCATGGATATAGCATAAATCAGCAACGGCAACATTTTCTGTATTCATCATCTGCCTAGCCTTTGCCCAACTATAAAAAAAAAAAAAATAATAATAATGTGTTTTATTTCAGGCAAAATACCCATAATGAGAGAATAATAAAAATACAAATAGCACAGAAATCATTAAAAAACATCATCAAAACACACATAAACACAACATAACTATGCTGGGGTAGGCTTCCAATCTAACCGGATGCAGCCAAATACCTGTATTTGACAAGCAACGATGACTATCACAATCCAGTTAGTACTGGGTAAGACATCCTTTAGTAACGCTGGCTGTCAAACTTTCAGGCCACTGAATCATCAACATTCATCATAATCTTTCCCTTATAACATAACGTTGGGTCGGGGTCGTCGTAGCATGTCTTCTTCTTCCATACTTCTCTGTTTCTCGTCATCTCATGAGACACCTCCTTTTTTGCCATATCATTTTTAACACAGCTAGTCCATCCATCGTTTCTTTGGTCTTCTCTCTACTCTTATACTCATCCACATTCATATCCAAAACCTTTCTCACGATATTTTTGTCAATCCTCCGCTTCACATCACATACTACCCTTACCACGACAACCGATTCGGGCCACTGAATATCTATAAAAAGGTTAAGATCTATGGCAGCCGGGATCAATGGCATAACGTGCTATCTGAGGCTAATTTGTGGTAAGACAGTTAAATCGTTTCTCTGGGACTTCGTCGAGATTCATTATCTGAGTGCTTTTCTTGTGGTTGCTACTGTTGATTCTGATTTTCAGGATTTACAATGGTTTGGGAATAGTGTGGCGAGCTTGACCCAATAAAACAAAAGCCACAAACACCTCATAGATTGATATAAAACAGGAACATAAAAACCTTTGTTCACGGGATCCATTTAGTCATTACATAACACGAACAGAGATGAAACAATTCACTACATGGCGCTAATGGAATGTGCGGTTCAGATCCACATCGTTAATATAAACTAATTAGTAGCCAAAATAGTAATGAAGCACGTGGAATGGAATTTGGGAGGATTGTTTTGATCCGTTGTTTTTGTATGATGACATTTCTGCTACATTCAAAAATGTCTGAATGTGAGATTGATGAAATATGTGAATCGGTAATTTCGAAATGCATTTAATAAGACTTATTTCTGTCAAAATGAGCCACATATCACGCGTCATCATGAACATCACGCCTGTAACCCCAGATGGGTTAGGTAGGCATGTTTAAGCCCCATGTAATAGGGGGCGAGTTTATTGCCATTAACCGTGGCTGCTACTGGGAAATTCCTGGTGGAAATAGCAAAAAAAAAAACTATGCCTGAGGTTTGTTAAGAATTATTGGTACATAATTCAAGATGGCGCTACATTCTACAAGTAATCCTACTTCCTACTAAATGCGAAAGTTTGTGAGGATGGGTGGATGTTTGATACTCTTTCTCGCAAAAACTACTTAATGAATTTGAATAAAATTTACCACGTAGATTATTTATAACCTGGATCTTATATAAAAAATATCAAAATCAAAAGTCATTTATTCAAACTAGGCTGATAATCAGCACTTTTCGAACGTCAAAAATTTACTTTACTCTACGTTACTTTACATTTTTATAAGACAGTCCCCCAAAACGCCCACCCATCATCGACACTTCCTAGTGTCGATCCTACCTATCTTAGGTGTTAACATAAGATACTTTTTATCACACTAATACGATCTTGAGGAACAACTATCGAAGGCCACGCGGGTGAAGCCGCAGGCATAAACTAGTTCTCGTCGGGGCTGTGGAGTATCGAAAGGATAACGCGGCTCCGACACAAGGGCGAAGAAGGAACATTTAACAAGTCTGACACTCCCCTTTCGCTCTGCCCAAGAGCGGGGGGGGGGGGGGGGGGGGGTAATTCGATGATTTTTCAAACACCAAAAAAAAGGCATAAGCTAGTTTCATATAACTAAGCGTGACAACCTTGATAGTAAAATACTTGTACAAAGAGTAGAATACTTGTACCAAACGAATGTGACGATAATTGCGACTGTATGAATGGTCGCAATCCCCTACCAAAAATTACATCAATCTTTTAGAAAGAATTTCAATTATAAATCTCCCTTACATGTCTGGAATTCTAATACCACAATTTACGAATGAATAAGTTTTAAACATTCCATTAGTAAACATTGTTCTGCATCTACTATAGATGTTAAACAAAAATCATTGCCCTGCCTTTTGACTTCGCTGTAGTCGGGTAAAAAAGGGTATATAATTCAACGGTACTCTTTTTGCTACCCTTTCTTTTCACTGGAATTTTCAATATGTTTTTGTTTTAACATAAATGTAATTTTCGAATAAAGGAAATTATAATTTCCTTTATTTCTGCAGTATGCTACAAGACGAAAAATAATTGTTTTATTCGTATTTGTATGTCTGATATTTGTAACAATTAACGGTATAAAATATATACTAAATTATCTTTATAATTGAATGACTACTCCTATGTTTAATGCATGCCGTGGCAGCCTTTAATTAAGGCAACACTATAAAATGTCATTGTAATATGATTACTTTAATAATTGTGTATTTTGGTGTATGCTTTGTTGGTTGTCCTTAAATAAATAAATAAAGACAACTGTTTAGCTTAATTCGATTTTCATCCAAACAAAATCTTTCCGCAGAGCTTTTGTTTCTATTATTAACAAGTGGACTCAGTTATTACATAGGTTGCGATACAAGTATGAACTGCGAACAATAAAGCTATGAAAATACCAGAATAAGTGGATTTGTTATTGTATGGGAAATCTATAGGTGCAAAGCGAGGTCATGTTTAATTGGAAATGTAAAAAATGTTTGTTATATCGCAATTTGAGTTCTCTATATTTGACCAGCTTATGATGTTTTCATCACTGTAATCTTGACTTCAGTTATAAAATTAGTTAAAGAGTTTTGCAGACCTTTGCAATTAAATCAGCATCGGATTCTGCATATGCGCTCCCGCCCACGTCAGACTTTTTGTCGGGCCGATTTAAAATTTGTTCGTAATAATCGGTGACCGATTTTTTTTTGGTCAGAAATAACGAACAAATTTAAATCGGCGGGGTGTGCTAATATTAATGTCTTGTTTAAATATTTGATGCGTCCGGAGCTAGATCTCGCGGCACGCACCGCAGCAGTCAAAGTCATGAAAGATAAGCGCGATTCTCTGTTATTTGTTCGAAAAGAGAAGCAAACGTTTTTTTTTTCTTTTTTGTTAGTCTATTGTGTGTCCCACAGCTGGGCAAAGGCCTTCTCCTTGCATTATCACCATTTATTTTATTATTCTAAATTATAGGTGTTGACAAAATATCTACAGAATTTGAATAGGAGATAGCATATTCTCATCAACATGGTTACTGTAAAATAATAAAAACAAATCCTACACTTATTCCTGTAATATTAAAGACGTATTTACAAAGACTGGACTAAGATTTAGAGTTAAGGTACCGTCGAACAATGTATTAAGTATACAGCCAGCTAACTTGCATTTAACTTTAAGATTACACAATACACTATGAGACTAATATTAAACGATACAGCGTTTGACATCAGTCGCTTGCCAAACACTTTATAAAACAAAATTACAATCAGTATTTTCAGTGTATTAGAATTATTATAAAGATGCATACTCAATAGCTTGTTCGAGTGTACTACATAAATCAGTGGTCTCAAAATAAAGTGGCTAGCCTCTTTGAGGGCAGAATTAATGTGTGAAACACTCAGCCAAAGGTCTAACGGTCTTACTTGGTCTGTTGTCCTGCTTGACAGATTCTTTGGTATCCTTTAAGTGTTTTTCCTAACAAACACCTTTATTAATCGTTGGTTCCTTTTTTTATTCTGAATGGAAAAGTACTAGGAGGGGTAACTTTGTTTTCCTTACGAACACGGAATATACTATATGTGCCTAGATACTAATACCCGTTGAAAAGATTCTATAATATTATGTAGGTCAGTCCTTCAATAAAATTAAAATTTAAGAAATAAAAAATTGTGTAAATTACATTTATTTAGATGTCTGCACATTCTACGGTTAGAACGATGTTAGAACCGAATTCATATCTATTTATTTATTTTCTTTGACTTATCTAAGCTAATAGTTAAAGCATACAAGAATAGCTGAGCTATTCTTTCTTGCTATTTCATAGGGCTCTTGTGTTATTATGATTAAAGTCAATGAGTAATAAAAAAAATGTTTCTTTGGGAAAATTGTTTGTTGTCATGAGTACAATCACGTGTTTAAGAATCGTTCGCTAATTGTCAGTTACCCTTAAATTAATTATAATTATTTAAATGTTACATAAATGTTCGTTATCTTACGAATACAAAGGACTCTATTACAAGAAAGAAATTCCCGAGGCAGTAGTATGTAATATGATTTATAACACAAAGCTAATTAATGAGTTCCCCTCATTGATATTCGACGCATGCGCTGCCATCTAACATGATAAACTGTTACGGAAAAACATCCATAGTTCTTATTACAACTATACTATGTTAAATTATGTTACTGTTTTCTTCCGTCCTATTAATGTACTAAAGAATATGAAATTGGCAACCTAATTTTCTTCAGCAGATAAAAAGTAAGGAATATAATATACAGAGTGGAAGGGACATGGACGCGAAAACGGTTACCACACACTCAGTATATCATTCTGAAATCCTACAAATTTGCAATACTGCATGGCAATGGCTGGTTTTTTTAAATTAATGATGAACTATTTCTATTTGGGGGAAGGGGGTTTAGAATGATGTACTGAGTACGTGGTAACCGTTTTCCGAGTCCCTGTCCTATATAATACAAAATTATAACAACACGCCTGGTTCCCTTAAAAGTAAGACAGAAGTGTACTTAAACTACCAAGTCTACCAACTTCTACTGCTCCTAAGGGATTCCTGGTTTTAAATAGACAAACCTTTACAGGATTAAACTATTAATATCATAAACGGGATATTTACCTTTACAGGATGTCTAGCGCCATCGCTTTTCCACACTGGAAAAAATTAAAAATTTTGAAAAAACCCACGACTGTTAAAAAATAATTGAAAAAAGGATAAAATAACATAAACCACCCGTCTTAAAAAATCCCAAGAATGTCCGTCGGGAGCTGAACATTGCAAAACTAGTTCATTTAATGGCAGCCCCCGACGGACATTCTTGGGTTTTTTTAAGGCGGGTGTTTTATGTTATTTTATCCTTTTTTCAATTATTTTTTAACAGTCGTGGGTTTTTTCAAAATTTTTAATTTTTTCCAGTGTGGAAAAGCGATGGCGCTAGACATCCTGTAAAGGTAAATATCCCGTTTATGATATTAATAGTTTAGTTAACAGTCGTGGGTTTTTTCAAAATTTTTAATTTTGCTTTTTATTTTAAACTTTTTATTTTTATATCTAAGAACATGCACCAATCAAACCTAAACCCATAACTGAAAACTGAATCAAAATCGGACTTGTAGTTTTGGAGAAAAATGGCAACTTTGATTTGCACAAAAAATGTTTGCTGCAGCGCCCCCTGGTGAGTTGTCACCGTAACACCTATCTAAGAACATGCACCAATCAAACCCAAACCCATAACTGAAAACTGCATCAAAATCGAACTAGTAGTTTTGGAGAAAAATGGCAACATGTATTTGCACAAACACACAAACAAACAACCTCTCACCCCAAACGCATATACCGTCTCCGTTCCGTCGTGGGTAATAAGATTAAAATAATACTGTTTTAGCGTTTCGAGTAAAGATGAAACACTCAAAATGAAATTCTTGAAACAAATGAATATGATTCACGTAGATTGATCCTCAAAGAAGTTTAATTTGCAGCGCAACCATGTCTGCCATGCCACCTTTTTTTTTTTTTTTTGTTTGGTGGGTAATCATCGAATAACCCCCCCGCTCTTGGGCGGAGCGAAAGGGAGTGTCAGAATTCAACTGACTAAAAACCAAACCCATGTTTCTTCTTTGCCCTTGTGTCGGAGCCGCGTTATCCTTTCGATAATCTACAGCCCCGACGGGATCCACAGTATTCCACAGCCCCGACGGGTCTGCCATGCCACCTTAAACAAATTAATTTCCCTCCATCATGATCTATGAATACCAACCAACATAACCCCGCTAAACAAAGGTGCTAAGTTCCAGACATATTTTTAGCCTTATCTAATAGCCAGAACAAAGTTCCTCACACCATGTTTACGAGTACTGATAGCCCAAAATTAGCTCATCGTGGCTAATATAGCTGTTAATCGTGGAAAACTGTGGGATTAACATTATTTACGACGCTTGAAATGGTGTCTGCTTGAAAACTGTATGGAGGAAACACGTAATGTAAAGTTGGGGTCTTAGTGACAGCGAGTTTGCCTCTCTTGCATAACTAACTGCACTCGACAGGACTTGAATGAAGCAAACGATAGAGCTCTGTTTAATGTATAATGATTTGTTTTTTTTTCTCCCGTCGGGGCTGTGGATTATCGAAAGGATAACGCGGCTCCGACACAAGGGCGAAGATGGAACATGGGTTTGGTTTTTAGTCAGTAGAAGTCTGACACTCCCCTTCGCTCTGCCCAAGGGGGGGGGTTATTCGATGATTTTCCACCCACCAAAAAAAAAAAAAAAAGGATAATGTACTTGAAAAGAAAAAAATTAAGCCTTATTTGATGGGTGACTATCGTCCGTTTGTCTGTCTGTCTATATGTATGTCAAGACTCAAGACCGTAGACCGAGTGTCACATTGATGACAAACGGCTTGCCCCCTAAATGTTGGTGTACTATTAGATACACCTCTGCCTAAACCATCGGGGACTACAGGCGTGATTGTATAATTAAGGTCAAGACAGGTTTTTGTTTCCATACGCCATTTTTTTTTTTTTTTGGTGGGTGGAAAATCATCGAATAACCCCCCCCGCTCTTGGGCAGAGCGAAGGGGAGTGTCAGACTTCTACTGACTAAAAACCAACCCATGTTCCTTCTTCCTCGCCCTTGTGTCGGAGCCGCGGTAACTTTTCGATATCCGCAGCCCCGACGGGCGTCGGCCCTTGCGGGCCCCTCCTTGCTGACATCTCTTTGAGGCGCGCGTGGAACACGTACGCGCCGCCGACACGGTCTGTTGCCGTCATGACGACGGCCGGACGGCGAGCTAGCCCGTTACTCACCGTCCACAGGCCCGCGTCTACGGTGGCCGGAGGTCATCGCGTGACCCCCGACGCCCGGAGCGCCTTCCGCGGCGGCTGGGACGTTGAGAGGTTCTCTCCCTCTCTCGTTCCGCCACCTCCTTCGCTAGCATCACTGCTTCGCAGAAGGAGGCGACGGCGTCCCATTCCTCCTCGCTCCGGACCATGGCTTGCACCAGGGCCGGGCGCGAGAGGTCACCGCCGCCGATCGCCGCTACGAGAACACGGCGGGGCTCCGCCCAAGCAGGGCACACCTCCACAGTGTGCTCCACCGTGTCCTCCGGTCGATCCTCGCAGTGGAAGCATCCGTGCGTTTCCTCCCGCCTGATTCGGTGCAGGTACCTCCCGAAACACCCGTATCCGGTGAGGACCTGCGTCAGACGGTAGGTGAGGGCGCCGTGGCGCCTCTCCAGCCACTCCTCAAAGAGGGGACTTACCGCCACTATCGTGGCGTGCCCTGCGCTGGGTTGCGACAGTCGCTGTCTCCATGCCGCCATGAGATCGCACCGGAGGTCTGTCCGCCGCGCAGCAATGTGCCGCGGCAGCAGAGTGACCCCCCGGTGTAGCGCCTCCGCGCGCCACTCATGTAGGCGCGCGAGGACTATCGCCTCCAGATCCCACGGCGGCAATCCGGCAAGGAGAATCGCCGCCTCGGTTTCCATACGCCTATAGTTGTCATTTATAGCCCTATCATAATCCACACAGTCAACGTTTCTCTAGTATTCCGTTATAAGGTCCCATTAAAATAGGTGGACAAATTTTAACACAGAGCGTTCAGTAGGTCTAACCAAACATATAAACAAAAAAAACCATTAAATAAACTGTTTTTTTTTTTACTTAAAATATTAAATTGACGGCACTCTAGAACAAACTCATCCTTTATGAGTAGATACTTAAATGCGTTTTTCTTATTATTTTTTTACCATCGTCCTTATTTTGGTGGTCTGAATGTTTTGTCCACCTATTTTAATGGGACCTTATATACTGACCCGCTATCACTGAAGCCCCACACTCACAGTCTGCTACGCTTCGAGGCTTAGCCCTCCTCGTAAAACTCTCAACTCCAGCCTGTTATCTTTGTAGTGTGGCACAAAGAGGCGCAATTTCCCTCCAAACAAACCCCTTTTCCTCTCAATTTTAATCTGAATAGAGATAACTTGAGTATTTCACTCGTTTTAGTAATTTTTCAGGTAAGTGACTACCACTTGAAGTAATTGCACTTAGGTTAGGTTGCTTGGTCTTATCTCTGAGACTTACGAAATATAATTGTTATTGCCTTTTGTTTGTTTCAAGTTTTCCTCGTTGACGGTGTTACTAAGTATTTTGGGAAGCCTTTGAACTGTGCGGTAATAATTTCCAAAGTAATGCTTGTTGGCACAAGTCCTCAGCCTTCTTGTGTAAATAAATATGAACGTGGCTAATGAGTGCTTAGTTTTGTAGTTGAAGAGCTCTGAGTTAACAACAGTGCAGCTGTCTGTGGCAAACAATGTCGTCGGTACACCAACTTGTGCACTCTAATTAGTACATTATGCATGGACGTCCAAGTTGTTCTCTTGCAAATTCTACTCAAGTCTTCAGTTTCCGCGTGTCTCGGTAGTTCGGTTATTTAGTCCGGTCCCGGACTTTTCGTCTCATCAGTTCGGTGATACAATACGACCGGACTACAGAGCCTGATAGTTCGGTATCGATAACGGACCTGCACTACTAAGGAAAGACTGAAAGGTCGACATTATCGCTCCGGACCCACCATACCCCTGGCCATGCCCCTGGGGGTAGAAAGAGACTGGACCATACCACCATAGAGATGTGCCACCAGAGATATATGAATAATCCAAATATACTATTAAACATAACAGACTAACCTATCTGTTTTGTTATCAGTTCTCTTTATTGACGACCTAACAACCTTTAGAAGTAGGTAGGTATGTAAACTTTTTTGTGTTTTGTTATGGAATGGTTATGGGTTATGGACACTCATGATTATTATGATTGACGTTTGTGAATCTTTCCCTAATTTATTACGTTTAATAAATAATAATTAATAATTTAACAAATATTCAATTCCTTGCACGGACGATGGATTTTGAAAAACTGAAACGTGGGCGAGGCAGAGTTTTATTATATAACGGTTACCAATTTTATAGGAATACGGTTTACAAAGCTGGGAGTTATTGGAGGTGCAGAAACTATAAGAATGATACCAAATGTAAAGGATACCTCGTTTTATCCAAAGTAAGTCGGCTTTTACTACTCAAGACTGTCTCAAGTTTCAGCTTTTAAATATAACATTGTATTTTAGGAAGAAGACGTGATTACAAAGGATAGTACTGACCATTCTTGCGAACAGGACAAAACTCAAAATCAAATTGATATATTACTCAATCAATGTGTTGATTGAGTAATATATCAATTTGATTTTGAGAGCTTCCGGAAGAGTGGGTCTTAAAATGAACATGGACAAAACCAAGGTCATGTTGAATGCCCATGTTACACCCACTCCTATAAAGATCGGAGACTCTACACTCGAAGTTGTAGACGAGTATGTCTACCTGGGACAAACAGTCCAGTTAGGTAGGTCCAACTTTGAAAAAGAGGTCAATCGTCGAATCCGACTCGGCTGGGCAGCGTTTGGGAAGTTGAGAAGTTATCTTCTCGTCCAACTTACCCCAGTGTCTCAAGACGAAAGTCTATGACCAGTGTGTGTTGCCAGTGATTACATATGGGACTGAAACGTGGTCGCTCACAATGGGCCTCATCAGAAGGCTTAAGGTCACCCAAAGAGCAATGGAGAGGGCTATGCTCGGAGTTTCCTTGCGTGATCGAATCAGGAATGAGGACATCCGCATGAGAACCAAGGTTGCCGACATAACCCGAAGAATTGCCAAGCTTAAGTGGCAGTGGGCAGGGCACATTGCTCGCAGGACGGATGGCCGATGGGGCCGGAAGGTTCTGGAGTGGCGACCGCGAACCGGAAGACGTTGCGTTGGAAGGCCTCCCACTAGGTGGACCGATGACCTGGTGAAGGTTGCGGGGATCCGCTGGATGCGAGACGCACGGGACCGGTCAATGTGGCGACACTTAGGGGAGGCCTATGTCCAGCAGTGGACGTCTTTCGGCTGAAATGATGATGATGATGATGAATGTGTTGATGAGGCAGCACAAGGACAAGAAGCTGCTCCAAAAGTATTTCGGAAATTCACTCTCAAAATTAAAACAAAGGGATTAGATTTAGCTGCAAAACAACCTATCCCTAATTTTAATAATAAAAAAATTACAATATATCGAAAAATTCATTCTTGTACGGAAGTCACTAAAATACGTACTAACAATTATGAAGACGTTGAGGTGCCAATTCAATTTCAAGATTTTTTATTAGCAGATTTCTATGACGGCACAATCAAAATTTTAATATTCTGTAGTAAAGAAGCACGATTACTTTTGACATCCCTGAAACAATTTTTCATGGATGGTACCTTTCAGGCATCACCAGATCCTTTTCCGCAGCTATACAGCATTCATGGAGACATGGGAAGTGGCATTGAAAGCACGAATGTCATTCCATTAGCTTACATCTTCATGTCACACAAGAGTGTAAAAGCTTATGAGATTGTATTTCAATTAATACAATCACAGGTTCCAGGTTGGGTACCAGAACAAGTTCATATCGACTTTGAGAGCGCCGCCATAAAAGCATTGCTGAAAACTTTCAAAAATGTGACCATTATTGGTTGTTATTTTCATTTTCGAAATGCTTTATATCGAAAGGCAAAGGCAATTGGACTAAACTCAAGAAATTATAGGCGTATCATCAGTTTGTGTTGCATACTGCCATTGCTACCTGTACATAAAATACAGGACGGTTGGAAACATATTTCATTAAACGAAATACAGTCTATTCAAGATGAAAAATTAATTAAATTCAGAAGTTATTTTCAAAAAACATGGATGAAGCCTGATTTTATAAATAAATGGTGCGTATTTGCTGAGCGTCATTGCACCAACAATGTTGTAGAAGCCTGGAATTTGTCAGTCCGCTGGCAGTCCGCCGGCAGGCGATCATACATACAGTTTTTGACAGTTTTTATGAATGACCGCCTGCCAGTGGACTGTGTAATGTGTCCCTTTACTAGTGCAGGTCCGATATCGATAGTTCGATACCGAACTATCAGGCTCAATAGTCCGGTCGTATTACATCCACGAACTGCTGAGACGAAAAGTCTCACCAGTCCGGTGACCGGACTAAATAAACCGAACTACTGAGAATAGCTGTTCAGTTTCGATGACCCATAGGGCCTCAACCAGGAAATTCGCTTTCAACGACTTTCAGCAGGATTAATTAATAGTGATTACATACGGGATCGAAACGTGGTCGCTCACAATGGGCCTCATCAGAAGGCTTAAGGTCACCCAAAGAGCAATGGAGAGGGCTATGCTCGGAGTTTCCTTGCGTGATCGAATCAGAAATGAGGACATCCGCATGAGAACCAAGGTTGCCGACATAGCCCGAAGAATTGCCAAGCTTAAGTGGCAGTGGGCAGGGCACATTGCTCGCAGGACGGATGGCCGATGGGGCCGGAAGGTTCTGGAGTGGCGACCGCGAACCGGAAGACGTTGCGTTGGAAGGCCTTCCACTAGGTGGACCGATGATCTGGTGAAGGTTGCGGGGATCCGCTGGATGCGAGACGCACGGGACCGGTCAATGTGGCGACACTTAGGGGAGGCCTATGTCCAGCCTGCAGTGGACGTCTTTCGGCTGAAATGATGATGATGATGAATATTTTTGACTGGCCTGTTGGTCTAGTGGTTAGTGACCCTAACTGCTATGCCGGAGGTCGTGGGTTCGATTCCCACCCAGGACAAATGTTTGTGTGATGAGCACGATCATTTGTTCTGTGTCTGGGTGTAATTTATCTATAATATGTATGTATTTAGAAATATATAAGTATGTTTATCAGTTGTCTAGTACCCATAACACAAGCTCTGCTTAGCTTGGGACTAGATGGCGTTGTGTGATAGTTGTGGAATATTATTATTATTATTATTATTTTTGGTAAACATGTTCTGTTTCATAGCTCATTGGCTAGTTTAAGCTACATTAACGGGCGCATGCCAAATCAATGTAGCGTGTGTGTGTGTGATGAAGAATGAATGTTGTGAGAAGTATTATCCTCAATCTGCATGAACTTTCTCACTATTCTGCAGGTATTTAAAATTGCGGCTTTTTGAAGTGAAATATAAATTGAGTCTTTCAGGTCTATTAGTTTGAGGCTATGGTGAAGATGATTAGGTATAACACCCGTAGTGGAGAGAACAATAGGTACAACATATACTTTTTCCTGGCTCCAAATTCTGGTCACTTCTTCTTTCAGGTCAGCATATTTACTGATTTTTTCCCCTATTGTTTTTTGTAGATTGTGTGTATTAGGTACTGCAATATCTATGAGGTATGTTACTTTATTTACTTTATCTTGAAGAATTAAATCTGGTCTGTTGTAGTGAGTGGTTCTGTCTGATAGTATGCCGCGGTCGTAAAAGAGTTTGTGCGTTGTATTTTCTAAGAATCTTATTGGTACATATTTATAATATGGAGTGTTAGTATCTTGTATGAGCTTGTGTTTGAGTGCTAGGTTTTGATGTATGATATTTGCTACCTGATTATGCCTGTGAGTATAATCTGTTTGTGTGAGTGTTGTGCATGCCCCTGTGATGTGTTGTATGGTCTCTGGTTGACTGTGGCATTTGCGGCATTTATCGTTCGTTATTGTGGGGTCTTTGATAATGTATTTTCTATAGTTTTTAGTATTTATGATCTGATCCTGGATTGCAATAATAAACCCCTCAGTCTCCGGAAATAGGCTACCCATTTTAAGCCATTTATTTGATGCTTCCGTATCTACGTGAGGTTGTTCTAGATCATGGGGGTGGCGACCGTGTAGCACTTTCTTTTTCCAGTCTTCTACCTTTTGCTTCTGTGGGTCTTCGTTATTAGTGTAATGTGTGTCTGTCTGTTCGTATAGGTTAAGTGGGGTGTAATTGAGATCATTCATTACTGTTGCCATATGGATGCTACTTGTGTGTGATTTAGAGTGAAAGAATGTTCTTAGTCTCGTGATTTGTTTCTGCCATAGGTGATGGATATCAATTAGGCCTCTCCCTCCATCTTGTCGTTTGATAGTAAGTCTTTCTATTGCAGATTTTGGGTGTAGGTTGTTATGTTTAGTAAGAGTAGTGCGTGTTGTTCTTTCTATTTGTTGGATGTCAGTTTTTGACCACTTGATCACCCCAAACGAATATGTTAGAATTGGGATTGCGTAGGTGTTTAATGCTTTTATTAAGTGTTTGCCGGATAGTTGAGTCTTACATACTGCAATCACTCTTCTCTTGAATTCTGTTTTTAATGTGTCTTTGATTGCTGTGTGATCTATTCCTTTGAGTTGCTTGTATCCTAAGTATTTATATAAGTCCGTTGGCTCCAAAGCTGTGATGACATCTGTATTGTTGATAGGATAGTCACCCGGTTTAATTTTGCCTCTTATAATATGAACTGTTTTACATTTATCGAATCCAAATTCCATGTTTATGTCTGTACTAAATTCTGTAGATCGATTAATTTTTTCATCTCTTTTTCAGACTTCGCATATAATTTTATGTCGTCCATATAAATAAGATGTGATATAACGGTTTTTTCTGAGCCATGCTTAAAGGCATATCCCGCCTGACAGCGCCGCAGTAGGTGGGATAGGGGGTTTAGAGCGAGGCAAAACCATAATGGACTCAGAGAATCTCCTTGATAAATACCCTTCTTAATAGGTATTTGCCGAGTTGTGATAGCTGTGTGTTGGTAATTTAACTGGAGTGTAGTTTTCCAGTGAAACATAACATTTCGTAAGAAGTTAATTATTTTTGGGTTTATTTTATAAATCTGTAATATTTGAATCAACCATGAGTGTGGAATACTATCGAATGCTTTTTTATAATCTATGTATGTGCAATGAAGGTTTCTATTTTTTGTGGCGGCATGTTTGTGTATTATTGAATCTATTACTAGCTGTTCTTTACATCCCATATGTCCCCGTCTGCACCATTTCTGTTCTTCTGCTATTATGTTATGATGTTCTATGTGTTTATTTATTTTAGAGGTAATTGCTGATGTTAAAATCTTGTATATTGTGGGTAGGCATGTAATCGGTCTATACTGGGAAGGTTGTGGTGAGTATTGGGTTTTTGGCAGCATGTAAGTTGTTCCGGTGGCAATAAATTCTGGAATTTGTTGTTGTCCTAAAATGATTTCTGTAAAATTTTTAGCTAAAATTTTGTGCAATGATTCTAATTTTTTATACCAATAATTATGTATTTTATCTATTCCAGGGGATTTCCAATTGTGTAGTCGCATTGTAACAATAGTGATGTCAGACTCAGATAGCTCTATGAATTCCATTTCTTCAAGTGAGCTCCATTTAGCTTCTTCTTCTTGAATCCATTCAGATGTTTCCCTATGATGTACTTGTTCTTCCCATATGCCTGCCCAAAAAGTTTCTAATTGTTCCTTTGTTGGTAGTTGTATATTGTTTTCGGTTGTCGCTGTGTCAGTGTTTGTTTGTGGTTTCTGCAATTTTCTGTAAAAGTTCTTTTCGTTGGTAGCGAACAATGCGTTGTCATTTTTACGTTCTTGTGCTTTCTTATATCTTCTCAATCTGTGAACTTTTACGGCTAACTTCTGTTTTAATGTATCTAAAAATTCTTATTATTATTATTCCCTTTATTTAGTTTTTAACAAATTTGATACATTTTTAAATATTCCTTACAAAATCAATAAAAAAAACATTTAAAAATATAAAAAATTGTAGCCCACCGGTATCGGGAACAGGGTCCAAGCTACCGGCGGTCAGGGCTCCAGAGAAAGGAACCTCCTAACAATACGAGCCGTGTCCAGGAGTACCGCTTTCTGCATCAAGCCCTTGATCCAGCTGCCTAACGAGAGCCTCCTCAGGTGTTGGTCGAGGCTCTTGGCAATTAAGCCATTGGCTGTAACGACTATCGGCACAATGATCGCTGAGTCCACACTCCACATGTCGACAACCTCGCGAGCCAAGTCAAGATACTTGATTTGCTTGTCTTTCTCGGCTTTCACGAGGTTCTCGTCATGCGGGACGGTTATGTCAACAATCATTGCGCGCCGCTCTGATCGATCCACCACCACTATATCAGGTTTATTAGCTATAATAGTCCTGTCAGTGATGATGGATTGATCCCAGTACAGTGTGATATGGCCATTTTCGAGAACTGGGTCGGACACATACCTGTAGTACGGCACTTCTGATTCCACAAGCTTGTATTTCAGAGCAAGTTGCAGATGGATAATCCTGGCTACAAGGTTGTGTCTATGCAAGTATTCTCCGTTAGCCAGACGAGAACATCCGGAGATAATGTGACGGATTGATTCGCCCGGACGGTGGCATGCCCGACATATGTCAACCGTACCGTCCTTCACAATAAATCTCCGGTAGTTATTCGTCATCATAACTTCGTCCATAATTGCACAGACAAAACCTTCGGTTTCTCCGAAGAGTTCCCCGAAACGTAGCCAGGCTACGGACGCTAAGAAGTCTACATCGGGCCCATGTAGGGCCCGGAAAAAGCGTCCGTGAAGCTCCTTACTCTGCCATACCTCCAAGCGGTCGTTAGTGTCAAGCACTACAGGTTTGCGCCAGTTCTCTTTAGCCAAGGAGAGTGGGGTAAGGCCCTTGTCCACCGCGACAACATCTCGATGCATCCCCACGTCGGCTTCCAGGAAATATTCCCTGAGACTGCATATCTCACGATTGTGGAGAGTCTTAGCATTCAAAAAGCCTCGACCTCCACACTTCCGTGGGATATACAGTCTCATAACCGAAGAACGTGGGTGATGCATTCGATATGCCGCCAACAATGTACGGACCCGCCTATCCAGGGCGTCTAGCTCTGTTTGAGTCCATTTGAGTATGCCGAAAGAGTACATCAAAACCGGCACGACCCAACCGTTGAAGGCACGCACCTTATTTCCGCCTGACAAAAGACTATTAAATACTTTCCTCAGGCGGCCAAAGAAGCGCTCCCTCAGCGATTGCTTCATGTCGGTAACGTTGATGCCCAGCGCTTCCGACATACCCAAATACTTATAGGTTTCGGTTGCTGAGAGGGATCTAAGATTTATAGAATCCGTGAGCTGGGTTCCCACAGATTCCACAATCCCCCCTCGCTTTACATGCATGACCGCACATTTGTCCACTCCGAATTCCATCCTGATGGCGCTACTAAAAGCTTCAGTGACCTTCAGTAGCTCCATCAGGTGCAAATCATTGGTGGCAAAAAGTTTAAGGTCATCCATGTAAAGGAGGTGAGATATAATCTGACCACCTCTCTTCAACCGATAGCCCAGACCTGAACCCTCCAGCAGCGTGCTAAGAGGATTCAAGGCTAGGCAGAACCAAAGTGGACTCAAACTGTCGCCCTGGAATATACCTCGCTCTATCCTTATCGGTTCGCTAATTTCGCTATTCCTCTGGATCTGTCGACACCCTGGATAGCGAAGGACTGTCCTCCATTGCCCCATACATGACATCAGGAAGGTGCGTAGGGTTGCATCAATTTTATACAACTCTAGCACCCTCATGAGCCATGTATGTGGCACCGAGTCATAGGCCTTCTTATAGTCTATCCAGCATGTCGACAGATCCTTTCGGAAACGGCGAACCTGTTGGCTAATGGCCATATCAATGAGGAGTAGCTCCTTAGTACCACGGGACCCGTTCCTACATCCATTTTGAGAAGCAGACATAACAGAATTTTCGTTAATATGTTTATTAATTTTAGCTCTCAAAATGGAGGTAAGAACTTTATAGACCGTTGGAAGACAAGTAATCGGTCTATAATTTTTGGGTTCCGCAGTACTACCCGATTTATGGAGCAGGTGGGTTATTCCAGTTGTCAGGAACTCTGGTAGCGACCCTGACTCTAAGGCTGACTGGAATAGGGTTGCCAAGCAAGCATGCGATCTTGTAAACCATTTTATCCAGAAGTTGTGCAGTCCGTCCGGCCCTGGTGATTTCCAATTAGGCAACGGACGAACTGCACAACTTACATCTTGGGGGCTGATCGTTATTGCCCCCATTTCTGTTATTGGATCGCACGCTCGCTCGACCTCCCGAGTCCATTCACCCTCGGAATGACTGACAGGTACCGACCAGATGTTGCGCCAAAATGAACACATGGCGTTGTCATCCGGCAGGCACGTGTCAGTCACACCTTGGTCCGGTCGCTCCCAAGCTCTGTATACCCACCTTTCATCACTTTGGAAGGTGCGATTTAGAGTGTACCGTTCCACCCGACGCTTATACCTACGAATACGGTTTGCCCATGCATACACTTTCTGCTTCCAGAAGTCGATGCGCTCTGTGATACGGGACATGTAGTCTCGAGGACTGATATCGGTCCCCGCAAACGCCCGCCTCACAAAGCGCATCACTCGAGGGCGATTGTTGCCCTCCCGGAAGCAGGATAGTTTGCCTATGAACGCTCTGGCCCCAGCAATGCGTCGCTCAATCCTGCACTGCCAAGCCGGAACGGCTGGTTTCGGTCGAGTAGCTCTGTCATCCGGAAATTTGACATGAGCTACACGACATGCCGCTACAGCCGCGCAATACAGGATCGAATGAGCATCGGTGAGGTTTTCGCAGTTATCAAAATAGCTTGACAACTGCGAATCCAGAACAGCCACCAGCGCCCTATTTCTGTTATGCATGGGCAAACGAGGTAATCGTGGTCTAAGTTCGGGCGACATGAAACGATATTCTCGGATCGCACCCTCCAAAGTACTCCTCATCTCCTCACTGTACTGTGTACTTACGTTAGCAACCATGTCATCACTCACGTCGTTTTCACTGATAAGTATTGTGGTAGACTGTGGTGGTATCACAGCCTGTGACGACGCAGCAATGACATGGCTACTCTGCGTTTCAGTCCGCAAGCGATCAAGTACGGTGTCATCCAACATACGATTACGTTGGATGACTCGCACCTGATCCGACAGTCGTTGTGCCGATACGTTGACAGCCTGTTCAAGTACCTGAAACAGAGAGAGCATCCGAACACGGTACGCAGTCAGGTTGTTTCCTCCCTCTGTAGCCCCATAGTATGAGCGCATGACGTTTTCGTTGATGGATTGCGTCCATCGCATGCGCTGCACACTTCCGCCGGGAGCTGGGACCCTATCAGAAGCCGGTGGGCCTCGAGGTCCTAAGCCATCCGGCGGCCGGCGTCCTCTTCGTCGGCGAACTGGTGTTGGCGTCGGGGACGGAGAGAAGTACTCGTCGCTCGAGCTCGACGCAACTGCCGCGGCCGGTGTCACAGCACTCACAATGGAGCTGGGTTCCGGCGGCAGCGAGGCGGAGCTGAGCGACGAGTCCGGGGATGGTGGGCGTGCACGTCGAGCTGCTGCTCTTGTAATCATAGTAGACCGTCGTCGTCGTGATTTTTCATTTCAATGTTTCATATTTTTATTGATAAATGTTATTAATGTTATTATTATTATTATTATTATTATTATATAATGCTATTCGGTCTGACTGCGTCGTTGGTGTAGTAGTTGGAACTGCGACGACATGAGGTCCTGGTTTTTTCTCAGGACAAGATAAATGTTATTGAGTTTTTCAATCAGGAATTTGTCCGTAGCAGTCATTTCAGCATGCAGTCAAATTGATAAGTCCGGTTTTAAATTTTCTGCAGACTCAGAACGGATGAAGAAGGTTCCGGCGCCTAGCACCTAAACACAATCACAGTTTAAAAAGAGTAACCAAACAAGCCCAAGGTTGAACTGCAACTTTCTTCCACATGCCGTATGTTTCAGTAATTTAAAAGCCCATAAAATATACGAGAATATCCTGACAGGCTATAAACGATACGTTGTGAGCTTTGCTTCTTGTAAACAAACATGGTGGACCACTTACGATTTGTTTGCAGACTTTACGTGTTTTGCCTAAAGATCGAGCCAGATCGAGATGAAAATGACGTAGCAGTTTTATAGAATATGCTAGCACTTTGCCCACGGCTTCGCCCGCGTGGATGTCGGTTCAACTACAAAAGTGACGATATTCCATACAAAATTTTGATCCCCTTTTTCACCCCCTTAAAGATTAAATTTCCAAAAACCCCTTCTTAGTGCTCCCCTACATAATAATAGGAAGCCGTGTGCAAATCACATTCCTAGCCCCAGTAGTTTCGGCTGTACGTTGATATGTCAGTCAGTCAGTTCTCCTTTTATCAACATAGATAGGGGGCAAGCCTGTTGTTATCAACTGGGCAAGAATGCAAATTCTGTGGCTGCAACTGAGGAATTCCATAAGTGAAAACCAAATAATATTCTGCTTGATCTGGGAATCGAACTCAAGACCTCATGCTCATCATTCGCATTTGTGACCCTTTTGGGGGGGGGGGGGGTGAGAAATCATGTAATGACTCCTCCCGCTCTGGGCAGAGTGGTAGGGGGTGTCAGACTTCTATTGACTAAAAACCACCCATGTATCACCCAGGGTCAGATAATGTTGCTCACTGACTGTACCATGAATGACTTTATGTTGAAACGTGACGTTTGTATGTAGCTTTATCCAGACTGGCCGCTGACCCCAAATATAATTGGGTATATAATGACTAGATAGCTTTAAATCGACGACAAAGTGCCAATTACTAATAACTAAAAATTTTCACGAAATTCACTTTTTTTATCGTCTTGAATCTAAAAGCATTATTCGCATGTTTTTATGAAATCTCCTAGGAAATTTGTATTTTGTAACTTAGGAGTTATTGGCACTTCACCGTCGAAATACGTTTTGATTTGAATTTGGGATTCCCGGTATCTGTAGGTACGTAGGTAAATGTTATTTTTTAAATATTGGGACATCATGCGTGAGACGATAACATGACATTAACATCAGTAAATGTTTTTTTTAAAGCTGTTTTTGTTTTGTTAACAATAATTATGTTGTGTTTGACCCGTAATTTCTCATTCAGTCATCCGTATGGTAAACATTATTATAAAGGTACATGTTCGTAGCCGACTGCACGCAGCAGCAGCAGACGACATGTCGTCGCTTCATGTCGTCACGACACGTCGTCGTGTCATGTCGCTGCAGTCATGATTTCGAACCCGACTGCAGACGACAACTGCAGATGTCATCCAGTTGCCGAGTGCGTATATCAATTGTTTTTACTGCTCTACGTGTGTAAACTGAAGACACAGGTTCCGATACATTTTCGGCAAAAAAAAAATTATATCTCTTGTTGTTTCTGGTATCTATGGGCACTACTGATCTGCGGTCGGACGACACGTGCGTCTGTCGCTCGACGACGCGTCGCTAGCTTCATGTCGCTAACTACGTAGGGAATTTCATAGAAATACGTAGAAACCAGTCGTGTCGCCGCGACACGTCGTCTGCTGCTGCTGCATGCAGTCGGCTACCAACTTGTACCTTTATAAGAAAGTGATCATAATCGATTCTGTCTAGCCTTTTCCCAAATATGTTAGGTTTGACTTCGAAGTCTCACCGAATAAAGCTGAATGCTGGACTGGTTACCAGACTTTCAGGCTACTTATTATTAACTGACATGTAGCTGCTACTATTCAGGATAAGGCTGCGTGTGAAAGAGTCACACGAAAAATAAATAATTTAGGATCTGGTTACGCTTCGTAACTTATAGTTTTTCTTATATTTTTCTACATCACCTAATGATGATTGAAGGGCATTGGTTTACTGTTCTAATTTATTTAATCTGTGCCATATATCGTTGATTAGGTGATTTCCTCGTGCCTTGCAGCGCGCGCGCGATGCCGCGCCGCGCCGTCATTGGCAGTCTCGCTCTAACCTTGGGATCGTGCGGATACGCATGCTATGTGTGACACTAATTAGTCCCATCGCGCCCTAAAACCCCTGAACTGAACCTATATAAACTGTTATCAGCCTACCCCAGACCTATGTTAGTGTGTTGTGTACTTAACTGCTGGCCAGCATAGTGTATCCAGAAAGACCTGTGAGCTGTTCATCCCGATAGCGGACACGTGGCCGTCGTCTGCGCGCGCTTGGGATCGCTGGTCAAGGTATGTGGTACAATTAATGAATTGAACGATCTCCTGTGCCTTTCTTCCCGATTGCGTATTTTTTTGCCTTCAACTTCTTATGACAGAATCAGCAATTATAGCCTAGATTGCTCTAATAATCTAGGCTCAATCCGCGTGTGATTTTAGCGGAAATTTACAACTTCTGCAGGTTATACGCACCAGGATCTATGAAAAAACATTTGTTTAGTGTCACTATCTTTTTCTATGCGGTCAACTATTCTACCTTTGTTAATTAAATTGATTCGATATAGTTTTTCATTAGTTAATTATGAATTTTCCCGGTCGTAATGGCAACTTTTTTTAATTGTATAACAATTCATCACCCATGTCCTTCAAATCACAATACGTTTTATCATTGGCAAGTAAATAGTTGAACGACTCATTACAATAAAGTATTAAACGAATGGCATCATCGCAATATCTGTCGTAAACACAATCCTATATTATTTTGCAAAGGGCATGTCTCACCGATGACGATTAGCGACAAGCGTGAACCTGACTAGTGAGTTGTCGCTTGTGAGTTTCATCTCAGGCAGGGTCTTACAAATATTATAAATGCGAATGTTTGTGAGGTATCTGTATCGTTTGACATCAGTCTATAAATGTATGTGTAATCTTAAAAGTAAATGCAAATTAGCTGACAGTATACTTAATAGCTTGTTCGACAGTGCATCAAGTTACTACAAATTGACATATTATTAATTTCATGGGTCTTAAAACAGAACTGTCAAAATGTATATAATATTACTTTCATTCTGCACAGCCCTTCGGGCCTTACTTATAACAGGCGCAAGGTGTGATGTTATGTCTTAATCGAGAATATCTTTGGTAGTATGGACTTCTACGTCAGCTACGGGACAGGTTCCTGTCATTGTAATCAGTAGTCTTAATAGGTGCCTACTTCATTAATGTGAGTGATAAATGATTATTAAGGCGCTATCTTCTTATTTTATGACTGTAAACAAAGTTATAATAAATGATTATCTTTATAGTAGGTAATATTATTATGTCCTCTTCTTTCCTTACTCAAGTTTTTACCCATGCCTTGCATGTAATTTCTTAAGAGTTCTAGGTTACTATTGAATGTTTTCGCATAGTTCTGTTATAGATACGAAGAGAGAGAAATGAAGAGTTCCAGCACCTCAGTATTTCTCAGTGAATTTTTTTGCGTTTCTAATGCCCGGTTTCTGAGGCACTTTATCTTTGATTTATCTGTGGTTTATCTATTCAAATGTACGCATATTATTATGAATAGATAAACCACAGATAAACCACAGATAAAGTGCCTCAGAAACCGGGCATTATTGAATTAAATCCATATTATCATTAACATAGATAACGGGATATTAATCATGGTTCTATTTGTTTAGGATAATATCCCATTTTTTGTGTAAATGAGAATTTTTATCTCTTTTAGGCAGCTGTGCAGACGTGCGATTCGCCCTTTATATCGTCCATACCAAGACAGTCGATTCCCTAACAACTTTTCTATAACTGGTGCAATTTTTAAACTTCTAATGTACTGTTACGAGCTGGGTATGGGATAAATAAAATCACTACCAATTAAACACACGAATTAACTTTATTACTCGCCGAACACTTATAAACAATCACTTCAACAGTACTGAACACTTTGTCGCACTAGATTTCTCTTCGAACCTTTCGTTGTCTCGCTTAAAAGTGAACTGACTAACTTCGTCCTCAATCGGTCCTTTTATACCCAAGCAAACAAAAGATATTCGAGATAATTCTCTATTATTCAAGAAAGCATCAACAAACAAAAAAAACATTAACAAAAAAATAAACTTAAAGATAAAAGAACCGACAAGGAAGAAGTTACTTAACGTCGTCGGCATACGGTCGAAATTACAATGACAACTGCCGGCGACTCCCGGCGCCTGACCTTGAATACAATGTAAGTTCTATACCTACTACGGAAATAGGTACCTAAAAGAATAAACTCGTATTTTGTAGGTACTACACAGTTATTAGCGCGGTTTCTCGAAGATTCTAGATGACCGTCGTAACACTGCCCCCTCCTTAGACATGCTCGTCCCGAGCATCATTAGTCCCGTAATATCGCGCCAGTCGGTCCACATGCACAACCTTAGGCGCACCTCGCGGACCCTTCTGTATTCGGTAGGTGACATCGTTGATCCTGGTCACAACTCTGTATGGTCCATCCCATTTTGCTTGCAATTTCGGAGACTTTCCCTTGCTCCGCACTGGGTTATGCAACCACACCAGCGAACTTTCGTCGAAACCACGACTGTTTGCCTTCCGGTCATAACGAGTCTTCATCTTCTCAGATATCTGTTGTCCGGATTGCCTGATATGCTCATACACATCATTTAACTTGTTACGCAGATCATTCGCGTAATCCGTTACACTGCGTGGGACATCCGGGGGGGTTCCAGTGATTAAATCTGCAGGCAACCGTAATTCCCTTCCAAAGTTCGCGAAGGCTGGAGTTACAGTCGTACTTTCGTGAACTGCACTCCGATAGGACAGAAGAAACGGTTGTATGTGCTTGTCCCAATCCCTTTGCCTGTTTTCCACAACTTTTGCCAGATATCTCTCCAACGTCTGGTTGAATCGTTCCACCATTCCATCAGATTGTGGGTGGTAAGAGGTGGTTCTGGTTTTGTGGGTACCCATCAATCGACAAGTCTCCTGAAAAACTTGCGATTCGAAATTCCTCCCTTGATCGCTGTGAATTTCTAAGGGTACTCCAAAACGACAGAAGACTTCCTGAACCAATTTATCTGCGACTGTTGTGGCTTCTTGGTTAGGAATGGCGAAGACTTCTGGCCACTTTGTGAAATAGTCCATGACAACCAGGAAGTACTTGTTTCCGCTGTCACTTTCTGGAAATGGTCCCGCAACGTCCAGTGCTATCCGCTCCCAGGGAGCTCCAACGTTGTACACTTTCAGTGCACCTCTGCTTCGTGTGTGGGGTCCCTTCACAGCCGCACAGCTGGTACATTTTCGACACCAGTCCTCCACATCATCTCGACAGTGAATCCAGTAAAAGCGCTCTCTGATCTTCAGGAGAGTCCTTTTCACCCCCATATGTCCTCCTGAGCATCCATCATGGTAGAGCCGTAAAACATCCGGTACCTTAGCTTTAGGGACAACCATTTGTAGATGACAGCTGTCCCCTCGAGCGTTTTCCCATTTACGGCACAAGACTCCATCCTGGATCACCAAGCTGTTCCATTGCGCCCAATAACTCTTCGTGATGGAACTCATCGCAGCCACATCACTCCACTTGGGCTTCGGACCACCAGCTTTAATCCACTCGAAGATCGGTTTTATATCCGAGTCACTTTGCTGAGCCTGCTGTATGGTTTCCTTCCATTCGTCGCTGAGATCTGTTCTTAGCCTCCTCACAGACACAACTTCCTTAGTTTCTTGTCTGGAACTCTGCATACAGTCTTCACGCCAAGGTCTTGAAAGCTCATCATTGTTACCGCGAGTTCTCCACTGTTGCTGGGCAGTCATATCAGTCGCCTTTTCCCGCTGTGATTGGTCTTCCCTCGGTGTGCGTCGCTTTTTACAATTTGGCCGTAGGTGACCACTTTCTCCACAAGCGTAGCACCTAGGGCTGTACTTTCGCGGACGCTCATGTACAGGTGTTGCCACAACTTCTCTGACGTAGTGTGTTCGATGGTCTTGTCTCACTGCTTCTACTTCCAGAGCATGTGCTAAGGCGTTCTTCAGCGTCTTATGATGTCCGAGTCTCACAGCGGCTCTCACTTCCAAGTCACGTATTCCGTCGACGAACGCCTGTACCAAATTTCCATCGATGAGTGCAGGGGCAGACCGGTATGCTTTTCGAACCATCGTTTCAACTTCCAGAGCCCACTGCTGTAAGTTCTCAGCACTACGTTGAACGCGATCCCTTAACTTAGCACGAAAAACGTGCTCCAGGTGCGCGTCGCCATATCTGGACTCTAATGCCTCCAGCAGCTGTTCGTAGGTCACATCCTTGCCGAGTGCCTCAAGAATGGTAAGAGCCTGGTCTCGGAGACCCAAAGTGAGCGCGGTCATGGCTTGCCCTTTGGTCCACCCATTCGCTTTCATAACGGCCTCGAATTGGATTTTATAGGCCGACCACGAAGATGTTCCGTCAAATGGCGGCACTTTAAACCCGCGTACTGAAGGTGCAGCAATCACCGAAGCCACGGCCCCGTCTCCAACCTTAATTTCACTTAAGGCCTTCTTCACATCGGCGATCTGAATTTCGGCCTTTGCGATACGGTTGTCGTGCTGCTGTACCTGCTCCTTCATCACGCTCAGCTCTTTCCCAACTGATGCGTGTAGATCCTTCATCAGGAGCATCTGTTCTTCTTGGCGTCGGACCTGCTCCTCTTGATCGCGTTGCAACTTTTCCTCCAACCGGCGGGTCTGCTCCTCTTGACGCCGAGCCTGTTCCTCTTGACGGCGAGCCTGTTCCTCCTTGTCCCGTTGCAACTGCTCCTCCAACCGACGGGCCTGCTCCTCTTGACGACGAGCCTGCTCCTCCTGACGACGTGCCTGGTCTTGCAGCAGTGCCATTAAGGCAGACAAGTCAGGCGCCGCTGATGTAGTAGGCGCCGCTGGAGTAGCTCCAGATGGGCCAGCGACTGGCTCTGACGTAGGCTGGGCACCGCCCGGTGTTTGTGTCGGGGAGTCCCCAAATCGCCTTTGGTCCATACCTTGCTGCCGCTGACTCCTCGTACGGATACTATCCGTGTCGTCCTTCGGTAGAATCGGCATTATTTATCCCCGCTTCTGACACCAAATTGTTACGAGCTGGGTATGGGATAAATAAAATCACTACCAATTAAACACACGAATTAACTTTATTACTCGCCGAACACTTATAAACAATCACTTCAACAGTACTGAACACTTTGTCGCACTAGATTTCTCTTCGAACCTTTCGTTGTCTCGCTTAAAAGTGAACTGACTAACTTCGTCCTCAATCGGTCCTTTTATACCCAAGCAAACAAAAGATATTCGAGATAATTCTCTATTATTCAAGAAAGCATCAACAAACAAAAAAAACATTAACAAAAAAATAAACTTAAAGATAAAAGAACCGACAAGGAAGAAGTTACTTAACGTCGTCGGCATACGGTCGAAATTACAATGACAACTGCCGGCGACTCCCGGCGCCTGACCTTGAATACAATGTAAGTTCTATACCTACTACGGAAATAGGTACCTAAAAGAATAAACTCGTATTTTGTAGGTACTACACAGTTATTAGCGCGGTTTCTCGAAGATTCTAGATGACCGTCGTAACAGTACTAATGTACTCGTTCCTTACCTTATCCATTCTTTTCACACCACACATTCGCCTGAACATTCTCATCTCAGCTACATGTAATCTTTTTTCATCTATCTTCTTCACAGCCCAGCATTCCGATCCATACAGTACGACAGGTCTTATCACGGACTTCTATATTTTTCCCTTATAACTTGAGGGGCATCCGTGGGTCACTAGTTGTTCCAATGACCTAGCATGTCGATTGAAAGAAAGAAAGAAAGAAAGAAAAAATATTTATTTGTCGCCACAATACAATTACAAACAAAATTAAATCCAGTAAACATCAACTAATTTAACTAAAATTAACAAAAAAAAAATAGTTACAAAAAAGAAAAACAACAGTAAGTATAAGTTTAGGTACATAAAAAATGGAACACAAAAAAAAACATGTTTACGGATTATATAATTACTTATGTCATGAAAGCGACAAAGGGGTTACCCACTCAGCATGGTGCTGTGCTATGGACCGTATGGAGACCCACAGCACAGCGCTGGTTTTCAGTGGTCACCCGTGGGAAAAAAACGTGCGAAAGCCAAAACAGTTTTAATATTGGGTAATACTAGAAAAATAAAATAAGCAGTGAAATATAAGTAAGACTACAATGAATAAATACAGAGTTACAAAAAATAAATAACAAAATTACAACTAAAAGTGTGATCTGCATGAACAGAACAGACATTAAAATAAAAATAAAAAATAAGGATTAGGGTACATTTTGAGTGATACCGTATTTTGCCTCGCTCACTCCCCCCCACCCTTCCGCGACCGTCACGCGTCACCGCCGCGCTGAGTCTGCGCGCGCGCTGCCGGTCAAACGACTTTGAAAGCGACCGGCGCGAAGACGTCAAGAAGAACGAAGGCGTCAGAGTCGGTGCCGCTCGCCACCAGCCACAGTAAGGCGGCGCAGTGTCGCACGGGTCTTGTGTGCTCACGTGACGCGCCTCGTGTGATTAGTAATTACTATGGTGTTGACGATAGCCACATTATTTGTACGTACTTGTATCTAGTCGACGCTTATAGACAAGTAACGTGTTTCTTGGAAAACGTAAAATCGGCTCAAGCCGCTTGGACAGATATGCCTTGCCAATAGATAATAAACCTTATGTGAGTATTCATTTATAGTGTATTTGTTGATCATGTTTTTGTTTTTCTAAAAGGAGTTTTTTTAAGTGTAATTTAAAATTTTCTGTTGTTTTTAGGGATCTAATGGGAGGTGGCAGATCATTCCAGCAGCGAGTGGCGGCATACTTGAAACATCCCCTGAAGGCTGTGGTCTTATGTCGGGGCATTGAGAGTGGATTGGACGTGGAACGGGCGGAGTAGCTGTAATGCTCGTGCCTCCAGCTAATTTTTGTATATAGGTATTCCGGTTTGTGTGTTTTTATGATACCGAACATCAATACTGCTAAGTGTAGTTTCCGACGTGCAGCCATTTTTAGGATGTTATTTTCATTTAAGTACGGCGTGATGTGATGCCTCCGGGGTATGCTAAGGCAGTAACGAGCACATGCATTTTGCACCCGCTGTATTAAACGTTCAGTGCGCGTAAGAAGACATGGCCCGTAAACAGTGTAGCAATAATTTAGTTTGGATAGTACTAGGCTATCCACCAGTCTCTTCCTTACTGCGACACTTAGGAAATCCCTTACTCTGTAAAGAACCTTTAGTCTATAAAAACAGTTCCTTACTACGCCATTGATATGTTCCTCAAATCGGAGTTCCAGATCAGTAATGAGGCCGAGGTTACGAGCTATTTCTACCCTCTCTATGCTTTCTCCCATAATTTTAACATCGGGCTTAGCAGAAAGAATCGTTTTGATTTGTTGTCTGCTACCCAAGACCATAAACTTGGATTTTTGAGGGTTGAGTACCAGAGAATTGCCCTTGGACCACACAGCTATTCTATCAAGCTCATCGTTGAGGGTACGTACGGCGGCAGCAGTGTTACTGGCGTTAAATGATACATACAGCTGAGTGTCATCCGCGTATACATGGTACTGGCAGTTCCTTATGCATGTCGTTATGTCGGCACTATATAATATGTAAAGTAGCGGACCGAGCAGGGATCCTTGAGGAACTCCTCTGGATATTGCAAGTGGGGAGGAAGATAACGTAGAACCGTCTTTCTTGCGCAAATCGACCCGTTGCGACCTACCAGTTAAGTAGCTTTCAAACCAACCCGTCGCCCGTGTATCAAAACCGTAATACGACAGTTTGGACAGTAGTAAGGGAATATTTAATGAGTCGAACGCGCGCGAGTAGTCCAGCAATACCAGAATAGACCCCTCACCACGGTCCCGCGCTTCCAGAATAGTACCCAACACATCTGCCAGGGCAGTTGCGGTTCCGCGTCCTTTTCTAAAACCCGACTGCAGTTCAGGCAACATACCATGCGCCTCGAGAAAATCGGTGACCTGCACATACACCACCCTCTCCAACACCTTGGATAAACATGGCAAAATGCTTATGGGCCGAAGGTCTTTATAACTTTGTGGGTTATTATTTTTTGGCAGAGGCCGAACAATTGCCTTTCGCCACAAACCAGGAAATACATTTGAGGTTATGGATCGGTTTATAATCTCTGTAATTGTATTTAGTGATTGCGGAAGTGTGAGCAGTAACATGTCCCTCGATATATCGTCAATACCTTGAGCGTTCGTGGATATTTTTTTTATTATATTCAGAACCGTTATCGGGTCTGTAGGCATTAAAGAGAAACTTTCAGACCCGAGACGGTTACATTTGAAAAAGGATTCTTGAGTGGTGTTAACATTAGGGTCGCCTGGAACATCTAGAAATGCCGAATTTATACCATTAGGGTCGTCATTGGGATTACAATAGCTAGTCGTTTAGACTATTTTAATACACCCCAGTTTTGTCTCAACTATTTAGCAAGTAAAGTCTCCTTGGTTTCTTATTCTGTTTTCAGATTTGTTCAGCAAATCTTGCAACGTTAAGTAGATCATCATTTACGTAGTACAAATGAGTGAACATTATAAGAGGTAACAAAAACTGTAAAATTATAATGTTTTGAAACTCCTATCGCAGGACAGTTGTCAATATTTCACCATCGCATAGCTATAGCAACTCCTTGTTAGCCTCCAACTTCTGTCCGCGAAGTGGAATTTTTTGTAATGGCGATGTCGCCCGCAGCAAAAAGGGCAAATATCTTGTCAATATACTTAGGTACTTCGGCCAACAGTATCATGTTTTATTGTAGTCTATTTTTAAACAGGGGTATTGCTATAGGGGTCAGAATTGTAATGTAGGCTTTCGAAATCAGAGGCATTTGTTGCTAGTCAAGATAGGAATTTGTTTTCAGTAGCCTGGGGTCTTTGGGTCTGGATTGTTGTTTTGATAGGATCTCCGGACTCGAAAAACTGAAACTCAAAGCATTTACTTTAATAAAGACCTTAACAGACACTTTTGAATATCAAAAAAACAAAGCAAGCGAAACAACAGTCATAATAACTTGTGAAAGTACCGTAGTTTTCCATTTCAAAACGTAGATTCGATCTGTATGGAGAAGAATGGGTAAGAAACTCCGTGGATATATTGTTTTAAATCAGTGAATGACTTATTTTATTGATTGGTAAATTTTGATATCATTTCGGTTTCCATTATATATTTCCGTTGCATATAATTATTATTATTTATTTTGTGTGAATTTTTTCCTACTTTTTATTCGTGGGTATTGCTATGCTATAGTTTATATACCTAATTATGTACATTGTACTCGTAGACACTACTGCATTTACTGATAGCTCTGTAAATATTGTATAATAAGAAAAGTCACGCACAATAACCATAGATAATGAGTTTAATCTAAATCCTCCGCTTTCTACACAGTTATCAGCGTCTATAATCTCCCGTATAAAACGTTTACTGCATGGATTGTCCAGCAATAAAATAATAAAATGGTATAACATGGCGACCTCCCTTTATAATCGGCGCAATATTTGCACTCTTCACAAACCACTTGTTGATACCGCTCGCGATAGAGTGGAACTCATCAGTCATGTTTTCACTACATAGTACAGAGGATTTTCGATAGATGGCATTGGCTTAAATTTTGTTTACAAGAGCTTTATTTTTTCAGATTATGTAGTTTTTTTACGAGTAATCCAGTAAAGAATAATAATGAATTGATAATTCAGTTTAATCGTATAACTTTAGACTGTCATATTAATGTTATTCTAGTACCTGTTATGTACCTTTGTGAGCGGGTTTAGTATCTATCTGTCCTGAAAAATACTGTAACAAACTTTGAGCATTGGAGTGTTCTATAGCCTCGATCTTACAGAAGTATCTAGGATACGGAATGCCATGGTCAAAGAATGACTGCAAAGAGCAGTGAGTTTCATTACCATGGCTTTCAGGCTCATTATTTCATCATCATTCTCCTGCCCTTATCCCAATTTATTTGGGGTCGGCGCAACATGTCTTCTTCTTCCATACTTCCCTATTTTTTTTTTCAGGCTCATATTTATTTAAAAGTATTTTTTTGGTTTTATAAGTGACGTAATTATTTACTTTCTGATCAACTTAAGTTTTACTTAAATATTTTTCGTTTTGTTTTTTTTTCACATTGTTTCTACATTTCTTAACTTTCTAGTCGCAGATTTCTTATATTTTCTAATAATTATATATTTTGTGTTTAGATAAAAAATTATCTATTAATTTTACACATTAGCTTATTCTTGTGGCTTTGCTTTTATTGTGAACGGAAATTAAGCCGTCGACGTTGTAAATGTAGCCCATAACGCTCGGGGATAATGTACCTTCCTGTTAGTGAAAGAATTATTGGAATCGAATCAGCAGTTCCAAAGATTACCTCTGACATGTGACTGTATTCAAACTTTAAAAAACAACTTTTTTATATTTATTTACTAGATTACAAATAATAAACATAAAATCACGTTTAAACTATGTTGTAGTTATTAAATGTATAATTTTTTTATGCTACATAAAAATAAAACAAATTATACAAACATTTAAACACCTACGAACAAATTATAGCTAATAAACGATTAGTAGGTATGCCTGCGTATTTACTAAATATTGCAAAGCTAAAAGTTTCCAAGTCTTGGAAATGAAGCGCTGAAGTCATCCGAAGTGCAGTCGAGTTTGTCTTGATTGCTTTGCGAGAAGGCCTATTGTTTAGAACTCCTATAACTTTAATACGTTAATGTGGTTATAAAACTAGCTTGTAGATCTCGAACTTTCCTGTATTAGAAATAGATGGTTTTGCAATTTTAAACTTTAATCTTGCGAGGTAAAGTTCGAAACTCTATTTCAAGTTGAGTTGCAAGGTCTACAAAACGTAATACTCGTAGAAAACGCATCGTAGCATGTTTCTTGTCTTTGAGTTTATGTCTTGTAAAGTTTTCATAAAAGATGGAAAAGGTTACTATTTTAAGAGCAATATTTATTTTTATATTTTTGGTTTCACGCTCACCAAAACGGCTCTAACTATTTTGAGGAAATCGGGGTTTCTTACGGAGGTAAAAAATCGATCTTGCATACATGGGAAAATTCATTTTCTCAATTTTCATCCAAGTAGAGATCATTTGCCCACGTATTATTATAATATGCAAAATCGCCAGTTGATGAACAAGCCGTTCACTAATTACCAGGCACGCTATTTATTTTCTTTTTCTACAGGAGATGTAAAAATCATAGGATAGTATGGTGAGGTATGACAAAATACAGTGAAACTTGGTTAACTGGGACCTGGATAAGTGAGAAACCTCTATACCTGGAACTCATGCTGAGGTCCCATGACACAGATTTGGATATCTGAGACACTGGGTAAGCGGAATACCTCTCTCTATAAGTGAGACAAACATGACAATGCGCATAAAATATAAAGAAAAAATAGCCTAGATTGATCAATCAAGAATTATTGGCGCTACTAATAAGTAACAACGTACGCAGATGCTACAATTTAAAATAGGTAAATTAGATTTATCAGAAAATGTAGAAAAAATAATGGAGTTTTAAAAGAAAAGGTTTTAGCTGGTGTGACTCTTCGGCTCCTGTGGCGTGTAGAGTCAGGTACCTTGAGGTCTCACTTAACCAGGTTTCACTGTAGTATGACCACGAGGAAACAGCCGAAATCTCTTATCAAGCTACCATAGAATACAACAATTTTTTTAATTTTTATATTTTCAGTCTTGTTTACCCGGTACTTTGCTGATCTAGAGATCGCAACCGCAACTGCTGAGTATAAGATCCTGGGTTCGACATCCAGGTCTGGCGAATGTTACTGTGTTTTTCCATCAAGAAGAGTTTTGAGTCTGGATCCGTGCC
The DNA here is from genome assembly GCA_949316265.1 of Diarsia mendica. Lineage (NCBI taxonomy): Eukaryota > Metazoa > Arthropoda > Insecta > Lepidoptera > Noctuidae > Diarsia > Diarsia mendica. The sequence continues at coordinate 18,771,139 of OX438904.1, read as the reverse complement.
CGAGATGGCAATATGCTCACCCCCATATGAGATTTAAAACTTACCAGCGCAATGTTTGAGTTCGATAATGTACACCGTTGTCTAGCTTTTTAAGAATTACAGGCGTGATGTTATGTTATGCCATGCCATGTAGGGTGGGAAGTCATCAAATGACTCCTCCCACTTTGAGCGGAGCGAGCGGTAGGGACAGTCAGACTTCTACTGACTAAAACCACCCATGTTCCTTCATAGCTATTTGTGTCGAGGCCGCGTTATCTCTTGTGAACAACCCGTAGCCCTGACAGGTTTATATGATGCCTGGAGTGATAATAGACTAAACAGTATCAAGAAAATTGGAGTAGATAAGAAAGGGTCAAAATTATCCAGCGTTTGGTCACGACTCCCAATTCGCTCAATTTACGAAATATAACATGTTTACGGTCGGGTTTTATCGATAGAAAAACTCTCCAAAATTGGGTCTAAGTACTAACCTTGAACAATGGTAGAAACTTCTTTTAGGTTCCCGAATTTGGAGTGTATCTTTTTTCTTTTACTTTATATTTGTTTCAGGTTCGATGTAAAGTTTCTTTTTTGAGCTTTAATTGAGGCAGGCTTCTTTATACAAAGGTACCTCTTTATATGCCTGTCAGGTGCAAAACTAATCTAAGTTATAGCTGTTGTATCTTTAACTTTTCCGTTAGTCTCTTGGTTGTAAGTGCGACTATTGAAAGTGGGGTCCTAGAGGTGGACATTTCCAATCTTGGAATCAATTAGTTCTTTGGTTCGTTCCCTTAAGAATCCCACTGCTGAGTGCCTAAGAAACTCCTAATGAAAAAACACAATAATACTTTTCCCGGCCTAGTAATGCAATTCAGGCAATAATTATTCGAACTAGTCACCTAAAACATGACCTAAAAGTCTGATAACCAGTCTTACTAAATATCTTATTACCCAGTAGTAACTGGGTTGTTGTTGTAGGCAGTCGCTCCTTGTAATATAATATTCAGCTGCACCTAGTAAGGCTAGAAGCCGACCCCAACATAGTTGGGAAAAGGCTGGGTAGATGATGATTACCTAAAATATTAAATATCTTTCTCTTCTGTAGGTAGTACTTTTTAGCATTAAACAGAAAATTAAAATAAAACAGCCTGGGCCATTGATATATTAAAAGGAGGAAGATACGGTACGCGCTAACACCGCAATCAGAAAAACATGCACCGAAACTCACACATGATAGACAAGGACAGACATAAGAGCCGACGCCGCGTTAGCTGCGACTGCGTGCCACCTACAGGCAATCCCTTAGTTTAGTAGGACCATTTTCTGTGACTTAGTACCGTATCTACCTCACATTGATTACATCAATGGCCTGGGCCCTGTAATCGAGTAGTGACGTCCTGAATCCTTCGTGAGCACTCGTGCATAGCGAACGGCTTTGACAACGTGTTAAAACAAACGCAGAAGTATTGTGACCATTTATTTGGTACATTTCGAATCGTCTTGTTGAGGATTTCTTTATTGAATGGGTTTTTAAAATGGCCGAAACAAGTAAAGATCGCTTTCAAGTGTTTTTTTGGAGTTGTACAATGAAAAGAAATGCTCTGTTTACTGATACTGTTAGACTGTATCTGAATCCCACTGTAGGGCGAAGGCCTGTCCCCATGACTTCCAGTTATTTCAATCTACGGCCAATGAGGACCACTGGTCGCTAGTCTTGTCCAGCTCGTCTCGCCATCTTATACGATGTCTACAGTCTACTGCGACGCCTTTTGACTGTGTCAGAAAGTAGCTATTTTGGCCCACAACTCATGCGGCAGACGTGCCCAGTCCAGTTCCACTTAAGCTAAGTGGCTTTATGAGCAACGTCAGTAATGTGTTTTGGAGCGCAGTCTTGTGTTGCGTACACGGTCGGTTAGTTTGACGCCCAAAATGCTGCGCTCCATTGCATGTTGGTAGAGCTTAGGTTTGGACTTTTAAATCTTTGTCAAAGACCAAGTTTGGGATCCATAAGTCAGAATGGGAAGAATGCTCATGTCCACTTTTATATAATAACTACTTTTTAAATAACCTTCCCATTATTGTTATTTCTGGAAGGAAGTCACTGTGTCTAGGCAAGCTTCTAGGAAAGATAGCCATGTACGGTAGTTGCAAATAAAAGTCGAATTACAGATCCGACTTTTCTCTTCCGACCGAGCTTCCGAAAATCTTTCCTTTTTTGAAATCACAGCCAGTTCTAGACAAAAATCAACGTTAATACTTATCCCGCACCTGTTCCGCTGTATAAAGAAGAGAACTATTGGAAAAATAAATCCGTATTTTTGTGAAAGCGTCAAAAACATGGTCGCCCTGACATACAAAAGTAAAATGAAATAATATTGAGGACACACAGATGCGTCATTAATGTATTTGACATGACATGTGACATTGTAACGACATTTTATTATTAGTTGAAGTCCTAAACAAATACATGTGGTTGGAAAAGTATCGGGTTTTGAGTTCTCCACGAAAGTGGTAACACAAAAAACACAAAAAAGTCAAAAATAAATCAGTTTCTGAAGTCGGTGACTTTTGTTTGTTTGATTTCATTTGTTTGCCACCGACTTCAGAAACTGATTTATTTTTGACTTTTTTGTGTTTTTTTTTTAAGTCGGTTTAATTTTTTGTTAAAAAGTTTTATTTTTCACTTTTTAGTGGTTCACATATTCATGGGTCATAATGTGGACAATATAGTTTTGTTGATTTTTCAAAAACCACTTGTCCGATTTTAATAAAAAAAAATATGGGACCATTTGGAAAGTATACCCTTTCCAACAAAAAAAGAATTTTTCAAATCGGTAAGCAAGTGACGGAGTTATGCCCGAACAAACATAAAAAAAAACATCCGAATTGAGAACCTCCTTCTTTTTTTAGAAGTCGGTTAAAAATTATTCCTGTTGAAAGAAGTTCTTCTTTTAGTTTGTCATTATACGAGCTTCCGAAAATCTTTCCTTGTTTGAAATGACAGCCAGTTCTAGACAAAAATCAACGTTAATACTTATCCCGCACCTGTTCCGCTGTATAAAGAAGAGAACTATTGGAAAAATAAATCCGTATTTTTGTGAAAGCGTCACAAACATGGTCGCCCTGACATACAAAAGTAAAATGAAATAATATTGAGGACACACAGATGCGTCATTAATGTATTTGACATGACATGTGACATTGTAACGACATTTTATTATTAGTTGAAGTCCTAAACAAATACGTGTGGTTGGAAAAGTATCGGGTTTTGAGTTCTCCACGAAAGTGGTAACACAAAAAACACAAAAAAGTCAAAAATAAATCAGTTTCTGAAGTCGGTGACTTTTGTTTGTTTGATTTCATTTGTTTGCCACCGACTTCAGAAACTGATTTATTTTTGACTTTTTTGTGTTTTTTTTTGAAGTCGGTTTAATTTTTTGTTAAAAAGTTTTATTTTTCACTTTTTAGTGGTTCACATATTCATGGGTCATAATGTGGACAATATAGTTTTTTTTTTAGTTTTGTTGATTTTTCAAAAACCACTTGTCCGATTTTAATAAAAAAAATATGGGACCATTTGGAAAGTATACCCTTTCCAACAAAAAAAGAATTTTTCAAATCGGTTAGCAAGTGACGGAGTTATGCCCGAACAAACATAAAAAAAACAAACATCCGAATTGAGAACCTCCTTCTTTTTTTAGAAGTCGGTTAAAAATTATTCCTGTTGAAAGAAGTTCTTCTTTTAGTTTGTCATTATAGTAATAATGTATAATTTCTGTTGCTACTATTATACAGATACACAGTTAATAGACAGTTAAAATTTTCACAAATGATAATAACATTATCATTTGTGAAAATTTTAACTGTCTGTCTATCACGGTTCAAGAGATAAAACTTGCTGACTGACAGACGGACAGTGGAGTCTTAATAAAAGGGTTCCGTTTTTACGGGTTTTACCCTTCGACTATCGAAACTCTAAAAAGAAAGTTTAGTTAATTTAATAAAATTTCTAGTGCAGTGAAAGATTTAGAAAACGAGCTCTGGAGTAGTTAAAAGCACAGTTGTAGGAAGTCTGAAGTTATAGTAGAACTCAATGTGCATAAAAAAGAGCTTAAAATTGCAAACGTACGGAAAAGTTCACATCATAGTTTTAAATCCATTAAAATTAAGACGATGACAATAGCTATTGACTTCTGATGTTTCAGTATTTTTGGACACGCCCACAATTTTTCCGATACCCTAGCGCCATACTACCAAGTAAGAAACAAATAGTCCAGGATCCGCGGTCCATTTTTGCACTTGATTACTATCAAGCTAATTTTGATGAGACGGCGAGACGCCCAACAATTTCCTGCACGAAACTCTCGAATTCTCGATTGTGGTAAGTAATAGGGGTAGCAGGGATAAAATATGTTGGTTTGATGATTCTCAAAAGTGTTAAGTACAAACACTTTTGAGAATCATCAGCTGGGTTTTTTTTGTTAAATCTGATGATAATTATCTAAATTATTTGAAAAAATATTTGTCCTACAAAATGTATGGTTTGATCAAAGAGTCCCCTTCCTTCCTTCCAATATGTATCGATAACGAAGTCATTAAAAATGATTACTTACTAACTGGGTTTTGGGGATTGGATATTTTCTATTAAACCCACTCTTTACAAGTTGCCTACAAGATTCTAAAAATTATATTAAGTGTTTGGCACTTACTCCACGCACCATCAATACTCCTGTACATCATAAACAACAGGCTAATACACTTTCTGGAGCCACAAATTCCAGAAGAGCAAGCAGGTTTTGTTAAAGGCAAAGACACGCGGGAACAAATCCTGAACGTTCGCCAAATTATAGAGAAAAGTCGGGAATTTAACAGCCCTGTATTGATATGTTTCATAGATTATACCAAAGCATTTGATTGCGTGGAGTGGGGCAAGCTGTGGGGGGTTCTTAAAGACATGGGAACGCCTCAACATCTTATTGACATAGTCCGATGCCTCTACCTACACATCAACAACCGCTCTTTCGTCAAAATAGACACCGACTGTTCAAATGCGTTATAGTGGAGCGCCTGGGGGTTTTCACCTCGGATTAGAGTTATAGTGAATGAATTAATATGATCGATGTGGGATATTGTTTTTTAAACTATAAATTGCAATGTTTACCCAAAATTTTTTTGTGCACTCCATTGTTTCATTGTTTAAACAAATTATTATGAAAAATTAATGTTTGACCATATATTTTCACTTTAAACAGTATTATTTTTATTTATATGTTAAATCTTACCTGAGTAGACATAATTATAGGAACATTTTTCAAAGATACCTGTGTATAAAAATAGCAGTAGGGCCAATTAATTATTCGGTCAAATGAATAATTATACGAAATGACTTTATTGTAACTGAAATTAGTCGAAGTGATTTTCGACAAAACGTTGTTATACCAAACAAGAGTAAACCGTTTGACCGTGCTGGTAGGCACTTATTTCTTTCATCATCATCACCTGCCTAGCCTTTTCCCCAACTACATCGAGGTCAGCTTCCGGTCTAATCCAGTCTCTCTTTGCTTGTGCCGTTGCCGCAGTCATATCCAGGATATTCTCGCGATTGTAACCATATTATGATTGTGCTCATCTCGCCACCAGACGACCAACACTTTTTTTTCCTTCTTTTTTTCCTATTTTCTCTTAACTTCTTTTGCACTTGGAGGTCTCCAAGTCTCGGGGCTGGGGGTTGTCCGGGGCTGCGGGTTGTTCGCAAGAGATACCACGGCCTCGACTTAAAGGGCTAAGAAGGAACATGGGTGGTATTTAGTCAGTAGAAGTCTGACACTCCCTTTCGCTCTGCCCAAGAGCCGGGAGGGGTTATTTGCGGATTTCGACGTTTGGAACACGGTTTAGTAGTTTTAAAGTCTCTCTGTGCTCTGAGTCTGTCTGTACACAACCTTTTCTGTCTGACAAGACGGCGCTTCCTCCTCAACACCGTCACGAAACCATCATCAGCCTGGATCGGTTCCTTTTCAGGCACAGGCTTCTCGGAAGGAGCATTTTTCCCCACAAGTTAAGACATGGACAATCCAAACAAGAGTAAGACAGAGGATAGACGCATTCGAAATGTGGTGTTTTAGGCGGATTCTCCGAATTCCATGGACGGCCAAACGCACAAATGTGTCTATCCTTTACCAACCCGATATCAAGACTCGATTGTCAACAGTTTGCCTACAGCGTATTTTGTCTTATTTCGGCCACATAATGGAAAGAGGAGATAGCAGCCTTGAAAAGCTGGTCATTGTTGGCAATACCGAAGGCAAGCGACCGCGAGGCCGGTCGCCATTTTACAAATTTGGAAGTGTCTGTCTTCCAAACGATTGGCTTTGAGAAAAAATTGTTTGTGGAACCTCAATGTCATTTTTAAAGACTTGTCTAATGTCTATAGACACCCCACACGTAGGTATAGGTTTGATGAAAAAAAAAATATAGTTTCAGTTCCATGTATGGGGCGACCCCCTAAATCCTTTTTTTTTATTTTTGTATAAAAATCGTAAAGCGGTTCACAGAATACTTGTAGTTTCAACTGTGTAGTCTCAATAGTTTCCGAATGAAGTGGCTGTGACATACGGGTGGACAGACGGACAAACAGACATGACGAATATATAAGGGTTCCGTTTTTTGCCATTCGGCTACGGACCCCTAAGAAACAGCTGGTTTGTAGTAATTTTTGATGAGCTCGTTATACATGTTGGATTTAGATAATGATCATCAGATAAAAATAAAATAGTTAGTAATAGATTTTTGAAAATCATCAAATAAATAATTATAATAATATATAATCAATATATATTTTATCCCTGCTGCCCCTATTACCTACCACAATCGAGAGTTTTCGTATAGGGTAATGTTGGCTCACGGAAAATTAGCTTGATAGTAATCAAGTGAAAAAATGTACCGTGGATCCTGGACTAACATTGTGACGCGGTCAATAATAATTTATAGATGAACGGATAGCTGTCAGTGGGGCGCAAAGTGACATACGTCCGTCTAGCACCGCGCCTAAGCGCTCACTGTCGGATTGCATACGTAAGAAAGAGAGCGCGATGACGCAACGCTCGAACTTCTTACAAACCATATAATGATTATTTATAAAATAATAATTTATTAAATAATCAAAAATTAAAAACAACCAAATTTTGTATTTAAATATGATACGTTATTGTTATAAATTTTACCAACGTACGTTCATCAGTAATACAGATATTTTTGTTGGAAGATCATTTTAAGAGGTTAGTTTACCATTTTTTTGTATCGAGAAAACTTTTCAAAAACGTGTTTTGAAAACAACGAAATTATCAGAAATATGTTCAAGATTAACATATATTTTTTCCGCCGTGTCAAACTGTATAGATTTGGCTAAAAAATTGTTCAATACAAGCCTATTTGGCTCTTGTCAGCGCCTTAAATAGTATGTTCTCAGGTGGAACTGATTTTATTTTTGCGTTTTAAGAAAACATTTTTATGAAATTCGTAGAGAGTTATGTGTTTAGTTTGATTTGATGCACATGGGTTGATTTGACCGTTTTAAAGGGAGACAAACATTTTTTTTACTTTTAATTGATCTGTTAGTTGAAGACAGAAAAAAAACTTTATTTTCAAAGTAGTTACTAAAGAAACAAAATATTGGTACCTATGAATAGTTTAAAGGTATTTTGTAAAATTATGACAATTAAAAAAAAAACGGTTCACAAATTATCCAAATTGTCAGAAATGGCTTAATTATATGTATAATCAAAGTTACAATCACAAAGAAGTAAGTGTCTACCTGTACCGTATAATATTCGTGTAACTGCCTCGTTAGTCTAGTGGTCGCAAGCGCGACTGCTGAGCATGAGGTCCTGGGTTCGATTCCCGGGTCGGACAAAAAGTGCTATTGGGTTTTTCATTACAAATTTCCCAGTAGTAGCCCGGAGTTTGAAAGTTGGCGGTATAATACCCCCGTGCCTCGGAAAGCACGTTAAGCCGTTGGTCCTGCGCCTGATCTCTCTCCGGTCGTGTCGGATTGCCGTCCCATCGGACTATGAGAGAAAAGGAACAGAGAGTGCACTTGTGCCTGCGCACGCACTTGTGCACTATAATATCTCCCGCGCTGATGGCTAATCTCTGCTAAGATTGGCCGCCGTGGCCGAAAACGTTCAGGAGGACTATTAATATTCGTGTATTATTTTAACCAAATGAGGAAAGTGGTCAAAGTGGTAAAATAAAAGCGAGGACATGTTGTGTGTTTTTGTTTAATTACATTACGTACATCATGGCGGATTTTCCTGACGGATTTATGATAATTATCAGCATTATTGTGCAATTAGCTTTTGCCCGCGGCTTCGCCCGCGTTAAAAAGTTGATTTTGCGTACCCTGTTTACCTCCCTAAGGCCTAAAACACACACAAGCGACGTAAGGCGAAGGCGCGGCGCAGGCGTGGGACAGATACGGCGCAGACGCGATTTGAATTATATCAGAAGACGCGTGGAACAGGCAAGAAACGTTCAGATGCGGCATTTTATAATCTCGCTCCGGTGCAAACCTCACACCGTTTCGATGTCTGCGCCGCGTCGCTCGTAGCGAGCGACGCGGCGCAGACAACGGAACGGCGTGTCTGCGCCGCGTCGCTTCAGTATAATTCAAAAACGTCGCCTGCATACATTTTGTATGAAATCGTTTTGAAGCGGCGCTTGCCTGCGCCACGCCTGCGCTGCGTCTGCCCCGTGTCTGCGCCTTACGTCGCTTGTGTGTGTTTTAGGCCTAAGGGGTTTTATTTCGAAAAATCCTTCCTTGTTCTTTGTATAAAGAGAATCTCTGCAAAATTTCAGCTTTCTTGGTCTGGTTTGGTCGGGTGGGCGTTGATGAGTCAGCCAGTCAGTCAGGACTTCTCTTTTTACCCGACTACGGCAAAGTCAAAGGAGGGTTATGATTTTGACTGGCTATTTAGGTATGTATGTATGTTTGTATGTATGTGTGTAAGTATCTTCATCTGTTCCCTCATAGCTTCTAATCTACTTATCGGAACTCGACATATGAGGTATTGTTAGAACCGTCTTAATTTTCCGCTGAACATAGGCTACGTGACGTGTCGCAAAAAGCGATTTGGCGCCCTCTATCGGACAAAAAGTAAGGCTTAAAAAATAAAAATGGAGATAAATACGCCGTGTTTGGTATCATTTGAAAGGGCCACACTTGTACATTTCCAAAATATTGCTCAAATTAAAAATCACGCCCTCTAGCGGACAAAAGGTCAAGAGTAAAAAAAAATTAACACCAAAATTGTTTAAATAAAAAAAAGGAAAAAACTAAAACCCAACTACGACAAAAAAACGACGCTGAAAAAGTATTTAACAAGATTTTCAGGATAGAACAAAAAGAAAAGCCGTAGTCACACGTTATAGGTACCAACCTAAACACTTTAATGCCGTGTGACTACGGCTTTTCTTTTTGTTCTATCCTGAAAATCTTGTTAAATACTTTTTCAGCGTCGTTATTTTGTCGTAGTCGGGTTTTAGTTTTTTACTTTTTTTATTATTTATTATGTAATGAATCTGATGTTCCATAAAATTGTCAAATTTTATGGAACATCAGATTCATTACATAGCTTAGGTATTATTGTACTTTTGAAAGGAAAACCTGTTTGTTTTTAAATAACCGACGAAAAGTTTTTAAGCGGCTGGTTCGTAACATTTATTTGATATTATTATGACAATCATTAATTGTGAGTCACTTTCACCCCTATACTGGTTGGTTGATACCTATACTTAGGTTTTTTAAACTGATGCAGTCACAAACACTGTTGTTAGCACTTAAAACGGGTGAAAAAAATAATAAACATGGTAAATATTATCATGTTTATTCTAGGTCAACCGAAAGTACCAATCGTCCAATAGCCCCTTGTAATAGTTTCAAAAATAAGAACTATAACAACAAAATACCAATTATATTTTTGACCAATTTCTCATTAATCTTCGAAATGTAAGTAGATGCAATAAGAAGTTTTCAATCCTTACAGCTTGCTAGTCTTTTAGCCTTCAAGTTAAAGACAACATGAAACAATACCCTGCCAAGTATTAAAAGCTTTGCTCAAAACAAATCTACATAAAACAAATGAATCCAGCAAAGATAATATCATGCATCTTCATGATTAAGTATCACTGCTTATCCTATCTATTTGAATCCACACCACAGATATAAATAGACCTAGATAGCGCAAGTATCACGATCTGTATGAAAACCAAGCATGCCATTTTTTGACTACCTATTATGACGTCACCAGCACTATAAATCGGAAAATCAAATCGATTCAAAGACACCACCGCGTACGGCGCCTTCTTCGCCCCAACCCCTGCCTTTTGCATCAGCGCCGACGTCCAACTAGCGCTATACACCGATGCAAACTGAGTGCGAAAGTGGCCACTTACGATTTTTGTACGTAAGCTTGGCACGAAAAGTGGCACGCGAAGTAGTTGCTCTTGCGCTATCTAGGTCTATCTATATCTGTGATCCACACACTTTATCAATGTCTTAAGAAAACAAGGGTTCTGTATATGCTTAGTCATGTCCTTGAAAGAAATAAGCTACACATAATGGATTGTATTATTCCAAAGAATATTTGCTAAGTTATGACCTTTCTGAAGCAACGATAAATAAAGTTTGAATCGTCCGTTAAAACACTTCACATAAGAAAAATGGACTCTTGTGACTTTTAGCTATAAATGAACTGAAGTGACATTGGCATTCTTGAATAAAAATTGCTTCTAATAGAAAAAATAAATTGCTATATTAATAAAGCCTATTTTACCATGATTTCAAATAGAGCCCATTGCAAGACTTATACTTTCAATATTGGGGCAATAACATTCCTCAGTGCCTCACAAAGTATGTTAAACCGTTGGTCACGGCTGTCGTGAAGATCTTTGACAGTGCGTTAATAGGTAGTCAGTGGGCTGAAAGTCTGTCAACAAGACTTACCATTGAGCATCGTATTACCCAGTCTAACTGTTTTGTGGACGTCAGATAGGCAGTCACTCGAATCTATACAGTATGTTAGTTTGAACGAGGGACATATTGAAACCTGATAGGGCATGCTTACACGATACTAATAAAAATATGAACAAAAAAATCACTGATAAATAACAGACAGAATCATACCAAATACTTCGCAAATGTTTTTTTTTTCATTTATTTCAGTAACAATTTTTACATTGTATCGGAAATTCACACTAAAATATAAAATCATAGAATCACAAATATAAACCATAGGATCACAAATATAAAATTATAGAAATCACAAATATAAATTCATTATTATATCCGTACCAAAAAATAATTAATAAAAAGTTAAACATTTCAATAGCACAATATGTTAAATAGCAAAAAATATAGAAACAAATAAATTAAGATTCCATTATTAGGAATGTATTATTGTATTGAAAATTTTACACAAAATTATAAATGTCTCGCAACCCTTGCGTTTATGACAGAAAAAGTGCGCGGATCAATGACTTTTAGGTAGGTATAATTCACTTTCCCTTATATTTAAAAACTGGCGTAAGATAATGGCAAAAAAGAAACGTCTAATTAGGAAACGAATCGAATACTGAATACCCTCCTTCAATATGTCCCTCATTTAACCTAACACCCTGTATAAAAAACGGGTATTCAGCTGCATCAGGTTAGACTGGAAGTCGACCCGAAAGCTAGGCAGATGATGAATTCGGGTAAATATGCAAAGCATACTAAAGGACCTCAAGCATCTTGAACAAAACTAGTGGGATGCAAAAAAAACGAACAAACTTTGTTTTTGGCCCAAACTTCAGCGGCTAAATGGCATGGTCGTGGTATTCTAGTGTGCAAGGACATACCAACACTTGCACGGGGTACTCCTGTAGAGGAGGTGGTCACTGTCAAAATATTCTTTATAAAAACCTGGCACACGCCGCGTCTCTCAGCGTTTCACCACTAATACCTAATTTCCGTACTGTTTAGTTTTTCGTGTTACTTGGATGTTCTCGTGTTATATTTTTTTACTTCTACTTAATATGTAAATATTATTATAAATATTATTTGTGCAAACCCGTTAGCAAAAAAAGCAGTGAAGCATAAAAGAAATAAAAGCGTGCCTTTATTTATTTTATGCTTCGCACTTTCAACGTGTAGCCAAACCCACAAACCCACGCGTTGAAAGTGCGGTTTTTTTCAAAACCCACCTCTCATTCACTGTCCTCTATCACTATGGGAGTGTGCTGTCGTGCGTGATGAGGACATCGCAAGCGCATCTCAATTCAGCAATCAATCAGCGGGTTCAATTTCAGCATAAATCTGCATACATTGCAGATGAAAACCCATGTTGTGGGCACTCAGCTTTTGTGTTAGTTAGCATACGGAGGTTTTCGTGGTTTATATTTGAAACGCTACGTTGTGTGAAAATCTGTTTTTGTAATTGAAAGAGTGTGTTAGTTTATCAGTTTGGGACCGCGTCTGGTATGACGATGTGATGGTTTATTAAAAAGTGACTGACTAACATTACATACGACGACGCCATGTGCTCTTTCAACCAAGGGATTAAACAAACTGAATAGCTGTTATTTTCATTAAATTATTATTATAGCTAGCTCTAGGCTATTGTCCCACGGCTGGGCAAAGGCTTCCTATATTATACCCAACGGTCACGATGCTGTGCTACTTCTTTCCAATTGTCACTGCTGTCACTTGACAAAAATAGTGCCCTGATTCCTGGTTTTACATAAAAAAAAATAACCATATTACAAAATTTCCCTCAAAGCGCTGTTGATCTCAGTGTGTAGCGTAATATGATGAGATTTCTGCTTAAGCTCCCAGGCATTACTAGCTTGAGTCTTGGTACAATATTGCGTAGTTCAGTCACGTTTCTGATAGTAACAACAGAGATTTCCTGGAACTTGTCGAAGGGAGCATTAGGCGTGTACTCTAGGAATTATGTTACTTGAGTGTTTTCTTTCGCGAACCGTCATTAGTAATAAAATTGGTGTATTGTTTTTGTTGGTTAATAGATCAAAGTCTTGTAATTAATCTTTTTGTCCTGAGTAGTTTACTAGTTTTTAAGCTATTGCATAGCTTCTATCGCGGGCCTTGAGCTTGGAGAGCGAATCCAGAATTTCCGTAACGAAAATTTTCAACCAGGTTGCAATGGTTACGGAAAATAACAAGGTTGACCTCATTTAATTTGACAACCTGGTTTGACAACTTGTCAACTGAGGTTGTCAAATTAAATAATTGAAAAATGCTATGCAATAGCTTTACCGCGGCAGTCTCCGAGTGCCACATTCTCCGTTTTTTATTTTTTCATTGTGGATTTCACTGATGTAATGAATATGCATGCTGATGGATGGATAGAGCGAGGAAGGCCAAAGAAAAGATGTATGGATTGTATGAGCAATTAGATGAAATAGAAAGGAGCAAGTGATACCCGGCGTCTGACAAGGGAGAATGGAAGAGGAAACGTGTTGCGCCGACCCCAACTGACCCAAAGTTGAAAGGGACAAGGGCAGGAAGACGATGTATTGTATTTGTAGTTTAAGGGCTCAGCTTTGTGCTAGCCGGCGGCGCGTACGTGTTCCACGCGCGCCTCAAAGAGATGTCAGCAATATGCAAGGGGCCAGCAAGGGCCGACGCCCGTCGGGGCTGTTTATTATCGAAAGGATAACGCAGCTCCGACACAAGGGCGAAGAAGGAACATGGGTTTGGTTTTTAGTCAGTAGAAGTCTGACACTCCTCTTAGCTCTGCCCAAGAGCGGGGGGGGGGGGGGTCATTTGATGATTTTCCACCCACACAAAAAAAAAAAAAAATAGGGCTCAGCTTTGTAATTAAGTACTATTATTGGTTTGAGTATAGTTTTTTTTTCAGTATGGGTTTCGCTGTAAAACATACTATTCGAATGTTGTTCTTTTGGTCACAAATTACAGCAACTAACATAGGAACGTTTTGAACAGATAATCTGTTTTCAAAACAAAATCGAGAGCTAATCACGCTCCGCAATGCAACAAGTGCGCTTAGATGCAACGCCCACACATACAAACTGTATTCTACCCAAACGCAGTCAGTATCAGGGTATACGTAACGTTTCTGATCTTTGTACTCACTGAATGCACCAAACGTTATTATATTTACCGAGGGTCGAAAAACGAAAAAAAAATGGTATATTATCACGAAAATTGCTGACTAATATTTTCGGAGGACGGCCGGCGCCGGCCCCACTTAACTTCGCAACACTTAGAACATCCTGCCCAAAGATTAGTGAACTAACCTGCGAAAAAATATAACGTGCAAAGTGTACCCTTATCATTGCTGCACGGGTGCCAAATAACGGCACAAAAATGGCAGCTTTATCGCCTTAATCGTGTGTGTCGTGGCTTTAGGGCTGCTCCTTAATAAGGCCCATTTTACGGCAAAGGATCACGGGCATAATGCTTAAGGTCCATCGCCCATGGAGTTTTTTGTAGATGCTTTCACGCGTATTTGTGCCTGGCTGATAACAATAGGCTCTCCTCCTGTTTCATGGGACTTAAAGATAAATGGAGAAATATGGTTGTATTATAGGGACTAGCTTTTGCCAGCGGCTTCGCCCGCGTGAAAATGTCGATTTTCCATACAAACTTTCATCCCCTATTTAACTCCCTTATGGTTTAAATTTCGAAAAATCGTTCCTTATTCCTTGTCTACATTATAAAGGGAACCTCTGTGCAAATTTCAGCTTCCTAGGTCCAAGGGTTTGAGCTGGGCGTTGATGAGTCAGTCAGTCAGGACTTCTCGTTTTATTTATTTAGATAGATAGATATCTCTGCCTTACTATTTATTTTTTGGGGGGTTGGGAAATCATAAAATAACCCCCCTCCCGCTCTGGGCAGAGCGGAAGGGAGTGTCAGACTTCTTGTGACTAAAAACCACCCATGTTCCTTCTTAGCCCTTTGCGTCGAGGCCGCGGTATCTTTTCCGAACAACCCGCAGCCCCGACGGGTTTTGAACAACACGCAGCCTCGAAGGGACTTATTATTATTTTACCTTACCCTTCGTCGAGCTTCATTGTCTCAGCGCTTTCTGGTGGTGGCGACTGTTGATTTGACTTTCAGGAGTTACAGTGGTTTGGGAATAGTGTGGCGGGCTTGTCTAACCCTTCGGGGATAAGAGGCATGATGTTGTAGTTTTTTAAGAGTATGTTGCTTTCACACGTTTCATAAACACTGTCATGCATCAATGTTATCGTGCGATGTGATGTAAACGCACGTCAGCATCGCTTCCACATCGATGCAAACGCGCGACTGTTTGTGACGACATCGAGGAATGAATAGCGACGAATGAAGCGAGGGCGTTACGCGATTGCATCGCCATAGTAACGATACAGAATGCTGGTTACATTACATGGGTAGCATTGCTGATATCATAGCGACTGTATCGCGGGCGTTTTGCGTTTCCATCGCTGTGAGCGAGGGCCCTAAGCGATAGCCCACCCGGGGCCCTTATATGACCCACTTGATTGGGTATAAACTTTATCCGCTAATTTAGACCGTGTCTTGGTTTACGTCCTCTATTATGAATTATTATATTAATAGTGGTGTTAATATTGCGGTTAAGGCGTGTTTAATTTTATGTTAGTATTAAAATAATAATTCAAAGATAAACTGTCAGACAGGGTTGGTGGTTTAGCATAACTGTACATCACGCCTGTAATCCCTGAAGTCTAAGGCAGATGTGTATCTAATAATACGACTCCCATATATCACCAGTTATGTTTAAGGCGAGGTTGCAGTACTTTGTTTTTATGAACGCACGACCTCACCCCCCGCCCTGCCGCGCGAGCGATATAATGCCTAAATTTTGACTGTTTTTTCTTCTTGGAGAAAAATGATACAGAAATTATAAATTAAGTTTTCAACATTTACTTCAGAATAAAAAGTTATATCTACTGATATAACTTTCATATAAATTCATGATGAAATGTCTTAGCAGTACACGTTTTAAATTGTGATTTAGAGTTATGTTTTATAAAAAAATTATCGAGCCGATCATTCTAAATCGCGTTTCTATCTTCACGATTTACTTGAGAGTATGTTCAATTTTTACGTAATGATTTTTATTTATTAAAAAACTCATATTTAGTTCGATTTTCAAAGGTTCAAAAATCTTAAAAAGTACTGCAACCTCGCCTTAAGTTTTAATAGGGGAAGCCCATTGCTATCAATCGGGAAATTGCTACAAATCCAGACTCCGGGACTGCTACTAAGAAATTCCGCTAAACCTGCTAACACCCGATATATTTCCGAGGGAATAAAATTAAGGAATCTGAGAAATCAATCTAGGGCCTCATGATCAGCAGTCGCTTTTGCAAAAAGATAAAGATAAAGAGATAAAGATGCATTTATTTGTTTAAACATGTGTGGCATGATACATAAATATGCACATATGGATGGAGAACGAGTTCAGAGTTGTTAGTTCAACTAAAAGATGTTTTCAAACATTTTTAAGCACGGATCCTTATGACATCAAATGAAATTAACTTTGATCCCATAATGTTTCTGTATTTGTTTTTAGTACTTATATAAAAGAGCAGAGAATTCTTTTTTACCGAGATATCATGTGATTGAGAAAAGCAGGAAAAGATCCAGTGCTTCAGACCTCCATACATATGAAACCCACGGACCCCTGACGACACCCACTGCACTCACTATGATCGTATATATACACTAATGTGTATTTAAATACGATCATAGTTATGATAGTGGTACTAGTGGGCAATTATATAATTATAAAAAATTAAGTTATAACGTTAAATATAGTTTTTTCTTAAATCCATATCAAGTTCAACCATAATTTGTGCAAATATTCACAAGTAAAAGCTTTTCCTCTAGAATTTCTATTAAATCATATCAATCTTCTGAGTGCATCTAGGTCTTTGATGCGGTCATAATTTGAGGAAAATGTAGACCATTTGGAAAAACGATGTTGTAATTTAATATTTATCTAGCTGTTCTATGCGCTTTGAAAATCCCGAACTTTTCAATTCGATAAACATCTTATGCAGTAGTAGGTATACATTGAAATATTGGTTTTACAGAGAGACTTAACTATTTTTATTTGTTTGCCTAATTTCATATCACTTTTGTGTATTGGTTTATAGAAGACACAGACGGCTTACAACCTCGCAGTAAAATGGCTGTGACATACGAACGGAGTGAATAGGGCAAATGTACGGATTTGGCCTTTGGCTACGTATTCCATAGTACTAATTGGGTTGTCGAGGTCAGATGCAGCCGCTTTACATAGGTATGTAAAATACTGGTATACAGCTACATCGGGGTACACTGGAAACCGATACCTACCAACATAGTTGGGAACATAGTAAAGGGAGGGCTGCCTTAGTTTTAGGTCAAAGAATCAGAATTGCCAGCCATCTGGGTAGTATTTCTGTTGACCCTCGCCCTCTAAAATTTTTGTACATGTCGCACCTTCAGAATAATATGGACTTAACTCAAAAATCTAAGAGATTGAGTTATGGTCATAATAGAGGGTCATTAAAAGGTACGCACTTTTAGGTGAAAATAAAAGTCGCGACGTTTTAATGGTACCTATGGCTTTATTTAACCACTAGCTTTTGCCAGCGGCTTCGCCCGCGTGAAAATGACGATTTTCCATACAAACTTTCATCACCTATTTAAATCCCTTAGGGGTTGAATTTCGAAAAATCCTTCCTTATTCCTTGTCTACATTATAAAGGGAACCTCTGTGCAAAATTTCAGCTTTCTAGGTCCAAGGGTTTGGGCTGGGCGTTGATGAGTCAGTCAGTCAGTCAGTCAATCAGTCAGTCAGGACTTCTCTTTTTATTTATATATATAGATTATTATTTTAAGATTTCTAATAAAGAAGCGTCTGCCTGAGATTGAACCTATGTCCTACAATTTTATTATATCCTCTGGGCTAACATAGCTTTCATGCCGAACCATAATGACGAATGCATATAGCATAGAAGTACAGTACGTACCGAGTTACGTCAAACACTCACATTTGCTTACAAATATCTCATTAGGAGTGCTGATAATTACTGATGTACTGTTGTTTTTCTTTCTTATTTTATTTACTTGTTTTTTTTTTAAGGCGGCAGTGGAGTTAAGCATGGAGTACATTGAAGGTTTTATATTGAAGTTTTACTAATATTTAAAGCTTTACTAGAAGCCTTTCCAACACGGATGATATTGAGATCATAAGAATTAAACGTAAATGGCTTTATTGATGTACTATTAGGTAGATACTACTGCCCAAACTTCCAAGGACGAAAGGTGTGATTATTATGAAAAGAAATAACATTATTCACACGATTGATTAATATTGATGAGTACACAAAAACAATTATTTATAACCATCTCTGATCTGTTTTTTCTAGGACTACCGTAAGGTACCCACTTATATAAATTAACAATCGTATTATACTCATAAAACGATACCATCCACATACATTGCCGTTTTGATATACACATAATGAACTATAAAGATCCCTGAAAGAGAATTTGATAAAATGAAATTCACGTTTCGCAATTTTTGCATGTTTTTATATATTTCTTCAGTTCTGTGAGAGATTCATATCAATTAAGGCGGTATAAAGTGGTGTTAACGTTAAATTGGAAAAGATTTCGCGAAGCTAAATGAAAACAAAAAACCGCCAACGTAAAAATATTTTTTTACCTTTTGCTCCAACGTTTTTTCCCCATTCAGCTGTTGTTCCCTTTTGTTTCAGTCTAAATGGCTGCAGTTCACTGAAATCCGATATGCAAATCACTGGAATTTTTTCGCTTTTTTTAATGAAAAACCTTCCAAAAAATGGCTCTAAACTATTTTTAGCAGAGAGTTTTCCGCAGAGTATTTTGGGTTACCTGACGCACATTTTTTCATGTTTTGGAAAAATAAACTCGCCTACACATATTTTTCTGCAGTGATTAAATATATACTGTAGTCCACTGCACGTATCCTTAGTTTTTTTATGATAATGCCCTCTTTTTTAGTGAACTTAAAAAAGTACTGCAGATTTTAATACTGCAGAGCGCAACACTTTTTTTCTTCCATGATTCCAGAAGAACTTGATTCATATTAATTAATTAACTGTATAATTAGAAATTAACATAATTACTTAAAGTCGTTCCTTTTTCTCATGGGGGTAGGCAGAAGGCACCGAACGTCATCTGCAACGATACTTTACATACCTACTTAGGTTGCTTCGTTCGTTCCCCTACATACATCTGGTTATAGACACATGCGGGCTGCGACAATACAATACACCTGATCTTTATTACAATTTTGTTGCATTTATATCAATAAATTGTTGCGACATTGGGTTTGCAAATACGTTACGTAACAAGTTGCTATAAGTATTCAATATCTACGGAGGAATGGTGTTTTGAAAGCTCATAAAACCTATCCTCTTTTTAGCGTGTCGATGCCAATCTAAGTTGACTCAGCCCAAAGAACAACGAGTTTGGCACTTTCAAGTGTGTTCATCAGCGCCTGTAATATAATTATATACAAAGAACAGGACAGAAATGATACACTATAATTAGGTGTCCCATCGTTTGTAGATCAACACCATATTTAGACTCCAAGGCAGAGTCATCTTTAAATCTCCAATTGGTGTTATAAAGTACCTTGTTATCACCCCTACCTGTCATAGCCGTACGTTGATTGGCTGTTTATAACCAGCGGCATCGCTTCCCCGTGTGTACTTCAAACTTAAGAAGGATTATAATGACATCAATTTTCCTCACAAAACTCCCACTTGTGGGAAAGTAGACGTCGCGGGATACGAGAACCGAGATATATCGTGGCTTACGACAGTGTAAAGAGCTTGTAACATAAGTGTATCTGTCAACTACATACGCCCTTGACTTGAGACGTCAAATGTTATGTCAAGATGACGGCGTCATATTTTCTAGAGAGGGCTTGTAATTTGGCCAATAATATTTGGAGAGGATTAGATAATATTATGTTATGTTTTGAGGGACTTGTGGTTTCATGGTAACAGCCGAGGTTAATCGAAGTTAAAGCTTTGCTTTTCGCCAAGGTCGGTGATACTGATATATTATTATATAATAATAACTAGCTGCTTACCGTAACTTTTGTCCACGAGAAATTATTATAAAAATATTACTTACTTGAATCGGACTTTGTTAACAACAAGGAGATGGCTAAATTCAGGTAGGACGACTGAATCAAGTATGTATAAACATAGCACCTAGCAAAATGCAACGCTGAATAGCTGAATATTAGTATTTCATATAAAAAACACTTTCGGAAGTTGATCATATGTTGAAAATCCTGAAAATAAAATCGTTTAGCTCCTACATCAATACGTATAAAACTGCAAACTAATGTCATTGCTATGAACTTTTACTTAGGCATTTGGATGTATCTGCATTGAAATTGATATAATTGTATTAAAGACTAAACGAGCCACCCCGAATTTGCATCGTGGTACTTTATTAAATATACACAAAGGGGTAATTGCACCTAAAAATGTAATACAACGGCCTTTCTGCAATCCGCGCAAAAATTACTCCCACCCGCGTGTTTACTCTTGTAAAACCTAACGGACTCATCCAAATGAGTAAAATAAAGACGGTTTTCACAGACAATGTTCATAGGTGGTGTTCTGTCTGTGTCGAGTAGTGAGAGGTCCGTAAGTAGGCGAGCGAGGGTCATTGAAAATCCAAAATAAAAATCCAAACGAACATGCAAACGGCAAAACATTCAAACGACATCTAACATTATGACGTTTGATTTTTCTAGAGATGGGATTGAAATTCAAGTGTAACAGAATCGATACAATAATAATCTAAAGTTTTTAACATAAAAAATATTGAAAATAAGACAGCAGTAATGTGAATGACTTTATTCTTTTCTGTTATTCTTACCTAAAAATGAAGCCGGAGCGGATAGCGTGTTCTGGTCTCTCGCCCATCCCAGATGACCAGATACCAGATCACTGTCATTACATGACAGCAACAGCCCAGAGTTCTGTTCCCCACATAACAGCTGCAGTAATATGACAGTATGTCATCCTGAGGATTATTTGTAGTTTGGCTTTTATATAAAATATCCACGTAGTATATTTTTTGACTTAAAAGTTGAGGTCTTCATCCCCCTAAATGGAAGTCACATTTGTTCGATGTTTCTTATATTTTATTAGTTCTAGAATAATTCTAACTGTAGATGACTCACCTCAATAACCCACATAATAGTTAACCCACGATGGTTAACAATTGAGGTAATTCATCTAGGGCTCTTTGGGGAGTGGCTAGAGAGTAGCCACGGCGCCCCTTCCGTCTTACGCAGGTCCTCACCGGACACGAATGTTTTGGGAGGTACTTGTACCGAATCAGGCGGGAGGAACGCGCCCGGATGCTTCCACTGCTTGGGCGGAGCCCCACCGTGTTCTCGTAGTGGCAATCGGCGGCGGCGACCTCTCACGTCCGGTCCTGGTGCAAGCCATGGTCCGGGGCGAGAAGGAATGGGACGCCATCGCCTCCTTCTGCGAAGCAGTTATGCTAGCGAAGGAGGTGGCGGAACGTGAGAGGGAGAGAACCTCTCGTCCCAGCCGCCGCGGGAGAAGCTCCGGGCGTCGTTCACCACGTGATGGCTTCCGGCCACCGTTGACGCGGGCCTGTGGACGGAGTAATCGGCTAGCTCGCGGTCCGGCCGTCTTATGACGGCAATAGACTGTGTCGACGTCGTGTTCGTGTTCCACGCGCGCCTCAAAGAGATGTCAGCAAGGAGGGGCCCGAAAGGGCCGACGCCCGTCGGGGCTTCGGATTATCGAAAGAGATAACGCGGCCTCGGCACAAGGGCGAAGAAGGAACATGGGTGGTTTTTAGTCAGTAGAAGTCTGACACTCGCTTCCGCTCTGCCCAAGAGCGGGAGGAGTTATTTGATGATTTCCCAGACGCAAAAAAAAAAGGTGAGTCATCTACAGTTAGGATAGTAAGTAGAGCAGCAGGCAACGAAGTGATGATTATGCCGCCGCAGTCTTTGCGTGGTTATACCTACCGCAGTACATGTATAGCATGATGAATATACTGCAAGTCAAGTCCGCGTTGAGAAGCAAAAGGGTCAAAGCGAGGGTGGAAATTCAAAATAGCACAACGAACAAATAAACGGCAAAGCGTTAAAACGACGTCTCACTTAAGACGTGTGCTTTTTTTAGAGATGAAATAAAATAATCGAAACAATTAAAAGAAAAAAATAGAACTACTTTTTAATAATCATCAGTTCATATTTTTCGCAAAATATGTAACACGATTAAATGAATAACCATAATTCGAAGCTATCCCTTGTTTTATTTGATTTTGATTTAATTAAGTTGAATTGGGTAGAATCGACAGTCACCAAACAACCCCATTTTCAAAACACAAGGAACTAAACAAGACACTGAATTGCACGCCATAGATTCCCACCAAAAACTGTGATTACCACTTCTTAGTTTCAAGTAAATAAATCGTTTTGATAACTGTTATCAAGAATCGATATAAGTACTACTTCGATTTAACATTCTGAAAAGCGATATGAACCATCCTTATAGCTTGCAGTTGCTATAGCAACTAGCAGCTGTATTACGAGTATTTCACCATTTTATGTCAATGAAAAGAGATTTAATTTTTGCTTTTTATTTAGTTCATGCAACTTCTGGGAAATTATTAAACACTAAATAATTAATGTTTGATTGTATAAATACTACGAGTGAGTGTGGGAATCCTATACTTGCTGAAGGCAGTCATTTAGCCATCTCCTTTATGGGTTTTATCATATTTATTAACCGACTTCTAAAAAAAGAAGGAGGTTCTCAATTCGGATGTTTGTTTTTTTTTTTTTTTTATGTTTGTTCGGGCATAACTCCGTCACTTGCTAACCGATTTGAAAAATTCTTTTTTTGTTGGAAAGGGTATACTTCCCAAATGGTCCCATAATTTTTTTATCGAAATCGGACTAGCGGTTTTTGAAAAATCAACAAAACTCAAAAAAAATACTACATTGTCCACATTATGACCCATGAACATGTGAACCACTAAAAAGTGAAAAATAAAAACTTTTTAACAAAAAATAAAACCGACTTCAAAAAAAAAAGTCAAAAATAAATCAGTTTCTGAAGTCGGTGGCAAAAAAATGAAATCAAACAAACAAAAGTCACCGACTTCAGAAACTGATTTATTTTTGACTTTTTTTTTTAAAGTCGGTTTTATTTTTCGTTAAAAAGTTTTTTTTATTAAAATATGGTTTCCAAAATATTAGTTTCGTTACGTTACATGAAAATAGCAATCCAGTAAGCGAAAATTGCTACTAAACGTTGCTAAGTGTACACATATTGGTGCTTGTGGCTGTAAATTTGTATATGTGGCGTTGTACATACAGTCTAAGTTACCTTTCCTGAAAATGATAACCGTTGTACTAACTTTCCTAGAAATCCTTTTGTTTGAGGAGTTGTGAAACTTCCACTGCAAAACTAAACCCAAATTCATCCCACGTTAGTTTGTACCCAGTTTTTATTCTTCTATCCATTTGAATCCCACGCTATATCCAATCAGTAATACCTTACTACGTAACAATGATTATCAATCTAGCAAAATGTCAGGATCAACCCAAGCCATTTTAATTTAAATGCACGTTTTATTAATCAAATCGGGAAATGTATTTAAGGAAACCCTTTGATACGCGAATTATCCACTCATATAACTACATTTTTTTTTTCTGCAAGTAAGAGTTTAGCTTCGGGTCTATAGATGGATGGTGATAAACGACATCATTGTAAATCATGCAAAAAAAAAATTGAATAAAAGCGTGATTAGTACAACTATGCTGGCACCATTCGATTTACCTTCCCCATTCCAGCCAGTAGAACAGTTAAGAATAAAATCAAGGAAAATTTAAATCACTTGGTAAATTGCAACAGAAAATATGTATGTTCTCGCCCTAAGCTCCGTATATTTTTTGCACACTTAAATAAAACTTAGTTGTGTAGACTGCTTGCACAGCCCATTACTTCTCGTCTGATGCTCAGTACGTTACATTACTGAAATGAGGGTACTCGTAAGTATTTATTCAAAGAAACCTGAGAGTTTCTTGTGAGAAGGTCTTTATTTAAACGGGTGTTCGAAATTTAGAAGGATGCGGTAAGGTGGCCTGCAAAATTCTCTTAATTCTTTAATTTAATAGCTGAAGCTATTAAATTAAAGAATTAAGAGAATTTTTAGTAGCGATAGAGCAGCGGTGGCCCAGTGGTGTCGGCCCCGACTTACGAACAGTAGGTCGTGGGTTCGAACCCAGGCAGGCGCATTACTTTGTGTAATTTATTTGATCACCGCTGTTCTCAAAACGGTGAAGGAAAACATCGTGAGGAAACCGGCATGTCTTAGAACCAAGAAATTCGAAGGCATGTGACATCTGCCAATCCGCACTGGGCCCGCGTGGTGGATTATTATAGCCCATACCTCTCCTAGAGAGGAGGCCTGAGTTCCTGCAGTGGGAATATTATAGGCTGATGATGATGATGAATAGAGTCAGTAAATTGCAAAAAAAAGTAAGAAAATTGTAATTCTGTGGGTTACCCTGTCGCCTCCACCCTATGACGAAATGAATGATGAAATCTTTTTGGTTAATTCACTAGAATCTATCTATTTTATGTACACACAAGAGAAAACATAAGGATATAACATAATTAAAAGCAAAGAGGCCCTGTTTATTTTTTATCACGGAAGGAAAAATGAAAAAGAAAATAACTCTTGACAGTATTATTTGAGAACAGGTAGATCATATTATATTATATATGTCAATCAAGATGAAAACTGATTCTTTTCTGATAACTCAGGATAACTCATATAAGAACGAATTCTTCGAAAACCAAATTGGCTAAGAAGTTGTGAAATTTTCTCGTAACTTGCCTTGTTATTCGAGAAAGTTCTCGTGACACGTGTCGTACAAATTACTGGAACAACATCCTCGTTTCTTTCGTTTTTTTTAACTGTGCCACAGTACTCAATTGGGGATCGGACATAAAAAAACTAATTAGTCCGTCAGATAGATTTCCAAAAATTATTGGACACGTATTTTTTCTTTTTTCACGTAAACAAAAAATGAAGATGATACAGTGCTTCGAAAACTCGTGTGACGTCATATGATAGTACATTTTGTACCTACAAGTGACGTTTCAAGCCCCACTCCATGATCTTTGACGCGTTTTATCTTCGTAATTTTTTATTGATTTGATAAAACAAAAAACACCGTCAATATTTTTCGATAATCTAACTTACGGACTAAACAGAATCATATTATTTTGACCCAGTCCGATCCCCTATTCTAGCTATAATGTTTGATAAGAAACACACTTAACAAAACATCACTAAATAAAACTGAATAAAAATAAAATAAAATCACGCCTGTAATCCCCGAAGGGTTAGGCAGAGGAAGAAAGTAATTTAATTAAACTGGGAAGAGCAGTATTTTCGATGCACTTATTCATTTTTGGATTTTTTCTTGTTACTACGTTGTGATGCGTTCTGGGCAATCAGATCAGCCAAGATCTGTCTCTATCTGGTGTATTTTAACCTAGGATATCAGATAGTCAAAGCAGTAATTTTCTTCATAATATTGCATTTCCGAATCATAATAACAATTGTTTCAACTTTTTCTGAAACCTATTTCTAGATTACTTTAGTTGTACCAAAAAGGAAAACTTTATTCATATTCCACTGAGTAAAAAAAGGTTTATTTATCCCAAAGTAAATTAAGAACACTACTCTGTCTTTTTTATGGTTTCTCTAAAATAAATGTTACTGTAAACTTTACTTTACTTACTTCGTGAAGAAATATTTTGTTTGAGTTATTTTTTGTGAAATGGGCTTTCATCGGGGTCAAACTGAATTATAATGACAAAGCGAGTTTATTGTGGAATATAACTTTGCTTATTGGTTTGCGAAAATGGTTGTGCACTCAATATTTCAGAGGACAATGAAAATAATTATCTGAGATTCATCTGATTTTGTTAACCAAATGAAATTGACTGTTCTTCTTACCAGTCATCATCATCAACCAATAATGTTCCCACTGCAGGGACTCAGGCCTCCTCTCTAGGAGAGGGAGGGGCTATAAGTACCCCTTTCTGTGTTCATGCATTTGAAAAACTTTTTACCAAAAAATAAAACCGCCTTCAAAAAAAAAAACACACGAAAAAGTGAAAAATAAACTTTAAAAGAAAAATCAGCTTCTTGTTTTTGTGTGTGTTTGTTTGTTTGATTTCATGTTTTTTCCACTGACTTCAGAAGCTGATTTTTCGTTTAAAGTTTATTTTTCACTTTTTCGTGTGTTTTTTTTGAAGGCGGTTTTATTTTTTCGTAAAAAGTTTTTATTTTTCACTTTTTAGTGGTTCATAATTATGTAAGTTCATATATTCATGAGTCATAATGTGGACAATGTAGTTTTTTTTTGAGTTTTGTTGATTTTTCAAAAACCGCCATTTCGAAAGTATACCCTTTCCAACAAAAAAGAATTTTTCAAATCGGTTAGCAAGTGACGGAGTTATGCCCGAACAAACATAAAAATATATATATATATATAAACATCCGAATTGAGAACTCCTTCTTTTTTTAGAAGTCGGTTAAAAACAGGATCAAAGGGACATTGAAAACAGAAGGGATTGAAAGTTCCCAAAGCAAAAAATCTGCTGACAGCATACATAACCAAAATGCCGCGCAAACATATTATTACGTGAAAACTCTGAAAGATGGAGAAGGGAGATATTATTAAAGTATTGAGGTAATAAGCATTTGAGATAACAAGCGACATAGCATCATGTTTCGTGACACAGAATATTTGGAGGTCGTGAACCGAGGTAATGATCTTATGTTGGATCGTCAACGGAGTAACGAGCTGAGTGAATGTGGCACTGAAGATTATTATAGGTATTCCTGCCATGTAGGTAAGTAGGTTGGGTTGAGGAAAATATATAATATAATATCACGCTTGTGGTTCCCGAAAGGATAGGCAGATGTGGACCTAATAATAGTACAATCATATTTCAGGACATAGACATAGGGGACGCCCATATTGCCAACAAACGGGCACAAATCTAAACTCTGTGGCGACTACTGAGAATTTCTTGATAGAAAAACCCAATAACAAATTGCCCGACCTAGGAGTTGTACCGAGGACCTCATGCTCAGTACCTAGTTGCGTTTGTGACCACTCAACCAACGAGTCGTTGCAAATATGTATAATTATATTTACCCAGTATTTTAATAGTAGGTCATCAAGTCATCATCAGCCTATTAATGTTCCCCCTGCAGGGACTCAGGCCTCCTCTCTTTGAGGGGATGGGCTTTAATCTACCACACGGGCCCAGTGCGGATTGGTAGATGTCACAAGTCTTCGAATTTTTTGGTTCTAAGACATGCCGGTTTCCTCACGATGTTTTCCTTCACCGTTTTGAGAGCAGCGGTGATGAAATAAATTACACAAGTAATGTGCCTGCCTGGGTTCGAACCCACAGGCAACTGTTCGTAAGTCGGGACCGCCACCACTGGGCCACCACTGCTCGCCTATAATAATATAGTAGGTACCTATAAGATATTCATTCCTACATTGCACCAGAGTTACATAACAGTGTCATAACTACATACATAGCAACCAGTATTACAAAAACAAACCTTATGACCAGAATTTCAAAAATAGTAATCAGCGAGGCAATCAACCCTTTTCACTATTGAAATGTTGAAAATAAATCATCATCTGTCTAGCCTTTTCCCAGCTATGTTGAGGTCGACTTCCAATGTAACCAGATACAGCTGTATATGGAATAGTATTTGATATAGTTCATTATCCCAGGGCCGCCAGACGTCACGGATTTTCTGACGAAGGAAATGTGGACGATTAAGAAGTGTTAGCAAAACAGCCGCTAGGAAGTGTCTGGGAGTATTAGCAACTTATTTTTAAGGATATTGCCTACAATATACGTAAAAATCAGCTTGGAGAAAATAATGTGAAGTAAGTAATTTTTTGTGTACCTTGATGACCTGATATCTGAAAATTGGCCGTCCAAGCAAGCTAGCTGGTAGTAGAGTGTTCTTAGTTCATACTAACACTACTCAATCGTCCACATTTCCTTCGGCAGAAAATACGTGACGTCTGGCGGCCCTGGGATCATACTCTAAAATGGAGCGACTGCCTACACGACTCCACAACCCAGTTAGTACTGGGTAAACCTGGTTATCAGACTAAGGATACTGGCTCCTGTTCCGACTGTCTATGGTCTACAAATGACAGCCTGGCGTGCTTACCGAGGCTCAGAAGAAACTCGGTTTAAATTACTTAGGTGTTTCGGCATCCATAGACCAAACTAGACGAGCGCTGCTTAACCTAAAGAATGATTCAAATGGCTTTTATTATCTTGCTATGACCTCTTTTACAAATGTAAATAATCTCCCAAATAGCTTTCAGCTTCCGCCAATAAATTATTGAACCGCAATAAAATATTCCAATCAAATCTCGAAAGCAACTGCTTCGAATCCATTTCATGATTGATTAACCTGATAACTCCCAGTTTTGACTATGAAAAATTATTTCTTTTTACAACGTTAATATTGAGCTTGGCTCCTTGCCAAGCTCAAAGTCTAGAATTTCTGTAACGATAGGCAAGTTTGAATAACATTATCATATCGCACACATTATTATTAAAGATTCTACTATGTTTGCATGAGAATTTGCGAGTTAAGTTTCCCGACAATAACGTTACAGTCTACAAAATAAGCCTGTAAACCAGATAATATTTTGTCAGACTACAGAAAAATACACCGCCATTTTTATTTTCCTTTAAAAAAGGTTTTATTCAAGATTCTAAATATTAACAAACCCTGGCAACTAATAAAGAAGTGTACACTAGTCTTTATGGCTTATATTTTCAAAATAAGAGCCTAGGCTGCGACGAACAGCGTAGGCGAACGCTCGCTATGTTCAGTCTGTATACAGCCAGCGTCCGATGCGAACCTCTGTACCGGTATTAGCCGTCAACAACACGAAATCCGTAAAACTTGGAGCAGTTTTCCAAAGCCTGACTAGAGAACCAAATACAACAAAGTTTAGTAATATAACAAAAATCAACATAAAAGTTGAGACTGTTAATTTACGATCTTATTTCAAATAACTTTGACAGATTAAAAAAGTGCGTTCTTTTTTTTTTGTTTTTTTGACGTCGCGTCAGTTTTTCTTCGTGATTGTTTTAAATGAAGTATAGACAGTGGGGTTTATTTGTCATAGAGAACTGAACTTATATTGTTTGTGGCAGTTTGCGAGTGTTTCAGTGGACCAACAGCACGATCAAGTCGCCTCGTAAAAGGTTTGTGAACTTATTTTTAAAATGTTTTCTTAGATAATAAAGTTTCTGCGGATATCTGTTTAACGTTTATGTATTTTTTCAAACTATTTTAAGATTAATGAGGGCTTTAAACCTGTGTAATAACTTTTTTCCAAGTTACTGAATGCCAGTAATAAAAACTGGGAAATACATTTACAATGTAATTTACTTTATATATTTACCTAAGGTTTTACAGTGTGTGCTGTACAATATGAGTAACGGTCAATGGGTCGTCTTAAGGGGGGATTTTGAGTTAGGTACTTTAATATGTTACTGAAAATGTTTTCATGTGTATGAAAAGATTTCATTAATTATAAACTTATTTTAGCAAGTGAAATTATATTAGCAGGTTACCAGTAAAATTATATTAGCAGGTTTAACGTAGGTACCGTTAAAGGGTAACCTAATAAGCCGGGCAATTTTGTAGAAAATTTAATATTTATATTTCCATAGCTACCTACTCATAGTGCAGGGGCATAATCCGTGAACACACTCAGGCCTTACCTCGCTGATAAAGTTTTAAGATTTAAAATTCTAAGATTTTGTTAATTAAAAAAATATTTAAATTATACATTTATTTTTTTTAGTTTTTATGTAACACGTGTGTATTACTAACATCATATGGATCAAGGTCTGAAATAAAGTATTTTTTTTTTTTTTTTTATTTATGGTGAATTTTGGGTTTAATAGAAGGTTGTTGTAGGCACACTCCTTTTGGTGACTTACAGGGTGTAAAAGTATTCTTAACGCAAATGAAGGGCACTTGTTCTCCCCACCACTGCGATATTTTTTTTGTTCTTGACCATACATGGGAACCCCCTAGTTACGGAGATATTAGAGGTCAAAATTCAAAATTTTGAACAGCTGTTTTTGTAAGGTACTAGTTTTTCAGGTTATAACTTTACTTAAATTATCTCTATGACCCGTTTACTATTCAAAAAATCTACTAGTACAATGTTTTATGAGTGCTACATTGCGTTTTACTGTAAAATGTGATTTTTGACCCCAAAAAAAAAATTTTGTTTCCCAGCAAAAATTTTTGCGTAGGTACTTAGTTCGGTGTACAGAATGCTTGGTTGACGGGTGTGTGATGGGTTGATACACCCTGTATAGGCGTGATGATGTAGATGATTTTAAAACATTTTCTTACATACCAAAACTAAATACCTAAATCCTTAAAGGTTAACCAAATTCGATCACCTTTCCCTTTCAACTTAACCTCTATATTCCACCAAAATCTGTCACCGTACCTCTAACAATTAGTAACACTAAACCAGTCATTTTAAGTCCGCAGACCAGTAGAACAGAGACACTTTGAAAGTTTTAACGACTAAAATCTGGTTCAAACCGGTAAGTTCCATAATGACATTAGAGCTGTCAAAGCTCGTTCCGCCATCAAAGACAATTTTTTTTTGGTTTTTTAAGTCGCAATCAACGCCCTCATTCGAATTTTCCGCATACAAAGAGAATCGTGGTGGTATCCGGAAAAACGGACGATTTTTTTTGGCATTTTTTTATTACTCATTTTCGTTTTATGTGGTTTGAATCATTTACTTTGTGCAATTCCTACGTATCATGGCGTTTTGAAACGAATTGCTTTATTTTATTTTTGAACTGAGTTAAAGTTACAAGAGGGTGTTGAGGAATCGAAAACATGTATAATCTATCAATTAGCTCTATATAGGGATGCGTGGTTGGTTACAACACAAATGCTTGTGTCCCAGCTGTAGTTATTGCATGATTGTCACCAATGAGGCAATAATCATGCTTTTATTTGCTAGGTACCAAGCAGCAAGTTTAGAAGTATTATAATTAGGGAGACTTCATTCAAAATCTATTCTCTTATCCTGCACATCATTATTCAAGATGGTTTTTTAGTCACCGTCCAAATTTTTTCTAGGCATCATTCTTAGATCATGTTCTCGAAAGAACTATCCGCTCTTCGTGAAACGTTAAAACTTTGTGATGGTATCTCAATATTTTTGTATTGAGTGATACTAAAAGAAAAAAAAAACACGTTTTCAATGACCAAGATTAATATATTAGAATTTGGACGGTGACTAAATAATCATCATGTATAAATGTAGTGTAAACATGGTTTTGATACGAGAAACACATACATGAAAAACAGCCGTCTGGCCGTGGATATTGGCTGAAATTTTGTACAGCAAGTTTATAAGCCTGAAAGCATACTGGCTTAAAGTGAACAAAAATAAAATTTGTGGAACTTTTATGTGTATACCTGCGATACCCTTTTTAATTATTTTTCAAAGATACATAAATATAAATGCTATTAACGAATAAAACTACTCTGTAAAATTAAATTGTGAGAGTGATGAACTGATGATACATCTAGAAAGGGAATAAAGACTGAGATGATGGGTTACATTTGAATCGAGTGGATCCTAAAATTGGTTAATCTTGTTTTATACAATTGATTATTTTTTCGTCATAAAGATGTTGGGTCAATGGTGAACCTTGTGCACCATGTGAACCATGTTTGGTGGACTGTATTCACCCTTAAAATATGATGACGATCTTTCTTATACACGTTGTAGATATTTTTATGTATGTATACGCAGGATTCATTTATAAGATGGTGAGGAGCTCGTACCTAAATAATAACAGCTACGCCGATCTTCAGGTTAAGCCGCATTTGTCTAGGTTGGGCCGTGAATGGGTGACCACCCATTACTTGCCCAGTTTTTTCCATGCCTCGGAGAGTACGTAAAGCGGTTGGTCCTTTTTTTTTAATTAGCCTATTTTGTCCCACTGCTGGGCAAAGGCCTCCCCCATTTCTTTCTAGCTTTCTCGGTGTTGTGCCTTTTCTGGCCAATCATTCACGAACGAGTCCAGATCGTCACGCCAACGTTTTTTTTGTCTGCCTCGGCGACGACAACCGTCTTCAGGCACCCAGTGTGTAACGATTCTGGCCCATCTGTCTTGACCTCTCCTGGAAATGTGACCCGCCCAGTCCCTATTTAACCTCGCAGACTTATCGTTGGTCCTAGCTGTCATTTTAAGATTTTTGATAGTCGTTACAGGTATTCAGCGGCCTAAAATTGTGACAATTTGGCGTAGCAAGGGGTATCGCATAACACAACACTAATTGGGATGTGGAAGTATGATAGGCAGTTGCTTCATGTAAAATACTGGTATTTAGCTGCATCCGAAAGCCGGTCTGGAAGCCGACCCCAACAAGGTTGACAAAAGAATAGACAGATGATGATGCTCTGAAGATGTTTGTGAATAGGCTTAAAAAAATATGGTGATTAAAAAATATGGAATAAAGGGGAAAAAATGTAAAAAAAAAACTATGCGTCAGTTGGTAACTACGCAGTTTTCTGAATAAATATAAAATGTTTATCGACACTACCTACTAATACAAATTAATGTTATCGATTCTGATAGGCATATCTGGGTCACTGATTTCCTGATGTAAAATATTTTTATTGATAGGATTAAATCTATGAGCTTTTACTTAGTGTTGTTATAGGCCGAGCAATTGTGATTGGTCCCAGAATTTGATAATTTCTATTGCTAACTGTTGTGGATTCTAGAATGTAGAATTTATTGGTACTGAACCAATAAATTCCATATTCCCGAACCTTTTTTTCACCATATACATATTCTACTATCCAAATTGTTTGGTTTTATTTTAAATATTATGTGTGGGCAGAAATTACAGCCTAATAACTATAACAGCACCCATACATACCGAGTTTCCTTCGTACTTCGGAAAACACACTTAGCCAGGCATTTGTAGGTCTACTGACTGTCCCATTCCATGTAAATTTTTATTTTTTATTTTTTTTATTATGAATGGGCTTGCTCTTGACTTCAATCTTGCCCTAAGGGCAGAGATGATGTCGACAATGGAACGAGCTTACCTAGAAGAAGCCTGTTTACTCGCGACTTAAATAGATTAGGGTTATTTATGAACTCGGAAAAATCGACGCAGGCAGGGAATTCCACTCCTTGGCTGTGCGCATAATAAAGGACCCAACAATACCAGGAACACGGAGGTCATTGATGTGCAGCAGGAAAAGTGTCGCGGAGAGAACAGACTATTGTTGTCAAAATATTGGTATTCAGCTGCATCCGGTTAGACTAACATCGTTAGTAAAGGCTAGGGGCAGATGATGGTGCGTGGGCTGGGAGTTGAAGGTAGTGGTAGTACTTACTACTAATCAATTAGGAATTACAAGCAGTTGATCAGTAAGTAGGTCATCTTAGTGGCTGGTTTTTAAATGTAAAATCGTTAGGAGATCTCTAAAATTCTTCAATGTGAATCAATTTCTTTGAAATCGATTAATTAATTAGTTTTTGGTTCTTGTGTTGCTGGAAATCAGATGGATTCTTAAAAGTTCAACTGAACCAGTACGGTAAAATTGTGGACATGCTTCCGGACACGTACGCCATCATACAAATACTCAAGTATTTGCCGGTGTCCGGTGTCCGCAACTGGTTTGCATTTGTCAATTATGCCGGTTTCACCGATCGCAGCGGATTTAAAAACATTGTTGATTTTGTTTCATATTATATTTATTTATTTTCAAGGTAACCTTTCCTTCATTGGACGTGATTGTAAGAAAATCTATCGTCTTCCACAAATAAATGAAATTAAAGTGTCTGTTTCCTGTCGGGGCTGTGGATCCTGTCGGGGCTGTGGATTATCGAAAGGTTAACGCGGCTCTGACACAAGGGCGAAGAAGGAACATGGGTTTGGTTTTTAGTCAGTAGAAGTCTGACACTCCCCTTCGCTCTGCCCAAGAGCGGGGAGGGGGTTATTCTCCATTTCTACCACCAAAAAAAAAAAAAGTGTCTGTTTGTAATTTTAATATTACTGCTTTTTGCAATTCATATGAAAGCATACACGGTACTTATAAAACAAAAAGCAAGTTTTTTATGTTGTCTGTCGGTTCTGACTAATCTTCGGAATGTCGATGTGATCGAATATGGCGGAATTATTAATAATAGCTGAAAAGTAAAAGAAAGTAAATCAAGGCTTATTAATTTTCTTTTGAAAAATAGTTAAGTTTCTGTTTAAAACATAACATCAAGCCTGTAAACCTCGAAGGGTTAGGCAGAAGTGTACCCTTAGTGTTTCAATGCAAACAAAATTGATTTCAAACAGCGAAGTAAATATTATAATAATTACACACGGAGAAAAGTGGCTGAACACAGCTAGTCTTAAATAAAAACAGTTAAAATTCATTGGACACTTTCAAAGAAGATCAAGCTAACAAGGCAACTCATTAGTCATTTTCTAAATAGATTTGCTTTGCAACTGCGGGATGAAAAGGTTCTATTTAAAAATAAAAATAAAACAAACGGCGAAAGCAACGAGCATGGCATTTGAATGTAAAGTTTATTTCTGTTAGTTAAAATTTTTATGTTCAGTCAGGAGTATTTATTTTTAAAATAAAGAAAAACTGTCAGTGGCTATGAAAAAAATATTATTTTAATTTATTTCGTGGAGTGGATCTTTTAGGTACACGTACGCTTACATTATACGCTACGCCCAGGGGCCGTATTTTTGAATCAATAGAATTCCAAATCATGTACGAAATCGCAGAATTCATCACGTCATTTCCGTCATTTCTACTGGTAGAATATCGGAAACGAGTGGGTCGGACCACTCGTTGCAAAATTCACGGGTATGAATATTCAAAAATAGCGATTTCGTACGGATTCGCATACGAATTCTGCGATTTCGTACACGATTTGGAATTCTATTGATTCAAAAATAGGGCCCCAGGTCGATTTTCAGATCACCCATCCAATAACTGACCGTGGCAAGCATATTTTTTTTAATATTAAATGGGCTTACTCTTGACCTCAATCTTGCCCTAAGGGCAGAGATGAGGTCGACGATGGAACGAGCTTACCCAGAAGAAGCCTGTTTACTCGCGTGTTAAATAGATTGGGGTTATATGAACTCGGGAAGACCGACGCAGGCAGGGTGTTCCACTCCTTGGCTGTACGAATAATGAAAGATTTAGCAAAACGCTTCGTACGAATGTGTGGAACATCGACAAGGTATGGGTGAATATCTGGCATCTTTTGAGGCTCGAAGGGATGCTTAGCCGTTGGTCCGTCTGCCATTTGCTAATCCTTGAACGTTGGTACTTGTACTTAGAAATCCTAAAAACTAGTCTCACCAATGTATTTCGTGTAACAATGTAATTAATTTGTAGCCGTTCGATAGACAGTCACTACCAACATGTAAAATGTTGATATTTACCTGCAGTCGGTTGGTCTGGAAGTATTCCTGAACATGAGAGAAAAGCCCTGGAGTCAAGAAAAGTCCATACTCTCCTGTAATCCCCGAACGCAGAGTTTTACCTTTGTACACCCAAATTTAGCCATTTTGCCCAACCCGAGACTCAAGCCCGGGACTTCATGCTCAGCATTCGCGATTGTGACCACTGACCCAACTATCCATTCAATATTTTTATAATCATTTTATCTAGTACTTCCAACCGTGAAATCATGACAAACATGCATGTGCAATTTAAAAAACGAACGTCAGAAACTTTTATCAATATTTTAATATCAGTCCGAAAAACTGAAGTACCCACTCTATAGTACTCCACCGTGACATCGTTCCATTTTTAGATAGCGCATCATATCACATCAAAAATGGCGTAATTGGGAGTTCTTCTCACATTTATATCTATTGATAAAAGAATGGAAAGATAACGGATAATATTCTGCAAATAAAATAAGCTGCTGTTTGAGAACAAAAGATAAAGCGCTCGGAAGGATCTTTTGCTATCTTTTCTGAGATTTTCTACTGTCACGTAGATGTGTACTAATCGAACCACTTGGGAATGTGAGTTGTCTTGTTACAGAAATAGTGAGATTTATTTTTAATGCTTTTTCGAATTTTTACTGGTTGTCGAGAAATGTCTCTGAGGCATGCTGGTTTCCTTACGACATTTTCTTTTACCAAAGCACGTAATAATTATACAATTCGTACATGTATCCGAAGAGTCTGAATATTCACTGAAATGAAACTTGCTACAAGTATTTTCATAAAATTAGTTTCTATATTTTCTTATGGCATCGAGCAGCTAACTTCTGTATCAATGAAAACGCCATAAAGGAGCATCAAGTAGTGGCATGCGACTATGGCTGTCCTCTATATTAATTTTACTTATTATTAAGTTATTTACTTAAATTAATTTAAGAATTATTTTCTTGTTTTCTACTTTTAAGACCGCAGTTTTATTAGCCTGTGATTTTATTCGTAGTCGGGTTTTAGTTTTTTAAACATATTTTTTTCTTTAACAACATAATTATCGGGAGCTTATAATGCGATCATTATAACGCACCCCCCACCGAATAATATGGTAATGTGCTATTACGATAGTTTACGTTTTATTGCATATTCGATATTTAGAGCATTAATTACACCTTGTAAATTTTTTTCGTATTTTTTCTATGCATATTTGTAAAAGTACAATATTTCCAATGGTCCCGTACTGGACATAACAATATTATTCCCCAAAAATCTCAACACACTTTTTGCACGAATAGTATCATAACACGTTATTACAGATTAAACAATCTCTAACTTTTTCGGTAATCGACGATTACCGTTTTATTCGCGTAAGAAACGCATATCTTGTTCCGCGTAAAGTTTAATACAATTTTATTCGTGTATTATTTTTATTCACAGGATAATGGTAATGTGGTTTTACAAAACATGACAGTACAATATGCAAAATCGTAATTATTATTATATACTTTTATTTCAGATCAATTTTGTCCATAATTGTTAGTAACAAAGGTCTTAAAACTATGTTAGTATTATGTATTATCATTCACAAAAATTCAAATAATCAGAAATACAATAATTACAACAAAATACACATGTCATGTTAGTTATAAAGGTCTTAAAACTACGTTAGTATTACATCAAATCACATGTCAAGAATCAGTAGTCTACGTCACATGAAGCTGCATGAATCTCCCCAATCTGGCCTCTCAGATATCATTTTTAGGATTTTGTTGGTGCTCCCCCGAATCCGGCGCATCAGAGAAGCTGTTTTTTTACGCATTATCGCATAAAAGTCGTCTACCCTTGCATCAGCAAACATACCCGACGCGCTGCAGAATCGAGGGAGCCTCACCAGAATCCTAAACGCATTGTTGTATTGGATGCGAAGAGCGCTGTAGGCCCGCTGCGTGTAGTTGGTCCACAGAGAGCTGCCGTAAAAGCTTTGGCAGTAAGCTCTGAATAGTGTTAATTTTACACCCGTAGAACACCTTGCGAATCTATGTACCAACATATTAGCACGCACCGACAGCGCCCTTCGCTCCCGCTCGATATCCGCATCGTCATTCAAAGTCTCTGTCACAACGTGCCCTAGGTACTTAAACTGAGTGACACGCTCTAAAGGCACCCCATTCAGATAGACCGGTGGTATATGCTCCGGTTGTTTGTTCTTGCCTCTAAAGACCATACATTTGCTCTTCTGCTCGTTGTACCTCAGACCGTGACCCTCAGCATAAGACTCACAGATATCAAGCAGTTTTCTCAACCCACTGAGCGATGGGCTCAGCAACACCATGTCATCAGCGTAGCTGATGTTATTAACGCAGACGTTATCTATATGACAGCCAACACGGCTGTTACTGAGCTCACCGATCAGCTGATTAACATATAAGTTAAAGAGTCTTGGAGAGGACAGGCCTCCCTGCCTCACACCACACTCCAGTGCATACTCATCCGAAAGTACGCTACCCCACTTCACGTAGTTTTTCTGATGTCTGCACCAGTAAGACAAGATGTCAACGAGTTCAGCGGGGGCCCCTACCTCTCCAAGTTTGGCCCAAATAAAAAATAAAATAAAATATCTTTATTTCAGACCTAAGCAGTCCATACGTAGTTAGTGGTTAGTAACAAACTGTGCTTACATGCTATGTTAGTGTTGTTAGTACTTAATTCTATTTAACATAAACCTATACCTAATTCTACCCAGTGCCTTTGGATGGGGCAGTCCACTCTGCTAACAATCATTTTCAGGATGCTGTTGCAAAGCCTGTTGTAGTTCACCAAATCAAAGGCCTTCGATAAGTCCAGGAAGCAAGCATAGACAGCTGTTTTTCTGTTGACATAATAGTTAACACTATGTTTCAGTGTCAATATAGCACTTTCAGTCGAAAGTGTTTCCCGAAAGCCAAACTGCGCGTCGTGAAGGTCAATGTACTTGCCTAGTTGCGCATCCAGTAGCTTATCGAAGACCTTTGCAACAGTAGTTGCTAGAGAGATAGGCCTATAGTTGCTTGTATCTGTGACGTCCCCAGTGACATTTTTCGCTATCGGTACCACAATCGTTTCTAACAGCTTTGTAGGTAGGTAAGAGTGTCGCAAGCAAAAGGTAAACAGCATGGCCAGAACTCTAAATAAATGCACGCCTGCAAACTGAAGGTGCTCAATACTGATACCGTCACTACCCGGGGATTTTCCTCTAACCATGTTTTTAATGGCCTTTTCCACATCCTTGCTGGAAAAACCCAACACATTATCCCGATCAGTGACACCATCAATAGGCACCTCTACGCAAGATGTTAGCGGAGACACGACTTTAAAATGTTCTTTAAACAAGTTTGCTATGTCCTTAGGATCGTTATACCCATCCACACTCACTGGCATACTAACTTTACCCCTCAATTTCTTGGTTCCCTTCCAGAAGGCCCTGAAGTTTTTATCAGAAACATTTTCTGCTAAAATGTCCATTTCAAGCTGGTTTTTATGATTTTGACAGAACTTTAACCTGGACTTGAATATTTTACGCGTTCTATACATGTCGTAAATCAATACAATCCCAGTAAGTGAATTGCTAAAAGAAGATTTATTAAGTTTATGCAGAACAGAAGCTATACCTCAGCATTATCATTCTTTTTATAATTTCCTCCAAACCTGTGAAAATACCACAGAGCAGTCTTCGGAAACAGAATCAGACTGTAATGATGATTAGCATGATTTATTTTTAATAATAGTTAGTTACCAACTGCCCAATGGGCCAACAAGACTTCCTAGTAATTATTGTTTGTGATTGAAATATTATTTGATTATCATTATTAATAAATAAAAAGACTGATTATGATAAATAACTAAACCTTTGTTTCACTTCATAACTTTCACAAATTCGCTATTGTGTAACAGAACAAAATATAAAAATATAAATTATCCAGTATCACTATCAACTTCTTCTAATATTGTTAAGTTTCTGCCAAGTCAAATAATAGGTACTTACTGAATTATTTAATAAAACATGGTATTTGCAACATTATATTACTTTTAATCTTTGACACTACACATCGACGAATATTATTGTCATGTTACATTACAGTATACACTATCGCTTGGATTTCACCTGAATAATATCGTAATATCATATTACTGGTAGGCTTTTCAGCACCGTATTACAACGAATAATACCGTAATGCATTAATACCAACTACAAAATCTTGAGGTTATACGCGAATAATATCGTAATGATGTGTTGCGTACTATTGTTTTGTCCCACAAATTCAGTAAGTTTATTTTCGTCAATAACTTTGTTTTGTTATACTATTGCAAAAAAAATGCATACAAAAAACAGACTGCAAAAATTAGCTTTGTTTTGATGTTTATATGGCCATCGTAGGATTCACCCATGCTGAGATATGTGCATAAAACAGTTTTTTATTTTTCCTGTAAAATTTAGAATTGTCGATTACCGGTTTATTCGGTGGGGGGTGCGATTAAGATATTCCGTATAAATCTTTTAAAAGAGTTTAAAATGATAGTGTATTTTTGAGAAAACTTACATTTTACTGGTAGTGACATATTCGGGCTTCACCGTGAAATAGAGCGAGTGTTCAATCACTTTTATTATGTCAGTTTCGAACCTAAATCGATAGTGGAACATTTTACTGACAGGTTTCAAAACGTGATGAAAGATGGTGTTTGACTTTATTATTTTCATTTATGTATAAACGTAAAATCTTTCCAATAATTGAAACAAAATTAAGAATTTTAGCAAAAGATCTTAGAGAACCTACGACGAGAAATAATCGAAAAATATTTATTTAATAATGTTTAACTGTCTTGTTGTTTTTGTGGTCGCCAATGCGGCTGCTGAGCATGATGACCTGGTTTTGAATCCCGGGTCGTGCAAAATTGGTATCGGGTTTTTTCCAGCGGAATATCTTAGTAGCGGTCACATAGTCTGGACTTGTTACTGGTTAATGGCAATAGGATCGTCCCCTATTACATGGGACTTAAATATAACTGGTGATAATAATATGTGAGTGTACTACCTACTGGGTACGCCGCTGCCTAAATCTTCGGGATTATAGGCATGATATTTTGTCATGTAGTAGCAGATTATTATGATTATTGTAATAGGGGATCGGACAAAAAAAATCTAATTAGTAACAAAAAATTAAGACGATACAGTGCTTCGAAAACTTGCGTGACGTCACATGTCAGTTAATTTTTTACCTACTAAGTGACGTCACAAGCCCCCACTCATTATTAATTTGATAAAACAATAAACACGTATCCAATATTTCTCGATAATCTAACTGACACGATGACGGACTAAGCAGATTCATATTTTTTTTGAGTCAGACCGATCCCCTATTTACACCCTATTCAATATAATCCTAGTGATGCGAACTACAACATACAGTAAATCAGTTAAAGTGGGTTCATTTGGCATTGTTGAGAGAAATAAATTGCGGCTATAGTTGGGCTATTGCTCATTGAGTTATTGCTTATTGTGCCTTTTCTTGTTAGCAGGATATTGGTCTGTGATTTATTTGAAACAGTAATTGTAAATAGGGAAATCTTTTAGTAGAATCTGTATCTAAAAACTAGCGAATAGAACGCAACGGCTTTATCATCAGCCTATAATGTGCTCACTGCCGGAACTCAGGCCTCCTCTCTCGGAGAGGGATGGGCTATTAATCCACACCACGCTGGCCCAGTACGGGTTGGTAGATATCACATGCCTTCGATTTTATTGGCTCACGATGTTTTCCTTCACCGTTTTGAGAGCAGTGGTGATGAAATAAATTACACAATGTAATACGCCTGTCTAGTTTCGTACCCACGACTTACGGGGCCACCACTGCTCTCTCTTTCAACGGTTTCAGTACGATATTTTTTTTGATCTGGGTATTTACGATAATACGTCTCATCATATTCGGAATTCTGGAATAGGAAAACTTTCTACACCTTCAACCCTGCATTATGCTACTGGCAGGCCCATTGGTCGTGACAGGTCCTGACTACCGTCAAAAATATTACGATGAATACCGCACAATCTAATATAATTGTTTACTTGATTTCCTTATTAAGGCGCTGACAAGAGCCAAATAGGCTTGTATTGAACAATTTTTTAGCCAAATCTATACAGTTTGACACGGCGGAAAAAATATATGTTAATCTTGAACATATTTCTGATAATTTCGTTGTTTTCAAAACACGTTTTTGAAAAGTTTTCTCGATACAAAAAAATGGTAAACTAACCTCTTAAAATGATCTTCCAACAAAAATATCTGTATTACTGATCAACGTACGTTGGTAAAATTTATAACAATAACGTACCATATTTAAATACAAAATTTGGTTGTTTTTAATTTTTGATTATTTAATAAATTATTTTGATTTAATTAATCATTATATGGTTTGTAAGAAGTTCGAGCGTTGCGTCATCGCGCTCTCTTTCTTACCTAAGCAATCCGACAGTGAGCGCTTAGGCGCGGTGCTAGACGGACGTATGTCACTTTGCGCCCCACTGACAGCTATCCGTTCATCTATAAATTATTATTGACCGCGTCACAATGTTAGTCCAAGATCCACGGTACATTTTTTCACTTGATTACTATCAAGCTAATTTTCCGTGAGCAGCTGCATTTTGATGAGACGCCAACATTACCCTATACGAAAACTCTCGATTGTGGTAGGTAATAGGGGCAGCAGGGATAAAATATATATTGATTATATATTATTAAAATTATTTATTTGGTGATTTTCAAAAATCTATTACTATTTTATTTTTATCTGATGATCATTATCTAAATCCAACATGAATTGATAACGAGCTCATCAAAAATTACTACAAACCAGCTGTTTTTTAGGGGTCCGTAGCCGAATGGCAAAAAACGGAACCCTTATAGATTCGTCATGTCTGTTTGTCCGTCTGCCCACCCGTATGTCACAGCCACTTCATTCGGAAACTATTGAGACTACACAGTTGAAACTCTACAAGTATTCTGTGAACCGCTTTACGATTTTTATACAAAAATAAAAAAAAGGATTTAGGGGGTCGCCCCATACATGGAACTGAAACTATTTTTTTTTTTCATCTAACCTATACCTACGTGTGGGGTGTCTATAGACATTAGACAGGTCTTTAAAAATGACATTGAGGTTCCACAAACAATTTTTTCTCAAAGCCAATCGTTTGGAAGACAGACACTTCCAAATTTGTAAAATGGCGACCGGCCTCGCGGTCGCTTGCCTTCGGTATTGCCAACAATGACCAGCTTTTCAAGGCTGCTATCTCCTCTTTGCATTATGTGGCCGAAATAAGACAAAATACGCTGTAGGCAAACTGTTGACAATCGAGTCTTGATATCGAGTTGGTAAAGGATAGACACATTTGTGCGTTTGGCCGTCCATGGAATTCGGAGAATCCGCCTAAAACACCACATTTCGAATGCGTCTATCCTCTGTCTTACTCTTATTTGAATTGTCCATGTCTTAACTTGTGGGGAAAAATGCTCCTTCCGAGAAGCCTGTGCCTGAAAAGGAACCGATCCAGGCTGATGATGGTTTCGTGACGGTGTTGAGGAGGAAGCGCCGTCAGCGAACCATCAAGAACCTCTGCGGCACGGCTCCATCGGAGCCCAATGTGCATATTCGTGCCGCAAAGCCGAACACTCCTTTGTACCTCTCCCGTCTACATTACACCACTACGACGGAGGACATCGTGGAGTACGTGCGCCAGAAGGTCAAGTACGTGGCGAGAGTGCAGCTGCTCGAGTCGCGCCGCAACGTCAACTTTAAGGCGTTTGTGGTGCGAGTACCGACATGCTACCTGCACCTCGTCTTGGAAGAGGACTTTTGGCCGCAGGGGGTGGTGTTTCGACGCTTCCGCGGGCAAGTGCCACATGATCGCACAGTGACGTAGTGCAAGTGTAGTGATACTAATATAGTTTTAAGGTTTTGTTTACTAACACAAGCTGTCAATTATATCGTATGTATGTTAGTCTGTAAGGTATTTATCTATGGGCCAAAGTAGCCTGAAAATAAATAAATATTATTATTATTATTATTAACTCTATTGAGGAAAATCAGGAAAACTAGTGCTCTGACCAAACGGGCCTTCGTTTTAAAACTTATACCACGTTTTTCCCA
This sequence comes from Diarsia mendica, assembly GCA_949316265.1. Classification (NCBI taxonomy): domain Eukaryota; kingdom Metazoa; phylum Arthropoda; class Insecta; order Lepidoptera; family Noctuidae; genus Diarsia; species Diarsia mendica. The sequence continues at coordinate 18,727,293 of OX438904.1, read as the reverse complement.
GATGTTCCGGGGGCGTAATATAGCATCTTTAGCCATGGCTATCCGCCGTTTTATTTCTGTGACGCAGCTACCTTCATTACTTATATTGGAGCCCAGTTAATCGAAGCTGTCCACCCACAGTATAGATGCCTTAGATGTTATAGGCGCCCGATAGCTTTCCCGCACGATCTACCACCATAAGCTTGGTTTTCTGCCTATTTATTGCAAACCCTACTTTGCCACTTTCCACTTCCAATCTGTGCCGTATCTCTTTCAAGTTGCCAAATGTTGTAGCAAGGAGAACGGTGTCATCAGTGTACCTCAGATTGGAAATCCACTTTCCACCAACAGTAAACCCCTTGTCCCAGCCCTGCATGCATGCATCCCTGCCTAACGCATTTGAACAGTCGGTGTCTATTTTGACGAAAGAGCGGTTGTTGATGTGTAGGTAGAGGCATCGGACTATGTCAATAAGATGTTGAGGCGTTCCCATGTCTTTAAGAACCCCCCACAGCTTGCCCCACTCCACGCAATCAAATGCTTTGGTATAATCTATGAAACATATCAATACAGGGCTGTTAAATTCTCGGCTTTTCTCTATAATTTGGCGAACGTTCAGGATTTGTTCCCGCGTGTCTTTGCCTTTAACAAAACCTGCTTGCTCTTCTGGAATTTGTGGCTCCAGAAAGTGTATTAGCCTGTTGTTTATGATGTACAGGAGTATTGATGGTGCGTGGAGTAAGTGCCAAACACTTAATATAATTTTTAGAATCTTGTAGGCAACTTGTAAAGAGTGGGTTTAATAGAAAATATCCAATCCCCAAAACCCAGTTAGTAAGTAATCATTTTTAATGACTTCGTTATCGATACTGTATATTGGAAGGAAGGGGACTCTTTGATCAAACCATACATTTTGTAGGACAAATATTTTTTCAAATAATTTAGATAATTATCATCAGATTTAACAAAAAAAAACCCAGCTGATGATTCTCAAAAGTGTTTGTACTTAACACTTTTGAGAATCATCAAACCAACATATTTTATCCCTGCTACCCCTATTACTTACCACAATCGAGAATTCGAGAGTTTCGTGCAGGAAATTGTTGGGCGTCTCGCCGTCTCATCAAAATTAGCTTGATAGTAATCAAGTGCAAAAATGGACCGCGGATCCTGGACTATTTGTTTCTTACTTGGTAGTATGGCGCTAGGGTATCGGAAAAATTACTGAAAAATACTGAAACATCAGAAGTCAATAGCTATTGTCATCGTCTTAAATACTAGCTTTTGCCAGCGGCTTCGCCCGCGTTAAAATGACGATTTTCTATACAAACTTTCATCCCCTATTTAACACCCTTAGGGGTTGCATTTCGAAAAATCCTTCCTTATTCCTTGTCTACATTATAAAGGGAACTCTGTGCAAAATTTCAGCTTTCTAGGTCCAAGGGTTTGGGCTGGGCGTTGATGAGTCAGTCAGTCAGTCAGCACTTCTCTTTTTATTTATTTATCCTCCCGTCCGCTAATAAATCTCCAGGAGATTTATAACAATGGCTTTTGTGTCTATAATAGGGCGTATGAGCTCTTAAATATAGATAAATAGGTAACACTTGAGAATAATCCATTCATAACGGCGATGTTCTTTGAAAACAATCTCATGTGTATTTTGTAGAACAATCAAGCTATGGCAGAGATAGCTTATATTATTTTTCCGTCATGATTTTCTCATTAGCAGCCACAGTTGTGCCCGGTTGATGGCAATCGGACTTCTCCATATTACATGGGATTTAAATATAACTTGAGATATGTGGGTGTACTATTTTTAACTGACTTCTAAAAAAAGAAGGAGGTTCTCAATTCGAATGTTTTTTTTTTATGTTTGTTCGGGCATAACTCCGTTACTTGCGAACCGATTTGAAAAAAGCCTTTTTTGTTGAAAAGGGTATACTTCCCAAATGGTACCATATATTTTTTTATCGAAATCGGACAAGCGGTTTTTGAAAAATCAACAAAACTAAAAACAAAATACATTGTCCACATAATGACCCATGAACATGTGAACCACTAAAAAGTGAAAAATAAAAACTATTTAACAAAAAATAAAACCGACTTAAAAAAAAAACACAAAAAAGTCAAAAAGTTTCTGAAGTCGGTGGCAAAAAAATGAAATCAAACAAACAAAAGTCACCGACTTCAGAAACTGATTTATTTTTGACTTTTTTGTGTTTTTTTTTTAAGTCGGTTTTTACACCTCTGCTTAAGCTGTCAGGGTTACGTTATGTTGGTGTAATGTTTTGTCATAAATACAGAATATCGATATGTTTAACTTCGGAGTTCAGTGTAACAGTCCTCTACCTACAGTCACCTTTAGGTAACACATGCATTACGATCAAAATTAAATCTCAACAATTTAACGAATAAAAAAGGTGTTTTAAGAATTCAGTGACTATTTTTAGCAATGAAATTCACTTCAACGTATTTCTCCACTTCGGCATTTAAACTACAAAGGTAAATCTGAAATTGATTTTCAGTCTATATAAAGCTCAAGTTATTGGAAGGTACTCAGCCTGCAATTGACTTATTCAGACAATCTATTAATCCTAAACTGAAAGGACGAAATCTGTTTTTTTTTGTCTAGAGAAAATAGATAGAACTTCAGCTGTCTTACAGTCATAAATACCTACCTATGAATGTATAGCTTTTTCTCAAGTTATTGGAAGGTACTCAGCCTGCAATTCACTTTATTCAGACAATCTTGTAATCCAAAACTGAAAGGTCGATATAAATCTGTTTTTGTTTTCTAGAGTAAAAAGATAGATCTTCGGCTGACTTTCAGAATGACTTATGAATGTAAAGCTTTTTTTTCTTGTAACATAACATCACGCCTGTAAACATCAACGGGTTAGTTAAGGTAGAGATAAACACCCACATTTCGCCAGTTACCTATGTTTTAAGTCCCGCGTGGAGTAAGGGACGCGCCTATTGCCATCAACCGGGCATATAGTCAGACTCTGTGTTTACTACTGAGAAATTATTGATGCGAAAATTTTAATAACACGGTCCGGAATCGAACCCAGAACCTCATGTCCAGGAGCGCCTACACTCACAACACTAACGAATATTGTGTATGCATATCACTGAGTACTATTTTTGTCGGTCGTCCAATTCATTCAAAGGTTGTTTGGAAGTTATCGCTTTCTGTGATAAGTCCGTCATTGTATGACCCATAGAATTAGCAATATTTTAATAAAAGCTGTGATTATACGGCAAAATTTTGTGCGTGTTTCTCAGGTACCTATTTTTAAAAATACGTATTAAGGTACACCTTTGCCTAATCCTAAAGGGACTACAGGCGTGATGGTACTCCAAACCGTAGAATTAAATTTTCCTTCATTGGATAATGATATACCTACAACGTCTAAGCGCGTTTCGGTTCAAATGTTCGGCAGAAATTCGAGGTACTGACTAACACTGGAACACCTGTCTCAAAGTGGAAAAACATGTACTGCGCCCTACTCCAAATTAAGCTCTGCTTTAATCACAGAAACGCCCTACAAAAATGCTAATACGAAAAATCTGTCAAATCCTTTTAGATAATATAGGCTGGGACTCAGGCTTCCACTCTGTGAGAGTGGACCGTAATCCCATACATGAGCCCGGTGCGTGTTCTGCCTGTATCAAATAGGGTAGTTGATAGAAAAATCTAATTAATCCGCCTGATAGATTTCCAAAAGTATTATACACAATAATAGTATTTTTTATTTTTTCATGTAAACAAAAAATTAAGACGATACAGTGCTTCAAAAACTCGCTGGATGTCACATTGCAGCACATTTTTTACCTTACTTACTGTTCGTAACTGTTCGGGGCCACCGCTGCTTCACGTTTTGATACGGAGCCTAAATTAACAATATGATTATTTGCCCTCAACCTACCACATGACAACAGATTCCCTATTACAGCAGGTGCCCTCAATTTCCAAGTGCATTTTCGCCGACTTAAACATCAAAGAAAATATAATATGCGGTGTAAGTCCTCAGGCTACACTGTCGACGTAAATAGAACGCGAACCCCGTTTAAAGTTGTTTACCGAAAGTAGGCAAACATTTTTATTGCGCTGTAAAACTGTTAAGAGTGAGTTAGGACTTTTGAGAGCGGCATTGAGAAACGGATGTCAAAATATTTACTGGTTTCTCGTTCGTTTTATTAGACTTCTCGTTCTCGATGCTATTAATTTCGTGAAGCGTTTATGAGATGCTCGTTAAATTTGGCAAACTTATGTAGGTATATAATGTAACAACACGCCTGTAATTCTGAAGGGTTACACAGAGGTGTTCCTTATAGTCTTCAATCATCAATCAAATCATCATCATCATCCACAGCTTGAATTCACCAACTGCTGAGTACTGATCCCAGTTCTTGTACCAATCTCCACGGTCATATGCCAGCCTCGTCCAGATTTTTCCCCCGATGGCAACTAAGTCGTCTGCCCATTTCGCCGCCGGTCGACCCACATTTCGCCGGTAATGTTTAAGTCCTATGTAATAGGGGGCGAGCCTATTGTCATCAACCGGGCACAAAACCAGACTCCGTGGCTGCTATTGAGAAATTTCTGTTGAAAAATAAGACTGCTCAACCTGGAAATCGGAACCTGGGCCTCATGCTCTCCATTCGCACTTGCAATCACTAGGCCATTTATAGATTGCCTCGTAAAAGTTGTACTTCTGGTATAAAACTAGTGATGTAGTCACCTGTAACGTTTTTAATTTTCCGGAACACAAAACCTCGTCCTTTTTCCGATTACCTTTTTCCGTTACTCGGTTATATTAGTTCGCTAGTTTGGACATGGAAATATCATAAATGGACAGTCAGAGGGATTCATTTCGTTTTAATATTCCGAGTATCATTGGGATGATATAGTCTGCAAAATATACAAATGAAAGGCTTTCATTGTGCCGTATATAAACTTGCTTTGCAAATTATATTTCTGTCAAGATTTGGGTAGAAAATATTCATACTAAGACTAAGTTTTATTTACTATGTGTACGTAGGTACAGTCGAACAAGCTAATAAGTATACAGCCAGCTAACTTATATTTACTTTTAAGATTATACAGATACATTTAGAGTCTGATGTCAAACGATACAGCGTTTGACATCCAAAACACTTGATATAACAAAATTACAATCAATATTTTCAGTGTTATAGAATAATTATAAATATCTCTACCCTGTTTACTTATTAGCTTGTTCGACTGTACTAACGGGATATGAAGTAGGTACTTGTGCGCCGGAGTTCAAAGGTGTGGTCAGACAGAGGAATAATTTTCTCATTTTACATTATTGGGATAGATTCTATTGCTATGAACTTTCCCAAGTAGAAAAACCCACTGTTTGGGAAAGTTCCACTTCTTATTAAACAAAGCCAGAAAAGTTTTAAAAAAAACGTAAATCGGGTGAGCGATTCTTTAGTTTTTTCGTAACAAAGTATGAACGAACGTGGGTAAGTTGTTTACAGGAATTCTTTCTTATGCTCTATTTTACGACAGTCCAAAACATGCCTCGCTGAGTGCAACGGTACCTACTTGAGCATTTTCAGCGCTTTAAGACTATAACCTGAGATAAATGACACTCTTAAATGTACAAAGAAGTATGTCGTACCGTATTTCTCAGCTGCTTCAGCGCTGGAAGACCATTCCTTTAGGAAGGACACTTCAAAATGACAGCACGCTTTACGCCGTAGTTTTCAGCTATTCCAGCGCTGCAAGACTGTAACTCAGAGACTCCTGTCTTACAAGTAGAGAGCTCACGTCTTTTACAAACAAACATTTGCTCACAAACATTATCATAATAGAAGACTACAACAACGATGTCTTTAATTTAGATTTACTTTTGCTTACAATAAGGTGCATTTTTCGAAAGCTACGATTCTTTACACTCAAAAACTTAAGAAGCACATAAATATGAGTTACTTTTCACTGTAGTTTATTTTTAATCAAATACTGCAGCATTAAAAGTCTTAACGCTTTTTTATTTTATTTTGTAATCTGCTCTTGGACGCGCTTACGACGGATGGTTTGAGGTGGCGCATGAAAAGCGTACATGAAAATATATGAGGGAGACTTTTGCCCCGCAGTGAGCCAACAAAAAAAAACTTCTCACGACTTCATTATAATTATTTTTGTATATGTAGACAACATATATATTAACACGCATTCCTGATCCCTCTATCATCATCCAGACAGCTGATAGAGCAGTCGTCCTCTACTGGACATAGGCCTAAGCGTCTTCGCATCACCTGTCTTCTTATAATCCGCGGATTCTCGCGACCTCCATCAAACAGAAAGAAAGTTCAGTTAATTGGCACATGCCACAGGTGCACATAATGTAAAACAAAAATAATATGTATAAGAAAAAAACTTAAATCTCAACAAAAAATTAAAGATGTTGCCTTACACTATGCCAAATATGCTTAGTCCAGCAAAATACTGGTTATCAGTATCAGGTCATCGATCCACCTTGTAGGAGGCCTATAAAATGCCTAATTCCTGACTCATTTTCCTAAAATTAAACTAAAAAAGATATACTTTCACATCTTTTATAATATGACACAAATCACTCTACTCGCGGTAAACACCGAAGTCTTAAATGTAACCTTTAATTTCACATTACACACGCGATACGGCTAAATCCTGTAATACTATGATCCGAGATACCGTTATCTTGTTGGGTCTTAACTGTACGCGGTGGCTACGGTTTCTGCAAACATCCTCTTATGGCGTGCCGAAAAATTTGATAAGAATAGTGTGAATTTTTTGGTGAATTTAGTTGTCAAGTGTTTTGAATTTTGATTGATCGTTTCTCTATATTTTTTTATTAGCAACAAAACTTCATGAAATGTGTTTAACATTTAACTTTATCTTTATCTTTTTATTTAACTTTATCTTTTATTTTAACTTTATCTTTTCTTTATTGAACTTTTGTTAGTGCCTAACCATCTGTCAGAGTTTTATGCCGCCTATGGGCCTCGGACTTGGCCTATAACGAACTGCTACTTATTATATAGCATTACAAGCTTTTGCCAGCAGCTTCGCCCGCGTGAAAATTACGATTTTCCATACACACTTTCATCCCCTATTTAACTCCCTTAGGGGTTGAATTTCGAAAAATCCTTCCTTATTCCTTGTCTACATTATAAGGGGAACCTCTGTGCAAAATTTCAGCATTCTAGGTCCAAGGGTTTTGGCTGAGCGTTGACGAGTTAGTCAGTCAGTCGGTCAGGATTTCTCTCTTCATTTATTTAGAAGATTTTTGTTATATATTCCCCCCATTTGAGGACTGCAAGTTACCAGTTAGGGGTAATGGGACACACATAAGTTTCCCTGTCTAATCAAATTTGAAGTTAGGATATCCGCAAAGGAACCAAGACAATCGATAATTATATAATCCAAAGTATTCCCTAAGCTGCAGTGGCTAGAGCTCATTACCAAATTAGATAGATAGAGTGGTTCTCGAGAATTTTTTTGTTATAATTATACTTTTTTTCAAAATTCAACCTCGTAAGGGAGTTGAATATGTTAGTACACATCTAACCACACTATAAAATCTTTCGGTACCTACTAAATCTGTCAATTGATAACGTGATTGATCAAAGAGAATACTTAACAAAGATTTATTATTATTTATTGTCTTGAAGGTTCAGAGGCTAAATAATAGAAGCCACAAGGATTATATTCAAGCTTAGCAACAACAGCTGAGGTTGATCAGCAACATTGCAGGGGCCCGCAAATTCCAACGCCTGTCGGGGTCGCGGGTTCTTAGAAACAGATTTCGCGTCCCTGGAACACAAAGGGAACATGGGTGGTTTTTAGTCAGTAGAAGTCCGACACTTCGAGGAGTTACTGCGATACTGCTACTGGGTTATGGAGGATGGAGGACAGATAGGGAGTTCTTCATACTGGTTTTTAAGGCGCAGTTAACGGGGGAACCGTAAAAACGACCTGTTTTTCGTCGCAGAGTTAGCCGTATTGCTACAATATTACAATTCCAAAAAAAATACAGTGTATAGTCAAATGTATAGGTAAAAGACTTATGCAAAAATATTTTCTAAAAGTAATCAAGACCCTCGAAAAAAAAAATCACAAAATCACAAAAAAATCACACGAAAAAACTTTTTCGTCTCGAAATGCTCAATATTTTGAGTGACAACTGTTATTTATTTTTTTACTATCAGAAAGGAAATTTAACCAACTAAAGACATATGTAAAAATATTTTAACATTACAGCGTATTTTTTTTTTAAATAAATTAAATCTGCGAACTATCGTTCATTTTGGCAGTCACGAGCATCAAACGCATCGCCATTTTCAACCTTATTTGTTTAGGCGATGAGTTAAACGCGCGCTCAAGGTCGCGGGCAGCTAATGTCGCCTTAACTCCCTCCATTTAGACTCAAAACCTAGGGTAGGTTTTTAACACGACTGGCAGGAGATGAGAACAAGGATTTAACCTTAATAAATACTCAAAGATTTCATTACTGTTACTTACTTAGAAAAATACTAAGTAAATAACAAGCAAAGAAAATCTGCGGCAGATGTTACGTCGGAAAATACAGCCGGTGATACATCCTTACATAGTATAAAACAAAGTCGCGTCTGTTTGTTTGTTTGTCTGTATGCTTAAATCTTTAAAACTTCGCAACGGATTTTGATGCGGTTTTTTTTAATAGATAGAGTGATTCAAGAGGAAGGTTTTAATACCTTTTTTGTACCCGTGCGAAGCCGGGGCGGGTCACTAGTAATTCATAAAGCATTTCTTCACTCATCAGTCTGGGAGTCGAAACATCTGTGAAAATACAGAGACCTTTATATCTGAAAGAAAGAAAGAAAAATGATTTATTGGTTTCCCACAGGACAAAAAACAAATTGACAAAAAATTACAGGTAAACCAAGTAAACATATAGGTAAGTAACACTTAAAATTAGGACATACATTCATTAAATTTAAATTGTAGCCAATTTAAATTAATCCCGTGCGAAGCCAAAGGGCCACCATCTCAGCATGGTGCTGTAACATTTATGACAAATGTCACAGCGCTGGTATTCTGATGGGGCCCAAAGGTGACGCCACGTTCACAGAAAAAATAATAAAAGATTAAAGTAGGTAACTAAAACTTAAGTAAAATAAATATCTTAGTAACAAAAACAATAAATAAGTCATAGTAAATACAACTGTCGAACTAATAATACAACAATATTTGTCTATGCCAAGGGTGTAAATGGCAACACTGAATAAATGAACGAAAAAAGAACGATATGACGCCGTAGGCGCACGGTGTCTATGGATCACAAATGTCAGCGAAGAAAAAAGCGAATAAGCAAAACAATACATTGTACTGTAACTAATAACTAATGGTGTGTAGTGTATATGTAATAATACGTAGATACTGAGTTGTATAACAAGATTAATTAAGAGGTGGTGACGAAAATATCATTTAAAAGTTCGTGAGACATAAAGGGACAAAAAGTGACAACAAAAACAGTTATGAGTAATCAATAATGCTCACGGCAAAACAAACGCTATGCATTTTACCCGGAATGGCGTATTGACCGATATCGATATCTGTTACCTACAGACATAATATTCTGTGACAGCACAACTTTGAAAGAGAACCTGTCGGATTATTGAGGTGGTTTGTCGTGACACTGGCGTTTAATCTAAATGAACCTGAAACCACAATTTCATTTTCAACTCTCGAAGCTCAGATTAGAATAAACAACGCGCGCTTTTATTCAGTTAATAACTACTTACAGATCTATGAGTTTAATAATACTATTAACTGACCTTTTAAGGTGTAAGTGGACCCTAGCCAAATCCGAAAGGCACTTGATCTCCCCGTCATTATAAAACATACTTGGGAACCTTCTAAGTACAGAAATATTCAAGGTCAAAGTTGCAAATCCTTAACAACTCGTGCCGAGGCCACGTTATCTCTTTAAAAAATCCGCAGCCCCGACGGGCGTCGGCCCTTGCGGGCCCCTTCCATGTTGCTGACATCTCTTTGAGGCGCGCGTGGAACACGAACGCGCCGTCGACACGGCCGGACGGCGAGCTAGCCCGTTACTCACCGTCCACAGGCCCGCGTCTACGGTGGCAGGAAGCCATCACGTGGCCCCCGATGCCCGGAGCGCGTCCCGCGGCCGCCACTCTTGTTTTAATTTACATTCTTAAAAGTAATATAATAATATATTAAAAGTTATATTTAAAGTTGAAGGAGAACATCGTGAGGAAACCGGCATGATTGTCCTAGAACCAAAAAATCGAAGACTTGTGACATCAACAATCCGCAATGGGCCCGCGTCGTAGATTATAGCTCATTGCCTCTCAAAGAGTAGAGGCCTGTGTTCCAGCAGTGGGAACATCAATAAGCTGTTGATGATGGATGATTTAACCGTATTTTATAGACAAAGATGCTTTCGATGACACGTAACATTAACTTCTCTGCCCTTTTAACATCAAATTCTTGGAAATTGAATTCAGTCATAACTTTTATGGGTTTCCTTGGGCTTGACCTAGACAACATGAATGTACATTTCAGTATAACTACATAATACTCGTATACTTAGACATACATAGTTTTGCTGCTCATTTTCTGACTTGTACGTACACGTTTGTATAATGTAACATATGCGGGTACCGGGTCTTGGATATTGTTAACCTCGTTTTGGGTTAACGGTACATTTTATGTATATTAGTTCTGTTTGAGATTAATATTGGATAGTGGTTACAAGAGATCGGATTATATGCAACTTCAAATCGTCAAAGTATCATAAATGCTCGAAATATGCGACAAAAATGGCAAAATATGCAATAATTATAATACATATTTAGTTTTTTTTTTTTTTTACCACATTTATTTAATTTAAAACACAAAATATCGTCTAGATATTTTTTTTTTTCTAGAAAACCGAGCACAGTTCCAAATTTGAACCTTCTACTAATTAATATATTTTTACAAGTTGAAAACGATCGAAAAAGAAAATCGGTCCAATTTTGCGTTTATACTAGAAATTAAAGATAGCATAATAAAGCCCAAAAAGCGAGCAAAGAAATTATATATTGTGGAAAAGTATGTATTTTCTGCCAAAAATAGTCAGTATATGCAAATATGCTTTTGCATTATGCGTATGCAAATACATATTAATAATAATAGTTTATTTATTGAGAGATAACAATGATCCATAGTGGTTAGTAACAATTGGAACTTATAAACTATGTTAGTATGCACAGTAAGTAATCACAAAATAAACATTACAAAATTAAAATTAAAATACAATATTGTACTATCGGGTCACTAGTACTGACTATACATGACAGTTTTGAATATCGTAATCAGAATAGTTTTGTCTCTTGTCACAAGTATGGAATGCAATCTCGACGAGATTGACAACTCGAAACTTAGAATGCCGTACAGGGTCCACATTGGAATTTCGGGATATTGAGTATTATATAATTAAGGTCCCATTAAAAAAGGTAGACAAATTTTAACACAGCGTTTAGTAGGTCTAACCAAACATATCTGAACAAAAAAAACATTAAATACTTTAACTATTCTTTTTTTTAACTTAAAATAATAAACTGCCGGCACTCTAGAACAAACTCATCCTCTATGAGTAGGTACTTAAATGCGTTTTTCTTATATATAAGGTCCAATTAATATAGGTGGACAAATTTTAACACAGCGTTCAGTACGCCTAAACAAAGATATCTAAACAAAAAAAAACACTGAACAAAGTGATTTTATTTTGACTTAAAATAAAAGCAATTGCCGGCACTCTAGAACAAACTCGTCCTTTAGCAGTAGGTACTTAAATGCGTTTTACTTATTATTTTCTTTACCATTGTCCTTATTTTGGTGGTCTAAATGATTTCTAAAAATTTGTCCACCTATTTTAATGAGACCTTATTTTTTTTTTCAACACACTTGCTCATAAAGTGGCTATAATTTCACCGCAATTAGGCACGTAATGACACCTATAATCAAACTGTGACTTTTTCATTGCTATTATTCACTAGTGAGTTATAGGTTTTTTTTTTAAATTTTATTGGTTGAGTTGCTATGTTTTTAAAAAAGTTTCGATACAAAAAAGATCGTGTTCAATAGTAAAAATAAATTAATGTACCTAGTGCTTCCCCATTTCATGCAACTTTGAATTTAAATAGATAATTTCAACTTACACGTTTTTAATAAACGAATCTTTCCCTCAAATAATATAACTTTTGTTTTCTCTATATATTAAAGAAAAAAATACCCATTTTGTCCGTGGCTAAAACTCTATTAACCGCGAAAAGTCAAAAATAGTGAAACCACATTCTTTTAGTCTATGGCCGATCGTCATTGTTACAGTAGTGGCGCCACTGGTCAAGAAAAAATGCATCGCTACGTCAAACTTAGTACATTTATTTTAGTTCCGTGTTTTCCCGCCTGCATAGATAACTTGGTAGGACTGTAGTATGCGCGCGCATTTTATTTTTCCCGCTATTGTGAAAAAAAAAAAACAGAACTTGTTTTAACTGTTGAAGTTGGTAGAACTGTAGATGCGCGCGTATTAATTTTTCCCGCTATTGTGGAAAAAAAACAGAACTTGTTTCAACTTTTGAAGATGACTTTTTAGTATTATTTTCTTCACAAGTGTGTTGAAAAACGTCGTATGATACACGTGTATATTGATGATTACCGTCCTCGGCTTTCTTAAGACCCTCACCTGACGGCTCGGGTCTCAATGGCGCCTCTGCGGTAATCACCAACGTTATACACTTGTACCATAATGTACTATTACCATCGTCCTTATTTTGGTGGTCTGAATGATTTCTGAAATTTTGTCCACCTAATTTAATGGGACCTTAGATTTCAAAATAATCAATTTGACTATGTGTTTTATCTCAGACTTTATGATTTGTCTCGTTTCAAACGACGTCGGCCTTTGCTGAATTGATAAACTAAGAATATATTATTGTAACTTAGTGTGAATTTGACGTCAGGCTTACCACTAAACGTGATAGATAGTGCTTAATTTATTGCGAAGATGCGAAAAATATATTACATTTCATAAATTTAATATAGTATAGCCTTATTTCTCCATTCAGTTATGCTATCATTACAAAACTAATTGGATAAAAAAATCAGCTGGAACGTTTACAAAGTAAGCGTTAAATTGGAAGTTATTTTTGTAGACTGCGATTTTCTTAAAAATACTTTAAGGCGGGGTTGCAGTAATTTTAAGATTTTTGAACCTATAAAAATCGAACTAAATACGAGTTTTTTAATAAATAAAAATCATTACATAGAAATTGAACATACTCTCTAGTAAATCGTAAAGATAGAAACGCGATTTAGAATGATCGGCTCGATACTTTTTTTTATCAAACATGACTCTAAATCACAATTTCAAACGTGTACTGCTAAGACATTTCATCATGAATTTATATGAAAGTTATATCAGTAGATAGAACTTTTTATTCTGAAGTAAATGGTGAAAACAGATTGTATAATTTCTTTATAGTTTTTCTCCAAGAAGCAAAAAACAGTCAAAATTTAGGCATTATATCGCTCGCGCGGCAGGGCGGGGGGCGAGGTCGTGCGTACATAAAAACAAAGTACTGCAACCTCGCCTTAAGTCAGTTTTTATGGTATTTCATTGATATGGGGATGGATGGGTTAAGGTAGGGTGGGGATGAAGGTTGGGTTATATTATTATATTGAATGAAACTCGATATAATTATAACTTTCCTCTGACTATCCATCCATCAAGACTTTATATACCTACTTTTTGGGTGATGATGACTCAGACCAGGATACTTTTGATTTATAACTTTTGGAAATTCTTTCTTTTTGCGTTAGTGTCAATAGCTGCGTGCTGACTGAGCGCGCAGCCTCGCGAGGTAGCCTCAGGTGTATGCCGCGCGACCCGATCATTTTTATTTTGTCATTATTTTCCTGGGACAAGGCACGTCCTGACCGATTGCATAAATTGCCTCGCGCGCATGCCTCATGGGGCTGCGTGCTCAGTCAATAAATAAATAAAAAATAAATAAATAATACGCGGCTGTAACTATAGAAAGAACTTATTTGCGAATTTCAAGATCTTGTAGTACAATAGTTGTTCAATTTCATGATCCGAGACACGAGGGGAGAAGTCTTGAGTTTAATAAGCAACACCTTACAATCAACCTTTATAAGGAGAACTTTCTATTTAAAAGTCGTTCGAACTTACGTTAGGTACGTTTACTTCGTGCTACCGCTCCGTTTGGCATATAAGGTATATGGGCGCGTGTAAAACTAATTTTAAACTGTTGTTGTATAGTTCAGTAATATTGCAATATGTTGGAGCGATGTGTGTCCTTTGTCATTAAACTTCCAATCCTAAGTATTTCGGATATAATATTATCAATGATCATAGCTTTTGAAATATATATTTATTGCAAAATTATTTAAATCAATAAAAATACTTTCTGAGAACAAATGAAGAGATTTTATCAACAACAGCAATGATGAAAACTAAAAAATGTTTTGGATTGCCATTTAGGTACTGAGAAGATTGAATTAATCCTGCAGAAAGTCACTGTTAAAATATGAAGCCGAATGTTTTGCAAAATATTTAGTGTTTATTCCGGGAAAAAGATCCAGCCTTAGATCCTTTAGGATTTGCCTCCCAGCCGCAAAAATATGCATAAGTACCTATCATGTAGAAAAAGTAAAAATTAGCATAACATCTGTTGTTTCTGTGATCTGAGCATAACATGCACTCAAACCTGCACTCAATCAATAGTATTTTCTTCATCGCGGAATTAACACTAAATATTTTTCATAACATCTGCCAAGTAATATCTTCGAAAATACGAAAAGTTTCGCCAGCGATCGTGATTTGTAAGGCCTTCTGAAATGCTTTCGTAAGTATCTCCTCCAGTCACCAGAGCCGCTTGATCAACTGTCCGTCGTCTAGGATACAGCTCATTTGTAAAGGCTTATCTCTTATCCTTCGTTGGGTGCAGGAGCTGCGGTTTACCGACCCTTATTAAGTTACAGTCACGACTTTCTGAACTCTCTTATTATCAGGCGTGATGATTTGAAAGTAGATTATGTAACACATGACAAACCAAAAAGTTTGTAGATAGATAAATCTTTATAATCAGAATCAAGTGTCAGTCTTTTACTGGCTAAAAACTACCCATGTTCCTTCTTAGCTCTTTGTGTCCGGGGCCTAGTCTTTCGAACAACCCGCAGCCCCGAAATCAAGGTCACTTGACCTTGAGAAGACTTACAAGAACAATACCAATCAATTAACTTCAAATTGACCTAAAATCCCAAAAGACAGCGACCGTAATACACGAAGCTACCACCAATTTGCTGCGTGATAAACTTCGCCTTCATTTTCCTCTACATCTATTTCGATCTTGAAGATAATTAATTTGTTCCATTTTCTGTCCCTTGTCCTGTGATGTGTCGACTGGCATGTTAACGCCAGTAACTTGATTAGAAATGGGGCCCCAGAATGTCGCCTTGTGGTACCATTATGCGGCCCGAGCATTTCAACGTGTAGGATCGTTATAGGGTCCAATATGTCATCTCATCGTCGAGCTAGTAAACCCTTCCCTTCGATTAAGTTTTACGATGAGAGAACAACTAATGCATTTTATGTGCTACTTTTGTCCTTGGAGTAATCTTTTGTACTTCGTCGCAATCAGGATTATTCTTGGCTTGCGTTAAATGGAAGGACGACCACACATTTAATGTCCAAACAAATCATATTACTCTATTCGCTTTGGTTCAAAATAAATTAATGTGTGAATTGCTAGACCTCTGATATTTTTAGCTCTCTCTGATGTTAGCCTTTGATATTTTTAATGATGGTTTTGAGAATTATGAAAATTAATAAGAGCAATTTAAGTAACGAAGGTCGGAGACCCGTCGGCACCCTTGCGAACCTTACTCACATAACAATTACTTTTTATTCAGGTCTCAAATTAAAGCGAATGGTTTGAGTTACACACTTACCTACAAGTTATTTATATTCTAATCATAACCTACCCAGAATTTTCGCAACTATTTTGGGGTTGGCTTTTAGTATAATCGGATGTAGGTACCAGTATTTTAAATGGAGTGACTCCATATCTGACCTGCAACACCCAGTTGTTGAGTAATTTTTTAATTAATAAATAAGACTGGTTCTAATATTTTCATCTTTATTCTCTCGGACATAAATACATTTCGAGGCACAGAGGGAACTAGCTATGTTATTATAATCCCCCATCCATAGACTGACCTTGGCAACCACTTTTTAACCTATGAGATGGGCCATATAAAAGAGCCACGAGCCCCACAAATTCTTGTAAAACAAAATTAGTCGTCCTTATCTAGGAGTAGCAATCAAATAGTAATCAATAGGCCTTCAGGTCAGTTACGAAACTTGATGGGCTTGGATGGTAGCCAAGGCCGGGGTATAAAGCTGGATTTACACCAGAGCAATTCTGTGTCTATTAAAAATGCCTGTACCTTTGTCTATAATCTGTAACCTGGTCACGTTCGATTGATTTCCGTTGAATCCCAGTTTTGGATTCCAACTACTAGCTGTTGCAATCTAAAGTGGCCTATGTCTTCTTGCTTAGAAA
Organism: Diarsia mendica; assembly: GCA_949316265.1. Classification (NCBI taxonomy): domain Eukaryota; kingdom Metazoa; phylum Arthropoda; class Insecta; order Lepidoptera; family Noctuidae; genus Diarsia; species Diarsia mendica. The sequence goes on along the minus strand of OX438904.1, from coordinate 18,710,655 downwards.
CTAAATTTATAGATAAACTAGCCAGCGGCTTCGCCCGCATGAAAAGGACGATTTTCCATACAAACTTTCATCCCCTATTTAACTACCTTTGGGGTTGAATTTCGAAAAATCCTTCCTTATTCCTTGTCTACATTATAAAGGGAACCTCTGTGCAAAATTTCAGCTTTCTAGATCCAAGGGTTTGGACTAGGCGTTGATGAGTCAGTCAGTCAGTCAGGACTTCTCTTTTTATTTAAATAGATAGATAAACTCAGATACTAGCTCGTTGGTCTAGTGGTCGCAAGTGCGACTACTGTGCATACGGTCCTGGGTTCGATTTAAAAGTGCGAGCAAAGTGCTATATTGGGATTCTTCATCAGTCACAGCCACGAAGTCTGAATTTGTTTCTGGTCGATGGCAATTAGACACGCCACCTTTTACACGGACACTTAAACATAACTGGGCAAAATGTGGGCATTAATGGGTACACCTCTGTCTAATCCTTCTGGGATTACAGGCGAGAGATTATGTTAAACTCAGGTACCAACCCGCGGAATTTGCACATACCTAGTTACCACATTTTTTTTTTGGTGGGTGGAAAATCATCGAATAACCTCCCCCGCTCTTGGGCAGAGCGAAGGGGAGTGTCAGACTTCTACTGACTAAAAACCAAACCCATGTTCCTTCTTCGCCCTTGTGTCGGAGTCGCGTTATCCTTTCGATAATCCACAGCCCCGACGGGATCTAGTTACCAGCTTACGGATGATGTTGCCTGCTCTATGAATATTGTGAAATCGTGCGTCTTTAAAGCTTACACAATTCATCATCGATGTCATCGCCTAGCATTTTCCCAACTATGTTGGGGTCGGCTTCCAGTCTAACCGGATGCAGCTGGATACCAGTATTTTGCATAAAGCGACTGCCTATCTGACCTCCACAACCTAGTTATTACTGGGTAATACGATATCCTTTGGTAAGACTGGTTGTCAGACTTTCAGGTCACTGACTACCTGTAACGACTGCCAATGATATTTACATGGCAGCCGGGACAATCAGCTTAACGTGCTTTCCGAGGCACGGAGGAAACTCGATATGTAATGGGCGGTCACCCATCCACAGACCAACCTAGGCAAGTGCGGCTTAACCTAAACATCGACCCGAGTGGCAGTTATTATTAAGCCACGAGCTCCTAAAAGCTTACACAACTGTAACCTATTAAATGTGTACAGAGCTTTACTCTTTGATTTATTAAGACAAACATTGTTTAAGAGTGATTGGCATTTGTTTATGCTGATCGAACGACGAATAGCGTTCACATTTTTTTTGTCCGACAAGAATAGCTAGTCTTAAGTGGTGCTATAAATATTCATTCTTGTGAAGGTAACGCAATCCCTTTTTCGCCTTTTAAGATGCCTTTGGGTATTAAAGGGGCAGTCTATTTTTGGATGACCGGGAATATCCCTTTACCAGATACGAGTAATATAGACAAAATCGAAACGTACTGATTACAATTAGTGTTAATAGGTATAGAATTTTCCTGTTCTTATTACCTAGTTATAACTGGGTTGTGGAGGTCAGATAGGCAGTCACTCCATGTAAAATACTGGTATTTAGCTGCATCCGTTTAGACTAAAAGCTGACCCCAACATAGTTGCGAAAAGGCTAGGCAGATGATGATTTTCGTGTCTGTCAACGCCAGTTTCATGAGTGACCAGCGACCTTCGTAGGTTAAACCAAGTTTTTAACAAACACAACCTTTTAATGGAGAACAGAAGGTTGTTTCCCAAGGAAAATAAAAAAAGTAAGCCACGTAATACATTTATTTTTTCAGTGTTTATTGAAACAATACAGAATTGTTAAAGGTCGAGGCATAAACTGTATCACAGTATTTCACAGGCCTCGACGGTTTTTCACAAATAAGGTTTCATACAGTCTTTGTCGTTGTAAATAAAAAAGAGTAAACTCCGCGCAACATTTATTTCAAAAACTTATTACCATGAATTAATCCGTAAAAATAACCTTTTCAACGTTAACCATTGTAAAAGTTATATTATTTCAAACTAAATGGTTGAAATGGTTATTTTGTTAGACAGACAAGGTAGGTAATTTAGGTAGACAAGTCCTCGATTTAGATAGGTACTTATATCACGGTATGCCATAGCAAAGCCGCAGATAAAAACCAACTTTTATTATTTGCTGTAAGTGACTGTGTAACTCTCAACGATAATATTATTATGCTTCCAACATTTTTTGGGTATTTTGGTTACATTGCCCGTCGTCAACCAGATGACCTAGACAAATTAATTAATAATAATAATAATAATAATAATAATAATCATTTATTTCAGATTCATCATGAGATTACATCCATATTTGTTAGTAGAATTGCAAGCTTACAAACTAGTGTTAGTAATAATTAATTAATTAATAAATAATAACAGATTGTTTATACATAAAATATCAATAATAATAATAAATACATCCTAAATGACAGGTCCGGGTGGACTACCCGATGATGGTGGCGAATCACTATACGACTGCGTGCAGCCGTATCCAACGAGCCAGCATCGGAGAGTCCCACCGGTCCGCCAGCGCGCGTAGAATGGTGTTGGGACTGTCACGCGTGCGGCGCATGATAGATGCGCACCGTTTGCGCATGATGGCCGTGAAGCCGTCTGTGTCAGCCGCCGCGAACATCGCGGAGGCGCTGCAGTAGCGCGGCAGTCCCATCAGCACCCGAAACGCGTTATTGTATTGAACGCGCAGATCGCTGTATGTCCGCTGTGTATAGTTAACCCACAGGCTGCAGGCGTAAAAGGACTGACAGTACGCTTTAAAAAGCGCAACCTTGACAGTCCTCGTGCACCGTGCAAACCTGCGGGCCAACATGTTGCATCGGACAGACAGCGCTCTGCGCTCCCTTTCGATATCCACACAGTCCTTAAGGTCCTCGGTGACCCAGTGGCCCAAATACTTAAATTGCTCGACTTTATTTAACGCAGTACCACTAAGAGTGAAATTCGGCACGAATGTGTATCTCTTGTTGTCCGGCCTGAAAATCATGATTTCACTTTTTTTCGCGTTGTATTTGAGCCCATGGGCCACCGCGTAGGACTCACACATTTTCAGGAGCCTCCGTAAGGCACCAATTGATGGGCTCAGCAACACCATATCGTCTGCGTAGCTGATGTTGTTCACGCACACTCCATCTATATGACAACCTACGCCGGTGTTGCTGAGCTCATCGATCAGTCGGTTGATGTACAGGTCGAAAAGCGTGGGGGAGGTCAGCCCCCCCTGCCTCACCCCGCATTCCAGCCCATACTCCCCCGAGAGAGAGCCTGCCCATCTTACACAATTCTTTTGTTTATTGTACCAATGCATAAACAATAGTACAATTTCCCTAGGTACACAAGTTTCATCCCGTAATTTATCCCACAGGATATCGTATGATACAAGATCGAACGCTTTCGATAAATCCAGGTAGCACGCATATACCGGGGTCCTTCTACTCGTGTAATACTGTACGGTCTGCTTGAGGCACAGGATAGCACTCTCGGTGGAAAGTCCAGGCCTGAAACCGTACTGCGCGTCGTTTAGCGAGACGTGTTTATCCAGGTGCTGACCAAGCAGACCGTCCAGCACTTTGGCGACCACTGTGGCAAGAGAGATCGGCCTATAGTTGTTTACATCTGATGTATCACCAGTTTTATTTTTGATGATTGGTACAACTACAGTCCGCATAAGATTGTCAGGCAGGTGGGAGTGGCCTAAACACAAAGTAAAAAACATAGAAAGCACTCTGGGTAGGTGTACACCTGCGTTCTGCAGGTGCTCGATGCTAAGGCTGTCGTGACCCGGAGATTTACCCCTCACCATGCCTTTGATCACCGCACGCACTTCCTTCGTAGTAAAATAAATACTACGGTCACCACCTTCCTGAGCATCGGGCACCTGCTGGGCTGGCCCCAGAGGCGAATCCACTCTGAAATGGCGGGAGAACATAGCGGCGATCTGACTAGGCTCATGCACTCCCGCCACGCTAACGGGGAGGCCCGGCTTATGATTTAATTTATTTGTGTTTTTCCAGAACTGACCGAATTTCTTGTTTGAGTGAAATTCAGCAATAATATCCATTTTTATTTGTTGTTCATTGTTCTGACACCATTTTAATTTCGATTTAAAAACGCGTCTAGTTTCACACATATCATTATAAAGACGGCCCGCCCCGGGCTTACCCCCATACAACCAAGCCTGAAAACATAGCCGAGCCTCCCCATGAGCGCCGCGGACGTGTCTATTCCACCCGGTAATATATTTACGTCTACACTTCTCGGTAACATTATAACTACATACAGCGGCTTCTGACAGTATACAAACAATCTCGTCATACAGGTTATCTAACAGGATTTTATGACTTTTGTTACAACACATTTTATCTGAGCAGTCTCTTAGTTCAGAGGGAAAATCAATTTCACGAAGTTTAGAGTGACATACATTTTTAAATTTTGATATTTGAGTCGAGTCTCGTTCACCCCAGACTATTCTATTTATACAAACAATAGGCATACAAATCTTAGGCTTAATCAAGTTAAAATTACATTGTATAGACACAGGGTAATGATCAGACCAATAAGTATTATATAACACAGAGACCGCGGACACTGAGAGCCGCGCGGCACTTGTTACAAGACAGTGGTCGAGCCAGCGCCGGCAGCCATGCGCATCACTGACAAACGTGTGACTGTCCGACGGCAATAGTTGCAGGTCTACACAGGACCACGATTGTTCCGCACAAAAAGTTAACAGTTCCGTAGCAAATGATTCACTGGGGTGCGCATTGTAGTCCCCTAACATAAATACCGACTCCACATTGTGACTGTCAATAATGGCTGACATTTCACTAAGACACTCTGTGAATTCCACTAAGTTTTCATTGGATTGGGTAGGCATATACACAGAAAATATCAAGATGGAACGATCACTGAGCTCGATTTTTATCGCTGCGAGACGCACACTATTACACTTCACTATGGTTACCGTCGGAAAAGCAACCTTTCTCCACAGCAGGGCAACTCCGCCGTAAGGCCTGCCGCGTAAGACACCTGCCGCGGTGTCCACAGCCGAGGTACCCGTGCAGGCGAAGTCGTCGTCTATCGCGGCCAGGTACCCGAGGTCGTGTGGCAACAGCCACGTCTCCTGCAGCGCCACAACATCAGCCGAGCGACAAAGCTGCCGCACACATTCCACTGATCTCACCACGTTCTTGCAGTTAAAGCTTATCAAGTTGATGTTATTCATAGATTAGATTTCCTGCTAATATTCCCGCTAGTCACACGGACATTTTCCTTATCACGTCTAATAAAATTTATAAATCGACGGTAGGCTACCCCCTTTGGCCAGAAGTCATCACTCAGGAGATTCATTAACGAACGTTTAGGTACGAATATTTTGTATGATTCGTAATCCTTCACAAACTTCATTTCCATTCTTTCAATTTTAACATCGATGTTAGTTTTCTTGACTATGTAGGTATGGATGTCACTCACGGACACCCCCTTCGCCACATTATAAATGTACATGGGTACCTTAGTTTCTGCTGCAATAAAACTACTTCCAGGCTCAGGGATAGCTTTTCCCCGCTTACCAACGAAACGGTTACGCAGTCTTTTGTTTTGGACTCGAATCCACTGGTCACTCGGGGCTTGTGTCTTCCATTCCCCTTCTCGAACAAGTTCCGCCAACGATTTCTGCTTAGGTGCTACAAGGCCGAGTTCATTTTTCTCGAGTTGTGGAGGTAGCGGCGCAGAACAGGCGGCCGGACTAGATAGTAGCGGCAGCGGAGCGGGGGGCAGAGGAGCGCGGCCGCCGCTCACCGCGGGGGACGGCGGCGGCGGCGCGCGCGTCGATGGTCCGTCTACCGCGACGTGCACCGGCAGGGGAACGGGCGCGGACTGCGCGTGAGGAGCCGCAACCGACTCGATCAGCTGACCCGCGCCGTGCGTCATCGTCGCCTTTTCTTGTAATTCGACGGTCGGAACGTATTGCTTACTTTGCAGCAATGCTTCACTACCCTCAGATATTCGATTATTGAGAATACCGGATTTTAGTGTACATTCTAACGTATTTTGATGTTGATAACATTCACTAACGCCTTCATTATACTCAAGCGGCAATCCCATGGGACCGCTATCGCACTCATAACTAGCTAGCCTTGCAGGATATGCACCCCTTCTGGTATTTACATTGCGCCACCCTGATGAAACATGCTGCACCTCACTCCTCAACTGGTCCATCTGCTCAACTGTAGCATAGTCTTCTTTCATCATGTCGAGATCTTGCCGTAGCTTAACAATGTCTTTCAAAAGCCTCGTCACGTCGACATGATCGAACAAAACCGGGGGTAACTTCTCAAGGTCGCGAGCCACGAAGACTGGGATATCCTCGGAGTCGGTATCGCGAATAAGACAGATGATATCGTCTATGTCTCGAGCATTCTTTCCCGCCTTCCTCCGCGTTATCTTGCGTTTCGTTGTCGGCAAGGATTCAAACAATAACTTCTTCGCCGCTGCAATTTCACTTTCAGAGAAAGCGCTCGCACAGATTCTGCTTATACTTTCATCGTCCATTACAGATATTTTATTATGGACGAACGCCAGAACTTCGTTAATCACTACATTGCAATTTGCACATTTCACCACAGAGGACATTTTTTCAACAAAAAATATATATTAATTAACCACGCGCGTATCACTCGCGAGATACTTTCGCATTTTTGAAACAAACGACGCGTCCGCTCTGTGCGGCTTCTGGCGCGCGACGAATCGTGGTGGGCAAAATCGAAGGACGGAGTCTCCGCGGTCGACCACCTAACCATTTTAGTGTGATCAAGTTACCGCACTGTCTGTTTAGTTACAAGTGCTCTAAGAAAAGCCGAACATCGAGAGAAATGGAGACAGATTGTAAGATCTATGAAGGCCTTTCATCAAGGACACGACCTTCGGTAATAAAGAATACGACTACAAAGAAATGTGTAATTTTCCCAAAGATTATAATTGTCATAAAATTAAAATAGGTTCCTAATATCGAGAAGAAAAAGAAACGATACGGTATTTCCTTTCCTTCACTACTATACACTCGAGCTGCGTATGAAAAGTACAGTCTCAATAAGAACCGGTTTTATTCATTCCATGACGGTGGTTTCCACGCATCATTGAGAAACTATTCAAGTGTTATAAATGCCTAATACCCCGGAAAAGAGTATGTATTGAAGGTATTTTTCTCCGAAGAAGGAAATACATTTTTAATGTTGGAAAAAATCGGTTTCTATTCAGGTAGTGTCCCTTTTCTTGAAAATTCATGACATTGTAGAGGTGTGTGAAAGAAGTAATCGATCAATAGTTTGTCGGACCATGTAATTGTTCAAGTTTTGTTTGAAAAGAAAAGAAGATTTTTGAAGTGAAATTAAAATCATTCATTCATTCATTCCTTCCAGTTAAAAGCGATATAGTGAAAAACCTTTTTCACTATACCGATTTTAAACTAGGAACTAAATTATTGTATGACGAAAGGACAAGGGACAGATGGATGTGACAAAATGTTATAAGTTTTAATGTGCTTTTTCCTACCTGCAAACTACAAACTCACTTTACGACCCATTTTCATAGCTAGGTACCAAATATAAATTAAAAAATGTTTTTAAACAAACACACTTTACGACCCATTTTCATAACCAAATTTTATTATATTATTATTATTATTTTTTTATAAAAAAAAAATGTTTGTTTGCCATTTTGGAGGAACGCGACCACAAACTACCTAACACAAGATAACTAAATATTAGAAAGATGTTTTTGCCATTTTTTTGCCACGTTTATTTACACAATGACTCACAGATGTTTTTGACCAAAATAATAACATTGCCTATTAACCTTGACATTGTAATATTTCGACGGAAACGATCATAGCTTAACTTGTTACTATTTTCGTCATTATGCTGTCATGTTTTATCTTGTCGATTTAATATCGACTGATAACGACATCCTGATTAGTTTTCATTCAACACAGACTGCAGCCGACTGGACTTACAGACCGTTTTCCTTGTTTATGGAAAAACTGTTTTGCTTAGAGAAGTTTTGTTTTAGCCTTTTTCCTACTATGTTGAAGTCGGCTTCTAGCATAACCGGATGCAGTTGGAAACCAATTTTTTACATGGAATGACTGCCCATTCGATCTCCAGAACCCAGTAAGTACTGGAATTACCCGTATTAACGATACCCTTTGGTATCGATACCGGTCTCACTGGTTGTCAAAAGTTTGGGTCACTGACCACCAGCAACGACTGTCACAGTGACATTCAAAATATCACGTAATAATATGATTTAATTAATCAGAACAGAGAAATCAAATTTAATTTGACAGCTATTTGCCGAAGCTCAGAATGCACCCTCTTTACATTTCCTGACATAAAGTCTCACATATCCGTAACGTGTACCAACAGAACGTACACCATGCAAATATTTGAACGATGTTCTTCCCCGGAGTGCTAAGGCACGTGCCCCACTGTTGGCGATAAGCGGGAAGCGCAAACACCAACTAGTCTTGCTGTTTGTTCAGTAAGTGAGAAGTGCAAGACGCAACAGTGTGGTTGTTTGTTTGATGAAGTTCTCACTGTCAGATAATCAGAAACAGTCAGCGCTTAAGTATCGGAAACGGGTGGATAAACACCCTTGGTGAAGTTGAGATGCACTTGATCTTCCCATACTTCCGGAAGCTTCTTGTTATGGAGATATTGAAGGTCAAATTTGTTCAACTCTCACAGAGCCATGCGGGGCGGAGCATGGCTTTGCTGAAACAAAAACAAACGGAAACCGATTGTAAATACCTATTAATAACATTATGATTTAGAAAAAATAAAATTTTATCAGCCTGGGGTAATTTAAGAACAGTCACATGTGGTGTACTCGTAGTATCACACCATCAGAAAATAATACAAGTTTTTAATGTCGTAATTTTATTTTAAACTAAAACTATTACTTTTTTATTTTACTTTATGGCTGCTGAACATGCATCCATCAGTACATTTTTTTTTCGAGTGCGTTGCATTGAGTGTAACCGTAAACAGTGATTTTTCACCCAAAAAAAGATTCCACACCAACTGTTTTTGCGTAGTTATTTTGATTAAGTTCGATTGTTACAGAATACATGATTGATGGTTTCGTGAAAGGTCATGTCTTTAATTTACTGACACGACAATCTTCAGTACGTTCCATGATCGTCAAAACAATCGCTTCTTCGTCGGCAGTCGAACGAAAGCCTAAAGCAAATCGCTCGCGGCACCTGTGCTCCACCCGTCATTTCAAAACCTGTGTTAGCAAACAAATAGAAACATTACTACAAATATCTCCATTTTCAATCTTATTTGCAAACGATATAAAGATCATGATAAGATCACAGTTTATAGCAGACATTAACCTCTCGTTTATCTAATCTACGTCGATCGTTGACGTTTGATGTCGGTGCAATTTGCCGACGATTACCTCCGATTAGCCGGTATAGCCGCGCTAGTATGACGGGAGATTATCACAGATAGGTATTACGTAATGGAACCTCGTTTGGCTTTTGTTTTTGTGATGATTCGAATTTTCTTTCTCGAGGAGCACGTGTAACAGCTGCATGAAGTGGGCTTCAAGGTCAAGCAGCGCTTGACAAGGTTGGTCACAGAATAAGTGACAATTCATTAGATATCTGAACTTCTTCTTGCCTCGAATAGCAAGTTAAACCGTTGGGCTTTAATTTGTTTTTGTAGGGTGCGAAATCATCAAATGACTCCTCCCGCTCTGGGGCCAGCCCCGGCGGGCGTCGGCCCCTGCAATGTTGCTGACATCTCTTTAAGGCGCCCGTGGAACACGAACGCGCCGTCGACACGGCCTGTCGTGGTCATAAGACGGACAGACGATGAGCTAGCACCGTTGGGTTTAACGTGCTTTTAGAGCTAGCTAGCTCCTAGCCTAGCTATAATCTTTGCGTAGAGTTACTTACTTTTTTTTTTTTTGGTGGGTGGAAAATCATCAAATAACCCCCCCCCCCCCCCCCGCTCTTGGGCAGAGCGAAGGGGAGTGTCAGACTTCTACTGACTAAAAACCAACCCATGTTCCTTCTTCACCCATGTGGCGAGGCCACGTCATCTCTTTCGATAATCCGCAGCCCCGACGGGAGAGTTACTTACTTCAATGTACCTGTAGAATGCTTGGTTGACGGCTTCGTGAACGTATCGTTTTCACAGTGTATTGATCAATTTGATCATAAAATCGTAGCGAAGAATCACAAATATCATGTAACACTGCCTTTCCCTTAATTTCTAATAACAATCAATCACCGTCCAAAAAATAATATACTTTTCACAACAATTTCCGTATAAACTCTTGTAAGTGCTCCGAATTACCCAAAAACTTGTTAACCCCAAGCGAAAAAAGGTAACGGTAATAAATTGAGTTCGCGCACAATTTTGTGGCAAATCAACCTGTCGGATTTTACCCCAAAATGTTTAGGTACCGCCAATAAGTTTGGAAATTTTTAACTTTTTATGGCCCCAACAACCGACGATTTTCTTTCTTTGGGAACTCTTTTCAACCGCAATAAAATTCCTTGAGAGTATCTTTTTCCCTGTTATTTTTTAATTACTCAATGAAACGTCTAATTTCCTTTCTATTTCCTCTCATTACATGTAGGAGGAAATAGATGGGGAATTGGACCCCAAATAAATTGGGTATTTAATAACAACTAGTTTTTGACCGCGGTTTCGCTCGCGTAGATGTTAGTAAGTTTGACAAATTATATATTTGTGTATTATTATTAAATTATTATATGTATAGATTACTAGCTGATGCCCACGGCTTCGCCCGCGTGGATACTGTAAAAACAATCCTTGATGCGGATTATATATCATTCTAAAATTTCAGCTAGATCGGTGCAGAACTTTTTGAGTTTTTGAAGCGTACACAAACCAACATAACATTTTTATATAAATAGAAATAGATATAGAAATATAGATTATCGTAAATTGACCTTAGTGTAGTTGTCACTAGCGTAACTGCTAAGTATGGGATTCTGGATTTGAACCCCATTTTACATCAGGCATAACTGGTGAAATGTGGGTGCACTAATGGGTTGACCTCTGCCTATCTCTTCGGGGATTACAGGCGTGATGTTAGTATCGTACCTATTGTTTTTAGGCCAAATTTTCAGACACGTAAAATTGGTTTATAGGAAGGATGATAATTTTACACTGTATCGTATTATTACCGACTAAATGGTCTGAAATATCATTAATCCAAAAATAGGTTTCAAAGAGGAGCAAAACTGAGCCTAGCCTATGAAACCAAAACAAACACAGCTTTTGTTGTTAAAAAACTCGACAGTGTGCTTCGAAATAGATATTCGTGGAAACATTCCGTTGAGTTTCGTTTTCAAATGTGATCCATATTTTGATAAAAAAATTATGTCTCTTACTGTGACAACTGTAGGTGGAAAGTGGGTTGTGACGCGATTAAATATTTATAGCGGTAAGTTTCAAAATATCGGTTTTGTTATGTTAGCTCTATTTGGATATGTATAAAACAATGATTAAACAGGACTGTTTACTTTAAAATATTTTGACGTGATGTCACTGTCAAATATTATACTTTTCGAGAACTCGTATATTTATTATAGAGTTTCGTGGAAACACATACACAACAGTTATATTAACCATTTATAAGAACTGATCCAATATGGAAATGCCATATAGGGTCGTGTGTCATTTGGTATGAATAAGTGAAAGCATTGATCGTAGGAGTCCCGGAGTACCCAGTCGGCCGCGAATTACGCGTCGGAAGTTCAAAATCGATGAAAGCACTTAAATTTGTAGGTATAAATATTAATAACTTACTAAGCCCCGTGGTCCTTAGTCCGCGCGAAAGTAATACGGGAATAATACTAAAGTTCTTTTATTCATTATAATTATAATTCAATCATGATTCGAAAGACTCTGAACGCCATCTATTATATTTTATCATACGCACGTTATTGTGGAAAACTAGAATTATTGTTAGAAGGTAGTTGACTGACTTAAAAAAATATGATTCGGTTTAGTCCGTCTTTTAGATTATCGAAAAATATTGGATACGTGTTTTTTAACCGACTTCTAAAAAAAGAAGGAGGTTCTCAAAATTCGGATGTTTTTTTTTTTATGTTTGTTCGGGCATAACTCCGTCGCTTGCTAACCGATTTGAAAAATTATTTTTTGTTGGTCCCATATTTTTTTTATCGAAATCGGACAAGCGGTTTTTTAAAAATCAACAAAACTCAAAAAAAAAGCTACATACATTGTCCACATTACGACCCATGAACATGTGAACTTACATGTGAACCACTAAAAAGTGAAAAATAACATAGCATGAAAACGGCTGGACGGATTTAGCAGAAAATTGGTAGGGAGGTAGCTAAGAACCAGGAGAAGGTTCTTTAATACTTTTTTTTAGGTAGGGTCGGGTAGTACGTAGGGTAGTAGGTAGAGTAGTAGGTAGGGTAGTAAATAGGTAGGTAGGAAATACGCATTGCAACGCATGCGCGGGTTCAGCTAGTTATTTATATAAATGGAGTGCTGCATACAGAGAATGTAATTTAACATTACTGTTAGCCTGTGTCATACCACTGCTGGGTAAAGCCCCCCCTCCCCCTCTCCCCCCTCCCCCCCTTTGCTATCCAGGGCCAACGTGGACCTCTGGCCGTTAGTTTTGTCCAGCTCGTCCTTCCATCTCCTGCGAGACCTACTGCGTCGCCTTCTGGCTGTATCAGGGTTCCACAACGTGGTTATTTAACATTACAACAAAGAAATAATAACCTTTTGAGCGCCACAGTCACATATAATAGACGACAAGCCGAACAAGCAAAAAAGTGATCTAAGTCTGTCGACTTATGGTACTTTTTGGCTTGTCGTCTTACTTGACTGTGGCGGTCAAAAGGTCAACTGACAGAAAAAATAAAAAATTTACGGAGAAAAATTCACGTAGAATATGATTCAAAATAAAAAGGTTAATGCACCCTGTCAGTTTGCGGAGAGCTGTCCATTACACCCTGTTTTCATTCATAATATTTATTTTCGTTGCCTAGCAACGCATGTGCCTAGCAAATCTGTTCAAGCGCATAATTTTATCATGAACCGACCTGCAACTGACAGATAAGAAAATTGTTTTACAAAACAATTTGAATGAAATTGTTCTGATATAAAAGATACACAATGCTGCTGTCATTTTAATTTAGCCACGCCTAATGGATAACTAGTGGTAGTTTTTGTACAAAATTATTATTTGGTGAAAAGGCTACCCTGATGTTTTTCCTTTAGAAATAAATTATAAATGTTGATAGTTCAAATTACAGGCGTGATGTTATATTAGTTTAATAATTGGTAAGCATTTTGGCAATACTTTAAATTAATTTGATTTGGTGATCAGAATGTTAAAAAATATCTTGATTTTTTAAAATAATGATGAGAGATATGAAAATATATTTATTAATTGTTTTAATAATAGCCATTCACTGAAAGATAAAATATCAAAATATTATATGCTTTTATGATTTATTTAGAGTATCTAAAAGATACAAATATGTTTTCGTAGAACTTTCATTCCCTGAAAAATAAAGATAGATGCGGATTTGGAACATTCCGAGTACAGATATCAAGAAAAAAAAAATGAAAAATGAATTCAAAATCTCTGTTGTTATAATACCATTGATAAACTGTTACACAGTATTGCAATAATGGGTATTATTTTCTCTGTTATGGTCTTAAATACCGAAAGTAGGTGATTTTGTAAACAGTATCACGTTTATGTCGAAGGCCTAGATTATTTGGTTGCGATAGTCGTTGAGAGGATCCGGCAGCTGGGTCTCGAGGTGGCACTTCACAAGTCCGAGGCAATGTGCTTCTATGGGCGTGGGAATGTGCCACCGTCGGGATCCCAGCTATCGGTGGGAGGGGTTTCCATCGGCGTCGAGTGTACTTTAAAGTACCTCGGACTCGTCCTCGACAGCCGGTGGAACTTCGTGGAGCACTTCCGACGTTTGGCTTCCAGACTGGAGCGGGCCGCGGCTGCCTTTAGGTGGCTCTTGCCCAATCTGGGGGGGCCAAACGCCTCCTGCCGTAGGCTGTATGCGGGGATCGTGCGGTCCATGGCCCTTTACGGGGCCCCGGTGTGGGCGCGTGCCGTGAGGAAGCGGGCCGTTCACTACCTGAACGCGCCCCAAAAGGTCATGGCCGTAAGGCTTGTCCGCGGGTACCGCACGATCTCCCGCGAGGCGGCGATTCTCCTTGCCGGATTGCCGCCGTGGGATCTGGAGGCGATAGTCCTCGCGCGCCTACATGAGTGGCGCGCGGAGGCGCTACACCGGGGGGTCACTCTGCTGCCGCGGCACATTGCTGCGCGGCGGACAGACCTCCGGTGCGATCTCATGGCGGCATGGAGACAGCGACTGTCGCAACCCAGCGCAGGGCACGCCACGATAGTGGCGGTAAGTCCCCTCTTTGAGGAGTGGCTGGAGAGGCGCCACGGCGCCCTCACCTACCGTCTGACGCAGGTCCTCACCGGACACGGGTGTTTCGGGAGGTACCTGCACCGAATCCGACCGGAGGACACGGTGGAGCACACTGTGGAGGTGTGCCCTGCTTGGGCGGAGCCCCGCCGTGTTCTCGTAGCGGCGATCGGCGGCGGTGACCTCTCGCGTCCGGCCCTGGTGCAAGCCATGGTCCGGAGCGAGGAGGAATGGGACGCCGTCGCCTCCTTCTGCGAAGCAGTGATGCTAGCGAAGGAGGTGGCGGAACGAGAGAGGGAGAGAACCTCTCAACGTCCCAGCCGCCGCGGAAGGCGCTTCGGGCGTCGGGGGTCACGCGATGACCTCCGGCCACCGTAGACGCGGGCCTGTGGACGGTGAGTAACGGGCTAGCTCGCCGTCCGGCCGTCGTCATGACGGCAACAGACCGTGTCGGCGGCGCGTACGTGTTCCACGCGCGCCTCAAAGAGATGTCAGCAAGGAGGGGCCCGCAAGGGCCGACGCCCGTCGGGGCTGTGGATATCGAAAGGTTACCGCGGCTCCGACACAAGGGCGAAGAAGAGGGAACATGGGTTGGTTTTTAGTCAGTAGAAGTCTGACACTCCCCTTCGCTCTGCCCAAGAGCGGGGGGGGTTATTCGATGATTTTCCACCCACCAAAAAAAAAAAAAAAAAAAAAGGCCTAGATTATTTTGGTAATTACTTTATTATTCTGATAATAATTTACCTGAATTGAGTACAGTCACGAGCAATATTACGTACACTTAGCAAAATTCAAAAACAAAATAGGCAATTTTCTCGTGAAAGATTTCTACATAATATAAGACCTATTTCCGAATAGTATTACTTCCAAAATATTAAGTTCAACTTAAATTAATACAGTCTAGAGAAAATTACTTTCAAAAGTTGCCGCGTGTATACATATTGGTACTACGGAACTACAATAAGCAAAAGAAAATTAAACCAAAAGTTTATTAAGAACTTTACACTGTGTTGGAATAATATCAATGATTAATAAATCTTTAGTAATATCGTTTTAAACTCCTCCAAAAGAGAACCACGTGAAAACGTACGTACAAAATAAATATTTTACATTATTATAGATAGCCCATGTTGTCCCACTGCTGGGCAAAGGCCTTTTCCCATTCCTCCAACGGTCACGATTCGGTGCAGTTTCTTTTCAAATATCAAGTAAGAGTTCGTCTTGCAATCTCCTTCGTGGTCTGTCGCGACCCCGTGTCACTGTTTCAGGGCACCAATCCTGATCTTTACAGGCCCACAGGTCGTTCGGCATGCGATAGACATGTTCCAAAATGTTTTTTTTCTAGAACACTGGTTCAACAAAATTCAATATTGATTCAGGTTTTCCGTAATGTCAGAATATAAATTTAAATATTACAGCTCAAAACAAGAGACGAAAATGTGGGTACCTGTATCAAGCTATGTTAATAAGACATAGAATATGTAAGGAATGCGAGGTCTTCGCGATTCAATGAATGTTGACCCGCATTGAAATATTAATTAGAACCAAAGGACCATTTAATCCTAGGAATTTAAATTGGTTTTCCTAATTGTTGTTTTATTCTTCTTAAAGTTTGTTAGGCATTTAGTTATTATGAGACTGTGTTTAAGTTTACTGATTTTGAAGTTGACCTTTAATTAAAAGGTTGGGTTGTTTTAAAATATCTTTCAAATCTACCCGAGATTTTTTTTGAGTGAAATCACACAATGAAAGGTGGTCATTGCACATAAAAAATAACAAGTACTCAGTTTTATTTGTTTGCAGACTAAGTAAAATAATCGTGATTAACAAAATAATTTAATTCTGTCTAAGCGGTGAGAAGACGATGCCTCGACGCTATTTTCAGGAAACCATTTTCATTTAAATAACATACAAGCAACCATACCCATCGGGATGCTTCTGATTTCTAAAGCCAATATTGATTGCGAGGTCATCAGGTCGGCTCTCCATTGAATTTGCACAATTCGTGCTGTCTTGGATTCGACAAGCTATAGTTATCGCCCCGGTACTAACCGTATTTCATTTCGAATAGTTTATACAGTGGTATTAGGTATGTCTTATATCTCCCGATTTAAGACTTAATTTTGTCTGATTATAATTATTTAACAAAATTTTATAGTTTATGATAGACAGGCAGTCGCTGAGAGCAGTGGTGGCCCAGTGGTGGCAGCCCCGACTTACGAACAGTAGGTCGTGGGTTCGAACCCAGACAGGCGCATTACTTTGCGCAATTTATTTCATCACTACTGCTCTTAAAACGGTGATGGAAAATATCGTGAGAAAACCGGTATGTCCTAGAACCAAAGATTCGAAGACTTGTGACATCTACCAATCCGCAATGGGCCCGCGTCGTAGATTATAGCCCATTTCCCTCTCAAAGAATGGAGGCCTGTGTCCCAGCAGTGCGTGGGAACATTAATAGGCTGTTGATGATGATGATGAGGCAGTCGCTCCATGTGAAATACTGATATTCTAACCGCACACGGTCAGAGTGGGAGCCCACCTCAACATATTAGGGAAATGGCTAGGCAGATGATGATACTTTGTTAATATTTATAATTTGAAACATACAGTCTGGAATGATAGATTACCCCATTTAGCACATCAGTGCTTTTACTCAGATCTGAAACAGTCACTCAAATTCGTTATATTATTATTTATATACAGAAAGCAATTAGTAACAGTTCCAGAAAATTGTCCGTTTTATTTTAATTGAGGGGCCTACATCAGTTTTCAGCCTGAAAGTTCAACCGTAGGTTAACCACACTTCACGAAGTTATAAAATATTTTGATCTCGTTTAACGTACGAGTACCTATAATAATATAGGTACGTACAGTCGCACAAGCTATTAAGTATACAGCCAGCTTACTAGCATTTACTTTTAAGATTATACAGATACATTTAGAGACTGATTGTCAAAGGATACAGCGTTTGACATCAGTCGCTTAATCCCTAACGGTATAAAAAACAAAATTGCAATCAATATTTTCAGCTCGTACTAGAATTATAAAATTAAATATTTATGCTTGTATACTTATTAGCTTGTTCGACTGTAATACAGACAGCAAACGGATTATTTGATTTATAAAGGAACTTGACAACTGTCAGAAAGTATAGCATAATGGTGACTGTACACTCTCGACCGAGAGCTCTCTGTACCTATCTCAAGAAGTCTCGCTCACTAGGGAATCCAATAAACCTATACAGGGGAAAGAGCAAACGATGAACATTTCATCATTTATCCTGACTCAGAGTGACCTCGCGAGAGTGTACAGCTACTACTGCTTGTAAAAAAAAAAAAATAACCAAACACTTCGTTTTTTCTTGGATTAATTAAAATAAGTCACGTACTGAATTAATGGAAAATTTTATAGACAACTTAGCTGCCCAACATTCTCAATAATTTTGCTTAAATTATGTCCCAATTCAAAATTAAACAACACAGATGTTAATTATTTAAACAGTTTTAACAATGAAAAATAATGTAAATTTTTCGCTATTTATATAAACCACGCCGCCGGACAGCCGGCTTTATAAAAGGTCCTTTTACACGTTATACAATACATAGTATTTTTTCCGAAATAGATTTTACAAAAGAAAAAGGAGAATTTTCTTTAAATATTGGCGTCGTCACTATACAAAATCTATAAATAACGCAATTTCATCAACCTGTGTGCTAGATTCAGTGAGAACAAATTGACGATCGCTCTTGCTTTCGCAAATCAATTTAGTAATTCAATCAGACAAATTGGCAGATTCACCCAATAACCTCGTTCTAGGAGTTTCAAATTAGTGTCTGTTTGAACGGAATGGATGGAAGATTTCTGAACTAATATTATAAAACTGAAAGTCAGTTTATTTGCCACGTCTTAACGGATTTCAATTAAATATGGCATCATTATACAATATGGCCAGGGCGTATTATCCATTAGGAGCAGAAAGGGACAGGGTAGGTGGGTGGGGTAAGAGTCAGGAAAAACACAGTAGGAGCCCGGCCATCTGGATTTGTGTTTTATATGGGACTTAAAACATAACTGGAGAAATGTGTTTGTCTACCTAACATTTTGGGGATTACAGGCGTGATGTTTTGATGTACCACATTCCCTTGGGGAATTTTCCCCCGACCTGCTTGAGTGAAGCCACGAGCGAAAATCTGTAATTTTAGTATCAATAGTACTAAAATAACAGATTTAAATGAAAACGATTTGAGGATTGGATGAATGTGGCACACAGATAGTTTATATCTACCTATATTTTTTATCCCGGTAGTGCGCTCCCGTGAGATAGTTACCGAACTTCATTGTGTTTGTTTGCGTTGTATGGCGCTCATGGGTTACAGCTAAAAATCAATGTCAGGTGTTACACACTCCCGTTGGGGCTGCGGGTTGTTCGAAAGAGATACCGCGGCCTCGGCACAAGGGCTAAGAAGGAACATGGGTGGTTTTCAGTCAGTAGAAGTCTGACACTCCCTACCGCTCGCGCAGAGCGGGAGAGCGGGAAAAAAAACTGTTTCCTACATACTGCGTTGACATCTGCCATTATGCTGAGCTGAGGCCCTAATGACATTATTAGTTCTGTTTGAGTATTTATTTTGTCAAATTTCTAAGAATTTTCCTCTTTAATAATGCCGAATAGACACAATGTTCTTTCTTTCTCCGCGGACGAAACTGTGAGTATAAGCTTGCTAAACATTAGAGGCAAAATTGATGATCCCGCCGCTCCGTTCTGACAGGTCACTAGTAATCGCGCAGCTCATCTACGCTCCTCTCTGAAACCGCATTATGTTACTACATTATGATATTTTCATGTGACGTCGGCAGTCTTTATTATCGTGTGGTTAGTGTCTATCCTGGTTTCAGAGATTTTATACCGCGGCAATTAAAATTATAAATAAAATATTTGAGACGTTATCACTCCATTTGATTCAGTTTATTGATCCTCTTAAAGGTATTTCAATTGGAATTTTATCACTTTATACAGTAAGATAATAGGCCTCCCCTAAGTGTCCCTAATTGACCGGTCCCGTGCGTCTCGCATAGATACGCCTGAAAATCCCCCAATTCAAAGTGAATAGTTATTGTAACCAACATTTTTATTGCAGTCAGGGGTCTTGCAAAGATTCTGTTCACCGTCTCTCGACTGCAATAAAAATGTTAGTTTTGATAACTACTCCCTTCGAATCGAGAGATTTTCGTAACAATGATTTAACTCTTTTTTACAGTTGCGGGGATTTTCAAAATTTTTAAATTCGCTTTTTTATCAATCGATTATGTTAACAGACACAGTTTTTATTAATTTTTATATGTTAAGTGCACTGGGCCCGCGTGGTGGATTATAGCCCATTAGCTGTCATAGAGAGCAGGCCTGTGTCCCAGCAGCGGGAACATTATAGGCTGATGATGCCTATCATCATCATCATCATTTCAGCCAAAAGACGTCCACTGCTGGACATATGCCTCCCCCAGGTGTTGCCACATTGACAAGTCCCGTGCGTCTCTCATCCAGCGGGTTCTCGCAACCTTGACCAGGTCATCGGTCCACCTAGTGGGAGGCCTTCCAACGCAACGTCTTCCGGTTCGCGGTCGCCATTCCAGAACTTTAATGCCTATGCTTAGCGCAAAAGGAGTTCAACGACTTGTGCTTCAAGTGGAGCTTATTCTTCTACGAATTTGAAATCATTCAGCATTATCTAAAGATTAAAGATAATTGACCTAGCTTTTTTGAGACGTTATAATACTGTAAAATACTGGTACCTACCAGTATTTTACACGGGGGGACTGCCTATTTGACCTTCTTTTTGCATGGTAATAAAAAAATATTTATTAATTCAAATCGTATATTAAAATATATCTAAACACTTTTATTCAATAACCGATCAGTAGTGTTCGCCTAATTTTACCTTATTATAAGTATTTTATTAGTACCTAATAATAATGATTGGTCCTTAAGAGGGTTGTTAGACATTTATTGTGTTGGCCTATTTTGTACCGATGAATAGAACCGTAAGTGGGGTACTTATGAATCTATACACAGATTATAATTCAATTAAAAGGGTTCCAAGATGTTATTAGCCTTACCCAGAACTACTAACCTAATAATTTAGATTAATCTAGATTATTAGGTTATTATCGATTCTCATCATCTGCCTAGCCTTTTCCCAACTATGTTTCGAAATTTCTGTGTCTGACTGTTTCATGTTTACGTTGTTATGTAATTTGTGGAGATAAATAAAGATTTTTATTATTATTATTTATTATTATGTTGGGATCGCAAGGCCGTCAATGAGGCTCAGTTCTGCCCCCCTATTGCGTATCTTTTTAACGTCAGTGGCTATCAGAAATGTCCATAGATTAACTGTAAATTGGTTATGGTTTGGTACATTTTTTTCTTAAAAACTCTCCGTTTGACAGTTATTTGATAGACATTTTAGGTTATCCACTTTCATTAAAAGATACACAATAGCCATGCTGGTCAAAATAAATAAATCTTAATAAATTATAGTATTTTTTTTAATAACTTTGTATACTGCTCTCAAAACGGTTAAGGAAAACATCATGAGGAAACCGGTATGTACTAGAACCAAAATTTCGAGGACTTGTGACATCTACCAATACGCATTGGGCATGCGTGGTAGATCACAGCCCATTCCATTTCTCAAAGAGAGGAGACTTGTGTACCAACAGTGGAAACATTAAAGACTGATGATGTTGATGGTAATCATCGACACGGAGAAGAAGAAGATACGTTTGTCGGGTTAAAGAACAAGAAGAAAAATATTTCAATTCACATTACAACTTTGCCAGTATACATTTTCATATCAGAAGTACCTACATGATGTCAGGCAAGCTCATTAGCAAACCATTAGCACGTCAGTACACCTTTAGGCGACTACCAATAAGGGAGCTGGCCTATTCTTAGAAATAATTGATAAAGGTGACACAGGGCGCGTTTCAAATCACATTAGGAACACCTCTCGACGATACGTTAGGTGCGGATATTTTTAACTTGAAATATGATCATGAAATCAGTTTAAAATGGCGGGATGGAGGAGCTGGTGGCTATATATTAACCGTCATTAGGGTTGATGTCCAGGTTGAGCTGCGCTTGCACAGTTTATCCGTATATAAGTCACCATCCATTGCACACGGAGTTTCCTCCGTGCCTTTTTTTTTTGGTGGGTTGAAAATCATCGAATAACCCCCTCCGCTCTTGGGCAGAGTGAAGGGGAGTGTCAGACTTCTACTGACTAAAAACCAAACTCATGTACCTTCTTCACCCTTGTGCCGCGGCCGCGTTATGCCGAGGCTTAGAAAGCATTTTAAGCCGTTGGCCCCGGTTGTAATTTGTACATCTTTGGTAGTCGTTACTGGTAGAGTGACCCAAAAGTCTGACAACTACTCTTACCAATAGGTATCGTATTATCCGGTACTAATTGGGTTGTGTTGGTCAAACAGGCAGTCGCTTCATCCGGATAAACTGATAGCCGACCCCAACTTAGTTCGGAAAAGTTTAGGCAGATGAAAGAAAAGTATTTTCTTATAGTAAAAACTTTAGCAAAACTTACTAAAAATTAACGGGTGAATATTTAAGCGGAAAATTGTTTGGTATCGGGTCAAATAATATCTCACCGTGTTTTTATAACAGGAAAATTCTTAAAAAAATATTATACAAAAGCTTATGATAATAATAATGTAGAGTTTTCTAAAAGGGCCACCTTAAGAGCCTGGGGTACCTCAAACGCGAGTTTTATAATGCGTAAAAGTATATGATTCACTGCAGTAATCAACATCAGAAAAATATATGATATTCTTCAGGATATATGCTAGTGCCATAGTGTTGTGAAAACATAATACAACTAACTTTGCTCGATAGAAAAAAATCGCGAAGATACCTCTAAAAATTTCTTTTAACGAGTAAAAACCATACTAAAATACATGTCATCGTTCTGATTTTTTTGCCAAATAATTCTACAAGCAACTTACTAAAGTCATAGTGTTTTACTTTTTTAGTCCAATCAATAGTTTTTTTGTAAATCGCAAAATACCACTAATTTCGCACTATTCGGCCGCAGCGAAAGTCGTAACAACCGCTTTGTAGTGCAAGCTGATTAGAACTTTATTCTAACAGTATTTCAAGCGAAGTTTGAACCACCACAAATAGGGTTGCTAATCTGAGGTAGCATACGCTCTTAAGTGGTTTTTGAAAAGGATATTCATTTCATCCTCGTTAAGGTTTATGCATTTTTAATAGTATGAGGATAGTTTATATCCCCAATTTACTTACTATGTGGGCATTTTTTTGTGATTTATACCTAGGTCATAATTTTCACTGTAAGTCTACATCTTGGGATAAGCCCAGTAGCCTAGCATCACGAATAAGGTATTTTTATGTTCCGTCCTACTATTGTAAATGCGAAAGTTTGTGAGAATGTATGGGTGTCTAGTTGTTTGTGACTCTTCCACGCAAAATCTACTGGTCGGAATTATGATTATGCTGATCGTAATCTAACCCAAGACCGCATACTCACCAGATGCCTCGACCACTTGTCCAACGAGGCAGTCTTTTTCTTCTTCTTACTTTATTGTGGTCAGTGCTTGTGTTTGAGTCTTTGTGTTGCCCATGGGCAACGAGGCAGTTACGCACAGTTGAGAAAACGAGGCAGTTACGCACAGTTGAGAAAACGAGGCAGTTACGCACAGTTGAGAAAACGAGGCATTTAAATATAAAATCCATAATATACATTTTAATTACCAAACCATTAATTGCACATTCACGTGACGTCACTGAGTACCTAGGTACCCAGCAATGAATGGAACGTTATTTTGGTAACAAAGCGACCGGGTCTCCATAGGTATCGTAGACGAAGTTCCGAGCGAAGCTAACATTGTGAGCGGTTAATTAGTTATGTTATGAACTAGATTTAGCTATTTGACTTGAGTTTGTAGCTGTAGTTATAATGTTGGATAGTTTTATTAGTATTAGTGGACGGTTTGGGTGTGAATTAAGGGACGTGGGGAGGTAGATACCATTTTAAACGTATCATTTATATGAATACAGGAATAATTTTTATTCATCTTATAAAATTAATATATTCATACTTCTAACAAAATAATTATGATCTTGCACTAACTGCTTGCATAATATGTTGGCCGACACCGATCGAGTTTGGTTAGATAGGGGTATATACTCAACCTCATCACAGGATAACACTACACCTTCTCTCTTGCCCGTCGTGCACAACAAACAGTACGCCCCAGGACAAAAAAATAAATTAATTATTATTATCATTAATTATTATTAATTAATTAAATGTAGTAAACGACAGATTACTCTCCAGATTACTTCGTACTCGTCGGACAAAACCTGAGTCTGAAGCAAAATTATAATAATGCTCCTCATTTAGTCAAAAATAGTAAGTTAACTTAAATAAATGCTCAGACGGAGATATCAACAAACTATCTTTAGTTTTTAGTATTTCTTAACCTTTTACAATATGTGATATGAACTGGAGAGGTTTCATGTTTCGTAAAACTTTACTATCCTTTTGGAACAGACAAAGGAAGACCTCAGCAATTGTCCGTCGTCTAACTCACTAATTTAGTCACGAAACACTTAAATTCAAATTACCCTTAACCACGCATGCAACTCAACTCCAACGTTCACTTAAAGTAGGTAAGTACTAACAATAAACTACCGTTCTCTCTTAAAATGAAAGACCTACCAAAGGATGCGTGACCACTGGACTGACATAAAAATGCTGGCTGGACACGAAACTAACCTTTGTTCTCATTTTAAACTTGTCCTTTGTCTTTCGTACCTACATCTACAGTGACATTTCAGAAGCTGCTTCACACTGGCCGGTGGTTAAGCTACACACGAGGTTTAACTAACGACAAGCTAAACAACGCATAGTTGCTTTCCTAGTCCTAACGTAAAAACGAGTTACGTGTTGAAAATCAAAAAATTTCACACTTTTTTGTAAGGTATAATAATCAATTTATTTTCAGACATCTAAGGCCCATAGATAAGTTAATATAGGGAATATAGGGTAGTATAGGGAAGTTTTTCTTGATTTGATTATTCGAAATCTAGTCAATCCGCTTTTCCGCAGTTTTAGTCTCGCTCGACTAGTCAAAACTTAAAAAATCCATTAACATAGGTACCTATATAATGAACAAAAATAAAAATGTCTACGAACTATCTCTGAGGCGTCTGGTTGTCGCCTTATAAAATTGTGACTACTGTAATGTCTTTAATTACACTTTCAAGATTAAGACAAATCGGTTGAGTCTGCCGTAAGAATCAACAAAATCGGCCCACGCGTTTGGCCTCTAGAGTGCTACAAAGACACAAACGTACATTTACGGGGTGGAAGGGACACGGATGTGAAAATAATTAGGTACCCATTCTCAGTACATCATTTTAAACACCCTACAGTAGAGGGTGTGTCACTTTCTATAATAAAGAAAGTTTATTAAAAAAAAACCGGCCAAGTGCGAGTCGGACTCGCGCACCGAGGGTTCCGTAAAAAAAATATATTATGTGATGTAACTAAAAATTTATGGTTTTCGTAATTATTCCTTTATCTATGCTATAAGACGTTGCTTCGTACCAAATTTCAAGATTCTGAGTTCACGGGAAGTACCCTGTAGGTTTTGATTCCCTTGCGAGTGTCGAAAATTTGCGGCATAAACGGGAGTATCTTGATGTAACTAAAAATTTATGGTTTTCGTAATTATTCCTTTATCTATGCTATAAGACGTTGCTTCGTACCAAATTTCAAGATTCTGAGTTCACGGGAAGTACCCTGTAGGTTTTGATTCCCTTGCGAGTGTCGAAAATTTGCGGCATAAACGGGAGTATCTTTTGATCGCGTTGACTTAGAAGTTTGATTTTTTCACAGCTCCAAGAGACCATAGACTTGAGTATTTGATATGAATTTCAGCTTGATACCTCCACGCGTTCCTGAGAAAAAAGGTCTTGACAGACAGACAGACAGACAGACAGACAGACGGACAACAAAGTGATCCTATAAGGGTTCCGTTTTTTCCTTTTGAGGTACGGAACCCTAAAAAGTAATCCGATGTAGGATTACTTTTTTTTTAAATTTGCTGTTCCATACAGTCATGTTACCCGTGTAGCTGTAGGCTCTGTAGTAGGAATCAGCAGATTATTACAATGATTTAGAGTTTTAATATCCGAAATTATAAAGGGAACCTCTGTGCAAAGGGGTTTGGCTAACTTTGTATGGGCTAGTGGCTTCATTTTTTTTTTGAGCGGCCACTTTTAATTTTCATGTTATTTTGTTGTGCTGTTTCAAATACACATACATGTTAAATTATTTTTGTCCTAAGTCATTTCTAAACTGAGATATTTGAGTTTGAATATTATAAAAATGTCTTCTTCAATTACTGCTCTGCGTAAAGAAATCTTAGTTATGTGTTTAGAATGTTGATATTAGAGCTGGCTTAATAATAACTGCTACTCGGGTCGATCTTTAGGTTAGGCCACGCTTGCCTAGGTAGGTCTGTGGATGGGTGGGTGTGGATTATATACCGAGTTTCCTCCGTGCCTTGGAAAGCACGTTAAGCTGTTGGTCCCGGCTGCCATATATAGATCTTTTGCAGTCGTTACTGGTTGTCAGTGACCTGACTCTGTCTGACAACCAGTCTTACCAAAGGGTATCGTATTACCCAGTATTAACTGGGTTGTGGAGGTCAGATAGGCAGTCGCTCCATGTAAAATACTGATATTCAGCTGCCTCCGGTTAGACTGGAAGCCGACCCCAACATAGTTGGGAAAAGGAATAAATAATACAAGAGCAATATTGCATCCAGCCCTTGTGTAGCAGTTTCTACGAGAATGTACACGTAAATGTCCGTCTAGATGAATGTGTAATACGAGTCCCTCCGACACGATTCAGACTTCGCTGGCTACAAATGCAAAATGCACTGTTAATTACATCCATGGTGTTATACATCCAAATCTTAAACATATAAGAGTCTAAAGAGGTATGCTGGGTCTGTCACAATACACAAACGATCACAATGCCAAGTCTTTATAATGCATCAGCCCATAGATAACAGACATCGAGCCATGCAATCTACGTACGTATTTAATTTATTTTGATTATTTTTTCATCGTTGGCCAGCACTAGGAACTTCAGTCTGCTGTATCGTGGGTGCATTCACAAACATTTAAACTCAAACACACAAATACCCAGACCCGAAACAACTATCTGCAAGTCATACAAATATTTGCCCTGTGTGGGAATCGAACCCGCGACACGTAGCGCAGCAGTCAACTGCTTGAGCCACTGCGCCTACCGTGTGGTCTGAATTCTGAAAAAAATACGACTGGAACCTTAAACAGTGCAATAGACTGTAATAACTTCTTCGATTTTAATGAGCAATTCAAAACCAAATATCTCCGTTCCGATTAGATTTAGAGAAATGCATCCATAATATTTTTGGATCGCTTTAATCTGTTCTTTCATAATATCCAAGTTTCATTACTGGCCGCGCAACTTCAAAACGACGCCAACTTTAGCCAAACCCCTTTCAGCTTTCTAGGTCCACGGGTTTGGACTGAGCGTTGATGAGTCAGTCAGTCTGTAAGCCAGGAGTTTTCTTTTCTTTTTAAATTAATAAGCTTAGTTCTTTACAATATTGATCATAAATACAAATAGCGCGAAACCCATACGAAACGAGATGTTTGCAAAAAAAAATATATGACCAACTTTTAGGCTGTCAAAATACAAGTTTGAGTTCCTAACCGGTTATCTCACATTTTCGGGTGAAACTACTAATTTGACTGGGCTATTAGTATACAGTTACAAACAGTGTACGGTGGACTATACGGTCAAGATGGCCGAATCGGGTGAGCTAGATTTACAGCTCAATTTAGCTGGTGACCCGAGAGAGAGGTCAAGTGACGTCACTCATGTCTTGCTTGATGGAAGATTTATGTTGTAGCACAATAGTAGCTTGGAGTTTAGGAAATTATTCAATTTGATTACCTACTTACAGGGATTATTGCGTCAATTCTCAGAATCAAAATCAAAACATTTATTTCAAGTAGGCCAGTTACAGGCACTTTTGAAATATTCGAACAAATACAAAATAAAAGAAAAGGTTTTCCAGGTGAACAGTAATAATAATAATAATAATATTCCACAACTATCACACAACGCCATCTAGTCCCAAGCTAAGCAGAGCTTGTGTTATGGGTACTAGACAACTGATAAACATACTTATATATTTCTAAATACATACATATTATAGATAAATTACACCCAGACACAGAACAAATGATCGTGCTCATCACACAAACATTTGTCCTGGGTGGGAATCGAACCCACGACCTCCGGCATAGCAGTTAGGCTCACTAACCACTAGACCAACAGGACAGTGCATCACCACTGCTCTCAAAACGGTGAAGAAAACCGGGATGTCTTAGAACCAAAAAAATTTAAGACGTGTGACATCTTCTGCCTACCCGCACTGGGTACGCGTGGTTGAATATAGTCAATCCTTCTCCTAGAGAGAGGGCCTTAGTCCTTGCAGTGGGACATTATAGAATGATGGTGATGATATTTTTTTTGGCCTTCCTCTCCTCCTTCCATCATCATTATTAAACACGCTCTAAATAAAAATAAACAGGTACCTACTTAAAAACCAACTAAAACTAGCCACATATTACTGGAATACCGTGTAATATACAAACAGGTTTATACCATGAGGGTTGTAGCGGAAATCAGTGGCACGTCGTCCCGCAAACATCCGGCCGGCGCGCGGCGGCGCTCCTTTGTACAGCCAGCGGTATACCGGTATGAACTGGTTTGAACCGGCTAGCGGTATACCGTATAGAATATGAATTACATAAAGGGTTTCTGAATAGCTCGGAGGGTAAAGTCAAGGCTATTTTGGATGGATGTGGGTTGTTCGAAGGAGATAGGTACCGCTAAGGAGCATGAAAGGGCTAAGAAGGAACAAACGTGATTTTAGTCAGTAAAAAATGTCCTCCACCACGTCTGTCTGCCTATTCTTCTGTCTGTTCGCGATAAACTCAAAAACTACAGCACCGATTTTCATGCTGATTTTACCAATGGATAGAGTGATTCAAGAGGAAGGTTTGAATATCTTTTTTCCACCCGTGCAAAGCCGGGGCGGGTCACTAGTTTATTATAAAAAAATGTCCTCCACCACGTCTGTCCATATTCTTCTGTCTGTTCGCGATAAACTCAAAAACTACAGCACCGATTTTCATGCTGATTTTACCAATGGATAGAGTGGTTCTTGAGGAAGGTTTTAGTGTATGATGATGATTTCGTTTGGTTCGATAACCGACATTCAGGCGGGCTACACCGCGGGCATCAGCTAGTACCTATAGCACTATAGAAAACCTCAAAGAAGATGGATCAAAATTGCCCCACGTCCTATAACAACGTGACATATCTCAAAAAAAAGATAAAAATGTATAAAAAAATATGGCATACTTCCTAAGTTCATTTTTTTACACCTTCATATGAAAAAGTTGCAATGAAAATAGTTCAGGCGCTGTTGTGAAAAATTCGTTCGTATGAGTATTAATGGACCGATTTGAAAAATTCTTTTTTTGTTGGAAAGGGTATACTTCCCAAATGGTCCCATATTTTTTTTATTGAAATCAGACAAGCGGTTTTGGATAAATAAACAAAAAAAAAATACATTGTCCACATTATGACTCATGAACATGTGAACTTACGTGTTTGAAAATGAAAACTTTTTAACAAAAAATAAAACCGACTTCAAAAAAAAAGTGAAAAAAATAAACTTTAGAAGAAAAATCAGTTTCTGAAGTCGGTGGCAAAAACATGAAATCAAACAAACAGAAGTCACCGACTTCAGAAACTGATTTTTCTTCTAAAGTTAATTTTTCACTTTTTAATTTTTTTTTTTTAAGTCGGTTTTATTTTTTGTTTGAAAAGGTAGTCCCACGGCCATAAAGTCAAGTCTCCGGTCTCCAGGATTCTGAAGAAATGAAAGTAACATCTCAAAAATAAGCTAAAATAAGCATTTTTGTACTTCACATTATTAGTTTTTCACTGTCTTGTTGTTTCTTTTGACTTATTGCATTATGATGAGACAGAAACGTCAGTGGTAACGCGAGGGAGTGATCGACAGAGGTTGTTTCACTAACATTAACACAAATGAGAGAGACGAATAACGATAGCGACGCGACGGGGCAAGCGAAGCTAAGGAAATGCAAGTGAATAATGTAATAATTTTTACAGGTACCGTTTGACGGAACGAGATCAATATTGTACCTAATTCTGGTTGGCGTTTGATTAACCATCGTATAGCCCGACAAGCGGGTGAAGCAGCTCCTGCTCATAACATAGAAGCGCACAATCATTGTGTTTCATGCCAGCATCCAATCATCCAATACTACGAGGACGTCAAAGACATGTTCCTAACGCGAATATTTTGGAAGAAGCCCATTTCCTCTCAAAAAGAGAAGGCTTGTGTCCCAGCAGTGGGAACATTAATAGGCTGTTGATGATGATGACGACGAAATAAATAAATAATAAATACGACGATACAAAATAACGTTCTGTTGATCTCAACAGAACAATCACGGCAGGATTCAATCACGGCATATCTGAAGAAAGGAGTACCACACCTATGTGCTTTATAATAGACGAATTAAGGAAAGAAGGAATGCCGTGGTTGAATATAACTGTTGTTCTTGTATACCTACATGGACGCAGGACATTGGGGGTATGCGCCCATGTTATGAGTGTAATATTTTATTAGGGCTGGATGTGTCAGTCAGGAGACTGACAGCGCCATTTAATTGTTCCTTAGAACTCGCATTAGAACGAGTGAAACAACATTATTCACTTGCATTTCCTTAGCTTCGCTTGCCCCGTCGCGTCGCTATCGTTATTCGTCTCTCTCATTTGTGTTAATGTTAGTGAAACAACCTCTGTCGATCACTCCCTCGCGTTACCACTGACGTTTCTGTTTTTTTAATTTTTTTTTTAATCTTTATTTATTGGAGTTTTATCACTCAGTGATAATGTCACCCCTATAACACATACAATTATCAACTTACAACTATACAATTATCAACTTACAACTAAACAATGAGTAACACACTTATCCTTACATAGTATAAAACAAAGTCGCGTCTGTTTGTTTGTTTGTTTGTCTGTATGCTTAAATCTTTAAAACTACGCAACGGATTTTGATGCGGTTTTTTTTAATAGATAGAGTGATTCAAGAGGAAGGTTTTAATACCTTTTTTGTACCCGTGCGAAGCCGGGGCGGGTCACTAGTATTATAATAATTACTTATAACCTCGTTAACTAACCCTCTTCGTTCTTATAAATAACAAACAATAGCCGACACAACATCCTAGCCTCTTCCAAGAAAGGGGACGCTAGAATGCTGTTACATACCCCCACATTAAATCCCACATCAGGCGAATAATGTCTTTCGTGTATGAAGTCAAAAGAAACAACAAGACAGTGAAAAACTAATAATGTGAAGTACAAAAATGAGCTTATTTTTGAGATTTGACTTCCATTTCTTCAGGATCCTGGAGACCGGAGACCTGACTTTATGGCCGTGGGACTACCTTTTCAAACAAAAAAATAATTTTTTAAATCGGTCCATTATTACTCATTACGAACGAATTTTTCAGAACAGCGCCTGAACTATTTTCATTGCAACTTTTTCATATGAAGGTGTAAAAAAATGAACTTAGGAAGTATGCCATATTTTTTTATACATTTTTATCTTTTTTTTGAGATATGTCACGTTGTTATAGGACGTGGGGTAATTTTATATGGATTGTGATCCGTCTTCTTTACCTTTGCCACTATCGAGTTCCATAAAGTGTACCTACATAATACTTATCCAGACAGGCACTCAGTATCGGTATCAGCCCCACTGGGAACATCTGACCACTGTCTGGTGAAGTCCATATCTGTCAGCTCCCCTCCAGATGATAGCCCTAAAGGCGAGCGGCGAGTTTGGCGATACGAGTCAGCAGACTGGGATGAGATGCGGCACTTCTTTGCGTCCTTCCCTTGGCAGTCAGATTGCTTTTCTGCGCGCGACCCCACTTGCTCAGCTGAGGCGGTTGCGGCCGTGATTCGGCAGGGAATGGAATACTATATTCCATTCTCCGACATACCGCTCGGTCACAAGGCCCGTCCATGGTTTAATGCGGACTGTGCTCGTGCTGAGGCCCGAAAACAGTCTGCATACCAAGCCTGGGTGCAAGCTCGTGACCGTAAAGTTCGAGCGCGTCGGGTTCGCGCGAAGAAAAGAGCTTTCAATTCTGCCGCAAAGTCCTGTAAGCGGGTGATCCGAAAGGCGCGTTTCGACCACGTCAGTCGCATAGGGGCCAAACTGGCGTCCTACCCTTCTGGCAGTAAACAGTTTTGGTCTCTATCAAAATCGGTCGAATCTAATTTCTGCCGGTACTCACTTCCCCCCCTGCAAAAACCGGATGGGTCGCTGGCTCACTCCGCTACCGAGAAGGCAAATTTATTTGCATCTCTGTTTGCGAGCAATTCGCGTCTAGATACTGGGTCTAAACAGCCACCAACGATTCCTCGCTGTGATTCTTCGATGCCGGAGATCGCAATACACTTAAAGAGGTTCGTAGAGTACTTCAGAGCCTAGACGTGAATAAGGCTAGCGGTCCGGACGGCATACCAGCAAGGGTCTTAAGGAACTGTGCGCCTGAGTTGTCTCCTGTGTTGACACGCTTGTACCGCCTCTCTCTCAAAACCAGAACGGTGCCGAACTCCTGGAAGGTTGCTAATGTACAACCAGTGCCCAAGAAGGGTAGTCGTGCCGACCCCTGTAATTATCGACCAATCGCCATCACCTCCATACTGTGTAAAGTAATGGAAAGGGTACTCAACGGTAAGCTGCTGGCACACCTTGAAGCGAACGACCTACTCAGCGACCGTCAGTATGGTTTTCGCCGGGGACGGTCAACTGGGGATCTTCTGGTGTTAGCTACGCACTGCTGGGGCGAGGCCATCGAGAAACACGGCGAGGCCCTTGCCGTGTCGCTGGACATCTCGAAGGCTTTCGACAGGGTTTGGCACGCAAGTTTGTTGAGCAAACTTCCGTCATACGGCATCCCCGCTGACTTTTGCTGCTGGATATCTGACTTCCTGAGTGAACGGTCGATCCGAGTGGTCATTGATGGCTGCTCCTCTGACCTTATGGCTATCGATGCCGGAGTTCCTCAGGGGTCTGTTCTCTCCGCGACACTTTTCCTGCTGCACATCAATGACCTCCTTGTTCCTGGTATTGTTGGGTACGCAGATGACAGCACTGTCATGGAGAGTTATACATCCAGCGCAAAAGCCAGTGGTGAGGAAGTACGTTCACTAAGAGAGGCCATGGTAGAGCGAACGAATTCAGCCTTAAGACTTGTCTCCCAGTGGGGTGACGAGAATCTGGTAGATTTCAACGCCACCAAAACGCAAGTGTGTCTGTTCACCGCCAAAAGGAGTCCGTTTAATTTTGCCCCTACTTTCCGGAGTGCGTCTGTACAAGTTACTGACAGTCTCGAGCTTCTTGGCACGAAGTTGAGCGCGAATCTGAACTTCGGCGCCTACATCGAGTCGAAGGCTCAAACTGCGGCGAAAAAGCTGGGCATCCTAAACAAGGTTAAGCGGTACTTCAAGCCTGGACAGCTTTCAGTATTATATAAAGCTCAAGTCCGGTCTGGCATGGAGTATTGCTGTCACCTTTGGGATGGCTCAGCCAAATACCAGCTTGCCACACTTGACTCTGTAGAGCGCAGAGCTAGGAGGCTAATTGGTGACGATAAGCTGGTTATCAAGCTACATAGCCTGGCCCACCGTCGCAAAGTCGCATGTCTGTCGGTCTTCTACAGACTGTACTTCGGAGAGTGTGCGCAAGAGCTCCACGAGCTGATCCCACCATCTCCCTTCTTCCATCGGGAGACTAGACGTACTGCAGGGTATCACCGATACCTAGTCGACATTCCACACATTCGTACGAAGCGCTTTGCTGGGTCCTTTATTATGCGCACAGCCAAGGAGTGGAATTCCCTGCCTGCGTCGGTTTTTCCGAGTTCATATAACCCTAATCTGTTTAAGTCGCGAGTAAACAGGCTTCTACTGGGTAAGCTCGTTCCATCGTCGACATCATCTCTGCCCTTAGGGCAAGATTGAAGTCAAGAGCAAGCCCATTTATAATAAAAAAAAAAAAAAAAACTTATCAAAGTTTTCTTATTTCCAGATACCAGAAAAAGCGAAATCAGCAGTTGCCTCCCAAAAGTAAGTTCCAAAACTAATTCTCTCAATAAGAATAAAACTCGTATCGGTTATTGACCGCAGCCCACTGCTATCGTAAAGAAGAAGAATCGTAAAGAAATAGTTTGCCCAATAAATCATGTTCCTACATGAAATGTTTACGAGATAAAATACATTCTATGTTTCTCATAATACAATTCACTTTCGGATACGATTCGAATGAATGATTCCGATTATTTGTTTACTAAGTTTGTTCTTACTCTCATGCCTAAACCGAAATCGTACAAAAAATTTAACTTATTATACTTACCTTGAACAATTAGATAATTCGTATCTAAGTATTTCCAATTATTTCTCATCAT
This sequence comes from Diarsia mendica, assembly GCA_949316265.1. Taxonomy (NCBI): domain Eukaryota; kingdom Metazoa; phylum Arthropoda; class Insecta; order Lepidoptera; family Noctuidae; genus Diarsia; species Diarsia mendica. The sequence goes on along the minus strand of OX438904.1, from coordinate 18,676,409 downwards.
CTAACTAGTCTTTTCCCAATGATACGATCGGCTTCCAGGCTAACCTGATGCAGCTGAATACCAGTATTCAACATTGGAACGACTGCATGACTTACTTAGACTTACGGTAAGTAGGTACCTACTGGGTAGTGAATATCACCCTTCCCTTCAGTAAGCCTGATCGCAGACTTTCAGGCCACTGGTTACCTGTCATCGACTGTCAAAGATCTACAAATATGATATAAGCAGTTGGTTCCTGCTATCACTTAGCTGGGATAGACCGGCTCTAAGTGACAGCAGACCTCTCATAGACAACATTATAGATTATTGGAACATTATAGGTTTCTTCGTTTTCGTGTGGTTATTGCCTGGTTTCAGAGGTTTTGCTGCCCAAGGGCCTCTGACTGATAAGCTGATTATGCTATGCTATTGTGATATCTTTAAAAAGTTGAAAAGTAACCACAAAATATTCAAGCCAAGTCCAAGCAATGCAAGCAAATGAGTGAGCAGCGTAAAAACTTTGATACCAGGTTAGGTACCGGTACCGGTACTAACCATACGTTACAGAAAAAGATGTCAAATAAAATATATAAATTCCTTCCACCTCTCAGCACCGTGTGAACACTGTAATTTGTTAAAGAGTGTCCATGAAGTTTCTTGCCATTCTTATTTTGTTTTTATTAATAGGAACAGCAAACAGTTACAAAATAAGGACTTACAACTAATTTAACATAGTAACAATTTGGTCATAAAGTAACCCACAACGCTGTTCACAAGTAGGCGTAGAATTTTGGGTACAATTGGAATTTTGGTTCTTCTCATGAGACCAACGCTTTGGAATGGGCATAACTACAGTACACTCACGAGTTATTATGCCTTGTGACTGGGGCTGTAGTTTAGTTTATTTAGCTTCATTAGTTTAGTAGTTTACTGCCGCACTAGGATTTTCAGTGGTTGCTTGGGCCGTCGCTTGCATGGTAAAGGTTTTTGGCAGTTTTGTCATATAAAAGTATGTCAGGCCTTGGCTGGGTGGCGGCTTGAGTAATCGTTGGATGTCTCTGAGTGCCGCAGTTAGTTTAATTCGACTATTCAAAAGTGCCTGTAATTGGCCTACTTGAAATAAATATTTTGATTTTATAAATTGTAAATTCTGCCAAAACATTGATACCACAAAAATATACCTAAATAAATGCACATAACATGATTTATTTCACACATCAAAAACTCTAGGAGTCTAATTTGCATCGAAATAGTTACGAATGTCGTTAGCGATGTGAATACACGTGGCTCGTATGAAATGGAGAGATAAATAAAATTTTAGACACGTTTCCGAACATTTTCTATTTTTTCAGTATTTATTTTATGATCAATCTTTTCACAACTATATTGGGTTCGGATTTCAGGCTTACCGGAAGCTGTTCAATACCTGTATTTTACATGGACCGACAGTCTGTCAGACCTTAAGATCATAGTTCATCTTCTTTTTCTTTGACAATCCTGAGTGTCTCTTCAAAATCTTTTTACTTTTTACCGTTTTGTATCTTGGCTGTTCAGTTTCTTCCATTATACAGGATGGATCTTATCCATTAATAAATCCTTCCTGTTCGTGATCTCCATTACAGCACCTTTTGCTTTCTGTCGGGGCTGCGGGTTGTTCGAAAGAGATACCGCGGCCCCGGACACTAAGGGCTAAGAAAGAACATGGGTGGTTTTAGTCAGTAGAAGTCTGACACTCCCTACCGCTCTGCCCACAGCGGGAGGAGTTATCTGATGATTACCAACCCTTAAAAAAACCCTTTTCCCACTATCTTCCATCCAGTTTACAGCGTTTAAGGTCCGCCTACCTCCACTTTCTTGTTGCTATAGCTCCGGCTTTCTGCTAAAGTCGCGTTCATGCCCGTCTTGCTGTACCATTAGGGGCATTGTTTGATCCGGAACAATAATCAAAAAATCATTATGAGCATATTTATTTATTTAGTTTTAACAGCTGTATTCATAGGTAAAGACCTATTATTAAAAACCGTCTAGCCGTTTGGGGTGCAGGGCGTGCCAAAGAAATGGACACACACGCTCAAAAAACATTAACCTCCTTCTGACTAAGATTAGAAAAAACAATTTCTGAATGTTGCCTTTATGTTGCCTCACTGTACCAAAATATTAATTTTAGGTAGGTACTTACCGAACTAGGGGTTGAAAGTGGACGAGGTATGTTGTCCTTTGTATGAAAATTCAGACTCACCCCCTGGGGGTCGAGTGTGAACTACGTTTAGGGGTTGAGAGGAAACAAATAGACAAATATTTTTTTAGGGGTCGAGGGGCCGAGAGTGGACTAAACGTAAAAAAACACTGTTTTCTTTAAAAGTAAACAAAATGCAGGGAACAGATTTTTTTTATATCTGATAAAAATTAAATTTTAATTATTATTCATTAGTTGGGGATCGATGGGTCATCCAACGGCGAGATAGGCAGACGACATATTTACCATCGGGGGCAAAACCTTGATGAGCCTGGCACAAGACCGTGGAGATTGGCACAAGAAAAGAGAGGCCTATACCCAGCAGTGGGTGAATTTGGGCTGTCAATGATGACGACGATGATGGGGATCTATCAAACACATACTCTGGACAAAAACCCTTCCAACTGCAGACTTCATGCTTCCCACATTCATCAGATTTCCGCGAACTAATATTATAACGAATCATTTCTCTTCCATGTATCTTATTCCATTCCCCAACAACAACACACAAGATACACTCCCTAAAGACAAAAGACAAACAGATCAGACTTCAGTCTCCCCAAACACGCGTAATATCCCATCTATTCCCAGAAGCAAAACAGAACGGTTCCAATCATGGTCCAATTCCGCCATAATTCGGGTTCAAAGCATGTACCACAACGAAATAAGCGGGCTACTGCGAGGCCAAACCTAATTGATACGGTCCACTTTGCTCTTGGGGTATGAATCGATGTAGAGCCTTTGGGAGACTGAACTGTGAGTACAAATATTATACTACACTTAACTTTACTGCCGTACTCTGAGATATTTTATGATTACTTAGTAAAGATTTTGACACTTTTGTGAAGGTTTTGCATGTCAAATCTTCAATATATGACGGCTTATGTAATCAATAAATATCTTTGAGTACGGTAGATAGTCCTATTGTGATTGTCATTCAGTGTTCGCATTCAAAATCGGTTTATTTACGCGTGTTATTGTTACATACATACAGATTTACTTTCGTATTTATAATATTAGTATTTTAATAATACTATAACTACCCAAATATCATAAACCCTCTCTAATGCGTTCAAAAACCATAGGCAATGACCAGCATTACCAACCAGCAGAAATAAACAGAACTGTAATGAACTCATAACCTACTGAAAACAGTAGGTTATGAGTTTAAATTTGGAACAGGTGTCAAATTCAAGTGAGTGTGCTATTCTAGTATCTACATTAAAACAGATACCTATCGATACGAAACCCCAATTCAGTATGATTTTAATTATTATAAATCGCACGACATTTTGATCTCGAGTGACACAAGAATAGTGACTTTGTTCGTTTGCCTATTTATTTATTTATTTATTTACACAAGGTAGCTTCACAGCTTACAGGATAATAACTTAATATAAAACAAAACAATACGCCAATTATGAAGTACACAATAAAAAAACTAATATAAGGTAGTTGAGAGTGACTAAAAAATAAAAAAAATGACAGATATCCGAAACGCCGCCATTTCGAGCTGTCATTTGTTCGTTATTTTTTATTGCATTACACTGTTAACAATGCTGGTCATTTCCCTATGGTTCCTGAACCCATCATAGAGCCCTTATGATATTTGGTTAGATAAAGTAGTTTAAGCAACTATACATAATTAGGCATTACAACACTCGTGTGATGCTATTAAGAAACTCGCCTCGGCTCGTTTCTTAAACCCACACTTGTGTTGTAATGCCCTTCATTATGCACAGTCGCATAAACTACTATTAATCACACAAAATGTGCAGATACGGAGTTAATGCCATAGTGGTTTGGACTTTGAAACTATTTGACTATGTATAACGTTAAAAAGGTGGTTTAGACTGCGTGGCTTACTCATGTTTACTTCACCGGATGGAATCTATAAATAGTGGTTTAGTGGTGAACTCAAACTAAAAAATATTTGGATGTTCCGCAGAGCCACATGTGGAAATCGTTGCGGTCTGAAACTGAACCAAATATTTAATTTTTCTATAATAAAGTTCGAATAGTTTTTCAAAAGCAACCAATGAAATTATTTTAATTTCAAAGAAATAATTTCGGGTATATTTAATTTTTTCATGAGTCACTAAATTACCACACTAGAAGGACGGTATTTTTATCCAATTCAGTAAACGGTAGCAGCAATATTCTAATCATCCTCTCCCGTGTCCGCGTTTGATGAGTATTGGCATAATCAGCCTATAATGTTCCCACAGCTGGGACAGGCCACCTCTCTGGGCTGGAATCCACCACGATGGATGTCAGCAGATATTATGGTTTCGACTTTTTTGGTAACATGACCGTTTCCTCAACATCTTATTTAGCATTACAGTTTTGAAACAAAGACATTGTTTGTTCATACTCCTAAAGGTCTGTCTCTGCTGTAGCGGGCCGGGCCAATACCTCTTGTCACGTCTGACTCCTCATTCGCAAGTCTTATCACGTTGTTTATGAGCCCATGTTAACGAATCTTACTTGTTTTTGTGGGTACACCAATTTTGTAAGTAAACATAAGTAGCTCATACGAAATAATACTACTGAAACTGTAGAGGACCTTAATGTTATCGTGTCCAAATATTTTTAACCGACTTCTAAAAAAAGAAGAAGGTTGTCAATTCGGATGTTTTTATATATATATTTTTTTATGTTTGTTCGGGCATAAATCCGTCACTTGCTAACTGATTTAAAAATTATTTTATTGTTGGAAAGGGTATACTTCCCAAATGGTAGGTACCATATTTTTTTTTATCGAAATCAGACAAGAGTGGTATAAGAAAAATCAACAAAACTCAAAAAAAATTACATTGTCCACATTATGACTCATGAACATGTGAACTTACGTGTGAACCACTAAAAAATGAAAAATAAAAACTTTTTAACAAAAAATAAATCCAACTGCAAAAAAAAAACACAAAAAAGTGAAAAATAAACTTTAGAAGAAAAATCAGTTTCTGAAGTTGGTGACTTTAGTTTGTTTGATTTCATGTTTTTGCCACCGACTTCAGAAACTGATTTTTCTTCTAAAGTTTATTTTCACTTTTTTGTGTGTTTTTTAACCGACTTCAAAAAAGGAGGTTACTATGTTCGTGTGTATGTTTTTTTTTTTTTTATGTATGTTACCTGATTTCTCCCCCATTAGTGGACCGATTCTCAATTTTTTTTTTTTATTTGAAAGAGTTTACTCCTGAGGTGGTCCCATTTTAATTTGGTGAAGATCTGGTGCTGATCTTCGGAGATATACAATGGAACTCTTCAAAAATAGACGACAAATCTGTCGTAATTGCTGGAATCGCTTGGATGTTTATTGAATATATACATTATCATGACGTAACATCACGCCTGTATGCTCTGAGGGGGTATGCAGATATGTACAATACACATTTTTTTAGTTGTTATATATGAAAAATATAGACACGTATTACGTGTTGCGTGCTTTTTCTGACGCTATTCAAGTATTCGCATCTAGCAGTCATCACTAATTGTCTTCATGTTGATGAGCTGATAATGGAAGGTACTAGGTACTCCTCAACGGTTAAGAGTTGAAAGCAAAAATAGGGGAAGGAAGGTTAAGGGTTTGGTTTCTTGGTTGAATTATAGGTACTTATTACAACTAAAAATGAAAAAATAAAAAAACTTTTTGCAAAAAAAAAACAACCGACTTCAAAAACACCAAAAAGAGAAAAACAAACTTCAGAAGAAAAATCAGCTTCTGAAGTCGGTGGCAAAAAAATAAAATCAAACAAACAAATGTCACCGACTTCAGAAGCTGATTTTTCTTCTGAAGTTTATTTTTCTCTTTTTGGTGTTTTTGAAGTCGGTTGTTTTTTTGCAAAAAAGTTTTTTTTTTGATGTCGGTTTTTATTTGCTTCGTTCATCAATGAACACGTTATTATTTGTTGATTAATATTATTTTTCTCGTTGGTCTAGTGGAAGTATTGATTCGCAGTTCGTTGTTGTTGGGGTTTTTCATCAAGAATAATTATCTCAGTTGTAGCCACGGAGTGTGGTTTTGTGTCCGGTTACAGTACAGGCGAAATGTACTATAAGGTACATCTCTGCTTTACCCTTTTGGGATTAAAGTCATGATGTTATGTTTACTTTAGGGTCAACTACAATAGACATCATAACTGCAAAATGAAGACTAACATTTCATGTTAAAGTTTATGCATCGTCTGGGACTAAGCGTCTAACCCGACAGCCCTTTTCACTTTGAAAACTAAATAACGCCGACTAAAAGTGTTTACGTGTCTTTCTAATATCCCACCTTAGTCAAATTAAATAGCATTTGCCTAACAAAACTATCACGCCAGCCATTTTCATATTAAATAAACAATTTTCTTGATTCCACGAATTCTACTATTGAACTAAATCACCTAAGTCCTTCTTAAATAAAAAAAACCGGCCAAGTGCGAGTCGGACTCGCGCACCGAGGGTTCCGTAAAAAAAAATATATTATGTGATGTAACTAAAAATTTATGGTTTTCGTAATTATTCCTTTATCTATGCTATAAGACGTTGCTTCGTACCAAATTTCAAGATTCTGAGTTCACGGGAAGTACCCTGTAGGTTTTGATTCCCTTGCGAGTGTCGAAAATTTGCGGCATAAACGGGAGTATCTTGATGTAACTAAAAATTTATGGTTTTCGTAATTATTCCTTTATCTATGCTATAAGACGTTGCTTCGTACCAAATTTCAAGATTCTGAGTTCACGGGAAGTACCCTGTAGGTTTTGATTCCCTTGCGAGTGTCGAAAATTTGCGGCATAAACGGGAGTATCTTTTGATCGCGTTGACTTAGAAGTTTGATTTTTTCACAGCTCCAAGAGACCATAGACTTGAGTATTTGATATGAATTTCAGCTTGATACCTCCACGCGTTCCTGAGAAAAAAGGTCTTGACAGACAGACAGACGGACAACAAAGTGATCCTATAAGGGTTCCGTTTTTTCCTTTTGAGGTACGGAACCCTAAAAACAATTATTCGGCCGATTACACAACTAGAATAGACTTAGAAAAAGTCTCAGAAGTTTCCCGCTCAATTACTTTGGGTCAAGATGGCTGCCAGCCGCCATCTTTGTATCCATGACAACTAGACGAGGCCCATTAGGTGTGTTATTCCAGATTTATTAGCATCTAAATGTATGCCATTATCCATTGACGGTATTGATTATTTAACTGTAAACATTTAAAATGTTTGTGAAGAGCCTTGTTAGGGAAAATAATTTTTGTTTTGGTTTACGAAAGTATTGCAAATCAATGCGAACCCACTTCGGTTTCGCATTGATTTGCAAAGTTATTTGGCTATATTTCTGTAAAATTGAAACAATTCAAACTCAAAAATCACCGGCTGGTAATGAAGCGCAGCAAATAGGTGTTAAGCGAACCAATTGCGTTTGTTGAAATAGCTGATATTGGAGAAGCAACAGCCAGGCTGAAGTGGGAATGGGCAGGCCACGTAGCACCACCTGTCCACAGTTATAATTAAAAAAAGGAAAGCATCGTGCAAAGTCGCAAAGTCGCATGTCTGTCGGTCTTCTACAGATTGTACTTCGGAGAGTGTGCGCAGGAGCTCCACGAGCTGATCCCACCTCCCTTCTTCCACCGGGAGACTAGACGTACTGCAGGGTATCACCGATACCTAGTCGACATTCCACACATTCGAACGAAGTGCTTTGCTAAGTCCTTTATTATGCGCACAGCCAAGGAGTGGAATTCCCTGCCTGCGTCGGTTTTTCCGAGTTCATAAAACCCTAATCTATTTAAGTCGCGAGTAAACAGGCTTCTAATGGGTAAGCTCGTTCCATCGTCGACATCATCTCTGCCCTTAGGGCAAGATTGAAGTCAAGAGCAAGCCCGTCATGTCGATATAACTTTTTTCGGATGCGCTTTTCAGTTTCGCTATTACACAATAAATTAAATGATAAGATCACTATAGCCCTTCGGTGTCTATACATTTTTGGGCATCGTTCTTTCAACATCTCGCGCGCCAAATGTTGCTTAGTGGAGACGAGGCTTAAATATCACTTTTCAAGTAACAAATAATTTGTCTTTTGTTATTTATTGCAAAAGGTGCCAAACCCAATTTCATGAATGCTTAAATAATGTCTTTAAAATAATAATACCACAATCATTCTGAACGAGTCCAATTTCAAAAGCCAGGTATTCACTATAAAATAGAATATAGCAGCCATAAAGTTCTAGAGCTGACAGTTCTGTAGACCTTTGTCTATGCTTTATTTATTACCGGCCTGCATGTGCTATATAATATAAATGTGGTGTGGTAAAGAATGGAGTTGGGTAAATGGGAATATGGCAAATAAGCGGGCAGTGTTGGCACTAAATTATTAACAAAGTACACTTACACTGTGGGCCGAGCATGAAATAGTTGAGGATACATAAATTCATAACATAACTTGTTGAGTTAACATAACTTGGGAGAGGCTGAGGTGCACCTAATAATACACCTTTTTTTATGTGTGGAAAATCATCGAATAACCCCGCTCTTGGGCAGAGCGAAGGGGAGTGTCAGACTTCTACTGACTAAATACCAACCCATGTTCCTTCTTCGTCCTTGTGCCGAGGCCACGACATCTCTTTCGATAATCCGCAGCCCCGACGGGCGTCGGCCCTTGCGGGCCCCTCCTTGCTGACATCTCTTTGAGGCGCGCTTGCAACACGAACGCTCCGCCGACACGGTCTGTTGCCGTCATGACGACGGCCGGACGGAGAGCTAGCCCATTACTCACCGTCCACTGGCCCGCGTCTACGGTGGCCGGAAGCCATCACGTGGGTCCCGACGCCCGGAGCGCCTTCCGCGGCGGCTGGGACGAGAGGTCCCTCTCCCTCTCTCGTTCCTCCACCTCCTTCAGTTCTGACGCGAACTCCGTTCATTAGTATTGAATTTCTGATTTTGATCATCTACTTTTGCTGTTGACTGTACACCTACAGTTCCCCATTCATGACATGGGACGAGGTGTAGTGGTGCGAGATCTAGGCAGCGGTGGTGCGAGAGCAAGAGGGGTTCCTGGGTTCGATTGCCGGATCAGGAAAAGTGTTATTGAGTTTTTCCATCCGGAATTTCAACCACGGAGTCTAGAGTTGTGCCCGGTTGATGGCAATAGGCTCGCCCCCTATTACATGGGACTTAAACGTAACTGGCGAAATATGGGTGTACTATTAGGTACACCCATATTCGGGTGTACCTAATAGTACACTAGGGGTTCCTGGCTTACCACTTGGGGATTGCACAGGCATGATGTTATTATTCATGTTATGTATGCCAATCTAATTCCGATTCTCTTAATATATTTGCAATCCGATCCTTTTGGTTCGACGGCAGCTTTTTTTTCCAATTTTCTAGATCTAAAATAGCTCCAAAGAATGTCCATTCAGCTAGTTTTAATTAAAAAATCAATATAAACTGCAAAACTAGTTAGCATCCTGTACTTTCGGCTCCCACGCAACAACGCAGTCGACTGAACTTTCCGAAGTACTTACTTACTTTAAATTAAATGAACTTTCAGCTACCCTTTTTTTGCATCGTTGCGTTTGCTGAATTTGCAATGCATTTTATTTTAGTTTGCTGTAATAAATTGGTGCATTTTGTTTTACTGCTTGTGCTTCTAAAGTATTTGTAGCAAGTGTTTCCAACAATTCATTGCCAGCAATTTTCGCTGCTACATTGCCAACAAGTTTAAAAATCTAAAACCCGACTACGAATAAAATATTGGTTTGTTATTTACATAATACGAGTAAATAACACAGACTAGACCGCGAGAACTGTTTGACCGTAATCTAAACGTATTATATTGACTAAAACTATAATATGATAATTATAATATTTGTAATGTGCTCGCCAAGACCTTTCATTTGATATCAAACATGTTATGATTATCTCAATTTAATATTTTTTGAGGTAAGTTTTTGACATTTAAAATCCGCCATAATTAGAATTTATAAAATTTATATAGCCAATGTCACACGGGCTATTCTTACAAATCTATTGACACCTCATTTATTAAAATCCGTTCAGTGGTTTAGGCGCTACGGTGGAACATACATACATAGGTACATACATAATAGACTGCCAAAATCATTACCCTTCCTTTTGGCTTTGCCGTAGTCGGGTAAAAAAGTAAGATAAGGTTCATCTATATTAGCATTTTAGATTAAGTTGGCTTAGCCATTACAAAATTGGCGGTATTTAGGTTAACTACTTCAATAAACCTAAATAAATACCGATTAATACTTGTGCGTAAATATACATTACCTAGGTTAGTAGATAAGTGGAACCCAGTACCCACACTGGGTCCGTGTGGTGAATGATGGATTTAGGGCTCGCAAACACAGACCCTCTCTTACAGAGGGATCCCACCTGTATTATTAATATTATAGATTGTGCTATAGTTGAAAATCTAGAAGCTAGAAACTAGGTTCGAACGACGACAAAATCAGTTTATACGGATCTCTCATTGAACGTCAAAACTATATAAAGCGAGGCCATGTTCTACTGGACATGCAAGGCTAGTTTATGTTGTTCATGTTCCCATGATTACGTTATTATTATGAAAACTAAACTGAGTCCAACATAATATTGGATACCTTAAAACATCAGTCACCGCCTCCACAAACAACACAACACTAAGCCCCGTTTACGTCACGTCAGTAGAAAGGCAAGTGAAGTGGCTTAAACAAACGCTCACTAAAACCTCCACGAAAGGTATCTGTTGACTCACGGGTACGTCGGCTTCAGCTGTTTACACGACGTAAGTTGTAAACAGGTGCGACGGTTTCAGGTTTAAGACTATAGGACGAAATACTTGTGTATTTCGTTCGATAGTTTTCAAGGTGCGCTGAAATATAGGTTTTGTATTGGTGACAAATGCGATTTATAAAGGTTTTGGGGTGGATCCTGATCATAACCATAGATTTAACTTATATACTATTTAGTCTGAAGAATGATATGGTTAGAAATAGTTATGAAGTGTCAGATGAGATGTCGAGAAATAGAGAAATATTGAAGAAGAAGACATGCTGCAAGACTATATTTAACCCACTAAAAACATAACTTGTAAAAAAATCAAGTCTCGCAACTCAGTTCTTCTACCGTAAAAAGTTGTGAGATGCATGTAATACCAAGTCAGTTTTTATTTATTGTCGGTTCTTTGATTTATTTTTTATTTTTATCTTATAGTGGCTTGTTATTACGAATCTTTTATATTTTAAATAAATAGATACATTAAAAGATTGTTTAGTGCGGTTGCCTTGAATACAGCCATAGACATTAAGTTATTTTTTTAAACTTCGTATCAGAATTTAGCAAGGGATTGAATTGATTCATCGATTGATTGATTGACACAATCATCGTAGTTAACATGCATACGTTCGAAGCACTAATTAAGATCTGTCAAAGGCTGCCACAACTTTTATATAAAAACCCGTAAATACTCACTTCAACTTTTAATTAAAATAGTTTAATTTCATTTAGGCCAACTATAATCATTAATCGCCTTTCAGAGATTTCCGATAATGAACTGAATCGATTATCAGTTAAACTCCAATTTGAAATAAATGACAATGAAAATATTCTTTTTGACAAATGAATTAAATAGAAGCGTCTAACCGTTTCCAACTATGTTTGGGTCGGCTTAACTAGATAAAAAGACGACGATATATAATAACTGGATTAAAACCATTTTACATGGAGCGACTGCCCATCTGACCTCCATGACCCAGTTAGTACTGGGTACTACGATACCCCTTGTTAAAACTGGTTCTCAGACTTTCGGGCCACTGACTACCTAGTTATCGACTGTCAAAGATGTACAACAGTAAGGCAAGACCAACGACATAATCAGATCAACCTTGGCAAACACGGTTTACCCTTTTTTTTTTTGGTGGGTGGATAATCATCGAATGACCCCCCCCCCCCCCCCTACAGAGCGAAGAAGAGTGTCAGACTTCTACTGACTAAAAACCGAACCCATGTTTCTACTTTGCCCATGCGCCGAGGCCACGTAATCTAGTAGGTACAAAAATCCGCGGCCCCGACGGGAAACACGGTTTACCCTGAAGATGGATCAGGCGAAAAGAAACGTCAAATGATGTTATTGGTAGTAGGATTCTCGGCGAAACCATTTCTGGCTAGCAGTTTTTTTTATTATTATAATACACTGTTGCTATGTCAGCAAAACTATTTCAGTATTCAAAGAGACACAAGTACCCATTCACAAAAATAGATTTACATAAACTTTCCTCATTGAAAAGAACAAAAGAACTTTAAAGCTAAACTATAACGGATGGTTTTCATCAAAACGTAAGAATTTTAACAGTCTGTAGGTAAAACTATAAATAAGAGAAGAAACAATAACTTTTCTGCAATAAATCAAACACTAACAGACAGACTGGGCTGTTAAACTGCTAATGTTTATAAGAACTACGGATAGTAGTTGAAAAACGTATTTATTTCCATTATCTAGAACTTGTACGGACAGCAAAGGGAATAAAATCTTTCAGAAGTTTTGCAATACATCTTGCTAAGCTAACTTTTTTTTGAAACTACTTCTTACCACTATCAAGGTCAAATTATAACTCAAACTCAAGCTCAATAGTATCTTTTGACCTTGATAGTGGTAAGTATTGGTTTTTTAATACATGGCATCTAGGGCAGAAAAGTGATTAGAAATCCTAGATCAAAAATATGTTACATCCATAGTCATGGTCTGCTTGTGTGCTACATTACTCCAATATTCGTTTAAACGCGAAAAGGTACCTAATATCGAGATAAAGATAGTTCACATTTATAATATTAGTATGTTACAAATAATATTACACTTTTAATTTTAAAAAAAACTTACTCTGCTGACCATACCCATATATTTCGTGGCAATTATAAATACAAAAATATAATTACTGTCGCTATTAATCACTTTTTTAGTTCCCTTCAAACATTAGGTATATTTTCTTATATATTTTTGCACATCGAACTGTAGGATGAAAAACTATGTCTATCTAGATTCTAGAGTAAAGTCTAGACCAATCTATCGTGTAGATAGGCTGATTGATCTAACATATCAATCGAGTAGTCGAACCTCTTTCTGATAAATTAGCCACTTTCCTACTGATTTTTTGCTTTAGTTGCTAGTTTCTTCGTGTGGTTCCCAATAAATGTTTCTTCTATGTAATGTTGATGTTGGATTGGTACTTAGTCAAGCCAGTACGTCACTTTGTGTTATTTATTTCATCACTGTAAGTATGAGCAGCCTAAAATGTTCCCACTGCTAGAACACAGGCTTCCTCTCTATGAGAGCGAATGGGCTATATCCAACACACGGTACCAGTGCAGGTTGGTAGACGTCACATGTCTTATAATTTTTGGTTCTAAGATATGCCGGATTATTCCCAATAGTCCTCTCTAGCCCTGTCCTCCGGGGTGACAGCTGGGAATTGTCTTCCCAGTTGTCACCGGGGGACAATTTGTGCCGACTGTTCAGTGTCCTCACGAATATTTTGTGAAGAGTATTCCATCACCACTGATCTCTACTACTGTAACACACTTCTTTTATGTATTTACCTACATACAATGCAAATAAATAAATTCTATTCTATTCTACAAAATAGTCGTAAGGAAAACATTCGAACCAATCCGCACTGAGCCCGTCTAGTGGATTACAGTAAACGTCCTCTTATAGAGTGCCGGTTGTCTCTTGGCTATTCATCATCATCATCATCATCATTTCAGCAAAAAGACGTCCACTGCTGAACATAGGCCTCCCCCAGGTGTCGCCACATTGACCGGTCCCGTACGTCTCTCATCCAGCGGGTTCCTGCAACCTTGACCAGGTCATCGGTCCACCTAGTGGGAGGCCTTCCAACGCAACGTCTTCCGGCTATCCTTGGCTATTATTTAAACCCAATTTGAACCGCTTATGTAACATTCTAGTCTATATAAAACCCCTGCTCCACTAGTTGTCAACATGACAGTTACCACTCAAGGGATCAAGCAGAGACCTCCTTGTCAATAATACAATATTGTTATTTACGTTCAGATTCGAGTCGCAATACTTAAATAGATTTTCTCATACTTGAGGGAATAAAGGAGATCTAGGGTACGTCTTTATTCTTTGTTCCTTTTACATGATTTAGGTTTGTATTGTGTGACTGGCGAGACTAATATCCGATGGATTTATTTACGAGTTTTTGAGCGGCTGAGAGGTTGATGTTAAATGGACTGCCTATAGGTCAATATTTATCATCATCAGCCTATAATGTTCCTACTGCAGGGACTCAGGCCTCTTCTCTAGGAGAAGGACGGGCTATAATCTACCACGCGAGCCCGGTTCGGGTTGGTTGATGACACATGTCTTTAAATTTTTTGGTACTACGTAATAGATGCCAATTTCCTCACGATGTTTACCTTCATCGTAATGCGCCCGCCTAGGTTCGAACCTACGACTTATAGTTCGTAAGTCGGGGCCGCCACCACTGGGCCACCACTGCTGCACGAAAACAGGATTTTACAAGGGTCAATATTACGGCACGCAAAAACAAGCCTATAAGGCAAATGAACTCTCCAGATACCTTTCATTATGAAGAAGATTTAAGGGGAAGCTCAGCTATAAAGCTTTTTTATTGGTTTATAGCCCTCCCCACTATTCCCAAACCATTGCAAGTCCAGAAAGCCAACAGGAGTGACCACCAGAAAAACGCCGAAACAATCACCTCAGCGAAGTCCCAGTGGATCCCGTAACGAAATCAATCAGAAAAGAATACCCGAGGAGTAAGAAAAACATAATTCCAAGCTTTGGAGTTTGTGTAAAAGTTCCACCACAAGATCGATGGTACCTGTTTTTTTTTTTTGGTGGTTGGAAAATCATCAAATGACCCCCCCCCCCCCCCTGCTCTTGGGCAGAGCGAAGGGGAGTGTCAGACTTCTACTGACTAAAAACCGAACCCATGTTCCTTCTTTTCCCTTGCGCCGAGGCCACGTCATCTAGTACAAAAATCCGCGGCCCCGACGGGCGATCGATGGTACCTTACACTCTTACAAGCACGAGTAATCAGCATCTTCCTGACCCTGACCTCTCTTAGTTACGGTCAGCGCATCACGTTGTTCCCTGTCTGCCGTCACGCTATCAGTTACAAGCACGTGTATGTAGGCTTAATGAAAATCGACTAACAATAACAACAGAACAATATTTTGTAATCTCAATAATATTATTGGGACTGTGAAATGACTGATATATACTGAAATCGCTCTTTCGATACTTAGTGTGTAACTCATCTATCTTCTATCTATCTATCTATATAAATAAAAAGAGAAGTCCTGACTGACTGACTGACTGACTCATCAACGCCCAGCCGAAACCCTTGGACCTAGAAAGCTGAAATTTTGCACAGACGTTCCCTTTTTGACAAGGAACAAGGAAGGATTTTACGAAATTCGACCCCTAAGGGATTTAAATAGGGGATGAAAGTTTGTACGGAAAATCGTCATTTTCACGCGGGCGAAGCCGCTGGCAAAAGCTAGTAAAAAATATAGAACTATAATTAATCTGCCTTTGAATGACAATCATCACCTGCCTAATCTTTTCCGATTACCAGTTTGTATTACGTATGGAGCGTATGGCCGGAAAGTTCTGGAGTGGCGACCGCGAACCGGAAGATGTTGCGTTGGAAGGTGTCCACTAGGTGGACCGTGCACCTGGTGAAGGTTGCAGGAACCCGCTGGATGCGAGACGCACGGGACCGGTCAATGTGGCGACACTTAGGGGAGGCCTATGTCTAGCAGTGGACGTCTTTCGGATGAAATGATGATGATGATGGAGCGACTGGCCATCTGACCTCCACAAGTTGTGGGGGTCAGATGGCCAGTCGCTACTAGTAATACTAACTTGGTAAGACAAATAATTATGATTAATCTTCAAAAAACAATCTCTTTGTTACAATTTGAAAAGCTTATTCTAAATGCATGATCGCTCACCCATGAAAAATAAGCTTTATAAATTCAAAACAACGAACATCGTTTTACAAAATGAAATCTTCAAAGGAATTTTCTCGATTTCACCCATCAATACTTCTTGACTATTTTAACACTCCAATAGTCGCGCGTTCTACCATTGTAGAACGCGTGTACATTTTATTGAATTTTGTCGCAAGTTGAAGGTCTTTCACGCACACATTCTTAGTATTCCTCTATTACTAGGCAAGAAACAATTTTAGTGTCTTTGCAGCGACGGACGCAGCCGCATTTCTGTGAAATTTGGGGCCAAAAGTGAATTTCTACGATTGTAGAACGCGCGACCACTCGCGTGACATTTATCTCGTAAGTTGCCGTTCATGTTTTTTGTTGTAATAATGTTTATTATCTTTTTATTTATTGTTATATTTATTTATTTTTATTGTTATGTCATGTACAACTTATTGTAAGGTTAGTAGAAACAACAATGGTCCTTTTTTCAGAGAAATGGCTTCCCGGAGTGAAGAAGAGAGAATTAGTAGATGGCTGGAGAAAGAAGACACAGATCCTAGTGATATAGCAGAGAGTGACCCTGAAGATTATTAGAAGAGGACTGGTTGGAAGACCGGGCCCATCACAACCCTCAAACACCGGACGTAATGGTAAAATATGTTCTTTCTGTGGCAGAGCGCGCAACAAGTCCATCAGGAAGCTCTGTTTTATATGTAACAAGTGAATTTGTCCTGACCATCAGGTTCTTCTTTGTCCCGAACTCCCGACTGTGCCAAAAACGAAGAAATGGAGGTGGAAGACATGACTGAATAAGAAATATGAGACTTATAATGTTGAGAGCAAAAATTTTGCGTTTTTTTTTGTTATTTTCAAAAAGGCTGTTTTTTAGTTCCTATTATGTTTAAATATGATTATGTTTTGTTTGTTTTAGCTTTATAATAATAAAGTCTATCTTAATATTATACAAATACTTTTTATTTATGAAAGTTTGCTCTAAAACTCATGATTAAATATGTTCTACAAATGTAGAACGCGCGACTACTAACGTCCCAAATAGAGGCGCGCCTACTGGAGTGTTAAATTCCAGTCAGGTTCTGAACCAAGTGAAAATATAAATAAATTCAGAAAGCGCATTCTACTAAATTGTTGCTATACAAAACTGTTACCATAAATCTTGAGCAGGAAGCATTAGTTTTGCAAACGCTAAGGAATGCTGTAAGCGATCCGAAACAACCTGCGAGAGTTTTAAACTGGCGAAGTTTGAATTTCCTTATAAAATATCGTTTTCTCTGCGAAGAATAAAATGGATATTTTAAAAGATACGTTAGTCGTTGCAATAGTTTTTTTCTTATTTATGCTAAATAACTAGGACTATACTGTAGGAATAATAATAATTAATTAAATGAATGTAGCACGTATTCTATTTAAATATCGGATAACTATTACAAAAAGTAAAGCTAGAACTTTTACTGTTTTCTATTAATGTTGTTAAACAATAATTTGTGTACTTTTTTAAAGAATCATGTATTAATGTGTTACTTATTTTAACGAAGCCCTGGGGGTCTAAAATGGCCACTTTTGCAGATCATAATGTGAATTGCGTTTAAAAGCAAGTACAGTTCGTTGTTCTAATTTTAAATATGAGTAACTATTAATTTTCTTATGCTGCCAGTAACTTATTGAATAACCGTGGAGGTCGGTTGGCACACGAATAATTCAGAATAAAACCTCTACAATGCTTTATGTATATTCTAAGTCTGTTGTTTAATGCTGGTTTCTTTTCTGCATAAACCCCTTCGCCTTTCAACGGGACAATTGTTAGCGGGTTTAATATAAGTTTCTTTTACTCACCGTCACACTGTATAAACCAGTGCTGTGATCAAAATGAACTCATTTCTATTGTGCCAATCTTCTCTATTTTTTGTTTGTGCTTTTATAAAGAAAAAACAATGAGTTGGTTGTAGTTGTAATGAGAATATTGGTCTGACATTGACCAATAACATTTTGGTTTCTTAACTAAATGGCACAGAAAGAATAGTATGTAAAAATTAAAAAGAAAGAAACTGAAATTATATTACACATAACATAACATAACATCACGCCTATAATCCCCTAAGGCCTCAGCCTCGAATTTTGCGGGCAGCGGGGCGGCAGCGGCGGCGGCGGCGCGGCTTGTATGGAGTGCACCGCTCGTTGCCCGCTCCCGCGCCGCTGTTTTCCGAGAACTGGTCCATTTGATTGTACGCATAAGATCCTGCCACTCCCGCGCCGCCGCCGCCGCCGCCCCGCTGTCCGCAAAATTCGAGGCTGAGGCCTAAGGGTTAAACAGAGATCGGCGGCGGCGACCTCTCGCGTCCAGCGTTGGTGCAAGCCATGGTCCGGGGCGAAGAGGAATGGGACGCCGTCACCTCCTTCTGCGAAGCAGTGATGCTAGCGAAGGAGGTGGCGGAACGTTTGAGGGAAAGAACCTCTCGTCCCAGCCGCCGCGGGAGACGCTCCGGGCGTCGGGGGATGCGTGATGGCTTCCGGCCACCGTAGACGCGGGCCTGTGGACGGTGAGTAACGGGCTAGCTCGCCGTCCGGCCGTCGTCATGACGGCAACAGACCGTGTCGACGGCGCGTTCGTGTTCCACGCGCGCCTCAAAGAGATGTCAGCAACATGGAAGGGGCCCGCAAGGGCCGACGCCCGTCGGGGCTGCGGATTATCGAAAGGCATAACGCGGCCTCGGCACAAGGGCGAAGAAAGAACATGGGTTGGTTTTTAGTCCGTAGAAGTCTGACACTCAACTTCGCTCTGCCCAAGAAGGGAGGAAGGGAGGGGGAGGGGGGAGGGTTATTCGATGATTTTCCACCCACCAAAAAAAAAGGGGTTAAACAGAGGTGTACCCATAGGGTGTACCTAATAGTACACCCACATTTTGCCATTTATAAACATACAAGTCCCATGTAATACGGAGCGAGCTTACTGCCATCAACGGGCCACAAATTCAGACTCCGTGGCTGCTACTGAGAAAATCGAGATGAAAAAATTGAATAGTAATGTGCCCGAACCGGGGATCGAACCCAGGACTTCATGCTCAGCAGTCGCGTTTGAGCACTAGACTAACGAGGCAGTCATAAAAAAATTGGGCACAAAAATACAAATAATACAAACTAAAATAATATAATAATCAGTAGTAAAATAGACACACATCAAGCACCAAATTCTAACTTATCAAACGTAATAAAAGTAAAATAAATTGTATGAAAGTTTTATAAGATCACAACAAATTACCTCAAACTTTGTTCGGAAACCTGTGGCGCGTTCCCAAGTAATATAACAAACAAACTAAGTTTTTCCATGGCGGAATACCGTAACATTTCAATAAGTTCTTAGCTTAGGATATTGAAATTCATTTACAGGCTGTACCGAACTAACTTTTCTTCAATAAATAAAATAATAAAGTTGACCAAAAAGTTTCGATTCGTAGAAAAGGGGCCCATAGGTCGCTATACGAGTGTGTTTGTTTCATGAATTGTGATAAGGACTAGACAAAGTGACAACCATTGATAACGATAGTGGAAAATTTAAAAGTGTGTTGTATTCACATATTCGAAAAAAATAGAATGCTTACACTACAGCCAATTTATCTGTGCCGGCGAGATCAATCACGGAACTAAAATAAATATACCATGTTTGACATAATCGATGTATTTTTAAGGTTCCATAGTCAGCAGGAAACCTTAATAGTTTCTCAATGTCTGTCTGTCGGTCTTCGTTCATCGTTTGGAGGCAGCTTAGCAGGGAGGTTAATCAGTTTAGTAAGTTCACATATTTTGATGGGCAACAACGGAACCCTACATGGTGCGTAGTCCGACACGCAATAGGGGATCGGACTGGGTCAAAATAATATGATTCTGTTTAGTCCGTAAGTTAGATTATCGAAAAATATTGAATACGTGTTTTTTGTTTTATCAAATCAATAAAAAATGACGAAGATAAAACGCGTCAAAGATCTTGGAGTGGGGCTTGAAACATCACTTGTGTCGTCAAAATGTACTATCATATGATGTCACACGAGTTTTCGAAGCACTGTATCGTCTTCATTTTAAGTTTACGTGAAAAAATAAAAAATACGTGTCCAATATTTTTTTTAAATCTATCTGACGGACTAATTAGTATTTTTTTGTCCGATCCCCTATTGTTTCTTGACTAGCAGCGCCTCCTATCGCCTTCGAGCAACCCACTGCCTCAATAGCAATAACCTAAAGTTAACATAAGCCACTTACTGTACCTAAATAATATTTACCAAAGTTCCTTTTTTTTCAGATACCACAAAAGCGTAATCATCAGCTGCCTCCCAAAAGTAAGTTCTGAAACAATTACTTTTAATTCGTAGTTTGACAGTGTTTTGACAAAGGTAACTTTTTGAGCCCTGCTTTGAAGCGCTACTGCTCCTAGAGAAAACAGAAGTGTTTTTGAATAATCCGACACAGTGTTACTCGTTTCTACATGATTATTATGATCAAGTAACAAAATTGAACATCAGACAAACTTTAACAAATCAGTCAAACGAATGTAACAAAAAGTTAAAAAAATTGAGGGTTGCCCTCGATTTCTCTGGGATCCCAACACCAGGTCCGGGTTTCCATATCATGGTACCGCCCTTGAAATATCTCCTTTCCAGTAAAAAAAGAATCATCAAAATTGCTTCATAAACGACGAAGTTATTTGCACACATAAACGAAAAATGTTCATAAATAAAATAAAAAATGTCCATAAAATGAAAAGTACTGGGCCGGACCAAATGGCAACTATTCCGCATCTAACTAAAAAAGAATCACTTAAATCGGATCATACATCTCGGCGTAATCGGTGTACATACATAGAAAAAAAAACATACTAATTGAGAACCTCCTCCTTTTTGGGAAGTCGGTTAAAAATATATCTTCTTTTTGAGCTTTGTCACAGTAACAATGATGGCAGACACACTCTAACAAGCCCACAAAAGAAATAGAACAAACATTTACATAAAAAACTTTAAAGCGAACATAAATAGACATTTATTTTATTCAGAAGCCCAACAAATCTGCCTTCAAAGCGAAAGAACATAATACTGTGCCACGAGTTCAAGCGAATATGAATAAATTAAAATGGCAGAAAGGGACCGAAATAGAATCATATGTATAGGAGAAAACACACAAATACATGAACAGAATTATACAGAAATAACTTTAGGCTTTCTTATGGCGTCTCGTGTGTTGTTTCTTTTGTCTGATAGCCTTCAAAGGCTGAAAATATTCCTTCATTATTTTTGCATAACATAACAGGACGCCTGAAATCGCTGAAGAGTTAAACGGTGGTGAAATTCCGACTACGTGGGTAGCTAAAGTGCTATTGGGTTTTGTCCGACCTGCATAATGGAATCAAACCTAGAAACTCATGCACAGCAGTCGTGTTTGCATCCATTAAACTAACAAGGCAGGCTGTAGGCAACTGGGCTTATTGGGCAACTGGGCTTATCCCAGTTGTACCTATACGTCCCTGTGTGCCTATTGGCCTTGTTCTGTTGGCCTGCTGATATGGAGGGAATTGGAAATTATGCTTTTTCCTACTCCTCCGCTATTCTTTTCTGATTAATTTCGTTGCGGGATCCAAGACAGTTAAATCATTTCTCTGGGACTGCGTCGAGCTTCATTGTCTCGGCGCTTTTCTTGTGGTCGCCACTGTTGATTCTGGCTAACAGGAGTTAGGTACAGTGGTTTGGGAATAGTGTGGCGGGCTTGTCCCAAATATATAACAAGGCAGTCATCAGTTCATTATTTTTGTACTTAGTATTTTCAACTTGCATTCTGTGTGATGAGATTTTGACGAACTTACTAGAGTATTATATACCTACCTCTCGAAGCATACCCTCGAGACTAAGTTCTCTGAAGTACACCTCTGCCTATCATTTGGAGAACTACAGGGGTGATGTTATATGAGGAGGTTCTTTTCAAAACTTGACTATTCCACTTTTCAATTTTTTTCAGAATTTAAGAAAAACGTATTTTAGATATGCAGCAATGTAAATCGTTTTTTTTTTTTTTGAATATTATAAACAAGCATAATACTCATTGTGTGGTACAGGTTTCAAAAGTCTAGGATTAATATATACTGAATAAATCGACAATTTAAAATGGAATAATCTAGTTCTGACGCGGCTGTGCTGGAATAATCAAGTTTTGTTGCAAGCTCTAGAGGAATCTATGACAATCATGACGTGACTTTTGTGTCAAGCAAACGCCACAGTCTTCTATGTGTTGTGCAATCGTTCAAAAACGATAATTTCAGCTTCATAACGAAAGAGTAAAGAGCATAAAGTTCTAACTGAAAAATGGACGGATGAATGGACAAAACATGTTTTGTTGCAATTTAGATTAAAATAGTAAATTAACTTCAGGATTAATCATATTTTGTTCCAAAAATGAATATTGGAAGTGGTTAATGCCATTTCGAAGTGGAATTAACTACTTTTGACCAAATCGTGTGTTTTGTTTATTTTTTTCCAGTGGATCTATCGTGTTTAGCTAAGCTCTTGTTTTTGCATCGTGTAGATTTCAATGTTACCAACCCAAAAAAAAAAAAAACACTTTTTGTCAAAAGTGGAATAGTCAAGTTTTGAAAAGAACCTCCTCATATAATATTAAAACGTGACCTAAACGTGAAATATAAAATGCAAACCCGTGGAAAATGACGTCAAACTTTAAATAGTAGATAGCTAACGAATGTACCCTGTATTTAAACCGGTTTAATCCCACTAATTAATAAATACGTAGTACTTGAGCGGGTAATTATTTAGCCGTTACGGTTATGTTGTTTGACGGGTGTTATGTTGGTTACCGTAGTATGGCGGTTTTGAAATATTTAGGTAAATACATAATTATGTGCGTTCAAAATTATTACAAATTTTAAGTAGTGTACAAGCGGAAATATTGGAATATTTGAACGTGAAATTATGTTTGTTTATTAACTCTACTTCACTGAAGTTTCAAAATCTTTACTAAGTGGTGGCTTAAGTTATCATTAAACGTCTCTGAGTGAGGCAGTTTGTGTAGTAACTTATAGGGCTAAGCTCAAGCATTATAATAAACTTTTTTTTTTTTTGGTGTGTGGAAAATCATCGAATAACCCCCTTGGGCAGAGCGAAGGGACTCCCCTTCGCTCTTGGGTCTTCAACATGGGTTGGTTTTTAGTCAGTAGAAGTCTGACACTCGTCAGACTTCTACTGACTAAAAACCAACCCATATTCCTTCCTCGCCCTTGTGCCGAGGCCACGTCATCTCTTTCGATAATCCGCAGCCCCGACGGGACTTTATTATACTTAAAAGAGACATTTTTGCATGTATAATAAATAGGATACATTAAAAATTGTTCATCGGGACACTCTGATAAATTGCTCCGCGCAATTACTTGATTTGATTTATGAAAACTTTTAACAAATCGATTGATACCTGGTCTCTTTGACTAAATTGGCTCTGGGCGTCTTAAATGGGCACTTTAACGGAGCATAATATGAATTGCGATAAAAGGTGTAAAAATGGGCCTTTCAGAATAGTGACTGCGATACCGACTGAACGTATTTGGGTGAAGCACACATACCGCCTTATTCGTCACTTTCTTTTGAATGTCATTGTAGTGAGACGGCATGCGAGATAAACCAAGCGTAAGTTAAACCAGGTTTAACTATTTTTACTAATAAGGCAGATATAGTTTATTACTTAAATTAACATGTTATTGTGAGATACTTTTTATCCTGAAACTACGATCCCGTGACTCAATAACCGAACTTCACACAGGCAAAACCGGGTATATAATCTAGTTCGAAATAGGAGAAACCTTCGGAAAATTTAATATCTATCTCTGCCAATAACAGGTCGTCTTACAACTGTGTAAGACGACCAGGCCCCTGATTTTTGAATCAATAGAATTCAAATCGTGTACGAAATCGCAGAATTCGTATGCGAATCCGTACGAAATCGCTATTTTTGAATATTCATACCCGTGAATTTTGCAACGAGTGGTCCGACCCACTCGTTTCCGATATTCTACTAGTAGAAATGACGGAAATGACGTGATGAATTCTGCGATTTCGTACACGATTTGGAATTCTATTGATTCAAAAATACGGCCCCTGTTATTGTTATTCCACACGACTATTCTGAGTCGTGTGGGATTTTCATAGAATTGAGAAATTAAAGGGGTATTTATTTGGTGCAGCACTTTGCTTTTCCTTTTATTCGATCTGAAAGAGGTACTCGCATTTAGTTTTGCTCGGCACGTGGAAAAGCCAGTTCTGGGAAGAAATAGCAGTTTATTCCTAGAATTTTGAATTTGCTTGAGTCTAGATCCGAAAGGAATAGTAGCAATTTTTTATTTATTTTAATATTTATACACACAAAGTAAATACCACAGGAAAATTATTAGTATTTTTTTAATCTATCTAATTCTGGAGATTGTCCTAAACGGAGGACGGAAATTTTATACCTTCTATAAGATTTGAAGACATTAATAAAAATCACCATAATCTTATAGAAGGTATAAAATTTATTATTTCTTTATTAATAACTAGCTGACCCGCGCAACTTCGTCTGCGTCACATAAATATAGCTATAACCTTTCTCGATATATCGACTAAGTATCCGACATTTTTTTTTTTTTTTTTTTTTATTTAGCCTGTACTGTCCCACTGCTGAGCAAAGGCCTCCCCCAACTCCTTCCAAGTGCTCTTATCTTGTGCCGCTTCGAACCAGCCCTTATGGTACGCGTCTAAATCGTCACGCCACCTCTTTCTAGGCCGGCCTCGGCGGCGCCGTCCGTCTTCCGGCATCCATCGTGTTGAGGCTTTTGCCCAGCGGCCATCTTGCATGCGGCTGACGTGACCCGCCCAATCCCACTTTAACTTAGCAGCCTTCTTGCCCACATCCACTATACCCGTTTTGGAGCGCAGCGTGGTGTTTCGTATCTTGTCTTGCCTTTTGACACCCAAAATACTGCGCTCCATTGCCCTTTGGCATACTCCAAGGCGGAACTTCTGAGTCTCGGTGAGAGACCATGTCTGAGCACCGTAGGTTAGGACGGGCAGAATACACATGTCGATGAGTTTGCGCTTCAGGGAAACCGGAAGATCACCCTTCATTAGCGTCTTCATGGACCAGTAGCTTTTCCAGGCGTTTTCGACTCGGCGTTCGATTTCCCTTTCTTGCCTGTTTTCGAAAGATACTAACTGGCCCAAGTAGATATACTCATCGACATAGTGTATTTCTTGCCCATCTACCTCGACTCTACGCTTAGTGCTGTTGGTCATAAGCTGGGTTTTAGACCGATTCATACTAAGTCCCACCCTAAAGCTAGCCGTGCTCAGTTCTTGGAGCATGGTCTGCAGTTCCGGGGCTGTGGGGGCAAAAAGGACAATGTCGTCGGCAAATCGGAGGTTTGTCAGCCTCTTTCTGCCGATTTCAATGCCTTTGGTTGTCCATGAGGCTGCCAGCGTCTTAAATATCTCCTCAAGAGTGCTTGTGAACAACTTCGGAGAGAGCGGGTCACCCTGTTTGACACCTTTCTGTACATTGAATGAAGGTCCTGCGGTATTTAATTTAATGTTTGCTGTACTGTTTTGGTAGATGGTTTTTAAAAGGTCTATGTATTGTTGTTCCAGTTCCTGATTTGTTAAAGCTTTGAATATTTCGGAGTGCTTGATGCTATCGAAGGCCTTCGCATAATCCACAAAAGCTAAGTATAGTGGTTTATTGAATTCGGAATATTTTTCTAAAACTTGGTTTAAGGTCTGTAGGTGGTCGGTAGTTGAAAAACTGGGACGAAATCCGGCTTGTTCTGGTGGCTGATGTTTATCCAGATTTCCATCTATGCGATTGTGTATTACTTTAATAAAGGTCTTGTAGATGTGGGATGTTAGACTGATTGGTCGGTAGTTGCCAATATCGCTCTTGTCGCCTTTTTTATGTAAAAGAACTATATTTGATTTACACATTGCTTTTGGGATTTTTCCTGATAGTAGTATGGTGTTAAACAGGTTAGCAAGATCCGACATTAATTAAGCTAAATCGTAACAAACAAAAAATCTTATCTTTCCTCTTTATTACAATAATTTAGATGGTTTAGATTAGCTTAGATTATATTAAAGTGTGAATTACTATAAAATCTATCTCTTACTGTTAAATATACTATAACACTCTGTACTTGTAAACATTATGATGCAGTAAATATTTTGAATTTGAATTTCCCGGAGGCCAGCCAGAATCCCCCGTACCTACATTGCGACGCAACCCGCGTAATTATTTTTCCGCGCGGGTATTTTTACATTGCGATATCTTCTAAGATATTTGTTTAAACTGTATAGAGTAAAGAGCACAAATATTCTACATTAAATTTCCGTTCTAACGAACACATTTATTTAGATATAGATTAATACCATATGGGTTAAATAAGCTTCGCAAAAAATAATTCTTTTTAACCTAACATTTTAATCGTAAAAAATGGTTACAGTGAGTCAATCTTAAAAGATAGACAGATGCTGTCGCGGACTTTTTTTTAGAACTTTTAAAGACGAATAATTACTTGATACATGATATTCTCGTAACTTAAACCGTTTTCGCAGCGCACGCAACGGAAGCTCTCAGAAAGGAATGTTCTTTTCCCGTTTTTGCAACATTTCTCATTTATGCTCCGCTCCTATTGGTAGTAGCGTGATGTTATATAGCCTATAACCTGCCTCGATAAATGAACTATCCAACACAAAAAGAATTTTTCAAATCCAACTAGTAGTTCCAGAGTTTATCGCGTTCAAACAAACAAACAAACAAACAAACAAACTCTTCAGCTTTATAATATTAGTATAGATAGGTCTTTACCTATGAAATTGCCGTTTTGTTTGAAAAAATTTAAACGAATTTTTTTCATGTATTTTTTATTTGTATTAATCGAAGTAATCACCCATGCAATCAATGCACCAACGCAGTGGCAGTTTATTGATGCCCTTCTTAAAGAAATCAGCTGGTCGGGAGGCAACAAATTCTTCAAAGGCATTTTGTACTGCCTCTCGGGTATTGAATTTTTTTCCCGCCAAGAAGTTATCCTGATTCTGGAAAAAGTAGTAGTCTGTAGGCGCAGGAGGAGGAGGAGCTTACCCAGTAGAAGCCTGTTTACTCGCGACTTAAACAGATTAGGGTTATATGAACTCGGTAAAACCGACGCAGGCAGGTAATTCCACTCCTTGGCTGTGCGCATAATAAAGGACCTAGCAAAGCGCTTCGTTCGAATGTGTGGAATGTCGACTACGTATTGGTGATACCCTGCAGTACGTCTAGTCTCCCGATGGAAGAAGGGAGATGGTGGGATCAGCTCGTGGAGCTCTTGCGCACACTCTCCGAAGTACAGTCTGTAGAAGACCGACAGACATGCGACTTTGCGACGGTGGGCCAGGCTATGTAGCTTGATAACCAGCTTAACTTCACCAATTAGCCTCCTGGCTCTGCGCTCTACAGAGGCAAGTGTGGCAAGCTGGTATTTGGCTGAGCCATCCCAAAGGTGACAGCAATACTCCATGTCAGACCGGACTTGAGCTTTATATAATACTGAAAGCTGTCCAGGCTTGAAGTACCGCTTAACCTTGTTTAGGATGTTCAGCTTTTTTGCCGCAGTTTGAGCTTTCGACTCGATGTAGGCGCCGAAACGTAAAACTAATGCCAGCCTTCTGGGCTTCTTCTGGTGATAGCTATGACAT
The DNA here is from genome assembly GCA_949316265.1 of Diarsia mendica. Classification (NCBI taxonomy): domain Eukaryota; kingdom Metazoa; phylum Arthropoda; class Insecta; order Lepidoptera; family Noctuidae; genus Diarsia; species Diarsia mendica. The sequence goes on along the minus strand of OX438904.1, from coordinate 18,648,452 downwards.
AGAATTTTTTGACACCTGTAATTCTTTTTTACTTGCACACTTTTTCCTTAATTTCTTAATAGTTTGAAAATTATGTATAATCATATCTCATTCCAAAATGTAAACGGTAATGCAAAACACGAAACAATTACCATGTGATGATGACATCTTCAAATTATCAGAAAACAAACACCTACGCAGCTAATGATACATAACAAAAAGCACATAAGTACATCGACAAAAACAACATACAATCAGCGCTACCAATATTGAGCTATCCATCGGCTTTGATAAATGACGTCACAGAAAAATAAATGCCATCGCATTCATCGGCACGGCTACGATACGGCTGTGTCAATAACGTGAATCGATGTACCCAACCTTGTTTACAATGTCCCACGTCAAATTGTGTAAACTTCCACTCTACCAGCATATTCTGACACACGGCAATCGAAGGAACTAACTTTACATGTACGTAGTTTGACGTTACACTGACAGCTTTCTTGACAAGCAGCGCCACTAAAAAGTGTCAACGTAAATTGGCTATGGTTTACGTTAATGGAGATACTTGTGTCCATGACATTAATATTTCTCTGTTTTTGCTTTCAACAGACAGCCGGAAAGGTTTCGAATGACGATGTAGTTTGACAGTTTTGATAGGTATTGAAAATAGATTTAGTGGGTCATGGTTGTACATTAAAGTACATTTTGAACTCGTGATGGAAAACAGTTTAAAACTTGATAAGTTGAAACACTAGAAAGGGGTGTTTTATAAGGTCATTTATGACGTTCAAAACGTGCCATATCTCGACTGAATTTGAATGAAAATACGTTTTGATTTTGTTTACAGTACATTTTACAATATCTACGTGACAAACTGGGGTTGTTGAACACAAAGTGAGTGTTCGATTAGTTAGGAATATTATCGGTTTTGAACCTCGACGTTGATGTTGGTATTAATAATAATGATTAGTTTTGTTTTTGTGAATTTGTATGGCGCCTTTTACAAAAATTGTAATGGAGTCGTTTGTCTTGGTAGCGGTGAGGTAGATAGCACTGCACTTAAAGAAATTTGTATATTGTATTTTTTTAATAGGACAAAGACTAATTATGAGACTAGACTACTACCTAATAAGTTTATAATGAAAAAAAAAACGTGGATGGATTGTGCGAGAAATGATTTGAAAGTAAAGGGAGTGTTCGATAGTGTGACGGCTGACAGAAGAGAGTGGAGTCTAACATAGGGCAAGCGCACGAAGATGAAGTTTTGTCTTATTTCTTGTGTCAATCTTGTGATATCTTCATCTACGTCCATATCTTCAATAACCTGTTTAACGTGGTATCAAATATTCTTCATGTTATAATTTTAGACACGTTTTCACCTTAACTGTATTGTCGGAACACAAAAATATATTTGTTTATGGTGATCGTTCTGGGTACAAGTGTATCTAAAAATATATATTGTTTATTTTGTGTACTTTTCTTATATTGGCAAACATGACCTTTTTGATATTCCTATCACAGGGTAAAATACTCTTGTTAAACAAAGAGGACAACGAAGTATTGATCAACGCGTTCGCTCAATTCTTCCCCCTCTTTTACCTACTGTACATTACATTGACATTTAGGGATTTTTGTTTTTATTGTTTAAATTTTTGTTTTTTTTTAATAACTCATGGCTGGCCGTCATTTCTTACTGCGTTTCTTCCATACCTTGGAAAGCTCGTTAAGTGGTTGATTGCGGCTTTCATACGTAGAACTTTGTGGAGTTCAGATAGGCATTCGCTTCATGGAAAATACTGGTAGTCAGCTGCATCCGATTAGACTGGAAGACGACCCCGACATAGTTTAGGAAAGGCTACGCAGGTGATGATGATGTGATATTTAAGATGATCTAAAATGGCTCATAACGGGTCCTTCGGTTAATCGTACAAAAAATCAGTTCATGTAATTTTAAACAGTCTGAAACATCATCAACAGCCTATTAATGTTCCCACTGCTGGGACACAGGCCTCTTCTCTTTGAGAGGGAATGGGCTATAATCTACCACGCGGGCCCAATGCGGATTGGTAGATGTCACATGTCTTCGAATTTTTTGGTTCTAAGACATGCCGTTCTTTCAGTTTCCTCACGATGTTTTTCTTCACCCATCTGAAACATACAATGCAATTTTTTCAGTCTACATTTAAAATACAATCAATATCTGTGTAGAAAACGAAACACTCCATCTTTTAATGGTTATAAAAAAATAAAAAACAGGATCTGTAATAGCTTAAACACTTGTGACACAGATCCTCATTTATTTAAGAACCGGCTCAGCTGCCCTAATTTAAATATAAATTCCCTCGTAACCCACCTTTTTTACACGACTGCCCCAAAAAAAAGAGTGTTATGTTTTTAGCGTTCATGTATGTATGTTTGTATGTTTGTAAGTTTCTTTATTCCACCATAACTTCAAAACGCCTGAACCGATTTTGATGTGTATGGTATCATTAGATTCTTTGCGTTATCCCGGGTGACATAGGCTATAGAAAAATTCAAAAAAACATAATAGGGTTGCCATGGTTTAGAAATGAAACAAACTTTTATTTGGTTTTTATTGAAATTATAATAAAAAATATAATCATCGTCTAGAACTTGTTAAGTAGATTACAAAAATATACCACAGTGGCATTCAATATCTATTGTGTACTAGTAAAACTACTCAACAAATGATATGTTAACATTTTAAACCCGGGATTCGAAATGAATAAGATATGTATCAATAGATTCCTTGTAATGGTAGAAATAAAACTGGCCAGGTTACAACTCCTAAATCCGTCCACGACGGCAGCTGAATGGTTTCAAAATTTGTATGAAAACTCAATATGCGTGAATCAATTTACTTGAAACATGGTAAGAATATTCATATAACGAAATAATAATGTATGCAATCATAGGTTTTTCAAAAACACTCATTTATAGGATGGAAAAAGATATTCAGGTTTGAATTTTGTATGGAAAAGTCTTAGTGCGAGATTGAAAAAACTTTAAACTCATTACTAACGCAAATTAATAAAGCTTTGCGTGTGTAATGAAACAATAGACGTGTGCAAGTGCGAGTTGGATCCGTCACCGATGGTTCCGTACCAGCATCTTGGTAGGTACCTACTATACTTGAAACTGTTTGGCACTATACTTGAATTTCTGTTGATTCCTAAGAAATAAGGAAAAAGTCTCCTGGTTTTTTAAAATAACCTCCACTTAGGGTAAGTTTAGAGTTATACACAATAGTCCACTTTTATCATGTACAACAAAATCAGTACTTACCTAAACTCTGTGAACAAACTAGGTACATAGCAAATATAATCTTTGTAATGCAAGGAATAATTCAGGCTAGGTTTCACCCCCCCCCCCCCCCCTCCTATTATATAGAACCATACAAAAAAAAAACACGCTCGCTTCGCTCGCGCATCCACCCATTTCGTGCGTTCACCAGTCGTAGTCATTTCACTGACTTATCTACATGATTCTATTCTCAAGGGCCTCAACAAAAAAACTCAAGTCCCTCTTGACTCTAATAACTTTTCTGCATTACAAAATTAATAAACTTAGTTCGTCGACAAACATAATATTGAGCTTAGTGGAGTTCAATTGTTAAAATTTTACCACTTTTGAGCTCCATCCAGGCATGGTTATCCAGCGCTTTAACCCCCTAGATAAGTCCAACTATGTTGGAGTCGGCTTCCAGTCTAACTAGATGCAGCTGAAAACTGGTATTTTACGTGGAACCGCTGCCTTTTTGAAATGCACATTGGACAACCCGGTTGGCACCGAGTAACATGATACCCCTTGGTAAGACTTGTCAGACTTTCGGGCCACTGCATACGTGTGACGACTGTCAAAGATCACAGCACGTGACAGCACTGTCATGGAGAGTTATACATCCAGCGCAAAAGCCAGTGGTGATGAAGTGCGTTTATTAAGAGAGGCCATGGTAGAGCGAACGAATTCAGCCTTAAGACTTGTCTCCGAGTGGGGTGATGAGAATCTGGTAGATTTCAACGCCACCAAAACGCAAGTGTGTCTGTTCACCGCCAAAAGGAGTCCGTTTAATCTGGCCCCTACTTTCCGGAGTGCGTCTGTACAAGTTACTGACAGTCTCGAGCTTCTTGGCACGAAGTTGAGCGCGAATCTAAACTTCGGCGCCTACATCGAGTCGAAGGCTCAAACTGCGGTGAAAAAGCTGGGCATCCTAAACAAGGTTAAGCGGTACTTCAAGCCTGGACAGCTTTCAGTATTATATAAAGCTCAAGTCCGGTCTGGCATGGAGTATTGCTGTCACCTTTGGGATGGCTCAGCCAAATACCAGCTTGCCACACTTGCCTCTGTAGAGCGCAGAGCCAGGAGGCTAATTGGTGACGATAAGCTGGTTATCAAGCTACATAGCCTGGCCCACCGTCGCAAAGTCGCATGTCTGTCGGTCTTCTACAGACTGTACTTCGGAGAGTGTGCGCAAGAGCTCCACGAGCTGATCCCACCATCTCCCTTCTTCCATCGGGAGACTAGACGTACTGCAGGGTACCACCGATACCTAGTCGACATTCCACACATTCGAACGAAACGCTTTGCTGGGTCCTTTATTATGCGCACAGCCAAGGAGTGGAATTCCCTGCCTGCGTCGGTTTTTCCGAGTTCATATAACCCGAATCTGTTTAAGTCGCGAGTAAACAGGCTTCTACTGGGTAAGCTCGTTCCATCGTCGACATCATCTCTGCCCTTAGGGCAAGATTGAAGTCAAGAGCTAGCCCATTTATAATAAAAAAAAAAAAAAAAAAAAACAGCAGCCCTGGTTGTGATGTGTAAATGTTACGGTTTGACGTGCTTTCCGTGAAAATTAAACCCAGTAGTCGACACTAACAAAGTAAACACCAATCATTTTTAGGCGCTTGGTTCCGAAGGTGGAGGATTGATGTCAACCATGACAAGAGTAAGCGATTCTCTTCTCAAAACCAAGTAAAACAGTCCTTTATCCTCTTCCTTCCTGATGGCAATATCTTTGCCTCTCCCCCGCCCCCAACCCCAAAACCAATAAAAGCATACAAAAATTTTCGCGCATCCATCCTGTTCTTTCTATGATCTGTCTTGCTTAAAACGTTCATCTACTTCTATTCTCATTTCTGTTTCTAAATCGTTCATCCACGGAAAATTTACCAACGCTTTATCCCTTTATCCCCCTAGATAAGTCTCATTGGGTAGCACTTTAAAAAACATTTTAATAAAATCTCGCAAGCTACCAATCGATGATTATGTTGGCCCGTGATCGCGCACAAGCTGCAAACGGTAACATTGAACAGAAGCATAGTAAATCTAGACGCGTGACACAGTAAGAAGGTTACGTTTCAGATCCACTTTAGCTAATCCCTTGATAAACAGTCTCTCCAAAAACTAAACCACCTCAAAGTTAATAGCCACGAAAAATAAACGATTTACATAGGTACAAACATAAACTCACGCCCTTTTCCCATGGGGGTAGGCAGAAACTACAGAACGCCACCCGCTACGATCCTTACATATTCCTTTTGCCTCGTCCACATTCATACATCTGATCATACACGCACGCCGGTTACAACTACTTAACTACGCACCTGTCCTTTCTGAAGAACGGCACCAATAAGATCAGTGTATGTCTTTCTAGGGCGTCCCGGCGTTGCGGCATCTGCCTTGTAAATACCATTTGTTAATCGACTTTCACTCATCCTCTCCACATGACCGAACCACGATCCGATTGAAACGATTTAGTTTTGCATTATCTTTACCGCGACATTGCTTTCCTGAAAAAGTAAGCAATAATATAATGATGGCATATTGTCTATGCGTCAAAATACCGCTATATCACTAAAATGTATTAAATAAAAAACAAATAATTTAAAAAATTAAAAACTCGCCTGCCATGTTAAAAAAAGAACTAAAAAGTCAAAAATAAGTCGAACGATTTCAGTGATAAAATGAGAACAAGGTCCCGTAATTGTATCTGAAAATGGAAAACTGAAAACTAAAATTTTAATTGCAGTCGGGGGACAGTTCGGTGGAACATTTCTTTAACAGGTCCCCCCGACTGCAATTAAAATTTTAGTTTTCAGTTTTCCATTTTCAGATACAATTACGGGACCTTGTTCTCATTTTATCACTGAAATCGTTCGACTTATTTTTGACTTTTTAGTTCTTTTTTTAACATGGCAGGCGTGTTTTTATTTTTTTTAATTATTTGTTTTTTTAAAGATACATTTCAAAGAGAAACAGATGTTTTTAGTAATTACCTACTTAATTTCAAAGAACTTGTACAGACGAGCACTAAGTAGGAGTAAGTGGATACTTAACGATATTTTAAAGCGATTTTCCTGTTAAATAATATTTTTACTTTGACATTAGACCTATTTAGTTATGATAATTATGTTTTCTAAAATACTTGGTTCGTAAAAACGTAAAGAGTTACTCAATACAGTAGGAGGACAAAAGCTTTTAAAAGTTGGTTTTCGAGTATTTATAAATATGTAGGATCCGCCGGTATTATTCCATCAGATTCAGACATCATGTGGGCAGAGTTTGGGTCTCGTGCAATGAAAATACACTGGGTGCGGTTCACTGGTTTTTTATTTAAAATCACAAATTAGTTTCAACACAATTTAGTCCAATCACTCACAATCACAACACTTATACTGGGCACAACGAATCGAGTACAGTTCCAGGATGTCTTCACACTGCGGCGATCAGGCACTGAATGACCTCCTCGCCGACCTTATGAAACATCACGACTCTGTAGAAGCGCGCGCAGATCACGTGATGTTAAAAATGGCGCGCTTGCGATTCGTTTCTTGTCCGTACTATTGACCGGATGCGACAAATATAATTAGTTTCACGACTGTACCTGCGCCGCTCCGTGGTTTATAAATTACCCTGGGAGTTTTATTAAATATATTAAAAATAAAGAATTAGAAAGTGGAGAACAGATTTGAAAAAAAAAATGATTTTCACCACCTTTACTTTAAAAAGTACATACTATTAAGTTAAGAATTACATCCCATTTATGTAATGGTGTAAAACGCACCTACTGAGCATGAGAATTCTCGGGTCGCACCAACTGTTATTGGGAGTTTTTCATAAGAATTTTTGGAGTAGTCGCCTCGGAATATTAATTTACGCCCGATTGATAACAATAGACTCGCCCTGTACTATGGGTTTGGAATATGACTGTAAAATGCGGGTACACCTTTGCCAAACCCTTCGTCGTTTACAGGCATGATGTTTTATAATTTTATAACATTGCTAGCAACCGGCCCCGGCTTCGCACGGGTGCAAATGTATGTTATTATACATACAAACCTTCCTCTTGAATCACTCTATCTATTAAAAAAACCGCATCAAAATCCGTTGCGAAGTTTTAAAGATTTAAGCATACAAAGGGACAGAGAAAGCGACTTCGTTTTATACTATGTAGTGATTTCAATCAAAATTATCTGAAAGAAAGTAAACATATTTATTTAGCACAATAAGTATGCTACAAGTGCTAACAACAAAAAAAAAAAAAAAAAAAAAAAAAAAGAGTGTGCATCTCACCATCATCTCATCTGCTAGATTTTACCCACGTGTAACACCAGAAACCTATGTCTTATAAAACGTGGTGGTTTATATTGTGTCTAGTTTTAGACAGGTATTAAAATTCAGTCGGTCTCGACCAATCAGAGCCCTGGACAGACGAATACAGTCGAATACGGTTCTCGGTTTTACGTACCAGCACGACATGCGGTTGAACGAGCACGAATATGCATGCCGATTGAAAGCGTAACTTCTGAATTTATTTGAATTCCATATTCTATTTCGGTTATTGTAAATCCGATTTTGATATATTTTATATGTCTTCTAGGAATTTAACGGTTAGATTCCTGGAACCTATTTTGATTAATATTCACAACACTTTGTAAACATGTCAAAAGGGGTTGAAAAAATTTTGTATGAACTTTTATTATATTTTAATAACTAACTTTTTGCCTGCGACCTAGCCCGCGTGGATGTCGGAAATTTTCCATACAAACTTTCATCCCCATGGGGGTTGAATTCTGAAAAATCCTTCCTTAGTGGTCGCTACCTCATAAGGGGAATACGACACGTGTGCGAAAAAATCACCATGCTTTTGAGCTTAGCCGCAGTCGGGCAAAAAAATATGGCTGAAGTTTGGCATTTGGCAAGCCATTTAACCCAAACCCCCCTGTATGAAACTTTCACCTAGTATTCGAGTGAAGCTCTAATATTTGAGTACATAAAAGCCAGTTCGCTAACTGAAATGCATTAGCTAACGGTTATGGCGGTCAAAATTTCACAAAAATGGGAAGTTACGTTGAATTCACGTAGTTTAATCTCTTATTTCATAAAACACTGTTAATTCAGAATTATTATTATAACCTGGAGTTTAACACAGGATTCGCCTTGGATGGCCAGTTAGGTTTGTAAACTAGGTAACTAATTAAATAGGTGCAAACATAACGTAAAAGCGTCGATTAAAAATTTAAAAACACCAGTGTCACATATAAATAGGTAATATCTTTTCATATTATTTAGAGTATATTCAAATCTATCGGAGATACTGATTACGTTTGTTGCAATTAATGTAACTAAAATGCTAAAGCATAATTGTTGTGTTTTCGATAAAAAGCACCTAACGCTCGTGCTATGGCCCCTGGTTAGACACATAGAATATCTTCGTTTAGTACACCATACAGACATTACAGGTATACAGAGATTCTACGTACGTGACAACCCAGGCACGTTCGTAGCACTTGCTACACCGGTGTACACGTGCTACGCCGTAGAACCGGAGCTACGGCGTAGCACGCCGCTCGACGTGTGACATAGTTTTACTTAGGAGCTGATAAATATTGTTCATTATTTTACTTAGCAATAAGTAAAGTAACACCCGTCTCTATAAACAAGTCATAGTGATTACTTGAGTAAATGTCATTATTTGTAAAATTTGTAGTTCAGTAATTCCTTGATGTTAGAACTATCAAAGGTTAGAATTCTTAGATTTGCTTTCATTGACGGTTTTAACTTCGTTAAAATTCTTGCCCATTACATTAAAATGTTTGCATAAGTAATTACTTAAGTCCAAGTAATTACTTCAACTTGACTATAGATACGGATGTAAAAAAGTTCATTATTATCTTTATTAATTGCTAAGTAAAATCAAATATTAAAATAAATTAGATAGAAAATTGGTGAGAAGGAAGAATTTCTCGGAAAACAAACGGTATCCTTGCTTACTCGATCGGTCACTGCTTTACAACTCTATTAAATAAGAAATTTCAAGGACGAGAAAGAAAGCAGGCAAGAAAAAACGAAAGGAAGGAAAGAAGAAGAAGGAAAAAGTCCTGGATCCGTCGGGACGTGCTCAGAGGATGGCAATAGGCTCGCCCCATATTACTTGGGACTTATACATAACTCGTGGAGGAGCTCGGGGCTTAATAATAACTGCCACTCGGATCGATCTTTAGGTAAAGCTGTGCTTGCCTAGGTCGGTCTATGGATGGGTGACCGCCCGACATACCGAGTTTCCTCCGTGCCTCAAAAAGCAAGTTAAGCTGTTGGTCCCGGCTGCCATAATATAGATCTTTGGCAGTCGTTACAGATAGTTAGTGACCTGAAATTCTGACATCCAGTCTTACCAAAGGGTATCGTATTACCTTGTATTAACTGGGTTGTGGGGGTCAGATAGGCAGTCGCTCCATGTAAAATACTGGTATTCAGCTGCGGAAGCCGACCCCAACCTAGCTGGGAAAAGGCTAGGCAGATGATGATGATGACTTATACATAACTGGTAAAATGTGGGTGTACTATTAAGTACACTTCTGCCTAATCTTTTGAGGATTACAGGCATGATGTTGAGCTCAGTTGTAAGTAAGAAAACTATAACAAAAAGTTTAAATTTAACAGTTTTCTATGCATAAAATGGCTAAGGCAACGTTGTAAAGCAGACCACAATCCGCTCCAAATTCCATTCAATACTTTACAACATTTCATTTATCAAAGTGGACTTTAATTTAATTAAAATACTTTCAGCCAATTTCGAAGTCACAATAATAAAATTTAATCCGTCGTCACGCTAAATTTCTTCGACTCCATAGACCGTGAATTGTAAACGAACCTTTACTTCAGCCAATAAAATTAAGTAGCTAACTTACATAATCCCGAATTTTTGATGAAAAAATTTCAAGTAATTTAATCATGATGTGAGTTTGAAGGCAATTTCCTGAAAAAACGACGTATTTTTTCCGTGAAATTAATGTAATCTTTGGGCCTTTTTTGCTGTGTTCAATGTGTTGGGATGTTACGTAATAAAGACCCCGGTTTTGTGCGTTTTATCGGGCAATCAAGAATATTCCTACTTATCGTGTTTCTAAGATGTGCGGGGTCGTTAGAGCCCACACGATTAGAAGAAGAAGATTTATAAATCGCCTCTGAAAGTATGACGCCCAGTCTTCGTAAGAGGCATTGTATTACCCAGTTACTGGGTCTTGGAGGTCAAATCCTGGTACTCAGCTGCATTTGATTAGACTGGAAGACCCCACATCGTCTGAAAAGGCTCACTACAGTAACTACCTACTTAATTTCAAAGAACTTGTACAGGCGAGCACTAAATAGGAGTAAGTGGATACTTAACGATATTTTAAAGCGATTTTCTCGTGACTTAACGGTTTTTACTTTGACATTCAATCTAAATTTAAATATAAAATTATTGTAACCTTTGGGCCTTTTTTGCTGTGTTAAATGTGTTGGGATGTTACGTAATAAAGGCCGGGGGTTTGTGCGTTTTATCGGGCAATCAAGTGAATATTCCTACTTATCGTGTTTCTGAGAGACTTGCCTCTCAGTTATCTGTGAATAGCGTCCGTATTTTCTCTTGAATGAACAATGTCTATCTTGGAACGAAAACAATTAACTGAAGGACTGTAGGTATTTCTTGGTTTATTATTTGTCTGTATTATGTCTTAAGGAGGCTAATAAAGGGTTTGTTTATTTAATAAATAATAAAAGAGTAATACTAAGAGAGGTTAAATTAACTTCTTCATGTTTAAAATTAACTTTGTTTTATAATTTCAAGATAGTTCCAAGTAATAATGTTGATTTATTTCATCACCGCTTCTCTCAAAACGGTGAAGGAAAACATCGTGAGGAAACCGGCATGTCTTAAAACCAAAAAATTCGAAGACATGTGACATCTGCCAATCCGCACTGGGCCCGCGTGGTGGATTATAGCCCATCCCTCTCCTAGAGAGGAGGCCTGAGTCCCTGCAGTGGGAACGTTATAGGCTGATGATGATGATGGATAATGTTGACTGCCTCGTTGGTCTCAAGACCAAAATAGCGCCAGCTAAGCATAAGGTCCCTGCTGCGATTCCCGGTTCTGTAAAATTATTATTGTTTTTTTTTTCCATCAGGAGTTTTTCAGATAGTCACGGAAACTAAATTTGTGTCCGGTTGATGCCAACAGGCTCGCCCCTATTATATTTAATGTAAACATAATAACTAGCGAAATGTGAGTATACTATTAGTTGCGCTCTTTGGAGACGTAACGTTATGTTATGTTAATGTTGAAATGAAATTGCGCTATAGGTACTACGAAGTACACTTTTTCTTCATTTTTGAGTCTTCAATCCAGGTTAGTTTTTACCCAATTAAGGCGCAGTCAAAGGGGCACCGTAAAAACGACCTGTTTTTCGTCGCAGAGTTAGCCGTATTGCTACTTATTACAATTCCAAAAAAAATACAGTGTATAGTCAAATGTATAGGTAAAAGACTTATGTAAAAATATTTTCTAAAAGTAATCAAGAACCTCGAAAAAAAAAATCACAAAATCACAAAAAAATCACACGAAAAAACTTTTTCGTCTCGAAATGCTCAATATTTTGAGTGACAACTGTTATATTTTTTTTACTATCAGAAAGAAAATTTAACCAACTAAAAACATATGTAAAAATATTTTAACATTACAGCGTATTTTTTTTTTTAATAAATTAAATCTGCGAACTATCGTTCATTTTGGCAGTCACGAGAATCAAACGCATCGCCATTTTCAACCTTATTTGTTTAGGCGATGAGTTAAACGCGCGCTCAAGGTCGCGGGCAGGTAATGTCGCCTTAAAAGAACGATCCAACAATAATTCTTTATGTTATTTACTACTTTTATATTTTTTATTATAACACTACACATCCAGCCAATCAAGTCTGCAATGCAAGTTTTACCCAATTAAAATTGACCAACATCCTGCTAAATGATCCTAGTTAGCACAGTAACTCAACATAACGAAGCGAAGGTCAATAACAAAGGGATCCGGTTACAACCAAGTCAAAGTCAACAATATACATCTGATTGAGTTCTATGATTGATTTCATTGTAAATGAAACAGATACGATAATTATTATTAGTCTTTCTGTGAGTTTGGAAAATTTCCGAATGATAATTTCGTGTCGGTTTTATTTTTAGAACGATAAACAATAGTAGTTTATGCGCCTGTGCATAATGAAGGGAATTACAACACACAAGCGTATCATAAGGGCTCTATGATGGGTTCAGGAACCATATGAAAATGACCAGCATTGTTACCAGTGTAATGCAATAAAAAATAAATTGAACACATCATACAGAAGCAAATTATTTATTATAGTAATTGTAGTTAACATTAAAATTAAAAAAAATTGTTTAAAATTAAAAAAAAAAAAAATTACGTAAATGTTTAAAATCACACTGAATTCGGGTTTCGTATCGATATCTGTTTTAATGTAGATACTAGAATAGCACACTCAATTGAATTTGACACCTGTTCCAAATTTAAACTCATAACCTACTGTTTTCAGTAGGTTATGAGTTCATAACAGTTCCGTTCATTTCTGCTGGTTGGTAATGCTGGTCATTGCCTATGGTTTTTGAACGCAATAGAGAGGGTTTATGATATTTGGGTAGATAAAACAAGTTTAACGTGTATGTATATTATATGGCAACCATCTTTGTGTTAGCTAGTAGCTTTTTTTTGTACTGGAGGGTTCCAAATCATCCTCATCGTCGGGGCTGCGGGTTGTTCGAAAGAGATATCGCGCCCTCGACACAAAGGGCTAAGAAAGAGCATAGGTAGTTTTTAGTCAGTAGAAGTCTGACACTCCCTTCCGCTCAGCCCCGAAGACCCCCGAGCCCGGGGGAGTCATTTGATAATTTTAGAACACATGTCGTACCTAGTTTACTACAGTTACCTGAAACTTGTTTTATGATTAAATCAAGTTTCAGGTAACTTTATTAATAAACTTCATTAAATAAATTGAATTATAATGAACTAGCTTTTACGAGCAGCTTCGCAAGTAAGGTCGCAAAAGTTATATTTAGCTTCACGACGACCCTTACAAGGCAACCAGATTTATAGGATTATAACAATAACCTTTTAAAAATCATATTTTGGCTGGCAACATAACATCACGCCTGTAATCTCCGGAAAGTTAGGCAGAGATGTACGTAATAGTACACTCACATTTTGCCCATTATATAAGGACCCATTAAAATAGGTGGAGAAATTTTAACACAGTGTTCAGTAGGTCTAACCAAAGATATCTAAACAAAAAAAACATTAAATAAAGTGTTTTTTTTTTTTACTCAAAGTTATAAATTCCCGGCACTTTAGAACAAACTCATACTTTATGAGTAGGTCTTAAATGCGTTTTTCTTATTATTTTTTTTACCATCGCCCTTATTTTTTTGGACTGAATTATTTCTGAAACTTTGTCCACCTATTTTAATGGGACCTAATATTTAAGTCCCATGGAATAGGAGTGAGCCTATTGCCATATTTGCCATCAACTGGACACAAATCCAAAATCCGTGGCTGCTAGTGAGAAATTCCTAATGTGAAAATCCAAAAAGTCTTTGTTTGACCCGGGAACCCAACCCAGGACCAACATGCTCAGCAATCGCGCTTGCAACCACTAGACCAACGAAGCAATCGCAGTGGCTAGTAACAAAGTGACTTAAGCCTGGAATACACATGCTACTAGAAAAGCATGCTTGTTTGCTACCAGGTAGTATTGTCATTTGTAGCATGCTTCCCGAGTGTGCACATTTTGCTCTAAAGCACAGACCTCAAAAGCATACTTTTTTACGAGAATACTTTTTTTTAGCACATCTGAGTGACATTATCTTAAGCCGCGTCCCCACCAAGAGCCACGCGGCAGAGCCACGTGAGTGTGGACGTGAGCGAGGCCTAAGTCGCGTGGTCTAACAGGAACAATTAGCGGCATCCTCACTTCGGCCGCGCGGCTCCGTGAGGCCGAGCCGCGTGCCTAACAGGTATGCTACTTGGTGACAGCTGCTCGAAACTACTACGTAGCATGTGTATTCCAGCCTTACACACAAACAGCCAGCCAACCTTATACATTATTGCATATACCAAACATCAAATTGATTACGCCCATTCATCATCATCATCAGCCTATAATGTTCCCACTGCTATAATCCACCACGCGGGCCCAGTGCGCATTGGTAGATGTCACATGTCTTCGAATTTTTTGATTCTGAGACATGCCGGTTTCCTCACGATGTTTTCCTTCGCCGTTTTGAGAGCAATGTAAATAAATTACACAAAGTAATACATCTGCCTGGGTTCGAACCCACGACTTCCTGTTCGTAAGTCGGGGTCGCCACCACTGGGCCGCTGCGCGCCGCTGCTCTCCTGTAGCAACTCTCCTTAGTTTGATATTATTATACCTAACATAATTATGGGTCCTACATAAATCGAACTTTATACCTACGGGTGCGAAGTTTGATAGCGGATAATGGACTCTATTGGCATAACCACAAATTCTATTACTTAATCAGCCGATCAATCAATTCAGAAACTGATGGATTCGAGCGTAAGCGATGCTCTATTGTTTTCAACGGTATTTATAAATTAAATTCTCGTTCATTGTCCGGTGGTTATCATCAACTTCACATTGTTTATAGGAATAGTCCTAAAATAAAATTAGCAGGTATGTGTGTTGGCCTTGACATCGATCCTAATAACAGTAGACTACAAAAATATACAGTATTTTTTAAATGAAATCCTACTAATATAATAAATGGTAAAGTTTGTGAGTATGTATGAATGTTTGTTACTCTTTCACGCAAAAACTACTGAACGGATTTGGATAAAATTTGTTACGTTTATAAACCCGGATTAACACAAAGGATAGTTTTTATCCCGATTTTATCTTCCTGTGGGTTACACCTAGTTACTCATATTTCTTACGAGCTTTAAGCGAATCTCTTAAAATTCATATTCAGGTAACTAACATAGCCCATATCAGAAAACATACAGAATATTAATATCAAATTAATTTTCAGTTTTCAGAGTTTACGTAGGTAATATGCTCATAATAAACATGGGTGGTTTCATTCAGTAGAAGTCTGACACTCCCTTTCGCTCTGCCCAAGAGCGGGAGTGGTTATTTGATGATTTGCCAACCTCAAAAAAAAAAAAGATCAATGGCTTAACGTGCTTTCTGTGATAGGGAAAAACTCGGTGTGTAATGGATGGTCATTGGTCACCTATCACATCTCCATGTGATAGGTGACCAATGATAGATACCATGTAGAGAACTATACAGGTATTCCTTTATAGTTCTAACTAAGAGAGTGTAACAGATCAGATAAAGTCCAAGGCGTTTGCCTTGGACTTTACGACATGTAACTTGACATGAGAGATGCAATAAGATTTTTTGTTGCAGTCCACATCTTTCATATACTATACAGTTAAAATCTTGACACTTTAATATGCTCGTAAAAGAGTATGATATTGCTTAGAGCGTACAGCTTCATAAAGTGTCAAGTTTTCAGCCAAATTTCGAAATGGAATTGGTGTTTACATATACCGTGAAACTGTTATGAGGTGGATGAAACGAATAAGTTTCAAGATTACGAAAAAGTGCTGTTATTTTCTGTAGCTGAAGGTTGATATTTGATGTTTTCTACATAAAACTACCTGAATTCGATTATTCCATTGAATTAACTTATATATTTTTTGTGTTCAGTTCGTTATAATATCAGTAGGTACCTAAATTTCATTTGGTATCATATATTTCATATTTTTATATCACGTTTTAATTTAGTTTCACACCTATAACTTTCTACTTGACCTTTCGCTCTGAAATTACTCGGAAAACACAACTTTTTCTATAAATATCTATATAACTTTTTTTAGCCAAAACAACATACATGATCAGATAAATCTGTATTCACACGGTCAAGTCAGTGTGTTTTCTAAAACCTTACTACAGTTGTTGGCGTTCTGCCAACGTCCAGTCACTTAAGTGTTTGCTACCAACTTATGCAATGCTGAGGGCACTGAACTACTTATTTTGTATTTCTAAAGTATTATCATGTATTTCTCTACTAGGGTTGCTACATACTCATTCGGGTCAACTTTTAGTTTGATATTGCTGGGTGGTAAAACACTATGTTGATTTTGAGAAAACACCGCTGGGTTTAGCAAGAAGTGAGCTGAGTACGACCCGATTATAAATTACCGATGATAGATGCCGAACGAAGTTTGCTGATTGGTACAAGCCGATATCATCCTAGCCTTTTCCTATGTTGAGGTTGACTTCCAGTCTAACCGGATGCAGCTGAATACCAGTATTTTACATGGAGCGACGGCCTATCTGATCTCCACAACACAAGCCAATATAATATTAAAAACATCGTAAATTGGCGAGCAGAAGCACATTATCCACTAACGAGAAAAGTAGAAGGAAAAGGAGAGGTTTTTGCCCTCGAGTGTGTCAAAACGGGCTACCTGTATTCCTTAACTACAATGAATTCCAATTATAAACGTCTACATTTAAAAAAACAAAATTTGTAAAAGTTAATTAAAGACCCCGCATCGGGTCGCTACGGTAAGGCATTTTTGGCAGGTTTTTACAATTTCATTTATCAATCATTCTTGGAACCATCCGTGTCTTCCTCGTAGTATTTGCTTTGTATTAACTGCCTCGTTGGTCTAGTGGTCACAAGCGCGACTGCAGAGCGTGAGGTCCGGGGTTCGATTCCCGGGTCGGCCAAAAAGTGCTATTGGGTTTTTCATTAGAAATTTCCCAGTAGTAGCCCGGAGTTTGGAAGTTGGTGGTATAATACCCCCGTGCCTCGGAAAGCACGTTAAGCCGTTGGTCCTACGCCTGATCTCTCCCCGGTCGTGTCGGATTGCCGTCCCATCGGACTATGAGAGAAAAGGAACAGAGAGTGCACTTGTGCCTGCGCACACACTTGTGCACTATAATATCTCCCGCGCAGATAGCTAATCTCCGCTGGGATTGGCCGCCGTGGCCGAAAAACGGTCAGGAGGACTATTAGTATTTGCTTTGGTTCGATTTGGTGGTCAATCAATGCAGCCGAACTAAATTCGCCAGTCCGAGCATATGCATAGCGTAGCAACCCTTCAGACGTTTGACTGAAAAGTATTCTATATATTTTAAGTCTGACTTTTATAGTCTGCGATTTTTAGCTGTTTCGCAAATTGAATATTTACAAAATATATCTTAGTACTGATGTGTCTCGTGAGTTTCTGATGGTATAGTGTAGTCACCAGTTTATTGCAAGCTTTAACATTTAGTACCGATAGTGAAATCCGTAAAGAAAAATATAAGTTTGAAATGAAATGTGAGTAGTTTAAACGTCTGCAATTCTGTGGGCAGGCGGGGTGATAGGATAAAATAAAGTTACTCCTAGTTGTATTAATGGTCTTGTGAGCTGGCTTATACACCTTTTTTTTTTTTTGGTGGGTGGAAAATCATCGAATGACCCCCCCCTCGCTCTTGGGCAGAGCGAAGGGGAGTGTCAGACTTCTACTGACTAAAAACCGAACCCATGCTCCTTCTTTGCCCTTGCGCCGAGGCTTCCAAAAGCCCAGACTTATATGTGGCGCCTTGGTTTAATTAATATAAGTTTTTTTTTTATTATAAATGGGCTTGCTCTTGACTTCAATCTTGCCCTAAGGGCAGAGATGATGTCGACGATAGAACGAGCTTACCCAGTAGAAGCCTGTTTACTCGCGACTTAAACAGATTAGGGTTATATGAACTCGGAAAAACCGACGCAGGCAGGGAATTCCACTCCTTGGCTGTGCGCATAATAAAGGACCCAGCAAAGCGCTTCGTTCGAATGTGTGGAATGTCGACTAGGTATCGGTGATACCCTGCAGTACGTCTAGTCTCCCGATGGAAGAAGGGAGATGGAGATGTTTTTGCACGGAGCGTACTGTTTTTTTTTTGGTGGGTGGGAAATTATCAAATGACTTCTCCCGCTGTGGGCCGAGAGGAAGGGAGTATCAGACTTCTCCTGACTAAACACCACCTATGTTCCTTCTACGCCCTTTGTGTCCGAAGCCGCGGTATCTCTTTCGAACAACCCGCAGCCGGGTTTGGTGTTGGCCTTTGTTTAATTTTACTGACACCTCTGGCCGCGTTATGGCGCGTTCGTGGCCTCAAGCCACGAACGCGCCATAACGCGGCCTCGACAAAAGGGCGAAGAAGGAACATGGGTTGGTTTTTAGTCAGTAGAAGTCTGACACTCCCTTCCGCTCTGCCCAAGAGCGGGGGGGGGGGGGGGGGTTACTTGATGATTTTCCGACCACCAAAAAAAAAAACGCGCCGTCGACAGGGCCTTTCGTCGTCATAAGACGGACGGACGGTGAGCTAGCCCATTACTTACCGTACACAGGCCCACACTTACATTGGTCAGAAGTCAGTCGTTGCACACCGCTTAGAGTACGAGTAGTTGCATTATAAGGGAGAACACAACACTTCCGTTATAAAAAATAAAATAATAAATAATAATATTCCACAACTATCACACAACGCCATCTAGTCCCAAGCTAAGCAGAGCTTGTGTTATGGGTACTAGACAACTGATAAACATACTTATATATTTCTAAATACATACATATTATAGATAAGCACAGCTCAGTCATCTGCGTCCCACTCAAGCAATCATTCGGATATTTCATTTGATAACTCAATATTAGATACCTACTATAATTACTATTTTACTATATTGGGGTGACTTCCAGTCTAACCACAAGCAGGCGAATACCATTCATCATCATCATCATCAGCCTATAATGTTCCCACTGCAGGGACTCGGGCCTCCTCTCTAGTAGAGGGATGGGCTATAATTCACCACGCGGGCCCAGTGCGGATTCGTAGATGTCGCATATCTTTGAATTTTTGGTTCTAAGATATGCCGGTTTCCTCACGATGTTTTCCTTCACCGTTTTGAGAGCAGTGGTGATGAAATAAATTACACAAAGTAATGCGCCTGCCTGGGTTCGAACCCACGATCAACTGTTCGTAAGTCGGGGCCGCCACCACTGGGCCACCACTGCTGCTCTCAATATAAATACCATTATTAAACATGAATCCACTGCTTCTATGACACAAAACCCAGTTTTCTGGTTAATACGATTCTAATAGACGTTACATATTTTAGATTATCATAATCGCTTTAATTAACCAGTAATTCATTAATGTTAATGTAGGTAAGTTACGGCATCCCACTATCCCCAGGGAATAATCGCATAATATAATGTATTGTATAAACAGTTTATGTTGACAGAATAAGGCCCCAAAGTGACATAGGTCTCTTTATGGATATTCCTCACGCAAAGTTCTGTTGAAGTAACTATAAACTTTTCTTATTAAGCCCGAAACTTAGAAGTTTGCGTTCGAGAATTAAGTTAATTATTAAGCAGATAGATAGTTACTTTAATTTGGGTGTATAACTTATTTAAAGTTGTAAGGGACAAAAGGGACATTTTAGTAAACCCTTTTCTTTGGAACTTCTGCTCACTTATCTTTTAGTTTAAATCAAGATAGGTAGTATTTTTTGAGTGTTTGCCAACCCTCGTGTCCAAACATAGGTAGTAGTATGTCACTAAGTGCTCGTATAATGTAGCGTCAGGAAAAGTAGTTTTAAGGCAAGAAAATTGTCACCCAACTTGCCATACCGATCCCGACGACCAGAAAGAAAGTTTGGTCGCAAAATATCGGACCACCGAACAAGCTAGCTAGCATAGGGAGTGTCAGATTTCTACTGACTAAAAACCACCCATGTTTCTTCTCAGACCTTTATGTCGAGGTCGCGGTATCTCTTTCGAAAAATCCGCAGCCCCGACGGGAAAAGACACCCACTTAGCCGAATATTTCCGAATCTCATCGTATTTTTCCGCCGACGCATTCGGTGTAAACGGAGCGAGCTTGCAAATGGCTACCATCTGTATGCTGTGACACACTTCAAGCGGTCGGTCTTATAAAGGAAAGTGCACACGTGCGTGTTTTTATTGTTTTGGTTTCAATAGATTATAATTGAATTGAGACATTTGTGATATGTTCCTTTGTATTTGAGGGTCGTTGTTGTTTTGGTTGGAATTGTACTTTCACAAATTTAACCGAGTTCGGCGTCTCTAACTGCCGCACACATTAAACCTCTCTGAGTAAGTCGCATAATGCTAATTAGACATTTATTGGAATTTACATCACATTTTTATTTTTGATTGCCTAGTTGGTCTGTGAGCATAAGGCCCTGCCTTCGATTCCCATGTCGGGCAAAGTGTTACTGAGTTTTTCCATCAGGATTTACTCAGTAGTAGCCGTGGGTGGAGTCTGGATTTGTGCCCGATTGATGGCAATAGGGGATCGGACTGATTCAATAAAATATGATTCTGTTTAGTCCGTCAGTTAGATTATCGAAAGTGTTTTTTGTTTTATCAAATCAATAAAAATTGACGTAGAAAAACGCTCGTCAAAGATCATAGAGTGGGGCTTGAAACGTCACTTGAAGGTACAAAATGTATAGCATATGACGTCACACGAGTTGACGAAGCACTGTATTATCTTCATTTTTTGTTTAAGTGAAAAAAGAAAAAATATGTTGTGGAGTACCCCACACTATTGTTAAAGTTAACTGTAATTAATAATTATGTAAATGTACTTATTAAACAATGAATGTGTAGTGTTAAGTTAGTGAGTAATCTTAATGTACCTACTTCATAATGTCTTCTTACCAGATTTGCTCAAGATAAATATTACATAAATAGATAGTTCAACAAACCAACAATTGTACAATATTAATTTGTTATTAGAGATCTAGCGAGCGCGTCACAGCGGCCGGTTCCTTATCGCACTTGGCGTTGGAATGTGAGGGGCGCGCGGGCGCGGGGCGGAGACCCGAGCTGCGCGCGCGCGGCGACACACGGCCGGCCGGCAGTCCGGATACCTCTGTGACGCGGAGCGCTTGTCTCTCATGCTTATGCGCCTTAGCTTTTGTTTACGTTCTGTGCAGTCGTAACAAAGTGTCTCGCTTCTCGGCCTAACTTTCATTATAATCTTAAGACTCTTGACTCTTTCTCCTTCTACCTGTTGCTGTGCTTGTGCTTGGACAATATACCGCAGTGCATACTCCAAACGTGTCTTCTCATTTGAACACCCCATCAAGCAACATTGTAAGACTTTTACAATGTGTTCAATATTTTTTGGAAATCTATCTGACGGAATAATTAGTTTTTTTTTGTCCCATCCCCTATATTGTCTCTCCCCCTATTGCATGATACTACAGTACCTACTTGCGTTAAGTGGATTTGTTCCTATTTGAATAAAATAAGTAATCCTTTTTAATTCCAAAAAAGTATTGATTTGATTTGCAAGCAAATTCTCTAGGAATGTCAAGTTACTACACAAATTCTCTATTGATGTACCATATGAAAGATATTAATAATATTTTCATAAATGGAATTCAGTACTTACAACATATTCTCAGACGTTATTATTATAAGCACATGTGAACCACTAAAAAGTGAAAAATAAAAACTTTGTTACAAAAAATAAAACCGACTTCGACAAAAATAAAACACAAAAAAGTGAAAAATAAAAAATTAGCTTCTGAAGTCGGTGACTTTTGTTTGTTTGATTTCATGTTTTTGCCACCGACTTCTGAAGCTGATTTTTTATTTTTCACTTTTTTGTGTTTTATGTTTGTCGAAGTCGGTTTTATTTTTTGTAAAAAAGTTTTTATTTTTCACTTTTTAGTGGTTCACATGTGCTTACCCCTTCACAACGTACCGGCGTGATGTTATGTTATGAACTGGTCAATAGACAGTCATGAGATTTCAGCAATCCCAGTCCATTTGCGAGTTCCGTTGCCTATCTCCGAAGTTCTTCATCACCTTTGTAGTGAGTACAGGCGTGATATTATGTTGTGTGATGGCGTAAACAATGCTTAGATATGCTATAGCAACAATCGCGGTTAATCTGCTGTTATTTATTGAAGAGTTCCCCCGATTTCTACAAGATCCCATCATCAGATATTGAAATGGTGACAATGGGACCACACGGGAAGCACCAGCTTTCAAATGAAAAAAGAATCAAGAAAATCAGTTCACCCAGTCGCAAGTTATGAGCGAACAAACATAAAAAATAAAAAATAAAAATACAGTCGAATTGATAACCTCCTCCTTTTTTTGAAGTCGGTTAAAAACAGTTTATCAGCCTAATGGTAAATTATTTCAATTTCTTCGACAATTAAATAGTAGTCTCGCCTACACTGAAAATTGTATCCATTACAGAAGTTGAGAGCCCAATTTCGAATCGAACGAATAAAAACTTTAAGTTTTGGGTGCATTCAATTACCTGGTGACAGTTGGGTATTTGAATTTTTTTTTCTTGTGGTTCGGAAACAGTAAATAAAAAGATAGATAAAAGTAAAAAAAATTGTGTCATATCTTAAAAAATGCCTTAGTTTTAACCGATTTTAAAGGACGTGCTAGTCAGACACAGCGCTACATAATAATATAATGTGACGTCATAATAACATACCGCCATTAGTTACGTGAAAATGCCCCAACAAAAAACTTCTAAAGCGTGTAGCTACTCCATTTTTTGATCGATTTTATAACTTTTTTTACACATCGTATTATTTCTTTTAGTTCTTTAAAATAACATAAAAGTTTCATACATTTTTGATATTTTCAAATACCCAATTGTAATATATTTTCTACATGAAGACGACATTGTGTGATTTCTACATGAAGACGTACGGATTGGTGCCCGTTGTTTATATGTTAGCCTGTTAAGAGACCAACACAAACACCATCCCCAGGCTCATGTCAGAGTGACTTGACTATGACTTTCAATATGGCCCCCATAAAACCCTGATATTATTATAATCCTTCCATTTCCTATAGAGACACGCTCCGGAAGATACCATCTCATGAGTCGGAAGATAAATATGCTCACATTAAAGAAAAAAACAAAAGAGAAATGCTGATCAAATATGACCCTTATTTTATTTACTTCCGTCACAATTTCAGCGTCATCGGACCATTGGTCCTATAATACGTGAACAAATAGAGGCTTATAGGGGCAACATAACACTCTTATAGTATATTTTTGTCGTACTGTTTGTGATCAAATCCATTGCTTATCAGGAGGCAATGGCTGGTTCTTTGATAATACAAATAATAAAGGATTTCCTGACGACACCGTTTGTGATTTCGTTGTAAAAGTTTGTGTTGGTACAGTAATGTTTGTTCGTGTTTACAGTAAATGGGAATATAATGTGAGCATCGCTTAGGAAAGAAAAAGAGTCTTCTTTCGAATGAAAAGTAGGTAGGTGCTTACTTACTCGATGGTGTGGAAGTACCAACAATAAGATGTTATGCACACTTTCCTGTACCGTAATCGTTTGCTTACTTTGTAAACCACTAAATTTCGCCGGTGACACCACCTTTAGTTTTATTCTTGCCTTAAAGTATAAAAAATAGTGTATACTAGAAGACAAAATATATTCAAGAAAATTTTGTATCTCCACTTAGCAGTATCAAATTATGTTCCTAAGCGTAGGGTAGGTAGCGTAGCGTAGGTAGGATAAACAGAATTTAATTTAAATAAATACTACTAGTCCGGTCAATTTAGACATAAAAATAGTGTTCAAATAACAATAATTCCCACAGAGCCAAATATTGGTGGAGAGCTGGGGTTTACCATTACAAATAAAGTGTTAAAAATCCCCATCGATCCTATGTGTGCTACAAAATGTATTCGGGGTCAAAGGTCAAAATTCGAGGTTTTTTGGATTTTTCTCGAAAACGGTAAGTTTTATCAAGAAAAATAAAAGAACGAACTACGTGATTGAAGAAAAACAAAAGAATACTGGTTTTTACGAAATCAAATCTGGGTTTATGTTAACTTAACGTTCTTTCTTTGTGAGAAGTCTGTGATTCGATTCAGTTATCTTTTACGAAACAGAAAAAGATATTTTTGAACTAATGTCGTTTATTGGTAAGGTATTTACAAGGCAGGTGTGAGTGGCAACGCCGGGAGGGGACGCCCTAGAAAGACATACACTGACCTTATTGGTGATGTTCTTCAGAAAGGACAGGTGCGTAGTACTCGCAACCGGCGTGCATGTATGACCAGATGTTTGAATGTGGACGAGGCAAAAGGGGTATGTAAGAATCTTAGCAGATGGCATTCTGTGGTTTCTGCCTACCCCCATGGGAAAGGGGCGTGAGTATGTTATGTGATAAGTGTCGTTTATTGGGTAATAACTTAAGATAACTACATACTACATATTAAGTATATTGTATCTGTGACCGTTACCTAGAATAAGTTTATTACATTATGTTATCATATGTTCTCATGTAAGTGGCTCTTTTGTCTTTTTGAGAATAAAGTATATTAAACCTAACCTAACCCTTCGTAACACTCACTGTCAGACTTAAAGGCCTCCTGTAACAACTGTCAAAGGACTATTCCTTTCTGAGTCACCTTTAGGTACACCGACCAACCTATACTAGACTAAAGATCACCCTGAGTGGCAGTTATTTTTTAGCCACGAACTCCCCTTCTTTTTTTTTTGGTGGGTGGAAAATCATCAAATGACCCCCCTCCCCCCGCTCTTGGGCAGAGCGAAGGGGAGTGTCAGACTTCTACTGACTAAAATCCGAACCCATGTTCCTTCTTTGCCCTTGTGCCGAGGCCACGTCATCTCAGCCACGAACTCCCCTTACTTTATAATTGAATACCTACTAACTGTATCAATACCTGAAAATAAGATTCGAAGTAAACTACTCAAATGTCGCGTGGGTGTAAAATCTCATCAAACAAAGTAAAGGTGACGTTCACAGAAAATACGTAATACAGACAGATTCACAAACGTTTCAAAGCGAAAGCGGGGGCAGTAATTCCCGGAAGTATAAATATTGGGTTTGTATAAAAAACTCAGCATTTTCGTTGTCTGACTCGTGCCAAGTATTATAATTTACTGATGATTATTTATTCATAAAAGGACTAATACCACCCATGTACCTTCTTAGCCATTTGTGTTTGGGGCCGCAGTATCTCTTTCGAACAAGCTTTTTACATAAGATATGCCTGTAAATCCTAAATAAAACTTCTGCTTTCGATATGAAGACTATATAATTTTGAGTGGATTACAATTTTGGAAAATAGCCGATGTATGCGCACGGTAAGAGACGGCGAGCGAGTCTGGGTCGTGTGTGCCCATATGGTCAACGGTCTAGCGGTAGGTAGGGCGCTACGATGTAGGATCATGTGTCGCGATCCCACTGGCCGGCGCGATGTAATGATCCGGAACAATGGTTTTTAGTCAGTAGAAGTCTGACACTGCCTACCGCTCTGCCCAGAGCGGGAGGAGTCATATGAGGATTTTACAACCTCAAAAAAAAAAACCTCTTCAATATGATTTATTTGTATAGAGTATGTAGATGTGAGATTTTGGTGATTGATTGTTTATTTAAAGGTCAGTAGTATTTTTAGAACTGAAAAAAAAAGAAAACATATTTATATATTATTATATTATTTATATATTTTATTATTTATTTATTAAATTTATTATATGGCTGGCAGTTCAGTACAGTTCAGTCACTAGCTGCTCGGCAGTTAGTAACTGTTGCTTACTAGGTATATTAATTTTTGTCACGGATATCAATGACGGATGACGGACATCAACCGGGCGCAAACCCAGACGATTTGCTCCTTGTTGATGTTAATAAGCTCAGCCCCTATTTTTTTTTTATATTTTTTTTTAAAAATGTTGCCCCACACTAGGAATTTCTCCTGTATCGTGGGTGCGTTTACAAACTTTTAAACTCACATACACAAACACTCATTACATAGGACTTAAACTTAACTGTTCTGGTGAAATGTGGGTGTAGGTACTTCCTAATTTTTCTGTTCTCCTGGTTGTTTGATCGATTGGGATTAAATTAATTAACTATCAAATTCAATCCTTTTAGGGTAGGTAAGTTATGTAATAGTACATTTTGATACAAGTGCGGAAAGTTTGTTATTGCATTCGAGGCAGATTGAACACCCGAGCCGTACGGCGAGGGTGTTCATGGGGTCGAGAAATGCAATAACAAATTCCCACGTGTATCAAACGACGTTTTTCAATACACTCACAAAGAAATTAACTAAAAACGTTATGTGTTTTTGTCAACAAATTTGATGAGACTATGATTTAATTACCTTTTTTTCCGCGGTTTGATATCGCCAGGTTGAAAAAGAAGCAAAGGTATAAAGCCGCCAAACAGCCTAACAGGAAAAATATAAAATTCAAATATGTTTTAATTAGGAACACAAAAAAATGTTTACTTGTTCATAAAAGTAAATAATTGTTTAAAATATTTACGTTTATTAGTAGTATTCTTTTTACAAACACAATTTAAATATTCAAAAAATATTTACGCTGTAAAGACGCAGATCAAAATGATGAGATTTAAAAAAAAAACAAGCCTGCTCTCTAGTAGTCAGTGGTGTTTTTTTTTTAAATTTAATAGGTTCTAATCGATATACCGCTGCTTTATGATTACAGCGTGCGGTAATAAGATTACAGCACGCTATAATCTTATTACCGCACGCGTGCGAAATATGATGCATGTCGAACCTAATCGTAGTGCAATAAGAGCTAGTTTTCGAGGAAGTGTATTGAAAATAATTTTCTTTTACTATGATAATAAACATTTCCAAAGTAGGTAAGTTATTTTTAAACGAATTGGACCACGGAACTCTCAAAAGGTGCTGTGGTCCAATTATTTGTCACCTTTTGTATAAAACTTGCCAAATTG
The DNA here is from genome assembly GCA_949316265.1 of Diarsia mendica. Taxonomy (NCBI): domain Eukaryota; kingdom Metazoa; phylum Arthropoda; class Insecta; order Lepidoptera; family Noctuidae; genus Diarsia; species Diarsia mendica. The sequence goes on along the minus strand of OX438904.1, from coordinate 18,621,285 downwards.
TAACCCAAATGGAAGAAGTCACTGGCTCCTGAAATACAGGTACTCTAACCTAGCTCTGGAGCCAGGGTCTCACACTTTTCTGTAACCTGTTTTTTATGCCAATAAATAAAATAAATTTTTAAAGTTGGACAATTGCCCCTAGTAAAGACACATGGTCCAACTAATAGGACAGAGCAGTTGGACCACTGCCCCGCACTGCTATTAGGTACGGTACTTATGAATCGAAAGTTGATTCTTCGAATATTGATTCTTGTTAGCAATTTGAATAAACCCAGCCCAAACCCGAGGATTTGATACCGGTTTTAATCCTTTATGGTCCATTTTGTAATACACACCACTAGACCAGTTTCAATAACTTTACTAGCAATGCCCGGTAGACGTGGGTGGTGATGAAGCGGTTCAAAAAGCGTGGGTGCTGTATTGACTGTATACCTCTTATTCGGCATACAGTGTAAGTTTGAATCATGCCTTTGTATCAATCAAATATTGGATCAATTCTGTCAGTAAACGTATTTTGAGGAGGTGGGATTGATGCATTGGTGAATAGGTTTATTTGGATTAGAAATCTTGCCTTTGTAATATTTCAATTAGTCTGCATAATAATATACTGAACGTAACATAACGCCTGTATTTCTCGAAGGGTTAGGCAGAAGTGTATCTACCTAATTATACACCCAAGAATCGAATCGAATTTGTGGCCGATTGAAGGCAAATATACTCGCCCTCTATTGCATAGGATTTAAATATGTCTGGCGAAATGTGGGATCTCGACTATTAGGTACACCTCTGCCTAACACCCCGGTGTTTACAGGAGTGATGTTACGTAAATTTTTAGATCAATTAGAATCAAATTAAATTACTTTTTTATCTGTTTGAGTGTCCCCACTACCGAGCAAAGGTCCTAATGAAACCCTTTATAAAAAGTTATAATTATAAAAGAATGACCAAGACACAAATACAAATCCAGATTATATGTACAAACATTTTCAACTAACTACTAACAATTAAAACACTAAGATAAGTTAAGACTTAGATATTGTTTTACTTTAAGACTTAAAGTAATACAATTTCTAAGTCTTAACGACATTTCTAACGAGACTGTGCGACACCTAAATGCATCAATTTAGGTGTTACAAGTTATTATATGTGTTTGCCAGACTTTAATGATTCAGACACAAATTCAAAATGTTTGTCTCAATTCTAAACTACCCACAATAAAACAATTTTCGAAACTACTAAAACAATTTCGAAGTCGCAATTCTACAAGTTTGAAGAGAGTCGTTTTCCTAATTGCTCGTACATTTGTCTCGGTAGAAACTACACGTTCTAATGGCAACAAAGATTTAAATCTTCGGATATATTATGTTCACAGTAATTACGAAAAGCTTGAAAAGTTTATATAATGAAAAGAGTTACACATCGCGTGTATACACATGCCGTTTTCAAGGCAGCCTGTGACGTTGAGTTTCCGAAGCATAAAACCATACAGAAATATGACGATTTTTTATGCGGTAGGATGAATCGAAAGATATACAAAAAAAAAATATTATAAAAACAAAAAACCCGACTGCTTAAAAACAAAACTAAAAAGAATAAAATAAGCCTCAGAATTTAAAAGCAGAATAGAAGGATCAACAGTCGGGACCCATTTATTTTTGTGACTTATCAAGGAGCTCCCCGTAAAATTTAAATGGGTCCCGACTGTTGATCCTTCTATTCTGCTTTTAAATTCTGAGGCTTATTTTATTCTTTTTAGTTTTGTTTTTAAGCAGTCGGGTTTTTTGTTTTTATAATATTTTTTTTTATTTAACACTTTTTAGTTAGTTTTCATTAACTTCGTTATTACTATTATAAGACGGTAGATTTCGATTCGATTTTATATTCATTCCGTACACGTAAAAAAATCCGGTTATAAGTAAGAAATGCGAAATTGTTTGTTCTAATAACTTTAAATCGTTATATATCCTAAATAGTCTAGGCAACAAACGCCTTTTTGATGAAGTTTTTTCAGCAGTCTCCGAAAATTATGATTGAGGTGTCATTCGATTCGGAATGGCATCCAGATGATTTTCGAAGAAAAATGAAGTTCCGCTTGCAAAAATTGCAAAAGTTATTAACAATTAACTAAAAAATTTAAAATGGGTTTAGTGTTTTGCAAATATCTCAAAACCTAATTTTTTTTTTAAAAATTTGAAATAAGATTCAAAAAGGGGAGGAAATTTCCTAAAGAATGTTCTAACTTTCGGAATTGTAGGACCAATATTAATAACTTTCCGATCGGGTTGAAAATACGCCCGAAAACTGGTACTCCGTCTTGCGCAAGCTACGCTCCATTCGGACCTTTAATGAATAAATGTTATTTAAACTTATTAAATATGAAAATTAAAAATTGATAAAATTCAGGCGCCTGCAGGATAGATCAATACACAATAATCTGTGATCTAAAAATTTTTATCGCGAATTTTCAATAAGTTATCCATTAATTAATTAACAATTTTTTGTAGCACGAACACTGACATTGCAAGTGCGATAATTATTACACTATTCATTTGAGATTTTTTTCCTTTCGTGGAGCTATTTATCAAAGGTCTTAGAATAGGCTCTCGTTGAAAAAATTAAAAAAATGTTAATTTTCGTTTTTTTATTAACAATTTACTGAAATGAAAAATTTCAAACCTTCATTAGACATTAAAAAAATCTTTTTTTATATAATATTATTATTGAACCGTTTTTGTATGATCAGAAGCTACTTAAAAATGATTTTTTATATTTTTTATATCCTGTTTTTTAAAATATTTTTATAAACAAATGCGTTGTTTGTGAGATAATTTAATGTTTTTTTTTTAATATCTTAATCTTTAATAATTATCATGATTTAAAAAAAAAAAACCGTTTCTTAAAAAAAATGTTTTATTGCTTAAAAACGCATTTGTTGATTAACAATTATTTTCTCCCACTTCTAATTAATATTAAGGTATCACTTTTTTTAAATGGTAATTTAAAAAAAGTGACAGTTAACAGAATGATTCTTTTTTTTTCATTTAATTTTTTTACAACTTTTTTTTTAATTTGAAAAAAAAAACAAAATCATATCTGTTTTTGTGACAATATTAACTTATTGTCACAAAAACAGATGTGATTTTGTTTTTTTCATTAATTTTTTTTTTCAACTTTTTTTTTAATTTGAAAAAACAAAATCTTATCTGTTTTTGTGACAATAAGTAAAACAAGAAAAAAAATGTAAAGTAAAAATTTATTTGTTTTTAACAAATTGTTTATTACATAAACAATGAAAGTTTTAATAAAACAATATTTTTTTATTATATATCGAAAAGAAAAAACAAATAATGGTGATTTAAAAAAAATGATACCTTAATATTAATTAGAAGAGGGAGAAAATAATTGTTAATCAACAAATGCGTTTTTAAGCAATAAAACATTTTTTTTTTTAAATAGTTTTTTAAAAAAAAAATCATGATTATTATCAAAGATTACGATATTTAAAAAAAACATTAAATTATCTCCTAAACAACGCATTTGTTTATAAAAATATTTTAAAAAACAGGATATAAAAAATATAAAAAATCATTTTTAAGTAGCTTCTGATCATACAAAAACGGTTCAATAATAATATTATAAAAAAAAAGATTTTTTTAATGTCTAATGAAGGTTTGAAATTTTTCATTTCAGTAAATTGTTAATTAAAAAACGAAAATTAACATTTTTTTAATTTTTCCAACGAGAGCCTATTCTAAGACCTTTGATAAATAGCTCCACGAAAGGAAAAAAATCTCAAATGAATAGTGTAATAATTATCGCACTTGCAATGTCAGTGTTCGTGCTACAAAAAATTGTTAATTAATTAATGGATAACTTATTGAAAATTCGCGATAAAAATTTTTAGATCACAGATTATTGTGTATTGATCTATCCTGCAGGCGCCTGAATTTTTTCAATTTTTAATTTTCATATTTAATAAGTTTAAATAACATTTATTCATTAAAGGTCCGAATGGAGCGTAGCTTGCGCAAGACGGAGTACCAGTTTTCGGGCGTATTTTCAACCCGATCGGAAAGTTAATAATATTGGTCCTACAATTCCGAAAGTTAGAACATTCTTTAGGAAATTTCCTCCCCTTTTTGAATCTTATTTCAAATTTAAAAAAAAAAAAATTAGGTTTTGAGATATTTGCAAAACACTAAACCCATTTTAAATTTTTTAGTTAATTGTTAATAACTTTTGCAATTTTTGCAAGCGGAACTTCATTTTTCTTCGAAAATCATCTGGATGCCATTCCGAATCGAATGACACCTCAATCATAATTTTCGGAGACTGCTGAAAAAACTTCATCAAAAAGGCGTTTGTTGCCTAGACTAAAACGGTTTTATAAAATGAAAAATGATAAAGGAAACCTAATATTCATTTTCAAATACCTATTCAACGATACCCCACTTGACGTGGTGCGTCGAATTTTTTTTTTTTCATTTTGACAATATGGCGACTAGTTGTTACTATAGTGAGTATTGTTTACTGTTATGTTTTTAGTGACACTCGCGAGGTCAAGACGAATCGATTGACGTACGGATCATCAAAATCGGCCAAGGCGTTTGGCCTCTACAGTGCCACATAGGAACAAACATACATACATACATACATAGACTGATAAACACATAACCCTTCTTTGCTTTGCGCAGTCGGGTAAAAAGACGAGACAACGCGAACACAATTTAAATCTACTTGCAAGAGACAGCTGTTTACTGCTGGTACAAAACAAAATGTAACGTGTCAAAGCTGTTGTGTCATTTTGCAAGGTGACTTGAACCTTTTATTTTCATTGTTATGGTACGGCAAGATTACCCACTGGCACAAACACACACAGATACTTTTGTGAATTATGCGTCAGATTCAGTGAAAGGACCTGCGTCTGCGGTTTTTAACCGACTTCCTAGAAAGGAGGAGATTTCTCAATTGGACTGATTTTTTTTTTGTTTTTTTTAGATAACTTCGTCGTTTATGAACCGATTTTGATGACTCTTTTTTTATTGTAAATATTTTGATCTTTACTGAAATTGTGCAATATGAGATCACAATTTTTCTATGATCTTTTCAATGGTGACCAAATCAGTTCGGGTGAATCTAACGATTTAAATCTTTGAATGGAACTACAGTACATTTACCGATGAGCCAGATAGACATAACAAAGGTATTGGATTTATTCTAGTCACCGGTAATAGTACTTACGAGATCAAGCTACGGTAAACGGAATAGGTACCATTGTTTATCAGCTATGTATTATTGGAAAGCTGCTGCGATTTGCGACTGTGTTTTTTCTTACGTTGAGATAAAAGTATCCAGTGTCTGTGTCGTTTCTAGAGTGGATTAGACTACTTTTGAATATTAGTTGCGCCGTTGAAGCATCAGATAAAGCATTCTCCCTTTCTTTTTTGTACTCTCGACGACTTAGAGATTTATTTGCTGACTTTTTAATTGACTTACTGCATATTGAAATTGAAATTAAAAACATCTCAATTACATTTTGAATGCTTGATAATACACTACCGACAAACTGTCCTGCAGTTTGGGAGAAGATTTTTGTAATACCCACGTATAACGTTTGTTGAAACACAATAAATATTTAATAAAAACACTAGAAAGTGAGCATTAGTAAGGTATCATTTTGTTTTACCTTCTATCTTCAATTATTATCAACCCAAAATAAATTGTATCACAATCAATATAATTATAACGGTTCAATGCAGATAAGTCTGTACAGAGCTTCGTATTTTTATCCGTTCCTAAAACTGATATCTGGCACTTAACTCGATTACCTAAATGTTTTTTTTTGTTTAATTTTCCCTACGTCACTCACAAAAATACATACTGCACAGTTCTGGAATCCAACATGATAGGTTCATTTTTCACTTTTAATTTCAGACTTTTCGTCTCGAGAGAAAGATAAAAATGAGCAATAAGTGAACAAAAACGTTTGGTGTTAGCTAAATGGACTTGGTTCCTAACAACATTAGCAACATTAAAAATTGATGTCAAGCATACCTCGTAAATGCACCACCTTCTTTTTTTAAAAAGCAAAACTCGTATCTCCCTCGTTAACGTCTTTCACAATGGTGGAGTGATGATAATAATATAAAATATAAATTTGAAATCAGTTACATTGCTCTCCTGTAAAGTTGGTCGAAATCGAGTTACAAGTTTTGCATATTAAGGTGACGATATTTCAATTCAAATCTAGCTTACCAAGATGCACTCTTATACTTCCTTGTAGAATATGGGTTAAATTCCATCCATAAAATAAAGTTAGGATGAGTTTAAAGAAAACGGTGCATACGGAAAGTGGTGCTTTGGAAATATTCTAGCGCTAGGGTATGGAAAATTCTCTGAGCTGTCATAATCCCCGATAAAGTCTAAAATGCTGTTCTTTCGGATTTAGTTTTGGGTACTTCACAATTGGCAATAGGCTCGCCCATTGTTACATGATACTTAAACATAACTAACCTTACCTTTTTACCTCTGCCTATCCCTTTGGGGATTACAGACGTGATGTTATGTTACTTTACAATAATTATGATTCTATGAGATTCTGTAACATTTGTTTGAGGGAATTATGAGGCATTTACTTTAACTGTTACTGTTAGCCTGTGTCATCCCACTGCAGGGCAAAGGCCTTCCCCCACGATTTCCAAATTTTGCGATCCAGGGCCAATGTGGACCACTGGTCGTTGGTTCTGTCAAGCTCGTCCCGCCATCTCCTACGAGGCCTACCGCGTCGCCTTCTGACTGTGTCCGGGTTCCACAATGTGGTTGCTTTGAGGCATTTTATGATTGATTTTGTTCTTTAATACTCAATTTCTAATTTTCACCCCACACATTCTCGCTTATCAATTATAATCTGATCATACAACATTATCAAGGAATATTCCCACTGTGAAGACAGCCCCCCTTCCTCCTCCTGTCAGAATCCGAAATAAGTACCTAATTATGAAAGTTAAAACGTGTAACAAAATACTTCAATATTATTAATTAACGATCATTATTTTCATTCATTCCATATTTCAATATTAATATTATAAACACGGTTTCATAATTAAATTTGTATTATTTTTCATGCCTTTCACAATAATTACTTATTTCAAAGTAGGTTAGTGCGTGTTTTCATTCCATGAGCCACTTGTTAACGTAAAAACACATAAAAGAAGGAAAGTTGTTAGTTTGTTACCCATCAATTTGGGTAATGATGAACGATAAAACACATTAAGGTGTCGTAAAAAAATCGAATTTACTAACCTACATAATTTGGAATTATTAGGCGTTAATATGTATTTTGTAAGGAAATTTCTTTGAATTTGAAATAAAAAAACCCACTACGCTATGCATAGACCTACTCGAGCAAGACTGCCTTTAAATAATATAAACAGCTTTATGACAAAAGCAAAACGAGCGCAAAACAAAACAACATCTCATAGAGGAATCTATTCTCTCTTAAAAGACTAAAGCTGTCTTGTTTCTAGTGTGCACTAAAACACAAACAACTTACACAGGTAGCTTACTTGTTATTGAAATCTCCTGGAAAATTTCTCCGGAACAATATTGTCAACAGTTTAAAAAGAAAATAGTTTGTTAGTTTCGCTTGTCAAGTAAAATCACTAGAACAGACACTAGTTGTGGTATCAATAAAGTCTCCGACGAATTGAGAACCTCCTCCGTTTTAAAGTCGGTTAAAAATACAACTAGTGTCTGTTCCTGTTTGCCTGTCTAATCAACAATTATTATTTCTGTATGTATTATTAATTACACCTACGAAATTAAAATAGGTGCAGTCGCCCACACAAGTGCATGGATACCTTAGGGCCTATTTTTCTGTGAAGGTAGAAATCAAGTTTTCGAAAATAATTAATAGATGGCGTTTGGTTTCTGCACAACTGTGATATTAAACTCTTCAATCCCCAGTGGCACTTGTAGGTGGCATAAGTTTTATTTCTGTTTCTACCTCACAGCAATTTTATTTGTAATTTCTACTTAAATAATAATAAGAAATTAAACCTTTAAAGTTTTTACTTTCCGCAATGACAAAATCCGGATTACCCGGTGTCACCTGTAGGTGAAATAAAAAGGAGGTAGATTTTTATAACTTAGTCCTAACTAAATGTAATCTAATACGTTGAGATATAGAAAAAAATGGACATTGACTTGGGACTAGGTTAGGTAAGTAAAAAGTTAGGAAACACGTATTAGGTTGGATTAAGTGAGAAGTTAAATGATAAAAAAAAAACAAAAGAAACCATAAGGAATGTTTTCATTAAGCTAATAAGTGCGCATAGCATTCAAAAATATAATATTCGAGTTAGTAGTCAGTTAGCAACAGGGATGAACGGAGACAAACAAAAAGACACTATCACACTTTTAGAGGTTTATTTCTTACAGTTTATTATTCAAAAACAGACATTTATTATCGTTCAACATTATTAAATATTATATAAAACTTCTTATTGAGGCCATAGCTTAAGTATTCGTTTCCAAAATCGGAAAGAGGATTGAAGCTTTTGTAACCTCAACAAAGACAAACAGGAGACCGGATTATTTTATCACAAAAGTGAAAAGTTAAATGAATTAAATAGGTAAAATAACAGCTATACAATTGCACAAAAAAATACGAAAAAATTCGATAAGTAATGTAAAAAAAAAATATTGTTGTGTTTGAATTTTTTTAGTTATTAAAAATACGTAAGTCATGTACTTAATAGGTTATAATAACCCGGTCTCCAGTTAATATAAATAATAAGTACTAAAGTTAACTAATATTATTTTTAAGTATTATCTATCTTCTATCTATATAAATAAAAAGAGAAGTCCTGACTGACTGACTGACTGATTGACTAACTGACTCATCAACGCCCAGCCCAAACCCTTGGACCTAGAAAGCTGAAATTTTGCACAGATGTTCCCTTTATAATGTAGACAAGGAATAAGGAAGGATTTTTCGAAATTCAACCCTTATGGGAGTTAAATAGGGGATGAAAGTTTGTATGAAAAATCGTCATTTTTGATATTTTCCGACATCCACGCGGGCGAAGCCGCTGGCAAAAGCTAGTGAAATATAAATCCTGGATCGGCAAAACTTATCTATCCCCACACGTTCACTGTAATATGACCAGCATATTGGACACTACATAACCACTTGTTTAGCACGTATTATTTCGGCACAACAAACATATGCGTCCGTGTTCACTGGACTTAAAAGTTTTTTCATCTGTAAAGATGAAAAAACATTACTCAAATCAAAGTTAACATGATCCAAAGCGAACTGTAATCTTGCCCTTTTATGGTTTTCTGAGGGCCAGGGTTTCACAACATGCCTCCTATAATGCAGCTCTTCACTTTTAAGAGCACGACGGGCATTGTCAACACTTGAGTCATAAAAAGCAGTATAGTCGGTCATCGGCAGAAATCCATTTTCTTCATACTCTCATAACATGATTTGACGTTGTAATGTGTTTATGAGCCGTGGTCTACTAGTTCTTTGATGGTGTTGCAAAGAACCCTCGTCTTCAAATCGTCGTACCCATAGAACAACTGCTTTTCTCTGCAACCATATAACAGAAATATATAATACGCAATAATGATTATTTATTATGTGGTATAGTCGTAACTAAAACATTTTTTTTTCTTTAAAATGTAATTTAATTTATAAATTTTAATAATTTAATTAAAATTTTTGAAATCAAAACTACTTACGTTAGCAATAAGATAAGTCGACAAGTTTCGAGTGTCGATAAGTTTTTGCCTTGATTTTGCAAATCAGTTATTTGAGCTCTTGTAACGAAAACAATGTTACAACGCGTACTCATTTTGATGAAATAAGTTAATTCACCTGAATTAAAATAAAACTGAGCTAAACACACTCGAATGAGGTAATCGAAACAAACCTAACGAACAATCAATTGAGCTTAGTCATAACTCATAAATCTTCAATCTTATTATTTCTACTACCTACTAATTTATTTATGAATACATATTCGACCTACCCTCAAGTTTGAAAACTAAAACATAGATAATTAAAATCAGATAGTTATAAAATGATAATATTATTCAATTTAAACATAGGAGGTAGTTAGGAATAAATGTATATAATAGAAATAATTCATTATAAATTAGTTGAATGTTTAAACAGAAAAAAGAAACTACATAAACATTTTATACAGCGTGAGCGCCCTCTAGTTAGTGTAGCATCAACAATATAATCAATGTTGCTAATCGAGTACTTATTTACGCCAGGTGGCGTCATTTCTTGCTTCACACGGTATTTTTTCTGAACTCCCCATGCATTATTGCAGGCGATGGTACCTACGATTCACAAGAATCGCAAGAATTTTCTACGTAATCTTTTCCTACACCAAAGAGAGACCTTTCACTAATCAATTAAAAAAAACAAATGAATGTCCAAATTCCAATCTATGAAACTTGTCACAAAGAAGGCCGTGCCCTCCAAAAGGGACGGAGTCAATTGAATTGTACGAACGATTGAGTCTTTCCGTTAATTTGTGAGGCCATTAATTCTGTTTTAACGACTCTAGATGTTTTCGTGTTACGATTACGATTTTACGTAGGTTCTCTCAGCTTGTGGTCTAAGCTATAATTTTTAGCGAGATTCTATTATTTAAACTGTACCATGTTTACTTCTTATTTTTTCGAGTTCCCGATATTTCGGCGCTGTTACAAGCACCATGATCACGGATAAAATGAAGTTATTGCGGGTGACGTATGTTTATGAGCAGACAAATCGGTCTACCCTCTTTCTTGTTCGTATTTTGCGTTCGGTACCGGAATTGTTTTTTTTTTAAACTCATGGGCATAAAATAACATCGGTTCGTGTCGATCAGTGTTCAGGTTAAGCCGCGGTTGCCTGTGCTGGGCCGTGGATGGGTGACCATCCATTACATATCGAGTTTCCTCCATGCCTCGGAAAGCACACTAAGCCGTTGGTTCCGACTGCCATTCGTAGATCTTTGAGAGGCGATACACGTATTCAGAGGCGATACACGTATTCAGAGGCGATAAGTATTTCAGAGGCGATACACGTATTCAGAGGCGATACACGTATTCAGAGGCGATACGTATTCAGAGGCGATACACGTATTCAGAGGCGTTACACGTATTCAGTGGCTCGATAGTCTCACAATCAGTCTTACCAAAGGGACTGGATAATCCAGTACTAACTGGATTGTGGAGGTCAGGCAGGCAGACGCTCCATCGTGGGGAGACTGCGAACCCCGACATAATAATATGTAGTTCATAAAAGGATAGGTTTTTTTTTTTTCATTATGAAGTACTCGTTAATAAACGGTTACTCATACAATTACAATCTAGACCTTGAGTAGAATAAGTAATTTAAATTTAACATAATTTGCTAAAGCTTACAAAATTAAGAATGTGTCCATTGGCACTTTTCTTAAAGTCTCTATTAAGTTGAAAGACACTTTGTTTTCGTGTTCTTTAAGCGTAGCGAAGCACTCACTGCACTGCACTGGATTAAACTAACTTTACTAAACTAACTCAAATGGTTTAGTTCTTTTTAGTCTTCTCACTATGTCCGTGGTGTCAAGTAGCTGGATAGCCTCGACGTTCACATGATGAAGAAGCCCCTGCTCGTGTGCTTCGGCGTGTAGGATAGGCAGATGAACGAAAGATTACGTAACGTATTATTTACGTGTTTTACGAACAGTTTCCGTTAAATTAACAGCCTATTTCGGCAATCGAGTTGAAATTTTTATTGATAGAAATAACAAAATAACTCAGTATTTTAACCGGCTTATGAATATTCAAACAGCGTGCTTTCCAAAAATGTTCCATTGTTAAATTTTGTTCTTCATACAAAATATTTAATACTTTATTTATCATAGAAGAGGTATTTGTTACAGAGTATATCGTTTTAAAACTAATGAATGAACTATTTTACTGATACGAAAAATGTCTCGTTAAAATCCTGTTATTCTGAAATCAGAAACAGACACTGTAATTTTATTTATTTTTTATTATATATTTTATTATCAGAAATGAGAACGAGTAGAACAAAGTAAAAACCATAACCATTTAATTTCGATGTTTTGCGACCTTCCAGTGTTAACAAAGAATCGTGATCAAAGATTCTACGTAGAGACATAACAAGCTAATATAAACGTGGTAAAATACTGCTTTGTTGTTCTAATTGTCGCAAATGCAACTGTTGAGCATGAGGTAGGGGAGACTGGGTACACTTGATACCTCTGGGACACATGGTACATTTATTTTATAAACCAACCACGCTTGCTAGGATAGGATTCTTTCTCATCTATATAAATGACATGCCTTCGGTAACTACTCATGACATTACACTGTTTGCTGATGATAGCACCGTTTTATTTGCTAATGATAATTCAACTGACTTAGAATCTGACATTAACCAAACAATATTATTGATTATAGATTGGCTTAAAATGAATAATTTAATGATTAATATTGACAAAACTAAAATAATGGATTTTAAAATAAGAACTCGACGTACAGGTGCTTTAAAAATTCATTACCTAGATAGTGAAATCGAGGAAACGAAAGTAACGAAATTTCTAGGGCTACATATTGACCACAAACTTAATTGGAAATATCATATTGAGCATGTTTGCAAAAAGCTGGGTCAATTTTTATATGCACTATATAGATTAGGGAAAATAGCGAATCAGAGTACTTTGCTGACAGCTTACCATGGTTACGTTGGCTCTATTCTCAGATACGGTGTAATATTTTGGGGGAACAGTACGGAAAAAGAGCGCGCTTTCATTGCTCAAAAACGCTGCATCAGGGCTATTTTTAATTTATGCGGAACGGACTCCTGTAAGCCATTTTTTAAAAACAATAAATTGTTGACGTTGCCATGTATCTATATACTTGAGGCAGCAGTATTTGTAAAGAGCAATATCCATATGTTCACCTACTACACGCGTATACGGCGTAAGGACAAATTACGTACACTAGCCAGTAAAACTCATCTAATGCATGAGAGCATCTTTTGTTCAGCTTCTCGCATTTTTAATAATATACCGGGGCCTATCAGAGCTATTGTGGAAAAGGAAAATTTTAAAAGGACTCTCCATGATCTCTTAGTAAACAAAAGTTACTACTCTGTAAAAGAATTTCTGTCCGACAAGTCTTTACTTAAATATAGTCCCACCCAGTCATGATGTGTTCGATGACCTACAGACTTTATTTAATTAATTTTAGTATTTTCATTATTATCTATTTTTAAATTTTATGTAGGTATTATTTTTAATATTTTTTTTTTTTTTTTTTAATTTTAGGTGTATAATTTGACATGTTCCTACCTATCTTAATTTGTTATGTTTGACTTTATCTTTTTATTTTTTGAATGTGATATATAATTTATTTAATTTTCTATGTAATTTGAATTTGATATTTTTCTTAATTACCCTTTAGGTTCGCTTTTTCTCTATTTTTTATTTATTTCGAGGAAAAGTAATAATAACTAGTAATAATGTGAATTTTATTGAATAGCTAATTAATTTATGACATTGTGATTATTGTATGCCCTACGGGCGGGACATAGCAGATCAAAATTATCAACTATTTAAGAACTGTACCTGTACCTACCTATGATCCACAATAAAATATTTTGAATTTGAATTTGAGGTATCAAGTGTACCCAGTCTCCCCTACTGGGTTCAATTCCCGAGTGGGGCAAATTACTAGTTTTGGGTTTAATATGAAATTCTCAGGTGAGTCTGAATCTGTGCCCAGTTAGTTAGCAATAGGCTCGCCCCCTATAGGGGGATTTAAATGTAGCACTAGCTACACTTCTGCCAAAACCTTCCGGGAACACAGGCGTGATGTAATATTAAAAACAATACGGTGTACTTTCAAGATCAAAATAATAAAATAGCGCTCTCAATAAAATGCAAAAACAATGGATTCAACAGTAATGTTATGGCAGTTTTATGACCCGACCAAAATATCTGACTATTCAATGCAGTAGATATACAAAATAAAAACTCTAATTTTATGCGACCACTGGTTTTGTATGTTTAATATTTACACCAATAACTTGTATTTTATTAGATTTTATTTGAGCATACAAACAATGGCGTAATAAATACTATCTACATAATTTCTTATGTTAAAGCATAATAAATATTTTTACCCATGTTGAATAGAGGAATTCTGCTAAATGCGAAAGATCGCGAGAATGTTTGGATGTTTGTTACTCTTTTACGCAAAACTACTGACCACATTTAGACGAAATATGGCACACAGATAGTTTATTACCTCGATAATCGCGGTAGTGCGTTGTCGTGGCACAATTGCCGACCTCCAAGCGGTGGAGTCACGGGTGTCAGCTAGTTATAAATAAATGCAGTACTTATTTATTTTAAAACAATGTCTTTATTATTGGTTTCCCAAAAACACTGCAATATAGAATACTTGCTGATGCCCGCGGCTTCGCCTTCCTCGAGAACTAATCAATCCATTGGTGAAAACAGCATGAAAATCAGTGCAGCCGTTTTTGAGTTTATCGCAAACAGACAAACAGACAGACGCGGCGGAGGACTTTGTTTTATAATAATTATGTAGTGATTTTGTTTTAGCACGAATTAGGTATCACCTTTGCTCTTATTAGGTATGTGCGCCAACACTAATGCCATTAACCATCCTCACAAAATCAGGAGTGAGTTATCGTGCCGCCATCAAGGTTTTCAAACATTCCTTCACTTAAACCACCTGAAATGACTTTAAAACAGAAGGCACCTTTTAAATTTGATTTTGCTCCAAAACGTCTTAATTCTGAAGAAACAATAAACCAACCATTAGGACAAGAATCTTCGGAATGAAGCTCAGAAATATTCCCATTAACTTAGTAAGGGTTCTTTATTTAATTGTAACGTTTCTACGAATAACCCGGTCTTAAGGATTTATTTACATTCTGAAGAACCTTAATAGGGCACTTGACAAAAAAAAATAAATAAGTCCATCAGATAGATTTCCAAAAAATATTGGACCCTTTTTTTCACGTTAACAAAAATTGAAAACTTCGAAATCATCGATCAATCGAATTTTTTGTCAGGAAACTATCCAAATATTTAGTACATTCATTAATGTATTGTATAATACAGTAAAACTTGGTTAAGTGAGACCTCAAGGGGCCTGAAAATTTGTCTCACTTATAGAGGTATTCCACTTAACCAGTGTCTCAGATATCCAAATCTGTCTCATGGGACCTCAGCATGAGTTCCAGTTATAGAGGTTTCTCACTTATCCAGGTCCCAGCTAACCAAGTTTCACTGTAATTAATGATTATGTTCATCTGTCAAACCTTTTCCTAACTACGGTTGGGGTGGCCTTCAGTCTCGCTACATGCAGTTGAATACCAGTATTTGACATTAAGCAGTTGCTTATCTGACCTCCATAAGGCAGTCACTGGGTAATACGGTAAGACTCATCTGTGTTTTGAGTGTAAGTTTTACTGTAAATCGTATGTATTTACCCCAAAAAACAAGTCGTTTCCCAGAAATAATATTTTTTACCTAGAGTTACTTAATTGACGTACATAATGGTTGGTTGACAGTTTCGTAAAGGGTCCATTTACACTCTATATACTTTGTAATTGATATTGTTGATTACTCAGAACGTGTAGGAGTGGTATTACATACTCCTACACACACTGTGTTGTTCGCTGAAAACTGTCAACGGATACGAAATTTTCGACAGAATAATTGGAAAATTTGTTTCGCCTTGTATGTTTTAAAGGAAATTCGGTAACTTTACGATATTAAAATACTTCTGAGTGCTGTACACGTTACTGTCAACATAAAACTGACTACATTTGATGTACACCTATGTCAAAAGTAGTCAAAACTTCTTCGTCCGCTGATCAAGTTACTGAACTAATTTTAAATTCTATACGTGTTCCCGTTTCGGGGTTGTGTTATTTTATTAGACGATAATTTGTCTACTACCACCGCTTTCTAAAAGCACTTTAATTATATATTAAACTAGCTGATGCCCGCGGCTTCACCCGCGTGGATGTCGTTCAAATTATATACTAAAACCTTCCTCTTGAATCACTCTATCTATTAAAAAAAAACCGCATCAAAATCCGTTGCGTAGTTTTAAAGATTTAAGCATACAGACAAACAAACAGACAAAAATAGCGACTTTGTTTTATACTATGTAAGGATAATAATTATTCGGGGGTCACGCGATGACCTCCGGCCACCGTAGATGCGGGCCTGTGGACGGTGAGTAACGGGCTAGCTCGCCGTCCGGCCGTCGTCATGACGGCAACAGACCGTGTCGGCGGCGCGTTCGTGTTCCACGCGCGCCTCAAAGAGATGTCAGCAAGGAGGGGCCCGCAAGGGCCGACGCCCGTCGGGGCTGTGGATATCGGAAAGTTTCCGCGGCTCCAACACAAGGGCGAAGAAGAAGGAACATGGGTTTGGTTTTTAGTCAGTAGAAGTCTGACACTCCCCTTCGCTCTGCCCAAGAGCGGGGGGGGTTATTCGATGATTTTCCACCCACCAAAAAAAAAGGATAATAATTATGTAAACAGTGATTGTAGTTGATTAATAATTTAGTTTTTACAATAAATTGGTGGCTTGCATTTCGCCGCAACAGCTCGCCTGATGTGAAGCGATAATGCGGCTTACTGTGGAACACGCTTGCTTAGAGAAACCCGATTAAGGTTACACAAATCTAAAAACCATATTTGATTAAAAATGGAGTTTTAATAAAAAAAATACTGAACGAAATATTAATTTCGAACAATTTTTCGAGATATTTTATCGTTGACCGATCAGGATTTTATAGAGCGTCAGTAAATTACTACAAATCATGTAAATTAAAAAAAAACTGTTTATGTATCTATTGTGTTTTCCTTGTCCTTTTTAAAACTAAACGGTGTAATTGCTTAACTATGTACAAATAAGTTTCCACCCCTAATCGGTTAAAGTTTAATTCAGTACCAAATACAGGCACGTATGTTTTAAACTTTTAATCACTAGCTTAACAGGTTTGCAAGGGTGTTCAGTAAACAGTATTTTGGCCGGTCCTAATCCTGTCTTGTTGAAATGTCTTGTTAATCCCTCAACAAATACAAACAATATAACAGCTGGATTAGGTCGCAATTACAGAGTTATAATACCAACTTCGGCGATTAGGAGGACTTTCTCTAACGAGCTAATAAAAGGTCTATTTCGGAAGCTTATGTCCGGTGGTTATTAACAAGTTAGATAAATCTATCTGACTGGCAGCTTATGTCCGCTAATTGTAACATGGGATTGTAGTACTGGGATAAAAAAGTATCCTATATGTGTTAATCAGTTGTTAGATCAGGACCGATGGTCTAGAGTCGTCACGCAGTGGATGCCAGAAGACGGGTGTCGTCGCCGAGGGACGCCTCGAAAACGCTGGCGCAACAGCGGAGAAAATCGCACAGAGGGAAGAGTGGAAGGCTATGGGGGAGACTTTTGCCTAGCAGTTGGACAATATAGGCTAAGAAAAAAAAAATGTTTTAATCCAGGTTATAAACTATCTGTCGTATGTGGTCGCTTCTATAATCTGTCTAATCTATATAAATCTTGACTGACTTAATTATTGTGTAATAATACTAATGGAGGAGCTCGTGGCTTAATAAGAACTGACACTCGGATCGATCTTGAGGTAAAGCTGTGCTTGCCTAGGTCGGTCTGTGGATGGGTGACCGCCCGACATACCGAGTTTCCTCCGTGCCTCGGAAAGCACGTTAAGCTGTTGGTCCCGGCTGCCATAAATATAGATCTTTGGCAGTCGTTACAGGTAGTCAGTGACTTCTGAAACCTTTTTTTTATTGAAGGTGGAAAATCATCAAATGACTCCTTCCGCTCTGGGCGGAGCGGCAGGGAGTGTCAGACTTCTACTGACTACAAACCACCCATGTTCCTTCTTAGCCCTTTCTGTCCTAGGCCGCGGTATCTCTTTCAAACATCCCACAGCTCCCGGGTGAACTAAAGCCTAAACTGAAACCTCAACATATTAGATCATAATTATTTCATTATACACAGTGTTCACACCATTACACACACATTCAATAACTTACTCGCATACATCACACTTGTCAAGTGCGTTCTTATTCAATTTCTATTTTTTTTTGTTTTCTTTGTACGTTGTTTTGAATTTCATACGATATACTGTTAAGTGGAAGAGTGAATTTCTCTAACACACGCCTCCCGTTGCTTAAAAGCTAATAAATAATTATCTTAACCATTATTTAATCAATTACGAAAAAAAAAACAATCCGCACTGGGCCCGCGTAGTAGATTATAGCCCATACCTCCTGGAGGCCTGAGTCCCTGCAGTGGGAACATTATAGACTGATGATGATGATAAAAACATTTTTTAATCTGTCTGATGAACATCAAAATCCGTGCAGTGGTTTTTGCCTGAAAAAGTAAAAAACATCCATGCGGGATGTTTTTTACTTTACTTCGTGATGTGCTCATTAATTTACTGATAACTTTACGTTTGCGCAGTTTCATCAGGGTTAAAGCAGTACTAGAGTTTATTCATGATGATATAAAAAAAAACAAAATCCTTCAAGTGAGTCCATCAACAAAATTATAGACCAGCCAACCATAAAAGCTTATTCCACTAGAAAAATTCAAGTTGACACTTAACTTATCTTTTGAATATAAAACACTACATAGTTTAGAACCATCCATAATAATATTCGTGACACACAAGATTGATGAAGGTTCTCAACCCAAACTTACAAATTGAATTTAATTCTCTCAGTATTTTTGTAGCCGCGACATATGGTGCCAGAATATGACGTAATATATAGCCCATCCGCAATAATGTTTTGGGTTTAATAGCCATCGTTTCCATTGCCATGGCAACCATCCGAGTACAGCACCATTAACTCGGGGTTTTTATTAATCAGTTAAGCAATATTAGGCTTTAAGCACGTGCCAGAAGGTTCAAACAAGGAAATTCACATGCTGCAAGGTTAAATTGAGCGTGGGCTTTGAACTGATTTTCCTGTCTTCAAAATTGTTCAAATCCCTTTGAACAATACTGATTTTGAACTTTTTAGCATGAATGCATAATGTATTAACATAAAATGTTTTTCTTTGTTCACAGATGGACTGGCAAGAATCAGAAATTTTTGAAAGGAAGATAATTAGAAGTTAACATGCTGTCCATATACAACAGTAGCAGCCATGACGACTTGGCATCCCTAGCCAGTCGCTATGTCCCCGCCGCCATGTCTCTCAACGGAACTACCTACATAGGCGGAGGGGTCCTCATCCTCACAAAGACCCTCACTGGAGAATCAGTGGAAGTGATGGACGAACCCAAATCCAACAGAACCACAGATATAATTGACGTTAAAATAGTTCAAGTTGCCTTTTGTATATTATACACAGTTATCTTCGTACTAGGCGTCTTTGGCAATGTCCTCGTCTGCTATGTCGTCTTCCGAAACAGAGCTATGCAAACCGTCACAAATCTATTCATTACTAACTTAGCCCTCTCCGACATACTGCTATGCATATTCGCTGTGCCTTTGACGCCTATGTACACGTTTCTAGGAAGATGGGTTTTCGGAAGATTACTCTGTCATCTCATGCCGTACGCTCAAGGCACAAGCGTTTATATATCCACGCTTACACTAACGTCTATAGCTATAGACAGATTCTTCGTCATAATATACCCGTTTCATCCTCGGATGAAATTGAACACCTGTATTTTTATTATAATATTCATATGGGTGTTTTCCCTGGTAGTAACTTGCCCTTACGGCCTCTTCATGGGAATACAAACGACCAACAATAAGACATACTATTGCGAAGAAAGTTGGCCTTCCGATAAATCTAGAAAAATATTCGGAGTTTTCACAACTGTACTACAATTTCTAATACCATTTTTAATAATAGCTATTTGTTACACATGCGTTAGTATAAGATTGAATGATCGAGCGAGGTCGAAACCAGGTGCTAAGAATACCAGGAGAGAAGAGGCCGACAGAGATAGAAAAAGACGTACAAATAGAATGCTCATATCCATGGTGGCTATATTTGGTATTTCTTGGCTGCCTATAAACTTGATCAATATTTTCAATGACTTCTACGCTCAAATGACGGAGTGGAACTATTACTTTGTGTCATTCTTTCTCGCTCATTCCATGGCGATGGCATCAACTTGTTATAATCCTTTCCTATACGCATGGTTGAACGAAAACTTTAGGAAGGAGTTTAAACAAGTGCTTCCTTTTTTTGAGTCGACTGGTGGAGTGCGAAACAGTTACCATTCTGGTCGGATGCCAACTCATAAAACTGATAAAATATGTAATGGCAATGATACCATTCAAGAAACTTTGTTGGCTTCATCATTCAATAGAGGGCCCTCGATAAAGCAGAGGATATTGGAAGGCAATGGGAAAAAAGATAACGGTGTGGACATAGAGAACATTATTTTAGAAGATAAGACAATATCAGCAACGTTTCATACGAAAAGCGAAAACGTGAACTTGCAGTTAATAGATGAAGAATCACAACTCAGTGAACCGAGGGAGACGAAATCTCCCATCTAATTGTAAGTATAAACATCTACTAAAATAACTTTGATATTAGCATAACATTTGTAGACTTATCCATAACAGAACGAAGATTGCATAAAATAGTAACTCATACAAATTAAACCAAAAATCAGATGCCTGTTATTTTTGTAGTAAATCACTGATGTGTGAATCTCAACACACACACAAAAGTCCTAGAGAGAATCTTCATATTTGTCGTGCCAGTAAACACTCATCATAAATAGAAAATACTCTTCACATCCAACAAAGGAGTACCGTGACAATATTCAACAAGTTAAACACAAGCTCGTTCTCTCAAATCTTCACGTGCGCCAACTTTCTAACTTCAATTTTCACCTCTTCCCCTTTTATTTGCGTAATTGGGAAAGTTTTCTTGCAAGTCATTGAAACTTTCGATAAAACCAATTACAAAAGTGACTGCTTTTCAGCTCTTTATTTGAAAGAAAGTTTCGGATAAAAAACGAGAAGGAAGCTAAAAGCAAATTACAGGAAGTTTGTGAATCTGGGTGAAATGTTCTTGAGATTTTCGATGCGTCAAAATTATTGTTATCGACTTTTGTAAGAAAACAACGACAACTGAATTGCACTTTTTGTTCTACGAGCTATTTTTGTGGTTGGATCAAGGTTTCAGAGCTTGTTTTTTTTGTTTATCAGGATTTCTGTTTGTCGATCGACGAAAATAAATTCCCTGTAGTATAATTAAACAGGAAATTGGAGATGTTTGTCAATGGCCGAAGGAAATTACAGTTTAAACGACATTAACATGGGTCCTTCGAGACATGTGTCGTTTACATCGATAGGATGTTGTCACAAGTATCCAATAGTTGTAAACTCATTCCAAAGTTATCATTAGCCTTATCCCAAAACAAGTTAACTCCTCGCGCGCCTTACGAACACCATCTGTACATAAAACAATGGCTTTTTAATAGGGGATTGGACTGCCTCAAAAAAATATGACTCTGTTTAGTCCGTCAGATGAATTATCGAAAAATATTGGACACTATTTTTTGTTTTATCAAATCAATAAAAATTCACGAAAATAAAGCGCGTCAAAGATCATAGAGTGGGGCTTAAAACGTCACTTAAAGGTACAAAATGTACTAGCATATGACTTCATACGAGTTTTCGAAGCACTGTATCGTCTTCATTTTTGTCAATA
The DNA here is from genome assembly GCA_949316265.1 of Diarsia mendica. Taxonomy (NCBI): domain Eukaryota; kingdom Metazoa; phylum Arthropoda; class Insecta; order Lepidoptera; family Noctuidae; genus Diarsia; species Diarsia mendica. The sequence continues at coordinate 18,599,491 of OX438904.1, read as the reverse complement.
TTTTTTGGAAATCTATCTGACGGACTAATTCCTTTTTTTTTGTCCGATCCCCTATTGTGTCTATAATAAGGCGCGCGAGGAGTTAACAATAAAATATTACCATCTAATCCATTGTTTTTTTGTTGGTCGGTAGGAATTGCCTAAGATATACCGCACCGTCCAGGGAGACGGCGCGGTTATGTGAGGCTTGCACCCACTTAAAACACCGCCGTGAACCTACTGTCGCCTTGTTGGATAGGCCACGAGAACTGCTACGCTTGACGTTCGCGACCCATCCAGCTCAGCCCGCCTATGGGCTCCAAGCTCCTTTGGCAATGTCCGGGCTGACCTGAGACATCGCCACCACTCATGAGGGCTGTGCTATGGGACGACGATAGACTCCCCGATCTATCGCCCGCTGGCACCACCTAATTACCATCTACCCCTAACCTAGCCTTTATCAACTCGGTCGGCTTTCAGTGTAACTTAATGCAGCTGACAGCATCATCATCATCAGCCTATAATGTTCCCACTGCCGGGAGTCAGACCTCCTCTCTAGGAAATGGATGGGCTATAATACAACACGCGAGCCCAGTGCGAGTTGGTAGATGTCACATGTCTCCGAATTTTTTGGTTCTAAGATATGCCGTTTCCTCATAAATGTTTCCTTCACCGTTATGAATGCAGCTGTGATGAAATAAATTACACAAAGTAATGCGTCTGCCTGGGTTCGAATCCACGACTTACTGTTCGTAAGTCGGGGCCGCCACCACTGGGCCACCGCTGCTTTACCTATCTATTGGAACTTCACAACCAAGGTATTTACTGGGTAAAACTATTATAGCAGTATTACAAAAAGTATTTCAGCGCCGTGTGTGACACAAATGAAGAACTAATATCACAATTCTAAATCGCATTGTTAAAGTTATTCGCGACAACGAAAACAACTGTCGGGCTGTCTGTTAGCTGCTCTGGTGGTAGTCTCCGTCTGGTCTCTATGAGGGATGAAGAACTTTACACCCTACTAGCGGACGTCACGTGGTTTCACCCGCGTAGTTCACGTTCTCGTGGGAATACAGGGATAGTAAAAAGTAGCCTATGTCACTCTGGGGTAGTGAAGCTTCCCAACGTTTAAAGAATTTTTCAAATCGGTCCAGTAGTTGTTAAGTTTATTTGGTACATACCAAAAATATAAATTTTTCCCCTTTATAACATTAGTATAGATTATATTATATAGTATAGATAGAACATTATCTTCTGGTAAAACTGGTTATCAGTTTTTTGGAATTTCGCCCATACTCGTAGCAATTAAAAAAGATAATAACAGCCGGAGCCAACGTCAAAACGACCGCCCGCGAAACGACACAAATCGTCCATCTATTCCAATTGTACAACCAGTTCGAATCAAACACTTACTAATTCAGTCTATTAAACTCAAACTCAAAACTCAAATAATTTATTTCAATTAAGCCATTACAGGCACTTTTGAATGTCAGAAGAACAATTCATTTAAAAAAAAACGAAACTACGAGTGCAATACGTCATTCCGAAAGCCACCACGCCGAACCACACGCCACCGCCCGCAACAACGAACACTGCGAGCACGAAAGCACGCAGCCACGCAAACCGCAAGAATGCTCGAGATACTAAACCAAACCTCAACTGCCATCTGGCATCAAATTATTCCCAATAATTAGTGGCTATATAGCTAATTCAATTTGTCAACGATAACAATACACACTGTTACATTATACCAATTTACATGAGAATTAATCGAGAGTTCGATTAGCAATACAATACAGTCCTGTATAAATTAACGTGGATATGAATAATTTAAACTATTAATTGGTATTCACATACTGACCTCTAAACAAACTAAATATAATAACAAAAATATGTACATAGGTATAAAAATTAAGAAAACCATTAAATGGCGTAAATAATCGTCCATAATATCGCTGTCAACAGGAATAGTGCCTAAAAGGCTGGCAGCATTGCCACGTTGGAAGGGAATGCTGGTTCTTTGAATACATAACATAGACTATTTAGGCTAGGCCTCTGGTCACGGAATTGTCGACCAACCGCTTGGCGATGTCCCGATTGACTGGCTTGCCACTTGAATTCCATGACCACGGTGTTTTGTTTTGGAATTCATCATCAGCTTCCTGTCTTTATTTCATGTTATTTAGGGTCGGCGCAACATGTCTTTTTCTTCCATTCTCCTCTGTCCGTAGTCACGCAATCATTTATTTATTTTTCCTTGAAATCATTCTACACACACTCCTTCCATCTTTTCTTTGATTTTCCTCTCCCTCTTTATTCATCTACATTAATATGCATCACTCATTTATTCACATGCGATTCATCCCTCATCATCGCGCCCATACCACATGCCCATACCACGACAGTCGACTCCCTTTTAACTTTTCTGTAACTGGTGTGTAAATGATAGCTATTATATATTGAAATTGATCTCTTTATTGGCCAACATGTGGCCGTTTTCTCAAGGGGCACGTGTACGAATCGCAGATACAATTTGGCAATTTGCGTAAAACAATAAAGCCGAGTCAAAGCAATTACTAACCATACACGGCGATAATTCGATTCCATTCGACTTTACTATCACTTTATCCATCATGCTGTATGTTCGAATTCATTAAACGAGTAGCTTTTTCTAAAAGGTGAACAACTTTTAACACCAAAACAGAACGCTCATCTTAAAATTCATAAGCGCCATTTTACTTGTTTATTTATTTAGTTTTCACCTAGTTTGAGTGAAAACATAATGCGTATTATGTCTTATCATCATCAGCCTACAATGTTTCCACTGCTGGGATACAGACCTAGTCTTTACGAGAGGGAGGGGGCTATAATTCTCCACACGGGCCCAGTGCGGATCGGTAGCTGTCACATAATATCTTCGAATATTTTGGTTCGTCTTATTATGTTTTTTTTTAGCCTATATTGTCCCACTGCTGGGCAAAAGCCTCCCCCATAGCCTTCCACTCATCCCTCTGTGCGGTTTTCTCCGTCCAATTGGGCAAAAACGCTTCTAGGTCGTCACGCCAGCGTTTTCTAGGCCTCCCTCGGCGACGACGCCCGTCTTCTGGCATCCACTGCGTGACGATTCTGGCCGATCTTATTATGTCTATCAAAATGAAATAGTTTATCCTGTATAATTCCATGTGTTTTGGTTTAGTCCCCTGTGGTTCTGTAACGTTACACATCAGAGCGTTTATCTCCTTTTTACCTCAACCCCTGTTTATTTATTTACGCTTTCGTTTCCAACGTTGTAACAACATGTCAACATGTTTTCTTGTTGACATATTCTTCATTCTTCACGTCTTGTGGATCAATAAGTACGGTGGCTTCCAACAGATCAAAGTATTCATCCGTACGAGTTTGTTAGCTTTGTTTGACAGGTAAAAAGGGTATTTTACTTTATTTCCTGGATCTACGAAAAATATAATTGGTATGAGTCAAGTCAGTTGTGGTTCTTTTCCTCTTTTTCAAATCCATCTGACAGCTGTCATTGTTTATGCTAAAACAGCAATATTTTATTTTTTTGACAAATTTTTATTGTGAAGTTTTTACGAGTCTCATGAAGGGGTATTAAATTACCAAGTTACTAGTTATTATTAGTTAGTTAGTCAGTCAGATAGGTAGTTGTTGTTTATAAAATACTGGTATTAAATTACATCTGATTATACTTAAAGTCGAACCGAAGTTGGTAAAAGGCTAGGCAGAAGTATTTCTTCTACAATTTTCTGTAAGAAACCATCTAGTTTCTCATCTTTTTAAACGCTAGCTTTATACCTTTAATTAAATTTCTATCTGCCACGGCAGAACGAAGACAAGAGCACGCTTTAATTAAGCTAACGATCTATGATAATAATTTATGAGAAGCGCGCCACGTATTTGCATATGAACTGAGCCGAGGCAAATCATGTCATTGTTTGGCGAGATTCAGTTAGTACAAGTTCAAATTGATTTCTAATTTTTTGATCAACTTTAATACACATTTTGTGGGGCTTCTTTTTTGCTCATTTGGTATTCTGACTGTTTATAATATTCTTGTTCATATTTGTGCTAGATTTTAAAATGTCAACTAGCTTTTGGCAGCGGGCACGGAGGTCTGTGACCGCGAAAATATCGAAAATATCCCATGGAAACTTTCTATCTTGATAATAAGTAGCCTGTGTATAAGTAACAAGATAATTGTGTTCTAGTTAGAACACAATTGAGAGACCAACCCAAGGTGAGACCAACCTGAGTTCAGGTTGGTCTCACCTTACGCCAAATGTCATCCCAATCCGTTCAATTAGGTAAAGTAGGCATATACGTACATCTTGTATGCACATTGTAATCAAGTTAAAGAAGGTACTTTTGTTAAAGTTATTACTTATGTAACCAATTTTTTAACCGAATTCAAAAAGGAGGAGGTTATCAATTCGTCGACGATCTTTTTCTTATGTATGTTCATGCAATAGAGTTTAAACGAAAAAATAATCGTCAAAAAAAGGAAAGCTAAGAATTCTAACTTTCTTAGGTACCTACTATAAGCAATTACTAAACTACAATAATTACTACAATAAACTTTTACTCAAGTAATAACTTCGACTTGAATATAGATACGGGTGTTCGAGTTCCATTCAAATTTATAATATCACTATGAAAAACAGTCGTCTCGCAGAAACCTTGCAACAACCAATCGCTGTTTAAGACACTCGACATCGAGTCTAGGCATGTCAATAACAGTCATCCTTTCATCTGTTTTAGCCTTGCCATCTACAAAACCTGTTCAAACTTCCCAGTATCCATTTCACGACGAGGCCTTGACCGTAATTATAATTTTCCACGAAGAAGCGTTTAATAGCGTACACGTGTAGAAAATTTGAAGGCTGAGAACATACGTGAACAAAAAATTAAGTTACATTATAATTTGTCACTAATATATGTTTTCTTTTCCTTGTTACAGACCGATACGTTACAACGATATTGAAACGAAGAATTCGGATAATGTAAAATATAATTAAGTTAAAAGTGATGTTTGTTTTTTTTTTACATTTTTAACAAAGTAAATTATATAGATATTTAACTTGCTTTGCTTACTGTGATCAGTGTTACTTAATGCTATTGTATTAGAGTCTAAGTTAGTTACTGTAAATATATTGTACATCAGAGAATGTGTGTACCCTTAGAATAAGTTAGTCAGTAATATGATGCAAGTATCCAAATGGCCTACGATTATTTTTTATCTGTGCCAGTGAAACTGTCAGATATATTTTATGTAAGTCATCTTTGACGTGTGTTTTCTGATAAACTGTTGAGCCCGGTTTCAAACATCACAATTTTTAGCTTTGGTATTGTCAATTCCGTTGCTTACATTTCAATTATCTTTATATCTCTCATGTGGTAGATAACTGTGTTAACTTTGATAGCTTTAATTATAGTGGCAACACCATTCTTATTGTTCTTGTCATCATTCATGTCTTATTCAAACTAGGATAAGATCATATCCTTGTGTATATTAGCTATTTTTAAGCTGTTATGTTTTGTAAGAATAAAAATGTAAGCAGCTGAATTATTAGGTACTTACGTGTAGCTTTTATTGTAGAATAATTATCATTTTCAAAAATGTCGGTGTTTGAAATTATGAGTTTATCAGGAAACTCAAATCGAGAATGTTTAGAAATATTCCTCACATTAAAAACTTAATTGTACAAACTTTAATTACCTACTCCTTAGTCTTAAGTAGAGAGATTTTGTAAATAAGGTAAATTATTGTAAGAATAATTTAGCGAAGTATTTCGTGATTTGCTTGGTAGTGTTATTTGTTAAACTAAATAAATCAATGTTTTAGTACTTAGTATACATGTTTACTGTTACATTTGTGGCGAATAAACGAAGGGTGGTTGTTTTGTAATTTATTGTTTTATTCATCCCTTTAAACAATAATAATCTTATCTTTTCAAATAGCTTTGGGGCAGGATTGTGATATATACGCATATTGGGATCAAAAACATTGAATCTTGGCTAATAAGAGGTTCTGATGTAATTAACTTCAAATATTATTATAATTCTCAAAGGGTTTTGAACTGCCTGTATGTACCCTTTGAAGTAATTCTGGCTACAGTGAAATTCCTTGAAATGTATGCTATTATTTTCCGAATTTATACTGTGACTATGGTTTCACTGTATATTAGGTACAACCTACACGTAGTAGCAACGATTTTAGTTTCAATATCTCTAATAGCTATTCTCATTACTTTAGGAACTATACAGGCAAACGACACTTTATTAAATATTCTCTATTTGATACCAATGTTAATATCTCAAGGAATTTAATTTTCATTTCCCTTGGTTGCTAAGAAATTTTCTGTAAAGTAAATATCCGTTTAATATTTAAAGTCAAATAAATTGGCGCTTAATACTTTCATTAGTCTAAATGAAAATGGCTATTCGAGTAGACGAAAGCCAAAGAAAAATAAACGATTGATGAACTGTGTGAAGGATGATATGGCTAGAAAGGATGGGGGGGCTACTGAGGTGGCGAGATAGAGTAGTATGGAAAAAGAAGAGATGCTGCACCACCCGCAAAATCGGGTTAAGGGCAGGAGAATGAAGATGATGATAACTTTCATTAGTGTTAACTGCAAACCGTGAAGGATTAACACTAGAAAGACCGGTATTCGTGCCCTACCTAGAAAGACCAAGATCGTCATATTGACGTTAGGATATCCCTGTGGGATACCCATTGACCTTGATGTCAAATTATTGTTAGGTGTATTAAAGGATATTTTATAATATCTAAAATATTAAAAAAATATGTGCATGGGCCATCTACGAGTATGTACCAGCTCTCACGGAATATATTCGTGCTATTTGGTCCAAAATATCGACACCAAATTTTGTTGCATTATAAAGTTTCACCCGTTTCCCCTGCACCAATTTTAAGGCGCTGACAAGAGCCAAATAGGCTTGTATTGAACAATTTTTTAGCCAAATCTATACAGTTTGACACGGCGGAAAAAATATATGTTAATCTTGAACATATTTCTGATAATTTCGTTGTTTTCAAAACACGTTTTTGAAAAGTTTTCTCGATACAAAAAAATGGTAAACTAACCTCTTAAAATGATCTTCCAACAAAAATATCTGTATTACTGATGAACGTACGTTGGTAAAATTTATAACAATAACGTATCATATTTAAATACAAAATTTGGTTGTTTTTAATTTTTGATTATTTAATAAATTATTATTTTATAATTAATCATTGTATGGTTTGTAAGAAGTTCGAGCGTTGCGTCATCGCGCTCTCTTTCTTACGTATGCAATCCGACAGTGAGCGCTTAGGCGCGGTGCTAGACGGACGTATGTCACTTTGCGCCCCACTGACAGCTATCCGTTCATCTATAAATTATTATTGACCGCGTCACAATGTTAGTCCAGGATCCACGGTACATTTTTTCACTTGATTACTATCAAGCTAATTTTCCGTGAGCCAACATTACCCTATACGAAAACTCTCGATTGTGGTAGGTAATAGGGGCAGCAGGGATAAAATATATATTGATTATATATTATTATAATTATTTATTTGATGATTTTCAAAAATCTATTACTAACTATTTTATTTTTATCTGATGATCATTATCTAAATCCAACATGTATTGATAACGAGCTCATCAAAAATTACTACAAACCAGGGGTCCGTAGCCGAATGGCAAAAAACGGAACCCTTATATTATATTCGTCATGTCTGTTTGTCCGTCTGTCCACCCGTATGTCACAGCCACTTCATTCGGAAACTATTGAGACTACACAGTTGAAACTCTACAAGTATTCTGTGAACCGCTTTACGATTTTTATACAAAAATAAAAAAAAGGATTTAGGGGGTCGCCCCATACATGGAACTGAAACTATATTTTTTTTTTCATCAAACCTATACCTACGTGTGGGGTGTCTATAGACATTAGACAGGTCTTTAAAAATGACATTGAGGTTCCACAAAAATTTTTTCTCAAAACCAATCGTTTGGAAGACAGACACTTCCAAATTTGTAAAATGGCGACCGGCCTCGCGGTCGCTTGCCTTCGGTATTGCCAACAATGACCAGCTTTTCAAGGCTGCTATCTCCTCTTTGCATTATGTGGCCGAAATAAGACAAAATACGCTGTAGGCAAACTGTTGACAATCGAGTCTTGATATCGAGTTGGTAAAGGATAGACACATTTGTGCGTTTGGCCGTCCATGGAATTCGGAGAATCCGCCTAAAACACCACATTTCGAATGCGTCTATCCTCTGTCTTACTCTTGTTTGGATTGTCCATGTCTTAACTTGTGGGGAAAAATGCTCCTTCCGAGAAGCCTGTGCCTGAAAAGGAACCGATCCAGGCTGATGATGGTTTCGTGACGGTGTTGAGGAGGAAGCGCCGTCAGCGAACCATCAAGAACCGCTGCGGCACGGCTCCATCGGAGCCCAATGTGCATATTCGTGCCGCAAAGCCGAACACTCCTTTGTACCTCTCCCGTCTACATTACACCACTACGACGGAGGACATCGTGGAGTACGTGCGCCAGAAGATCAAGTACGTGGCGAGAGTGCAGCTGCTCGAGTCGCGCCGCAACGTCAACTTTAAGGCGTTTGTGGTGCGAGTACCGACATGCTACCTGCACCTCGTCTTGGAAGAGGACTTTTGGCCGCAGGGGGTGGTGTTTCGACGCTTCCGCGGGCAAGTGCCACATGATCGCACAGTGACGTAGTGCAACTGTAGTGATACTAATATAGTTTTAAGGTTTTGTTTACTAACACAAGCTGTCAATTATATCGTATGTATGTTAGTCTGTAAGGTATTTATCTATGGGCCAAAGTAGCCTGAAAATAAATAAATATTATTATTATTAACTCTATGGAGGAAAATCAGGAAAACTAGTGCTCTGACCAAACGGGCCTTCGTTTTAAAACTTATACCACGTTTTTCCCAGATGTTCCGGGGGCGTAATATAGCATCTTTAGCCATGGCTATCCGCCGTTTTATTTCTGTGACGCAGCTACCTTCATTACTTATATTGGAGCCCAGTTAATCGAAGCTGTCCACAGTATAGATGCCTTAGATGTTATAGGTGCCCGATAGGTTACCCGCACGATGTACCACCATAAGCTTGGTTTTCTGCCTATTTATTGCAAACCCTACTTTGCCACTTTCCACTTCCAATCTGTGCCGTATCTCTTTCATGTTGCCAAATGTTGTAGCAAGGAGAACGGTGTCATCAGTGTACCTCAGATTGGAAATCCACTTTCCACTAACAGTAAACCCCTTGTCCCAGCCCTAAAGAGTCTTGAATGATATTACTCTTCGTACATTTGAACAGTCGGTGTCTATTTTGACGAAAGAGCGGTTGTTGATGTGTAGGTAGAGGCATCGGACTATGTCAATAAGATGTTGAGGCGTTCCCATGTCTTTAAGAACCCCCCACAGCTTGCCCCACTCCACGCAATCAAATGCTTTGGTATAATCTATGAAACATATCAATACAGGGCTGTTAAATTCCCGACTTTTCTCTATAATTTGGCGAACGTTCAGGATTTGTTCCCGCGTGTCTTTGCCTTTAACAAAACCTGCTTGCTCTTCTGGAATTTGTGGCTCCAGAAAGTGTATTAGCCTGTTGTTTATGATGTACAGGAGTATTGATGGTGCGTGGAGTAAGTGCCAAACACTTAATATAATTTTTAGAATCTTGTAGGCAACTTGTAAAGAGTGGGTTTAATAGAAAATATCCAATCCCCAAAACCCAGTTAGTAAGTAATCATTTTTAATGACTTCGTTATCGATACATATTGGAAGGAAGGAAGGGGACTCTTTGATCAAACCATACATTTTGTAGGACAAATATTTTTTCAAATAATTTAGATAATTATTATCAGATTTAACAAAAAAAACCCAGCTGATGATTCTCAAAAGTGTTTGTACTTAACACTTTTGAGAATCATCAAACCAACATATTTTATCCCTGCTACCCCTATTACTTACCAAAATCGAGAATTCGAGAGTTTCGTGCAGGAAATTGTTGGGCGTCTCGCCGTCTCATCAAAATTAGCTTGATAGTAATCAAGTGCAAAAATGGACCGCGGATCCTGGACTATTTGTTTCTTACTTGGTAGTATGGCGCTAGGGTATCGGAAAAATTGTGGGCGTGTCCAAAAATACTGAAACATCAGAAGTCAATAGCTATTGTCATCGTCTTAACAGTCGGGTGTAGAGTGCTCAGAATCATAACATTTTTATTAGACACAACAATATATTGAGCGATAATGTAAACAAAATATTTCTAAGTACCCTCAAGTATCAAAGGTCATTTTGACGATAGTGGTCTTTGTAGGTAATATATTACTCATTGTAATTCCAGAACTAAAAACCAAAAAACCACAAAATATTAAAAGTCACAAATTGTCATGTTGCAACAAGCCGCAACTTTAAAAATATTACCATTTTACTTCACGAAATCGTCAATTTGACGACTGTGGTCTTTCTAGTGTTAAAGTAATATGGTTAGGAAAATTGAAATTCAATAACAGTATCTGCTTATTGTGCCTACCTGCCACGACTCCCGCTTTACAGTAATCGTCGCAAGCATTTGATTTACAGGTTGGGCAAAGTGTTGTTGAGTTTTTCCGTCAAGAAATTTTCATTTGCAACGAAGTCTGGGTTTCTGCCTAGTTGATGGTAAAAGCACGATGAGGACATCAGTTCAATTCTCACGTCGAGCAAATCGTCATTAATATTTCCATCAGGAAAGTCTCAGTAACAGGGTGGAGTCTCGATTTGTAATCACTTGCTCATTGATCGAAGTATCCCCAGCATCGGCAACATGGGGTACTGGGGAAATGTGGGTGTGCTAAAAGCACCCTTCTACCACCCCTTTTTAGCACCCCACCTTACGATGAATCAGGGCCCTTATGTCTGTCGACTTAAGGTACTTTTTGGCTTGTCGTCAATCAACCATTATGAGATCAATGATCGACCATTCTGACACTATTGAATAGCAGACTCGAGGCCCTTTTTTTTTTTTTTTTTGATGGGTGGAAAATCATCGAATGACCCCCCCCCCCCGCTCTTGGGCAGAGCGAAGGGGAGTGTCAGACTTCTACTGACTAAAAACCGAACCCATGTTCCTTCTTTGCCCTTGCGCCGAGGCCACGTAATCTAGTACAAAATACCGCGGCCCCGACGGGCGTCGGCCCTTGCGGGCCCCTCCTTGCTGACATCTCTTTGAGGCGCGCGTGGAACACGAACGCGCCGCCGACACGGTCTGTTGCCGTCATGACGACGGCCGGACGGCGAGCTAGCCCATTACTCACCGTCCACAGGCCCGCGTCTACGGTGGCCGGAAGCCATCACGTGGCCCCCGACGCCCGGAGCGCCTTCCGCGCCTTCCGCGGCGGCTGGGACGTTGAGAGGATCGCTCCCTCTCTCGTTCCGCCACCTCCTTCGCTAGCATCACTGCTTCGCAGAAGGAGGCGACGGCGTCCCATTCCTCCTCGCCCTGGACCATGGCTTGCACCAGGGCCGGACGCGAGAGGTCACCGCCGCCGATCGCCGCTACAAGAACACGGCGGGGCTCCGTCCAAGCAGGGCACACCTCCACAGTGTGCTCCACCGTGTCCTCCGGTCGATCCTCGCAGTGGAAGCATCCGGGCGTTTCCTCCCGCCTGATTCGGTGCAGGTACCTCCCGAAACATCCGTGTCCGGTGAGGACCTGCGTCAGACGGAAGGTGAGGGCGCCGTGGCTCCTCTCTAGCCACTCCTCAAAGAGGGGACTTACCGCCACTATCGTGGCGTGCCCTAGACTCGAGGCCCTGGTGTGATGTTCTGTAATGTAGTGTTAACCATTATCTCTGGAAGATTAAATACAATCACCACGAAATGAAATTTCAATTTCAGTATCTGCTTATTACGATCTTTGCGCTCGAAGTATTTTATTGAACACAATTTTAATCTCACTGTATTGCCTGTGGTATTGGTATCTGAAGCTGCGGGATCCGAATGAGAATGCAATTTGTTTTAATGAAAGTATTTTTTTAAATATTATTCAAGAACTGGTATCGAGGTGAGAGTATTGAGGCGGAATACTTTAACTGTTGTTGTGAATCTAGAGATTTTGGACGAGAAATTTACAATCAAGAATCCGAGGCTAGCTCGAGACTCATTAAAGTATTGAAGCTTATAGAACTTTAACTAAGAACTAAGAGAGACACCGGTTGGAACTAAGATATTTAAATAAAGTTACGATACACGGAACAAAGCGTCGATGAAAATGACATGAGGAAAATATTGTGTACTAGTGACCCGCCCCGGCTTTGCACGGGTGCAAAAAAGGTATTAAAACCTTCCTCTTGAATCACTTTATCTATTAAAAAATACTGCATCAAAATCCGTTGCTTAGTTTTAAAGATTTAAGCATACAAAGGCACATAGGGACAGAGAAAGCGACTTTGTTTTATACTGTGTAGTGATGAATGTGAATTGTTATAATAGTAGAGGAGGATTCAAGAAACAATGAATGGACTGTGAGGATGATATAGCAGGGATGGAGGTGTCTAATGATATGACGAGTAATTAGAGAAGCATGGAAAAAGAACGCATGCAGCACCGACCTCTAATAAAATGGGGTAAAGGTAAAGGAATGATTATGATGGCCGAAACAAAGCGGACAGCATCGTTAAAATGATACTTGCAATCTCATCATCATAATCTGGCTAGCCTTTTCCTAACGATGTTGGGGTCGACTTTCGGTTTAACCCGATGTAGCTGATTCACCAGTAAAGCATGGAGCCTAACTAACCTCCACAACCCAATTAGTATTGGGTAATATGAAACCCCCTGGTAAGACTGGTTGTCAGACTTTCAGTCTACTTACTACCTGTAACGACTGTCAGAGATCTTCAAATGACAGCCGAGACTAACTTGCTTTAACATGACTTACGTAATCAGAGATATTTAATGATTACTTAAGTCGTCACTTAGTAAAGGTTTGACATACAAAAATCTTCACTAAAGTGTCAAAATCTTTACTGAGGTAAGGCTTAAGTAATCATGCCCGTCGGGGCCGCGGATTTTTGTACTAGATGACGTGGCCTCGGCGCAAGGGCAAAGATGAACATGAGTTCGGTTTTTAGTCAGTAGAAGTCTGACACTCCCCTTCGCTCTGCCCAAGAGCGGGGGGGGGGGCATTCGATGATTTTCCACCCACCAAAAAAAAAAAAAGGCTTAAGTACCTAATCATTAAATATATCTGAATACGGTAGCAAATCTCTTTAGCTAGAAGAAAGTATGAATGATTAAACTCGACGGTTTAATGCCGTACTAAGTATAATCCTCACAATTAACCACAGAACACGATAAAAAATACTACGTTCTATTCTTTGTTATAAAAGCTTGAAACAAAAGAGAAAATCGTGATAATCCTTCTGCTTTGCGAAAGGATAAACGATCGCAATTTGTTTTCATTCGTGCATATAAGATGATGTTTGTTTATAGCGTAGGATTTTATTCACACGCTGAGAGTTAAGTAATGATTGACGTCAGCTTAGCTTTATTGATGTTAACACGTGTGTATTTAGGCAACGTTTCTGAATAAATCTGAATGAATAAACCTTATTTGTCGATGTAGCTTACTGCGAGGCTAAAGTGAGACAGGGCAAACCATGCGCTCGGGTGCAGCTATGGGCTCGAATACGTCAAGAATGGAGCTCTGAGTCGGCTGGACGGGGTGGCGGCAGACCGAGGAGGAGATAGCGGGATGACTGCCTGGCAAATTGGCGAGAAAAAGCACATTATAAAGAGTAAACCAATAAGGACAACTAAAAAAAACTGTTCTAAATACGAACAAGCTTTACATAACTTAGGCTCAGAAGTTTAAACGTAACTTTACTCTAGTAATGGGCAGTAGTGCAATAGTTATGGAAAAAACGGTAAGTTAAAGACGCAGCTACTACAAACTGCCTTTTAATATAATTATTTTCTATTTATTACTAAAGCATTAGGTACAAGGTTGATTGGGAAAAATACAGTTCCGGGTAATTTGATGTTTTGGAGTATGTTCGAGCTAAGTAACATTTAGATCTCCGGTCAAAAAAGCCCTTCTTGATCAAAACTATCAACACATATTTAGTCAAGATAAAATTTTCTATCGTGGAAAAAATATCAACACATTTGATGCACTTAAGAATATGCTAAGCAACGAGTTTCTCAGAAGGGACGATAACCATTAATCGCAGCAGCCTTACATCTCAACGAGCGAGAGAAAACGACCTCCGTGCCTACCCGAGCGAGCCATATTAGCGTAATGGCAAATTACACAGTCCAGGTCAACGATAGCTTGTGTATATTATATTGTGTATTCTCTGAAAATGCGGATAAGCTCGACAGTGTCATGAAGTCCTGGTATACGTGCGAGAATTTAATTTACTTGGAAATAGAAATTATAGTGGACTCGTGTCCTTTACTATGTCTCCTACATTATTTACTATACAGACTTACATAATAATAAAAATATAATGTAAAACCAGAATATAATTAAAAGACGTCAAAAAAATTAGTCCACATCGCTGTCAACGAGGAAAGTGTCCTAAAGGCTGGCACTACTTAGTGTTATTCAAATAGTTATCTTAGTTAGTAAGTATCTAAAAGCGTAATGGCAAATTACGCAGAGCTGAACGATAGTTTCCGTACCTAAGTATACAGGTAAACTCTATAGCGAGCGTCATGAAGTCCTAGTACAGTCAGTACCCAACATTACCTGACCGCTCGTCTCACACCACTTGCCCTCTATTTCTTTATACGACGGGCCAGGTAATGCTGGGTACAGACTGTGCCTGCAAGAATTTAATTTTGTATACAAATAAAAGCAGACACCTGTTCTTAATTTTATTCACATTTCTATCTATACCAGAGGTTATAAGTATTATAGAAACTTTTAAATGTGACTCAATACCGATTTTTTTTGGGAGGAAATTCCCGTACGTCAAACCGGTCGGGAACTCGGGACTCACCACGATCAGATCAATCACTACGATGACAGATTCGTTCCATAACTCTCGTGTAATTGGGCCGTATAGATCCAGATTTCCGGCTGATTGATGCCTCAGCTAGAAAACAACCAAAACATCCAATCTTACCCTACCAAGTTAAACGTGTTGCTTAGATCGATTTTTTTTTCTTTAAAATATAAAAAAAAACCTTGTCTCACACTTTTAGGAATTTCTCCTGAATCGTGGTTGCGATTACAAACATTTTACTTCACATACACAAACAGCCAGACCCGGAACAACTACCTGTAGCCAATCAAACATTTTTATCCGTGTGGGATCGAACCCATGACGGGCGTGGCGGGTGGCAGGCTTAGTCACTGTGCCAAACGTATAGGCTGGAATACACATGCTACGTAGTAGCACGAAATCAAGCTAGTTTCGAGCAACTGTCACTTAGTAGCATACAAGAAGCACGTTTATTTATACGAAAAGAAGAACATGCTTGTTTCAAGGCATGCTACCTAATCGCAAGCCGGTCTATTTTTGTGTTATCTAGCACGACGCAAAAACCTCTTTTTGATATTCTTTGGTTTTACTATCTTATAAGTTTTTTTTATCGTGCTGTCACCTTTTGTTGTTTTATTTATTTATTTTTAAATAGAACGGCCGAAGCCAATTACACTATTTAAACAGATATAATTTATTAAACACAGTCATGCAATCTTCTCACAAAACTTCAAACATTCTGACAGTATCACCTTCCATTCATCCGCAAATATATCAAGATCTTTGTTTGAGTCCAGGAGAGCGTTAATAGCGGATAATGTCCGAGGAATGGCTGACTTGGAGCGTGCAACAGTACGGCAAGTTGGAACAGCCAGTAAGCGGTGTTTTCTGCCACGACAGTAATTGTCAGGGACAAATAGTTTGCTGATTTCATTATGTAGATCAGGAACATCTATAATCCCCCTAAAAACTTTAAAGATTACAGTCATCTGGTCGCGCGACCGTCTAACTTCAAGCGAATTAAAACCCAAACAACCCAACAGGAATTTAGTGGGATACAAAAAAGGATAAAACCCGAACAAGTGCTTGTAAAAATATCTAAGGAACGCTTTTTGAACCTTTTCTAAAGCTAGAGCATACTGCTTCTCAAAGGGATTCCATACGCACGCACTAGACTCCAGCTTGCTACGGACTAACGCCCCAAAAACAAGCTTGATAACGTGGGGGTTGTGAAAGTCGCGACAGTTCCTCAAAACAAAGCCAAGGCGTTTAAATGACTCCTTCACAGTGGCTGTGATGTGGTCGTGAAACGTGAGCTTACGGTCGAATATAACTCCCAGGTATTTCATGGAATCAGTTCTTGTAATTGGATCTCCATTCAGTTTGTATAGAAAGTTGACTGGGCGCCGCATTCGACCGAAAGACATCACGTAGCATTTTGATTTATTAAATTCCATTTTATTATCCAGACTCCACTTATATACCGAATCAATGTCTGCTTGCAGAGCTTGGCAATCAAATTCAGATTTTATTTCATAAAACAGTTTTAAGTCATCAGCATATAAGAGAGATCTGGTATTCACAACCGCAGCAGGAAGATCATTAAATCCTCAGGATGATTGCTTCCCGCACTGACTGTCCGATCCAACATAAATGGATGTGTTTGTGTACCGGACAATTTTGACATGCTAGTGCTTGACTTGTAAAATTGTAATGTATTCTATGTGTATAATTTTCTAATTTGATTGACTGATTATAATTTTGACATTGGAATTATTAATTTTGACTGTCATTAATCACTATTCAATTTTCATTTTATAATTGTTATCTATTCTTTATTTCTATTGTGTGGTGTATAATTTTGTGAATGTTGTATGTTATTAATTGAATTATTGTATTTTGTGTTAATTTTTGTGTGTGCGGACTGACTATTCTCTTGTATTACTCTTTTCTCTTATGGATTGCATTATCTGAAATAAACGTATTATTATTATT
Source organism: Diarsia mendica (assembly GCA_949316265.1). Lineage (NCBI taxonomy): Eukaryota > Metazoa > Arthropoda > Insecta > Lepidoptera > Noctuidae > Diarsia > Diarsia mendica. The sequence continues at coordinate 18,582,473 of OX438904.1, read as the reverse complement.
AATCATCAAAATGAAAAGAAGAGGGGCGATTACCGAACCTTGACTCACACCCGAGCGAGTGTGGTATGGGTGTGACTCGTACACTTACAGACCTAATCTGACAAATTGTTGTCGGTCCCTTAAATAATCTGCAAGAAGTCGTAGAAGCCCTGGAGCAACCCCTATTGCACTGAGCTTCGAAAGCAAAACGTCATTGTTAACTCTATCGAACGCCTTTTGAAAATCAAAGTAAACAACGTCTACCTGGCATTTGCGATCAAGACTAGTAGTGATATAATTAACTAATGTAAGTAAGTTCGTATTCACGGATCTTTTTTCGCGAAAGCCATGCTGCTCATTGCACAGGTACTGATTCACTTGCTTGTAAATTCCTTGATGTAGGACATTCTCGAAGACTTTCGCGGGAGAAGAAAGTATCGCTATTGGACGAAATTCATCGACTGACGATTTATTCGAAGATTTCGGTATTGGAGTTACACGCGATATCTTCCACATATCTATCTTCTTTCTTCTTCTTCTTCTTATATCTTCTTTATATCTTTATGTCAGTGTCTCCAATAAAAGACTGTAAAGCCGCGTCCCCACTAAAGTCACCCGAAACGTTCCTGTTAGGCGCGCCTTTCGGCCTCATCGAAGTAGTATGCGCGTAAAAAGTATGCGTTTGAAGTCTGTGCTTTAGAGCTAATGTACACACTCGGCTCATGCTAGAAATGAGCACACTACCTAGTGGCAAGCATGCTTTTCTAGTATCATGTGTATTTCAGGCTTGTCGTCAGTCGAAACGTATCTAGATGTAGCTCAGCTCACACGAGTGCTCTTCACAGTAGGTGTGACCATCATAATTAGCCGTCAATGACACTAGGACATAGGCTTTCTTTCCGTTCAAAAAAGTGGGCCAAACTGGATCATGTGAGTCCAGATAGGGATTTTTAGCATGTTTTCAAATGTTTGATATTCCTGGACATGCCCGTTTCATCACAATATTTTTATCAATCGAGTGGTCATGAGCTGGGTTTTAGAAATAATCATTGCAAGTCCTACCCTAAAACCGACGGTGCCGCCGAATTCAGCCCAGAAAGAGGTGATGAGACAATCTAGATGTGTACGGCAAGGGCTGGTTCGAGGTGGCACGAGCAAAGAACGACGGCACGGTTGGCGCAGTGACTAAGCGATTGGACTGCTGCGCTGCGTGTCGCGGGTTCGATCCCCGCACGGAACAAATATTTGTATGGCCTGCAGATAGTTGTTTCGGGTCTGGGTATTTGTTATGTGATTTATATTATGTTTGTGAACGCACCCACGATACTGGAGAAATTCCTAGTGTGGGGGCAACGTTTAAAAAACAAAAAAAAAAAGAACGCATGGAAGAGTTTGACTTTTTCCTACACAAAACACATTAAAAAAATGCAGGTGGTGATAGAAAAGTTTACATTAAAATTTCTAGGTTCAAACCTCCCAACACCCATAAGACGCAATAATATATTCCCACAAAAGAGACCACAGTATCCTTTATCAACCTACCAGCATAAAAACATTCACTTATGTTAATCAGCACAGAAAAATAGATAAAATATTATTTTAATTCCAGCTCTGCATTCGCAAAGACGAGATAAAAGTTCATTGTCGCCTTTGCCTTTGTATCGAAAGGGTTCACTCTGGGGAAATCAGTGGCCGCTTTAGAAGCAAAATATTTTAATTTTGATAATAAATTAATTAATGCTTTACTTTAATTAAATACTTACGTATTTTGGTAGGTATACGAGTCACAATCCTGGGTTCGATGCAAATTATTCGGGCAAATGATTTATGGGACTTTTTTCAGGATTTTTTCAGTAGTCACGGAGTTTGGATTTATGCCCGGTAGGTGGCAATAGGCTTATCCCCTATTACCTAAATGGGACTTAAACATAACGATTGAAATGTGGGTGTACTGTATTAGGTCCCTCTGCCTTACCTTAGGGGATTGCAGGCGTTATGTTATGTTGTGAACCTATTTCAACGTTTTGTACTGCTTTAGCCACTGCTCATGTCAAAAATCGATTACGTCGAAAGTATCAAATAATTTCAATATTCTTCAGTTATCTCCACGCACTTGATTGAGTTCGTCAACAGTCTAGTCACTAATTCATTATTTGCCAGGATAAGTTGACTAAGAATTCTAGTGACTTTTCGTGCAATGTGAGGTCAGGATAAACTGGGTATGAACGTATTCCGTGTTTATATGAGCGAATCGTTGAATCGTGTCGTATAAATTGATATAATCAATTGGAATATATCAAGCGGAGCACCGAGGAAAACAGAAACATTTGGGAAATATAATGTTACGTTAATTCTTAAAGAAAACAGAAGAGAAATAATGAGATGGGCCTACTTTTGACCTCAATCTTATCCTAAACGGGCTAGCTCGCCGTCCGGCCGTCGTCATGACGGCAACAGACCGGCGCGTATGCGTTCCACGCGCGCCTTAAAGAGATGTCAGCAAGGAGGGGACGCCCGTCGGGGCTGTGGTTTGTCGAAAGGTTAACGCGGCTCCGACACAAGGGCGAAGAAGGAACATGGGTTTGATTTTTAGTCAGTAGAAGCCTGACACTCCCCTTCGCTCTGCCCAAGAGCGGGGGGGGGGGGGGGGGAAAGAGGGCAGAGAATGAGGTCGACGATGGAACGAGCTAACCCAGAAGAAGCGTATTTATTCGCGACTTAAATAGATTGGAGTTATACATAATTATGAACTCGGGAAAACCGACTCAGGCAGGGAGTTCTGAAATACATAAACACATAGATTGGTGATTTGGTATGAGTTTAATCATAGCACGGTTCAAAATATAAAAACCTAGTGTTTTTATATTCTCGATCAGCATATGTGGTGTATCCTGTCAGGCCGTGTACGTACGTTCACAATTTGTCGATTTGACATTGATCGATTAAAAAATCAAAACCTTAGGTAGGTATATTGTAACAGTTAACAATTTTTCGACATTTTATAACCTCGCGAGATAGATTATACAACAAACTAACGACGACGTTCACAACCATACACTGACATACTTACAAGAAGTAATACTTACCTCACAATAATTAATTATTTTCCTCCATCTTAACTGCAATGTAACCAGATTTAATGCGTCAGTGCGAACATTTGCATCGTACTCGAGATTATGACGTCATAACGTTGACGTATGCAAGTCTGTAGCAGACGCAATAAAACTTTATGATCCAACACGGTTTACAGTTCGAACTACATAATATAATATGCTTATTTATAAGTTACATCACCGTCGGCATAGCCTTTTCCAAATTATGTTGGGGCCGGCTTCCAGTCTAACCGTATGCGGCTGATTACCTGTATTTTAAATCAAGCGACTGCCTATCTGACCTCCACAACACAGTAAGTACTATGTACTAGTTAATACGACAAATGATAAGACTAGTTGTCAGACTTTTAGGCCACTGGCTACCTGTAACGACTGCCAAAGGTTAGAACATTTAGCTGGGACCAAGCTTTCAGAAGCAAAAAAAGAAACTTGTTATGTGGATGGTGGTCACCGATCGTGGATGGAGAGCAGTGGTGGCCCAGTGGTGGCGGCCCCGACTTACGAACAGTGAGTTGTGGGTCGAACCCACAACTCACTTTTTGGTTCACCACTGCTCTCAAAACGGTAAAGGAAAACGTCGCGAGGAAACCGGCATGTCTTAGAACCAAAAATATTCGAAGACATGTAATATTACCAATCTGCACTGGGCCCGCGTGGTAGAATATAGCCCATCCTTCTCTTAGAGAGGAGGCCTGAGTCCCAGCAGTGGGAACATTATAGGTTGATGATGATCGTGGATGGGTGGCCACAAATCGTGGTAGGTGGGATAGTGGTTAGGTAGCTACAATTTGGGGCTGCGGGTTTTCATTATTCGTACAGCCAAGGAGTGGAACACCCTGCCTGCGTCGGTCTTCCCGAGTTCATATAACCCCAATCTATTTAAGTCCCGAGTAAATAGGCTTCTTCTGGGTAAGCTCGCTCCATCGTCGGCCTCATCTCTGCCCTTAGGGCAAGATTGAGGTCAAGAGTAAGCCCATAATAAATGAAAAAAAAAAAAAATGTGTGGCCTCGACACAAATGACTAAGAAAGAACATGGGTGGTTTTTGATCAGTACACTGAGAAAAATTTCCTCTGCCGCACTACGTAAAATAAGGACAAAAATCGACCACCATGACGTGTGTAACCCGGTCCATTACGCGTAAGTAGTCAGTCGTACGTAGTCGGCATACTGACGCTCATCATTGAGCGGGTTACGTAATTTACTCGTGGTCGATTTTTGTACGTACGTACGTAGCCCGACATCCGGCTACGTAATACGTAGTGCGCAAGTCGCACCAATACTCCTGAAACTACGACTGCAATACCCGTATACTATTGTTGCGGGCACAGTAGAACGCGGTGAACCTTACGTGTGTACCATGGCGGCTTACGTACGATACTGTAGCGGGCATAGTAAATAATGATGAGCCATATGTGTGCACCGCGGTGGCATACGCACTATACTGTGGCGGACACAGTAAAACACGGTGAGCCGTACGTGTGTACCACGGCGGCATACGTACGATACTGTGGCGGACACAGTAAATCACGATGAGCCGTACGTGTGTACCACGACGGCATACGTACGATACTGTGACGGACACAGTAAATCACGATGAGCGGTACGTGTGTACCACGGCGGCATACGTACGATACTGTAGCGGGCATAGTAAATAATGATGAGCCGAACGTGTGTACCACGGCGGCATACGTACGGCACTGTAGTGGGCACAGTAAATAACGGTGAGCCAATTGTGTGCACCGCGGTGGCATACGTACAATACTGTGGCGGACACAGTAAAACACGGTGAGCCGTACGTGTGTACCACGGCGGCATACGTACGATACTGTGGCGGACACAGTAAATCACGATGAACAGTACGTGTGTACCACGGCGGCATACGTACGATACTGTGACGGACACAGTAAATCAAGATGAGCCGTACGTGTGTACCACGGCGGCATACGTACGATACTGTGGCGGACACAGTAAATCACAATGAGCCGTACGTGTGTACCACGGCGGCATACGTACGATACTGTGACGGACACAGTAAATCACGATGAGCCGTACGTGTGTACCACGGCGGCATACGTACGATACTGTAGCGGGCATAGTAAATAATGATGAGCTATATGTATGCACCGCGGTGGCATACGTACAATACTGTGGCGGACACAGTAAAACACGGTGAGCCGTACGTGTGTACCACGGCGGCATACGTACGATACTGTGGCGGACACAGTAAATCACGATGAGCCGTACGTATGTACCACGACGGCATACGTACGACACTGTAGTGGGCACAGTAAATAATGGTGAGCCATATGTGTGCACCCCAGTGGCATACGTACAATACTGTGGCGGACACAGTAAATCACGATGAGCCGTACGTGTGTACCACGGCGGCAAACGTACGACACTGTAGTGGGCACAGTAAATAATGGTGAGCCATATGTGTGCACCCCAGTGGCATACGTACAATACTGTGGCGGACACAGTAAATCACGATGAGCCGTACGTGTGTACCACTGCGACATACGTACGATACTGTAGCGGGCATAGTAAATAATGATGAGCCATATGTGTGCACCGCAGCGGCATACGTACGATACTGTGTCGGACACAGTAAAACACGGTGAGCCGTACGTGTGTACCACGGCGGCATATGTACGATACTGTGGCGGACACAGTAAATCACGGTGAGCCGTACGTGTGTACCACGGCGGCATACGTACAATACTGTGACGGACACAGTAAAGCACGGTGAGACATACGTGTACACCACGGCGGCATACTTACGATACTATGGCGGACACGGTGAATCATGGTGAGACATACGTGTACACCACGGCGGCATACTTACGATACTATGGCGGACACGGTGAATCATGGTGCGTCATACGTGTGCAGCATGGTGGCATACGTAGGATACTGTGGCAGGCACAGTAAAGCATGATGTATCAGACGTATTTACTGTCGTAGTAGAGGTAAGGTACCGTTGCCAGTACAGTAAGGCATGATGAACCGTGCGTATGTACCACGGCAGTAGACGTACGATACTGGTGCGGGACCAGTAAAGCACGGTGAACCATACTTATGTACCACGCTAGCGTACGTACGATACTGCTGCGGGTATAGTAAGGCATGGTGCACTATACGTGTTACGTATGACACACCATGCCTTACGATAGTCGCACCAGTATTTTCCTTATGCTGGCGCATGGTACATACAAAGGTGCTCAGATACTTATTTTGAATATTGAACACTCAAAGTCAATGAAATTTTGTAGAAATGTATAGTTTAAATACTGCAGGGAGTTTTGAATAAAAATATGAAAACCCCCTGCAATATTTAAACTATACATTTTTACGAAAATGTAATAAACCACAGACCTAGATATTAGTTTCTCGATCGTGTCTACAAAATTTCATTGACTTTCGAGTGTTTAATATTCAAAATAAGTATCTGAACACATTTGTATGTACCATGCGCCAGCATAAGGAAAATACAGGTGCGAGTATCGTAAGGCATAGTGTGCCATACGTAACACGTATAGTGCACCATGCCTTACTATACCCGCAGCAGTATCGTACGTACGCTAGCATGGTATATGGTTCGAAGGAACTCCTCAAATATTTTACGCAAACGGCTCGCGTGCTACATCGCCCGGCTCTTGAGCGCCTGGTCGAGCGATGCGGGGCAGAGGGGATGGGACGGGGCAAGGAAAGAAATAGTGTAAAGGGCAATTTTAAGTAAATAGACATAAAAGATTCATATTATTTATTTTCAATCGTAAAATTGAGACATACAAAAAAACCACAAGCTTAATTATTGTCAGTCACATAATTAATTGTCAGTCTCAATGCTGTTTAGCAATTCAGGGGAGGAGCGAGACAACCCCAACACAAGTGTTATTAACTACTTGCTGGGGCTGTTTCAATCACATTTGTTATGTAAATCTAATGCCGGCCATACACGGTACAAGTATATTTGCGCAAATCAAGACTTGCGCAAGTATACTGTAACGTGTTTGGCTCAATAAACAATTTATTATTAATTAATCATACTATTCTAGAATTACATGGTAATATAAACAATGTCTCAGATCTCAGGTATTTGTTGCACGAGCCGGAGGCGGTTACCCGCCTTTCGTAAGAGCAACCTAGGATTTCCGACCAAAGAATCACTAGTAAGAGCCAGTCCACACGGCGCGTTGCGTCTCCGTTGCGTCGACGCAGCGCTGCCGTTGCGTCATTTTACATACTAATAATCATAATGTACACACGGTGCGCAGCGTCGAAAATGGTAAGGTATGGGTAAATAAAATGCTTGCCGCAACTGTGCGTCGCCGCTGCGATGTCGGAACGTTATTACTGCGTCGTCATGTGGACTAGCTCTAAAGGTACCTTGGCATCAATGGAGTCCGCGTGGTCGTCGCTGGAAACCAATGCGTCTAGGCCTACGGTAAACTTAACTTATAGGTCGTTCGCATACGAACGCTAATACATACGCATAAACCTAACTATGTAGTTGCGGAACCTATGTCGCAAGGCCCGACTTTAAACTATAACCGGTATTCTACAAAAAAAAAAATACAAAATGTGGGGATCGCCCCGTTTTGGTAGCGATCCGAGAGCCACCTTTTGGCAGTTATAGGGGCGATGACGTTCTCAATTCGTTGGAATCAGTTGGAGTGTTGTCTTTAGGGCGCTATGGGAAAAAAGACTTCAAAACTTTTTGATGACTTTTTTCCTCTTCTTCGATTTAGGGCACTTATAGGAACATGTTTAAACTTATAATTTTTTTTTTCGTTAAATGCATATTTAGGTACTGAGTTATATCGTTTTTCGATCATTGTCCCCATTAATTTATGTCATGATGTGTCCCCGACTCACAGTTATTTAATTATTATCACGATATATTTAATTATTAAAAAAAAAGTTGTGGCGAAATGTGGGTGTACTATTAGGTACACCTCTGCCTCTCTCCCTTCGGGGATTAGAGGCGTGATGTTTAAAAAAAAAAGTAAAAAATCTTCAAAGTTAAATTACTTGAAATATATGCATTTTACGAAAAAAGTGTACAAAGCCTAAATTGTTTTTACGAATATCCTTTATTAAATAAGAGCAAAAAAGGAGGGATCACCGGTAATCGAAAAAAATATTATAAGATTCTATTTTTTTTTTTTTGTTTATTGATTGCTCATAGAGCCCCGAAGGCTATACTCCAACTGGACTATTTACTCATTCATTAATCAATTTGTTCAACAACTTATTGTGTTTGTGTTTTACATACAGGAAAGTTTAGACCGCAGAGCAATACTCAAAAAGGGAACAGGAGGCTTACTCACGGAGGGTTCCCGAAGGAAATTGAGCCAGCTGCTAATACACCACCAACTTGAAAACAATTGTGCGAAGAAAATTTCCAGTGAAGAATTTTATAAACTAGCTACCGAAATTGTGAAAATATTCCACAAGGAACGCGTTGTGGTGTATTATTCTGCATATTTATCAGCTACAAATAAAGTAGCTAAAAAAAATGCTAGCGGAAAGCTCTACGAGAGCTATATAGCTCGAAGAAGAAAGTTGCGAGAAAGTGGACAGTTGCCAAGAACTAGCCGTTCATCCTCGAAGTCGTCCAGATCATCGCTCAGATCCACGCCAACTATCACAGATGATGACATTTAAAGCCTGGAATTTGTGGAAAGTGGTAAGCAAATAATCGCTTAGTCACCTTTTTCGTGATTTAAATGTACCACGGGCGACTGTACTATATTGCCCTGCCTCTTGTTGACTCATTCCACCATACACATATAAATTACAGGTGTTGTCTATGAAGAAACATTACTATGGCTGAAAAACAATGTTGATCCATGGAAATCTGTTGAAGAAAAGTGGGCAGAAACTGCAGATCACCGCCTAAATCGCATCCAATGTGGAAAAGGTGATATAGCGGATTACTTCAAGGATTTCCTAGCCTTAAAACAATCGCAAGGCTATACCTTAAACTTAACTTAAAGGTCGTTCGCATACGAACGCTAATACATACGCATAAACCTAACTAGTTGCGGAACCTATGTCGCAAGGCCCGACTTTAAACTATAACCGGTATTCTACAAAAAAAAAAATACAAAATGTGGGGATCGCCCCGTTTTGGTAGCGATCCGAGAGCCACCTTTTGGCAGTAGGGGTGGTGCTCCCCTACCCCATGGCCTAGGTGATGGTTAAACATCAGTACCGACTTTCGATATTTAATTTTCTACTTTTACGAAATTTGACTGATTTTAAAAGCACACAATACGATAATAATAATAATAATAATACTTTATTGATACAAATCCTTACAATATAATTATGCTTAATATTTAACAAGGTTCACAATAGTTAAGGCGTACAAAAGCTGAAACCCTGACTCCTAAACAAGGGAAACCTGTGACTTAAGAGTCAGTGTTCTACTGCCACTTGGACACAATATACCTTATGGAACTTGAGAGCTGGTAAGCTTATTATTATTCGAGAGAGTATGTTACTATGTTAAAAACGAATTTAAAAAAACGTAAAATTAAATTTTAAAAATAAAAGAAAAACTTAAGTACGAAGAAAGAATACAAATGAAACTCAGTACTGATGTTTAACCTGAAGTTAAGTTAAAGAAACAAATTGGTGGTGGGCCCGTATACACGCTTTTGCAAAATGGTAAGGTTAATAAAATGCTTGCCGCAACTGTGCGTCGTCGTCGTCGTCTCTGCAGGTTCTCCTTTTTTTGAATGATCTTGTTGGTAACGTCGGCTTCAGAAGCAGCTTGCGATATATAAATAGCCGTCGCATACCTCTGCTCTGGATGGCTTCCACGCTGGCTTTCCTTTCATTTTCCGTGCAGGTGAAATGTTGATGACATAAGCCTGCAACATCAAAGCAACATTGCTAGATGTCTCTGGTTCATCTTCTGTATTCAAAGAAAAAAAAGATTCGGTTAATTTTTGAGACTTAATTTTACGAAGGTTTAATCTTGAACTAAAATAAAAAAACACTGGACGTCATTTTTTCAATACACTAACTGAGCGGCTCAGTGCTGAGGGGAAGGGGGAAATCACAAATCTGTGCAATTTCTATAATAATAATAATAATAATATTCCACAACTATCACACAACGCCATCTAGTCCCAAGCTAAGCAGAGCTTGTGTTATGGGTACTAGACAACTGATAAACATACTTATATATTTCTAAATACATACATATTATAGATAAATTACACCCAGACACAGAACAAATGATCGTGCTCATCACACAAACATTTGTCCTGGGTGGGAATCGAACCCACGACCTCCGGCATAGCAGTTAGGGTCACTAACCACTAGACCAACAGGCCAGTCAAATGGCAGTATAATGGGCGGGGACTGAGACTTCACTCCATAGTTAAAGGTTAATAATAAGAACTTATATTAGAGCAAAACTTCTTACCGTCAATCAGTGCAACTATATTTGCTATTTTTGTTCTCGTGTCTTGGTCTCTAATTTTCGTAATTTTAATGAAGCATATTTTATAATTTCTTCTTTTTTGAGGGTGATGGAGGAAAATAATTTGTTTTCCTTTCCCGGATACAGACGACTAAAATCGTTCATTAGCTGAAAAAAAGAATACAATAAATGTGCGGTACGTTATTTCAACTGGTAAGAAAGGTCCGGATCGCTACCACAGAGGTTATTGGGTTGTTGAGCGAGAACTAGAATAGCTTGTCTCTTTTAGTGCCTGCACAATATTATCTCGTTCTGATAGGTTGGCAGCGCGCGAGTGTTGCAAGTGACTAGAGTCTGTGCGAAAAGAGAAGAATCGTGGCAGATACGAGAACTAACATTATGAATTTAACATGGCAATCGAAATTCAGACACTTGTCTTATAACCCCTCGTTTTCACCACGGTATAATACCTACATGTATTTTAGAAATTGAATGCAATGTTTTCGTTTTTGCATGTATTAAATATGTTGTATACTTACAATACAAAACATGTTATGAAACGATATTACATGTATAAAACTTGTTGTAAGTATACAAAACTTGTATGTAAATTGTTGGTTAAAAACTTCTAGTCGCTTACATGTTTATGATCTCATGTACAGAAATTGCAATAAAATAAACAATAATCTTCAATAATATTTTCTGTATTTAGTGTGTACATAACTTGTACACACTAAATAATAATAATATAATAATAATATTCCACAACTATCACACAACGCCATCTAGTCCCAAGCTAAGCAGAGCTTGTGTTATGGGTACTAGACAACTGATAAACATACTTATATATTTCTAAATACATACATATTATAGATAAATTACACCCAGACACAGAACAAATGATCGTGCTCATCACACAAACATTTTTCCTGGGTGGGAATCGAACCCACGACCTCCGGCATAGCAGTTAGGGTCACTAACCACTAGACCAACAGGCCAGTCTAAACCACGTTTGTATTTTGTAGGTGAGAACGCTGTCAATGTATCAGACGAGTTAATACATGTCACAGACTTCAATGTAAACGCAAATGTGTTTTAAACTTGTAAAAATACTTGTTGGCTACACAGTTGAACGAAGTAATGATTGAGACAGTTTTGACAAGAGTCTTCTACAAGTTTTTTTTTTTACATAATCCTTGTGGTTTTTTATAGAAAAACCCCAAGGATTATGTAAAAAATAAGCGGCTGCGGTATATGCTTACCAAGGTATAGCCTTGCGATTGTTTTAAGGCTGGGAAATCCTTGAAGTAATCCGCTATATCACCTTTTCCCCATTGGATGCACTTTCCACAAATTCCAGGCTATAAATGTCATCATCTGTGATAGTTGGCGTGGATCTGAGCGATGATCTGGACGACTTCGAAGATGAACGGCTAGTTCTTGGCAACTGTTCACTTTCTGTCCCTCTTTGAGTATTGCTCTGCCGTTTAAACTTTCCTGTATGTAAAACACAAACAATACCTAAGTTGTTGAACAAATTGTTAAATGAATGAGTAAATGGTCCAGTTGGAGTATAGCCTACCAAAAAAAAAAAATAGAATTGGATTTTTTTTTTTTCGATTACCGATGATCCCTCCTTTTTTGCTCCTATGTAATTAAGGATACCCGTAAAAACAATTTAGGCTTTGTACACTTTTTTCGTAAAATGCATATTTTTCAAGTAATTTAACTTTGAAGATTTTTTTACTTTTTTTTAAGCGATGGCTTGGTATTGGCCTTGTCTAAACAGTTTTTAGGGTTCCGTACCTCAAAAGGAAAAACGGAACCCCTTATAGGAGCACTCGAGTGTCAGTCTGTCTGTCCGTCTGTCACAGCCATTTACTCTGAAACCACTGGACCGATCGAGTTGAAATTGATCGTACTGTACAAGGCCTAAACTTTTCAAAAAAATACAATAAATAGTTCTTTGCCTAGTCTATTTTTCAAGCCAGTGAGACTGGCAGCCAGCGATGGCCTTGTGTAAACAATGCTTTTGCGAACATAAAGTACCTACCAAATTAAGCTACAAAATGAAAAATTAAGTGAGCACCAAAAAAGGGTAGGGCCGCCTGTCAGTATTGTATTACAATTATTTATTTATTTAAACTTCTCGCACACAAAAAAAGGTACAAAGGCGGACTTAATGCCTTAGGCATTCTCTACCAGTCAACAATTACTGTAAAGTATGCAAAAATGGTCCTAGCAGGTTAACGAATTATGCCGACGAAATAGGTAGGTACGTTTTGTTATCAACCTGAGTAATGTTATGATTAATAAGAGTAACACAGTGTTATTATCTCCAATAGTACAATCTGTAGAGATTTATGCATTAACACTGACATCAGTGTCCCGTGCAGCGTTTTGAGTTGAGTCGTTTAGCTCAGCATTCTTAATTTCAAGGTTCTAGAAAAATAATTTAAAAGCTTTATTACAGTACGATCAAATTATCTTGACAGGTCTGAACATAGGCTCTGCGAACTTTTACGCATGTAAGAAAACTGTTATTGTCAGTTAAAACTTGGCTTTTGTGAAGAAAACTGTTATTATCAGTTAAACCAATACCTATACTACGGTCAGACAATATCTAATTTGTATACAGTGAGAAATACAAAAAAAAAAAAACAAAACACTTTTAGACATTAGTTGTAACAAAATAACCTACACGAAGTTCGGACTTGCCAAGATAATTTGATTGCACTGTACAATGCATTACAAAAGTATGCGGCATCGGTCCAAGAGAAAAAAACAAAGAAATCATTTTTATTATCTAAACTAAAAGTAGGTAAACAAGTAGGTACGTACATTGACATCGGTCGCTTTTTGATGTTGTACTTGTAGTAGCCAATTTTTAAATTTTATTCTGGGGCCAATCTTTGGAATCAGTTTCAGTTCTTTCTTTCAAAATGTCATCGTTTAAAAACAGAATGGCAGTTTCAAGCGTTGAATGATTGTCTGAAAAATACAAATACAAACATGTACAAAACTTGTTATGTAGGTAGGTACTACATAAAATTGCCTATCATGTTCCCCTTTGTCCAGCTAAGCTCCACATTAATTTCGAGTTGGCACCGCCTGTAGGTAAACTGTTGAGGACCTCTTGGAACTGACTTCACTACAACATAACAGGGATCTGGAGTTGATCTAATGATGGAGACGCCATCATCAGATCCGTGAGTTGAGGTGTCATCATACATCATAAATGTTTGGTTAATTTCAACAGAATCGGTTCACAATTGAACATTTAGTAGGAAAATTATCAATAAGTAATCAATAGAAACAAAACCTTACCTAAACTTGTCAAAAATACGTCTGTCTGTTGTTTGTGGGTGAAAAAGCTATCAAACAAGTTCAAACATGCCACACACCAGAGAAAAAAAATCTTGACTACTTAATTAAAACCAAGAAACTGGCGTAGGTACCTACCTTCAAGGAATGGTATTATTTCATCTAAACCGGCGTTTAATATCTCTTCCATAAATTCCATGATGGCTACGCTCCGACGCGCACAGAATCACTCCAACAATGCAGACTTTGCAGACAGAATCACAGAATCAGAATTCAGACTGCCGGTACGGGCGACCGCTGGTCCCGCTGGTCACACAATGCAATGCCGCGACTCCGCGAGGAACCGCCGTCCGCCCGCCGCCCGCGCCGGTGGGCGGGGCGTCACCGGCTGGCTGATGCAACACTACCATATTTGGTAGCGTTTCGTAGCGATGCTTCTTTTATTCTTTTTTTTTCTTACCCTTGGCAGAAGGCAAAGGTAAAGCACATGCAGCCTGATCTTATGTTATTGATTAAAATATTTTGTAATCAAAGGCAAAATGAAAAGTCTTTTATTTACTTATACATTCGTCTCAGAGACGAACTTTTAAAGATATCGTTATTTATGATTTTGTCAATAAAAGAAAAATTATAAATTATTTTATTGTTTAACTTTGTTTAATTCCCTGCCAGAGTCTGTATTTCCTGATAGCTATAACCTAGGGGTCTTTAAGTCAAGAGTAAATAGGAATTACTTCTAGGTAAGCGTGCTCACTCACTTTCCATCAGGTGAGATAGTGGTCAAACGCGAACCTATCAATAATAAAAAATAAAAATAAAAACTTCTATAGCGAGCTGTTTAAAATAAAACTCATGAGATAAAACAAAAATATACACTCTGATCATTCCAGACACATCAGGCCACGGTGGTCCATACCACGGGCGTAGCCAGGTTTTAGATTCGGGGGGGGGTTCAGAAAAATAAAACGACTAAATGTGTAAATAGCCTTTTCTGCGCCCTGTGCTAGTTGCATGGTGGAACAATTAACTATCTAATATTTTGGAAGAAAAATAGAACTGATGTGGGCCATACACAGGGGTGGTCCCAGCCTACGATTTGAGGAGAGGGGGGGGGGGTCACAAAGAGCCGAACTTATGAAAACCAAAAGTTTACTTAAGCAAACGTGCAGATGATCATCCTATAATCCTATGG
The DNA here is from genome assembly GCA_949316265.1 of Diarsia mendica. Lineage (NCBI taxonomy): Eukaryota > Metazoa > Arthropoda > Insecta > Lepidoptera > Noctuidae > Diarsia > Diarsia mendica. Next base: position 18,567,422 of record OX438904.1, on the reverse strand, counting down.
TTTTGTGTCGATGCATGCAAGGAGTACCTACTTTGTCGAGCACCCAGTATTTAAACAGCCAATGTGAAAGCCTTTGAAAGAAATGAGAAATTGTATGAGCTCGCTACGCTCGCTCATATTTTTTTTTACATATTTTAACATCCTCGGATAAATTTGTTTTTTTTTTTCATTCATTCACCTCGGATACGATGATCGCTTCAATTTCGGGGCGAGGGGGGAGGAGGTTTCCCGAGATGAGTTTGATTTCAAGCTCTAAATGAAAATAATGCAATTAGCGAGTGAAGTGAGCTGGCCTTCGATTACGTTAGGGTCTTTTGGTGCTTTCATACAGAAATACGATTAGGTACACACAGTAGTCGTTTGCCATCACGCCTTGTATTTTTTTTAGTCAAAGAGGTCAGAAAAATGATCAGATAGCCTGGACCCAGCCCAGGGCGGGGTGGTCATGACGCCCATGACCACGTTTTATAATAGAGTAGTAGAAGATTCACGCGAAAATGACTGATATCGGTTACCTACGTCAAGGCACAATCGGACAATCTTCCGAAAATTGATGTGTTTATGATGGCATTGATGGCCACGTACCTATTTCGCATCAAATTCGGATTTTACGTCTACTGAAACAAAAGGAGTGAAAGCAGCAAGGTAATTACACATTAATAGGTACCTACCTACCTATATTATGTATTCGATCTTCAAGATCTTCAAGATCTTCTTCGATTGTCAAGAAAAAGGGCATACCTACTTAACCTTAAAATATGAATGAAAACTCAAAGGATGGAGGTTATTTCATAAAAAAAAACATTATTTAAAGCATAAGCTGTTTTCTAACATGAACTTGACGCTCTACTTGAGCTTCTATGGTGTCATAAACGTGGGTTACGAGTAATACAATGCTTTTGTCAACAGTGGGAACAACTCTCAAATTTATTAAGGCGAAGGATATGTGCTACATACCCAAGATGCAGCAACCTGTAAGCGGTGCTGAGTCAGCACAGGCTTCAACTAGCAGGGAAAGTTTTTTTCTGTTTTAATAAATCATAGTAAAGAAGTTGGTGACACAGGCAACCAAATACCAATTATAATGAGCCCAGTGATATTGAAAAAATGTCCATACATTATTTGGTAAGCATGATGCTGGAGGACAAACCGAAGACCCCACAAGAATTCATCGATTATTGCATGAAAGAAATGCATACAGAAGTGTGTAAGAAAACAGCACTGGCAACGTTAAATCAAAGTGACTGTCCATTGTGGTATGAGCTGCAGTATGCCAGAATTACTGCTTCTAAAGCTTATGAAGCTTCCCATTGCAAAGTTTTTGATGGGTCCTTAGTGGAAAGTATTATGGGAGCATCCAAATTACGGGACACGGATGCCATGAAAAGAGTTTAGAGAATGAAGTTGTTAAAGTTGTAGAAAAAATGAAGAAAATAAAAATAAATAAATGTGGAATCATGTTAAGCCCTACAAAATCCCATTATGGGTGCATCCCCTGATGGTGAAACTGATCATTACAGCATTGAGATTAAATGCCCTTCTTCTGAAAAATCAGAGTAAGCCGGTAGGTATATAAAAAACAACCAAATAACAGCAAAATGCATGGCACAAGTGCAGTTGCAAATGTATTTTTCAAATAAAAATAAAGCTTTATTCTTCATAGCTCACACTGATTTTGAGGAATCAAAAAATGTCACTATTGTCACAGATAATATTATTATAATACTAGCGTACTATTGTGGAAGTTGAATACGACAAAGAAATGTGTGAAGAGTTAATAAATAAATGTAAATTTTTTTGGGGTAATGCTATTTTTTATTTTCCTGTATTATTGATGTAGAAATAAAACTAAAATTAAATAAATCTACTTTTTATTACAGAATCTTGCATATTTATTAAACCACAAGCTATAATTATAACTTCATTTCTATTAGGGATCAAGTGCTGCAACCATATGAAGCATATAGGTATATGAACCATCTGAAGTGCTGCAACCAGCTTCACAAAGGTTTTTCATTTCTGCATCTTCCGTGTGTATCTGAGATGAAGATGTACTTGCTTCTATAATATGATCAATTTGTGATAATTCAGTTAGCTTCGGAGTGCTACCACTTTGTTTAGCAGGTGGTGCAGATAAAGCTTCTTGAATTATTTCTAAATGTCTTCTTTTTTTGTAAGCTTGCCTGTCTGATGATGGCTGTGGTTCAGTATTCTTTTGACACTGAAATTTGTGAGGAAGGATGCCTTTCTTCAATCGTGAAACAGTTTTATATTTTTCTTGTAAATTCATTATTTTGTACTCAATATAATTAGCTGTATCTTCTTCTAACTGAAAATCAAACATAATAAATTAAAAAATGATATTATGGAAGTCATACATTAGTTATACATCTAGATTGCTTCAAGATTTTTAAACTAAATATTAGTTTGCAATTATTATTATCCTCCCGGTAGCGAAGAGGTTAATTTATTTTGAAAATCTAAAATTCACAAGATATCTAACTTAGTTTATAGTAAGTCTGAGTCAGTCAGTGGTCGATATTAAACCAAACCTTTGTACATAAAGCTTTTTTAAAGTTAGTTACCAATTAGAGGTTATATTGATGACCTTATCAAAGATTAGCAGATAAACAAACAAATTGTTCTTAAACTGAAATAAATACTTACGTCGAAATGGTCTTCACAACAGTTTAAACAAGTTGATGGAGATATCATGTCTCTTTTCATGATTTTACACCACTTTCTCCTTATATCTGATCTACACCTCTCGGTACAAGAAAAAACACTTAATTTGGTGCATTCCTATTTGTGTTTTTACACAAGGGCACGATACAGTACCGAAAAGTCGGTTTATTGTCCTGTTGAATTATTTTTTGAAGTAAAACACAATTTATAAAGATTACAGCCCAAAATACTTGTGCAGTCATTCATTATTTGTTTGTTGTTGTAGATGCTGACGTCACGCAAACAAACGCAAACGCAAAAAATAATCTGAAATGTGAAAAAAATGATTTTTTATGTTCTTCTTCCCATAATGTTTAACAAAAAAAGTGTGTTGGATAAAATACGTAACATTAATACAAATGAAAAAATTGTAAACAGTATATTTTTAGGTTTTATAAGTTTATCAAATGAAGTAACGAAACGCATCATCAGAAAATTAATCACGAGATTGCCAGATTAAAATTCTTGTTTTAGCATCTTTAATAATCAATTTCAGGTAGTACAAATGCATAAATAAATCCAATACATTTTTTTCCAGAATCTGCGATTTTTTTCCTATATTTTCGTACCTTTGTTCTTATTATAGGTACACTGTTTGGCAAGAATCGTATGAGAAAAAAAACACCTCCTTTGGCATATCGCGAAGCTTGTGTAACCACGGTTCGGTTATTTCCCAAGCTAAGCTCAAGCCCGCATCTTCTCGCTGAGTCGAGATAAAACAATCGTCATCATCAAATTCTGATAAACAATTCTTTATTTTCATGAACTTTCCTAAAATACTATATTTTTCCCACTGTTTGAAAAAATACTATTGTCCTTCAAATCAAATCTTTATATTGTGGGCATAGGTTATACAGAATGATGATCAAACAATAAATCAAGTTCCACTATGTCCTGCCGAGTAGATATCAATAATTACGTACATCAACACTCAACAGGGATATTTTGGATTTACTTAATTTACTCAAAATTTATTAAAAATGATTTGGCAACCAGTTACTGTTTTAAAGAGCCTGGATACTGAAATAAGGCGGCTGTATAACGTCGTACGTATAGCGCATACATATTTTATGTTACGGGTTAAGTAAATTACGTATGCTGCTCTGTGCGGAATCAATGAACCGCATACGTAAATGTTAAGAGTGCGCCACAGTAATTTCATGATGCGGCTGACGTCATAAAGATTATACGCACCAAACACAGTCAGTAAGTAAACGGAGTTCGTAAAATGAGCCAGGATACGTATTGAACTGATGATGTAGGCGGAGACATTATTAATTATCCAGTGTGCGTAAAATGTATCGGCATATCCCCTACTCTGCTCGTACGTAACCGGGACCATTACCTAGTGAGACGGATTCAGTACAATGATTGGGCAACCAGTTACTGTTTTAAAGAGCCTGGATACTGAAATAAGGCGGCTGTATAACGTCGTACGTATAGCGCATACATATTTTATGTTACGGGTTAAGTAAATTACGTATGCTGCTCTGTGCGGAATCAATGAACCGCATACGTAAATGTTAAGAGTGCGCCACAGTAATTTCATGATGCGGCTGACGTCATAAAGATTATACGCACCAAACACAGTCAGTAAGTAAACGGAGTTCGTAAAATGAGCCAGGATACGTATTGAACTGATGATGTAGGCGGAGACATTATTAATTATCCAGTGTGCGTAAAATGTATCGGCATATCCCCTACTCTGCTCGTACGTAACCGGGACCATTACCTAGTGAGACGGATTCAGTACAATGATTGGGCAACCAGTTACTGTTTTAAAGAGCCTGGATACTGAAATAAGGCGGCTGTATAACGTCGTACGTATAGCGCATACATATTTTATGTTACGGGTTAAGTAAATTACGTATGCTGCTCTGTGCGGAATCAATGAACCGCATACGTAAATGTTAAGAGTGCGCCACAGTAATTTCATGATGCGGCTGACGTCATAAAGATTATACGCACCAAACACAGTCAGTAAGTAAACGGAGTTCGTAAAATGAGCCAGGATACGTATTGAACTGATGATGTAGGCGGAGACATTATTAATTATCCAGTGTGCGTAAAATGTATCGGCATATCCCCTACTCTGCTCGTACGTAACCGGGACCATTACCTAGTGAGACGGATTCAGTACAATGATTGGGCAACCAGTTACTGTTTTAAAGAGCCTGGATACTGAAATAAGGCGGCTGTATAACGTCGTACGTATAGCGCATACATATTTTATGTTACGGGTTAAGTAAATTACGTATGCTGCTCTGTGCGGAATCAATGAACCGCATACGTAAATGTTAAGAGTGCGCCACAGTAATTTCATGATGCGGCTGACGTCATAAAGATTATACGCACCGAACACAGTCAGTAAGTAAACGGAGTTCGTAACATGAACCAGGATACGTAATAACTGATGATGTAGGCGGAGACATTATTAATTATCCAGTGTGCGTAAAATGTATCGGCATATCCCTTACTCTGCTCGTACATTATGTACGTAACCGGAACCATTACTTAATGAGTCGGATTCAGTACAATGATTTGGCAACCAGTTACTGTTTTAAAGAGCCTGGATACTGAAATAAGGCGGCTGTATAACGTCGTACGTATAGCGCATACATATTCTATGTTACGGGTTAAGTAAATTACGTATGCTGCTCTGTGCGGAATCAATGAACCGCATACGTAAATGTTAAGAGTGCGCCACAGTAATTTCATGATGCGACTGACGTCATAAAGATTATACGCACCAAACACAGTCAGTAAGTAAACGGAGTTCGTAAAATGAGCCAGGATACGTATTGAACTGATGATGTAGGCGGAGACATTATTAATTATCCAGTATGCGTAAAATGTATCGGCATATCCCCTACTCTGCTCGTACGTAACCGGGACCATTACCTAGTGAGACGGATTCAGTACAATGATTGGGCAACCAGTTACTGTTTTAAAGAGCCTGGATACTGAAATAAGGCGGCTGTATAACGTCGTACGTATAGCGCATACATATTTTATGTTACGGGTTAAGTAAATTACGTATGCTGCTCTGTGCGAAATCATTAAACCGCATACGTAAATGGTAAGAGTGCGCCACAGTAATTTCATGATGCGGCTGACGTCATAAAGATTATACGCACCGAACACAGTCAGTAAGTAAACGGAGTTCGTAAAATGAGCCAGGATACGTAAATGATTACGTAGGCGGAGACATTATTAATTATCCAGTGTGCGTAAAATGTACCGGCATATCCCTTACTCTGCTCGTACATTATGTACGTAACCGGAACCATTACTTAATGAGTCGGAGTCAGTACAATGATTAGGCAACCAGTTACTGTTGTAAAGAGCCTAGATACTGAAATAATGCGGCTGTATAACTTCGTTCGTATAGCGCATACATTTTTCCTGGTTCCGGGTAAGTAAATTACGTATGCTGCTCTGTTAATACATATGCGGCATCATTAGACCGCATACGTAAACGTTAATAATGCGGGCACAGTAATTTCATGATGCGGCCTCATTACAAGTAACTTGTTTGCATGGTCTTTACAGAGCATTATGCCGCATACTTACTTAACATGATGTCGTTTCATTATAAGTATGGCTCTTATAATTTTCATGTGAAAAGCACATTATACGTATCTGGCTGCCGGTACATTACAAATTTGCCAATTTTAAGTAGCCCGTTTTTCTCAGTGTAGAAGTTTGACACTCTCTACCGCTCTGCCCAGAGCGGGAGAAGTTATCTGATGATTTCTATATTTCTATAATAAAAGGTTAGGTAGCTAAGGTGGGATCTGAGGTTTGTGTATGTTAAAATACTTTATTAAGCTGCGTCTACGCTAGGCGAGCCAAGCACGAGCGGAGCCGTTCTCGGCTTCGTCGTTCGCAGCGGAAGTGTGGACGTACAACGAACCTACAACGATCACTGTCCTCGAACATAGTCAGTTTGTTCTCCAAAAAACCGACAATTGGCGGAGCACAACCGAGTACCTACGAACGAAATGCTCGCAGCGCGCTCGCTCGAGGCTTGTAAGTCGGTACCCGTCGTGGCCGCGGATTTTTGTACTAGATGACGTGGCCTCGGCGCAAGGGCAAAGAAGGAACATGGGTTCGGTTTTTAGTCAGTAGAAGTCTGACACTCCCCTTCGCTCTGCCCAAGAGCGGGGAGGGGGGGGGGGGGGGTCATTTGATGATTTTCCACCCACCAAAAAAAAAAAGGCTTGTAAGTCGGTCCACACTAGACGAATTGTGTTTGGCTCGTACTCAGCTCGTGCTCAACTCGTGCTCGGCTCGCCTAGCGTAGACGCAGCTTTATGTTAACAATTTGTTTGTAGTGTTCAAAACAACAAAAGTTTTGTTTTGTGTTGAGTATATTAAATTCAGAAACAACCTATTTTATTTAGTACCACCCCAATTAAATGTTTGTGTTCACTTAGGTACTGTGTATTTTAAAACACAATTAACAATTTTATTTGTGCTAATCTAAATTCGCAACTTTTTCATGTTATTTTTATGGCGTAATTATGGTGTCATTAATTCATTCATTCATTCATTCACTGCATGTTATTTTTAACATCTTTTGTACCAGCTTCGCTACCGCAAATAAATAATTTTAATTTTGTGTTAAAAATATGGTCCGCAGGGGCATTATTCAAATCTCTAGTTAGAGCTAAAAAGTAAATAAATCGTGAAAGGTCTTCTGTGAAAATTTTCTCTCAGTTTTAATCAAAGTTAACCATTTTTTTTGGAAATTATAGGTTTCTATCAGATAACATAATATCACGCCTGTAATCCGAAGGGTTAGGTTGGCGCGTCTCATGTGGTCAAAATTTTCAGTTAAGTATGTGTGAAGTCCTATGTCATAGGGGCAAGCCTATTGCCATCAACTGGGTACGGAACTGGGCTCCGTGGTAGGCGCTACTGAGAAATTCCTATTCGAAAAACTCAAAAGCACTGCCTGAACCGAGGACCTCATGCTTAAAGGTACAAGTTGGTAGCCGACTGCACGCAGCAGCAGCAGACGACATGTCGTCGCTGCATATCGCCACGACACGTCGTTGCGTCATGTCGTTTCACGGCATATCTTCTGTTGTTTCTGTTATTATGGGCACTAATGATCTGCGGTCGGACGACACTACCGTCTGCCGCTCGAAGACGCGTCGCTAGCTTCATGTCGCTAACTACGGAGGGAATTTCATAGAAATACGTAGAAACCAGTAGTGTCGCTGCGACATGTCGTCTGCTGCTTCTGCGTGCAGTCGGCTACCAACTTGTACCTTAACAGTTGCAATGGCGTCCACTCGACCATCAACACAGCCTAGTGAAATTCAGGAAAGGATAAAAATGAAATGGCCCAGCTCAGCTCCAGGTGGATACTCATAATATCTTCTTCTGAGCGTTTTGATGCCAAACTTATCTTATAATTATATTGTCGCTGTCTAGAACTTGGCCACTTTTGTAAATATTAATTTTAATATTTCTACACCGGAAACGATAGTGTATGTGAAACTGTTTCATATTAAGATCTTGTACCTACCAGATACTCTGAAATAATAGTAGATTATACAACAAGTGAATAAAAAGGGAATTTAATTCGAGGTACGAAGTTGGATCCCGAGAGCAGTGAAGGATTCTAGAGTAGAATCACGAGCGTAGCGAGGGATTCTATACTCTAGAATCCTGAACGGAGCGAGGGATACAAGTACCTACCGAGATAAATTTTTTATTCACGTGTTGTGTACTCTACTTTTTACCATTGACTGTAAGAAAATAAATAGGAGCATGGTATTTATTTTCACTAACTTTGAGTATTTTGAAATATCAATGTTGTGTTTGATTCTCACTGTGACTTTTATCATAGAATATATGCTCCAAAGTGTCGACGGCTTCTTAGTCTTGGTTAATTCATTGAAATAGTTAAGAAATATGCACTCAGAGAAGGAATTGGAGCCATTCATGGTTTTCCAGTCGCAGAACAAATTGTATGTTTTCAGGTACAACTCCCGAGATTTTGGCGGCAACAAATCATCTACTATAACTGCTGCTTTAGAACGAAATGATTCCGGAGTCAGTCTCTCAGTTTCGTCATCGGAAGAACTCATTTTATTATAATTACTTATATGTTAATAGATTTTCCAATAACACAAAACAACCACAATAAAAGACAGAAAAGAACGTAACTAAATTAGCGGGATATTTTTTTAAAATTTGGAATGGAATAGCTCCATTCAGCCACCCAGTACGTACTTTCAGCAGCAGCGATTTTTTTGTATAATTAATGCGCGCGGAACTAGTTGGCCGCGCCTTAGGCATGTTTTTGTTTTTTTATTTAAGTATTCTTTTCAATAAATTGAACAATTATTGTTCACGATATCTCGAGATTGGTCATCACTATCTAATTATAGTCTCCTGTGCATTGCGAGCTGTAGGCAACCCACCCCCTCACCCCTGTCGCCACCTAGGCGCGGCCAACTAGTTTCGCGCGCACTATACGTAATTCGTGTTTGTTCCTAATTCAAAATGTCTTTATTCACTCAGTGACTAAAAGAGCGTTTTATTCACTGTTATCGATGAATAAAATGCCCTTTTTCGAGTGGCAATGGTAAAAATATTATTCTACACTATTAAAGGAAAATGACGCTTAGTAGAAGTCAACAAGATTTATAAGGGTACTAATATTAGGACTGATTGCCAATAAGTTCTTTTGGAGCGATTTTATAGGTGAAGTCCTAAAAGGATAAATAAAACCAACTTTGCCAAAAAAACACTATTTACAGGTTGTTTATGATCTGTCAATATACTGTGTTTAGTGCAGTTGTCCTCTAAATTGAACTCTAAAACAACGTTGATAGAAAAGAACTTTCAAAAGCACCAAAATCGTTTGTGAACACGTATCAGGGAATTTTTCCGTCAAATTTTTCAGTTTTCGTGTTCGTTATCCGAGTTGATACAATACTTCTCTCTTTGTGATCGGTAGTAGCTAATCACATACAGGATATTTGCTTCATTTTTGAGCTGTGTCGGTATTCCCCATTTTGCATGGAGAAATAGGTAGGACATTATTTGACAATTTATTGGTATTTTCATATTGACCGTGCATAATTTTTATTTTTTATTATGAAAACTGGAGAAACAGAGCACGGAGAGAAGAGTAGAAGACTATTGGGGAGACCTTTGCCCAGCAGTGGGAATATTTAGGTTAGTAAAAAAAATTATGGAAGTTTAATTAAACAAGCCAAATACGGTTGATAACATAATTATTTTACAGCATACCTAATCCTTATTCTTTTTTATCTTGAGGTTCGTGACAAACCTGATGTTAGAGTTTAATCACAGCACAATTATTTTATCTATATATAAAAAAGACACTACTACAAATAAATAAAATTTTACAAAAACATGTTTTTTTTAAGCTTTTTTGTCTGTTTGTTCCGGCTACTCTTCGAAATGGCTGGACTGACATTGACGGGACTGTGAAAGTCAATGTCAATGGCAGGTACCTAGCTGATTTTCTAAGGAGTCAATAATTTGCCCGTCGGGGCCGCGGTATTTTGTACTAGATTACGTGGCCTCGGCGCAAGGGCAAAGAAGGAACATGGGTTCGGTTTTTAGTCAGTAGAAGTCTGACACTCCCCTTCGCTCTGCCCAAGAGTGGGGGGGGGGTCATTCGATGATTTTCCACCCACCAAAAAAAAAAAAAAAAAGTCAATAATTTTCAACACAACTCCTTTTCTCCCATCTTGACTACGCTGCGATGGAGTCACCCTAAGGCCCCTAGCTCACGGTGTATTTTCTACGGCACCGAACGACGCGCCTATACGCACAGATACAGCGATCCTATGCCAACCTTTTGTACGTGTTTCAAACGAGTCTCGAACGCGCTTCACACTCGCGTTTGTATCGTGTTTTACGCGCAAAAATTGGCATTTACGGCGCCGACGACGCGCCTATCTGAAACGCGCTTCGTCGGCGCGTTTTAAATAAGCCATGTGCTAGGAGCTTATGTCAACGCTATATCTAAAAACAAAACACTCTTTTTCAAACATTTTCTTTATTATTTCGCCGTCACTTTCACCATCAGTCTCTACCCACAACACTACCCCTAATTCCCACGTCACGGTCTCAAATATTAGCTTTTCTCTCACGTAACATGCTCATAAATCACATAGCACATACATGATTGATTGTAACTCACTAATATTGCTAAGTAATTCACTTTTTGTTTACTTGGTGACAGCGGTATTTTATTAACCGTTTTTATTTTGTTGTTGGTAAAAATGCCAGCTTGACGTTTAACAAGGAAGAATGGGAGAAGAAAACGTGTTGCGCCGACGTCAAATAAAATGGGATAAGGGCAGGAAGATGATGATTATTTTTTTGTAAATTAATTAACAACTATAAAATAAACTAAACTAACAATAAAGGCATCGAAATACTGCTCCTCAACGCTGTCAGCCTTACCGTGCCCAAAAGACTGGCGGCATTGCCTCGTTGTATGGCAACACTTAGCGTCTGGCCAAGATAAAAGTCAGCCCTTGGGTCACGACTGTTGTTTCTGTTATCTATGGGTCACGAGAAGCGTTTTTTTTTTGTTGTTGTTAAATGAACATAAAATAACCTCACGTTAATATTCTCTGAAGGGTCGGGCAACAGTGTACCTAATACTACAGACATATTTAGCCAGTTATGTTTAATCCTCGATTAATTCTCAATTAATCGAGGTGAGGATAGACTATAGCCATATACCGAGCTTAAAACCAGACTCTGTGGCTGACACTGAGATCCAGTAACACTTTGCCCGACAGGGAAATAAAGCCCAGGATACCTGCAAAAGCTGCTCTGCATGAAAAGTTTCCCTAACGTCGAAGGCACTTGCCTACTTTTGATGAATTGTGCGTTTTGCTCCAGAAACGCGTTTAGAACTAGGTTGTAGGAAAACTTTTATTATGTTGTTATGTAGGGCACATGCCTTAATCCAAGGCTGCTTGTCATAATTATTGTTTTACTAGCTTTTGCCAGTGGCTTCGCCCGAAGTGAAAATGATGATTTTCGATACAAACTTTCATCCCCTATTTAACTCCCTTAGGGGTTGAATTTCGAAAAATCCTTCCTTATTCCTTGTCTACATTATAAAGGGAACCTCTGTACAAAATTTCAGCTTTCTAGGTCCAAGAGTTTGGGCTGGGCGTTGATGAGTCAGTCAGTCAGTCAGTCAGTACTTCTCTTTTTTATTTATATAGAAGATTCTTGTTGAAACCATTATCATCTGCCTAGCTTTTTCTCAACTATGTTTGGGTCAGCTTCCTAAACAGATGCAGCTGAATATTTTACACAGAGTGATTGGCAAACTGACCTCCACAACCTGCAGTACAGCAGTTGCAGTCACGACGTGCAAACTGATAGCTTTATTTTTATCCATGCTTGTTGTATTAATAATTGTTTGTGTTTTACGTGTTTTGCTTGTTAATCTATTGCATAGTTGTATTGTGTCTCATTGTATACTTGTCATGTTTCTGCGACAAATTTCTTTCTTTCTTTCATCTAGTCTTTGCAGAAGACAGGCCCTAGAAGTAACACCGATAAGTAATCAAAGTACCATTACCAATCGATCACTTCAGCGCTGACACGTGTCACATGTCTTTGTAACTAAATTCTAGTTTGGAACTGATCGTGTTTGCTGAAGGCCTATATGTTACTTCGGAACTACTATACTATGATAGAGTCGAACTTGTTGTCGCTTTAGTAGGTATAATTTTTGATAAATCTGCTTAAGCTGTGGCGACTAGCGACATCTATCGCAACACCTGCGTACTAACAACGATCGACTGAAATCCTACATCGCGCTATCGACATTATCCGCGACATAAGCCTTTAAAGGAGTTCCCGACTTACATATGTCGGGCAGTTAGCCCACCGGACACAACGCCTGTCCGGTCGGAGGTTCCTCCCTTTTCTATGGGGGATGAGGAACTTTACCTGTTCCTCATCTCCCCAAAAACCTTTTCCCACCTATGTTAGGGCCTGATAATAGTCTCACCAGATGCAGTTGTAGGTATACCCATACTTTACATAGAACGACTACCTATCTGGCCACTTAGTACTGGCTCTTAGGTAAGACTGGTTGTCAAACTTTCGACCTATTGACTACTTATCGACTGTCAAAGATCTACAATTGACAGCCAAGACGGCACGGTTGGCGCAGCACGTCAAGCTTGAATGCTGCGTTACCATCGCAGGTTCGATCCCCGCACGGAACAAATATTTGTATGGCCTACAGATAATCGTTTCGGGTCTGGGTATTTGTGTATGTGAGTTTAAATGTCTGTGAACTCACTCACGATACAGGAGAAATTCCTAGAGTGAGGCAAACTTAAAGAAAAATTGCTTGACGTGATTTCCGAGGCACGAAGGAAACTCGATATGTAATGGATGGTCACCCATTCCACCAACCTAGGTCAGAGCAGCTGTTAATAATTAGAACGAGAACTTGATAAAGCCATTTTCAGTTTTATTAATGCTTACCGACAGTAGACAGCGCCGCGCCGATATGAACTGCATAGATAGGTTGGTAACACGATGTGCATACCGATCAATCACTTAAAATATTGTCTTCTTTTTTATTACCTACTTGCTGAATCAACGTTCCTAACAAACCTCTGTGGTTTTCTGGAACGTATTGTGTAAATTGTAATCTTAATATGTTTTTTTTTTATAATAACAATAAAAAAAAAAAATTAAAAAAAGTTAAACGAAATCTTTACAAAGTATGAAACTATCATAGTGGCACTAGACACTACAATTCTATTGACTTGTATCAATATAACCAAATGGATGAGGGATGTCCCATTAGAACCAATAACTACTGGAATACTTAATTTGTTTTCAAATTATAGCAAATTATCATAAAATATTTGTAATCATGCATCTTCCATACTTGGAAAACCTCATTTTGGTCTGAAAAATTATTCTACAAGTTTGTGATGTAAATACACATCAATATTTTAATGAATACTTACCAAACCAAACCACTTCTGAAAGCCGTAACTTAATGAGGTTCACCCTCATAAAGTATCATATTTATTCAGTTAAATAAACCTTCGTTAATTGCAAAACGTAATGAACATGCAATCAAATCTAAAATGAAACATTTTAATGACGAATTCCTCGAAATATTCATTAGAACGTAGCTACAAGAAAATATAAGACCACACCTATGATTTATTTTTCTAAATATAGGATGTTGCAGCATTTGTTAAAGTGTAGTCATTTAAGTAATTATGTATATTTTAGGCTTCGTCCTTAAGAGCCTACCTCAAATTAGCAACTCTATTTGTGGTGGTTCAAACTTCGTTCGAAATACTGTTCGAATAAAGCTTAAATCAGCTTGCACTACAAAGCGGTTGTTACGTCTTTCGCTGCTGCCGAATAGTGCGAAATTAGTGGTATTTTGCGATTTAAAAAAAAACATTGATTGGACTAAAAATGTAAAACACTATGATTTTAGTATGTTGCTTGCAAAAAAATCAGAACGATGACATGTATTTTATTATGGTTTTTACTCGTTAAAAGATTTTTTTAGAGGTATCTTCGTGATTTTTTTTAGGCCTCCTCCGTGTCTCGCCACATTGACCAGTCCCGTGCGTCTCACATGCAGCGGTTCCCCGCAACCTATAGGTCATTTTCGATTCCATCGATCATTCGTTCTGCGCGAAATGTACAGCCCTGCCCTCCGCTAGTCACTTAAATTTGGCATTCTTTAAAGATTCCTTGATTTAAAAGATTATTATTTCTATATTTACCCATCTTTTACCCTACAGTAATTAACATCAAAGTCCAGGGGCACAATTCTGTAAAATAGCTAACTTATCAATAGTGTGTCGATAGTGTGTCGGTTGTGTCTCAATAGACTACTCGTTGACATTTGGTATTCTACAAATATTTATGGTCATTGACTTGCCACTGTAGTGACATTGAAACGCCATAGTAGGACTTTAGGGTAGTCTGTAAATATATTTCAAGTGAAATCTGACAGTTGTGTCTATCGTGTTTGGCTATCGAACTGCCATTGTGAAGCCATCGAACAACGACACCTCTTTTCCCTATTGCATAATAATGTCTGTAGTGTGTCGATAGAGTGTCAATGGCATGTTGCTTATCTCTAAGTTACAGAATTGGGCCCCTGATAGTCTCCACATTTGTTAATAGAGTACGATAAAACATACAAATGGATCTAAATGGATTCAAGGAAATTGTTTTGGCATTTAAATGGTAATTGCTCTCGTAATCTACGTAGGTATGTCCATCACTCGTTGTGAAGACAAATGAACGAAATTGTTTTTGTAGGTAAATAATTGTTCTAGGCACTATAAAAAAGGAAAACTTAAACGTATACTTACTTGAAATTTCAGTAAAAAAATATTATATCAAAATTGCTCAGACGTAAAATTGATTTTTCGTAACTAAATAATCATTTAGTAATTCAAGTGCTTAGCTTAAAAAATTGCGGTCGTTGAATTCAATAATCTCACCATTATACTCGTAATATCGAATTTTCTTTTGTATAACATGCTTACCTTTTTGTCCTTTTTTAATATGTTTGCACACTTGTTGCGTGGCTGAATATGTTTGCTCAAGCTTTTGTTTTATACGCTGTAATATTGTGAAAATGTTTTACTCAGATCAAATAGCAGCCAGATAGAGCGCGTAGAACACGAGATTGATGTCACCAAAGCAAATACAAATTCAAAAGTGAATACAACCTCGCGTCAGTACTAAGCTACGCGTCGTACTGATTAAACGTCACAAGTGACTTATTATTTTATGTCAAATCATGCCGTCTTGTGTCTCTAAACCTTGTAAAAGTTGTTCCCAAAAACAAAGAAAAGAAGATGGAATATCTTTCCATAGGTTACTATTGTTTATTTTATTGTTTTGTTATTTATTTTCCCTATAATATTTTCGACTCAAAAATATTGGCAGTTATTGGTCTGTGTTGCCAGTTTACATCGAAATAAGTCTCCCTGAATTAGGGGAATTTGCATTGTGATTTGTGAGTAAAACCTACACATAAATAATTATGTTATAGGATACATTTCCAGAAAACGTTATAAAATATTGTTCTTGTCTGATATAAATTAATAAAATCAATTAAGTGTTAGTAATTACAAAATAAAACTAAAATCATTTAATTCAAGTATATCTGACTCATAATAGAAATAATAATACATTCAGACAGTTACTTAAACAACATTCAATTCTATTCAATAATAATTTTACTAAGCACGGCGGGAACAAGCTAACTTACACCGTATTATGCATTTAACTTTTATTCCACCTTTATTTATTTAATAATTATTAGTCTGTTCAATTAATATTACTTACGCACCTATAAGCTAAAGTGCATTAATTCCAATTTTATACATTAGTACCTACAATAATTGAAAAAATTGTGGGAGTTTTTACCAATACCTAGCAACATTACACACACGCAGATGCTCATGTCCCTACACTGTCGCTCCTAGCTGTCACGCACACATAAATATTGGCCGACTTCACATTGTTTTTTGCGCATGTTCTATCTGGCTGTTATTTCATCTGAGATGTTTTATTGGAGTTTTTCATATTTTTCAAATTTTTTTTACAGAGTCTGACATTTCACTTATGTTCAACATAATTTGCAACACACTTTTGCCTAACACGTCTACGATTACAGTCGTGATTTTATGTTATTACTTTTCCATTCTAACAAGAATTAATATAAAGATCTACGCATTTACTTGATCCCAATGTTTTGACTTCGTAAAGACACCCCGTGACGAGCATATTGTATGGCAAGCGGGTAGTTCAGTCGTTTGGCGGTTAAACCCCGGACTGATTACGTTCTTATTCTCAATTTGGCAGGCCCGACTGGCACCTAACTGGCGGCGTACTTATTCTGGTTCTTTTATTAACAGAATTTTTATTTTCTTTCTTTTCTCATACACTTTCGTCTACATTCATTTCTCCTCTAGCAGTACCTATGAACCCAAATATTCTATGTTATTTTTCGGTGTTGTCTACTGTGTGTACCTATTATATAAATGCTAAAATAAATAAAGTCGCCTCCAGGTACGTAAGAGCCTGGCCAGGTAAGTGACATACATAGTGTCAAACTGTTGTGGTCGCAGAGTGGGATACGAGTAAATGAGAGAAATAGCTCTTATTAACTAAACTTGTACACAGTTAATTGCTACAGAGTCAATTACTAGCACTGTTGTACTAACCAAATACTTTGAACTTAAAAGGAACTACAGCAGTCCCTAGACAGTAAGTGTCGCGACCATGCCCAAAGGATGACTTCAGCAGGTGAAAAAAATGGTAACTTTTCAGCCTTTGCTTCCGTGTTTAAATGTAAAGGGTGTCGTGTGTCTAAATCCGTTTTGACTCTATCGCTAAAGCTTGCCATTGTTCCTTGAACTTCTGGCGACGCCCTGTCGGTGAGCACAGCATCTGTATCGGGGTCGGTATAAAACAACCAGTGATGATCAAAGCTGTGTCCACTAACTTTGCATGCGCTGAACAGCTCCACCCTGGGCTTGCAAATTCACCAAGTGAAAAAGGTAACGCCAGCGCAGTGGTTCGCAAGAAATAATAATAATAATAATATTCCACAACTATCACACAACGCCATCTAGTCCCAAGCTAAGCAGAGCTTATGAGGTAAAGCTACCTACTTTGACTCTGCAAAGTCGTCTCTAATAATATCTATCAAAAAATTCCATCATGAGCCTTTTCCCCCTCAAAATTGCCACGACCCATAGAAATCAGAATAAGCTGTCATTGCGTAGCAACCAACAAAAGTAAGAAACACAACATTTTTCTAATAATAAGTATACTAATTGAAAAATTGATACTATGTACAATGTAGATCCTCATGCAGAAGAAAATTTAATATTATATTATTGTATTGGAATAACGATGCGTTGGAAGGCCTCCCACTAGGTGGACCGATGACCTGGTGAAGGTTGTGGGGACCCGCTGGACGCGAGACGCACGAGACCGGTCAATGTGGCGACACCTGGGGGAGGCCTATTTCCAGTAGTGGACGATTTTTGGCTGAAATGATGATGATGATGATGATTGTATTGCTTTTATATTATATACATGTACTAGTTAAATTCTATCAGCATGATGACAATCTATATATATAAAATTAAGATTATATTTTTTGATTGTCAAAACATTGATAAAAATATCGCCATACATTTTTTTGGTGTCCCAATGACGATTACACATTTTCAGAGATGAATAAAATTTAATATAGAACTTACAACAAAATATATACTAGAACTAAGAACCTAAAACTAAAAACCATAGTAACTAAAATATATTATTAAAAGGAGTCCCTTTAGGCAAGGTTCCGAAGATACTGGCAGCGTTCCCCCTTTGAATAGCTAGACTAATTCTTTGTCCGAGGTAGCTGCCAGCTCTTCGGTCTCCTGTGACGTCGACCAACCTTTTCGAAATTTCCTTAAAAAGGCTTTTAGCGGTAGGACCCCACGGACCAAGTGTCTCGACACCGAATGGGACAAAATCATATTCGGAGCCTAGACCCCTGTATTTAGATAATTTGCCTTTTTCAGCCGCTTCACAAGCCGCACCAGCTCTGATGCTGGTTCCAAGTAGATGGGAAGGGGCCAGCGTGTCTGAACAGGTTGCGTCCCATACCAGCACCCGGCCCATCTTCCATGGAATCAAACTCATACCATCCGGTCTCTTGCCATCGTCTCTTGCAATACCAGTCGGCTCAAGTAGACTTGGCACGTTGACGGTGGCAAGGGACCGGCGTATGATGTCGTTAAGTGCGGCATGTCTCGAGAAGCGGCCTGCACTTTTTTGGCATGACAGTCCGTGATGTCCTAGCCTGTCGACATCACTGCCACAGGGACATTTATGAGGAACGCAGACCGGAACCCCAAGCCGTAGACAGGTTGCGATTCGGAGCGTGTCAGGCTCAAGAAAAGTTCCAGTATTTGACGAAGGGTACGCGTGAAGCCAGTAGCCGGCCTCATGCGCACCCACGGCCAATAGCCTAGCACGCGCAGAACCTGTACTACAGCTCAAAAGATTGTCGTGAGTCAATTTGCAGATTATGTCGTCCCAGCTCCTCTGTGAATTTGAAGAAACTGGAAAATTTTGACCTGGGCATGCAATTAAGAAAGCGTTTCTAGCTTCTTCCAAGCCAGCAATCTCAAAGTTTGAAGGGGATGCCCTTAAAATTTTACTTATGAGATTTGTTGAACTATGGACAGAAGATAGGAAGGCTGGTAAAGCGACACTGGAAATTTTGCGAATCCCTAAACCACCATAACGGATGGGTAGGGATGCTTGGGTCCAAGATTGCTCGTTCAGCTGCATATTAAGAATCGATTCTAAGCTAATTTTGATTAAGTCGTCTACCTGTGTCAAAAGATCTGGGTGATTCCAAAAGGAGCAGCAACGGAGCACATACGTAAATTTAGGGACGAAAAGACAGAATTTTAAAATGCAAAGTGCATAATGTGGACTAATTTCAAGGAGACGGTCAGCAGAATTTTGAAATTTAGTCATTGAATTATTAAAATATTCAGAAATAGATTCATCAAAAATTGGTGAACCTAAAAGGTAAAGGGAATTACTGTTAACTATTTTAATATTTGGAGCCAAAATATTAAATTTTTGTTTTACGTCATTTAAATTTAAGTTGCAGTTATTAATAAAAAGTTCGCATTTGCTAAAATTAAGCTCCAAACCAATGGCTTCAAATTTATTTTTGATTAAAAAAAGGTCCGAAAACACAGTATCCACATCACCTCCTAGGGTTCCGTCGTCCAAATACCAAACGTTGAATTTAGAATTTAAATTTTTGATTATCGGATTTATGGCCAAACTAAAAATTGCAGGCCCAAGGGGATCACCTTGTTGACAACCTACTTCCGAGGAAAGTTCATTAGAACGATATAATAATTTTGTTGGGTCAGCGTAACTGAGAAGAAGATAATTGTATATTTCCGGTATATGTTGTTTTATTTCCGTCAGCAGGGTATCCCTATTTACCGAATTGAATGCATTTTTGACATCAATTTTGAGCAACACGTCAGGCTGTCCGTAAGTTAGGAAAGAGCGTAGGGCATGGACGGATGCCTCACACCCTCCTTTTACACCGAAGCCTAACTGTACGGGTTCAAATTCCGAATTTAATTTTGGTAAAATATGTCGAACAGCAATTTTGGAGGCCAGACGTCGTAGTGTTGATCCAACAGCAATTGGTCTCACCCCTCCGTCCTTTTTGGTGAGGGCAATGAGGTTCGCGCCGAAAAGAATGGGAACAATTTCTGGATTGACATTACCGGAATACATAAAGTTAATTAATTTAGTGATCGAATTTACAAGTTGCTCGCCTGCAACACCCACAGAATGCGATGTTAAGTCTTTCAAATGTTGGGGTGAGATTCCATCCAAACCTGCAGCCGAACCTGGTTTAAAAGATAAAAAGGCATCCGTAACATCTTTGTTTTGAATTTGAAGGCATGCTTGCCCTGCTGTTGGAGGGTCGAGAAAATAAGGGTTTAATGGAGCTGGAGGATGTTTTGACTGTAAGGCCTGAAGGGTGTCAGGGGTATCTGGTGATAGCACGTCGTTGGAGAACAAAAGGCGAGCGGCACCTTTGAGATCTCCGTCACAGATTTTGTTTTCGATAAGTTTGTTGCGATTACGAGGGGCATCATGTTTGATTGGAGGTGCGGGAGAAGGCGAGGAGCTTACAGCACAGTTATTCTTAATCTTTTGTGTCAAGGATAAATTCGGTTCATCAGTTTTTATTATATGTAGTGTGCTGTATGAAAATAAAAATAGGTTCTGCCAGTCTTGAGTACAATTGCTTATGTAACATTTCTGGATTAATTGTGATAAATGTGTAGCAACGGTTATTCGAGCTCCTCGAGGGATTCTTTTAACTATGGGGATACTATTTTTCAAATGGCTAAGATATGTGTGGAAAGGAGTTGGATCGCTGGCTACAAAAGTAGGCGCACTCGGAATAATGGGATGGATGTCTAAAGGTGAACTGTTTTGGCTAATACATTTCCTGTGTGTTTTTGTAGTGTGTATGTTGAGGCCTTTCAAAGATTTGAATGACTTGTTGCACTGTGTACATGTATGGGTCGCGTTCGACGTGCCATCACAAGATTGGGTTACGGACTGCATTCACAACAGTTAAATACATTCACTATAAATAATAACTTAAAACAAATTTAAAAACACAATAAAGTAACACTAAAAACATAAAAAGTCAGAAGTCGAAATATGATGGCTGCTTGTTTTGGTAACAAGACGCATGCGTCGTTACGTAGGTGCGTCACAGGATGGTCTTGCAATTGGACGCTGCAGTGGAGGAGACCTAGCGACGCATGTCGTCGCTAGGACAACCGATGGCGGCCTTAGCAACCGCTAATATGAAAATTATCTTGATATATTTTGATAGGTATGCAGGTCTGAGCTTTCAGGAAATTTAACGGGCTTATTATTCACAGATCTTGTTGTAGTGTATACAATGCTCCACCTGGTTTTTATTTCCGCTTATTCACTTTTCAAAGTTCCAGTGACATTATAGTTTTTCATATAAGTTAGTAGTGGCTTATTCATATGGTACACAAAACATTATCCAGTGTAATTCACACTCGAATCTCTGTATTTTAAGGTATTTTGAGCACTGATCTTGTGTTATTTTATTATTAAACAATATTTTTATGCAGAGCTAGATGTTGACGTTTTTGACTTGACACTTGACGCTGAAAATATAATAATTATATAATAATACTTCTCTTTTTATATATAAATAAAAAGAGAAGTCCTGACAGACTGACTGACTGACTCATCAACGCCCAGCCCAAACCCTTGGACCTAGAAAGCTGAAATTTTGCACAGAGGTTCCCTTTATAATGTAGACAAGGAACAAGGAAGGATTTTTCGAAATTTAACCCTAAGGGAGTTAAATAGGGGATGAAAGTTTGTATGGAAATTCGTCATTTACACGCGGGCGAAGCCGCTGGCAAAAGCTAGTGTAACATAATATCATCATCAAGCCCGTAATACCCTAAGGGGTCGGCGGAGGTATCCCTAGTTACCCAGCTATGTTTAAGGCCCATATAATAGAGGGCAACCTATTGCCATCAACCAAACACAAATCTATAAAGCTGCTACTGAGTTTCTGATGGAAAAACCCACTGACACTTTGCTCGACGGGAATCGAAAGCAGGACCTTATATCCAGCAGTCACGCTTGCAACCACTAGATTAACGAGGCAGTTCATTGACGATGAGACGATTCATTTGATTTGAAAATGGACAACTGAATTTATTTATTGATAATAAGGCACTTAAAGACTAACATCCGTATCTATGGTCAAGTTAAAGTAATTACTTATGCATACATTTTTATGCATTGGACAAGAGTTTAAGAGTTAGAACCATCAATGAAAGAAAACCTAAGAATTCAATTTTTGATAGTTCTAACATCAAGGAATTACTAAACTACAGAGAAAAAATCATATCTTAAACAATGACTTTTACTTAAGTAATAGAGCAGATACCGGTGTTAGTAAAACTAGAAATGTTTTATAGGCAACTTGTATCATAGACGAGATAATTAGCTTAATGGTTATTTCATAATTAGTATTTTATTACTTTGGACACAATTGTATAATTGGTTCTTCTTACCTATCAGATAGATTTGTTGCTGGGGACTTCTAATTGACAGTAAAAATTTAAAAAAAAAAAGTATTCGGACACAAGACAGAGTACAACAAAAAGTAACGTTTCAAGTTCAAAAAGTACTGATTAATTATAATTATCAGCCTAATTTGAGTAAATAACTTTTTTTTTTGTATCAAGGCCATTTCCAAAACAAAATCAATCCGTCGGACATAGTTCAAAAGTCGTAGGTTTGTTTCTAAGAAATATGATTCATCGACATTTTGCTCTTCAAAATTAGTTATATAATTAATTATGTGTGGAGGTTGTTGTCTCGGCGGCATGTACTTATGTACAGTCAGGAACACAAGTATAGGTACTTGAAATATTTATTCCGACTTTGAGATTAAGATTTCAACTTTGAGAGAAAAAACTTATACAGTGTGAGTTGGAGTTGCACACCGAACACACTTGCTTTTCACCGGGCTTTACCATAATCTTGTCTTGAGGATGATGTCCGCCGGGACTGCAGGTTGTTCGAAAGAGATGCTGCGGCCTCGAAAAAAATTCGAAGACGATATGTCTTTGAATGTTGTATACTAGGACATGAGCGTTTCTCATTGAGCCCGCGTGGTGGATTACAGCCACTTCCCACTCGTAAAGAGGAGGTCTGAATTCTAGTAGTGGGGACAATGGGGAGCCACACTAAAAGGTAGAAACAGATGGCGCTGCGAGCGACTGTACCTTGTTTACGTCTTTTAACAAGTGTGTGGTTGCGATTTTCTGTGTTTATTTTGTGATTTACCTTACAAAATGTACACGCTGTTATCTTTAAGAGAACTTCGAACTGAGCTTCGACGAAGAAATGCGTCGACTGCTGGGAAAAAGGCCGATTTGATTGAAAGGTAGGCATTTTAAGTATTTGAGGTTATCTTTCATATTTCTTCTTTTTTTAATGTTAAAACAAACTTATATTTTTTGTCTTCCTCTAGGTTGGAGGCATACGATCGAAATCAAAATTTTGGAGTCCACTTTGATCTTGAAGAAGACAGTTCATAATATGTTTAGGAAAGGAACTTTGACAAAGGTTCATTACCTGAAATTTTACATATGTGTAAGAATGACTATGATGTAAATATTTATACATGTATTTGGAGAATAAATAAGTCACATTTAATTTACCTGTATAATTACTTCTTCCGAAATAATCACTTTCTCTGAAGTGCAAACTACATAACCTTGCTGTATCACTTGCCCTGAAGTTTTTAATCCGCAAAGCGCTTTCCCATTTGGGGAACAGATGAACTCCCCAGTTTTTACAATTTAAGGCACTGCATTGAGGCATTCTTGATAAAAAAACGAGAAGTTTGGTCTTGTTTACAAAAAAATGTATAGGATTTGACAGTTCTTATGTCAAAGCAAGGTACGGTTGCCTAGACGCCACCAAGCGGGATAAAAAGGCAGTTTTCCTCCCCAAATAAGGTCCCATTAAAATAGGTGGACAAATTTTAACACAGGGTTCAGTACGTCTAACCAAAGATATCCAAGTAAAAAAAACACTGTTAAAAGTGATTTTTTTTACCTATAATGTTGGGTAACTAACACTTTTAGTGTATATTCGCTAGCTGTTTTTAGGGTTCCGTACCTCAAAAGGAAAAAACGGAACCCTTATAGGATCACTTTGTTGTCCGTCTGTCTGTCTGTCTGGACCTTTTTTCTCAGGAACGCGTGGAGGTATCAAGCTGAAATTCATATCAAATACTCAAGTCTATGGTCTCTTGGAGCTGTGAAAAAATCAAACTTCTAAGTCAACGCGATCAAAAGATACTCCCGTTTATGCCGCAAATTTTCGACACTCGCAAGGGAATCAAAACCTACAGGGTACTTCCCGTGAACTCAGAATCTTGAAATTTGGTACGAAGCAACGTCTTATAGCATAGATAAAGGAATAATTACGAAAACCATAAATTTTTAGTTACATCAAGATACTCCCGTTTATGCCGCAAATTTTCGACACTCGCAAGGGAATCAAAACCTACAGGGTACTTCCCGTGAACTCAGAATCTTGAAATTTGGTACGAAGCAACGTCTTATAGCATAGATAAAGGAATAATTACGAAAACCATAAATTTTTAGTTACATCACATAATATATTTTTTTTACGGAACCCTCGGTGCGCGAGTCCGACTCGCACTTGGCCGGTTTTTATTTTCTTGTAAGTATCTAATGCGTTTTTCTTATTTTCTTTTTTACCATTGTCCTTATTTTGGTGGTCTGAATGATCTCAAAAATTTTGTCCACCTATTTCGAAAAAAAAAAAAAAAAAAAAAAAAAAAAAAAATCGCTTCTGATTGTATCTCCGGTTTATACGCACATTATGTGCTCTCTGAATGCAATAAGAATAAAAAGGAACGAGACACATTGATGTCTAAATTAAATTTAAATTTTGATACCCGTTCATATGTTTCAGTTTTAGCGCAGCCGTCACCGGAGATAGCAATTCTCCTTGCTGATAATAATATGTTTTTTTTTAATTTTTATTATTTGTTTAGATTTGTGTAAAATAGTTTAAGGTATGATGAGGCAGACTTGCCTTTAAGGATAAAAGCCTTCTTTAAAATAAAGATTTTATATTTAAATGAGCTCATGATTGTACTTTTTGTGTTATATAAAAGAAAATCAACAGTTCTATTGGATCAATATCGTTACCTAGGAGATGAATGAGAACATAATATTTTCTAATAAACTCTTGTTTGTAAAACGATGTTAGGTATGTACTTAGTATGAGGACGCCTCGTTTTCGGTTTCTTAGAAAACTCTGTTTTTGTTTAATATCAAGATGAAATGATTTACATCTACCTACAACCCCTTTCTTTATTAATTTTAAAACAGTTGTATACGTTACTATGGATGGTAATGGAAAAACAAATAATAATTTATTCTTATGAAACAATAATTTAATCTACCTACATACAACCCCTTTCTTTATTAATTTTAAAACAGTTATATATTTCATATGTTACTATGGATGGTACTGGTAAAACAAATATTAATTTATTCTTATGAAACAATAATTTAGAATATTGAAACAAGAATTGTTGAGAGTGACTAGTTTCAGCTACAGTACAACATTACATTAATTTAATACATTATATTTTAACATTTTACAATCATGTGAATAACCTATTTTAATATAAAAATAATAGCATATTTTAATTTAGTACAACAATATTATCAACAATAATAATGTATCATTCTAATCATATAATAATCATAATAATCATCACCTTTTCTTCGTTACGAAGAATTTTATTTAATTAACTAATTTATTACATTTTATTCACATACATAATAAAATTTATTGACATCACATAAATTATAGTTGTTTACCTTATTTATTCAATTTAATTTAATATTAATTTGCCATTCCATAAACAGTAATTTTACATGCTTTAAACTTATTTTAATATAATTTATTTTTATTTTTAACAAACTTAACTTATATATCTTACATGCACATAAATCCAAACCCACTTGTTGATCATACAAAATACTGTTCTGTAATACAGAGTATTTGCTCCTTGCGGGAATCGAACCCGTAACACGCAGCGAAGCGGTCCGATCACTCAGCCACTGCGCACAACGTGCAACGTTGTTGTCTAATCAGCGTCTTGTGGTTTGCTTGAGAATTGTCCCCAGCGATCAGGTGGTCTCACTATCCTGCCAGAACGAGTTTTATAATAATTAGTGGTGCCGTTATTTGTGTGTGTCGTTGTCGGTACACTGGAGCCGCCGCGTGACACATCTACCGGCATTGCATTATTTTGTGACTCGTCTATATGTATGTCGTCGTATGTATTTCTACAGTAATTATCGTGTGGTAGTTCGCAATTTTGTCTATCTGAGTCTATAATAATATGTTTTCTATTTCTTCTTAATGTTTGTCCTGAATTCATTTTGATTAAATACGATCTATTAGGTAACAAACGTTGAATAATTCCAGAAGTCCAATGATCACTTAGTTTTATTTTGAATTTTTGATTTAAAATTAACGGTTTTAACTTTTTTGATCCTTTATCAAAGTACTTTTTCTGCTGTGTTTGACGTTTCTCTAATTTATTTGAAACGTTTTTCTGCAACTTTGGTTGAAGAAAATGAGGTGAGCACGGAATTATACTTCGTATTTTTCTGTTGTATAACAGCTCGGCAGGTGAACTTAACTCATTACTTATTGGCGTATTCAAATATTCTAACAATCCTAAACTGAATTCCGTTTTTTGAAAGTTGGTCTTTTTCATCATGTTTTTTACTGTTTGGACCGCTCTTTCTACCTGACCATTTGATTGTGGGTACCTAGGAGAAGATGTTATGTGATCAAAACTCCAATTAATTGAAAACTCTCTAAACAAATTAGAGGAAAATTCCGGGCCATTGTCTGATTTTTTTGTATGATTTGAGGTATACCGTAACACCTAAATATATTTTTCAATTGTTTGATTACCTCTGAAGATGTAGTCGAACACAACTCAACAACTTGTACAAACTTACTGTAGTAATCTATTACTATCAAATAAGATTTAATGCCGTAATGAAAGATATCAGTGCCTATTTTATACCAGGCTCTGTCGGGAATTTCATGTGGGATTAACGGTTCTTTTGTGTTATTCTTTTTATATGTTAAACAGGCCTGACAGTGTGATAAATAATCTTGTAATTGTGAATTCATATTTGGCCAAAACATGATTTCCCTAGCCCTAAGCTTGCACTTTTCTATACCTAGGTGACCTATATGTATTTTTTGTAACATTATTTTCCGCATACAGTTTGGTATAACTATTCGGTTGCCTTTCCATATCAACCCATAATTTATAGTTAACTCATCCCTGCTGTCCCAATATGGTTTCAATTCATCACTGATTTCATTTTTAAGCACGGGCCATCCTTTTTTTATAATTTTTTTTAACGCTTGCATTTTATTATCTTCTCTAGTACATTTTTGTATTTCTAAAAAATGGGAATCTGTTAGTGGATTCATCGTTGTTATAGCACACACCTGTGCTTGTGCTTCGAGGTGATCGCGCGTAGTGCTACTGTCAGTGTCCGGCAACGCCGCTCGTGACAATGCGTCTGCTATGTATAGATATTTACCCGGTTTATATGTGAGCGTGAAAGAATATGGTTGGAGTCTCATTAACATCCTTTGTAGGCGTGCAGGTGCATTTACTAAAGGTTTGTTTATGATACTAACTAACGGCTTGTGATCTGTTTCTATGGTCACATCATGCCGTCCATATATGTAGGTATAGAATCTCTCACATGCAAATACGCAAGCATACAATTCCTTCTCGATTTGAGCATAATTTTGTTCAGTTTTTGTTAATGATTTCGAAGCGTAACATACGGGATTATTATCCTGCATTAAACAGGCTCCTAAACCATTTTTACTCGCGTCTACTGAAATAACTACCGGTTTCTCGAGCGTGTAGTATCTTAGAACAGGTGGATTAGTCAGCTGACTTTTTAACATTTCAAAACATTGTTCATGTCTGTTATCCCAGTGCCAAGCTATGTCTTTTCCTAACAACTCGCGAAGGACAGCTGTTTTTTCTGAAAAATTCGGAATAAAATTGCTGACATAGGTTATCATGCCTAAGAATCTTTCAATATCTTTTATATTTTGTGGGCGTGGCATATTCTTAATAGCCAATACTTGTGACTCATCCGGGCTGATCCCGTCTTTTGTTATTTTGTGCCCTAAATATGTTAGCTCGCTTAGACCTATTTTACATTTACTTTTATTTACCAATTCTGTCAATAAGTGAGCTCGATTACCACTCACTTATTGACAGAATTGTTCTCCCAGATGGTGGATGGGGAGGTGGGTATATTTTGACAGATTCGTAAACAAGTCACTCTCGTGAGTATGGGAAAAGTCCGAAACCCCCCCCTTTCCCCCCCCCTTCTCGCCCCTCCCTATCGTATCACGGAAACAAAGAGACTTGAAGTGTTTTTTTTTACAGATTCGTATAGAGGAGGTTTGGTAAAGTAAAAATCATTTTTCAAAGTTGCCCCCCCTTGCCCCCCTTCTCCCCCCCTGTAGGCGGATCTCGAAAAGAAAGTGATTTTACGTGTTTTTTTTTAGGGATTCGTATAGAGGAGGCTTGGGGAAGTAAAAAACCGTTTTTCAAATTTGACCCCCTTGCCCCCCTTCACCCCCCCTTTTGGATCTCGGAAGTTAAGAGACTTGGAACATTTTTTTTTCAGATTCATTGAAAGGGGCAATGAGTAAGTCGAAATCATTATTCAAAGCTCCCCCCCCCCCCGTCTTCCCCCCATTTTTTCTGTTTTGTTTACGGATTCGTATAGAGGAGGCTCGGGGAAGTAAAATGGTGGTACCGGTGAAGCGAAGGGGGGAGCGGGCGAGCGAAGCGAGCCGGCGACCCCCGTAGCGTAGCGTAGGGATAATGTCATGATAGCTTTCCGGTGGTAGGTAGGTCCTGAGTGGAGCGAACCTGCGAGACCGAGTGGAGCGAAGGGGGGAGGTGGCGAGCGCAGCGAGCCGGCGACCTCCTTAGCGTAACGAAGGTGAGTGGGTGAAGCGTAACTCAGGGGCGACGACAAGCAAACTTTAGGGTAATGTTTTTTTAGTGGTAGTAGGAGGTAGTAGGTAGGTGGTAGGTAGGTAGGCAGGTGTAGGTAGGTAGGTGTAGGTAGGTGTAGGTAGGTGTAGGTAGGTGTAGGTAGGTGTAGGTAGGTGTAGGTAGGTGTAGGTAGGTGTAGGTAGGTGTAGGTAGGTGTAGGTAGGTGTAGGTAGGTGTAGGTAGGTGTAGGTAGGTGTAGGTAGGTGTAGGTAGGTGTAGGTAGGTGTAGGTAGGTGTAGGTAGGTGTAGGTAGGTGTAGGTAGGTGTAGGTAGGTGTAGGTAGGTGTAGGTAGGTGTAGGTAGGTGTAGGTAGGTGTAGGTAGGTGTAGGTAGGTGTAGGTAGGTGTAGGTAGGTGTAGGTAGGTGTAGGTAGGTGTAGGTAGGTGTAGGTAGGTGTAGGTAGGTGTAGGTAGGTGTAGGTAGGTGTAGGTAGGTGTAGGTAGGTGTAGGTAGGTGTAGGTAGGTGTAGGTAGGTGTAGGTAGGTGTAGGTAGGTGTAGGTAGGTGTAGGTAGGTGTAGGTAGGTGTAGGTAGGTGTAGGTAGGTGTAGGTAGGTGTAGGTAGGTGTAGGTAGGTGTAGGTAGGTGTAGGTAGGTGTAGGTAGGTGTAGGTAGGTGTAGGTAGGTGTAGGTAGGTGTAGGTAGGTGTAGGTAGGTGTAGGTAGGTGTAGGTAGGTGTAGGTAGGTGTAGGTAGGTGTAGGTAGGTGTAGGTAGGTGTAGGTAGGTGTAGGTAGGTGTAGGTAGGTGTAGGTAGGTGTAGGTAGGTGTAGGTAGGTGTAGGTAGGTGTAGGTAGGTGTAGGTAGGTGTAGGTAGGTGTAGGTAGGTGTAGGTAGGTGTAGGTAGGTGTAGGTAGGTGTAGGTAGGTGTAGGTAGGTGTAGGTAGGTGTAGGTAGGTGTAGGTAGGTGTAGGTAGGTGTAGGTAGGTGTAGGTAGGTGTAGGTAGGTGTAGGTAGGTGTAGGTAGGTGTAGGTAGGTGTAGGTAGGTGTAGGTAGGTGTAGGTAGGTGTAGGTAGGTGTAGGTAGGTGTAGGTAGGTGTAGGTAGGTGTAGGTAGGTGTAGGTAGGTGTAGGTAGGTGTAGGTAGGTGTAGGTAGGTGTAGGTAGGTGTAGGTAGGTGTAGGTAGGTGTAGGTAGGTGTAGGTAGGTGTAGGTAGGTGTAGGTAGGTGTAGGTAGGTGTAGGTAGGTGTAGGTAGGTGTAGGTAGGTGTAGGTAGGTGTAGGTAGGTGTAGGTAGGTGTAGGTAGGTGTAGGTAGGTGTAGGTAGGTGTAGGTAGGTGTAGGTAGGTGTAGGTAGGTGTAGGTAGGTGTAGGTAGGTGTAGGTAGGTGTAGGTAGGTGTAGGTAGGTGTAGGTAGGTGTAGGTAGGTGTAGTTAGGTGTAGGTAGGTGGTGGCATACGTGAGATTCATATAGAGGAGGCTCGGGGAAGTAAAATCCGTTTTTCAAATTTGAACCCCTGCCCCCCTTCACCCCCCCTTTAGGCGGATCTCGGAAGTTAAGAGACTTGGAACATTTTTTTTTTTCAGATTCATTGAAAGGGGCAATGCGTTAGTCGAAATCACTTTTCAAAGCTCCCCCTCTCCCCCTCTTCACGACCCGCATAAAAACGCATCAAATTCCTTTAGTAAGTCTGCTGTAGTTTTGTACTCGCCTGTGAATTGTTCGTATACCTCCCGACATTTTTCTCCAATGATGTGTAATAGGATGTTGATTTGCACTTTATTCTCTTTCCGATGCAGTTCACAAGCTTCGTAATATATCTCGAACGCCTTTTTCCATTTTTCCCATTCCTTACTTAGGTTGCCTGAAGTAACGTTGGTTAAATCATTTTCAAAAACGAACGGTTGCGGCGGTTGCAAAATAGACTCCATTGTTCGCTTCGTTGATATCGGTACTTTTGCTTCTTGATATGTTTCGGAATCACTGCTACTCGTCATTTATTTAAGTAGATAAGTAGATTTTAAAGCTTTAATTTCGGTTCACTAATTTATTTAGGTACCGGCTGCGCCATGTTATGTTTAGGGTGAGGGGCAGCATTCAAACACGGTGGTCGGGCTATGACTGCTTTAATTAGCTTTGTACACAATATAATATACTTACATTATCTTAGGACTACCTTCACATTCGTTATTATTTAATATCAAGATGAAATGATTTACATCTACCTACAATCACCGTCATACTTAGTCATTATATAACCAGAAGGGAGGCAGGTTAGATTCAGAACATAACATAACATCACGCCTGTAATTCTCGTAGGTTTTGGCAGAGGTGTACCTGCTTATAGGTAAAATAAAAAAATCCGCCATCATATAGGAGTTAAACAAATTCCCGTATTTTCAGCAACTGACTTTCACAGACTTCTGTATTTTCACTCCGTGGCTTCTTATGAGAACTGATCCAAAATCCCAATCGAACCCAGGACGAACTCATGCTCTTCAGTCGCCAACAACTCATTCATACACTAGTTAATGTGACTGCCTTGTTAATACAGAACATAATTGTACCTAATCATCATTTAAATATTAAATAGCAACAATAATCTACAGGTAGGGTAATTTTAAAGTTTAATTAACTTCGTCAGCACGTGTCATTCGGCTCATAATCAGCCTTCAATGTTCCCACAGCTGGGACGAAGTCTCCTCTATAACAAATAGTCCGGTCAATTTAGACATCCGAGGTTACATTAATTCCCACCAGGCTGAAATTTGGTAGGATTGTTCAAAACACCATTATAAATGATATGTAAAAAGTCCTCATCGATCCGACACTTGGAAAAAAAGTTATTCGAGGTCAAAGGTCACAAAAATGGGTTTTTCGAGATTTTCAGATAAACAGTAAGTTTTATCATAAAATTTGTAAAGACCAAAATTATAGATCAGATAAAAATCTATAAAAATGTTTTAACACTTATAAATCTACGATCCACCGTTTTTGAGATAAAACAATTCAAAAAGTTGTAAGAGATGTAATCTAAGCACGTAGTTTATATACGTGGTGTACATAATATTATTACGACGTATAATGGTAACAACTCTTTCAACTTTTTGAATTGTTACTTAGATCTCAAAAACGGTGAATCGTAGGAATATAAGTGAATGGACATTTTTATAGATTTTTATCTGATCTAAAATTTTGCCTTTGCAAATTTTATGTCAATACTTACCGTTTGGCTGAAAATCGCGAAAAACCCATTTTTGTGACCTTTGACCTCGAATTTTTTTTTTTTCCAAGTGTCGGATCGATAGGGACTTTTTACATATCATTTATAATGGTGTTTTGAATAATCCTACCAAATTTCAGCCTGGTGGGAATTAATGTAATCTTGCCCCTATTTTTTGGTCTAATTTGACCGGACTACAAAGAGCCGGCAATAATCCAACAAGCGGGCCCAGTGCGGGTTAGATGTCACAAGTCTTCGATGTATTTGTTCTCGGACATGCCGGTTTCCCCACGATGTTTCCCTTCACCATTATTTCGCTCTTCCGAGCAAAATTCTAGAAAAGATATTTTATTTGGAGCAGAACAAAATGTCTCAACACCCAATAAATGTCGAACGTTGTTAGAATATATGTTAGAAGCAAGCGGAGCTTTAATCATCAAGCGAAAATACTACTAAAACACTCCGGAAAAGATGTCTATAGGGAGCAAATTAATTTGCCGATTATTTCCCTCATACTGTTTCTGAACCAATTATTTGGGTCCAATAAATGTTCAAAATGAGATCAACTGGAAATTCTTCACGTTCAACCTTTTTTGCGGTTCGTGGTGGTTAGCAAAGTCACTTTTATGTTCTTTGTAAGGATTCGTGGTGACATTTACAATGCCACGTGAGCTATCTGCGATTAGAGGATATATTGTAGACTTTTTTTAAGGGATAAACAAAAGCTCGACAGCAAATTTTATTTTTCACTTCTCACATTCCCGCACTTATACAACTATTAGTGAGAAAATCCCTTGCCTAGTCTTTTGTTCATCGTATGATGATGGAGTGAGCGCCAAGCTATGGTTTTCAAGGTGAGAGAAAGAGATATAAGACAGGGAATCTCGACAAATAGCAATTAGCGAATTAGTTACTTCCACCGAATGCGTCCTTGTGCAAGACAATCCATTATCAAATCAAACGCAATCACAATATTAGTTACGATCAAAGAATCCTTTGTCAACAGAGCCTAATTGTCCCAGAGGCACTATATTACCACGGAGGAGAGAAGATAATAAAGTGTTCACTTTTAGTAGCAAAATCAGAATTTTTAACTAATTTACGAATTATGAACTCATAAATGTATGCTATTGATTAATATAAGGGGGAAGAAGGCAATGAATGCTAATAATCAAATCTATCTAAACTAGTTATTGGCCTAACACAAAATTGACGATTATTTCATGAATTTACATTCCATTTCAAATACGGATTGTAATCTATGCCATGTGTTGAGGTAAATAAATAGCTGGGAAAGGTTACTTTAAAATCAATATACACTGAATTATTACAAAAGGATTTGCTAATAGTTCGTCAAAAACAAAAGGATAAATTCGACATTTTCATACGACGACACGATCCCCGCACGGAACAAATATTTGTAAGGCCTACAGATAGTTGTTCCGGGTCTGGGTATTTGTGTATGTGAGTTTAAATATTTGTGAACGCACACACGATACACATCAGTATTCGGAGACCCACCAGTGGGTCTGCTTGGTGGGTCCTTGAAGACGAAGCCGAGAAATTCCTAGTGTGGGGCAACGTATTCAAAAAACCGGCCAAGTGCGAGTCGGACTCGCGCACCGAGGGTTCCGTAAAAAAAATATATTTTGTGATGTAACTAAAAATTTATGGTTTTCGTAATTTTTCCTTTATCTATGCTATAAGACGTTGCTTCGTACCAAATTTCAAGATTCTGAGTTCACGGGAAGCACCCTGTAGGTTTTGATTCCCTTGCAAGTGTCGAAAATTTGCGGCATAAACGGCTGTATCTTTTGATTGCGTTGGCTTAGAAGTTTGATTTTTTCACAGCTTCAAGGGACAGTAGACCTGAGTAATTGATATAAATTTCAGCTTCATACCTCCACGCGTTCCTGAGAAAAAGGGTCTTGACAGACGGACGGACGGACGGACAGACGGACAACAAAGTGATCCTATAAGGGTTATACTTCAGGGTCAGACTTCTACTGACTAAAAACCGAACCCATGTTCCTTCTTTGCCCTTGCGCCGAGGCCACGTAATCTAGTACAAAAATCCGCGGCCCCGACGGAGACAGACAGACCCCTTGCAGACTCCTTCAATGTTGCTGACATCTCTTTGAGGTACTCGTGGAATATGAACGCGCCGTCGACACGGCCTGTCATTGTCATAAGATGGACGGACGATGAGCTAGCCCATTACTCACCGTCCACAGACCCGCGCCTACGGTGGCCGTAAGCCATCACGTGGCCCCGACGCCCGTAGCGTCCCCCGTGGCGGAGAACCTTACCTTACCTTAGCTCTTCATTTATAACTCCTCAATGTCTTCTAATCGATCAAAGCACTCATCAGTCACGACCCCCTGTTGACTCGAAAGTATTTACTTATCCAGCAGTTTTCCCTTCCTTCCACCATTCCTGTTTAGTTCCTGATTACGTAATAGCCTTCTGAGAAGAAGCTGTTGTTATCCCGTTTAGGAAAGCAAACTGGAAATGTAGGTCAGGTCAGTTTTGTCATTATTTTGTATATTTGTTTTGCTATATAGAAGTACTAGTTTAGTCTTGCGACTTTCGTTCGCGCATAATAATTACTAGCAGATGCCAGCGGCTTCGCCCGCTACAACTCGAAAATTATCCCTCGGGAAGATAAAATCGGGATAAAAACTATCGTATTTATTAATCCCGGTTATGAACTATCTGTGTACCAAATTTTATCTAAATCAGTTCAGTAGTTTTTGCGTGAAGAAGTAACAAACATACACACTCACATAGTCACAAAACACTCACGCACTCACAAAGTTTCGCCTTAATAACATTAGTGTGATGATAATTCAATCGTGATTCGAAAGACACAACTGTCTTATGATAATAGATGGTATTATCATAAGAACGATAATCTTCTGGCAGTATTTTTTTCCTATATCCATTTCTGTACACCTGACAACGAATATGCAATTTCAAAATGATTGGTTCAGTGAGACTTGAAAAGATTACAAACAAAAAAAATGAGAGAGCAAGACTCCATTCTTAAGAAATACGACTGATTTAAAGGTAGGAAACATCAATAGTAAATAATAAATACCACGCGGCTAACTTTTGAGTCTTCTGACTTCCGAGAACTAATAAATTCTCTCTCTGTTACTTTTCTTGCACAATTTTACCGGATTACCCGCTCCGCTTCAAAGGAAACGCAGCCTTATCGCGCGCAAGGTTTCGCAATAAGTGACTAGATTTTCTTCGAAACGTCATAGTGTGTCGCACAATGATTTGTGAATTTCATAACGTGATTTAGACTGCAATACAGGCTGAATTAATAGCTAGTATTCAATCTACCTATTTGAGGATCTCTATAGTTTATGTGAAAACATACAGGGAAGGAGTTTGGCAATTAGCAGTCACCATTTTTTTGTAGAAACTTTACCTCATACTAAGAATTTGCCCTGTATCGTGGATGCGTTTACTAGCATATAAACTCACATACACAAATAGCCCGACCCAGAACAACTACCTGTAGGCCATATAAATATTTGTTCCGTGCGAATCAAACCTGCGCCACTCAGCGCAGCAGCCAATCGCTCAGCCGCTGTGCCTACTTTAACCAATTTAGAAAGGACCCTTGTTCTTCCTCATCCAACATGTATCTTTTACACACAAAACAGAACAAAATCCCTCTTTACAGCTTCCGCAACAAATCCTCCTAACCCGTTGATAACCATCAAAACAGGATTTTCTAAAAACAAGCTGTCAATCCACGACGAAACCCGAGCATCCCCGACTGGGCCCGAACGGGATTTAGACCCACTTAGGCAGATATCCCACACGACCGTCCTCAAATAAAGGCCCTCGCTCAAAAGTCTTTTTGTAGCGATGCTGTTGTGCTCGTAAATAAAATTATAATAGCCGCGCGGGTAAATCTATAATTCATTAAAGTTAAGCACCGCTTACCTACCTTTTGGGGTTGGGAAATCGTCGCCCGCAAGGGAGTGTCAGACTTCTACTGACTAAAAACCACACATGTTCCTGCTTAGCCCACGGGAACCGCTTACCTACCTTGAATCATGGATGGCTGACATCTGTGGCTGACATACAATACATACCGAGCTTCCTCCGTGTCTCGGAAAGCTTATTATTAAGCCATTGGTATGGCCTGTCATGTGTACTTTACCAGATGTTACAGTGGTCCGTAAATCTGACAGCCAGTCTCACCCAAGCGTTTCGTATTGCCCAGTACTAATACGGTTGTAAAGATCGGATAGACAGTCGCTGCATGTAAACTGTCAACACACACATCCGGTTAGATTGGGCAGCCGACACTAACATAATTGGAAGACAGGCCGCCGCCGTGTCACGAGTAAAAACCACCTAAAAAGTGTCTTAGGAAAATACTACCTGTCGATGTGTCCATAGTCGCTGCGGTCGGCTGACGGTCAACTAATACGTGAGCCTAATTTTATTATTCTTGCTTAAGGTGAATCCTCCAACCAGCCCGCGAAATTCAAATTTTCTTAAGTTTTTCCGGAATGACTTTTGTCAAAGTCATTCCGGAACCTTTATGAGCTCGGAGGGTTGTATTAATGATTTTGATGATTATAATTCTGTAACTACATACGTCTTACAGCCGCGAATCAAATGTTCATCAACATACAACCTATCACTTGCCTGCAAATTGATAGACTTAAGAAAATTTGAATTTCGCGGGCTACCCTTGAACATCAACCTTAATAATAATGATGACTATAACGAAGGGATGGTCTCATGACATTGGTTGACTGATGGCGCCGAGTAGAATGTATATTGCCGAGTGTGTATTGTGATTGCCCCATTGTCTTATTAGTCTTAGTTTTAGAAAAATCTAGTTGTAACTTAGACTTTTATAGAATATTAATACGATTCCACGAGACTCTACTGCCGACAAATTGCTTTGCAGTTTGACAGATATGTATTTATGTAAAAGTGTGAATTCTTATTAAATAAAAAAAATAAAAAGGCTAGGTAGATGATGGTAGGGCTTTTAAATAGTTGCTGACACGTGTTAGTCGCATTCGACGATGTCGGCGGAACGAAGAGTGGAGAACGGTGGAAGAGTTCCGCATTTGAATCGCGATTGAAATGCAACAGCATAACGTTAAAAGCGATACAGAATCGTAGGCATCGCTGCCAAAAAGTCGCGGTGTGCGAGCGTCCTAAGGCTGGGTGTATCGTAAATTATACATTATGAGTAAATTGCCTGAAGCAAGGAACATTTAATTTTGTACTATGTATGCAATTTTTGTTGTAATTTAGGAATAAAAGTAATCTGCAATGGATTATTTTTATTGGTTAATAAAAAGGCCATATTATAATACACTTTTTATGTTCCCGCAAAATTTTACAATAACATTTATCTTTTAGCAGCGGTAGCCCAGTGGTGGCGGCCCCGACTTACGAACAGTATGTCGTGGAACAAATCCCAGCCGGCAGTCGCGTGAGGAAACTGTATACTTAAGTCGAGACTCGTAACGTATGCCCTAAAATAAAATAAAAATCGAAGACATGTGACATTTACCAAACCGCTCTGGACCCGCGGGTTAGATTATAGCCCATACTCTCTCAATGAAAGTAGGCCTGTGTCCCAGCTAGGCTGATGATGATGATGATTTTTTAAATCTTTTTGCACAGAAAAAGTTACTAGGCCCTTACGCATTCTCTATTAGTCCACCAAGGGCGGTGGAGAGATTATAATAGCAGGTTAGTTAGCAGAATTATTTAAAATAAATTATTGTTATATTGGACTGCCTCGTTGGTCTAGTACAAATAATCATGCTCAAAAGGTTAATTACGTTCTAAGACTAATATTTAAACGGACGTGGAAACACGGTTATTAACACATAACAAACATTTCGAAATACCATATTTCCGGCCGAAAAACGTAGGTAAATACGAGTATGTATTTTATATTTATTACGTTCATTACACATCAAATATAGGTATTTAAATAATTACACTTTTAATGAAAACGTTCAAAAATATATACATAAGTAGCCATCGGTATCATGAATAGGGTTTCCGCTGTCGGTGATCAGGGTTTCAGAGAGACCTACTCACTATGTGTGCCGTTTCCAGGAGCATTTATTCATTTATTTGTTTATCCGAGGGCAGCGGTAGCGGCGGTGGTTTGAACCTAGGCAGGCGCATTACTTTGAGTGTAATTTATTTCGTTACCACTGCTCACAAAATGGTGATGGAAAA
Source organism: Diarsia mendica (assembly GCA_949316265.1). Classification (NCBI taxonomy): domain Eukaryota; kingdom Metazoa; phylum Arthropoda; class Insecta; order Lepidoptera; family Noctuidae; genus Diarsia; species Diarsia mendica. The sequence continues at coordinate 18,528,942 of OX438904.1, read as the reverse complement.
CATCGTGAGGAAACCGGCATGTCTTAGAAACACAAAATTCGAAGACATATGACATCCACCAACCCGCACTGGGCCCGCGTGGTGGATTATATTATAATAATAAATCATTTTATTTCGGACAACTAAGAGATCCATAACTTGTTAGTAACAGTTTTGCACTTAAAAACTATTGTTAGTAACTTAACTAAAGACGAGTTAATGAGAAGACCACCCACAGCTACACACACACATAACAACTAAAACAATGAATACTAAGGTATTAGTCTTCTCACTAATTGCCTTATTAAGGTGGAGGAAGAATTAGAGGCTATCGCTTTCAGGATACTATTGCGACTGCCCCTTATTCTGCTCAGGAGTGAGGCCGTTTTCTTGCGGATGATGGCATGAAACCCATCGGTATGGTTTACCGCGAACATTCCAGAGGCACTGCAAAAACGAGGCAATCGCAACAGCATCCTAAAAACATTATTGTATTGGACGCGCAGGACATCCAGCGATCTTTTCGAATAGCTGACCCAAAGATTACCGGTGTAAAAGCTCTGACAATACGCTTTGAAAAGCGTTACCTTTACTTGGTCAGTACACCGAGCAAATCTTTGTGCCAACATATTACCCCTGACCGCCAGAGCCCTACGCTCCCGTTCAATGTCAACATGGTCACTAAGGACATTTTCACTCTACGAATTGAAGTTATATCCATCCATATATAGCACATCCCTCTCCTAGAGCCTGAATCCCTGTAGTGGGAACATTATAGGCTGGTGATAATGATGTTTATCCACGGAATGGCACGACAAAACAATAATGGCTTAGTAATAATAACTAAACATTTTCTTAAGGTTTTCATCCATTATTTGTGGCGGCGGACCGGATGGCCCGCTTCACACGGCGCCAGGTCAAGACTTCTTCATAGTTTCGCCTCATACTCCATATTGCGCACATAATAAATCAGTTTTTTTTTTAAATATGTTACCTATTATGTTAAAAACATTTTTTGCCTTAAAACGATATGGGTAGAATTTATTTGAAAAATTGAACTTCAAATTACAAGTCAAATGATGTCAGTGATGAATGAGAACAAGGTACAAGTGATGGATGCAAACCAACATTTTTTATTGCAGTCGGGTACAGTTCAGTGGATAATTTTTTTTCAGGTTCCTCCGAACGCAATAAAAAGTTAATAAAATAATAATAAATAAATATAGTGGCAAGAAAATTGCCATCAACATAAACTCAAGGTTACTCAAGGCTACTGGAAAACTACTGAGAGAAAAATTACTTTACCCGACATCAGCCGCATTTTGTAAAGTAAGATCTCTGGCTAGGTTTCAGGTGGTGACACAAATTTTGATTCTATACAAAATTCCCGATTAAATGCCACGTATAATTAATATTGAATCTTTATAGGTAAAACAGGAATATTAAACTTTAAAACTTAAAGCATTTCCTTCCACACTTGTCAAGATCAATCCATATTATAAATGTAACGAAGAAAAATGGACTGTCTGTGTATATCCATTAGTTTGTTATTACATTAAATAGTAACTTTGAAGCTTCACCTTTCAGAAACTTGTTAATAAGTTTGGAAAAGCTTGACCTTAATAAAATAAAAAGGGACGTAACAGTATGTTATGAATAAATAGTGCTTTTTCTTCGCAGTTTCATACAAAAATTATAGTGTACCTACATTAAAAATTATAACTTTTTGCTGAACGGATTTTAAAAACAGTATGAAGATAATATTGTCTTATTTTCTTATGATATACAAATTAAATTAAGAAGAAGTATGAAATAAAGAAATACATCTGGTATTATTTACCCAAGTGCTCCACAAAATAAACAACACCATTGGATTAAATTAAAAGAACGCCTACAAAACTGTATGACCATTTCTTGCCTGAACCTATAAAAACTTAGCCGTATAGGTACCTGATAAGTTGATAACTTAGCGAAGCAAACAACAACTTAACCTGCGCTGCCACGATTTGATAGCAAATGCAATTTTGAACTTACGATAAGAAAGTTTGTAATATGACGTTTAGTTTATCCAGTTATGGGGAGCTTTCCGGAGTCTGGGCCGCGTTTTAAATGGCACTTAACAGTACTTATATTGTTAAAGTCTATCCGCCTTATTAATAAAATAAGAATAAACTTTCTTTTGAGTATTTTTGAAGTGAGACGGCATGCGAGATAAACCAAGCATAACTTAAACCAGGTTTAACTATTTTTATTAATAAGGCGGTAGGAACTTAACTTTGAGCCGACACAATCTAGATTGCCATTGACTCGATAAAAAGAAGATGGAAGTCTATACATTATCGCAGTTATGGAATAGAAACTGATAACGGTGAGTAACGTAACATAACATCACGCCTTATTAAGCAGAGGTGTGCTAAATAAGTACACCCACTGTTAACGCACACGTAACACTTCCGATACACACATGTGTAGGGATCGTTGTGAATTCAAAAAAGCCAATTCTTCGTAAACTTATTTAATTTTTAAAATCTCAATCCGTTCGTAAGCGTCTTTCACATAAATCGTCCATCTTATATCTCCATCCCGCTCGCACAGTGTTGTCATCCCCATCTCTTCTCACATCCGTCATCTTCAGTGTTGCCACTTTACCATTCATTCCCACATTCGGCCATTCTGACATTCATGACTGTCCTCAGGCATGCAATCACCAGCTGCTCACTTAAACGTACCCATTCATCAGTCTCTTCCAAACTCTATTACATCATAACAGCTTAAATTCTAATTTCACAATAGTTATAACAAAAAAAAACTTAATATTACGTAACATCTATAACTAGTACATAGTTTCTTAGATAATATGCAAACACAAATGGTTCAACCAAAAAAAAGAAAATAATCTTCAAACAAATATAACACTAAACATTGCATGAAACTTAAACACATCATGTATTTAATTATTTAACATAAATAAATAATACCGATTACATTATATCGTTTTATGCCTTGAAATAAAAATAAAAAAAAAACGCAAACGTGTTTTCTTTTGTACACAACAAATGAAAATGTTTACAACCTCTCCTTATAAATCTTACTCACTCAATGATATTGTTACCAACTAATCTATTTCAAATAAAATCTTACTCTTTCACTCTTCCTACTCATTCCATCTTACCTACCTAAACAATCATCTCATACTTACTCATACATCCTCTGGCCATTTTTTCATACCATCGGCTGCACATGAAGTTTTCAATGGACCTTCAGCAGTGATGTCATCTTTTTCTACATCGTAGCGGTCATTACGTTTGACCTTAGTGATCCTGTAGGGTCCTAGGAATTGGGGTTTCAGTTTGAGTCCTGGACCAAACTGTGTCCTTCGTATCGCTACTCGATCTCCTTCTTCATATTTGGTACTTTCCTTTCTTTTCTTGTTATACGTTTTCCTGTTTTCTTCTTGAATTTTAACTATTTGTTCCTTTGCTCTGTTTCTTAGTTCTTCTCTTTCTAAATTAAACTGCTCTAAACTTTCCTGTTGCAATAATTCAATTAGAGGAATGTCTTCTTTGCATTTCATCTTAATCCCTGTTAATAACTGAAATGGACTGGTATTGATACTTCTCTGAAAAGTACTATTAATAGCCCGTTGCAACCTACTTGTGTGTTTGTACCGTATTGAAGTGTCTTCTGCACATAGCTTTGTAAGGGTTGGCTTAATAATACCGTTAATCCGTTCCACCTGTCCATTTCCACGGGGTACTCCTGTTGTTATCAGCAAATGTTGTATGTGCTCACTTGCACAATATTCTTTAAACTCATGACTGGTGTAGGCAGTTCCTCTGTCTGTAATAATCCTTAGTGGGTTTCCAAATGTCTGCTGGTGTATCTTGAGTTTCTCCAGGGTTTCACTGCTAGTGGTACTTTTCGTGGGGAAAAGCCACACGAATTTGGTAAATGCATCTACAATGGCAAGTATGTGATTATACTTTTTCTTTGTTTCAGTCATTGGACCAATATGGTCAAGATGTATGGTATGCATTGGTGCACTTTCCTTCTCAATAGGATTGAGGAAACCTTCTTGCTTTCCTTGCTTCTTAGTGGCTAGTAAACAGGGTATACAGGTTACTATAAAATCTTCAACTTTTTTACTCACATTTTTTATAAAATAATCTTTAGTGATCATTTCCAACATCTTCTTCTTGGAGAAATGACCCTTCTGGTGAACTCTTTTTATGATTTCGTCTTCCATACTTCTTGGTATCACCAACTTTTTGTCACATCCTTTATAAATAAGACCATTATCTAACCAGTAATCTTCATAAGGTGCTGTCTGTAAAATATTTATAATTGCTTTCAGACCTTCATCTGCTTGCTGAGCCTTTCGTAAGTTGTCAAATAACTCATCAACCACTGCAACATAAGGGTTTCGGCTTAAAGCATCTGAATGTCTCATTCTCGTACCTTCTCTATGTTCTATGGTGAAATCGAAATCTTGTAGAAATAATATCCACCTGGCTACTCTGGTTGACATTCCCAAGTCTTTTTTATTTAGTGTCATCTGGAAAGCTCTACAATCAGTTATAATCTTAAAATGCCTACCAAATAAATAGTGTCTAAACTTTTTAATACCTTCAATGACTGCCAATGCTTCAAGTTCATAACTTGTGTACCTACTTTCTGCATCTGTTGTCTTTCGACTCATATAATATACAGGGTGTAGTTGCTGATCATCAGAGCTACGCTGCATGAGAATAGCTGCATAACCAACACAGGAAGCATCTGTGTGTAACTCCGTATATAGTTTTGGATTAAATATTTTTAATACTGGGTCACTTGATAACTTTCTCTTAACTTCATTGAATGCATTCCGCTCTTGTTCATTAAATTTAAAGTCTGAATTTTTCTTTAACAAATTAGTTAGGGGACTAACTATCAAAGCAAAATCTTGAATGTATTTTCTAAAGTATGATGCTAAACCAACAAAACTGTGTAACTGCTTTACCGTCTTTGGTTCTGGGAACTTCATTACCGCTTCAGTCTTTTCATTGGAAGGTCTTGCCTTCCCATCCTCAATAACATGTCCGAGGTAAGTGATGCTTCGGCACACCAGATAAGCCTTTTTCCAGCTAAATTGCATTCCATACTGCGATGCCACTTTCAATACTTCTTTTAGTCTTTCTACAGCTTGGTTTTCATCTTCTGCAGGGATTAAAATATCATCTATAAAAATCATAATTTTCCCTTCTGCTATCAGATCTCTAAAAGCATAACTGATGTAACGCATAAAATATTTGGGACATATCGACAAACCAAATGGAGCTCTTAGAAATTCATATTGACCATTGTGCGTCACAAAAGATGTGTACTTCACACTGTCTTCACTTACTTTTAAATGAAAGAATCCATTTTTTAAGTCTAACACGCTGAAAACTTTAGCTTCTGACAATCTATCAATGTAGTCTTCTATCAGCGGTAGAGGAAATTCGTCTTTTACCATTTTCTTATTGAGTTGTCTATAATCCACGCAGATACGAGTGGATCCATCTTTCTTACGTACCAGGACCAGAGGACTAGCATAATCTGAATAACTTACCCTGATTATTCCATTTGCTAACCACTCCGCTACCTGTCTATCCACTTCATCTCGCTCGGCAAATGAGATTCGACGTGGACGTTGAGCGATAGGGATATCATCCCGCAGCACTATCTTCACTTCAATGGGAACTTCTTTTATTTGTTTTGGTTGGTAACTTTCAATGCAGGAAATAATTTGACCCTTGAGTTGTTCAGTACCAATATAACCCATACAATCTGAAACACACGGAAAACAGTTTAAGTTACCTAACCATTCTTCATCAATCGGCCTCATCCATACTAAACTTCCATTCAACACACATAAAACATTCTTTAAAAAGTCTTGACCAATAATTACTTTAAAAGGCATACACGTCTGCGGTACAATATGGAATCCTACGTTAAAATATCTATGTTTATCAATCTCAATTATAGTTTTAAAATAGCCTATCGAAAACACTTTAGATGACCCTAAACCTGACATCGTAATGTTATTGTTTTTATCACATTTCGGCAATCCTAACTGCACATAACACTCGTTAGATATTAAGTTCACATCACTTCCACTGTCGATTAACGCCGTGACGAGTAGTCCATTCTGTAATTTAATGTCTTTCATCGGTTTTTCCGTTACTTTCCTTGCCATTTCGTTGTTGTTTACATTGCAAACTTCTCGGTGACATGTTTGACCTACATTTTCTTCATATCCGCCATGATGTCCGCCATTGCTCGATGAACCAATCAGCGTCCGAATGTCACTTTGCATGTAGCCAACTTCATCATGTTGCGAATCTTTGTGCATAGTGCTGCCATCTGCGGCACTATTGAAAAACGTTTCTTTTTCTTTCGGTTGGCTTTGCTTGGAATTTTTGGGCTTCGTAGATGATGGCGTCGACGTCGATGATGATGATGATGTTTCCTTCTTACAGGCTGTAGCTACGTGTCCGAACTCATTGCATCTGAAACACTTTTTACCCTGTGATTTATTAGGGCACTCTGACGACACATGATTCAGCTCCCCACAGTTAAAACATCGTGATCGCGTTGTTTTTTTGTATGATGGCTGCCTGTTTTCGCGTTTTTCTTGGTCAATTTTCCCTCTGATAGTTTCGTAAATTTTTAACTTTTCTTTGAGCTCGGGGTACGTTCTCACACCGTACAGCATCGTTTTGTACACTTCTGAGTCCGCTATGCCGTCGACTACATATTGGATAGCGACATAATCAGGCATCTTGCCCCGCTTACCCATTTCTTTCATCACTAGTAGGTAATCCATGCATGATTCATTTTTTTGTTTCTTTCGGGTGCTCATCATCTCATGAATTGCTTTCACGTCTACCGTGTCCGGAAATTCCTTGCCTATAGCCGTTTTTAAATCTTCCCAGCACTTGTACGGTCGCTCCGCTCGTAGCCATAACCCTGCTGTGCCTGTGAGCGCCCGTTGTGCCACCAGTAGCTGCTGGAGAGGAGACCATCCGTAAATCACGGTGCTGCTCTCGACATCTTCTACCCATCGCGTCACTGGGTACGTGCTGTCGCATCCGCTGAATTTAGGTAGTAACTCTGCGCTCATGTGGAATGTGGAATTCATATTTGCAGCATTTGCAGCAGCTTCAGCTTGCTTCGCCTTTGTTGGCGTTGGCGTCATAGCGGTGATAAAGTCTTAAGTATTTTATTTTTCCGTCTTAACTTCTTCAAACGTCTTCCACGTGTCGTCTTTCGTCTTTCAACGGAAAAAATCCGTAATCCACCACGTACTTTAACTTTTTCTTATTCACTGTTCGATCCCGGACGAGCCCCCAAATGTAGGGATCGTTGTGAATTCAAAAAAGCCAATTCTTCGTAAACTTATTTAATTTTTAAAATCTCAATCCGTTCGTAAGCGTCTTTCACATAAATCGTCCATCTTATATCTCCATCCCGCTCGCACAGTGTTGTCATCCCCATCTCTTCTCACATCCGTCATCTTCAGTGTTGCCACTTTACCATTCATTCCCACACATGCATCATCGGAGCGAGTGGCGTGGTAGCGGAGCGGCTCGACGATGGCCTGCGCGCCCTCCACACTACTTTCAACAGCGCAGCGCGACCACGATCGCATGATTTCTATTTATTTAAAATTGACCATTGTAGAAACGTAATTATATACCCTTGAAATACAGTCCACTTTATTACCACCTAGGCGTATAGATCTACCCACATTCCACCAGTTATTTAAGTTCAATTTAATAGGCAGCGAGCAAACTCAATAACACTTAGACCGGCCCGGTAATGCATCCCAGGAAATCGTGCTCAGCAGACGCACTTGTGACCAATAGACCGCGAGACACTCAGGGCTGCCTCGCGATTTGTAAATACGAAAATAAATTAATTAATGATGGTCTAAAAAGACACTTCGAACCTTTTAAAATATCAAAAAAAGAAACCTAAACCTAACAAGATAATAATAATAAAACCGCAAACAAAAAATTAAAGTAAGTTAACGAAAATCCCCAGAATATCAGAAATTTTGAAGCTTATAAACGTCAACAGGGGAATATCAAATTATATTAGACCTCATTTTTCTTTGCTAGAGCCCGCAAGATAGGGGAAGAAAAATAATGATGACCAAAAGGTTTATGATAATAAAAAAATCCGTTTAACATTTTTGGTTTATTAATATACCAGCTGTTACCCGAGACGTTGCTTTAAGGAGACTTCGACCCTTCGCTGGATCTGTAAGGAGTAAAGATTTTGTTTTAATTATGAATAGATATTTTAATATACCTACTTCCGTGATCGAACCTAGAAACTCCTTCAATACTCCTTAATTTCCCAAATGTCTTTTTCTATACCTTTTTTTATTATGTACTAGCTTTTGCCAGAGGCCTCGCCCGCGTGAAAATGACGATTTTCCATACAAACTTTCATCCCCTATTTAACTCCCTTAGGAGTTGAATTTCGAAAAATCCTTCCTTATTCCTTGTCTACATTATAAAGGGAACCTCTGTGCAAAATTTCAGCTTTCTAGGTCCAAGGGTTTGGCCTGGGCGTTGATGAGTCAGTCAGTCAGTCAGTCAGTCAGTCAGGACTTCTCTTTTTATTTATTAGAAGAAGAAGAAGATAGAAGAAGAAGATATATAGATAGAAGATTTTAGCAAAATGGGTATACTCTTGACCTCGATAACACCTGATGGAAAGCGATAAGGTCTATAATGGAACGAACGTGCCCAGAAGATGCCAGCCTGCTCACTGTTGCTTAAGTCGATGTGTTTTTAGGAGGGAACACAGATTGGCAGGTATTTCCTCTCTTTGGCTGTGCACATTATAAACGCAGAGTACGACTTGAACTTGAAATAAAACAGCATTAGCTTTATCATTCTCCCGCCCTTATATCAATTTATTTGGGTCGGTGCAACATGTCTTATTCATCCATCATCATCATCAGCCTATAATGTTCCCACTGCAGGGACTCGGGCCTCTTCTCTAGGAGAGGGCTATAATCTACCACTCGGGCCCAGTGCGGATTGGTGGATGTCCCATGTCTTCGAATTTTTTGGTTCTAAAACATGCCGGTTTACTCACGATGTTTTCCTTCACCGTTTTGAGAGCAGTGGTGATGAAATAAATTACACAAAGTAATGCGCCTGACGGGGTTCGAACCCACGACTCACTGTTCGTAAGTCGGGGCGGCCACCACTGGGCCACCACTGCTGACATTGTTCATTCTTCATCCATACTTCTCCATTTCTCGTCATTTCAGCAGTCAACTACTTTCTAACCATATAATCCTTTACACAGTCCATCCATCCTTTCTTTCTCCTAGATCCAATTTGGCGCAGCCGTGCGATGCACACTGAGATGGTCGTTCTTCGAACCACTATTCTTTTTTTTTCGCATATGGAAGTAATAAATAACTTACGTTATAGCCATCCATAAATTTCAACCCTTGTCAAAAACTACCTATTGAAATATCCATGGGAAGAAATTATTTAGAAACAAAAGATAAGAAACGGACCCAAAACACTTAGAAAATAAAAATCTATTGAATTTAGTTTAAAATAATATTGCAAAACGACACTCGAAAAGCAATAAATCGTACGTTGGAGTAACCTTTCTCGGAATATCTGGACTTATGGCAAACACATGTGGAATGGCGATGCCTAAGGGGCGCGTACGCAGCATTGGGCGGGAACCTGACGCCATGCCTTTGACCAATGAGCAAGCGTCTTATACAAGACAGCCAATGAAAAAAACAGATTACTTGTGTGTGAAATTACATTTCTAGGAGGAGCCTATCTGGATGCTTGGCGGGAGTGGAGCAGGCAGACGGGAGGGAACGCGCTTTGGCAACGACAGACGAGTTTTGCAGCGAACGAAGAACGGTTGCTAGTGATAATTATAATTGAATATTCATTGTATTTAAAAATAAAATTAGAAGCAGTGTGTCTAAGTCTAAGTAAATATTAAGTGAAATCGCAAGACAGAGAGAGAGCTGAAATTTGGTAACGTATTCCAAGTTAAAATTTTGTGTAAAAGCAAGATCCCAAGCTAATTTACAATAACTTCAGTCACCCAATCTATTTAACGACCCAAGTAAAAATGGAGGCCGCAACAAACTTCGATATTTTATATATTCACTAAGTCAAAAGACACGAGAGCACCTTTAGTCTAGCCTAGACAAAGTAGCTGCTATACTATTCTTGATAATAGTAATTTATTTCCTCGTGATAACTTGTATAGAAGTTTGCAAGAGATGGAAAGGCGGGAATTGTGGAGAAATCGCTTTGAATTGTATAGGCGATACACATCACGCAGACCTTGAACTACGTGAACTGGCTTAAGCTAGAGATCTGAGTATATTACTGTAAATTATCATGGGATATTGTGGCTTAAGTACCTTGAATAAACTGTGTAACCATTATGTGTAACTTGCCTCTCCTCTCAGTTGTATTGCAATTTATATAAGCTGATAAATAATTGTCAAAATTGTACATATGATCTTTTTTTTTTTTTTAATTGAAACGTTAGTTAATACGTGTACCTACAGTCCTTAAATTAAATTAAAATTAAAAATGTTTATTTGTCCCAAAAAACAGTTACATGGTTATAAATGAGACAACCCCAGTAAGTAATTTATAATACTTGTGTTGGGGCTATCTCGCTCTTTCCCTTAATTATTAACAATATTTGAGACTATTTGCACAAATTGTAACAAAATGTACACTAAGAATTAAATTTAAGAAAAATAGTTAACAGTAAAATTAAATGACTTATAAACTAATTAGCAGCTCTTTGAGTAGGTAAGTGTAGTTGTAGGTATGCCTATGTGGGTGGTATGTATGTGGGTCTTGTTTTTAACAACGTTTGTATAGTTGTGTGTGTGTGTATGTGTTTGTGTGTGTGTGTGTGTATGTGTTTGTGTGTGTATGTGTTTGTGTGTGTGTGTTTATGTCTTATTTTAAGTGCCAATGTGCCCGAAATAATATAAATATTTTTGATAGTATCTCCATACGAATGGAGGGAAAATTATTTAACCGAGTCTAACCAAAACCTGTTCAGTTTCCTCATAGGTTAAAGCTTTAAGCCACTCAGTTATTATCTTTTTGCAAACATGTGAGACCTCATGGTGGAACCTTAGCTTTTTGTTTATCCTATTATAAATGTAGGCTGACTGGGTTGCATATTGACGTCGTGCAAATGCTGTTCGGACCCCCGGGGAGTAAGCCACCATATCCTTTCGTCTTCGCTCCTCACTATCTTGATTAAATGGAATGGATTTTTGTAAATACAGGACAGTAATACAAAAATATAACTTTCTTACTGTAAGTAAGCCACTGATTCTGTATAGATCGTCAGTGGGATATCTGTATGGTTTATAGTACATAACTTTTATGAGTGACCTTTGAGCTCTTTCTATTTCAAGGAATTTAGTTTTGGTGGCTCCTCCCCAGACTGGTAAACAGTATGCAATAACGGATTGTGTGAGCGCAATATAGATGTTATTCAATGTATTCTGGGGCATCACATATCTTAGATTTTTAAATATCCAAATAAATTTTCGCACCCGTGTCGTAACAGTCTCAATATGCGAATGCCAGGTCAAGCACTCGTCAACTATAACTCCCAAGTATCTAGTGGACGTTACATGTTTAATTGCTTGACAATTACAATTTTGTACCCTGTGGTCCGTGCACGTGTGGATTCTAATTCTCCAATTTAGGTCTGGTTTAGATCTTCTGCTAGGCGAAAAACAAATGCAGTTCGTTTTAGGGACACTAAGGGTTAGTAAATTGGCTTTGAGCCATGTATCTATAGCTGCCAATCCTTGCTCGGCCTTACTGCAGACGGCTTCCCAAGTGTCCCCAAAGTAAACAATGGCCGTGTCGTCCGCGTAAGAGAAAATTTTTCCCCCACTGGTTCTTAGGTTACAGAGTTCATTAATGTACACCAGAAACATTGGTGGGCCGAGGACTGACCCCTGCGGGACACCGAATACAACGTTTTCTTCCTCACTGTGTGCGTTATCTATTTTAACCTGCTGTCTTCTTCCACGGAGGTAACTTTCAAAGAGGGAAAGAGCCGTACCTCGTATACCTATAGCTTCAAGTCTTTGCACAAGGATGGGGACAGACACGGTGTCAAAAGCCTTTTTCAGGTCTAGAAACACCGTAACGCATTTATAGCCCTTGTCAACTTTATCCGTGATTTCAGATGTTAAAGCAATGACCGCATCCTGAGTTGACCGTCCCTGTCTAAAACCGTATTGTGAATCCGAAAGAATTTTGTATTTATTTAGGTAACTTACCAGTCTTTTATTTATTATTTTTTCTATTATTTTCGAAAGGGACGGCAACACAGATATCGGCCGATAATTATTGACATCGCTCTTTTCCCCATCCTTGTGCACAGGCGTGACTACAGCACGTTTTAGTGCGTCAGGAAATATGCCCGTATTAAAACACAAATTAGTCAACCGGCTAATAAGAGGGACAACAAATTCTCGAGATAGTTTCAGGAATCTCACCGGTATGCGATCCCACCCCGAAGCGCTTCCTGAATCAAGCGAACCAATTATGGCATCCACTTCTCCTGGGTCCGTCTCCAGCAGCACGAATGAATTCACTTGAGGAAGTGAATTTAAGTTGGTGACAGGTGGATATGTTTGACCGGTTCGTGCTATTATGTCTTCCGCAAGTGTTTGGCCAATAGTTACGAAGAATTGGTTTACACGGTTTAATGAGTCCAGTGGACATGGTGTGATATGTAGTAGGTGTGTACTGGACGTCTTAGGTTTTTTATAATGGGTAATTTCATTAATTTTATGCCAAAGTAGTTTAGGATTTTTAAGTGAATTTGATATCTGTTTTTTGTGATATTGTCGTTTGAGTTTGTTAATGAGGTTAGAACAATATGTACGAAAACGTTTGTAAGTTATGGTCAGGATGATGTTAAAAGGGTCTTTCCTCTTTTGCAACTGTAATTTATTTCTAAACCTAATGCATCTTAGGGCGCCCATAGAAATCCAGGGTTTTAATGTTCGCTTTGAGCTGGACACCGAGATGACTGTAGTATTTTTGAGGAGAGATGTCCTAATCACGTCTATCATCGCGTTAGCTAGTATATTTGGGTCTCTATGTGCGGTGAGAAAAGACATATCTGTGTCTACAAGGTACTTATAGGCATTGTCCCAGTTCGTAATAGTTTTATATTTAACACAAGTCTTGCTTTGGTATGTGTGGGATATATTTAAAAACACCATTGCGTGATCTGTAACAGACGTGTTTAGGACTGCCACAAAAGCCGAGTTTTTTAAATTGTCCAGCTTAAGGAGCATGTGATCGAGACAGTTTTCCTCCCTAGTAGGCAAACAGTGACCTGGAAGGAAACCATGTAAAGCTGTCATATTCAAATAGGTTAGTCTACTAGTTCTGGCTTGTGCGGGTTCTGCTGGCTTTCCTATTAAGTTAATATTTATGTCTCCAGTAATAATAATGTTTCTATTTGTGTGAATACTTTGAAGGTATTGGTCAAGTGAATTAATAAAACTATCTGTGGATACATTCGACGGTGACCGATAAATACCAATAATGGTGAAATTAGAGATACTTATTTGCAAGGCAGATGCATGTGTTAAATTAATTTCAGTTGCCTGCGGTAAGTGGCAATTCTTTATATAGGCCACTACGCCATCATTTTGGTTTAGTTGCCTACATGTATTAAACGAAGTATATTCTTTTAACACTGGTAGTGGTTTGTTAGCGTTTAATCTGCATTCTGTTAGGATTAGCACATCTACCTCAACTCCGATTTGAGACAAAGTTATCTGAAAATCGTCGAAGTTACTGTAAATGCTCCTAATATTTTGTGTTAGAACAGAAAAGTTACTAGCACCTCGTTGTAGGTACGTATGTAAGTGTGCAACATCAAGAACAGCAGACTTAGCTATCTCAGCGGTATCCAATTCCTGTAAATTGTATAAGCAACTATCCATTATTATTTAGGGTAAACAAACGGTCGTTATTGCAGTTTAAAGCTAAACTTAGCGGCAATGTGACGGCCACTTCTGTATATTTCAATTCAATTATATCTTTATTAGGCACTGTGCGGAGTGAGTATGAGTGTATTGAGTGGGTTAATTGTTTTTGTTTTGTGAGTAGTGTACGAAACATAGAGTTTGAGTGTGTAGTAGCGAGCTGAGCATGCTTACAATGATACTTATAATAGTTTAACATAAATCTGTATTGAGCGAAATCAAATATAACATTATTTTTATTAATAGAAAAAAGCAAATTGACTACGAGTAACTTAAATGTAGAGATAGTACATTCTAGTCACGGTTCTTGCATCAACTGATGTACCTGAGCCTCACTTTTAATGGCGATTGTTCGAGAATTTTCATCTCTTTTTATCAAAATACGACCAAATGCTGTCCAGCAGAATTTATATTGCTTGGTTTTAGCCAAATCACGGGCTAAGAAAAATAGTCGGGCACCTTTAGGAGTTAGTTGCTCAGAAACAAACACAGGCACCTCAGTGTTGCATTTAATACCAAGATGTTTTGCTTGAAGTTTTCCTGTGTTTTTAATATTATATGACTTTGCTTTCCTTAGCAAGTTTGTTTTTAACAAAGTGGAGTTCAGTTCCACAATTATAGGAGTATTTGTGATACCTTCTTTCCTACTGGGCAGTCGGTAAATGTCCTTAATGTCTCGTAAGTCCATCTCAAGACTTAAATGTTTAGACAAGTTCGTGATCATGTTTATTAATTCAGCGTTATTTTCCTGAGGCATTCTAGGAACGTTCTTAAGTTCAACGCAAGTTTTCCTGCTACTTCTTTGTAAGTCTTCGATTTTGTCCTCCAGCAAGACAATGTATTCCCGGTCCTTTTTACCTTGTAGCTCAAGCAGTTCGATTTTCTTACGAAATTCTTCATTTTGGCAAGATAAGTTGGTAATGGCAGCTTCAATGTTATTATTAGTTATCTGAATGTCCTTGAGGTTGGAAGTAATCACCTTTAATTCATTTTCTTGAGTGGAGATAAAGGATGTTAACATTTCCTTGATCTCATTTTTGAATTTAGTAAATTCCCCTGGTAGATCTTCTTCCCTTACTCTCTTAATACGCTTGGAAATAAAATTAGGGGGAGTCGTGTCCATCATTACACTGATATTTGAATCAGAGAGCGATTTGTCCATTTTTCCCGGTCAAAGTACTAGGCTGTGATGAGTACAAGGAGTCAACTTGCTGTCCCAGCCCAGTTGAGTGGATAATGCAGATGTATATATAGCCACAAGTTGACACAACTGGTAATTGGCGCAAGCGCAGGTCAAGCGATCAATGACAGCTTAGTAGGGCGGTACTTGTCCTTGAGGTAGGCGGGGTTTGGCCTTGAGTGGGTAACGTCCTTGAGCGGCGCTAATTAGTGGGCGCGACCCAGATTATGCGCGTACGCTGATTAGCTGTCACAGTAGTGTGTACCAAGGCAACAGATATGTTGAGTAGTATCGTGCACAGTACTCACGCGCGGCGAGTGGCACCGAAAATCTCCTTCGTTTCTATGCTGTCCTATTATTTACACTGAATTTAAATTACTTTAAATTTGCGATATTATTTTTTAATTGAATTGATAAAGGTCTAGTGCACGTCTACACCTTGTGGCGGTCCGGGGGAAAGGGTACACATATATGTTAAACATATATGTTATAAACATCTAAGTTGTGAGTGCCAGAAAGGTTTTTCGCTTGAGCCGTTCTGTTTTCCTTATCTGGCTAGGCTTAGGAATGGGACGACTCGATCAAGGTCCGTCAAAATCTTAGCGGACCTAGATCTAAATAATCAAACAGTTTCTTTCGCTGTCAGAAAGGGTTTCGCTTGAGATGTTCCGTTTCCCCTTAACTGACTAGGTTTAGTAATGGGACACTCGACCTTAGCTCGCTATCATCCTAGCGAACTAGGTCTAATTAATCAAACAGTTTCTTTCGATAAATTTATCGAAAATAAATTAATAATTTAAACATCAACCACCTCTTTCTTTTATATTCCAAGATTACCTGTGTAGAGAATTTGATAATGGAAGATTGACAAAGCTAAGATCAAGTAATAACAAAGGCAATGCTTTAAAATCAGTGTAGTAATTCAGGTTGCAACTCCAATAATGAATTCTCTATAATATGCACACTGAACCTTGAAAGACACGATTTTACGTTATTGAACTTAACCTAATATAATAATTTGTACTACTATAGACCAAGTCTGAGATAAGAATCCAGACCCTTCAATTAAGGTCTGAGACTATAAGTTCCTTCTGAACTGAATTGAACCTAGTAAAATACACAAGTTTACAGGAACCTAATCATCACTTGTTGATTCAAGTCAACAATCACTTAATTGTGTTGGAGGGGAAATATTGTCTTGAGAGAGAGAAACATTTCGGCTGTGTTGCATAATGCACATTAATATTTCCTAACTTTGATATACTGATGGCTTGAGATACTGGACTGCGCGACGCCTCTGGCAGTGATAACGCAGCATACCATACACGTCATTCTTGCAATCCGACTTCCGACCTAGATTTGGCCAAATCTAAATATAACTCAAATACAAATACATATACTCAAAACCATGGTTCCGGGGGAAAGTCTGCCCAACCTGGGAATTGGCAAATAAGTCTGCCCTTAACTGGGAATCTGGCAATGCCGCCCTAACCGGGAATCTGGCTATAAAAAAATGCAAGTACCTGCCTATATGGATAAGGGAATCACTTACGCTTCGCAGCGATTATAGGAAGTCGGTTGCTCCCCCAATAACATTGATTAAGGACCGTGGCGCGGTGTAGGTTTTCCCCATGCTGACGATATCAGTCAGACGCGGTGGCTAAAATAAGCACAAACGCACATGTATCAACTTACACAAATCATTCTAACGTGTCAAATTGAATTTAACTTGTAAATTCCTTTATTAAATCAGAAGAAGACTGATTAAGTATTGTACTAAACAATAATACAGACGCGTCGAGACAAGCTCCGCATTATCGAGTAGAATGATTGATAAGTCTACATTGTTCGCACAGTGGAGTGTACTCGAGATTGACCTGTGGTCAATCTAAATCTAATTGTTGATTAAAAACCCCGAAATGACTCTCTTGATACAACATTATTTCCTAAACACTGGTGTGAGGAAGTTCAATCCTTCCTAGATTAAACACAGTATTGATTACCAAAGACTAACTAAGAAAGTTCGACTCTTTCTCAGTATATTCACTCACAAAACAAACAGACTAGACGATCAACGCGAGCCAACACAGAACCTTGGTACGATGACGACACAGACCGTCATCCTTACCGTTGCAGGACTTGGTCTTAAGGACAGGGCTACCATCACTGGATTTGGAGACCGAGACCTGGAGCCATCACAACACACTCTTTCTTTTTCTGTATTTTTGTTTAGTTTCTTTTCATTTTTACCCGACTACGGCGAAGCCAAAAGGAAGGGTAATGATTTTTTATTGTTTGTTGTGTGCACTTGTGGCATCTGCTGAGTAAACATATTTTCTTTCTTTCTTTAATCTTCCCCTATTCTTATAGCTTTAACATTCATACTTTACATAAAGTAGGACTTGACCTTCATAGAAAAAAAACAACATTAGCATGTTATTGATTTAAGAACTCATAAAGGTCTCCCACGATGTTTGTCCCCACCATAACTATTGAACGCCACAAAATCCATCCATACTATATATACTATATACTATATTACTATATTATATATTATATTATAATATTATAAATGCGAAAGTAACTCTGTCTGTCTGTCTGTCTGTCTGTCTGTTACTCTTTCACGCCTAAACGGCTGAACGGATTTTGATGAAATTTGGTATGGTGATAGATGATAACCTAGAAATGGACATAGGCTATAAATAATCACGCCATCGTTCTTAGGGGGTAGGCAGTAGGCAGTTAACTAAATTGAGTTAGTGATTTTTAGTCGTTTTTGTTGGGACTTTTGCTCTTTCACGTCTAAACGGCTAAACAGATTTTGATAAAATTTGGTATGGTGATAGATGATAACCTAGAAATGGTCATAGGCTATAAATAATCACGCCATCGTTCTTAGGGGGTAGGCAGTGTAGGCAGATAACTAAATTGAGTTAGTGATTTTTTGTCGTTTTTGTTGGGACTTTTGCTCTTTCACGTCTAAACGGCTGAACGGATTTTGAGGAAATTTGGTTTGGTGATAGATGATAACCTAGAAATGGTCATAGGCGATAAATAATCACGCCATCGTTCTTAGGGGGTAGGCAGTAGGCAGATAACTAAATTGATTTAGTGATTTTTAGTCGTTTTTGTTGGGACTTTTGCTCTTTCACGTCTAAACGGCTGAACAGATTTTGATGAAATTTAGTAAGGTAATAGATGGTTACCTAAAAACGGATATAAGATCAAAATGATCACGTCATCGTACTTAGGGGGTAGGAAGTAGGCAGAAAACTGAATTGAGTTAGTGATTTTTTTATGGTTTTTGCTGGGAGTTTTGCTCTATTATGCCTAAACGGCTAAACGGATTTTGATAATAATAATAATAATAATAATAGGTACTAAGCAACCGTATCATCTTGACTCAGGCACAGACTGCGGTACCAGCGACTGTTATTGACGCGACCACATCGTGGCCCAATACTGTTGCTGTAGAGGGAGATGATAGGGTTGCTACGGTAAGTAGCCAGTGCAACGACCGATTGAGGAGCGCACTGGAGGATGCGCTTCGCGAGTATCGTTCCATTCCTACCGAACTTAGGCCCCGATTACCACGGTTACCCATGCATAAGCGAAATAGGGCGTTGGTGTGTGCCCTGGACTCGCAACTCAAGAATATATTCGAGAGTAGCGAGGACCTCGTTGATACACACTCGATCTTGTACTGTGGGGCTGTTGCGGCATGTCGACTAGCTAATGTTAAATTCCCAAATTGTGACTTAGCTAGTCGACCAAAACCAGCCGTACCGGCCTGGCAGCGCAGGATCGAGCGTCGTATCGACGGGGCCAGGGTACTCATTGGCAAACTATACTGCTTCAGGGAGGGCAATACACGACCACGTGTGATGCGCTTTGTGAGGCGGGCATTCTCGGGAACTGAAATCAGTCCCCAAGATTACATGTCCCGTGTCACAGAGCGCATCGACTTCCTGAAGCAGAAGGTTTATGCATGGGCCAACCGTATTCGGCGGTATAAGAGGCGGGTTGATCGTTACTCGCAGAATCGCATGTTCCAGAGCGATGAAAGGTGGGTATACCGAACTTGGGAGCGACCCGAGCAAAATATGACGGACGTGTGTCACCCAGATGATGCTGCTACGAGTTCATTCTGGCGCAGCATCTGGTCGGTACCCGTCTGTCATACTGAGGCTGACTGGTTGCGTGATGTCGAGCGAGTGTGTGAACCTATTCCAGAAATGGAAACTATTCTAATAACACCACTAGATATAGCCAGTGCAGTTCGTCCGTTACCGAACTGGAAATCACCAGGTCCGGACGGACTGCACAATTTCTGGCTCAAATGGCTCAGAAGTTCACACACTTGCCTGGCATCTCAATTCCAGTCGGCCTTAGAGTCTGCGTCGCTTCCGCAGTTTTTAACCACAGGCGTTACCCACCTGCTCCATAAGTCAGGTAGTCCCGCGGAACCCAAGAATTATAGACCGATTACGTGTTTATCGACGGTCTATAAACTTCTTACATCCATTTTGAGGGCAAAAATTAATAAACACATTGAGCAAAACTGTATTATGTCTGCTTCTCAGAATGGATGTAGGAACGGATCCCGCGGTACTAAGGAGCTACTCCTCATCGACATGGCCATTAGCCAACGGGTTCGTCGAGCCCGCAAGGATCTGTCGACATGCTGGATAGATTATAAGAAGGCCTACGACTCGGTGCCACATACATGGCTGATGAAGGTGCTGGAGTTGTACAAGATAGATGCAACTCTACGCGCCTTCCTTGAGTCGTGTATGGGGCAATGGAAGACGGTCCTTCGATATCCAGGATGTCGACGGATTCAGGGGAACGATGAACCTGTATGGATTAAACGGGGAATATTCCAGGGCGACAGTCTGAGCCCGCTTTGGTTCTGTCTAGCCCTGAATCCTCTTAGCACATTGCTGGAGGATTCAGGTCTGGGCTGCCGGTTGAGGAGAGATGGTCAGGTCATATCTCACCTTCTTTACATGGATGATCTGAAACTGTTTGCCCCCAACAAATTGCGACTGATGGAGTTACTAAAAATAACTGATTCTTTTAGTAGCGCCATCAGGATGGAATTTGGTGTGGACAAATGTGCAGTCATGCATGTAAAGAGAGGAGAGATTATGGAATCCGAGGGAATTCAGCTCTCGGATTCCATACACCTCAGATCCCTCTCCTCATCCGAAAGCTATAAATATTTGGGTATGTCGGAAGCGTTAGGCATTAACGTAGCTGACATGAAGGAATCGTTGAAGGAGCGCTTCTTCGGACGCCTGAAGAAGGTTTTAAATAGCCTTCTTTCGGGTGGGAATAAGGTGCGCGCCTTCAACGGTTGGGTCATGCCAGTTTTTATGTACTCTTTCGGCATACTCAAATGGACTCAGACTGAACTCGATACCTTGGATAGGAGAGTCCGTACATTGCTGACCGCAAATCGGATGCATCACCCACGATCATCGGTCATGAGACTGTACATCCCGCGGAAATGCGGGGGTCGAGGCTTTTTAAACGCGAAGACCCTCCACAACCGCGAGGTGTGCAGTCTCAGAGAATATTTTTTAAAAGCCGATGTGGGTATGCACCGAGATGTGGTCGCAGTGGACAAGGGACTCACCCCGCTGTCCATGGCTAACGAGAACTGGCGCAAACCTGTAGTACTTACTGCTGATGACCGCAAGGAAGTATGGCAAAACAAGGAGCTTCACGGGCGCTTCTACCGGGCTCTTCATGGGCCCGATGTAGATTTTCTAGCGTCCGTGTCCTGGCTACGTTTCGGCGACCTCTTTGGGGAAACTGAAGGTTTTGTCTGTGCAATTATGGACGAAGTTATGTTGACGAATAACTACCGGAAATATATTATGAAGGATGGGACGGTTGACGTGTGTCGGGCATGCCACCGTCCGGGTGAGTCCATCAGACATATTATTTCTGGTTGTTCTCGTCTGGCTAACGGCGAGTACTTGCACAGGCACAATCAAGTAGCCAGGATTATTCACCAGCAACTTGCTTTGAAATATAAACTTGTGGAGTCTGAGTTACCGTACTACAAGTATGTGCCCGACCCAGTTCTCGAAAAAGACCATGTTACGTTGTACTGGGATCAGTCTATCATCACTGATAGGACTATTGTTGCCAATAAGCCTGACATAGTGGTGATAGACCGATCAGCGCGCCGCGCAATGATAATCGATGTTACCATTCCACATGACGAGAACCTCGTCAAAGCTGAAAAAGAGAAACAAATAAAATATCTGGATTTAGCACACGAGGTTGTCGATATGTGGCATGTGAGCTCGGCTATCATTGTGCCGATAGTCGTAACGGCCAATGGTCTTATAGCGAAGAGTCTGGACGACCACCTGTCCAAACTCTCACTTGGTGGTTGGATCAAGGGCCTGATTCAGAAGGCAGTACTCCTCGATACGGCCCGCATTGTGAGGAGGTTCCTGTCTCTGGAGCCCTAACTACCGGTAGCTTGGACCCTGCTCCCGCTATCGGTGGACCACTATTTTTTACATTTTTAAATGTTTTTTTATAAATTTTGTATGAAATATTTAAAAATGCAATCTATATGTAAGAAAATGAATAAAGGAGATAATAATAATATTCCACAACTATCACACAACGCCATCTAGTCCCAAGCTAAGCAGAGCTTGTGTTATGGGTACTAGACAACTGATAAACATACTTATATATTTCTAAATACATACATATTATAGATAAATTACACCCAGACACAGAACAAATGATCGTGCTCATCACACAAACATTTGTCCTGGGTGGGAATCGAACCCACGACCTCCGGCATAGCAGTTAGGGTCACTAACCACTAGACCAACAGGCCAGTCAGATGAAATTTAGTTAAGTGATAGATAGTGGTGGGTAGTGGTTTCTACCTAGAAAAGGATATGGGCTATTAATATTCATGCTATCTTACTTAAGGCGTAGGCAGTAGGCAGAAAACTAATTAAGTTAGTGATTTTTAATCGTTTCTTTTAAAAGTTTACCTCATTCACGACTTAACGTCTGAACGGATTTTTATAAGACTTGGTTAATATAAAGATAGGATCCTAGGCACGGACACAGGCTACTTTTTGCGGCGGGAAAATACCTCATTCCCGCGGAAATCTAGCGTGATCGTGTCAAGAAGCGCATGACGCCATAGCTACTGAAATGATTTTGATGTTTTTTTTTTTAACTGAGTGATCAAATACTAACTTGAAGTCTTAGTAGACTTCAAGTTAGTATTTGATCACTTTTCTAACTTAGAGGGTCGGTAGGCGCCATAATTTAGGGAATTTATGATAAGATTTTGATGCAACTGTCTTTATTTAACAGTTTTACTTGGATCGAAACTTAGCGACATTCCATCACACTACTTAACTTATAGGGTAGGAAGGTACCAAAATTCAGACTACTTTTTACTTCGGGAAAATATCTCATTCCCACAGGAACCTATACACAGCTTCCTATCTATAACATTAAAATTCTGTCTAGAATCACATTACGCCAAAACTATTGATCTGATTTGTATACGATTTTTTATTCAACTGACTGTTACATTACATACAGATAAAATCTAATTACCTACACCACAGAATTAATATAGTACTACATAACTAGCTACGCTTTAAACTTGAGGAGGTACTTAGATAGACATTTATACGAACTTTAAGCTCAGTAATCAATCATAGTGATAAGTTAATACTCATTTTAGACAAAGAAACGGATAGGTAATCAGTTCATCACCGAAATTATAACACCTACACTTAGTTAGTTTACTATTCAACGAGGGAAAATCCTGGATTATAAATGCGAAAGTAACTCTGTCTGTCTGTCTTTCTGTCTGTCTGTCTTTGCTTCACGCCTAAACTACTGAGCCGATTTGTGTGAAATTTGGTACAGACATAGTTTGGAACTTGAGAAAGGACATAGGATAGTTTTTTTTTTTTTTTTCGCGAGATAAACCAAAAATCTGCTGGAAGTCACTATTCCACGCGAACGAAGTCGCGGGCAAAAGCTAGTATTTATATATTCTGAGAAAATCAACCGAACTAAGCGATGGTATCAAGTAACCTCAAGTTTGCTTAACCATTATTTCTTTAGTAAGCTATTTTCCCTATTGATTCACACTCTGTCACCCTTGTCACCGAAAGTGTAGGCACACTGATAGATATATGAATTTACACCTACCAGTATTAAATGACCTGTCATTGTATGGGCTTCCCATCCAGTAAAAGATCAGCATATACTGGGACTTTTGTAGTATTGAGTTAATGTTCCAGTTTCAGCTGAACCGCCGTCGTATAGAGTTTCCGGCCACTGAGAGGTCTGCGTAAGAATAAACTGACTAGTCATATCAACAAGGGGTATGCCCTAAAACAAAGCTTTGATAGTGATATCTTTTTCAGAATATTTTCGCTGATATGTGATCCGTTTGGTTTGGTAAAATGCTTGCCGAAGCATTTGTTAGGTCTTTGATTGAATGGTGAATAAGTGTCTGGTAACCTACACTACGTTCGCGAATGGTTTTCCGAACATACATAATATTATGTACTCAAGTCTTTTTCTAATAGGGGTAGGCAGAGTTTCTGCCTAGAACGCCACTTGGTACGACCCTTTTTTTGTGGCTTGGGGTTTGGTAAATCATTAACGGTAGGGAGTGTCAGACTTCCACTTACTAAAAACCATCCATGTTCCTTCTTAGCCCTTTGTGTCGAGACCGCTGTACCTTTTTTTTTTTTTTTTTGGTGGGTGGAAAATCATCGAATAACCCCCCCCCCGCTCTTGGGCAGAGCGAAGGGGAGTGTCAGACTTCTACTGACTAAAAACCAACCCATGTTCCTTCTTCTTCGCCCTTGTGTCGGAGCCGCGGTAACCTTTCGATATCCACAGCCCCGACGGGCGTCGGCCCTTGCGGGCCCCTCCTTGCTGACATCTCTTTGAGGCGCGCGTGAAACACGTACGCGCCGCCGACACGGTCTGTTGCCGTCATGACGACGGCCGGACGGCGAGCTAGCCCGTTACTCACCGTCCACAGGCCCGCGTCTACGGTGGCCGGAGGTCATCGCGTGCCCCCCGGCGCCCGGAGCGCCTTCCGCGGCGGCTGGGACGTTGAGAGGTTCTTTACCTCTCTCGTTCCGCCACCTCCTTTGCTAGCATCACTGCTTCGCAGAAGGAGGCGACGGCGTCCCATTCCTCCTCGCCCCGGACCATGGCATGCACCAGGGCCGGGCGCGAGGTCGCCGCCGCCGATCGCCGCTACGAGAACACGGCGGGGCTCTGCCCAAGCAGGGCACGCCTCCACAGTGTGCTCCACCGTGTCCTCCGGTCGATCCTCGCAGTGGAAGCATCCGGGCGTTTCCTCCCGCCTGATTCGGTATAGGTACCTCCCGAAACACCCGTGTCCGGTGAGGACCTGCGTCAGACGGTAGGTGAGGGCGCCGTGGCGCCTCTCCAGCCACTCCTCAAAGAGGGGACTTACCGCCACTATCGTGGCGTGCCCTGCGCTGGGTTGCGACAGTCGCTGTCTCCATGCCGCCATGAGATCGCACCGGAGGTCTGTCCGCCGCGCAGCAATGTGCCGCGGCAGCAGAGTGACCCCCCGGTGTAGCGCCTCCGCGCGCCACTCATGTAGGCGCGCGAGGACTATCGCCTGCAGATCCCACGGCGGCAATCCGGCAAGGAGAATCGCCGCCTCGCGGGAGATCGTGCGGTACCCGCGGACAAGCCTTACGGCCATGACCTTTTGGGGCGCGTTCAGGTAGTGGACGGCCCGCTTCCTCACGGCACGCGCCCACACCGGGGCCCCGTAAAGGGCCATGGACCGCACGATCCCCGCATACAGCCTACGGCAGGAGGCGTTTGGCCCCCCCAGATTGGGCAAGAGCCACCTAAAGGCAGCCGCGGCCCGCTCCAGTCTGGGAGCCAAACGTCGGAAGTGCTCCACGAAGTTCCACCGGCTGTCGAGGACGAGTCCGAGGTACTTTAAAGTACACTCGACGCCGATGGAAACCCCTCCCACCGATAGCTGGGATCCCGACGGTGGCACATTCCCACGCCCATAGAAGCACATTGCCTCGGACTTGTGAAGTGCCACCTCGAGACCCAGCTGCCGGATCCTCTCAACGACTATCGCAACCCCGCGTGTCATGTTCGCGGCCGCCGCCTCGTGCGACTCCCCCCGTGCCAGCACCAGCGTATCGTCCGCGTAGCAGACGACGCTGACGCCGTCAGGGAGGTCGGCACGCAGCACCCAGTCGTAACCGATGTTCCACAGGGGCGGCCCCAGAACCGAACCCTGCGGAACACCGCACGACATCTCTCGCCGGTTCCACTGTCCGTCTTGACCAGGGTTGATGACAGCCCTGTCTGTCAGATAGTCCCCAACTACACGGCGAAGGTAGGCCGGCGGCACCCGGTGATACCGGAGTGCCTCCCTGATGCAGCTCCAGGGCATGGTGTTGAAGGCGTTGGCGATGTCGAGAGACACCGCCAGGACCACACCGCCCCGAGAGACCGCATCCCCCGTCGTGAGGGCTCTCACGCGCATGATGGCGTCCACCGTCGAGCGCCTCTTGCGGAAACCGAACTGGTGTTCCGCAAGATCCGGACCCATTCCCTCAAGGTGCTCGGCGAGGCGGTTTGCAATTACTCTTTCAAAGAGCTTGCCCACCTCGTCGAGCAGCACAATGGGCCGGTATGCAGACGGCGAGTCCGCAGGGCGCCCGGGCAGACCGCTGTACCTCATTCGAACAACCAGCAGCACATGATATGACCCTTACAAACATCTTTTTTTGTCCATCCACTTTCATACACTTAGATGTACTGCAATACCGCAGCTGTCTTTTCTAAAGGAGCATGTAAATAAATATGCCATTTTTGAGAAAAACTAGCTTCGTGAAAAATTCACTTCAAAAATTTTATGAAGTTTTTAGTAAGTAGTAAGAACTAAAAATAAACTTAATGAAAACATATTAAGAGTTGTTATTCGCAGTAAAATAACATCCATAGGAAATAGAATTTAATGTAATGGTCAAATTCAATTCACTATTATGAATCCGCTTTTTCTTCCGCCTGTCTTCATCTTTTTATCTTGAAGTCTGAGTAGCGTGTTTACTTTTCATCAGCTTACCCATGTCAGCGGTCACATTATCATTCACTCTCTTTTCACGGTAAGATGAGTGAGATTTGGTTAGACATGCAAGCGATGCTGCGATTGCGTGTCTTTAATTTTAGTACATAACATCACTCCAGAAATTCCTAAAAGGGTTAGGCAGAAGTGTACAGTTAGCATCAGAAGTAGATTAAAGGTACAAGTTGGTAGCCGACTGCACGCAGCAGCAGCAGACGACATGTCGTCGCTTCATGTCGTCACGACACGTCGTCGCGTCATCTCGCTGCAGTCATGATTTCGAACCCGACTGCAAATAACTATTAGTCAATAACTCTAAACACGCTCGACGTGTCGTTGCTCCGGCGTCAGTGGCACTACTGATCTGCAGTCGGACGACAATCACGACACGTGCGTCTGCCGCTCGACGACACGTCGCTAGCTTCATGTCGCTAACTACGGAGGGGATTTAATAGAAATACGTAGAAACCAGTCGTCTCGCTGCGACACGTCGTCTGCTGCTGCTGCGTGCAGTCGGCTACCAACTTGTATCTTTACACTACTCAAAGTTTCAAAGCAGGTTTTTTAATTAAAAAAATGTTAGTATAATTATTACTTGTTACTGATAAGTTGTTGAAAAGTAAGGAAGATTTTCAAGATGTATCTTCTGAAACATATTAGTTGGAGCCCTGTACTTCAAACAATTAAAATTCCGAAATGTTAAGCTACTTCTGTTGCTGACCGTACCTAATGCAGCCTATTGCCATCAAACAGGCATAAATGACCACAACAATCGCTATGATTAGGATGCAGGGTTAATGCGCATTTTACATTTTACCGTAGAAGCTTCATCATCATCATCAGTTCCCACTGCAGGGACTCAGGCCTCCTCTCTAGGAGAGGGATGGGCTATAATCCATCACGCGTGCCCAGTGAGGGTTGGTCGTAGAAGCTTATATAGAAGAGATTCAACTATAGACTAATGTAACGAAGTCATAAAGGCTTTATGGTAACTGCAACGTCCAATTTCATACAAAAAAAAACTCAAATATCTATGAAAATTGGTGTAGATCCACCGCCAAACATGGCGATGTATACTGGAACCGGGCTTTTTACGCGTCAAGTAAAAGGCTTTTTATTGCACATAAAATTATTTTCGTATGGAGCGCCCCGCTTCTGTGGCCCGGATAATGTAATTGTTGTAAGGGATAGGATGTGGCGGTTTTGAAACATAATTTGTTATCTTTAAGTTAAACTTTTCGATAAGTTAAATTAGTACATGTATGTGTTCATACATATTTATGTACAATTCACGGCAAAACAAAAAAATGTAACTAAATATATTAAAACATCTCACACACCGTGTAACCCATATTTACAAAGCAAAAAATTCTTATTCTAATGTACAAGGGTTTCCACAAACCACAATCTCCAATCGCATTGGCTGCTCCAACTTGCTTTTCAGATTGCAATGACTGATTTAAAAGAACCTCTGCATGCTCTTTTATATGACCGCGACTGAAAATAGAAAATTTGACGTCACTTTGTCGCTCTATAAAAAATGATAAGTAAATGGTGACATTACCGCTGCAGTCGAGCGATGACGGTAGGTTACAAACCAGAGTCTGAGTAGTACCGACACTGGCTGGTAAAAGTAGTAAGTAAGGATCGTAGCAGGTTGCATGCTGTAGTTTCTTCCTACTCCCTGAGAAAATACGTGAGTTTATTTATTTATGCACTAGCTGCTGCCATTACTTTATTACAAACATATCACTTCCTTTCAATGGTTTTTTTTACACGAAACCATCATCTTCTTCTTAAATAAAATCTATCAGTACAAGTTCTGTCTAAATCAGTTCAGCCATTTCAGAGATTAACCTAAACAAACAAACTGACAGGCAAAAATTACCTAATGACACCTTTTCTCTCCTAACTTGCACCACAGCTCAACATGTCACGATATTGAATTCTTTTCGTAAAATGAGTGAGAGTAGACATTCGTACATGTCTACTGTTGACGTTCACTGAATTAATATCAACTGATGACATAAACGGATTACAAGAATTTGAAACAAGAAATAATAAGCACTTTTGTTTTTTTTGGAGGGTGGGAAATTATCAAATGACTCCTCCCGCTCTGAATAAATATGTTTTCATTCTTTCTTTCTTCTTTCTCTGGGCATAGCGCTAGAAAGCGTCTGATGTAATGGAGCTATTATAGTTTTAAGACAAAACCCTGTTCAAACCTATACATTCTGGCAAATAAATGGATTTGATTTGATTTGACAATCTTTTTCCTCTTATTTACGTCCAGTCAAATAAAAAAACATTAAATTTATTTTACTCTTGGGATAAGACTTCAACTAGAGTCATGGACGTATGACTTTGGTACAAATGTGACTCCATTTGGAGTCATTGGACAGTGAATGTGTTAAACCTTTGATATTGTATGTCAACCCAATCCGATTCAAATGGGGAATTAATATTTTTTTATAATTTCACGCTGGCGAAGGTTCCGAGCAACAGCTTGTACAAACTTAAATTACGCATTGTCGATTATGTGTGCATTATATTATGATACCCGCATAAAATTTTAAAACTGCGCCGAACCGAATGTACTTATTTTACAAGCAAATATAATTTCTAATTAAAATATGTATCTAGGTGGTCCGTACCAATAAGACTACCTATACCAAGAAATTAGACAAGCTTTGAAATACTAAATTGTTAGAGAATCTTCATTTTCTAAGAAAATGAAATCTTAGTTTTAAGAAGAAATTTTCTTTAAATTAGTATTTGCATAAGTCTCTTTTCTTAAAATTAATTGAATTTGAACAAAGTAAATCAGTAGTATTTGCATAGTTAGGTAAGGTAACTAAGGGTACGCCGGATTACCCACGATTAAGTTCCTCTTAACTTAGTGGGCAGATAATTTCTAACAATTTCTGTTCTATTATTGAATTGATTAATTACCTTCAGACATTGTGGAATATGCCCTAAGAATTAAAACATGTAATTATAGACATCATCTTCGTCATCAGCCTATTAAAGTTTCCATAGACCTCCTCTCGGCTATTCTCCGATCTCAGGGACCGAAAAATCGGAGAATGACCGCTCTCTAAGAGAGGGAATGGACTTTATAATCTACTGGTTCTTGGACATGCCGGTTTCCTGACGATGTTTTCCAGCGCTATCTGTAAAAGGTTGATCCGAGAATGCGGTTCCACTAGCCTTTTTTTTAAGGGTCGGGCATTATCATATGATTCCTCCCGCTCTGGGCAGAGCGTTAGGGAGTGTCAGACTTCTACTGACTAAAAACCACCCATGTTCCTTCTTATCCCTTTGTGCCGAAGCCGCGCTATCTCTTTCAAACAACCCGCAGCCCCTACGGATCCATTAGTAGACCTTGTGTCATATTTATGTACATACAGCCAATGTTTTGTAATAATCTGTACCGATACAATACGCCTACTTATTCTAAAGCCAATGTATAAATGCTTGAATAGGTTCTATTCCATACCAATAATTGCTATTGTATATCTGCTCCCAATTTGTGGTAGATATGACAAGACACGTGTAACCGAAAATTGCGACTAAGAGAAGCGTTGCTAAGACCACAAACAGCATGCGACAGCTGTCTGCAAAGCTTTAACATTCTACGAAATTGTTTCGGTCGTTTGTTCGGCACATTTGATTTGGTGGTATTTTATCATCTGCGTTTTCCCAGTTATGATTGGGGAATCATAACTGGGAAATCATATTTCCCAATCATATTTCCCAGTTATGATTGAGTTGCCTTCCAGGATGCACCTGAATTTAATAAATTAATTAACTAATTAACCCATTAGGGACTGAGTTTTTGAAATTGAAATTTTGTTGTTTTATGTTTATATTTGAGTTAAGTGATGACCAGATAATACTATTATGACTAAAAAAAAAAATCGAAATCTCCCAATTTTGAGTTTTAGACTGTTGCCATATGGCAACGCTAGGTCAAAGGAGGTACAATATTTTGCCGTTTCAAAAAAATAAGCTTTTGAATATTTATTGTATTTATTTAGTATATATACATGAAAATACACAGGTAATTACTTGAAATGATAATTTTCAAAACATTTTTACCCGACTACGGCAAAGCCAAAGGAGGGTTATGATATATATAACCGAAAGTCACATTTTGAACATACTCTTCCAATAGTTTTAGAGTCAGCTCCAACACATCTGCGTTTCCTTATTTCTACTGATTTTGGAAAGTGATTTGTTCCGTCATATCTAACCCCTTCCAAAACTCTACCCACATCTCGAGGTAGATGGTCGACCACCAGATTTAGGAGGGACTCCATACTCTTTCAAATATGTTTGAACTATCTCACGACGAAAATTTAGCTGCGAAATAATCATATGTCATAGGTGCAGAAAATGTAACTGGAGGAAAGTCGGGAAGATCTGATTTCTGTTTCTGTCTACGGTGACCGGAAGCCATCTCGTGGCACCCGACGCCCGGAGCGTCTCCCGCGGCGGCTGGGACGAGAGGTGCTCTCCCACTCACGTTCCGCCACCTCCTTCTCTAGCATCACTGCTTAGCAGAAGGAGGCGACGGCGTCCCATTCCTCCTCGCCCCGGACCATGGCTTGCACCAGGGCCGGACGCGAGAGGTCGCCGCCGCCGATCGCCGCTATGAGAACACGGTAGTGCTCTACTCAAGCGGGGCACACCTCCACGTGTGCTCCACCGTGTCCTCCGGTCGATCCTCGCAGTGGAAGCATCCGGGCGTTTCCTCCCACCTGATTCGGTGCAGGTACCTCCCGAAACAACCGTGTCAGGTGAGGACCTGCGTCAGAGGGAAGGTGAGGGTGCCGTGGCGGCTCTCCAGCCACTCCTCAAAGAGGGGACTTACCACCACTATCGTGGCATGCCCTTGTAGAAGGTCCTGGATCTGTCAAATGTTCATCAGTTTTGTCGTCGTCGTCTTTTACTTCTGCACAACCAAATTTTCTATCTAGCCACCTGAATCTTCATCAGCAGAATCCTTATCAGTATTTTTAGCCCCTTCAAGAGGCTCAATATATATATTTTGCAAATCATCATCAAGTCCTTGTTCCAATAAATCTGCAATTTCATGTAACTTCAATCTAAAAAGATAAATAAACACTTTTGGGAAAAATGTACCTTTATCGACCTAGCGTTGCCATATGGCAACATACAAAATAACTTCCGTGACGTCAAAACTGCATAAAAAATTATATACCGTATAGTATTATTGTAAACTTGAGATGTGTCTGAACATTTATTCGATAAATAAAAACAAAAAACTACGCGAAATAGAAATAAGTGGAACTTATATTTTTTTCTGCTCCATTTCTGTGAAATTTTTGATAACCAACAAATGAATCAACCACTACCCACCAATTTAAAAACGAAATTACCAAAAATCGTTTCTTATCTGTGACTTGGATATCTAACTTTATATTATCATTAAAACAAAATTGCTGGGGTTGTTAGTTTTTGATATATGATCTTTAAATTAAATCGACCACTCACGTTGCCATATGGCAACGCTAGTCTCTAATGGGTTAATCATTTAATTTTAGTATTTTACATGGAGCGATTGCTGATCTGACTTCCAAAATTTAGTTAGATCTACGACTATACTAGTAAAATCATTTTCAGAATCAGATCACTAGTTCCGATGATGACCCCCTACTTAAATAATTAAGTTTGTATTCTTGAAGGTAGACCTACATTCTAAAACACAAACTTTAGGCACCTCTTATCTATATTTTATTTTTGTAGGCAAAATTTAAAAAAAATTGTAGATTTGAAGTCCCAAACCTGTCTACTTGTGTGATCACTTGGTTCTTTTAAACTGCCCAACGAGTTTTAGTTTTTTAACTTTACACTCAACTTTTTATCTGGGTTAACTTACCCTCGTGTAAGTTAATTTATTAAACCTAGCCTAGTAAAAATTGAGACTATAATACGCAAACTCTTTAGTTTGAAACTGTTCTACATTTTAATGCCTGTATAAAAACCAGTGAATATTAATTTTCACCACGGCGGGAGCACTTAAACTTAAAAAAATTAAAATTCACAACGCTGCTTGTTTCTCTTGAAAAACATCGGATCTGAAAGTAATGGTATTCCATGAGCATCATTGAAAGTTAATTAAAAAGGGGTGGCGTTGCTTCGGCATTGCGTAGTAATGAAGCAGAATTTAATTTTCCCATATTGCCTCGTCGGTCTAGAGGTCGTAAGCACAACTGCTGTGAACACTTACACATGACTATTACATGAACACTACACACCATTAGTAAAATAATTACAGTCCAATGTATTGTTACGCTTATTTTTCTTTTTTCTTCGCTGACATCTTACTTTTGATCCATAGACACCGTGCGCCGCCGGCGGCGTCCTTTCGTTTGTCTGTTATGTCAGTGTTGCCATTTTCACTCTTGGCATAGACAAACACTGTAGTTCGATAGATAAATATTTAATAGGACTCCCTTTGTTTTTATTACGAATATTTTATTTTATTTTTAGTTATTTTTTTGTTGTTTTTTCTGTGAACGTGGTGTCACCATTGTGCCCTATCAGAATACCAGCGCTGTGACATTTGTCATAAATGTTACAGCACCATGCTGAGATTGTGGCCTTTTGGCTTCGCACGGGACTAATTTAAATTTAATGTATGTATTTTGCCTAATTTTAAGTGTTTCTCATTATGTTTACTTTGTTAACCTTTAATTTTTTTTGGCAATTTGATTGTCCTTTTGTGAAACCAATAAATACTTTTTCTTTCTTTCTGTGCATGAGGTTTTGAGGTTGATTCTTAGGTCGGCCAAAGTGCTATTGAGTTTTGCATCAGGTATTTCCAGTAGAAGTCTCAGAGTCTGGATTTTAGCCCGGTTGATGGCAATAGGCTCGCCCCCTATTACATGGGACTGAAAAATTACTGGCAAAATGTGGGTGCTCTAATAGATACTTACACCATTATCTAATCCATCAGAGATTGCAGGCGTAATGTTATGTTTCCCATATTGAAGTACCTATGAATGAAACTTGATTAGTTAGTCAAAGATACAGCAATCGAATAGTGTAACATGTTTTCATTCTTTCGTTAAACACCAATGAATTAAGAAGGAATTCCTAACGACATCATCATCATCGGCGTAGTATTTTCCCAACTTTATTGAGGTCGCCTTCTAATGTTCCAGGATGCAGCTAAATACCAATATTTTACGTGAATACGATACCCCTTGGTAATGACCGGTTGTAAAAACAAATGCGTGATGATTCTAATTAATTTCCTTCCGTCTTTTAGGGGTGTAAATATTTTGAAGCCAAAAGACTCGCTATTAATAAAACGACGCTAATCTTATTCGTTCAATGATTAATTGAAAAATGTTGTGAAAACGACGGAAGAAGGATGATACTCACATTACACAGTGTTTGTTTTCAAGATTATCATGTTTGTTTGAATATTTTACATAACAGAACATCACGGTTGGCATAAATAGATCTTTGGCAGTCGTTACAGGTAGTCAGTGACCTGGAAGTATGACAACCAGTCATTTGATGATTTCCCACCCTCAAAAAACAAAGATTGTACACGACCCACATTTCTCCAGTTATGTTTAAGTTTCGTGTAAAAGGGGGCGAGCCTATTGGCATCAACCTGGCGCACATCCAGACTCAGTGGCTGTTACTGAGAAATTTCTGATAAAAAAAACTCAACAACACTGTCCGAACTGAGAATCTATCCCAAGACCTCATACTTGTCAGTCGCACTTGCAGCCATTAGACCAACGCTATTATTAATATTGAAAACGGGATAAAAAAAAACAAAATATCGGGAACTTTCAATATTATTAATAGTGTTAGTGACCATGTAAGTTTAAAAACTTATATTAGGCCAACGATACAAAAAAAACTGTAATTAACCCATTTAAATACGCTCGTGTAAATAAGTAATATAAATATTTAAAACAAAGAATATGAAACGATAGAAGGGTAATTAACGTAGGCGTCGCTAAAACAACATTTTTATTAAAAGGCTCACTCGTTAAAATCATGGTTGAAGTGAGTTCCCAGAAAAAACGGTTAATGTAATTTTTAATTAACAAAACAGGACTCGCTCATGTTTTCCCAGAAACTTAGATGTAGGCGTGAGGGATGACCCTATTTCAACTGTTATGTTCAATAAAACATCTGATAAAAGTCGTCACATTATACATAACAAAACTACGCCTATAATCGAACGAACTTGAGACGATATCGACGAACCAACAAGCTTTGGAACGGGCCTGATTTATTTTATTTAATCTCACACACGCACCATCAACATCTGCCTTATGTCAAAATAACTATCAATTTGTGTTTCTTAAGTCTTGAGAATATTTTGTGTACCACCTAAACCTGAATTTAAATAGACTTGACAGCGAACTCTTATCAAAATTGTACCATAATAATAGGTATGTTTCCAGTTAAATTAATATTAGTTCTTATGAAATATTAGGTCCTCAATTCTCGTAAAATTAATTTGTCCAATTAGAAAATTAATGCCAGTCTATCCTGTTTCATAATTCTGTTTCGATTTCGATTTGAAATACAAAACGTAATCATTTGTTATTTGTATTGAGGATATATCGAGCCTTTTCAGGAAGAAGATCGTAACCGCCATTTGCATTATTTTACAGGGGAACGTTTTTTTTTAAAACTTTTTCAAAATATTTACAGCCCTCCCTATTAATTCAAATGTAAGATTTGACTTAGTGACAAAAGATTTAAAATCAGTTGATCTGGTGGGTAATAATTAAAACCGGGTTTTGGAAATTTTGGCGCTTACGATGTTCTTCCTGAAAAGGCTCGATATTATGTATTTTTGTTTCTAACGCATTTTAAATATCAACAATATTTAAACAAACCGAACCCAAATCAGCCGTAGCAAAAACAATTCTTTTTTCAAAATTCAATT
The DNA here is from genome assembly GCA_949316265.1 of Diarsia mendica. Taxonomy (NCBI): domain Eukaryota; kingdom Metazoa; phylum Arthropoda; class Insecta; order Lepidoptera; family Noctuidae; genus Diarsia; species Diarsia mendica. The sequence goes on along the minus strand of OX438904.1, from coordinate 18,493,583 downwards.
CTTCAAATGGGAACCCCCATTTGAAGAGATTGTTTTTGGACGGTTCAGATCTAAAGTGTGTATGCGGCGTATCTCCACAGACAATGGCCCACCTTCCATCTTGTGCTGCATGTTCTGACACCTGCACACTTGACGATCTAATGACTGCATCAGCGAGTGGAGTTAGCATAGCTGAGTGTTGGGCTAAATTTATTTAATTTGTTTAGTAAAGTTTTGCCATCGACACGCTAAGAAGAAGTAGAATATCAACAATAAAGAATATTTACAAATCACACAACCGTTCCTTAGAATATTTCTCTATTACTACAATTTGCATGTGCTTCAAAGCATTAACTAACAAGGTGTTATCGTGAACACACACACACACATACATGACACAGACACAACACACCCACACACACACATTTCTCTCCTAACAAATATTAATATTCCGAACTGCAAGTACGTAATGAGACCAGTTTCCGACAGCTCAACTCAGCACTATCAAAAGTTTAGGTATATATAACACCTGCACACGCAAGTGTAAATCAGCTTTGCCAACTTGGAGCTCTTTGAGCACACAGCGCTTGAGCGTTTTGACTAACCGCTTGACAAAAATCTGCTGATTAAGGCCTCAGCCTCGAATTTTGCGGGCAGCGGGGCGGCGGCGGCGGCGGCGCGGCTTGTATGGAGTGCACCGCTCGTTGCCCGCTCCCGCGCCGCTGTTTTCCGAGAACTGGTCCATTTGATTGTACGCATAAGATCCTGCCGCTCCCGCGGCGCCGCCGCTGCCCTGCTGCCCGCAAAATTCGAGGCTGAGGCCTAAGTGATACGTGATTGACAACCGTAATGGTGGATCATGCGAGGCAAGCAAGCACTTAAGTGCTTGCTTGCTTGAGTGCTTCTGGGAACTACACAGGTCCCAAAAGATTTGTTTATATTTTTTTTTTGTCACAGTTTGAAGGGCTTGTTCATAAGCATTATAAAAACATCAAGTGTAAGCGACACACTAGCAAAGAAGTCATAAACATCGTTGTTTAAATTCGCGCCGTCACGCGTGCTCGTGACGTCATTCACGAAGCCACTTGACACCACGGTGCGGGGAGGGGGAAGCTCTCAAGCGAATATAAACGCAAATTAAATGGCAATTTCACACGACTAATACTCCGCGCCCGCTAAAGTTCCTCAGCATATACAAGGCCTTAGTTGCTTCGACTTTCTCCGCTTCGAACAATTTAGTGCTGCGGTCGCAAGTAACACTGTTCTCAGTAAAATTACTTACTTGTTGCAAGCAGGGGTTCTGAAGTAAGTCGCGATCACTTCAAGTTGTGTGGAGATAGAAGTTTCTTGCTTAGAAACAAAATTAGTTATAGAAATATTAAGCACTGCTCGGTTGCTTCGTTTTGAGGATAATGTATTTATTTATTAATAATATCATTTGTAATGTATTTATTTTGTAGATAAGACCTGACCTGAAGACGTAGCTAAAGCCAATTTAAGTTTTCGTCCTGCCATCTGTTACGTTATAGTCTGTCGCGACCCCGTGTCACTGTTTCAAGGCATTAATCCTGAGTTTTACGGGCTCACAGCTTATCTGATAAGGGAGCAAAAGTTATCAGTTGAGCTGTTCAACTTAAAATGTTTAGAATGCCCTGCACGTACCAACATTTCTACAAAATATGTGTATTTACTTGCCAGAAAAAAATTCTGTACCCGCATTGTTTGCCCATAAAAGGTGAAAATTACGTAATTCTATTTAGGTATATAAATATATTAAGATTGAACATCTATATAAATAAAGAGAGAAGTCCTGACTGACTGACTGATTGACTGACTGACTCATCAACGCCCAGCCCAAACCCTTGGACCTAGAAAGCTAAAATTTTGCACAGAGGTTCCCTTTATAATGTAGACAAGGAATAAGGAAGGTTTTTTCGAAATTCAACCCCTAAGGGATTTAAATAGGGGATGAAAGTTTGTATGGAAATCGTCATTTTCACGCGGGCGAAGCCGCTGGCAAAAGCTAGTAATAAAATAAAATTACCAAGAACAAAGCATAATGGTAGATTACTACGAAATGCCAGTCAAACATCTCATTATTCCGTCGGGAACCCATTTTTCTATCAAAAGTCAGACCTTATTTGTGTAACATTTGTTCTCCGAAGTAAATCGGACATTAGCGCAAAAAAATAATTCTGTGAAATGTTCTCTCTTTCCACTTAAATTCCTTGAATGATGGATAAAAAACGAAAATAGATTGGAAACTTTTCCGAACCTACTCTATATATTTTTTTCTATTATAGGTATAATTATCGGGAACTCAGCTGCTTAATTAGACTTCTAGGAATCATTAAAACAGACTGAATATGACTACTTCATCATCATCATCATCAGCCTATAATGTTCCCACTGCAGGGACTCAGGCCTCCTCTCTAGGAGAGGGATGGGCTATAATCTACCACGCGGGCCCAGTGCGGATTGGTAGATGTCACATATCTTCGAATTTTTTGGTTCTAAGACATGCCGGTTTCCTCACGATGTTTTCCTTCACCGTTTTGAGAACAGTGGTGATGAAATAAATTACACAAAGTAATGTGCCTGACGGGGTTCGAACCCACGACTCACTGTTCGTAAGTCGGGGCCGCCACCACCGGGCCACCACTGCTCTCTACTCTATGACTACTTACCACGTGTAAAACAGACTAAATGTTGCCATGACTTCGTCTACGCAGATAGCATAATAATATATTACATAATTTACTACTAGACTCGCTTTGAAATGCCATGACGATCAGTTAGCTTTAAAAGATAACCGATAGACACAATTAAAAGTTAACCTGTACGTTAGAATGGAGTGTAGATACCTACGAGTAAGTCTGTTACAAAGTTAAATTGTTACAAGTGTAACAAACACATTTAAGTTCTGAAAGAAATCCGCATTGTTTTTTTAAAAGCATTTTGTGGTTTATGATACAGATCCGCCACTTTGTCTTTCGTACGTGGGCTCACTGATAGCGATGACATTCAAATACTTAATACCAGAAGATACAGAGGTGTAAAATATAATAACATTATGATAGTTGAAACCATCAATCAACTGATAGATTAATGGTGGGACCATTGTTGAACTGCCAAGTAATAGATCACGAGCTCTGCCAAGACACGGACCGCTAATTTTTCGTATTTATGGCTGAGAGTTATTATTAGTTATTTATCTCGAGACCCATGGGCGTCATAAAAACTCTGGGAAAGGAAATAGCCACACGATACAGAAAGAAGAACTATATCATCATCATCATCATCGAATCATTAAATTTTATTTTATGTTTTATTTTTTACTTTTTGTGATTTAGTTGTAGGTAATTATTTAGGAAGTTTATAGCAATACCGCTTTTTTTGAAGGTTTAGTTCTACGATATATCTTGTATGTAAGGAGTTACTATTGTATTTAATTTTCAAGAGGCACTTTTAATTTTAATTTTAGATTTATGTTATCACTTATTTTTACGAATGTTGGTTAACCAGTAATTGGCGACTGTGTAAGTCCAAGACTGTTAAGCTATATATATAAAATATATGTTGTACACAGAAGCTGTTGGTAACCTATTAATTAATAAATAAATTAATTAATTCCTGCTTTTTTTATTTATTTTTTCCTATGTTACTCGAGGGCGTCATAAAACTTTTTTTTTCATTCTCCATTCCATATAAAATTTTCTTGTCACTGTGTGGTGATAACGCATGAATTTTGTAGTCCGTGACATTACTAATTTGTGAACATAATTCATCAACTTTTTATTAATTTTAAAGCAAATAAAGAAATATTTTCTTATGATTGAAAATTAATCCGGTTTTCTGACCTAAATTAAAGTGTATTTTGTCTTGGTATTATTGTTGTCAACAGTAACTACTGAATAATTTTTTTATTTTTTTTTAAAAAACGTTGCCCCACACTAGGAATTCCTCCTGTATCATGGGTGCGTTTACAAACATTGAAAATCACATACACAAACACGCCCAGACCCGAAACAACTATCTGTAGGCTATACAGATACTTGTTCCGTGCGGGGATCGAACCCGCGACACCGAGCGCAGCAGTCCAATCGCTTAGCCACTGCGCCAACCGTGTCGTCAATTATTATTCTTTACTGGTACTTTTTGTAATTAAATACGTCTAGAACTTGTTTACAAGTATCACGTCTTCGGCAACGTCCTTCAATGTTCAATCAAACAATTAATTTTAATAAACCTGAAATTAACTCAATTTGTTTTTCAAAAACTCACTGCTACATTCCTTGCGTCCAAGAGACCCATCAAGATGAAACCCAAAGTCGGTCACAAATCGATGGACTCATGCTTATCACCAAGATCTGTCATCCGTAGCGCGGTGAAACAGTGTGTGCTGCTGGCGTAAACATACTTTCTACAAATGGGTCTCGGAATGTTGCTGACTCAATTTAAATTATCATTGACGCGTTAAGAAGAAAATGAAAAACAACCATGTGTGAAGACAAAACCACGACGCCTTTGGCTAACAATCAGAAGGGAAAGTCATATTACGCCACTTTTCTAAATAAGCACTACCAAATTGCTGTACGGTAACGAAACACATTAAACGAAAAGCGTCAAATACGTAAAAAGTGACCTAAGCCCTCTTTTAAGTACACACTCTGTCAGTAAACTCTACGGTTTTAGTTTTGACCGGGTATTCAAAGCTAAATTCATGGCAGCTAAAGACATGAAACGCTTAAAAGGATTTCCGTTCCCGAAATTAAAACATTATTCAAACATTATGCACAATATTGTGGTTGGTCGACTCTTAATGTGACTAGAGGGCTGGCCTATTCTTGGCCAAAGAATCAGCATTGCCATCCAACGTGGGAATGCTGCCAGCCTTCTGGGCACTTTTTATGTTGACAGCAATGTGGACAAATTTGTTGACGCCCTGTATTCTTCCCTTTTTATACTTGTTTATATTTTATTATAATTTTAGTTCTGTATATTGTTGACTAGCTTATGCCCGCGGTTTTACCCGCGAGTACTTCGATAATTGTCCCATAGATCATACTACCGGGATAAAAAGTATCCTATGTGTTAATCCAGGTTATAAACTATCTGTGTTCTATATTTCATCCAAATCCGTTCAGTACTGTTGGCGTGAAAGAGTAAGAAACATCCATCCATCCATCCATCCTCACAAACTTTCACTTTTATTATATTAAAGTAGGATAACTAACTTCTACTCATTGCTATTCAAATATTCAGATAACCCCACTGGTTTCTCAGAAACCTAGTTCTCATACACTTGGACTCCACAGCAATGCTAGCAGCCATTAGTGAGTCAACAGACGGGCGCGCGAACAAATACACCATGTTAACTGTTTGCCAAGTCTGTGTCACAGTGTCAACGTTGTGATTTCTACCGGTGTTCGTCAAGGCTTTGGCCGTGGACTGGTATAGTTTGTAAGTTAGGACTGAGTTTGCGAGTTTGGCCTTTGTTGGGGTATTTTGGTCTGTTACCTGGTTTGAGGCTGGCTGGCTTGATGAGGACTCAATGGACTTAGTTTAGTAGCTCATTGCAGCAGTTTCATAAAAAAAAAACAAAACAATAGTAAGTATATCCAAATCATTTATTGTTTTTTTTTATCAGCCCACGCTGTCCCAATGCTGAGCAAAAGCCTCCCCCATGGCTTTCCAAGTTTGTTTACTAATTGCCTTCTCCGTCCAATCTGATAAGAATGAGTCCACTATGACGTCTTAAAACAGTCCTAACTTATTCTTAATCCAGTGTGGAAAAGAAATGGCGCTAGACACCCTGTATAGTTCTGTCACGTTTTCACACTGGATTAAGAGTAAGTTAGGACTGTTTTAAGAAGTCATAGTAGGGCCCCTGATTGTCACGCCAGCGTTTCTTGGGCATTTATTGATATTTTGTTTTTTTTATTAAGTAGGCTTGTTTCGCTTGAAGTTAGCAATGATGCGGTCTTGCGTAAAGCACGCTTACCCAGAAGAAATTCAGTCAAACTTTGAAGAGATTCAGATTATGATTATGATTGGGAAAAAGACAAACTGGCAGTGAATTCCATAGACTGGCGGCTCGCACAATAAACGGGCACTAATCCAGACTCCGATCTTCTACTAAGAGTTCTAATGAGGCTTAGTAGCAAAATCGACAGCTATGGCGTGAACTTTTTTACATAACAGGCTATATACATAACATACTATCACGCCTATAATCTCCAAAAGATTTGGCACAGGTGTTCCAATCAGTAAACCCACATTTCACTAGATTTGTTTAAGTCCCATGTATTAGGGTTGACCCTATTGCCATCAAACCGTGATTGCGACCATAAGACCAAAACGGCAGGCTTTAATCTCTTTTGCGGAGTGTAGGTGAGATATTTTAGTTATTCATATACCTACACAGGTTCACAGTAAGACGACAACATCGATATTGCTTACACACTGTCAATAAACAAACCTTGTTTACTTAAATGCAATCCAACTACTCCGATTTCTATCGATAACAAACAACACGATGCTGGAAACTATATAACGATACATCAAAAAGTTTCTAGCCCACACGGAAAGTTTTTATCATACTGAGCCAGCACTCGATAGCGAAGTTGATTACAATTGTTTATTGTAGTTTCAGCTGTTTGTTGATGTTTACGAAACGCTTTGCTTTGAAATCTGAGACCTAGTTGGATTGCTGAGCTATTTGATACTTATTTTTAACCGACTTCAAAAAAGGAAGGAGGTTCTCAATTTGTTTGTGTTTTTATGTTGGTTACCTATTTTTTTACGAAAGAGGCATTCACTTGAGAAGCACGATATCCTGGAATAAGTCCACGTACACACAGGCGGTTTTTTATATTAGTCGCTCGCCTTACCGCCTAGAGTTTAAAATCAAGTGCAAACTAAAAAAGAAAGTTGTGTCTTAGCCTTATACTACCAAATTTAGCTAAATATAATGTTCTCGATATGCTCGTATATTCCTACTGCTCCGTAAAGGCCGTTATTATCTCTGTCTATAACTATTGCTATCTTTGACTCAAATAACAATATTGCCAAGTTCAACAGTTTAGTCTGTTTAAACTAAACACTGAAAACTTTCCCAAATCAGTACATACAGCCTCCAGGTTTAATTAAGATGAGTCAGATGCAATAGCCCGCAAACATTACGAACTGTAAATATTTTGAATTTCAGCTAACTTCGAGTCAACAACAGGTTTATAATTAACCACAAATCGCTGAAAACCCGGTTGGATTTAATTTTGTTGTCAAGTACCATGTCTTTGGATTGGTAATTGCTATTTTGGCCTATTTGTCGCTAATTAGCAATTTATTAAGGAGTTTTCTCCATTGGAATTATAATAACTAAATTCCAAAGGTAAAACCGGCTAAGTAGGGTGAACTCATCAAATTCTGTGATTCGCCTAATTCGGTGATATTTGATACTTAGTTAGTACTTTATTTTTATACTAGCTTTTGCCCGCGACTTCGTCCGCGTTTCCATCGTTTTTCGTAAAAAAGTAGTCAAATTAACCGATTGTCTATCACGCCACAAATAAGAGCTTTTCAGGCAAGCCCTAACCTCATCAGCTCGGGTTCCCCGTGGTATTACCGGTAAGGTTTGTCGGAAATCACCATAAAATAAAACTGTGATACCACCCATTGGTTGATCATTTTGTCTTATATCCCTTAAAGTTCTGTCTACCGCTTCTACTCCTTTTCGATGGGCCATCGTACATTCATCCCATATGATTAAATTACACTCACGTAATACCTTAGCTTTGTCGCTATTTCTTGAAATACTACAGGTTGGACTTTCCGTGCTATTTTAAACATAGTGTGAGCAGTTTTACCTCCTGGTAGCAATGTTGCAGCTATACCTGATGAAGCCACGGCAAGAGCATACGCTGATTTCGAACATAAGCTAATGTATTTCATGTTTAGGTTTGGTGTTTCTATACCGATTACTATGATTCTTTTTTTATTGAATAGGCAATAATATTAACTTCTTTTAATTAGGGATGAGTGAGAGTATTATAAACGTAAGAGTAAACAAATATAATCAGAAAGCTCCGAACTGCTAAGCTATCGTAAGTTACGTGTTATTGTGAGTCAACCATAAAAGATAGACATATGCTGTTGTGGGATATTTTTTAGATAATTTTATGTAGAACATTTCCGTCATAAACGATTTCTATGTAGCTTTAACCATTAAGGCTATACACGCGACGGAAGCTTAAAAAATGGAGCGACTTCTCCCGTTTTCCCAACATTTCCCTTCACTGCTCTGCTCCTATTGATTGTAGCGTGATGAAAAGTATTCTATAACCTCCCCAGGAGTATGAAGAATAATTGTACCAAGTTCCGTTAAAATCCGTCGAGTAGTTTTTGTTTCTATAAGGAACATACAGACAGACAGACAGACAGACAAAAATTTTACTGATTGCATTTTTGGCATCAGTATCGATCACTAATTACCCCCTGGTAGTTATTTTGAAAATATATATCATGTACAGAATTGACCTCTCTACAGATTTATTATAAGTATAGATTTCTACAAATGCCTTTATCACGATTAATCACGAAGTTAGATGAGTTCACTATAAAGGGTTATGTTCAAGTATATTGTGAAATCGACACTTCTCGTGACCAGAGGGCTGACACTTTCTTAGGCCAAAGATCTCGCGTTGCGATTCAACGGAGCAATTTGGTAGTATAAGGTACGCCTCTGCCTAACGCCCGGATGCTTCCACTGCGAGAATCGACATGAGGACACGGTGGAGCACTCCGCTTTGACAGAACCCCGCCGTGTTCGTGTAGCGGCGTTTAGCGCCGGTGACCTCTTGCGTCCGGCCCAGGTTCGAGCCATGGTCCGGTGCTAAAGGGAATAGGACGCCGCCGTCGCGTCGCCTCCTGCTGCGAAGCAGTGATGCTAGCGAAGGAGGTGTCAGAACGTGAGAGGGTGAGAATCTCTCGTCGAAGATGCTCCGGGCGTCGGGGGCCATGTGATGGCTTTCACCCGCCGTAGGAGGGGGCCTGTGCAAGATGAGTAATGGGCAAGCTCACCGTCGCGTCCGTCGACGGCGTGTTCGGGTTCCACACGTGATTGAATACATAACATCACACTTGTAATCCCCGAAGGTTTAGGCAAAGTGTTATATTAGTTATTTAGTTGAATATCCTTTTAGATCTATACATGTATTGTGAATTGATATCCATACCAATTCATACTTGATAATATATACACAAAAGTTACTCTATCTGTCTGTAACATTTTCACGCCCTAACAACGGATAATTAATCAGATACTTGACCCAGTTGTACATTACCGTGGTATAATTGCTAACCTAAACGCAAGTGAAGCCGGGATAAAAGCTAATTACACAGTAATTTGACGACATGTTTGGCGCAGTGGCGGAAATATTCGACTGCTGCGCTGCGTGTTGCGGGGTCGATCCCCGCGCGGATCAAATATTTGTATGACCTAAGTATGGGTATTTGTGAATGTGAGTTTAAATGTTTGTGAACGCACCCACGATACAGGAGAAATTCCTAGTGTGGGGCAACGTTTTTTTAAAAAAAAAGACAAATTCGAAATACTCAATATTGTACCCTATTCTGCTGGGAGCAGAACGTTTAACAGAACACGACTGAATACTCCCAGTCACTCAGTGCCACATTCAATTACGCCAGTTCAGTTTGAAAACTGGTTGTAACTGGTGATATGGGTGAGTGCGATAGGTAGGTACACGTCTGCTTTTCGGGGAACAGGCGTGATGCGTATTTATTTTGTCACAAAATAGAACGGCATAAAATTCAAATTGGTTGGATCAAGGGTCTGATGCAGAAGGCAGTACTCCTCGATACGGCACGTTTTTTTTTTTTTTTATATGGGCTTACTCTTACCTCAATCTTGCCCTAAGGGCAGAGATGAGGTCGACGATGGAACGAGCTTACCCAGAAGAAGCCTATTTACTCGTGACTTAAATAGATCGGGGATCGTATTGTGAAGATGTTCCCGTCAGACTTCTGGAGCCCTAACCACCGGTTGCTCTTGGACCCAGCTCCCGACACTGGCGGACCTCTAATTTTTTTTTTAATATCAATGTTATTTAAACAAGTTTTAAAGAAATACCTTAGGTTTACAAAAAGAAAAGATTAAAGGAATAACGCCTAAAGAAATTATGATAATATGTGACCAAGTTATGTTGTACTAGTCTCACATTAAGAAGATAACCATAAAAACCAAATAACTATAAAACTCTTATAAGTTCAGCAAAAACAGTGTTGAATTATTCATTAAAAATTAGTTACACACATGACAGTGTTGAATTATTTATTAAAAATGAGTTACACACATGAGTGAAACAATTATTTAAATAAATATGTGCATTACTGATATTTACAATATTCAGTAGCCAAAAAATTTGTACACCAATTAATATTACTGTTATAAAATTATTATGATTTAATACGCAATACACAGCAAGTTTATCAATGCAAAATATGAAAATAACATGCTTGGCTTATTAACATATTAAACAGTTCGAGTTTACATCAGTTAATATACTGTTTAGGTAATCAGACAAAAACTTTAACACAAAAATATCACAATATTTCATTTAAATTATTCCAAATTAAGTATCAGTTAATTAAAATGAGTTATTATGAACACGTGCGTAGGGTTTTGTTGTTGTTGTCCTTTTAAAAGCGGTTTCAGGTAGGTAAGTGTACTTTCGCCACGTGTGAGCCCATTTCAAACGCGTGTAGACGCGTATAGCCACGTACCATACGTGAACTTACTTGATACAATGAAAGCAAACTTAGTTTTACGAGCATAGACCCAATTATAAGCACATGTTAACGCTAACCAACCGACCCACCGAACCCGTGCGATCACGCCGGAATAATCTCGTGTACCCGCATTCCGTTAATTGAAGCGCAAAATGCCCAGTCGATACGAGATTACGAAAAATGCTGCCTATCTTTACCATTCAGCTAGTACTGGATAATATGATATCCTTTGGCTCACCAAGGGATGATCGAGGTGAATGGCCCAAAAGTCAGACAGTCACCTACAACAAATCTGCAGGACCACTGTCAAAGATCAACAACCAACGGCTTAACCGGTTTTCTGAGGCAAGAAAATCTCGATATGTAATGGATGGACGGCTATCTACCAACCCGCACTGGGCCCACGTGGTGGATTATACGAGGGCGGGTCAATAAGTCCGTGACTTTTTGAATCAAACACAGGTTTTCGGATACGTTCTATTTTTATTTTTCAACGTACTCTCCTTTGAGCTCTATACACTTTATCCAACGTTTCTCAAAATTTTTTATCCCTTCCAAAAAATAAGATTTGTCGAAGTCATCAAAATGGCTATTTGTTTGTGAGATGATTTCATCATTGGAGTCAAATCCCATTCCACCAAGCCATTTCTTCAAGTTTGGGAACAGGAAATAGTCAGTCGGGGCTAAATCCGGAGAATAGGGCGGATGAGGGAGCAATTCGTAGCACAATTCATGAATTTTTGACATGGAAACTGCACATGTGTGCACCCTTGCATTGTCCTGGTGGAAAAGAACCGCGGCACCCATCTTGCGGAAAGCTTTTTCATACCCAAGTGATCATTTAAAATTGTAACCACTGAGCCATGTGAGATGCTTATGGCTTCCACAATCTCTCTCACTTTCAATCTGCGATCGGCCATCACCAAATCGTGATTTTTTTTAATTGTTTCGGGTATAGAGACTTCAACTGGGTGTCCAGAACGTTCGGCATCTTCCGTGCTTGTACGGCCACAACGAAGTTCTGTGAACCACTTCTTTACCATTGAAATTGGTGGTGCAGAGTCCCCATAGTGTTTATCAAGCCTAGCTTTGGTTTGAGTAATGGTTTTTTTCCTCAAAAAATAATGCTCAATGAGCACACGAAATTCACTTTTTTCCATTTTCTTCTCAAAGTACGCGGCAGTCTGCTATCAATGGCTGTCAAAGACAAACTTATAGACGCTGCTTGTTCAAATTTTGACAGAAGTCACCTGATAGTAGCCTGTTGACAGCGGCAGTGTTGCCTTTTCAGTTAAAACACAAGAAATTAAAAAAGTCACGGACTTATTGACCCGCCCTCGTAGCCCATCCCTCTTCTAGAGAGGACGTATGATTCGCTGCAGTGGGATCATTATAGGCTGAAGATGATTAATGAATGGATGGATAAATGAATAAAAATTATTATCCATCCAGCCATACACGGACCAACTTTGAAAAGTACTGCGGCTGCGACATTGTATGTAATTTGGCCACAACCTTCCTGTATGGGCATGAAAAAGTTTTTATTACGTTATAGTAAGTTATACAATTTTGAGTGTCAATTATCTCGCAATAAATAACTACAAATGACATTATGCCTTAATGCCCACATAACTAGGTTAATAGCTGGTTGCATGGGAGTGTTAATTCCTCCTTTTCGTTTATGAAAATTGTTTGTAAGGGACATTAATTGTGCTATAGTGATTAGTGTGTAAGTAAGTTATTATAGTGTCATTGTGAACGGTAATCACCGCGTTGTTTACTCGACCCGCTTTAGGGTTCTGAATGCGGGTCCGGGTCCAAATTGGTGGAAACAATTGTAAGTTTGATGTTAAGCGGGTATCGAAGGCTCTTATTTGAGTTTCAGTAGATTAGGTAAGTAGTTTCGTTTGTGTATTTTGCAAGGGATAATTTTATTTCAGTCGACTTGCTCATAAGAGGTGGTTATTTTGTTTGTATTTTGATATTACTCAGTGAGATTAGAAATACAGAGTGTAAAAACAAACAAACTGACTTGTCAGTTTAACAATTAATGCTCTTTTTTAAATTGTCTCCTTTCTAAAAAAAAACCTGAGTGTAAGATTAGCCAGAGCAGAAGGGAAATAAATAATAAGCTTCTATTTGAACAGACAATCATGTTATTATTTCAAAGGGGTCAAACTGAGCACACATCAAAATAAGTACAGAATAAATAGCTACAGCACATCAAACTAAGTAGGTACAGAATAAATAGCTACAGCATAACATTACAAGTTTATTATAAAATTCACAGTACTTACACAGGTATTTTAGAGCTCCTCTCACTTTCCAAGTTCAGAAAAGAATGTCCCGCTAAATTGGCGCCTTAGACCTTTTATAACCGTCTGTACTACAGACTGCAATAGTTAACTGTCATTCCAATAACCGTTGGCGCCATTTTAGCATTTCAACTCAATAAAATAACTTATTTATACAAAACCATTCTCTAATTTATAAAAAATACTGTAAATATCTTAAAACTATTTATAAATGTATTTAAATAGCTAACATGAGTAAATAATAATATTATGTAAGTGATACGGCTAAAATAGAATGCAAAATGGATGTTTAAATCTAACGAAAACACTATTTTCTTGTAAACAAATACCCACTTTGAAAGCTTTCAGCACTCAGGACACCACAACTACTCCAAAGGCTTACGAACACACAATTTGCGTCTCTCGTCAAATTATGCGTGAAATTGCAGTCATATTGGCAGGCTGGTCTAGCAGCTATGCTGTGGCATTCCGTTTGATCCTACGGTATTAGCATGCGATATTGTTACACAGGCATTACATTGTTTAACTGTGTATGATAATATTATTAATACTGAAAGCGGGATATTTATCATGTTTACTTTTTTTTTCGAGTTCCCGATATTTGTGTATGATAATGTCAGTTGATTCATCAAAACCTTTAGAGGTAATAATTATAGTTACAGAAGTTATTACTAAAGACCCATGGAAAGCGGAAAATAGAATGAATGAATGCTTTTACTTTTGTATGAGGTTCCCTTAATAGAATCCTGTAAGCCAACAAACGGAAAGTAAAGTCACGAAAAGTGCTACAACATCGAAGTGTGCTACGAGTATCTGCTACGGCGTAGGCCGCGTAGCAAACATGCTACGTAGGCTAGTCTTAGCTATGCTGTGGCATATCATTGGAACGTTTGGTATTAGCATGCGATATTGTCACACTGACATTACTTTGTTGAGCTGAGTAGGATAATGTCAGTTGATTGAGCCTTTGGAGGGAATACTGTCATTAGGAGTACTACGAACTCATGGAAAGCTGAAAATAGAATGGAAGGAAGGTTTTGGTTTTATTTGAATTTCCCTTACTAGGATCCTATGTGACTACAAACAGAAATCAGAAAAAATGCTTCAACAATTATCGTGCTACGAGCATCTGCTACGGCGTAGGCCTCGTAGCAAACATGCTACGCGCTTGCTACGCAGGCTGGTCTTTGTCAGCTATGCTGTAGCATTCCACTGAGCCTGTTGCCTACGATATTATTGCATGAAAATTACATTTCATGCAATAATATCGTAGGCAACAGGCTCATCAATGATTTTCCAGAGGATACGGATTACGGTTAGAGGACACAAAAACACGGTTAGAGGGCTGTTACGGTACACAAAAAGCTCAAAACATTTATGACTACAGAAGAAATGACCACAATGCATTGAAGTCGGCTCAAACGAGACATAGCGGTTTACGAAAATACTACGACGTAGGCCGCGTAGCCCCAATGCTACGCGTTTGCTACGAAACTACGTAGCAACTTTGGATCTCCGTTTTTAGTATCAGGCCCTTGCGGCGGTTTAGAAACTCTGACACTAAGGTGTGTGGGGTCATTAGACCTTGCTGCCCACACGATAAGAAGAAGAAGAAGTATCAGAGTTTCACGGTGTCACTAATATTCGATACTGACTTCTTTATAATAGAAGTTAACAGAGCTGCGTAGTTCTATTGGCGTTTCAATTAATTTGAATGGAGAGAGCTAGTGGTAAACATTTGTGAAAATCATATTAAAAACTACAATATGGTTCAGTGTTAGTTCCGATGAAGATCAAGAACACGCGTCAAAAGTTTCATGTTCCATTTTAGATTGTTATCAATTGTACCACAGACATAAAAATACGTGGAAATACTGCAAAAACAATTCGAAGAACGCTTCGGAAGTTTAATTACATTAGAGCAACTATTTAAGTAAAGGGAAAATATGCCACGATTTCGGAAAATATCTCAGAGAACTGTGCTACATTGTGAAGGAGAAACTTTAAACAACTTGACGCCTATTTGAATCACAAATTCTTCAGTTAATTAATTTTCTTGACAAACATATTTATAGACGCGTGTTCTATTTCTAAATAAATCGTTTGTCCCAACAATGTTTGGAGGAAAATTATAATTATAAAGTGGGTAGCTACTTAAGCTATTTATAAAGGAGTTCGTCTTTGGAAATAATACCATCAAATACCTGTACAAGACACATTTGATACTCGTGTGTCAAAAATTAAAACCATCCACCATTTTGTTTTCAAAATACATCCCACTGCTGGACACAGGTCTCATTTCTGTGAGAGTTGATCAGAAGTAAGTCACACGTTATAGCTTGGGTTAGAAGATACCATCGCTAGTAAGTAGATGGGTAAGTAGATGCCATCGCGTATGCCCGGGATACATGAGGCCAGTTTTTCAAGCCAGGATAGCAAAGCTAGTAAGTTAGTACTTGACGGCACGGTTGGCGCAGTGGCTGAGCGATTGGACTGCTGCGCTGCGTGTCGCGAGTTCGATTCCCGCACGGAACAAATATTTATATGGCCTACAGATAGTTGTTCCGGGTCTGGGTGTGTTTGTGTATGTGAGTTTAAATGTTTGTAAACGCACCCACGATACAGAAGAAATTCCTAGTGTGGGGCAACGTTGAAAAAAATAAAAATAAACTTCGGGCTTCGTGTAGACAAAACTAGCTTCAATTATTAGTATGTGCTAAACCAGGACAGTAAGACAGGACAGTTTAGGTGAGAACTAGCTTTCTGTCTTGGCTTGAAAAACTGGCCACGTGTATCCTGGGCATTAGTTCCAGTTTTATATCCCTCACGATATTTACCTTTATAGTTTTCAAAGCTGTGGTGACGATGGTCTTCCTCGATATTCTAGTGGTTGCCAGCGAGACTGCTGAGAATGCCTTAGGTTGGATTCCAGTTCAGGCGAAGTATCATTGGGATTGTCCCTATAAAAATCGAAATACAACTACAACAATGACAAACAGAATAACAAAACATGGTATATATCAAATCTTCTATAAATATAATTATATAAATAAAAAAAAACTCCTGACTGACTGACTGACTCATCAACGCCTAGCCCAAACTATCAACCTATAACTGAACTTTTGCACAGAGGTTCCCTTTATAATGTAGACAAGGAATAAGGAAGGATTTTTCGAAATTTAACCCCTAAGGAAGTTAAATAGGGGATGAAAGTTTGTATGGAATATCGTCATTTTCACGCGGGCGAAGCCACTGGCAAAAGCTAGTATAATATAAATTTTAAAAAAAGTCCTGACTGACTGACTGACTCATCAACGCCCAGCCCAAACCCTTGGACCTATAAAGCTGAAATTATGCACAGAGATTCCCTTTATAATGTAGACAAGAAATAAGGAAGGATTTTTCGAAATTTAACCCCTAAAGAAGTTAAATAGGGGATGAAAGTTTGTATGGAAAACCGTCATTTTCACGCGGGCGAAGTCGCTGGCAAAAGCTAGTAAATAAATAATAGTGTTAGTGACCATGTTAGTTTTAAAACTTTCTCAATACCAGTTATGGTTCCGAATACGTGCTTGGTTGATGCAATACCCTCGTAAACAGTATTATCGAAATAACGTGCGTGTTCTATTAAGTACAGCTCGCGGCAAACTTTGTGACCGTCCCGAAACTAGGCTCTTGCATTGCGCAGAACACAAAATCAGGTATTAGCGGGACGCACAAGAGCTTGGGGACAGGCCATAATATAGTAAGTATTAAAAATGTTAGAAAACGAAAATTGTTTGGTTGATTACGTATTCCCACTCGACTGTACCTGTTCGGACTCGCGACTATACTCAGGGCGGCCACAAACTTTTGCGAGGGGGAGGGACCCCTGTAAAACCCCTTGGGTAGTACAGGCAGAGAGTCATAACGAAATAAAATACACAATGAAGCACCTACCTGGGTTGACAATACCGTTCACAATTCAATCCTTTGTAAAGAAACTTGAAACACAATGCAATGTCAGTTTTTATTTGTTTGCATCTATAAAAAGAAAAATGCCACAAATAACTAAGTTTGCAGACAAAAAAAGTTACCTTTGACGTTCAAAGTAGATGCAAATGAAAGAACAATCCATTGAATAACACAAAAAATCGTATTTCAATAAAATTCGTGCTCTTAAAAGATAGGCTTTCGAGGGTCACTTTAAAAACAAATGAGCTCGCTATCAAATTGTGTACGATGACAGAAGTGATTTTCCGATGTTACAAATGAATTTTACAGAATAAGTTTCAAGAATAGCATAATAATATCAACTATTACTATACCTACATCATCCACCTGATTATTCATCTGAATAATTTAGATTTGGTTGACAACATCATCAAGAAACGTTATGGAAAGTTGATTGTATTGATGATGATTGTATTGATATTACTAGCTGCTGCCCGCGACGTCGTCTGCGTGTACGCTACACAGCACCAAAAAATACCTACGATTACACTTTGTTTAAAAAAACCCGTTCACTCATTTACCCGTTTCTCTCTCTTAACATTTCATATCTACAGAAAGTGCAGTAACAGAGTGAGAAGGTCTTTTGTAAAATTGACCTTCAAAAAGTGCTGATTTTCAGCCTGCTTTGAATAAATGACTTTATGGTGATTCTCCTGAATTAAGTCATAAGTTGTGACTGAAGCAGATGGAGAAAACAATGAATGAGGTAACAAAATAGGGTAAAAATAACATACTTAAAGGAATTTTCGATAAACAAATAGTGGTTTGGCTATCCGCAGCCAAAATGTAAAGAGAGTCAGGACTGGTGACGCGGGAGCAAGCGACGTACAGCTGCCTGTGTGAGAAGCAGCTCGTCCTGAGGTCGACACCCGCTGCCCTCAGTGTTTGCCCCTGCGACTTATTGATGTTCATCGCTCAGCAAACACTCACGGGGAATTGTACGCGCT
Organism: Diarsia mendica; assembly: GCA_949316265.1. Classification (NCBI taxonomy): domain Eukaryota; kingdom Metazoa; phylum Arthropoda; class Insecta; order Lepidoptera; family Noctuidae; genus Diarsia; species Diarsia mendica. Next base: position 18,475,540 of record OX438904.1, on the reverse strand, counting down.
TGAACTGGATCGGGAAGTTATGAGCTATGAGTGGAATACGTGGTATAAATACTGCCTCGCCGACTCCACAACCCGTAAGAATTTTCGCCTCAATGGTGTGTCTGTGGAGCGAGATGACTTTAAGGCGGGACCCGTTACACAACTTCGAAGGAGATAGGTTCCGAAGAAGCATAATCGGGACACCGACCGTCAGCTTGATGGTAAGCGCTGGAAGTCTACTTGCTGACAGGGAGTTCAGATATTCCACGGGATAATGTGTGGCGTCATCTTGCTTGACGACAGTGTTTATAGAGGTGTAGATCACTTCATTCCCCTCAATTTCCGAGATCATGCATTCTTTAATTGCCGCAGTCTGATCATTTTTGGGAGTTAAAATGGCCCGCTCGCACACCCAAGAATTCTGCTGGTGCGGTATACGACTGATGTCCCCGTACACACAGCGAATGAGTTCTTCTTAGCTGGATAAAACTGTACCGAAGTACTGAGAGACTCTGGAAGCGCCACCTGTCCACCTCTCTCCTCGCCGTCGCCAAGCCTTAGAAGGACATCGGAGAATTATTGAGCACGTGCATTGCTGCCGTGCCGAGCTCTCATAATGGTCAAGCGCAGTGAACGAACTCGTGACCACAACGAAAATCATTTCAACGAAGCATTCACTTCGTCAGCCTTCGATCCCCGCGTGAACCACGGGAAGCGTGTGTCGGAAATCGCCACTGAACAGAACTGTGACACCACCCATCAAATGTTCGTTCTTGTGGATGTCCTGCAAAGTTCTGTCCTCGGCCTCAACTGCCTTCCTGTTAACCATCGTACACTCATCCCATACGATCAGAGAGCAATCCTTGAGCACGTGTCTCTCATCACTGTAACGTGACACACCACAAACAGGCGTTTCGGCGCTTTCTAAATCGATGGGAATTGGTATGTGCTGTATTGCCACGCGAAAACAGTGTGGCAGCGATTGCCGACGACGCTACAGCAATGGTAATTTTGCCTTGCCTCCTGACCTCTGCAATTATGCCAGTGGTAACTAATGTTTTTCCTGTTCCACCAGGAGCATCCAAGAAAAACATTTTACCCTGGTTTTGCCCAACGCTTTCAAGGACGGTGTCATAAATTTGATTTTGCTCTGAAGAGAACAAAGCGACATGGTAATTTCGTATGGTGGTCATTTCGCCCGGTTCGTAAATTGTCTCAGTGTTATACTCCCGATTTCCACGGTCTTGATGCAGTGCTGATTGAGGAGCTGGTAACCCATATTCGACCAGTGGATTGCCGCCGATAGAAATGACCACGTCTAGAAGTGAAATGAGACAGGTGTTCAGCACGCGTTCATCACAGACAATCTCGATGAATTTTATAAGACAGATGAAGCAGCTTAAAACTTATATAAACACATTTTTTTTAATTGTCTTGCTCATCTCTGAAACGAATTAACGATACAATGTTTAAGAAGAAAATGCACAACTCCATCTATGACTTTTAAAAACAACTATTATCCTCGCCAACATCATCAAATTTAAATTATATAAAACCAAAAAGGACTTACATAATGTAATTCGACTTGATGTTTTTGAAATCCCATAGATGGCGCTGCTTTCAATTGTCTTGATACTACAAAATTATAATAATTATTATGTTTATCGGCCTAAGTTACTTATATTGTGTGATTTTTACAGTATAAAGCTAGCTTATAGCATGGTTAACATAATAACAACATTTAAATATGCGTCGTTAGATTACACGTTGTTACAGAATGCGTTGAAGAAATAAAGGTTCACTGCTCGTTCCCCGTAGGTGATAGCGTGATAATATGTAGCATATAGGATGACCCGACTTCTTAGTAATATTCGTGCCAAATTTGAAGTAAATCCATGCATTACTGTTTGAGTTTACATACAGACAAACAGACAGAAATTCTAAAAACTATATTTTTGGCTTCGGTATCGATTGTAGATCACACCCCAAGTATTCTTTCATTTTATTATATGTATAGATATATAGATATGGCATGCTTAATTTTCCTCTTTCTTCGTTATTTAGCTCAAACTGCTTACAGCAATTAGTGTGCCGTTTTCGAGTTTGAAATATTTAATGTTATAAATCTATGCAGTTCTTTTTGAGTTATGTTTGTTATTACATATAGACAAACTCAACACACATAGACATAGATGAAGCAGCTTAACACTCTCACCGCCACCCATATAAAGAATTTTTCAGTGCAGCAGGCCATGCGGTCTGCCGGCGGCCGCAACTTTGCCTACCCGTGCAGGCCGCGTTGAAAAATCTGTAACGAGTGAGGCAGGCCGTACGGGCCGCCGGCGGGCTCACTGTTTGTTTTTACTAGCAAGCCATGCGGTCCGCCACGACCTCGCAATTTCATATTCAATTTGTAGTGCGTGGCCTGCTGCTACAGAAAAACGAAGCTGCCAGATGCAAAGTTTATTTCTTTACCTACAACTTAAAAAAAAAAAATATTGCTGTATCTTTAAATTTACAGGATTTCTAGGGGGTTAATTACAGAAATGAAAAAGTAATTTTAAATGAAAGAAACTTAGTTTTATTAATAAAATAAATAGTAAGTATAATAATAATAATAATAAAATAATTAAATAATATTAATATTAATTATTAAATAATTCTCGATACGGCTCGTATTATGAGGAGGTTCCTGTCTCTGGAGCCCAAACCACCAGTGGCTTGGACCCTGCTCCCGTCACCGGTGGACGACTATTTTTTATATTTTTAAATGTTTTTTTATTATTTTATGAAATATTTAAAAATGTAAATATTATGTTAGTAAATAAATAAAGGACATAATAATAATTATTATTATTAATAATAAATAGTCTGAGTCATCCTCTGAGTCCGACATAATGATGGAAACTTCGCACAAGTAACGAAATGCACAAGAAAGCAACGAAATTCCTCAAAAAGCGCGCGAAAATGCGACTGTTGCAAGCCGTGCGGGCGGCCGGCGGGCTACTGATTGATTATTATATGTGGCGTGACAGACTCGGTTATGATTTTAAGTAATAACGTAAAGTTTGTTCGATTTTGGCGCGCAGGATACGGTGCGCCGGCGGCCCGTACGGCCTGCTGATCTCGCTCAGTGCAATATGTAGGTGGGGTACCTTACTCGAAAAGATACGTCCCGCTGGCGGACCGCATGGCGGTGAGAGTGTTAAAACTTATATAAACACATTTTTTTTAATTGTCTTGCTCATCTCTGAAACGAATTAACGATAAAAAATTTAAGAAGAAAATGCACAACTTCATCTATGACTTTTAAAAACAACTATTAACCTCGCCAACATGATGAAATTTAAATTATGTATGTTCAAAAAGGGCTTACATGTAATTCGACTTGATGTTTTTGAAATCTCATAGATGGCGCTGTTTTAAAAATATCTATTTAATTTTACTTATGTTTTTCGGCCTAACTTACTTATATTGCGTGATTTTTATATTGTAAAGCTAGATTATAGCATGGTAAACATAATAAGAACATTTAAATATGTGTCGTTAGATTACAGGTTGATACAGAATGCGTTCAAGAAATATAGGTTCACTGCTCATTCCCCGTAGGTGATAGCGTGATAATATGTAGCCTATGTGTTGACCCGACTTCTTAATAATATTCGTGCCAAAGGACATTGCCCAACTTTGGTCCAAATGCTGCCCAGGAATGGGAGTACCTGCGCTGGGTTCCTGGCACTACTCTATGTCATTATACTAAATATTTTGAAAATCCATCCTGGGGTTCCTATTTTTATTACAGATTTATTTTGATGATATTGTTGTTAACACATGTTTATTTTTTGACGGTATTTTAACATTTTTACGCTTTTTGGACCCCAACTACAGACAATTTGTGTAAATGGACAGTTTTATATGTTCATTTTTTGACATAATATGTCAAAAATGTCGGAATCGACGGTCTGTTAGCTTTTTTAAACAGAGTCCAGGCCGTTTGCAGTCTCGCTTGTAACAAATCGAGGCACCGGGCCCCAAGATGGCTCTCAAGAAGATGGATGCTATGGTATTTCTTGTGCCCCGACGCCATCTTCCGGCTTGCGTACACCTCACCATCGTGTTGCAACGATACCGCCCCGGTGTGGGTAAGCATTAAATACTTGGACCTGGTTACATAATTCGACGAGCACTTTGCTCAGCTTGCACCGGTCCAAACGTGGTCTGAGACGGATGTAAACGGGGGTGATTCGCTTGACGGCGCTCTACAGAGCCCCGGTATGGGTACACCCTCGTGGGATTCGGAGGCGTAAGTGCTCACTGAAGTCTACCGGCGTGACGCAGACCTGCAGGTGGAGAGCGGTAGGCGTCCGATGCCTGAAGGTGGTCATGAAGTGGTGTAGGGAGGACCAAACCCATACCCTGGGAAAATGGCGGGTGAGGCAGGAGACGCCTAGTGCAGGTGCAGGAGTGGGTACGGAAGTGACATGGGACGTTAACCTTCCGTCTAATGCAAGTGTTGTCAGGGCATGGCTGCTTTGGCAAATACCTGCACAAAGTAGCCAGACGGGAGGCGATTCCCGTGTGTCACCAGTGCGACTGCAGCGAGGACATGGTGCTTCACACTCTTGAGCATTGCTCTGCATGTGTGGTGAAGCGCCGTGCTCTCGCGTGCGCTTTACCGGCCGTGGCCAAGGCCATGGTTGACAATAGCAAGGCATGGGAGGCATTGGCGTCCTACTGCAAGGATGTCATCTCGCAGATGGAGGTGGCGGAGTGCATTCCATCCTGACGCGCTCCACCGCCTCCGTGATCAGTCGCAGGAGGACAGGGTGGTGGAGGAGCCGCCATGACGACCTGATGCCGCCCTTGGAGGTGCCAGCGGGCGATAGATCGGGGAACCTGTCGTCGCCGCATTGTACGGCGTTCATGAGTAGTGGCGGTTTTAGGTGAGCCCAGACATCGCCACAGGATTCTGGAGCCCGGAGGCAGGCTACGCTGGATGGGTCGCGAACATCATGCGTAGCAGTTCTTGGGGATCATCAGTAAGCTCACGGTGGTGTTTTTACAAGCCCCATTAACCAAACCGTCTCTCCGGACGCGGACGGTGCGGTATGCGTTAAGCATTTTTCACTACCTAATAAAATAAAAAAATAGGCACCAAGTTGCTATCAGACCTCTGCCCTCTCTTTAGACAGCACGTACAGAGACATTGATGAAAATGATGATGATTGAAATTGAAATAAATAATACAAGCCATTTCAGTTTTTTTTGTTCCTTTCTATCACTTCCAATACGGAATAAGTATTAAAACTGTCCATTTATACAAAATGTCTTTAGCTGTGGTCTTAAAGGGTGTAAAAATCTTCAAAAGGCGTCAAAAAACACCATGTGAAAAAATAAATTAATCAGAGTAAAAAGGTAAAAAAAAAGTGGGAACCCCAGGATGGATTCTAAAAATATTTTGTCTAATGACATAGTTTAGTGCCAGGAACCCAGCGCAGGTACTCCCATACCTGGGCAGTATTTGGACCAAACCTCATTAAACTTGAGCAATGTCCTTTGAAGTAAATCCATGCAGTACTTTTCGAGTTTATCCCGGACAGACAAACAGACAAACAGACAAAAATTCTATAAACTATATTTTTGGCTTCGGTATCGACTGGAGATCACACCCCAAGTATTCTTTTAAAAAAATATTCAATGTACAGTTTTGACTTTCCTACCATTTTATTATATGTATAGATTATAATTTTAAACACAAATAAAATTTAAAATAATATCTAGATTTCCTACCCGGGTCTTTAAAACATGCAAAGTAAGAGAAGCTGCTAGTTTCTTACTTAACCTGTTTAAGTTATGTGCTTTGTAACAGTTCAACACGAAACAGATAAATTAGCGCTCTACAAAGTGCAACGAGAAACGAGTACCATATATCAACAACTAACCAACAAAAGCACTTAAGAACAACATAATGTTTCTACTTTAACACTACCTTGTTTACATTAAAAGTACCGGAAAGTAACTTTAATATTAAGATTGCTTACAAAACTAATTATACTTCGTATCTCTCCCGAAGATGATTACAGTTTACATGCAGCAGTACGAGAGTTGATGCTGTCCTTATCACACTTTTTAGAGAATTTATTTTTAAATAAATTAAAAAATAGGATAAAAAGTAGTGTATTGACTATTTCCCCCACTGTAGTGCAAGCCGCCATTGCGCTGCAACGACAATCCTTGACTCATTACGTGATTTCGTGTTGTCCGACTCACACAAAACTTTGTTTCGTCCGGAAATAAGTAATTTCGTTACACGATGGAAAAAATAAAGCGATCTTGTCGGGACGATAGTGACAGTGTCGAAAATTTACTAACAAAAGTGAAAAAACGAAGAAGAATCTCCTCATCGTCATCGGAAAGTGAACCAGCGGTATCTCCTTCGCATTCTCTGTCGTAGGTTTTAACTATTTAGTGATCTAGAACCACAACGTAAGTAAATGGAGAAATACCCACAAATGTTGATTTAATTTCCCGCCTTTAAGATTGTTCTCAAAAAATAAATTCATTGTGTTATGCCGACGTTTATCGTGTGTGCATTGTATGTATGACCATTATGTGTCTAACTACCTACCAATTTTAATATCCCGACGTATTTATATCGTGTGTGGATGCCTAATGCCAAGTTGCAAGTGCCTTATTATGATTTTATTCTTTGTGTTACGACGACGTCTATCGTGTGTGGATACTATGGCCGCCGAATGTGTTGATACCTGCACCCACCAACTTATATATCCCGACGTATATCGTGTGTGGATGCATGCCAAAGTTACAAATGCCATAAAATGATTTTATTCATTGTGATATCCCGACGTTTATCGTGTGTGGATACTATGGCCGCCGAATGTGTTGATACCGGCACCCACCAACTAATATATCCCGACGTATATCGTGTGTGGATACTATGGCTGCCGAATGTGGTGATACCTGCACCCACCAACTTATATGTCCCTACGTATATCGTGTGTGGATGCATGCCAAAGTTACAAATGCCATAAAATGATTTGATTCATTGTGATATCCCGACGTTTATCGTGTGTGGATACTATGGCCGCCGAATGTGTTGATACCGGCACCCACCAACTTATATATCCCGACGTATATCGTGTGTGGATACTATGGCCGCCGAATGTGTTGATACCGGCACCCACCAACTTATATATCCCGACGTATATCGTGTGTGGATACTATGGCTGCCGAATGTGGTGATACCTGCACCCACCAACTTATATATCCCTACGTATATCGTGTGTGGATACATGCCAAAGTTACAAATGCCATAAAATGATTTTATTCATTGTGATATCCCGACGTTTATCGTGTGTGGATACTATGGCCGCCGAATGTGTTGATACCTGCACCCACCAACTTATATATCCCGACGCAAAGCGTGTGTGGATAAAGTTAAGTACCTACCTACCTACCTATTTATGGCGGGTGACTTATGATTATATTTTACTCCTTGGTAGTTGAGATCCCAAATAATGAGGCACCATAAGAAGGAAAATAAACGGTTGGTGAAAATCCTGATGAACTAGACCCGGATATTTTACAATTGTTGTTGGGCTCAGACCCTACACTAAATAAAGCATTTGGAGACAATTCAATCAGCAGCGCAATCTGTCGAGTACTACGTATCGTCTAAGCGGTCCTTTAAACGCATGGGGGGTGCCGCGTACGGGCACCAGCCGCAGAGTCGCGAGCCGCCTCCACCGCCGCGGGATCACCGCCGCCGCCGCACCGCGCACAGACGGCCACGCGTGCACGGGTGGCCCACCACGCAGCCTGACGCCGTTAATCACCTCGGCACAGGTAGACAACAATATTCCAATAGCTGGCTGGTTACAGCATTACTTTAATGAATACATACTCATTACAAAGGATAAAACTATCCTTTCTTGAATTAAAGGATATAAAATACCTTTTATTTGTGAACCACATCAGCCTGACATACCAAAAAGGTTATTCATGGTCACAGAAAATAACATAATTGATAATTGTAATTCTGAGCTATAATCAGGTTTTATTTCTCAATGACTAGCTGTTGCCAGCGGCTTCGCCACCTACAACTCAAAAATTATCCCACGGGAAGATAAAATCGGGATTAAAACTATCTTATGTGTTAACTCAGGTTATAAACTATCTGTGTACCAAATTTTATCGAAATGCATTCAGTAATTGTTTGCGTGAGGAAGTAACAAACACACTTGCAAACTTTCGCCTTTATAATATTAGTGTGATAGTGTGATGTATTTCACCTTCACCTTTATTTACAGTACCTAAGCTTATACCCACCTCCCCATCCACCATCTGGGAGATCAATTCTGTCAATGAGTCAGTCAGTGGTAATTAAGCTTTATATAATATGACTAGTATTTGCGTGGCTGCGCTCGCTGCGCGCCGGGAAACATTTTCTTAATTTAAAAGGATTAACTAAATCCGTTCATGTTGACCACTTTAAAATGGAAGACTACCGCACAGTTATAAATCAAAAGTGTTTTATGGCAAATATAGACTTAAAAGACGTGTATATTTTTTGGTTACAGTTGCCCAAAGCGAGATTATTTAGGTACCTAAGTCTTACTTGGAACTTAAAAAGATTTACCTACTAATCAATTATTTGAGCTTAACGTTATGCTTAACGTTTTACCGCTTGGACTCTGTACCGCACCCGTACCCTACAAAGTATTATAATATGATCTGTGCCTACGTATTCACTAAATTAACAAAAACCTGTACTGAATTATTTACGTTCACTGGGGTATTTATCAGTAAACTACCTATAATATGATTTTTAATGCATCGGTTAACCTGTCATAATAACGTCGAAGCGACAAAAGAATTATTATAAAGATTAGGATTTTTAATCAACACTGACAAAAGTAAAATTTACCCAAGTAAAAAGTGCCTGTTCTGTGCAAGCAACATGCCCAAAACATTACCGAAAAGGGAACCTGATAGACTTATAGGTCTGTTAACATCAGCATGTTCCGCCATTCAATACGGCTGGGTATACACAAAGGTTCTAGGAAGAGCAAAATCTCTGGCACTAAACTATTCTAATAATTACAATAAACATATTTGAGTTACTGGCAACTTTTTATGGTCTAAAAATCTTTACTTCACACAATGGTGTGAAGATACTCAGAACAAACAATACTATAGCAATTGCTAATATAGATCATACAGAATCGGAATAGCAGATTACGCATTTAATAAAGTAACACTTTCACACGGTATTCCACAGTTCGACTTATTTGAAAATAGCCAGAATCATAAATGTTACAGATGTACTTCCTGGAAATTGGATCCAAATTCCGAAATTATTGTTATTATTTATTGTTGTTGGAGGAGCTCGTGGCTTAATAAGAACTGCCACTCGGGTCGATCTTTAGGTAAAGCTGTGCTTGCCTAGGTCGGTCTGTGGATGGGTGACCGCCCGACATACCGAGTTTCCTCCGTGCCTCGGAAAGCACGTTAAAGTGTTGGTCCCGGCTGCCATAATATAGATCTTTGACAGTCGTTACAGGTAGTCAGTGACCTGAAATTCTGACATCCAGTCTTACCAAAGGGTATCGTATTACCTAGTATTAACTGGGTTGTGGAGGTCAGATAGGCAGTCGCTCCATGTAAAATACTGGTATTCAGCTGCATCCGGTTAGACCGGAAGCCGACCCCAATATAGTTGGGAAAAGGCTAGGCAGATGATATTTATTGTTGATTAGTATATTTTTTATGCTTTTACTCCTTTTAGTCTTATCTCAAAAGTTTTCATAAAATTAAAAATGACAAGCAGAAGGGATTATACTACCATATTGACCAATACAGCCTTGGCACCCAGTGTGGTTAAAATTACATAATTCGAAAGTACTTTATTTTAATCCTGACAAAAATCTAATGTGTTTTACTTTCAAGGGGGAGTATCCTCTCCACTCGGATCTTACTCTGATGGCAGGGAATTTATCCGGCAGTCACTATTAATGCGCGGAACCCAAAGCATCTCTCAATATATTGATGGCCTCTCTCTCCATAAACACGCTGAAGCAATATAATACTGCACTAAACTCATATAGTGGCTATATTGTAATGGTAAAGGTTTAGATTACTGTGATTCCCACACTATCCAATTAATAGAATTCTTGACTTAGCTAGTTACTTCGGGTGTTACAGCACACTTAATAGTTCTGCAAAATCAATATTGTTAGGTCAGGAAATTTAAAAAGGTTTTTCAAAGAGGTCTATTGTTTAAACCAAAATTCCACACCTGGAATCACAATCTTGTATTAAGTTATTAAACCAATTAAGTACTTTCCTAATGATTCAATTACACTAAAAGATTTTATTAAAAACTGTAATTCTTTTAGCACTAGCATCTGCACAGAGAAATCAAACTTTAAGCCTAATAAAAATAAAAATATTACTTTTGATTCAGACAAAATTATAATTAAAATCGAAGTTTTAATATAAACCGGCCAGGTACCATTGATTCTGTTGCCATATACACACATCAACACGGTCTAGGGATATTTTTAAAAAAGCGAATTACTATCAATGTGTTAATTATTTATATGACATGTATATATTTAAAATATGCGTTATTTAATATTCTACCATTTTTTAATAATGGTTAAGGTACTGATTAAAATTTCAGGATTTTATGGAAAAAAAATGAAGCATAGACGTAAACCGTATATGAATTAACTTTTAATTTGTGAGTAAAAACTGAAAAAAATAGAATAATCATTTAATTTGTGTTTATAAACTTGAAGTTAGTAGTCTGAGAAAGCGCCCATGATGTTCATAACACATCGGCAACGATTCGGCATGCTCAGAACAAGGTTGTCAATGTCTTGCTGCGGAATATTGTCCCATGTCCTTCTGAGGTGCGCAAAAAGTTGATCTTCTGTAGCCAAATTTTCAGGAACTTCCTTCAGAGCTCTTCTTTGCAGCATATCCCACGCATGCTCAATGGGATTTAGATCTGGCGATTGAGCAGGCCAGTCTAAGGCCCTAACATTATGTGTATGTAACCAAGCTGCTACCGTTCTCGCCGTGTGTGCCCGGGCATTGTCGTGCATGAGCAGGAAATCTTGCCCCATTTGTGTTCTGTGGGGCAAGATTACGGGCCCCAGCACCTGTTGGACGTATCGTTCTGCCGTCATATTGCCCCGCACCCAAACGAGATCCGTCCGTCCTCCAAGACGAATTCCTGCCCAAACCATAATTGTTCCTCCTTGGTATAGGTGAACTTCCTGAGGGTTCTGGAGACGGCTCCATCGTCCAGGAACTCGCCAAACACGCGTCCTTCGTGAATCTGGATGGAAGCCGAACCTGGATTCATCCGTGAACAGCACATTGGACCATTGCTCACGGCCCCAGTCCACGTGGTTTCGAACCCATTCTAATCGTCGTCCACGATTGCCTCTCCGTAAAGGTGGGACCCGGAGTGGTCTACGAGAGCGTAGATTGCTTTCATGCAGTCGCCTTCTTACAGTTTGGTCACTCACAAGCACTTGGTATTCCACTCGCAGCCTTTGGACCAATTGAGTCGCCGTTGCATTTGGTTGAGCTCGCGCAGTAATTTGCAAAAATCGGTCTTGTCTGGGGGTAGTGATGCGACTTGGGACCCGGTGCCTCTCCGCTACTTCACCTGTGGCACGATAGCGTGTCCACAATCTTGAAATTACATTTTGATGGGTCCCTATGGCCTCAGCAACATTACGCTGAACAGATCCAGCTTCCAGCATTCCCACAGCTCGTAACATCTCCGCCCTCGTCAAATATCGGCGTTGCATGGCTACAATACCTCAATTTTAACTTTATCTTTCGTTTAAAAATGAAAAAAAAAACTGTAATTAAACGTAATTCGTATTGTTTTTTAAATTTCGCACAAATGAAAATTCCCTCTCCTATACATCAAGACATTTTTATGCCACCGAAACAAAAGAATTTTCAAAAATTTGAATTTGGAATTAGTCTGAGATAAATTACAAACAAATCGGTGTATTAAAGATTCCAATGCGGCCAGTACTTTTCGAGTTATTTAATTGAATACGAAATATCCCTAGACCGTGTTGAGGTGTGTATTAGAAAAAACCCTAACGTTTGCCCAGCTTTTTAACATTTAAACACTATATAGATAAAACTGTTTGCTTACGTGTCATGTGTCAAGAAGATTCTTTATTTTGAAGTTATCAAACCACATAAGAAAGTGGGTTCTCAAACTTTTTCTCACTGGGTAAAACAAGTTCTAGTGGCATAGATGTAAAATTGTATGGGACACACAGTACAAGGCACGCATCTGCGTCTGCTCACAGAGCAGGTGTCAACCTGGAAGTTATTCGAAAGGCCGCAGGCTGGAGTGAATCTTCCCAATTCCCATGTATTCCAAAAATACTATAATAAGAATGTACCTCCCCATAACTAAACTGAATTTGTAGATGCACTCTTTAGATGATTATTTATTAATGTTGTACCTTAGTTTTATGATTATTACAAACAAATATAATTAGCATTACGTTTCCGTAATTAAAACGTATTAAATAGCATAATATTTTATCGATCGCTTTAATGTCAATTTTTTTTCGATGCTCTAAACATCTGCATGTAAACTGTAATCATCTTCGGGAGAGATACGAAGTATAATTGAGAATCAAACGAACTTACCTAGTGAAGTTTGATATCTAATTATACGAGTGTCTCGACCGAAGATGATTACACTCCCTCCCTCCCTGATAATCCCGAAACCTATCGAAAAAATCGAACTCTAAAAAATGAGTCAAGGATTGTCGTTGCAGCGCAATGGCGGCTTGCACTACAGTGGGGGAAATAGTCAATACACTACTTTTTATCCTATTTTTTAATTTATTTAAAAATAAATTCTCTAAAAAGTGTGATAAGGACAGCATCAACTCTCGTACTGCTGCATGTAAACTGTAATCATCTTCGGTCGAGACACTCGTATAATTAGATATCAAACTTCACTAGGTAAGTTCGTTTGATTCTCAATTATACTTACAAAAATAATTTATTTAGAGAATTAACGTCCACGTGCTATGGCTCGTTACAAATGCCAATTATTTTCTGCGAATACATCGAGTGCAATTAAGTCACCCAAAGGGCAATGGAGAGGGCCATGCTCGGAATCTCCTTGCAGGATCACATCAGAAATGAAGACATCCGCAAGAGAACCGACATAGCCCGAAGAATTGCTAAACTTAAGTGGCAGTGACATTGCTCGCAGAACGGATGGCCGATGGGGCCGAAGAGTTCTGGAGTGGCGACCGCGAACCGAAAGACGTTGCGTTGGAAGGCCTCCCATTAGGTGGCCGACCTGGTGAAGGTTGCGAGGACCCGCTGGATGCGAATCTTTTTTCTTACCAATAGTGATTACATCCAATCGAGCATTGAATTTATGGAAAGCCTATTAATGATAAATTATTTACTCTGTGAAAGGTAATTTAATTGAATCTTATGAGATAGGTCTGCTATGCGTGTCATCATCTGCCTAGCCTTTTCCCAACTATATTGGAGTCGGCTTCCAGTCTAACTAGATGCAGCTGAATACCAGTATTTTACATGGAGCGACTGCCTATCTGACCTCCACAACCCAGTTAATACTAGGTAATACAATACCCTTTGGTAAGACTGGATGTCAGAATTTCAGGTCACTGGCTACCTGTAACGACTGCTCAAGATCTATATATATGGCAGCCGGGACCAACAGCTTAACGTGCTTTCCGAGGCACGGAGGAAACTCGGTATGTTGGGCGGTCACCCATCCACAGACCGACCTAGGCAAGCACAGCTTTACCTAAAGATCGACCTGAGTGGCAGTTCTTATTAAGCTCTAGGTCTGCTATGCGTGTGTCTGCTCAAAACACCCTTGTGTGTTTACACGACAGCAAAATATTTAAAAAAAATGAGAGGTGTATCCTATCCCACTCATTCATCACTCTGAGATGAACCACCGAAACAATCCCTATTATAGTATCTTTTAAGATCCAGAAATTCAAAGCTTAAAACGTTTAAATGCACGTGTGTATAATTCCTAAGTCTTACAAATAGAGTTATGTAGCCTATTAGGTAGGGGAACTCTATAAAGTGTAGTGAAGAGCACGGTCACGAGGCAAACACGACTTGCTTTGTTCTTAGTGGTGTTGGATTGTGGGGCTTGCATTTATTTGTTGAACTGATGTGAGTTGTATTACTATTCGTAATCACTGCCTACGCTAGGTAGTGACTTGGCAAGAAAACTTTTGCTTAACCAAAACTTATGTTATCATTACACAGTATGTTAGTTTGAGCGAGGGACATATTGAAACCCGCTATACGAGTATATATGTTAACATGATACTAATCAAAATATGATCAATAAAAAACACTAATAAATAAAAGTCAGAAAAATAATTCATTTCGCTTAAAGTCTCACAACCCTTGTGCTTATTACGGAAAATATGCACGTGTCAATGACTGTTGGGTATTAATTTTCCCTTCATATTTTAAAACTGGCGTAGGACAATGGCGAAAAAAACGTCTAATGAAGTGAGATCTGGAGAGCGCGCGGAGCCATGGCACAATTACGACACAAATTAAGGTTATAGTGTTTTTATATGTTTTGGACGAGAATCGAAGACTGAATACCTTCCCTCAATATGTTGGTGTGTTAACCTCAATGGTGTTTAAATTAACATACTGTATACAGTGAGATATGAAAAAATGGTTCCAAAGAATATAAACAGTAGTTTACCATTTGATTGTTGTGAGAGAGAAATATTAATCGAAATATTTGAAAGCTTACGTAAAAATTACTTACTTTAATAATAACGAAAATAATAAATAATGTGGCCTTCATAGAATGACCTAAGAAAAACCAATATTCTTCAATATTCAACGATCAATCTTAATTGAACCGCTCATTATACAAGTTTTTTTGTTAAATAAAGTTTATAAGGATTTTGTGATGGTTTCACAAACAATTCTTTTGATTTCATTGTTATCTAGAACCAATTATTTGGATTGAGTACTTTTAAATACTTGAATACCTAAAAAATGTTTGACCGTTTTGAGATCTCGAACTTTTAATTAGTTGTGGATGCTCTTAGTCACACTAAAGGTTGGTGTATCTACCTCATCATCATCAATAGGATATAATATATTTTTATGTTTTTTTAGTCTATTTTGCGGCTGGGCAAAAGCGCCTATTCCTTTCCAACTCTCAGGACGAGTCATTTGATGACATCCCAATCTCCGAAAAAAAAGACAAATAATTGAGGACTACATAAAAGTTATTTGTTATTTGTTTGTTTATTGTAGCTGTTTGTTGTTCCTCTTTGAAAACTTTGTTTCCGTAAACCTTAAAACAATTATAACATAACAACCTCCCACTAATTAGTTTAAACAAACAAGGGTTCTGCATTATGTTAATGTTCAAGTTTATGTTACCGCTAACAACTCAATTTGTACTACAGTCAGCAGCACTCATATGTACCTATACATTTTACAACTTTGGAAGTAACTTTCGTCTGCTGTATAAACATAACATAACATCACTCCGGTAATCCCCGAAGGGTTAGGCAGGATGTACCTAATTATAGTATACCCCAGTTATGTTTAAGTCCATCAAGTGGGCATAAATCCAGACTCCGTGGCTGCTACTGAAAAATTCATGACAGAAAAACCCAAAAACGCTTTGCCTAATATGGAAATTGATCCCAGGACATCTGGCTAAGCAGTTGTGCTAGAGCCAACCAAACCACCAACACCACCAACCAGCCAAACTGCCTGCTGTATTGATTTAATTTTCATGTAACGGAACGAAACTAATATTTTGGAAAATATATTATTTTCATAAAGTAAGTCACATCTCATCAAAATTGTAATCGTTATTTCACTAGAAATTTGTATTTGAACTTTGCCAAGTCTATAATATGATGGAAGGGAAGGAAGTTTTCAACAAGCTACCCGATTCGTGGCAGTCACGAGGCATACAGATTAGCGACCAACATCTAACAAACCTCCGCTTTGCCGATGACATCGTGCTATTCTCCACATCAGCTCCAGAACTCGAAGAAATGCTCCAAGATCTGAGCACAGCAAGTCTTGAGGTTGGCCTTTCAATGAATAGATCCAAGACCCAGATCATGACCAACAGCACGAAACGTAGGGTCGCGGTAGACGGGCAATCGTTGCAATATGTCGACGGGTATACCTATTTAGGCCAGATAGTGTCGTTTCAAAACAGACAAGACAAAGAAGTCGAAAGACGTGTACAAAATGCCTGGAAGACTTTCTGGGCCCTGAAGGAACATGTATAGGGAAGCCTTCCCCTAGCATTAAAGAGGAAACTCGTTGACATGTGCATCCTGCCAGTCCTAACCTACGGTGCACAAAGTTGGTCACTTACTGAACAACAGAAAGCCAAACTCAAGATTTGCCAGCGAGCAATGGAGCGCAGCATAATAGGTGTTAGGCGATCAGATCGCATTAGAAACACCACCCTGCGCTCCATAACTCAAAGTCCGGAAAGAGAAAGGGGAGGCCTTTGCTCAGCAGTGGGACACAATGTAGGCTATAAAAAAAATTAAAAAATAAAAATTGTTCGTGAGTGTACCTACGGAACCTACGTTACACCGGATGTTTCAGTCACTCTGCATGTCAAAAGGTAACAAAGAGACTAATATCATTTGAAGAGAACTGAAATATTCCCGTTGCTGTTGTCTTATTTGATATCAACAATTTATTAATAGAGAGTTTTAAGTAACTACGTATATCACCAGGAAATCACTCTTTTTTCAGGAATTTCTCCGTAAGAGCCACGGAGTCTGGATTTCAGCCCGCTTGATGGCAATAGGGTATTATTATTATTATTACTATTACTTGGAACTTAAACATAACCGAAATTTTGGGTGTAGTGTATAAGATTCACCTCTGCCAAACCCATGGAGGTATAAAGTTATGTTATATTAGTTAATTTTAAAGATGAGTAAAGTCAAAATACCAATCCTTACATAGTATAAAACAAAGTCGCTATTTTTGTCTGTTTGTTTGTCTGTATGCTTAAATCTTTAAAACTGCGCAACGGATTTTGATGCGGTTTTTTTTTAATAGATAGAGTGATTAAAGAGGAAGGTTTTAGTATATAATTTGAACGACATCCACGCGGGTGAAGCCGCGGGCATCAGCTAGTCTGTTAATAAATGTTAGTTATAGGTACTAAACCTTATATTTTTATCTAGTCTAGCTCTACTAAGTTATTAAAGTCTCTATTTTGTTTCTTTAGATTTTAAAGCCTAGTTTTATGACTCATAAAGTTACTTGATCTCTGATTATCAATTTTAATCATCCATAGGGACTTTAGTGCATTTATTTTATGACCGCAGGCGTGCACTTATGTTATGGAGCTTTAATAACCAGACATCGTTGTATTTTGTAGTTTGATTTTGGGCATGGAAAATGCATAATTATTCTATCCTCACTCTACGAAATACATTCCGTGTTAACAGGAATAAATTAATATGTCAATAGTATTCATAGAAACACAAAAACAGAACCACAATAAAAAGTCCTTATTCATAGTTGTATGTTCGTTCGTTCTAAACTTGTCTTAAAACTATCTAAATTGGTCGACTATAGTTTCAAGTGACGTAGGTCATAGGATTTAATTTTTCTTAGGATAGGATTTACAGTTTCCACTACCGCTATCAACTACTCAAAATAAAATATTATCGAATCTTCGCACCGCACAGCGAGTGTCAGTGCACGAGTTTGCACGTGGCATTCCTATTGTTACCTTATTACATTGTTTAGCGTTTACCCGTCAATTTTTGAGCGGAACCAGTGTTAATAGACTACCGAATTATAATTTCGTTTTCGTTTTAATTTTGTTGCAGGGTTCCACTGCCAAAAGACCAAGCGGTAGACCTCGCCGGAGATGGCGGCTCGAGCTGGAAGACGACTGATCTGGATCGAAAGATTTGGTGGGATGATGATGATGATGATGATAGGGGGTGTCTGTGACCAGCAGTGGGATGAGCCAAGTTTATTTTAACAGTTTGCATGTAGCAGGTCCCGAATTAGAACCTAGGCGAGTGTTACTTTGTGTAATATATTTCATCACTACTGCTCTCACCCTCGACCTTGTGGGTATATTATTATAATATCAGCCGCACGGATCAATCTTCTCACTAAGCCGCGGTCGCCTAGGTTGGTCAGTGGATGGGTGACCAACCAATACATACCTAGTTTCTACCGTGCTTCGAAAAGCACGATAAGCATTTCGCAAAGCTGGTCCCTTGCCAAAAACGTTTGTTTCGTCGAAACCTTTCAAGTTAGAAATCCGGACATAGATTGGTCCTCTCAGTATGATGATAGCATATCAAAAAACCCACACATCTCTCTTATTCATAATACTCATAGAATATAATACGGCAATCGTGGCTAACAATAGGACAGCATATTAATTGGGTCCTCTATACTTGGCCCTTTGTTGTCAGGTACCTTATTGTGTGGTTATCAACTGGCATATAATAGTCAAATGTATCTGACAGTCAACTATTGTGTTACTTCTGTTGTAAGCCAATCTAATACGTAAAGTTAATCTATATTTATACTTAATATTACAAAGAGGTAAAGTTTGTGAGGTTGTAGGAGATAATCTATATCCATGTTACTTCCTTCCTATTTGATGATAAAGGCATTCAAGAAAGTAATATCACGGACGACACGGTTGGCGCAGTGGCTGAGCGATTGGACAGCGTAAAAAAAAATATGATCTGAGATGCATTGCGGGCTGTATTGATGATTTTAATCATTTCTACTCAGTATATTCACATTTGTTACTGTTACTTTTAGTAAGGAAACTTGTCCTCCTTAATATTACATGTGTTTAATTAACGTTTATAAAACCGGTTCTAATATTGGTATTGTAGAATTTACTGACATTCTTAGACCTTTACCAAATAAAGATAGAAATTACATTTGTTAATTTTATCTAATATATTTTTTCCACAAAAGCAATTCACATTTCACCAAATCTGCCTATCTCCTTGGGAAAAGGGCGTGAGTTTATGAATGTATGATGTATGTATGATAGAAAAGAACAAGGAGTAGGTAAATGGTAGCGTAACGGTTGGCAAGGGAGAATGGAAGAAGAAAAATCGACCTAATGGGATTCCGACTCGCAACGAAGAGACTTCTAAAACTGTTTACCTTTATATATTATTATATGTTTTTAATTATATTAAAAAATCACATTACATTGCACCTGTCACCTCTAATCCCCGAAGGGTTGGCAGAGGTGTTTAAGGGTGCACCTTAGATACATTTTGTAATATATGCGTGTATCCGAACGTAACACAAGTACAGACGTTTGTGAATGACAGTTCAACTACTTACTAATTTGGTACAGACTAGTTTTTTGAATAATGATCTGGGTAACATGGTGGCGTCACTTGCCAACTGACAATACGTTAAAGTAGTATCTCTGTAATAAACAATAAATAATATTAATATATGGTGAGTTCCCGAACACTTGATGTTTTATTTGTAAGAATACTACATATTTATCTCCAGTTAGTGTGTGAATACGTGCTGGATGATGGAAGAATAAAGTATTAATCAAGTCAGCTGCACCGATGTGATACATTTAAACAATACATTATTCCGCTGTGGCTGACGCAACATGCACACCGATCTTAACCGCATACAAAAATTTCAGGTAAATACGACAGTTTGTTCATAGTTATATTTATCTACTTAATTTACCTTCGTTAAAACATTTCGGCAACCAGGTTGGAAGCCCTGTCGTTTCAACGGAACTATAAAGTACGCTTAATAAATTTTTATCAGTCTGGGTTTCGGGAAACGCGAAGTTGAAACCGTTATAATTTATTGAATTATGACGGTAAGCTTTGACACCGTGTATTTTGATATGCGTGATGAATTATAAATGAGAGAGTGGTAAAAAGAGAGGGTACTAATTAACAGGATGGCCACTGGTATAAATAAATACAATATGTTAATAAAAACATGTCCGATCCGAATGGGGCATTTAGGTAGGTAGACCCAAATGACATTACGACATAAAATAAGAGACACAATATATTCATGAAAGTAAAGTAAAAATATTTATGACTTTTGAAAAAGTATGTGAGTATTTTGGGAACTGGTGATTCAAAACATTATAATATTTTTCTACATTTTCTAACAATGGTGCATTTTTGTCAAGTCAGTATCCACTTCCTTATTGGATAGATTTTTCGATCAATTTAAAAGTTTCGGTACAAGAACCGGTCTAGTCAAAAACACGAAAATTCATTCACCACAACATTTTCCCGAAAAACTCACTTAACATTGTTTAGAAGTAATTTAAGGTTAGGTGCCTGGATACTTATCACTTTTGGTGACTGTACATCAAACTATCTGACCATACGCATTATTTTTTATCACCCGTGACCTTCGCCCGTTCCCACAAAACTAATGAATGTACATATTTAGAAACAAACGAAGAAAATGCAGAATGCATATTTTTATAACAAAATGTTTCAAACGAAATAAATACAAAATAGATACTAGTATCTATCTATCTATCGCTTCTACCCTGAATAAAGTGTTGCGTTCCCTCGATTCGAGGAATCGTGACCAACTCAACGAGTGCTAGAATTTTACAGCACTAGGCTTAGTGATAAATTAAAGAGTAGAAACGTTTTCCCGGCGAGTAGAGATGTGGGAACAGGCTGCAAATATGGCATAGTTTAAATCAAGAATTTCTTAGGAGACAGACGTAAGGAGAAAAAAATGCCTGTTGAAAAGGTGGGAGTGGGGCTTATTACTCACTTCTTACGTTGGGGATAACGCGGCTCCGACACAAGGGCGAAGAAGAAACATGGGTTTAGTTTTTTGTCAGTAGAAGTCTGACACTCCCCTTTGCTCTGCCCAAGAGCGGGGGGGGGGGGGGGGGGGGGGTTATTCGATGATTTTCCACCCATCAAAAAAAAAGGGTGTATATCATACACATACAATCTTAGTTCTTGTTTATCATAATCCTCTTAAGAAGTAAATGCACTTAAATATCATGAAAATGAACATAGTATTACATCATCATTATTGACCAAGCCTTTGTCCAACTATGTTGGGGTCGGCGTCCAGTCAAACAGGATGCCAGTATTTTACAGGGAACGACTGCATCAGATAGTAATAAAAACACAGTAACTTCAGTTATGAATGTACTGAAGTTACTGTGTTTTCATTTCCGAGGGCAGACTGTCCTCCGCAAACCAGTTAGTTCTGTGTACTGACTACCTGTAACGACAGTAAAACCTACAAATGTCAACTGGTGCCAACAGCTTGACGTGCTTACCGAGGCACGGAGGAAACTCGGTGTGTGATCGGTGCTCACGAAGTTAAGACAAAGACATTTATTCGTAGGATATGGTCGCATAAAGTTGTTACAGAAGAATGGATCATGGCATATCCGCCGCTGTACGCGGCATACGAATATTTACATTGATAGCACTAGTTAATACTAAATATTAACACTTAAAATATTTAGAATCTTAATTAATTAATATCTAAATTAATCTTGGTTTAAAACACACATTTATATAACCCTAAATTACACTCTAATAAACATAGACTCTAATGAAATTTAAATTCTAATAAAGCAGAACAAAAGAAAAAAGACAAGACTAATACATGCTAATTCTAAAATATACTTAAAAAATAATAATTATAGAAAAGTGTATAGGTAATACTCGTAATAAATACTTGTTACGAACCAGCCTAAGAAGCACAACCAAATCTAAAGTTTGACTCCGTTATTATTAAGCCACGACCTTCTCCATAAACATAACATCACATCACTGTAATTTCAGATGGGTTAGTAGAAAGATAGGGTACCTCTAGTACTAGTGGGGCAAAAACCAAAATGAGTTGGACGAATAAACCTTTTCGCAAATGATCATCAATTATAAATTTAAATCATACCCAGGTTTAATTATATTTCAGCGCTAAATTGTACGGTATAAACTTAATTACTACGTTCTTCACGAAAACAGGTCAATTATTCGAAATAACTCGTCGCACCTTTAAAATTTAATGGTTCATTTAAATTAACGCATGGACTGAACTAGGAATAAGGAAATGAAGGAGATATGGCGGTGATTTCTGTTGATTTAATGAGAGTGTGGAGCCGTAAATAGGATATACCGCACCTTTCCTCTCTTGCCCCTCCAGGACTTGAATGAAGCAAACGTCAGAGCTATCCAGCTTGCTACGTAATGGCTTTGTGTAGTACCTATCCTACGACTTCTTGTCAGGCCTACGTTTTCCCACCATATCTAAATACTATAGGTAGATGCTGTAAAATGAAAATATTGTTAAACCGTACCATTTTAAAAGAGTAACCATAGAGTTTCTTGCCAGTTCTTCTCCATAGGAAGCGACCAACCCGAACCATGCACTTTTTACCCGACTGCGGCGAAGCCCAAAAGGAGGGTGTTTGACGTGTATGTATGTAAGTATGTAAGTATGTATGTCCGTTTCTTTGTTCCCTCATAACTCCTAAACGGATGAAGGGATTTGAAGGCGCGAGTGTTATAGGCTACATTAAAATTAAAATATACCATCGAGTGGGGTATCAAAATAAAGGGTTTTAAAGGGAGATTACAAAAATATATAACACTTATATGTTTAAAAGAAATTTTAAGTGACAAATCCTATTATACAAGCACAAAAGTTAAATCATTTGCGAAGAATTTTACACGACCAACGAAAGAACAATCACAAAAGAACTAAAAAGTTGGAAATAAAAAATTAAACAAAACTTGGAACCAGGCAGGGTTCTATTTTTTAGTTCTATGTTTTCATTTCATATTTTAATATTCAAATAAACCCCGCCTGGTTCCAAGTTTTGTTTAATTTAAAATGTGCTTGTTTTTTGCTTTTCAGTTTGTTCAGTCGGGTTTTTTAGTTTTTTAACTACTTTTTTTTTGTCGACTTTTCACAAATATTTTGATCTTCGCCGAACAAAATCTGAGTCATCGATCCGAAAATGTAGGTTGAGTGGTTAAGAAGAGACAATGATCCGAGGCACTACCTCGGATAAAGTGCTAAAGAGTTGCAGCAAAAATAACACAGATAAACAAGCAGCGATATGCCAGTCCAGTGCAGTATGACCGTCGGATTGAAATTCATAGGTCTAATAGCTAATACGTTAATAGCTTTTTAGTGGTATTTCTCATTTCTCCTCTCACATATTTTAGGTAATTGTACCAGTAAGAAAAACAAGAAGCAGAATCTGTGATAGGCTGTTCTTTATACTCTTTGCCAACGTTTTCGAATCCAACTTTTTAGACTGCATATTATTATAAAAACTACTCATAACGTGCCTCGTTAAAAAAACACCGGTAAATAAAGCTGTGAAATAATCACGCCATATATTTAAACACCTTCTTAATTTGTCAGAGGCATTTCCTGGTTCACGATAAAAATAGCCAAAATTCTTTGTTGAAAAATGGTAGATTTAATCAACTTAATGGTACACAGAGGGCGCCACAAGCGGTTGTGACAATGGCGCTGAATAATAATTAGGGTAAACGTGATAATTAAATAATAACTTAATTTGAACGATTAAATACTTGTTGGTTTAATTTAATAGATGGTTTAAAACAGGTTAATAGTATTGCAGTAATTGTATGCTTTTCAGCAATTATGTTTTTTTTTTAATATTCTATGTAATGGGTAGAGGAACGTAAATTGCGGTTTTCAGCAAGGGCCATTAAATAACTCAAACTTAAACACATTTCAATTAGACGAGCACTTTTAGACGTCACAAAAACAACGAAATCGAAGCTACAATCACAGTTACAAAGTTATCTATGGACAAGACTGGGAAAGCTATTTATGCAGCAAACAAAGAATACTTATTTTTAATGGAGAAGATTTATTTTATAAACATCTTTACATTTTAATTAATCTTGCCAAAATAGAAAATGTGTATGTCATCTATCTATATATCTATATAAAAATACTAACTTGGTTTGTGTACGCTTCAAAAACTCAAAAAGTTCTGCACTGATCCAGCTGAAATTTTAGAATGATATATAATCCGCATCAAGGATTGTTTTACAGTATCGTATATCGTAATATAAGCCGCGGGCATCAGCTAGTCATTTATAAAAACATAACCCTCTTTTTGGGCTTCGCCGCAGTCGAGTAATAACATACGTGTCAACTTATGAACAATTTATTTTTTGTCGTTATTTAAAATAAAAACCTGCATCTTAAAATATCCCAACCATTTAAGGCTCAAAGACCTTCATTTATTGAGTTACACTAACACAGAATACCTGTACACTCAATTTCCAAAAATAAACCAACTCGTATTGTCAAAAATTCGCCCTTTTGCGAGCCCGAAGTTGTCGGCCGAACACCGAAACATCGGATTATTCGGGACTTGTCAACTCTTCAAAGGGCTTAAAAGGGTTTCATTGAATTGCTGTACAATTGGATATGTTTTATTTTCCCTGCGGCTACGACTTACGAATATATTTCGAGGGAGTTGCCCTTTCTGTTTAACATACATACTGTGTACATATTGAGCTTGTTTCAAATGTAACTTGTTCTATTAATTGAAATGACAAGTTTTTTTAAAGATGATTTGTGATGTGGGTTGGACTTTGTAGGTTGCATGTAAGGTATTAGGTTAAGTGCCCGTCGGGGACGCGGATTTGCCCGTCGGGGCCGCGGATTTTAGTACTAGATGATGACGTGGCCTCGGCACAAGGACAAAGAAGGAACATGGGTTCGGTTTTTAGTCAGTAGAAGTCTGACACTCCCCTTCGCTCTGCCCAAGAGCGGGGTGAGGTCATTTGATGATTTTCCACCCACCAAAAAGAAAAAGTATTAGGTTACGTTGTTTTATATTATTTTTTCTTGTTCGAATTTTGAATGAATCTATACTGATAAATAAAATTAAAGTGTCTTTTTGTTATTTCAAAATAATAGCTTTTTACTGAATGCATATGAAAGTAAATACGGTACGAATACCAAAAGAACATACTTGTAATAGTTTTGTCTGTCTGTCTGTCTGATCGTTCCGACGCTTCACATCAGGCGAGTTGCGGCCAAAGGCAAGCCTATTTAGTACAAAAATAACCGCCAACCGTACTTATACAGAGCTGGCAATACACATTGTAATAATCCTAAATCTGTTTACCTAAATCATCTACTAATTGACTAAAATTAAGTTCTGAATATTATTGATAGACCCCTCATCTTAATTAATAAAACTAAGGCCTTCCAATAAATCAAACAATTAATCATGCAATTAATATAGGTAATCCAGATCTCGTTTCAAATTCTCTAAGGAGCTGATTACACCCTACATTGATTGATGAGGAAAGGAGCAATATTTGGGTGTATTTATGTCCATATAAATGTCACTTTTGTTAGTTAGGTCGAACAAAATTGTTGCTTATCTACTAGCTGATGCCCAGGGGCCCTACTATGACGTCTTAAAACAGTCCTAACTTATTCTTAATCCAGTGTGGAGGAGAGATGGCGCTAGACACCCTGTAATAGTATAGTTCTGTCACGTTTCCACACTGGAATAACATTAAGTTAGGACTGTTTTAAGACGTCATAGTAGGGGGCCAGGGCTTCGCACGCGTGGATTTTATATACTAAAACCGTTCTCGAGAACACTCTATTAATTGAGTTTATCGCAAACAGACAGACTGACGCAGCTAGTGATGTGCCTGGTGGCAATATTGCCACTGACGGTAAAATACCAAAATTGCCAGCAGCATTGGAAATATTGCCAAAATTGCCGGTCAATGTAGATTAGGGCCTATAAATGCTAATTATAACTGTACTAGCTTTTGCCAGCGGCTGCGCCCGTGTGAAAATGACGATTTTCCATACAAACTTTCACCCCCTATTTAAATCCCTTAGGGGTTGAATTTCGAAAAATCCTTTCTTATTCCTTGTCTACATTATAAAGGGAACATCTGTGCAAAATTTCAGCTTTCTAGGTCCAACGGTTTGGGCTGGGCGTTGATGAGTCAGTCAGTCAGGACTTCTCTTTTTATTTATATAGATTAACATAGTTTCCGTACTTATTTCGTCTTATAACTAAGAAATCTTCCCCGGCAATATTCCCGGCAATTTTGCCACCAAAATTCCCACTTCGGGCAATATTGCCGGCAACGGCACATCTCTAGACGCGGCAGAGGACTTTGTCTTATATTAAGTAGTGACTTAATTAAAAGCTGATGAGCTCGTAGTGTCAATAGTCCAGCTGTTCCAGTCGATCTTCAGGTAAAGTCGTGATTACCTTGGTTGATCCGTCGACGGGTGGGAACCTATATTACATACTTAGTTTTCTCCGTGCCTATATATAGGAAAGAACGTTAAACCGTTTTGGTCCTGGCTGTCATTTGTAAATCTTTGACAAAGTAGGCAGTGATCCGAAACTCTGACAACCAGAACCAAGGGAACCTTACCCAATAGGGATGTTAACTAAAAAAATCTAATTAGTCCGTCAGATAGATTTCCAAAAAATATTGGATACATTATTTGCTTTTTTCACGTAAACAAACAATGAAGACGATACAGTGCTTTGAAAACTCATGTGACGTCATATTCTAAGACATTAGTATGACATTTCTTAGCGAGCACTGACGTCACAACCTCCCACTCAAATCTTTGACGCTATTTATCTTCGTCAATTTTTATTGATTTGATAAAACAAAAAATACGTATCCAATATTTTTCGATAATCTAACAGACAGACTAATTAGAATCATATTTTTTTTAGTCAGTAAACATCCCTATTATGTTAGGGTCGACTTTCAATCTAACCAGATGCAGCCGAATACCAGTATTACAGCCAATTAGTATATCATAGCATAGTGATGAAATACACTTTTGTAAATCTATGCAATAGGCAGAGACGATTTGAAAGAAAAAAAAAGAAATAAAACATATTTATTTAGTACATGCCACAAGTGCACACAACAAATAATAAAAATAAAAAAAAAAATTGAAAAAAAAAACAGAACAAAATAATAACAAAAAAAAAAATATTAAAAACCATTTTGCCATTCCAACCCCAACGTTGCTATTAATTTAACCCTTTCAATATTCTCTTTAAACTACAGAATACCCAATCACATTCTTAATTAAAACATGCAAAAACATCCTGCCAATAATTTATTCCGTCGCTCCACGCGATTGATACGCAAGGCAGTACTTGCATCCTAATGAGAAGCAATTTATGGCTTATCAGCCTTGCTGTTATCAACGATGAATTTTAATGTCCCCGAGCCAATTATTAGCTTATAGTTTATTCTGAACAGGGAAACTGTGGGATGCCTGAGAAGTACACAGGCTGTTATTGAAAACATGTTTATATTTTCAATCGAAAAATGAGATATAGTTTCTATCGTCAAGCCACATCGGATGCCTAGCTTATTTTCATGTTGGAGACGATTTACAGTCTAACTGAATTCTACTATTTTACGGGGAGCGACTGACTGACTGACTGACAAACCAGTTAGTACTGGATCCTTTGGGGGACTTGTTGTCAGACTATCGGAGCCACTATCTACTTACAATGACAACCGGGACCTATGGTAAGTCCCACGCAGGATGCAATACTTGAAATAAACCCAGTTATCACACCTTGGCCCGCTGAGCAGTCATGAATTTGTGGACAACCCGACTATTAGTGACGAGTGTTAGGGCTCGTTTACGAAGACGCGGGGCGTTGCGCGGCGCGTGCAAAATGCTCTTTTCGTGTTTTTTATTAATTTACTGAGAGACGAGTCCAACGCTGCATTTTAAAGAAACGAGCGAAAAACCGCTTCTCGTAACACCAAGTTTTGAAATCTTTAACTTTTTCATACATTGCCGCGACGCGACGCCCCGCTTGTACGTAAACATGCACTTATATGACTAGCAAGGATTTTCCTGTCAGCTAGATTAGTAATACAGCGAGCCGCCGTAGAAGCTTTGTTTAAACGCTTACCAGTCACTCGCTCAAGCATTCACTACCCCTTTCAAAGCTAGTAGAGCTACTAACTCTTTCCAAGTAAAACTAGTCATGAATTAATCTTCTGCATAGACGAGTTTGCCCGATCACTCGACCGGGTTTGAAGAACCCTACACATTGTTACCCTCTATGAAAGGCTAGAGAGACCATTGTTCTATTCGCTATTATACCTACTAGTTCAAGTGCCCTTAACATTTGAAAGGTCACTAGAGAGGCATTATTCGTAATGAACACTTGGATTTATAGGTTTTTTTTTTTTTTTTAGCCTATATTGTCCCACTGCTGGGCAAAAGCCTCCCCCATAGCCTTCCACTCATCCCTCTGTGCGGTTTTCTCCGTCCAATTGGGCAAAAACGCTTCTAGGTCGTCACGCCAGCGTTTTCTAGGCCTCCCTCAGCGACGACGCCCGTCATCTGGCATCTACTGCGTGAAGACTTTCGCCCATTGGTCTTGATCCATCCTACAGACATGGCCCGCCCAATCCCACTTCAAGCCAGCAGTCTTTTTTCCCACATCAGCGATTCCAGTTTTTGGGCGTATTGTGGTATTGCGGATTCTATCGCTGAGCTTTATACCCAATACGCTTCGTTCCATCGCCCTTTGGCAAACCTTGAGTTTGGACTTTTGTGACTCGGTCAGGGACCAAGTTTGAGCACCGTAGGTTAGGATGGGCAGAATGCACATGTCGATGAGTTTGAGTTTGAGTTTGATATAGGTTATTGTGTCAACTATATTTGTTTATTTAACTATAAAATTGATGTACACACTTTATTAAATAATATAGAAAAGAAAAAAGGAACAAAAAAATAGAAAATAATTCAGTAATTTATGTTGATTTTTTTAAATATTTTATCCAAATGAAGGGATACATATTATTCTATTCCGTTCAGGCACAGGTTCTTATTGATTTATTTAACAAAGCCCGAAAGATCTTGTTTTTTTAAGATTATAATAAAATTATT
Source organism: Diarsia mendica (assembly GCA_949316265.1). Lineage (NCBI taxonomy): Eukaryota > Metazoa > Arthropoda > Insecta > Lepidoptera > Noctuidae > Diarsia > Diarsia mendica. The sequence goes on along the minus strand of OX438904.1, from coordinate 18,446,491 downwards.
TGAATCATTAAAATATTCCTAACATTCCCGAAGGGTTAGGCAGAGGTGTATTGGTACACTCATATGCCGCCAGTTTGATTAAAGGCCTATGATAATATATAGGGGGCGAGCCTATTGCCATCAACCAAGCACAATTCCAGACTCCATGGCTGCTACTGAAAAATTCCTGAGATAAATCTATTAACACTTTGCCCGACCTGGCAGTCGAACCCTCAAAGGATGCACTGCCGTCGTACTTGCGACTACAAGACAAACGAGTCAGACTTCCAAAACAAAAATTAAAAAAAAGATATAGTTTTAAGGGTATAGGCCAAGTGCGTGCATGCCAAGTACATACTTGGCTTATTCCCTTGCAAGTGGCGCCACCGAGAACCGCCTACCTAAACTGGTAAAACCTTGGCAATTGCACCTAATTCTAGATCGCGTGTCTTCGACCATTAAGCTTATTTACGTTCGGAATCGATTGTGATGGCTAGAAAAATAAGTGATGTTTACAAATTACAGGCTTGAGTAGAAAATAACAACCATTGGTTAACTATTCTTGGAAAACAAAAGGTTAGTCCAATTTCAGCTGTATGTAGTAGTGTATGTGTGAAAAACGGTTCATCAATTGCTTATCACAGCGAAGTGGAGGTTAATACCTACACTTCGCTGTGATTACACCAAAGCGAACGAAGCGCTTTGCTGGGTCCTTTATTATGCGCACAGCCAAGGAGTGGAATTCCCTGCCTGCGTCGGTTTTTCCGAGTTCATATAACCCTAATCTGTTTAAGTCGCGAGTAAACAGGCTTCTACTGGGTAAGCTCGCTCCATCGTCGACATCATCTCTGCCCTTAGGGCAAGATTGAAGTCAAGAGCAAGCCCATTTATAATAAAAAAAAAAAAAGCGGAGCGGAGCGGAGATGTGCGAAGCGAAAAGCGAAAAAGAGAGGAGATGATTATAAGCAGGGTGTATCCGAAGATGTGCGGAGATGTGCAAAATGGCACCTCGCTCGCAGCACACCGCTCACAGCACGTAGCGCACTTCTCACAAGTTTAAATAGAATTTTTTGTACCTACTTACTACCTGTCAAGTTCATCGTTGGTGTCATCTCATCAGATGGCCTAAAGCAATACAAACAGGTTGGTCCAAAAAGTGACTTAATGTGATAAATGAAAATGTAAAGGGGTGGGATCCTGCTGTCCTGAAACACACTCCATGAGCCTAGCGTAGGCACCAGTCTCCCACAATATAATATAATACTTGAATTGTGTATCTTGTCGAATCTGACCATTGTAACCTAATTTATGTATAATTGTGGTGAGAAAATAAACTGTATTATTATTATTTATTTTTTCGTACACCTCTGGACGTGGGAAATTATGTTGTTTTTTGTAAGATTTCAATGCAATTTCTCAGCAAATAATGGGCACATTTTAGGCAAATTAAACAGCGTAAGAAAATGCCTACAACCATGTTATGTAAGATGCTTTACAGTAAGAAATAAATGAAAAGATAAACAATGCACCTGCTCAACATCCCACGGTAATAAGAAACCATTCAAAGCATAAATTCTATCCCTTTTGCTTGCGATCACAACAATGAATCCTCTTACAAAGTAAATTAATAGGAATAACACAAAAGCGAACTTTTGTTTGTAGAAACTTTGCTGTATTTGATATCTTTTTATTGTATTTCTACGTCATCCAGGCACGTGGAAAGCTCGCACATTGAGCTATTATTCGGAAATGATCACACATACGCACACACCACACTGCAACCAGGTTTCAGGTGGGGAGTGTATTAGTACTCTCTTTTTTTATGTTGTGGAAAATCATGAAATGACTTCTCCCGCTCTGGGAGGAGCGGAAGGGCGTGTCAGACTTCTACTGCCTAAAAACCACTCATGTTCCTTCTTAGCCCTTTGTGTCGAGGCTGCAGTATCTTTTTCGAACAACCTGCAGCACGCCCGCACATTAAACTACCATTTAGAAATTATAATATATTCACACACACGCATACGCCACCAGATTACAGGTGGAAAGTGTATACCTTTATTTCGGCAGTTATGTGTAAGCATTTGTTGGTCTAGACGCCACAAGCGACTGCTGCAGAGTTCTAGTTTCGATTCTCAGACCATCATCATCATCATTTCAGCCAAAAGACATCATCATCTGGACATAGACCTCCCTCAGGTGTCGCCACAATGACCGGTCCCGTGCGTCTCGCATCCATCGGGTCCCCGCAACCTTCACCAGATCACCGGTCCACCTAGTGGGAGGCCTTCCAAGGCAACGTCTTCCCAGGTCAGTTAAAGTGTTACTGAATTTTACTATCAGGAATTACTCAGTAGCACTATAATTAGGTACAGTCACCTGCAAAATTGCATGGATACTTTTAGTCTTTATTACTTGTGAATAGAGTTCAAAACTGTCCATGCATTTTTGAAGGTGACTGTACACCTTTGCCTAACGATTCAGGACGTTATAATTGTTTACACTTCACTGCAGTCCTACAAACTTGAATGTTTCCGCAACCATTCGCCATACGCACACGTTCCAAGCTATTTCCATCGATTGCCGGTACTGTTTGACGTCAGACACGTGACGGCGAAGTCAGGTGTTTAGGATGAAGACTTACGTTACCACGACCGCAGCTGTGCTAACAATAACGTTTAAGTTCACCCCTACGTACGTTCATAACTTATACAAGAACCACTGCTTGTACTCGTATTCCTAGAAATCTGGAATGTATAGGAAATTCATAACATAAGATCACGCCTGTAATCCATGAAGGTTTAGACAGAGGTATAACTAGGATTATACCCAGATTTTGCCAGTTTTATGTCCTATGTAATAGGGGTCATCCACTGGGCAGAAATCCAGACTCCGTAACTGCCACTGAGAAATTCGTGGTGGAAAATCTCACAAGCACTAGCATTTTTCCCGACACGAGAATCGAACCTATTACTTCATGCTCAGCAGTCGCATTTGCGATCATTAGACCAACGAGACAGTCGATAAGTGTATAGGAAATAATGTGCAGTATTCGGGCAATCTTTAGTAGTCTTTGGTGCTATCTGCACCTCGTCTTGGAAGAGGACTTTTGGCCGCAGGGGGTGGTGTTTCGACGCTTCCGCGGGCAAGTGCCACATGATCGCACAGTGACGTAGTGCAAGTGCAGTGATACTAATATAGTTTTAAGGTTTTATTTACTAACACAAGCTGTATAATAATATCGTCGTTAGTCTGTAAGGTCTATGGGCCAAAGTAGCCTGAAAATAAATAAATATTATTATTATTGAGACAGTGTCCAATATTATAATATCATACATACATTTAATAAACTCACGCCCCTATCCCTTGGGGGTAGGCAGAAACCACAGAACGCCACCTGCTACGATCCGTACATACCTATTGCTTTTGCCTCGTCCACATTCATACGTTTGGTGGAAAATAGACACACACAGCGCCGGTTGTGAGCACCTATCCTTTCTGAAGAACATCACCAATAAGGTCCGTGTATGTCTTTCTAGGGTGTCCCTTCCCGGCGTTGCCACTCACATCTGCATTGTAAGTACCTTTCGTTGATCGAATTTCACTCATCGCCTCTACATTACCATTTTAATAACTACCTATTCGTTAAAATAAGGCTTGCTATTAGGATGGGCGAGGAAATAAAGACTGAAGTAAGAACCGAATCGCTGAGTCAGAACGACAGCGGTTCCCTGTCTGTCTGTCAAAACTATCGGGGCAATTTCCTTGCAAAAATACTTGGAAAACCGACTTTGAAAATAGAAACGAACTTTGGCCGAAACTCTTCCATAATATTATTAAAAGATTATGAAAAGTCGAAAGTCTGACAACCAGTCTTACTAAGGGATATCGCGTTACCCAGTAGTAACTTGGTTATGGAGGTCAGGCGGGCAGACGCTCTATGTAAACTACTGGTATTCAGTTACATACAGTAGATTGCAAGCTTACCCCAAAATAGGTGGGAAACAGCTAGGCTGATAATGCCTGCGTCTATGTTCTAAATTATCCGACGGGAACATGGTACCGGGATAAAATTTTAATGTCGATGGCAATTTGCTACTATTTTGGCGCTTTCTGTAGCGCCCATCGGTACTAAACCACGCCACCAATGTTAGGGAGTCATGCAATGGTATCAGACAGACGAACAGAGAATTACTTTCCCATTTATCATCATCATCATCATTTCAGCCAAAAGATGTCCACTGCTGGACATAGGCCTCCCCCAGGTGTCGCCACATTGACCGGTCCCGTGCGTCTCTCATCCAGCGGGTTCCCGCAACCTTGACCAGGTCATCGGTCCACCTAGTGGGAGGCCTTCCAACGCAACGTCTTCCGGTTCGCGGTCGCCATTCCAGAACTTTTCAGCCCAATCGGCCATCCGTTCTGCGAGCAATGTGCCCTGCCCATTGCCACTTAAGGCATCCCATTCATTCCCATTTATAATATCTAATAATATGGATGATTAAAAGTGCCTTCTAAAAGCTGGCAACGTCGCAAAAAAAGCTTTCAAATATTACTCTGTTCTGAATAATTTTATTTGTTTTGTTTAATATTTAACAGGAGTTTGTGACGTTGCCAACAAACAGAATACTTAAAGCATACTATTTTTGCTTCGACAACTTAACTCGCGAAATTCAAACTTTCTTCTTCATTTTTCCTTAATTAGGATTAAATCATACGATTGTATCGATGAATTTTAATGAATATGATTGGCGGCCGACTCTGGTGCTACTCCTATAAGGTGGATCCTTCAAAGTAGCCCGCAAAATTCGAATTGACTTACGTTTTTAGCAATTTACCGGTCAGGGTTAGTTTGTTTGTTAAATATACTTAATAGGATTCGCGACCGTGACAAATATAACTTTTCAGAGTACCTAAAATGATTAAATCACCAACACAACCCTCTCGTTTTATATTACTTCCTTGAGTGACTTTTTGATAAAAAAACTTTTTTACAAAAAATAAAACCGACTTCGACAAAAATAAAACACAAAAAAGTGAAAAATAAAAAATCAGCTTCTGAAGTCGGTGACTTTTGTTTGTTTGATTTCATGTTTTTGCCACCGACTTCTGAAGCTGATTTTTTATTTTTCACTTTTTTGTGTTTTATTTTTGTCGAAGTCGGTTTTATTTTTTGTAAAAAAGTTTTTATTTTTCACTTTTTAGTGTTTCACATGTGCTTACCCCTTCACAACGTACCGGCGTGATGTTATGTTATGAACTGGTGTAAACAATAGACAGTCATGAGATTTCAGCAATCCCAGTCCATTTGCTATCATTAATTGAGGAGTTCCGTTGCCTATCTCCGAAGTTCTTCATCAGATCTTCACGTGTCGTGATATTATGTTGTGTGATGGCGTAAACAATGCTTAGATATGCTATAGCAACAATCGCGGTTAATCTGCTGTTATTTATTGAAGAGTTCCCCCGATTTCTACAAGATCCCATCATCAGATATTGAAATGGTGACAATGGGACCACACGGGAAGCACCAGCTTTCAAATGAAAAAAGAATCATGAAAATCAGTTCACCCAGTCGCAAGTTATGAGCGAACAAACATAAAAAATAAAAATAAAAAAAAAATACAGTCGAATTGATAACCTCCTCCTTTTTTTGAAGTCGGTTAAAAAGGCGATGAAATTTCGCGGGCTACTCTGGCGCTTCTCCCTAAAAAGATTCCAATAACAGAACCTTGAATGGAGCAAGAAGTTCGGAAACCAATGAAAAGCCTCTTTATTTGCGTCCAATAACCACTAATTGATTTAATCCATTAATTTGTTAAATCTGACGTTAGGCCGGGAAGTTCACAACTTTGTAGGTACTTTGAAGTACCAAATGTTGATTGGTATTGGAATCCCTTGGTAATAAAACTGAATGTTGGTACGTATAAGTGTGTTTAGGTATTTGAGACCCGTAAGTAAAAAGCTGTAAAAGAAAACCCACATTTGATCAATTAATAACACTGAAAATACCGGTTTTGCATGCAATACGGTTATTGTGCTTATAAAATATTGCAATAATTTAAATCGAAACGGTATAGAATATTAATATTTAAAAAAAAATTGTTTTAATTTACGTAACGTTTACGTCACCGCGTGTTCGTATAGAATCTCAGTTAAAAATCTTAAGAGCACCACTTTTCAAGTGAATAGTTTGTTTCCGGACTTAAAATACTAATTTAAACTTTAGTTAGATCGTGAATACTTTAAGTACCTACATTAAAACTCTATTCCTCTGTTTTTAGCTCTTACAGTACCTCTGACTTGTTTGACCTGGTTGCAACACGTCTGAAATCCAGCTTTTGTCACCCGGCTACGCTTTGTCCGGTCTTGTCTTTTTGTCCAGGCACTTCATCTAGAGGATCATCATCATCAGCCTAGCCCTTTACTATATTGGAGTCGGCATCCAGTCTAACCAGATGCAGCGGTACACCTGTATGTTACATAGAACGACTGCTTATCTGACCTCCACCACTCAATTAGTACAGGGTAAAACGATTTCCCCTGCTAAGGCTAGTTGTTTGTCAGTCACGCCCCTAAGATGACCCACTGACACAAAGAACTACAAATGACAGCCGGGACCAACAACTTAAGGTTGTTGGTTGTTGGATGTTCCAGGGCAAATTTTCTTACGTTTTTAGCGATTTGCAGGCCAGTGCTAGGTTGTATGTTAGTGAAAATATGATTTGCGGCTGCGATTCATATTTTCGCTAAGAAACGTAAGAAAATTTGAATTTCGTATTTAAAATTTATTCGTACAGCCAAGGAGCGGAACACCCTGCCTGCGTCGGTTTTCCCGAGTTCATATAACCCCAATCTATTTAAGTCGCGAGTAAATAGGCTTCTTCTGGATAAGCTCGTTCCATCGTCGACCTCATCTCTGCCCCTAGGGCAAGATTGAGGTCAAGAGTAAGCCCATATTAAATAAAAAAAAAAAAAAAATTCGCGGGCTACCCTGGAACATCAACCTTAACGTGCTTTCCGACACACGGAGGAAACTCGGTATGTAATTGGTGGTTACCAACTAAGGACCAATCTATAAAAACCCCCTAATCCTTACATAGTATAAAACAAAGTCGCGTCTGTTTGTTTGTTTGTTTGTTTGTTTATTTGTTTGTTTGTCTGTATGCTTAAATCTTTAAAACTACGCAACGGATTTTGATGCGGTTTTTTTTAATAGATAGAGTGATTCAAGAGGAAGGTTTTAATACCTTTTTTGTACCCGTGCGAAGCCGGGGCGGGTCACTAGTAAAACAATAAAGAAAAAATAAAAAGGACCAACCTATTCAAGCACGGTTTAACCTGAAGATATTTTGTTTATAGTTTGCTTTTCTTGTAGGGGCTATTTTAAAGAAAAAACACTTTGCTTTAAAATAGGCAGTATTCTCATTAAGAACCCGCTTACGTTTCCTATTTTAAGCTTTCAATTATAAATATTTAACAAACAATAAAATGGAACAATAAGTACACCTAACGTCCAGCAGTAAGTCGTACACGTTTATCTAAAATTATCACTAACCGATAAACGGCTTAGCGGATTAATGAAGTCATTATTTTCGGATCAAAACTGATTTAATTAAAATACGTTGTTTCTGCTGCGGATAACTTTTGTCTGTATGTGTTACAGACAGGTAGGAATAAATAGTTTTTACCCGACTGAGAGCGGGTAATGTGTACGTCAGTCTATTTATGTATGAATGTTTGTTCCTTGTGGCGCTCTATAGAGACCAAACGCGTCTTAATATTGTGAGTGTCACTAAGACTTATTGTGAAAAATCAATAACAGCAACTATATTTATGTTTCTCATGTCATTTTACATTTTAAATTCACATTTAAGATGATGATTGACAGAATGATTGATAATTGAGTGCATTTCTTGAAATGGGTGATACCAGACCTAATTCGCAACAATTCTGACACAATTCAATCCAATCTGACAATTCTGATAACTAGGGATCAAAATTAAATAAAGAGACACTTCATGTAAAATACTGGTATTCAGCTACATCCGGCTAGGCAGGAAACTGACCCCAATATAGTTGAAAATAGCCTAGGGAAATGATGATAACATGAAACTTGTATTATTTTGGAAGTTTGTGGAACCCACTACTTCTCTGTTCCTTGATCATTATAATCTGGATCTATTCAAAGTCCAAGTGAATCGGTTTCATCTAGGCAAGTGAACTCCACCCTAAGCCACATCATCAATTCACTTCAGGCGAATTGAGGTCAAAATCAAGCCTATTAAATATACAAAAAAAACAATTTTCATCCCACTTTGCAGGTTTGGCTGGTTTTCCTCCGCACTTTACCAAAAAAATAACCACCGTTGGAAAAACATAACACATTTTTAAAATAACGTTGAACTTTTTCACAGTCGGTAAACAAAGTTAAGAGCGCGATGTAAAATGTAGTTATAAAGCACGAAACGAGGAAATTCTTCAAAGACATGACAGATTAGCTGGGAAGACGTAATCTTGTAGCCACGACAGACTTTGGCCAAATATTAATTGAGTTTCAAACTTGTTATTAAGGTAAAAGCTATGATGAAACCATTTTGAGAAGATGTTTTGGTGCTTCTTTACTTTAAATGTGTTAGGTTGCTCACAGACATGAGGCAAGATATTTTAAGGCTATTGTCAGACTTCTACTGACTAAAAACCACACATGTTCCTTCATAGCCCTTTGCGTCGAGGCAGCGGTATCTCTTTCGAGCACACCGCAGCCCGTTCAACCTACTTAGTAATTCACCACATTACTGTAGGAATAAAACTCAAATTTTCGGTAATTTCACATAACATAAAGAGTAATAACACTAATACGGTGGCGGGACGCGGGCTGCGGGAAATTGTCGCGATTGCCAAGTTTAAGCCTGGTTACAAACGACCTTCGTATATTCCACGCTAGGTTAGGCCTACTGTAGACTGTCGTGATTACTTGATGAATTACTGATTAGGAACGTGGATACTACTTTAATACCTACAAATCTAATTAGCACTACTAAGCTAGAGCGATATAACAGTGGTATATATGTGAAGACTATTCCGATGAAGATATAAAAGCAAAGTCGTAAAAATTCTGATTAAACGAATAAACTGATCTAAATTGAACTCGTTAAATTTCTTTTATTAGTTTGCATTATATTTATATTAATTAAGTACTTTTAGGTCACAATTCTCGAGGAGCTCGTGGCTTAATAAGAACTGCCACTAGGGTCGATCTTGAGGTAAAGCAGTGCTTGCCTAGGTCGGTCTGTGGATGGGTGACCGCCCGTCATACCGAGTTTCCTCCGTGCCTCGGAAAGCACGTTAAGCTTTTGGTCCCGGCTGCCATATAGATCTTTGGCAGTCGTTACAAGTAGTCAGTGACTTGAAATTCTGACACCCGCAGTCTTACCAAAAAGAGTATCGTATTACCTAGTATTAACTGGGTTGTGGAGGTCAGATAGGCAGTCGCTCCATATAAAATACTGGTATTCAGCTGCATCCGGTTAGACTGGAAGCCGACCCCAACATAGTTGGGAAAAGGCTAGGCAGATGATGACTTTTAGGTCACAATTAAAGTTTATCAGCGAACCAAATAATTTTAAAAGGAGTTACTTGCCGGTTCTTCTCCATACCAACCCTAAGGCCGCTAATTCGGAGAAGCGGGGCGTGCAGCGGGGAGTTGAATAGAATTCCATTCATTCTATCATATATATTCATGACATTCTATACACGTCCTTACGGTCTGTAAACGACAAAAAAAAATGTACACATCCGTGAAAGGATTTCCTGGCTTCCGGTAAACATCCCGACACACATATTAACGTTTGATTTGGCACAAAATTTGTTTTTTTGCCGACATTTACTTTTACCATCCGGCTTTAGGCAAATGGTTGAGTGAAATTAACTCCGTCTGCTTTTTATGTGTATTGCGTAAAAGGAGGGTAATTTGTTAATTGCGATGTTCTTCATTTAAGAGTTCTACGTTTAAAGTGCCTGTTCAACCATGAACATACCATAGTTGCACGCGCCAACAATAGCATCACAGCGTCAGCGACATACATACGGTCCACGCGCCGGCAACACCAGCACACTGTCAGCACTAAGAGGTGGCCTACTGAGATCTTCGCTTCATCGGCTCGATACACACACGACACACATGTAAATAGCCATCAATGTGTATTTACCACAAAAGTTGTATATAATTAAGTTCATTATTGTAATAAATGAGTCATCAAGCTGATTTATCTCCTTACTTCCTCTTACTGTGGCCAAGACACCTTTAGCCATCATCGGTCCTATGAGTCTGTGGGATCGGCAGTAAGAAAACCATTTCCTGTGTACATTGCACGACGTACACAAAACCCTCTTCCTACCCAAATTCCGTCTGTCACCGTAGGTCTCCTTGTGACAGACTTCCCTCTCGTATAACCAACGTATAGGTTACGTTGGTTATGGTCGTTTGGTGTGGTTTGTATGGTAGGCTAGGGCTAGGATAACTGGGGTGCTAGTTAGTTACTGTAGGGCTAGGTTTGGCGTCAGTTGGGCTTTAGGTACTGATCCAGGTTCAATTATCTCAAACGTAGTCACATCGTACACACTTGGAACACCGGCCGTACTAAGCTGTAAGTCCCGGTGTGTACAGTGCCACCGCACCGGTTTAATACTTTTTTGGTGGATATGATTTGTGTTCCTTTAGTTTTTACTTAGACTTAAGTTAATTTTAACTGACTATATATTAGTGACTGCCTCGCTGATCTTGGGATCGCAAGTGCTGACTGCTGTGCCTACATGAGGCCCTGGGTTCGATGACTAGGTCGGACAAAGTGTCCTGATTTTTTCATCAGGAATAGGGATGTTTACTGACTAAAAAAAATATGATTCTAATTAGTCCATCTGTTAGATAATCGAAAAATATTGGATACGTATTTTGTGTTTTATCAAATCAATAAAAATTGACGAAGATAAAACGCGTCAAAGATTTGAGTGGGAGGTTGTGACGTCACTGCTCGCTAAGAAATGTCATACTAATGTCTTAGAATATGACGACACACGAGTTTTCAAAGTACTGTATCGTCTTCATTGTTTGTTTACGTGAAAAAAGAAAAAATATGTGTCCAATATTTTTTGGAAATCTATCTGACGGACTAATTAGATTTTTTTAGTTAACATCCCTATTACTCAGTAGCAGCCGCGGAGTCTGAAATTGTGCCCCCTATTACGTGGGACTTAATTAAACGTAATTAGCAAAATATGAGTGTACTTTTATTACAGGCGTGATGTTGTCTTTAGTCAATGTTTCAGATCTCGTTATAATAACCATTAGGTATTTTTAAGCATGCAGTTTATAAATTCATCATCTCCACTCCTCCACCTAATCAGACTTCCAGTCTCGCTAACTGTTTTTAGCTGCATCTGAGCTAAAACAGTTTAGGAAGAACGGTGATCATCCCAGGTAATACCTAAATATTTAATAGTAGTTTATGCGACTGTGCATAATGAAGGGCATTACAACACAAGTGTGGGTTTAAGAAACGAGCCGAAGGCGAGTTTCTTAATAGCATCACACGAGTGTTGTAATGCCTAATTATGTATAGTTGCATACACTAATTTATCTACCCGAATATCATAAGGGCTCTATGATGGGCTCAGGAACCATAGGGAAATGACCAACATTGTTACCAGTGTAATGCAATAAAAAATAAACAGGTTATTAGTTGCATTCGTCGCTGCATTTACGATATCTGGCGGAGTGTTCAAGTTAATTTCTGAGTCACTATCACTCATTTTCGACAGAAATAAAAAACTTATCAGAAAATTTGTCTACTCAATGAAAGGGAATAAAAAGCTAATGAACAAAATAATGACAGCTCGAAATGGCGGCGTTTCGGATATCTGTCGTTTTTTTTAAATCATAGGCAAACGAACAAAGTCACTATTCTTGTGTCACTCGAGATCAAAATGTCGTGCGATTTATAATTAAAATCATACTGAATTGGGGTTTCGTATCGATAGGTATCTGTTTTAATGTAGATACTAGAATAGCACACTCACTTGAATTTGACACTTGTTCCAAATTTAAACTCCTAACCTACTGTTTTCAGTAGGTTATGAGCTCATTACAGTTCTGTTAATTTCTGCTGGTTGGTAATGCTGGTCATTGCCTATGGTTCTTGAACGCATTAAAGAGGGTTTATGATATTTGGGTAGATAAACATAATAAATGCACTACACTTTCCACATAAAATATCTACATTTATCTAAACAAATAAACGCGAGTTAAAAGGAGAAACATCTTTTCGGCAATATTCATATACCTCCGTAATAAACATGAAATATGAGAGCAGCTTGCATTCATCCAGGAAACCATTTTTCAAGTCTAGGTGTGCACATTTTAAAAGCACTTTACTTTACGTACCTCCATCATAATATAAAATGTTTAAATTTTCTCTTATATAATATATTATAGCCTACACGAACGGTGATATTAAAATGTACGTCCGGTGCATCCTTGGCCACGATTATTATGCACACAACTAAAGTGAGAGAGCAGTAAGTCGTGAGTTCGAACTCAGGCAAACGCATTACTTTGAGTAATTTATTTCATCACCTCTGATCTCAAAAACGATGAAGGAATACATCATGAGGAAACCGGCATGTCTTAGAACCAAAAATTCGAAGACATGTGACATATATACCAACCCGCACTGGGCGGCTTGTTTCATCATAGACCTCATCCATTGCTCTCTATCAGGAGTGATCGAGGTCAGGAGCTAGGCCACTGGCATTAGTTGACTTGCTAATATATTTTCAGCAGAGCATTAGCGATTCTTACAATGTTTCAAAAGGAGACAATATTTAAGCCATGAAAAAAGTATAAACCACTAGGCATTAGCCATCAATATATTTTTAGCAAAGCATTAGCGAGTCTTAGATTTTTCTTAAAGGTATAAAAGGATTTACCAATGAAGATGCTTTCAGTCTCGCGACTTCTGAACGTGGCAATCTGGATTCGATTACTAGCCGGCTTAGCATGATCACCGAAGAAACGGGTTTTGTCGACGGAAGAATCAACAAACTGACAGATTGTAGCAAGGTTTCATGTCAAATTGTATGTAAAAATCTTTGTCTATTCTTGGTAGAATCGCCATGCTACGGGGGCTGGTCGGCAACAGTGTTTCCGTAGCGTAGGATTTTCAGTAGCAGTGACGATTTATTATCACTCGAAAATTATTTTTGAGTAGACATATTCTGTAAAATCGATATCAATTCATCTGAATTTGACTTTCTATTTCACTGATTTCATGACAAAGAGATGCTAATTAACCTTCATTATAAAACTTCTCCATTATATTATGATTTATAAGCCACAATGGTAGCACAAAAGAAGGCCTAGAATATTGGAGCAAAGACTATTTTTGAGACTATTGTGTTCAAGTCGAAGGTAGTCAGATGTCGGTCAAGGCCAGACTAATAAGTGGAAATGGACCGCCATTGTATGATGGGTTCCAGAAATATGATGTTATGAAAATAAAACACAACCTGTGTACGTTAAATTGTCACTCTATCACTAACCAAAGTTAGTGTGTATTTGTTAATTTATCTCAACACTTCTTCGTGCAATTAAATACCCTGTTATTAGAGACAGTCCTCCGTAAACCGACAGTGTGCATTTAGTTTCTTATTTTGAATCATATTTTTATACTTGATAAGAACATCAATGTATTATTGATTGCTGTGTGCACTTGTAGCATGTGGAGCTAAATAAATATGTTTTCATTCTTTCTTTCAATGATCGTACGCCGCAAATAATAACAGTTATGTTTTTGACTCATTTGTTAAACTTTCGTAACACATTTTTGGAACAGACTGCAATGCTATTCGTGTCTCTACCTACCCACACTGTATATTTCCAGTACACACGTGGCCGAGAGATATTATACTACGAGTATATAAAGCTCGATTTTTATATAAAATCCAATCATACTCCACTCGAGTTGTGTCGAAGCAAAGATAAATCTAATCGAATCGGATTATCCACTAGATGCAATCTCCGATGCGTGAAAGTGGTACAAGATGCATACCTTTGTACAAATATTTAATAAGTGATGGGTTACAGACTACCAGCACTTCAAACTGACTTCCTTTAGATTTTCTTTCTTTCTTTAGTTTATAAACTGTTTCGCTGAGACATTAGGATCAAGGTTAATATTGGAAAAGTGGCAGAAAGAAGTGACATTTTCAGGTACCTTGATATGTTATGCTGGTGTCCGTATATTTTATCTATCTATATACCTACTACACATACTTATAAAGTTCAGTTTACTTTGTCGCGGAATGGAATAGAAGCGATTTTTTAAAAGAAATTATGCAGCGTATAATGTCAATTTTGAAACGTGCAAATTAGATACCTGGTTACTACGCGAGGGTAATCCCGAGAATGGCGGAAAAGGACTCCGGAAAACGCTCGATTTGTTCTATATTATTTAGTTCTTTTCTGCAAAGTTGTTGTTGAGGTAGTTACGGATGCGTAATAGTAACAGTAATGTACATTTTCTACTTTTCTACTACTATTTTCTAATTAATTTCTTTACGAAATCCAAAACAAATAAATATTGTTTCTCTGGGACTTCGTCAAACTTCATTGTCTCGGCGCTGGTGCTGATTTGTCACCACTGTTGATTCTAGACTTAAAAATTGCAGTGTTTTGGAAATAGTGTCACGAGATTGTCACAAAAAAATGTGATTTCGAAATCCTTAAAAGAATCAGGAAGAACTTTTAATCTAATAGAGTATTTCTTTTGGCGCCTAGTGTTAGGGAGGCACGTGCGCCATGCCTACGTCGCTCCTATGGGAAACGTACTATAACAACTTATCCTTGAGACATAACTTGGACGCCTTTTTCCCATGGGGTGGGCAATCTAATTGGTAGTTAATCTTATTTATGGTATTAGGAAGAGTTACGTCAAGTTAACCCACGCTTGCCTTGGACCAAATTTCCTCCAGCCTTTGAAAAGCACGTTCGACCGTTGGTCCCTGCTATATGTTGCAGACCTTTTTTTTTTGTGGGTGGAAAATCATCAAATAACCCCCCCCCCCCACTTTTGGGCAGAGCGGAAGGGAGTGTCAGACTTCTACTGACTAAAACCACCCATGTTCCTTCTTCGCCCTTGTGCCGAGGCCGCGTTATCTCTTTCGATAATCCGCAGCCCCGACGGGATTATGTTGCAGACCTTGAACTGGATTGTGGTCAGGCAAAAAAAATATATAGAAAATTACAATTCATCCTTAATTACTAGATTAGAGATTTAGATTAGAGAATTATTGTAGACAATCATCAAAACAATCAATCAATCAATCTTTATCCAATTAAAGCTACTTATAGAATAATTAAAATTGACTATTTACAAAAAAGGAACTATAGTTTCTTATGATAAGTACATGCGTATCTCTAGATACGTCAACTTTATACAAATGAACGTATATCCATATCTTCTTACTTGTCTAACAAAAGAAACTTGATTGCCTGCCCACACTCTCCCTCAATCAAAGGAAAATGTTTTAGTGGTGAGATCAAAAGCCAGTTTCGCGCTAATCGCATTTGTTTTGACTTGATATCAACTCGTGTTATCGAGTGTATTGGCGCCGCTAATATGGCGCTTACATACGGTGATGCATATCGGAAAAGTATTTGAGACGTGTCATACAAGACTATAATTTTCCCACTGCTGGGACTTCGACCTCATAGCGTATGAGGAAATGGGATCATTCTCAGTAGATCCATTGGTTAGTTCCATGATGGATCTACTGGGAATTGGTTTTCTCATCAGATCTATCATCGAAATAAGTGGATCTCACTGAAAATATTTTTTCTCAGAAGATCCATTGGCCAGATCCATGATAAATGAATGGATCTTAGCTATCACGTAATCGCTTACCGATGTCATCATACTACTTTAATTCTAAATGCGAAAGTTGGGATGGATGGATGTTTCTTACTCGATCACGCCAGAAAGACTGACAGAACTGGATGAAATTTGGCATAGAGATAGATTACAGTCTGGAAAAGTCTTTAGGCTACTTTTTTCTCGCACATCAAAATGTCCATATCAACGAAGTCGCGTAAAACAGCTAGTCTTAAACCTCAGATCAAATAGCAGCCAGATAGAGCGCGTAGAACACGAGATTGCTGTCACCAAGGCAAATACAAATTCAAAAGTGAATACAACCACGCGTCAGTACTAAGCTACGCGTCGTACTGATTAGACGTCACAAGTGACTTATTATTTTATGTCAAATCATGCCGTCTTGTGTCTTTAAACATTGTAAAAGTTGTTCCCAAAAACAAAGAAAAGAAAATGGAATATCTTTCCATACGTTACTATTGCATATTTTATTGTTTTGTTATTTATTTTCCCTTTAAATTTTCAACACACTCAGAACGAAAAATATTGACAGTTATTCGTCTGTGTTGCCAGTTTACATCGAAATAGGTCTCCTTGAATTAGGGGAATTTGCATTGTGTGTAGGAAGATCGATGAATTTATACATGTTTATGCAGAAATAATTTTGTATAATCTATACTAATAAAGCTGAAGAGTTTGTTTGTTTGTTTGGTTGAATGAGCTAATCTCAGGAACTACTGGTTCGAAAAATACTTTTGTGTTCGATAGCATATTTATCGAGGAAGACTATAAACTATACAATATCATGCTACGACCCTTAGTGCATGTTTACGTACGCGCGGCGCGGCGTGCGGCGCGGCCGGCGACGCGTCGAGCGACGCGTCGAGCGAATTTTGTGTTCACGGACAGGCGATGCGTGCAGCGGCAGATATCATCGTTCGCGCAAACACAAACGTATGGCAATGTACGACGGTGTACATAGAGACGCGGCGCGGCGGCCGCGGCGGCGGCCGCCGCGAATTTTCAAGGCCAAGTTCCGTCGCGGGCATCGCTTCATCGAGAATAAACCGCCGCGTGCATCGCCGCGTCCGTCGCCGCGGCCGCCGCCGCGTTCGCCGCCGCGGCCGCCGCCTCAAATTCAAGCAATCGCGTATAAATTCGCTTCTCCGTGAACGCACTCATACACCGCCATACGTTTGAATTTAGTGCGGATCGCGTCGCCGGCCGCGCCGCGCGCCGCGCCGCGCGTACGTAAACATGCACTTAGGGGCTGAGCTGTTGGTGACACCGCGGGGAACAGCTAGCATATTATATAATTAACTTTGTTTGATAAAACTGTTCTTTATTTTAACCAACCAAAAGGTTTTCTCAAAATTGAAAGTAAAGCAAAGCTTAAATATCGGGAACTCAATACAAATTAAAATCACGGAAGATATCCCGTAAGTGACATTTTAAATAAAGCAAAGCTTGTTGCTAAAGTTGGACTGGAAGCCGACCCCAACATAGTTGGGAAAAAGGCTAGGTAGATACCTAGCCTTTTTCCCAACTATGTTGGGGTCGGCTTCCAGTCCAACTGGATGCAGCTGAATACCAGTATTTTACATGGAGCGATTGCCTATCGGACCTCCACAACCCAGTTAATACTGGGTAATACGATATTCTTTGGTAGTGACCTGAAAGTATGGCTGGTTGTCAGACTTTCAGGTCACTGACTACCTAATAACTGCCAAAGATCTACGTATATGTATTTATGAAAATATTTTTTATTTCTTTTTTAATGTTTTCGAATTATAATACCTATACTTAATAAAAATGTTAAAAGACCAATTTCCAGAAAGCGTTATAAAGTATTGTTCTTGTCTGATGTTAATTAATAAACTCAATGAAGTGCTAGTAATTATAAAATAATAATAAAATCATTTAATTCAAGTCACTGACTCATAATAGAAATAATAATATATTACATACACAACATTATCTTTATCTTTTAAAAAACGTTGCTCCACACTAGGAATTTCTCCTGTATCGTGGGTGCGTTCACAAATACCCAGACCCGAAACAACTATCTGCAGGCCATACAAATATTTGTTCCGTGCGGGGATCGAACCCGCGACACGCAGCGCAGCAGTCCAATCGCTTAGCCACTGCGCCAACCGTGCCGTCATATCACATTCAATACTATTCAATAAAAAAATATTTAGCACGGCGGGCACAAGCTAACTTAAACCTTAAATAACTTTTATTTCACCTTTATTTATCTAATAATTATTATTCTGTTCAATTGATATTACATAAGCACCTATATGCTAAAGTGCATTAATTCCAATTTTATACATTAGTACCTACAATAATTGAAAAAATTGTGGGAGTTTTTACCAATACCTAGCAACATTACGCACACGCAGATGCACATGTCCATACACTGTCGCTCCTAGCTGTCACGCACACATAAATATTAGGTAACTTCATATTGTTTTTGCGCATGTTCTATCTGGCTGTTATTTGATCTGAGTCTTAAACATAAACAAAAATATTCGTAAAATGTCAACTTTTTATTTCTGAGCAATGAAATAACTTGCTTTGAATTCTAACACAGCTTATAATATTTCTATCAAGACGGGAAATGAGAAACTGATTGTTGAACTAAGGATTAACATTTTCATGAAGAAAGGCAGATCTCAATAATTAAATTACTGGAGACCCAATTTTCAATATCAAACAAGGCTAAGATTTCAGATTTTCGGGGTAAAGGAAGATTATTTATTAAAAATAAAATATCAAGACTTTCACTGTCTTTTCGTAATTGCTTTTGACTTGGACTTAAAAGGATACTTTAATATTTTTGTTCCTACTTTGACGTTTACCTTTAAAATATTTGCCCGATTCCGATAAACCGCACTCTAAAAAAATTCCTTGTTCTTAAGAGCGTATGCTACCTCAGATTAGCAACCCTATTTCTGGTGGTTCAAACTTCGCTTGAAATACTGTTAGAATAAAGTTCTAATCAGCTTGCACTACAAAGCGGTTGTTACGTCTTTCGCTGCGGCCGAATAGTGCGAAATTAGTGGTATTTTGCGATTTACAAAAAAACTATTGATTGGACTAAAAAAGTAAAACACTATGACTTTAGTATGTTGCTTGTAGAATTATTTGGCAGAACGATGACATGTATTTTAGTATGGTTTTTACTCGTTAAAAGAAATTTTTAAAGGTATCTTCGCGATTTTTTTCTATCGAGCAAAGTTAGTTGTATTATGTTTTCACAACACTATGGCACTAGCATATATCCTGAAGAATATCATATATTTTTCTGATGTTGATTACTGCAGTTAATCTTATACTTTTTCGCTTTATAAAACTCGCGTTTGAGGTACCATACGCTCTTAACAACATCAGACAGATGTTGTTGATGAACAAGGAATTTTTTCCTTACATCGGCTTCAGTCTTATAAGAATGCAGCTAAATATATATGCTAATAATAATATATAGCTATGTATTTTAACATGCAAACATACTTCACGCCTACAATACCCAAATGATTAAACACTAAATTACACATTGCATGTACTAAGGTAAGACTATTGACAATTTCAGAGCAAAAATTCCGGCAGGAATACATACACCAATATTATAACCATAAGCAATACCAATACCAAGCATCATTTAGTATGTGAACACACGGGATCGAGTACCGAAATAAAAACGTCATATGTGTGTCAAATTTCGTCCAAATCCAGTCAATATTTTTTAGGTGAAGAGACATCCAGACATCCTCACAAACTTTCTCATTTATAGTATTAGCTGGACCACTGACTCTAAGGAACTCAATAAAATGAAGTACAAAAACACGAAAAGCGCCATTTTATGGTCCTAACCTTAATGTGGTTAGACCGCCGGCCGTGTCGAGTTAACTCGATAATCCTGGCAATCTATTGACGTAATATCTTATGGACAAACCCGCATTAATATTCATTGCTGGATATCTCTTTCAATGTATCCCTTGGTTGATACTGTTTTAGGATTTTATTTTAGTTTTCATATAGGTGTAGCATTATGTACATCATACTCATATATCATCATACTACTACGCAAAAATGATTGCTCAAAACATTGTGCTAGTGGATGCTTTGCATAGTAAACGGGTCATGGAGGTAATTTATGTAAAGAAATAACCTGGAAAACAAGTATTTACAAAAACAGCTGTGAAAAATTTTGAAGTTCCCAGGTACCTATGGTCTAGACTAGAACAAAAAAATTATCGTAGTGACGGGGGGAACAAAATGCTCTTCGACTTTGTTATGGGTACTTTTACACCTCTTATTTGGGCCTCGTAAGGCAGTTTTTAGACAATACCGGTTGACCGTATAGTCGGGCGGTGAAGCGAATTTCACGTCGTTTATTTTGTTCCTTCCACTTTTCTCGGTGTTGTGTCTCATCTCGCCGATTAACGAGAAAGCCATTCAAGGTTAGCTGCCTCAGGACTCCAGTTTTGTGACATGGGGGGGCCCTCAATTTTACTCCGGCAGACATGACCTGCCCTGCCAGCAATTTATTGGAGTCCCTTATCAGAACGGTAAATTTGACGTTAAGTATGCTAAGTTCCATTATTTTTTTCTATTTTTTTGCTTTGTCTCGCACTAAGTGTTTCTCCTGTATCGTGGGTCCTTTTAAAAACGTAAAAACTTACATACACAAGCAGCAAGGCCCGTAGGCCATACAAACATTTGTTCCATGCGAAGATCAAACCCACGACACGATGCAGTAAATCACTTAACCACTGCGCCAACCATGCCATTAAGTATTAAAGTAAATATTTATAAATGTCACAGATGAACTAGTGGTGAAACCAATTTTAACAATAACTGAAAACAGTAATAATTCTAGGCAATTATAAATAATTGAGGCATTCTGAACTGACCACCTGATTTTAGGCGCTATGCACATGGAGCAACTATTGCAGCAACTGGCAATTGGCAACCAGCTGTTTACATTATTTCAATTGGACTGTGCACACAAAGCAAGCAATTTGAGTTTCGAGTTCCGGCAATCGTCAACAGTTTTCAGTTGCTGCAATCGATGATTAAGTTAGTTCCTAATTGCCGCAACTAGCAACTGTTAAATATATACCGATTTTTAAAGTTGCCGGTTTCCTCAACCGTCAATCGCAAAGCGTCGGGCGATTTGACACCCTCCCTGTGCCTGACAATGCCAAAGTTGCTCACAAATTGCCATAACATTGCGGCAACCGTAAATGTTATAGCAACTATCAAACTACATAGTTACAGGAAACTTTTAAAAAGTTGATAGTTGCCTCAACTTAAGTTGCTCCATGTGCAAAGCGCCTTAATGTTTTGCCTGAAACCATTCTAC
Organism: Diarsia mendica; assembly: GCA_949316265.1. Taxonomy (NCBI): domain Eukaryota; kingdom Metazoa; phylum Arthropoda; class Insecta; order Lepidoptera; family Noctuidae; genus Diarsia; species Diarsia mendica. Next base: position 18,425,215 of record OX438904.1, on the reverse strand, counting down.
GTTGTGTACTGTTGTTGGTGTACCGAATAAATAAATAAAAAGTGGTTTTAACCGATTAACCATTTTGGAAGTAACATAAACACTACGTGAATACATTCTGAATCATTTAAATTTTGAGTACAGTCACAAGCACGAAAATAACACGCAGGAAAATAAAAACCCAATTTTGTTATGCTACAACAGTGTCTGCGTGTTTGTGTCTTAAATATAAGACCTTTTTCGTAACAGTATCCGTAGCGACATCAGATAACAACCAACACGGTAGAAGAAAATATTGAATACTAGCTTTTGCCAGCGGCTTCGCCCGCGTGAAAATGACGATATTCCATACAAACTTTCATCCCCTATTTAACTCCCTTAGGGGTTGAATTTCGAAAAATCCTTCCTTATTCCTTGTCTACATTATAAAGGGAATCTCTGTGCAAAATTTCAGCTTTCTAGGTTCAAGGGTTTGGGCTGGGCGTTGATGAGTCAGTCAGTCAGGACTTCTCTTTTTATTTATATATAGATAGATTGATAGATGGAGAGGGAGAGGAAGGCCAAAGAAAAGATGGATGGAGTGTGTCAGGAATGATATGAAAGAGAAAGGAGTAAAAGCCACCGTGACGTCTAACAGGGAAGAATGGAAAAAGAAAACGTGTTGCGCCGACCCCAAATATAATGGTGAAGATGATGATGATTATGATGACCGAAGAAAAAAACAATTTTAAAAGTTGCGGTGTATTTACATATTAGTGTTCGTAAAAGTTCTTGATAACTTCCCAGAAAAATAATAATAATAATATTCCACAACTATCACACAACGCCATCTAGTCCCAAGCTAAGCAGAGCTTGTGTTATGGGTACTAGACAACTGATAAACATACTTATATATTTCTAAATACATACATATTATAGATAAATTACACCCAGACACAGAACAAATGATCGTGCTCATCACACAAACATTTGTCCTGGGTGGGAATCGAACCCACGACCTCCGGCATAGCAGTTAGGGTCACTAACCTCTAGACCAACAGGCCAGTCATTCAAAAAGGACGTTTGCTTTTAATTTTCACGCATTTGGACAGACTAAATAATGTTGCCTGTTTAAAATTAACGCATGACTAACGTATATTCAAATTATCTACCTACCAATGAATATATGGAATATATCGATTTTATAGAATCTCTGATATTCACTAATTTTAGCCAGGGCATATTAAGGCTTGTACAGGTCGCCACAATTAGTTAAGCAGTATTTTTTTAATGACAAAGCCATCCCCAATATATTAGACAAGCTAAGCTGAGCGGTTTTCCCGACCCTGGAATGAATGAATCGAACTCTAGACTTCATCCTCAGCCATCATGCTTGAAACCACTAGACTAATAGACCTCCTGACCGTTTTTCGACCACGGCGGCCAATCTCAGCGGAGATTAGCTATCTGCGCGGGAGATATTATATTGCACAAGTGTGTGCGCAGGCACAAGTGCACTCTCTGTTCCCTTTTCTCTCATAGTCCGATGGGACGGCAATCCGACACGACCGGAGAGAGATCAGGCGCAGGACCAACGGCGACACGTGCGCACCGAGGCACGGGGGTACTATACCGCCAACTTCTAAACTCCGGGTTACTACTGGGAAATTTCTAATGAAAATTCCTAATAGCACTTTTTGTCCGACCCGGGAATCGAACTCAGGACCTCGTGCACAGCAGTCGCACTTGCGACCACTAGATCAACGAGGCAGTCAAACAGACTAGACAGGCACTAGACTAACGAGGTAATAAAACTAAATGACTTTAAAAAGTTTTTCTCTTATAGCAAAATCGTTTTTTTTTTGGACCGAGGGAAATCATGAAATCTTAATGACACCCCCTCTGGGCGGAGCGGAAGGGAGTGTCAGACTTCTACTGACTAAAAACCACCCATGTTCCTTCTTAGCCCTTGTGCCGAGGCCGCGGTAACTCTTTCAAACAACCCGCAGCCCCGTTGTAGCAAAAACCTTGAAAATTGATTTCTAGTGACGATAAGTAGAAATCAATTTCCTAAGCCTAAGTAGATGAGTAAGTTGGCTGAAACTCGTATCCTATGGCCATAAATGCTAAGCCGTGTGTTCAGGAGATAAGGTCGAAAATAAATTGAATCTCACCTTCACTTTTGGTAAAAAATCTCCTGAACGAGAAGAATTTGATTATTTTCACATTTACAAAGCTAGACTAATGTACGAAAAATCCTGGTTATGCATTTTCGGAATGATATAATAAACTTGTTATCAAGGAATTTGCTTTCAATTAGGCTGTAATAATCCCATCGCTGAGCCACACACCACAACTCTGTGTAGGGCATAACGGCTTAACGTTTGGTTATTATAAAAAATTACGTGCTTAATACATAAGAAGATTATTTGAAACATATAAAGCTATAAAAAACATACAACTAAAGGGAAAAACCCATATTTTTTGCAATTTGTCATAAATTGACCTACTTCAGATTTTTGTCAAAGTTCACGTCAAACTTGCGTGGCGTAAACATTTTCGACATTAGATAAAGTCCCCAGTGGACAGAACAGAATTCCAAATGTAGAAAACTGTACAAAACTTGGCACATTTTCCGGACTTTCGGCATGTAAAATAAAAAACTGACGTGAGTCTAACTTGCACTTGAAGTTAGACTCACGCATGTAGAGTTCCGTACCATCGTAGTACCATACCGTACCATCGGTTGTTTGTTGGTTATACTCGTAGTGGCAAGAAAAATATGCATTTTGCGAAAATTTCAAGTATCTTTTTATGAGAAACAGTCCGGTCTTCATTTACACCGGAAGCCGATCCCAATATAGTTGGGAAATAAAACTTCAGACGATCAAAGAGCACGTACATAAATAAAAACTCAGTTTCGCACCACAAAATCCTATTTAGTAATACTAAAGTGTACCTGTTCATGAATACACATTCGTAAATAACTTCATTACTAGGGCACTCAGACTAAATCCAAAATCTCTTAAAAAAGTTTTTTCTGAAGTCGTAATTCCACTCAAAGTTGGGATAATTTGTAAATGTGCCAAACACTAAAAGTAGTTCATTAGCCAATAAAGTAGTAATCTAGTAGAAAGCTTTAACGAACGTGCTCCAATATCACCACATAACTTAATTGTGTGTTTTTGCCGAAACAAATTCAGTACTATATTTATTTTATAGTAGGTTTTTAGGCCACTTTTGTACACCTCCCCCCCCTCTTGGTAAATTCGTCGTAAGGTTTTTGGTCACCCTTCCACCCCCCTTTTAGCAGCACATGTATTTTTTCTTATTAAAATGATCAAAGAGTTTTAGACAAGGTTATATTACACAACATAAACAAAAATAGTATGATTTTTTGTCATAAAATTCGCAGACTGGGGTTTTGTACGCGGTCACACAATTAAATTGAGACCGATATTGAGAAAATATATATTCACGTGACACATTTCCTTTTTGTGTCGCATGAAATTCACTCTATAGCGAACTGTTCCATGCAGTAGGGGAAAAAAGAAGAAAATGTTCACTTGGTGGTTAGGTATTCATAAAACTGGCAACGTCGCTACTAGGCGTCAAATATTTCACTGTTTCGATTAATTAATAAAATGACTCATTAAAACTATGAAACATCCCTGTGTGTACATAACACAAGTTTTGAATCATCAATAAAATGCCTTTTGTTGTTTTTTTCTCTTTCCAAAATAATAATAATTTTGAGGCTGTAGGATTATTACCTATAACTAAAACATTATTTAAATCCGTTTTTTACAAGCAAAGCAAAGTGAATTTAAATGTTGTTTCAACGTCTCTCAGTGTGGCTCTAACACAGGTAACTTTAATTGTTACTCACATGCACGAAACCAGTTTATCTGCGGCTGAATTCAATTGTCTGCCTAGAACGTTATTGGAGTCAATATCAGGGTAAGGTTAGAAGGTATGGTTAGTAAAAAGGCACTTAGTTTGTTCTCTCCATAAATGCATTTTTTTAGGTAATTCATTGGGCCCCTGAGATGTTATAACTTTACTAAACCTCCATGACCCTCGTACTATTGAATGCATCCATCAGCAAAGTTTTAATGAATCGTTCGTGATTTTTCACCCCAAAATAAAGTCAACAAATGATTGCACAAAGTTTATTTATTTGATGTATATAACACGCTTGGTTGACGGCTTTGTGAAGGGTTCTTTCACACCTTTTTTGGCGTTTGGGAAATCATCAAATAACCCGACTCGCTCCTGGGCACAGACGAAAGGGAGTATTAGACTTCTACTGACTAAAAACCACCCACGTTCCTTCTTAACCCTTTATGTCGAGGCCGCGGTATCTCTTGCGAACATCCCGCAGCACCGACGGGATTCTTTCACACCCTAGATAAGGATTGTATAGAAGGTTATAGAAGATCATATTTGAAGCCTGTAACGGTCTAATTAAATTAAATAAAAGCTTGTAGTTTCAGATAACTTTAAGGCCCGATTTTACCAGGCGATCAATATAATAAACACATTTATCGCCAAACGAATTTACGAGTGTAACATAAAATGTTACATTTAGGAATGTCCATCGTTTGAAGCCGACATAGACAAAAAATGTAAATATACTACTATTAATATCATATACGGGATATTTACCATGTTTGATTTTAAAAAAAAAGAAAAAAAAACATGGTAAATATCCCGTTTATGATAATAATAGTAGTGTCAGTGACCATGTCAGTTTAAAAACTTATAAGTGTAAATATGTTTAGCGGAACATACATTTGTTGATTTGTAGAGCAAGTGCGCCTAAGCTTTGAAGTTATGAGCTTACAATACAAATAGTGTTATATATAGACTAGAAGTGAGGACTTTTAATTGGCTGTCAGTCTCACATACTATTTCTTAATCTATTTGTCTTAGCTGTAAGTCTTCCATAGTTAATAAATAAATAAATAAATAAATAAATAAATATAGTGGGTATTCAACAATTATTAAATAATTTAAAACTAAACTTAGAAATTCTTGTTCTAAGCTTTTATCACCGAACTTCTTCTTCTTAGCGTGTCGTTGACAATTCATATTATGGAGTCAGCTCAAAATTTGTTGACAAGTTTGTCGCTTTCAATAGTCGTCGATTCAGTTCCTGTGATGTGCAAATAACAGGACATTACTGTACTGAAACTTCTGTTACATTCTTCGCAACAACAAAACTCAAGCAAAACTTTACTAACTATTGTTAGAAACTTAGTATCGCGTCAGCTATTCATTTAGATTACAAGTTAACTCGGGTTTTACGGCATTGAGTGTTAGGCCCACAGATTTAGATATATACCTACTGTTTGGGATTCATTCACTAATCCATAAATCTAGCGATTTCGTACCGATCGCATCGCGTCATCGCCAGCCAATCAGCGTGCAGTAAAATCACGCGATACTACACTCTGATTGGCCACCATTGTTCCCTTACCCCCCTTTCCTCGACTGTTGTAAAAATCTAATACGAATACACTTGCTTTCCAACATCATTTGAGACATCATTGTTTTTATTTTCATTAAAAAACCCCATCCTAATCTTGGCAAAGTAGCAGCCAAATACAAAATTACCAGTAGCGATATCACGCCGCTACATATCTGGACCTTCAGAGCCATATTTCGAGAATTTGGAGTATCAAAATCCAATTCTTCGAGTAGAGCGACCTTTGGACTGCCACGCTGCCACGGCCTGCCAACATCACAAAGACGAGCGAAATCACACTAAGGAGCGAAGATTCATCGGCATATTCACGCAAGGGCCTTCAATCAATCTGATGAGAAAGGACAATTGAAGATTTGGAAGATCAACGTGGAAAAATTGGTGCGTTCATCAAGTTCTTTTCTTCAAGACCTGTCGAGTTCATTAGTGTAATACCGTTTTGTGATCTGATTCCAGTGAGGGTGGTGAGGGTTGCCCACTGCGCAGAGCGATACAACGGCTGCTCGTGCTTCGATTCGCGATCAGGCGATTTTACACGCAGTCGTTACCTGCACGTGAGTACTCCACTTTTTACAAGCCACCAGAATGTCGTTAAAGGCTAGAGATGGGGAGGGTTCCACTAGAACACGCGATAAATCTCCTTATAAAGATGCATATGATGAGAAAACTGAGCTAATCATGCGCGATTTGGTTAGGAAACGCGGTATCGTTAAAGGTAGGTTAACTAAACTCTCTAATTATTTCAATACTATCAGTGTAACGGCGATCACTAGTGAGTTAAGAATCGATTTAAAATTACGCGTAAAGGGCGCTGATATTTTATTTTCTGAATTTAATGGTATTCAATCAAAACTCGAGGACTTAGTGCCTGATTCTGAGATCGATGAACAGTTAGATCATCGCCAACAGTTCGAAGATAGTTATTATGCAACTCTTGCCCGAGCAGAATCTATTCTTAGCGTGAGTGAAGAGGTCACTAATTGTCCCAAAACGTGTCATCATTCAAATAAATCAGCGTCAGTCAAATTACCGACAATTATGTTGCCGACGTTTGACGGCTTGTATGAGCACTGGCTTGAGTATAGGGACACGTATTTGTCATTGGTGCACAATTCCACTGAAATAAGCGATATTCAAAAATTCCACTACCTAAAATCGTCGCTAAAGGGGAGTGCCGAGTCAGTTATAAACGCGCTTGAAATATCATCGATTAACTACTCAGTTGCGTGGGAAATACTCCTAAATAGGTATGATAATGATAGGTTATTGGTGCATAGTCACGTCAAAGCATTGTTTACAATACCAGCACTGTCAAAAGAGTCACCTTCACTAATTAGGCAGCTTATAGATACAATTATAAATAATTTACGTGCCTTGAAAACCCTAGATGAGCCAACCGACACTTGGGATACCCTTATCATTTATATTATTTCGTCTAAGTTAGATAAAACTACAGAACGAGAATGGGAACAACACAGAGGTTTATTGTTGTCGAACAACAACTCTAAAACTAAGTTGAAAGTCGACAGTTTGATAAATTTTCTAAAAAATAGGGCCGATTTGTTGGAAACATTAGCATCATCACACAGTAAAGACACAGAAGTGAAAAAGAATAATTCAGTTGTCAGAAGTAACGTATCGCATAGCAATGTTTCGTCAAATAAGCCACCGCCAGCAGAGCCGAGTCGCAAAGCACGTAGATTGTGTGTAGTGTGTAACGGCAAACACCCAATTTACACATGTACAAAATTCATTAATATGGACTTGCAAACCAAATTAAAGATTATCAAAGATAATAACATATGCGAGAACTGCTTGCGCTCGGGACACACTGTTGACGGTTGTTTGTGGGGGCCATGTAAACACTGTAACATGAAACATAATTCATTAATTCATCCTAATGACTCCAATCACACTACTAGCTGTACTGCAAAGACTACGTCGACAGCGGCAGGCGCAGTTACCGCGCCTCCCTCCTCCGGCGTCACTGACGTAGCACGTGATCCCAATAACGAAAACAAATTCATTCAAGTTAGCAATGTTCACACAGATACGCACACAAATACACAATGCACAGATGTGCAACCGGTTCTGTTATCTACTGCCTTAGTTGAGATTCCCGATCGCCATAATAACTATCATGTCGCTTGCGTATTACTAGACAGTGGTAGTCAGAGCTGCTTTGTTGCACATTCGTTGTGCAAATTGTTAGATATTCCACTAATACAGTCCACTCATGAAATACGTGGAGTAGGTAATGTAGTTTCACATTCTACGCAAACGTGCGAAATTGAAATAAAATCACGCATTAATTCCTACTCGATGCACATAAAATGTTTCGTTCTATCGGAAATAACGGCCACATTGCCCGCTCTGCAGGCTGAAAGCACACAGTTCAGGATTCCTGAACACCTGCAGCTGGCAAATACGCAGTTTTTAGGGCCGCAAAAGATAGATATTTTAATAGGCGCGGACCGGTTTTGGGACTTGCTTATCGATGGCAAGATGCGTTTACCGAACGGTCCGTTCTTACAAAATACGAAGTTGGGTTGGATAATATCGGGTCCTATTAATAATATTACGCATAATAATAGACATGTCCAATGCAACTTCACACAATCTATTGACAATCAGCTACGTCAGTTCTGGGAGCTGGAAGAGCTACCAAAGTCTCGGGATGCGCACACAGACGAAGAGCAGGCCTGTGAACAGTCTTTCATCACCACTACTACGCGCAATAAAGATGGAAGATTCTGTGTTCGCATTCCTCTCAAAGAGTCGCCCGATGCTTTGGGTGAATCATACCCACAGGCAGAGCGTCGCTTTTTGTCCTTAGAAAAAAGGTTATCACACGCACCTATCGGTTATAAGAAATTATACACTGAATTTATTCATGAATATATTAATCTAGGTCACATGACTAAGGTTAGTTCTTACACGAATCCTCACTACTTCATGCCGCATCACGGCGTTTTTCGAGAGCACAGCACGACCACGAAGCTTCGTGTAGTGTTTGACGCCAGTGCTGCGACCAGTAACGGTAAATCTTTCAACGATATTCAGCTTGTGGGACCGCCCATTCAGGGAGACTTATTAGCTATCTTGTTACGTTTTAGACAGTTTAAGTACACGGCAATTGCAGATTGTGAGAAGATGTACCGTCAAGTTCTTGTTGATCCTTCTCAACGCGACCTGCAACTGATTATGTGGCGTGACGATCCTACAAAGCTGCTCGAGTTTTATCGGCTTAATACCGTTACATACGGTACGGCATCGGCGCCGTTTGTTAGTGTTAGATGTTTGAAGCAGCTCGCAGCTGAATGTACTGACCCCGAGGTCAAAAGGATCATAACTGACGACTTCTACGTAGATGACCTCTTGACCTCGTGTGAGGACAAGGTCAAATTAATTGACATCTGTAAAAGCACCGTAGATGTACTAAAGTCCGGTTGCTTTCCACTTCGCAAGTGGATTTTTAATTTTGAGCTCGACGGTGCATCTTCTCCAATGACGTCACCAAATGAACACAGTACGTTCCGAGATTTAAATCTAAATGATAATAATCAGTGTAGAACATTGGGTTTAGGTTGGTGTAACGACACCGACGAGTTTAATTTCATTACACATATACATAACGGAAATAAACCGGTCACTAAACGCATAATTCTGTCAACTGTTTCACAGATATTTGACCCATTAGGATTATTAAGCCCTTCCGTTATTATCGGTAAAGTATTATTACAGAAACTTTGGCTATTAAAATTAGATTGGGACGATCCGCTTCCCACTGATATCATTCAAACATGGAACCGGTTTGTTGACAGCCTGTCCTATCTTCGCACAATAAAGGTTCCGCGACACGTTTTCCAATGTGATCCTACTCGGACTGAGTTACACATATTTACAGACGCTTCACAAACTGCATATGGCGCGTGTGCTTATGTACGTACCATAGGTGCCAATCAGCAGGTGACAGTAAAATTGCTATTTTCCAAGGGCAAGGTAGCTCCATTGAAACCCGTGAGTATACCGAGATTAGAGCTTTGCGGCGCGCTGTTAGGTGCTAGGCTGTTTGATAAAATTAACAGTTCACTTACTCGTAGGTTTGATGACGTCATATTTTGGACCGACTCGACAATTGTGTTGGGTTGGTTACGCATGGCTCCTAACATGCTTAAGACTTTTGTGCAAAACCGAGTCGCTGAAATACACGAACTTACGAATAAGTTTACTTGGCGCCATGTAAGTGGCAAAGACAACCCTGCTGACCTGGTTTCGCGTGGTGTCAATCTTGAAGATTTGTCTTCATCGGTATTATGGTGGGAAGGCCCCAAGTTTCTGTTTAGTTTAAGTTCACACTTAAGTTCAAGTATTAATGATATTTCACCTAAAGAGTTACCTGAACTCAAATCAACTTTCACAAGCTCATTATTAACAAAGTGTAAAAACACTTCACTTAATACATTTTTTCCATTCAATAGGTTCTCGCATTTTGTTCGCATGAGTCATGTCGCTGCGTATGTACTTCGCTTCATTCACAACAACTATGCGCGCAACAAAACAAATCAGCTGACAGGCACGATTACTGTTACTGAATTGAGACATGCCATTAATATACTTGCTAGATTATCGCAAATGGAATCCTTTCCAGATGTGTATAATTTACTGAAAGGTGGAAAAAGTGTAAAGTCAAGCGATAGACTTGCTAGTTTAAATTTATTTCTCGATAATGATAACATAATTAGAGTAGGTGGTAGAATAAAGAATTCGCCAGACTTTGGTTATGACAAAAAACATCCGATTCTTTTGTCTTCTGAGCATTATTTTACGTTTTTATTATTCAGACACGAACATAACCAGTCTTTGCACTGCGGACCTCAAGCTTTGCTGTACCGCTTGCGTGAGGATTGGTGGCCGCTATCAGGCAAAAACCTAGCTAGGAAGGTGACTCAGCAATGTGTTGTATGCAAACGCGTTAAGGGTAAAACATTAACCCCACTTATGGGCAACTTGCCTAAAGAACGGATAACAGCTAGTTTTCCCTTCTTTCATACAGGAGTAGACTACGCAGGGCCAGTGCTCGTTCTAAACCGAAAAGGCAGAGGCGCGAAATTTGTAAAATCATATATTTGCTTGTTTATCTGTTTCACTACGCGCGCTATACATTTGGAGCTAGTTAGTGACCTTTCTTCTGACGCATACTTACTCGCGCTCAAGCGTTTTATTTCACGTCGTGGCAAGCCGTCGGAAATATTCTCGGACAATGGCCGTAATTTCGTTGGCCTGAATAATGATTTTGCTCAGTTTTTATCAAAATGTAGAAAAGATATTGTTGAATACGCAAGGGGTCAACAAATTAAATTTTCTTTCATACCTCCATATTCCCCGCACTTTGGTGGCTTGTGGGAAGCTGGGGTGAAATCTTGCAAGCATCATCTCCGCCGAGTGGTGGGCAACGCGCACTTAACCTTCGAGGAAATGACTACGGTGTTATCACAAATAGAAGCGATGTTGAACTCTCGACCTCTGATACCTTTATCTTCGGATCCTCGAGATTACCTTCCCCTCAGCCCCGGACACTTCTTGATCGGTCGACCGCTTACCGCACCGGTCTGTGAAGATGACTTGCGAGACTTACCTGCCCATCGGTTGAGTCGTTACCAGAGAGTGGAGCAGCTTCGGCAGCAGTTCTGGGCACGCTGGGCCAGGGAATACATTTCGGAGCTACAAACAAGGACTAAATGGAGGGAAAATACAACAAATCTGAAACCTGACACACTTGTCATAATCAAGAACAACAACCTTCCGCCATTGAAGTGGCAATTAGGTCGGATTGCAAAGACGATACCTGGCAACGACGGTATCTCACGGGTAGCCGATATCCAGACATCGTCAGGGATCGTGAGGCGGTCATACACGAAGATCTGTCCACTGCTGGAACCTGAATAACACCTATCTCATTGTAAGCTGGTGCTTTCAAGGCCGCGGGCATGTTTGGGATTCATTCACTAATCCATAAATCTAGCGATTTCGTACCGATCGCATCGCGTCATCGCCAGCCAATCAGCGTGCAGTAAAATCACGCGATACTACACTCTGATTGGCCACCATTGTTCCCTTACCCCCCTTTCCTCGACTGTTGTAAAAATCTAATACGAATACACTTGCTTTCCAACATCATTTGAGACATCATTGTTTTTATTTTCATTAAAAAACCCCATCCTAATCTTGGCAAAGTAGCAGCCAAATACAAAATTACCAGTAGCGATATCACGCCGCTACACCTACATTGATTTATATATTACTGCGTATAGTTTTTATATCAATGGATATATACCTGAAGCAAGTATCCCGTTTCGTATGAAAACCAGCCGACTTACTATGACGTGATAAGCTTTATTATTGGTTTAGTTATTATTCAAAAAAAAAAACATAAGAAAATAGATGTTTCTGTTCTTTAAAAATCCGGAATAAAGTTTTAAACTTACAACATTTTTTTAAACAAACAAGCTTAATGGGATAGTTTGCACGTTGAGGGCTGCGGGTTGTTCGAAGGAGATACCGCAGCCTCGGCACAAAGGGCTAAGAAGAAACATAGGTGGTTTTTAGTCAGTAGAAGTCTGACACTCCTTACCGCTCTGCCCAGAGCGGGAGGAGTCATTTGATGATTTCCTACCCTCCAAAAAGATACCTACCACCTACGATAAGTTCTCTCCTCCTCTTGCGATATGTAGGTATTTCTGTGGTTCGGGCCTCCATTTATACTTGACTAGCGGACGTCCCGCGGTTTCACCCGCGTAGATCCCGTTCCCGTGGGAATACAGGGATAAAAAATAGCCTATGACACTCAGCAATAATGTGGCTTTCTATTGGTGAAAGAATTTTTAAAATCGGTTCAGTAGATCCCGAGATTACCCCTTACAATTTTTTTTTATTTTGTTTTTATTTTTTTATTTCTTCGCCCGTGTGGATGTCGGTTTAACTACAAAAATTTCGATTTCCCATACAAACTTTCATCCTCTATTTAACTCCCTTACAAGGAATAAGGAAGGATTTTTCAAAATTCAACCCGAATTTTGAAAAATCCTTCCTTATTCCTTGTCTACATTATAAAGGGAATCAAAAAAATTGCTAAATTTCAGATTTATAGGTCCAAGGGTTTGGGCTGGGCGTTGATGAGTCAGTCAGTCAGTCAGGACTTCTCTTTTCATTTATATGATTTATAATTAGTTTTAACAATATTTTTATTAGTCTGTAAGCTTTCTTATAATGTATCTGTCTCGTTGGTATAGTGGTCACAAGCGTGACTGCAGAGCATGAGGTCAATTCCCGGGTCGGGCATAAGTTATTGGAATTTTCCATCAAGAATTTAACAGTAACAGCCACGGAGTCTGAAATTGTGCACAGTGTTGATGGCAATAGGCTCGCCCCTATTACGTGGGATTTAAACATAACTGGCGAAAGATAGGTGTACTATTAGGTACGTCTCTGCCTAACCCTTCGGGAATTACAGGCGTGATGTTATGTTATTTAAATGTTATGTATGATGCTATGCTGGGATCATTGAACTAATAAATCTTTCAAGCGTTTCTGGCAAGCGGGGTTTGGTCGACCGCAAGTTGCTTTCTACGTACAAACCCCAGCAAATGTATACTAGGTACATTATTTATGAACACTTGTGTCGGAGATAATCTAAATAAATGTCCAACTTAAGCTGTAGCAATGCAAGCTGTATATTCTGTTGCTTGGTCACTTTTTATCGGTGTAGTTTATGTTCTACAGTACAATATAATGGTTGTCCCGGGTTAACGGTCGAGAAAAAACTTGAGAACGCTCATATAGGGTAGAAGGAGTAATTTACGGATGCACAAACGATGTAAAATAACAAATCTTACCTACAAAACTGCAATACGTACACTTTCAAAAGGTCAAATTGTATGAAACAGCAGGATTTTTTTATAAATTACCATTTCTTACCGGGCTCCGAGTGCATAGCCTGTATTTAATAAGGAAATTTCGAAACTCCTAGTTTACGCTTCCCGTGACCTAAGACTTCCCATTAACAGTGGTTAGGGGCTAAGTGTTGCCATACAACGAGGCAATGCCGCCAGTCTCAGGGGCATATAACCAGCTGACAGCGTTGAGAAGCAATTTTTGACGCCCTTTTATAGTTTCTTGTTAGTTTATTTATTAATAGTTTTTAATTAATAATGTGTCAGATTCTGAAGTAGGAAAGTTGACAACGTGTGAATCTCAGAATGATGTACTGAGTATTTGGTTTACCCTAATGTATGTCGGTTACCCTTGCACTCCGTTTAATTATAATATATCTCAGCTCAAAATCGTAGTTTGTTTCAGTGGTCACGGTCTCGACTTTCAATTTGCAAGTCGTGGATTCTAATCCACTCTGGCAATTTAAGTCGATTATTATAATCCATTCTGGCAATTTCCTCACCAAAACCATGATCCAACCATGAAAATATTCACCAGTAACTTCGCACTCACATCTCAATAATCAGTCACGACTCAATGGCCCAATTCTGTAAAATAGCTAACTTATCAATAGTGTGTCGATAGTGTGTCGGTTGTGTCTCAATAGACTACCCATTGACATTTGGTATTCTACAAATATTTATGGTCATTGACTTGCCACTGTAGTGACATTGAAACGCCATAGTAGGACTTTACGGTAGTCTGTAAATATATTTCAAGTGAAATTTGACAGTTGTGTCTATCGTGTTTGGCTATCGAACTGCCATTGTGAAGCCATCGAACAACGGCACCTCTTTTCCCTATTGCATTATTATGCACACACACACACACACAACCACATTGACACATTGACACTCTATCGACACACTACAGACATTATTATGTCTGTAGTGTGTCGATAGAGTGTCAATGGCGTGTTGCTTATCTCTAAGTTACAGAATTGGGCCCCAGCTCTTGTGTTCTCGTCTCGATGAGAGAGGCAATTACGATATGTAGTGCGCTGTTAATGATTGCTCCGTTGTTATTCTTTTGTAGGCTTTTTTTTTATAGAAAATGTTTTGTGTGGGGACAAAAGTACAGATTGAATAACGTTATATTTGTCAGTTTATCTATCTATCTATATAAATAAAGAGAGAAGTCCTGACTGACTGACTGACTGATTGACTGACTCATCAACGCCCAAAATATTATTATATAAGCATATTCTAATGCCAATATGGACATATGGCATCCAACTGTGGGGCTGTACTAAACCGACCAACATCAAAATTATACAAACATTCCAGAATAAGGTACTCAGGAGTATTGTTAATGCACCCTGGTATATAAGAAATGACGACCTCCATCGTGACCTAAAAGTGGAACCCGTCACCAAAATAATCCAAAAATTTGCTGAGGCCCATGAACACCGACTCCACCAACATGTGAACATCGAGGCAATTCAGCTGCTAGACCAGACAAATATAGTGCGAAGGCTAAAACGAACAAAACCTTTTGAATTAGTGTAGTGTAAAGTGTAATGTAGAAATAATGGTGACAATGACACTCATATAACACATGAACAAAGTGTTTATATTATAATATTAGACTCTAAGAAAGTGGAACGGACTTGTTTATATACAATCAGCACTATTCTGTTTTAAAATAATTACCCGTAAAAAGTTAAGTTAGATTAAAATTGCTTATTAGTCTTGTAGGCTAGATTGTAATTAATTATTAAGAACCGGGTTCTTTTTAATAAAGGATAAAAAAAAAAAAAAAAAAAAAAATCAACGCCCAGCCCAAACCCTTGGACCTAGAAAGCTGAAATTTTGGTTTACAACAGAGGTTCCCTATATAATGTAGACAAGGAATAAGGAAGGTTTTGTCGAAATTCAACCCCTAAGGGAGTTAAATAAGGGATGACAGTTTGTATGGAAAATCGTCATTTTCACGCGGGCGAAGCCGCTGGCAAAAGCTAGTGTAACAATAAACCGGTATGTAATCTGAAGCACTAATATTTTTTTTCTCTTATTGTTTTTAGTATTTGAGAGATCAATTTTTATCTAGGGTGAAAGAAACTCCCAATTTAACTGTTACCACGTATTAAGAGCATGCTAAAGAAAATTTTCAACGGTTTTGCGTGACAACGAAGTCCTGGGATACATGGGACTTAAATATAACTGGCTAAATGTGAAAAATGTGAGTGTATTAGACCCGGACTACTGCCAAACCTGCCTCACCCACCGCCCGCCGCAAAGTTGCATGTCTGTCGGTCTTCTACCAGACTGTACTTCGGAGAGTGTGCGCAAGAGCTCCACGAGCTTATTCCACCATCTCCCTTCTTCCATCGAGAGACTAGACGTACTGCAGGTTATCACCCATACCTTGTCGATGTTCCACACATTCGTACGAAGCGTTTTGCTAAGTCCTTCATTATTCATACAGCCAAGGAGTAGAACACCCTGCCTGCGTCGGTTTTCCATCATCTATTAAGTTATGAGGCCTATTTTGGGTAAACCCGTTCCATCGTCGACCTCATCTGATCTCTGCCCTTAGGGCAAGATTGAGGTCAAGAGTAAGCCCATATAAAACAAAAAACCCCTTCTGGAAATACAGGAGTGATGTGATGTTATGTTATTCTATCAAATAGCTAGCTTAGGCACCAGTCTCCCACAATATATACTTACCTCAATTGTGTATCTTCTGGAATCTGACAATGTAAAATAATTTATGTATATTGTGGTGAGAAAATAAAGTTTATTATTATTATTATTATTAAATAAATATATATTATATTTCCTAGAAGCAGCTTCTATAAACATTTTTTTTCACTCAATATTCAAGAACTTGTGTTGATCGTAACCGCGTCGATGTACCAACTCGGTTTGTCACGCTAAACAAGAGACAATACAAGTTCAATGAACTCACCGACTTGCCAACCACTGAATATAAACTAAGGAACTACTACCAGTTCTAGATGTACTGGTTTTTTTTTAATTTTATGGGAAACCATCAAATGACTCCTCCCGAGGGAGTGCCACACTTCTACTGACTAAAAACCACCATGTTCCTTCTTAGCCCTTTGTGTCGAGACCGCGGTATCTCTTTCGAACAACCAGCAGGCCTGACGGAAAGATATGGCACTTTGAATATATAAACAAAATAAATTTTATACCACGTAACGATATTTCGAAATCGCAATAAGTAGAACAAAACATTCATTCATAGATCAGATAGGTACCCACGCCAAAATTGAATTCTGACGTATTTCAAAACCATGCCGTGTACCAATGCGAAATGCGAAATCGTGGCTGTCAACGCGTACGAGTATGTATGTTTATGAAATGCCTGAAATTTTGGTATTTTGACGTCAGCATTCAGTTGCATAGTGGTTTGAATAAGCAACGTATATTTCTCATTCGTACACAATGATTGGAGTTTTTGTGTTATGACATCAAGCATGCTATAATTGCAAATAAATAAATGCGTATGACTTTAATACATAATAATATAAATGTGACTAAACCAAGTCTGAGGCTACGTTGGCCCATAGATAAATACCTTACAGACTAACATACATATAATTACAGTACACACAAAAATTCTGATACCAGGTCATATATTATGCACCTGACCTGACTATAATCAACTAATGTGACTTACGCCCAAATACTCAAACGTCACTCAATTTTAAGTTGCGCTTAAATCTCGTGCTGTCTTCGTTACTTTAACGCAGAGTGACAGAGATAGCAGGAGTTTTGAGGGTTACTTATAATTGAGTGACGTTTGAGTATTTGGGCGTAAAATAGATAAAGTAAAACACATAAGAGAAAGTTTGAAAGAGACGCCACTACAGAAATAATAAGCGTCTGTCTTGGTAGGATATGGGATAAACTCGATATATACTGGGTGGTCATGGTCACCCATCCACGGGCCAACTAGGGCAAGCACTGCTTAACCTGAATATCGACCCAAGCGGTAGTTATTATTAAGCCTCGTGGCTTAATAATATAATAATTTTACTTAATTCAGACATCAGTGATCCATAATTTTGTTAGTAGGTTTACTTAAAAATAATGTTAATTGTCAAAGCAAATGTGTTCACGAAAATCAATAAACAACAATCACTACTTCTGAGATAATCTTGCAACTCAATGCTCTATTAAGCTCCAACGTAATAGCTTACTTAAGCACGACAGTTTGCACAGGAAATGCCAGTTGATTACTCCCCTAACGAGTACTGCAACAATTAGTAACTATTCTAAATTTCTCCGTCGAGTTTCAACAGTAAGACCAGAGTGAACGGCTAAGGAAATTGGATTCGGGTTACGACCGACCAAAAGTTTGTGTGGGGAACCGATGGCATATCGGATCGGTGGTACGACGGGTTTATATTGATTTAGTGAATTAACTTTCGTGGTTATCTAACATAGGTTTGGTTAGAGGAATGAGTTTGTTTTTGTTTGAAATATTATTTATTTTTTCAAATAAAACAAACGCTTGGATAAGAAAAAGTTAAGGAAATAAGGTTCCCGTCGGGACTGCAGGTTGTTCTAAAGAGATACCGTGACCTCGGCACAAAGGGCTAAGAAGGAACATGGGTGGGTTTTAGTCAGTAGAAGTCTGACACTCCCTACCGCTCTGCCCAGAGCGGGAGGAGTCATTTGATGTTTTCTTACCCTCAACAAAAAAAAGGTAATAAGCTTGTTTCTTTATCCACTTCAAACTGGTATTCTTAAAAGCCTGCGACTTCTTCTATTTGGCATTCGATTAGAATTATAAGTAAGAACCTTATTGTAAAACTAAATCGTGTATTATAAACTAATCAATGCGCAATGTGTCAAAATGTTTGTTTTGTTTGTTGTTTGTTTGTTTGTGTTGTGTTTTTTGTGTGTGCGCAATGTTTGTGAACGAGAAGGTTATAAAAAACCCAATTTATTTAAATGACAAATTATTGCTTTTTATTATTATGCACAAAACAATTCGTTTATGACAACATCGTTTGATGGCAAACCATTACACAATTCACTGATCAAATGAAATAATTAGCATAAATAAACGGTAATCATTTTGCATATGTTGTGGTAAAATTGGGGAATTGAAGCGTTTATCTTTGAAACAAACAAATGAATTGTGTAGTTTATCACTCAATTTTCAATGTAGTAAATCATTTTGTTTTATTTTTAAATCATATAATTTAGGTAGCATACAATACTGTTGTTACAAAATATAGTGAGCCGATGCCAGTGCTCATGCTCACTGGTGAACTCTCTAAGCAAAGACAAGAAGCTAGTCCCACAAACAATGGGACACTTGATATCGTGTCCTGTTATTTGCACATCACAGGAGCTGAAGGACGCTACTGAAAGTGGCAAACTCTTCGACATATTTTGGACTGAATCTACATATTATTATGTTTGAATTTTTATCGACACGCTAAGAAGAGGAATAATAAGTCAATTTAGAAAAATGATGGTAAAAATGTCAGAGCGAAATAATAAATAAATAATAATAATAATAATAATAAAAAAAAAAAACTGGCAACACTAAAGTCGACAGACGTCTTTCTGGTTCATCTTCCGATTTTATTTATTTTAATTTTTATACAATTGCTTTTCAACGATTTGGTACCTCCGTTTTCAAATATCTATATTATATAATAGATTGTTCAAACCAAAATAAAAGAAATATCCATAAAATGAGACCTAATAATAGAAGAAAACCGAACAGAAGAAAAAAATGACATGTCATTCCGTGTCATTCCATAAAACACCAAAAATGATAAAAAGACCGAAAGAATGTTGACAAGAGCTAGAGCAAGACGCGCACGCCTTCCACCACCGGACCCGTCGCTCAGCTCCGCCTCGCCGCCGCCGGAACCTAGCCCCAGCGTGAGTGCTGTGACACCGACCGCGGCAGTAGCGTCGAGCTCGAGCGACGAGTACTTCTCTCCGTCCCCGACGCTAACACCAGTTCGCCGACGAAGAGGACGCCGGCCGCCGGACGGCTTAGGACCTCGAGGCCCACCGGCTTCTGATAGGGTCCCAGCTCCCGGCGGAAGTGTGCAGCGCATGCGATGGACGCAATCCATCAACGAAAACGTCATGCGCTCATACTATGGGGCTACAGAGGGAGGAAACAACCTGACCGCGTACCGTGTTCGGATGCTCTCTCTGTTTCAGGTACTTGAGCCGGCTGTCAACGTATCGGCACAACGACTGTCGGATCAGGTGCGAGTCATCCAACGTAATCGTATGTTGGATGACACCGTACTTGATCGCTTGCGGACTGAATCGCAGAGTAGCCATGTCATTGCTGCGTCGTCACAGGCTGTGGTACCACCACAGTCTACCACAATACTTATCAGTGAAAATGACGTGAGTAATGACATGGTTGCTAACGTAAGTACACAGTGCAGTGAGGAGATGAGGAGTACTTTGGAGGGTGCGATCCGAGAATATCGTTTCATGTCGCCCGAACTTAGGCCGCGATTACCTCGTTTGCCCATGCATAACAGAAATAGGGCGCTGGTGGCTGTTCTGGATTCGCAGTTGTCAAGCTATTTTGATAACTGCGAAAACCTCACCGATGCTCATTCGATCCTGTATTGCGCGGCTGTAACGGCATGTCGTGTAGCTCATGTCAAATTTCCGGATGACAGAGCTACACGACCGAAACCAGCCGTTCCGGCTTGGCAATGCAGGATTGAGCGACGCATTGCTGGGGCCAGAGCGTTCATCGGCAAACTATCCTGCTTCCGGGAGGGCAACAATCGCCCTCGAGTGATGCGCTTTGTGAGACGGGCATTTGCGGGGACCGATATCAGTCCTCGAGACTATATGTCCCGTGTCACAGAGCGCATCGACTTCTGGAAGCAGAAAGTGTATGCATGGGCAAACCGTATTCGTAGGTATAAGCGTCGGGTGGAACGGTACACTCTAAATCGCACCTTCCAAAGTGATGAAAGGTGGGTATACAGAGCATGGGAGCGACCGAACCAAGGAGTGGCTGACACGTGCCTACCGGATGACAACGCCATGTGTTCATTTTGGCGCAACATCTGGTCGGTACCTGTCAGTCATTCCGAGGGTGAATGGACTCGGGAGGTCGAGCGAGCATGCGATCCAATAACAGAAATGGGGGCAATAACGATCAGCCCCCAAGATATAAGTTGTGCAGTTCGTCCGTTGCCTAATTGGAAATCACCAGGGCCGGACGGACTGCACAACTTCTGGATTAAGTGGTTTACAAGATCGCATGCTTGCTTGGCAGCCCTATTCCAGTCAGCCTTAGAGTCAGGGTCGCTACCAGAGTTCCTGACAACTGGAATAACCCACCTGCTCCATAAATCGGGTAGTACTGCGGAACCCAAAAATTATAGACCGATTACGTGTCTTCCAACGGTCTATAAAGTTCTTACCTCCATTTTGAGAGCTAAAATTAATAAACATATTAACGAAAATTCTGTTATGTCTACTTCTCAAAATGGATGTAGGAACGGGTCCCGTGGTACTAAGGAGCTACTCCTCATTGATATGGCCATTAGCCAACAGGTTCGCCGTTTCCGAAAGGATCTGTCGACATGCTGGATAGACTATAAGAAGGCCTATGACTCGGTGCCACATACATGGCTCATGAGGGTGCTAGAGTTGTATAAAATTGATGCAACCCTGCGCACCTTCCTGATGTCGTGTATGGGGCAATGGAGGACAGTCCTTCGCTATCCAGGATGTCGGCAGATTCAAAGGAATAGCGAGCCGATAAGGATAGAGCGGGGTATATTTCAGGGCGACAGTTTGAGTCCACTTTGGTTCTGCTTAGCCTTGAATCCTCTTAGCACGCTGCTGGAGGGTTCAGGTCTGGGCTATCGGTTGAAGAGAGGTGGTCAGATTATATCTCACCTCCTTTACATGGATGACCTAAAACTTTTTGCCACCAATGATTTGCACCTGATGGAGCTACTGAAGGTCACTGAAACTTTCAGTAGCGCCATCAGGATGGAATTCGGAGTGGACAAATGTGCGGTCATGCATGTAAAGCGAGGGGGGATTGTGGAGTCTGTGGGAACCCAGCTCACAGATTCCATAAATCTTAGATCCCTCTCAGCAACCAAAACCTATAAGTATTTGGGTATGTCGGAAGCGCTGGGCATCAACGTTACCGACATGAAGCAATCGCTGAGGGAGCGCTTCTTTGGCCGCCTGAGGAAAGTATTTAATAGTCTTTTGTCGGGCGGAAATAAGGTGCGTGCCTTCAACGGTTGGGTCATGCCGGTTTTGATGTACTCTTTCGGCATACTCAAATGGACTCAAACAGAGCTAGACGCCCTGGATAGGCGGGTCCGTACATTGTTGACGACATATCGAATGCATCACCCACGTTCTTCGGTTATGAGACTGTATATCCCACGGAAGTGTGGAGGTCGAGGCTTTTTGAATGCTAAGACTCTCCACAATCGTGAGATATGCAGTCTCAGAGAATATTTCCTGGAAGCAGGCGTGGGGATGCATCGAGATGTTGTCGCGATGGACAAGGGCCTTACCCCGCTCTCCTTGGCTAAAGAGAACTGGTGCAAACCTGTAGTGCTTGACACTAACGACCGCTTGGAGGTATGGCAGAGTAAGGAGCTTCACGGACGCTTTTTCCGGGCCCTACATGGGCCCGATGTAGACTTCTTAGCGTCCGTAGCCTGGCTACGTTCCGGGGAACTCTTCGGAGAAACCGAAGGTTTTGTCTGTGCAATTATGGACGAAGTTATGATGACGAATAACTACCGGAAATTTATTGTGAAGGACGATACGGTTGACATATGTCGGGCATGCCACCGTCCGGGCGAATCAATCCGTCACATTATCTCCGGATGCTCTCGTCTGGCTAACGGAGAATACTTGCATAGACACAACCTTGTAGCCAGGATTATCCATCAGCAACTTGCTCTGAAATACAACCTTGTGGAATCAGAAGTGCCGTACTACAGGTATGTGCCCGACCCAGTTCTCGAAAATGACCATATCACACTGTACTGGGATCAATCCATCATCACTGACAGGACTATTATAGCTAATAAACCTGATATAGTGGTGGTGGATCGATCAGAGCGGCGCGCAATGATTGTTGACATAACCGTCCCGCATGACGAGAACCTCGTGAAAGCCGAGAAAGACAAGCAAATCAAGTATCTTGACTTGGCTCGCGAGGTTGTCGACATGTGGAGTGTGGACTCAGCGATCATTGTGCCGATAGTCGTTACAGCCAATGGCTTAATTGCCAAGAGCCTCGACCAACACCTGAGGAGGCTCTCGTTAGGCAGCTGGATCAAGGGCTTGATACAGAGAGCGGTACTCCTGGACACGGCTCGTATTGTTAGGAGGTTCCTTTCTCTGGAGCCCTGACCGCCGGTAGCTTGGACCCTGTTCCCGATACCGGTGGGCTACAATTTTTTATATTTTTAAATGTTTTTTTTCATAGATTTTGTAAGGAATATTTAAAAATGTATCAAATTTGTTAAAAACTAAATAAAGGGAATAATAATAATAATTTATTTATTTCAAGTAGATACATTCGTTAAATAACTAAAAACTAGCTTAAATGAGCTTATACAAATATAAATTCAATAGGACATCTGTGTCTGAACTAGATAAATAAATATCTGTAACTCAGACAACAGCGCTCTTCCTTAGAAATGTTAACAGAAAAAATCTTAAAGTTCAATTTGTCTTTAATTATTACATTGAGATTTAATCATTTACGAGAAAATAAAACAAAAACAAAAATAAAACTAAATACTTCTAGGTAAGCGTGCTCCATCGTCGACCGCATCATCACTTTCCATCAGGTGAGATAGTGGTCAAACGCGAACCTATCAATAATAAAAAAATTGGTTGTCTGTAAAGTCGGTTTACTGACGATAGTTGAACGTGACAACGTCTTAAGAAAATACTGATTTTTTCATAAAATTCTTCATTAAGAAAATCATTTTAAATTTAAAAAATAAAAATACAACAAAATACTTGAATAAAATTTATTGTTTAAATTTCTACTCAATTGTTAAAATTAAAATTTTGATTTTATTATTTTAATAATATAATTAAATTTTTTCAATTAGTTACTTAATCATTTTAGCAAATTTAATTGTAATTTGTTATAAAAAAGTAATAATTTTAAATAATTCATTATAAGAATGAACAATGATTAAATTATTGTTTATAATTAATCTTACATTTAAAATTTGGAAACATTAAAATTTTCGTAAATCTAGTTTTTAAAAAGCCCGCCTCAATGTGTTTGATATAGGAGAAAATGTTCCCTTTGACGGATGGCTGGTCCAACCTGTCATTTCAGACACGTTGTTGTGATATGTGGAAGATTTAATATTTATGTTTTAATTTTTTTTTAATCATAGCTACGCTCGATAATTATTTCGATTGAATAGTAAAGCCATCGATTTTTTACTCATCGTGAAATAGTTCTGTTAACTTATTGTTTTAATTTTGTCAATTATAGCATAACCTACAATCTTATAGCGGACCGATGCTATTCATTTTAATGATGAAAGCACGAATATTCGACAATATATCACTGAATATATAATTAACTAGCTGACGCCCGCGGCTTTGCCCGCGTGGATACTGTAAAAACAATCCTTGATGCGGATTATATATCATTCTAAAATTTCAGCTCGATCGGTGCAGAACTTTTTGAGTTTTTGAAGCGTACACAAACCAACATAACATTTTTATATTTATATATACAGATAGATATCGAAAGAATCATCGTTCATTCCCATTAGTTCGATCGTCGAACTAGTGAGATTTTTTTTCTCATCTGTTCGAACGTCGAACTAGTGAGAACTTTTTTTCTCATTTGTTCGACCGTCGAATTAATTAGATTTAATTCGTAATAGATAACACTCATACATGCAACGCATGTACTCCGTGACGCGCGCTCGCTTCGCTCGCATATTAAATAACACTAATATCTTCTGTCCCCGAAGTGCCGGGCCTCTGCCGGCCTCCTTTGTCGGCCTACGGCCCGGTGCCCATGCCGCCCATAAAGGATACTGTCGCGAAACGGTGATTCATCCACTTAGCGGACGACTAGCAACAGCCTATAATTTTGCGTTTTTTATTTTATTACGAAATTAGTAAAACAGTTAAATGTAGTAGAACTATTTTTCTTCTTCTTAGTCGTTATCTTCATTGCTGAAGGTCGTGTCTAGCTTGAATTGTTAGTCACTCGCTGCACTATGCCTCTCCACGTCTTCCTGTCCTCGGCAGTCTTTATAGCCTTAGTTATTGATAGGCCAGTGAGCGACTTTACAAGGTCTGACCAGCGGGTAGGTGAGCGACCGCGTGATCTTCTTCCGTCGACCTGGCCAGCCACCATCAGCTTCTCTAGGCTGTCAGGGAGAACGAACTATTTTACATGGAACGCCTCAGAGCGAGGTAACGCCTCAGAGGTAACGCAGAGGTAACGCCTCAGAGGTAACGCCTCAGAGGTAACGCCTCAGAGGTAACGCCTCAGAGGTAACGCCTCAGAGGTAACGCCTCATGAGTCATGTTTTTTTGTGCGTGCAGCCGGCTCTATCGAATTATAAGAGTTGTCACGTCAAAAAATCTCACTAGTTCGACGACCGAACTAATGAATCGAACTAATGGGAATGAGCCAGAATCATTACCTTTATCGCTGTTATTATCGTTGCTTTAAACAATTGACACCACATTCACTTTTCACTGCACTTGATACTCGATCAAAACATGTAAATGTACTATAGTATAGCAGCTGTCCACGCAGATGCATCGCTCACTCAAGTAGGAGAGAGACGGATGTCGAACGCTGCCAAACGCAAAGGCCGATTGTGCTTCTTTGTCGCTCGTTCCGCGCTCTCGCTTGCACTTCAAGCCTTACATGGAACGCCTCAGAGCGAGGTTACGCCTCAGAGGTAACGCAGAGGTAACGCCTCAGAGGTAACGCCTCAGAGGTAACGCCTCAGAGGTAACGCCTCAGAGGTAACGCCTCAGAAGTAACGCCTCAGAGGTAACGCCTCAGAGGTAACGCCTCATGAGTCATGTTCTTTCGTGCGTGCAGCCGGCTCTGTCGAATTATAAGACGTTGTCACGTCAAAAAAAAAAAAAAAGAGGTGAGAGTAAAATCTAACAAACTGTAGCTGTGGCTGTGACCTCCCTTTGTGTAGAATGTGGATGAGTGAGTGTGTGTGGGAGGGTGAGTATGAGAATTTAAAAAATTTAAAATGATCAAACACGACTCTAAATTAAATAAATCCAAGTATTTTATTAAGTACTAAACTACGTATAAATCATAAATAGAACTTATTTACCTGTATCTAAAATTAAACAGTTTTCTCGTGAAACACAAACTATGCATGTTTACCAGGAACGTTAAAGTTTTGAACTAACGAAAAGTATTTAACGAGTTGTTGCAACTATACTTCAGACGCGGGGCTGTACTTAAAATAACTCGATAGTTGCGATAATTACCCGACTGCGGCGAAGCCCAAAAGGAGGGTTATGTGTTTGACGTTTATGTATGTATGTATGTATGTATGTAAGTATGTATGTATGTAAGTATGTATGTATGTATGTCCGTTTCTTTGTTCCCTCATAACTCATAAAAGGATGAACCGATTTGAATGAAATATACGTCATTAGATTCGTCTTGATGGCGCGAGTGTTATAGGCTACATTCAAATTGGGGGCCAAATCGTGGAGTTCTAATTTATTTATTTTTCAATACCGTCGAGTAGGATATTAAAATAAAGGGTTTTAAAAGGAGATTACGAAAATATATAACACTTATAATATGTTTAAAAGAAATTCAAAGTGGAAAATCCTATAAACAAGCACAAAAGTTAAATCACCTGCAAAGAATTGTACGCGAGCAACGAAAGAACAAACACAAAAGAACTAAAAAGCTGGAAATAAAAAAAGTAGTTAAAAAACTAAAAAACCCGACTGAAAAAACTGAAAAGCAAAAAACAAGCACATTTTAAATTAAACAAAACTTGGAAACAGGCGGGGTTCATTTGAATATTAAATTATGAAAAGAAAAAATGAAATAGAATGGACCCCGCCTGTTTCCAAGTTTTGTTTAATTTAAAATGTGCTTGTTTTTTGCTTTTCAGTTTTTTCAGTCGGGTTTTTTAGTTTTTTAATTTTAGATACGAAGACGGGGTTTGCAAACTTAAGAGACCTATTACATTTTTTACGCAAATTGTAATTTTCAGCAGTAGTAAGATATTTTAATTATTTGTTTAAGAATAACGATAGTACCATTCTCTTTTTTGTAGGTTGGAGTTACACATTTTCATTATTCTTTTCGTGTAATTTACTATAAATACTTTACGAACACAGTTTGCAAGAAAAACCGTTGGCGATGGAACTTTGACGCTCAAATTCACATTGTTACATTCAATCCTTATAAATGCTAAAATTAGTAAAAGATGCTTTGAATATTTTACTTGTTTATTGGAGTTCTAGAATTCCTTTAAATTCCTTGAGTTTTTAAGGAAAAAATTGTAAAGAAAGCCTAATTTAAACCATAAATGTTTTTACCATTTTAAACCATAAATTCAGCGTCCATTATATTCCAAATTAACACAATTTTAATAAATAAGCTAATGTGATATAAAACTTCGATCTACAATGAATACGTTTCATTAGTTTTCATTTATCAATTTAATAAGACAAAATTACAAAAAACCGGCCAAGTGCGAGTCGGACTCGCGCACCGAGGGTTCCGTAAAAAAAATATATTTTGTGAGTAACTAAAAATGTATGGTTTTCGTAATTTTTCCTTTATCTATGCTATAAGACGTTGCTTCGTACCAAATTTCAAGATTCTGAGTTCACGGGAAGCACCCTGTAGGTTTTGATTCCCTTGCAAGTGTCGAAAATTTGCGGCATAAACGGCTGTATCTTTTGATTGCGTTGGCTTAGAAGTTTGATTTTTTCACAGCTTCAAGGGACAGTAGACCTGAGTAATTGATATAAATTTCAGCTTCATACCTCCACGCGTTCCTGAGAAAAAGGGTCTTGACAGACGGACGGACGGACGGACAGACGGACAACAAAGTGATCCTATAAGGGTTCCGTTTTTTCCTTTTGAGGTACGGAACCCTAAAAATAAAATTAAAGTGCTATAATTATATTCTGTGGCAAACACCACCGCGCGGGCGCGCTAATCAAACGTTTACGATTCGTAATAGGACTCATAAGACATAATAATAATTTTAAAGTGCTTTTTCTTTTCAGTGTACCGGTGTGTACCGTTCCCAGTGCTAGAATGCACGCCTCCTATATTCTCTCTGATGGAAGGTACAATTTCCCTGAACCAAACAAGCCGCTGCGCTGCCCGTGCTAAAACATTTAACGATTTATGTACACCAGTCGACGTCAGCCACAGGCAAGCTTTGATTTCTGTGTTTTTCTTCAATCTGAACGCTGCATTCAAAATTAAACATATACGTATATTCAAACAAAATAATATAGGACAGGTTGATTTGAAACAAACGCCCAAATACTCAAACGTCACTCAATTATAAGTAACCCTCAAAACTCCTGCTATCTCTGTCACTCTGCGTTAAAGTAACAAAGACAGCACGAGATTTAAGTGCAACTTATAATTGAGTGACGTTTGAGTATTTGGGCGTAAGTCTGAGAGATTTTCATGAAATCTCGAGTGGCTTTTCAGTTATATGGGATTGTTATAGGGTACCTAAGACAGTTATAACAAAAAGCAGTTTTGCTATAAGAGGAAAATAAATAAGATCTTTGTTTACAGGGTGTAAAATACCCTAACCAAAACCGATAGATACGTGTTCTCCTCGTCAATTTGATTATTTGTTGTACTGGACCATACGAGGGACCCTTCTAGTTAGGGAGACATTGAAGGTCAAAATTTGCAAGCGATAGATCAAATCTCATGACATTTAAAGTTCACATCGCACACTGTACTTAAGATGTCCGTATAGGGGTCCGTATCACCCATACTGATAAAAGGTCACGTCACGACCCTCAAGATTGAGGCATATGAGTGAGGATAGAAGACGGGTCCTGCCGTCCTGTGTCATCCTGTACTAATTGAATTGTGCAGCGGTTACCGAGTGGCTAGCGTTTGCTGAGTCATTGAGTTGGGACGTCATATTTGAATGTATATAGTCCTCCTGACCGTTTTTCGGCCACGGCGGCCAATCTCAGCGGAGATTAGCCATCTGCGCGGGAGATATTATAGTGCACAATTGTGTGCGCAGGCACAGGTGCACTCTCCGTTCCCTTTTCTCTCATAGCCCGATGGGACGGCAATCCGACACGACCGGAGAGAGATCAGGCGCAGGACCAACGGCTTAACGTCATCATCATCATCATTTCAGCCGAAAGACGTCCACTGCTGGACATAGGCCTCCCCTAAGTGTCGCCACATTGACCGGTCCCGTGCGTCTCGCATCCAGCGGATCCCCGCAACCTTTACCAGGTCATCGGTCCACCTAGTGGGAGGCCTTCCAACGCAACATCTTCCGGTTCGCGGTCGCCACTCCAGAACCTTCCGGCCCCATCGGCCATCCGTCCTGCGAGCAATGTGCCCTGCCCACTGCCACTTAAGCTTGGCAATTCTTCGGGCTATGTCGGCAACCTTGGTTCTCATGCGGATGTCCTCATTTCTGATTCGATCACGCAAGGAAACTCCGAGCATAGCCCTCTCCATTGCTCTTTGGGTGACCTTAAGCCTTCTGATGAGGCCCATTGTGAGCGACCACGTTTCGGTCCCATATGTAATCACTGGCAACACACACTGGTCATAGACTTTCGTCTTGAGACACTGGGGTAAGTTGCACGGCTTAACGTGCTTTATATAATTATTTGAATGTAGATGTATGGGAACTGACCTGTTGGCCGGGCGACTGCTGAGCATAGGACCTCATGGGTTCGATTCCCAGGTCGGCTAAAGTGTTGTTGGGTTTTTCAATCTGGAATTTCTCACCAACAGTTATGGAGCCTTGTAAGTTCGCCTCCTATCACATAACCGCCAAATTGAAATGTGTATGCTATTACATACACCTATGTGTAACTCTTTGGGAATAGGGTAGTTGACAAAAATAATCTAATTAGTCCGTCAGATAGATTTCCAAAAAATATTCTACACGTATTTTGTCTTTTTTCACGTAAACAAAAATTAAAGACGATACAGTGCTTCGAAAACTCATATGACGTCACATCGCTCTACATATTTTACCACGTAGTAACGTCAAAAGCCCCCGAAAAATAAACCGCCGTCAAAATTTGATAAAACAAAAAACACGTATCCAATATTATTGGATTATCTAACTGACGGACTAAACAGGATCATATTTTTTAGTCAGGACACAACCCAATTACAAGCGTGATCTTATGTTAGGTATAATAATATCAAACAATTTAAATGGGAATTCGACTTCCCACAGAGGTATTTTGGGACCAAATTATTAATATCCCACCTACACCTGCTTCCTAGTAAAGGATCAATATTGTCAAACCCAAATCGAGGAAATACCTAAAGAGGCAGAGCTATCTAATAACGAAACGCCCCATTCGCGACCTCAGGCGATACAATCTCCAAAAGTCGCAGTGACTCGCGGAATGCTGTATCATTTTCTTCTGTTTGTTTTTCAGCCACCAGTCTACAAGGAAAGCACGTCAAGCCGTTAGACCCGACTACCAGTTTTCTAGTTGACAGTCGTTAAAGGTAGACTGTCTGCGCCATTCACATTATTTATCTGCATTTTTTATTGATATCTATTTATCTGGAAATCACAAACGCATAATTGCAACACCACACGCTACTATACGGTCTATTACTATACTACACGGCCAATTCAAAACGATGGATCAGACGTTCAATCAAATACCATTTTCTTCGTATCCTTACGTCCCCACTCTCTCGTCAGTCTGGCTCCAGCGCCATTAGCAAACACACGAAATTGAACGTGCGCTCGCGCGCCTCGCGGCCGCCATTATAGACTCAAAAATCTGTGAATAAAAATGTGTGTGTGATCCTCATAAAATAATCATCTCGTGACATTTGGTGGAAGTTCGCTGAATCAACGTGCTCCTTGCTCCCTTTGCTATCGAGGCATTAAACTTTTCCTTTACCTACAAACGTGAGTACCTTTGTTTTCCCATCCATAGACCGTGGCCTGAAAGTCTGGCAACGAGTCTTACTGAGGGGCATCGTATTACTCAGTACTAACTGGGTTGTGGAGGTCAGATAGGCAGCCGCTCCATATAAAAAAACTGATATTCAGCTGAATCCGATAATACTAGAAGCCAGCCACAACATAATTGAGAAAAGGCTAGGCAGACGATGATTGTACGTAATGTCTCACTTTAACGTGGATGTCGTGGCCAAGCAGTGAGGATTAGGTATATTGAATGTGTGTAATCAATATAATGGCTCAGGTGTGCAGGTTCGAACCTTAAAATAAATTGTGGAATTACACCAATGTGACGGTTTTCGCGTAGATTCGTAATTGAGTGTCGTTTTTGGAAATGTTTTATTCGTTAGAATTTTAATCTTTATTTTTAACCGACTTCAAAAAAGGAGGAGGTTATTAGGAGCTGAAGGTGCATGCAACCTTGTTTGTTTGGTTTAAATATCACTTTTACTTCACGCAGGTTCCAAATTGAGCTCCTACGCTCACCATTCGCGCTAATTAATCTAAAAGAGAAACTACTCTAACTAACACACGTATGTAAACTTTTTAATATAATCACACGCCTACGATACCCAAAAGGGCTGGCAAAGATGTAAAGCACCCAGTCAGCGCCGGTCTTGATATTATCCGGGCGCAAATCTAGACTCCAAGCAACTATAGATTTTAAGTTTATAACTAAGTCGCACTTCGCCCATGACTTCATCTTCACAAATTGTGATAGATCGGTTAAGCATGGTTTTCATATAAATTATAGCCTAAAGACCTCACAAAAAAAATACTTGTTTAGCACGACCACGAAGACTCAGCGCGTCCTCGCTGAAACATTTCAGTAAGGTCTTGGTTACACCACTGCCGGGGCTGCGGCTCCTGTCGGGGCTGCGGGTCCTGTCGGGGCTGCGGGTTCTGTCGGGGCTGCGGGTTCTGTCGGGGCTGCGGGTCCTGTCGGGGCTGCGGGTCCTATCAGAGCTGCGGGTCCTGTCGGGGCTGCAGGTTGTTCGAAAGAGATACCACGGCCCCGGACACAAAGGGCTAAGAAGGAACATGGGTGGTTTTTGTAAGACTTCTACTAACTAGTAGAAGTCTGACACTGCCTTCCGCTTCGTTCGGAGCGGGAGGAGTCATTTGATGATTTCCCACGCTGCAAGAAAAACAGATCTTGCTTACAGCGGTCGGCCTATAACAAAATAAACACAAATACGAATCGGACATCCATTTAGCAGAGTGATGGGAAATTGGCGCGGCCTGAGATCAATTGGAACATTTTATCTCCGACACATGATGGCTTAGATCAGTGGAGCGAAGGGGAGCAATCGTCCGGTTGATTCCTGATAGCACTCGTTTTGGTGAAGTTTCCTTATTATGGCTATACGTTTTGTTCACGTCTTTGCCTGTGAGGTGATTGGAAATTATCTGATGGAACGTAGGAAAATTAATAACGTTTTTTTTTGCAGCTATGAGTATGTCTCAGGAGACAACTCTTACCACACCCCCCCCTCTCTCTCTCTTAGACTCTCTCGTATCATGCTGTTCTCCACAATTTTTTTTCTACGATGTGTAGTCGATTTTAAATTGATTTATATTTTTGGCTACGATGCGATGCGAGCTTTAATATTTCTATCCGTTCCTCATACGGTCATCGTTTCAGATTTTAATCCTATCGTTTGCATATAGTCCTAACTCTGGTCTTGGTGTATTTGAATCTCTCTGTATGTGCCTTACATCGAAATCTTGGTCTCTCTATCTATTAGACACACAGAATTACATTCGCATTAATATCAGTAGATAGGTAGAGTAGGAGAGTGTTTGGGGGTAGATAGGATAAATAGTGAATACGAGGAAGTAAATATCGGGAGGTAGTATTTAATGTAAACGAATTTGGTAACGCATTGTGATAATCAATGCTCGCTCTTCCTCTTTATGATAAGATGTTTACTTTCAGTTGGAATTACACTTTTCTTGATTAATTTTGGGAATACCAAGTCATGTATGCTACCTACAGTTATTTCTGATAATGTTATATCAACTACGAATGACTGAAAACTAATCAATACTTTACTGATAGGTATAAAAAAACTTAGTCATTAAAAACTGAAAGCGCAAAAACAAAACGGATCAACAACTTGACCGTAATAGGAAAACTAAAATCAATATTTTTCTCTTGAGAAGGGAGGATGCCTGTGTCCCAGCAGTAGGAACATTAATAGGCTGTTGATGAATGTACCTATAGATATTCTTTTATTCACCAGAATGTCTGAAATGTTATCTCTTGACGGCATATAAAGCCAAATTAGTGGCCCATGGCACCAGTCTAGACACAACCACATGAAAAAGAAAGAAAGTGGGCCTTGTATTACCTACTGAAAATTCTGTTTTCGATTCAATCTATCAAATAAAATTTTCTCATTCGATTGGAAGTGGCAAGATAATTACAATACAAAGTGGTTCTCATCGAAATACGTGGTAAACGAATTAAATTTCAATTTCGTGGCAGCAAATAAATCAGTAGCGTAATCGGTATGGACGTCCAACTGACATGAAGTAATCATCTCTTTTTGTATACGCTGGTTTTGTAATTTTCTTACGAACAAAGCAGATTATTATACTGAAGATATATAATCTATTTATTTTGCTGTGTTTGTATTCTATAATAGCAAATTTTTCCACGGATTACAAAATTAAATTACACAATGCTTCATTCATCAATAGATTTGTTTTATGTTTTTTTTTGGTATTAATTTCCTAATCATTATCGTTGATAAACTGGTCTTCATGGTGTCTAACGATTTATACTGATGACAACAAACTACTAGGTTCGTCTACTTTACTATATCCTAGTAATATTATAAACGCGAAAGTTTGTGAGAATGTATGTACGGATGGATGGAAGGATGAATGTTTGTTACTCTTTCACGCTAAAACTACTGAGCGGATTTGGATAAAATTTCTTACACAGATTGTTTACTAAGATTAACACATAGGATAGTTTTTATCCCAATTTTATCTTCCCGAGGGATAATTTTCGAGTCGTAGCGGGCGAAGCCGCTGGCAACACCTAGTTTATACTATTTATACAATTTCCATCTCTTTCATCTAAAAATAGCGACCAGAAACGTTTTACACCACCCAAACAAGCGACCATCAAAATTAGAATCAACTTGAGCGACCATCGCACCCCTAGCAAATTAGCTTTTGTGAATTATTCTGAGGATAATTAACTAACGACCTTATTGCTTTTTCCTTTTGATGGAGTTTTACGAAAACGAGCCGAAGGGGGAACTCGATTCCAAAAAATCCTGGAAGAGCTATTTTAGGGAGCGCTTAGCGTGAATGTCGCAATAATTATAATAATTTTGTTTCTGAGTAAAGGGAAGATAGCATAATCAAAGGCAAAATTCTCCTATGTGTATCACATTTTTTGTTCTGGGTTAGCCGGTCCTTTAATATGTCCTAGATCCTTCCATCATCATCATCCATCATCTCATTTGACACAAGCAGATGATGTCAAGCACTAAAAGCACCATTTGACTTGTACAGTCGAACAAGCTAATAAGTATACAGGGTAGAGATCTTTATAATTCTTTAACACTGAAAATATTGATTGTAATTTTGTTTTATCAAGTGTTTCGCATTAAGCGACTGATGTCAAACTCTATATCGTTTGACATCAGTCTCTAAATGTATCTGTATAATCTTAAAAGTTAATACAAGTTAGCTGGCTGTGTACTTATTAGCTTGTTCGACTGTACAAGGCCTCCTTTGATTGGCATTACCATTTTCAACGGGCGTCTCCATAATTAAAATTATCTTACAAATTATCCACGAAACGTTCTTCCGGGGCATCAAGACTTCCTCGTAGCAATCGTTATTTCAGGCTCCCACCACTAAAACAAAAACTTTACATTAAATAAATTAAACTGAAGCAGAATTTCCAGCTTATCTGCAAAAGCACTACAATAACTTTTAGCTCTCCAATTAACTCTTAAGCCACAGGAAAGTAGACGGTAAAGTGTTTTATATAACGCTGCTTATTCTATAACAAGCACAGAAAAGGGGGAACAGAAGGTTGACCCCAGGCAACTAAACTATGGGGCTGACTGTGCATAGTTCAAAAGTGATCAAGTTACACCATTTTTAGGGTTCCGTACCTCAAAAGGAAAAAACGGAACCCTTATGGGATCACTCGTGTCTGTCCGACCATTCCCCATCTTATCTCCGAAACTATTGAACTGCCTCCGTGGTCGAGTGGTTTAGGCGTTTGCCTTGTGACCCGGTGGTCGTGGGTTCGATTCCCACGGGAAGCATACTTTGTGAAGTTGTTTCCAGTTTGGTTAGGACATTGCAGGCTTTAATCACCTGATTGTCTGATAAAAAGATGGTTCCGTGCTTCGGAAGGCACGTATAAGCCGGTGGTCCCGGCCGCCAAATGGCGGTCGTCAAACCATGTTAGAGGCCCTTGCGGCGGTTTAGAAACTCTGGCACTATGGTGTGTGGGGTCGTTAGACCTTACTGCCCAGACGATAAGAAAGAAGAAAGATTGATCCTAAAATTTAAACGAAGAGAAGAAGTCTATGGTGCAAGTGCAAAAACATGGAAAATGTCTCAATATCTTATACTTCAATGGTAGTGAAGGCCAAGAAAAACTGGCCAAGTGCAAGTCAAACTTGCACTTGGCCAGTTTTTTTTTTTTTGGAAGGTTGGTAATCATCAAATGACTCCTACCGCTCTGGGCAGAGCGGAGTCAGACTTCTGCTGACTGAAAACCACCCATGTTTCTTCTTAGCCTATTGTGCCGAGTCCGCGGTAACTCTTTCAAACAACCCGCAGCGCCGAAGAGATCAAATTATACCATCACGCTGTTATAATGTGTCGTCGGCGGGCAAAAAAAAAAATACGTGTCCATTATTTTTTTTAAATCTATCTGACGGACTAATTAGATTTTTTTGGTAAAATATACCCTATTATGTTTTTTATTCCATTCATTCCTACTGCCGAAGAAACGATTGATAAACTGTGTAAAAGATGATATTATGGCAAGAAAAGAGATGTCTCCTAAAATGACGAGTAATACAGAAGTATGGAAGAAGAAGATTGGCTGCGCCGACACGTGCATTTGTTTTCGCATCTTGTGTGGAGTCAACCTTCTGTAAAGTATGACTTTTCCTTATTTCCTGGAAATCGTATCGCAGATACTAATCTTTTGCTTCTGTATTGGCTAGTAGCTGGATTGTACAGTCAGCAATAATAGCTGGAGACCTGTACATCGAATAATTAAAATTCCGAAATGTATAGCTACTTTTGTAGCGTACCCCGTCGGGGCAGCAGATAATTCGAAAGAGATACCGCGGCCACAACAGTGCTAAGAAGGAACATGGGTGGTTTTTAGTCAGTAGAAGTCTGACACTCCCTACCACTCTGCCCAGTGCCGGAGGACTCATTAAATGATGTACCACCAGAAAAAAAATACTTCTTTTGCTGACCGTACCACCTTAGGGATGCGCCACTTCTAACATCGCAACAAAACATTTTCCCTGCAGGCTCCTATTTCGTTTTTAACCGACTTCTAAAAAAGAAGGAGGTTCTCAATTCGGATGTTTGTAATTTTTTTTTTATGTTTGTTCGGGCATAACTCCGTCACTTGCTAACCGATTTGAAAAAATCTTTCTTTGTTGGAAAGGGTATACTTCCGAAATGGTCCCATAATTTTTTTTCGAAATCGGACAAGCGGTTTTTGAAAAATCAACAAAACTCAAAAAAAAAACTACATTGTCCACATTGACCCATGAACATGTGAACCACTAAAAAGTGAAAAATAAAAACTTAAAAAAAAAAAAAAACCGACTTCAAAAAAAAACACAAAAAAGTGAAAAATAAACTTTAGAAGAAAAACCAGTCTCTGAAGTCGGTGGCAAAAAAATGAAATCAAACAAACAAAAGTCACCGACTTCAGAGACTGGTTTTTCTTCACTGTGACACTTGCCCTGTGAACGGGTGTCAGCAGGTAGGTAGGTAGGGGTTTGATAACAATAAGAACTCGAAGATTAAGTTACTTATTATTTATTGCCTAATTTTCTGTGGCCATCTCACGACTCGATTGCAGTTAATAGATTGAATTCTGTGAACATGTTAACAATTTATTTATTTATTTATTTATTTTATTTTTTTCACAACTATCACACAACGCCATCTAGTCCCAAGCTAAGCAGAGCTTGTGTTATGGGTACTAGACAACTGATAAACATACTTATATATTTCTAAATACATACATATTATAGATAAATTACACCCAGACACAGAACAAATGATCGTGCTCATCACACAAACATTTGTCCTGGGTGGGAATCGAACCCACGACCTCCGGCATAGCAGTTAGGGTCACTAACCACTAGACCAACAGGCCAGTCAAAGACAAAATTAAGACTAATTTAGTTGTGTGATTTAGTTAATTGGTGCGTGTGATATTAATCCATTAATTAGTAATTAGCTATTGAATTCTACTACAGTATTATAGATTAGGATTAGGATAGGCTTATTATTATGTTTGGCCGTGTGGGCTTATAATTATATTAGCTTTTTGTTATATAGGTACTAATAATATTGTTCATTATAATTATTACATCTAAACGTATTTGTTTATTAAAATTATCCCCGTACCCTTATATGCATTCATCAGATTCCGAGCTGATAGATGTGGCACAACCCTAGCCCAATGGTAAGTCACTGAGCTCTAGGCGCTAAGCAAGGCACCTATCAGTGCGTACGTAGCTTTAGGTCTACGCTTTGGCTACGGCGTAGCATAGTGCTACGACGTAGCAAATTGCTACGACACCGTAGCTGTTATTTCTGGCAGCTCCCCGCCGTCGACGCGCCTTTTGAAAGAGTAAAATTATTCAAAAATACCGTACCAATTTCCATTTTGTATGCTAGAGTAGGCGATACTTATGAATTATATTTAACTGAGCTGCGTAACCAAAGCCAAACCATTAATGAATTCCGGTTTATACATTTTTCAGGCTATTAAACGAACATTAAAACGATTAAACCGCGTTTTAATGCTTCTCTTTTGTTGACAAAAGACTTTAATTGAAAAAGCAAAATGATTTATATTCCGATAAATATATTTTAGCAAAATAATAATAGCCACCACAATCCACCAATTGAATATTATTCTTCGAACCGTGCAATTCAAGTTAATGGGTTGTCTATTTTTCTTTTATCGTTCGTTCATTTCCAGTCACTCACATGTTTCGTTCATTCATTCAGTCTGTATATCATAGGATCTACTTTCACATGAATGAATCTTGACAGTTGGTAATTGAATATTTTGGGATTTCGTTTACTCGTTTTTCTGCACTACTGATACTGTTACTATAAATATTTTTTATATTAAATGTACGCGCTGTTTTAACATAAAGCGTAGTGTTAGTAAGTGTATGTAAATCTATATGTATATGTATTAATATCCACCAATTAATAAACTTTGAGTGTCAGGATGATTACTTGTTATTTACTGTGTTCGAAAGTCTCTTTAAAAAGGTGTGTTGGGAATAGGGGTTTTATGAAGTAAAAGCACAAAAGACAAGACTATTCATTTTATTTCTTTTGGTCTTGCCAAATAAATCAAGCTCGATTCCATTCGCTAGGTTCCTAGTCTTCGTGGAGAAGAATGGACAAGAAACTCCACGGGAACGTATTTTAAAGTATTATGTAAATAATAGTATCAGAAAGAGACAAAAGTAGGTACATATAGTAATCGTACTATACCCACTTTTAGTAACTTACGGACGCAACAAAAATACTTGTTATACCCCGGAGGGGTTAGACAAGCCCGCCACACTATTCCCAAACCACTGTAACTCCTGTTAGCCAAAATCAACAGTGGCGACCACAAGAAAAGCGCCGAGACAATGAAGCTCGACGAAGTCCCAGAGAAATGATTTAACTGTATTGGATAACGCAACGAAATTAATCAGAAAAGAATAGCGGAGGAGTAGGAAAAAACATAACTTCCACTTCCCTCCATATCAGCAGGAGACAGAACAGAACAAGGCCAATAGGCACACAGGGACGTACCTAATAACATACCCACATTTCATCAGTTAAGTTCAAGACCCATATAATCAGGGGCGAGCCTATTGCCACCAACCAGGCACAAACCGAGAGTTTATGGCTCCTACTGTAAAATTCCCGGTGGAACAACCGAAGCGCAAAAAAAAAAAAAACTTGAGAAATAAGCAGTACCTTTGTACTCAAATTGCTATATTATGTTATTTTCCTGTGTTGTCTACTGTGTGTACATAAATATAGTAAAATAAATAAAAACACAATTTTGTCAACCCGGGAATCAAAGCCACGACCTCATGCTCAGCACTCGCGATTACGACCTCTAGATCAACAAGATCCAAAATAAAAGTTAAAATAAAAAGTTAAAAACCAATTCGAAACAGACTATAATACGCTGAGCAGAAGGACCTAACTAGCTTATAAACACTAACTCGAAACGAGGTTAACAGTCAACTAAACGATGAAAACTTTCTCACGGTCCGGGAATAAGTTTCAGATGTTATACACCGGCTAGTTCCTCTATAGATAAGGGTTTTGTCATACTGGTGCAGTCACGAGCATTATAATGTACCGTCATTCACAGTCGTATTTTACTCTTTGATGGGTACCCTGTGTTTCTTTTTAGGGTTCCGTACCTTTTTTTTTTTTTTGGTGGGTGGAAAATCATCGAATGACCCTCCCCGCTCTTGGGCAGAGCGAAGGGGAGTGTCAGACTTCTACTGACTAAAAACCGAACCCATGTTCCTTCTTTGCCCTTGCGCCGAGGCCACGTCATCTAGTACAAAAATCCGCGACCCCGACGGGAGGGTTCCGTACCTCAAAAGGAAAAAAACGAAACCTTGAACCCTTATAGTATCACTCGTGTGTCTGTCTATCTGTCCGACCATTCCTCCCCCCCCTTATCTCCGAAAGTACTGAGCCTAAAATTTCGAAAAAAATGCAGAAATTAGTTCAACACTTATAGATTACAGGACAACCTATAAGAAGTCTAACTAAGTACGGAACCCTTCATGCGCAAGTCAGACTTGCACTTGGCCAGATTTTTTTTAAATGTTGCACCACACTAAGATTTTTCTGTATCGTGGGTGCGTATATAAACATTAAAACTCACATAGACAAACCAAACACCCAGACCGAAACAATTATCTGTAGACCATAAAAATATTTGTTCCGTGCGGAGATCGAACCCACGACTCGCAGCGCAGCAGTCCAATCGCTCAACCACTGCGTCAACAGTGCCGTATTTGCTAGGTACAGTCACCTTCAAAAATGCATGGACAGTTCTGAACTCTATTCACAAGTAATAAAGACTAAAAGTATCCATGCAATTTTGCAGGTGACTGTACACTCTGTTTCTTTTTCTTGCCAAGAGGTTACCTAAGTTGAATGAATGAATGAATGAATCAATCAATGAATGAATGAATGATTTATTTATTTGCAGAATACAGGTTCTTTTATTTTGGCAAAAAAATCTTTCGCATACTACACTGTCCGGGAGGCGGTGTAGTTATGCGGGGCTTGCACCATTTGTGTCATATTGCTGCTCATGATGACGGTCAAATTGCGGACCCTTTAATGCTTAGCTTACCGGATGCCGGAAACTTTAATTTCGATTCAACCGGACTCAAACTGATACTTCAGATAGGAAAATACTGTGTTCCGTTCTACATAATATACCGAAGATAAAAGGAACAGCCGCTATGCTATGCTTTGTTTTATTTTGGGGGGGGGGGGGTGGGAAATCATCAAATAATGACTCCTCCCGCTCTAGGTAGAGCGGTAGGGAGTGTCAGACTTCTACTGACTAAAAACCACCCATGTTCTTTCTTAGCCCTTGTGCCGAGGCCGCGGTATCTCTTTGGACACAAGCCGTCCCACTAAAGAGTATTATCACAGAATATACTTGATGACGCAAGAGCACATACTTTGCGACTGTCAGTCTGTCGACTATCGCAGCAATCGTATTTGATTACAAAACAACTGCAACGTTCCAACTCAAGAACTTAATTAGATATTTAAAGGACATAAACGTAGTCTATTTCGCATTATAACATGTTTGTTTAAGTTTAATACGTGTGGGCTTTTGGAGGGTATGAGGAACAGGGTGTAAAGCTCCTCATCCCCCATAGAAAAGGGAGGATCCTCCGACCTCCGGTGTTGTGTCCGGCGGGCTAACTGCCCGACAGTTGTAAGTCGGGAACTCCTATATAGACTTATGTCGCGGATAATGTTGATAGCGCGATGTAGGAACTTCTGTCGATCGTTTGTTAGTACGCAGGTGTTGCGATAGATGTCGCTAGTCGCCACAGGCTTTTTTTATTATTTTTTTTCTCCTTAGGATTTACATTTTGGAATGGGCAACTACAGTACTTTCACAAGTTATTATGCCTTGTGACTGTGACTCTGACTTCAGTTTATTTTGTCATTCAAAAGTGCTTGTAATAGTCTTATGTAATGTCTTATACTGATGCCCGCAACTTCGCCCGCTTCAAATTATATACTAAAACCTTCCTTAAGAACCACTCTATCCATTGGTGAAAATGATAATCGGTGCAGTTTTTGAGTTTATCGCGAACAGACAGACTGACGGACGTGGCAGAGGACTTTGTTTTATAATATGGTAGTAGTGAAATGCTTTGAGTTTTAGGCAGATGGGTGACTTTTTAACCGACTTCCCAAAAAGGAGGAGGTTCTCAATTCGATTGGTATGTTTACGTGTTTCGTGTTTTTTGTCAAATGTTAAATGTATAGTAAATATTTCTATAGAGGAAGGATATTAAAACTAAAAATGAAAAAATAAAAAATCTGCTTCTGAAGTCGGTGGCAAAAAAAAGAAATGAAATAAGTAAACAAATGTCACCAGCGACTTTAGAAGCTGATTTTTCTTCTGAAGGTTATTTTCCACTTTATGGTATTTTTGAAGTCGGTTGTTTTTTTTTTTTTTGCAAAAAAGTTTTTTTCTGATTCTACACTTTTTATGCCTCTCGAGCCAGTAGAGAGGCAGCCTAAGGTGCAAGGTGGAGTTAGTTCTTTTCCAATATTTTCAACTTGATACGGTCGCAGCTGGTCAGGTAGAAAAAATCGTTTTTAAAAGTTTATTTTCCAGTTTAAATGGCTGCCGTTCGAGTTTTAATTGTGTACTGATACTTTTCAATTCTAGTTTAAATGTTAGTTGCAAACTGGATACTAAATATGTTTTTATTTTAATGTTTCTCACGGAATGTCAAACTATGTAGTTCAGATCCCATGAGCGGGATAAAACTTTTGACACCAGTTCTGGTACAAAACACAAGAAAAAACATTCGTTAGTTATGTAATTTATTTATAAACTATGGTAATTAGTGAAACTATTTATTAGTCGTTGATTTAAAGTTTCAGCTTTTTTTAAAACCAGAATTTATTTAACATTAATTCTGGTAAGTACAAAATTTAGTAACATTCTTGTGATTAAAAATAACTCTATAAATATAGATAATGTGATAAAAATAAATAAAGGTCAAG
Source organism: Diarsia mendica (assembly GCA_949316265.1). Classification (NCBI taxonomy): domain Eukaryota; kingdom Metazoa; phylum Arthropoda; class Insecta; order Lepidoptera; family Noctuidae; genus Diarsia; species Diarsia mendica. The sequence continues at coordinate 18,383,027 of OX438904.1, read as the reverse complement.
TGCTATTCTTATTATTCAACGTCAATGGATATCATTTTCGTCCCTTTTGATAAAATTAGACATTCCTTTGTGCCCGTCCACCCGTCTCTAGATACCCACACAGAATCCTACTCAGATTATACATATTAGAAACATGATATTACGATCACTAATCAGTGTTATATTTAGGCTTACAAATATTATAAGAATCAGTATCATCACTACATATTATAAAACAAAGTCCTCCGCCGCATCTGTCTGTCTGTCCGTTCGCCATAAACTCAAAAACTACTGCACCGATTTTCATGCTGTTTTTACAATGGATAGAGTGGTTCTCGAGGAAGGTTTTAGTATATAATTTGACCGACATCAACTAGAAGTTAATAATAACATAACATCACGCCTGTAATCCCTGAAGAGTTAGGTAGAGTTGTACCCATATTGTGCCAGTTATGTTTTTCAAGTCCCACGTAATAGGGGATCGGACAAAAAAAAACTAATTAGTCCGTCAGATAGATTTCCAAAAAAATTTAACGGCGTATTTTTTCTTTTTACACGTAAACAAAAAATGAAGACGATACAGTGCTTCGAAAACTCGTGTGACGTCATATGATAGTACATTTTGTACCTTCAATTTTATTGACGTTTCAAGCCCCACTCCATGATCTTTGACGCGCTTTATCTTCGTCAATTTTTATTGTTTTGATAAAACAAAAAACACGTATCCAATATTTTTCGATAATCTAACTGACGGACTAAACAGAATCATATTTTTGTGAGTCAGTCCGATTCCCTATTGGGAGCGAGCCTATTACCATCCACCGGGCACAAATTCAGACCGTGGATGCTACTGATAAATTCTCCATTGAAAAACCCAATAACATTTTGCTTGACCCGGGAATCGAATCCAGAACCTCATGTCTAGCTAGCGACCACGAGACTAACGAGATAGTTTTTTACACATTATGAAAAACCCTTTCAGAAATTCAATACGAAGTTGAAACATACAGGACTATTTTCTTTCGGGAACATAGTGAAACCTGAATGCACTACATAAAATGATGTCCTATTTCCGTCGACGAACGCTACTGTTTTATCAGGTGATTATATCTTTTGCTTTTACCTTCGCATACTCTGTGATGAAATTGTTTATTCAAACAACCAAACAATCTAACGTTGTTTTTAGGTTATTTTTAGATTGCATACTCAAGTAACTTATTTTGCCTCCTTGATAGTGCGCACTACTTGATAAAAGAGAATTCTAAACACTTTATAGTTATAAAACTATATCGTGAAACTGAACTGCAGTGAAAAAATAAGTGTATATTTTCTACTTATCACATAACATCATTCCAGTAATCCTTAAAGGTTTAGACAGAGGTGCACCTAATAGCATACCAAAGATGCAATCATTATTCCCCATGAAAACTTATTTAAGAATGAAATTTAACTATAGTGCTTAACCCCAATTATGTTTACAAGCTTAACTCACTCACTTTTTACGACTATCAGAAAGTTATATTGTCAGCATACCCAAGGGTCATTGATACCAAGATGTTAGAGCAACTCCTTGAGTATTCAGACGGTTAATGCACCCCGTCCACGACCCGTCGTAAAGTCAGGAAGAATTTACCCACGGGGCTAGTGAAGCGGTCGTAAAGAGCAAGACTTTGTTTAAACTTCAGAGCCGTGGCGTCTTTGAACTATCTAGCTGTGCCGTAAATGTACTTAGGTTTTGCTTCTTGAATTATAATTGAATTTGTTGTATAGTTAATATAAGAAGATTTTTAGATTCATTGAAAAAACTAAATAAGTTTGTCTACATCGAATTATCATAAAATAAAAGACATATTTTTGGAGTGTCTTTTAAAGACCAGTGTGCTTACTCTCGAATATAATTCCGATAGATCGACATTGGAATTGTCAGTCAAACGTCAGGCATTGGCTGGACTCACTGAGTCTAGCCAATCCCTGACGTTTAACTCAACCAACTGACGTTTTACCAATGTCGATCTATCGGAATTATATTCCAGATTAAGCACCCAGAACTCAAAGGATTCATAACTCAAGAACCATTAGGAATAACAAAAGCCTTGCAAACATAAATTCTCACCTTTGCCCTGAGGGGGGTACGAATAAACCCCAAAAAAAAATCCAATTTTTATATTTCTTTTGTTCGATCAACACACACATTGGGTACTAGCTACTATGCACCCAAACTTTATGAATAACTCTAATAAATAACCAAATCTAAATATAAAACGTATAATTATAATTTTCACAAAACACAACAACGTTAAAAATTCACGCCTGAACGTAAAGTTTAAACCAAACATGTGTAACCCCAACACGCTTACAAAATAGTTTCTACACCCATGGGGAACACCACGAACCAACGTTGAAATCTGACAAAAACGCAATTTGCTAAGTTAGAAAACAGTCGAAAAAAGACGTTGTCACGTTGCGCGGTGAAATTAGTTTCGGATGTTACGCGTTGGGCCGCCGGCGACACAAGGGTGGATAACTTTCAATCTTATTTGAAGAAAAAAGCTAGACAGTGGACGTAGAAAAACTGTGGTGATTGCTGTTAGATGGACGGAGATAAAAAAAAAACTTTATTTGGCAAAGTAAAAATAACAACTTAAGTAGTACAATTCGTAACCTAGGTATTATAGAGCAGTACATATGTACTTACAATTTTGTTACATTTCGGTACTTACAATGGTTGTTAGTTGTTACCACACTCTGTTCCCCGTACTAGTAAATACTGTATTACGGAGTCGGAATCTTGAATACGTGTTAGTGGTGGTACTTACATACAAACTTTAATAATAGCAGCCGCTCGGGTCGATCAGGTTAAGCCGTGCTTGCCTGGTTTTGTCCGTAGATGGGTTACACGTAGGTACACCATCCGCCACGGCTACCCATTACATACTGAATATCCTCCGACCTCGAAAAGCACGTTAAGTCTTCAACTCATAAGAGAGGACGAAGACTGTTTAGATATTTCTTGACATTTACGCGGGCGAAGCCGCGGGAAAAAGCTAGTAATGTATATAAGGTGCCATTTAAATAGGTGGACAATCTTTTAGAAATCATTCAGACCACCAAAATAAGGACAATGGTAAAAATAAGAAAAACGCATTAATAAATACTTACAAGAAAATAAAACAGCTTACGAAAATAAACTATTACTAACAGGTTAGAAAAAATCACTTTAATATGTGTTTTTTTTTACTTAGATATCATTGGATAGACGAACTGAACACTGTGTTAAAATTTGTCCACCTATTTTAATGGGACCTTATATGACAGTTAATAAATATTTCATCATCATCATCATCAGCCTATAATATTCCCACTGCAGGGACACAGGCCTCCTCTCTAGGAGAGGTAAAAATTGAAGGGAAATTGGAGGGAATAAATATTTACATTAAATTAATAAAAAATCTAAATGAATTAAGTAACAAATGAAAACATAAAACTGAAACAATGTCCTCACTTCAACTTGCGTCAAATGCGTCCCCAGTCTGAAGACTGCATTGCAGGCGAGAACTTTTTAACTTCATTATGCAAACAGAAGAACATCGTTGACTTTTATAAGTGTCACTTTTATGATTTCTTGAACAAGTATGCAGTTTGTTTGCTGTCATTATTTTAAGTTTTTAGCACGGAAATGGTTGAATCATCCTAGGAGTGGCAAAGAAACTAGGCTAATCATTTACCCATCTTTAAAGAGAGTACAGGGCCTTACAGGAATTCAAAAATAGGTATTTGCTGAAACTATTGTCACGCTGCTTTAAGCCTGGCAGGCTAAGGTATGTGAAGGTCACACATCCAACCAACCATGACAAGCGCGGCTTAACCTGAAGTTCAACTCAAGTGGCTTTCGTTGTTTGAACCTGAGCTTCTCCTAACTTGTATCTAACATAACATCATGCCTGTAATCCCTGATGGGTTAGGCAAATAGTACACCCACATTTCGCCAGTTGTGTTTTTAAGTCACATGTGGGGGCGAGCCTATTGCCATCAACCGGGCACAAGTCCAGACTCCGTGGCTAATACCTGTTGGAAAACCCCAATAGCACTTTTTGTCCGACCCGGGAATCGAACCCAGGACCTCATGCACAGCAGTCGCGCTTGCGACCACTAGACCAATGAGGCAGCCCAACATATGTACCCAAATAATAACACAAGCCTGTTAGTATTTACGCTCATTCTTAGAAGCCTTATATTAATTGAACCAATTTCACAAAAAGCTTTGTAAGAAGTATCCATTCAGAATACTAAATGTCAAGATGCCTTATTTAGGAACAACATTAGACAAAATATATGTATGTTTTGTGCAAAGAGTCGCATAAACTTTTGTCTTTTTGCCTCGAACGAGGATTGTTCTCGTCCGTTGTTCTAGACAAGTGACATTTTGTCCTTGGGGTATTTTCCAACTGTCGTGTAATTTTTAAAGGGTTTTGTTATTCATTTTCGTCGTAGTTGTCGGTTTTGAAAATAAATACGATATCTTTAAACTAAACTAGCACAGCCCCGAAATGGGAAATAATTATCAAAAAAAAATTACTGAAGATTGTATAATAATATAATTCAATAATGATTCGAAAGGCACCATCTATTATCATGGACGTTATTGTTGTTTCCTCGGGTTTTTTTTTTTCGGGATGAAATTAGAACTTTTAATCGTTTTCTGTACACCTGACAACGTCATAGATTTCTCGTTTAATGTGAGATCCGGATAAACTGGTTTCATATAACTGCGATCAAGGAATAAAAAAACCAAATAATTCGCAACTGGTTGCGATCAAAGAATAAAAATTCTTAGTTCGCAACTGGTAACGAAACGCAGTTGCGATCATGGTTGGAGAGGTTTATTCTTCAGAGTGATCGGTTTAGGCGTAAAAAGGTAACAAACAAACTCACTTTTGAATTTATAAATTGTCATTTGGCTGCAAAGCATAATGTTATGTTATGTTTGAGTTAAACAAGACATAGGTAATAACCGATTATAAAAGAGAAGGCTAAGCAACTAACAAACGACGCAACAAAACATACAGACAGCTCATTGAAAACAATCCACAAATCCAAAACAGACAAAACGTCATTTGTACAATGAACACTACATTGTATGCGTTGCAAATAGAATTCTATGGGTCGTCAAAACGAGCGCTAAACACGCTCGGATTTCAATGGGCCCATTATAGGCCCCACATTTACATGAATGGGGCTCTATATTGATACTAAATAGGTACGGCTTAGATAAATGTAGACGCTAGGGTGATTATCTAAGCTGATATACGTAGGAATGTTGATTACGTGTTTGTATGTAGTAATAGTACATTATGGTACAAGTGTGTAACGTTGGTGATTACCGCTGCGGCGCCATTGAGACCCGAGCCGTCAGGTGAGGGTTTTAAGAAAGCCGAGGACGGTAATCATCAATACACACGTGTATCATACGACGTTTTTCAACACACTTGTGAAGAAAATAATACTAAAAAGTCATCTTCAACAGTTAAAACGAGTTCTGATTTTTTTTCTCAATAGTAATATAAATTTATCAGTTTTCCTATGCGCGCGCATCTACCAACTTATTTGTGCATGCGGGAAAACACGGAACTAAAATAAATGTACTAAGTTTGACGTAGCGATGCATTTTTTCTTGACCAGTGGCGCCACCATGAAATTCACACTTAAAATGGTCATCATACTGTCCCATAGAGTAAATGAATGAGCGCGATAGAGTTTTAGCCACGTATAAAATGAGGAAAAAGTTTTCTATAATACAGAAAAAACAAAAGTTGTATTATTTGAGTGAAAGTTTCATTTAATAAAAACTTACAAGTTGAAATTATCTATTTAAATTAAAATTTGCATGAAATGAGCAAGCACTAAGTACATTAATTTATTTTTACTAATGAAAACGATCTTTGTTGTATCGAAACTTTTTCATGATCGTAGCAACTCAAATAATAAAATTAAAAAAAAACCCTATAACTCACTACAATGAAAAAGTCACAGTTTGATTATAATAGTGTCACTATGTGCCTAATTGCGGTGAAATTAATAATAATAATAATAGCCACTTTATGAGCAAGTGTGTTGAAAAGTAGTTTTAATTAAATGAGAATATATACATTTAACATAATACGACATCACGCCTGTAGCCCCCGAAGGGTTAGGCAGTATAATAGAACACCCACATTTCATAGTTATGTTTTTGCCTATGCCCCATCTGTGTATGAGGGCGAGTCTACTATGATTAAGTCCCATGTAACAGGAAACCAGCATGTCTTAGAACCCATACAATTCGAAGACATGTGACATCTACCAATCCGCACTGGTCACGCGTGGTGGATTATCGCCCATCCCTCTCCTAGAGAGGAGGCCTGAGTCCCTTGAGTGGGAACATTATAGCTTGATGATGATATTTAATGTCCAAAGTCACAAGCAACAACGATATTTATATATATATTTATTTTTCGATATTGTTAGTGTAACAATATCGAAATACCACGATCAATCCCACGAGCAAAAGCTAATTAACTTCAATGCGTGCATAACACGGAAGCCAAACCAACTCGATATTAATATCTGACAATAACAAAACAGTTGCAGTGCACTTTAACTAATTAAATCCTGCTAACCCTACGGCTATGCAAATCGATTAGCTAATTAATGGCAATCCAATAAATACGGTAGTTAAGTTCGACGGAGAATACGCAGCTAATGTACCGATATATTGCCTGCTATGGTTTTAATAGGGAAATGTTTTACAGAAGGATCACTTAATATTATGGTCAGTAGGGAAACAAGCTATTTATCTAAAAAAGAACACACCTGTCATCATCTGCCCAGCCTTTTCCCAACTATGTTGATAAATACCAGTATTTTACATGGAGCGACTGCCTATCTGACCTCCACAACCCAGTTAATACGAGGTAATACAATACCTTTTTGGTAAGACTGGATGTCAGAATTTCAGGCCACTGACTACCTGTAACGACTGCCAAAAATCTATAATTATGGCAGCCGGGACCAATAGCTTAACGTGCTTTCCGAGGCACGGAGGAAACTCGGTATGTCGGGCGGTCACCCATCCACAGACCGACCTAGGCAAGCACAGCTTTACCGACTCTCGATCTCTCGATCATTAGTACTTATGTATACATCATTATTATCATTTCAGTTTACAGTCGCCACATGGTCATCGAGCATTGCACTGAGTCGTTGCTTCATCATCATCATCATCATCAGGCCCTTATCTCAATTCATTTGGGGTCGGCGCAACATGCCTTCTTCTTCCATACTTCTCTATTTCTCGTCATCTCAGCAGACACATTCGTTCTAGCCATATCATCCTTCACACAGTCCATCTATCGTTTCTTTGGTCTGGTCATTAATAATAATAATAATAATAATTTCTATATTGGGAACAACATAGGAACCATTTTTGTTAGTAAACAACTTAAACGCTAGGATTAGTAACAAATTGGAATAAAATACAGTTTAACTAACTAATGAGTCATGTACTTACGAGGCATTTCATGAGGACAATGATTCCGCATGAGATGCCTCAGCACAGGAGCTCTCGGGTCCTCAGCCACGACTTTCAGGATGCTGTTGTCACTCCCCCGAGTCCTCCTCACAAGCGATGCCACCTTTTTCCTTATGATAGCATGGAAACCATCTGTACCCGATTGGGCAAACATCCCCGAGGCACTACAGAAACGAGGGAGTTTCAACATCATCCTGAAAACATTGTTATATTGGACGCGCAAGGCATTTAGCGTCCCCCGAGAACAATTGAACCACAGACTTCCCGTGTACAGGCCTTGACAGTACGCTTTAAATTGCATTGCACTGAGTCGTTGCTTACTGAACATAAAACATGAAAAAAAAATTCAAGCATCTAGGAATCTACAAAGTCTACAATGTTCAAACATTCACAAACAATTCGTAAACAATAATCTATACGAATATATAAGAAACTATGATATCAAAACTAACTTTAACCTGTGGCACAAATGTCTGGCGAGTTGACACAATCCTTCATGCGGGCCCAAAGTGCACCACGTGGGGCCGACAAACGGACGGATGTTTGTTGAAACGGAAGGATTATTACCGCTTGTGTGACAGAACCGTACTGGCCTCACCAAAGTTCGAATGCACGCTTGTGAGACATACATCACGGTAGTATCAAATATTTGTGCGACAGTAGTTCGACACCTTTGTCACCTTACACTACTCAAATTCGATGAACGTTATGCTACACTGCCGCCTATAGGGTGTAGAAGGACCGATAAGCCAACGAAGTCAACGAAGCATTCTACAAATATATTCGAATACTATCATTGTCCAAAATATTATATATACTTAATAAATTCAGTAACGGTGAATATTTTACATTGACATACAAAATCACGCGTTCAGTGGAACATGGCCGATGATGATTGTGATAAAGAAGAGTAATCTGCGTGACTGTACTTTCTCATTCATTCAGATTAAATGCGAACGTGTGTCTAGTTGGCGAAAACATAAAAATGATTTTATTTAAATTCACTATGTGGACACGCGTAGAAATCTTTTAGAGTCCAGATGGAAAAAAACATGAAAAAATCACGGTTTTCGGTAGCGCTCAAGGTAACAGACTAAAGAATTTTGCTGATAGATGCATTGAATAGTATCGAGGTCACAGAGAGATTGGTAATATTTTTTGGTTCTGGGACACGTTTTCTTACGCGGTTTTTCTCAAAGCAGCTTTGATTATGAAATTGATAACAAGGAAAAACTTCTATTAAACTAGCGAAGCCTCAGGCAACAGTGCCTGAGGCTTCGCCTGTTTGGAATCCGAAATTAAAAGTATGCTATTTGGTTATCCAGGCAATTGTATCCAAATCTCTTCAGTTATTTTGTGCGTGAGAGAGCAACAAACATCCAAATATACACATCAATCCTCACACACTTGCGCATTTAAAATAGTAGAAGTAAGATAAGACGAGTTTCTACTTCGTGGGTCATAACTTTAACCGTAACTGCAACCGCTCATTTTCCGCTGGTTAGTGTTATAGTTTGTGTTAAATTGTCTGTCAATTTTATTGTCAAACGCGTTGAATAACCTTTAGACATCATGTCCCTGCTCCAAGAAATACTCGCAGAAACCAGTTCTGATGACGAAAGCGATGAAAAGAAAAGTGTGATTACCTAGAGCCGATCGTTTTTCCACATGGAACGACGAATGTTTCTTGCCAAGATTTCGAGTCTCTAAAAACGTAGCTTGGTGGCTGACTATACGATTGCATTGCATAGGGCGTAACAAGGATATTCATCGTAGGTAATTGTTCAACCAAAAAATAATACGTGCTATAGACAAAGCAATAAATATAATGGGTACTTACTTTGTTTGAATGTTTGCAAAAAAATTTTGTATATATATATAATTTTTCTATACCCCTTAAAGTACTGTCAAATTTGACAAAAACTTTAACTTTAACTACTTTTTTGGTGCAACTCAGCCTTAAACTACAACATGTCACAAATGTCAGTAAAAAAAGTGAAAGCTCAAATTAACGTCATCTATTTTTGAGCACAAAATTATCACAAAATAATGGATTGAACTTCTGTTTCGTCTTGTCTATAAGATTAAGTACCGGCTTTATAAGCGTCTGCTTCTGTGTTCTACTTCATTTGATGACGTCTTAATGTCTCGGTCAAGTGATTTTAATGTCCTGATTATACGTGGTTATCTGTGTCAACAGAATCAAGATTATCCTAATAAAACTAGTACTTCTGGCAAAAGAAATGGTATTAACATTTTTTCTTCCAACTATGCTTTAATTTCATCATAATCACACTAAAAACTCAGCACAAAGCGAGTCTTTAATGCTCTAGAGCAATAAAAATGTATGAAATTTCATTATTGCACAGTTTATTTTTTTTAATCGCACCGGTGCCAATCTCAATGGATTATCTCTATTCAGCCAGCCGATATCAATACTTTTTTTTTACGTACGTATTATTCGTTTCTATCCTACTTGTTCCAAATTTAAAAAAAATGATTGCTGCTAACTACTATAAAATGAAAGAAATTTAAAAAAGTGATATGGCGGGAACTTTTGGGGAACTTTGTTAATTTTGCTTGACAATATTTTTGGAAACGATAAAGTGTGATACTATCTGATTTTGAGTGCTTCGGCTTCGAATTAAAATGGAATCATTTAGCGACACATTAACTCCGGAAAACATTCTAAATGAAGCCGACAGTGTTAAGTATAGAAAATCTTTTAACTGTTTGATATGAGTTTCTTTTATCTACTATTCCTCTAAGTAATAGTTGAAAGAAAAGTAGATTATGCACCTCGCCTTAAGCAATTTATATTGCCCTCGTGCCTGTTAGATTAGATAATAAATTACTTTGTGCTCGATGCAATAATCTACTATTATGGAAGTAGTTTAAGACGGGCACTGATGCTAAAACGATTAAATTGATTAAGTACATCATTTCAAACCCCACCACATACCGCATAGGTTAGTGAACCGAAAGTCTGACAATCAGTCTTACCAGCAGGTATCATACTACCCAGTAGACAGTATGTAGGTTGTGGAGGTCAAATAGACAGTCAGTCCAAATAAAATACTGGCATGCAGCTGCATTCCGTTATACTGGCAGCAGACCCCAATATAGTTGGGAAAAGGCTAGGCAGAAGATTTGACCATTTATTTCTCTTGTCGTCCCAACTCGATAATAAACGTAAAACTAAATCTAATTAGAAAATGACAAGGGTCATCGCACCTGAAAACCAAAAATCTCTCAACTTTTAAGTGGTTCTGTATGAGTTACATACACGTGTGTCCCATTTACAATTGAAAAAGCCTCATAAGCGGTGCTTTTCCACCAGAGATGTGCTATGCTACGTTGCTATGGATGCGTTTTATATCCACCAATCATATTCATTGGTGCACATAGCTTAGCACTAGTTGAAACGGATTCAAATAAGCTATGTTTTTTATATGGAAGGATGCGTGGTATGGATGCGCACTGTGGATGTGTGCTATGGATGCGTGCTATGGATGCGTGCTATGGATGCGTGCTATGGATGCCGCTTCCCTACTATAATAATAATAATATTCCACAACTATCACACAACGCCATCTAGTCCTAAGCTAAGCAGAGCTGGTGTTATGGGTACTAGACAACTGATAAACATACTTATATATTTCTAAATACATACATAATATAGATAAATTACACCCAGACACAGAACAAATGATCGTGCTCATCACACAAACATTTGTCCTGGGTGGGAATCGAACCCACGACCTCTGGCATAGCAGTTAGGGTCACTAACCACTAGACCAACAGGCCAGTCAGATCGATACTATCGATACATGGTATAGCTCGAGCTGCGCATCTTCCTCGCACAGCTACTTTGCGGCGGCGCATCTTCATAGTACATCTTACACGCACAGCTACATAGCTTAGTATCGGTAGAAATGGTCACATAGTTTCACAGCTTAGCTATTACATCTTGGCAGCATAACTGCATAGCACACCTCTGGTGGAAAAGCACCCTAAGTGTGGCACAAAATCTCAGGGGGAAAAGGAACTTTTGTGGCCCAAATAACGCCACTTTGCAATTAGCACGTGGTAAACTTTGCTCTTAAGGTGCGTGTTCTTGCTTTCTGGGTATCCCTTAATGGTATTCAACGGTGGTGAAGTTAGTACATGTAGGTTGGTACTGTAAAGTTCGTCTACCTTAACACCGACCTATTTTTTGGGGGGGTGGGAAATCATCAAATGACTCCTCTCACTCTGGGCAGAGCGGTAGGGAATGTTTGACTTCTACTGACTAAAAACCACCCATGTTCCTTCTTAGCCTTTTGTGTCGATGTCGCTGTATCTCTTTCGAATAACCCGTAGCCCCGACGGGCGTCTGGGCCCTTCCATTCCTTAACACCGACCTCACATCATGCTAGCTGAAATAGTAATTTGAATATTTAGAATGTGACTTCTAATTTACATTGAGAATACCAATAGATTCATGTTTGACGCGACTGCTGATGCTGTATGAGCTCCTGGGATGATTCCCTAGTCGGACAGGTTTTCCCGTCAAGATTTTTCCAGTAGCCGCCACGGAGTCTGGATTTGCGCCTGTTTGATGACAAGAGGCTCACCCCCTATTACATGGAACTTAACACACACTTTCACTTAACTCTTTAGGTATTACACGCACAAAACATTGCAACAGTATCAGTATTATTATGAGCCTATACTGTCCCACTGCAGGGCAAAGGCCTCCCTTCCCTCCTTCCACTTTTTCTGATCCAGTGCGATAGTAGGACAATTTTTAGAGAAAGAGTCTAGCTCATCCCGCCACCTCCTTTTGGGTCTGCCGCGTTGTCGTTTCCTGCTCTGTGGTATCCACTGAGTGGTAACTTGTGCCCAAGGCTCCTCCTCTTTCATAAATGAAAAATGTAAGGTACATTTCAAAACTTCAAAATGCTCAGACTAAAATGCTAAGTGCTTAGGTCGTTAGTGTAACTTCCGATGTAATAAAAACAGCAAAACTACATAGTTTTAATCGAGCCTCAAAATGTCTGCCCCGGTTCCCCGCGGTCGTTAAAACTTTAGTTCACTTCGGTTTCCAAACAATATAGTGACATTACTATTAATATCATAAACGGGATATTTACCATGTTTGATTGTAGTTTCGAGTTCCCGATATTTCGGCGCTGTTACAAGCACCATGATCACGGATAAACTGAAGTCATTGCGGGTGGATGTTTATGAGCAGACAAAACGGTCTACCCTCTTTCTAGTTCGTTTTTTGCGTTCGGCACCACTACCATTGTCACTCACGACACGATTCTGTTCCCGACACACAAAACTCACTGTGTCCACTCGCGAACTTTTTTCGTCACTTTTTCGGTTTTTGCACAGTTGAACCACTGGATTCCAGGCTCTCGACAGTTGAAACCCGTCCTCCCGGTTAAAGACACATGTGGTTACATGGTAAATATCCCGTTTATGATATTAATAGTAGTGTCAGTGACCATGTCAGTTTAAAAACTTATATAGTGACATTGTACAAAACACAGAATTGGGTTGGCCGGTGGAAGCTCTGAATTGATGGCGCTAGTAGGTATTCTCTTTTTGAAGGGAGTGTCAGACTTCTACTGATTAAAAACCACCCACGTTCCTTCTTAGCCCTTTATGTCGAGAACACACACAAATAACCTTTGATGACAAAATTCAGTTTTACTCTGTAACCAAATTTTTATCATTCCATCTCTAGTTGTGATCATCGAACCGTCTCTGTACTCTGTAGTATTAAACACTGTATTTTGTCGAGCTACACTTAGTGAACTTTTGTTTGAACACAAACTTTTTGTTTAAAAGGGGGTTTTGTTACAAAACTTCGCTGTAAGTTAGTGGGAGCAAAGAATAGGACACCCTTTACTTGACTTTAGTTTGTGGCTAAAATGGCTTTAGTTTTCTCTTTTCTTTTCTTTTTCCTGCTAGAACATAGAGCAAAGACCAAGTATAGTGATAGTCTGGGTTCGACTCTTAACACAGGATTACACTTTTATTTCTTTTGTTTTAAGCGGTGAAAAATGCCTAAGGCCGCGCTCAGTTTGGACGCGTTTTCGTACGAACACGCACGAACATCCTAACCTTCCGAGTACTATGGGAGCGCACATACTGGATGCGAGTTAGGCCGTGCTCAGTTTGGCCACGAATTTGTATCGTACGTAAACGTACGATATAAATTAGGCCAATTATACAGAAAAAGTGCAGCAAAGTTTGAAAGCGATTTTGTCCTGAGATACCTACTATGTTTCATAAAAGAGGCACATTTTAAAACGTCTATCTATGTGTGTACGTATATTATGTCAGTACTCGCGACTGCTTTAGGAAAGTGTTAATTACAAAATGGCCCGTTATCGCGTCCCGTGTACAAAAAAAAAGTTAAACAGCTTTGCTGTACACGAATAAAGTCCTTCCACTACTAGAAAGCAGGTCTACGAGTTTAAAAAAAGTCCACAGTGATTCCCTCTCCTTAATCAAAGTCACTATTTGACTAAGGGGAGTTCAAAGTTCAACCAATTTACAAAGAAATCAAAGTGTGTATAAAAATGCATGAGGCCCTCTGTTCGATTCCCGGGTCGGGTGAAATGTTATTGGCTTTTTCTATTAGTAAAATCTCAGTAGCGACCACGGAGTCCAGATTTGTGCCCAGTTGATGACCTCTTATTAAATGGGACTTAAACATAACTATATATAGCAAAATGTCGGTGTACTATTAGGTACCTACACCTCTGCCTTGTGATGAGATGATCTTTTGTTTCCATAGATACTTATTATTTTTAACCGACTTCTAAAAAAAGAAGGAGGTTCTCAATTCGGATATTTATTTGTTTTTTTTTTATGTTTGTTCGGGCATAACTGCGTCACTTGCAAACCGATTTGAAAAATTATTTTTTTGTTGGAAAAAATTGGAAATCCTTCCCAAATGGTGCCATAATTTTTTTATCGAAATAGGACAAGTGGTTTTTTCAACAAAACTCAAAAAAAAGACTACATTGTCCACATTATGACTCATGAACATGTGAACTTACGTGTGAACCACAAAAAAGTGAAAAATAAAAACTTTTTAACAAAAAATAAAACCGACTTTTTGAAGTCGGTTTTATTTTTTGTTAAAAGTTTTTTCGCATTCAGTAAATATCAACATCATCATAGGCCTCCCACAGGTATCGCCACATCGACCGGTCTTGTGCGTCTCGCATTTAGCGGACCCCCGCAACCTTCACCAGGTCATCGGTCATATCACCTAGTGAGAGGCCTTCCAACGCAAAAGAAAATATACCAAAAAGTATTATTCTCTGCTTATTGCTCCCAAATAACCGAGTACCTTACTCAGCAGTATTTTTACAAAAAAAAACAACGGCAAATCATGAATAAGTAAGGCGAATAAATGTGCTCCATCAGGTACAGGTGTTCACCCCAATAAGTTTACGTAAAACATGTATTACATGAGGTTCTCTTTTAAGAGATTACTTTTTAACGCAGATTTATATATTTTTGGGCTGCTGTGAAACTTTGGTTTATCATTATGTTAACACTGAAAACGGAATATTTACAATGTTTACTATTTGGTATATTTTACGTCATTGATGTAATCGATTGTCGTGGTATGGACATTTGTGATGCGAAGGAATGAATGAAATGTTGTGAGGAAAATGTTGAGTATGAATGTAGATGGCTATAAAAGGAGAGGAAGGCCAAAGAAACGATGGATGGACTGTGTGAAGGATGATATGGCTAGAAAGGAGGTGACTGCTGAGATGACGAGAAATAGGGAAGTATGGAAGAAGAAGACATGTTGCGCCGACCACAAATAAATTGGGATAAGGGCAGGAGAATGATGATAGGCGCTGTTGTTCATTTGCTTTATTTTTTTTTGTGAATGGGTTATCATCTGATGATCCTTCTCGCTCTGAGCGGAGCGAAAGGGTGTGAGAGCCTTGTACCGTTGTAGTGATTAAAACCTACCTTCTTTCTTAACCCTTTCGTGTTGCGGGGCCGCTGCAGTATCTGTTTCACGGTCCCTCAGCCCCGGATTAGTGCCTAACCTGGAGTTAGAGCTTTTGCCGCTTCATGGCGTCTGACATGGCTTTACAAGCTGTCGAGAAAATATCTATCAGAATGTTGGTTTCCGCACGATATTTTCCTCTACCAACGGAAGTGACGTCAGCTGCATGCACAAAGACCGCTGGGCAAAAGCCTCAACACGATGGTTGCCGGAAGACGGACGGTGCCGCCGAGGCCGGCCCAGAAAGAGGTGGCGAGATGATCTGGACGCACACCACGAGGGCTGGTTCGAGGTGGCTCAGGAAAAGAG
This sequence comes from Diarsia mendica, assembly GCA_949316265.1. Taxonomy (NCBI): domain Eukaryota; kingdom Metazoa; phylum Arthropoda; class Insecta; order Lepidoptera; family Noctuidae; genus Diarsia; species Diarsia mendica. The sequence continues at coordinate 18,367,134 of OX438904.1, read as the reverse complement.
GCCTTTGCTCTTGCTTTGCTCAGCAGTGGGACAGTACAGGCTATTAAAAAAAAAAAACGCAAGTGATAATTATAATACAATACGCACATGAATCAGAGATACGTGTTTGGGTTCGAACTTTACCTACGGGTTACTTGATAGACCGACGGTCACAAGAAGGTTATTACTTCTGACGCCTGTCAGGGCTGCGGGTTGTTCGAAAGAGATGGCTAAGAAGGAACATGGGTGGTTTTTAGTCAGTAGACTTCTGACACTTTTTCCCCTCCGCTCAAAGGCTACGCGCTCGCGTGCTCAGTTTTTCGAGGTAGAAGTAAACTTACGGGGACGTGTTACTCAGAACTGCAGGATGGCAAGCGGAAACAAGGCGGCCAACTCCTTCGGTACAAAGATGTGCAGCGCCACATGAAACGATGTGACCTAGACCCGTCACAATGGGAGACAATGGCAGCGGACCGGTCACTGTGGAGGCATACCGTAAGCACTAAGGTGTTTGAGTTTGAAAGGCGACTTAAAGAAGAGCTCGATGCTAAACGAAACGAGCTTAAGGCCCGACCACCCGCGGCCATCCAATACAATTACGTCGGAGGGGTGCTGACTTGCAGTGAATGTGGACGCACTTTCACGGCAAAAATTGGCTATGTCAGTCACCAGAGAGCACACCAGCGATGCTCTTAATAGATCCAAGTCGCTGTGGCAGAAATCGGTCGGTATCATACATTTGATGTTACACTTTTGGAGATGTCATTTGTTGATACACACCAAAAAAATGGTTTATTTTAGACCCCAGCTTTTGTTCGTGACTTCACTCACGCGAAGGTTGGAAATAATACAATTGGATCAAATTATCGAGATATTCGTATATTATATGTATCATCCTAACCCAGCTCATGGTGTACCTGTGTCCTAAATATGTTAAGCCCATAATTATATCTTCTTTGTATATAATTCTACTGTACGCGTGTATGTCACTGAACACCTCCTGAACCGGTTGTGATGAAAACTTTTGTGTGTGTTCAAGTGGATTCGAATTTCGAGAATGGTTTAGATTTACAATTGCACCTGGTAGGTGGCGCTGCTGTCCGGGCAGAACGACGTCTACTAGGTCCCATAATATAATATAATTGGGGTCGGCTTCCAGTCTAACCAGATGCCGCTGAATACCAGTATTTTACATGGAGCGACTGCCTATCTGACCTCCACAACTCAGTTAATACTGGATAATACGATACCCTTTGGTAAGACTGGTTGTCAGACTTTTAGGTCACTGACTACCTAAAGATCTACATAACGACTGCTAAAGATCTACATATGGCCGGGAGCAACGTGCATTCCGAAGAACGGAGGAAACTCGGTATGTACCCATCCGAAGATCAACCTAGGCAAGCGTGGCTTAACCTAAAGATCGACCCCGAGTGGCAGTTATTATTAAGCCACGAGCAATAGGACAATCGATACTGTTTATTCCGGTAATTTCTTCAATTGGTATAATTTCTAAGGAAGTTAACTTATGCTACTACTTTTAAGTAAATTACGTCACAAGACCCACATCCCCAACATTCCAATCATGAACCACAATCCAACACTGTCATCTCCGGACCCATTCACAGTTCATTTCACCCCACTCTACCCTCCAGGTCACAATATGAACGAATGACGAACGAATGTAAACATGCCAAGTGCTGACTCACTGTGCCCACTCTATGATTGATGAGGGTGGGATGGGGAACAGTGGCACTAGTTTGTGTTGGAAAGAAAATAAGTTCAGCTGGTTTGTACAGATTTGTGGGATTTTGTTAAGATAAAAGTTTTTTAGTGTGTTGGAGGCATTTTCCATGAATTTAATAAAAATAATACTTTTGTACGGAGATGTGATATCTAAGCGTAAATTCGAACACAGTTCAAAGTTATATCACAAAGCATTTTGAAGGGCACAACACATCCCGTCGAGGCTGCAGGCCCCGTCGGGGCTGCGGGTTGTTCGAAATGTTAGGAAAGCACTTCCAGCGTAATTCTATGAAGTCTTCCCTTCTAGATTAAAATAAGATCTGTGTTGTGGTTGCTAGGTGATTACTTGTTATTCTTTGTATTTTTGATAAAGCACGCAATATATTTTACTAAACCTAATTTCCACTACGTTTACTTTAATATGGTAGCAGAGCATGCAAAAACGAGAGTTTAAAAGTTTTAGTATTGTTTTTCTAAAGGATAAAAGTTCGAAAGAGTGAATCATGTTGTCTTCAAATATGAAACTCGAAATAGGACTATTCGATGGAAGCAACTGGCCGACCTGGAAATATAAAGTGTTGTTGCTGCTGCGGAGTAACACAGGCACCTTAGATGCGGTGCAGGGTACTCTTGTAAAGCCAGCACATCCGAATGAAGGAGCCAAAGCGGAAGCTTTTACTAAGTACGAAGACGAGTGTGACAGATATAATAAAATAGAAGGCACAGCACTGTTACTACTGACTACTAATATGACCAACGAAATGCTGAACAAAGTAATGCGTTTTACAACTGCAAGTGATATGTGGGACGAATTAAACCGTCTTTATGAGCGAGGATCACAGGACCGAACCTACGATCTGTGTATGCAACTTTTTAATTACAAGAAAGACCCCACTCATGACATGGGTTCACATATGTCTGCAATAAAGAATATTTGGCATGATCTGAATCAAGCTTTGTCTACAGTTTGCAATCAACTACCAGAAATTCTTTTGATATGCAAGATATTGGATTCCCTGCCAGAAGAGTATTTCAGTTTTAAATCGAGTTGGCTACTGATTACGTTGAAAGATCGTACAATCGAGAACTTGACCACCCAGTTGTGCGCTCACGAGAGAGCTTTGAAAGATAGAAATAAATCTGAAGCTGAGGGTGAATCCAGCACGGAGGTATTGATAGTACGTAACAAAAAGCAAGACTACAAAAAGAAGTCCAAGTGCAACTATTGTGGAGCAAGCGGACATCGAGTAAAGCAATGCAAGAAATGGATTACGGATGGTAGACCCCCGAAACCTACAAAGGAATCCATATCAAATGCTGCTACATTGTCAAGTTTAGCTTTATCTCTTGGTGAGAGTAATGATAAAGACTCATGGTACGTGGACAATGGAGCAACAAGTCACGTAACCAATAGAGCAGATCAGTATGTATTTTTCGAGTACTTTAGCAAATCTCACAGAGTAATGACAGCAAATGGTGAAAATATTGAAGCTATCGGAAAGGGCTCAATACAAGTAAAAGCTGACATTAATGGCCGAAACGAAACAATTACACTCACAAATGTTTGGTATGTTCCCAGTATACAACGAAAGTTGTTCTCAGTGCTAGCCGCACAAGATCTTTGTGAGAATAGCTCCTTTGAATCAAACACTCGGTCATGTTTTTTTAAGGTTGATGGTAAGACAAAGTTAGTCGGTACTCGTGACAAGTATGGAGGTTTGTACAAACTTAAAATAGAAGTAATTGCACCTAAACTTGAGATTAACCAACTAACAGTTAATAACCAACTTCAACTGTACCGCGAACGTTTGGGACACCAAAACAAAAGACATGTCAAACAAGTTATGCAAAGAGAATTTGCTATGCAATTTAAATCTGAAAATAACAAAGAAGTTTGCGAAGGTTGCGTTTATGGAAAAGCCCACAGAAGGACGTTTGGGACCAGAGAGAGAACTACAAGACCTGGAGAGCTAATACACACTGATGTGTGTGGACCTTTTGTGTATTCGATCTCAAAGTATGGATACTTTGTTCTATTCAAGGATGATTTCACCCGTTTTCGTTACGTATACTTCTTACGACAAAAGTCAGAAGTTCAAGCACGCTTGAAGGATTTTCTAGTAGAAGCTAAGACATCAGGACACGACATTCAAGAGTTGCTAAGCGACAATGGCGGTGAATTCGACAATGAACAAGTACGAAGTACGCTGAGACAACACGGGATTAAACAGAGGCTGACAATGCCCTACACTCCCGAACAAAACGGTTATGCCGAAAGAGATAATCGCACAATTGTAGAGATGGCAAGAGCACTCATGCACGCTCATGATGAGATACCTAAAGGTTTATGGGCTGAAGTAATGCAAGCTTCAGTGTACATATTAAATCGTACGGGACCCACTCCAAATGATGACAAGTCACCGTATGAGTTATGGTACAACAAGAAACCCAAAATAAATCATCTCAGAATCATTGGTTGCGTATGCTACGTGCATGTCCCAAAACAAAAGAGAATTAAACTAGATAAAAAAGCAAAGAAAGGAATTCTTATAGGATATGATGGTGATGATGGGTATCGAGTTTATGATACAAGGAACTTTAAATTGTTGCGTTCCAGAGATGTAACTTTTGAAGAAATACCTCTGTTAGACCGAGACACACCTGTTAGTGAGGAACCTGAAATCAAAAAGAATACCTATGAGCTACCTACTTCTTCCATAGATGTTCAACCAAACTTAGAAGTACTTAATCAAAGTAATGATCACTTGCATTCAGTGAATTTGGATAATGAAATAAGTGATACTGAAGAAGAACGACATGAAGAAGATACTTGGTATGAAACAGGTACTAGTAATGAAGAAGATCGACAAGAAGAAGACACTCAAACTGTTGAAGGTAGCAGTCGTGTACTTCGTGATCGGAGTCAAATTAAACCTCCAGAAAGATTTAATTTTGAACAATTTATCAATCAAATCATTGCTGTTCCAGAACCATCCTCGTATCGAGAAGCCATGCAAAGTACTGAAAAAGACAAGTGGGTTGAGGCTATGAACAGTGAGATAAATTCCCTGAAAGAGAATGAGACATGGAAACTGACACATTTACCAAATAACAGAAAAGCACTCAACTGCAAATGGATATTTAAGGTAAAGAAGAACCCTGATGGCTCGATTGACAAGTTTAAAGCAAGACTAGTTGCAGTTGGCTATTCTCAGAAAAAAGGAATAGACTACCACAAGACATTTAGCCCTGTTGCGAAACTGAGCACGATCCGAGTATTATTAAGTATAGCTGCAAATGAAGGTTTATCGCTAAAACAATTTGACGTCTCAACAGCTTTCCTATATGGCAAGGTGAAGGAAGAGATATACATGCGACAACCTGAGGGATACAATGACGGATCTGGCAAGGTGTGCAAGTTGATAAGAAGTCTTTATGGACTTAAACAAGCGCCTAAATGTTGGAACGAGTGTATTCATGATTTTTTTATTGAATCTGGATTTACACAGAGCGAAGCAGATCCATGTTTATACGTGAGACAATGTGGAAAAACAAAGATTTTGCTAGCTTTGTACGTTGATGATGGATTATTGGCTTCCTCTGATGACGTAGAAGCTGACAATTTCATTGAGAACGAACTCAAAGCACGTTTCAAGATAACGACTAAGCCGCCATCGTACTTTCTTGGACTAGAGTTAGAGCGACACAATGATGGGACTATAAGAGTTCATCAAGCCGCCTATACTTCAAAGGTTTTGGAGAAGTATGGAATGGGTGACTGTAAAGCCGTTGGAACACCAATAGTTAAAGATATTCCTGTAAAAAACTTGGCGGAAGAGATCTGTGACACTAAATTTCCCTATAGACAAGCTGTGGGAGCGTTGGCTTATCTCATGGTGGGTACAAGGCCTGATATCGCCTATGCAGTCGGAGTCGTATCCAGAACCTTAGATAACCCTACTAATACGAATGTGTTACAAGTGAAGAGAATCTTTCGTTACCTCAAAGGAACAATCGAGACTGGTCTAGAGTTTAAAAAGAATGAGAAGCGACTCATCTGTTACAGTGATGCGGATCACGGTGGCGACAACTTGAGTGGTTGTTCTACAAGCGGGTTGATATGCATGTTCGCTGGATCAGCAATCTCCTGGAGAAGTGTGAAGCAAACCTCAGTTGCGCTGTCGTCCACAGAAGCAGAAATAGTAGCTGCCAGTGAGGCGTGCCGTGAAATGGTTTGGCTAAAGAGATTGTTTAAAAAATTAAGTGATAAATTAGAAACACCAGTACTGCGCATTGATAATGAGTCTGCAATAAAATTAGCTCATAATTCGCCTTACGAATATCATCGGAAGACAAAGCACATTAAGCTAAGACATTTCTATGTAAGGCAATGTGTGTCTGAAGGAGATATCCAAATTGAGCAAGTGCCTACGCAAGAACAACTGGCTGATATATTTACAAAGCCATTATTCAAACCAAGACTGGTAAAGCTTTGCGAAGACTTCGGTTTGAAAAAGAAGAGGGAATGTTAGGAAAGCACTTCCAGCGTAATTCTATGAAGTCTTCCCTTCTAGATTAAAATAAGATCTGTGTTGTGGTTGCTAGGTGATTACTTGTTATTCTTTGTATTTTTGATAAAGCACGCAATATATTTTACTAAACCTAATTTCCACTACGTTTACTTTAATACGAAAGAGATACCGCGGCCTCGACAAAAAGAGCTAAGAGGGAACATGGGTGGTTTTTAGTCAGTAGAAGTCTGACGGTCCCTACCGCTCTGCCCAGAGAGAGTCATTATTTTGATGATTTCCCACACTACAAAAAAAATGCCACAACACACAATCGCACATACACAAGTCATGCACACATAGATAAAAATAAAGTCTATTTAGTCACGAAACAATTGATACTGACTAACGTAGAGTCTGGTCTAAAATTAGGACAATTCATTTGAATTCTGGTAACTAAGCCAATTAAAACTCAAACTAAACTAAACTTTTCTAGCTTAACAACAACAACCAATAGTTTGTGTTCTGAAAAGGCAAATGTGATTTAATACGTTCCTATAATAGTACAAATATTCTTATTTTTTTTTTTTTTTAGATTTTTACCTGAACTAGAGTACCTACTTTACTATGAAGATCCTAATGCAGAACCCAATAACACATTACCCGAAAAAAGTTAGTCAGTACCTAACCGATCCCAAGTTGCTCCCTTAGTTGCTCAGCAGTTGTAGTTATAATAAATAGAGGCCACTAGACCAACACAGCAATTAATAAAGTAGGTAAACATTAACATGAAATCAAAGCACATAAACCAACCAAATAATTATATAATTTTTTATATAATACGTTATCTCCAACAGTAATTAACTACTCACTCTTATCTACAAAATAGCAAAGTTCAAATATTTGTTTATGAGAAACAAAACATCTGAGTATGATAAGCATTCAATTCTTACTGCAGTGAATCTGTGAGAACGAATCATGAAGGTCGTGGTTACCGGTGCTGCAGGGTTTCTTGGCTCTCGAGTGGCTGATGCTTTACTGAGCAAGCAGCCTCCTTGTCCTCTCAATGTGACGGAACTCATACTAACAGATGTCATTACACCTTCAACAAGACCTGATGACCGTGTCAAAGTCCTCGCCCTCGACCTGACGAAAGCATCAGCTGCTGAACAGCTTATCGATGGAAACTGTGATGTGGTCTTCCATCTTGCCGCCGTCGTCAGTGGCCAAGCTGAAGCAGAATTCGAATTTGGACTCAAAGCAAACTTGGATGCAACCAGACTTCTCCTGGATGCCGTAAGAAGAAAAGCTCCGAACGCGAAATTCGTTTTTGCCAGTACTGTTGGTGTTTTTGGAGGAGATTTGCCGCCGATCGTCGATGATTTAACTGCTGTGATGCCTCAGACTTCTTACGGTACTGCTAAAGCCATGGCTGAATTACTGGTTAACGATTACTCTCGTCGTGGCTACGTGAATGGGCGTATAGTGAGACTGCCAACTGTGAGCGTTCGTGCGGGAGTCGCAAACGCTGCAGTGACGTCATTCGCCAGTGGAATAGTTCGGGAGCCTTTGAACGGAAAGGTGTCGGTATGCCCAGTGGCGAAGGAGCAGGAATTGTGGTTGGCGAGTCCTGCGACTGTAGTGCGTAACATCGTGTTTGCAGCGACGTTAGATGCTAGTGTGCTGGGAAAATGGAGAGCCATCAACTTACCAGGATTACGTGTGTCTGTAAGAGATATGTTAGCAGCTCTTCGTTCAGTTGCTGGTGATCAAATCGCGTCTCTAGTTCGCTTCGAGCTCAATGAAACCATTGCCCGTATGGTGGCATCTTTCCCCATCAACTTTGATAACAGCCGCGCTCTAAAACTTGGTTTTACTGTTGATAATAATTTCGTTGACGTGATTCGTTCCTATGTGAAGGATGATTTGAATAATGTTATAACTCCACCACCCACCATATATCGATAGTTGCAACAAATGAAGTGAATTGAATAAAATTACTTAATTTCAAGTGACAGTCTTTTTTTATTTTCGTCTTTCTTTATTTAATTTGATTTGATGTATTTAATATAAGTCGTGAGTGTTTATAACTTCAATAAAATAAACATTTCAAGAGATTTGAATATAACCAAAAATAACATAAAAAACCATTTTCACTAACGCTAGTCGCAATCTAATAAACGAATACTTACCTGAATAAAATAGCGCTGCTTAATTTTTCAGCTCAAACTCGAGCTTTAAAAATCCAACAGCGCTTTATTTATTGACATTAGAGTGTTTTGTTTTAAAACCTTTACCGTAAATAAAACAACAACAAAAAAAAAAAATAAACTGGCAAACCTGCTTTTTGGACAAAAACAACGACACGGAACGCCCAAGTCATCCGTATCACCCTCATCCTATTTGTTACAAATAAATTCTTTAAGGTGAAACAGATTGGGGTCGCCTTTCCGTTTTTCTCTCTATACTTGAAACAAATGACATGACAACATGACCTTGGTATGGATTGCTGTATGTTTTTGTTTACAAAACATAATATAACATACACGCAGGGTTAGGCAGAAATCACTAGAATTGAATTACAAGAAGATATAAAAACTATAAATTACATAATGAGTTTCCTCCGTGTCTCGAAAAGCACGTTAAGCTGTTGGTCCCTGCCGCCATATATAGTTCCTTGGCAGTCGTTACAGGTAGTCAGTAACCTGAAAGTCTGACAACCAGTCTTAACAGAGGGTATCGTATTACCCAGTATTAACTGGGTTGTAGAGGTCAGATAGGCAGTCGCTCCATGTAAAATACTGGCATTCAGTTGCATCTGGTTAAACTGGAAGCCGACCCCAATATCATTAGGAAAAGGCTAGGTAGACTGACAGATGACTTAAAACTAATAATTAACAATAGGGGATCGGACAAAAAAAAACTAATTAGTCCGTCAGATAGATTTCCAAAAAATATTGGACACGTATTTTTTTCTTTTTAAACACGTAAACTTAAAATGAAGACGATACAGTGCTTCGAAAACTCGTGTGACGTCATATGATAGTACATTTTGACGACACAAGTGACGTTTCAAGCCCCACTCCAAGATCTTTGACGCGTTTTATCTTCGTCATTTTTTATTAATTTGATAAAACAAAAAACACGTATTCAATATTTTTCGATAATCTAACTTACGGACTAAACAGAATCATATTATTTTGACCCAGTCCGATCCCCTATTAACTAAGATTTAACAAGTAATATTAAAAGACGGTTTTGAGAATATTTGTCTAGAATGAATTGTAGTGTGTAAGATTGGATGTGAGAGTTACAATATATATCTCGCGTATCCAAGGGATATAGTGGTACATTACTCATAGTTTTTATATCGGTGTTGTATTCAGTGCATCGTGAGACATTTATCTTGGTCGCACGTGTCTTGGAGGAACGTGGACGATTCTTCATGTTGACGTGAATGTTATATGTAAATTTTGAAATGGTGGTTCTTGGCAGCATATGCAAATAAAGAGATGTATTTTAAATATGTAACCAGCATGTTGAGGCACCAATATGTATTTACTTTGTGTATTATTGCTATTGTGTGTTGTATATATTGCTTCTTAAATGTATAGAAGTAATTTTCGCCAAGACAAAAAGACTTTAGTATACAAATTACATAACAAAACTATATGTAAGGATCGTAGCAGGTGGCATTCTGTGGTTTCTGTCTACCTCCGTGGGAAAATGGCGTAAGTTTATGTATGAAGTATTACATATGTTATATAATAATATGTTAACGAAACTTAAATACTGGAATTCATATTATTTTAAAGTCGGTCAAATCTCAAACTTCCATTCGTTATAACACGATAAATTCGCGTTTGAACTTTAACAAATGTACACAATTATACATATTATTGCATGTGGCTGTACCTGTACTTACATAACGATATTGTTCAAACGAATTCTAAGTCTTCAAACAAAATGGGATTCGATTGTAGAAGCACGAACGTGTGACGTAAACGTGACCTAACTTCTAAGGGTTTTTGTAAAAAACACAACTTTCTTGTCGCATTTGGTTTTATTTTACTTAACACAACATCACAGCTGTAATTCCTGAAGGATTAAGCAAAGGTGTACTTAATAATACACCTACATTTAGCCAGTTATGTTTAAGTCCCATGTAATAGGGGGCGAGCCTATTGCCATCAACCGGGCACAAATTCAGACTCCATGGCTGCTACTGAAAATCCCATAACACATTGCACACATTGAAACTTCAAGATTTCTTCAATAATGGTCTTCAGTATTGCAAGCATCTCAACTACATCTTACTTCTTACTTTATGAAGTCAAATTCTTACTAAGTTTTCACGTCGTTGCAATGAGAGCGAGCAGTTTCTGTGTCTTATAAAATATGTACAGCGACGTTAAACAGGAACCATTGTGATGGCTCCAGGTCTCGGTCTCCAAATCCAGTGATGGTAGTCCTGTCCTAAGACCAAGTCCTGCAACGGTAAGGATGACGGTCTGTGTCGTCATCATACCAAGGTTCTGTGTTGGCTCGCGTTGATCGTCTAGTCTGTTTGTTTTGTGAGTGAATATACTGAGAAAGAGTCGAACTTTCTTAGTTAGTCTTTGGTAATCAATACTGTGTTTAATCTAGGAAGGATTGAACTTCCTCACACCAGTGTTTAGGAAATAATATTGTATCAAGAGAGTCATTTCGGGGTTTTTAATCAACAATTAGATTTAGATTGACCACAGGTCAATCTCGAGTACACTCCACTGTGCGAACAATGTAGACTTATCAATCATTCTACTCGATAATGCGGAGCTTGTCTCGACACATCTGTATTATTGTTTAGTACAATACTTAATCAGTCTTCTTCTGATTTAATAAAGGAATTTACAAGTTAAATTCAATTTGACACGTTAGAATGATTTGTGTAAGTTGATACATGTGCGTTTGTGCTTATTTTAGCCACCGCGTCTGACTGATATCGTCAGCATGGGGAAAACCTACACCGCGCCACGGTCCTTAATCAATGTTATTGGGGGAGCAACCGACTTCCTGTAATCGCTGCGAAGCGTTAATGATTCCCTTATCCATATAGGCAGGTACTTGCATTTTTTTATAGCCAGATTCCCGGTTAGGGCGGCATTGCCAGATTCCCAGTTAAGGGCAGACTTATTTGCCAATTCCCAGGTTGGGCAGACTTTCCCCCGGAACCATGGTTTTGAGTATAATGTATTTGTATTTGAGTTATATTTAGATTTGGCCAAATCTAGGTCGGAAGTCGGATTGCAAGAATGACGTGTATGGTATGCTGCGTTATCACTGCCAGAGGCGTCGCGCAGTCGTGTATCTCAAGCCATCAGTATATCAAAGTTAGGAAATATTAATGTGCATTATGCAACACAGCCGAAATGTTTCTCTCTCTCAAGACAATATTTCCCCTCCAACACAATTAAGTGATTGTTGACTTGAATCAACAAGTGATGATTAGGTTCCTGTAAACTTGTGTATTTTACTAGGTTCAATTCAGTTCAGAAGGAACTTATAGTCTCAGACCTTAATTGAAGGGTCTGGATTCTTATCTCAGACTTGGTCTATAGTAGTACAAATTATTATATTAGGTTAAAAGTTCAATAACGTAAAATCGTGTCTTTCAAGGTTCAGTGTGCATATTATAGAGAATTCATTGTTGGAGTTGCAACCTGAATTACTACACTGATTTTAAAGCATTGCCTTTGTTATTACTTGATCTTAGCTTTGTCAATCTTCCATTATCAAATTCTCTACACAGGTAATCTTGGAATATAAAAGAAAGAGGTGGTTGATGTTTAAATTATTTATTTATTTTCGATAAATTTATCGAAAGAAACTGTTTGATTAATTAGGCCTAGTTCGCTAGGATGATAGCGAGCTAAGGTCGAGTGTCCCATTACTAGACCTAGTCAGTTAAGGGGAGACGGAACATCTCAAGCGAAACCCCTTCTGACAGCGAAAGAAACTGTTTGATTATTTAGACCTAGGTCCGCTAAGATTTTGACGGACCTTGATCGAGTCGTCCCATTCCTAAACCTAGCCAGATAAGGAAAACCGAACGGCTCAAGCGAAAAACCTTTCTGGCACATACAAATTGGATGTTTACAACATATTACAATATTGACAATTATTTATCAGCTTATATAAATTGCAATACAACTGAGAGGAGAGGCAAGTTACACATAATGGTTACACAGTTTATTCAAGGTACTTAAGCCACAATATCCCATGATAATTTACAGTAATATACTCAGATTTCTAGCTTAAGCCAGTTCACGTAGTTCAAGGTCTGCGTGATGTGTATCGCCTATACAATTCAAAGCGATTTCTCCACAATTCCCGCCTTTCCATCTCTTGCAAACTTCTATACAAGTTATCACGAGGAAATAAATTACTATTATCAAGAATAGTATAGCAGTTACTTTGTCTAGGCCAGACCAAAGGTGCGCTCGTGTCTTTTGACTTAGTGAGTATAAAATATCGAAGTTTGTTGCGGCCTCCATTTTTACTTGGGTCGTTAAATAGATTGGATGACTGAAGTTATTGTAAATTAGCTTGGGATCTTGCTTTTACACAAAATTTGAACTTGGAATACGTTACCAAATTTCAGCTCTCTCTCTGTCTTTTGATTCCACTTAATTTTACTTAGACTTAGACACACTGCTTCTAATTTTATTTTAAAATACAATTAATATTCATCTTCGATCGATGCACAAACTCGTCTGTTGTTCCCAAAGCGCGTTCCCTCTCGTCTGCCTGCTCCACCCCTTCCAAGCACCCAGATAGACTCCTCCCTAGAAATGCAATTTCACACGCGAGTAATGTGTTTTTCATTGGCTGTCTTGTATAAGACGCTAGCTCATTGGTCAAAGGCATGGCGTCAGGTTCCCGCCCAATGCTGCGTAGGCGCCCCTTCTATGCATCGCCATTTCACACATCTGTTCACCATAAGTCCAGATACCCCGAGAAAGGTTACTCCAACGTACGATTTATTGCTTTTCGAGTGTCGTTTTGCAATATTATTTTAAACTAAATTCAATAGATTTTTATTTTCTAAGTGTTTTGGGTCCGTTTCCTTATCTTTTGTTTCTAAATAATTTCTTCCCATGGATATTTCAATAGGTAGTTTTGACAAGGGTCGAAATTTATGGATGGCTATAACGTAAGTTATTTATTACTTCCAAATGCAAAAAAAGAATAGTGGTTCGAAGAACGACCATCTCACACTCCCCCAAATAGATTTGTTTAATCACCTAGTACTCATGTATCTCTCCATCGTTACACTAGGTCGTTGAAAAATCTATTTCCTTCTTTACATTCTCACGCTAGCCTTAAATTTCCCACGTCTATTAAAATTTTGTTTCAAGTACGATAATAAACTTATTCAACTTAGTCTCCCTTTGTTTGCTTAGTTTGGGTCTACTGGTTTATGATGGTGGCTACGCATTTGTTTGTCTCCTTTGTTCGTCCCATCCCGTAGCTAGTTCTACTTTATGTATTGTTTTTGTAGTAGCGAAACAGATGTATTGTATTGTAATTCCCTTTGACTTTGTCAGTATGGACATCAATTAAAGTATATACATTACTTTAAGGAACCACTCCAATTACATAAGGTCCTTCATATAGCCGCATAAGTTTCTTTGTTAACTTTTTGTCGGCATCTGACTTTGCAAAAGTTTTAAGTTTCACTAGATCTCCTATTTCGAACTGTATCAATTTATGATTTTTGTTATAATGAAGTTCTTTATTCTCCGCCACTTTGATTATATTTTGTCGCGCTTGATAACGAATCTGCTCTAATGTTTCTAATTGTATATCTGTTCCCCTTGTCGTATATTTGACAATGTCATCTAGATAATTTATTTATTTTTTTATTTCTAATTAGAATCCATTGCTCTCGAGAATCCTGCCACAGATGTCTTTAATCCTTGAGGCAACACGCGATAAGTATAGGTTCGTCCCATGAATGAGAAACCTGTATACTTTCTTGAATTTGGATGTAAAGGTATTTGAAAATAAGCATTATTTAAATCTATTAAACTGATATAATTTATTCCGTGAAAAGACTGTAAAATCTCTGACGTGAGTGGTGGCGCCCCTGTGTCCCCAATCATTTTCTTATTTAGCTCGCGCGCGTCTAACAAGATTCTTATTGTCCCATCTCGTTTCTTAGTGAAAGTGAGTGGACTACAATATGGAGTTGCCTCCTGTCTGATCACTCCTAATCTTTCTAATTCACTTAATTCCGCTTTAACTTGTTCCCTATAGGCCAGAGGTACTGGATAACTGTGCTTCACAAAAGGAATTTTATCTGCTAACTCAATAACGTGCTCATACCTATTAGTCAATCCTAGCTTGTCTGTAAATACTTTACAATGTCTGTCTAGTACAGGTAACAATAGTTCCTTCTGTTCACTACTTAAAGTTGAATTGTCCAGGTGATTTTCTTTATTCTTTTCACCATACGTCTCTTTACTCAACTTGCTATGCTCTACCGGTTTAGTGCCCTCGTTTAGTCTCGAATTAATCGTTGCTGCATTTGTCTCTCCCCCTAACCTTTCGAATTTGCAATCTGAATTCAGTTTTACGTAAGACCTAACTCCCAAATGTTCTATTGTTAACGTCCGTTCGTTTCCACAGTTCACTCCTTTTACTCGTTCTAGCCAGTCATAACCTAGTATTAATGATCTAGGTAACCGCCGCATAATTAAAATAGGTGCTTCGACTAAGATACTACCTAATTTGAATTCTATTAAAACCATCCGATTCGTACTTTCGCTCCGTGATCCGAACGCTCCTTGTATTTGAATGGCTGGAATAGCAATCTCAGGTAAAATTTCATTCCTCCTTAGAATAGACTCGTACAATTCTCTAGTTATTCCGCTAATCTGGCTACCTGTATCGATAAGTGCATTCATACTTCTGCCGTACAACTTCACGCATGCCTCAGGTAGTTTAGGTAAAGAGTAATCAATCTCTACGTCGATCGACTCGTCGAGCTCGTGAATCATTGTATACGTATGTAATTTTCTCACCACGCAAAGCTCACACACCATACCTATCTTGACACACTCGGTTACGTTGTCAAACTGATTTTCTAATAAGATCCCTATGCTTTTAATTACTGAGTGATAGTCATATTCGTCACCGCCTGTGTTAGGTTTTAGTAGCAGGCTTCCATCCTCTGTTAGTTAAAATTTTGTAAGCTACTCCTGTTCTGTCGCGTTCCGAGGTCCCTTTATTTCCCGTGCTACACAATATCATATTATCGGACCTAGTTTGTGTGGGAAATACTAGTTTTTTGGTTGTCCCTCCCCCACATGTTTAGACGTGTTAGATCCTTGGCCCTCCTTTACAAAAGCGATAGCCGGCCTGATGTTAGTTCTCTCTTGTTCAGTTCCGGATTTTTCAGGTCTGTTAACGTTCGTTCTATAACTTGGTCGTCCCTGACGATACCCGCGTCCTCTCGACGAGTTTCCTCTAGTTCTCCACCTATTAGTTGATATCGTTGCTACAATCGGGTGCGCCGACGATGGCCCGTTGTTCCGTCTTTCTCTAAAATTCCTACCAACGTTAACTCTCGTAACTTCCTTCGGTTTCTCAACAATATTTTGTTCTATGCTCCTTAGAAAATTAATCCCGCTCATGATGTCTACTTCCTCAACTCTAGTAAACCATAGTCGTTGTATATCTGTATTATAGTGCCGCATAATAGAATTTACTATATCCCGCTCACTAAATGAAATAGTCAGTGACTGCATTGATTCAGCATACTCAGCGAAATGTTCCGACATCGTCATTCCCGAATCACCCTTATATACTGAATTAATCAACCTATACCTTACAGATTCCTGGATTCGTTCAGTCCAGTAGATACTTCTGAAGTCAGCCTCGAAATCAGCGAATACAGCCCATCCTTTCGAGTATAGATCCATAACCCTTCGAGCGTGTCCCGTGATGCATCCTAACGCTATGTCAATCTCGCGGTCTGATCCATTTACTGCCCTTATATACTTCTTTAATCGCTTCAAAAATGCAATAGGATTAGTGAATGGCTTTCCATCAAAGTTTGGTTTGCTAATTGATGGTTGAATCACATATAAATTCCGTGTTTCGGAAGGTATTACATTAGAACTCGCGGATGTAGGACTAATCAATTCCTGTCTATCAGTCGTCTTACTTCCGTTATTGGTTACTCCATACGTCTCGGATGAAGAACCACTCGTATTTCCACTTTGTATTAAGTTAACATCCGGACTTAGTTGTTGTAATTTTTAACAAGATCCGATTCTACCTTTCTTTTATTACGTCTTCCTCTACCTGTCGACATTTTGTTTTTTTTTTTTCGTTTTTTTTTTTTTTTTTTATTTACTATAATTCCTTTTCTATTAACCGTTTAAACCCGTATTATGTTAATTTATTCGTCCGTTTAAGCAACCTTTCGTCAGATATCTGGTAAATTGCTAGGGATAAACACAAGGTAAACAACACAAGGTGAAACAAATTAATATATCTAGTCACGCAGTCTCCTGCTGAAGAATTTAATCTAAGAAATAAGCTAATAAAGGAAATAATTTTAAGGAAAATATTTTTGGCATTGTAGTCTCTTCCTGAAGAACTTAATCTAGAAAATAGACTTAAGTAAAATATTTCTGGTGTTGTAGTTTCTTTCTGAAGAACTTGATCTAGAAAGTAAACTTAAGGAAAATATTTCTGGCGTTGTAGTCTCCTCCTTGGAATCCTGTATATTGTACATTTATTTGTAAGACATACAGCTTATTTCTGCTCCCCCTATACATAAGGTAAATTTAAATGTACAACACATTATACATAATAACATGCACAGTATGTATTTTATCTCTCCTCTCAGTATTTCACAATTTCTAAATTTCTACGTTGTGTTCTTTTATTTTATATAAATAGATCTAGTCATATCGTTATTTCGAATATGTACTTAGATCCTGGTCACGGCACCAAATTCTGTGATGGCTCCAGGTCTCGGTCTCCAAATCCAGTGATGGTAGTCCTGTCCTAAGACCAAGTCCTGCAACGGTAAGGATGACGGTCTGTGTCGTCATCATACCAAGGTTCTGTGTTGGCTCGCGTTGATCGTCTAGTCTGTTTGTTTTGTGAGTGAATATACTGAGAAAGAGTCGAACTTTCTTAGTTAGTCTTTGGTAATCAATACTGTGTTTAATCTAGGAAGGATTGAACTTCCTCACACCAGTGTTTAGGAAATAATATTGTATCAAGAGAGTCATTTCGGGGTTTTTAATCAACAATTAGATTTAGATTGACCACAGGTCAATCTCGAGTACACTCCACTGTGCGAACAATGTAGACTTATCAATCATTCTACTCGATAATGCGGAGCTTGTCTCGACACATCTGTATTATTGTTTAGTACAATACTTAATCAGTCTTCTTCTGATTTAATAAAGGAATTTACAAGTTAAATTCAATTTGACACGTTAGAATGATTTGTGTAAGTTGATACATGTGCGTTTGTGCTTATTTTAGCCACCGCGTCTGACTGATATCGTCAGCATGGGGAAAACCTACACCGCGCCACGGTCCTTAATCAATGTTATTGGGGGAGCAACCGACTTCCTGTAATCGCTGCGAAGCGTTAATGATTCCCTTATCCATATAGGCAGGTACTTGCATTTTTTTATAGCCAGATTCCCGGTTAGGGCGGCATTGCCAGATTCCCAGTTAAGGGCAGACTTATTTGCCAATTCCCAGGTTGGGCAGACTTTCCCCCGGAACCATGGTTTTGAGTATAATGTATTTGTATTTGAGTTATATTTAGATTTGGCCAAATCTAGGTCGGAAGTCGGATTGCAAGAATGACGTGTATGGTATGCTGCGTTATCACTGCCAGAGGCGTCGCGCAGTCGTGTATCTCAAGCCATCAGTATATCAAAGTTAGGAAATATTAATGTGCATTATGCAACACAGCCGAAATGTTTCTCTCTCTCAAGACAATATTTCCCCTCCAACACAATTAAGTGATTGTTGACTTGAATCAACAAGTGATGATTAGGTTCCTGTAAACTTGTGTATTTTACTAGGTTCAATTCAGTTCAGAAGGAACTTATAGTCTCAGACCTTAATTGAAGGGTCTGGATTCTTATCTCAGACTTGGTCTATATTAGTACAAATTATTATATTAGGTTAAAAGTTCAATAACGTAAAATCGTGTCTTTCAAGGTTCAGTGTGCATATTATAGAGAATTCATTGTTGGAGTTGCAACCTGAATTACTACACTGATTTTAAAGCATTGCCTTTGTTATTACTTGATCTTAGCTTTGTCAATCTTCCATTATCAAATTCTCTACACAGGTAATCTTGGAATATAAAAGAAAGAGGTGGTTGATGTTTAAATTATTTATTTATTTTCGATAAATTTATCGAAAGAAACTGTTTGATTAATTAGGCCTAGTTCGCTAGGATGATAGCGAGCTAAGGTCGAGTGTCCCATTACTAGACCTAGTCAGTTAAGGGGAGACGGAACATCTCAAGCGAAACCCCTTCTGACAGCGAAAGAAACTGTTTGATTATTTAGACCTAGGTCCGCTAAGATTTTGACGGACCTTGATCGAGTCGTCCCATTCCTAAACCTAGCCAGATAAGGAAAACCGAACGGCTCAAGCGAAAAACCTTTCTGGCACATACAAATTGGATGTTTACAACATATTACAATATTGACAATTATTTATCAGCTTATATAAATTGCAATACAACTGAGAGGAGAGGCAAGTTACACATAATGGTTACACAGTTTATTCAAGGTACTTAAGCCACAATATCCCATGATAATTTACAGTAATATACTCAGATTTCTAGCTTAAGCCAGTTCACGTAGTTCAAGGTCTGCGTGATGTGTATCGCCTATACAATTCAAAGCGATTTCTCCACAATTCCCGCCTTTCCATCTCTTGCAAACTTCTATACAAGTTATCACGAGGAAATAAATTACTATTATCAAGAATAGTATAGCAGTTACTTTGTCTAGGCCAGACCAAAGGTGCGCTCGTGTCTTTTGACTTAGTGAGTATAAAATATCGAAGTTTGTTGCGGCCTCCATTTTTACTTGGGTCGTTAAATAGATTGGATGACTGAAGTTATTGTAAATTAGCTTGGGATCTTGCTTTTACACAAAATTTGAACTTGGAATACGTTACCAAATTTCAGCTCTCTCTCTGTCTTTTGATTCCACTTAATATTACTTAGACTTAGACACACTGCTTCTAATTTTATTTTAAAATACAATTAATATTCATCTTCGATCGATGCACAAACTCGTCTGTTGTTCCCAAAGCGCGTTCCCTCTCGTCTGCCTGCTCCACCCCTTCCAAGCACCCAGATAGACTCCTCCCTAGAAATGCAATTTCACACGCGAGTAATGTGTTTTTCATTGGCTGTCTTGTATAAGACGCTAGCTCATTGGTCAAAGGCATGGCGTCAGGTTCCCGCCCAATGCTGCGTAGGCGCCCCTTCTATGCATCGCCATTTCACACATCTGTTCACCATAAGTCCAGATACCCCGAGAAAGGTTACTCCAACGTACGATTTATTGCTTTTCGAGTGTCGTTTTGCAATATTATTTTAAACTAAATTCAATAGATTTTTATTTTCTAAGTGTTTTGGGTCCGTTTCCTTATCTTTTGTTTCTAAATAATTTCTTCCCATGGATATTTCAATAGGTAGTTTTGACAAGGGTCGAAATTTATGGATGGCTATAACGTAAGTTATTTATTACTTCCAAATGCAAAAAAAGAATAGTGGTTCGAAGAACGACCATCTCACCATCTTGAATTTAAAACCCAGGTCACTCTGTAGACTTGTACTAGCCTGAAAACGAAGGAAGCAAACGGGGGTATTGTAATTTTATTATGAACAACGGGGGTCTAAAACGGCCACTTCAGCCGATCATAATAGGATCATAATTTATTATAAATCTCGTTCAAGGTAAAAGAAAGAAAAAAAGAAAGAAAAAAAAAAGAAAAGATATGGGGAAGGCCTTTGCCCAGGAGTGGGATATACAAGTTTTTTTTTTTTAAATAGCCTGAACTTTCCCACTCCTGGGCAAAGGCCTCCTTCATTCTTTACACCTCTTCTAACCGGTTAACGAGAAAGCCATCCAATGCGTCCCGCAATCTTTTCCTCGGACTACTGCGACGCCTTCAACCTGTATCAGGACTCCAGTTCTAAGATATGCGGGCCCACAGTAGACATGGCAAGTTTATTAAAAAATATAAATTACTAGCTTTTGCCAGCGGCTTCGCCCGCGTGAAAATTCCGATTTTCCATACAAACTTTCATCCCCTATTTAACTCCCTAAGGGGTTGAATTTCAATAAATCCTTCCTTATTCCTTGTCTACATTATAAAGGGAACCTCTGTGCAAAATTTCAGCTTTCTAGGTCCAAGGGTTTGGGCTGGGCGTTGATGAGTCAGTCAGTCAGGACTTCTCTTTTTATTTATATAGATAGATAGATTTCATCACCACTGTATAGGCTGTCAAAAGGGTGGTGGAAAACATTTTTATAGAAGCAGCAAATTCTAAAACCAAATGATATGTGCCGTCTTCTAATCCTATAGGGGTCAGTACTGGGTAATACGATAGCACTAGAATAATTTTACGCTGATTATGCTACTAACTGAACAGTGAACAATGTTCATTGTTCAAAACATATCATCATCATCATTTCAGCCGAAAGACGTCCACTGCTGGACATACGCCCCCCCTAAGTGTTGCCACATTAACCGGTCCCGTGCGTCTCGCATCCAGCGGATCCCCGCAACCTTAACCAGGTCATCGGTCCACCTAGTGGGAGGCCTTCCAACGCAACGTCTTCCGGTTCGCGGTCGCCACTCCAGAACTTTCCGGCCCCATCGGGCATCCGTTCTGCGAGCAATGTGCCCTGCCCACTGCCACTTAAGTTTGGCAATTCTTCGGGCTATGTCGGTAACCTTGGTTCTCATGCGGATGTCCTCATTTCTGATTCGATCGCGCAAGGAAACTCCGAGCATAGCCCTCTCAATTGCCCTTTGGGTGACTTTAAGCCTTCTGATGAGGCCCATTCAAAACACATATAACATAATAAATCACGACTTTTAATCCCTGAAGGGTGCAGCAGAAACGTGTAGCTACCCAAAATTTTGCTTGCGATTTACGTTCATTTTTTTTTACTTTAAGGCAGGTTAGGAAAAAGAAACAATCTTTCATAAGACATTAATTTATTTTGTTCTTTATACAAAGGATGGGCGACTACTTAATTATCTATCAAGGTTGGCGCACACCACTACAGCCAAGTACTTGGCTTTACTTTTTACATAAATTATTAAAATGAAGAAAATGCTTTTCCGCTTGTGTTTAATTGCTTTAACTTGGCCGCAAGCCATTCGAGAGAGAAAATAGTCCACTAGTTATTATAAGTAAATTAATAACGCATTCAGCGTCCACTCTTAAACAAGAAATTTTAGTTGTATATTTCATAATATTGTAATATTTCATGCACTATTTATATCACAATTTATTTTAACTGCCTCCGTGGTCGAGTGGTTTAGGCGTTTGCCTTGTTGTCGTGGGTTCGATTCCCACGGGAAGCATACTTTGTGAAGTTGTTTCCAGTTTGGTTAGGACATTGCAGGCTTGAATCACCCGATTGTCTGATAAAAACATGGTTCCGTGCTCTTATAAGCCGGTAGTCCCGGCCGCCAAATGGCGGTCGTCAAACCATGTCAGAGGCCCTGGCGGGCGGTTTAGAAACTCTGTCACTAGGGTGTGTGGGGTCGTTAGACCTTACTGCCCACAAGATAAGAAGAAGAAGAATCACAATTTATAATCTTAAAAAATATAGAAAATTCACCAATAAATAAATGTCTACTCTAACGCAGATACAGCTCATTAAAAAAGAGGTCGATCATCCCAAAAAATGCGTACAGGTCACATAACATAGTATGTTATAAAATGTTGTTATATAAAATGTTTCAGTAATGTGGAGCCTGAATGTTATATAACTTGTAAAACACAAGTTATACAACATGTTACATAATCTGTGCGCACCTAAACATTTAATTATTTTACCGAATCTACGTCAATCTTGTCTACCGTGGTGCGCTCAAACCTTTAAATATTGACAATGACAAGTAATTATATCATTATATCACTATTGACATCTATATTTACTGATATATATAAAAATATCGAATTATATATAATTAAGCGTGTATTTCTCTCTGTAGTAGTCAAATATCTAGTGACAGGAAACGTTGCTTGGTCGACAGATTTTTACAAATGTAGAAATATAGTTTTTTTGGTAAGAAATATAAGCGTATTGTGTGTGAACAGGTACGTATATGTGTATTCCTTTTATAGTTATATTTTATTACTATGAAAATATCTGTAAAGAATAAATTAATGGTAACATGAAACAGAATGAATAGGGAATAGGTGTGGACATGAAATAAAATGAATAGGGAATAACATGTAATTATAAAAAAGGAACAAAATGATCTTTCTTTTCTAATTGTGTAGTAAACATCTCTTAGATATAACAAATTCTAATGTTTTCGTTAGATGCTTTCTCAGCATTGCATTTTATATAAAAACATACTAGTGTACCTATATAAAAGTTAGTAATAAAACTATGCATAAAAAATAAACCTATAAGATACTTTGCGATTCAAACAATAATAGAACTTTTGTATTTGTGTAACATGATTTACGCAACCTTTTCGGTAACTTATGCCAATCCAATACAATTTCTACTTTGCCTTTTTTTTGATCGCTGATAAAAAAAGGTCCCAGGTTCTGAAAAAAATAGGTCGTTCTAATTTTAAAATGATGTGTGCGGCACTTTCTTTATAAAGTTCGACTGCTAACGTCAAAGATGCTGAAAAGGCCAATCCTATTATTTCTTTGATCGCACAATTTGGGTGATATTTTAAAAGTAGACGGCAGATGTTTTGTCTGTCTCATTCTTCTCCTGTCTTAATTAGATTTTCTTTGACTTAACTTTTAACATGTTGCTTTTGTTAAATATTTGTGGTAATTCTTTTCTATCTCAAAAGGTCAAACTACCAAACATATACCCACTTAAATAAATTTAACGTAGGTAATAAAACCAGTATGAGCTGGCCTGGTATTCCATTAAAACCTCGTTCTAAGCTAGGCCAGCCTAAGATCAAAGTACACGTTCAGTTGAGTATAGAATCACGTACCTATATTATATTTGCCGTGAGATTATTGCCCAAATACAAACTAAGCAACATAATTATAATTATTAATCTTAAGTAAACATCTCTGAACTTAATTATATTGACGTATAAACAAGTAAATATATTTAGTTGACGTATAAACGTAGGAAACGTGTTATTTGTTATACATAGCATTTATTATAATTATTATTGCGTATTCCAACTACTTCAATCAATCATTTATATTGTTCCACATGGGTTTGGTTACAGTACCTACGTATTTAAACGAGTTTTGTTAAATACTCACATTTTTTTATTTATTCTTGATTCAACTAAGGTTGATGTAGAAAGTAGAATTTATTTCAGATAGTCATACAATTTTGTCATTTTGCAGAGTTATAAAATGAGATAATACAGTAATAAACAGTTTTAGTTACTGTTGACAAACGGGATTCTGTGCCGCACCTGTATCAAACCTTCTGCGTTTACATTATTTAATACTTTTATGTAAAGAATATAAATGTGTTTGTCTGATATAGATACTTAGTATAATTAAATAGCTTTATTTTAAAACTATCGACAATATGGTTTACAAACGGGTTGGTGTCATGTTGTAAGGCTAGACATAGCAAGACGGAGTTAGTTAGGATTGGTGCATTTTTATATTTTTATTATAAAACAAACAATAATTATATTAATATTTAAACAACACCCACTTTGACCAACAAAGGATACATATAAAGTATTTCATGAATAAGTCTAAAAGTAAGTTAAAAAAATTGCACAAAAAATGCTTTAAAAAAATAAAGATAAAAATAAAAAATTAAAGAAAATTTATTTTCTCTATCAAGTGCATTGCAGATATTCTATTAGTTAATTTTATATTCTGATTTCTATTAAGATTCTCATATTATGTAATTTAGGAACTATTGGAATGATATCGAGTTTTATAAGGCTGAATATTTATCGTTGCAGAAGTTTTTATTTTGAGGTTAGGTTACTTGCTAGTATTATACTAACACTAGGACACTCTTATTTTTTAGATACTAAAGATTGGTGCAGTTTTATAATAAAGGGTGTAAAAGTACCCTTAAGAAGCCGAAAGGTACCTAATTGTTTTCACTGTCTTTGCGATCATCCATATTCAAATATAATTTGTAACGTATATTATTAACGTTAAGTTAGAGTGACGTCGAGTTATTGTAACAACAACAATTTAATAAATAAAGAACAATGGCGAAATTTTAGCTGAATTAAATTTGAGCGACTAAAAGTGACTTATATACGAAGGCAGTTCTATTATTTTTCTACGTTTTTTCAAAGTATCACATTAACTAGTTAACTCCGGAAAAAATAAAATATTTTAAATGAAAAGTTATTTGATTTTTTCATTCATGTTTAGTGTCGCCATTTTGTATTTATTCTGTCAAGTGACAGTAAGTACAGTGTTACAATTATATAAATGAAAAACGTCGCCGGAGGGACCGGACATTTGAATCCATAATTAGTTTTAGTTTGTTACTGTAATAAAACGGAGTGAAATTAATTAACAATAATGTTTATTTCTAAGTGAAAGTGTTGTGTAAAAATGTTGGAGTATAAAAATAAATGATTTACTTCCAATTAATGACTGGCAAAAAGACTATTACCCCAAATCTAAAAAAATAAGCTGTTTTGACAGCTGTCTATAGATTGGTAAAACTCATGTCACAGACTTCTCTAGGTTATGATGGCCTACCTACATACGAGAAGTTAACATTGTGCTCCGTTAGTAAACTCAATTAAAAATAGTAAATAAAGTTATTTTGAAGTGTATTTACGTAAATATTGAAAATGACATTGTAAACAATAAGTGAAAGTGTTATCTCACAAAATCTCGCACAAATACTAATGTTTTTTAGTTATATTCAACTGAACAGTGAACCTTGTCAAAACTACACTTATTCTGTGTTTCAGTGTTTAAGTAATCTAAAATTACAATAAAGATCATTAATATTACAGTGGATACATAAACAATTTAGTGAAACAATACAATAAAACCGAAAACAAAGAGTGAAAAAACTATCTGTCAAAAGTTTGAATTTACAAGTCATCATAACGAATTTTTATTAATTCGGTATCACAAGAAAGCGAAACATAATTTTGACCACTTCGTGTAAATAGCAAATGGCTCGATAGGTGGACGTGCAGACTTTCACACACGTAGTCGCTGGATCAAATCTCACCGGCGACGGTGTCTTTTTGTAAGTTAATAAATTGTCTCCATTGATATTTCATCAAGATTGGTCGACCTGAGTAAGGTAAACACGATACCAATAGGCAATAATATTCGAAAATGAATTTCTTCGAAAACAGCACGATGCGTCGAACACGTACTAAATCAGACTCAAATACCGTCATTAACCAAACACAAAATGACACATTCGAAGACACCGTAAGCAGCCTACCCGATATATCAATTAGTGACGATTCACATCAACAAATAACAAAGTTGAAAGAACGAATTGACAAGCTTGAGTTAGAACTAAACAGTGCACACCAGGAAATCGAGTCACTGTCTTTGGAAAACAATGACCTTAGGCAACTCAATAATGTTTTACAAAGCAAAAACAACCGCCTTACAGAACTTACGCATAGCCCTATTAAAAAACAGAAAAAGTCAACTCCAATTAAGCAATATACGACAAAAAACAAACAGACACAAACAGATTCTTCATCTTTAAGTAACCAGAAAGAAGATCTGAAAAAACCCAATGACATACAAAATAAAACAAGCAGTGATATAACAAATCCAGAAAAAAAACAAGAATATAAAAAAGAGAGTAAAATATGTATTTTGAGTACTAACAACAAAAATGACATAGCTAATATTGCTGAAAATACTCTTGACAAGCATTCGAAAAACATATGCCATTATATAAGGACAAACTGTAAAATAGAACATCTAATGTGCGATATAGAAACTAAATTAAAATCATTTACAATGGATGATTTCTGTATAATTTTAATAGGAGAGGAAGACTTTAAAACTACGAACGAATACATTCAACTGACACTCCACATCAGAACGACCTTAGAAAAAGTAAAACATACAAACATAATAGTCTGTACGCCGACATATAAGTATAATTATCACAAAAATATGTATAATTGGAGAATAGAACACTTCAATAATTTACTGTACCTTGATGTTATGACTCATCAATATGTGTATTTCCTGGACTCAAATAAGAATCTAGCAAGTGATTATACAATGTTTACCAAACAAACAGGACTACTAAATAATTTTGGAATGCAAACAATCTTCAAGGATATAGACGAGTTTATCTCTGGTGTTAAAAAATATGACTTACTGATGACAGACAACGATACAAAACCCAGTGACGAACGTTTAGACAACCAGTTTTTTCTGTGATAATTATTTAAATATACTCCATCAAAACATTGCAGGATTGCTAAATAAGTCTGACGCATTATCCGTGTGCTTAGAAGAACTTATGGTAAAGAATATTAACATTGATGTAGTTTGCATAACCGAGCACTTCATGATGGCTGGTTATGAACAGTATTTGACAATCGCGAACTACGATCTGGCTACATGTTTCAGTAGAACAGATATTAAAAGAGGTGGAGCATGTATCTTAATAAGAAAAGGACACTATTGGAGGGAAATTCCTGAAGTTAGAAACTTATCAATAAGTAGCACTTTCGAATGTTGTGCTATTGAACTCATTCATACTGATACTGTTATAATATGCATTTATAGAGTTCCAAACGCAAATAACTTAACAACTTTTTTTGAACGATTGTATAAATTATGCCAGCTAATAACAAAAAAAAAAAAAACGAAATATTGTAATATGCGGGGACTTGAACATTGATACTCTGAAGCGTAATAATACAGCACTAGATTTAGAATGTCTTTTGCTTAACTTCAATTTTAAATTAGTAAGTAATCAGCCAACCAGACTATCCAGTAAAACATGCATAGACCATTTTGCGCATAATTTAGGTAAAAAATGTAAATATAACGTATTTGATTTTGCTTTATCTGACCATACCTGTCAAATTCTCAAATGTCCAGTGAAACGGATATGTATCTTAAAGCATTGGTATGTTAAACGCCGCGATTACAATAGAGAAAATATGAAGAAGTTCAGGGAATGTTTACAAAGTGTTTCCTTATCGGAACTATATAATCTTGACGATCCGAATACAGCCTATAATCTTTTTCTGGAGACATTTAGCCTAATGTATAATTTATGTTTTCCATTAAAACGTATAAAATTAAGCGTACATAAGACACCACAATGGGTATCGCGGGGAATTAAAACCTGCAGTAAAAATAAGAGAACCCTTCTGTGGCGTTACCGTCTGGAACGCAGTGAGCAAAACAAACAGAAATTCAAAAAATATACAGCAATATATAAAAAAATTATAAAATTAACACAACGTGCTCAGAATAGCTATAAGATCAAATCATCAGCTAACAAGTCGAAAGCAACATGGGAAATCATTAATCGAAGAAAGATGAATATGCCTGGTAAAAACTCAATTGGTAATATTCAAATTGGAAATAAAAAAGTATCCCATCCGTACGAAATAGCGAAAGCATTTAACAATTTTTTTGTTGACAAGATAAAACCAGTCAGTAATAGAGGCGAACAAGTAACATCAAATATCTCAAAGCCAAGTAATTCAATGTTTATGGCACCTAGTAATGAAAATGACATCAAAACCATTATTAAGTCTTTAAAAAATACCAGTAGTGTTGGAAATGATGAAATCTCTACTAAGGTAATTAAGGACGTCTTAGATTACATAAGTGGTCATTTGAGTTATATTCTCAATCTGTGCATAACACACGGTACTTATCCAACTAATCTAAAGACAACTGTGGTTAAACCATTGTTTAAGAAAAATGACAAAGAATGTATGGAGTCATATAGGCCTATTGCACTTGTTCCAATAATATCAAAGATTTTTGAAAAATACATTTACGCGCAGATCTATAAATACCTAGATAAACAAAACATTTTGACAGAAGAACAAAAAGGTTTTCGAAAAGGTAAAACTATAAATTTGGCTATCTACGATTTTTTGAATAATGTATATACTAATGTTGACAATAGAATACCTGTGTGCTCAATATATTGTGACATGACTCAAGCATTTGACTATGTGGACCATAACATTTTGTTAAGTAAACTAGACGCTTACGGCATTAGAGGTAATATCCTGAACTTAATAGAATCGTATTTAAGAAATAGGAAACAGTACGTTGAAGTATCTGAAATAGATTATAAATCTAAATGTGAACGAATCTACAAATCCGATCTTCGAACACTTACATATGGCGTACCCCAGGGCAGTGTTCTAGGGCCTCCTCTATTTATAATTTATATAAACGATATGCCAAAAGTTACAAGTCATCCTATGTCACTATTTGCTGATGACAGTACTGTGACTATTAACTGCATAAACGCTGAAACTTATAACGACGAAATCTCGAAGACAATAACGTCCATAGTACGATGGTTAGATAACAATAATTTAAAGATAAATATTGATAAGACAAAATTGACGATGTTTAGTCAGCGTTCAAACACAGATATGAGTATTTACTATGACAGCCAATGCATAAAACAAGTTAACACATCTAAATTCCTAGGTTTAACCATTGATAGTAAATTAGATTGGAAAGCACACACGGAAGAGCTAACCAAACGAATTAGTAAATCTGCCTATGGCCTCTACAAACTAAGATCAGTGATGAGTGTGGATGCTTTAGTCACAGCGTATCATGGCTTGGTGGGTTCAGCTCTGAGATATGGGGTTATTTTTTGGGCGAATTCAACCAATAGGGAAATAGTCTTTAAAGCGCAGAAAAAGTGCATTAGGACAATGTTTGGCTTACAGGTCATGGAAACATGCAAACCATTATTTATTAAATTTAAAATATTGACTCTTCCCTCTTTATATATTTTTGAGGTTGCTGTTTTTGTTATGACCAATCCTAAATTGTTTAAAAAAATGTCGGAAATTAATAACCGAAGTCGAAGGGATAACAGTAGTTTATGTATAAGAAGGTCCCATACAGCGTTAATGCATAAAAGTGTTTTTTGCATGGCGCCAGTCATATTTAATCACTTACCACAGTCAATCAGAGAATTGAATATGAACTTATTTAAGAAACGGCTAAAATCGTTACTGGTGAGCAAAGCATATTACAGTATTTCGGAATTTTTAACAGATAAAAATCTATTGTAAGAATATTGACATTAGTAATGTAAATTGACATTGGTATTGTAGATTGAAATTAGTATTTTAAATTGACATTCGTTTTGTAGATTGACATTCGTTTTGTAGATTGACATTAATATTGTATAATGACATTAGTTTTTGTAAATTGAGCTTAGTAATGTATGATATTAGTATTGTAGTTTGACATTAGTATTTTATATTGACATCAGTTTTTGTAGATTGACATTAGTATTGTATATTGACAGTAGTTCTTGCCAATTGACATTAATATTGTATATTGACATTAGATTTTGTAGTTTGACATTAGTATTGTAAATTGACATTAGTTTTGCATATTGACATTAGTATTATTCATTGATTTCAGTGTTTGCCCTGACATGTACTGTTCTGATATTAATATTAACAATGTTTTAATTTTATTTTATTTCACTTTTATTGACATTGATTTATATTTCTTTTTATTACAAATTAATTTGTTTTATGTCACTTGTAGCTGATTTTTCTGGTGAACAGGATTATTTAATTTAATTATTGTGAGTTGTCTGGGTTAATTAATTTAATACTTTAAAACATTTGTATGCTCTCCTCTCTGGCATAACATAGCGCACTCATTATTACCTTCCTACCACTATTATTGTACCTATGTTAAACAAATGAATAAATGACTTATGACTTATGACTTATGACTTATGTTATGTTTACAAAAGTTCATGACTGAATTTCTATTATTCTCGGAGTTCTCGAACAAATATTCTTGCATAAACTAATTCAGAAATTGACGCCGAGTTAAACAAGATATTTTTCATTTAAAGACGCATGAATTTAATCTCAGCTAATTTAATGTATGGGGAGCTGCCATTGTTCTTTATTTTAATTCTTTTTTTTTCATCATCATGGAAACCCTCTACTTACGGAGATATTGGAGGTCAAAGTTTTGAGTGTGCTACATTGAGTTTTACCCTAAAAGTACAAGTTGGTAGCAGACTGCACACAGCAGCAGCAGACGACATGTCGTAGCGACACTACTGGTTTCTACGTATCTCTATGAAATTGAATAATAATAATTTATTATTTTGTATGAAGCGACGACATGTCGTCTGCTGCTGCGTGCAGTCGGCTACCAACTTGTACCTTGAAACATGATTTATTTTCCTCAAAAATAAAAGTTGTATTCCAGCAATAATTATTGCGTAGCTACCTACTTAGTTTGATGTACCTACATAATGCGTCGTTGGGGGGTACGTGTACACCCTGTATAACCTAATATTAGAGATTTTCAAACAATCTGTGCAAATCAACCATTATTAATATACTACGTCAAAGCCAAAATGCGGGTTATGTGCCTCACACGAGAGCAATTTACATACAAATGCTTTGAGTAGGTATTGGAATTTCTAGCTCAAACATCAATATAAACGCCGACAAAGCTGATATTAAATTAGGTTTAGCGAAATTAAACCAGAAACCTAGTGGATAAATTAAATCCTTAATCAAATCACTTTTTTTAATTCAGTCTAGGGATTTATAAGTTAATTTTGTCCGTTATTTTCAAATTTAATAATTAACAGGTGATATTTAATCATAATCTAATTTTTTTGACATTTTTTTATTACAATTTACACATGCAATCAATACCTACTCTATCACTAACGAAATATAATGAAAGTACTATATGAAATCTTTTTCATGTAATTCATTTAGTTTTGAGGATCTGTCAGACGACTAGACGAGTGAAAATAAAATATACAAAAGAATTATTTCTCAATTCTCAGTAATTATTTTTTATGTAAAAAATTATCAATTTTAATCGCCTGGCAATTTAAAAGGAATTACACAATTAAGATAACACCCTGTATAGGTAATAATTGCATCTACTAAAGTTCTAAACTTAATTTTAATTATTACACACGGTGACACATCAAGCTATACATTTCCAGTATAACTTGGCCTCGCTTTGCACAGATTTCCCATACATTGAGAGATCCGCATAAACTGGTTTCGTATAGCTTAATTGGCCGTATGTACGAAATCAATTTATTTAATTAATTAGCCGAATCTCCAGTACATGAAGAACTATTTAAAATTTGTGCTTTGATAGACATAAAATATATTAAAAAACTCTAACAGCTATCTACCTTATGTCTATTCATATTGCTTAACATTGACTCACATTAACATTTGACACTGTATTCTATAGAATCACACACATACTTATTAGCAAGTTAGACAAAAAAGTTAATGTACTTTATTTTCAAAACGTGAGCCAGCTGACAGCGTTTGTCACTTTTGACAGCTGTCAAAAGTGACATTCGAAAAATCGAGCTTTGTTTAAAATCTCACACACATTCTCAACATGGGAACTTGTCGTGTACAATATGAGAATACGTAAATTAAAAAGTTTAAAGTTCACTTTAAAAACAGTCGTCAATATTTTAGAAATCCCTGTTTTCATCATTGACATATAAACACTATTATTACATTTATACAATTTATATGGTGTTCATACATTCCAAACTACACAATAAGTTAAAATATTAGTTTTAAGTAGGAACTTAACTGAAATAAATATTAGATACTTATTTACTTTAAAATATAGGTACATTAACTTCGATACAAATTAACGAAATAACAAGATAATAATATTGCTTCATAATTAAATAAATTAAATAATATTTGTTTATAGCTGAGCTATAAAACGATATCAAGTTATAAGTTATCACACATTTATAGTAAGTACATAGACACTAAGAAAATTCATAAGATTTAACACGTTAGTTAGAAGCTCTTAATATTATGCTAAATCATCACTAACTTTAGTCTAAAACAAAGGGACTTAGGGAGATTGTGCTCTAAATCCAAGAGGGTTAAGTTAAAGTTGCTTCAAACCCTAAACTCTAAAT
This sequence comes from Diarsia mendica, assembly GCA_949316265.1. Lineage (NCBI taxonomy): Eukaryota > Metazoa > Arthropoda > Insecta > Lepidoptera > Noctuidae > Diarsia > Diarsia mendica. The sequence continues at coordinate 18,334,496 of OX438904.1, read as the reverse complement.
AGCTTTAATAATTTACCGTTTTCACTATCACCTAAATGTTATGTACTGGAATTTTAACTCTCAATGCAGAGCCGAGCGTTCAAAATTCATTCACGTGGTAGTGAAATAGGTTGTATATTATTTATTTAGCATAACACAAAGAGCGTCATAGTTCACACACATGGGTTTATTATTAATAAGATATTTTAGACAAGAATTACAATAGTCTAAGTTACAAACTTGTGCCTTTAGGAACAACAAATGAAAACTCCCTAGTCTAAGTTATACTACAGGACTGGAGCCCTTACTAACGAGTTACTACGATAAGGCTACGGGTCTAGGTATTCTCTAAAGTACAAATCTTATTTCTGTGAATAACAAGAACGTATCGCAAGGAATTTCTTATGTAAGATATTTGCTGCAGTTTTTTACCAAAATTTACGAGGATTGGGGACGCTTTAATAGAACCTTAACATAACATAACATCTTGGCTGTAATATCCGAAGGCTTAGGCAGAGGTGTACTCATTATTAAACCCAGATTTCGCCAGTTACGTTTTAATCCCGTGTATTAGGGGCCAAACCTATGCAATCAATCGGGTACACATCTAGACTCCGCGGCTACTTTTGAGAAATTTCTGATGGAAAAATCCACATAACACTGTTCCTGACCTGGGCAGTCGCCTAGGCAACCGAGGATAGGTTTAATTGCTTCTTCTGCTTTTAAAGAATCCTTTTGCGATAGGCTCTTGTTTTTCAGATCGACCATTTATTAATATATCTATGCAAAATCTAGGGACACCATAATGGCAGTATTTAAAGGCATTTGGGATTATTTACGAAAATATGAAAATTGTCCAACAATTTTCGTAAATTCGCAAAACATTTTTACGGTCAACAATTACGTTGGACCAGAATAAGGTAATAATTGATTTTAAATTAAAATAATAATTAATTATTTGTTATTAATTATCTAAGGGTTCTTAGTAAATTGATAAGCGTAATTCAGTAGTCGATTGTGCATTAGTAAAGATATTTTCAGTAAAAAATAAATTCACTCCAAAAATATCGGGTACTCTTATATCTAAGTACAGTCCTCACTCCACATTTCTTTTTCACAGTTGGGAACGTCTCCATCGACGCACCTGTGGACAAAAGATCAATATTAATAAAATGAAATGTCACCATTTTGTTTTGGTAAGAATAGTTGGCAAAATCCTCTCCGTATTTATTTATTTAATGCTCTAGGCACAAGTAAAGACTGTACAAAGGCAGATTTAATTGCACAAGTAAAGATTGTACAAAGGCGTATTTAATGAATGTGCATTTTCTACCCATCATAAAGAACAGAAAAAAATATTAGAAAATATTATAACTCATCATCAGTCTTGTATATACTCTTTAATGTTATAGATTTACCCAAACTCTAATAGGATTAAGGTATCAAGGAAACAGACACCATTATCTTGTCAAACTATATCTTGTTATCTAACGTGACTCAGCATCATGTCAATTCTCCTCAGGGACGTCAATCGGGGAGCTGTTACTATTATACGAATCGATAATACTTAGGAACTAATAATATTTATTTTCAACCTACTTCAAAAAAGGAGGAGTTTCTACAACTGAATAGAGAAACTCCTCCTTTTTCTCCTTCTACCTCCTTTTTCCTTTATCGCCAACGACTCATTACTCCGTAATTTTGAAGTTAAAAAATCATTTTTTTATTTATTTATTTATTTGGTTCACCAACAATTGTTTACACTGATACATGGTAAATGAGATACAAGCAAAAAAAAACAGATAAAAGTGTAACAATCACTTAGAGGTAAACTCAGCATGCACACAAAACGTCGTAACTTACAAAATAATAAAAACACAATCATGAAAGTTGCTAACTTAACAAATTAATTAAACTAAGTTAAAAAAAAAATTAACTAGTTAACATAAAACTAAATAAAACTAGGTAACAGAAATATGGTGAAATAATTATAAAACTCGTAGGTACTAAGAGACATATTGTTCGGGAAGATACTTAATATTCGGGAAGGTACTTGTAAAAACAGGCTTTCAATTTGCCTAAACCATCAAAATGGAGATCGATCTTATCACTGCAACTGTGTTTTTCAACACACTTGCTCATAAAGTGGCTATAATTTCACCGCTAATAGGCACATAATGACACCTATAATCAAACTGTGAATTTTTCATTACTATTATTCACTAGAGAGTTGTAGGGGTTCTTTTTTTAAATTTTATTGGTTGAGTTTCTATGTTCTTAAAAAAGTTTCGATACAAAAAAGATCGTGTTCAATAGTAAAAATAAATTAATGTACCTAGTGCTTGCTCATTTCATGCAACTTTGAATTTAAATAGATAATTTCATCTGGTACGTTTTTAATAAATTAAACTTTCATTCAAATAATAAAACTTTTGATTTCTCTGTAATAAATTTTGTCCGTGGCTAAAACTCAAAAATCATCTTTTAGTCTATGGCCATTGTTACAGTATTCATGGTGGCGCCACTGGTCAAGAAAAAATGCATCGCTACGTCAAACTTAGTACATTTATTTTAGTTCCGTGTTTTCCCGCCTGCACAGATAAGTTGGTAGAACTGTAGATGCGCGCGCATAGGTAAACCGATTAGTTTTTCCCGCTATTGTGAAAAAAAATCAGAACTAGTTTTAACTGTTGAAGATGACTTTTTAGTATTATTTTCTTCACAAGTGTGTTGAAAAACGTCGTATGATACACGTGTGTATTGATGATTACCGTCCTCGGCTTTCTTAAGACCCTCACCTGAGGGCTCGGGTCTCAATGGCGCCTCAGCGGTAATCACCAACGTTACACACTTGTACCATAATGTACTATTATGTGATAGGACAATATACTTTCGGATTAGGTACTTCCATAGAAATAAAATATAGGTACTTTCGGAAGTCGGTGGCCAAAAAGTCAATGAAACAAAATGAAGTCACCGAGTTCCTGAAGGAACTCGGTGACTTAAAACTGATTGAAACTTGTGATTTTAAAACTTGTTTTGTGTTGCTTTGGAAGTAAGATTTTTTTGCAAAAACTTTTCCGTGTTTTAGTCTTTCTGGCATTAAAAGTAAAGAATAATAAAAGAGTAACGAAAAATATTTATGACAATGTACCAGAAGGGAAAAACGTGAGAAAAAAGGTCGCACAAGATTTGCATAATGTCAAAACATTTTGACATTTAACCTTGTTAACATAAACAAGACGAACAGGCACAACATAAACAGAACGAGCTCCTAATAGCTTAACAAAGCCTTAGTACAAGAAAATGACCGATAAGAATTACGAGTTTGCGAAAAAAGGTTTAGGAAGGCAGTTACAAGGGATCGAAGCACCTTTTTTGTCGACGCCCGAACAAAATTAACAAGAAAAACGTGCTTACCCGTGACATCAACTGCTAAAATTGACTTTGCGTCGACGTCCCGTCAAATGACTCCTCGTTGATGAGCCTCAGCTTCACTGACTCCCTTCTTAGGTTGTAGCTCGTTGAAATATGGCAATGTTTCACGTCTACATTCATTAACTCTTCATTCAATTCCACACCGCTTTTTTCTACGTCTGCGGCTGCACTAGGCTTCCTTTTATGTCTGAAAGACGTCGCCCTCTGGGAACTAGAGCCCAAGTAACTATCAGTCGTCGTATTGCCGTTAAAAGTCTTCTCAGAAGGTCCAACTCCCAGCGGATCTAATGGAATGTTGCCTCTCAGGTTAGCAGAGGAATCGATACAAGGAATCAGTTGCTTGAATTCCTTGCGGAAATTCTCATTCATCCATGCGTATATAAAAGGATTGTAGCATGTCGAGGACATTGCAATAACGTGGCCCATAAAGAACACCAAATAGTAATACTTCAAATGTATAGCGTACATGTAGTAGTCATTGCATAAGTTTATAATATTCAGAGGTAACCACGACAATCCGAATATCGTGACCATAGCTATCAACATCTGGTTCGTTCGTCGCTTTCTATTTTTGTCTAGCTCCTCTTTGCGAGAATTTTTGGTCGCAGCCTTCGCTTTGGCTCTGTCATTCAATTTAAAACTGACGCAAGTGTAACAGAAAGCAATCACAATAAAAGGCAGCACGAATTGCAATACAGATGTCACTGAGCCGAACACTCGCCGCAACTGTTCCGACGGCCACGTCTCTTCACAGAACCTGCCTATATCTAGATCGTAGTACGTCATGAAGATAGCGTATGGCATCGTCACGGTCACTGAGAAAGTCCAGATCATGATAATTACGATCAGACAAGTCTCAATCTTCATCCGTGGTCTGAATGGGTAAATGATTACAAAGAACCTATCGATAGCTATAGACATAAGCGTCAACGTGGATATGTATACGCTGCATCCTTGTGCGAAAGGCATTATGTGGCATAAGAGGGAGCCCCAACTCCAGGCGCCGCGGAAAGTGTAGAGCGGTGTGAAGGGGACGGCGAATGTGCAAAGTAAGATGTCAGAGAGAGCCAGGTTACTGATGAAGAGGTTGGTGACTGTCTGCATAGCTTTGTTTCTGATGACGACGAAGCATACTAGGATATTGCCGAGCAATCCAAGAACAAAGATAATGGTGTAAATGACGCAGAAGGAAGACTGGATCCATTTGTTGTCGATGATGTTCTCATATCCGCTGTGCATTGGAGGCAGACCGTCTGGCGTCAGATTGTGATATTTATCCGTAATATATACATCCGTATAATTTACTGCAGTGCCGTTCATCGTACCGTGTTTCCCTCCGTTGCAAAGTGCGGATACCAATTTATTTTGGCTTTAAAACGTCAACTTTATAGCATCGACGCTCCGAATTTTATCTGTGTCGAAACCTGTAACAAAATAAAAGCTTTGTTTAACATCTTTGTCTCAATGAACGCTAAGAGGACTGTTAACAATTATAGTTTTTCCGATAATGGCCTGGAAAACATTTGTTGATTTCTTTTTTATGGTGTCACTCTCTAAACTTCTGAGGATTTACAGACCTTTTAGGAAGTCTTATAAAACAAGACAATTTTGTTATTACCTCAATAACGATTTCAAAATTAGACAGTAGGAAGCTACTTTCGTCTTTCTCTCATTATCGTCTGGTTAGTGCACAACTCGGTGTCAGAATTTTTAAGCCACCCATTGGCCTCTAACTTGGCTTTGCAAGTCGTCGAGAAATATCTCTGAGGCATGCTGTTTTCTTCACGCCTTTTCTCTTCACCGAAATAAATGATAATTATACTATACGAGTACGCACATGAATTCGAAAAATCATACTCAATACTTTATTGCATTCCACATGTATCTACAAACTTTCTTTTCTAGCCTACTCTTTCCCACTCCTGGGCCAAAGGCCTCCCTCCACTCCTTCTCCTCCTACAAACTTAGGTGGTAAAAATTATAATTAGATCACATGTCGGGCACAGCAAACACAAGTGAGTTAGAGAGGAAGCATTTGTTGATTATTATATGTAAAATATAGGTAGGCACTTTCTGAGATAAACTAATAGTATAATATACGTGTCTTGTGTTCGAACTTGAGACCTTGATTTGGCAGTCAGACAGTCACGCCACTAGATTATCACTGTGCAAATAATCTCTGATTTAGGCGCATTATCAAAATTATGCTTTAGTTTTCATAAAACATCAGCTTAGTAGGTACTTATAATTATGACTGCTTCAAAACTTTTGGTTTCTAAGTCTCATTTGTACCTACATATGGATATTACACGTGCCATATTCATAATGTCTATATCATGTACAGTCGAACAAGCTAATAAGTTTATAGGGTAGAGATCTTTGTAATTCTATAACACTGAAAATATTGAGTGTAATTTTGTTTTAACAAGTGTTTCACATTAAGCGACTGATGTCAAACGCTGTATCGTTTGACATCAGTCTTTAAATGTATCTATATAATCTTAAAAGCAAATACAAGTTAGCTGGCTGTATACTTATTAGCTTGTTCGACTGTACCCACAAAAAAAATGTATATTATTCTAATAAAACGAAAGAAAACATCAATATAGCCTTCCGAAATTATATTTAGAAACCAAAAGTATTGAAGCAGCCGTATATCTTTACAATGGACCAACTCAAACGAATATTATATTGGCGAAATTTTCAGGTATGTATACAAGCAAAAGGCTTCTCCTAACTTGTTTGGTGTATTCACAAATACACGAAGTATTTTATACATAAAACAAAGTACTTTGTGAATGTGGCAGTTCTAAATAGGTACAAACTTACACAAGAATTACAGATAAATCCTGTCACGAAAATGTTAATTGTTTTTATAAAGCAATTGTAACAATAAACTACCTTTTTTCTTTTGAGCAAATATTGCACAAGACAAGACTTATAAAAAGAACAAGCAAACACACCTGCGCTAAAGTGTTCAAAAAACTGCTATCTGTTTATAGTATGCTGCATTTCATATGGATAAGGGACGCACAGAACTGGAAAGTGTTGCGATATACAGTAGAATCTCGATCATCCAAATATTCGATTATCCGACCATTATTCTTCATGGCTTTGATTGCCGATTTAGAAATTATTTCGTCATTATTCAAGTCAAAGATTAATAACAATTTTCAACCAAAATTCACCGTAAATCAATCAATCATCAATTTCACCGTAAGCCGGTGATCCCGGCGTCAAATGGCGGTCGTCAAACCATATCAGAGGCCCTTGCGGCGGTTTAGAAACTCTGACACTGGTCGTTAGACCTTACTGCCCACACGATAAGAAGAAGAACCAAAATGTAGAATTACATAAATACAAAGTTATTTAATATCTTCATAACTCGTCTTTTTTAGGGTTCCGTTGCCAAATGGCAAAAACGGAACCCTTATAGATTCGTCTTGTCTGGTTTTATTTCATTCGGATAATCGGGATTCTACTGAAAGTATCTATCTATCTATATAAATAAAGAGAGAAGTCCTGACTGACTGACTGACTGATTGACTGACTGACTCATCAACGCCTAGCCCAAACCCTTGGACCTAGAAAGCTGAATTTTTGCACAGAGGTTCCCTTTATAATTTAAACAAGGAATAAGGAAGGATTTTTCGAAATTCAACCCATAAGGGTGTTAAATAGGGGATGAAAGTTATTATGGGAAATCGTCATTTTCACGCGGGCGAAGCCGCTGGCAAAAGCTAGTTACAAATAAACTCGTGCGAAAACCACAGAGCACGATCTATTTTGAGCTAAACCTTGACTTAGATCAGGGATGTTATGGAACTCCATAACCGAAACTCTCGGATATACGAAATATTAAAATATCCGTAACCGTAACCGAAATATATTTTAAGAAATCGGATTATTTCGGATAAAGGCGGAGTCTAAATCTACTAATATTATTAATGTTTATTATAATTTTGTTATTGTATTTTAAAGTAGGTACATACATTCATAGGTGCCTACATCGGTCTTGAAGTGGCTATAATAATAGTTATTTATTTGAGTGATTGTAAAAACAAAATTATAAAATAGACTAGAAATAAAAGTCAAGTATTGGTATTTGTATTTTACTTTCTAAATTTTAAAATGCTAATATCCGTAACCAAAATGATGCGTAAGTGGCAGATAATCCAATAGAATTTCAAATCCGAAACCGGTTTAATATTATTCCAATATCCGTATCCAGATCCGAGATTTAATATCCGAAACATTCCAAACTTAGATACCAAATTGGAGCGTGTTACCGGAATGGCTGCATCAATAAGTCATGCGAACTGTTGACCGCTTTGCTTTGTTCACCAATTCATTTGAGGTTTCATTGGGTCATCGGGAACGGTATAATTTCCTACGTCATTTTGGATGAGCCTGTGTGTCCGCTCCTACTTACTGTATTTAAGAATGTAATAAGTGTAGTGGTCATAGAATTGTTCTTATAGTATTTATCTGACGTAATTTGTGAAACAAACATTGTGTTTTTTTAATCCCAATAGTCCTCGACAGGGCTGACAGGATCCCAATCCTGTGAAATATAACCCGAACTTAACTCGGCCAAGCCTAAGTGGAGTCCACCTAGTAGATAGACTATACGCAGGTGACCCCAAATAAAATGGGAACAATCAAAATATTTTATTTCACACAGGCCTATCTAAGCACTTATGAATAAGGTTCGGGTTGGTGGTTTCTTATGGAGAAGAACCGGTCAGTAACTCCACGAGTCACAATATTTCCATGTCACAGCATTAGTACTTAGGGACATACGTGGGGACAAGGAGGACAAGGCTGGTGATGGAGAATAATGAATGACTTTGATACTCTCTTACATCAGACTACACACTTTTTAGACAGCTAAAGGCGCGGTGTACTAGTATAAGCAGACTATTTAACACAAAACCACGTGAAAAAGACTTCATGTTATAACCACGTCTGTTTCCTAAAGCGTTGGGCAGAGATATTTCATAATAGACCCACATCACGGCAATTATATTAAGTCCCTTGTAATTAAATTTGAATTTAAATTGTTTAGTACAAATGGACCTGAAAATAAACTATCTCATTAGATTATTTTCGGGTCCATTGGCACTACTCCTGTGTTACGACTCATTTGCCTAGCTTTTACCCAACTATGTTGGCATCAGCTTCCAGTCTAACTGACTACAGCTGAATATCAGAATTGGAGTGACTGCCTAACTTCCAAAATCCAGTTAGCACTGGGTCAGGATGATATGATACTCCTTGGTGGAACTGGTTTTTAGGCTTTTGGGCCCCGTATACCTGTCACAGATCAAAAAATGTATAACATGACGTGCTTTCCGAGGCACGGAGGAAACTCGTTATATTATATAACTAGCTTTTGCCAGCGGCTTCGCCCGCGTGAAAATGGCAATTTTCCATACAAACTTTCATCCCCTATTTAACTCCCTAGGGGTTGAATTTCGAAAAATCCTTCCTTATTCCTTGTCTACATTATAAAGGGAACCTCTGTGCAAAATTTCAGCTTTCTAGGTCCAAGGGTTTGGGCTGGGCGTTGATGAGTCAGTCAGTCAGTCAGGACTTCTCTTTTTATTTATATAGATGAGAGGTCACTGTAACGGGTAGTCCATCCGCGAACCAACCTATGCAAGCGCGGCTTAACCTGAAGATCAAACCGAGAGGCTGTTATTTCGAGTCCAAAAAAAAACTATTTAATTACTTAGAATTTAAAAATGGAAGAAAAAAGCATAGCTGTTTAAGCAGAGACTTTACTGACCGAGACATTGCACAAAGAATTATTCATCTTAGAATTACAAAAAACTCAATATTCCACAAGAATAGTGCAACACAATGAAATTGTGAATAAATAAAGTTTCTTTCTTTGTCCAACAATAAAGAAGAATACAAGATAATCCCGCTAGTGGAGTTTACAACACTGGAAGCACTAATCCAACCCGAACAAATTGGCGGGGTGCCAACAACCCCGGGCTTTGACGGTGATAGGGGTTACTTAGTACCCCAAGAGAAATTATGCGGGGTGTTTTTTGTGTTAGTTTCGATTTCGTAATCGTTGGAGGATAAGACGCTTGATGAACTGTTGTTTCTTGTTGTACTTTTTACCCGACTACGGCGAAGCCAAAAGGAAGGGTAATGATTTTGGCAGTCTATGTATGTATGTATGTATGTATGTATGTTCCACCGTAGCGCCTAAACTACTGAACGAATTTTAATAAATTAGGTGTCAATAGATTCGTAAAAATAGCCCGGGTGACATAGGCTATATAAATTTTATAAATTGTTTTTATGACGGAATTTAAATGTCAAAAACTTACCTCAAAAAATATTAAATTGAGATAATCATCGCAAGTTTGGTATCAAATGAAAGGTCTTGGCGAGTACATTACAAATATGTATTATTATTATAGTTTAAGTACACACAAAAATAAAATTCAAATAAAAAAATTAAGTTCAAAAATCTAAAACCCGATTAATAACAAAATCGCGGTCTTAAAAGTAGAAAACAAGAAAATAATTCTTGTCTGATATTCTTCGTAGTCGCATGCCACCTTGCTAATGCAGCAATTAGCAGCTGACTTCTGTATCAATGAGAACGCCATGAAGGAGCATCAGGTATCATTGGCATGCGACTACGAAGAATATCAGAAAAGAATTATTTTCTTGTTTTCTACTTTTAAGACCGCGATTTTGTTAGTAGTCGGGTTTTAGATTTTTGAACTTAATTTTTTTTTTTAGTATGTACAATATGTGATGTGTGTGCTACCACGTATTTAAAGTTAAAAATATCAAGATGGTAGGTAATTCAACGCACAAACTATTGCCACGTTTCAATTTATTATTCCGACTTCAGGTCCCCCATTTTTTTTCAGTTATTTTATAAACGTATGCATATTAGTACAATTTTTGTGGGATATAGTTAAAAAATGCCCGATACAATTTGTTTGGGCCTTTAGAATACGTAACAAGACCGTGAAGCTATGTATTTTCGTTTGGCCACGAGTCCTTTTCAAAGGTGTTCATAAAACCATATACCTAACTTTCTTTTAAATTCACAAAGGTAAGTATTCCGCAGACAATTATTATTGTCCTGCAAGCGATTTTAAACTCTAGAGAGCTCTGAATAGATCTGTCGAACTAACATTATTGTATGCCGAGATGCGGTCCGTACCAATCGTCTCAGATTACTCCCTGAGAGGTTTCTTCGTAGGTATATAAGATAACACCGTTTTGTTCTCCGTGTGGTTCTTCTATTTGAATCTATGTGATTTTATTTGTTTATATTAGGTTCTATTTCCGATTGCTATTGGGTTATATGGTCGGGAAGATAACAAAACTAACAGCTGATCTAACAAATTATATTATTGACCACACGCACAAATAAAGTTACCTACCAGTTGGGAATAAAACCGTTGAACGAGTATCATATTCATAACAAAATAATTCTAAGACTACCTACATATTATATTGTATCTGTGACCGTTACCTAGAATAAGTTTATTACATTATGTTATCATTATGTTCTCATGTAAGTGGCTCTTTTGTCTTTTTTGAGAATAAAGTATATTAAACCTAAAACCTAAATTGGGGAAATGTTCCTATAAGTATACCCATGACTAAACTTCGGGGGTAAACAGGCGTATTGTTATAACAGAATATCACGCTGTAGTCCCCATAGGCATTATGCTGAGGTGTACTTAATAGTACGCCCCCATTTTGCCACTATGTTTTAGTTACGGGTCCCCTATGTTGTTTCGAACGCCGCTGTTGCGACGCACGCTGTTGCGAATTAATTTTCCACTGCCTCACAGGTTCGAAAGCTCATGGACTCGAATGAAGTAGTTGCGAACGACGCTGTTTCGAAAAACATTCTCACTGCCTCATACGCTCGAATGCTTGTGATTTCGATATTAGAAAGGGGTAAGCAGTAATTAAGTAAAATCAATAAATTCGGTGTCAACATCATCATTTAATATTATTATTAACAAAGTAACAATCAAAAATATTAGAACCTCAACTGTACATTTTTTTCCATGAGTACGGTACTTAACACAAAATCTAAGACTGATCTTTATAAAAAAAAAATGTCTAGGTACATAAGTGGTAGGTAGTAAAGTCCCACAAACTACCAGGAGAACAGAAGTAGGAAGGAGGTATTGAAAACTGGAATGTTTTTTTTTAAATAACTTATTTAGTAAAGTCCCGTAAATTACCAGGAGAACAGAAGTAGGCCGGAGGTACTAGAATCTTTAAATCAAATCTATAATGTGCCTTTCACCCATTTCTAATATCGAAATCACGAGCATTCGAGCGTATGAGGCAGTGAAAATGTTTTTCGAAACACTTCTTCTTTCGCGACTACTTCATTCGAGTCCATGAGCTTTCGAACCTGTGAGGCAGTGGAAAATTAATTCGCAACAGCGTGCGTCGCAACAGCGGCGTTCGAAACAACATAGGGGACCCTTTAGTTACACGTAACAGGGGGCGAGCGTATTGACACGAACTGGACGCAAATTCAAACTCCGTGGCTGCTACTCCAATCGAATCGAAATCCTTAATAGAAAACATAACAACTCTTTGCCCGATCCGAGAATCAAATCCAGGACCTCATGCACCGCTGTCACGCTGGCGACCACTACACCAAAAAGGCAGTCAGGGGTAATTTAATTTGTTTATATTAGTTTAGGTTCAATTCCCAATCGCTATTGGGGTCTACCATCGGGAAGATAATACAGCTGACATAACAAAGTTGGGGAAATGTTTCTATAAGTATACCCATGACTAAACTTCGGGGGTAAACAGGCGTATTGTTGTAACGTAACACTTGTAATTCCCGAAGGGTTTGCCATAGGTGTACCTAATTAATAGTTAAGAGGAAATGTGGGCTCTGTCTCTCTCCGTCTATGCGTATGTCTCTCTCCACTATCGCTGTCTCTCTCCGCCCCCCTGCCCTCAAATGCGTGCGAGAAGGACAACTGCAGATCCGACTCAATAGCGACTCAATAAAAGTCATATTTCTAGGTTTGGCTCTCGCCTATTTCCTCCTCCAATATTGAACCAATTTAAAAGATATTTTAGACAATGAATAAGGAGGATATATAGGATTTTCTTTTTTCGTTAATAGTTGTCAAATTTGTACACTAGGACTCTGTTAACAGCGATCTGAACAAGCATTTTTTGAGGGTTCTAGTGCTTATAAAAATAATTTATCACCAAAAAGGAAAACATAGGGGCATAGAAATAATTAATATTTATTATTCTGTAAAAAATCATTGCTCTAGGGTCAATAACCAAAAAGAAAACAGGTGAGAGCATTTGTATGGAGAAAAGACCACCCGCATTTCCTCTTAATCTGTACACCAACATATCGCCAGATTTGTTTAAGTCCCAAGTAATAAAGAGCGCTCGTAAAATTATAAAAGAATAACCGTTAATTCTTAAGAAGTTCAATATCATGTAAAAAATATGTAAATATAAAACTAAAAATAAACGTAATTACAATTAACTGCCAAATTGATAAATTTTAATGAAAGAAAGAAACATTTAACCTATCGAGATTCCTTCATCATGATAGATTGTAAACCCGTGTCTATTTCTAGTGTCCACCGATATTTAAGACTAAAAAGAGAACAAATTATTTTTATAACACATTTGCTCGTAAAGGGCCTCTTATTTCACCAATTTCAATATCGTAAAATGTATGTCATCGTACTTGTGCGTAATCGTAAAGTAAAACGCACGAGTTTCTTTCTAATAAGGTAACACGTACGGTTTATCATGCTCCGTCTAAAACCAACGGTACTTTTTTAAATCTTAAGAAAAAAAAAGCAAAGAAAGCAAATCAAAAAGTTTTTATGTCAGAAAAGTGGTCAATATTTTATGAATAAAATTAACTTTGGGAGATAAAATATAAAAAATAAACATTTAATTCTTTAATTTAATTCATTTTGACAGTAAATTACATCTGTAACAGAAACAAAAAAATATTAAGTAATTTACTTTATTAGTAATACTGGCTGTTTTTGTACCGTTGCCTTAAAAAAAAAAGCACTGATGCCCGCGCTTCGCTAATTTGTGAACAAATAAAAGATTTATTCGTTTAAGAAAGTCCGAGTTTTATTTATTTCCTCGCAAATGTGTTTTAAAACGTCGTATGACATACGTGCGCTTTGATAATTACAGCCTCTGCTCTCTTGTAGCACTCGCCTACGGCTCGGGCTAGCAATATCGCCTCGGCTGTAATTTTCAACTTACCGCACTTATATCATAATGTACACAGTTAAGGTTAGGGTTAAGGCTACGTTGTTATTTTCATTCATCTAATAATATAACCCATTGACCGACCATTTTACACCTTTATACCTAAATATAGAGGATATTTTATGGTAAAAGGGCAGAGGCTATAAAATGTATGTGCGTTGCAGAAAGTGGGCGAGGGGCCTTAGTTGCAAGTTCAGGCGTGTGGCCATATAGAGAATCGATAACGAGAAGGTATACATAAAACAATCGATCACCAAAAAGAACGTTCAAATAGGCTTTTTTTGTTTTAACTTGAAGGCAAACAGTTTTATTACACCTAAGGTACGACTCCAGAACCTATCAAATGCTCAAACGGTTTCAAACTCGAGTTTATTGGCTCATAAATTCAAAATGGCGACGTGGATGACATAACTATTAGAAGTGCATCACGTAATGGGCCAGTGTGGAATGGGAAATGAGCCATATATATGTACGAGTAAGGTGCAATTTTATATGAATTTATTTGATACTAGTTCGCTCAAAGAATAATCCAAAAGCAGGTGTAGAGTGAATGAGCTGGAACCTAAGCAATTTCTTCAGAAATGTGTTCAGGATGCTCAGAGGGTAAACATACTAAAAGTCCCCGCCTCTAGGGGGGGCGCTGGAGTGGGGGGAGGGGGTTAAAGTTCCCACTTTAGAGTTTTTCGCTAATATCTTTAAAACGGTGAGTCGTAGAGAAAAAGTGTCTTCTACGTAATGAAAGCTAATAAAATTTCAACTTTTGTCCCAGTCACTTTTTCGAATTCCTAACTATTTTTGAAGTACACGTTCTGGAAAAGTGAAATTTTCGACAAAAAACCGACTTATCAAACATTACCTCTTGCCTGCTACTTCAATCGTGTTATTTCTGGATGAAAAATAGCCGGCATGTTAATCCAGGGCCTAATTTACCTATATATCAAATTTCATACAAATCTGTTCAGCCGTACAGCTATTGAAAAAAAAATCCTTTCTTAATTTTAATTTTACAACTTCATCCGTTTAGGTCCTGACAAGGTTCCTTCTTCCAAAGCTGCTGTTTATCTGCGTTCTCAGTTAGTGGGAGGGACCTGAGGTCAGGCTTAATCTTTGCCAATGATCTCATGAACAATTGAAAACGATACTGAGGGACGATGTTGAGGGAAGTCAGTCTTGTTGGCGCCCCATTCCATTGAAGAAAGCACGTCTTCCCAGCCTCATCAACTTCATTGTGCGTGGAGGCGGGGTTATAAAAGATCGCTGCTGCTTCTTTGATGATATTAAACTTTAAGTACAGTTTTGAGAAACCCACTTTGCTTCTTCTGAAAGTTGCAGATGTTGTATCGCACCCTGTAAATGAGTGTAAGAAAAGGATGTGTTCATATCCATGATGCTGCATCTCTTGGGTGGATAGTGCGATTGTTTTGGTTTTCCCTCGGCCAGGTTTCAGCAGCAGGATGTCTTGGGTGGGAGGAGTGGAAGCTATCAAAAGCACAGCAAGGTCGAAATCCTCACCAACGACAGTTACAGAACTATCAGTCGATTTTTCCACAGCAGTTTTTACGATAAGGACATCAGCATCATCGGTGGCCTGGAGAGTTTGTATCCCGTTTTCCTGAAGCTTTGTCTGCAGTAAGGAAATGAGTTGACTTTTATTATAAGGGTTAGGCAAGAAATCTTCTTGTTTCACTGGTATTGATGTGCTCCAAGACAAATTGATATCAGGCGATCTGGTCAGTTTGTATCGTCGCCTCTGTTCTTGTGACTTCGTACTGTTTGCTGAGTTTGTGTACCTACCCATCAAATACCACAGTACGACTTATTCCAGGATAGTGGCGGTTGATGTAGGCGATATATCCATCACAAATTGTGGCAACACAGGCACCTTTTTGCCAAATTACTCTTTCCAAAAACTCTTAAAGTGGAAACTTTAACCCCCTCCCACCACTCCGGCGCTCCCCCTAGAGGCGGGGACTTTTAGTATGTTTACCCTCTGAGCAAAAGCTGAAATTGCTTAGGTTCCAGCTCATTCACTCTACACCTCCTTTGTTAAGTGGACTACTACTGTTTTGTTGATTTGATGACTGTCCATCTCATTTTGTGTGTTCTTATGTATGACAGTCTTGTTGATCTCGTTGTTGCAAGCTTTACTGCTGAGTATGAGGTCCTGGGTTCGAATCATTTTGAGCTGAAAATGCTCATTTTGCCGATGCGCTAAGAGTTGTGGTAGTGGCAAATGTGGATGTCGCAAAGCAATGCTCAAATGTTCTGCGGCATGCCTCCACTTCCAAGAGAAATGTCTCAACAGCGTGTCTCTTGACGAAGACGATGGTGAAGATGAAGACAATGGTGAAGATGGTGAAGAGTTTCTCCAGCAAGAACCATCCACTGTAGATGAGGGTGCTTTGGAAGAAGGAACCTTGTCAGGACCTTCACGACCTAAACGGATGAAGTTATAAAATTAAAATTAAGAAAGGATTTTTTTTTCAATAGCTGTGCGGCTGAACAGATTTGTATGAAATTTGATATATAGGTAAATTAGGCCCTGGATTAACATGCTGGCTATTTTTCATCCCGAAATAACACGATTGAAGTAGCAGGCAAGAGGTAATGTTTGATAAGTCGGTTTTTTGTCGAAAATTTCACTTTTCCAGAACGTGTACTTCAAAAATAGTTAGGAATTCGAAAAAGTGACTGGGACAAAAGTTGTAGTAAATTTTATTAGCTTTCATTACGTAGAAGACACTTTTTCTCTACGACGCACCGTTTTAAAGATATTAGCGAAAAACTCTAAAGTGGGAACTTTAACCCCCTCCCCCCACTCCGGCGCCCCCCCTAGAGGCGGGGACTTTTAGTATGTTTACCCTCTGAGCATCCTGAACACATTTCTGAAGAAATTGCTTAGGTTCCAGCTCATTCACTCTACACCTCCTTTGTTAAGTGGACTATACTGCTGATGCATGTTTATGGTTTAGTGTCGGTCTGTACTGGCAAAATAGCTGGCCCAGTGGTAAGTAATAACCCTTTTTAAGGATTGGAAATCATCAAATAACGCTTCCCGCTCTGGGCAGAGCGGTAGGGAGTGTCAGACTTCAACTGATTAAAAACCACCCATGTTCCTTCTTAGCTCTTTGTGTCGAGCCTGCGGTATCTCTTTTAAACAACTCGCAACCGCCCAATAGTGACTCTTACGATTGTTACTAGTAATATTATGAAATCATTAATCGCAAATGATTAGCATAATCAGTTTATAATACTCCCACAGGTGGGACACAGGCCTCCTTTTTATAAAGGAGTGGGCTTTAACCAAATCCTAGCAAAAATGTTTACGTAAAGTTACTAATCTGTACTGAATGCTTGGTGGATGACCTGTTAAGGGTCGGTTTTCACTTTGTATTCTAAAAGCATTAAATTATTTCTGTCTCATCATCTGCCTAATCTTGTCCCAACTTTTGGGGTCTAACTGGATGGAGTTGAATACAAGTATTACATGGAACGACTGCCTATCTGACCTCCACAACCCAGTTAAAACTGAGTAATGCGATATCGCTTGATAAGACTGACTGTCAGAATATCGGTTCACTGACTACGTGTAACGACTGTCAAAAGTCAAATTCTTTCTATCTAAGTACCATAGATAACAGAAACAACACTAAGTACCAATAAATAAAACAAAAAAAAAGTAGCAAGATCATTTCAACAGCCCTCTCTACCGAAACCATGAACAAGTCTTCATTCATTAGTAAATACAAACATCCAATGAAGTCTTCAAATACCTTTACTTTTAAATAATTGCTGCTTTAGCAAGCCCCCACTTACTCCTGAAAACTCTTCGAGAGATACTTGGATTTGAAATTGAGATGAACAGGAAATTCGGTGAAATTGATTGTAGAAATCTTTGGGTATTAAGAACCTTTTCAAAGGTTGGCAGGGTTTTCTTAAACGAAGGTTAAAATTACTTAAAAAGGGTTTATGAAAGTATTAATGTATGTTTGTTGACTGATGGCATTGGATTGTTTAAGAAAAACGTAGTGAGTAAACCAAGAACTAGCAGCCTAGAATCAACAATATGCAATAAGCAAATTGACATAAAAGCCTGATATCGCCAAAAAACACTGAATAAGCTTTTACCGCTTAGCTTACTATTATTTAGATTATAATTTCGACTTTATCATCTCCAAGATATTGTTTATTTTGGAATGAGCCAGCCACAGTATTCCCAAACAACGGCAAGTCCTGAAAGCTAGAATTAACAGCGGAGGTCACCAGACAATGAAGCTCGACGAAGTCCCAGAGAACACTTGAACTCTCCTGCATCCCGAATCGAAAATAACCAGAAAAGAATATCGGAAGAATAGGAAAAACATGATTTCTACTTCCCTCCGTATTAGCAGGAGAAAAATAAAACAATAAGCACTAAGCGACGTTAACAACTGGGTTAAGCCCAGTTACCAACCACCACGGATAAATATAATATTACGTTTAATACCATATGTGGCCCTAGCACGAGAATGTAAATATATCTCGCCTTTGACCTTAATCAGGAAATCATTACAAGAAAACCTAGAGTTACTATTGTTACGAGCTGGGTATGGGATAAATAAAATCACTACCAAATAAACACACGAATTAACTTTATTAATCGCAAAACACGTATTCACAATCACTTCAACAGTACTGAACACTTTGTCGCACTAGATAACTCTTCGAACCTTCCGTTGTCTCGCTTAAAAGTGAACTGACCCACTTCGTCCTCAATCGGTCCTTTTATACCCACGCAAACAAAGGATATTCGAGATAATTCTCTATTATTCAAGAAAGCATCAACAAAAAAATCTTTAACAAAAAATAAACTTAAAGATAAAAGAACCGACAAGGAAGAAGTTACTTTACGCCCTCGGCATACGGTCGAAATTACAATGTCAATTGCCGCTGACGTCGCGCGTCGGCTGACCTTGAATACAATGTAACTATACCTAAAAAAATGAACTCGTACCTACTCGTCTTTTCTAGGTACTACACAGTTATTAGCGAAGTTTGTCGAAGATTCTAGATGACCGTCGTAACACTGCCCCCTCCTTAGACATGCTCGTCCCGAGCATCATTAGTCCCGTAATATCGCGCCAATCGGTCTACATGCACAATCTTAGGCGCACCTCGCGGACCCTTCTGTATTCTGTAGGTGACATCGTTGATCCTGGTCACAACTCGGTATGGTCCATCCCATTTTGCTTGCAATTTCGGAGACTTTCCCTTGCTCCGCACTGGGTTATGCAACCACACCAGCGAACTTTCGTCGAAACCACGACTGTTTGCCTTCCGGTCATAACGAGTCTTCATCTTCTCAGACATCTGTTGTCCGGATTGCCTGATATGCTCATACACATCATTTAACTTGTTACGCAGGTCATTCGCGTAATCCGTTACACTGCGTGGGACATCAGGGGGAGTTCCAGTAATTAAGTCTGCAGGCAACCGTAATTCCCTTCCAAAGTTCGCGAAGGCTGGAGTTACAGTCGTACTTTCGTGAACTGCACTCCGATAGGACAGAAGAAACGGCTGTATGTGCTTGTCCCAATCCCTTTGCCTGTTTTCCACAACTTTTGCCAGATATCTTTCCAACGTCTGGTTGAATCGTTCCACCATTCCATCGGATTGTGGGTGGTAAGAGGTGGTCCTGGTTTTGTGTGTACCCATCAATCGACAAGTCTCCTGAAAAACTTGCGATTCAAAATTCCTTCCTTGATCGCTGTGAATTTCTAAGGGTACTCCAAAACGACAGAAGACTTCCTGAACCAATTTATCCGCGACTGTTGTTGCTTCTTGGTTAGGAATGGCGAAGACTTCTGGCCACTTTGTGAAGTAGTCCATGACAACCATGAAGTACTTGTTTCCGCTGTCACTTTCTGGAAATGGTCCCGCAACGTCCAGTGCTATCCGCTCCCAGGGGGCTCCCACGTTGTACACTTTTAATGCACCTCTGCTTCGCGTGTGAGGTCCTTTCACAGCCGCACAGCTGGTACATTTGCGACACCAGTCCTCCACATCATCTCGACAGTGGATCCAGTAAAAGCGCTCTCTGATCTTCAGTAGAGTCCTTTTTACCCCCATATGTCCTCCTGAGCATCCATCATGGTAGAGCCGTAAAACATCCGGTACCTTAGCTTTAGGGACAACCATTTGCAGATGACAGCTGTCCCCTCGAGCGTTTTCCCATTTACGGCACAAGACTCCATCCTGGATCTCCAAACTATTCCATTGTGCCCAATAACTCTTCGTGATGGAACTCATTGCAGCCACATCACTCCACTTGGGCTTCGGAGCACCAGCTTTGATCCAGTCGAAGATTGGCTTGATGTCCGAGTCATTTTGTTGAGCCTGTTGTATGGTTTCCTTCCATTCGTCGCTGAGATCTGTTCTTAGCCTCCTCACAGACACACCTTCCTTAGTTTCTTGTCTGGAACTCTGCATACAGTCTTCACGCCAAGGTCTTGAAAGTTCATCATTGTTACCGCGAGTTCTCCACTGTTGATGGGCAGTCATATCAGTCGCCTTTTCCCGCTGTGATTGGTATTCCCTCGGTGTGCGTCGCTTTTTACAATTTGGCCGTAGGTGACCACTTTCTCCACAAGCGTAGCACCTAGGGCTGTACTTTCGCGGACGCTCATGTACAGGTGTTGCCACAACTTCTCTGACGTAGTGTGTTCGATGGTCTTGTCTCACTGCTTCTACTTCCAGAGCATGTGATAAGGCGTTCTTCAGCGTCTTATGATGTCCGAGTCTCACAGCGGCTCTCACTTCCAAGTCACGTATTCCGTCGACGAACGCCTGTACCAAATTTCCATCGATGAGTGCAGGGGCAGACCGGTATGCTTTCCGAACCATCGTTTCAACTTCCAGAGCCCACTGCTGTAAGTTCTCGGCACTACGTTGAACGCGATCCCTTAACTTGGCACGAAAAACATGCTCCAGGTGCGTGTCGCCATATCTGGACTCTAATGCCTCCAGCAGCTGTTCGTAGGTCACATCCTTGCCGAGTGCCTCAAGAATGGTAAGGGCCTGGTCTCGGAGACCCAAAGTGAGCGCGGTCATGGCTTGCCCTTTGGTCCACCCATTCGCTTTCATAACGGCCTCGAATTGGATTTTATAGGCCGACCACGAAGATGTTCCGTCGAATGGAGGCACTTTAAACCCACGCAACGAAGGGGCAGCAATCACTGAAGTTACAGACCCGTCTCCAACCTTAATTTCACTTAAGGCCTTCTTCACATCGGCGATCTGAATTTCGGCCTTTGCGATACGGTTGTCGTGCTGCTGTACCTGCTCCTTCATCACGCTCAGCTCTTTCCCAACTGATGCGTGAAGATCCTTCATCAGGAGCATCTGTTCTTCTTGGCGTCGGACCTGCTCCTCTTGATCGCGTTGCAACTTTTCCTCCAACCGGCGGGTCTGCTCCTCTTGACGCCGAGCCTGTTCCTCTTGACGGCGAGCCTGTTCCTCCTTGTCCCGTTGCAACTGCTCCTCCAACCGACGGGCCTGCTCCTCTTGACGACGAGCCTGCTCCTCTTGACGACGAGCCTGCTCCTCTTGACGACGAGCCTGTTCCTCCTTGTCCCGTTGCAACTGCTCCTCCAACCGACGGGCCTGCTCCTCTTGACGACGAGCCTGCTCCTCCTGACGACGTGCCTGCTCCTCCTGACGACGTGCCTGGTCTTGCAGCAGTGCCATTAAGGCAGACAAGTCAGGCGCCGCTGATGTAGTAGGCGCCGCTGGAGTAGCTCCAGATGGGCCAGCGACTGGCTCTGACGTAGGCTGGGCACCGCCCGGTGTTTGTGTCGGGGAGTCCCCAAATCGCCTTTGGTCCATACCTTGCTGCCGCTGACTCCTCGTACGGATACTATCCGTGTCGTCCTTCGGTAGAATCGGCATTATTTATCCCCGCTTCTGACACCAAATTGTTACGAGCTGGGTATGGGATAAATAAAATCACTACCAAATAAACACACGAATTAACTTTATTAATCGCAAAACACGTATTCACAATCACTTCAACAGTACTGAACACTTTGTCGCACTAGATAACTCTTCGAACCTTCCGTTGTCTCGCTTAAAAGTGAACTGACCCACTTCGTCCTCAATCGGTCCTTTTATACCCACGCAAACAAAGGATATTCGAGATAATTCTCTATTATTCAAGAAAGCATCAACAAAAAAATCTTTAACAAAAAATAAACTTAAAGATAAAAGAACCGACAAGGAAGAAGTTACTTTACGCCCTCGGCATACGGTCGAAATTACAATGTCAATTGCCGCTGACGTCGCGCGTCGGCTGACCTTGAATACAATGTAACTATACCTAAAAAAATGAACTCGTACCTACTCGTCTTTTCTAGGTACTACACAGTTATTAGCGAAGTTTGTCGAAGATTCTAGATGACCGTCGTAACACTATGTTAGTGAATAATTTAGCAATCAGTGGATCAATTGCAGACTAACATAACCCTTATCTACATGACGTATTTCTTCCACGAAACTACAACACAGAGCCACAGCAATAAAGCAGTTTCTCCCCTACTGTTTTTACGAGAAAAGTACGAACGTCATCAAAAACTCTCTGGGAGTTATTCTCGGTATTCTGTTTGTGTATATCTTGCTTGTACTTTATGTAAAACTTGACGTCAGACAAACTGATTGGATGACTGTTCGGGAAAGTGATGGTTGGAGGAGAAAATTAGAATTAGGTACATTGATCTGTGGGCAGAAGATTACATTTTCTTCCTAAATTTTGTTGGAGTCAGCTACCAAACTGCCGAGTTCGGAATGTTTTCTTATCTTTGCAGCAATACAAGGAAAAGACGCTCAAAGTTTCATCATGAATAAAGTAACTAATTCAAATAACTTGATTTTTTTGGCAGTTATTAAAAAATAAAATGCTGGTCAGGTATTGCACTGTTGCATGAAACAGCTGATTTTATAAATTAAAAGTTGTTATTTCAACAAATTCATAAATGACAGCTGTTTTATTAATCTTGCTTTGATAGTTACTACGCATTGGTACAACTGACTATTCCAACTGTTGATATTTAGTCTATTTTATTATGCAAAAATTAATCTTTGATTTTCTTTATACTGGCAACACAGTCACTAACGTCACGTAACGTCAAACACAACGTTTCTTTTAAAAGGGACGGTTGCCTTTGCTCGAGCTCTCACTTCTATCTAAACTGTGCTAGGAGGCAGTTACTATAACCTTCCTTGTGGATATTTTTATATTTGAATAATAAACGTATTCAGTCAAAGTATTTAAATTCAAATTCAAATTGCTGCTGTTTTCTTGACACCCATTTCCTATAGGTTATGGGCCCAGGACTGCTTTGATATACTGTTGCACTTACTGTGTGCTGGTTTAACGCCAAGAAGAAATCCTATAAGAAGTGTCACCATTATGGAGTCACATCAAATACAAATGCAATTTTGATGCTATATTCCAATCAAGAAAAACCTGCAGACAGATTCCGCAGAGTTCAAGCTGTGGATATAACTCAGGGTGCTTCAAGTTCCAGTGAGGTTTCCGGCTTCGCATTTTTGTCCGGAAATTATGAAGGTGGCGCAGAAGAAAACCAAGTAACCTTTCTGCTAAATTCCAAGGCATCGAACCACATCATTAACAGGGAAGTCCTATCCTTTAACTTTAGAAATTTTATTAAACCGTTTAAAATGTTAGTTGCTAAACACGGTAATTTCTTTACAGCTACTGAAGACATTACAAGTTGTCAGCAATCCATGGTACTCTCATACAAGCTGCTGTCAGTAACCAAGATGCAGCGTCCCGGATTGACCTTCGACCAGCATGGAACCAATATCTGTAAGGACGGTAAAATACTGATGCGAGGTATGGCAATTAATTATTTAATTTGTGTGAATTTTGTGGTTAAAGTTAATCAACCTGTTTCTCAAATATGCAACAGTAATGGTGCTAATTACATTATTTATGGCATCAACGGTTAGGCCATAACTGTAAACAAAAGTTTTAGAGCTGAAAAATAACTGTAGATTCATAAACATAAGTTCAATTGAGGTGGTAACACGGAACACCCAATGATAAATTATGCGAAGCTTGCATAAACGGGAAACAGGCACGATTATCATTTCACACTTCTGAAGTGAAAAACAATAAAATCCATAATTTGTTGTGTATGGGCCAATCACTCCTTCTACAGTCGATAATAGAAATTATTTTGTTTCATATGACGATCAATTCACTCATTATTGTGTTGTGTATTTATTGACATAGAAATCTCACGTGTTCAGTTTCACTGCTTTTACAGATTTTATGGCAAAAACTGAGACTAAATTTAATTTAAAACTAGTTACTTTGTACTGTGAAAATTGTCGAGAGTATTTTGTCTAATGAAATTAAAGATTACTGTGTTTCTAAAGGAATGTCATACCATTTTACTATTCCAAGAACACCACAGAAAAATAACGTTTCCAAACGAATTAGTAAAAAGCCCGCGCTATGATAAGCGGTGCTAAATTACAAAAGTGTTTTTTGGGGTGATGTAGTCTTAACTGCAGTGTATTTAATAAACCTTGCCCATTAAAACAAAATCAAACACCATTTGAATGGTGGCAGAAAAAAAAATAATAACCTGCAATTAAGTAGGTAGTTGAAGGTTTTGATTCTACCGCATAGTGCAAAAATAAAAATAAGTAACACTTTCGATGAAAAATCATGGAAAGGTATTCTCGTTGGATATATACCAAATGGCTATAAAGTATGAAATAAAATATGAAATGGTCAGGATGTCATAGTAATGAGGTTAATTTTTGTAATGAAGGGAATGAAATCGAACATTTCCGTGACAAAACTGATGATAGTTATGACGTGTGTGTTGTCAAGAAAAAAAAAATCAGTGTCAATAAAATATCCTCAAGACAGTGACAGTCCATAAATCTGATATTCATTCCAAAACTGATTGTTCAAAGTTGAACGGTTTAAAATCAGATGGATTAAAATCAGATAATTTAATATAAATAAGACCATAATGATTCCAACGTACTAAAGCCAAATGTTAATGATAAACCATGATGTCGCAGTTCTTGTGATACAAATATCGACGATTCTTGTCATTAATGGGAAGGAGTGTTAAGCTTACCTACATATTGTGAAATCGGGGATATTTTATTGTGTTGATTCGGTTAGTTGCAAAGTACCTAGTTCATTTAACGAAATTAAAAATCAGGATGAAAGGAGTTTATGGGAAGGTACAATTAAAGATGAATTAGATTTTTTTTTAACTAATGATACCTGGACATTAGTACCGAAACCGATTAATAGAAATATAGTCGGGTTTAAGTGGATATTTAGGCTTAAACACATTTATTTTCATAAAGAGAAAATAGATTTATCTATATGAAATAAAATACAAAGCAGTTGACACAAAACTTATGTTTACAAAACTTAATGAAAAACTAAACCATAATTCTTAGACT
The DNA here is from genome assembly GCA_949316265.1 of Diarsia mendica. NCBI lineage: Eukaryota > Metazoa > Arthropoda > Insecta > Lepidoptera > Noctuidae > Diarsia > Diarsia mendica. The sequence continues at coordinate 18,309,296 of OX438904.1, read as the reverse complement.
TTTTTTTAATGGTTGTATCCGAGAAACTGAACACCATAGATTTATCCAAATGTATAAAATAAAGTATTTTAAATATAAGAATCATGAGATGATGACTGTTGGGGATCAGTTGTTCCGTCGGTGTAAAAATTGAATAAGGCGTGATGATTTGAGACGTATATTGTTTTCCTTCAAATTAAAATTAAATAATTACAGACTGCGTGGATGGATTGGACCGCCATGGCCATGGCGGGGGTCTGTAAAGGATGATGGATGTGACTTGAAGGAAGAGAGAAGGTTAAAAGGGCTGATTCTATACAAAACAAAGTTTTTATAGCTGCGGTGAATTAGCGATCCGTGGAAGGGGCCGCGCGACACTGGCTCCGCCTGATGTGGTGATGAATGTGTGAACCCTTTTGCCAGCTTGAATGCTCAGCGGTCACCAGGTTCGGCGCGCCGATGATAGGTGGCGCCAGCGGTTGGCATGAACATGCCCCCGGCCTTGGAAGCGCTGCTTCCAAAATGGTTCCCGGCACGGAGTCAGGCGTCGCCGCTCACAGGTTGTGGAGGCAGCGGGCAGATCTTGGAGAAGGCACGCCTGATCGTGCCAGCAGCTGTCCTGATGTCAGCCACTCGTGCTATGCCGTCTCCGCCTGGAATGACACGTAGAATGCGACCGAGCCGCCACCTCAATGGTGGCAACTGGTCGTCCTTGATGAGGACAAGGCTGTCCAAGGTGATGTCCTCCTGCTTGGTCTTCCACTTGGTTCGCTGTTGCAGCTCAGAGATGTATTCTGTAGACCAGCGACGCCAGAAGTGCTGCCGCAGTTGCTCGATGCGCTCGTAGCGTGTCAGACTCGAAGTTGGCTGGTCTGGAAAATTCCTTGAAGGTGGCGACGTTAACGGTCGGCCAATGAGGAAGTGTGAGGGGGTGAGGGGGGAAAGGTCAGAAGGGTCTGAGGAAAGAGGTGACATTGGACGGGAATTTAAGACAGCTTCGATTTGTGTCAAAGCCGTGGAAAATTCCTCGTAAGTTAGTCGCGCGTTACCTACTATGCGTCTCAGGTGATACTTGCATGACTTCACCCCGCCCTCCCATAGTCCGCCAAAGTGTGGAGAATAAGGAGGAATAAATCGAAATTCAATGCTATTAGTGGAAGCGTAATCAATAATGGCTTCTGATTCCTTTTCTAAAAATAAAGGAAACTCCTTTTCCGCGCCCACAAAGTTTCTACCGTTATCAGAGAAGATAGTGCGAGGCGTACCTCGCCGGCTAATGAAACGTTTTAGTGCTAATATGTAGTCGTTTGTAGATAAACTAGTAACGAGTTCCAAATGCATGGCTCTAGTCGTGAAACAAATAAAAAGACAAATGTATGCCTTAGTGAGTCTAGAACCTCTGCCCTTTCTGGATAATATGAAAACTGGCCCCGCATAGTCTACACCGGTTCGCATAAACGGGTAACCAGGTTCTAACCGCTCGGAAGGTAAGTTGCCCATGAGAGGTGCTAATGTCTTACCCCGATTACGTGTGCACGATATACATTCGTGTACTATTTTTCTAGCGAGATTTCTAGCGTTCAACGGCCACCAACGTTCACGCATGTTAGCTAATAAAAGTTGAGGTCCGGCATGTAATAATCGTGCATGCTCGTGCTTAAATAAACAAATCGTGAATGGATGCTTACTGCATAATAAAATCGGATGTTTTTTATCGTAGGTGAAGTCGGATGAATTACATATTCGACCGCCAACCCGAATTATTTTATGTTCATCAATAAAAACATTTAAACTTGAAATCCTATTATATTGTTTACAATTTCGCTTGATAGGAATTTGAGCCAATAAGTTATTCAAAATATCTGGAAAAGAATTCCTTTGCACGAGTATAATTAACATTCTCAGCGCGGCGTCCAACTCGTTTACTGATAAGAAACCGGTTTGTCGCTTGGCGCGGTCCGCCCGCCTGAGGCTTAAGTTATTTATGAATCTAAGTACGTAGCTACCTACCCGTACAAGTTTAGTGAATGAAACGTATTTATCGAATTTGAATATGTCTTCGTGCTGAATATTGGCTAAGCAGGTTTGTTTTTGTTTTAAATCTGGTAAGTTATATTCTTCCGAATTATCGCGGTAAGTTTGCTCAAAGTCATGTGAACGATTATGTAAATAGGATGGACCGTGCCACCAAAGTCCGTTATCTTTTAATAAATCTAGGCCGCAACCTCTAGACAATAGATCAGCTGGGTTGTCCTTACTACTCACATGTAACCACACTGAGTCACCTGTGAGTTCATTTATTTCAGTTACTCGGTTTTGTACGAACGTTTTCAATAAATGTGGTGACATTTTAATCCAACCCATAACGATTGTGGAATCCGTCCAAAAGTATACTTTACTGAACTGCAATCTAAGAGATTTAATTATTTTATTAAATAGCTGGGCTCCCAGAAGCGCGGCGCTCAGCTCTAAGCGCGAAATGCTGATTGTTTTTAAAGGTGCAACTTTGCCCTTGGCGCACAATAGTCGAACGGTTGCGTCACCGATATTGCTAAATGTACGTATGTAGGTACACGCGCCGTATGCGTGTTGAGACGCGTCGGTAAATATATGAAGCTCTGTGTATTGATTATGATCGCCTATTACGTGGCGAGGGATGCGAATATCGTTTAGAAATCTTAACGTAAAAATAAAATGTTTCCAAATGTTAGCAATTTCCTGAGAGACCGGAGTATCCCAGTCAATTTTACTCAGCCATAATTTTTGTAAAATCATTTTTGAAATCATGACTGCCGGCGAAAGAAGACCCAATGGGTCGTATATTTGTGATATTACTGATAACATTATTCGCTTAGTTAAACGTGAATTGTTGTCTTGGTTCTCAATATTTGTAACGAAGTGTAACTCGTCACTAGTGTTATGCCAACCCAATCCGAGTGTTTTGGTTTGCGCATGTTCGCCTATGAAGCGTTCTGTGGCTTTGTTGTGAGATGCATCTGAGTTAAAGGTCCACTTGCGCAAAGGAAAACACCCCGATTGGAGCACGTCTGATGTTTTTTGACATATTTGAAGCAAGTTGTTTAGATCATCATCACCGGTGATGAGATCGTCCACGAATATGTCTTCCGTGATGATGCGAGCGATGACGTCATCGTCGCACTCTAATGCTAACTGTCTAATACAGCGCATACTTAAATATGGTGCTGACGCAGTTCCGTACGTGACTGTATTTAGTTGATATGTGTCTAACGGATCTGAAGGATTATCCCGCCACAATATTAATTGTAGTGACCTTTGGTCATGCTGGAGAAGAACTTGACGAAACATTTTCTCCACGTCTGCACAAGCTACATATTTATATTGTCTAAATCGTAACAAAATCGAGAAAATATCGTTTTGTAACGCGGGTCCCGGGTACTGAATATCGTTTAATGATTTATTCGAGCTAGTGACGGCACTAGCATCAAATACAACGCGTAGTTTTGTTGTTGAACTAGATTCCTTGACAACACCATGATGTGGAAGATAATAATTTGGTTGACTACAAGTCTCCAACTTGGACATGTGACCTAAATCATTGTATTCACGCATGAAGTTAGAATATAAATGTTTAAGTTCTGGTAAACGATCGAGTTTACGCTCCAAGGTTAAAAATCGTTTCGTTGCTGACGTGTAAGAATCACCTAGGGCATCTGGTGCCTCTTTCAACGGTATACGAACCGAAAATCTACCGTTTTCAACGCGTTTTGTAGTGTTATTGAATATGTTTTCGCAGGTGCGTTCATCATCTGTTAAGGGTGCGCATGATGATGAAGGAATGTTTTCGAGTTCCCAAAACAGCCGGAGTTGTTTATCGATTTCCTGACTGAAGTGGCAATGAACGTGAGCAGGTTTTGGGCTCCTCGCGAGCACAGGACCGGACAATAACCATCCTAATTTTGAATTTTGTAGGAATGGGCCACTTGCTAGACGTATTTTGTCTGTTTCTAGAAGATCCCAAAATCTATCCGCGCCGATCAACAAGTCAATTTCTGAACTTACGTTAAACGTCGGATCTGCTAATTGTAAGAACTCAGGTATATATATATTACCGGCTTCGATGTTTATCGTAGGCAAACTGGATGTTATGCATGGCAAGATTAAACAGCGAAGCTTGGTATTGAAATCGCTTAATTTTGAACGTATTGTGACGTCACATGAATGCTGTGATTGCGAGACTGACTGTCCCACACCCGATATTTGAATAGTGGACTGTATATATAACGCATTTAATTTTTTTGCTAATTTTTCTGTTATGAAACAGTTCTGGCTTCCGTTATCTAAGAGCGCGCGGGCCGTATGATACACGTTATTATTATCAGCTACTTCAATTAACGCCGTAGAGAGCAAAACAGTACTTATTAATTTAAATCCGGTAGTGTTTGCTTCACACATGACTGTAGGGCTCGAGTCGTCCGAACGTAACGTTGATGTAGCTAGACTGTGAGCTTGTTCGAGTGCTCCGCTTGCCGGCGCACGATCACACGCGCTGTTACCCCTCTCGTCTAAGTGCAACAGGCTGTTATGTTTGTTTGAACACTGTTTACACGACCCGTATTTACATTGACTTAGCGCGTGACCGGTTCGCAGGCAATTTGCACATACCTTGTTATCGCTAACAAATTTAATTCTGTCTTTCACGGACATGTTAAGAAAGGCTGTACACGCGTATAATGAGTGTTCCCTATCGCACAGGACACACTTGGGTAACTCCCATTGTTTATTTGTAGCACCACGGAAATTATTAAAACGTGCCGCTTTAGTCGCAGAGTAACTGTGTACTCGATGTGAATTACGTTTTTCGTTCACGTTTTGATGTTTAAAATCGCTATGAGGTGTTTTTTCTTTTATGTGGCTAGTGCCGATCATTTCCAACGTGTCCGCTCGACCCCGGAGGAACGTTATTAAATCGCTAAGTTTTATTTTCTCTCGTGAACCCAAACACGTGGCACCGATGTGGCTTTCCCACTCACGTTCCGTAGACGAATCCAGCTTACTGACCACTAAATATATTATTAATGTATCCCAATTAACTGTGGGTTCATTCAGTGAGTTTAAAGCGCGCAGGTTACGTAAAATAGTATCGATTAATTTCCTTATTTGCGATGGCGATTCTTGTTTTAATGATTGAATATTATGCAACGCTTTTACGTGATTATTGATTAATAACCTCTCGTTGTGATAACGGTTTTCTAGTAACTCCCAGGCGTGAACGTAGTTGGCTGGGCTGAATTCCAAAGCTGCTATCACTTGTAACGCGCTTCCACTAAGTGCTGACCGCAAATAATGGAATTTTTGGATCTCGTCTAGATCGGAACGATTATGAATCATGGTTACGTATGAATGTTTAAATTCTAGCCAGTGATCATATGCTCCATCGAAGGCGGGTAATTTTATGTCTGGTAATTTAATATTGACACGTGGTTCTGATGCAATTGGAAGTCGATTTTTAATTTCCGCGTTTTTAATTAAACAATTTGCATTGGCTATTGCCTTAAAATAAATATCCTCTAATGCTTCTATGTATTGTAGATTTGCGCTTGTTTCTGATTCCGGAAGGAGTAGTTCGAGTTCATTTTCTACGTTGTCGAATTTATCGTATAATTCACTCGCGGCTTGAACACGTAAAGTTAACTCAGCTGTTTGTATGGTAGTTAATTGAGCTCCCGCGAACGATTCTACGTAATTTTTAAACTGGGTTAACCGACCCTTAATGTTACCCCTACGTTTCTTTAATTCGGAAAGAACTTCGTCCACTGCCTTGACCGACATTCTGACGGAATATGGATGAGCGTTATGTGGTGTGGTGTGATGTGGTGTGGTTACTCACATGCAAATATCACCTGGTCCACGTGGCTGCCACACTCGCGTGAACTGAAACGAAACACAGCTTTAACACAAATCGCAACTATATGGATGTGATGGGTGGGATTGACGGGACGGAACAGAGACCTGACCGTTACGTTTCTTACGCCTTTGCCTTTTCTTCTTGTATGAAGTTATTGCTGGATCACTGGACCAGCTGTGATGATCGCTGCACTCGGTCGATCGTGATGATCGCTGCACCCGGTCGATCGTCTTCACAGCCAGCTATTGTCTTCAGCGCCCGGCTCCAGTCCGAGTCAAAGTCCGCAACGTGCCGGCAACGTGGTCGGCACTGTGTATGTGGAGTCTTCTTCCGGCTGGTATGCTTGAATCCGTCTCGTAGGACCAAAATGTTGGGGATCAGTTGTTCCGTCGGTGTAAAAATTGAATAAGGCGTGATGATTTGAGACGTATATTGTTTTCCTTCAAATTAAAATTAAATAATTACAGACTGCGTGGATGGATTGGACCGCCATGGCCATGGCGGGGGTCTGTAAAGGATGATGGATGTGACTTGAAGGAAGAGAGAAGGTTAAAAGGGCTGATTCTATACAAAACAAAGTTTTTATAGCTGCGGTGAATTAGCGATCCGTGGAAGGGGCCGCGCGACACTGGCTCCGCCTGATGTGGTGATGAATGTGTGAACCCTTTTGCCAGCTTGAATGCTCAGCGGTCACCAGGTTCGGCGCGCCGATGATAGGTGGCGCCAGCGGTTGGCATGAACAATGACAATCCATTAAGATAATAATATAAGGCACGTCTTGTTGCCAAAGTTTTTATAGTCAAAAGTATTTATCAGATTAAACTGAAACTTTTAGATGTATGATTAGTTTTGCAAATCAATATAATTTAAGAATACATCATACGGATCTAAATACCGTATCTTTAAATGGCATATAAAAAAAAAAAAAAAACATGAAAGTGCCAGAGGGTGTAATCAGTAAAGACGAATAAAGCTCTGTACATATTAAAACATGCTGCTAGGTGTTGGTTCGAATTAATACATCAGTGTCTTAACAAACAGGGTTTGTAAATTCATCAGTTGATAAATAAATATCAAGTAAAGAGCAAAATTGAAAATGGTAGATATAAATAATTGTTCTTATGAATTAAAATTACTCGAAGTAATGATACAAAAACTTTAGATCAAAGTTCTTCTATAAAAATCCATTTTGTAATGTAAAAATTTGGTATGTCTGACTGTACTCCCATTAGTACACCTATAAATAATAAACCAAATTACGAAGTTCTAAATGCAAATAGTGAATATAATACACCTTGCCGCAACCTTATTGGGTGTTTAATGTACGTTATGTTATGTACACGCCCTGATTTAAGTGCTAGTATTAATATTTTGAGCAGTTAAACAAAAAGAACAAAGTGTTTTAATTATTTGTCTCAAAAGAGTGCTTAGGTATTTGAAGGGCACTATGGAATTAAAATTGAGTCACAAAATAAAATGTGATGATGTTAATCATTAATTATGTGGATAAGTAGATTCCGATTGGGGTGGTTGTTTATAATCTACCTTCAGATTTTTGATTTTCTCCGCCTCGGTGCGACAGAGGCGAGGGGGCGGAGGTAGAGGTCGAGCGCTGGGCTCGGCGTGAGTGGTAGTTCGTATTGAGTCGCGCTGGGCGTCGAACGAATATTATAGTAGCCATAGAATTACGGGTGAAAGCGCACGCGCATTGATTAAATCGACTTGTGGAGTCATTTCGCGGCACCCAATTATACTAGTTAAGCAGTACGGTTAGCGACGCTGTGAATGTCGAACGGGTTATTGATAATATCATTGGTTTGCCTTGTCACGGGAGTGCTCTTGGGAAAGCACCGAGGCTTTTGTGGTTAGACTAATACGGAGTGAGTGTGGTGGCTCGCGTTAACGGCGTGGCTTGCAGCGACGTGGAAGAATCGTCCGGAACTACCAGCAAACCATCGCAAGGTCATATACACTCATTATACACATACACAGTTACACAACTTGCGAGGGGTCAAGGAAGTGAGACCGGCTCGAAGAAATGAGGTAAGGTTAGCTGTAAGTTCAGAAATTGTAATATTGTTCGGAGGCGCGTATCGCGTCTATTTGATCCCGTTAGGACGGCAGCTGTTCTGAGACCTGTCTCCCATGGGCCCGAGATAAGGTTCGGCTGAGTCCTGGCGCGATCAAAATCTGGTAGCAGAGCGTGGTTTATTTAAACCCACTTTGTAAAAATTAGTAGGTACTTGGTACCAATTTACTTTGTAAAAATTGTGTTCATGTACAAATTCAACTTGTAGGTAGTAGTACATTGACCTACATACCAGTGTACACCTCAAGTTGAGTTTGGAATTATTAATAATAAGTACATAAATGGAATGTGAATATTCGTTGATAAAATAATTTGTTATTTACGTTCGGTTACGCACAAATATAACCTCATCACAAATCGTGTTATGATTGTCAACATTTGAGACATAGAGGAATAACCTCTAGAGCACGTAGAGGAATAAGTTCAAGAGTTGGCATAGCGTCGTAGATTTATTCACTCAACGAATATATTATTATTGTTAGTTCCGGATACAATAATTGTTATTTTTTTTGGTTATTGTTATTTATTATTGCATAATCGCGTATTGAAGTTGGTACTATGGCTCCGTCAGTAACGAAAACTATCGCAGCCAGAATCGAAGCTGAATTGAGATGGTTTTCATCGGTTGTTACGTTGGTAGGTCGCACCGATCGTGAAGATGCGTTATTGTCACGCGCTCGGCAAGTTGACGAACGATATGACGCCGTGTTAAAGTGTCACGCTGAGTATTTAGCATGTCTCGAATCGACGGATCTGTCGTCGGTGGACAAGGATGCTCAGGTGGTACGGGGCAATGTGGACCAGTGTGGGGAAATGTCCATGAGCATAATCCAGGCGGCGGCCGACATTGAGCGATCGCGCATGGGTGACGTCAGGGAATCATGTCGGCCAGCAGGCGTAGGAATTCAGGCGCCGTTGCCACCAGTACATGTACCCGAGTTTAGCGGCGAGTATGCCGATTGGCCGCGATTCCGCGATATTTTTAATAGTGTCGTGCATTCGCGTACGGATCTCTCGCCCGCCTACAAGATGGCTCAATTAATGGGTAGGCTTAACGGTGAGCCGCACGACATCTTGACCCACCTGGAGATTACGGACGCCAGTTATGAGACGGCATGGGGCCTATTAATCGACCGATATGATAATCGGCGATTAATAGTTGATGGCCTCATCGATAAGATTTTTGAAATCCCGAAGGTGTCTAACGTGTACGAAATAAGGGCGAAAATCCTTAATCCGGTCACGGTTGCGGTGAACACGTTAGATCGACTTAAGTTGTCGTTAGGGGACAATAAATATATCATCGTCAATAGGGTTTTACGGAAGTTGCCGATCGACGTGGTGGCGCGCTTTGAGCAGTCACATGGTGGCGAATCGACGGACCACCTCCCAAGTTACGATGACTTGAGGGTGTTTTTAGAAGGCGAGTGCCGGCGGGCGGATTGCCAAGGGGCATCCACGTCGCACCCTCCTCCGTCAACCCGACGTACGAGCGGGCCCAAGCCGGTTGAGCCCCGTCGGGGGGGGAAGAAATACCACGCCCTCCAATCGGAAGTGTGCGCCTTCTGTCGGAAGGAAGGGCACGGTCTCGCCGCATGCGCGGACTTTAAGGCGCAGCGGGTGCATAGACGAAGAGGGGTGGTCAAGCAGCGCTATTTGTGCTTCCGCTGCTTGGGGACTCACTTTGTACGTGAGTGCCACAGGACCACTAACTGTGGAACCTGCGGAGGAGCCCATCACGAGTTGCTATGCCTGGCGGAGAGTAGGGAGGTGCACGGAGCCTCGCCGGGAGGTCACCCCCCCTCTCCTAAGCCAGATTCGGGTGGTCGGTCACCCCCCCCTAGGGGGGGTGGGTCGGCCAGGAATCAGCGGTCGCCGCCCCCTCGGGGGGGTGGGCCAAGGGCTGATCCAGAGCACAACCCGATACCGTCGTCTTCCCCGCGGGGGGGGGATAGGCACCGAGACTCGGGCAGGGGCCCGGAGGTAGTACAGACGGGTTACGCGGCGTACTCGAATGCGTTGGGGGGCATGTTGCCACCCCCGAGTAGTCGCTTCTCCCCGCCTCTCGCAGAACGCCCTCGGCTGACGGCGCGCCCGCCACCGTTCGGAAGGATGCCAGTAGGCTACTTCCGACCGGCACGGATGTCACCGATGGGTCGGGAGGGTTACTACCCGGGTTGGGACCCGTATACTGGGACAGTATTTACTCCCCCTCCGGCAGGGGAGGAGGGAGGTGCCTCCTATTAGCAACTAGCAGCCTGTTCGTCAGTGGTGCCCACCCCGACAGTAACGGTATTATTACCGACGGCTAGGATTACTGTCAGGGGTACTGACGGACAGCCGGTGCACGTGCGAGCACTGTTAGATTCAGGGGCACAAGGTTGTATTGTGTCCAGCTGTTTAGTGAAAAGGCTGGGCCTTACATTAGAGCCATCACGGGATGGCGCCGTAGGTATAGGTGGCAATCGGGTGCCTCACCTCAGGGGTCAGACGACATTCCTGTTCGAGATGGGTGACACGGCATCGGTCACGCGGGTGAATGCCACGGCGATCGTTTTGGACGAAGTGGTTGGGGTCCTCCCTCAGACTCGGTTACCGTCTGCGGTAAAAGGGTTGACCAATGGATTGGAGTTAGCCGATCCCCACTTCGCGATCCCCGGACGGGTGGACGTCTTGCTTGGGTCTGACGTCCTCGGGAAGCTGCTCCGAAGCGGCAAACGGGAGCTGCAACCAAACGGGGTTGTGGCCATGCGTACCGCAGGTGGTTACGCGTTATTGGGCCCAGTACGGGAACCACAGCACTCAACGGATTATAGCTCCATATATTATGGCAGCGTGTTATCCGACGTCCTGCAACGGTTCTGGGCAACGGAAGAGCCACCCACCGCTCTTAGAAATAACCCACGTGATGAGGAGTGCGAAACATTCTATCGATTTAACACGGTGCGCCTCCCATCGGGTAGATTTATGACAAGGTTGCCATTTCTGTCAATTCGACCTCCGCTGGGGAGCTCATGGAGTCTGGCAGAAAAGCGGTTAGTGGCAATGGAAAGGCGCATGAAGCGGGACTCCAACTTCCGACAGAAGTATGTGGAGTTCATGCGCGAATACCTGACGTTGGGTCACATGTCGGTGTCCAGGGTTGACTATCGTCATGAGGAGCATTATGTGTTGCCTCATCATGCTGTTTTGAAGACACCTGACTCAAAGATTAGGGTCGTGTTCGACGGGAGCGCGGAGACGTCTAGCGGGGTGTCCCTGAATCAATGTCTCCATGCTGGTCCTAAGCTGACCAGAGACATTGCAGACATTCTCACGGACTTCAGGAGACACCAGGTTGTCTTCGTTACGGACGTACGGATGATGTTTCGTCAAACTGAGATTCATCCAGACGACCGTCGGTTCCAGCTGATATTGTGGCGAGAGAGCCCAGAGGAACCGATGGTCACGTACGAGCTCAACACAAACACGTACGGATTAAAGCCCAGCCCATATGTAGCCATGCGTACGCTACGAGAACTGGCTGATCAAGAACGGCTCCGCTTTCCCCGCGCGGCTGCTGTCATTGATAGGGACGTCTATGTAGACGACATTTGTACGGGCTCAGACAGTATTGAGCAGGCGCTCATCTTAAGGGATGAATTGGTGGCGCTCATGGCCTCCGGTGGCTATGAACTCAGGAAATGGCTGTCGAACTGCCCAGAGGTACTGGCAGGACTGCCAACTGAGTATCAACAAGACCCGCATTTGTTTGAGGATTCGGAGAATCTTCATGCGTTGGCCATTTTAGGGGTCCAGTATCGACCGAGTCAGGATGCCTTCACATACAGTTGTGAGGCCGAGTTGCTGTCGAAGACCTGGACCACGCGATCGGTCCTTTCGACTATCGCACGAACGTTCGATCCAACCGGTTGGATCGCGCCGGTCACGTTCATGGGAAAGTGCTTCATTCAGGAGCTTTGGTGGAGTTGTTGGTTAGGGACCGTCACACCAAGAATTCACACGCAGGCTGTAACACCCTTCTGGGCATTTTGCAGCGTGAATTTTGGATTTTATCGGCCCGCAGAATCATACGGAGCGTTGTGTTTCGTTGCTTGCCTTGTTACCGACTCAAGGCAGCCACAATGCAGCCACAAATGGGAGATCTCCCGGCCGATCGAGTCACGGAGGCTCGGCCATTTGCTGGCGTAGGGACAGATTTCGCGGGGCCTTTCATGGTCAAGACATCGCACCTTCGCAACGCGAAGTCGGTTAAGGCATATCTGTGTGTCTTCGTGTGTCTGGCGACCAAGGCCGTTCATTTGGAATTGGTGGCCGATCTCTCTACGGAGGCCTTTCTGGCGGCGTTAGATCGATTTGTTTCTAGACGGGGAGTACCGTCACTGATTCGGTCGGACTGTGGTACCAACTTCAAGGGCGCCGACCGGTGCTTAAAGGAAATTGTATTGTTTTTAAGTCAGAATGAGCGAGAGATTGGCACGGGCCTCGCCAGTCGGGGCATTTCGTGGTATTTTAGTCCACCTGGATGCCCCCACTGGGGTGGAATTTTCGAGGCAGTAGTCAAGTCTTCCAAGACTCACTTGTATCGGGTCATCGGCTCAACGATTCTCACCTTTGAGGAGTTGTCAACGGTGTTTTGCAGAATTGAGGCGGTCTTAAACTCGCGACCTTTGTGCCCGTTGAGCGCTGACCCGAATGACCTTGAGGCCATGACCCCAGGTCATTTTTTGATTGGCCAACCACTTAACGCCTTGCCGGAATATCCGTATACTGATGTCAAGTTGTACCGGTTGTCGCGGTATCAGATGTTACGGCAAATGAGCCAAAATTTTTGGAAGCGATGGTCGCTGGAGTATCTGCATATTCTACAGCAACGCGTTAAGTGGACGGACAGGACGACCCCACCCTGCGTTGGAGACCTCGTTCTGGTTAAGGATGCTAACCTATCACCGTTGTGTTGGCGACGGGGGCGCATTGTTAACCTGATTACGGGCAAGGATGGGTTTCCAAGGATCGCAGACGTCCAGGTGAGGGACTCGATCCTTAGACGGGCAGTTTCAACTTTATCTCGACTCCCGGGAGTTTGAGCGGACCGACAACGGGTCGGTCCGGGGGGGGTGATTGTTTATAATCTACCTTCAGATTTTTGATTTTCTCCGCCTCGGTGCGACAGAGGCGAGGGGGCGGAGGTAGAGGTCGAGCGCTGGGCTCGGCGTGAGTGGTAGTTCGTATTGAGTCGCGCTGGGCGTCGAACGAATATTATAGTAGCCATAGAATTACGGGTGAAAGCGCACGCGCATTGATTAAATCGACTTGTGGAGTCATTTCGCGGCACCCAATTATACTAGTTAAGCAGTACGGTTAGCGACGCTGTGAATGTCGAACGGGTTATTGATAATATCATTGGTTTGCCTTGTCACGGGAGTGCTCTTGGGAAAGCACCGAGGCTTTTGTGGTTAGACTAATACGGAGTGAGTGTGGTGGCTCGCGTTAACGGCGTGGCTTGCAGCGACGTGGAAGAATCGTCCGGAACTACCAGCAAACCATCGCAAGGTCATATACACTCATTATACACATACACAGTTACACAACTTGCGAGGGGTCAAGGAAGTGAGACCGGCTCGAAGAAATGAGGTAAGGTTAGCTGTAAGTTCAGAAATTGTAATATTGTTCGGAGGCGCGTATCGCGTCTATTTGATCCCGTTAGGACGGCAGCTGTTCTGAGACCTGTCTCCCATGGGCCCGAGATAAGGTTCGGCTGAGTCCTGGCGCGATCAAATAACATGCCAATAACAAAAAAAAATACCACAGGTTATTTATTTAAATTATTCAATAACTGTACAATAACTTTGAATACAAAGAGGCAAATGTCTGTTGCGGGTTTGTAAACAGAGGCTGAATACATGGCAATATTTAAAACTGTAAAATAATCATTATGGCTAAAGTCTCTAGTCACTAGTAATAAAATGAATATTGTCAATCCAGTTGCTATTTTAAAAGACAATAATGGTTGTATTAGTACCTACAGCAAATAATCCTTTTTAGTATAAAAGGTCAAAACATATTGACATCAAGTATCATTTCTCCAGGGAACAAGTTGAAAATAATATAATAAAATTATTTTTATGTAATCACAGGTAAACAAATAGCGGATGTGTTAACAAAGCTGCTACAAACTGTTGTATTTTAGCAGTTCAGAGATGAGATGGGCTTGCAATGAAGTAACATAATATGTAAACAAATAGCGGATGTGCTAACAAAGCCGCTACAAGCTGTTGTCAACTGCTTAAAAGGTAGATAAGTCAGAGATAAGTTTGCAACAATGTTACTTATGTATGATTGTGTATACATTTTAAGTATTGACTTATTTGTGGTAATTTACTTATTGAAAATTAATTGATCTAATGAATTGTTCTATTAGAACTATTAATTATAAATTGTTGTAATTGATAAAATAATTTATGAATTATAAAAGTTATAATTATTCATTTTGATGAGATGGTCTGGCTAGGTTTTCCTGGGTTTTCCTAGTCCTTGCAACAAATGTTGGGCCATAATATTGTAATTTCCCCAGAAATCACTTGGAAGGTTTATAGTATTCTGGTTATATAGGTGATTATGATTGTATAAAAATTAATTTGTATTTGGACAATTGATGATTAATTTTTGAGGGGGAATGTTGATATTTAGTCTATTTTATTATGCAAAAATTAATCTTTGATTTTCTTTATACTGGCAACACAGTCACTAACGTCACGTAACGTCAAACACAACGTTTCTTATAAAAGGGACGGTTGCCTTTGCTCGAGCTCTCACTTCTATCTAAACTGTGCTAGGAGGCAGTTACTATAACCTTCCTTGTGGATATTTTTATATTTGAATAATAAACGTATTCAGTCAAAGTATTTAAATTCAAATTCAAATTGCTGCTGTTTTCTTGACACCCATTTCCTATACCAACCAGATCCCACCAACCGATTGAAATGATATTTTGCATTCACTGTGTGTTCTGGTGACAATACAATAGGTATTTATGACAGACTACTCATGTAGTCTAGTTAATCCTGCAGTCAGGATACTTTCCTCACGGGCGAATTCCTGAACGGTTAAGAAATAGCACGGACACGAAACTGTATACGCGTTCAATGTTGATAGATAAACCACACAATTTTAATTGCATAATTAAGCATAATCAGCCTACAATGTTCCCACTGTTGGGAATGGGCTACAATCCACCACGTGGGGCCAGTGCAGGCTGATAGATGACACATATCTAAGATTTTTTGGTTCTAGGACATGACGTTTTTTCACTATATTTAATAAAAGTTTTTTTTTTATTTAAAAGTTTATTTTATTAAAATGACAAACGATGAAATTTTTTAATGCTATGTGTCTAGAATGTCCATTGTTATATTTACGTCATATTCACTACGTAACAACTGGTCAACTGCTTATTGAACTTGCTTTCATTGAGTGACTTCTAAGAATGGTCACGCACCCTCGCGGGGTTGACCGAATCAAAAGTTCTTTGACCTCGCCAGTGATTCCCCGTGGGTTCACTTGAGATTAAATTGTAAAAAGTGTCTCGAACTGCTAACGTTAGCAGTTCGATAAGCAGATGCTCCTAAAACCTGATATTCATCTGCATCTGGTTAGATTGGAAGCCAACATAGTTGGGTAATACACTTTTTTTTTTTGGAGTTTCGTATATCATCAAATGTAGTGTCAAACTTCTACTGACTAAAACCACCCATTTTCCTTCTTAGCCCTTTGTGTCAAGGCAGCGGTATCTCTTTCGAACAACCCGCAGCCCCGACGGTGGGTAAAAGGCTTGGCAAGCGATTTTGTTTTAAAAACGTTAATAAACAGTGAGTGTTTGTGTGAGTTTAAATTTTTGTAAACGCACCCACGATATGAAAGAAATTCCTTATACTGTCTACATTAGGACTTGTTTATTGAATATAATCGTATATTTAAAAAGCTATTTCAAATTTTCACTTAACAGTACTCAATCGAAATACTGTTTATAACAATAAATAAAATTCCAAATAAATATTCTATTCTCATCTCATCTTCATACTCCAGTAAGCAAACGAAATTACACGGTTCACCACATATCACCGTCTCGTAAATGTCAAGACACTTAATAAATTAATGAGTACTGCTTTCATCGTACATGTTTACATAACCTTGTCGATGTTCACGTTTACATAAACATTAACGGAACATGGCCCTGTATATAATGGCCTCTAATGGCCGATATTGAACACACTTTGACGGTTAGTAGATAGTGTGAATAATTTAGTGGACGTGCGATGGACGCTAGAGGGACCACGTGACCTAATTTTGGGTAACAACAACAAAGCATTCGGAAAAGGTTTTATTAGAAACTAAATTTTGAGTATTTTGTACGTTTTGAGTCGGTTTTAGAAATCGATACTGGATATAAGGCATGGCATGGGTTTTTATTTACAAACATGTTTTAATTTTTAGTGGGAAAATGTGGAGTATAATTAATATTATGAATAGACTAGGGAGTTTCATTATGTTGATGGACTTCTGTTTTCATAGACAAAAACCACCACAAAGAACTCTTATATCCATTTCATTAATTGTTTGATGACACGTGCGAGAGTACCCCATTAAAGCTTTAAAACACGGTTTTACACACTAAACTCACAAAAAGGACTTTAATAATATAACACAGAAAAGCTTCTAAAAAGCTTTTGTCGTCTAAAGGATCAAATTAGTATAACGAAATCAATTAGAATTGACAGTAACCAAAAATTTTAAGGTTATATTTCACGCAAAGGAAAGGTCATACGGGTGTTGTTACTTACGAAAATCGAACACGAACGCGCCCACAATAGCACACATACGCTAGAAGTTTAACAAAAAAAGAAAAGAACAACGTTTGAATTTATAATTTCGAAAAAGGAACACTCTGAATGCATTTGTTTTTGGCAGGATTGAGAGGTTCACTCGACATGATGACATGCGCGGGTTTGCTTCGCGCCTGCGCGGTACACCCCTTCGCAGACAGGGCAATTATTTCTGTGAAATTTCCGTTTCTACCGTGTATCGGAATTTTTTAGGGCTTGCCGTGTCGGTCTCGTCACATCGAAGTTTTCACAGGTAATCGTGACTGTCTTATTTTCGTCAAAATGACATGGTTTGATTAATAGAGGTTTGGTTAATACACTGGGGTGCGATAGGGGAAAATTGGATTGTAATCGTTTGGCGTAAAAAGATTTAATTCGGTGTGAAGACACTTCACCAGCTTTTCTTAATTATATGTGAAATATTTAAAAGTATGAAAAAGTAGGTACTTACTATTGTAATCTTCATAACTTTCTGAGTAGGTACATATCACTCAAATATATGATGGCCTCTTACAACTGGAAGTCCAATAAGAAAATAGCAATTCCAAAAAAAACTAAATTCCGAATCTCCAAACGAAAAACGAACTAGCTCCACAAACTTACAGAAAACGATAATTAAATCCGCCTTTCGACTATTCACAAAGTTTTCGCTATCGAACTTTCGCCCGGAGCCCGCTAGGCACATGCCGCGACATCCTATTGTACGACTTGTCGGTACTTCCGCTACCGACGGATATAGCGACAAACTGCTTCCTCGTAGATACTGGAAAATGAATAGCGCGAGTAAATTCTATTGCGGTATGAGAATTTGATTTATGTTGCGTTTTTTTTTCTTTGTTAGTTGACAGTCGCAAATGCGTGTCTTCGGTGCCTGAGTCATGATCATTAGCTTGTAGGCTTTCCACATAATGAACCCCTCTGACGATGCTACTACGGTGGCTACTTCATCATCACCTGTCCAACTATTGACGGCACGGTTGGCGCAGTGACTGAGCGATTGGACTGCTGCGCTGCGCGTCGCAGGTTCGATCCCCGCACGGAACAAATATTTGTACGGCCTACAGATAGTTGTTCCGGGTCTGGGTATTTGTGTATGTGAATTCAAATGTTTGTAAACGCACCCACGATACAGGAGAAATTCCTAGTGTGGGGCAACGTTTTTAAAAAAAAAAAAAATATGGTGGGGTCGGCTTCCAGTCTAACCGTAAGCAGCAGAATACCAGTATTTTACATGAAGACTTCCTATCAGACGTGGCCACGTACTAGAAAATACCACATAACCTGTAATCCCCGAAGGGGTTTACTGTACCTTATAGTGTAACCACATTTCGCCAGATATGTTTAGTTCCTATGTAATAAGGGGCGAGCCCCTGACATCTACCAACCCGCACTGGGCACGCGTGGTGGATAGCCCATATCTCTCCTAGAGAGGAGGCCTGAGATCCTGCAGTGGAAACATTATAGGCTGATGATGACGAAGGGGCGACCCAAGCGGGGCACAACTTCCAGCTTCTGTGGCTGCTACAGAGATTCATATTGGAAAAAACCAATATAATTTTTGGCTGACCTGGGAATTGATCCCCGGACCTCATGCTCAGCAATTATACTTACAACCACTACACCAACGAGGCAGACGAGAATATGCGAGATAAGCTAGACTCGTTTTAAAAGGTTCACTAAAAGGCCTACACTCGAATCATACGAAAACCATCGAAAAAAGTGGAAAGAGGCTTCCCTCTTTCCAGATTTTTCCCTTGTCTCCCGGCCTTTGACCTGCAGGGGTACGACATGGGCTGATAATAGTAACAACATCAACTGTAATACCCAAAGGGTGGACTGAGGTTAACCCATTAATACAGCGACATTTCGCCAGATATGGTTTAGTCCTATACAATTAGGGGCAAGCTTACTGCCAGCACAGAGGCTTGTTCTGTCTCCTGCTGATATGGAGGGAAATGAAAATTATGTTTTTACTACTCCTCCGCTATTCTTTTCTGATTAATTTCGTTGCGGGATCTAAGACAGCTAAAATAGTTTCTCTGGGACTTCGTCGGGCTTCATTGTCTCGGCGCTTTTCTTGTGGTCGCCACTGTTGAATTTGGCTTACAGAAGTTACAGTGGTTTGGGAATAGTGTGGCGGGCTGTCCCAATTTTTTTTTTTTTTTTGGCTTACAGTAGTTACAGTGGTTTGGAAATAGTGTGGCGGGCTTGTCTAATCGGGCTCAAATCCAGACTCTGTGGCTGTTATTCAGAAATTTCAGATGGAAAAACCAAAAACACTCTGCCCGACCTGGGATCTAAGACCCCATTCCCAGCAGTCGAGCTTGCTATACTCCATTTGCTATAAGATTAAAATTTTAAGTTAACCGTTTTTACAGTCCGTTCAACCGATTGTGAACTCTATTACGTTGACAGCAAGACAAAATGCAGCTGCAGTAAACAGTCGGTATTGTAACATTCTTTATGCTTTTAACGCCATCCTTATGCCTACGGTATAGAAGTCAAAATCGGTTGAACGGACTGTAAAAACGCTTAAATTAAAATTCTAATCTTATAGTAAATGGAGTATAGACTAACGAGGCATATAATAATAATAACTTGTGTCTATCGCAATAACATTTCTTTTTCACCACACCAACACGTGTGAACGAGAAAAATATTTGCAAGTAATAATATTTCAATACCATCTGCTATTTTCTCACGCCATAAACTTGTAACGGAATATCTTGTATTGATACGTGAGGTAGCTAAGCGGGGCTTCGGTAACATCGTATTGATTGAGGCTCGCGGTTTAGCCTCGGAGTTTGTGTGCGAAAAACATGTTTTTTTTTTAATAAGAAGCAAAAAAAAAATGTGAAAAGGAAGCCTAAGGTTCATATTCTCGATGATTTCTTGGTTATGTGCCGAATTACTGTCGCTCCTAGCTGAACGTTTGTGTATTACACAACACATAAACTAACGTACAAAATCAAATCATCATCATTTCAGCCAAAAGACTCCACTGCTCACATTTTACCAGTTATGTTTAAGGCGGGGGGTTGCAGTACTTTTTAAGATTTTTGAACCTTTGAATATCGAACTAAATATGAGTTTTTTAATAAATAAAATTCATTACATAAAAATTTAACATACTCACAAGTAAATCGTAAAGATAGAAACGCGATTTAGAATGATCGGCTCGATATTTTTTTTTATCAAACATGACTCTAAATCACAATATAAAATGTGTACTGCTAAGACATTTCAGCATGAATTTATATGAAAGTTATTTCAGTAGATATAACTTTTTATTCTGAAGTAAATGTTGAAAACATATTGTATAATTTCTTTATCATTTTTCTCCAAGAAGAAAAAAAGAGTCAAAATTTAGTCATTATATCGCTCGCGCGGCAGGGCGGGGGGTGAGGTCGTGCGTTCATAAAAACAAAGTACTGCAACCTCGCCTTAAGTCCCATGTAATAAAGTGCGAGTTTTTATGGCATCAAACGGACACAAATCCAGACTCCGCGGCTGCTACTGACAAATTCCTAATAGAAAACATCCAATATAATAACACTTTACTCGACCCGGCTCCCCGTCAGGGCTGCAAGACGTTTCCGTCGGGGCTGCGGGTTTTTCAAAAGAACCGGGAGTTGCTGCGTCGGGCTGCGCGGCTCCGGATGTTACCGGCGGCGAGTGGTGTGGGTGCGGGGGCGCGCGGCGGCGTGTGCCGTGGCGGCGGGTGTACGGGGCTCCGGGTCGCGGGGCGGCGGTTGCACGTTGTGGCGTGCATTCGTTGTTCCGTGATTCGGGGTCTCGAGCATTCGTTGTTGCGGTTTGCGTCGCTGCGTGTTTTCGTGCTCGCAGTGTTCGTTGTTGCGGGCATTCGGTGGCGTGTGGTTCGGCGTGGTGACTTTCGGAATGACGTATTGCACTCGTAGTTTCGTTCTTCTTCCGTCCTTCTGACATTCAAAAGTGCCTGTACCTAATGGCTTAATTGAAATAAAATATTTGAGTTTGAGTTGAGTTTGAGTTTAGAAATACCGCGGCCACGACACAAAGGGCGGAGAATAACATGGGTGGTTTTTAGTCAGTAGAAGTCTGGCACTTCCCTACCGCTCTGCCCAGGAGGAGGCATTTGATGATCTCTCCAAAAAAAAAAAAGACATGATGATGCTTAGCAGTCGCGCTTGCGAACAGTAGACGTCAGACATAATATTAACAGACCAAAACCCTAAATCTTTTTACCCACGACGGAACGGAGACGGTATATATGCGTTTGGGGTGAGAGGTTGTTTGTTTGTGTGTTTGTGCAAATACATGTTGCCATTTTTCTCCAAAACTACACGTCCGATTTTGATTCAGTTTTCAGTTATGGGTTTAGGTTTGTAAAAAATAAAAGTAAAAAGTTTAAAATAAAAAGGGGCTGCCATTAAATGAACTAGTTTTGCAATGTTCAGCTCCCGACTGACATTCTTGGGTTTTTTTAAGGTGGGTGTTTTATGTTATTTTATCCTTTTTTCAATTAATTTATAACCGTCGTGGGTTTTTTCAAAATTTTTAATTTTGCTTTTACATTCACAACCTGAAGTTCATTCAACCCCACCACTACTATTGAACTACAATTCAACAACAAAAAGGATAGAACACGTGAACAAAAGCTAGCGTTGGGATAAACTCGTCAACCAGTGATGTGGACAAGAACTTATACTCCTTTATTTGTCAAACGAGTTTCTAGTCCGCTGAGCTTGACTTTTACGTGTTCTTTGAACCGTGTGAAGTAAAGGTAAGTTCTGTTAAGTAAGTTTTAAAGACTGAAAGAATAGATCTAAATAATAGTGTCTATGCTGAGCTATTGAGATACATTATAAGGGTTTTAGATCTTTGCCCAGTTAAGGGCAATAGGTAACCACCCTATTAGATGTGACTCATACATATCTGGCGGAATATACGTTAAATAAAGTACGTATTACTACACCTGCGCCTTAATTTTGACAGATATAGATAGACCTAGGCGTTTGTCGCGACGGCAAATCTCGGTGGGGATTAGCCATCGGCACGGGAGATATAATAGTGCACTATAGTGTGTGCGCAGGCATCGAGTCTGAACCTTGCTCTGTATATCTTTACTTTAAAACCTTAATTTTGAACCGTTATTTCTATTGTACCAAGTTAACTAACTTTCATCGGAATAAACCACTGTATATACTGAGAAAACAAGAAGTCTCACCTTTCAAATTCAAACCACAATTGAAGAGAAACGCGCCTAACGCATGGGACTGCAATCCATGACGATCCGGACAAGAGTAACGTGCTTCCCGAGGTCGGAACTCAGGGCTGCTTTCAAGTTATTTCCAACGGAATGGAGTGGTACCCAGATCGAAACCAAGACCCCGAGTGACCCTGTTCGGTAGTTGAGTTTACGACCACGAGACCAACGTGTTAATGTTAGTAGTCATTTATGCCTAAAATCACCAACATTACTCTGGAAAATCAATTTCAAACCTCTACATATCCGGCTCCTAAATTTTGAAAATAATCTCCGGGCACCTGATTGGTACTCCCGGCATGGGGCAGCATCCTGCTATGCTTAACGTCCATTCTTATATCCTATTACTAAAAAGAGAGAGAGGTATTTTCGTTAAATAAAAATAATACAAAAAGTTCTAGAAATGTGGTCTAAAAATGTATAGTATCGAAGATTTCATAGCTTTACATTAATAATCGTGACTTTGTCGAAATATTTAGTCATAACTAAGCAGTTTTGGCCAAAACATGGATGGATGAAGAATGATATGACAGGAAAGGAATAAATGTCACCGTGACGTCTAACAGGAAAGAATGGAAGAAGAAAACGTGTTGCGTCGACCCCAAATATAATGGGATAAGGGCAGGAAGATGATTATGATGATGCAGTTTTTGCACTCTCGTGTAAAGTTGTTATTTTTGACTTACGTGGTGTTACAACTTTATTGACAATATACCATTTTAAGCGAAAAAGTGTACACCAGTTCACCTAATACCAAGTAAACTTCAAAGAAGTATTCGGACACGAACTTCAAACAAAAAAAAAAAAAAACTCATTTCATGCATTGCAGCAGTGCAGAAGATTCTAGACGTTCTGTATGAAACAATATCTGTCTTGCTTTCACGGCGCCTTTTAGACCATCCGGCTGTCGTAGTAGCGTAAAATAGTTCCCCCGAGCTGAGTATATGTTAGAAACAGTAGGACAACTACGAACAAACGCTTGAATCGACGAGCTTACATGCAGTGTTTTTTGTAGTTCCTGTGCTTGTCCCAAATAAATATTTTTTCTTTCTTTCTTTTCTTTCAGTGCCAAAAGAATATTTTATTTATTAAAACTTCATGTACAACTGCCACAAGGTATTCTTAACTTGACTTAATGCCACAAGGTATTCTCTACCAGTCCACCTTAGGGTTAAATAAGACAAGATTGTGGTGGGGTACAAAATACCTAAAAATTAACATCATGCTTTAAAAAAAAGGATTTATTATAATACCCGGCACGGTTCTTGAGCGCTCGGCGGAAGAGTGGGGATCGCTGTGCGCATCGTACACTTTATGACAAATAAAACGCACATCCGTTTATTATTTATTGGTCGTGAGGTAAGTGCAGCAGGAGTAAAGAACAAATCCCGAGTGACGGCTATGACGCGATGCGCTACGGGCCAATCACTGCACTTTCCCCGCCCCGCGTCTCACTTCATACCACCAAAGGGACATAATAACTCACTTTTGCGTCAGCGCTCAAGAATCGTGCCGATGATAATATACTCCATAATCCTGATATGAATTATATAATAACGTTGATAGAAAGTTCAAAATGGCGACGCAGCGGCGTTAGTTTTGGTTTTTACCACGTACCAAAATATCCTTGTAAAGCGTTGATGTCACGTTGCAGTTGTCACCTACAAGCTACGCCTTTTAATCAAAGTTTGGCAATGCAGTTTGTCAATGGCGTCATATAATACGAGACGTGGTACAGTACTTATTTTAATTCTGTATTATTTTTTAAGTGTTTCTCTTGTTTTCTTTTTTGTTATTTATGTCTAATTTTAAGAAAGAAAATGTATTTATTGGTCTCAACTCAAAAAAATCCTGTTTCATTTTGCTTGACCTCAGCACAATCCGGCTTGGGTAATCGATCCCAAGACCCCACGTTCAGCAGACGTATTACAAGTAGCATTAATGCAGTTGAATTACTGTTTCCTGTTTGTACTGTGCCCTTTTGGTTCCATTAGAGTCCATTGTTTCTACTTCTACAGCTGTCGTGAAAAATTCACAAATGGAAATAGGTGTTACCCGGCTTTACCCGGTTTGTTCAACTGAAACTGATCAAATGACTGCAGTCTGCGGAAAATTGTTCAGCAGAGAGGTCTTTTGATATTTTGGTAAGGAAATGTTTAGTTAAATTGAGTAGATTTTATTTGAAATAAAGGAAAAAGTATTTTTTACCAAAAAATCATGTTTTCTTTACGTGCAGACAAAATGACAAAAAAACATCCAGCCCATAACGAATATGTATAAATACAATAAAACGGAACCAAAGAGAAGTTGTAAGTCCTGGTATTACAATCGATTGCATTCCTAATCTTTTTTGACTTGACATTATTAGTCGCGTGAAATACTTTTAAATGTTCGTTTTGGCATGAAAGCTTCATACTTTAACGAACATTGACGTGTACAAACGTACGTGTTACAAAAGTATTTGCAACTAATACTTACCTATAATAAAACCGATAATGAATTATCGTGGCATGTCCAATACTTCAGTTGCACTGGACGATTCTGGACAATGTCCTTTAAATATTGTACACTTGAAAAGCAGAGACAGGTCGCAAGTTGTGGCAAAAGGCAATATTTGGGTTTTTTTTGTTACTCGATGAAGGTCCGGAGAAACCTCCGGAGAAAGTTTCCACTTTTTAAAATAATTTAACAGCTTGCTTAAAATGGCGGCGGAGTGTTAATCATTTACCGGTTTAGGCGCGAATAACATCTATTGTCCTTTTCCCATTGTCAGACTCCCTATTCCCAAAACAATTTTACGTAAACAAAAACATGGTTCTCGCAAATACATAAACAAAACTAAGAGGATCGGGAAAATAATACCTTCCCTAGGGAAACACACTGTCATTGTTAATAATACGAATAATATAGTAATAAAAGCAATATTACCATTTTGATTCGAAAATATAAAGTAGATTTGGTTATTATTTCGCAAAAACTGAAAGCTAAAACAGGTTTTTTTTTTTAAAACTTTGCCCCACACTAGGAATTTCTCCTGTATCGTGAGTGCGTTCACAAACATATAAAGTCACATTCACAAATACCTACATAGGTTTAGTGTAGTAAAGTGACTTTTATTAGGAAAATAAATAACATTGAAGTTTTCATTTACCTACTATGTACCTAAGTATTTCTCAACTTACGATAGTTTTCGAGAATGTTTGTTACTCTTTCACGGAAAAACTACTGAATGAATTTGAATGAAAATATAGACTCACAGATACTTTGTAACCTTAATTATAACACATAGGATACTTTTATCCCAGTTTAACGATCCTGTGGACACAGATACCCAACTCCGCGCGGGTAAAGCCGCGGGCATAATCTAGTATATTATGTGGGAAAAAATCTGAATCCCGTTATCAAAAGAGACATCTCTCGTCTGGCAAACCCCAAATGACTATTACGGTAGCTCTACACTTTTTCGAGACCCATTTCCTGAGTTATTTTCGAATAGTAGTCCAAAAAACTTCAAATAAAACGCAAAATGTAACACCAAAAGCTTTAAAAGCGTGCATGAAACTTGAAAAAGAGCTCAAAAAATCGTTTTAAAAAAAATTGGATTCGGCCGCGTTCCCATTTAAAAGTTAATGAGAAAAATCTGCATACCAAGATCGGAATTTGCATAGCTTATGTGGAATTTCCTTTATTGTCGTCGAGATTCTAGTTACGGAACGTGCTGCCTGAATTAGTCGCTTTGAACAAATACATTCCGTTTTTAAATTTTTGCGGCTTTGCCGTTGGCGCCCACTTTTTGTGAAATTTCTTTGATTGTTTCTGTCTATGGCAGAAGGGCCTAGACAGGGCCTGTTTATTAAGGACAGACAAAAATGTATAGGAATGACGTAAACCACTAAAAAGCTGCTGGCAGTTGTTGCAGAAAGACATTGTTCTATTATATTTTAAAAAATATCGGTCCTATAAGCCGGATAGATATTAGGATGTACATATTCTAGAGCAGCTAATTAGCATAAATAATTTTATTTTTCAATTTACTCAGTCAATCCCACACTATCGCTCTGATAGGTTCATAAATTTTAAATTCCTATATATAAGCTTTTCTTCGGAGCAACCGAACACGTTAAAGCCAAAAACTATAAATGCAAAGTTAGACGGCAATAATTGAAATAATAAATCATGTGTCTTGAAACATATCTGCCATACATTATGACGTCAGGCCTTCAACCCTCGTCTCATGACATCAGATAAGCCAGACAGTCTGACAGCGTAATTACACTGTACGGCAACCATCTTGAATACGGTAATTATTATTTGAAATGGCAACACTTTGAAATGAATGTCAAAACGGTTTGGAAAGAGAAGGGATCTGTCAGTTTATAGTAACGACAAGGACGTTATATACTATCTGGACTGTGTACGTGCCGCTCAAAAGCGTTCCGAGCGAGATTACCTCGAAAGAGAATGTCATCTCTTTCTAATAGGGTGACCAAACATTTTGTACTTACATTTGGGACAGATATAATTATGTGGCTGGCCTGGCTTGGCATTTGTAATAATTAAAAAAACTGACAAAGAAAGACATTTATTCATATTTGCAAAAAGTTGTTCCAAAAAAATGGTGGCATACGAATATATACACACCTAACTTAAATATAGGTACTCTAAGGAAACTTACTAATTCGAAAGTCGGTGTCTTTTGTCTGCTTTATTTAGTTTAGAAAAAAAAAGTTGCAAATAAGTCTTTTTATTTTTCCACTACAAATACAAATATTGACTATGCATTTAACATTCAACAGAAGAAACCTAACCCTTAAGGTGAATGCGACAAGGTAGCCCGCGAAATTCGAAATAGGATTCTCGACCGTAACAAATTGTGACTTTACCGAGTAATAATGATTAGAATCACCAATACAACCCTCTCAGTTCATAAAGGTTCCTTGAGTGACTATTTGATGAATAGAAGGTGGCCACTTTTATCTTTAATCAGTAATTCACTTAATTTATCAAGTCTATAATCATGAAAAGTGATTTTAAAAATACTACAGGTTATTTACCAGCATGATATTGTTTTGGATATTTCAAATTTAATGTGATTTAAGAGTAAAAGAAATAAGATGTGGGTGGCGCTAGTTTCGGTGCTTTCAGTGCCTTAACATAAAACCTGACGACACTGACAAGCAAATTGCAGAAAACGTAAGAAAATTCGAATTTCGCGGGATACCTTGTCGCATTAACCTTAACCTTCAATCAAGATTAATAATAATAATAATAATAAGTTTATTTATTTCTCTCACAATGGTTTTGTAGCACATAACAGTTTTAAACACTATAATATTCACATTGTGAGAGCATACAGGTTTTTTTGAAACCTACTTCAGGCACCACTGAAGTAGGTTTCAAAAAAACCTGTATTACAGGTCACCAGGCCCCACTTAGTGGCATTATTAATAACAGGCAGGTAACATGTTTTCTACCAAACAATTATAAATAAACAACAAAAAAAGAAAAACAAAGTAAACAAATGAACAGAAAGAAATAAAATAAAATAACACAACCAGAGCAGTCACAGGGTGTGTGTGAATTGGTATATGAATGGTGGTGCGTGTTTATGTGAATGGTGGTGAGTGTGTATGTGAATGGTGGTGCGTGTGTATGTGAATTCGAATGGTGGTGCGTATGTATGTGAAATGTGAATGGTGGTGAGTGTGTATGTGAATGGTGGTGCGTGTGTATGTGAATGTGAATGGTGGTGCGTGTGTATGTGAATGGTGGTGCGTGTGTATGTGAATGTGAATGGTGGTGAGTGTGTATGTGAATGGAGGTGATTATGTTGGAATTTGAATCAAGTATTCATACATTTGGGTGGAGCAACTTTTCTGTGTCATCATAGGAAAGCGTTTTCAAGAAGTCAACAACTTTTTTCTTACAACTGGGTTTGTGTAGGGGATATATATTTTGACCCTTGTTGATGACATTATATAAATAATCTCCTAGGTAACAAAAATATTTATGGGACTGACGCAAACGGAAGAACTTTGTATTACAAACAGTACCCTTTCTTCGCTTATCCCTCAGTAGATCCGGATCATAAACCAGCTGTGAGTGCTTTTTAAGGATTGTATGCAGAACGAAAGTTTGTCTTACAGTCAGTACGTCCCACTTTTTGTATAAGTCGACTGTAGGAAATCGGAAGGGAAGGCCCGCAGCAACCTTAAGTATGGCACGTTGAGCTCTTTCCGCTTCTATCAAGTGTGTTTTAGCAGAACCTCCCCAGGAGATGATGCAGTAGTCGATAAGCGACTGACACAAGGCAAAGTAGACCATCTTGATGGTACGATGGTCAGCTACATGTTTTAGACCCTTAAATATGTAAATAAGTTTGCGCAATCTTGTTATCAGGACGTCTATATGTGGTTTGAAGCTGAGGGATTTGTCTAAAGTAACTCCAAGGTATTTTATGTTATCTGCCCTTTGGAGGAAAGGACATACGCAGGGCTGGTGGGTTGACCAACACGTATGTGCCGTAATTGACAATGAACGTGCGGGCAGCACGTTCGAGCGATGTGCAAATACCACGTATTTGGTTTTTGTGACATTTAGAGTCAACACATTATTCCGCAACCATGCTACAACTCTGTTAAGACCCTCCTGAGCCACACCAAAGACCCTATCCCAGCTGTCACCACTGAAGAAGAGAGCAGTGTCGTCGGCGAATGTAAAAATTTTACCATTGCCAAGGTGAAGCCGGCACAGGTCGTCGATGTAGATCAAGAAGAGGGTGGGTCCGAGTATACTGCCCTGAGGCACACCAAAGGTCAGTGACTCCTCACCACTCACCATCCCATCAATTCTAACTTGTTGTTTCCGGTTAGATAGGTAGTCCTGGAATAATTTTAGTGGTAGACCACGTACGCCCATGTTTTCCATTTTGTGCAACAAGTGAGGGACAGAAACCATGTCAAAGGCTTTTGCCAAGTCCAGGAACACCGTCAGGCAATTTTTCTTCTTATCCAAGTTCGTTATGACCGAGTTAACCAGCTCATGAACCGCGTCATTGGTAGATTTACCACGCCGGAACCCAAACTGGGAAGATGAAAGAAGGTTGTTAACCTCGAGAAACTTAACAAGCCGGTCATTCATAAGGCGCTCCAGAATTATTGAGAGCGTTGGAAGAATAGAGATGGGTCTGAAGTTGTTGACACAGTTCCTGTCACCACCTTTGTGTATGGGTTTGATAATCGCCGATTTAAACGCCTGCGGGAATGTCCCTGAAGACATTGCGAGATTGCATATGTGGGTAATAGCGGGGCACAGAAGGTTTGCATATCTTTTCAGTAACCGGCCCGGGATCTGGTCAGAACCGACAGCACAATTATCCCTTAATCCTTGAATGCGTTGTAGGATCTCGGCTTCGTCCGCAGGGAGCATGGCCAAAGAGTGAAGAGGAGCAGCCTTCAAGATATCATCAGCCTTGTTTCTGTGCGGGAACGACTGAGAAGTAATTTGCTCGGCTAGGTTACGTCCAACATTCGCAAAGAAACTATTGACCTCATTAATACTCTTGTCCGGGTTGACGCCTGAGATGAGACAGGAGGAGCGATCTGCTGCCCTGTTTGAGCCGCTAATCTGTTTTATAACTTCCCATAGCTTCTTTTTGTTGCCACTTGCGTTCTCAATCTCTTGTTTTTCATAACATCTTTTAGCTTTTTTCAGTAGTGAAGTGCAGAAGTTCCTCGCTTGTATGTTGTGTAAAGAATTTCGTTATTTGGGTCCATTTTCTGCTTTTTATATAGATTATCCCTGTTGCGCATGCATTTTAACAGCCCTTTTGTAATCCACGGCTTACTGACTAGTCCCCTTCTAGGCATTTTCACTACTTTTGAGTTATCTTTTATAGACCTTGACAGACAACCTACCAGCAAGTCAGTTGCTATGTTTACATCGCTGCAATTTAAGATGATTTGAAAATCCAGATTACCCAGGGCTGCGTCTAGGTTCTCATAATCAATACGGTGACTAATTTTATTCGAATACTCCAGCTGCGACCTGTGAGCAAGGTCAAGGCTAATGGCAACACTCTCGTGATCGGTAATTGATGATTCGACTACAAGGCAGCTGGCCTTCAATCTAGTCTTAACCATGATGTGATCCAGGCACGTTTTTCCGTGGGTTGGTAGTACATGACCTGGCAGCATGCAGTGACCAGCTAGGATATTAAGGTATTCGTGAGAACGTTTATCGGGGCTATTCATGGCTATATCTATGTTTATGTCACCGCAAAGTATTATGTTTTTGTAGCTGCTTAGGGAGGTGAGGAGAACATCAAGGGCTTCATTAAAATTGTTTGTGTTATGTTGGCCGGGAGGGCGGTATATTCCAAGGATACAAGTATCTGAGTTTAATTTGAGTAATAGACAGTTTGCTTCACTAATTGATGGTTCCTCAAAAGACACTTTAAGTTGTTTTTTGTAAAAAATAACTACTCCTTCATTTTGAGTCCTATGGCAAGTGGTCGATACATAGTTATAATTATCAAGGATGGGAACATTCTTGGCTGAGCGTAGCCAGCATTCGGAAAGAACCAACACGTCCCATACTACACACATCAACACGGTCTAGGGATATTTTTAAAAAAGCGAATTACTATCAATGTGTTAATTATTTATATGACATGTATATATTTAAAATATACGTTATTTAATATGCTACCATTTTTTAATAATGGTTAAGGTACTGATTAAAATTTCAGGATTTTATGGAAAAAAATGAAGCATAGACGGAAACCGTATGAATTAACTTTTAATTTGTGAGTAAAAACTGAAAAAAAAAAGAATAATCATTTAATTTGTGTTTATAAACTTGAAGTTAGTAGTCTGAGAAAGCGCCCATGATGTTCATAACACATCGGCAACGATTCGGCATGCTCAGAACAAGGTTGTCAATGTCTTGCTGCGGAATATTGTCCCATGTCCTTCTGAGGTGCGCAAAAAGTTGATCTTCTGTAGCCAAATTTTCAGGAACTTCCTTCAGAGCTCTTCTTTGCAGCATATCCCACGCATGCTCAATGGGATTTAGATCTGGCGATTGAGCAGGCCAGTCTAAGGCCCTAACATTATGTGTATGTAACCAAGCTGCTACCGTTCTCGCCGTGTGTGCCCGGGCATTGTCGTGCATGAGCAGGAAATCTGGCCCCATTTGTGTTCTGTGGGGCAAGATTACGGGCCCCAGCACCTGTTGGACGTATCGTTCTGCCGTCATATTGCCCCGCACCCAAACGTGATCCGTCCGTCCTCCAAGACGAATTCCTGCCCAAACCATAATTGTTCCTCCTTGGTATGGGTGAACTTCCTGAGGGTTCTGGAGACGGCTCCATCGTCCAGGAACTCGCCAAACACGCGTCCTTCGTGAATCTGGATGGAAGCCGAACCTGGATTCATCCGTGAACAGCACATTGGACCATTGCTCACGGCCCCAGTCCACGTGGTTCCGAACCATTCTAATCGTCGTCCACGATTGCCTCTCCGTAAAGGTGGGACCCGGAGTGGTCTACGAGAGCGTAGATTGCTTTCATGCAGTCGCCTTCTTACAGTTTGGTCACTCACAAGCACTTGGTGTTCCACTCGCAGCCTTTGGACCAATTGAGTCGCCGTTGCATTTGGTTGAGCTCGCGCAGTAATTTGTAAAAATCGGTCTTGTCTGGGGGTAGTGATGCGACTTGGCCCCCGGTGCCTCTCCGCTACTTCACCTGTGGCACGATAGCGTGTCCACAATGTTGAAATTACATTTTGATAGGTCCCTATGGCCTCAGCAACATTACGCTGAACAGATCCAGCTTCCAGCATTCCCACAGCTCGTAACATCTCCGCCCTCGTCAAATGTCGGCGTTGCATGGCTACAATACCTCAATTTTAACTTTATCTTACGTTTAAAAATGAAAAAAAACTGTAACTAAACGTAATTCGTATTGTTTTTTAAATTTCGCACAAATGAAAATTCCCTCTCCTATACATCAAGACATTTTTATGCCACCGAAACAAAAGAATTTTCAAAAATTTGAATTTGGAATTAGTCTGAGATAAATTACAAACAAATCGGTGTATTAAAGATTCCAATGCGGCCAGTACTTTTCGAGTTATTTAATTGAGTATGAAATATCCCTAGACCGTGTTGATGTGTGTACATTAGACCTATGAAGAAGTGTAGTGAAGTTGCTTGCATGAAATACTGCGTATGTTTTGCGAGAGAATGTTGAGATGGCGATTATTCTGCTTTACATGGATTTTTATATCATCTATATCACATCTAATAACTCGAGCCACCGATAGGGAATCCAGATCCGAGTGAATAGCTTCAATGTCTTGCATCATTCAAAATTATTATTAATGAAAGTTGCGGGTCACATTTATAACGTGCCCCGTTGAGTATATTACGAAGTTGGTTGTCACTGGGATCTGGTATGTTGGCGGCTAATGTCACTACATTTTCATGATGTGTAAGGAAAAGTGGAATCAGATATTTAAACAGACAGTTGATATTGACGAAAACAGCTCGATTTACAAAATCTTAACCCATATTGTGAGTTGTGTGGAAAGCATGTGTATGAGGTGTAAGTTTATTGTGTTTGACAGAAGGTTTTTTAAGTTGTGCGAGACTGCAACTAGGTTTAGCATAAGGTAAATGATAAATGTTTGTAATTCCCTTATTATTGCTTTCAACTCCTAACCATTGAATCGAGTAGTACCTACATTCCATAATCAGCTCACCTAAATAACCTGAAACTTGAAAGACTACAACCAATATACCTACGTCCTCATAATATTTTATTAAACAGTTATCCTCTAACTCCTAACCGCTACGGAATCCATCATCAGCTCATGGATTGGATACGTTGGATTTGATATAAGACCAAAATGGAAAAGTTCTAAAAAGTAAAGAAAGAATTCAAATGTTTGTTTTGGTTACGTTTGAGATTAAGATGAGATATGAGATTTTATACCGATATTGATATAGAAAAGGGGTATTCTTTACAATAATTTCATGATTCCCGTTTATAGATCTTGAACATAGTCACCCTAGTCGTTATTTGTAAACAAAGTTAAAAGAACTTACCTGAAAAATGAAATCCCACATCTTGGATACCCCTCACTTTCACAACCCTTCAGACAACACCATTTCACCATATTTGAAGACAAATATTTCGCTAATACAATTAAAAACACTTGAAAAAGGAAAATTATTATCTCAACACGAAAATGTTTCCGCCATATTTTTTACGTTTTTTTTTATATGGCTATACTATTTTTATGAATTTTGGCTCTAATAAATTTTAATTCGCAAGTATTTAATATTGAAAATTAAGTATTTGAATATTAAATTAATACCGTTAAATTTTATGGGCTAGTTTAGCTATTAGGTGATTTTCGATTACTATACATTTTCCTGTTTTTTTTCACTGGCAATTGCAAGACAAGAACAGACAAACCCTTGAATTTTGTCTCGCTCTTAAGTTTTGCTCCCCCTTCGAAAAATCGTAGGGAAAGTAAAGTAATACAAACTCTATTCCTTTGACATAAAGTTTATTTTTTAAACGGCATTTTCAGCCAAGGTCACCCTTCGTTGTACCCGCCTGAGTAACGAATGTGTTTCAATTTTTGCTTTAAATTTATATCATAGCTATCCTGGAGAGAGTAGGAAACGGTTTGTTTTCCGAAGAAAATAAACATTTTGAAAGAATAGTTAATTTTTTCTGTATGTTTTTTTCCCTTTGGTTTTAAGATGGTCTGGTAGTTTGAGTATAACTATTCGACTTACCCAAATGTCCTTACTTTGATATTGTTCGTCGTGACGTTGAGCTTGATAAATGCTGGCACTGGATGGAAAGGTCTACTCAAATCTGTTTGGTTGATTTTTCAAAAGACCATCTCAGACACTTATCTGCACATATGAATTGACCAAGGTTATTTCTGGACCTTTAAAATCCTACAATCCTTTACAATCGACCGCGTGAATTTGCATCTAGTAACTAGATGCAAATTCACGCGGTCGTAATTTTTTTTTTTAACTAGATTCTAGTTAAAAAAAAATTTAAAAAAAAAAACGTGTGGCACTCGGAGACTGCCGCGGTAAATCTATTGCATAGCATTTTTTATCAACTTATGCAATAATAGGTATAAATAATTAGGTATTAATAGTGTAATTACACACCAAAATAATTATTCATTCAAAAAATTTGAACAAAATTAACGATATTAAGAGTTTGATCTTCGAATTTCGCGCGATGTACATTAAATAAATCAAAACTAACCTTCATAGACTAAGCTAGTAAGAAACTCTATGACAGAAAAATTAAAAGAAAAAATAATGACAGCCTGACGTAAGTGTCATAACTAGTGGTGTGCAATTCTGCTATAAATCATTATCATGTTAAATAGACTATTGAATATATTTTTATAACATGTTATTTTATACGTTATCATAATAACGAGTTGTAACAAAACGCGGCAGTAATCT
The DNA here is from genome assembly GCA_949316265.1 of Diarsia mendica. Taxonomy (NCBI): domain Eukaryota; kingdom Metazoa; phylum Arthropoda; class Insecta; order Lepidoptera; family Noctuidae; genus Diarsia; species Diarsia mendica. The sequence goes on along the minus strand of OX438904.1, from coordinate 18,274,701 downwards.
GAACGCGGAGACGTTATCGTTTTATTCGGCAACAACACGCTAAACGTGCGCAATGATTATTGATGCGCAGTTATACGAACGATTATAATAATATCGTTATTATTAATATTAAAAACGAATATAAATGTATTATAATTATGGTTTTAAATTATCAATAAACTTTCCTTCATTCTGCGCAGTTTTAGGACTAATAAAATATTATTAAATGTTATGATTAAGTAAAGTTGCATCAGTGTGTTACGAAGCCAACCTGCAAAGTACAGCAAACTCAGCGTATCCCACGGACAAAGACGATCGTATTACGACACCGCGCCTCAGTCGTCACCAGCTATTGTCATCGCCTTTTCATCTACCTAACTTCGGTGGGAACGGACACTAATAATATGTTAAAATATCTTATAAAGTCTATTTTTATTAATTTTAAGTTAGATTTGTGAACTTAACAAATATATTCTATAACCAAAAAGAGGACTATTCTTGAAGAGTTTCCCGACACACGCCCCTACACATATCTGGCGCAGTCGGTACTCGTTAAAGACTTATGGTGTGGTGAAGTGAAATACCTAAAAATCAGGAAATCGCCGCATCAACCGTCTAGACGAAGAACCTATTGGAGGCCTGTCGAGGAAGCTGTTGCTACGCAGATTGGGACATCCAAAATTCGATGAAACAACACTCGCCAGCAATGCTACTCATGTAAGTACATAAGTCCTATTATTGGTTGCTATATTTCTATCGCAAGGTACTATAATAATTTTCCAAAATTTTTCACCCACGTAGTAATAGGGACCCTAGTCTTAGTAGGCGCGATCAACTCCGCATAGCGCGAAGTGACGCCTTTCGTAATTTAGAAGAAATAACAGAAAATTTTGAAACCATGACGGAATCGCGTAGTAGTTCTACATTCGACATAAGTCAAATAGATTTAGCAGATAAGATTTATAAATCACTTAGACTAGTTCCGGAATTTGACGGAAATCCTAATGTTCTTACTAGATTTTTGAATTTGTGCGACCAATTAGTGCTCACTTTTATCAGTCCAGAACCAGGTCGTCAGCTTTCGAACTTATCTTTGATCAATGGGATTTTAAACAAGATTACTGGTAATGCTGCACGTACTTTGGCAACTAACGGAATTCCAAGTGACTGGAATGGTATAAGATCAACCTTAATTAATACATTTTCAGATCATAGAGATGAATCGTCATTGTATACTGACCTGTCTCTCTTAGTTCAGGGAACCGATACGATACAAGTTTTTTACGAAAAAGTTCAACACTTACTATGCACAGTTATGACATACGTCGAATTACACGAATCTATACAAAGCACCATAGAATCCAAACGAACTCTTTATAAAAAACTAGCTTTACAGAGCTTTCTGAAAGGTTTAGAAGAACCACTAGGATCTAGAATAAGATGCATGAGACCTTCAACTCTTGAAATTGCTCTTGAATACGCTCAAGACGAATTAAATATACTATACCTACAAAAAAGAAATAAACCAGTACCCACAAATGAAAAACTGCAGAATTTTGCTTCTTGGTCACGTCCTAATGTTCGTTCAGTTAGGCCAGAAAATCAGAATTTATCATGTCAAGCATACCCAAGACCTCAAATTCAGCCTTTGGGATTTCAATATCTAGCACAATATCAGGCACAGCCTGCACGACCATATCAAATAAGACAACCATACCCGAGACCATCATATACTCAACAAATGTTCGGAGAACCCCCTACCAATATGTCAACTGGCTTTCGAATCCCCCTACGCCAAGCACCTCAGAATAATTGTCCAAAACCTATGAGTGGCATTAGTTACCCCGTTGCACATACATTACCGCCCACGAACCCCAAAGAAACACGCAGTTTGGCGCTAAATGTGAATAATGTAGCATTTCCTCAAGTTAATGAAGCTAACTTTAACGAATCGCTTAATGAAAATTATTGCTACTATGATTGTAATATCCAGAACACTGATGTTACTAACACAGACTCAACTAACCCCAACATTTTTTTAACCGATCTTAACGTTAACAATCTACCTTTTGAGGATGGCCAAAACCTTCAGAATTTAAATTTTTGCCCAACTCCGGAGAACACTGCCCCCATATAGAATTAAATTTGCACAGTAAACGCCGATTACCTTATATTCAAATAAATAATCCACCAATTAAACTTTTAATCGACACAGGCGCAAATGAATATTTTATAAGCCCGGAAGCTTACGAAAAATTTTACCCGCATATCCCACTTGTCTATGACCCTTTTTTGGTCACAAATACCCACACGACTACCCAAAACTATTACTCGTTAACTGTGCCCTGTTTCGACGAATTTAAAGATTGTATGCCGATAAAATTCCACCTATACAGATTTCATAATTTCTTCGATGGGTTGATAGGTTGCGAACAATTAAAAAAATGGAATGCAAAAATCGACCTTGCTACATGTACGTTAGAAACTAAATTCACTAATGTTCCGATAGTTTTATATAATCCTGCATGCTTAAACTCTTATCAAATTACAATACCTGCACAAACTACTCAGATAATTAAGGTGCCAACTAATATCGCGCAAGGCGACATTTATATTGAAGAACAATCCATTTCTAATTGCTACATCAGCGAATGCTTATCATCCGCCGAAAATAATCATACTAATGTACAAATTTCCAATCCAACAGACAACGAAATTGTAATTTCTTTAACAAAACCTATCATAGCACAGATTTATAATGAACAAACAATGCCAGTAACTCGAGTAGACACGACCGCGAATACCGATATGCGAACTCAGCAAGTATTATCGCACCTGCGCATGGAACATTTAAATGCAGAAGAGACAGCCAATTTAATTCATCTTTGCAAAGAATATTCCGAAGTATTTCATCTCGAAAATGAACCATTAACCTTTACCAATGAAATCAAACATCATATCAGAACCGTAGACGATATCCCGGTATATAGTAAAAGTTACAGATACCCTTATGTACATAAGAACGAAGTACAAAATCAAATAGAATCTATGTTACAACAAGGTATCATTCAACCATCTTCATCGCCTTGGAACGCTCCAATATGGATAGTACCAAAAAAAAGTGACGCGTCTGGTATAGTCAAATGGCGCTTAGTCATTGACTTCCGCCAACTCAATGCAAAAACGATTAACGATAAATATCCGATCCCGAACATTAATGATATTTTAGACAAGTTAGGCAGATGTTTATACTTCTTCTTCTTCTTCTTTATGGGGTTATTGGTTTCCGCACTTAGTCCTTAAGGACCATTGTGCGTGAGCCGTGGCGGCCGATTACTCCAACCAGCCCACCTCCCTCCAGAAGCAGATCAGACTTCCCGGTCTCCTCAGGGCATCCGCAAGGGATCGTGGTGTTCCCAGGGTCTCCTCACGAATCTTAGTAACACCTGTGCACTCAAGGAGCACATGCGCCACAGTTTCCTCCGCCTCCATGCATGCCCTGCACAGGGGACTATCAGTGATTCCTAGGGTGTGGAAGTGTTTATTCAGTGAACAATGTCCGGTGATGGTCCCCGCCACCAGGCGCAGGCTATCTCTGTCCAGGCGCAGAAGGCGCCTGGTCAGTTTTATATCCAGGGATGGCATAGCTTCCTTGGATTGCCTACATCCTGGTGTCGAGCTCCACCATTTCTCCGCTTGTATTCGAGTATGATCTTTTAGCCAGCTTCTTAGCTGCTTAAAAGGGATGGGCACAATGGGTTCGGGTCCGTAAGGTTTTGTGCTGGATCCTCTTCTGGCAAGTTCGTCGGCCGCATCGTTTCCAAGTGATCCGCTGTGACCTCTAATCCATTGCAGCGTTACAATGATGTTTATACTTTTCGACGCTAGATTTAAAATCTGGATTTCTACAAATTCAACTAAATCCGTCCGATATCCCAAAAACGGCATTTAGTGTAGAGCAAGGGCATTTTGAATACGTTAGAATGCCCATGGGATTAAAAAATTCTCCGGCTACGTTCCAACGTGTTATGGACAATGTCCTTCGCGGATTGCCAAATTGTACCACATACATGGACGATATTTTAGTATTCTCAACATCCTTACAAGAACATATAGTTAATTTACGTGCCATATTTGAACGTCTTAGAAATTCGAATTTAAAAATTCAGATGGATAAGTCGGAATTTCTCAAACATGAAACACCCTATCTTGGTCATATAATAACTACAGACGGTGTGAAGCCAAACCCTGATAAAATATCAGCCATTATAAATTATCCAATTCCGAAAACTCCTAAGCAGATTAAGGCATTCTTAGGTTTACTTGGTTATTACAGACGTTTTATACCAAATTTCGCACGTGTCACTAAACCTTTTACGTCATGTCTTAAAAAAGGCGCTAAAATAAATTTGACTCCAGAGTACTTGGCCTGCTTCGAACATTGCCAAAATCTTCTTACAAATGACCCTATTCTAACTTATCCAAATTTTAGCAAAGAATTTATTTTAACTACAGATGCCTCAAACGTGGCCTTGGGAGCAATACTTTCTCAGGGACCTATCGGTTCTGACAAACCCATATCCTACGCGTCTAGAACTTTGAACGATAGCGAAATTAATTACTCCACGATCGAGAAAGAACTACTCGCAATAGTTTGGGCTACAAAATATTTCAGGCCTTACCTTTTTGGCAGAGAATTTAAAATTATAACGGATCACAAACCCCTAATTTGGCTTATGAATCTTAAAGAACCTGGATCACGTCTCACGAGATGGCGATTAAGGTTAGCAGAGTATGACTATACTATTGTCCATAAAAAAGGTAAAACTAATACGAATGCGGATGCTCTGTCACGTATTCAAATCAACCAAAATGAAACCATGTCCTTGTACGTTAATCATTCTGAAATATCACACTCAGATACATCTTCTACATTAACTGCTGAGGGAAACAGCCCTATACATTCTTCATCAACCCTCACAGCTCAAGGAAACAGCCCTATACATTCTTCATCAACCCTCACAGCTCACTCAGGTTTTGATAGAGAATCAAATGACCCACAGCATCAAGAAAGTACTACAGTCTCCCGACATATTGAAACCATACACACAAGTTTAGAAAACCCTGTTCTGGAAATCCCAATATCGGACGAACCTTTAAATAAATTTAAGAGACAGTTAGTGATAAATATAATAAATGGTAACCCTAGAAGTAGACCAACAACTACCCAACCTTTTCAGTCCTTTCAGAAAACTACTGTAGACATTGACGAACATAGCATTGAAGTGAGTCTTATTAACGTTATAAAGTCTCACGTCGATCCAGAACTCCAGACAGCGATTCTTGTAAATCCTATCCAAAAAATGCTTAGTATCATGCCGATTTTACAGCAAACATTCGAAAATGCATCGATGAACTTAGTTTTAGTCAAATATGAAGTACTTAACGTTTATGATCAGTCAAACCAACTCGAAATAATAAAAAAATACCACGAAGGTATGACCAATCATCGGGGAATCAACGAAACCTACCTTTCGCTCACACAACGTTACTTCTGGCCGAAAATTAAAATAGATATTACAAAATTTATAAATGATTGTAATATATGTAGATGTGGGAAATATGACCGAAATCCGATACGCCCACAGTTCCGAGTGGTACCTCCACCAACTCAACCGTTCAAATTAGCTCACGCAGACGTTCTGACTATTGACCATGACAAATACTTAACTATCATAGATTCATTTTCTAAATACGCTCAGGCATATCTTTTACCCGATTGCACTGCACCCAATATAATAAAAGCCCTTTTAACTTACAGTACTCATTATGGGTTTCCTTTAAACTTAACTACAGATCAAGGTACCGAATTTAGTAATCAAGTAGTGTCAGAATTTCTCCGTTTGCATAAAATAGAACACCACATGACTAGTGCATACGCACCAAATGAAAACGGTATCATAGAACGTTTTCACAGTACACTTTTAGAGCACCTCCGATTATTTAAAATTACACATAAAAACGAGCCCACCCGATGTCTTATACCTTACGCGTTGATTGCCTACAATAGTTCTATCCATAGTTTAACCAAGTGTAGACCTTTTGATGTCATTTCTGGCCATTTTGATCCTCGGAATCCTATTGATTTAAATATGACGGACCGATATCTCCAAACTTATATTCAGGAACATCGTAGTAGAATGGAAACGGTGTATAAAATAATCCATGATTCTGCACTATCCGACCGTATAGATATAATGACGCGGCGTAACGTTGATATGGAACCCGTTTTAGATTGTGAACCAAATCAAGTCATACATTTAAGAAATCCAATGGCAAGTAGACAAAAATTGGCACCCCGGTTTATTCAGGACAAAGTAGTTAAGAATTTACCTGTTCATATTTACACCGCAAAAAGTCGTGGTCCGGTTGCTAAATCACGATTAAAAAGACCACCGAAGAAATGACATTCTTCATATCATTGTTACAGGTACTTATTATTGCTGCCAGTTTTACTAATCGGTGCTTAAGACATACGTTTTGACAGCCTAGATAATGGACCGGGTATTCTACCGTTTAATCTCGCGGCTACCAAAATTATATCTCACTTCCATACATTTTTGCAAGACATTAACCTTGGAGAAATTGAATCACAAGTCAACACTATAAAATCTCAACTCGCTGTCGCTACACATAACTTATCACATGGGGACAGCACTCTCTTCAGTTATCAGATTAAACATTTGAACACAAAGTTAGAAAAGTTACGGTGCAGTTAGATACATTCAAACCAACCAGAGCTAAGAGAGGCCTGATCAATCCAATTGGTACAATCATGAAAAGTATTTCTGGAAATTTAGACAACGATGACGCTCTGAAATATGAAAATGCATTACGTATCTTAAATAAAAACGACCGAACTTTATCACAATCATTTAACAAGCATATTACTTTGTATAAAGAAATGACAATTCAGCAAAACCAGATAATCGGTAATCTCTCAAATAATCAGAGAAAATTGGAAAAAGCTCTTTCTTATGTCATTAACATGACTAATAATGATAATGAGCGAATAATTCATTACGCTCATCTTGTGCAACTTTTCGCGATCTTGACCGAAAATGTACAAGAACTACTGAGTGAAATTAATAGATTAGAAAATATATTAGCCTTTAGCAGAGATAAATCAGTTCATCATTCCATACTTTCTGTCAAAGATCTTAAAAATATGATAAAAGAACTAAAACGCCTTTATAGTCCCATAAAGTTTCCTATTACATTTAGTACTGAGTATCAGTTATATTAATTGTGCCCAGTTCCAAATAATAGTAGCGTTATTATAGTACCACCTGCACCCTGTATAGCATCCAATTCTCAGGAATTTGTGTACATAGAGGCTGAATGCCCGAAGGTCAACTCCTGGCATCTATGCGAGCAGAGGATCGTCCACCAGATTATGTCTAAAACAGACTGTATTCACAAGCTCATACAATCTCAGGAGATGGATGAAACGTGCAAAACCACGCCTGTCTCTCTGACTAAGGAAGCTCTGATTGAGCTAGACAGCTACCACTACATAATTGCTTTCCCTAACAGTACAAAAACCACAGATCTAAGCAGTCTTCGTGAAATTCAAAACCAAATTAACACACAAGACGAAATACCAGTTGAATCATTGGACACAACTGGAATGTACCATACCACAATTCCATTTTATTCACTCATATTATTCGGTGCAGGCGCACTAAGCATCTGGTATTTCATTCGTCGCCGCCGTCGAGCTGCGAAATTATTACAACTGAAGCGGCTAATACCGAGTTGACAGAGGAAGAAAGAAGAGCCGCAACTTTTGGCGTCAAGGTCACCAAATAGTTGCTTATCTGGCAGGGGAGATGTTACGAAGCCAACCTGCAAAGTACAGCAAACTCAGCGTATCCCACGGACAAAGACGATCGTATTACGACACCGCGCCTCAGTCGTCACCAGCTATTGTCATCGCCTTTTCATCTACCTAACTTCGGTGGGAACGGACACTAATAATATGTTAAAATATCTTATAAAGTCTATTTTTATTAATTTTAAGTTAGATTTGTGAACTTAACAAATATATTCTATAACCAAAAAGAGGACTATTCTTGAAGAGTTTCCCGACACACGCCCCTACACATATCTAGTGTATGTTTTTTCGTGTTATGTGAATCTCACTTACATATCACGGGGGTGGCAGAGAGGGGTCAAAATGTTGGTCCTTTTTTTTGCCTAGGACGCTCCGTTTTCGAGATATTTCAATTTCATTTTTTTTAACAGAAACTTTGAACGCCCATAACTCGGAAACGGTGCTCCGTAGGACCGCCGCCACCGCTTGCTACGTTATTCGTTGAGCGTGTTGTTGAGTTAGACATTATAATGATAACACGTAGGCAGCGTCGCACGGTGTGGGAATTTCGCTATCTAGAGGGATTTAATTCAAAATATAAATTTCATTAATTGATAATGTACTTATGAGTTTTTTATACCTAAGACCCTATTTGTCATAGCTACATATTTGATTTTTTTGTAGGTGGGTTCAATAAATAAATAAAAAATGTTAAAGTGGGTAGATAATAATCGTTGTACTCCTCCAATACGAACAACAACATTGAAGTGTCATCTTCACTTAAGATTATTGCTAAAATTTACGTATAGTGTTGTTTATTGGTTTATTATTGTATTCTGTATATCTTTCAAGGTAAGTTTAAGTGTTTTTTTATTTAAGTAATAATTAAACATTGATTTAATAACATCATTTGAAAATATAGTAAAATCAAGCGTTTTTTACAGATGATATGAAAAGTAAAAGATGTATAAAAAAATATGGTATGAATGTTAAGGTGTTTTGATTGTTTTAATGTATAGTTAAGATTCTTAACTTTTGAGAACAGTTGACAAAACTTGCGATTTTTGCGACCGTCATACATTCTTTTTCGATTTTCAGAATGACCGCCGAAATCACAAAAAAACAAATTTTTGATATTTGGACCTCAAAGGCGAAAAAGGAGCGGATTGATGCTAGTTTTACTTTTATAATAGATAATTAGCTTGAAGCACAATTTTTGGAAGGGGCTATAAATTAAATTAATTTCTTTTTATGGAACATATGTGACAAAATTGCCGAAAAATGGAATAAACCGAAGGCATCGTGAACGCTTTTTAAACAAGAATATAACTTGATGGAATAAATGCATTATATTACCAGATAGGTGTTTTAAATAAAATATCATCTACATCTGGCCATTCACCAGGAATGCCACACAGGTTTGTAGAAAAAAATATTGCAAATTTCAGAATTCACTATCGTCTACTAGCCCTGAAGAATTAACGATTGCACGTGAGTGTAACCTTCGAAAAGCAGATAAAAGGCATTCTGCAGCTATCGTAGAAGAACTTTCTGAGAGTTGACAAAGAGGGGTTCCGTCGTGAAAAGGGTACGTAAAACAATGACTAGCGAAAGAGTTCAAGTGACTGTGTCGGCCGATGAAGCACTAAGTATGATGGCAGATGTTGATTTATTTACACATCAATATGAGAAAATACGGCAAAGGATAATAAATACATTTGTTAAAAACTTATTGCCACCTTATGATCGAATAAAAGAGGCTAAATGTTAGAGGAAAAGGTGGTAATGTGGCCCCCTACTTTGTTTTTGAGGCCTTGTGTAAAAAAAACAAGACTCAGAAATGTAATTATTATGTTATTTCTCTCTTTATTTATTTACCTATACATGCCTAACTATGAAATAAATAAAACTGCCACAGGATCATCAAAAACTTATGTATTCTAAAAAAAAACAAATTTGGCAACATGAGATCGAGTGAGGGTTATATGGCACCCTGGGGGCCATATTAAATGTACTGATTCAATTAGTACCTAACGGCAAAATTCGCAGATATAATATTCGCCTTCAGGACCTGCACAGGCTGTATGAGCCCATAAATGACAACTCTGGCACTGAATCCACTCCTCCCCAGGTCTGTCGTTAGGGTAACTGGTGTCACAGAATATACATATCGTATTTGAGCTTTCAGGTACGCTACTCGGATTAACACTCTCGTCATTTTCAGAGTCGGTTTCTACGACTGCGTCACTTTCAGAGCTACTGCTAGATGTACTAACTCTCTGGCTTCTGAGAGTCCTTCACTAATCGTTTCAGTGTAGATCTTGGCACAGAAAATGTTTTTACAGCCTTTTCAGCCTATGACCTTTGTCCTCACTGCTTCAATTGCATGTTTCATTTGGTCTGGATCCCGTGTTTTCCTTTTCTTTGAAGATGGAGATAATAATACACTTTGTCGGGGCATCTGAAAGCGGAAAATAAAAAATAAGGAAGCGATACAGCAGTCATACATGCTAAATGGCCCCCGGGGCCATAATATAAACAATGTCAGGGGGCCAAATTGCAAGAAAGCAAAATTTTAAAAACAAACCTTATTACAAATATTATATCAAATGTTTTTTATAATTACCTTCAAAATCCTGTCGAATAACGTTTATCAAACACAATGCACAAATCACCAAAGCTAAAACTCGCATATTTCCAGTAAAATTGAATAAAATGCAAAGCAGTAATAAAAGTTTGGCACTTGCGTGTTTCGACTGGTTCGCAGAAAAAGTAAACGAGACGCCCCCTCGCGGATCTATTGGGTTAAAATCAACAATGTCACACGAGCCCCGCGTTGCATCAAAAAAAATCTAGATGGCGTGTTTATAAACTACAAATATCGAGGGGGGCCAATTTACCTGCAGGGGCCACATTACCACCTTTTCCTCTATCGTTCCATTAAAACCATAACAGAATCAACTGCAACGTGTGTTAGCTATTTAAATACATTTATAAATAGTTTTAAGATATTTAAAGTATTTTTTATAAATTAGAGAATTGTTTTGTATAAATAAGTTATTCTATTGAGTTGAAATGCTAAAATGGCGCCAACGGTTATTGGAATGACAGTTAACTATAAATTGCAGTCTGTAGTACAGACGGATATAAAAGATCTAAGGCGCCATTTTAGCGGGACATTCTTGTCTGAACTTCGAAAGTGAGAAGGACTCAAAATACCTGTGTAAGTACTGTGAATTTCATAATAAACTTGTAATGTTATGCTGTAGCTATTTATTCTGTACCTACTTAGTTTGATGTGTTTGATGTGCTGTAGCTATTTATTCTGTACTTATTTTGATGTGTGCTCAGTCCCAGTTCCAGACCCCTTTGAATTAAAACATGATTGTCTGTTCAAATAGAAGTTTATTATTTATTTCCCTTCTGCTCTGGCTAATCTTACATTTCAGAAGTGGGATAGATAAGATAATGCCCTAACTACGTCTGTCATTTGGTTCTAAACTTTATTTTTTTTTCTTTCTTAATTTTTTATTCCATTGTTTGTAATCTTTGATTAACCTACATAACGGTTTAAAGCCATCTAAGTAAAGGGTTATTTGATATTGTGTTTGATTTAACCTAGTCATAGTTTTACCGTGTTGTGGGTGCCCCTTTTTGTCCGTTGATTTCTTATTTCAGATAATCATGGAAAACTTGCACCAGTTTTCACCACGTGGGTGGTCTCACGGCGCGGCGGCGTAGCGTGTGACAGGATTGAGCGGCGATCGCGAGGCCGGGTGTTACCTTCAGCAAGCATACTGTGAGGACACCACGACCAAGATCAGAGAGGTGTAACCGGTGCTGTGCAAGGCGCAGCCGGTGCCGTCGTGTGGGGTGCAGCCGTTGCCGTACAAGGGGCGGCCACTGCTGTGCGAGGCGCAGCCGGTGCCGTCGTGTGAGGTGCAGCCGTTGCCGTACAAGGGGCGGCCACTGCTGTGCGAGGCGCAGCCGGTGCCGTCGTGTGAGGTGCAGCCGTTGCCGTACAACGGGCGGCCACGGCTGTGCGAGGCGCAGCCGGTGCCGTACAAGGGGGCGGCCGCTGCTGTACAAGGCGCAGCCGCAATGGCACGAGGCGCAGCTGCAGCGGCACTAGGAGCATCCACATCAACAAGAGGCCCTCAGGGTAACAATAACGTTACCGAACAGGTCAGTAATACAATTTTATTGGCACAAATGTGAAAGGAAGTTGTTCAGTCCATGAGAACAGATGGAAACAATGAACGTTTTCCTGTTTTTTTTTAATATGATTCCCGAATTTGACCTCATTTAATGTCTTAAAAAAAAAACAAACAAAAAAAAACACATTTAAATGATCATACATTACTTTTTAAACAAAGGTGCCCTTCTGCAGCGTTACTTTGTTGTGGCACGGTGTTCGCAGTCCGTATCCGATAAAAGAATTTGCGACCACAGTAAATTGTACCTTTTGCGGGTGGATGGAAAAAAATAGCAAGATTTGTTTCTTGAATGTTTTAGCAGAATATAATTTTGTGTAAGTACCTACCTATGTGTTATGTCAAAGTTTTATGTTATAGGTACCATAATTTTAAATAAGTTCCAAAAATGTTCTCAAGTAAAAGTGATTTAAAAACAAATCACATCGTGTTTGTTTAAATTTAAAATAATCGTCTTTTGAATAAAAACACCCGTCACAAAGCCAAAAGTTTAAAGTTCTCTTTAATTATAAACAGTTATTGTCACATAGCCTCAATCTATTACGAGGAACTATCAGAGATTTTGCCTTCTAATTAACGAATTTACTCATTTCAACAATGTATAGGGATGTGGATAACGAAGTCAAAGTCAAAACATTTAAAGTGTACAACGTGGTATTATATTTTGGTTAGTGCTGATAACTTGGTAACCTGTTGCAAACTTTGCAATGTAACAATTAAATTTTTCAATTAATTTATTCAATTACAACTTTTACATTGTGTCTGAATTTCTATAACGAATAAACACTAAATATCATACGTGCGACTGCCTCGTTGGTCTAGTGGTCGCAAGCGCGACTGCTGAGCATGAGGTCCTGGGTTCGATTCCCGGGTCGGGCAAAGTGTTATTGGCTTTTTCCATAAGGAATATCAGTAACAGCCACGGTCTGGATTTGTGCCCGGTTGATAGCAATAGGCTCGCCCCTATTACATGGGACTTAAAACCACAACTGGCGAAATGTGGGTGTACTATTAGGTACACCTCTGCCTAACCCTTCGGGGATTAAGGCGTGATGTTATGTTATGATATCATACGTGAAATCCATATTTAAATTATCACAATTAACCAAATTACATGCCGATCCATAATTATTTAAACCATCACAATTCATGTCACATGTCAATCAGTCGCCTGTCCTTATCATCATCCTATTTTAGCATGCACTAAACATTATTCTGAGTTAATTATTTTATATTAAGTAAAACAATTTATTAGGGAAATTATACATACGACAATTGTGTCATAATTAAATGTGTGACAGTGAATTTAATACAGTTGTTCAGAATTATTGATGTCATTTTGCAGGTAATAAAAACTCTGTATAAAATAAAAATTGGATAGGGTAAATGCCACTTTTGTCGTTAAAAGGTCTCTAAAGATTCTTTTACTGAGTAGAAGCATTGTGGAACAATTATTATAGTTTTAGCCTTTTGGAATATACCTACATAAGGTATACTTTATTGCCACAAAATAATATCGCCTTGAGGGTGGAGCGCATAATTTCTTTTATGGCAAGTGGTTGACGTTGTGTATAGCTTAAACTTTAGTGAACTTGTCGATATTTTAAAAAAAAACAAATACTTAAATGCCAAGTAGGCTAAATGTATTAATTGCTATTTGCTTATTTCTGAAGGTTGTTTAGATTGAGAGGTGGTTTTTTTTATATGATCTAAATTGCATAATTTTAGCTTTGTCACTATTAATTTGCCATTCAATTCTGGAGCCAAGTATCTACAGTTTGGAGTAAATCTTGTATTTGGATAATTTTTACGTTTCCACAATTAATTAAATTAATATTGAAATATCGTCTGTACCTAAATAGTACTGGTAAAGCCGAGTCAAAGAGCGTGCACAAATTTCTAAGTGGTCAGACAGGCAAACCAAACGCACTGCCAAAACTTGCAAGTTTCGCACAGAAGTGGTACCAAGGACTTTCTAGTGTCATGTTTCCCTGGTCTGAATGGCAAAACAAGCTACGTTCGTCTTTCCCAAGTGACGAGAGTTACGCTTGATTGTTGTCAGATATGCTTGCTTGTACTTTTACGACAAAGCAGTACTAAAATACTGCCGGCAAAAATGCCATAAAGACCGCATACTATTTGGTATTGAAGATCGTTCTATACCTAAGAACAAGCTTAGAAGCCGCCTAGTACATTTCTATAAATTATTATTAGTATATTTGAAGGGAGTTAAAATTAATTAAAGAGTTGACAAAACTGTACAACAGGCAAACGTAATTTGACAATAAACATAATAGAACCAAAACCAATACGACTCCTTCCACAGCCAAATGTTAGAAGTATAACCGTGGTGAAGGTCACTCGTATTATAAACCAGGGACCGAAAGCGGTTACGGTTAAAGGTTAAGATACCTCAAAACATACCGGTACCGGTTTAAAGTAAAGGTTGAGCTATACCGGTACCTTTATAAATAAAGGTTACGCTGAACCGTTATTTAACCCTTACACGATTTCGGCGCCGAAATGCATGCGAGACGGGGCGCGGCGCGCGTGCGCGCGGCGAAAAACGTTAGTACTTTGTGTATTTTGTAGTATGAAATACAATCGGCAAGTGAAGACAGGCCGAGTGGCGAGGCGGTGCGTCAAAGAAAACCCCTATTTATTAAGGTTTAGGTACCGCTACCGGTACATTAATAACGGTTATGGTACTTCTACCGAAATATACCGGTATGCATTACCAACCTCAAAATTTCGCTACCGAAAAATAACGATATCGAAATATTTCGGTAACCCTTATTTAACGGTATGACGTCATACTGAAATTTAAAGGTACCGTTATTTTTGGGTAATTCAGTCCCTGAAAAAACGTAAAGAAACAGTCAAACGGTGTACTGCTTGTAACAAAGTAGCACATTTAGTGAAACGACTGTCCCGATAGAAAGGATACAACTCCTTAGGTGATTTTTAGTATTTTCGCAAAACACGAAAATAACTGCGAAAATATTTTACAAACAGCGTTAGTTAACGGAAAATTAGATTGTTTTATTGACTTTGGAAATCATTGTTCCATAGAGAGTTGGTTGCCCGTAACTTAAAGGTTTTGGCGAATCTATAGTTAGTTGTTTAAGAAAAATGTGACATAAACCTCGAAATAGATTCCGTGAAGACAATCCTTTAGTCTCTGGTAACTTATTACAAGTTCTTTTATTGATGGGTCAAACTCTTTGAGCAGGGCCACGTAATCATTATTAAAACTAACGAATTGCTGCAAATTAAAAATAAGTCAAAGACTTTGAGAATTGTATTACGTGTTTTAGCCGATATTAATATGAGTGGTTATACCGATATCGATGTTACTTTGACACTAAATAAAGTAATGATGTACCTACTAATAGAACCCAGTTGAAATAATAAAAACAAAAAAAAATAAACCTAATAGTGAATACGAAGCTATTCAGAGTTTCAATAAGTTTAATGTATGGTCAAAGCCGAAAGCACTACTTACTCCAATACTATCGCTTAATTACGATATTAGATACCTATATTGCGAAGGCTTTATTATCTAAATAAGTTTTACGATGAGCTAAAATATATTATTATGTTGTTAAATATGGCTATATTGATGAAACGATGGTAGATGAAGCGTTTTAGAATAAGGTTTGTTTGATTGGTCTTTGGGCTTTTACAGATGATTTATAATAATATGTTGTTGGATATGGCTATGTAATAAAGAATGAATTGAGGCCTGTTGCCACTGGTATTCGGGACGCATGGAGCCCGTTGCCAGGGGTACTCTCAGGTCATATTGAGGATTATTACCACTGGTATTCAGGATGTATGAAGCCTGTTGCCAGGGGTTTACATGATGAATTGAGCCTGTTGCCACTGGTATTCGGGACGCATTGAGCCCGTTGCCAGGGGTACTCTCAGGACGTATTGAGGATTATTACCACTGGTATTCAGGATGTATGAAGCCTGTTGCCAGGGGTTTACATGATGAATTGAGCCTGTTGCCACTGGTATTCGGGACGCATTGAGCCCGTTGCCAGGGGTACTCTCAGGACGTACGGCGCCATGAGCGCGATGCAGTCGGCGCCATGAGCGCGATGCAGACCGCGCCATGAGCGCGATGCAGACCGCGCCATGAGCGCGATGCAGTCGGCGCCATGAGCGCGATGCAGTCGGCGCCATGAGCGCGATGCAGACCGCGCCATGAGCGCGATGCAGACCGCGCCACGAGCGCGATGCAGACCGCGCCATGAGCGCGATGCAGACCGCGCCATGAGCGCGATGCAGTCGGCGCCATGAGCGCGATGCAGTCGGCGCCATGAGCGCGATATGCAGTCGGCGCCATGAGCGCGATGCAGTCGGCGCCATGAGCGCGATGCAGTCGGCGCCATGAGCGCGATGCAGTCGGCGCCATGAGCGCGATGCAGTCGGCGCCATGAGCGCGATGCAGACCGCGCCATGAGCGCGATGCAGTCGGCGCCATGAGCGCGATGCAGACCGCGCCATGAGCGCGATGCAGACCGCGCCACGAGCGCGATGCAGACCGCGCCATGAGCGCGATGCAGACCGCGCCACGAGCGCGATGCAGACCAAGCGAGTGCTAGTATTGTGCAAGTGAAAGTGAAGTGCTATTAACATGGTTTTAAGTTACTTATTATACTACTCGTAACACAAATGTATTAAGTTATAATATTGTAATGCTTACCTCTAACATAACTTGTGTAAAATGTAATGTTTAAAGATAAACTAAAACTTAGTCTTTTATAACGAATATTCTAATGTTGATATTTAATTATATATTGGTAATCTAATCATACTTGTGTTCCGTATGTTAGCTTGTTTTAAATTCATGTATTAATGTTCATTAAATAATATGCATTTTTGTAAATACGTTGGCTTAGTTCCTTTAAAAATAAGTTATGAATTCTATTAAAACATGTTGATTTCCGTTTGAACGATGAAGAACGGAAGTATGAATTATACTAAATATTAATAATTGTTACTTGCACTATAAATTATGTTGATTTTTAATTGTATTTTTAGAATAATCCTGAATTTTGTTTGATAAATGATTCTTACTGTTATTTTAAATTCGTAGCTCAACGTTGACTTCCGAATACGGTCATACTGGCAAAATGGCGGCAAAATGTCGTGGGTAGTCAATTGAGTTACAGCTGAGAATCTTGCTTATGACCTTTTGGTGATTCCATGGCAGTCATCTTTGAGCTACGAAGCGAGTTGGTCTAAATTATCACTGTGTATCACTGTACAATACTAAAATAAAGTTATTTTGTAGAAGAACAGTTTTTGGATTTAAACAAACGTCTAACACGTACGAGGACGCACGAGGTTCAGGACGGCCGAATGTTAGCTATTTAAATACATTTATAAATAGTTTTAAGATATTTACAGTATTTTTTATAAATTAGAGAATTGTTTTGTATAAATAAGTTATTCTATTGAGTTGAAATGCTAAAATGGCGCCAACGGTTATTGGAATGACAGTTAACTATAAATTGCAGTCTGTAGTACAGACGGATATAAAAGATCTAAGGCGCCATTTTAGCGGGACATTCTTGTCTGAACTTCGAAAGTGAGAAGGACTCAAAAATACCTGTGTAAGTACTGTGAATTTCATAATAAACTTGTAATGTTATGCTGTAGCTATTTATTCTGTACCTACTTAGTTTGATGTGTTTGATGTGCTGTAGCTATTTATTCTGTACTTATTTTGATGTGTGCTCAGTCCCAGTTCCAGACCCCTTTGAATTAAAACATGATTGTCTGTTCAAATAGAAGTTTATTATTTATTTCCCTTCTGCTCTGGCTAATCTTACACGTGTGACATGCAATCATTAGTTGATCACAGTATTGATCGACTTTGTGTATCTCAGAAAGAGGTTCTTGGCTCGATTGAGGCCTTGGCCAGTGGAGTAAAGGAACTGTCACTGTTAATTAAGTGTGGTTGTGATGGAGCACAACAAAAATCATATTAACAACAATTTGGTTCTTAAAATGAATCTACTGAGACCCTTTTTAGGAAATCCATGGTGCCTATACAGCTAAGGTTGTATGTTGAAGAGAATGATATAAAAATCCAGCCCCTTCTTCAGCCAGAAATTGTCATTAAATTAGACTAAAATAACAAAACAGGACGCGGCGCGGCAGGCTACGGCGTAGCACTTTCTACGCTACGTCCGGCTACGCGCCTGTCTAGCTCAACTTACTCATATCGCATTTTTTTTCATAGACCTTTGTTTTATTCCAGTATTTAGGTATTTTTAATTATTTGAATACCAATCAATAATATTTTTCAACTTGTGTCTTTATTTAATTCAGTTTGGAATTAAATCCCCCTAGATTGCGAGATTCCCACACTGTGCGTCGGTATAACAAACGTTATTCGTTATGAATCAATAACATGTTATGTTTTGGTGTTATTCGTTGTATTAACCACCACTAGTCATAACATTGAAAAATATGAAGATTATTTATTTTATTTTAAATATTTTATAAGAAAACGAATCGTTTTAGACCGATTCGCAGAATAGTAATGCAAAAACCAATAAAACTTATGATAGATGCGTACTAATAATAAAATGAATGTTTATAGAGTACTCACTCCTCACTCATTTTCTTTCACTATTTTTTCGTGACTTTCTTCATTAATAAATGCACTTTGTTTATTGAGGTTTATTCATATTTAAAACACTTTGTACACAAATTATACGAGTAAGAATATTTTAGAAGGAGAAAGCAGAGAGACAAACAATTAGTTAATTTGACAACCTTGTTATTTTCCGTAACCATAGCAACCATGTTGAATCTTGAACTGAATATTTTTGTTAGGAAATCTCTGGATTCGCTCTCCACGCTCAACTCAACAAGGCCCGCGATAGAATCTATGCAATAGATTAAAAAAAAACTTGTTTGGAAAACCTATTAGCAAAATAAACATCTATTATTATTAATTAATGGCTCCAAAAACTAAACAGCATGGACTTTTGAGGAAAGTCAATAGTGCAGGTTAAGCCCTGTAGCATGCGAACATTGTAGCAGAATTCTGAAAAAGTGTTTTAGCTAATTATTCCTCTTTGCAATTACTTAAAACTTAAGAACCGGCTCCTAAGAACGCACCTTTTCTGCACCTCTCTAAAATCACCATCACCTGCCTTGCTTTTCCCCAACATTTTGGGGTCGGCTTACTCGGCTTCCAGTCTCACCGGAAGCACTAACACCCGTATTTATAATTCACCCACATTTGCGTCACAAACATTAAGTACGACTATCAATCATTTAATTTGCCGGTGTCATCGTCATAAATCTATGTCGTTCGACGCGAATTGTTTCTGTTTTCCTGGTCTACTTCTATTTTGAGTGTTTGTTGTTCAAGATGTTGAGTTAATTTAGGTATGAATAAGTATAGTAATTTATGTTTTTGTTGTTAAAAGCTTTTATTTTATTTTTACACGACTGCCCCAAAAAAAGAGTGTTATGTTTTTAGCGTTCATGTATGTATGTATGTTTGTGAGTTTCTTTATTCCACCATAACTTCTAAAAGCCTTAACCGATTTTGATGTAGGTATGTGGTATCGTTAGATTCTTTGCGTTATGCCAGGTGACATAGGCTAGTTAACATTTTGAAAATTATGATAGGGTGGCTATGGTTTAGGAATAAAAACAACTTTAGATTTTTTTTATTAAAGTTTCAATGAAAACTATAATCATCGTCTAGAACTTGTTAAGTAGATTACAAAAATATACCACAGTAGTATTCAATATCTATTGTTTTACTAGTAATACTACTCAACAAATGTTATGGTGACATTTTAAATTCGGTAATCGATACGAACAAGCTACATATCAGTAGATTCCTTGTAATGAAAGGAATAAAACTGGCTAGGTTACAACTCCCAAATCTATCCACGACGGTAGCTAAATGGTTTTAAAGTTTGTATGAAAAATCCATATGCGTGAATCAATTTTCTTGAAACATGACAGGAGTATGAATTTAAGGGAATAATAATGTTTGCCATCATAGGTTTTTCAAAAGCACCCCCTAAAGGGTGGAAAAAGAAGACCATGGTTGAATTTTGGATGAAAAAATCTTACTACGAGATTCAACTTGAAACTCATTACTAACACAAATGAATAAAGCATTACGTGTGTAAAAAAACAACATTAAAAAAAAACCGGCCAAGTGCGAGTTGAACCCACGCACCAACTTACTTACTATACTTAAAACTGTTTGGCACTTCACTTGAATTTCTTAGAATGTTAACAAAATAATTCATAGTCCTTATCATTTGTATGTAAATTGCATGTATATTAAATTCAGCGTAATTGTACACAAATAGATTCATGAAAAGAAAATTGTTTGTAGGTATAAATTACGCAATTAAGTCATTCAGATAATTTTACACGTTCCTGAGGAACAGGGTCTTGACTGACGTATAGGCATACGGGTAACTTAGGCATCGTTCACACCAACCGTATTGTCCGCCGCTGACTGTGAGCACGCGTTACGCAGTTTATCGCTTTTCAATATTATATTTAACTTCTTGTTCACACCGAACCGACTATACGCTATTACGTAGATCCATACAGACAGTGAGCACTCACAGTCAGCGTCGGACAAAACGTTTGGTGTGAACGATGCCTTATTGTACTGTATATAAGGGTTCCGATTTTGTAGATCGCAATCCTAAGATTAAAAAAAAAAACACATATTATTATGTACAACAAATTCAGTAACCTATATGAACAAGTCACCCCCCCAAATCTATAAAAACAATAAAAAAATTCGCGCTCGCTTCGCTCGCGCATCCGTTCAATCTCCTTTCTGGGGGCCTGAACAGGAATAACCCAAGTCCCTTTTGGCTCAGATTACTTTCATAAATAACTCGTGGCTGAGCTTTGTAAAGCTAAAATGACTACTAGATGCAGCTGAAAACCGGTATTTTACATGGACTACTTAACTGCACACTAAACAACCCAGTTAGTACCGGGTAATACGATACTCCTTGGTAAGACTGGTTGTCAGACTTTCGAACCACTGACTACGTGTGACGACTGTCAAAGATGTATAGTGTTAATCAATTTACCCTTTACAAGATTAGGTCAGAATGGTCACATTTACAGACCAATAACCACTACAAACACACATTAACAAAGTACACACAAATATTTTTTTCATAATAATCAATAATTATTGATCGATGTCGAGAAGGTATCAGTCACACATCTTCCAAACCTCCGTCTTAGGTGCTTGATCCCGAAAGTGGAAGATTAATGTTAATCATGATAAGAGTAAGCAGTTCTCTTCTTGAAACCAAGTAAAACAGTCCGTTATTCTCTTTCCTCCCGATGACAATATATTTGCCCCCCCCCCCCCCACCTTAAATTCTTAATCTATAAAAGGTATACAAAAATAGCCGCGCTCGCTTTGCTCGCGCATCCATCCTATTCTTTCTGCGTTCTATTTCGCATAAAACGCTCATCTACTTCTATTTCTAAATTGTCCATCCAGAAATAAATGTCCAACGGTTTATTGCCCTGGACAACACCTAATAAAACAGAACGATTAACGGAGAAGGTAATATCAAGCGGCGCAAGCTACCACTTATATTATGTTGACCTGTGACAGTGCACGTAGTACACACAGTACACAAGCTGCAAAAGTTAAAACATTAGACAGAAGCATAGTAAGTAAATCAAGAAACCTGACACAGTTATGAGGTTTCTAATTTACGTGTCACTACAAACTAAATCACCTCAAATCTCAAAGTTATTGTCCAAAAAATAATCGATTTAGAATCGCATTAAACTTAGCGCGATATTACTTTCCTGAAAAATAAACTTATATATCGTGGCATATTGGTTAAAGGTCAAAATACCGATATATCACTAAAAAATATGAAATAAAAATCAAATAATTTAAAAAATTAAAAAACACGCCTGCCATGACAAAAAGAAAACTAAAAACGAAAAAACAAGTTAAACGATTTCAGTGATGAATGAGAGCAAGGTCCCGTAAATGGAAAACTGAAAACTAAAACTTTTCTTGCAGTCGGGGGACAGTTCGGTGGAACAATTCTTTAGTCCCCCGACTGCAAGAAAAGTTTTAGTTTTCCATTTACGGGACCTTGCTCTCATTCATCACAGAAATCGTTTAACTTGTTTTTTCGTTTTTAGTTTTCTTTTTGTCATGGTTTCACATAACTTTTCCAAACAGTAAGAATTTCTCCAGAATCGTGAGTGTGTTTACAAAAAAATAAACCACATATACAACAGCCAGACCCGTAGGCCATACAAGTATTTGTCCCATGCTCCTGCATGGGACAAACACGACACGATCACACCTACGACACGCAGCACAGCAGCCAATCGCTCAGCCACTGTGCCAACCGTGCAGTCAAAGCACGGGACATCAATCAACATACATGGTGAAATGTGAATAGGTAGACCTTTACCTAACGCCACCGGAAAACGAAATTGTGGTTATGTTAGTATAAGATTTATTAGATATTAATTTAAGTTTAACGAAGTTTTGTAACGGTGTAAGAGGTACGTGGCTCAAAAAACCCCAATTTTGTTTTTTCCGGAAAAAAACAAATTGTAAGTTTCGGCATTTTCAACGCTCATAATTTTTTTTTCCGAGTATTCCTTTTACATAGTAACTAGTAACAAGGAGATCATCCACATAAAAGAAGAAAAAATACGTATTATAGAAGATTTTTTAGAAGACAGATAACAAAGTAAGAAAGCGTATCTACACAATGGACCAACTTGGCTCACGTTCAAAAACATCCAACATCTATAGTCTATGGTCATCCTGTACCTACCTAGCAATGGATGTTTGAACTACATCCATTCTGTTAGCATTTCATGCTGTCATCACATCGCATCGTTAATCACAAACTGTTGATGAGCACAACATAAAATTGATGATTCCCTGGACGTATGTTGCATAATTTATGTTGAGCATACATTCAGTAGGGCTATTGCGTATCTTTTTAATGTCAGTGGCTATCATAAGTGTCCATAAATTAACAGTAAATTGGTTATGGTTTGGTACATTTTTTTTTAAACTAAACCATTTGACAGTTATACTAACCATTTGACAGTTATTTGTTAGACACTATACGTTAGCCACTGTCATTAAAAGATACGCAATCGCCCTGCAGGGGGTTTTTAAAATGTAAGCTTTTGTTACAGACTTCCGATACTGCTTATACCAGTTCGACTTAATTATGTTATCGATGATATTTAATGAACGTTAATAATTGTTATTTGATTATAATAACTTATATTTAATTGTAAAGTAATAATGGATTATTGAATACTTGCTTTATGGCGCCTTCCGCTTGTCAGCTTCCGGTGCGCCGAATATTATATAATAATTAGTTAAGATTTTAATGATAATAATTGATCAATAATTTTGTTATTAACATTTAATTAATACTACTCAGCTTATCGATTGATTTAATTGTGATATTTAGGATTTTGGTAGAACTGTATAAAAGTCGATGCGTCGGGTATTTGAGCACAATAATTTTGTAACCGTCAAGTGAAAAAGTTGTAGTGGGAACTCTGCCCTAAATAAATCCGATATAGTGTAACCATATTTTATTTGGACCATCGAATCTAACCACCTTCTACAGTTCAGAAGTGGGATGATGTCTGGCCCATATATTGATGGTATTGATGTAAAGAAAAAGAGACATTGTTGTGAAACAAAGATGTGACGTGATTACGAGGATACCAGCGGAAGATACCTGCAACGAAAAAAGCACCGTGTGTGTTGCCGAAACTGACGCGGAAGTTATTCCAATGTTCCAGCCGGATGAAAAATCTAGCAACGCGAAGGGTTGGTTGCACAAAATTGACCAATTGAGCGACGATATGGTTGGGACAATAAGGATCAGCAGTTCATCATGCAAATTCGTCTTCGAGGATCCGCTAGAGATTGATGTCGCTGCTCAAGAAATGCAATATTCACGAAGAACAGCGCATGAGGTGAAGGACTTCAAGGCGCCACGCTGCAAGGTGTGTCGTCGTGCTGGCCACGCTGCGGCTAGCTGCTGGTTTGCGGGCGGTTCTTCACATCAGGAGACAGAAAAGGTTAGTAACGTCACGTAACAGCATACAATATTTCAATAGACTTGTACAAGAAGGCAGTGGTAATTAATGGAAACAAACTTATTGTGTAAGTACATAGATACAGGCAGTAAGTTGAATATTTTCATAATGTCACAAGCAAAAGTGGTTTTGTTGAGCTGACTAGTAATGATTTAGCCGGAATAGAGTTAATTATCGGTCAATCGATGATACATCAGAGAAATATAAGTTTATAATTTCAGAAAGATCTGTTAATTGCGTGTGCAACTTTAGTGTCAATAATTACCTGTTTGATATACAACTGGGTGTGAATATGTGATTAGAAACATAATAGTGTAATAACAAAACAAAGTTGCGCTTTTGTTCAAGTCTACGTGAATATTATTTACTCTGATTAGTATGTTACTAGAATATGACTTATAAGGTCCACGGATTCCTTTTTGAAATTAGTAAAAGTAAACATCGGAGTTGATGGACTGATCGTAGCGCGCGCGGAACTACCTACATAGTTTCTGACTAAGATAATAATATTCCCACAAATAAGAATTACAGTTATGTGATAGCGATTTGGATACATATAGTGATTGCAGACGATCATTAAAATATTAAATAAATACAGATCTTTGTTTGCGGAAAATACGAAAGAAATGGGTTGTAGGTACACAAGACTGTTTAAAATGTCAAGCTGATCAGTCATTAGATCGTTACACATTATGTAGCATAACAGGCATGAAAGGATCCAGAAAATACACTGCTTATCATTCGTCTTAGATCTGTGATGAAAGTAATAATGGTAGTGATCACGAAGTTGATAGGGATGATTTGATAGACTTGTTAGAAAGTTAATTAAAATCATAGTTATCCATATTTTTGCATTGTACAAATAAAATAATCTTGAATTAGAATGTTATTAATGTAGGTATGCATAGGTAGGTAAACAATCAAAAAACATTTGACATAAATTAGTTAAATTTAAACAATCAAACCTGTGTGCATCACATGAGGTAATCAAAGCTGTGTGCAATTGGCTGTGTGCAATGGGGGGAGTTATAAAAGCTGTGTGCAATGAGGTTAGTTGTCAAAGCTGTCTGCAATGGAAGTAAGTAATCAAAGCTGTGTGCAATAAAAATGATCTTGAACCTATATGCAATAAAAGTAAATTAAAGCTGTGTAAAATAGGTGTAATTAAATCTGTGTGAGATACAAACAATTAGAAAAGCTGTGTGAAATGGAATCCCTAATTAAAGCTTTACGAAGTAGAAAAAATATGTATATATAAGTATAATGTAAAATCTTACATACAGCCAAAATATTATCATAAAAATGGCAGCTACTACAGAACAGCCATTTTACCACAACTGTTGAATACGAGAATAAGTGTACTGCCCATATTTTTCTTTCACTTTTTCAGACGCCGAATACCAGCGACAGACCAGGTGCTGTAACAAGGGTTGCTGACTGCCGTGGGCCACGGCAAATGCAGGATGGCCGAGTGTTACAGACTTCCGATACTGCTTATACCAGTTCGACTTAATTATGTTATCGATGATATTTAATGAACGTTAATAATTGTTATTTGATTATAATAACTTATATTTAATTGTAAAGTAATAATGGATTATTGAATACTTGCTTTATGGCGCCTTCCGCTTGTCAGCTTCCGGTGCGCCGAATATTATATAATAATTAGTTAAGATTTTAATGATAATAATTGATCAATAATTTTGTTATTAACATTTAATTAATACTACTCAGCTTATCGATTGATTTAATTGTGATATTTAGGATTTTGGTAGAACTGTATAAAAGTCGATGCGTCGGGTATTTGAGCACAATAATTTTGTAACCGTCAAGTGAAAAAGTTGTAGTGGGAACTCTGCCCTAAATAAATCCGATATAGTGTAACCATATTTTATTTGGACCATCGAATCTAACCACCTTCTACACTTTATAATACCAGTCCCGGGCAAAGTGATATTGGGTGTTGTGGGCAATTCGTGATGCCATACATCACGAATTTCTCGGTTGCAGACCCGGGGCCCGTATTTGTGGCCAGCTGTTGGCAATAGGCTCCCCCCTTATTACATGCGACTTAAACGTAACTGGCATGAATGGGGCCTCCATTTACTCCTAGGGGATTTATGAGCTACGTCAGCAATTTGAGTTCAGGAGCGCAGTTTGGTATTCCATATCATTATGCTGCACGCCATTGCCCGTTCGTAGTCCTTGACTTTAGATTTCGGGATGGTAATCAAAGACCAAGTCTGTGTAAGATGTAGGCAATTAGGGTAGTTGGCAAATAAATCTAATTAGTCCGTCAGATAGATTTCCAAAAAATATTTCTATTTTTCTTTTTTCACGTAAACAAACAATGAAGACGATACCAGTGCTTTGAAAACTCATGTGACGTCATATTGCATGACATTTTTTACCAGAAAGTGACGTCACAAGCCCCAACTCATGACGTATTCAATATTTTTCAATAATCTAACTGACGTATTTTTTTGTTTTCCTATGTTGTGTCAATTATATCATCCTTAGTGCTGTCAAAACGCTATATGGAAACTGGAAACCCCTTGAGGAAACCATTATATCCAGGAAACTTTAATTATCGTTCAATAACCTACCTATTGAACGATAATTAAAGTTATCACAAGAAAACCCTGCAATGGTTTCATTTTCCATGCCGAGAAAATATCGAATTTATGAACCCACGTTTTAAAATAGCAATGGCGCTGTGGAAGATATTCTCTAACGAAACTAATCTGATTAAATTTTCTGCATCATTGGAGCACTTTTGTAAGATGCTGTGTGGTCTTTTTTTTTTTTTTTAAACGTTGCCCCACACTAGGAATTTCTCCTGTATCGTGGGTGCGTTTACAAACATTGAAACTCACATACACAAACACGCCCAGACCCGAAACAACTATCTGTAGGCCATACAAATACTTGTTCCGTGCGGGGATCGAACCCGCGACACGTAGCGCAGCAGTCCAATCGCTTAGCCACTGCGCCCACCGTGTCGTCAAACCGTGTTTCCTTATGGATATATTAATAAGTCTAATCTCTCTATTGTGTGCGTCTATAAAAAAATTCTATGAAGATAAATCCAGAACTATCGTAACATTATTAAAATCTCCCACACACATCCACATTTTACTAGTTATATTTAAGTCTCATGTTGTTTATACGAAATGTAGGTGTAGGTAGTATTAGGCGCTGGCCACACATAAATGGCGTCGGGCGCGGACATGGCACGGGCGCTTTGTCGGCACACGGAATGTCGTGGCTCGGGCGTGGATGTGACGCGCCATTTGTAATTTTGTATCCTGTGGCCTGCACCTTAGGTGCAGCTCTACCTATTCCTTCGGGGATTACAGGCGTGATTTTATGATATGTATGTTATCAAAAACTACCAGAATATTCTTTTTCCCGCCAATATTTAACCGGTTCACTTCAAAGCATTGAAT
Source organism: Diarsia mendica (assembly GCA_949316265.1). NCBI lineage: Eukaryota > Metazoa > Arthropoda > Insecta > Lepidoptera > Noctuidae > Diarsia > Diarsia mendica. Next base: position 18,247,033 of record OX438904.1, on the reverse strand, counting down.
GCTGGCCGACGAGTCAAATCAAAAATCGAACGTAAAAAAGCAAACGAAAAAAAAAACAAAAGCTTGTTCGTTTCAATTCACTCGGTACGATTTTCCGTTTGCTTTTTGACACGCGTTTTGAATACAAACTGACTTCCTCGTTGGTCTAGTGGTCGCAAGCGTTACTGTGGTGCACGAGGTCCTGGGGTTGATTCCAAGGTTGGGCAAAGTGTTATTGGGTTTTACTATTAGGAATTTCTCAGTGGCAGTCACAGATTTGTGCCCGGTTGAAGGCGATAGGCTCGCCCACTATTACACGGGACTTAGAGATACCTATACGACTAAATGAGGGTGCACTAGGTAGAGGTATATATATATACCCAATATCTTTACCTAATCCTTTGCCGAATACAGGCGTGTTGTTTGAAAACAAAAACATTTTGGTTGTAGAACGGTTAAAGGAAAAATATTTGGCCGCGATTTATCGTAAAACGTGATGCGGTCACGAGCCACGTACGTCGGTATCACTCCGATAAGTAGGTACATTTTCTTTGGAAGTTATGACCTCGGTCCGGATTTTCGTGAAATATCTGTCTAAGTGTTTATTTTGTAAGTAAAAGAAAGTAGTTTTTCGTGTGGGTTTATTTTATATCTTTGTTATCTGTAGATAAATGTCGTATCAATTTACATGATCCGAAATTCTTATTTTTGGTAACCACGTCAAAAGTACAATTTTTTACGTCTTGTAGCTAACATGGGCCATAGTATGAATGCAAATTTCTCAAGGTTGTAGCGTACGAATAGAGCAAATAAATTTTATTTTTTACTAGGTGATGCCCGCGGCTTCACCCGCGTGGATGTCGGTCAAATTATATAATACTAAAACCTTCCTCGAGAACCACTCTACCTATTGGTGAAAACATCATGAAAAGTGGTGCAGCAGTTTTTGAGTTAATCGCGAACAGACGTCTGTCTGTTCAACACAAAACAACGTCCTCCGCCGCGTCTGTCTAGACTTTGTTTTATAATATACTAGCGGACGTCCCGCGGTTTCACCCGCGTAGATCCCGTTCCCGTGGGAATACAGGGTTAAAAAGTAGCCTATGACACTCAGCCATAATGTGGCTTTCTATTGGTGAAAGAATTTGTAAAATCGGTTCAGTAGATCCCGAGATTAACCCTTACAATTTAACAAATACTTATACAAACACACAAACTTCACCTCTTTATAATATTATCATTATATTATTAAGTATAGATAGTGATAGTGATTTTCTCTGTCTGTCTGTCGGTTAATCTTCTAGACAGGACCGGTTTTGACGGGACTGACGCTGACAGATAATTAATGTTATGAGTATTATCAGAACTTAGGTAACATTTATTTTAGAAAAAAGATCAGGGTTCCGTGCAAAATGAGTAAAACCCAAGAAACTGTTGAAAGTAATATGTTGAGGAAAGTAATATTTTTATAATAATTGCACGCGTACGATGGTTATGACTAACAAGTTCTCTGTAATAAAAATGCGTAGTTACTTCTTCAACTCAAATTAAATAGAGAAACTATTTAATTACAGATCAATGTATTAGTACGGTCAGCATCAGAAGTAGCTGAACATTTCGGAATTTTAATTATTTTATGTACAGGACTCTAGCTATTATTTTTAATGTTTCAGAAGATTATTCGTTAAAATAGTCTTTACACTCCAATAACATGTAGTAACGAGTAATATTTAACAAGTTTTTATTAAAAAAACAGCTTCGAAACTTTGAGTAATGTTAATATGCTTCTGATGCTGACCGTACTACTTTTACTAGTAAAACATCATTTCATATAAACTTGTAACACTTTTGTTATAAGATAAAACTTCTCCTGCTTGTTGCACGTTGCACCTCAATTTGTCGTGCAACAAAACTTAGTTCATCCTACTTCGTTCACTTAAAAAGTTTAGTTCATGAACTTTGTAGTTGAGTTTAAGACTTGGCGACATCCTGAGTTAAATCGAAATAACGCAAGATATTATGGAATAGCTAACCTTTAGTTATTTATATCAACGCCGGGTTATTTTTTTTAGAGATTTCTGTTTTTGGTTATGGTATAAAATTATGAAGACCATTGATGCAGATTATGATAATTTGAATTTGATGTGATTTTTGGAGGAAAGAATAGCTTTCACTGGACCTGTCCAGTCAGTGCAAGCATTTGTCCGTAATCACGTATCTCATCGCAATGACTTGTCTCAAAAGCGAAGTGTCATACGCAAACAACACTAACTTTAATATCATGATTAAAACACACACTGAAAACACTGGATTTGTTTAAGAACATAAACAATCCTCTAATCTCCATTTTTTACCTACGGTTCACTTTGTTGTCCGTCTGACTGACAAGCAAGTTTTTTTTTTTTTATACAAAAAAAAGTCATTTATGCTAAAAAATTTCGACACATGCATGGGAATCAAAACCTACAGGGTACTTCCCGTGAACTCAGAATCTTAAAATTTTGCATGCAGCAACGTCTTATACCACATAATATAAAGAAACAAATTGCGAAATGCATAAATTTTTAGTTACGTCATAAAAATTCCATGACTTTTACTGATATACCTAGAGAACTGTACGGAACCCTCGGTGCGCGAGTCCGAATCGCACTTGGCCGGTTTTGAAGGTTAATCTCTACGCAGACAATGTATTGTGCCTGCTTACATAACAAGAAATTATGCTAAATCTTGAATCCCTGTGTATAAACATAAAGTAACATAACCGTTATGTTTGTGCGTCTCAACATTATGCATAATTGTTCCTCGTAAGTTTCGTAACGTACTTCGGGTCTATTAACATAATTTACTGTTCTTGGAAGAGCTGGAGTGTGAATAGTTAGATTAGGAGCTGCTTCTTCATCCATGATTGTATGACTTGTAAGTGGAGCAAGAATAACTTGCAGCAGAAATTAATGATAGCTACAGTGGGTGTTTTTTTTTACCCGACTACGGCGAAGCCAAAAGGAAGGGTAATGATTTTGGCAGTCTATGTATGTATGTATGTTCCACCGTAGCGCCTAAACTACTGAACGGATTTTAATAAATTAGGTGTCAATAGATTCGTAAGAATAGCCCGGGTGACATAGGCTATATAAATTTTATAAATTATTTTTATGACAGAATTTAAATGTCAAAAACTTACCTCAAAAAATATTAAATTGAGATAATCATAGCAAGTTTGGTATCAAATAAAAGGTCTTGGCGAGCACATTACAAATATGTATTATATAATAGTTTAAGTACACACAAAAATAATATTCAAATAAAAAAATTAAGTTCAAAAATCTAAAACCCGACTACTAACAAAATCGCGGTCTTAAAAGTAGAAAACAAGAAAATAATTCTTGTCTGATATTCTTCGTAGTCGCATGCCACATTGCTAATGGCAATTAGCAGCTGACTTCTGTATCAATGAGAACGCCATGAAGGAGCATCAGGTATCAGTGGCATGCGACTACGAAGAATAGCAGACAAGAGTTATTTTCTTGTTTTCTACTTTTAAGACCGCGATTTTGTTAGTAGTCGGGTTTTAGATTTTTGAACTTAATTTTATTTTAATGTTAGCAATACGTTTAGCGCGTGAAGTACCTACTCATGAAAATCAAAAACCTTTACTGTGGGACAGACCATGTGATCGCGAAAAAAATATAAACAGTTCAATACATTATTGGTCTCGTAAGTAACTCGAAAATATGCAGGAAGCAACTGCAATGATTGTTGCCATCGAGGGTGAAGCCTAGGTAAGGTTGACGCAGTACTGTAGAGAATGGCACAACCCAAAGCAAAAAGAGTTAGAAAGATACCCAGCAGTGCGTGAAGATAGGTTGTGGATGATAATTATGATACAACAGTAAAATATTTTGTGCAGTATTCCAGTCGGCTTCTTCTTCTTCGATGTGCATAGCATGAAAAAGCATGTTTACATAATATGTCACCCAGCACATAAAAATATTCTGTTCGTTTTAATTCGAACAATTTTTTAAGGCTTCCCTTACAAGCTGGACCAACGACTTGGTGCAAGAAGCACTGTAGAGGTCAACATAACGTGGCGACCCTTGGGAGGCACATGTCCAACTGTGAACATCTTTGAGCAGATAAGGTACGAACTTTATAGTAATCTCTACTTTACATAGATCGTATAGATTTCAAATTCAAGAAGAACTACATAATTTTGAACCACCAATAATTATGTTCAAGTCAAAGTTCACGAATGACAACCAACTTCTCTCGTTAGATAACACTAAACCAATCGAAACAAACAATCACCAATTACCCAACTTGATAACTAAATGGTCAATTTTATTGCCCTCTGAATGCTTTCTACAAACATTATCCGATGTTTGCAGCACATAATTTAACGAAATGTTGATAAATTGCCACCATTTCCGATAATAACCAATTATTTGTGGGCAAACAAGGCTATTGTGTCAAATGCACGGCTTGTTTACCTTGCCTTGTGTTCTTTTTACCCGACTGCGGCGAAGCCCAAAAGGAGCGTTATGTGTTTGACGTGTATGTATGTAAGTATGTATGTATGTCCGTTTCTTTGTTCCCCCATAACTCCTAAACGGATAAAGGGATTTGAATGAAATATACGTCGTTAGATTTGTCTTGATGGCGCGAGTGTTATAGCCTACATTAAATTAAAAAAACGAAGAAAAATTGCGGATTTTAGGGGCCAAATGGCGGAGTTCAAAAAATTATTTTTTTCCAATACCATTGAGTAGGGTATCAAAATAAAGGGTTTTAAAAGGAGATTACAAAAATATATAATACTTACATGTTTAAAAGAAATTCAAAGTGACAAATCCTATAAACAAGCACAAAAGTTAAATCATCTGCGAAGAATTTTACGCGACCAACGAAACAATGAACACAAAAGAACTAAAAAGTGGGAAATAAAAAAAGTAGTTACAAAACTAAAAAACCCGACTGAAAAAACCGAAAAGCAAAAAACAAGCACATTTTAAATTAATCAAAACTTGGAAGCAGGCGGGGTTCATTTGAATATTAAATTATGAAATGAAAAAAATAGAACACCGCCTGCTTCCAAGTTTTGATTAATTTAAAATGTTGTGCTTGTTTTTTGCTTTTCGGTTTTTTCAGTCGGGTTTTTTATGTGTATCATCATCGGCCTAGCGTTTTCCTAACTACTTACTTTATGTTGGGGTCGGCTTCCAGTCTAACCGGATGCAGCGAAATACCAATATTTTATATGGAGCGACTGCCTATCTGACCCAGTTAGTAGACCACTTAATAAGACTGGTTGTCAACTGGATACACTCGCTACTGGACCCGCGGGTCCAGTTGACTATATCATTACCTGTACGACTGTCAGAGATACATAAATACCAATACAACGGCTTACCGTGCTTCCGGAAGCTCAGAAGATACTCGGTATTTAATGGGTGGTCAACCATACACAGACCAACCTACGTAAGGCTTAACCTGGAGATTGATCATTATTAATAAGCCACGAGCTGCTTGTTGTATTATGTGTATGGTGTAAATGACCACAGTTATAATAATCATCTCCATCTTTTTTTACCCAACTCTGTACCAGTCGGCTTACAGTTAAACAGGATGCAGTTGAATATCATTCAGTGACTACGACAGGAAGCGACTGCGAGTCTCACTTTCACAATTCAAATACTGGTTAACACATTACACTTAGATAATTATAGTATTGAATTTATTTTATTTATCTTAGTTATTTTATTACATAAATCTTTAAAAATAAAACAAATAATAATAAATAATATAATAATAATAACTTTATTTCCAAAAATTGCAATTTGCATAGAATCGTTTTGGTTATTACAAATCAGATTAGGACAGATAAATGGTTTAATATATTTTTTTTTATATTACCGTTATATTTCTTTTTTTGTAAAAAAGGTTTGTAGAATCAAGGGATCGATGTTTTGTTACACATAATCTACTATTGAATGTTCCATTACAGAGTTTATTTTGACTATTATTTCCTGGCCTAGTATCTGGCCTATCTCTTTACTCATGTGAAATGTAATTCCCTATGCTTCAAAGTAGAGACAATAAACTCCTAAATCTAATAATTCGTAAAGAGATACGACTATCGATAAATTTTGAACATTAAACTGGATATATCTTTTCCGTGTTCTCGTATAGTGAAACATCGGATACTTACTTTAAATTACGAGTTTCAAGTAGTTCAAGTTGCGTGTTGCATTTAGATCCTGCACTTTAAATGTTTGTAGTTTTAGTAGGATTAGTTTTGTTTTCTATTCGAAAGAGTTTTTTGTTAGAACGTCTTTCTTTTGTTAACGATAGTTCTAAACGACTTGCACTTTGTTTGTTTAAGACAAACAAATCGAAAATACAGAAGTTGGCACTATTTGAATTCTAAAAAGTATTTTGCCAAGGAGATCGTTTTTTAATTAACGCATTTACAACAAAACGCAATTTGCAATTCTGTTTTACAACTGGATATTTACATCGAAAGTATCCCATGCTGGGCGCCATAGATATTTGCCCGATTATAAAATCATGCGATAATATAGCAAACTGCATTTGCTACCTATAATTATTATCAACGGATAATAAGTAAAATTTTAACACTAATTTCGTTGCGGTTTTCACCATCATTTATAGAATAATTTCCGAAAGGTGTCTAATTCACTATGCTATACACGTTAATATTAAACTTACAAATAAACTTGTTGTCTTGCCACCTCGTAAAATTCATAAGAGGCAAGAGGGATTGTTAGTTTTTAAGAAGTCCTGAATTGCAATTGAATATTCACGGTATCCGAGTGTCCCACGCTGGGCGCCATTATAAGTTTAATTGACATTTCCTACTTCTATCTCCATAAACTCACATGAACATTCATTTAGTGTGTCATGGTTAGTTTTAACTGTAAATTGGTTAAACGATCGATAGATAGCGTGAGGTTATTATGTGGGTCAGCAGATATCATAGCCCTGCAGGAAACTTGGCTTATGCCTCATGACCTGAATTGTCTTGGTGGAATTGATTCTAGCTTTAGTTACACCGGAACGTCGGCAGTGGACACGTCAGCTGGCTTGTTGCATGGCAGGCCTTATGGAGGGGTCGCACTGCTATGGAAGAAAAGTGCGTTTTCGAATGTGTCTGTGATTGACTGTCAGTCAGTGCGTATATCGGCGATTAAAATTGTGCTATGTGATAGATCAATCTTAGTGTTCAGTGTTTATATGCCGACCAACTGTGCAGATAACCTGTGTGAGTTCACGGACTGTCTAAGTAGGATTCATGCTATTATTGAGGAACAGCAGGTAGGATCTGCATATATTCTTGGTGACTTTAATTCCCACCCCAGTGAACTGTTTGATGTCGAGTTGCGCAATTTTTGCGTAGAACAGAAGTGGATGTGTGCGGACATAAATATGTTAGGTTCTGACTCTGGCACATATACTTTCGTTAGCGAGGCTCATGGGTGTCAAAGATGGCTCGACCACTGTGTGGTGACGGAATCAGCCTATCAGTCAATTACTAGTGTCAATGTTAAGTATGATGTGACTTGGTCTGACCACTATCCTTTATTTATAAATTGTAATTTAAATTTTATTAATCCAATTCTGAATTCTATAAATAATAAGAGTAAAAATAAAATAATATGGGGTAATAGACATTTGCAACAGCTGACTTTATTTAATGAATTATGTAATAATAATTTAAAATATATTGATTTTCCTGATGACTTCCGTAATTGTTGTGACATGAATTGTAATATATTAGAACATCGTTTAGTGATTGACAAATTATATAATAATTTAGTAATTATTCTGAGCAATGCTGCAATTGCTTCATTTGACGGACCGTATTGTAAGAGAAAGGGAGGTTATATCAGGGGCTGGAATCGGCATGTTAGCGGGGCTCATCGGGAGGCCAGACTAAGTTTTAGAGTATGGGTGTCAGCAGGTAAACCCTCTCACGGTGATGTGTACAATAGAATGGTAAACACTAGAAAAGAATTCAAAGCTAAAATTAAATGGTGCCAAGACCACCAGGACCAAATAGTTATGGATCGGATAGCCTCACAGCATGACAAAAATAATTTTCGGGAATTTTGGAAAAGTACCAAAAACATGAACCATGCACCTGTCCTCCCGGTGAGTGTCGATGGACGGTCTGACGCTACTGATATAGCCAACTTATTTAAAGATGTTTTTGTGGTTGATCCACCTCTGCTGGAACCCTCATCGTCGTCGGGTGACTCTGAGTTTAGTACAACGCCGCCAAAACGGACGAATCTAACCATAAGGTTTACGTCAAAAGAGGTAAAAAAGGCTATTAGTCAGATGAAACGTGGTAAGTCACCCGGTCACGATGGGCTTAGTGTGGAGCATTTAAGACATGCTGGTAAACATCTGCCCCGAGTATTAGCGTTACTGTTTAATTTTTGTATCTCGCATTCTTATCTGCCCAGTGACATGATGAAAACTGTAGTGGTCCCGATTATTAAAAATAAAACTGGTGACATGTCAGACAGGTCGAACTACAGACCGATCTCCCTTGCGACGATTATCGCAAAGGTTTTTGACAGTCTTTTGAACACCTTTCTAAGGAAGAACATTGTGTTGCATGATGCTCAGCACGGTTTCCGCCAGGGACTGTCAACAGAGACGGCCATCATGTGTCTAAAGAAGACTGTACGCTATTACGTAGACAATCGGAGTCCTGTCTTTTCTTGCTTCCTTGATATGTCAAAGGCTTTTGATTTGATTAATTATGACATATTATGGGGTAAATTACGCAAATCAAAAATGCCTTTAGAGTTAATTAATGTTTATAGGTACTGGTATGGCCACCAAGTGAATTATGTACGTTGGGCAAATGCTAGTTCTGATGAGTATAAGTTGAAATGTGGGGTCAGACAGGGTGGTTTGTCTTCACCGATTTTGTTTAATTTGTACATAGACGATCTCATTAGTGAGCTCAGTAGCTTGCAGGCCGGGTGCTACATAGATGGAGTGGCCTTTAATAACATCAGTTACGCCGACGATATGGCAATCTTGAGCCCATCAGTAGCCGGCTTAAAAAAGCTCTTGGATGTTTGTGAGAGGTATGTTGTGGAGCACGGTTTAAGATACAATGCCGATAAGAGCCAGGTTCTTGTTTTTGGAGCGAAGTCCTCAGACAGTTTTCCTCCGGTCAAGCTGGCAGGTAGTATCTTGAATCGTGTTCAACAATTTAAGTACCTCGGGCACATTGTTATGGCGGACATCAAAGATGACCTTGATGTGGAGAGGGAACGAAGAGCATTGGCGGTTCGATGCAACATGCTTGTGCGGAGGTTTGCTCGCTGTACATGTGAAGTTAAAGTGACGCTTTTTAAAGCATATTGTCAAACGTTGTACACGAGTAGCCTCTGGACAAGCTGTACGCAGAAAGCCGCCAGTGCTCTCCGAGTCCAGTTTAACAATGCATTCAGGATGCTGCTGGGGCTGCCACGCTTCTGCAGTGCGTCGGGAATGTTTGCTGATGCGCACACTGATGGCTTTGCAGCGATCAGACGTAAGCGTGCCGCGTCGCTGCTGCAGAGGGTCCGGGGTAGCTCTAATAGTCTCTTGAGTGTCATTGCGGGCAAATTTGATTGTCCGATTATAAATTCTCTGTCGAACCTACATGTGTTACTAACATAGTTTTTAAGTTTTATGTTTACTAACAATCTATGGATGTTTTAAGTCCGAAATAAATGATAAATAAATATAAATAAATTTCAAAATGGACGAGTGTTTCAAGCTGCGGCTTTGCTAATAAGTCCTGAATTGCACCTGAATATTCATATCGCAAGTGTCCCACGCTGGGCGCCACTTTGAGTGAGATAGACTAATTTATTATTTCCTATTTCTGTCTAGATAAACTTACCGTCGTTTATATTTGTCACTATGTAGTATCTAGGTGTTTGCTGTCTTGAGATTGTTATATAAGGCAGTGCATGGAAAGAAATACTAAAGACGACATTTTTTACATTTTAAAGAAATATTGTAGTATGGCTTCTTCTTGCGTGTTGTTTACCTCTCTTTAGATTTGGACCTTTTGGTGATCCAAGACCAAAAAACGTTAAATCTGGCATGCTACGCCAATACTTTAATAAATTGGGATTGTGGAACTTGATTTATTTTTAATCTCAAAATAATCTCCTAAATTATTCGAAAACGTGTACCTATATCTATTTTAAAGTGAAATGTTTTTATTAGATTATTACTTTAGATAAAGTTTTTTTTTTTTTTTTTTAATCATTTATTTAACGACCTTATAGTACATAGGTTTTACTTAGAATCTAAACTCGCCAAACTTTTACGTTTGATGGCGAGAGGCGCTCTTGTACAAAACAATGAACCATCTTACAAAACTATACAACAAAATCCCGACCATACACAACACAGGTAGGTATAGTCGACCAAGAAATTGGTTTACCACTTTTGATGACATCTCCCAGTAACATAATTATTCGCTAAGGATGACAGATTGACAGATTCTGACGTGAAAATAGCACTTGATGTTTTGTACGTGCAAATGATATTCAACCTTAGAGTGGTAAACCAACTTCTTGGTCGACTATACCTACTTACAATTCTAGAATATTAGTAACAATTTTACTTATAACCTATGTTAGTTCTAAATATCTACAGGTAGGTAGTGTTAGTAACAATTTTACTTATAAACTATGTTTGTTTGAATATCTATTATAGTTAAATAAATATCCACTGGTGGACGGCGACTCAATTTTAAACACGAATATTCTCGTTATCCTCCAATGACGGACAGTGACTCTCATTAATAATATTATTCCTTTGATAGCAATCTATCAAAGGAATAATATTAATAATGTGAGTCACTAACGCCAGAACATCAGGCAATGACAATTCATTGCCTGATGTTCTGGCGTTACCTGTGTTGTGCCTTGTTTATTCGCCTTTTAGTTGCAACGGCAAACGATATCATTACTATAAACATGTCCTGGGTAACATCAGCATGTTTACGACTACGTAGCTCGTGTTCCACCGTAACTTGTTCCCGTATCTACGTTTTGTGGCACTACATGTTGCATTGACTAATTTATTATTACATACAACACTGTATGTGAGTTTGCGACATCTGTGAATTTACTTGTTCTATGTATTAGGTCTTTACCTATGAAATTGCCGTTCTGCAGTACTGGCCATTTCAAATCAAAATAATTTTTGTTTGGCTAAGAATTCTAATTTCAAATTAATTTTATTTTAAAAACATGTATTTTTTTTTCCAAAAGTAGTAATTTGTTTATTGATTAGTGTTACATTTTCATCGCATTTTTCGTCATCATGGATACGTTAAAAATTCGAGTAATAATAAAATTAAATTAACAGCTTCTTACCAAACGGGGTGAGCATTACTGCAGATGTGTACTGTGAAGAACTGAACACAATGATGGAGAAGCTGGCACATCTTCAAACAGCATTGGTCAATCGCTCGTCTCCGCTGCTCCTGCACGACAACGCGCGACCTCATAAGTACTGCCACAGCAGACGGTCTCCAAGTTGCAAGAACTGGGGTTGGAAGCTCTCCGTCATCCGCCCTACTCACCAGACCTTGCGCCTACAGACTACTACTTTTTCCAGCATTTGGATAACTTCTTGGCGGGAAAAAAATTCAATACCCGAGAGGCAGTACAAAATGCCTTTGGAGAATTTGTTGCCTCCCGACCAGCTGATTTCTTTAAGAAGGGCATCAATAAACTGCCACTGCGTTGGCAAAGATGCATTGATTGCATGGGTGATTACTTCGATTAATACAAATAAAAAATTCGTTTAAATTTTTTATGAGAGTCGTCGTGCATTTGTTTGGCATTATGTTTGTTTCGAATTACGTTCCAAATACAATATACTTTAAAAAAAATAATGACAGTGATCAATCCAAAACGATTACGATAGAAAATAATCAATTACAAATCACTGCGTATATCAGTGGTTACGAATTCGTTCGGCTGACATCAATTTCGTTTTAAAAATACGATGTTACGATAAACTGAATTCCAATTAATTCTTCTACCTGTAAATTACTTTTATCGAGTCCCGTTATTTGGGACTGTACACTTAGAAATATAATGTGACTACATTTGTTAGCTCGGGTCTTACCTGTTAAAACAAATGTATGTGCTTATGAATAAATAAAATTATAACGCACCTAGGTACCTACGTACAGAGCGGACACTAGACAGATCGACTTAAATAATATATGAGTGACTTTCTCAACATATTTCAGACGTTGCTGTTCATTGTTCGGAAATAAATTGTTTCATAAATAAATGTCTGGATTGATTTTCCTTTTATCCTCCGAACAACTTGAAAAAATCTAAAAAAACATCGCAAGTATAGGAACCGCCACGACATTAGGTGAACACGTCTGACATACTAGTACCTACGTAGCTATTTTCAAATCTATTCAACTTCAAACATTCCACGTTATTTTATTATACATATTTCCATTCCAAATTTACATAAACCCGTAAAGTAATGACTTGCATTTCTGCATAAGGCCAAGAACACACATGTGACAGTTCTACCTCGCGTGCAACACCGCAGGCGGGAGATAGCGTATAATTTATTATTTTATATTACTGTCTAACACGTACAAGTGCCAGTAGCCAGGTGTGTGGAAAACCTATTATTTTGCGGTAGGAGCGAAACTGCACTCTAGATTTAAATTAATGTTGTGAAGAACGGTGAACTGCCATTTCCAAGGCAACCTAAGTTTAATCTCAACACTATAGTTTCAGCCATAGATTAGACACTGCTCATTCCAAAAAACATCATAAGTCGCTTTTCCCAAAAATCTTACAAAAACCAAAATATTTCTCCTTTTTTTTTTTAATTAGCGTATTGTGTCCCACTGCTGGGCAAAGGCCTCCCCCATTTTTTTTTCAGCTCTCCCGGTGTTGTGCCTTCTCTGGCCAATCAGTCACGAACGAGTCCAGATCGTCACGCCAACGTTTCTTGGGTCTTTCTTCTCCTTTTTTTATGAGACAAAAACACTAACCAAAAAAGTTCTAACAAAATAAAATAATATTGAATTGTATTCTTTAAAAAAATACCCTAAGGGCCACCACAGTTTCCAAGTAAAATAATCAAGGGACCACAAACCAGGATTACTTGGAAATCTCGGAAACAATACCGAGCTTTCATTTGCAGTTTTTATTTTAATATTCTCAACACAATAGAGAGGCGAAGATTCTCCTGATTATTATATTTCAGCAAGATATTGCTTGTTTTTGTTTAAGAAATAACAAGGTTTTGTTTCATTATTTGGATCTGGTGCTGATGTAAAGGCATCATACACAATGTATAACAAACAGATTTTTACGCAATGCAGTCGAAAAAGAATTTCATAAGTTGAAAGAGATGCTTAGAGCTGGAATTCTCGTAAGAAAACAAATGTTCTTTTGATAGTCAAGTTTAATATTTCACGTTTTAATTTAAATAGTACCTGAGACCCCAGCCAAAGATGATCAGATCGAAAGAAGAAGCAGGTGTTTCATATACGTATGATACATTGCACCGAAATATTTTATACCATTCAGGTAATTCTGTAACCGAGGACTTTTATCTTGCAATCCAACTCAAAAAGCGCTCAGTGAAGGTCATCAAATAACTAAACATAACATAACATTTATTTATTTTCAGGCTACTTTGGCCCACAGATAAATACATTACAGACTAACATACATATGATTTTATTCAGCTTGTGTTAGTAAATAAAACCTTAAAACTAATTAACACTACTTGAGCACTATGTCACAAATAGAGAGTTTGGTCATTGCATGTAAGAAGGCACCATACCTACACGTATCATACAAACTCGCCACGTTCAACTCCCTAGCAGTAACAGTCTGGATTATTAGTCCATCGACTAAATCCCAGTCTTAACTTGCTAAATCCCAGACATTGGGCTAACAAGCCAGTAACCCAGTAACGAGCAGAACGCACACGCCGGTCATAAATACTTATTGACTTGCAGTTCTCTAACAATTTCCAATATCCTGTCTGACAACTTTTGAGGAAGCGTTACGTGTGCCAATGGACTTTATTTAAGAAATTGCTGAATGGAGGTGAAATCTATCGTAAAAATAAACACTTGTTTACCTATTCCTTGTATTTATTTATATAGGATCTTCAACAAAGGATTTACGCAGATCAGGCAAAATAAATAATGGTCAACTATAGTACATTGTAATACAAGGGCCTAAAATGACCCATTATATACGAGGTAGTTTTACTACCGAGCTTTAGCGAGGTAGTAAATAGGTACCGAGTTATAATGGGATTTTAGCGCCGTGTACTTACACTGTACTTTTCACTAGGATTGAAAAGTAAGTAATACGTAAATAATAAAATAATACAATTCGAAAAATTTCGCGCCAATGCCTATTTTTTATTTCTTCTGTAGCTGCAATGCAACGCACACATTCTACCAAAGAGTTCGGCATTCAGCGCGTTTAATTCCATTTTTAAAAATAAAACATTTTTTTTACTTGAAACTAAATCACGCACCAGGTGGCTGAACTAGTTGTCGTACGAGATTTACTTTTAACCCTAGGGCAATAAATGCAATTTTACGCCCGCTCTGGTATGTTATTATGACGTTCTTTTTGAGCAAGAGGAGTGAAAAAATAATATCACGTAGGTGAAACTTATTTCGTCGAAGTACTGCGGGTCTAAAATTACTTTAGTAGATTATAATATGAATTGCGTAAAATGTCCTTTTCATAATAGTAACTGCGACTGTGACCATTTTACGAATTTTGACGCAATTCATATTGTTTTCCTATTATGATCTATTTTCCTTAATGATACAGAACAGACGCAGTTACTATTATGAAAGGTCCATTTAACGCTTTTTAACGCAATTCATATTATGATCTGCTAAAGTGGCCATTTTAGACACCCTGGAAACCACAACATACATATCTACATTTATAATCTAAGTCAACAAAACTATAGTACTAATTAAAAAATCTACATGAGTATATTGGTATTATTTACCAACTAGCTTTTGCCAGCGGCTTCGCCCGCGTGAAAATAAATGACGATTTTCCATACAAACTTTCATCCACTATTTAACTCCCTTAGGGGTTTAACCCGCCGGTACTCGCGTCTCCTTTTATTTCATGAACAGTCGCGCGAGGGTCGAAAAGACCCAGATTTTGAATGTATTGTTTTTAATAACTTAATTAAATTTCGGAATTATTTGTTAATTATTTAGAAAGAGGGTAACAAAACAAACTTAAAAATAATAAATGTTCATTATTTAGAGAAAAACAATAATATAAATCACCAAATTCAAGAGATCACTGCTAAATCTAATTTTCTACGATGTATGAACTAAAAAACAACTTTAACTTTTTTTATTTAATCTAAAACATTAAAAAAATCATTTTAATTATCATAAATATCAACAATCTTCTCAATAGTGCAACAATTCAGACTGTCAGAATGTTGAAGATAAACTCGTTGAGGACAATGAAGTTTCTGAGCCTGAAAATTTATCAATATCCAAATTTTCTTCAATTTCTGCCGAAATTACACGTTCAAAATCTCCCCCTTCTAATATATCTGCTATTCTCTTGTAATTCAAACGATTTGACGACATATCAACGAAGAAATAAAATCAAAATAATATTTTTGTAATAAAAAATACACTAACGCATTACGTCGCACAAGGGTCGAAACGACCCATACTCACTTTAAACATCCGTAATTTCCAAATGCCGCACGGGGACTGGCTGAGGTGGGGTGTGCAGATAGCCTGTGAGGCTACTTGAAGGTACATAGAGCGACGACACGAATGACCTAATACAAAAACAGTTATGGCACAAAAACTAGAGTACTGGGTCTTTTCGACCCATGCGCGAGCACCCGCGGGTTAATTTCGAAAAATCGTTCCTTATTCCTTGTCTACATTATAAAGAGAACCTCTGTGCAAAATTTCAGCTTTCTAGGTCCAAGGGTTTGGGCTGGGCGTTGATGAGTCAGTCAGTCAGTCAGGACTTCTCTTTTTATTTATATATATAGAAAACAGGTTCCTGCTGCCAAAAAATACGCCAAACTAAATAGTTGTCTGGAAGACATCGCTAGAAGCGATAAGTCCACCAATGTTACTGAAAATAAGTAATATTGTAAAAAAGAGTTGAGAAAAAATTCTAACAATTTTCCTACTTTTCTAAATCCAACAATCTGAAGCAATCTCTTTGACACGTAATAAAGCAATAACTGTTCTACAGAGATTGCAATAAATGTCTTGGAACTCAGCGACACTTGCCGACAACTTGCTGTATCAACAAGCTGACTCTTGAGGGACTGAGCTGACTATTAGAGACGCTACTTGACTTGCAATAAGATGCAGTTTTGCATAATTATTACGGAACTCTTGTAAATTGAAATTCTGCAATTTCAAGCTTACACTCAGTGGTATAAACAGTGCGTTGTGCGTATGTGAATTTATCATTCTAATATGGGTAAGTTTTTACACCAGGTCCATTGATTTTGTCTAACTGCGCTGACTGAGGTCGTTTCGTAGATGGGTGATCACGAAGGTTCTTACTTTCTTCTTTTAGTCATCACACCCTTGCGGGTGTAACAACTGAAAGAAACAGAAAATTGAACAACCAGTCTTACCTTTAGACATGCGCACTTGACGGTCTTATGACTGCATTAGCGGGAAAATTTGCCATCGACACGCTAAGAAGACGAAGAAGATTGTTTATCGTGTCACCCAGAAACTGTTTTCAGCTGCATTCGGTTAGTCGATTCCAGCCAAAAACAACATTCATAAAAGTATTATCGTCCAAAACATCTTAGACATTCACTTGAACTTTAAAATGATACCTACGTACCAAATTCTTGTAACCCCATTCTTTACATGTCACTGAAGACACTGCGACATTGTTCCCAAATAAATGGAGTGAGATAGCATATTCCCACACGCTATTCTTTTCAAACAAAATTTCAAGTAAATTCGACTGCAATCAGAACTACGATAGCTTTTGACTCCAAGCTTATTTCTTTCAAAATCAGAGAATCGACAGCACTTTGGATCGGTTCCAAAGAGGTTACTTCAAACTAAGATTTAAATCGTTAAGATTCGCCTTACGGTTTTGACAACTCTGTCACACACAATGTCGTTTACCACCATAAAAGGTCATAGAGGATGCTGTTCACTCTTTTCCGTTTTGACAGATCTCGGAAAAAAAAAATTGTCATGGTTTTTTTGGCGCGTGAAAATAGCCGGAACCAACGACGCCTTCTTGTTTTTAACAGACTTTTAAGGAGGAGGAGGCAATTTTATTTCATACTAGCTGATGCCCGCGGCTTCACCCGCGTGGATGTCACCATGTCGGTCAAATTATATCCCTTCCTCGAAAACCACTCTATGCATTGGTGAAAACAACATGACAACCGGTGAGTTATGGGGTTAATCGCGAACAGATAGACAGACAGACGCGGCGGAGGACTTTGATTTATAGATATGTGTTGATTCGTTACCTCATAGCTTCGTAATTACTGGTGCGTTTACGTATTTTTTTTTTCATTTCACAGAAGATGTTCGCGGAGTTCCAAATATTTAAGTTCTATTTTATTCAAATTACTTGGGTAGTTTATGATTATCTTAGAGGTATCATATTTTTATTATTTTATCTCAATGTGGATGATTTGCTAAATTCTTTTAGTAACAATAGACAATTAATACTCGACAATAATCTGTGTGAAAATTAAATATAAAAGCTTGCCTTCCAAACAAACTAAATCACCTATTTTCGAAAGTAAAGTTAGTTTCCCATTTTTTATAATTTTTTGGAAGTCGAAAATTGTTTTGACAAAAAAGTCTTTTTTTAATACAATTTTTGACAGTTTCACAAATGGCTACCAACAGCGCCCTCTTGACAAAGTCATCCAAGTGCTAAAAAGAGCCATGACACTGAGAATAAATCTACCGATTTAATTCTTTGACTTGAAACAAATAAATGTATGCCGTCCAAAAAATTAAAGGTGGCGTCATGAAGTTCAAGCTTTTGTGAGCACGGAAAATGCTCTCTGTATTTTGTGATGGATTACGGCAAATTCCTTTTCAGTAAAAAAAAAATCGGCTGTCTGTAAAGTCGGTTTACTGGCGATACTTGAACGTGACAACGTCATAAGAAAATACAGCACTTACATTGCTATAAACAAACAATTAACACGCCGTTGCTATGAAACGCCTCAGAGCGAGGTAACGACGCATGACGTCATCTTTTTTCGTGCGTGCAGCCGGCCATCGAATTATAAGACGTTATCACGTCAAAAAAATGTTTTGTTTTCATCTGATTTATCTACGTCTGGGATAGTTTGTTTAACTGTTTCATTAGTATGTTATGTATAATCTGACTACCCTATGTGAGGTCCTGTGTTCAAATCCAAGGTCGCAAAAATAGTGCTATTAGGTTTTTCCGTTAGAAACTCAGTGGTATCCCGGACTTTGGAAGTTGGCGGTATGAAAGTACGTTAAGCCATTGGTCCTCCTACCCCTGATTTGACTCCGGGCGTGTTGTATTGCTGTCCCATCGGACTATGAGAGTATATAAACTGGGAGTGCACCTGTGCCTGCGCACACACATTTGCACTATAAAATCTCCTGCGCCAAAGGCGCTAAGATTGCCGCGACCGAAAAAGGTCACGAGAACTACATACATATATAACCTACACGGCAATTTGTCATGTGATATAGGGTTTTATTTTGCTTTAGTAAAATCTCCAGGGGGTCTAAAATGGCAACATTAGCAGATCATAATACCAATTTTAGACCCCCTGTGCGATCGATTCCTAGACGGGGCATTTCTAAAAGATGTTCGAGCCAAAAATGTAATCGAACGTTTTTGGTCACTGAAGTGAACTGATTCAAGACATTATTTGAAAATCGTTCAGATATAATTTTCTTTTGTTTGGGCATTTTAGGCGCCACTGACGCGCGCGCTTCGTGCACTCAATATGGTGTCACAACAAATTGATTGCTTCAATTGTACTCTGAGTGAATTCACACGGGCCGCATTTTGTAAAATTTGTCTATATCTATACTAATATTATAAAGCTGAAGAGTTTGTTTGTTTGTTTGTTTGTTTGTTTGTTTGAACGCGATAAACTCTGGAACTACTGGTTGGATTTGAAAAATTCTTTTTGTGTTGGATAGTCCATTTATCGAGGAAGGTTATAGGCTATATAACATCACGCTACTACCAATAGGAGCGGAGCATATTTGAGAAATGTTGCAAAAACGGGAAAAGAAAATTCTTTTCTGAGAGCTTCCGTTGCGTGCGCTGCGAAAACGGTTTAAGTTACGAGAAAATCATGTATGAGGGAATTGTTCCTCTTTAAAAGTTCTAAAAAAAAGTCCGCGACAGCATATATCTATCTTTTAAGATTGACTCACTGTAACCTTTTCTTACTGTTAAACTGTTAGGTTAAAAAATTTTATTTTTTGCGAAGCTTATTTAACCCATATGGTATTAATCTATATCTAAATAAATGTGTTTGTTAGAACGGAAATTTAATATAGAATATTTGTGCCCTTTACTCTATTCAGTTTAAACAAATATCTTAGAAGATATCGCAATGTAAAAATATTCGCGCTGCAAAATAATTTGCCCGTCGCAATGTTGGTACGGGTGATTCTGACTGGCCTCGGGGAAATTCAAATTCAAAATATTTACTGCATCATAATGTTAACAAGTACAGAGTGATATAGTATATTTTAACAGTAAGAGATACCTATAGTAATTCACACTTCAATATAATCTAAGCTAATCTAAACCATCTAAACTATTTTAATAAAGAGGAAAGATAAGTTTTTTTTTATTGTTACGATTTAGCTTAATTTATGCCGGATAGTCGATATATCGAGAAAGGTTATAGCTATATTTATGTGACGCAGACGAAGTTGCGCGGGTCAGCTAGTTGTTAATAATTATTGATGAATTATTATGGTTATTATTGATGTTTAGGTTCTTAATTAGTATAGATTGTTACTTGTATGACTCATTTGTAAACTTAAACTATAACTACACTGTTGTATTAGGTTAGCCTGTAATTATAGTGTGTTTTAAATAAATAAATAAATATTTTTTTGGAGTTCCGTACAGTGCAATCAAATTATCTTGGCAGGTCCGAACTTCGTGCAGGTTATTTTGTTACAAGTAATATCTAAAAGTGTTTTGATATTTATTTTATTTGTATTTCTCACTGCATATATTAGATATTTTCTGATCGTATAGGTATTGGTTTATCTGGCAATAACAGTTTTCTTCACAAGTTTACATGCGTAAAAGTTCGCAGAGCCTATGTTCAGACCTGTCAAGATAATTTGATCGTACTGTACCACACTCCGCAAAAGCTGAACTCTTGTAGGATTACTTTGTTGTCAGCCTGTCTGTCCGTCAAGATTTTTTCTATTTCTCAGGAACGCGTCAAGGTATCAAACTGAAATTTAAGTCTGCTACCCCTTACGAGCTGTGAAAAACAAACTTGTAAATCAACGCAATCAAAAGATATGACCGTTTAAGTTTTTTTTTATTTACTTATTTATTAATATAAATTTACCAACAGCTTCTGTGTACAACATTTCATAAGTACATTTTGCAGTTTTGCATTCTCGAACTTACACAGTCGCCAATAACTGATTAAACAGAAGATCGAACCGTACGGCTGTTATTAAACGGTTTTATTTAGCTCACCCCGTTTGTTTTATTCTTGGATCAAATTTAGTAATTCAAATTTCACCCACTTCCAGTCAACCGATTAATCTGAAATTTTGTACACACATTGGATTTTGGTGACAATACAATTATGTTTATTCATTATCATTATAAATTCAAGATGGCCGCCGCTACAAAATGGCGGATAATTTATGTTTTATTAATCCCATCAATATGGGTATCAAATGAAAGGGCTCAACAAGTAGAATACAATATACTATAAAAAATTGAAATCCAAGATGGCGGCCGCTACAAAATGGCGGATAATTTATTTATGTTTTATTAATCCCATCAATATGGGTATCAAATGAAAGGGCTCAACAAGCAGAATACAATATACTATAAAAAATTGAAATCCAAGATGGCGGCCGCTACAAAATGGCGGATAACGTAGGTTTTATCAATCCCATCAATATGGGTATCAAATGAAAGGGCTCAACAAGCAGAATACAATATACTATAAAAAATTGAAATACAAGATGGCGGCCGCTACAAAATGGCGGTTAACGTAGGTTTTATCGATCCCATCAATATGGGTATCAAATGAAAGTGCTCAACCAGTATAATACAATATACTATATAAAATTAAAATCCAAGATGGCGGCCCCTTTAAACAGAATGCGAAATAAAAACTAAAAACTAGAAAATAAAAAAATAGGTAAAAAAACTTTTTAAGTTAAACGGTTTTATGTTAAACATACATTGCAATAGTTAAGATAAATGTACTAAAAACCAAAAAATAATAAAATAGAAAACCGTGGGGCACGTCAATTGTCTACAATCGTTGATTGAAATCATAATAATAATAATTAAGTCGATAATTTGTAGACAATTGACGTGCCCCACGGTTTTCTATTTTATTATTTTTTGGTTTTTATTAGATACCAATTTCGAGTTCAAAATGTTAGTCAGAAAACCAAAGAAAAGAAACCATTTTACTTTTTAAGATAAAAAATTACAAAAGTTTAACAGAGTTCAAAAAATCTAACCTCTAAAATTCCCTTCTAATCCAGAAGCGAGGATACTTAATTATAAAGCCAACTTGAAATTAATTATACTTTTGTTTTAAAACCTTTATTTACAGCCAGTTAAACCTTTTGTACCCACAATTTTTTAGGAGCAAGTAATTGAAATGAATAAAGGGATCACGGGACCACGGGTCACGGGACCTTGCTCACATTCATCACTGAAATCGTTTGACTTATTTGTTATTTTACTTTTTGACATGGCAGGCATTTTTATTTAGATAAGTATATAATTATGATTATTTTATAAAACCGCAAATATAACTTTGTCATTCATACAAACACAATGAAAAACAAACTTATCACAAAATGAGTATTTGTGTTGCCGCTAAAACAAGAAATAATGCAAATTAAAAGGGGGTTCCCTACTACGACGGTACAGAACCCTTTGTGTGCAAGTTCGACTTGCACTTGGCCAGTTTTTTTAGAGTATAATGGTTAAAAAATGCTCCTCGTAAAAACTTTCTTTCTTAGGTGGCAGAAAACGTAGCAACTTAAACTACGTTTTATATTAACAAAGAAAGAAGCTTTGGTCTTTACGTGGTTATTGTTTTTCTAATCTGGTTTACATATTTGTTGTAAAACTTAGCCATATTACACACTATGACTGTGTAGTTGATAAATTATTGTATAATATTTTTTTAGTAAACTAACTATATCCATTAAATAAAAATGATTTAATAAACTAACAAGAAACTCTAATAAGGGAATCAAAAATCTCCTCAACGCTGTCAGCCGGTAATGTGCCAAGAGACTGGTGGCATTGCCACGTTGTATGGCAAAGCTTAGGCTCAGGCCGAGGTAAAAGCCATGAATAATTCAATATCTTCGAAACTAGATGTTTGGTTACCCAACGATTTAACATAGTCATAACAAACGATAATGTATGCCTCACATGTTCCGCGCATTTCTAGGAAATACACGCTTATTGTTATTCTGATTAGGTTCTCTGATTATAAACACGATTTCAGACAGAAATGGCGGCGATATTTCATTCTAACGACGACGTTCGTGAACATTATAATGCGTGACTCTAAGATACCACCTTAGAGCTAGGATTGGGATTAAGGACATACGTTTGAGATGGAAAAGGAAAATCAATTAAAAGTAAACAAAGTAAGTCGTGGCGCTGCGGTATGTAATAAAGGCTCCTCTTCACGATCGGCCATGATGGGCGATTACACGCGAGCACGATCGTGTAGAGGGGCTACTCGCCTGTAGTCGCCCATCACCGTCATTGATCGTCGTCGTGATCGTGGCGAACGGTAACTTTTCGGTTTTTCGGGCACACATCAAAGGGAATCGGTTGTAATTGCGAGCGCGTGCCCACACGATCGCCGATCATTCATTCACCTTATCCATTGCTGGTATAGAATCCCTCCAAGTAGTGTCTTGTTTTGCACCTAATGGGGATATTTTTTCAACTAAATAATTGAAATCGCTTATTACCCATTAACCCTTCTGCCACGAAGAGGATTATGGCGAAGACAATATGGCGGAGCCCATTGATATTTAGGAACAGCGTCCCTCCAGAGAGTTTCCCGCCGTTTCATATACGGAAATTAAATTAATGGTAACTGCAGCTATAACCTCCACGTCCATCTTGAATGCTTGCCGCTTAATTAATGATCACCGACGATCGTGTGGATGCTTGCACGATGATGGTGGCGATTACCTTGCCGATTATAGACGATCAACGAGTGTCGATCATGGCCGATCGTGAAGAGGAGCCATAACGTCTTCGGGTTCGCGGTCGCCACTGCAGAACTTTTCGGCCCCATCGTCCATCCGTTCTGCGAACAATGTGCCCTGCCCATTGCCACTTAAAACTGGCGATTCTTTGGGCTACGTCGGTAACCGTAACAACGAATGTACGTAACTGAATGCAATTTACTTTTACCTGAATTTATTTAACTTTTTATCTAGTAACACTGAAGCTCTTAAATAAATTGCCCTACGAACATCACACGCCTACAGAGAAAAGCTTGATTTTTTAAAGTTGGCATTGCATTTTTCCGGCATGAATAATTCACATCATTCATATTTACCGAGAAATCTGTATAATCGTCTTGTTGGCACGTTTAAAATTGCTAATGGACGCTGACACGACTTGTACTATGAATTTAGGTATATTTTATACGAGGAGTATTTCTAGTTTCGAACAGTCGATATATATTTTTTTTGGTAGATTTACAACATTTTTACCTCAAAAAACTTTTTTTTTTTGGGATAAGTTTTTATTCCATAAACAGCTAGCCCAAGCGGAGCCGCGTCTTCTGACATATCGCACGTGCGGGTAACTCAGAAAAAATTTAAAACCTAACCTAAACTAAACTGACCCAACCTAACCTAACCTAACTGCTTGCACGTTTTTCGAGCTGTTTTCAACAAATATTGACTGGAGTAGTGTTCTGTCTACTCCCGGACCATTTTGAACTGACCGCATGCACGAAAAAAATTGTGATCCGGGGCTCAGATTGGGGGTAGATTTACAACTTTTTTACCTCAAAAAACTGGCTCTTTTGGGATAAGTCTAAATTTTTCTTCCTTCAATGCTAACTTTTATTCCATAAACAGCTAGCCCAAGCGGAGCCGCGTCTTCCGACATATCGCACGTACGAGTAGCTCACAAAAAAATTAAAACCTAACCTAAACTGACCTAGCCTAAACTTTTCGAGCTGTTTTCAACTAATATCGACTGGAGTAGTGTTCTGCCTACTTCCGGACCATTTTGAACTATCCGCACGTACGAAAAAAATTGTGGTCCGGGGCTCAGATCTGGGGTAGATTTACAACATTTTTACCTCAAAAAACTGTTTTTTTTTTGGATAAGTTGGTCACTTCAAAATGGTCCGGGAGTAGGCAGAACAAAAATTTAGACTTTTTAGACAGAAACAAATTTAGACAGAAGGAGGCGACGGCGTCCCATTCCTCCTCGCCCCGGACCATGGCTTGCACGAGGGCCGGACGCGAGAGGTCGCCGCCGCCGATCGTCGCTACGAAAACACGGCGGGGCTCCGCCCAAGCAGGGCACACCTCCACAGTGTGCTCCACCGTGTCCTCCGGTCGATCCTCGCAGTGGTAGCATCCGGGCGTTTCCTCTCGCCGACGGAAGGTGAGGGCGCCCTGGCGCCTCTTTAGCCACTTCTCAAAGAGGGGACTTACCGCCACTATCGTGGCGTGCCCTATCATGTCACACTCACACCTGCCGTAACTTTCGAGGAAAGGTCCTAGATCCCTGCGCATGAGATCCTAGGTTCGATTCTCGTGTCGGGCAAAGTGTTATTGGTTTTTTCCCATCACAAATTTCTTAATGGTGGCCACTGAAATTCGATGTGTGTTTGGTAGACGGGAACAGGCTCACCCCCTTTAACATAATTGGCAAAATATAGGTGTAATAAAGACATCTGCCTCATCCTTAAGGGAGAATAGGACTGATGTTATGCTATGTGAAAACAAGTAAAAACAGCATTTCCCTTTAATCTTCGGAACACAAAAATGTACTCTAGAAACTAATTGAGGCGAAACTAATCCCAAAAGCAGAGCGAAAATAATCCCTTTGTAACAAAACTGTACAATACATTTCTATGAGCCTGCATTTAGTACTAACCACTAATCTTCTTAAATAAAATTATATTGCGGTTCCCGTGGCTTAAGAGCGTACTTTAATCTTAAAGCGGCTTTAAGCGGCTTTTGATAAAACTTCAAAAAGATATGAAAAATGAGTAGCAATGATGCGGCGAGTATAAAGCGATTCCGAGGAATATTAGCGGCCCGCTACTCTTATTAGGTGGGATAAAGTGTGCGGTCCTGCGAATAGACTGGCATTGTAGAACGAGGGTGCCTTTGTATGTATTTTTAGGGACTATTTTCAAGCTGTTTCTGAGAAATATCTGATGAAAAACTTAATAACAGATCTCCTGAAACTTCATGCTCACTTGTTCGGCAACAGCGCTTGTTGTCGTGCGGTCGAGCTGTGCCTTGTGTACACCTCCTCTTTTTATGATTTCCCAATCATCAAATCACTCCTCCCGCTTTGAGTACAGCGAAAGGGAGGGTCAGACTTCTACTGACTAAAAACCACCCCTGTTCCTTCTTAGCTCTTTCTGCTCTCCGGGGCTGTTTTTTCGAATAACCCTCAGAAAACCGCCTCAGTTTCACTATGGTCAAAAAATTTGAGAACTGTTATAATTTTTAATACATTTTATTGTTTTGATAAACTTCAGTAAGTGTTCGATAACTAAATTAAATGATAGAAGATGTTTATTTGCAAATAGGTTTTTACAACACTTTGAGAAAATACAGTCAAAAAATCTTACAAACATACATGAACGCTAAAAACATAACACTCTTTTTTTTGGGCAGTCGTGTAACTAGCCCATAGGTCTAATGCGACCGGAACAGATACAACCCCCACCAGTCGTGGTAGATGTGACAAATAGTTGCAACTACCGCTACTGGGAACAAACCGGCAGCGTCAGATCGGAATAAGCAATAGAATAGGTTAACTAGTCAAAATACCCTCGTAAAATCTAATATTAAATGCAGACCACTTCATTTATCATTTACAAATCGTAGGATCGACTACTTACATAAGGGATGAAAGTGTGTCCCATTTTTTTTTTTAGACGGTGGGAAATCATCAAATGAGTTCTTCCGCTCGGTAGGGAGTGTAAGACTTCTACTGACTAAAAACCACCCGTGTTCCTTCTTAGCCGTATGTGTCGAGGACGCGGTATCTCTTTCGAACAACCCGCAGTCCCCCGGCGGGATTAAGTATATTCTTACATCCCTTTGCTAAACTATGAAGATGCTTCCACAATAACGTTAAAATAGATGAAACCCATCATTTTAAATAAGAATGATAGGTAAGAGACAGACAGGTAGTCTCCCAAAAAAGACGACGAAAAATAATATCCACGTCGCAGCTGAATCCAAAGAAATCTATTAGAGAAAATCTTTTTCCTCTTAACAAGTCATTCCACGTCCGCGTTATGCGAGTCTCAGTTTTATCTAGTAGAACATTGAATCCATTTTACGTTAAGCTTAAGGACGACAAATGTAATGGTTAATACGTGCGTGCGATTTTTATCGCGATTTCAGACTTTTATGTAACTTTTGAATTGAAGAGGAATCTCTTACTTGAATTTTGATGTTGGTTAAATATTCTTCAGCGCCATTTAAATTGTATTTTTTTTATTAAACGTTGCCTCACTCTCGATATTTCTCCTGTATCGTGGGTACGTTTACAAACATTTAAACTCACATACACAAACTTCCAGACCCGGAACAACTATCTGTAGACCATGCAAATATTTGTTCCGTGCGGGGATCGAACTCACGACACGCGGCGCAGCAGTCTAATCACTCAGCCACTGCGCCAACCGTGTCATCACGTAGTTAATAATTAAACATTATTACGACTAATCGCTAAAATGCCTTAATTTGTATAAAAGACGACATTGTCATTTTGGAGGCATTAGCAAGTAAAGCAGCAGTGACATTAACAATAATGCCAAATTACTGTTCCTAATTGCTGGTGCCAATTACTTGTACGGTACCAATTCGAAATTGTCGATTAGACAGGGTGGAATGATATCGACACAAACGGTAACCACGTTTTCAGTACATTATCACGAAACCCCGTCTGTTCCATACCTTTTGTCCGTCTAGATATTGCACTTTTGTAAGGAAACTTAGAGCGTTTGCGTTACGCTTTTCTTTGGACATATTACACGTCGAGAGGACACATCTATGGAGTGACTCGTGGTTCAGGGCAAAACCGAGGGCACCAGGCGCGCGGTAGATCACCAATGCGCTGAACCGACCAAATTAAAACTGCACTAAATGGTCCGCTCCACGAATGCACGAGGCAACCCACAGTACGAGAGGAATGACGTGGAATTGTGAAGCTTGCCACCACCCCTATCATGACGACCACGACCTCTCGGCCAAGAGTGTGACGACTGAGAAGAAGAAGAAGGGAACGTATGATTTTTTTCGGAATTATCATTCGATTGATTCGATTTGAATAAGTGCTGGTAACCGTTTGAACATCGATGTTCTTTCCACCCTACAAACGGTAGAAGTGGAGCCTTTCGATAGCTCAGCTCTACAACTTACAAGGAGACTCAAATGCTTTGCTGTGAGGATTTTTCGTTTCATATCAAAGTTCCGCTGGAACTAAAATTTAAGCTATCTCCCATAAAACCCCACATCACCCCACGTTCTAATCAATTGATCAGTCGCATTACAACGAGAAAGACGCGATCTATGTGTCATTTGGTCAGTAAACCGATAGGTTCCCTCTGTTCACCAAGTCACCGCCCGCGCCACCAATGCTCCGGTTCGCTCATCAAAAACTGGCCAAGTGCAAGTCGGACTTGCACATGAAGAGTTCCGTACCATTGTAGTAGATATTGAGAGATTTTCCATGTTATTTTAGCACCGTAGACTTCTCATAGGTTTTCCTGTAATCTATAAGTGTTGAACTAATTTCAGTATTTTTTCAAAATTTTAGGCTCAGTAGTTTCGGAGATAAGGAGGGGTGGTCCGACAGACAGACAGACAAACGAGTGATTCTGTAAGGGTTCCGATTTTTCCTTTTGAGGTACGGAACCCTAAAAATGGTCACATCAACGTCTCCTCCGTTCTCGCGACGATAGCTTTCGCCTCACTTCGCCTCTAAAAATAATTTCGGTCGATCGTTCACGCCAGTTCCTAAGAGTTGTCGTTGACAAATAACTGTCTTCCGTTCATAGCTGGGCCGAGAGACAGTCGATATTTCACACGTCACGACAAATTGTTCGAATGAAAGGAGATATAATTTCGACATCATCGTTCGAAATCGTGACGTGAATATTTTTCACGGTAACGTGTCGTGAAGCAATATTGTTACGGATATTACTCATTATTTAGAAACAAAGGCTTTATGGCTGGCTGGTAATAATAGAAAAGATAAGATTTTGTTCTTATTTTTATATTGATGCTTGGGTGCTTTTTAAGGAACTGTAGAAAGTTTCAAAGTTGGTAGAATGGATCAAATTGGATAAATCCGTAAATGTAACGTAAATTCGGTCAATTTAGCGTTGCGTTTTTTGGCTAAAATTGAAAGACCCTATTTAAATTTTTCTCTTTTGACACGGTTGGCAGAGTGGCTAGGCAATTAGACTGTTAAGGCTGCGTGTCGCGGGTTTGATTCTCACTCGGAATACATTTTTGTATGGTCTACAGATAGTTGTTCCGGATCTGTGTGTTTGTGCATGTGGGTCTATATGTTTGTTGTTCACCCACGATACAGGAGAAATTCCTAGTGTTAGGCAATCTTTTTAAAAAAAGAAATAAAGAAGAAAAATTTATTACTTACGTTGTCTGACAGTGAATTTATTTTTTTATTTAGTAGAACACTGAAACGGTCACAAAAACAATTGTTTCCAAATGGCCGCTAGTAATAATTAAGGTAAAAGCAGATTAACTTCGTTAAGATCGGTATCAGATCGCTTCAGAGGCTGCGGAAGGAGGGCCTTAATTAAAAAAGTAAGAGCGAAGTGAAACCGGTTGAAAGCAGTTTAAATGACCTGTGTTTTACTGTTGGGAGTTTTTTTTTACCCGAGACTGCAAGGAAAGGTATGTTTTTTTTATTTTAAAGTACAGTTCATCACCTTTTTTTTCTTGGGCGGTGAAAAATGCCTAACGCATACCGCACCGTCCGCGGAGACGGTGCGCATATTTGGGTCTTGCGACCACTAAAAAACACCGCCTTAAGGCTGCGTTTCTACTAGAGATGTGCGAGGATGCGTAGCGAGGGATGTGTTTGTAAAGAACCAATAGAATCGCTTCATTTACCTCGCCTCGGTCAGCACAGATAAATGAAGCGATTCTATTGGTTCTTTACAAACACATCCCTCGCTACGCATCCTCGCACATCTCTGGTGGAAACGCAGCCTTAGCCTACTGTCGCCATGTGAATGGGCCACGAGAATTGCTCTAAGCATGTGTCACGACCCATCCAGCACAGGGCTGTCTCCGGGCTCCAAGATTGTTCATCACCAGCCTAGCCTTTCCCAGCTGTGTTGGGGTCGGCTTCCATTCTAACCAGATTCAGCTGAATACTAATATTTTACACTAGCTTTTGCCAGCGGCTTCGCCCGCGTGAAAATGACGATTTTCCATACAAACTTTCATCCCCTATTTAAATCCCTTAGGGGTTGAATTTCGAAAAATCCTTCCTTATTCCTTGTCTACATAATGAAGGACTTTTGCACAGAGGTTTCTGTGCAAAATTTCAGCTTCCTAGGTCCAAGGGTTTGGGCTGGGCGTTGATGAGTCAGTCAGTCAGGACTTCTCTTTTTTTTCTTCTTTATATAGATAGATAGAAGATGGAGTGACTGCCTATCTGACCTCCACAACCCAGTTAGTACTGGGTAACAAAATACACATTGGTAAGTATGATTGTCAGACTTATTGGGTCACTGACTACCTGTAATAAATAAAATAAAAATAAATAAAATTAGCCTTTATTGCTGTTTAAACTTACATATCATTGACTTCAATTATAACTACCTTTTTCTTACTTTTCTACAATTTAACTATCGGCGTTCGGTAGAAAAACAGCTTGTCTTTTGACATATGCCTCCTCCAAAGATTTCCATTTCTCCCTATCTTTTGCTATTCGGGTCCATTCTGGACCAACCACCTTTTTTATATCGAAGAAGCAAAGGGCGAAAAAAAAAACTAAAAGATGGGAGGACGATATAAAAAAAAAAAAGACTACCTGTAACGACTGTCAAATATCTGAAAATTATAGCTGGGACCGACAGCTTCAAATGTACAACACGGAGATAATGATACATCATCACACAGATAATGGGTGGTGACCTTTCCACTGACCAACCCTGGCAACCAGGGCTTATCTTAAAGATCGACCCGAACCGCTGTTATTATTTAGCCACGAACTCCTTGAAAGTATATATTATTTGTGTAATAATAAAAATATAAACAGTCTTAAGTCCTAGTGTGAGTTTCAGGAATCAAAGCAATGAATGTAATTTTTTAAACAATAAATTATTCTTATACTAGCTGATGCCCATGGCTACGCCCACGTGGATGTCAAAATTTTGACAAAGACAAGTTTCTCGAGAACTAGACTATCCGTTGGTGAAAACCGCATGATCATCGGTGCAGTCGTTTTTGAGTTTATCGCGAACAAACAGACGCGGCGTTGGTCTTTGTTGTTTTATAAAATGTAGTGATTTTTCTTTGCGTCTTGAATACATAAATCCTAAATCAATATTATTGTTACTGCTTTCTTAAGTAAATTCTCTTTTGTTAACTTTTTACAAATACTTTATCGTAAAATCACTTTCGTTCGACATCAATCAGCCATTTGAATTATCGGACCGTGAATTCCCAAGAAAATTGATAAATAATGTAAAAATAATGCCCCAGAGAAGTAATTTCAAACTTTTAGTTGATTTTGATTCAGTCTGGGGTGAACAATAATTTAAGATAATAAAGCATTTTTGGCAATTATGTTTCTTTTCTTGCTCGGATAAGAAATACTAATACTGATTTATAATTTAAGAAAATAGCTCGTTCGTCTTATTCAATTATTTGGTCAAAGGGCAATTAAATTAGTAAAAAAAGACGTGTTTGGAATTTAGAGTATAAAACAACAACAACATAAACGTCTGCTTGCCGCTACGCTTTTGTAGACGCGTGCTACGCTTGCTACGAGATTGCTACGCCGTAGTAGCATGGCGTAGCCGATATCATGGCGTCCTAAGTTGTAGTAAAAAAGGGTGGCTTTTGTGTTTTCCCATAATGTAATATTATGCTAGCTTGTGCCAGCGGCTTCGCCCGCTACAACTCGAAAATTATCCCACGGGAAGATAAAATGAGTGTACTACGTGAGCTCGACAAATGGTTGTGCGAATAACGCTTGTGCGACAGAACTGTACTGCGACTCACTATTTTTCGAATGCACGCTTGTGCGACACACTGAAGGTCGACATCACGGTAGCTAGTGCGACATGAAGTCACATTAGAAATCGTAATCCTATGTATATCTGATGAATTTGGTAGCTCAGTTAGTTCCCGGTTAGGAAAAGGCTAGGCAGATGATGTAAGTGATTTGTTTCACATTTAAAAAAATCCTATTTCTTTTCTTTATTATTAATTGCGATTTCTTTATTATTATAGTTAGTGTTGTGTGACTTGGCCGTTGTTCGTTTCGTTTAGTTCGGTCATTTTTCTTCTTGGCGTCCAATTGCCAATACCAGTATGGGTTATGATCTCGCTTAACAATCATAGATAGTTACAACAGATATAACATTACGTATAAACTAAATTAACTTGTACCCACTAACGTATATAGAATGTTCAACGGCCAAGACACACAACAATAACTATAATAATAAAGAAATCGCAATAAGGAACCTTAGACTTGGCACGACTTTGTCTAGATTTCATTTCTTTTTAGAGATAAACTAGCTGCTCCATCGAGACTTGGCTAGTTTTTTACAGAATGTTTTTGTTGGGATAAATATTTACACAATACAAAATAATAATAATAATATTCCACAACTGTACAAAAGTAGGTAGGTATTGCAAAAAAGCAATTCACTGCCGATTAATTTTCATTCGATCCTCGTTTTCGCATACATATTATATTCATTATACATGTCTTATCTAGATACAGGCTATTGAGATTAATGATAGATCTGTGTACTGACCAGCCATGCCATCAATCACCAAATTTAAGTGCGTAATGAACAAAATTGTACAAGTACACTCACGAGCACTTTTATGTCTACCAGGATTAAAATATATTTTCGAGCCGTTTGGGGTTGAAACTCTGGGGCCGTAGGATCCTAGTGCCCACAGCCTTTTTAAGGAAACTAAAAGCCTTGTTCACGATTCCTCTGACCTAAGGGCTGTGTATTTCTTTGGAGGTTTCTAAAATACTTCTCTTCTGCTGAGAAAATGTCGACCTACATCCAAACAGTAAAGAAAAGTCTAAACTAAAATTACTTTGAAGAATATTTTGATGTTTGACATGTTTTTGAGTTATGGGACTTTTTCTTGATTAAATGACGTTAACAAGAGCACCAACATGACGCGCACTCCCACGGCTCCCGGGGCTCCGCTTTGCCGCCGCAGGCACTTACTCTATCCTTACATCATACGGGTTCCGAAATACCATTCCGTTCGTAACAACGTGAAATTACAACTAATACAGTATGAGAAAATCTCTTTATATTTTTTTTATGCTTGTTAAGTGGCAGTGACATTGCTCGCAGAACGGATGGCCGATGGGGCCAGAAAGTTCTGGAGTGGCGACCGCGAACCGGAAGACGTTGCATTAGAAGGGCTCCCACTAGATGGACCGATAGGTGTAGGTTGCGGGGACCCGCTGAATGCGAGACGCACGGGACTGGTCAATGTGGCGACACCTGGGGGACGCCTATGTCCAGCAGTGGACTCTTTTGGCTGAAATGATGATGATGATGAACTTTCGCACATTCTAGATTACGTTAAAGTTTAGAATGTTTCACTATGTAACTGTTTAGAAGATTCGAGAATAATTAAATAATACATAGGTATTGCTGTTCGTGACTGTACCAACGAGTTTGTATGGAAAGTCCGTAATTAAGGTTCGTAATAGGATTGTAGTAAATTAGGGCTTACGCAGGGTTTTGTTTTAAAAATTAGATTTGTTCGGGGGAGCGCTCCCGAGTAAATAAATTAAGCCTTTTTAATACCTACTCTTATTTTTGGTATGATATTACCTACACAGATTTATACCCAAATATGTTATAAGTAGTCGGCACGGTTGGCGCAGTGGCTAAGCGATTGGACTGCTGCGCTGCGTGTCGCGGGTTCGATCCCCGCACGGAACAAATATTTGTATGGCCTGCAGATAGTTGTTCCGGGTCTGGGTATTTGTGTATGTGATTTTCTATGTTTGTGAACGCACCCACGATACAGGAGAAATTCCTAGTGTGACACAACGTTTATTAAAAAAAAGAAAAAAAAAAGTAGGTAATTAGATTATATAAAGAGGCCTCCGTCTGAGGTGAACATAGGGTAATGTCGGAACCGACTAAAAACCCACCACTCCTACTACTACGCACGCACCCCCGACTGGTATCAGCCAGCTCGCAGCCTTTTCACGTTTTGGCCTGGCTAGTCAGGTGAAGTTGAAGTTTAATATAATGGTCAACTTAGTACCATTATATTAAACTTCATCATATGGGTGAAAAATAAACTGATCAGCATGAAATTCTAGCAGAATCAAGAAGAACGTGAAAATCTAAAACAAAAAAGTAAACCTACATAGGTAATACAAACTTTTTACAGCATTTAATGGTGCCTGGATAATCTGGGCACCAGCCAAACTTAAGAAAATTTCTAGCTTCCAAGAAGAGCACAATTTATCAAACAATCCTAAAGACCTCAATGGTACTCCCCACTTAAAATCCAATTTCCCCTCTGACGAATCACCTCCAAAACTTAGCCAAGAATAAATTATAGCCATTACACAACACAACAAGTAATAAATATACATTTTTAACGCTTCACCTACTACCA
Organism: Diarsia mendica; assembly: GCA_949316265.1. Lineage (NCBI taxonomy): Eukaryota > Metazoa > Arthropoda > Insecta > Lepidoptera > Noctuidae > Diarsia > Diarsia mendica. The sequence continues at coordinate 18,212,616 of OX438904.1, read as the reverse complement.
ACATTTTATTGTTACGAAATACGCTGAGAAACGGCAGCGAATCGCAAATTGTTTTAAATTTTGAAGACTTGACTATGAAAACAGAGGAAGATCGACCTTGTAGTTATGAAGATAGAGGTGGAAAGTAATCTCAATGCTGATGTATGAATCATGTGAACGCGTTTCTTTTAGGAAGCATTGAGTTAGTATTGTCATAGGGCCACCATGCGTCCGGATTTGTCCTGACAGGCCAGCTTTTTGGTCTCGGTCTAAACTTCGACCGGTTGTGTCCGGACTTTGAATTCAAAAGGTTTGTATGTTAAGTTAAAAAAACTGTTATTTTAGAACTAAAATAGGAAATTTTCAAAACTTTTAAAATATCCGGCTTTCGCCAGAACCTTAAAGGACCGTGGGCATTTTTCTTTAAACTCTGAGCATAAGATCAACAGAAATGAATATTATTTATAACGTTAGCGTTGAGGTTGCCTCTGATCCAAATCAACTCAGTTCTTCCGCCGATCCTAATACCCGCCCATACCATGATGGTTCGTTTGCTTTTCGTGGCGTTTCGTGTCCTTTCTGATGAGTCTCGTTTTGGTATGAGACCGGATACAAGACGTTTACGACACTGGAGAACCCCTGGACGCCAACAGCGATTAAAATCCTGCCAGGAAGTCCATCCTTATAGTGGTGGAACCATCATGGTATGGGCGGGTATTAGGATCGGCGGAAGAACTGAGTTGATTTGGATCAGAGGCAACCTCAACGCTCAAATATATGCTGAGACGATTGTATCAGACGTCATCGTTCCTCTACAAGTGCAAATCGGTCCCTTATTTCAGTTAATGCATGATAATGCACGACCGCACACCGCAAGAGTTGTAAGACAGACTCTCGCCGCAGCTAACATCAATGTCCTGCCCTGGCCTGCTCAGTCGCCAGACTTGAACCCGATTGAGCATGCATGGGATATGCTACAGAGAAGAGCTCTGCCGAATATGGAGGGTATCCAGTCGCAAGAAGACCTTTTTTTGTTGTTGCAACGAACATGGGCGGCCATTCCACAGCGTGATTTGGATGAACTCATTTTGAGTATGCCAAACCGATGTTCTTGTGTTGTTAGTGTTCGCGGTAGAAACATGGATTATTAATTGTTTAAGTTACCCAATAAAATTTTAAAGAACACTGTTATTTCAGTCTTTTTTTCGAACTTTAATGTTAGTGGTTCAAATGTCAAAAATCCCTTTATTAGGAAAATGGCAAATTTCTTTATTAATGCAAAGGTGACTTGGTTTATCGTTACTGTGACAAACGAAAACACTTTATTTGATGAATCCAGAAAATTTTAATTAATATCAATCAGGAGAAAAGTTATTGCAAAAATATATGTTGATCCCTAGACACTTTTGATGTGTGTACTTGAAATATGTTGGCTTTTACTGTATTTGACAAAAGTTTAGACGAAACTAATTGTATACCTAGTTTAACCAGGTGGTTCCGTAACACAGCCTCTACGACTGCAGAGGATGTTATAACCATGTCGACCTTGGTTGAATTATTTAATGTGTGCTTAGTTAGCCTGAGCGAGCACAGTGTTTCAACATAATCTACTTAAAAAACTCCTTGCGTGATCGAATCAGAAATGAGGACATCCGCATGAGAACCAAGGTTACCGACGTAGCCCGAAGAATCGCCAGACTAAGTGGCAATGGGCAGGGCACATTGCTCGCTGAACGGATGGCCGATGGGGCCGAAAAGTTCTGGAATGGCGACCGTGAACTGGAAGACGTTGCGTTGGAAGGCCTCCCACTAGGTGGACCGATGACCTGGTCAAGGTTGCGGGGACCCGCTGGATGAGAGACGCACGGGACCGGTCAATGTGGCGACACCTGGGGGAGGCCTATGTCCAGCAGTGGACGTCTTTTGGCTGAAATGATGAATGAGGACTTAAAAAACAAATTACTTTTGTAGTCAAATCCTAAATTGCTACATTTTCAATTGACCGTATATACCTGGAACTTGGCACAAGTAAAGAGAGGCCTATACCCAGAAGCGGGTGAAGTCGGGTTGTGGAGGATGATGATGATGATGATTATGATACCCTCTGGTCCCCCGCAACTATAGTTCTGATCACAAAAGTAGGTATGAATTGAGGAACTTATTGTGAGCTATGATTTGAGATATTATATTTCAATTCTGTTGGACCCACCATTTTGACCAAAACCCTTTCGAAACGGTGGTAACCCTAGTCGCGTACATGTCCTAAAGAGACTGGACCCAATGCAATCAGTAAGAACGATCCAGGCGAACGTTTGGCATCCTCTTTGTAGACGGATACCTACAGTAAGCTAGAATAGAAAATAGAATAGGTACCTATTTCATAGAATTTTTGCATAGTTCACCAACTTCACCTTTATTTTCAAGAAACGGAATGAGTTGCCAAAGTTGACATGAAAACGTGTTAGCTTGAATTGCAGACGGCAATTATAGAGGGATGGTGAAAAGTGAAAACTTTGGTACCATTCTCAGACTTGTACGAATCGTTTACTTTCATATGGCTACTTGTAATATTAAAAACCACGAATAAAAAAGCTGCTGAGAATATTTTAAACTAGCTTAGGCCAGCGGCTTCGTGAAAATGACGATTTTCCATACAAACTTTCATCCCCTATTTAAATCCCTTAGGGGTTGAATTTCGAAAAATCCTTCCTTATTCCTTGTCTACATTATAAAGGGAACCTCTGTGCAAAATTTCAGCTTTCTAGATCCAAGGGTTTGGGCTGGGCGTTGATGAGTCAGTCAGTCAGTCAGGACTACTCTTTTTATTTATATATAGATAGATAAACATAATAACCTCGAAAGGGTTGCAGAGGTGTATGCTCAGTTCTTGTGTAGGCTTAAGTTTGAAGTAATAAAAAAGGAGCTAATTTTCAGCCCATCAACCAGTCATAAATCTAGACTCCGAGCTGCAACCTACTTAAAAATGTATAATAAAAAGCCAATAACACTGTGCCCTGGGAATCGAATTCAATACCAAAGCCGTAGCACTTACAACCATTAGCTAGACCATCGAAGAGGTACCAGAGGTATTTTTAAAATTCAATATTCAAAGAATTCAACCGGTACAAACCCGCCCTTGATTAAAAATAGAAACTGCAGTGCGGTAACCACAAAGGAACTTTACAAAGCCAATTTGTTTTGTATTTGATATCGCGTTTAAAAGTGGTTTGAACAGTTAACATTCTAGGTACTTCCCCTTTGTACAATTATATTTTAAATGAAACTACTTTCTGCAACTAAGACTTTAAAGAGCTTTCCACTGCATTTGGCAAAATCATGGAGCAAAATAACCGAAAAAATAGTACCATGTTGTGTCCTACGTTGGTGGGGAATTTTGGTTTGTTTTGTAAGTATGTCAGACGGCTGAAATTAACTTACATTACACAGTTATAATACAGCTAGAAAGACTACAGAATAGAGCAAAATTTTGGTGCAAACACGGCCAAATCTTGAAACGGAATTTCAAACCAGTTGACGGTTCTCTCACAGTGAGAATTTGAAGTTATTTCTGCTGACGCTTCACAGTGACAGCAGCACTTTACCACGGGCCTTTGATTCTGGTGACTGAGGAGATCTCGAGTACCTAATAGAAAAGTATGGAAGCAGAAAACATGCTCCAACCATAGAAAAAGTTAGTTAAGGGCAGGAGAAATATCCATTGATGGTAGACGCGGTACCTTAACTAATAATAACGGTTCCGTTCGAACCAAGGTACTTAGGCAAACACTTTAATTAGTGGAAGTCATTTATTTCTTCAAAACGGTATAAAAAAAAATTATAGGGTCGAGTGGTTAACAATGAACCAGCAGTACAGAGTGAACCATGCAAATAATTCAGAAATGTGACGTTACCGTTTGATCCAAACTGCATAAAATAAACTTCTTTGAGCCCCCTTCCCCCCTCCCTCCTCAATCGATAGCGAGCTAGTGTCGCAGGCGACCACGCGCGCCCTTATTTTGTATTTTTGTAGTGAAAATTGTATAAAAAAAAACCGGCCAAGTGCGAGTCGGACTCGCGCACCGAGGGTTCCGTAAAAAAAATATTATTATAAGATGTAACTAAAAATTTATGGTTTTCGTAATTATTCCTTTATCTATTATAGCATAGATAAAGGAATAATTACGAAAACCATAAATTTTTAGTTCGACGTTGCTTCGTACCAAATTTCAAGATTCTGAGTTCACGGGAAGCACCCTGTAGGTTTTGATTCCCTTGCAAGTGTCGAAAATTTGCGGCATAAACGGCTGTATCTTTTGATTGCGTTGGCTTAGAAGTTTGATTTTTTCACAGCTTCAAGGGACAGTAGACCTGAGTAATTGATATAAATTTCAGCTTCATACCTCCACGCGTTCCTGAGAAAAAGGGTCTTGACAGACGGACGGACGGACGGACAGACGGACAACAAAGTGATCCTATAAGGGTTCCGTTTTTTCCTTTTGAGGTACGGAACCCTAATAACGTAAGTTATATTTCGTGTCATTTTATTTGTGTAAATAGTAGCTGAATATCACTGGATTGATAAATTTGTGAATTTTTGCGCTTTTACTTAGGATGGTTTCGTCAATCACCTCGTGTTTGTGCATTTGTAAGTATGGTGTGGTACAGAATGAACCACTTTGAGAGAGTACCTACACAATGAACCAGTGATTCATAGAGAAAATTCGAATTGCAAAACGCAGAAATGAATAAATTCGAATATTCCACTAGTTGAAAAGAAAAAGAAAGGCGGATAGCGACTGGTTGAAAATGCACCCTGATTTGTTCATTTAAAAATCAGAAGCATGTAAATACACGAACACATCATTCAATCCTAGGCAACTAAAGTTAATTTATCAAAAAAAAAAAAAAAAGAGAGAGTGAGTTTTTTTAAAGTTTATTTATCTATAATATGTGTGTATTTAGAAATATATAAGTATGTTTATCAGTTGTCTAGTACCCATAACACAAGCTCTGCTTAGCTTGGGACCAGATGGCGTTGTGTGATAGTTGTGGAATATTATTATTATTATTATTTATTTAATTAATGTTTACGATATCAGGTCCCTTGTATAGACAAAAATTATGCGTTTTGATCATATCTACAAATAAATAGGTACTTTAAATTAGTGAGTTTTATCATTATTATAAACGCTTTGGTTATTGGCATGGTTCATTGTTTGCACACACGGTTCACTGTGTAGTAGTGTGTAGGTACCAGCCCCCGGTTTATTGAGTACCTGAGTGTTGCAGTTTTCGACTTATGTATTGATTTCATTGTCATGTTCGTAACGAAACTAATATTTTAGAATCCATATTATTATAAAGTAGGTAGGTCATATCTCAAAGTAGCAATCGTTACTTTATGAAAGATTTGCGTTTGAACTTTGCGAATTTTATACATATTATTGCTCACGACTGTACACAGTGAATTTTGTGTGAATTTTGAAATTAGAAGTTATAAAATCAAAAAGCAAAATCAAAATTCATTTATTCAAACTAGGCTGATAATCAGCACTTTTCGAAGGTCAAAATTTACTACAGTGAAACTTGGTTAACTGGGACTTGGATAAGCGAGAAACCTCTATAACTGGAACTCATACTGGGGTCCCATGAGATGATGAGACAGACTTGGATATCTGAGACACATTTAACCAGGTTTCACCTATTTACATTTTTATAAGACAGTCCCCCAAAAACGCCCACCCATCGACACTTCCTAGTGTTTAGCTGGAAAGAAGAAGTGGCGGAACAAACTCCCCAGCACACATCTGTCTGTTAGGTTGGTTAGAAGAACCAGACTCGATACAATAGCAAGGTGTCAGTTTTTAAGATTTACTAAAGACACAATGTCAATCAGTAGTACTTTAACAAAAATTAAGTAAGTAGGTACTAGGTACATAATCTAGCCAGTTAGGCAGTTATATTATCTACAATTATATTACTTATGGCCCCTAGGAGTAGAGATAAAGCTCTTGAAAGGTGGTTCATTGTCGACCATCTTACCCTACCGTTTTTTTTTTAAATATCCTAAATAATACCCACCTACTGCGATTTAACCTACCCTTTAAAGTTTAAAGTATGCCATAACAACACAAAAGGCAGACTATGCATATTACTATGCCTGCTCAGTGGTCCGACCTACTTGCAACGTAATTGCATTCTCAAATGTGCTCATAAAAGAACAGACAACCAAAGAGACTGCGGACAGAACGGTAAATGGATTTAAACTGAAACTGAGGCTCTAGAACAAGCGTGCGGTGTAAATGTAAAAGATTTTAAAAAATAATAATAAAAAAATATTTATGGGTGGCAGTACTGGCAGTACCTGTATAGGTAATGTTATGTAGAAGTTTTTCATCATCTAATCAAACTCTCAAGGATTACATAAATGGATACAGATTTCCAAAATTACAAAAATATAATCGCACTGTTGAGTTCTTGATACATATTATCTTTTTTTTTTTTTCTACCGGACGTCAATGTCGGGTTGACCGAAATAATGCTGTGGAAATAATTAACACCGTCATTTACGTCCATGGCGTCATTTGACATTTAAAACTAAACAGTTAGAGTCCATTTCACGAAAGAAGTCCCGCAGACGCAGCGCTGTATTCGCGCGACATTATGTTGCTATCTCTCTCCATATCTCCCCATCTGTCAAATTTAGCTCTACAATTGTTCGCGGGACTTCTTTCGTGAAATGGACTTTAAAAAAATTTATCTATAAAATAATAGATTCTTACAATTATTACGACAATAGGTACCTATTTGTATACTATTACATTTTACTGTAATACTAAATAAAATTACCAAAATGATAAAGGATAGGTACCTAATGGTATTAATTTCGAAGCAAAGATCGGTCGGACATTTCCCGGAACCAAAAAATCGAAGGTATTATATTGTGTGACTACCTGAAATAGACGGACAAATGGAGCGCTGCTGTCGCCATAGTAACAGTGACGTGTTCGGATTTGGAACCTTTTAGCGGTTTTAGCGGCAACTTATATCTTTATTTTATACCATCCATTATTCAGATAAAGAGAAAGCCCATAGATTGTTCGCAGTAACGAAAGCCTCAAACTTTGTATTAAGCTTCCTTGATCCTAGATCTGTTTTATGAGCTATCCCAGCCAAGACATATAGCCCAGTATTAGGTCCATAGGCCGCTGGCGTAAAGCCGAGGACGGATTAAATAGGTTCTAAGTGAATTTATTTGAAACTAGGTGTGCTCCTCAACTTCATCCGCGTAAAATTGTTAAAAATAATATATTCATACTTCCCTATTTGAATCGAATTTTAACATCAACTCTAAAGTATTAAGTTAGTAAGAGTTCAATCTACCGTTTTAACTCGCGTTCGTAGATTACTCAAAAGCTTTCGATAGTCTAACACATAGCGCCATATTTTCTGCACTTGTCAAAAATAACATAGAACCTACATACATACATTTGTTGCAAAAAATATAGGTACTACAACAGCACAGCAGCCATCCGACTAAGCACCGGGTCAGTTTTTCCCATTCAGAGAGGAGTCAAGCAAGGTGACCCGCTATCCCCTAAACTCTTCACAGCTACGCTGGAAGAGGTTTTTCAACAAATAAACCCACACTGGCAGGATAAAGGTTTTTTTTTTTTTTTTTTATTTAATTTCAATGTCAGATTACAGAGATCCATAATGGTTAGTAACAATTGGTACCTACTTAAATACTATGTTAGTAAGGTTACAAAATTTCAATCACAAAAACAATTATAATTACAATTAATTAATTACCATACACACACACATATTACGTATTGTCGTCGGCAGAAAAAGATTAACTAATCTTCGTTTCGTTCCGTTTCGTTTCGCCGACGACATTGTTCTTTTTTCTTCCTCAGTAGCTGAACTAGGCCTAATGCCCGAATAACTGAGCCACGCCAGTCTCCAAGTCGGGCTTGCAATGAATATGGCCAAGACAAAACTGATGACGAACAGCACAGAGCGCAACGTAGAAATTGGGGGTGTGGTGATTGAATATGTTCATGAGTACATATACCTCGGCCAGATAGTCTCTTTCCAGGCAAGACAAGACAAAGAAGTTGCTCGACGCACCGAGAATGCCTGGAAGAGCTACTGGTCGATGAAACATTTAATGGAGGGATCTCTCCCACTTTCACTCAAGCGAAAGCTCATGGACATGTGCATTCTCCCCACCCTCACCTATGGAGCGCAAACATGGTCGCTTACGAAACGTCAGAAGTCCGCACTTGGGGTCTGCCAACGAGCTATGGAGCGAAGTATACTGGGTGTCAAACTTACGGACCGCATCAAAAACACTATAATTCGCTCTAAAACCCAAATAGCTGATGTTGGTCTTACAGCTGAGAGTTTAAAATGGAACTGGGCTGGTCACATCTGCCGCATGTCGGAGGAGCAATGGGCAAAAAAATACCACTCAGTGGATACGAAAAGGCAGGAAACGACAACGCGGCAGGCCCAGAAGGAGATGGCGGGATGAGCTGGACTCTTTCTCAAGGGATTGGTCTACCATCGCACTGGATCGCGAAAAGTGGAAGGATGGGAAAGATGGAGAGGGATGGGAGGCGTCGGGGCCGCGGATTTTTGTACTAGATGACGTGGCCTCGGCGCAAGGCAAAGAAGGAACATGGGTTCGGTTTTTAGTCAGTAGAAGTCTGACACTCCCCTTCGCTCTGCTCAAGAGCGGGGGGGTCATTCGATGATTTTCCACCCACCAAAAAAAAAAAAAAAGGGAAGGGAGGCCTTTGCCCTGCAGTGGGACAACATAGGCTCATAATAATAAATAAATGAAGTATCAGTAAAAGTCCCGCCGAAATCAGTCCAGTCGTTTCGAGATTAGCTAGAACAAACAGGCAGACTGTCAAACATTTGGCTCATTCCCATCAGTTCGACCGTCGAACTAGTGAGAATTTTTTTTCTCATCTGTTCGACCGTCGAACTAGTGAGAACTTTTTTTCTCATTTGTTCGACCGTCGAATTAATTAGATTTAAAAATAGTTCTACTACATTGAATGAGGCCGGCGGAGGCCCGGCACTTCGGGGACAGAAGATATTAGTGTTATTTAATATGCGAGCGAAGCGAGCGCGCGTCATGGAGTACATGCGTTGCATGTATGAGTGACGTGACCAAAAGCTTTGATAAACTTTGTTCTAATTTTTAAATCTAATTAATTCGACGGTCGAACAAATGAGAAAAAACGTTCTCACTAGTTCGACGGTCGAACAGATGAGAAAAAAAATTCTCACTAGTTCGACGATCGAACTAATGAATCGAACTAATGGGAATGAACGAAACATTTGTGTTGTAAGTGCCTTAATATACGAGTTAAATAATATTTTATCAGTTATTATCAATTTTATTTACATGTACAGATAAAAAAAAAATGAGAAGAAGGAACCGGGTAAATAATAACAGCCACTCGGGTCGATCCTCGGTTAAAGCCGCGCTTGTCTAGCTTAGCTTGGTCCGTGGATGAGTGACCACCCATTCTCTGTATATATATATATATAGTAGTCTATGCCACCCATTACATATCGAGTTTCCTCCGTGCTTCGTTGGTCCCGGCTGTCATTTGTATATCTTGACAGCACGGTTGGCGCAGTGGCTGAGCGATTCGACTGCCCCGCACGGAACAAATATTTGTATGTACCTGCAGGTAGTTGTTTCGGGTCTGGGTTTTTGTGAATGTGAGTTTAAATGTTTGTGAACGCACCCACGATACAGGAGAAATTCTTAGTGTGGGGCAAGGACGTTATAACTATGTGCAATGTTTAAAAAAAAAAAAAACTTTGACAGTTGTTATTTGTTACAGTCGACCGAAACCGAAAGCCTTACCGAAGGGTTAGGTATTAGCAACATTCCTGGGTTGTGAAGGTCAGATATCTAGGCAGTTGCTCCTTGCCTTCGGTTGAACTGGAAGCTGATCCTTAAATCGTTGGAAAAAGACTAGGCAGATGCTGATAAAATTGAAATGAGAATTTGATAATTAAATTGCATTCCGATTTTTTTTTCGTGTAACGAAACGTTATTGAACATTTCGTTTCACTTCATGTTTTTTTAATGTTTCTGATTCATTAGCGTGTTCTTTAAAAGAAAACCGAAAATAAAATAAAAATTAGTTTAAATAATCGTTTTTTTTAATAAAACAACAGGAACAATGTTGTTTTAAATTATTCTTATCTTTAAATTGATGAAGTAAGTAATTGTCGTCAAAATAGGACGTGTAACGGAACGTGACACTTTTAAAAAGTTCAGAAAGAAACGGGCGTTTGTTTGATGGAAGCAAAGTGTATTCAAAAGAGGAATTAAATAACAATCGTTCCGAATGTATGTTTTTGTGCGTTGTGTGAAATAGTTATTATTGTTTGTGGGGCGCTTTTCTTCACAAGGTGATCTAATTATATGATCTAATATTTTTTTAATATTCGTAAATGTTTGGTGTCATATCTGTCACTTGTTTCTAAAAGTTTTCTGTTTTTCAGTCCTTTACATTTATTCAAAACTTCCTAAATACTGGTGTATACAAAGAAACGTACATTGACCAGGAGCAGGAGAAATTGCAATTAGAAAAATATGACATTTTCTTTATTGCTTGTGTACTAACTCCGTAGCATAAATTCAAGTCTACTTCTCATAAAATATCCTTTCATTTCTACATTATCGGTTCAAACTACATGTATAGAGCCTATAAATATCGATTTCAGGTGAGAAGAGGCTGTTAAAATGCCAAAAACAAAGGCTGTGTCCCCGGCGCGTTCTCATGGTGGTTTACCTACGCCGAAACGCAAATCCACCCGCGGCAGCCGTAGTCTATGCTCCCCAGCCTTGTCCACGGCGTCTGGCAGGCTAACATCACTGATAGACCAGTTTAAAGACAAGAACATGGAGTCTTTTGCACTGTCCCCATTGAACAGCAGATCTGTGCTGAATGACAATACTGAGATTGAGGAACCTAAACGTGAGTACACTGTTTTCTTAGACTGTTATGGTGGAGTTGAAGACAGCAGCCTAATCTATCCTGACTGACTATCAATGTACATCTTACAAATGGCTGTGAAGTTAAATATTGGCAAAGCAAACATCAGCCGAGATAGGATTTTGGAAAATTCATCCCCTAAGTGGTCACAAATTCTTGCCAAACCTGCGATCAGGGACCCCAACCAACTAAAGTCACCCATACATTGTTAACTTTAATCTTAGTACAAGCCCTTTGTCAGTGAAGTTTTAATTAACATAAATACAAAGTTATCTTAACTCTCTTGTCTTTATGGAATTATTGTTTTGGTTGGTATTAAAATACTTGTGCAAACTTCTTATTTTACAAAATAAGTAGTTTTTGTGTGAGTTTACAACAAGTTAATTTCCCATGACCAATCTGATTCAAATAATTTAATTTTTTTGAAGTTGTCAAATAGCCATTTTTAAAACATTCATGTGTTGAATTGTAGCTATTTAGTGTTGAGAAAACCATATTATTATTGTTAGGAACCTTATCTCTTGTGTTCAGTGATAATAGGTAAATCAGAATTTAAAATGAGTTGATAAACTCAAAGGGCAGTGGTGGTGGCCTTGTGGTGGAGGCCCCGACTTACAAATAGTGAGTCATGGGTTTCGAACCCAGGCAGGCACATTACTTTGTGTAATTTATTTCATCACCGCTGCTCTCAAAACGGTGAAGGAAAACATCGTGAGGAAGCCGGCATGACTTAGAACCAAAAAGTTCCAACACATGTGACATCTACAAATCCGCACTGGGCCCGTGTGGTAGATTACAGCCCATTTCCCTCTCAAAGAGAGGAGGCCTGTGTCCCAGCAGTAGGAACATTAATAGGCTGTAGATGATGATGATGATGAATAAACTCATAAGTAACTCTATTATATCTGCGACATGAATTAATTTTCAGGTAAAAGTTGGTGGAAGAAGCTCGATGAGAACTCCCAAGATGTGATGGAAGTTTTAGAAGATAATAAATTGATAATAAACAACGCCATTGAGGAGTTTGTTGATATTGAAGTTTTGAGGTAATTAATATAATATTGTTTTACTAACATTACCAACGTATCCCGAAGAATTGCCAGACTAAAGTGGCAATGGGCAGTGCACATTGCTCGCAGAATAAATAGCCGATGGGGCCGAAAAGTTCTGGAGCACGTGGCGACCGCAAACCAGAAGACGCTGCGTTGGAAGGCCTCCCAATAGGTAGACCGATGACCTGGTGAAGGTTGCAGGGATCCGCTGGATGCGGGACGACACGGGACCGGTCCATGTAGCGATACTTGGGGGAGGCCTATTTCCAGAAGTGGACGTCTTTCGGCTGAAATGATGATGAATATTGGTTTTCATGCATATAGTACTTGCAACTAGCAACAGGATTATGTAAAGATGTGCAAGCAGGTGCCGTTCTGTAGTTACAACGAGAAAAATGCGAATTTGTCTTTTATATCTGTTAACTTTTCACACCGTACATACAAAACGAATTCAGACGAAATCTGACACAGAGGTAATCAGTACCCTGTATTAAGAAGTAGGATACTTTTTATCACGGTAGTATGTTCCCATCCCGTTGGGGCTGCGGGTTGGTCACAAAGATACCGCGGCCTCGACATAAAGGGCTAAGAAGGTACACGGGTGGTTTTTAGTCAGCAGAAGTCTGACACTCCCTTTCTTTGTTATTTGATGATTTTCCACCCAAAAAATAAAAGTATGTTCTTATGGGATAATAACTTACATACTCACAGCGACAGGCAAAGCTTGTATGTCCTAAAACATTATAATTTGTCTTAATTGAAAAAGTCCTCATGGAAAGCCCAATGACATCTTCTATTACTATATAACTCATCATCTGCTTAGCCTTTTCCCAACAATGTTGGGGTCGGCTTTCAACCTAACTGGATGCAGGTGAATAACTGTCTACTAAAGATATGAATGTGTAAAATGAATATGTTACTTTTAATTTAAACAAAACCAATATTTTTATCTACTTTCAGCCAAGAGAAAAAAAACTACACTCTTGACCTACCAGAGAGCAGCGACAATGAATCCATCAACAGCATAGTTCTCCCACAAAGAAGGCTCTTTACACAGAAAGAAAACCAACATCAAAAGAAGTTTGGCCACCTAATAGACAACAGAGAATCATTGGCCAAACTCCCCAAACCCAACACTACAAACATTGATAAATCTGTAAATGTTGGAACAAGAGAACTCTTTCGAAATGCAAAGCGCTCCAAACCAATATTCCCAGCAGCACTACTCAATATTTCCCCAAATAAAACAACTGCTGATAAAACAAAAGAAAATGTTCTTGCTGATCCCAAACCTCAAGTTAGAAACATCTTTGGTAACCGACCAGCAAACAAAAGAAAGAACATGTTCGCTGACTTTATTGTTTCTGAAAGTGAGGATGAAATATCCGAAATTCAACCTAAAGTATTTGGTTTTCAAAAGAAATTGGAACAAAGGCGATTTAGTTCGGCATCTAAAGGGCGGGATCCGTCTCCTTCATCAAGCATTACTACTGACATAGAAATGGATTTCAGGAACTTGTTACCATCATCAACAATGGTTGAAAATCAAATAGAAGAAATGATGGTAACCACACCTATAAAACGAACTAGACTCAGTAAACTATCAGAAGTAAAAGAATCTGAAGCTGGAACTAATACTCTACAAACAAATTCTACAGTTAGCGATAAAACCAAGCAATCTAATAAATCTGTTTCGTCCAAAAACAAGTCTAAAGTTTCGCCGGAAATAAGAGACAAATCATTAAATAGTTCAAGGACTACAAGAAGTATGTTGAAAACAACCTCAATACATGAAAAAGAAGATGCCAAAAGCAATAAGTCTCCAAATAAATCTAAAGGCAATGACTTAAATGTAAGTCCTTCCAAGTGTGACACAGATAAGCGAAATACCACATTGAATAAATCTCAGACACAAAGAAAAAGTAGGACGAGAAATAGTTCGAGAGCAATGGAAACCGAAAAAGAGTCAGAAGAAATTAGTTCGACCAACAAATCATTAAATAAAATTGAAAAAGTAGTGAAAACTGTTGAAGAATCAGTGGAATCCCAAACTGAACAATATTCTGCAGGTGATAATATTGACGGTGTTCAAAATCAGGTAACACTGAACAAAATAGTGATCACGGAGACTGAACAAAATAATGATGAAGAAATGGTAGATCAAGAAATTGATGAAGACATAAATAACAGCCACGAAGATAATGATGAAAAGATGGAACAAGAAAATGAGGATGAAGTTAGCATAGGTCCAGAAAGTGATGAAGAAGCAAATGAAAGCGAACAGAACAAAGACCACTTAAATGTAAGCCAAGAAAATGAAGATAAACAGAATGAAAGTGAGGAAGTGGCAATGGAGAGCCAAGAAGTTGAAAATGAGGAAAATGAAGGCGAAGAAGATGAGGAAGAACGCAAAGAAAGTGATAATGAGGACGAAGCTAGCGAAAGCCACGAAGTGGAGGCCGAAGTAAATGAGAGCCAGGAGATAGAAGAGGATGCAAATGAGAGCAAAGAAGTGGCAGCAGAAGAAATTGAGAGTCAAGAAATAGAAGAGGACGCAAATGATAACCAAGAAGTGGCAGAAGAAGAAAATGAGAGTCAAGAAATAGAAGAGGATGTAAATGAAAGCCAAAAAGTGGCAGCTGAAGAAAATGAGAGTCGAGAGATGGAAGAGAATGCAAATGAGAGCCAAGAAATCGAAAGAGAAGCAGATGAAAGGCAAGAAGTAGAAAAAGAGGCGAACGAAAGCCAAGAAAACGCAGAAGCGGCAGACGAAGAGGTCAACGCCGAAGAAAATGAGAGTGAAGAAGTCGACGCTGAACAGGAGATAGAAGAGGATGCAAATGAGAGCCAAGAAGTGGCAGCAGAAGAAATAAAAGAGGACGCAAATGAAGTGGAGGCCGAAGTAAATGAGAGCCAGGAGATAGAAGAGGATGCAAATGAGAGCAAAGAAGTGGCAGAAGAAGAAAATGAGAGTCAAGAAAAAGAGGAGGACGCAAATGAAAGCCAAGAACTGGTAGAAGAAGAAAATGAGAGTCAAGAAGACAAAGAAGACGCAAAAGAAAGCCAAGATGTCGAAGAAGAGGAAGCAAATGAAAGCCAAGAAGTTGAAGATGATGATGGTCCAGACGAGAACGCCGAAGTAATGAGTGAAGGTGAAGAAGAAGCAGCCAATGAGAGTCACGTCACTGAAGCTTCAGTAAACGAAAGCCAAGAAGTTGTAGATGATGATGGTCTAGACGAGAACGCCGAAGTAATGAGTGAAGATGAGGAAGAAGCAGCCAATGAGAGTCAAGTCACTGAAGCTTCGGCAAACGAAAGCCAAGAAGTTGAAGCTGAGGAAGAAGCAGCCAATGAGAGTCAAGTCACTGAAGCTTCGGCAAACGAAAGCCAAGAAGTTGAAAATGACGAAGGGGAAACCAATGAAGCAGCAAGTGAAGCTGAGGTTAACGAAAGTGAGGAAGAAGATGTTGATCTTCGTTACGAAAGTGATGAAGCTGACAAAGCAATCGCCAGTGACCCAGAGATTTCTGACGACAATCAGGCCGATGAAATGGAAGTTGATGACGACGAAGACGAACAACAAGAATCGGAAAACGAAAGTGAACAAAACGAACATGAAAGCCACGAAGAAAGACAGATTGAAGAACAAAACGAAATAGAACCAAGTGAAGAAATTGAAGAATCGCCAGACGTAACACATGATACTACCGGCAGACATAGAAAGAAACACTTACACAAATCTCCAGAAGTGATCCGACACGAAAAGACGAACCAAATGGACTCTTTCACAGCCCAAGGGCGCAATACCAGTGTTAGAAAAACCAAAAGTATGATGAGCAAGACTCTCAACATAAGACCAAGCTTAGCCCCTCACAGAGATAGTACAGGCTTCTCTGACGGTACTAAAAACTCTAGCGCCGAAGGTTCCGGGTGGGACTCACATAGGACCACCCGCAAAACGTTACGGCAAACTTTCGGTAAAGACTTCACTCCTAGAAAATCTTTAAGGGCCTTGGTCATGGAAAAATCAGCCAAAAGGCAAACTGAACATATTGAAATGCATTCGGAAACTGTGAAATTTCCTCTGGCAAATTCTACAGAGATGCCTGAGGATTCTAATCATTACGTTGAGGATGTTGTGGAGTCGGATCATGAATTGTCGCGGCAAACGCGGCTGACGGCGCTAGAAATGGCTTTGGAGAAAATTAAGCAACAGAATATTGAGAAGAGACTTAAGCTGGTAAGTGGCTACTGTATTAATTGTAATCGCAAATCCGTCTAATATTATAAATTAGAAAGTTTGTGAGGGTGTGTAGTAGGCAGCTAAAGGAAACAAGCATTACAGATTTAATAATTTATTCATAGATTGCTTCGTAAGGCTTCGTTGGTCTAGTTGTTGGAGGCGCGACTGCTGAACATGAGGTTCTGGGTTCTAATCCCGGGTCGGGCATTGTAATTGGGTTTTTCTATCAGGAATTACTCAGTAGCAGCAGCCACGGTTTCTGGATTTGAGCCCGACTGATGGCAACAGGCATGCCCCTATTATGTAGGACTTAAACATAACTGGCAAAATCTGGATGCCTAACTTTTCAAGTATTACAGACTTGTTTATAAGTAGACAAAAGCAGTTTTCTTCTACAAAAGCACTTTTGACTTTGAGGAGGGACCTAAAGCTTCAATGTTTTCAGTGCGGCTGACACCATTATAACTGTATATGTTAATATTTTACTATTCCTATTACGTCACACAAAACAAAATTCACTGAAATTAATTTATGTTATTTCAAAGAAATAACACGATGTGTGAAAAAAGCAATAAAATTGATCAAAAAAAGGCTTAGTCTTAACTGATTTTAACTGACGTGCTAGACAAAGACAGCGCCACAAAAAGTGACCTCATATTTCTGCTACTTCATTTTTTGATCAAATTTATTTCTTTTTTCATACATCCTGTTATTTGTTACTTTTTTGAAATAATATAACGTTTTCGTGATTTTTTGACAGTAGTCAAATAGCCAATTATTTATTCTATAATCAACATTACAGGAAGCTGCAGTAAGAAACTCCTTGAAGAACCCCCCTACAAACTCGCTAAGCCTGTTCAAAGTGCCCAACAAGCCGGCTCCACGGCGCCTGAAGCCCTCACAGATAAAACCTAAGAAACAGTTGAAGTCTCTCATTCCTCTCGACGAGTTGCCTGCTGAGGTGCTACAGGACATGAAGTATAAGCCCCCGAAGAGGTTCCGTCCTTCCAACGCGTCTTGGATCACTAAGAGACTGTATAAGTTCTTGGAGGATAAATTAGAGGCCAAGTATGTTATTATAATTCTTCTGCCCTTACACCAATTTATTTCAGGTTCTTGCAGCTTGTATTCTTTCATAATAATTCTCTTGTAATCGTAATTTTATTGGACCAGCTCTTTGCTTGCCACTTGCCATATCATTTTGCACACCGTCCTTCCATCATTTCTATAACTCTCTCCTATAATCCTCTTCTAACTAAAGTGAAAGACTGTTCAGAATCGGAACAGAAGTTTTAAAGATTACCCCTACATACAATGTATTGCTGTACGATGTTCTGTCACGTTTCTTTCTATGGCAGTGGCTAAAAAAAAAGCTATTTTTAGCAAAACGTCCGTCTGGTCTTCAAAACCACATCGCTCTCATCGTCCCCTTTGGCATTTTCCCTATCACTTTCGCATTCTTGTTCTATAAATAATATTAAATGAAAAATACTTCCAGATACGACTACAAAGCGCGCGTCCGAGCCGAGAAGCTAGCAGAAACGATATACAACTTCACCAAAGACCTACGTCGCCACGACGTAGCTCCCACAGACGCCGTCGAAGTTCTGAAACACGAGTTCGCCAGGCTAGACATTGTGCGCACGCACTTTGAGTTCTACGAGTTCTTCCACGAGTTTATGCCTAGAGAAGTTCGTATTAAGGTGAGTCTGGAGACAGCTTTTGGTTTGTTTATGAATGTGACAAGTCTGTGAGGTACTTTATGCACATGCACAATGTAGCTTTAGCTAGCTTTAGTTAAAAAGTTCCCTTCTTTGTGTAGCAATAGAGTAGTTGACTGACCATACAAAATATGATTCTGTTTAGTCCGGCATCGTCAGTTAGATTATCGAAAAATATTCGATACGTGTTTTTTTTATCAAAGTAATAAAAAGGATCAAGTTCAAGATCGAGTGTCAAGGATCATGAGTGGGGGCTTGTGACGTCACTTTTTGGTAAAATGTACCAAACCGTGACGTCACACGACTTCGAACCACTATATTTTTTGTTTACGTAAAAAAAGTAATATGTGTCCAATTTTTTTTGGAATTCTATCTGACGCGACGGACTAATTAGTACCCTATTATATTATTTAATAAACAGTTATACCATTACCCAGAAATAAAGACTTTTTCAACTCTCCTCTATATTATATAATAATTATGTTCCAGGTTGTTCCCGACATTGTCAACAAAATACCTCTGCCCCGGCACGGAGTGTTCTCCGATATCCTGAGAGACTAGAGACAGAAGGAAGATACCAGTATTTTGTTTTAAGATGAGTTTTGTTAATTAATAATGAATTTATGTTATTAGTGCTATGTTGTGTAAATATTATTATTAAAATATTAAATGTTTGAAGATAATTCTCGAGTATTGTTTCTAATAATATTATTTTGACAAAAAAAATGGTACTAATTAGTGAAAGTTTTATATCATAACATAGGGTATTATCTATGTCACGGACGCACGCACGCACTGATAATTTATACCGAGGCGCGAGGGACTGTGTAACTTCCACAGCCTCGTTAGTACTGAGTAATATTATACCCCTTGGCAGTGCCGGACTGGGACCCGAAATCGGCCCGGGCATTCTAGAGACGGTCGGCCCTCCACTCTCAAAAGAAAGAAAAACTACTTACGCTTTTGAGTCTACCGAAGAAAATATTTAAAGTAGATTGTTAGGCTGAAAGGCTAGGCAGCGACTTTAAAAGAATGAGCCATTAGGAGTCCAAGAGCGAGCGAAGCGAGCTCGAGAATCTCGACCCTTACACTAGCGTTACTTGGTCGACAGTCAATGGCAAGATTCAAGAGGTAGTAGCTAGTAAGCCGCAAGAGCGAGCTCGAATTTTTAATTGCTTCAACCTATTGGAGTCACTTGGTCCACTTCGACAATGTAAAGTTTCAAGGGTTAGTTTACGAGTAGTAAAATACTTGATATAATAAAAGTAGAAGGTACTACTTACCTATTATTTGTGAAAAGTTTTTTGAAAAGGCAAAGAACCTAGACTCGAGGAGCGAGCGAAGTAAGCACGAGAATTGCAACCCTTAAACAAGGTTTACTTGATCGATAGACAAAAACAAGATTCACGAGGTAATTATCTAGTACGCCGCAAGTGCGAGCGCAGCGAGCTCGATTTGAATAGTTTGGAATTGATTCGACTTACTGGAGTAATTTTGTGTCGATTTCGACAACGTAAAGATTTAAGGGTTAAGTTTTGCTAGTTACGGCTGCGGCTGAAGTTCTTGGATCTAAAATACTTAATAATTATAATAAAATAATCGAGTTCTTCGCAGCTAAAAACTTCTAACATAAACTGTTACAAAAAACCTGACCTAACCGTTGATTATCGATGAATACTTATAACGGAACATCACTGTTTTTGTACGTCAGGGTGCGTTTAAGATGGCCGGCGAAATTTTCGCCGGATAAAAATTAAACTAGCGAGGGTTCGCTGAACGGAGTCATAGGTTTATGTCAATTTTATCTGTCAAATTCAATTGACAGCTCAGCTTGTCAAACAAGTAGTACTTATACAATCTAGATTGTAATCTCGATTTTGCTTGTGATCTCGAAATTATTAGTCAGTAAAAATGAACCGGATCATGAGGAATCAATTTGCCGATATAATATTTGTATATAGTATTTTATAATATTATACCTATTTCTACAACAATTTGTATTATTACTTCATCCATGATAATCCACAAATAAAATTGACGGAGAGTCGGAGACGTTTAGTACTCGTTTCAGAAATATTTGTAAATATGGCGTGATTCTAGCAAATTAAACAACAAACAGCTCAATGACAAAGTCAATCTGACAGTAGTGACAGCGGGATAAAATTTAGCGAGATAAAAAGGTCGCTAAAATTTATCCTAGTTAGGCGAAAACTTATACCGGAAGACGGCCGTGAACGGGGCAGATTAAATTTTAGTCGGGTTAATTTTTCGCCTCGCGGTGTGCTTGAACGGGGTGTATAACGTTTAGTCAGGTTAAATTTTAGCCTGGATAAGCATCTTAAACGCAGTCCAAAGAGTAAAATATATGCGTCAGTCACATTTCGTATGTCATTGTCAAAATGTCGAGTCAACTGTCAAAGATTGTTTTTAGAACGAACGGAACGGAATCGGAACTACGGAACGCGGCGTGTTTCGTAATTTTGAAGGTTAGATTGAACAAAAAATGGGAAAAATAAGAAAATCAAAGCCAGCTAGAGCGAGGAGAAGCCTGGCAGAAGACAACAGTGATGAGGAAGAGCAACTCCCAGTTGACAGCAAGGAAAATGCTATTCAAACCATATTGGATCAGTTACAGGCTGCCGATGTGGAAGAAAAGTACTGTGGTTTACAAACTTTTGCTATGATGATAGAAAATCCAGAGAATATACCTCAGCTTATAGGGCGAGGATTGGTGAAGGTGGCAGCTCCATTAGTGCTTGACCAAGCGAGCTCAGTGAGAAATGCGGCGGCGGGCACCCTCCGAAACTTATCTACAGTCAACTTGGACACCTGCAATGCTATGATGGAACAGGACATCATGACGCCAGTGACATGTTTTTTCCATGAGCACGCTGAAAATTGGGTTCCCGATAAAAAATCTAAATCCGCAGATGAGGATATTGATACATTCATTCAAATAGTTAATTTACTTTTGAACCTTTGTGAGAGTTCAGATCTTGCTGTCAAATACTTGGGACAGTCTAGAACATTCGAGATATTACCTCGCTATTTAGATCTTGGGACTTTCAATAGTGACATAGTAATATCAGTCTTACAATGTTTGTTTGTGGTTGTGGAAGACAATCCCGCTGCTATGGCTAAGATAAAGTCAAATGCGGAAAACCAACTACAAGCGTTACTGGGACTGGAGGGAGGTGATCCCACAATACTATTGCTGAAAACCCTAGCGGCTGGAGTCATAATCAATACATGTGGTGGTAATATAGCATCATTGCCAACTGACGTAATCAATGGAATCATGTCTATATTAGCTAATACACTGTCAGTAGATCACAGACAAATTTGTAGCCAGTTATCAAGCGCTGTGCCTCTGGCTGATGGATCAGGAAAAGTGGAAGCACCCAAAGGCAAAGAAGAACAACAATTAGATAGCCAGATAAAATCCGTATCACAAATGCTAACCGCACAACAAAGTTCTATTGAAATAATAGCTAATATTTGTTCATCAGAAGATGGTGATGACTTGGAAAGTAATAACTCATCAGAAAGTGAAGCTGATGAAGAAGTGCTTGATAATGGTGACGAGACTGTTCTTGCTGAAGACAAGCTGCCCCCTATAGTGATGGAAGCTTTCACATCTCTGGAAATATTTAACAAAGTTTGGGCGGCAACCCAATTACCTGCACAAAATGTTATATTAATATTGAAAGAATATGAAGGATCACAATTTATTCATAAAAAGTTGATCAACTTGCAAACCAGAGCGCTACTTTGTATAAATAACTTATTATCAACACTTCCTATTGAAAATCTTGGTGGAGTCAATGGCGTTTACAAAATCTGGGTAGACACAGGAAAACTGGTTTTTAAACAAGATGTTGACAATTTAATTCTGTCAGAATCTGCAACTGCAGTAATGAGAGCTGCTTTAGACAAGATTAAGTTTCACCAAAATGGCAACAGTAATGACAGTAATTTGTTTAGTGACTTGGCTTTATCAGATATTGAGATAATGCTCACTGGAGTGAGAGAATGTCAAGTGCCTGAAATAAGATCAAACTTAATCCGGATGGTTGGCATCCTGGCTTTACTATTGGTCAACAAATTGAATGACGTCACTTCCAATGTTATATGCACCATCACTGAATTTATTCTAGAACAGGCACATAAGGAGAATGAAGTGTGGGTGCTAGCTGAAGCAATAGACACACTCATAGATATATATTCTGAAGATGAAACTGATGTTTTGGCAGCTAAAGTGAAGCTGACTGATAAGCTGAGTACACTAGCACCCATTCTAAAAAATAAAGCAAGACAGCAAAAAAGTCTGCCAAAAGAATACAAGGCACTTGTCACTACTGCATCTTCTAACTTACCGAGATTTATAAAGTACAAGAAGGATAGAGTAAATAGGTTATAAGTGTAATTTTTGTGAAAGCAATGTATCAAATGTTGATATGATTTTATTATACATATTTTATTTTTAACAATGTTTTTTTTTATTCATTATGATTCTCTTGTCCTTATTCCAGTTATTCATTTAGAGTTGAAAGATCAAGTCTTGAAGTAGTATGGACTGCTTAGGTCTGAAATAAAGATATATTTTTTTTTAATAGAGCAGTGCTCTATTACTTGTCCTCCCATCAGAGATCTCCTTTCTTGCCATATCTTATCATCCTTCACACTTCTACTATTATATCCGTCCACAATCATGCTCAAAACTTTCTTCACACATTTTCCTCATCCCTCTGCTTCATATACTACTTCCATTAACACTCAACTTATTCAGTCACTAGTACTCCTCATACTTATTTCTTCTACAAATTTTATTCACTTGCCTAACATCATACATTCCTTTTAGCAATCTCATCTCTCGGCCTTTCATTCAACCTTTTTGTGACCCAACATTCTGATTTATAAAAGACAGATCTTAGCATTGTTTAATTAAGGGCCCCTTTATAAAACAATGCTGCAATGATTCTTCCCTTGTGTTCATTCTATAACTCCCAGGCCTGGAGGGGGAATGCCAAACGCAGAACATGTATTCTAAATACTGGCTCTAAATCTGCTCTGAAACTCAGGTCCATCTTCAACAAGCAATGCCGTCGGAAGACAACATGCACCAGGGTTCATATCCCCCAAGTAAGGTCTAACGACCCGACCGCCTCAAGGGCCTCTGACATGGTTTGACGACCGTCATTTAGCGGCCGGGACCACCGACTTATACGTGCCTTCCGAGGCACGGAATCATCTTTTTAAATAATCAGACAATCATGTGATTTAAGCCCGTAATTTCCTAGCCAAACTGGAAACAACTTGCAAAGTATGCTTCCCGTGGGAATCGAACCCACGACAACCGGGTCACAAAGCTAACACCTAAACCACTCGACCACGGAGGTAGTTCGATCAACGGTCAACAGCAGGTAATAAATAAAAGAACAAAACATCCGGAATCTAGGACTTGTTTATTTTGAAAATATTAGGATACAAATGTAAACCTATGTTACAAATTACAATACAATGGAGCACCATACACATAAAATTATATTGCAATAATATATAGGTACATACAGAGAACATGTTTCAACGTAATACAAAAAATACACATCTCACTTACTTCTTACTGCTATATGTATAGAAGGAGGAAGGCGAAGCTTAAGTCTTAGTTAATCTCATATTTGGGGCACATTGACTCTAATATTAATTAAAAATACATAGGTATTATCAATATTGCAAGGCTGGATATTCATAAAAACAATTGTAAAAGAGTCTATTAATATGTTAGGGTTATACAGGTATATAGATCAGAAACAATTCATAATATTGGTAAAATGATTTGGAAGCCAAGTTACTTTTTTATAACGAAAGGATAAGCTATATAAATTGCCCATATTGGAATTGTCTCTTCGCCACACTAGGTATAGTACATACAGTGGTGGTGAAATAACATTGCAATGTGCTATACAAATACATAAACATCTGCTAAGTTATCTGTACAATAAAAGTGATTTTGTTCGATTCAAAAATAAGTACTTTTCTATACATTTCGATACTATTGTGATTTTACTAGTAATATGGATATACCTAGACAACGCAAAGAACTCTCACGATCTGAAAGAAAACCAAGTACCTACTATTAAGTTACTGTACAAACAAATTAACATACAAAAAAGATTCCGACGAATTGAGAACTTCCTCCATTTTTAAGTCGGTTAAATTTTTTTTTTCTTTAATTGTCTAGAATTAAGTTCTTGGGTTGTAACAGTGCTGCGACAGTACCCTCGTTAAGTATAAAAAAACTTTACGGGCACACGAAGTGGCACGCGGAGTGGGTGCACTTGCGATATCTAGGTACTTCTATATCTCTGACTACGACGCTTACGGGTGCTACAATCATCGGCACGATTCTTGAGCGCTGACGCAAAAGTGATTTACTGGAATACTGGGTCCCTTTGGTGGTATGAAACTATGAAGTGAGACGCGGGGCGGGGAAAGTGCAGTGATTGGCCCGTAGCGCATCGCGTCATAGCCGTCACTCGGGATTTGTTCTTTACTCCTGCTGCACTTACCTCACGACCAATAAACAAAAAACAAAAAAAAATAAAAAAAAATAATAATAAACGGGTATGCGTTTTATTTGTCATAAAGTGTACGATGCGCACAGCGATCCCCACTCTTCCGTCGAGCGCTCAAGAACCGTGCCGGTATCTGTACACACCACAAGTAATATTTAGGAATACCTCCTCGGGTTAGCTCAAATAGTACCAAGCCTACCCGAACATTTTTCAGCGGTAGTCGCTGAAATATGTTCGAACGAACTTTGCCGACAGGGTCTTTTGGCTTCGGTTCGATTGTGTTTTTCAACAAATACTTATGAATTGAATGAGCGGGCATCATAGTGTGACACAGAGGAGCACCACTTTGCGTTAATGCACCGAATATTAAATCTTTCCTGGGCCCCGAGTCTGCTATTCAATAGTGTCAGAATGGTCGATCATTGATCTCATAATGGTTGATTGACGACAAGCCAAAAAGTACCATAAGTCGACAGACATAAGGTACTTTTTGGCTTGTCATCAATCAACCATTATGAGATCAATGATCGACCATTCTGACACTATTGAATAGCAGACTCGGGGCCCTGTGGGGTTACTATGACGTCTGAAAGCAGCATTGTTTTAATCTAAATCCAATGTGGGATGTGACAGAGCTATACCAGGCTGTCAAGCGCCATCTCTTTTCCTCGCTGGAAAACGTCATGGTAGACCATCTGGTCACATTTCAATACAGTCGTCGTCTGTAAGCGCTC
The DNA here is from genome assembly GCA_949316265.1 of Diarsia mendica. Classification (NCBI taxonomy): domain Eukaryota; kingdom Metazoa; phylum Arthropoda; class Insecta; order Lepidoptera; family Noctuidae; genus Diarsia; species Diarsia mendica. Next base: position 18,187,276 of record OX438904.1, on the reverse strand, counting down.
TAAGTTCTACATTATTTAGCTAAACATATAACATTGCAAAAGCTTGCAAATTGTGACAGAATTAAATATCTAAGAAAAGGAACATCTGCAAATATAAATACTAAATAAATTATTGAAAAATGCAGTGTTTAAAGTACATTATGTAATGAGCATCTATTTGTGACATAGTAACTTTGTGATCAAAATAGTTTTTTTAATTAAAACTGTTTGGCACTACTTAGACAATTTGTACCAAAAGGATTCCAAAATACATCATTCCATTTCATTACAATCAATTAATAATGTCATAATTATTATAAATAAAAAATACATTTTGATTAATTCACTAACACGACTTCTCACGCAAACATAACATTTTCTAAGTACAGCTAAAAGCTTTAATAGAAATGCAGTCAAAAGTATACTTAAAGCAAGCAGTCAAATTAAATTGAAGCCTATACTATACTACACTAGTATTAATAAGGAGTACATCAAAATATTTATTTATTCTTCGCTTTGGCCGAAATGTTGGCTACTCCGATTTTTGTGTTGCCAATTAATATATTAAACTACAATGCTTTATAAATACAAAATGCAGAAATAGTCTTTCATCAAATAATATTAATGCCTAAAATATAAATTTTCATAAATAAATGGCAGTCTAATGACTCAATAATAAGTCTAAATTAATGAACTTAGAAACTAAGCTAGAAAATTACTAACGCAGTTCATAATAAGCTCTTTAAAAATTAATAACTTCACTACATAAATTCAAATTATTGCTTCATATTCAAACAAACGATCCATAAAGCGATAATAACAATATTTCCAAATAAATCAGTTTTTACTGAATCTTATAATAAAGCGAAACTACAATATCTTTTCTTACGTCAATAATAAACTTGAACCGATGAAATTCTCGCATTTCTGGGCCAAGAAAGGTATTATTATAAAAGCCATAGACAAAATTTTAGTGCCCTTTAGGCCTCGTTCGTTTTAAATCGAAATTCTCTCTGAATTTTTATAATTACCATCCTTATCCTAACAAGGAGGAAAATGCATATTTAATTATACTGAAAAGGCAACAACTATTTAATTTTTAATTTAAAAATAAAAGTGTGCATTTGTATTTCGTAAGTCGACTACCGTTTTTTTTACTTTCATGAGACGGCACTATACGTGCTAAATCTAAAAGTAGTTTTATAGAAAATCTAAATCTATAAAATTCATTCGATCAAAAATTTTGAAAACTCGAAGTCGACTAAAAATTCTTTCTCATCACAGTCTAAATTGCTTCCGACCTACTGTAGTGTCGCCATTATAAAACTTTTGAACGCGAAGTTAGAAAATAGACTATTTTATTTTTAAATTGATTTTAAATGCTATTGAGAATGTTATGAATTCGAATCGAAATAATTGTCAATGGAATCTATCGTTAGTTAGAATGCTATGTTAGACATTTTTTGACCCATTCAGACTAGCTAATAAAGACGTAACTCTAGACTACATATTCTAAAGTTTTAATACATTTTCCTCAGTCCCAGACGAAGGCTAGCGCTAACACAAGTTTGAGATCCGCTTTAGGAGTTTTCATGCATGGAACAAGCAAATTACTTCGAAAAGGTAAGTATTGAATGAAACCTGACTCTGCGCAGTGTGATTTTTTTAAACACGTCCTGCTTTATCAAAGTATACATTTGGATGTTTTTACGAGACTATACATTTATCAAGGTATATAATTCATTTAAACGATTATAAGACGTATTATTTTATATCCGGGACCGCATTTACGCATTTTCTTAAACGATTATACTTTATAAAGTGCGATCTGCATCAGTCCTCGTTAATTTTAAGTTAATAACACTCTCTCACGATTAACTCACATTTTATAGCATACATATTACAATTATCGTATTGAGCACATGTGTCGGTAGTTCGGTATACAGGCTGTCCTTTTGCATCCTCGTCAAATTCAAGCACTAACTACAGTACGATCAAATTATCTTGACAGGTCTGAACATAGGCTTTGCGAACTTTTACGCATGTAAACTTGTGAAGAAAACTGTTATTGCCAGATAAACCAATACCTATACGCGACGCGGGTGTTATTCTGAAATAATATTATTTTTTTAACAACAAAACAACAGCGTATTTGAATTAATACTGACCAGGTACTGTAACTTAAATTAATTATTTGTGTCTTTTATGACAATCTCCTGAATTTTGACGGGGACGCAAAACTGCTCTTTGTACCTATAATAAATAAATATAACATACCTAAATCGCGCATATAAGCAACTAACGTGCTATGCAAATTATTACAAATTCATAATATTATATTGAAAGAGTCAATGGTAACTTTTCGTCATAATTATTTTTTAATATTAAAGTTTTTAGAGGACATGGTCATCAAAGTAACTCAAGAATATTTTTTGTGCAATAACTTTTGTTAAGTCAAAAATGTAATTAATAAATATATTAAAATTCACTCAACCAAGCGACCCACACATGTATACAATAATATAAAAGACATTTCACATATACATACACAGAAGTTTTACCAGTAAGTTTTAATACCCATATTTTCCTCTACTTTTAACCGTGTTTTAATACAAGTACAGTCGAACAAGCTAATAAGTATACAGCCAGCTAACTTGCATTTAATTTTAAGATTATAAAGATACATTTAGAGACTGATGCCAAACGATACAGCGTTTGACATCAGCGAAACGCTTTATCAAACAAAATCAATCAATATTTTCAGTGTACTAGAATTATATAAAAAAAAACTCTACCTGTGTACTTATTAGCTTGTTCGACTGTACATGAGTGGTACAAATGAAGGGTATTAAAATTATTGGTAATCTAAACTTTACATTCTAGATGCTTAGCAGGTATATCTGTGGACCTCAACTTATTCCTTTTTGGAGAGGGATCTATAACTCCATATTGAAAAAAAATTTTTTTTTTTTTACTTTTAACTAAATTGAGTACATTGTAGAATTATAATTAAAATGTATACACTTGACCATATCTGACGAAATGTTGGTGACGAATAGGAATGTTTCCTGACAAAAAAAAATGTTTCTGTTTAGTCCGTCAGTCAGATACGAAATAGGTTTAGTGGAGACGTGTTTTTTGTTTTATCAAATTATTATTTCACTCTCTGGTAAAAAATGTACCAAAATGTGACGTGACACGAGTTCTCGAAGTCTTCATTTTTTGTTTACGTGACAAAAGTAAAAATTGTGTCCAATATTTTTTTGGAAATCTATCTGACGGACTCATTTTTTTTTTTTTGTCAACTACCCTAACGAACAGGAATGAAATGTGTTGCATGCTGCTATGTTATACTCTTAACCCAATGATGTAAAGGCACACACAGTGATCCCTGGTCCACAGATAGTCCCACTCAGCCACAGACCTAGCGCGGCTGGCAAGGCAGCAGCTCCACATAGTTGGCCGGGAACAGACCGAACACCCCGAGAGGACCGAGTCCCTGCCACCAGCCCGCGTCGATCTGCTCTATGTGGGTGATGATGTCGCCAGGGTCGAAGGTGATCTCCGATTCGTCGGCTGGAAGGAATTGGAAATAGTATTTTAGGACCTATTGTAGCAGATAAATTACATAAGCTGCTACTAGTTTTTTCAACAGAACAAATAACATAGGTCAACAACATTTTGAGGTTATTTTAACAATGACACCTATGAATCCAAAATACAACAGAGAACGAATAACCAACATCGCAAATGAGACGGTTAGGTGTTACATAGCTCAAAACAATATTTACTTCGAATTGATAGACTGTAAATACACAGAAATCATATAAACACCAACCAATGTCGGCAATATTGGCATGCAGATTATTCGTTGTCTACGGCACGGATTCGAGATTTAAAACCATCTTTGGAATCCTCATAAATCATACAATCCAAATATAACAATAGTTATAGGATTAATTAAAACATTTGTTTAACAACAAAAACAATTATTTTATAGAGGAATGTGCGTTTCATTCCACGTAGCTGTCATAGACAAACGACTCACGCGCAGCAATTGTCTGGTCGCACTTCAAAAATTAATAACTTTATCAAAAGTAAACAAAAACAAATAATTAAGTCATGGTTGTGTATGGGATACGGTAACGTATTAATTATGATGTACCACCTTAAATTTAGAATTAATAAATTATGTAATTCATTTTTTGTATCACCATTTCAAGTGGAACGGATTGTCAAACCGACAGATCTGCGATCTGCGGACTCGATTTGTCAGTCTGGGAATTTCCACCATGCGCGCATAACGCGTACCCAGATTCACGGCTCCGGCTAGTTTTTTTTCGTTTTTTTAAATTTCAAAATGGTGGAGTAAAAGTTACACGCGCTATGTACGCGCGATTTTTCCTTTTTTTATAATAACGCTATCGAGCGATGGATTGCGGTCCGTAGTCACCATGGGTTCGATCTAGCTAGCCTCGTGGTCCAATAAACATAGTGTTTCGGACATGGGACCGCGATAAACTTGCACGTGGCGTCATCAATGGCGTCGTTTCCGCCGTGATGCTGGGAGGACTTTGGAGTTGCGATAGTTTCGCTCAGTTCAGCTCATCAGCAAGCCAACGCCATTGAGGGGCGTCCCATCCGTAGGGCTCCGCGACTGCGTGAGTGCCTGCCACCGTTCCCATGTGGTAGACGATCTCAAGGACTACACGTCGTGCCTGCTCCGCTTCCCGCACCTGTCTTCTGTGCCAGGCTTCCGCGCGCCCAAGCGCGAGGCCACGAGGATCGCTATCGAGCACGTGCTCTAGCGATCGCCTGATTCACCAGCTCCGTGGAGAACCGCGTCCGCTTCGGTGACAGTTTACGGCGTAGGGAGTGCGATCATGGTACCATGAGTAAGTCAATCTTTTTTTTTACATAATCTGGCCAGAGAAAGTTAGAATCAGTGCGCGTTCGGTTTCAGAGGCCCGCTGCCCTGGTTTTCTATTTCAGACAATTTAGCTTTAAGGTGTAAACAGCCTTGTTCAACATTTCATGTAAAGTGTTTTTTTATACAATATACCACTGTTAATGTTCTAGTTGAATTTTCTATGTTTTATTCCAAACAAACTCCTCATAATTTTTCCACAGCAAGAGGTCCTTGAACCAATGGTTCAATGTCCACTCCGCGAGCTTGAAGAGCCTTCTTTTTCTTTCATAAACAAACTCATCGTGTGTCTTACCTTTGAATTAACTTTCACCTTTTCAACCCCTTAACAAAAAATCATTTATTTTTTTTTTTATTTTTTTTTCACACACGACAATGGCGCCCGAACAGGGACATGATATCGTTATATTGAGGGATTTGTTTGGAATATTTCTGGTATTTGTTTATTTTCAGTTTGAACTTATTGCGTTAACATACTCCAAAACAATTTGTAGTTAAAACTTTCTGGTGGCATCTAAACAGTGAATGCTTCGCATTATTTTTTTGTGAGTTTTTTGTTTTGACAAAGCAACACTTTGGCAGTTGTAAACATGTTTTTTTTGTTTTTTTTCAAGCGATATTTTATATTCATGTACTGACAGCTGCAATTTTTTTGGTTGCTTCAACTATTTTCTCCGCAAGCACTGTTTGGTTGCTAACCAATTATTTTAGTTTTTGATTCCTGTTGTGTCGTCATAATGACGGATCCAACAGAAAAATTTGTTGACACAGAGGAGGACGTGCACAAGCACGCCGAATCAGATACTGACGATGTCTCTCGAAATGTAACGCATAGACGAAAAGATGCAATACAGCAACCAATGTCAACCGCATCCCATGACACAAAATACATTGACCAACCTTCACATAGTCAAACGGTACCAGCAGTCAACTCGAATGTCACAACTTACGTAGTACGCGATGACAATTTCAGATCTTGGAATTTAAAGTTCACCGGCGACTCAAGTATAGTGGATTTTTTCTTGCGAATAGACGACTGCATGCGCACTAGAGACGTACCTGAACATAAAATTGTTAAATGTTTTTCAGATTTATTGGGCGGTAAAGCACTTGATTATTATAGACAAATTAGAGACTCAGTAGTCACTTTGGAGGATCTGCAAAATAAGTTCAGAACATTCTTTTCAACTTTTGACAATAATTTTACCTTAACTTAAAACCAGCCGGCCAGCCAACTAAACTTTTGCACAAAAAAGTCAATTCCAAAAGTTATTAAAAACGAATATTATATACCACAATCAAACACTGTGGAACGCTATAATCAAACAGTTCAAACTTGCTTAGCTATGTTAGTAGAGGAGGACCAGAGAAATTGGTCTAGGTACCTTCCTCAAATTCAGCTATTCTTAAACACTTCTATAAATGTAGCTACAGGATACACACCATATTTTTTGGCCAGAGGTCGTGAAATCATCTCTGACGGTGCATTGCACACTTTGAAGGGCAATGCACCAGATTCAATTGATGATATTCAACTTCGCAATAGGAACGAAAAAGCTGATTCCTTAAATGAACTTGCAGATATTTTCCAACGTGTAAGCTGTACATTGACCAAAGCGTACAAACAGAATGCGAACCGATATAACCTACGACGCCGAGAGCTCAGGCTAAAAGTTGGTGATATCGTTTGGAGGCGTAACTTTGTACAGTCAAACGCAGCAAAGTTTTTCTCAGCTAAATTAGCACCAAGGTTTGTCAAATGTAAAATAGTCGACAAACTATCCGATGTTGTTTACCAATTAGAGGAAATAAACACAAAAACCATAGGGAAGTATCACGTCAAGGACATAATAAAAGTGCCATAAAATGGGTGTTGTAATTTATGCTTAATTTTGCGACCATTTAAAAAAAGTTGCACTTGCACATTCTTGGTCGAAATTTTTTAAAAGTGAAAAATATATTTTTTCTCACTAAACTGAATTGTTCCAGTATCAGTGGCTCCCCATGGCCCTGAACTCGTTTGATTTTTCAAAAACAATTCAGGACTTTTCCCAAAACAATAGGAAATAAGTTTTTAAATGGGATATTTTGGTCAAAATAAACATTTTTTTAAAAGTGACTATCTCAGTCACTACACTGAATTGCTTCGGTATCAGCGGCTCTTTCTGACCCTGATCCCATTTGTTTTATCAAAATCAGTTCAGTACTTTTTTCAAAACAATTGAAAAAAAGTTTTTTTGTGAAAATATGACCAAAATATTATTTTTTTAAAAAGTGACAATTTTTGCCACTACACTGAATTGCTTAGGTATCAGTGGCTCTTTCTGACCCTGATCCCATTTGTTTTATCAAAATCAGTTCAGTATTTTTTTCAAAACAATTGAAAATAAGTTTTTTTGGGAAACTTTGACCAAAATATTATTTTTTTTAAAGTGACAATTTTTGTCACTACACTGAATTGCTTAGGTATCAGTGGCTCTTTCCGACCCTGAGCCCATTTGTTTCAACAAAATCAATCCAGTACTTTTTTCAAAACAATTGAAAATAAGTTTTTTTGGGAATCTTGACCAAAAAAATAATTATTTCACAAGTGCCAAATTTTGACACTACACTGAATTGCAACGGTATCAGTGGCTCTCGACGACCCTGATCCACTTTATTTTTTCAAAAACAGTTCAGTATTTTTTTCCAAACAATTGAATTTTTTTATTATCTTTAAAAAAACATTCAGTTAGGAAATTTTTCCCACAAACCTTTTCACAAATTGTCCGCTTACAATTGAATTGGGCAACGACCCATATTCATCAAAAGCATTAGCAGTCACGCCAGTGACATGCTAAATTTAAACAATATTTTGAAGATAACACTTCATTACTATTCAAAAACTTTTCTACAGTTTACTGTTTCTAGACCAGTACTGTGGTTACTATCCTTTGTACATAATACTTTGTTACCAAAATACATAGATGGTAAAATCATCATTTAGCATTAGGAGACACTTAGTACTTAATAATACAAGTAGTCCAGTTACTATAGTTAGTATTAGTATTTTTTAGCTATGGTACATTTAAGAGAACCAATTCATTGGTCATTTATAGCTCATAATTATAGGTAGTATATTTAGTTCATAGGTCCGGACCAATAGTTCATAAGCACTTAGATTATAGTAGACCAACAATAATTACTTGTTAGGTCAATGACTTTCAGTCAATAGTTTAATAAGCATACTTTACTTTACTTTACTTTTCAAAACCATAAGGTAGCTTAGATTTTAATAGAACGATTAGTTCGAATTTTCATAGTTCAACAATACTCACCATAGCCCTTTAACTTACTTTGTTCAACACAATCCTTACAGATTCCAGTGTTGATCAGTACATTTAGGAAAAACTTTTCATGTACTATAAAACTTTTTTTTCTCTCGGTTAGACCGGCTGTGTCGGCTAACGGGGTTAGCCTTTTTCCGCGAAGGGGGGTATTGTAGCAGATAAATTACATAAGCTGCTACTAGTTTTTTCAACAGAACAAATAACATAGGTCAACAACATTTTGAGGTTATTTTAACAATGACACCTATGAATCCAAAATACAACAGAGAACGAATAACCAACATCGCAAATGAGACGGTTAGGTGTTACATAGCTCAAAACAATATTTACTTCGAATTGATAGACTGTAAATACACAGAAATCATATAAACACCAACCAATGTCGGCAATATTGGCATGCAGATTATTCGTTGTCTACGGCACGGATTCGAGATTTAAAACCATCTTTGGAATCCTCATAAATCATACAATCCAAATATAACAATAGTTATAGGATTAATTAAAACATTTGTTTAACAACAAAAACAATTATTTTATAGAGGAATGTGCGTTTCATTCCACGTAGCTGTCATAGACAAACGACTCACGCGCAGCAATTGTCTGGTCGCACTTCAAAAATTAATAACTTTATCAAAAGTAAACAAAAACAAATAATTAAGTCATGGTTGTGTATGGGATACGGTAACGTATTAATTATGATGTACCACCTTAAATTTAGAATTAATAAATTATGTAATTCATTTTTTGTATCACCATTTCAAGTGGAACGGATTGTCAAACCGACAGATCTGCGATCTGCGGACTCGATTTGTCAGTCTGGGAATTTCCACCATGCGCGCATAACGCGTACCCAGATTCACGGCTCCGGCTAGTTTTTTTTCGTTTTTTTAAATTTCAAAATGGTGGAGTAAAAGTTACACGCGCTATGTACGCGCGATTTTTCCTTTTTTTATAATAACGCTATCGAGCGATGGATTGCGGTCCGTAGTCACCATGGGTTCGATCTAGCTAGCCTCGTGGTCCAATAAACATAGTGTTTCGGACATGGGACCGCGATAAACTTGCACGTGGCGTCATCAATGGCGTCGTTTCCGCCGTGATGCTGGGAGGACTTTGGAGTTGCGATAGTTTCGCTCAGTTCAGCTCATCAGCAAGCCAACGCCATTGAGGGGCGTCCCATCCGTAGGGCTCCGCGACTGCGTGAGTGCCTGCCACCGTTCCCATGTGGTAGACGATCTCAAGGACTACACGTCGTGCCTGCTCCGCTTCCCGCACCTGTCTTCTGTGCCAGGCTTCCGCGCGCCCAAGCGCGAGGCCACGAGGATCGCTATCGAGCACGTGCTCTAGCGATCGCCTGATTCACCAGCTCCGTGGAGAACCGCGTCCGCTTCGGTGACAGTTTACGGCGTAGGGAGTGCGATCATGGTACCATGAGTAAGTCAATCTTTTTTTTTACATAATCTGGCCAGAGAAAGTTAGAATCAGTGCGCGTTCGGTTTCAGAGGCCCGCTGCCCTGGTTTTCTATTTCAGACAATTTAGCTTTAAGGTGTAAACAGCCTTGTTCAACATTTCATGTAAAGTGTTTTTTTATACAATATACCACTGTTAATGTTCTAGTTGAATTTTCTATGTTTTATTCCAAACAAACTCCTCATAATTTTTCCACAGCAAGAGGTCCTTGAACCAATGGTTCAATGTCCACTCCGCGAGCTTGAAGAGCCTTCTTTTTCTTTCATAAACAAACTCATCGTGTGTCTTACCTTTGAATTAACTTTCACCTTTTCAACCCCTTAACAAAAAATCATTTATTTTTTTTTTTATTTTTTTTTCACACACGACACTATCCTTACTAATCCTAATCCTATCCTAATCCTAATATTATAAATGCGAAAGTTACTCTGTCTGTCTGTCTGTCTTTGCTTCACGCCTAAACTACTGAACCGATTTGTGTGAAATTTGGTACAGACATAGTTTGGAACTTGAGAAAGGACATAGGATAGCTTTTTTTTTTTTTCGCGAGATAAACCAAAAATCTGCCGGAAGTCACTATTCCAAGCGAACGAAGTCGCGGGCAAAAGCTAGTAAATCAAATCAAAATCAAATCAAAATATTTTATTTGCTAGAATATGGTACATTATGGATGTTACAGTAGATTTGTTTCAGCATATCCTGCCATGACATGGCGTGCAAATTTCTTACAATAGGAAATAGGAGCGAAGTCGATTAATCTAGCTTGCAATTTACAGGTTCTATTGACTTGTCATCTAAATATTCTTTAACAGAGTAATATCTTTTAAATAGTAACAGTTTGAAAAGTATTTTTCTAAACATCGTCATCGATAATTCTTGAAGATTATTTGGCAAATGATTGTAGATTAAAATCGACATACAGTACACATTTTTCTTAAATAGTTTTAGTTTTATTGGCGGCAGCCGAAGTTTATCTTTATGCCGTTTTCGGTTATTTGGTCTGTCAGTGCTAGGTTCAAATAAATTATAATTTTTCTTTACAAAAATACATATTTCAAAAATATATAAACATGGCAAAGGTAGAATTTTAAGTTTTTGGAACAGTGGCTTACAGCTGTCCAAAAAGTGAGCTCCACAAATTGCTCGGATGCATTTTTTTTGAGCTTTAAAAACTCTGTCAAAATCTACTGAGTTACCCCATATTATAATGCCGTATCTAAGTACGGATGATACATAACCATGGTAAGCCAGCATTGCAGTGGCACAGTTTACTGTTTGTCGAATTCTTTTTAAAACATATATAAAACGATCTAATTTTGTCAGAATTTTGTCAATGTGTGTCTTCCAATTACAATTTTTATCGACCGTTATACCTAAGAACACACAATTATCGACAGTGGTCAAAAGGGAATCTTTATAATTAATGTCTAGCTTATTTATGTTTGAATTGTATGTCTGAAATTGGATTAAGTTTGTTTTTGTCATGTTTATTTTTAAGTTATTGCTATCTAGCCATTCAATTGCATTGTCCAGAGCTTGGACGATTTCATGTTCTAAGTTTATGTTATTGTCACTTTTAATCATTATTGTAGTGTCATCAGCAAATAGTATGCAATCTTTGCCTATAGCCTCTACAATGTCGTTGATGTAAATTAGAAAGAGTAGTGGTGATGAGATACCTCCCTGTGGCGTGCCATAATTATTTTGTTTGTATTCCGACCTATAGGTTTTCTTTTCTTTTTGACAAGTTTTTGTTATTTCCACGCATTGAACTCTTTCAGACAGATAACTTTTGATCCAGTCGTTGGCCTTGCCGCGGATTCCGTAATGCTCAAGCTTTGAGAGTAACCTTTTATGGCAGACAAAGTCAAAGGCTTTCGTCATATCTAGAAACGCGCAGCTTATCTTCGATTTTTGATTCAAGCTCTCAGTTATAAATTTTACTAGCGCAAAACATGCCAAAGCAGTGGAGCTACCCTTCCTAAAACCGAATTGTTCTTTTTTAAGAACGTCACAGGTTGTTAAAAAGTTTTCTATTTTTATACACATAATTTTCTCAAAGATTTTGGATAGGATTGGGATTAAGGTTATTGGCCGATAATTGCTCATGTCCGTTTTTACACCTTTCTTATAAAGAGGCTTGACAATTGATCTCTTCAGACGTGTTGGGAAAACTCCTTCTGTTAGAGACAGGTTTATGATGTAGGTCAAGGGAGACACTAAACTCTTTGCACATATTTTTAACACTTTAGTGCTCAGGTCGTCATAACCAGTCGAATTGGTGTTTCTAAGACTGTGAATTATTTTATAAACGTCTGATTCATCCACTGGAGTAAGGAACATGGTTTTAGAATTTTTTGGTGTGTTTATTTTCATGTCATTTTGCATGTTTTTTTTAGAATTGTTGGTCGTCTTTGTTTGGGATATATAATAGTCATTAAATAAGTCACATATTTCGTTTGGATTGTCATAAACTTTATCATTAGTATTGATTACGTCAATTTCAGAGTTGCTGGTCATATTATTTGCGTTTGTTTTAATCATGTCCCATGCCGCTTTACTTATATTTTTGGCTTTATTAATGTAGTTTAAGCTACTCATTTGCTGGGCCTTGTGTATACATTTTTTCAGTATTTGTGTGTAGTTGTCATATGTTTTTTTGTTTTGTTTCTTGTTATGTTTGTAGAGATGGTATTTTAAATATAATGTTCGTTTTTTAATGCAGCATCTTTTTATACCCTTGGTTAGGCCTCTATTTTTCACTTGTTTACACGTAATTTTAACTTTAACTATAGGAAAGCATAGGTTATAGAAAAGAGTCATTATATCGTGTAGTCTATCGAAGGCGTCATTTGTTGTGTGAGTTTCGTAAACTTCAGAGAAAGAAAGACTTGAGATACAGTCATTGAACTTCATTATATTTTCGTCACTGAGCTGTCTTACATTTTTAAACCAAAAGCTATGAATGTCTTTAACTTGAGAATCATTTTCTACGCTAACCGTGATTGATTGTGCTGTTTCGTGGTCTGAAAGCGCTAGATAGTGAATCGCTGATTTAGCGTTGTGTATGTTACTCACTATTAAGTCCAGGCATGCGTTTTTTCTCGTAGGCAATGTTATGTGGTTTATGAAGTTATTATTGCTAAGTATAGAATTTAATTCATTGGTTGTTTTATTTGTTTTCAGTGTATCAATATTCCAGTCGCCACATATGATAACTTTTTTTTTACATTTTCTACTTAGTTTATTGGTAAGAAGTAGTATTATAAGTAGTAGTATTATAAATGCGAAAGTAACTCTGTCTGTCTGTCGCGCTTTCACGTCAAGAGTACTGAATGTATTTAAATTTAATTTGGCACATGTTTGGCACACAGATAGTCTAAAGCCTGAGAAAGGACATAGGCTACTTTTAAGGCGACATTAACTGCCCGCGTCCTTGAGCGCGCGTTTAATTCATCGCCTAAACAAATAAGGTTGAAAATGGGGATGCGTTTGATTCTCGTGACTGCCAATATGAACGATAGTTCGCAGACTTAATTTATTTAAAAAAAATACGCTGTAATGTTACAATATTTTTATTACATATGTCTTTAGTTGGTTAAATTTCCTTTCTGATAGTAAAAAACAAATAACAGTTATCGCTCAAAATATTGAGCATTTCGAGACGAAACAGTTTTTTCGTGTGATTTTTTTTGTGATTTTGTGATTTTTTTTTCAAGGTTCTTGATTTTTTTTAGAAAATATTTTTGCATTTACCTATACATTTGACTATACACTGTATTTTTTTTGGAATTGTAATAAGTAGCAATACGGCTAACTCTGCAACGAAAAACAGGTCGTTTTTACGGTGTCCCTCTTATCTGCGCCTTAAATGCGAAAGATGTTGAAAGGAGGTGGGGGGGGGGGGTGTAGTTTAAGGTTTTGGCCTAAAGGCCTTTGGGTTAAGGCCTGTGCGTTGATCCTCAGTCAGTCAGCTGTGCCTTTTATATATTTAGATAGATAGATAAACTCACCGGCTTGGTAGTCATATAATGCCCGCGCGGTAAGACCGGGGTCGTCGTCTAGGTCTTCGTATATCGCGCCTTCATCTTCCAAACCTTCTGGTGATACATCTGAAGTGTAAAAAATACAGTTTTAGCCACCATAATAAATTAAAATATCGAGTAGAGCACCTTTTAATGTGAAAACTTAGTGGAAGTCTAAATACTGTGTTTTATGCGCGTGAACTGCTTGCTACTTCAATTTTGCGGGTGTTAAAGCAATGAAAACTGCAAATTTCTACCAAATGCAGGTGTGAAACACCGTAAAATAAGACCGTGTTGAGTGGTATTACGCAAGAATGCGGCGTTTTGAGAAAGTATTATGCACGTAAATCACGATTTGAGTGTGTATAACGTACATATTTCGCACTTTGAACGCGTATTTCGCGTTTTGAGCGCGTATATCGCATTTTGTGCGTAATACGCACGTATATTGCGTTTTCTGAATGCCATATCTACCCACTAACTCACTCACACCATACTGGTGGAGATAACCGAAATTTTAACCTACTCAAGAGATCAACATTAAAATCAAGCTTCATAAACCCTAAATATACAATGCTTTATGAAAACCAAACATAAGTAAAAAAATCCTCACCATCAAGCGTAGTCCCATTAGTCTCCTTCTTAAAATTAACATTCTCGATAACCGTATTCTGCCTCGTCAACTCCGCCGTCCGTTCATTATCATCGGCTACATTATTCTTACTATACGGCGACCGCTTAATAGTACTAAACTTATTATCGCTATCTTCATCATCGTTCTCGTTTGAGCTAGAGTATGAAGCATCAAACATATCGTTCTCTAGAATATTCTGTTTTATCATCGGCTCACTTTGCTTCAAAGGTTCAATATCTCTGTAAGAATTCTCTTGTTTTGTCTCAGTATAATTAATCGCACCGAATGAACTGGCTTCGGTCTCCGTTGACGGACTCAAATCTGCAGGATCTATGATTGGATCATATTGTATCTGTGAAGGAGTTTCTAGACTCAATTTTATCTTGTCTATGTTCTTTAGAGGACTGGTCTTGGGCTCTTCGGTCTCTGGTATCGGTATCGGTTTCGGTTCCAGTTTCGTTGGCGATTTGATTGGTGATGCTTGTGGTGATTGGGCCTGAGTGAATGTGTTGATGCGTTGCGCTATTACGGAACTGCGGATTGGCTTTTCTGGTGTGTTTGAGTTTGATCTGAGAAGAAAACGGGTTTAATTAATATTGGCGTAACATCTTGATGTTAAGGGTAAACAAGCCAACGGCACGAACTAGTTGGTGGGCGGGGCTAAAATGCATGCTATTTCACCCGACATCACGAGCGAAATGCATAGAGCGAAAAAGACACAACTAAAACGGGCGCGCGATTGTTTCTATGCAGACCTTTGGTATATTTGGTTTCATGAAAAATCTATTGAATGTATCTGTTCAAAATCAAATTATTTAAATTTTTTAATAACTAATCTATGTCCGTATGGTTTCACTTTTTTCTTTTTCATACTATATACGTTACTTATTTACGCCCAAAGATGAGTTAAAATTAGTGCTAAAATATGAAAGTTTTGACGTTCATAACTTCCAAATCAATATTTTTTTTCCAATTCTGCTTCCATACAGACCTAGATAATGATAAGACCAGTTGATACAATTTTTAATTTTGAACCTACACCGTCAAACAGAGGAGTAATCACCTTCGTAAGTTTGTATGGAAGAATGACAGGCTTGTTCAACCTTAACTGAGTTCTTAGGAGTTTGAAGTTAAGTGCAGATGGCATATTCACTAGAGAAGATTGTGAAATGCATATGCATTTTGGTATTTCAATGGACATTGGAAATTATGTAAGGGTCAGTGTTCTTTTGTATCTGCACCATTCGGCTCAGTGACAAAAGCTAAAAATCTAACAGCACCCCCATTGTCATGTGTTCTATACGGTTTTAAATAAAAAATCGGTTGTCTGTAAAGTCGGTTTACTGGCGATACTTGAACGTGACAACGTCATAAGAAAATACAGCACTTACATTGCTATAAACAAACAATTAACACGCCGTTGCTATGGAACGACAATTAACACGCCGTTGCTATGGAACGCCTCAGAGCGAGGTAACGCCTCAGAGCGAGGTAACGACGCATGACGTCATCTTTTTTCGTTCGTGCAGCCGGCCATCGAATTAAGTATAAGACGTTATCACGTCAAAAAAGTAACACAATCTATCGCACCTCAACTCAGTATGGATTCCTGAGCTAAGTGATTTTAGGAGATAGAACATAAACATATACCCTTGAAACAACTGGACAAAATAAAAAATAGGATATATTCTAACCTGGTAACACCAATCTGTCCTTGTGCCAAGTTCTGCTGGAACATAGCCCTGGCTGAAGAAGTAGAGGATCCTATGAGTTTCCTCGCCTCGGCCGACCGTTGTCGTCGCAGCGCCTCGCTTGCACTCACTCCTCCCTCTGATGGAGGGGTCTCTTGGCTGATTGGTCTGAGGAGATAGAAAATATAATGTTATTGGTGGATTTGTTGGGTATAAGCACAGACAAAGAAAGATCTAAATAACGCAAGTATCACGATCTGTATGAAAACCAAGCGTGCCATTTTCTGACTACCTATTATGACGTCACCAGCGCTATAAATCGGAAAATCAAATCAATTCAAAGACGCCGCCGTGTACGGCGCCTTCTTCGCCCCAACCCCTGCCTTTTGCATCAGCGCCGACGTCCGACTAGCGCTATACACCGATGCAAACTGAGCGCCAAAAGTGGCCACTTACGATTTTTGTACGTGAGCTTGGCACGAAAAGTGGCTCGCGAAGTAGTTGCTCTTGTTATCAAGGTCTATCTGTATCTGTGGGTATAAGAGTAGAAGAAGACTAAAGAAACGATGAAGGACTGTGTTTTTTTTTTTTTTTTGTGGCTTCGCACGTTTTGTGCATTAGCCAATGTCACGTTTGAGTTTTGATATGATACAAAGGTAGGGAAACTTTACGGAAACAAAATTAATAATTCATCGGGATTTAGAATAAGTTATAGGATCAATAAATGGAGAGGTGAATGAGAAGGTACAATACAAATGAGCAAATTACAATGACGAAAAATTATAATTTTATATTATTCGAAATAATGAATGAAACTATACATTTATATACAGGAAAACTATTTGTACAAAGTAAACAAAGTATAGAGGTAGGAAAAGGTATACGGAGAGACAAAAGGTTACTAAGAAAGGAAGAATGGTCTTATAAGGGACAGGAGAAAAAGATGTGATTTAAGTCGCCTAAATCTGTGCCACACGAACAAGTGGGGTCGTCAATAATATGTAGTTTGGCAAGATGGGCTGGAGTACAAACATGACCCAGTCTCATTCGTATAAGAATGGAGGTCTCCATCTTACCAAACTTAGCCTTACCAAACCACGGTTTTTCCGGAACGTCAGGTTGAATTAAAGAAAAATAATAGCCCTTCGATTTGCTACTGATATCCCAAGCTATCTTCCAAGTGTCCCGAAGAAAATGTTTAGGTAGAGTCACAAGATCAGTGCTAAAATTTGTGTATGGAACTAAGTCTCCACACTGCACCGCATCACCTGCGAGTGTATCCGCCACTTCATTGCCATGGATTCCAGCGTGGGCCGGAATCCACGCAAACTGTATTGAATTACCCTCAGAGATGGTTCTGAACGCAAATTCTCTTATTAAATAAATGATAGGAAACTGCGATTTATGTTCGAAAGGGGATTTGTTGATGGCTAGAAGAGCACTCTGAGAATCTGTAAAAATTATGGTTTTCTTGAGTTTAAAAAGGCGAGAATATTCTAATGCTTTTAAGATGCCGAAACATTCCCCAGTAAAAACAGAAGTTTCCGGAGGCAGTTTAATTTTTTGGACGATGTTGTACAGAGAGTGATAAGGACTGTGTTATAAGAATGATATTGCAAAAAAAGGAGGTGTCTCATGAGATGACGAGAAACAGAGAAGTAACATTATTATTGATATTGAACACGGGATATTCACCATGTTTAGTTTTATTTTCGAGTTCCCGATATTTCGGTGCTGTTACAACTTACAAGCACCATGATCACGGATAAACTGAAGTCATTGCGGGTGGATGTTTATGAGCAGACAAAACGGTCTACCCACTACCCTCTTTCTTGTTCGTTTTTTGTGTGTTTTTTGGCGTTTTTCTTGTTCGTTTTTTGCTCAATATAATATAATATAATATAATATAATATTCCACAACTATCACACAACGCCATCTAGTCCCAAGCTAAGCAGAGCTTGTGTTATGGGTACTAGACAACTGATAAACATACTTATATATTTCTAAATACATACATATTATAGATAAATTACACCCAGACACAGAACAAATGATCGTGCTCATCACACAAACATTTGTCCTGGGTGGGAATCGAACCCACGACCTCCGGCATAGCAGTTAGGGTCACTAACCACTAGACCAACAGGCCAGTCTGTAAATATCAATAATAATGTTAGTGACCATGTCAGTTTAAAAACTTATAACGAAGTATGGAAGAAGGAGACATGAATTGGGATAAGGGCAAGAGAATGGTGATGTTGATGTTGAATAACAAAACAAATAGACTCGTGGTGGTGTCCGAAGATGGGTGACCATCCCAAACATACCAAACACACGTTTGTTCGTTTATTTGTCATTATTTTCGTTTTTTAGGGTTCCGTAGGAACTAGGAACCCTTAAAGTTTCGCCATGTCTGTCTGTTCGTCCTCGCTTAATCTCTGTGACCGTTAGCGCTAGAAAGCTGAAATTTGGTACCAACATGTGTATCAATCACGCCGACAAAGTGGTAAAATAAAAATTAGAAAAAAATGTTTTATTAGGGTAGCCCCCCTATATATTATGTAAAGTGGGAAGTGATTTTTTTTAATTTCAACCCTAACGTGTGATATATTGTTGGAAAGGCATCATTTTTTGATAATGTCAATAATTTCGGAAATAATCGCTCCAAAAGTAAAAAACAGGGACACATTGTTTTTTACTTTTGGAGCGCCCCTCTAACTTTTGAACCATAACTTTAGAAAATATAAAAAAATATTCTGAAAAGTAAAACTTTATAAGGACTTTCTAGGAAAATCATTTTGAAAGTGAAAAAAATAAAATAAAAATGTATATAAAAAAAAAACATAATGGATGGAACCCACCTTTAAACTCAAAGTGGGAACACTTATTGTGACGGACGGGAAACTACGGAACCCTACACTGAGCGTGGCCCGACAGACGCTCTTGGCCGGTTTTTTTCATTTTCTTTTTGTCAATTGCAAGTGACGAATATAAATACTGATGGATGGAGAGGGAGAGGAAGACCAATGAAACGATGGATGGGTTGTGTAAGGAATCATATGAAAGATAAGAGGAGGAAGGAAGAAAAAAACTTGTTAGTAACAAGACACATAGGACAAGGGTAGAAAGATGATGACATCTTTGACAATCATTACTGTCAGAAAAAGTCTAATAAGTACACTTTACTCACTTCGCATTCTCAGCTTTAGCTCTCCTCTCCGCTTCCAGTTCATCTCTTCGCCTGGCCAGTTCCTCTGCTTTCCTTTTCTCCTGAAATCAAAGATTCATGCCGTATATAAATATTACTAGCTAGCTCCGTTGCAAGGCCAAGATAACTCACGAAGGTCTGCTTACATGGTTCTTTTGCGGTTATGATAAAACGAAAAATTGGAACAGTTAGGCCTCAGCCTCGAATTTGGCGGGCAGCGGGGCGGCGGCGGCGGCGGCGGCGCGGCTTGTATGGAGTGCACCGCTCGTTGCCCGCTCCCGCGCCGCTGTTTTCAGGAACCGGTCCATTTGATTGTACGCATAAGATCCTGCCGCTCCCGCGCCGCCGCCGCCCCGCTGCCCGCCAAATTCGAGGCTGAGGCCTTAGGACTGTTTGAGAGCGGCTGGCATAACATAACACAGTCAACTGCCTGCCTAGGGGTATCGTATTACCCAGTACTAACTGGGTCAAGGACAGATAAGCAGTCGCTCCATGTAGGTATATTACTGGTATTAAGGTTCATCGACACTGGAAGCCGAAAAGGCTAGGCAGATGATGATGAAGTGCCTGCCGGATTTTGGAACTAGGATCTACTACGAAAGTCAGGGTCCTAGTCAACGTGACATTGGGTTGAGTACTACAGGATCGTTCGCTATTTTTAATCGACTTCAAAAAGGAGGAGGTTATCATTGATCTTCCGAGTTCCGACTACTCAAAGATGGCTGGACCGATTTGAATTTATTTCATTTTGTTTGAAAGGGTATACTTTCCAGGTGGATTCTGGAGAAATAGCGAGAACTCTTCAAATTGTATAGGCACTCTTGAAGCGATTTAGATAGTTTTTGGAATAGTACTTTCTCGGAGTCGTCCCATTTTAATTTGGTGAAGATCTGATGAAGAACTCCGAAGATAGGCAACGGACATCCTCAATAAATGATAGAAAATGGACTGGGATTGCTGAAATCTCATGTCTGTCTTTTGTTTACACGAGTTCATAACAAAACATCACGCCGGTAAGCTGTAAAGGGGTAAGCACATGTGAACCATTAAAAAATAAAATCAAAAAATATAAGAGGAGGATGACCATTTACTTAACAAAATTCTGTCTCAACATTCTTCATGATGAAAGAGGAAAAAAGGATTTTAACATACCTCATCTCTTCGTTTCTTCTCGGCTTCCACTCGTTTTTTCTCTTCCTGTTCCTCTTTTAACCAAAACTGGTCCCTCTCTTTAGAATTTATTTCTTGAACTGAAACATGGGACAGATTTGACATTTGTTCAAACTGTGAAACATCACAAAAGATTCGCTAAAACATTCGATTTTGATTCATCATCAGCCTACAGTAGTCCACTGCTGGACATAGGCCTCCTCAATCTGACTCCTCCCGCTTTGGTCGGAGCGGAAGAGAGTGCCAAACTTCTACTGACTAAAACCCACCCATATTTTTTTTTAAATGTTAAATGGGCTTACTCTTGACCTCAATCTTGACCTAAGGGCAGAGATGAGGTCGACGATGGAACGAGCTTACCCAGAAGAAACCTATTTACTCGCGACTTAAATAGATTGGGGTTATATGAACTCGGGAAAACCGACGCAGGCAGGATATTTCTTCTTAGCCCATTTTGTTTCGGGCCGCGATATCTCTTTCGATTTCGAGCAACCCTGGGAATGGTTTATAACCATTTTTGTTTTGTTTTCTGAACAGTCTGCTTGCCTCTTGAGCTTGCCGTATTGATGCCTGACTGCCTAATAACACATTTTGCCATCGCAGGTAAATCCTAGATGAGGCTGCCAAAGATGCGTGGATATTGGCACAAATAAGGAGAGGCCTATACCCTGCTATGGGTAAAGTTATGCAATGGACAACGATGATGATGATGGTGGTGAACACTTTTGAGGATGTAATATTATTTATCTACCCAAATATCATAAACCCTCTTTTTTGCGTTCAAAAACCATAGGCAATGACCAGCATTACCAACCAGCAGAAATTAACAGAACTGTAATGAGCTCATAACCTACTGAAAACAGTAGGTTATGAGTTTTAAATTTGGAACAGGTGTCAAATTCGAGTGAGTGTGTTAGTCTATAGTGCGCGCGGAACTAGTTGGCCGCGCCTTAGGTGGCGACAGGGGTGAGGGGGCGGGTTGCCTACAGCTCGCAACGCACAGGAGCACAGATAATATAATACTAGCGTAACAGGAGACTATAATTAGACAGTGATGACCAATCTCGAGATATCGTGAACAATAATTTGTTCAATTTATTGAAAAGAATACAAATAAAAAACAAAAACATGCCTAAGGCGCGGCCAACTAGTTCCGCGCGCACTTATCTACATTAAAACAGATACCTATCGATACGAAACCCCAATTCAGTATGATTTTAATTATAAATCGCACGACATTTAGATCTCGAGTGACACAAGAATAGTGACTTTGTTCGTTTGCCTATGATTTAAAAAAAGTGACAGATATCCGAAACGCAGCCATTTCGAGCTGTCATTTGTTCGTTAGCTTTTTATTTCCAGTTACGAGTAGACAAATTTTCTGATAAGTTCTTTATTTCTGTCGAAAATGAGTGATAGTGACTCGGAAATTAACATGAACACTCCGCCAGATATCGTAAATGCAGCGACGAATGCAAATAATAACCTGTTTATTTTTTATTGCATTACACTGGTAACAATGCTGGTCATTTCCCTATAGTTCCTGAACCCATCATAGAGCCCTTATGATATTCGGGTAGATAAATTAGTGTATGCAACTATACATAATTAGGCATTACAACACTCGTGTGATGCTATTAAGAAACTCGCCTTCGGCTCGTTTCTTAAACCCACACTTGTGTTGTAATGCCCTTCATTATGCACAGTCGCATAAACTACTATAGTAGCCATAGTAGAATGACAGATAGGTACCTAGTTCCTGAGACAATATATAGCGTCGATCTACAATAGATTACGTAACTGTTGGGTTGGAAAGATATACGCTATTCGATATCAAGACAGGGCTTCCCTTTACTTTATATACAAAGCTAGGCTATGGGCTCTCTCCAGTCGTGTCGGATTGACGTCCCATCGGACTATGAGAGAAAAGGAACCGAGAGTGCACCTGTGCCTGCGCACACACTTGCCCACTAAAATATCTTGATTGCGGTAAATGAAATAAACGCACGAGTGTGAAATACATTGCATGTCGAACCTAATCGTAGTGCGATATGAGCCGGTTTTCGAGAAAGTGTATTGAAAAAAATAAAACCGACTTCGACAAAAATAAAACACAAAAAAGTGAAAAATAAAAAATCAGCTTCTGAAGTCGGTGACTTTTGTTTGTTTGATTTCATGTTTTTGCCACCGACTTCTGAAGCTGATTTTTTATTTTTCACTTTTTTGTGTTTTATTTTTGTCGAAGTCGGTTTTATTTTTTTGTAAAAAAGTTTTTATTTTTCACTTTTTAGTGGTTCACGTGTGCTTACCCCTTCACAACGTACCGGCGTGATGTTATGTTATGAACTGGTCAATAGACAGTCATGAGATTTCAGCAATCCCAGTCCATTTTAAGGACCGACCGAAGGTTCGGTTTCGGTTTCGGTTTCGGCTAGTTTCGGCCCAAAAATCTAGTTTCGGCCATAGTTTCGGTTTCGGCCAATAATCGGCCGAACCTTTCGGCCCCGCCGAAACAAGATATACGTGAATTGTCGCGCATCATTCAGCTAACTTCGATTGCCAGTTGAGTTCGCTAGCCGGCGCGATCGTGATGATTAGAGGTTGTGTGATTGTTCTCGCGCAAAAATTAGGTATTTGTTTTTACATATGATGAATGATGATGTATTTTTATGGCATTCATTAGGGTCTTGTGCTACAGTGTAAAATAAATAGGTTGTAAGTAGGTGTGTTATTCCCTAGAACTTATAAAATATGAATTTATGTAGAAATTAATTTAACACTTAAAAGATGTGTGAAGATACCTGTGATGTTTGATTCAAACATTACTTTATTTGTTTGTAATTGTTGATGGATTAAATTTTGTACCCGTATTCGAATCGCCCCGTTGTTCCGATACACAACTATCTCCGGTGATTTAGGCGCTTTGCACATGGAGCAACTTAAGTTGAGGCAACTTAAGCAACTTTAAAAGTTTCCTGTAACTAGTTGATAGTTGCTACAACGTTTACGGTTGCAGCAATTTTATGGCAATCTGTGAGCAACTTTCAAAACCGAGTTGCTCAATCTACGCAGCGAACAGCGTTCAGTGTGACGATGAATATCGAAGAAGCAGCAATTGCTATAATTTTATTACGTAATAAAATCGGTATAATATTTAACATGAGCTAGTTGCGGCAATTAGCAACTAACTCAGTCATCGATTGCAGCAACTGAAAACTGCTGACGATTGCCGGAACTCAAAACTCGAGTTGCTATGTGTGCGCAATTCAATTGAAATATATGTAAACAGCTAGTTGCCAGTTGCCAGTTGCTGCAATAGTTGCTCCATGTGCAAAGCGCCTTAAACCTTAACTAATTAATATAATTTAAAAAGTTCGTAATGAAAATTATTTCTTAAAACACCATCTTTGATAATAATATGATGTACTTTTTTTTGTTAAATATTAGAAAAAAAGTTATATCGACCAATAGATTTTTTTTACTAAAAAGTTTCATATATTTTCTATTTTTTTTTTTAATTATTATAAATGGGCTTGCTCTTGACTTCAATCTTGCCCTAAGAGCAGAGATGATGTCGACGATGATGTGTATTTTCTATTAGCGTGAATGGCCTTCAGTACTATTAGTCATGTCGCATTTTTTCCCTTTAGTATGCGAGGTGCTTAGTTTTGTTTTTTTGGAAATTACTAACAAATATAGTAATGTTAAAAATGTAGTGCTTATTTTTTTTAAATTTTGACAAATATGTTGATAGTATTTTTTTTTATTCACATTATTAATTTTACAAATGAAGAGCTATTTTTGTTAACTAAATACCTACTTTAATTGTTGCATTTTTTGCCACGTGTTAACTGTGTACCTATATATGAGTAAAAATACAATAGATTTTACATTCCATAAACATTTAATAAGTTTCGGTTTCGGTTTCGGCCGAAACTGGGACCGAGGCCGAAGGTTCGGTTACGGTTTCGGTTTCGGCTGAAAATCGTGTTTCGGTCGGACACTAGTCCATTTTCTATCATTAATTGAGGAGTTCCGTTGCCTATCTCCGAAGTTCTTCATCACCTTTGTAGTGAACTAGTGAGTACAGGCGTGATATTATGTTGTGTGATGGCGTAAACAATGCTTAGATATGCTATAGCAACAATCGCGGTTAATCTGCTGTTATTTATTGAAGAGTTCCCCCGATTTCTACAAGATCCCATCATCAGATATTGAAATGGTGACAATGGGACCACACGGGAAGCACCAGCTTTCAAATGAAAAAAGAATCAAGAAAATCAGTTCACCCAGTCGCAAGTTATGCGCGAACAAACATAAAAAAAAAAAAAAAAAAAAATACAGTCGAATTGATAACCTCCTCCTTTTTTTGAAGTCGGTTAAAAATGTAAACCCTTGAAATTGGTGAAAAAAAAGTACTTAATATTTATTAATTTCAACACCTATTTAACAACAGCTATTTAAAAAATAAAACTTTAGCATCACTATACCTCGCCTCAAACTACTCTTCCGCCTTATAATTTCCTCCGCCCCCTTCCTTGTCATTTTACAGAAAACACCACTTTTCAAACCACTGATAAACTATTAAACAAGCACGCATGTTGCGTACGCGCAGACCATACTGTTACAAACGTCAAGCGTTACTTGTTTATATTTACAGTTTAAAACTGACGCAGAATGGTAAATAAATCCTTTGTGGAGTGCTATTGTTGTTGCAGTTATTGTAAACATGAGTTCCAACATGATGTTATGTCAAGTTTTATGACTGGTTGTAGTATTATCTGATTCATTAATAAGGTGGTTTCTTAACCGACTTCAGGGGCCCAATTATTCTATAAAATAATCAATTTGTGAATAGTGTGTCGATAGTGTGTAAGTAGTGTCTCAATAAAATAGTCATTGACATTTGGTATTCTACAAATTATTATGGTCATTGACTTGCCATTGCCACTGTAGTGACATTGAAACGCCATAGTAGGGCTATGTGGTAGTCTGTAAATATATTTTAAGTGAAATCTGACAGTTACTGTTGTGTCTATCGTGTTTGGCTATCGAACTGCCATTGTGAAGCCATCGAACAACGACACCTCTTTTCCCTATTGCAAAATAATGTCTGTAGTGTGTCGATTCGATAGAGTGTCAATGGCGTGTTGCTTAACTCTAAGTTACAGAATTGGGCCCCAGAAGGAGGAGGTCCGTCATTTATGAACCCATTTTTTTTGAAGTCAATGAAACAAACAAGTCACCGACTTCCGAAATTATAGTTTGACTTCTTTAGTGTTTATTCGAAGTAGTTTTTTTTTCTGGGCAAGAATTGGTCACGGTTGCCAATCTGAACGAAGCGAAGGTAGTACAAAATCTCGTCGAGGCTGCGGGTTGTTCGAAAGAGATACAGCGGTCTCGACACAAAGGGCAAAGAAGGAACATTGGTAGTTTTTAGTCAGTAGAAGTCTGACACTCCCTACCGCTCCCATCCCATCCTCCAAAAAAAAAGTAGTACCTACGAGATTACAATGCATATTAAGTTGTGTGTGCGTAGACAAGGATTCTGTCTCATTTCTTTTCTCAAAACTCAATGGGACGATAATACGATGCGTCAGACGAAAGATCGGGCCCAGGATCAACGCGTTTATTTATTTTGCGGGCCAGTAGGAGATTGTGTGATACACTATCACAGGGTATCACGCGATCTCTCTAGGTACTTGAATACCAGCTTCCTGACTCCGACCGGTGATACCGGCCAACACTTAGCTAGTTTGCCCGTTCAAGTAGTCGTACATGCGATGATGCGACCAATAGAAACGAGGTAGTTCAACTTCAGTCCAGAAAACGAATCTTGGAATTAATTAAATAGGCCGAAAAAGGAAGCTATAAAAATGACCCGAGGAGTATGATTAACGCACATCCGTTGCTCACATCAATTGAGTAATTTTTAAGTCGCTAAATTGTGATATCTCTAACACTTGTTACCGTTTTAGTTACCGAGAGAATAACACATTATATCGGGTTAATCTTGAATCTTGAAGGGAATAAAGGAACATTTCCTGACATGAGCAATATGTATGTATGTATATATAAATTCCATATACTATATGTATTACGATTACGTATATGATATTGTATGTATGTAGTTTAGTTTATAAGTCTATTTAATTTAAGTAACATTGTAAGTATTTCTATACGATATTACAACTAAAAATGAAAAAATAAAAAACTTTTTGCAAAAAAAAACAACCGACTTCAAAAACACCAAAAAGTGAAAAATAAACTTCAGAAGAAAAATCTGCTTCTGAAGTCGGTGGCAAAAAAACCAAATAAAACAAAGAAATGTCACCGACTTCAGAAGCTGATTTTTCTTCTGAAGTTTATTTTTCACTTTTTGGTGTTTTTGAAGTCGGTTGTTTTTTGCAAATCTCGCTAGCGAAATTAGGTTTGCTGTAAGAAAACCCAATTCTGGGTTAAGCTCGCCTTTGTACATAAGCTTTATAATTGTAATTTTTGTTTATATTTGTTATTTTATGTGTGCAATAAAGAATAAGAATGAAGTTGACACTAGGAATGAGGACAGCCAGTCACACAGAGGAGAGTCTACTGTCGTCGCAATGGTGGCGATGTCTCAGGCCTCTGTAAACACCAATCTCGCCATGCTGGATGGGCTACTCGCGAACGTTATGCATCTCTGTTCTCGTGACTTATTCGATTTCTGTGACAGCTGTGAGCCTACTGTTTGTTGTTGGTTGCAGGCCCAACATAACCAAGCCATCCCGCGAACGGTACCGTAAGCGCTAGGTATTTTATACCGCTTTTAAAAAAAAAGCGACACAAGTAAGAGAGGCATTTACACAGCACTGAGTGAAATCAGGCTGTTGATGATGATGATGAATCATATCTATTTATAAGAAAAAACGACTACTATTCCCTCACCTGGATTAACCTTATGGTAGACCGTTCCAACGGGTCCACTAGGAGGCATTTCCTCTGGCCGACTGGTCTTGAAGTTGAACGCCGAGCCAGCCTTCGCCAGCTTATCTTGAATGACTCTCTCGTCTAAGTCATCCTCAGTTCTTGCATGCATGGTTAGGTGGAACCCAGTGAAGAAGTTCGCTACATGCTTTATGTGATTCGCGCATGTGCCTTTACGCACTGTTGGGGCGCCTTCTCCCTAGAAAGATAGAATTTGGTTAAGTTAAGATGGGTGTGGAAAGTGGCCAAGTTGAGTTATTCGCCCTAGGTTTGATTCTTAAGTTTGACAGTATTTTCAGGTTTATTAGAAAAAACCTCTGTAAAATTTCAGCTTTCTAGGTCCAAGGGTTTGGGCTGGGCGTTGATAAGTCAGTTAGTGAGGACTTTTTATTTATAAAGATTTCTCAATATTGGTCGGATTCTTGGCCCAGTTGGTGGCAATAGTATCGGCTCGCTCTGATTATATGGAACTCAATATCAACTACCGTATTTATTTGGTAAATTTCTGATGTATTAGTTCGTTTTCACGACAAGGTCAGCAGGATTAAGACGCGATGAAAGGGAAAATTCCTATCGAAATTATCCAATCCACCAGATATGATCCTCTTACACCGCTGACGTATTTGACGAGTATCTTAAGCCAATAAGTACACAGGGCTAACGTATATGAAAACGATCACATAATTAGTTCTTATCTCACTCGTCATAATGTCAACTACCTTATTTATCGGTGCGTTCATCCCTAATGATGAACGGAACTGTTTGCGATAGTGTGGGTGCAATGGCACCTATGTACTTAATAACTACACTTTACATAGCTTTAATATTTAAGGATACCGAAGTAAACAAAAGTCGTAGTGGAGGAGCCATCATTAATATATATTTAGCTAGTTTTCAAAGTCAAACCAAACTTATGAGTACATTAAATCGACATAAGAGCGGCAATGCAAGCGGCAAGCAGACGCATGCACGATGACAGCTGGGATCGTGCATGCGTCTTCCACACGATGGTTGCTGAAAGACGGACGGCGCCGACAAATCCGGCCCAGAAAGAGGGCTAGACGATCCTGGACGCGTACCGTGAGAATTGATTAGAGGAGTCACGAGAAAAGAGCGTATGGAAGGAATTGATACGTTTAGAAGATGGTACTTATAAACCTTTGGTAAACTGTGGATTTCTCTGCTTTGTTTCATAAATCAGCTGTCAGGCGAAATAACCAAACAAGGTTGCAGGATACACCACAGTAGGTGAACTATTGTAAAAATAACTCCATTTCATAACATAATTTCCTGCACTAATCGTAATTAATTGGGTTTTCCTTTATGTGGCCACAATATTTTGTAATACTGTTTTTGTACAACATTTTGACTGTAGGTACGGTACGGAAGGGTTAGGCAGAGGTGGTTAGCCATCACTGGACACGGTACATTTAACAAGCACCTCTTTATTATAGGTGTCACGGATAGTCCTCTGTGTCGAGCCTGCATGGAGGAAGAAGAAACAGCAGCCCACGTGCTCCTGCACTGTCCGGGGGTTGCCCCATACAGGGCCAAGTACTTCGGTAACCCAGGTACTCTCCGCGAGATTGCCGGTAACATCAAGGGGTTGCTGGCTTTTCTCGGGGAGCTTGGATCGAATAAGATTCCCACCCGTACGCAAAACACACGCTCCGGGCGTGGAGTTCGGACACTAGCCCGATGCATCTATCTATCTATCTAGTACACCTCTCTTCGCCAGTTATGTTTTAGTCCCATGTAGTAATAGAGGGGACCCTATTGCTATTAGTGGGCTCAAATCCAGACTCCATAGCTGCTACTGAGAAATTCCTGATGGAAAATCAGGATCTCATATTCAGCAGTCATGATTGCGACCAGTAGACCAATGAGCCAGTCAGTAGGTATGTTTTTTTTTAATGTTATTCCACACCAGGAATTTCTCCTGTATTGTGTGTGTTTGCAGAGATTTAAACATACATACACAAATACCAATACCAACAATATTTGTACATAGTATTTGCCTATATCAACACTCTGTTATAAGTAGTTTTGTTAAAATGATGTGGTCTAATATATTATGATGTAGGTAATTATTTGCAGGAATGTTGTGATTTATTTATACATTTTCCTGAGTAAAACTGTTGCTAATATAGGTAGTAAATAGGATGAATCATATCACTACATAAACTATGCCTTTTGCAATAAATATAACACCCATACATTTAGATAAATAAGCCATCATAATTGCTTAATACAATGTTATAATCTTATAATAAACCAATGTGTTGTTTAGTGCAAGAAATATGGTGTTTCCAATAAGATTAAAACTGGGTTTTTGACTAACAAGAAAAGTTAGATATAAAACTGTCTATTTGACAAAACATACTTTCCTTAAACAGTTGCTCTGATAAACAGACGAGTTTCTACGGAACCAGACAAAGGGTGTTTTACCACCGATGATTAGGGGCTGGTTAATTTACTTAGCAGGTAATTTAACACAGATTCTGTTCCATTACTGAATTTATTCAGTGACTAGTGGCTATTTGGATATTGTGAAACTGGCCCTTAGTAAATTAAACGTCTTTCACAATTTCATTAGAAAACCGCCACACCTATCTAAGTTATTCAAATGAATCATGTTTCTCAGATATTACACAAGGGTTTACATTGAAAATAAATGCTTTATCTCAAGAAAACAAAACACTTCTTATCAGTTACTATCTTATATACTTGCCTGCCAATTGATAAGCACATATTTAGATATGCTTCCATTTGGTTGGTCCACTTTGAGGAATGCATACTGTATTTTGCCGCTGTTAAACTCGTTTAGGAGCTCATCTATGCCTCCATCGCCTTTGTCAATAAATTTTAAGTCGTTTGATTGACCATCATAGCCAAATAAGGCCCTGAAAGAATAAAAGTTATTGTTATGGCTAACCTTTTTTGTAGATGACTTTTTTTGAGATGTTTATATGAATGAACTAATAAAATGCTAGAGCCAACATTTGATGTTGAAGTGTATCACATTGACTCTTGAAAGTCAAACCTGCTGCCATCCACTTACTATTTATTTACATACAGTGATATTGCCTATAATATGCTGGCATTTAACTTCATCAGGTAAGACTGGAAGTTAGTCCATCCCAACATAGTTGAGATAAAGCTTGGTAGATCACGCACAATGGTCCACCTTAAGGACTAAGTGCGGAAACCTGAACCCCATAAAGAAGAAAAGAAGCTTTGTAGATGATGATGATACTGGAACACAAGCCTCATTCCTGTGAGAGAGAATGGGCCATGACTGGGCCACTTCTGCTTTCATTCCAACACAAACAAAAGAAGAAGGTATTACTTTACTAGATCTATGTTATCATATTTATAAAATCAGTCTCCGATACAAGGTCTATAAGATACTGAATGTTTTGAAACTGTCTCAGTTTTCATTCATCATAATATTGAATGTTTTGAGTGTGACTCAAGATTATGAATGATTAACATAAAGTATTACATCATGATAAGCTTGTCTTGATGAAAATAGGACATTTTATCATTTTTTTAAAAAAAAAAACGTTGCCCTACACTAGGAATTTCTCCTGTATTGTGGGTGCGTTTACAAACATTTAAACTCACATACACAAACACACCCAGACCCGCAACAACTATCTGTGGGCCACACAAATAATTGTTCCTACAATCATTGTGTGTTGTTGTTATAATCATTGTGTGTATTAAGAGGATTTAGATATGGATTGTAATTTTATTTTATCTTACTTTATCCTTTTATTTTTCTGGGTTAATGAGGAAGGAAATGATATGGAAATATTTTTACCCATGCAACTCTGATAGTATAACTTTTAACAAAAATTAACAGTTTGTGAGTTTGTGATTATAACAATTTTATTTTAACTGATAGAATTCCTAAGGACATCTGTAACAGACTTGTAGTGATCTAAATTCAAATAACAAGCCCATGAAGCTGTTGAATAATTTTATTGCTCACTACCAACAGTTGATTGCAAATAAAGGAGTGGTATCCGCTTGTGGTAGGGTTACATGCTAATTGAAAAAATCAGGGCAACAACCAAACTAACAACTTTTTCGAGTTGAACGTTTTCACAAACGCAGTTTCAATGCGACCGCTTTTGGTAAACGGAATGCAAGCGCAAGAGAATGGACTGCTTATTACTCCAATCTATTGTCATCACTTATAAGGACCACTGTAAACGCCAAGCTAATGAATTCAATTCATTATTTTAATCAACGGCGGCTGTTTATTTAATTTCCCCACCAAGTAGGTCGACGATACGAAGATTTGGACTCACCAGTTGGTCTCACTTTTCTCGTCTAATACTTCCTTCCACCCAGCGACTAACGCCTGTTTGTGTTTATCTAAATTTATGGCCATTTTACATTATTTGTACTAACTCCTACGCGAAATAAAGAAGCCGAATTGTAGGAAAAAAGCAAAATAAAACACCGATAAATCGCCTGACTCACAACAATTTTTGCTACAGATTAAATATCTGAAAAGGTTTTTGAACTTTGTGACAGCCAGACTGTGGTGTTGCCGTATGAAATAAACAAAATTGATCACATAGCTTTTGCTCTAAAAATAACTTTTATTTTCCAAAGCAGCTAGTCTGTACTTTTTAATTAAATATTCATATTATAATGATCATAGTAGATGATAGTGAATTAAGAACGTAAACTGGATAGCAAAAGACTCTTGTGTGTGTTCAAAGAAAAACAACAATTGAACGCCTGGTAAAAATGTGATCCACTTTCATACGTACACAATCCATCTTGCTCATAAATTATTCACAGGCATCCTCGAGATTCTCCCCTCATATTTTAAAGCATAAGATTTATTAGCCATTACTGTCTGTCGTTCCCACGTACTTTAACAATCTTGGATTTCCCCTTGCGCGCGTCACTGTGAACTTAGCATCTCAAGTATTATCATCTCAACAAATAACTTGAGTTCTGCTTGCATCCAGCATAGTTCCATAGTTCCTGATAGTTTATAACGATTGTTCAATTCATTTGCCCTGAAAAATCCAATTTTAAAAATGAGATGCCAACTTCACAAATGACATCGCAGCATCTCATCATATTAAAGGTTTTTCAGGATCAAGGAGTTGTTTTAAACATAGTTCTATACCTCCTGATTGATTGTAACAATAGTTCTGTTCCTTAACCGTCAAAATAGCAATTTTGAAAATGAGATGCTAACTTCCTATATGACGTCATAGCATCTCACAGTATTTTCAGTGTTTTAACACCGAGGAGTTGAATTAAGCATAGTTCTATATACCCTGATTAATTTTAAGCAGTGTTCCGCCAATTTGCCGCCAAAGTAGCGACGCGACGCGAGAAAAACTAAAAAGCGTGTCAAATTAGCTTTGGTTAAAATTGATTGACAGTTCTGCCCAGCATCTCAGCCTTTTTCATTACCAATGTTATAAATACGCCTACCACTGCCGTATAACGCTTTCAGGACACACCACACTACAAGTTGTAGCGAAAATAAAAAAACCAAATTTTTTTTTTTGACCCTTTACTGCAAGTTCTGCCCAGCATCTCAGCCGTTTTCGTTACCCACGCTATAAATACGTCCAATACTGCAGTATTACGTTTTAAAAACACACCACACTACACATTTTAGCGAGAAAAACCAAAAACCGTGTCAGGTTGGCTTTAGTTACAATTAACTGACAGTTCTGCCCAGCATCTCAGCCTTTTTGATTACCAATGTTATAAATACGCCTACTACTGCAGTATAACGCTTTCAGGACACACCACACTACAAGTTGTAGCGAAAATCAAAAAACTAAATAAAAATTTTTGACCATTTACTGACAGTTCTGCCCAGCATCTCAGCCGTTTTCGTTACCCACGATATAAATACGTCCAATACTGCAGTATTCCGCTTTTAAAACACACCACACTACACATTTTAGCGAGAAAAACCACAAACCGGGTCAGGTTGGCTTTAGTTACAATTAACTGTTAGTTCTGCCCAGCATCTCAGCTTTTTTTATTACCAATGTTATAAATACGCCTACTGCTGCTGTATAACGCTTTCAGGACACACCACACTACAAGTTGTAGCGAAAATCAAAAAACCAATTTTTTTTTTTGACCATTTACTGACAGTTCTGCCCAGCATCTCAGCCGTTTTCGTTACCTACGCTATAAATACGTCCAACACTGCAGTATTCCGCTTTCAAAACACACCACACTACACATTTTAGCGAGAAAAACCAAAAACCGTGTCAGGTTGGCTTTAGTTACAATTAACTGACAGTTCTGCCCAGCATCTCAGCCTTTTTGATTACCAATGTTATAAATACGCCTACTGCTGCTGTATAACGCTTTCAGAACACACCACACTACAAGTTGTAACGAAAATCAAAAAACTAAATATTTTTTTTTGACCATTTACTGACAGTTCTGCCCAGCATCTCAGCCGTTTTCGTTACCCACGCTATAAATACGTCCAATACTGCAGTATTACGTTTTAAAAACACACCACACTACACATTTTAGCGAGAAAAACCAAAAAACCGTGTCAGGTTGGCTTTAGTTACAATTAACTGACAGTTCTGCCCAGCATCTCAGCCTTTTTGATTACCAATGTTATAAATACGCCTACTACTGCAGTATAACGCTTTCAGGACACACCACACTACAAGTTGTAGCGAAAATCAAAAAACTAAATAAAAATTTTTGACCATTTACTGACAGTTCTGCCCAGCATCTCAGCCGTTTTCGTTACCCACGATATAAATACGTCCAATACTGCAGTATTCCGCTTTTAAAACACACCACACTACACATTTTAGCGAGAAAAACCACAAACCGGGTCAGGTTGGCTTTAGTTACAATTAACTGTTAGTTCTGCCCAGCATCTCAGCTTTTTTTATTACCAATGTTATAAATACGCCTACTGCTGCTGTATAACGCTTTCAGGACACACCACACTACAAGTTGTAGCGAAAATCAAAAAACCAAATTTTTTTTTTTGACCATTTACTGACAGTTCTGCCCAGCATCTCAGCCGTTTTCGTTACCTACGCTATAAATACGTCCAACACTGCAGTATTCCGCTTTCAAAACACACCACACTACACATTTTAGCGAGAAAAACCAAAAACTGTGTCAGGTTGGCTTTAGTTACAATTAACTGACAGTTCTGCCCAGCATCTCAGCCTTTTTGATTACCAATGTTATAAATACGCCTACTGCTGCTGTATAACGCTTTCAGAACACACCACACTACAAGTTGTAACGAAAATCAAAAAACTAAATAATTTTTTTTGACCATTTACTGACAGTTCTGCCCAGCATCTCAGCCGTTTTCGTTACCCACGCTATAAATACGTCCAATACTGCAGTATTCCGCTTTCAAAACACACCACACTACACATTTTAGCAAGAAAAACCAAAAACCGTGTCAGGTTGGCTTTGGTTACAATTAACTGACAGTTCTGCCCAGCATCTCCGTTTTTTTGATTAGTAATGTTATAAATACGCCTACTACTGCTGTATAACGCTTTCAGGACACACCACACTACAAGTTGTAGCGAAAATCAAAAAACCAAATTTTTTTTTTTACCATTTACTGACAGTTCTGCCCAGCATCTCAGCTGTTTTCGTAACCTACGCTATAAATACGTCCAATACTGCAGTATTACGTTTTCAAAACACACCACACTACACATTTTAGCGAGAAAAACCAAAAACCGTGTCAGGTTGGCTTTAGTTACAATTAACTGACAGTTCTGCCCAGCATCTCAGCCTTTTTGTTTACCAATGTTATGAATACGCCTACTACTGCAGTATAACGCTTTCAGGACACACCACACTACAAGTTGTAGCGAAAATCAAAAAACTAAATAAAAATTTTTGACCATTTACTGACAGTTCTGCCCAGCATCTCAGCCGTTTTCGTTACCCACGCTATAAATACGTCCAATACTGCAGTATTCCGCTTTCAAAACACACCACACTACACATTTTAGCGAGAAAAACCACAAACCGGGTCAGGTTGGCTTTAGTTACAATTAACTGTTAGTTCTGCCCAGCATCTCAGCTTTTTTTATTACCAATGTTATAAATACGCCTACTGCTGCTGTATAACGCTTTCAGGCCACACCACACTACAAGTTGTAGCGAAAATCAAAAAACCAAATATATTTTTTTTACCATTTACTGACAGTTCTGCCCAGCATCTCAGCCGTTTTCGTTACCCACGCTATAAATACGTCCAATACTGCAGTATTCCGCTTTCAAAACACACCACACTACACATTTTAGCGAGAAAAACCACAAACCGGGTCAGGTTGGCTTTAGTTACAATTAACTGACAGTTCTGCCCAGCATCTCAGCCTTTTTGATTACCAATGTTATAAATACGCCTACTACTGCAGTATAACGCTTTCAGGACACACCACACTACAAGTTGTAGCGAAAATCAAAAAACTAAATAATTTTTTTTGACCATTTACTGACAGTTCTGCCCAGCATCTCAGCCGTTTTCGTTACCCACGCTATAAATACGTCCAATACTGCAGTATTCCGCTTTCAAAACACACCACACTACACATTTTAGCGAGAAAAACCAAAAACCGTGACAGGTTGGCTTTGGTTACAATTAACTGACAGTTCTGCCCAGCATCTCAGTTTTTTTTATTAGGATGTTATAAATACGCCTACTACTGCTGTATAACGCTTTCAGGACACACCACACTACAAGTTGTAGCGAAAATCAAAAAACCAAATATATTTTTTTTACCATTTACTGACAGTTCTGCCCAGCATCTCAGCTGTTTTCGTTACCTACGCTATAAATACGTTCAATACTGCAGTATTACGTTTTCAAAACACACCACACTACACATTTTAGCGAGAAAAACCAAAAACCGTGTCAGGTTGGCTTTAGTTACAATTAACTGACAGTTCTGCCCAGCATCTCAGCCTTTTTGATTACCAATGTTATAAATACGCCTACTACTGCAGTATAACGCTTTCAGGACACACCACACTACAAGTTGTAGCGAAAATCAAAAAACTAAATAAAAATTTTTGACCATTTACTGACAGTTCTGCCCAGCATCTCAGCATTTTTCGTTACCTACGCTATAAATACGTCCAATACTGCAGTATTCCGCTTTCAAAACACAACACACTACACATTTTAGTGAGAAAAACCAAAAACCGTGTCAGGTTGGCTTTAGTTACAATTAACTGACAGTTCTGCCCAGCATCTCAGCCGTTTTCATTGCCTACGCTATAAATACGACTAATGCTGCAGTACTCCGCTTTCAAAACACACCACACTACACATTTTAGCGAGAAAAAACAAAAACCGTGTCAGGTTGGCTTTAGTTACAATTAACTGACAGTTCTGCCGAGCATCTCAGCCTTTTTGATTACCAATGTTATACATACGCCTACTACTGCTGTATAACGCTTTCAGGACACACCATACTACAAGTTGTAGCGAAAAACAAAAAACCA
Organism: Diarsia mendica; assembly: GCA_949316265.1. Lineage (NCBI taxonomy): Eukaryota > Metazoa > Arthropoda > Insecta > Lepidoptera > Noctuidae > Diarsia > Diarsia mendica. The sequence goes on along the minus strand of OX438904.1, from coordinate 18,150,359 downwards.
AACCAAAAATTTTCAACGTTTGCTGACAGTTCTGCCCAGCATCTCAGCCGTTTTCGTTACCTACCCTATAAATACGTCCAACACTGCAGTATTCCGCTTTCAAAACACACCGCACTACACATTTTAGCGAGAAAAACCAAAAACCGTGTCAGGTTGGCTTTAGTTACAATTAACTGACAGTTCTGCCCAGCATCTCAGCTTTTTTGATAACCAATGTTATAAATACGCCTACTACTGCTGTATAACGCTTTCAGGACACACCACACTACAAGTTGTAGCGAAAATCAAAAAACCAAATTTTTTTTTTTACCATTTACTGACAGTTCTGCCCAGCATCTCAGCTGTTTTCGTAACCTACGCTATAAATACGTCCAATACTGCAGTATTACGTTTTCAAAACACACCACACTACACATTTTAGCGAGAAAAACCAAAAACCGTGTCAGGTTGGCTTTAGTTACAATTAACTGACAGTTCTGCCCAGCATCTCAGCCTTTTTGATTACCAATGTTATAAATACGCCTACTACTGCAGTATAACGCTTTCAGGACACACCACACTACAAGTTGTAGCGAAAATCAAAAAACTAAATAAAAATTTTTGACCATTTACTGACAGTTCTGCCCAGCATCTCAGCATTTTTCGTTACCTACGCTATAAATACGTCCAATACTGCAGTATTCCGCTTTCAAAACACAACACACTACACATTTTAGTGAGAAAAACCAAAAACCGTGTCAGGTTGGCTTTAGTTACAATTAACTGACAGTTCTGCCCAGCATCTCAGCCGTTTTCATTGCCTACGCTATAAATACGACTAATGCTGCAGTACTCCGCTTTCAAAACACACCACACTACACATTTTAGCGAGAAAAAACAAAAACCGTGTCAGGTTGGCTTTAGTTACAATTAACTGACAGTTCTGCCGAGCATCTCAGCCTTTTTGATTACCAATGTTATACATACGCCTACTACTGCTGTATAACGCTTTCAGGACACACCATACTACAAGTTGTAGCGAAAAACAAAAAACCAAACCAAAAATTTTCAACGTTTGCTGACAGTTCTGCCCAGCATCTCAGCCGTTTTCGTTACCTACCCTATAAATACGTCCAACACTGCAGTATTCCGCTTTCAAAACACACCGCACTACACATTTTAGCGAGAAAAACCAAAAACCGTGTCAGGTTGGCTTTAGTTACAATTAACTGACAGTTCTGCCCAGCATCTCAGCTTTTTTGATAACCAATGTTATAAATACGCCTACTACTGCTGTAAAACGCTTTCAGGACACACCACACTACAAGTTGTAGCGAAAATCAAAAAACCAAATAATTTTTTTTGACCATTTACTGACAGTTCTGCCCAACATCTCAGCCGTTTTCGTTACCTACGCTATAAATACGTCCAACACTGCAGTATTCCGCTTTCAAAACACACCACACTACACATTTTAGCGAGAAAAACCAAAAACCGTGTCAGGTTGATTACCAACATTGGTAATAAAAAAGGCTGAGATGCTGGGCAGAACTGTCAGTTAATTGTAACTAAAGCCAACCTGACACGGTTTTTGTTTTTTCTCGCTAAAATGTGTAGTGTGGCGTGTGTTGAAAGCGGAGTACTGCAGCATTAGTCGTATTTATAGCGTAGGCAATGAAAAAGGCTGAGATGCTGGGCAGAACTGTCAGTAAACAATCAATTTTTTTTTTGGTTTTTTGATTTTCGCTACAACTTGTAGTGTGGTGTGTCCTGAAAGCGTTATACAGCAGTGGTAGGCGTATTTATAACATTGGTGATGAAAAAGGCTGAGATGCTGGGCAGAACTGTCAGTTAATTGTAACTAAAGCCAACCTGACACGTTTTTTGGTTTTTCTCGCTAAAATGTGTACTGTGGTGTGTTTTGAAAGCGGAATACTGCAGTGTTGGACGTATTTATAGCGTAGGTAACGAAAACGGCTGAGATGCTGGGCAGAACTGTCAGTTAATGGTCAAATTTTTTATTTTTTTTTTATTTTCGCTACAACTTGTAGTGTGGTGTGTCCTGAAAGCGTTATACGGCAGTGGTAGGCGTATTTATAACATTGGTAATGAAAAAGGCTGAGATGCTGGGCAGAACTGTCAGTTAACTGTAACTAAAGCGAACCCGACACGGTTTTTGGTTTTTCTCGCTAAAATGTGTTGTGAGGTGTGTTTTGAAAGCGGAATACTGCAGCATTGGACGTATTTATATCGTAGGTAACGAAAACGGCTGAGATGCTGGGCAGAACTGTCAGTAAATGGTAAAAAAAATATATTTGGTTTTTTGATTTTCGCTACAACTTGTAGTGTGGTGTGTCCTGAAAGCGTTATACAGCAGTAGTAGGCGTATTTATTGCATTGGTAATGAAAAAGGCTGAGATGCTGGGCAGAACTGTCAATCAATTTTAACCAAAGCTAATTTGACACGCTTTTTAGTTTTTCTCGCGTCGCGTCGCTACTTTGGCGGCAAATTGGCGGAACACTGCTTAAAATTAATCAGGGTATATAGAACTATTCTTAATTCAACTCCTCGGTGTTAAAACACTGAAAATACTGTGAGACGCTATGACGTCATATAGGAAGTTAGCATCTCATTTTCAAAATTGCTATTTTGACGGTTAAGGAACAGAACTATTGTTACAATCAATCAGGAGGTATAGAACTATGTTTAAAACAACTCCTTGATCCTGAAAAACCTTTAATATGATGAGATGCTGCGATGTCATTTGTGAAGTTGGCATCTCATTTTTAGGGTTCCGTAGTCAACTAGGAACCCTTATAGTTTCGCCATGTCTGTCTGTCTGTCTGTCTGTCTGTCTGTCTGTCTGTCTGTCTGTCTGTCTGTCTGTCCGTCTGTCCGTCCTCGCTTAATCTCTGTGACCGTTAGCACTAGAAAGCTGAAATTTGGTACCAATATGTGTATCAATCACGCCGACAAAGTGCTAAAATAAAAATTGGAAAAAAATGTTTTATTAGGGTAGCCCCCCTATATGTAAAGTGGGAAGTGATTTTTTTTTTAATTTTAACCCTAACGTGTGATATATTGTTGGAAAGGTATTTAAAAATGAATAGGGGTTTACTAAAATCATTTTTTGATAATGTCAATAATTTCGGAAATAATCGCTCCAAAAGTAAAAAACAAAGCGTCCCCCCCCCTCTAACTTTTGAACCATAAGTTTAGAAAATACGAAAAAAATCTGAAAAGTAGAACTTTATAAGGACTTTCTAGGAAAATTATTTTGAACTTGGATGGAAACAACAGATGGAAACTGCAGTTAACCAATATAATTTGGTCCCTGAATCGTATGAGCGCCTATACAATCCAGAGGTCAAGTTTCATTGGCCCGTATTTCAAACAAAAAAAGAATTATTACTACGGAACCCTACACTGAGCGTGGCCCGACACGCTCTTGGCCGGTTTTAAAATTGGATTTTTCAGGGCAAATGAATTGAACAATCGTTATAAACTATCAGGCACTATGGAACTATGCTGGATGCAAGCAGAACTCAAGTTATTTGTTGAGATGCTAATACTTGAGATGCTAAGTTCACAGTGACCTTGCGCGCGCATTCTATTTTATAAGCAAGCCCTTAACACCGTGGCCTGGGTACCGCAGAAACTTTCATTCATAACAAGCGGCTCTCGGTAGTCACGACAGAGATCGCTAGGTGGACAAACGCTGCGACGAATTCGCCATGGCTTATTTTCGTCAAACAGAAATAAACTAAATTAAAAATGTGGGTAGACGTTAGTGCGCGCGAAAAACAAAATTACACCACACAAACAAATGGATCTTTTATACCTGGGTAAGTGGCTTTATTTAGGTATTTGTAGTTTTAAGTTTTGTTTGGTATGGAAAATATTGGAGGGAAAGCGTCCGTTCTGTGATAAGCGTGAAATAAGAATCGAGTGTAGTAATAGTAGTTTATGCGACTGTGCATAATGAAGGGCATTACAACACAAGTGTGGGTTTAAGAAACGAGCCGAAGGCGAGTTTCTTAATAGCATCACACGAGTGTTGTAATGCCTAATTATGTATAGTTGCATACACTAATTTATCTACCCGAATATCATAAGGGCTCTATGATGGGTTCAGGAACCATAGGGAAATGACCAGCATTGTTACCAGTGTAATGCAATAAAAAATAAACAGGTTATTAGTTGCATTCGTCGCTGCATTTACGATATCTGGCGGAGTGTTCATGTTAATTTCTGAGTCACTATCACTCATTTTCGACAGAAATAAAGAATTAACAGAAAATTTGTCTACTCAATGAAAGGGAATAAAAAGCTAACGAACAAATGACAGCTCGAAAAAAACAAAAACATGCCTAAGGCGCGGCCAACTAGTTCCGCGCGCACTAAGCACACTCACTTGAATTTGACACCTGTTCCAAATTTAAAACTCATAACCTACTGTTTTCAGTAGGTTATGAGCTCATTACAGTTCTGTTAATTTCTGCTGGTTGGTAATGCTGGTCATTGCCTATGGTTTTTGAACGCATTAAAGAGGGTTTATGATATTTGGGTAGATAAAAATAATTGTGACGTCAATGGTTTTATTGTTAGAGCCTTCGAGGTCGTAATTCTAATGCTAACTTAAGTTATGAACGGTTTACATAATATTTATGACCCGTGTTTTCACTGTATCTAGGTTACATCGCCGAAACATTGTGGATTTTTCGCGCTAATCTTAAACAAAACAAGCATGAAACTTAATGAGAGACTACAATAATTAACTTCTTCGAATAAAGAAGTTAATTATTCTACTTAGTCTTTATACACGGACACATTAGTACTGTTTTTTTTTTATCCTATAATAAAAAGAACCAGGTTCTTAATAATTAATTACAATCTAGCCTACAAGATTAGTAAGCAATTTTAATCTAACTTAACTTTTTACGTGATAATTATTTTAAAACAGAATAGTGCTGATTGTACTTTATACAAGTCCGTTCCACTTTCTTAGAGTCTAATAATATAATATAAACACTTTGTTCATGTGTTAGATGAGTGTCATTGTCACTATTATTTCTTCATTATTTACACTACACTTTGACTACACTAACTCAAAAGGTTTTGTTCGTTTTAGCCTTCGCACTATATTTGTCTGGTTTTAGTACTGATGATTCTTTTCTGATTACTTATGCTATTTGGCGCCAGAAAATAACATGTTGGTATAGCGTATTTTATTAGGCTATTTTTGCGGTTTTCTGTTACCTTTGGGAAAGAAGGATCAAGGATTTAAATATCTACAGATTAATTAATTAATTAATTATAATACTAATGTAATTTAAAACGTATATTTTTACATAATTATGAAATACTCACTATTTGTAAACTTTTTAAAGTAGGTAGGTACAAAATATAATACTTATAAATGTTTTTTTTTAATACAGTTGCTCAAAAAGTGGCGTATTGCAGGGACGTATAGCGTTCGGGATGTGGGCTATTACGTACTCGTGCTTTTTCTTTACCATTCCCGAACTCGTGCTTTCTCTTTCCCAACTGTCAAAATAATGTCCATTAAAAAAAAAACCAACCACGAAGTATTTACTAAATAAAATCATAGAAGTTTTTATGATTCATGCAAATATTTCTAAAGAAGCTACTAATTTGTTTCAATATCAGATTTAAATATTTGATTCCATTTCATTTCATCTCATTTAATTTCATTTTTATTTCATATCAATAAAAAATATCTACTGAAGACTTGGCTGTATGGGCATAGTTCCCTTTGCCTACCCAGAATAGGTAAAGAAACAAAAAAAATCTCTGCTTATATTCTTTTACGGTAGGCGCCATTTTCAAAAATGTTCTTTGCGAGTTTAATTACGGTTTTATTATTTTATTAAATTGCTTCATTTTTTCGCAACTGTATTAAAAATAGTTGTTCAGTACACGTGCGGAACCGTCATTGCAACTTGTTCCGACTGTCAACCCTCGCCGTCGGCTGTGCCTCGGCTCGGTTAGACATTTGTCGGAACTCTTTGCAATGACAGACTTTCCGCACTTATAATGAAATATACTATTTCCCTCTATAGAAACGCATTGTAGGAAGAGCCCGGTATGCAGGTGTTCTATTCCTTTCTGCGAACATGTCCCTAAAGATGACCCTCTGACCCAATCAACCCTTTCGACTAATTCGACTCTACTCTTTCGACTAATAGTCAATTCAACCACCCATACGTAGACAAGGAACCAAAATAGTGTGCTAAAAAGTTGGTGTGTAATTTACGATTATTTTCTTGAATTAGGTAGGTATGTACATAGAGTATTAAACCACTGGCTATATAATTATAGTCTTTGGGTATGTCTATGTAGGTACGTACAAGACGACCTATTGAGCTATGCTAAACCAGTATGAGCAGATCTCTCATTATACGGGTTTTTTTTAATTGTACTGGCAGTCTGGCACTGTTTATACATAACTGCATCACCCAATTAAGGTTGACCGGTAAAAACGGTTATGGTATTAAAGTCCGCCTCTGTGATTTATTTTATGCTTGAAGTGCTAGATATTTGACTACGAAAGTCAACTTAGTCCCGGGTCTGCTACCCACGTCAGTCGCGACCCTGGCTTTCATAAATACAATAATAATTTGTACAAACAGTAATTTAAAGTCTGTTGCGTGCCTAGAATGCCTATTATTAAAAAAAAAAAACTATGAAATTCTTTACAAATGCCTTTATAATTTTCGGCGCTGAAATATGAAAGAGAATTACTTAGTAACAAATAGTTTTCGAAACTAAAATGTACAGCTAAATTAGGATAAATACGATGTGATCAAAATAATCAGGGATTCCTTTTGTAAAGTTATACGTAGACTCTAGTTTGCTTCGTTAGTCTGAATATTGGTTAATTTATGGATGTAGTTAGGTACTTGTAATTCTAGTTCAACAAGTTTCTAAAAGAAAAATAGGTGGCCTAGGCCTAATTATAAGTAGGTTTACTTGGCTCTAGGGCAGTAAGTTCAAGGGTATTGTTAAAATAAATGTGTAGTAGGTACGTCTAGTTTACCTACTCTTAGGAGTAAAATCCCATCTAAGATGTCAAATTGAGGACATCAGAAATAGCGGTCTCTACAATATTAGATTAGTTTAAGGAGTAGAACTCGACCTCGGATATTTAAAGGGATCCCAATCGCACTCGTATTTCACCTTGCTAGGCTCTACGGCAGTAGGCCCAAGGCTCTTGTTAGACTAGATGTACCGGTCTACGGCTAAGTTAAGGACTCTTAGGGTCTTTTATCTTATTTGTTGTAGGTATTTTGTAAATCACTTAACGCTATATGTCACCTTGTTGTAGGTACACACGGCTACACATCAAGCTATACATTTCCAGTATAAGCTGGTCTCGCATTGTATAGGATTTCCGTACAGTGCGAGATCAGCGTAAACTGGAAATGTATAGCTTGATGTGTAGCCGTGTGTACTACTAACACTCTATGGACCGAAAAGTCTGAAATTAATGTTTTGAATTTGAATTTAGGAGTCCAATCCCACTTTTGATGTTAATATTGAGAACATCGGAAACATCGGTCTATACAATATTAACATTATCAAAAGGAGTAGAACTCGATCTCGAATATTCACTTCCCAGTCGAGCATCCTATAAACAAACATTACCTAGCCGGCTAGCCGAGCTGCAACGGATTTCCCAAAATCCTTGTTGCTTTTTGAAATAACTTGGTGGATACAATTTTTTTTAAAGACCTTGTTTACATTCAATATCGGCCATTTATTTTAATACTTTTTCGAAAATCATGTAGGTAGACCAGGTATAACAACTGCGGAAATGAACCAAGATAGAGAAGGGCCTATTTACCCGATTGTGGTCGGAATTCAAAGGTCACGCTTATCGTTAGGATTCGCGTTTTGTCATGTTTATATAATCGGTACCTACCTATCATGACAGGTTTCGGCGAGGGGTGACTTTCGGAACTTCAAGGTCTTCCTTATTATCTGGTATCACATGATGAACGGGAAGCCGGAAGTATGATATTCGATAGATTATGTTGCCTTATATAACTTGGGTTTATAACATTAATTTGGCGGGGCGAACATGGCCAGATATCGCACAAGATCGAGAGGTTCGGAAGGAGAAAGGGGAGGCTTTTGCCCACTAGTGGGACACATGAACACGACAGGCGAACAAAAAAAAACAGTGTAGCTCCAGGGTGCAGGGTAGTTCGCCAGTTTCCATTCACAGGTCTTGATATGCCAATAAACATATAGGAGGTACAGGAAACTTAGTGATAGGCACGTACCTAGAATAAATGAAAAACGCTGTTAGATAAGAGAATTCCCATCCATCTGTTATTTCAAAACATAACAAAAGACACTTAATAGCCGCCACAGCTAATAAAAACGCAATATTTTACTAGGTATTATCTGAAACAATGGCTTTACCAGGTAGGTATATTTTCTTAAATTAAGAAGACATCTATTCCAAGTCACGCTATATCTTCATAACAAGAGCTAATGAATTCATATAACCGTGAAGAAGTATGTGGGAGTTGATTACAAGATAAATTGCAGTTTTATGAGACTTTAGCGACGGAGTAGACCAAGGGCTTCTTTTACATCTTAAATCTTTACAGTACCTACCGATAATGGGATAATAATTATGACATAACATTAACATAACAACACGCCGTAATCCCCAAAGGGTTAGGCAGAGCTGTATGTCCATTAGGGTACAGTACACCCACCCACCTTTCGCCAGTTATGTGAAGGTCCCATATAATGGGGGCGCGCCTCTTGCAATCAACCGGGCGGGCATAAATCCAGACTACGTGTCTGCTACAGAGAAATTCCTGATGATTATAATGAATCATGTTAAAATCTTCACAAGCGCGTTTTACGAATTGTAATTTAATTCTTAGTTATGATTCTGAAAAAGTGGCAATTTTAGGCCCTTGCTCTGATGACCGTTTTAGGTCAGAGTGGTCAATCTTAGCGGAGACTAATGAGACTATAGCTATCGACGTTGGGTATCAATGTTATAGTACACTCTCCTCCCTCACTCTCAAGGAGTGGAACACTAACTGACTGATGGTGGCTGAAGCCGTTATGATTAGCGGTAGGACCAACGGTTTGGCTTCAAGAGCTTCAACCGTAGTTCAGATAAATCTGATCTTCAACACACAAATTGCTAGATTGAATACAAGGCGAAAAGACTATGAACTAGGGCATCTCAATTATCTTTACAGCGCTGTCCTCAGCCACACCTCATCAAAAGTGACACAAGTGCAATCATTTTCTATTCTGCCAGATGTGTGCTAAATTGGCAATCAGAACATGCTGTTACTAGCGGCGAGCAAGTGCGTAGGAAAGGGTTACTGGTGTTCATCCTTTCGACCTTAACCTTGCGCTAGAGTCTTTCTTATATAGGTGAATTTATTTTTCCAATTATGTTCTATCTACAGTCTTGGATCAGGGTTTCCTCTTTCTTTCTTACCGGATCAGGGCTTTTTTTATGTGAACGCATGCTTTGGATCTGCGTTCCCTATTTGGGATACCGACGTTCCGGACATCAAAAACTGTAGGTTCTACCTGTATAAAAAATATCTGGAAGCAACCTTAGGATAACCCAATTTTTGCATGACCCTAACCCAGAGGGTATCCCACTATAGTAGCTAGCTAGACCCTGACTTTGGAAGGCCTCCCACTAGGTGGACCGATGACCTGGTCAAGGTTGCAGGAACCCGCTGGATGAGAGACGCACGGGACCGGTCAATGTGGCGACGCCTGGGGGAGGCCTATGTCCAGCAGTGGACGTCTTTTGGCTGAAATGATGATGAGACCCTGACTTAACCATCTGTCGGATTCGTACAGGTTGGAGTGCGGGGTGAGGCAGGGGGGGTTGAGCTCACCAACGCTCTTCAACCTGTATATCGATGGACTTGTTGCCGAGCTCAGCAGTCGCCATATTGGATGCCATGTTGATGATGTTTGTTTTAACAACATCAGCTACGCTGATGATATGGTGCTGCTGAGCGCGTCAATAGGGGGACTAAGAGAGCTTGTAAACACTTGTGAAACGTACGCTCAAACACATGGTCTAAAATATAATGTGAAAAAGAGCAAAGTCATGGTTTTTAATGCGGGTGCCAAGTGTCCGGCAGAGGTCCCACCAGTACGGCTATGTGGGGTACCCTTGGAGCGGGTACATACTTTCAAGTATCTGGGCCATATTGTAACGTCTGACCTGAAGGACGACGCAGATATTGAGCGGGAAAGGAGGGCGTTGTCGGTGAGGGCGAATATGATTGCCCGCAGGTTTTCTCGTAGCTCCAAGGATGTAAAGATCACCTTGTTTCGAGCCTACTGCACATCTTTTTACACGAGTATTCTGTGGGTGTCATATTTGCAGAAATCCTACAGCGCTCTCCGCGTTCAATATAATAACGCGTTGAGGGCACTGCTGCGGCTGCCTCCCTACTGCAGCGCATCAGGAATGTTTGCGAGCGTCTGCGTTGACTGTTTTTATACCAGTATACGTAAGAGGGCGACCTCGATAGCGAGCAGAGTGCGGGACAGTGGCAGCAGTCTTCTTACCGTTGTTGCCAACAGGTTAGACGGACCTTTTATGCAGCATTGGCAGGCCTTACATGCACCTGTATACCGGGCGTGGGGCAGGTAAATTTTTAATTAAGATGTCATTGTTAGATTATTATTATTTTTATTTATAAAAATTTAAATTTTCATCATTTTTATATTTGATTGTGGACATGTCGTATTTCACATTTAGACATTTAACTTTTTGACATTTTACGTTTTGACATTTTAAATCTTGACATTTTTACATTTTGACATGAACATAACATTATTTTTATTTTTTGACAAAAGTAGTCTATTTTTATTTCAATTGTAGTTTAAAAATGAATTTTGTTTTATGAATAATTTATTTTATGATTAAGTATGCATTTTTTTTTTTTGGTAGTATGTGTTGTGTCATGGCCTTCAATTATTATGATTATTTTTTTACTAACACTATTCTTTAAGTACCTACTAACAAAAATATGGATCAGTGTTGTCTATTTTGAATAAATAAATTAAATTAAATTAAGTCCCCAATGGCCAATATGAAATCTATGTCCAAAACGTAATCGTCAAATTTTTACATCTCCTCACGAAACAAATGCTCAGACTATCGCAGAATTGCGTTAAACTCATTGTATTGATCAGGAAATGTTTTCTCAACGGAGAAAGTAGATACATACTCGTAAATATTGCCGTCACGGTGTTTGCCAATGCGACATACTGATGAGCCGAGCTGACTAAACATGGTAATTCGAATTCTTTTACTGTGATCTGTCGTGTTTTATTTGACAGGAAAAACTGTATTGATTAAAGCTATGATGTATGAAGGATTGGCGAGGGTAACATCGTTTCCGCGCAAGTTGATGTTCGTATATTAATTCATAATTTATTATCTCTCATATAAATTCATAAAATTCATTAGTATACTAGTAATGAATTAAAGTTGGAGGCTTGCGGAACCCAATTTGTTTAAAAAAATACTTAATCGTCCAAGAAAGTTTCGGTGGCTTTCATAGAGTTATTTTTTAACGGATGGGAAATCATTTAATGACCCCTTCCGCTTTGGGCGGAGCGAAAAAGTTAGCCTGGCTGCCAGTTCTCCAATTGGATTCACTCTACTCGTAAGTCGTAGGAGACCCGTAGGACTTGGACTCTCGACATCCTTACTGTCCAAATCATCCTCTCTCTTTCTAAATGAATAGCCGGTCCTAATAATTTACAAAAGTCTTAAAGCATTGCGCTAAGGGTGGTTGCACTTTCGATAAACTTACATCTCTCAAACATACAGTTTTAAAATGCTATCTCTAGCTTAAATTTAAATACTTCTGCAGTATTAGACACGTGAATATGCATGACCTTGCCGCTGTTATATCGTTGGCACTTCGAACAAGAAAAGTTGTGATGGTTATCTAAACGATTTCGTTTACGAGTTGACGAAGTTGAAAAGTTAGAAATTTACATACGGAGTAGGTAGGTACCTACATACATCCTTGAAATAAACGAAAAATTTGTGGCATGGCAGTAGGTACCTGAAAAGATTCTCATAGGCAATGTGTCAGACCAAATTAATGTACCTACTAAATCAACAACAGTTTTTGTAATAAAGATATGAGAGTTCAGTCAGATTATTCAGGTACCCACCTATGCTATGCTATGCTAAAGTACCTACTAATCTCGAATGCACAGCAGATTGGTACCTTCCTTAGGGAAGTTGCTACTATTGAAATTGGATTGTGGTTTGCCAATTGAGCGCCACATACAATCCATATAAAGTGGGTAACCCAAATTCAAATTATGAAAGTCTGAAAATTTGAAAGCGAAACTGAAGATTTCTTTTATTTTTAAAGGTTGTGTGGCACATGTCTGTGGGGTTACCATTACCACAGAATATACTAATATACTACTAATATACTACGCCATGACGCAGTATTGTTTTAATGTAATTCCCGTGTGGATAAGGGACAGAGCTCACAGAGCTAATACAGGATGTTTTTTAAAAAAAACCAGTAACTTTCTGCAGTTACAATTTTCGCAGCCAAAGAAAGCAGTTTCGACCATTTTACTATGCGTCCAAAAACGTCTAGCATTTCACTACGTTAAAAGCCCGTTGTCTGCAATCTCCACACCACGTTCTGGTGGAATAGCTGGCTAATCTCCAAAACTACTTACCGGATTTTAGTAAACCACTATCTAATCTAGTTAAACCTATTCTTTTGGGAAGGTTACCTGTGCTAATACTGCTAATGAACACATGATACCGTGTGATGGGATTAATTTGTTTCGCCTGTAATTAGGGAGAGGTACCTATACCTTATACTAATAGCACCAATCACAATCGGGAGCGAGCCTATTGCCATCAATCGGGCACAAATCTAGAGTCCATGGCTGCTAGTGACGAGACCTGGGAATCAAACAGAGGACCTCTTACTCAACAACAGCGCTTGTGATCACTAGATACTCTAACTTTTCTACTTTTCAGGTACCTATTTACTTTCGTCCTGGAACGAAAATCATAGTCATTATGGCCCGTAAAAAAACGTGATTGCTATCACCCTATTAAAATAAAACGTAAACTAAAACTGCCGTTATTATGCCATAATATTATGCCTTTGATAAAAGTTGTGCACAATTTTACAGCATAGTTAGCAAGAAATTATAAAATTAACTTCAGAAACTTGTTCTTGAGTCGACAACGATTAACATTTCATAGAACTAATTTCTCACAGTCATTAAAGTCTATGGATAAAGTAGAGACACTTTAAACATTCTCAAACTATCAAAGATTAATTTCTTGTCTATGATTGACGACCTATTTACTTACATGAGTTATTAGTATTACAGACAACAAAAACAAGGCATTTAAGTTAATAGGCTCGCTCAGCTCAGCTCATTTCCGGCATTCGCTGCTTACTAAGCGGAAAATGGAAATGTCTGATGGGAAAATATGATAGTGGTATCGGCTTTTGCCTCGTTTCGTTTCTACTTAATTTTCGTATGTGGTAAGTATGTTATCGTCCTGATTTTTGTGCTGGCAATATTGTATTACAGACAAATATGTTTCGTTACTAACAAGAAAAAAATCTGTCCTTCATTGCTTGCCTATTCGTTTCGTATTCCCTCAAGCGGTTTAACTTATATTCAGCACATATTTGCCAAACTTCGAAGCCCATTTCGAATTGAATGAATGAATGAATGAATATGCTCAACTCCCAGCCAAGAACATTGCTTGCCCCGGCATAGCCGGAGTTTGGGTCGTATCACAACACCCTCGTAGTTCCTGAACCAGCCATGTATCACTCCCACCGGAGTCACATAGTGAGCAATGGTGGGAAAGGTAGCAAGTCGGTTCGCTGGCCTTCTTAGGTGGCATAATACGGCCCAGTAGGCACGCGTCGCGAAACGCATGCGTCGGCGGAGCCGGCGCATGCGTCGCGCGACGTACGCCTTACCAGGAGGAACAAGGTTATTTGGAGTAGACATGCTCTGGGATAAGGAGGGAGATATAGAACCAGGCCAGTGTTCCACTGTATACCCAGTATAGGAAAAGAGGAGTGACAGGTGTATTAAAGTGGAGTGAGCGTTGAAGTCACGTTGTGTTGGGTAGTCCTTGGCTCGATGTCTGGCTGCGAGTGTTCCTGCGTTGGTCATTGCTGGGTTGATTGGTGTCGATTGCTTCTGCTTCGCTGTCAGTTTCGCTGATGTCGTATATTTCTTCTGTGGTTGACTTGAACTTGGATCTGTCATCGGCCAGGTTTTTCCATTCTTCTTTGGTTCTCTTGTAGTACTCCATATCGTGCTTGAGCGAGTCCTTCCATGTAAATATTGGCCGGCCAGGTTTCCGTTTCACTGCTTTGTATCTTAATGCTGCCTGTAGTAGGTGTGGGGGCTCACGTCTGAGTACGTGGCCGTAGTAGTTTAGCCTCAGTGCTTTCACCCTTTTTGGTATGGTTTTTCCTTGTAGTATTTCGCTTGTTTTTTTGTCATGTGGATATGTTCTTGCATGACTTATCATGTCGGATAATATAAGTCGTTCGGTCCTTCTTAGTTTTGATCTCATCGCCTTGGTTAGTGCAGCTGCTTTGAGTCCGTATGTCATCGTTGGTTCTATCACCATTTTGTAAATTAGTCTGGCTGTTTGCCACTCCATTTTTGATTGTTTGATGAAAGGAGCTAAGGATTTTGCGTTGCTTATCGCTTGATCACATCTTGTTATAATAGTTTGCCTGCGGTTGTGTCCTGATGTGATGTTGGTGCCCAAGTATCGTATTTTGTCCGCAAGTTGTATAGTTGTTCCATCTAAATTTATGGAGTTTGGTTGACAGAGCACTGGGTCACGTATGCATGATTGCTTTAGTTTTGGTTTCATTTATGTGAAGTCCGACGGATTGGAGGAGGGATTTCATTTTGATGAAAATTTGATCAGCCAAGTCCAGGCTCCTTGACAGAATTATTACGTCATCGGCAAAGGATAATATTATTGGCAGTTCAAGTCGATTATCTTGATCTAGTTTGAGGAAGCCTAATTCCTCTTCCATCGTTCTTAGAACGTCGTCCATAAGTATTGTAAAGAGGCGTGGGGAGAGGGGGCAGCCTTGTTTGACTCCTTTTCCTTTGGTTATCCATTTGCTTTGTTGACCGAACCATCGTATACAAGTTGTTTCATTCATGCATGCTTTTATTATTCTGTTTGTGAGTGCTTTATCGGTCCTGGTTACCAGTATATCGCGTAGGCAGTTCAGGTCAACTGTGTCAAATGCTTTTTCAATGTCGAGTGCTATGACATAAAGCCGTTCTCCTTGTCTCCATTCTTCGTCGAGTATTCGGCGCAGAGTTAACATATGGTCGTCGGTGGACCGATTCCGCAAAAAGGCGGCTTGGTAATTTCCCAGTTCATCAATACGCTCGTCTAGCCTTTGTAGCAGGAAATTGGCGTAGATGCGGTAGCCTGTGTTGCAGATTGAGATTCTTCTGTAATCTGATGTTGTTTTTGGGTGTTTCTTTTTGGGTATGGGAATCTGTATGGTTTGTGTCCAGCTTGTTGGTAAGATATTTTGTGTCCACGCCCTATCCTTGTGTGCCGTTATTTCAGCTAGAAATCGTTCTGGGACTGCTTTGAAGAGCTCTGTTACTACTTGGTCAGCACCAGGTGCTGTGCCGTTTCTCATGCCCCTAATTATGCCTTCTATTATAATTTTGGTTGGGATCTCTCCAAGTGTGGATGGGTCTTCGTCTTTTAATTCAGAGATTGCTGGACCTTCCGATTTTGCCAGTTCATTTTCCCAATGCAGCATAGGTATGTAGTATTGTTTTTGTTTACGTCTTATATTTAATTTATTTTTTCTGTAGTATTGGTAGATATACTTCATCCGAAGAGCGGGACGCGTTTTCTTAAGGTTGCTGAGGAGCTTTTGGCATTCGTCTTTATCCGCCTTTGCTTCGATAGTCCGTAGCCTTGCTCTGCAGGTCTTCAATCGAGTCTGAAGTGTTGTGTTCTTGGGGTTAAGCCGTTTAAGTAGCTTGGCTTGTTGTAGTTTTGCTATCGCTATCCTGTGTTCCTTATTGACGTTCAGTTTTATTGTGAGTGTTTCTCTTGCTGACTCTCTCATTATTCTCGTGATTTTATCCCAGAAGATGGATTGGTCATTTGGTTTGGTGACGTTATTCTCCAGCTGTGTGTGTTGTTCCATGATTTGTTTTTCATATTTTTCCACGACTGTCGGGTATTCGGTGAGGAGTGAGTAGTCGTAATTCCTGTAGTTGAACGACAAGAGGTCGTCTTCGTATCCGTCTGGTTGTTGTTTCCCGATGTAGCGGCGTTTTCGTGTGAGATTCGTACTCAGCCGGTCCGTTTTAATTTCTGCAGTTATTAATTTATGGTCGGATAACGATTTTACGGTTACTCCCCGTATTGCTCTGAAAAAAGGTTTTGATTTGCGACTCGTGAGGATGTGATCGATTTGAGAGAATAATTTTCCTCTTTGCCATGTTGTCCTGCAATTGCCGCGACCAAACGAGGTGTCAAGGCGGAGATTTTCACGGAGAATTAAGTCTATCAACATTTCACCGTTTTCGTTCGATGTCTCGTGAAATAGGTTTTTCTTGTGAATAGCCTTTTCGTCCAGCCTTTTGATCTCTTGCCATCCTACGTGTGAGTTAAAATCACCTAATATGATTAACGTTGAGTTTTTGGGCTGCTTTCTTAGGGTCCTTTGTAGAGTTGTGTAGTCGCGTGATGCTAGAGTAGTTTGGTTGGCTATGTGGACTCCAACCAAGTATAGGACTATGCCATTTTTTCCCGTTATCGTCGTTCCAATAACGTTGGTTTCCGTTCTACTTTGGAGTATTGAGATTCCAGAGTCCTTTCTTATTAGGATCGCCATTCCTCTTGCTTTACTTGTTCCCGTAAGGGTCCAGATGTAGTGATTTGATTCAAATTTGCCAATTGCCATCTTGGTTTCTTGTAAGACAGCGATGTGAATGCCTAAGTCTTCTAGTTTGGCATCAATTCGGTGTTTTTTGTCCAGTGTGGCTGCACCTCTGACGTTCCAGGTTGCAATCCTAGTCGATGCTAGTGATGGTGGCGCATTATAGCGTGGGTGGGTAAGCGGGGGCTGGACTACTCTGAAGCCGGTATTATCCGGGAGGTCTACTGGTGTCGGTATGCTAAGGGGTGTTGTCGTCGTGGTCTGTGGGGTGATTCCTATTTCGCTTTTGCTTGATTGTGTATTCGTTGTTGAGGTGTTTACGGATTGTTCATTTTCTATAAGACTATCATAGTGGTTGCTGTTGAAAAGCAGGTTAATTTCACCTACAATGTCAGATTGATTTGCGGGTCTGAACGTACATGTTGGTGTCCGGTTGTTCTGATGAATGTTAACCGCAATGAGGTAATATTCTGCTGCTGCTATCAAGATCTCAGTGCCGCCCCAAATTCCTGGTTTGTGAAGGTTCTTGACATATGTGTCGGTGTCTGTATTGTTTTGTACTCCATCTTGTGCCTGCTCTAAGTTGCCCATTATGGCTAGTCGCATGCGTGGTTCGTCACGTTGCTCCGTAACGTAGCGAGCCAGATCTCTTCTTATTGCTTCATGGTTAAATGTGACGTAGAATAGATTGTTTATTTGGTGGGCAATGGCTCTGAATAAGCAGTTTCCATCTCCTTCCATGTTGATCCTCTGCCACTCGTGTGAGATATCCATGGTATGAACTTTTCCCTTACTTTTCCTTTCCTTGGTTGGTATCTGGAAATGAATCTTATTCTATTGATTATTGACTAAAACTACTTCTATCATTGGTGCTAGGTTGTGTGTGGTTATCTGCAATACAATGCAATGGTTATTTAATCGCAGTAATTTTGCTGTTTTAATGGTACCCTATATTTGTTATGACACTATTGTCAAGGGGTTTTTACCAGGGCTGGCTGGGGTTCTTTGGGTCCCATGACCAGATGTGCGTAATTCTCTCACAAGAAATTTTCGGTTTTTTTAAGGAATTCTTCGGCTTTTGTTAATGCTGTTTGGAGTAAGACAAAAGCCGTTAAAATCGTCGGCTCTTTTGTGTAAGTGACGTATTGTAACTATTGCCGGGTAATACTCCGCGACGTCTGCTTGCCCTTTGTTTCTGCTTGGCAGATGGGGCTATGCGTGGTGATTGTTTCGTCTTTTGTTCTCCTGTTCTGATTTTACCGTTAGTTTTTGGGAGCCCTTTTTACTGGCGTTCATTTAGATTTGCACCTAGATTAAGTACCTAAATTATGAAACGGTCTCACCAAATTCCGGGATCGCTGCTGATTGCAGGTGTTGTTAAGTGTGAGGGGTACCGCCCGGCCTCGGTAGCATTGATATGTGCAAGTTGCACGTATGTGCACCTAGATTTAAGTACCTAAAATATGAAACGGTCTCACCAAATTCCGGGATCGTTGCTGATTGCAGGTGTTGTTGAGTATGAGGGGTACAGCCGAGCCTCGGTAGAGTTGATATGTGCAAGTTGCACTTATGTGGCGTCAACACGTAGCGGGAAGTAGTTTAAGGGGTTTTCGCGCCACTAATAATAGTTCAAACATGGATGCACAATATGACAGTCACTTTTAGGAGTCTCTTTGGCGGACTATTTAAAGGCCTTTTACTATACTACGCGGACGTTTGGTACAGCAGGTAATTATTATTATTATTATTTTCACTTTGGTAGGCTATTTAATCTAACGGCACTAATTCGCGAACAAACGTGAAGTGCAACGGTCCTTTATCACTGTGGTAGACTAGATCACGGCACTAATTCGCGATCGAACGCGTGACGCACTAGTTAATTATCACTTTGTCAGACTAGATTGTGGCACTAATATTCACACACGAACGTGTGGTAAAATACCACCTTAATTATCACTTTGATAAGTTAGTTAACCGTAGGTTTTGCTATTTACGTGCCATGTATTATCTTCGTTTGGGTCGGTCTGCGCGGGCGCCGAGCAACAAAGGTAATTAGTGGCAGTAGAATGCTTTTTAGGGGCTGTGAGCGTGCGGGTGGACCCGTCCGTCTCCGATCGCGTCCGAAACAGAACTCCCAAACTTCGAAGCCCATTTCGAATTTGGGAATTTCTAGAAATTGGACCTAGATTTTCACTATAGGTAGATAGTAACATTTTAAAGTAAGTACCAGGGAAAAAGAGGAGCGGTGGCCCAGTGATGGCGGCCCCGACTAGAGCAGCGGTGGTGGGGTGAGGTCCTGGCTTCGATTTCTGGGTTGATCAAATTCTTTTTGAGTTTTGTCCATTAGGATTTTCTAAGAAGCAGCCACAGTTTAGATCTGTGCCCGGTTGCTGGCAATAGGCTAACCCCCACTTATATGGGGTGCACTATAAGATTCACGTCTGCTCATTCCTTCGTGGGCTCGTGGCCCTTACAGGCGCTTCAGATTTTCAGTCACGTTTGGATCGACACGCTGTACCTTAGCCAGTAATGGTATCTATTATCCAATCCACCCCCAGGTCACATTATTGTTTCACGTGAGTATATTGACGGATAGCCACGTGACTAGGGGTAGCTGTTAGTTGCATGCGGCCCATAGTACATAGTACCTACCTATCGTTGTGGAAATCTAGTGGAAGGTCTTTATCCGGTTATCTGCAGGGTTATATTATCTGTGACTGTGTTTTGCCACTTTAAGTAAGAACAATGTTAAAGATAGTATGGGAGGAGATCGTGGGTAAAAAAACAGTCAATCGGGTCGATCTTCAGGTTAAACCGCGCTTGCTTAGGTTGGTCAGCGGATGGGTGACTACCATAGAAACAAAGACCACCCAATGCATATCGAGTTTCCTCCGTGCCTCGAAAAGCACGTTAGTCGTTGGTCCAGACCAGACTGTCTTTTGCAGATCTTTTTCGTTTCAGACTAGGCCGCATAAATCATAATGAAAGTTTTATTAATGACTAGCGGACGTCCCGCGGTTTCACCCGCGTAGATCCCGTTCCCGTGGGAATACAGGGATAAAAAGTAGCCTATGACACTCAGCAATAATGTGGCTTTCTATTGGTGAAAAGATTTTTAAAATCGGTTCAGTAGATCCCGAGATTACCCCTTACAATTTAACAAATATACAAACACACAAACTTTACTTCTTTATAATATTAGTTAGTATAGATTATGATTAATTTCATCACCTAAAAGATTTATCAAGGAATCAAAATCAGGCTGTATAAAACATTATTCCGTTTATTTCAATAGTTTTATTAAGTACTGGGAGAAAGTGCAACCCCACAAGCGAAAACGTTAGATATCAAAAGACGAAATCTCAAACAATATCTACTTGTTCGATACTTTTCGATGATAGTGAAAACTCTCATTGTTCTCAAATATCTTCGCACGGATTGTTTTAACACGATTCTTTGTAAATGTGGAGTGGAACGGATCGATGGCAAGTAATTATCAATCTTATAGCGATATGAATAGAGATTGATTCAGCTTGTAGGGTTTGATTAGAGTTTTCTGGTTAGAAGTATAGTGTTGGTTAATGGTTCGAATAATTAAAGGGGAGCCAATTAACTGTTTGCATGTAGAGAAGTGACCTCCAATGATTAATCCGCACTGGAGCCGCTAGTGGAAACTATAACGGGTGGAAATTGTGGAAAAGTACCCATAATAAGGCTGAAAGGTACTGGTTCTCCCCGTCATCATAGCGAAATTTGTTTTAGTTCGAGACCGTTCCTGGGAACCTTCTAGTTAAATATTTGGGGAAAAATTTCCAACTTTACACAATTGAGAATTTGCCATTCTGAGAATTTGGCTTTTTGAGAATTTATTGTCCATTTTGAGAATTTGGCATTTTGCGCCTAAACCGTTTTTTTTTATATAAGTACCTACTAATTTTTAATATAATGTAATGTTATTTAAAACTTAACTTTAAATACCTCCACAACCCATGTACTTACAATGCTTTCGTCTATCACGGTCTATCACCATCCAGCAGCATGTTTTGAACGCGGTATCTACGTATCTACATTGAGTTCTACCATAAAACGTGATTTTTCACCCAAAAAAGAACAATTATTTACCTACGCCCATAAAGGTTTTTTTTTCTAGTAATTAGTCTCGTGCCTACAAAGTCTGTAGTTTCCAAACGACAGATTCCAAGAGCTCTTGTATCCCCGCGGTGAGCCCTACGTACGTGCCTAGAAAAGATTTAACTAATCCAATATGATTGCTATGAAAACTAAAATCTCAGAACTAGAACTAGATCTTTTTCTCAGCAGTAACAGCCACGGATTTCGAATAAGGCTCGCCCCCTATTTACATGGAACTTAAACTTAACATTTTTTTTTTTATCGAAATCTGACAAGCGGTTTTTGAAAGATCAACAAAACTCAAAAAAAAACTAAATTGTCCACATTATGACCCACGAACATGTGAATTTAAATGTTTTTGAAATTACAACCCAAATAAATGTTAATTTGTTCATTAAAGTAACAAGACAAACTGCGCAGGATTGCATCGTGACTTCACGACGTCGTATCGTGTTTATGTGTGGGAGCCCTTAGCACGAGCACCACTAACTTCCATGAAAAAAGCATGGGTTTTTAATTAGAAAGGGAGTGATTAAATTGCAGGTGCAATACTACATTCGATCGTATTACCACAGCCGCAAATACGGAATTGAAACGTATTGCTTGGAATTATCATACAAATTAGAGTCTAAAGCCGCTATACTAATCATGAAATGTTTTCATTTCATGATTATTCATTTGATCATCGATGTTTTAAGCTGGTCGTAGGTAAGTGTAACACAAAATTAACGCACAATAAATCTTAATCATATCCAATTGAGAATTTTTGTACTTCAATGTTACTGATAGAAAATTCCATCCATCATTCATCTCAAAGAAAGAAGCCCGTGTCCCCTGTGTAGCAGTGAAAACGTTACATAACATAACGCCTGTAATCCCCAAAGGGTTAAGCAGATGTGTACCTACCTCATAGTAAATTCACATTTTGCCATCTATGTTTAAGTCCCATGTTAAACGGGCGTGCAGCCTATTGCCATCAACCGGGTGTAAATTCCGATTCCGTAGCTACGGAAGTTCGTGATAGAAAAAAAAACAAACCCAGGCAGGATCTCGTACAGCAATCGCGATTTTAACAACTAGACTAATAGTAGTTTATGCGACTGTGCATAATGAAGGGCATTACAACACAAGTGTGGGTTTAAGAAACGAGCCGAAGGCGAGTTTCTTAATAGCATCACACGAGTGTTGTAATGCCTAATTATGTATAGTTGCATACACTAATTTATCTACCCGAATATCATAAGGGCTCTATGATGGGTTCAGGAACCATAGGGAAATGACCAGCATTGTTACCAGTGTAATGCAATAAAAAATAAACAGGTTATTAGTTGCATTCGTCGCTGCATTTACGATATCTGGCGGAGTGTTCATGTTAATTTCTGAGTCACTATCACTCATTTTCGACAGAAATAAAGAATTAACAGAAAATTTGTCTACTCAATGAAAGGGAATAAAAAGCTAACGAACAAATGACAGCTCGAAATGGCGGCGTTTCGGATATCTGTAATTTTTTTTAAATCATAGGCAAACGAACAAAGTCACTATTCTTGTGTCACTCGAGATCAAAATGTCGTGCGATTTATAATTAAAATCATACTGAATTGGGGTTTCGTATCGATAGGTATCTGTTTTAATGTAGATACGTGCGCGCGGAACTAGTTGGCCGCGCCTTAGGCATGTTTTTGTTTTTTATTTGTATTCTTTTCAATAAATTGAACAAATTATTGTTCACGATATCTCGAGATTGGTCATCACTGTCTAATTATAGTCTCCTGTGCATTGCGAGCTGTAGGCAACCCACCCCCTCACCCCTGTCGCCACCTAAGGCGCGGCCAACTAGTTCCGCGCGCACTATAGAATAGCACACTCACTTGAATTTGACACCTGTTCCAAATTTAAAACTCATAACCTACTGTTTTCAGTAGGTTATGAGCTCATTACAGTTCTGTTAATTTCTGCTAGTTGGTAATGCTGGTCATTGCCTATGGTTTTTGAACGCATTAGAGAGGGTTTATGATATTTGTGTAGATAAAGAGGCAGTACATACCGGCTGGTTCGACATTATAGGTACGAGTATAACTTGTACTAACATAAATTGTGAGGTCACCTTGTATGTACCTAATTATGTAGAATCAAAGTAACACTGATTTAAGCAGTTAAGCAATGATATAGCTTCAGCTGCAGAAATAAGCAAAGAAATGCCATTTTATTCGCGCCATCAATTTTGTCACTGTATCACAGAACAATTAGTGTTTGCTGCAAGTCATTGTCTAAGTAGTAGTACTTTTGCAACTCATCGATACACTGCACCTGGTCTATTAATTCCAACGACCCTGAAGACATATTGAAAATTCACTTCCATTCATCGATTGAACATCAACGTCCACCCAGCCCTTTCTTTAATCATTAAAGTGGCAAATCAAGGTAAAGCGTGAACCGGAGTAATAATACGGTCAAACAACAAAGCAAATGCTTTCATATCACCAACACCATAGGGTGGAATTTGGGTCACGGTTACGGGTTACCTGACCTAGGTCTGACCTGACCAAGCCTCACCACAAAACATCTGACACCTACTCATGCATGTCAGAACTCATTTGTAACCAATACTCTTTTAATTCACCCTTTTTTTTTGGTGGGTGGAAAATCATCAAATGACCCCCCCCCCCCCCGCTCTTGGGCAGAGCGAAGGGGAGTGTCAGACTTCTACTGACTAAAAACCGAACCCATGTTCCTTCTTTGCCCTTGCGCCGAGGCCACGTCATCTCGTTCTATAATCCGCGGCCCCGACGGGCTTTTAATTCACCCTGAAAAAGAAATTATGAGATATTCCGATTAATCGATTCAACCTTGAAAACAATAAATCGAATAGGAAAATCAATTATAACCTTTGGTAGTAGGCACACCATGTTTTTTGATGTACCTTGTGAATTATGAAGTTTATTACGTAATAGGTTAATTTGTAACTTCCATTTCAAAACACGCGAGTGGAAAGCTCATAACTTTAGCATATCATTTTTTGATTTTGTGTGGCGAACAACGCGAACTGTGAAATGAAATAGAATTTTCACGTTTTCGAACTCGTAGAACTTGATATTTTACACCAGCTTTTGCCCGCGTGAAAATGTTGTTTTTCCATACAAACTTTCATCCCCTATTAACTCCCTTAGGGGTTGAATTTCGAAAATCCTTCCTTATTCCTTGTCTACATTATAAAGGGAACCTCTGTGCAAAATTTCAGCTTTCTATTTCCAAGGGTTTGGGCTGGGCGTTGATGAGTCAGTCAGTCAGTCAGGACATCTCTTTTTATTTATTTGTATGATATATCAACGTAGGTTTTATAATCTGGATTTGTATTTATAAGTTGAGTTATACTGGGTACCTATCTAATAACATAACAAAATACCTTCTACAGCAGAATTGATAGCTTAGTTGATACTTGAAATCCATCAATTTAACGAAAGCTACACCAGGTTCAGATTTTCCTGTATTATTAACATCATCCACAGCTCGACTTATACCCGCAATGGCAACTATGTGATTTACCCATCTCTCCGCCAGACTACCAACACTTCTCTTTCCATTTCTTGGACGCCCCTCGTTCACAGGTTTACACCACCTACCCTACTTTCACCGGGCTTTGCCAGGTGTCCTGCCAAACTAAATTACAATTTTATAACACGAGCCTGTCTGACCCATGTCTCTCTGCAAAACAAAAACAACAAACTAATTAATATGAGGACCATTTTGGACTGAGTTTACGCGTAAATTATTCAGTGTATCCTAAAAGTAATCTAAATAAGTAACACGGAAGCCATGAAATCACGTACGATGCCACAGAAGCACCCATCGGATAATCTATTTAGATGGCACTGGGCCAAGCAACTTTCAACATAAAAACTGCTAGTGTTAGCAGAAAATCAATGCCCTTCTTTATTTATGATACAATCAAGCAGTAATTAAAGACAATAGTAGCGAAATTATCGCAATATCAGCTTACCTTTAATGTTCTAGTTACGGTGGTATCAGACGATTCGACGTAGGAAGGCCGCACGCGGCACGGTATCGTACCAGGCACATTTTGATATCGCGACTACTGATGTATACGTATACGGTATACACCACCTACTCACCTATATTTTATAGCGTTAAACGGGTCATAGTTTCGTGATCAAAGCTCATTTGTTAGGATTCGCTAACAGCTGTTTTCCTTTGATAGCACTTAGGTACTGACTACTGGGGAAGTTTTAATAAACACTTTTGAAGTTTCCGCTCAGGTATGGGTTAATGGTGCAATCAGTTTGATTGGTAGGTATCGCTTATTTGTACTTTGAAACATATGGGCAAATGTAAGAGTAAATTGCAAGGGCCACTTTTATAGTAGGTACCTACCTCCTCCTCTTGGTGATACGTCGTAAGGTCTGATTTACGCTTCTGTTCAAACCTCACGTAAATAAAGAACGAGCCCTAAAGTTACACTGCAATGAGAGAAATTAAACTATTCTGTTTCAATTGCGTTCATCGTCATTACTTCTGTGATCATCTGGAAAAATGACGAGGAAAACATTGTGACCACCAAACCTGCAGTGTGGGCCCGCCTTGGTAGTAGATACTCTCTTTCACAGAAGAGAGACTCGTCCCAGCACCAGCAGTGACTGCTATTCTAAGAAGTTTCAACAGCAATAGCACTTTAATTAAGGGACCTGTCCAAAGCCACTACCAATGCCGGTGACATTGCAGGCTTGAATCACCTGATTGTCTGATAAAAAGATGATTCCGTGTTCGGAAGGCACGGACGTATAAGCCGGTGGTCCTGGCCGCCAAATGGTGGTCATCAAACCATCCATCAACGGAGCCTCAGAGGCCCTTGAGGCGGTTTAGAAACTCTGGAGTCTCTGACACTAGGGTGTGTGGTCCGCTCACACGATAAGAAGAAGATCGACACCAAGAAGAAGAAGAAGCAGTAATAAGTAGCAGGATTACAATTTTGAACTACGAACCTTAAATTCAGGTTTTCTCTGAATCATTCTTCAATGTACCTACTAAACTTAAGAAGCTAAAACATTGTACCTAATGGCTTCTAATTATACAACAACCGAATGACACTTAAGGCAGTAAAGAAGACCAACACAGCTGTGAAATCGTTCAAATGCGGAACACAGAAATAAACAAATCTGACCGTGAGATAATATTAAGTTGCATGATTCCTTTGCAACACAATCAACCGCTTGAACAACAACTAACATCTATAGAGTATTTTCAAAACAAGGAGTTAATGAAAACGCTGATGAAGATAAAAGTGGACGTTATATGGCATTAGAAGTGGTAGTGATTTTTCCGCCATATCGGTATTACGGTCGCCAAACAATGGTCGACTCCGCAGTTGTTCTATTGTCGATGGTAAGTCTTGTGGATTTAGTAGATGCATTTAGTACGCGGCGGTGTCTCTTCTTCGATAAGAAATGTAAGTATAAGTACCCATTTGTTTTTTTAATTTGTGATGCAGGGCAATATTATTTTTTTTTAAAGCTTTGGCTAAGTGAGGAACAGCCCCTTTCAACCAGCAGCACGTTACCTCAAGTTACCAAGTATGGATCTGATCTATCATCATCATTCTCTGGCCCTTATCCCAATTCAAATTGATTTGGAATTGGCGCAGCATGGTCTTCTTCCATTCTCATTTGTTACTCGGCATCGCCGTTGTGACCTTCTTTGTAGCCATGTTCTCTTTGGCTTACAGTACCTCTTCTTTCTACTAAAATATTCTACCGATGTTTCAGGTGTGGATCACTGTCCACGACACATGCATGCGTACCACACGCGTTGCGATGGTGAGACGATGTCTCAACGGACTTGTGCCAGTCAAACTACATACATATTAGGTACTAAGTTATTGTCTTTTTAGAACCTATTAACTCTCATTGATCTTGGGTTCGTTTTTCTGGTCAGGCACAGTGCTATCAAGATGTTTTACTACACCGTTTGATAAATTAGTTTATACAAATTAAAAGTGCTCAACTATGTTCAAATCTGTGACCTACAACTCGAAGTTGCTGCCGTTTTCATTAAAGTAGGGATGTCGTAAATACATTCATCATCATCATCAGCCTACAGCAATCCACTGCTGCATATACTTAGGCGTCTTCAATCGCACGCCACACAACTCGAGTCTCGGTCTCATCCATATCCTCTTTTCGAAGATCGTCGGTCCACCGAGCCAGAGATCCCACCTTACGCTTTCAACACATCATTATCATCATTATTATCATTATTGTGTCCTGTGCGCAGACTACAAGAGTATATAAGTACCTACCTACTCGTACTAAATAAAATATTTAATTTATATCTTTTTCGGTGGCGACCGCGAACCGAGATGCGAATGCGAGAGGGACCGGTCAATATGGTGACATCACCTGGGGAGGTGTATGTCCAGCAGTGAACGTCTTGTAGCTGAAATTATGATGATGATAGGTATCTTTTTTCTAATCCAGGCTACACATGCGGTTGGTCTCGCTGTGACTGCAACGGCAATATGGCGCTGAATGAAGATGTCGGTTATTGCGTCGATATAACCGAGTGTCCCCCACTAGTGTCTCGTAAGGTCAGGAGGCGAGGAAGAAGGAAGCATGGCCAAAAGGCAAACCGTATACCCAAAGTGAAATCTCAAGATTTGGCACCAGATCCCTTATTGGACCACATAAGAACGCCACAACGAGGCTGATGATTTTGTTAATTTTAAATCTAGTACAGATCCGCAAGGAAAAGTGCGAGCTTCGGAAATATTGCTTATGTCTACTAAAAACGACTTTATCTAGCTCATTTTAGTTAACGAGATCTAATAAAGACCTGTTACAACCACGGAATTACTTACCATTTTCTACTCATTCCTTAGGCTCGACTAACCCACCAATCGACAACAATAGGATTGGTGAAGCTCGTAAAACGCTGTGGGTCCTCAGACATCTCCTGCCGACTCACTATCAGCACAAAAGCTCCCAGCGGGTCAAAACTTGGCACGACCCACCCTGGAAGACTCTTAATCAACTTCGGAGCCAGGTGGGGCTTTTCCGACAAAACTGAGTGCGACTATGGAGCCTCTTCCCACACCAAATCGACACGACGAAGAAGAGCAACTCTTTCTAACAATTCTAAAAACTTTTCCAATTCTCTATGGCAGATAATAAACTGCGACTGGAACAAATACTAGTACTAGAGAGAAACCTTCTTATAAACGCGCGATGATAGTGCATTAGGTACTTATTATAAAGCGTGGCTCGAGTCGGCTCGACAAAGTTAGAAACTTTGCGTCTGTGGGGCGACGTTCGTACTCATTCGGAAACAACAAGATTACTGAAGCATAATAATATACCTTAGAAGGGCGTTATTTAAAATCGGTCAAGTGCGAGTCTGACTCGCACATGAAGATTCCGTACCATCGTAATACCTAGGGCAACAGAAATACACATTTTGTGATAAGTTTGTTTTTCATAGTGTTTGTATGAATAACAAAGTTTTATTTGTGGTTTCCAAAATGTGCTATACCTATCTCAAAATCTGCTAACTAGGTAATCAATTTTGGTTGAAAGTGTTTATTGAGATTTACAGTACCTACCTATGTATTTGTTTTAGATTTTTCACTCTCATATTTTAAAACTTAGAGAGGGAGGAACACACTTTTGACCACTGGGAAGTGGCTATCTTTGAAACGATTGACTTTGTCAAAAAATATTTTTTTAGGAACCTGTATTTCATTTTAAAAGACCTATCTATAGACACCCCAGCTGCATACCTAGGCTACTTTTTTGCTTCAATTTTTAATGGAAGTAGATCGATGAAAGATCATCAACCTCTCCTCATCTAGCAGCGTTTTTCAATGTTGGTCTTGACCATGACACAAAAGTCGGTGTGTCGGGAATCATCGACACGACGAAGAAGAAGACCAGTAATGATTGTTTCGAGATTATTCACCTTAGTTTACAAAGAATTATCTACATCTCAGCTTTGTAACACCAAGCCTATCAACAACCATTCAAATGCGGAACATGGTCAAGAAAACAATAATAAGTCTCTGTTCATTCTCTTTGAAGACGATCAGTAGTGTGGACGTTATGCAACAAATTTTAGTGGTTATTCTCGTTATGTGCTTGTTACATGCCATAGAGTCTGGGTACTACGGAAGAGTTGGGAAGGCGGGCTGCTTGATGTACAATGGAACTTGTAAGTACTATCAATGTATTTGGTTTGAATTTTTCTTATCATCATCTTCTTGCCCTAGTCTCATTCTACTTGGGGCTGGCGCAACACCTTTTCTTCTGTAATTCTCCTCTATCAGACGTTTCGGTATCATTTACTTGTTTGTCTTTCATACATACATACATAAACTCACGCCCTTTTCCCATGGGGGTAGGCAGAAACCACAGAACACCACCTGCTACGATTCTTACATACCCCTTTTGCCTCGTCCACATTCATACATCTGGTCATACATGCACGCCGGTTGCGAGTACTACGCACCTGTCCTTTCTGAAGAACATCACCAATAAGGTCAGTGTCTTTTTCTTGGGCGTCCCCTCCCGGCGTTGCCACTCACATCTGCCTTGTAAATACCTTCTCTCTTTCATTCCTTTTGTCTTTCATATTATCATTTGTTACAAAATTTTATGTAAGTAGCTTGTTAACTCAACCACCAAGTTCATACCTCCAGGCGTTCCGGAGATAAAGGGTTTTGAGAGTCAGACGGACTGCGGACAACAAAGTGATCCTAACATGGCAGGGTTCCCTTTTTTATTACTTTTGAAGTACGGAACCCTAAAAACATGCTAAATTAACATCATTTATGCAGCACAGAACCTTAATTAGATTTATTCGACATTTCATACATGCTGGAAATAAATTAATGTCTTTTTAATACAATACAGGTGCAGAAAAATGCCCCGACTCTATGCACCGAGTAAACAGCGAATGCCGGCCGACCCCGTCGCAGCGGACTTGCGACGAACCAGTCGCAGTATCCATGGGCGTCATCTGCTTCTGGTCGCGATGCGATTGCGACTTCCCCCTCGTACTACACCTGTCGTCAGGCTATTGCTTCTTGTACGAAGATTGTCCGTGATTAGATCAAATTTCAGTCGTTATTGAAATGGAAAATTACAAGTTTGAAGTTGATGCGTTTTGATATGAGAAATAAATTGCGATTTTTTTTGTTGATTGAATTTTTATTTATGTACCTACCCTTTAATATTAAGTTTAATGGACGTGAGATTATACGCGTTTTGGGAAATTGATGAGGAATATTTTGTCTGAGAATTTATATCGAAAACCCAAAGTTGACACAGAATTTTTTTTTATGCAGCACATGCTGAAAGATGCTTCCAATTCATTATAACATAACTAATTGAAAAAGAAGGGCCTTATAAATAAGTACGTATGCATAAACTAGTGGCGGTACTTTGGTACAACCCTTAAAGCTTGGTTTGCCCTTTAGAACCTACTACTCTTTATGATGTGAGTTAGAATTACTGATCAATGCTTGCCCTACGGGCTCGCTGTCTTGTTGGCCCCTAGGCAAACCACTGGTATAAATTATAAACCCAGATCACTACTACAACTACCCTATATTGATTTTATTCACCAGTACAAGGTCAAATTAATTTAGCTGACGGAACTTTAGACACATGATGGTGATTAGATACTGACCATCTGTGAAAGTTCGTTATAGCTAATTCTAAATAGTTAACGAACGTTAAACATTCTTCGTTACTACAGAACCCACTTACGGCCGAGTTTTCTGACGGTCGACCACTCACTTTTTTACCATATAACTCTAGGTTATAAGGTAGAAAAGTGAGTGTGGTAGGCGTAGGACCTACCAACTAGCAGAATTCTGAAAATATGATTACTACGACTGCGTTTCGTTTCAGGTACACTGGCCACTGTCCCATGCTGAAGTTCCGCTTCGGCAAATGCTACGGGGACAACACCAGGCAAATACTTCGAGAGATACGCTCTAAGGGACTGTTCAAGTAAGTTGGAATTGTATACAAAAGTATGTAAGACTACTAGGTAATACAGCGGCATAGAGCGACGATTTGTTTGAACACTGTCGTCATCTGCCTAAGCTTTTCTCAACTAAGTATGTTGGGGTCAGCTTCCTTCCCAGCCAACCGGATGTAGTTACATGGACCGACTGGTTGTCTGACCAAACCCTGTTAGTACTAGGAAATTCTTGGTAAGACATAGTTATCACTTTCAGGAGTTTCAGGCCACTGCAATGACTCCTGTAACGGCTGTCGACGTTATTATACACGTGACAGCCTGGAGCTATGACTTAGCGTGTTTTCCGAGGCATGGGTGGAACTCGGTATATAATGGGTCACCTTCTACGGTCCGACCTCGGCAAGCGTGACTTAACTTGATGATCGACCCGTGCGGCTGTTGTTATTTAACCACGAGCTCCTCAGAATAGAAGAGTATGACGTAACAAACCCATTAACTTGCTCCCGTGTGTATACCGAAAACATGAAATCTCTGTGTAAACTAGCTTTCAAATCTCACGTTAACCGTCGAAAACAAGAACCTTTACTCAATCAAATCTGTTGACAACATTGACATGCAAAGAACCTTAACAAATATTAGGTTCTTACATTTACAAATATGTCCAACATAGCTAGGCCGTGATGAAACTTTTCCCCACAGAATCTTTTGAAGGGTTTCGTCTCAAATATTTTTTTCTTTTGAGAAATTACATTGTGTAATT
The DNA here is from genome assembly GCA_949316265.1 of Diarsia mendica. NCBI lineage: Eukaryota > Metazoa > Arthropoda > Insecta > Lepidoptera > Noctuidae > Diarsia > Diarsia mendica. The sequence continues at coordinate 18,118,480 of OX438904.1, read as the reverse complement.
TTTTGCTCTGTATAGAAAGAACGGAGGGTAAGGTATCGAACTCTTGTGAGTGGAAATTGTTTTTTCTACTCCTTCGCTATTCTTCACTATCACATCACAATCATCATCATCACTACGTCACTACATAATAGGTAATCACTAGGTACATAGTTTAAAACAAAGTCGCTTTCTCTGTCCCTATGTCCCTTTGTATGCTTAAATCTTTAAAACTACGCAACGGATTTTGATGCGGGTTCTTTTAATAGATAGAGTGATTCAAGAGGAAGGTTTATGTGTAGAATAAGGCTTTCGTGCGAAGCCGGGTCGGGTCGCTAGTTTATCTATATAAATAAAAAGAGAAGTCCTGACTGACTGACTGACTCATCAACGCCCAGCCCAAACCCTTGAACCTTAGAAAGCTGAAATTTTGCACAGACGTTCCCTTTATAATGTAGACAAGGAATAAGGAAAGATTTTTCGGAATTCAATCCCTAAGGGAGTTAAATAGGGGACGAAAGTTTGTATGGAAAATCGACATTTTCACGCGGGCGAAGCCGCTGGTAAAAGCTAGTGATAAATAAAATTCGATGCGGGATCATTATCATCTTTTTGCCCTTATCCCATGTCATTTGGGGTCGTCGCAACACGTTTTTTTCTTCCATTCTGCCCTGTTAGTCGTCACGCTATCATTTATTCCTTTTTCCTTCATGCATCCATCTTTTGTTTGATCTCCCTCTCCTCTTCATCCATCTACATTTATATTCATCGCTCTTTTCCGAAGAAAATTCGTTATCCAAGACAGTTCAGACATTCTACGTTAATGAAGTGTATTATAAAGGGTGTAAAATTGTAAAAGTACCCTTAACGCAAACGAAGGGCACTTTCCATACCTGAGAACTCCCCAGTTACGGAGATATTGGGGGTCAAAGTTCAAATTTTTAACAGCTGTTTTTGTAAATATTAGTTTTTCATGATAAAGAGATTCTGGGGCAAGATTTCAAAGTCCTAATTCCCAAACCACCTCAAGTTTCTAGTAATCCATCACAATATTAAACAGCATTTTGAATTTTTTTCTTGGTAGTAGGTAGGCAAATCATTTTAGCAGTCATGGAAAAACGTTCAGATTAATATTTGTTTCAAAAAGTTTTACGCAAAAGGCTTCACGTCCCACTCCCTGCGGAATCCCTTGAAACAACATGTAAAAATAAACTCGACCTTTGGAACCAGGTAATTTCAATCCACTTTCCTTATAACTTATACCTAGGCTACTTATACTTATGAGCGAGATTGACGCTAATCGGATTCTTTCTATATTTTATTTTTTGACGTGACGTAGGTACTTACTTTGTCATATTTTGGGATGGTTTGGGAAATTTCCTGCCGAATAAGGATAGATGATCAAAATAACTAAGCCAGATTTAACCCTAGGCCCGGGATTCACAAATAGCATCGGGCGCGTACATGGCACGAGTAAGGGCGCCTTCAAATTAGCCACAAAGAGCCGCGCGGTGGCAGCGCGGCTGCAGCGCTGCAGCCGCGCTGCTTTGTTAATCCATATAAAAATCGCGGATTTAAAACCGCACACCCGCAGCGCGGATGTAGCGCTGCAGTCGCGCGTGCTTTATTTATATGGATTAACAAAACAGCGCGGCTGCAGCGCTGCAGCCACGCTGCCACCGCGCGGAATATTTCAAGGCGCCCTAAGGCCGCCCGCGCCATGTCTGCGCCCGACACCATTTGTGTGTGGCCCGCGCCTTTCACTGAGAAACGTAGGAGAAAATGTAAGAAAAAAAAGTAGGAAGATGATTTTTCATTTCAAGTAAGTATTTTGTTACTAGGTACCAATTTATTGCCACTTTGCCATCCTTGACAATACGCAGAACACAGTATTTACTGAAATTACGACCATCCTTTTTTTAGCGAATTTCCTCCGTGCAGAGGAAAGCACGTTAAGTCTGTGCCAACTAACTGGATGGTAAAGGTCAGATAGGCAGTCACTCCATGGAAAATACTGGTATTCAGCTGCATCCAGTTAGACTGGAAGCCGAAACCTAACATAGTTGGGAAAAAGGCAGGGAGGTGATGAACAAGCGAAGGGTTTGAGCTTGGTCTAAAGTGAGAATATTTTTTTCGCCAGTACCTAACAAATATTCCGAGTGGCGCCCATCTAAAGGATATGCGCCACCTCCTATCCTGCACAACAACTTGCACCGTTCCAGATTTACTCGAAGCAAATATTAAAGCTGTGCAGGTGGCTACATCTGGTCTAACACAATTTGAGCTCATCGACACGTAAAACAGAAGAAGCCAGTACCTAACTAGATTATATAAATTAAAGGTACCGATTGTTTTCCAGCAAGCCACTAGAATACCGTCCCCGAGACAACTACGAGCTGAACAACCTGCCGCGCTTCGAGGCTCCCCAACGTGACGTGTACGACGGCATCCGGAACAAGCCTACCGCGCACATGACCGGCTACACGGGATACGTTCCCGGGATGAACTTTAGGTAAGCTGAATGTAGTATTCAAATATTGACGTAGCCATCTACTGGGCTCAAGTAATATGATATGTCCATCGATACGAAGGAAGAAGTACCAAAAGTACCTCAAATCATAAGAATTAAATTATCATCCGCTTTATAATTAATATCTGCCCAAGGAGTATAAAGGTGCTCCCTCAACGGCATCGTTCGCCTCATTCGCCTGTAATGTAACATTTCCGATTCGAGAGAGTGAGGGTACCGAGTATTTCAACGCGCAACCTATAACGTTACCTCTACTACTTGACTATTTATAACAATTTTATTATAAAATAGCAGTTGCCCGCGACTTCGTTCGCGTAGAAATTTTGACTCACTGGTCTGGAATCTGGGCTGCCTCTGGATGTACTATGTCAAATTGAGTGCCAAATGCCAGTCGAAGTGATTATATTCCCTTAAACCCGCCCTGTCGTAAAATCTGCTCTTACCGGAAATGTCTCAACTATGTTCTATCTCTCTGCCAATTTACAAAAAGCCGAGGATTTCATATGAACTTACGGGAGCCCTAAGTCCAGGTAGTCCTCCAGTCCAGGTACCCTCAGACCTCCTTATTCCGGCCATGTCGCTAAATCTGTTCTTAGCTAACGTCTACTACTAACCATAGTAGCACAAAAAATGAAGGATTTTCATACAAACTGGCGTGAGCCCTTTGACCTCCCTAGTCCGGCCCTGTCACAAAAATCTTTTCTTAGCTGACGTTTACTAACTATAAACTACGTCCCTGACGAAAATCAAGAATGTAGCACAAAAAAATAAAGGACTTTCATACAAACTTGCGAGGGCCCTTAGACCACCCTAATCCGGCCCTGTCGCAAAATTAATTCATAGCAGACGCCTACTGACTATAGACTACTTCTCTGCCAAAAATCAATATTGTAGCACGAAAAATGAAGGACTTTCATACAAACTTGCGAGGGCTCTTAGACCACCCTAATCCGGCCCTGTCGCAAAATTTATTCATAGCAGACGCCTACTGACTAAAAACTACGTCTCTGCCAAAAATCAATATTGTAGCACGAAAAATGAAAGACTTTCATACAACCTTGCGAGAGCCCTTAGACCACCCTAATCCGGCCCTGTCGCAAAATCCGTTCTTAGCGGACGTCTACTAACTATAAACTACGTCTCTGCCAAAAATCAAGATTGTAGCACGAAAAATGAAGGACTTTCATACAAACTTGCGAGGGCCCTTAGACCACCCTAATCCGGCCCTGTCGCAAAATCCGTTCTTAGCGGACGTCTACTAACTATAAACTACCTCCCTGCCAAAAATCATCTATATACGTCCAGCGGTTTTCGAGATTTCGTGATGAATGAGTGAGTGACCTTTCGCTTTTATAGATATAGATGTGAATATTATTAATTGTTAATTTACAAAATAATATATTATTGATACATAAGAGCACGAGAGCGAACGAGAGAGCACCGTAATTTTTATTATACACAGATTGCAGGGCTTCATCCCTTTCATCCCTTTTTTCCTGATCAAGCATTGTGCGCCAAATTAAAAAGACTGCAAAGGTCGGAAACCCAAAGAATATACAAATAGATATGCCTCGCATTTTTCTCATGACATAAACAAGTCTGGAAAAGGCAATGGAAATAGGTCTTACTAAAATAAAACTAGTAAGTAACTCTCTTCTATACTTACGACTTGTCGATGTTACGGTATTTTAAAATTCAATGTTCAGCTCAACCAGCCCAAGACCAATAAAACAGCTGTCTCAACTTATATTTACCTGTGCTTTGACGTACAAAACTGACACAAAATCAATCGTTACGCAAATGCCAAGGATTATTTAGCATTTACAATTTACGATCGACATAAAGGGTCGGTTCGATTTCGGTATCAAGTTCAAAGAAAGAGCGTGATAAGTAAACGTTTACATGATAATTGGCTGTGTTGTCTTTGCGGCCTACTCAGGAAAGAAAAATATTATTTTGTAATACCATGTGCCTGTGTAACACGATGACGTGTTTTGCAGGCACTGGTATAATGACCTCTAGGGAGTAATGGTAAATTGCTAGCAGGATGTCTCCCAAGGACTGGAATGGGACTTCTGGTAACCGCAACTGACGATAGATCGCGAGGAAACTTGCCCTTAAGCTATTAAAAAGTAGTATTAATATACAAAAGTAGGCTAGACACCACGTGAATGACACTGTCAGACAGATATTTTGTCAATTTCAATCATCCAGAATAATCGTACTGTAGTTCCACCTGGAAGTATAAATTGCTTTCAAATCTTATCGTGAGTACGATGTACAAATTAAATCTGATACGAAAAATTATAATTAAATTAGAAGATAAGTTATAAAAATATAGTTAGGAGATTAAAATCTAAGATCTGAACATGATACAAATCAACCTTATCTAATGAATGTTTATGTCATCTTTCAGTTATGGAAAATCATACGGACGAACCGCAGACGACTGCATGGCGAATTTTACGGATAGACAACGGGAACTTCGACGTAAAGCGGACCTAAATAGAAGCTATGTTCGATCAAGAAGCGCGCCCAAGATGGAAACAATACACTCCAGAGATGAAATACGACGGGACTTGAACAGATTCAGAGAGATCAACAAGTATAAAGGTAAGCGAACAGAATTTAGAAAGACCTTTGATACTGTAAGCTAGGTGAAAGAAGAGATTGAATTGGGAAACCAATAGATCAAGAATGTAAATAAGTTCAGCGGTTGCGTGTAATAATTCGAATGACGTTATAATCCCCTAAAGCAATAAAATTCAAACATTTCACTTTACTTTTAAAATAATTATCATGAGTTCCTCAAGGCTATATCTTAGGTCCTCGTCTGATTTGCTGTTTCATTTTCAGAGAACACAATATCGCCCGAGTTTCCACCGATAGCAGGCTATACCGGACACATCCCACGAATCAAAGGATCTGAAGCATCGCTCAGTCAACGATACCATTGCGCAGCAAAACGTGGTCTTGAACTCATCAAAATGGAGAGAGACAATCGCAAAGAGATACAAAACGCAGATACTAACATCAAACAAATATTGAAAGAAAACGGGAAGAAGTATTCGTACTGGAATTGGGGATAGCATACAGGTAGAAGGATGTTCTTCACCAAGAGACGGTGAACATTCTTCTATAAAAAACGGAACGAACAGTATTTTCTTAGAAAAACTAAAAGGAATTCGAGTCAGTATACTAGATTTTTACGTCCATGTCATAGTCATTGTCCATAGGCCTATTTTTAATGAATGCGTGCGATTTGAGAAAATATATTTTATTAGTAATTCTAAATGTTGATAATTTTGCTACATTCTGTGTTGTGTGAGAATTCCTGAGAAAATGTGATATGTTTTAAAATTAACATTTTGATGTCATGGTCGATGGAACAATCCTTTTTCAACTGCATAGCATTTGGTGCACAAATAGAGAAAATGCATTCAAAGAGTATTTTGATATACTCCGAATTTGATTATGCATTAAGTACAAACACTGAGAATAGTTTGGTTAAGTCTATTGTATATTTTAAAAATAAACTACATAGTAATTGCGTACTAATTTGTTTTATTAATATCATAGTTTTAATAGAAATAAACATATAACTTGATAAACTATCTGAAGTAACAATTTACAAAAATATGTAATATAATAAATATCAGATAAAAAATTAGTTACTTACTTTTGTTTTTTTGGCTTTAGTACAACTGGCCGAAAATATTCAACCTTATGATAATACATAGTTGTTTAGTGTTATGTCGTGTCCTACACGACTATTAAATAACTTAAATATTAATTTATAGCTAAGTTATGTTTGAGTTGTATTTTAGTTGTTCTAGACCTAGCCACATTCTCACTTGGTAAAAATTGGATTTTGGCCCACTCTGAGGGAGTAGGATGCATCGTTAATCCCATTAACGATGTCAGACCTGTGTCCGTGTCTGTGTCTACTTATTCTAGTAAATTGAGAGAAGAATTCCAACATTGACGCAAGTCTAGTCAGCTAAAATCAAACATTATGTATTAAATATATTGTGTATTTTTCACCGACTTTTTTCAGTTTATGATTAAGCCACCAAAATACAGCCCAAACACATAAAAGGTACATAAACATAAGGCACATACAATCTTAATTAAAAAAATAGTTTCATATTTAGTTGCCTACATTAAAAATTCGTTGCCATAGAGCTACAACTAGTAAAAAACTAAATTATCTTTCTTATTCAGTGTGTTATTACTCCTACTGACGAATTATAATAAGTTAGTAATTATAGCTATTTTTAATATTTTAAATTATTATGACAAAAAAAAACCTAGAGCCTTTAAAGACAGCAATACAGTCTATGAGGATATATTTATATTTAAATGCACCAAATATTAAGTGATTACCAAGAGTGTAAACATTGATTCCTTATCTTTTAATTCTCATGTTATTTGACTCATATTATAATTTATTTTTACATTATGCACATTAACGCATGCACTTGGCAAAATTCAAGAGCTATTTTCTTGTGATACAACGGTATCTTCTTTGAAACAAGACCTATTTCTCAATAGCATGGCTTTCAAAATGCTATGTTCGTAAAAACGCAAAACCTAACACAGTAGGAGAAAATCGCTTTTAAAAGTTTGTTTCGTGTATACCTACATATTCCGAAAATTCACAATGAATGTTATATTATTTTTGTGCTAACAGTGATTTAGCAGCACACACACCATTTCGAAACTGGCGCCGTTTTCCCCAAAATTTTAAACTTACAGAAGAAACAGCGTCTAGTCTATGCTTTGTTTACATTCCTGGCAACACAAGAAAAAAATCGACTACAGTAAATTAACTTTCGACTAAAGTAAATTAACTTTCGACTACAGTAAATTAACTTTCAGGTGTCATTTCAACAATCTTACCAGTTCTTTCATCAACACCATCTACAATCACTGGTTTATCATATTACTCCTACTGACGAATTATAATAAGTTAGTAATTATAGCTATTTTTAATATTTTAAAAGTTATTATGACAAAAAAAAACCTAGAGCCTTTAAAGACAGCAATACAGTCTATGAAGATATATTTATATTTAAATGCACCAAATACCAAGTGATTACCAAGAGTGTAAACATTGATTCCTTATCTTTTAATTCTCATGTTATTTGACTCATATTATAATTTATTTTTACATTATGCACAAAAACGCATACTTACACTTGGCAAAATTCAAAAGCTATTTTCTTGTGATACAACGGTATCTTCTTTGAAACAAGGCCTATTTCTTATAATAGTATGGCTTCCAAAATGCTACGTTCGTAAAAACGCAAAACCTAACACAGTAGGAGAAAATCGCTTTTAAAAGTTTGTTTCGTGTATACCTACATATTCCGAAAATTCACAATGAAGGTTATATTATTTTTATGCTAACAGTAATTTAGCAGCACACTCACACACCACACACACCATTTCGAAACTGGCGCCGTTTTCCCCAAAATTTTAAACTTACAGAAGAAACAGCGTCTAGTCTATGCTTTGTTTACATTCCTGGCAACACAAGAAAAAAATCGACTACAGTAAATTAACTTTCGACTAAAGTAAATTAACTTGCGTCTACAGTAAATTAACTTTCGACTACAGTAAATTAACTTTCAGGTGTCATTTCAACAATCTTACCAGTTCTTTCATCAACACCATCTACAATCACTGGTTTATCATCTTCAGCTGTTGTTTTTACATTTTCTTCTACTCTTAGTTCTTTATTTCTATCCGTAGCTAGTTCTAACATTAAAGTTTCTAACTTCTGAGCTTTTCTAGTCTCGTTGTGAGTGATCAAAGCACATAAATGTTCTGTTAGTAACTCTTTTTTCTCTTTCTCTTTTTGTAAATGAATTTTCGCTTGAAGGAACTCCTTTTCGACTTTTAGGTAGTGTTTTCTGGAATTAGAAATTTAAAATGTATAAGTATTTTGTTTGGTACATGGTCACTAACACTATTTATGAATAACGAAAACAAGGAAAAAACAACATGGAAAGTAAACATTGTGAATACCCCGTTTTCAGTATTAATTTTGGTATTTGTTTAAATCAATCAAGGGTTCGATCTCGGGTAAGCCAAAGTATGAATTAAGTTTTTCCGTCAGGAATTTCTCAGTAGCAGCTACGGAGCCTGGATTTGTGCCCAGTTGATGGCAATAGGCTCGCTCCCGATTACAGAAACTTATACATAACTGGCGAAATGTGGGTGTACTATTAGGTACAGTTCTGTCTATCTCTTCGGGAAATGCAGGTATAATGTTATGTAATGCTCGTAGGCTCCCCAAAAGGCAATGCTCCTAAATGCTGATCGCACATAACGGAAGATGCGTCTGGCTTATCGCAATTAGTAGACCTAGTTTTGTATAAGCTTCCCGTACAGTCAGAGATCAGTGTAGACTAGTTTAGCATAGCTTGAGTGGTAGTCTCACGTAGGTATAGCACTCGGCACGTAAGTTAATACAAAATGGCGGTCGTCTGCATAGGTAAAATGACAAAAATAGAGTGAGATTCGAACGAAAATGTGCAACTGAGCATTCAAGATCATAATTCAACTTACGGGATGCAATCAATGTAATACATTATCGGGTCTCAGTCGACTTATTTTCATGATTGTAGCTTCGCGAACGACCGCCATTTTGTTTCAACTTACGTGCCGAGTGCTATACTAAAGCATCAACGGTTATTTGGGCAACGTTGGATGTTTTAGGTACTAAGTATACTATGTTTGTCTGTACTGGCCCCTTATTCACAACGCTTCTATTAAATTTCGATTTCGACAAGTCTTACTTATGTCTTTTTTTGGCATTGTGTGAGTCAGTGAAATAGACATACGATTATTACGATATTATGTTCGATGTGGTTTCGATCAGCTTGTTTGTGAATAGCTATGCTGGATGGCGTTACGACTAACAATGTGCAGCGGATCTTCTGGCAGATGTGCGAATAGCCCTAAAAGCGATGATCCTCAACTCGGGGGCATGTTGTTGAAACAGTTACTGCATAGCATAAGCATAATCAGCCTGTAATGTTCCCCCTGCTGGGACTCCAGGCCTCCTCTCTATGAGAGAAAATAGGCCATAAACCACCACGCGGGCCCAGGGCGGGTTGGTAGATGTCACATGTCTTACATTTTTTTAGTTCTAGGACATGCCGGCTTCCTCACGATGATTTCTTTCACCGTTTTGAGAGCAGTAACTGTTACTATTGTTCTTATTGTCACAACAATTTCTATGGGTTCAACAACATTTCAAAGACATTATTTTGTTCTATTACCATACAAATGCAGGCTAAAGTCGTGCGTAAACATTTATATTTTGAAGCAACGTCAAAGTGTTAAACGAAGAATATATAGTGCACAACGCACATATCGTCTGCTTTTCAGAACCAATTAACGACGAAATAGTAAACGGCACGGATAGCGCAGTGTCTGAGAGATTGACTGTCGTGGATTCGATACCCGCACGGAACAAATAGTTTTATGGTCTACAAGCAGTTCCAGGTCTGGATGTTTGTGAATGTGGGTTTAAACGTTTGTAAACGCACCCACGATACAGGAGAAATTCCTAGTGTGGGGCAAAGTGGAGCCAGAAAAAAATAAAATTCAAGCATATCATACAACTGCTAGTTGCGCAGATGCTGTGACAGATGTTTTGAGGCAGGGGATGGAGTACTACATTCCGTTCTCTGACTTAACAATGTCCGGCGAAGCTCGACCATGGTTTGGCGCTGAGTGTAATCGCGCTGAAGCGCTCAAGCATGAAGCGTACCTAGCATGGGCCGATGCTCGAATCTGTAAGGCAAATAACGTAGGTCAGAAGAAGAGAGCCTTTAATAGGGCTGCCAAGTCCTGCAAGAAGGTGTTGCGGAAAGCTCGGTTCGACCACGTTAGCCGAATAGGGACAAAACTTGCTTCGTACCCTGCTGGTAGTAAAGCATTTTGGTCCCTGGCTAAGTCGGTCGAATCGAACTTCTGTCGTCCCTCACTTCCACCACTGCTTAAACCCGACGGGTCACTGGCCCACTCCGCTGAAGATAAGGCAAATTTATTTGCCACTCTTTTTGCGGAATCTTCACGTCTTGACAGCGGCGACGCCAGCCCCTCGGCCTCTCCTGCTGGATGCGATACGAGTATGTCGGACATTCGCATCCATCAGAAGGACGTCTGTAGGGTGCTGCGTAATCTTGACGTGAACAAAGCTAGTGGCCCTGACGGAATACCGGCAATTGTACTGAAGACGTGTGCGCCTGAATTGTCTCCGATCTTGACACGCCTGTTTCGCCTCTCGTTTGAGACTGGTAAAGTACCGAAAGCTTGGAAGCAGGCTAACGTGCAACCCGTGCCCAAAAAGGGCAGTCGAGCTGATCCGGCCAACTACAGGCCTATTTCAGTCACGTCCGTACTCTGTAAGACTATGGAGCGTGTACTGAATAGAAAGCTCCTGGCATACCTAGAAGCCAATGATATCCTCAGTGACCGACAGTATGGCTTTCGCCAAAACAGGTCTACTGGGGATCTTCTAGCGTATGCCATTCACATCTGGAGTGAGGCCATTGAGAAACACGGAGAAGCGCTTGCCGTTTCCCTCGATATCTCAAAGGCTTTCGACAGGGTGTGGCATGAAAGCCTTATTGCAAAGCTTCCTTCTTTCGGTCTACCTGCTGGACTTTGTGCTTGGATTGCAGACTTCCTGAGGGATCGGTCTATTCGAGTGGTCATTGATGGCTGCTCGTCTGACCAATTGGCTATCAATGCCGGGGTGCCTCAGGGGTCGGTTCTCTCAGCAACTTTATTCTTGCTGCATATTAATAGTCTGCTAGTGCCCGGCACCTTTGGGTATGCAGACGACAGCACTGTTGCTGAGAGGTACACGTCCAACGCGCGGGCTAGTGGGTCTCAGATCCAGTCTCTACGTGAGGCCATGGTGGAGCGGTTGAACTTGTCCTTGAAGGCTGTCTCCGAATGGGGCGACGCTAACCTGGTCAAGTTCAATGCTGCTAAAACCCAGGCGTGTCTCTTTTCCGCAAAAAGGAGCGATTTCCAACAGTCTCCTACTTTCCGTGGTGTAACCGTGCCGATAACCGATCACATTGAGCTTCTTGGCGTTACGTTTACGTCAACCCTCAATTTCGGTCCGTTCATCGAGGCTAAGGCTAAACTGGCTGCCAAGAAGCTGGGAATCCTAGCAAAGGTGAGACAGTATTTCACACCGAAACAGCTGCTCAACTTATATCAAGCGCAAGTCCGATCGTGTGTGGAGTACTGCTCTCATCTCTGGGATGGATCCGCTAAATACCAGCTTGATGCGCTAGAGTCAATTGAGAAACGAGCCAAGAGGCTCATCGGCAATGACGCGCTTGTCAAGTCAAAGCTCCAGAGCCTTGAACATCGTCGACGAGTAGCTAGCCTTTCGGTTTTCTATCGGTTACATTTCGGAGAGTGTGCGAGGGAATTGCACGATCTAATTCCGCCAAGCCCGTTCCATCATCGGACTACAAGACGTACGGCGATGCGCCACCGTTATATGGTGGACATCCCACCCATACGCACTAAACGGTTTGGGAATACTTTCATTGTGCGTACAGCTAAGGAGTGGAATTCCCTGCCAGAGTCTGTATTTCCGGATAGCTATAACCTAGGGGTCTTTAAGTCAAGAGTGAATAGGTTACTTCTAGGTAAGCGTGCTCCATCGTCGACCGCATCATCACTTTCCATCAGGTGAGATAGTGGTCAAACGCGAACCTATCAATAATAAAAAAAAAAAAAAAAAGTTACAAACACGTGCTAGTTAAGTGCACGAAAACCACGTAGACTGTCAGAATTTAAAATATCGTAAAACACATTTAAGCACAACGTCCACTACGAAATTTAAAAATTCATATTTCGATATTATCACTGTTCCGTACAGTTAAAGCCGACAGAAGAATAAAAATAACTCTTTCCTGCTAAAAAACCCAATCTCATTACATCTAACCTTCGGGTCATACCACCGATAAACCGCTACAACATAACATTCAAATAAAATTATAACTTACTCAGCATCAGCATAGCTCAAGCAAGCCTGGTCGATCTTCTGCCTCAATACTGAAACATCTTGAGAGAACTGACTGTCCAATACTTGTAGCTCCTTCTTGATTTTCTCCAGTCTCAACACCTCTTCAGTTGTCTGTTTGGTCCTGTAACATTAAACAACCAACATTTGTGCATTTGCGAAGTACCGTGATGAAGGTAGTTGTGAAGATCTGATCATGTTTATGAGGGCAAACTCAGCCAGATATTAGATAAAGCAGAGACGTTAGGAGGAAAAAATACCGGCCAAGTGCGAATCGGGCTCGCGCATGAAGGGTTCCGCACCATCGTAATAGGATGTCGCCTTTTATATTACCCGACTACCAAGTATGTTTTTCACGCGTATCTTGTTATTATTTGTTGTTATAGCGGCAAAAGAAATACAGATTCTGTGATAATTTCAACTATCTATTACGGATCATGAGATACAGCCCGATGATAGACAGATAGATGGACAGCGAAGGCTTAGTAATAGGGCCCCGTTTGTCTCCAATGGCACAGAACCCTAAAAGAGAAAGGCCTTTGCCCAGTAATGGGATACAATGTAAGCTAATAAAACAAATGCAAAGGATGCAGGGTTTTGGATTTTTAGGTGGAGGTGTGAAAACTGGAAGTAATAGCGTTAAAAAGGGAGAAGGCTGAGTTACCTTGGATAATACTGATTTGCAACTTTGATTTGGAAGCAGACCCTTTCGATCTTCTAACTATAGGGTACTAAGATATTACTGGTAAAAAGTAGGAAATGTTTATGAAGTTATTGTATGGCCAGAAAACATTTGCGTTCGAAGGATCTGAGTGACCATACAACCACAGATAAAAATATAAAGAAGAGATGCTGTAACAAACTTTCTGAATTTTCCATGCACATATAATCACACAATTCTTAACTTAAACATCACTTAAAACCAAACACAAACCACTAACCATATAGTCTTAGTGACGAGATTATAAAACTTACTCATATTAACCATTTTTATAAATAAATTTATTTGTAAACGACAAATAAATATCACTACAGGACATTTGAACGGAATACAAAATACTGAATCATAGGGACAGATAAAGCCACTTGTATAGATAGTGAGCATAGATAACACGAGATATAGTTGGCTGAAATAGGCAGTTTATTCTATAGAATAACGATTTTGCGTGAATTTATCACATCACTGTTGCATTCTGTTAGAGCGGATGAAAATATAGGTAAAGGTCAAAGCGATATAAGTTATATCTCGAACAGCAAAGCTAAGCAGCCATTGTATGTAACCGATACAAGCTTGGCTTGGCCTGTATAAAAGGATGGATCACCTAAATATCAATTAGCACCTCGGAGAGGAAACCAACCCGAACTATCCGTGATAGTTAGATAGCCGCGTCGTGATTTTGGAGTATCTCTATCTCATTCTGTCACGCAAAGGCGTCATTTGGTGAAGGGAGAAGTCCGATCGCAAGCATCCGGATTTATCTACATCGGAAGGACTTTAACGTGCGATTGGATTTCTAAGTACCTAACAGAGAAAGAAAATAAGAAAGGGAGAGGAAGAACAAAGAAAAGATGGATGGAGTGTCTGGGGAGTGATAAAAGAAATAAATTATAGCGTGACGAATGACAGGGCAGAATGGGAGAAAAAATCTTGTTGCGCCGACCCCAAATACAAAGGGATAAGGGCAGGAAAATGAAGAAATCTCTCAGAGTGATAGTCCGAGTCCCAGTCGTAGGAATGTCTAAGTATGATTATTATTAAGAAACTATTACTACAAAGGCTAATACCTATTTGTAAAGTAAGAAGAGGAATGGTCAGGTGCATAGTACTCGCAACCGGGGTGTGGACGCGTATGAAGTAAAAGAGTATGTAGGATCGTAGCAGGTGGCGTTCTGTGGTTTCTCCTTACCCCCATTGGAAAATGTGAGTTTATGTATGATCTGAGAAGCCGAAGACTCAAGAACGAGTCTTATTTTAGGAGGTTATTGATTTCGACTACAAGATAATAAATACAATGTAGAATGTTGACCAGTATTTTAGTAGATTAAAAAAAAATGGTAGCACATATTGAAGTTTTATTTGTCAGCTAAATGCATACAAAATGCTGCCTAAACAAAATTAATCGACAACGAGCGTGGCAATTAAATAGAAGCATATGATTAAACAACACTGTTGACCTACTTTATATGCCATTGCCTATTGCCTACTACTTTATTATTTCATTCATTGTTATTTTATTCCCAACGCAATTTTTTATGGGTACAAAGACAACGCAATTCATCAATGGGAGGCCCGAAATGAATGAACTGGCACACTTCTTTAGCAACCGCAAAATATGTGTTTTGTACAACGCCACAGTCCGTTTCATTACAAAACAAATTCTGACGAATAGGTTTGAAAGGAGGCTCAGCTTCCAACAAATTAGGCCGGGACTCCACCAAAGCGGAGACGAGCAAAGCGGAGAGATGTGCCAAATTCGACCAATCACAGGAAGACCAGATGTAAATTTGAACTAATGTGATTGGTCGATTTCCGCACATATCTCCTCTTCGCTCCGCTCGTCTCCGCTTTGCAGGAGTACCGCCCTTAAGCCAGTGTTCTGCCTTCATCTTCTTTATTTTAAAAAATCACGACCAACCAATTTCAATAACATGTTATGAATGTTTTGGTTGGTTCCAGCTTGGAAGATAGGATAATTTTGATGCGAAGAGAGAAGCAAGAGCAAGAGCAGTTCGTTTGTTTTTCTATAATTTGAAAACCAACGAATAACATACGAGTTCAGGAGTGGAGACCACATTCCGGCAAGTATAGTGAGGGACAGTGAGTGTGAGAATGATGCCCCAGGTGCGTAAATAGACCAACGACTTTTATATGAGGTTGAGACAGCCTAGATGCGGAAGACAAAGGGTAGGGTATTCTGACGTGATCCAAAAGGACCTATAGTCAGCCGTGTACTGCGATAGCCTATAGTAATTTATTTGAATTATATCATACCTATCAGCCAGAGCTTTCGCTAGCATCTCCTTCCTCTTCTTATTCTGTTCTTCCATCAGTTTCTGCCTCAGCTGCAACTCTTGTAACTTCACTCTGTGATTCTCTAGTTCATCTTCTGAATAATTATCGACACCTCTTACAATGTCTGGCGCCTCATTTATACTGTTCTGTCTATCGAGAACTGGCGAATCGGATTCTTTAAAACTTTTGTAAGTGTTTTCTGTATCCATTTCGCTGGCATTAATATTTGTTTCTATAATGTTTTCTTTACTAACTTCTGTGTTAATATTGTCATTGTTATCGACATTACTAACTTCTGCATTAATATTTTCGTTTTTATCGACATTTTCTTTGTTATTTTCAACAGTTATGTCTCTGTTTGGTGTTGTTGGCGATCTTAAGCTAAGTTTACATTTGTCGAATTCAATGTTGTCTATAGATTCATCTGAATTGAGTTTCTGTAATATTGGTGATTTGTACTGGGCGGCTGTAGAGATCCTCTTCAGTCTGAGGCCAAGTTTGTCAACTTTCTTCACATTTGATACATATAGTTTGGGGGCTGTAACAGAAGCAAATAACATTTTTCGATATAAATAAATAAATATTATTTAGTTGTGGATATGAGGTCACTGCTTTGAATAACTTCATAACACCACATTATATCTATGTAATACATAAAATACAATAAATAAGGTGTTAAAAGTTTTTTTATAAATAAAGATGTAAGACAAAAAGCTTATGCATATGATAAACAGTATTTCATAAAATGTATATCTTTTTTTTTAAGTTATGTTGAATACATCATTCTTAATTGCTACACATCCTCTACCTGCTCCCACAGAGCAATACTAATTTACAGCTAAAAATATTATTTATCAACAAATACATTAAACAGTGCCTCCATAATTGCCAGTGGTGAGTGAAGGTCAAGACACTACACAACCAACGATAATTTCGACGATAGTTTCTCAAAATATACAAAAATAACATTCATTCAGATAGATAGTGAAAAGTTGAAATAACGTAAGGGGCATGAGCTGGGCTGTACAATTATTGACTTTCGGCACTGATGTGAGCGGTGCAAATTATTCAAATTTCTACTATAAAAAACTCAAGGTACACATTCAGCATCTTAAAAAAAACTATGCACAAGTTTGAATTCTGCACACTTACACCACAAGTTTTATTTTAAATGCAAGCAATGCGTTATGTCAATGGTGATTTAATGATTTTATTTTTTAGTTAGATTTATGAAAGACATTTGAAAGTAACTGTGCATCTAGGTTTTTGTATTTAAATATATCAAATATCAACAAATATTTTAACCCGATACAAGTGCCTCTGTCATTTCCAGTGTTGACTACTGGTTACCACACTGCAGGTATTGTATTCTATTAACTCAGATCAATTAGCTTTTGAAAAACAGCACCAACATTCTCGGATTATAATATAATTAAGTATAATATATTATTGCGCAGCTTGAGCGCAGTCCAGTGCTGATTACTTATAACTATACTGCATAGTGCTGTGTTTCCCTACATGAAAGTTTATAATGCTGTAAACATTTTGATTCATTAGTGGCTTACAATCTTAGGTTTCTTTAAATTTATTTTCAAAAACCAAGTGTGGTAAAAGTTTAACAAACAAAACTTTTTGCAATATTATTTTATTAAAATTTTAAAAACATTTAAAAAATCATTTCTTATATTCATTTGGGTTCTGCCTGCTTCTCATTATGCTTGTGGAGTGGTGTAATACTTTATTTAAATTAAAAACATGCTTCAATCATACCATTTGATGTAATGTGTAATAACCACTACTACTGAATAATTATGATACATAAATACAATCACTGAACAGCCTTGATGATTAGATGATTACCAATCTGATGCTTGATTCACCTTCACATTTAATTTAAATACAAAAAATACTACTATTTGAGACAAAGTTTTTACTTTTTGTATTCTTGAGAAAAAAAACTTTATCTGCAATAACTTTTTTAATTTGATTCTAATCTGGCGAGATATTTTAGTTGCATCATAATGTGAGATCATCTTAGTTAGAAAAAAAATACAGTGTACCAACTATAATAATAGAAACAATACACTATTATCTGGATTTGTTATCAAAACTTTTTTAAAGAGTTATCACATAGTTGAGTTTAGATATTGAGTTATTCCACGCCTCTTAGTACGGTTTCTTTGTGAATCTATTTGTATAAGTGTTCTCATTTTATAGAGTAAAGGTAAACAACTAACAGTTTGCTAATTCAGCTTTTTCAGTATAAAGCCTTCATGATTAACTTTGCATACGTAGTCATGATATAAACCTGTGGTATTAACTATTCGCTAAAATTAGTTACGGATAGGAATAGGATGTATGTATTTACCGCTGTTTGAGCCCGTTTCACCGGATTTTATTCGTTTCAGTTCCTCTTCACTAAAACCAGAAAAAGTCGACATGGTACAAGAATGTCGGGAACAATTTTTCTCATTAATGATAACTGTCTATATTGTACTGCACAATATATAAAATAAAAACTAATAATTCTGCTAAAAAAACTGCGGTCGCAAACAGTGACGACACGACAAGTTGATTATTGTGAGAAAGTGACAGTGACGGAAGGGAATACGTAAAGACGTTTCGTTCGTAGTTGGTGACGTGTTGTTTTTTATTCGTGAAGAAATTAAATATAAAAACTTGCTGAAACTGGAGAGAAAACGGTATTATGTATTGTTATATGGAAAATGTGATTATTCATTAATTTATTGTATTTCTAGATATTTAAATTATATGTCAAGGCTTGCCAAGCATGACAGCAAATCTATCTATCTTAAATTGTCTTGTCTATGGTTTTAGTTTATTGATCGACTAGCGAGCGGCGGCGTGTTTAGTTTATATTTTTCAGTTTAATAAGTAAAAAGGTACAAATTCGTCACAAGTTAAACTTCCTTTGAGTTATATGTTGTCAATATCAGTGCAAAACTACATATAAATTGTCTTTTTCAGAAAATACTACTAAAATGTCGACGGCTATGCCAATAAACCCTAAACCATTCCTCAACAGTCTAACGGGCAAATCTGTGCTAGTAAAACTAAAGTGGGGCCATGAATACAAAGGTTTACTTGTGTCCGCTGACGGATACATGAACTTACAACTAGCTAATACCGAAGAAATCGTCGAAGGCGCATGTACAGGTTAGTTTATTTGTGATGGTAGCAAACAATGCTATGATTGTACAAAGAGGTCGGAGGTCTGGCAGTGGGTTGTCTGTCGTTAGTGGTACCTTCTACCGAGTGAGGATCTTTAATTGCTTACTTGGGGCTACTGGCTATTTTTAAGTACTTCTTACTAACTTTCAAGCTAGATGAGTAGCTTGGTTAGTTAGTTTACTTTTAACTAGAAGAAATAATAGTGCAGTACGACTGGACTACCCAATATAAGGTACTCTTTTGAACAATAACGAGTACTGTGTAGCTATTTTCATGCACTAAGTATCATACCAACCTGATCTTGCAGACAGAATTAGAGCTTATTTTCGTGTTGAAAACAACCATTAGCTATTTTTTTTCTTCATTTTTCAGGTAACCTCGGAGAAGTCCTCATCAGATGTAACAATGTACTGTATGTAAGAGGAGCTGAGGAAGAAGACGAAGAGGGTGAAATGAAAGAATAATTAAGTTAAAAGTAATTATTTAGATGTAAGGTTTAGAATAAGTTTTTCATACTTTTAAGTTCATCAACAGCCATACAGATTTCTGTATCACATGTTTTGGGATAAGTCAACATGTTTTTTCTTTTTTCATTACTATTTTAAACTGGTAATAAATAAGGTATTTCCACAATAAGTGTGATTTTTGTACTAAGCTTGCTAATAATTTCCAAATATCTGATAATAAACCAAATAAAAAAGGTTTTTTCCAATATTTTTTGTTTAATAACTTATCATCCCAGTAAATCCCACTGCAGGTACTTAAGTTTCATCTCAACAGATTCTAAAACAAAACTACCTGAACTTCAGGGTAGTTGAAAACCCCACAACAAATCACCAAAAGGGAGGGAAGGATCTATAAAACTGACCTTAAAAGACATGATTAATGGAGTTACAAAAATAATAAAAAAAACCACAACTTATCATATTCTCTTTATTATTTTACAAATAATATTTACAGAGATCACAACATTTATACTGGCATACATTAAAATGTTAATTATTGTTGTGCCAAAACAATGCAGTACAATGAAGAACCATAATTTTGAAATAGTACTACACAATATAATATGAAGATTTTCTTTTTAGATAAGCATGTGAACACTATACGGAAATATCTCAATATAAAATTTACTAAAATATGATTACTAGTGAAAATAAATTCGTTATCTATTTTGGATAGTGACGAAATGCAAAGGATGAAGAACCTTCTGCACTTGAAATAAGATCAAAAGCGAATGTGATTATTATTAAAGTATTACAGTATATTCGTTTCCTTACGACTTCAAGTAACATTGTTTCTGGAAAATGTATTTGTGCAAAGGAAAGGGTAAATACTTATGTATTTATATACGTTAACATACAAGGCGCGTTCTTTTAAAGAATTAACACTTTCCTTGCCAAGCACTCAGCATATGGGTCGAACAATAATTCGTTTGTGTGCCGACAACCCGCCTACGAGTTGTCGCTATACATAGCTATAGATGACTTGTGCTCACAAGGCATACAAATAAAAATGGAGAATTTGAACTTGGCAGTGAAAGTGTTAAAACTAAAAAGGTGTAATTAAATCAGTGTGCTTACTCTCGAATATAATTCCGATAGATCGACATTCTGGAATTGTCAGTCAAACGTCAGCAATTGGCTAGACTCAGTGAGTCCAGCCAATCCCTGACGTTTAACTCAACCAACTGACGTTTGACCAATGTCGATCTATCGAAATTATATTCCAGAGTAAGCACCCAGGATACTATATCATACTAGAACTGAAATAAACAGTACGACATCGAGACTTGGCACTAGTTGCTTTTGATTATAATTAAGTGAATAGATTTCAAGTAATTCAGTGAAACTGAAGACGAGCTCTAGCAGAAACCATCCAATATGGAGAGCCGTGATTTGTCTCCAGTCTTTTCAGTTATTTGAACTCTGACAGCATTGGGATCAATCCAATATCATCCTTAATGTAACGATAAATAAAGATCACTGTGAATCGGGTTTACCATCAAGATTTTATATATATATATATATATATTTTTGATATTATTATTATTATTATTTTCTTAGTAGCTGTCACAAAGTCTTGATTTGTCTGGTTGATGGCAATAAGCTAGCGCCATACCATGGGACTTAACATAACTGGCGATATCCTAACCCAAGGGATTACATGCGTGATGTTATGGACGTGATCTTGACAGATAAAGTAAATCAAAGGTAAAATAACCGAAAAGACTGTTATTGCGATGGAAGCGGCCTAAGTATAGGAGATAGCAAAATATATTACGTATTTAATAGTTGCCACTATGGTTGACGACGTTATTCAGAAAATTGGGCTAATTAAAAACATTTTACCTTAAAAATATTATATCCTTGAGCTGATTCCTTAACTTGTACTTAATTTATTGCTGTAAGTATACTAAACAATAATGTTTACAGGATCACAATAATAATAATATCATAAAGTACTATGATAAATATACTTTATTTCGAATGAAAACGAGACTAACGGGTCTTCTACTTAAGACTCTAAAATGACGAAATAGCTAAAATATAGCACATAGCGTGCTTAGGATTTCACTTACTGTTATTAATATAGACATAAAACGTTTTTTATACTAATTCTTCTCTTAGTTCTTCGTTCGTTTGATGTAATAGTAACTACTCCATACAGTAAATGATACATTGAATTACGAAGTTCATCAAGCATCGTGTTTTTTTTTTATATTCAGAATCAGATCAATCTATAATTCGATCCCAGTGACCAGTCTAAATATTTTTTAGACTCGTTATAAGAGTAGAAACAACCAAAGAAACGATGACTGCTGAAATTACAAGTAATAGAGATGTATGGAACGAGAAAACATACTGCCCCAAGTAAATTGGGATAAGGACAGGAGTTTTCATTGACTCACTGTATGGAGTTGCGTCTATGCCGAGTGTATTATCTGCGTAATATGTAATATATCGTTTATTTACTTACCATTATAACATTCAACGATAGTTTATAAGGCCATTTTCACCAAAAAACTAAATGTTTTTTTGGTTTCGCGATGTTTTAACACTTTCTGAGCCAAGAACCCAGCGTATGGGTCAAAGAAAAATTTCCTTTGTGTGCCGCCAACCCGCCTCCGAGTCGTACAAGTCTTCTATAGTACTATACGTAGCTATAGAAGACTTGTGACGCGGTAAATAAAAGTGGATGATTTGAAGTGTTAAAAAAAACAAAGGATTTGTTGGTGAATTCGAACATTACCAATATTTATAATATATAAATGATGTTTCTCTCATTACACTTAAACTAGACATATTTTGGCTTAGGTTTTAATCATTATCCCGCACCAATATTTTACAAATAACTAGACAGGTGAGCTAATGAACATACACCGAATACTTATTGTATACTATTGTTCAGACGCCAACATGACAAGCGACTACATTCTGTCAAAAAGGTTTTCAACTTTATCGCTACAGCATAAGCTTCAAAGTTCATTGCGAAAATTAGACAGTTTTGGGTAGCTTGATGTGCAGGCGTCTTTACATACAGTACGATCAAATTATCTTGACAGGTCTGAACATAGGCTCTGCGAACTTTTACGCACGTAAACTTGTGAAGAAAACTGCTATTGCCAGATAAACCAATACATATACGATCAGAAAATATCTTATATAAACAGTGAGAAATACAAATAAAATAAATATCATAACACTTTTATACATTAGTTGTAACAAAATAACCTGCACGAAGTTCGGACCTGCCAAGATAATTTGATTGCACTGTACATGGGTGTTTGAGGCTGCGGTTCCAGTGAGGCGGAGTGGAGCGGGGCTGTAGCTGGAGTGGAGAACAGATGTGGATATCAATACCATGTGATTGGTGAATCGCGGCACAGCTCGTCTCTGCTCCGCCTCAGTGGAACCGCAGCCTTAGCGCGTAGCCGAACGACGCCATCTTGTTTTCTAATACAATTTCCACAGACAATTTTATTTTGCAAATGATTACATGACTGCCAATCACCAAAAGAGACCATACACTACCGTGTAAATAGAACTAGCTTGTGTACAGGTGATGATAATATTAGATTTTATTATAATTTAATATACACAGAGACGACAATAGATGGAGTATTTAAAATGGGAGATGGATTTTCTTTCGCCGATTCTACAGGCTGACCAACCAATAATGCCAATTTTGCGAGTTTGATATCTATTTATTATCTAACCCGTGGCATCATGTAACTAATTCCCTGTTTACTCTAACACTAAGCGACACCTGAATGTAATGCCTAAATTAATGGTGAAAGGAACATCCCTGATGGTGATGATAACAGGGTTGTCATCATCAGCTTACAGCAATCCATTGCTACGGCGTTGCAACGCCACTGAACTCAATTCTTGGCAACTCTCATCCAGTCTCTCTGCGAAGGTCGTCGCTTCACCAAGCGTGAAGATCTGACCATTTTTTTTTGGTTTTCGTTGGGTGGGAAATCAACAAATAACTCCTCCCGTTCTGGGCCGAGCGAAAGGGAGTGTCAGACTTTTACTGACTAAAACCACCCATGTTCCTTCTTAGCCTTTGTGCCGAGGCTGCGGTATCTCTTTCGAAACAACCCGCAGCCCCAACGGGAAGGGTCTCACCTTACTCCACTCAAGAACACGTCACCTCAACGGTCATCCACCGTGTTCATTTCGAAATTCGCATTGTTGAAAATCGAATTTGACATTGAGGCGTCGCCTAAAGTTAGTTAAACCGGTCATTAATCCCTAACGACAGTCATTTCAAGTCACAATATTTAGAATAATAACCTTATTTGTCACATTCAAATGGATTAATAGTAATTTACTTAGTAGAAATATGCGGTGATAGCTACGAATCTTCTGTCCAGGAAGCTTTGTTCGATCTCCACTGAGCCGCCGACTTCTTTCGCCAGGTTTAGTATCTGAAACAAGAGAATTATAAATATTTTCAATTCATCATCTGCCTAGCCTTTTCCATGATGGTCGCCCATCCACCTTTCGGCCTTGGAAAATGATCGGCAGTCACTCCATGTAAAATACATAATAGGGTAGTTGATAAAAAAAAATCTAATGAGTCCGTCAGATAGATTTCCAAAAAATATTGGACATTTTTTTTCGTATAACACGTAAACAAACAATGAAGACGATACAGTGCTTACCCACACAGTGCTACACACACTACACAGTGCTACACACACTACACAGTGCTTGGACAACTCGGGTGACGTCATAATTATTGCATGACATTTTTTACCAGAAAAAAACTTCGACGTTTATCTTCGCCAATTTTTATTAGGTAATGACCCGTTTGATAAACCAAAAAACACGTATTCAATATTTTTCGATAATCTAATTGACGGACTAAACACAATCATATTTTTTTTAGTCAGGAAACATCCCTATTCAGCTGCATCTGGGTAGACTTGAAGCCGACCCCAACATCCTTACTAATATTATAAATGCGAAAGTAACTCGTGTCTGTCGAGCTTTCACGCAAAAACTACTGAACCGATTGTAATGAAATTTGGTACAGCTATGGCTATAGTCTAGAGCCTGAGAAAGGACATAGGCTACTTTTCAGTGTGAAAAAAGGGTTGTAAGGGGTTGAAAGGGCCCCGTCGGGGCTGCGGGTTGATCACAAAGATACCGCGCCCTCGACATAAAGGGCTAAGAAGGAAGATGGGTCGTTTTTAGTCAGTAGAAGTGTGACACTCTCTTTTGCTTTGCCCAAGAGCGGGAGGGGTTATTTGATGATTTTCCACCCCCCCCCCCCCAAAAAGGGTGGGATGAAGAGATTAATTTTGGTCGCGATAACTGACATTCACACAGACGAAGTCGCGCGTATCAGCTAGTAGTTAATATAGCATAGTAAAGTTATTGGTTCTCTGCCTTTTCGCCGAAAATTGTTTCCCAAATTTTCACTTGCCAACCAACGTTTCGCAGAATTTTATTTCGCCGAATAATCATTTGCCAACTTATCATAATATATTTTTTTATTTCCCAACCTCACAGTTACCAACTGTACGTTTGGTTTGCTTTTCATTATGACACTTTTTAAAAGGCCAACTTTCAAGTAGCAGAATGTTTTACTTTGCGTAATATTCATTTAGTTGTTTATTGTTTACCAAATTTATTAGCACGGTATTAATTTTGCACCTAAAGTATGTGTGTTAGATTTCGAAAAAGCTGCAATACTGAGTCTGCGATCAAATTTTGAAGAAATTTATTTACAAGGATTGGATACAGGTAGTTATTGTTATTATTATTTTTTCTTTATCTTTAATGTGACCTAACCTAACTTAACGTTTCCTTTTACAAAAGCGATTCGCTTCTGGCACATCGCCGGCCGCTGCCGCGGCACGCTCGCTTCGCTCGCTCGGCTCGTGCGTTGTTTGTCATAACCTAACCTAACCTAACTTTTAATGTGACCTAACTTATCTTAACGTTTCCTTTTACAAAAGCAATTTGCTTCTGGCGTTGTTTGTTATAACCTAACCTAACCTATCGTAACCAAAGATTTCTCGAACACAAAACTACATACTCAGAGGAAAAACTATTGCTCTGCATTGCTGCCAATTTAAAAATTTAATGTTATTTTTGATATTCTTAAATAAAAAATGTATGAAAAAAGTCGTAATTTTTTTATCAATATATCAATGTATGAAAAGGAAACTGTAACACTGACAAAACGTCATTCGTCTAGTAGTTGTGTTGCCTAGTAAAATGTTTGCCAAATGATAAATGTCCCAAACGTTTTGTGTCTTTATAATAATCGGCTTAACAATAATTCTACCAAATGAAACGTTGTCAAACAAAAATTTGGTAATCGTTAGTTGTCAAAGTGAAACATCGGCGAAACGTTGGTTGGCAAGTGAAAATTTGGGAAACAATTTTCGGCGAAAAGGCAGGACACCAAAGTTATTATGAGCAGCGGTGGCCTTACTTTGTGTAATTTATTTCATCACCGCTGCTCTCAAAACGGTGAAGGAAAACATCGTGAGGAAACCGGCATGTCTTAGAACCAAGAAATTCGAAGACATGTGACATCTTGCTTGACGGCACGGTCGGCGCAGTGACTGAGCGATTGGACTGCTGCGCTGCGTGTCGCGGGTTCGATCCCCGCACGGAACAAATATTTGTATGGCCTACAGATAGTTGTTCCGGGTCTGGGTATTTGTGTATGTGAGTTTAATGTTTGTGAACGCACCCACGATACAGGAGAAATTCCTAGTGTGGGGCAACGTTTAAAAAAAAAAAAAAACTACCAATCCGCACTGGGCCCGCGTGGTGGATATAGCCCATCCCTCTCCTAGAGAGGAGGACTGAGTCCCTGCAGTGGGAACATTATAGGCTGATGATGATAATGATGAAGTTATTATAGTAGATAATGATGTTTTAATTATTAGAGAACTGATTCATACCTGATCCGGCCTCGAGTTCCTGGGAATGTAGAACGCTATGGTCGGTGATATCGTTCGCGCCACCCTCATCAGTTCAGATGCTGGCTTAGGTTCCAACATCGTTTCTAAGTCGTACTCGTGATTCTGTGGAGAAAAATGCGAGTTTTTATAAATTATGAGAAACTAATGTCACATCCATGTAAGTTGGCCATTAATTTGTGCATAGTTTATTTTCAATATACAACTTGAAGAGTTACAGTGCTTGTATGAAATTATCTGCCAAATAACGTAAATTAACACAAAGTACAAAGCTGTTGTACGTCCGTCACATCACTATCTCAGGTTCTGTTGAAGTCGGACACTAGCTGCTCGGCAATTTGCTGAACTGGACCTATTTGGCGCTGCCGTGAGACACACAATTTTATACTGTATATGTTTTCTTTCTATTTTATTAGAAACTAATGAAATGGACCTTTAACTATTAGCTTTTCTACACGCTCCGCTTCGCATGGTTTGCGAGACTTGCCAAAATATCGAGATTTCTTTATTACTAGCGACCCATCCCGACTATGCTTGCATGGTATGGTGACTTGTCAATGGCAATAAACAGGGTGGACTTTAGAAGAACCTAGCAGTGTCACCAGACGAAAAGCAAATTGTATACCATAGAGATACTGAAAATATTTAATCTGAACCTAAAAATCTTTATATGTAAGTACAGAAAATGTACAGAGGCTGATTTATAGTTATACCACTGAGATGTTCTATCAGTCAACCTTTGGATGATGCAGAGACAAACTGATAGGTGCAATTGAGAAAATGATGGATTTAAATACTCACATCAGTATAATTAGGCCCGCCCCACGGCGGACTAAGGAACACCATATCGGCCTTCAGCGTCGGCGCGAGCTCGAAGAAGTCTCCCACAATGAACTCGATGCGGTCGGCGACGCCGTACACCGTTGCATTGTGCTTCGCCATTGAAATCTTCTCAGGATCGATGTCTATTGCTATTACTGTTGAAAACAATATAATGGAATTTGAACCACAATACAAATGTACGCGTCGCATTTTCATTTTAGGTCGTTACAGACTTCTCAGTCTTTACAATTTTCATATCAGTATAACTGAGTCAGACAACTGTTGACGGCAGGTCACAAAGTCACAATACAATCGTAAGCTGGTTTTATTCAACATAAATTCCTTAGTAGTAGCCCAGGGTCTGGCCTGCCCAGTTTCCTGGAACCCAGTTGATTGACTAAGTGGCAATAGGTGCTAGGAAACCATTTGTGTTGTTTTTAAAACAAACGGCGCTATGTGGGTGTACTAAGCAACACCATATCGGTGCTAGATCGAAGAAGTCTCTAATAATGACTTCGACGTGTTCGGCAGCACCGAACAGCCGAACACTGTTGCGTTGTGCTTTGCAATCGATATACGTATATTTATGGTATAAGTCTATTGCTAGGCTGTTCATTGATGGACCAATTGTAATAAACTAAAATGAGAATTTACCTACACTGTTTTGATTGGGTCACAGTTACACGTACTAGTTAGAATACTAGACTTAAAAAATGTCGAGATACGAGGAAGGGGGTGACTTATAGATTAAGTATAATATAATAAATAAAAAATAAAAAAGTGACAGCGCACTAAGGGCACCCACTGTGAAGTACCGACCTCGGCTTAGGGCATCACTGGGGAGGGCAGCAAAGGGACTGGCAGGATCTGAGATCCCATAGTAGGTAGCAGGCGTGAATCTTACCTTTCTTGCTGGTGTGCGCGAACTGTATGGTGTTCCCGCCGGCGCCGCAGAAGGCGTCCAACACCACGTCGTACACGTATTTGTTAGCGATATGCCACGCCACGTTCTCTGGCGTCACGCTGAACCAACTCTCGCGGTCTAGCTTTATGCCCTCGTCGAATCTGTTGGGTGTTTATAGAGGTTATAAGGGGTTTAAGTGGAATTTCAGGCTTTGTGCTTCCTTGAAAACACTGAAACATAGATGAACTGTGTGGCCTAGAAACGAAAAAGCTACTAGCTGGCCATATGAAATTTTTATTTTTTTTTGCTTTACTTGACTCACTACGTTACTAAGTTATACACTCAATCAAATGTAAAGCTTTTCTTGAGTTAACGTTTAGGCTAAGCTATCGCTAAAATGATGCACCCGGCTGCTGTCCGATACACTAGTTACCGTCACACTTGGTGCAACCGTATTGCATAGCTAGATAACCAAAACGTGGTCGATTGAAATTTGCATTGCATCCAATAGTTAGCCTTTATAAAAGTTTCGTAACCGGTTTATGCAAAGAGTTAGTTTAAAGAAAGAAGGAAAAATAATTTATTAGTTTCACACAGGACAAAACAAATTGACAAAAAAAGTAACAGTAGTAGCAGGGACAAAAAATATCCTTAACGCCTCAGCGTTAAGGATATTTTTTGTCCCGAAAACTCTAAAAGTAGTCAAATTAAAGCAACATACCTGTGAAACAGCGAGTGCCTCTTCTTCCAATACTTATGCATCTTCGGGTCATCTCTCAGCTCGACCGGCATACCGGACACGTCGAAGTTTTCTTCAAACTTCGAATACCTTTTGGGTCTCTTCCTACGCTTCGTCGATTCCACTTGAGTCACTGCAGACCAGGTATTGGACACAAAGTTTCTATATAAACCCATTTTTAAACTGACTTTAGAAAGGAGGTTCTTAATTCCACTTTTATTATTTTTTAACAACTTTTTTGCGGTGTGGTTGTGTTATACGTCCTATTTGCAAAATGAATGGTTTAAATATTGATGATTCCATTTATATAGTTTTCTAATACTACTTAAGGTCATAATTAGCTTACTGAAGGATTGAATTACCTAAGTGGTACTTAAGTAATTGGACAATTACTAAAAAAATCAATTATGTCCAATCGTAATTTATAAAAGGGTTATTTTATCTTCGTATTTTGCTAACTATTCTGTGAACAGTCATTAAGTAGTTAATTACATGCTGGTCATAAGCTTTCTAAGGATAAAGCTTATGAGTTTTTATGGCGATGCGGTAGGCCCAGATGAGGATGGCGTGACTAATTAGACTTCTACCTCAAAGTCATACAACAGGCTCATTTTTTTTTAAACTGACGTGGTTACTTACACTATCATTAACACTGAACACAGGATATTTACCATGTTTACTTTTTTAGTTTCTGAAGCACAGAATTAGCACTGGATGGATGAAATGGCGGCAGGTCACGGGAACAATATGCGACTGCCGCATTCCCCTTAAACTCAAGGGGAAGATTTATAAGACCATGGTTAGACCTGCTGTCGTGTATGGATCAGAATGTTGGGCCACAAAAGGGATAAATGAAAGGCAATTGCAAGTGGCTGAGATGAGAATGCTAAGAGGGATGTGTGGTGTGACGCGAAAGGATAAAATAAGGAATGAGTACATAAGAGGAAGTCTGAAAGTGGCGCCAGTGAATGAAAAGTTGATTGGTAATCGATTGTCGTGGTATGGACATGTGATGCGAAGGAATGAAGGAAATGTTGTGAGGAAAATGTTGAGTATGAATGTAGATGGCTATAAAAGGAGAGGAAGGCCAAAGAAACGATGGATGGACTGTGTGAAGGATGATATGGCTAGAAAGGAGGTGACTGCTGAGATGACGAGAAATAGGGATGTATGGAAGAAGAAGACATGTTGCGCCGACCTCAAATGAATTGGGATAAGGGCAGGAGAATGATGATGACTTTTTTTGTTTCTATCTCCCGATACTTCGACCCGTTTTCAGTGTTACTGATAGGCTCTTTATCTTTCAGATCAAATACATAGGTTACAAATACATTTTTAAATTATAAAAATGACCGACTCTAGAGTTCTGCATCGACTTATCTATAATATGTATGTATTTAGAAATATATAAGTATGTTTATCAGTTGTCTAGTACCCATAACACAAGCTCTGCTTAGCTTGGGACTAGATGGCGTTGTGTGATAGTTGTGGAATATTATATTATTACTTTTGAAAAGTCCTTTTTGAGGTTTACTTGACGTTGGCATATCTATACTAAAATAATTATAAAGAGGTAAAGTTTGTGAGTTTGTGAGGTTCTAGGGGGTAATCTCTGGATCTACTGAACCGATTTTGAAAATTCTTTTACCAATATAGACCCACATTATTTGAGCGTATAAATTATTATATTAAATGATATTAGTCGCGCTATCATAAGTTTTGCGAATAGAGTCGCGGGCGTAGTTCTAGTTATTAACAAACAGAACCATACCTGCACTTTCCACCTCTTCAATTTTCTCCTCCCTATTCTCTTCATCATTAGAGTCTTCCGCGTCACAAGGCAATGGAACTGCTGCCGCTTCAGCCAGTCGAATGCTCTCATCATCTAAGCTCGTGTCTTGTGACGTAAGCTGATGGGTTCTTGGAGTACCCAGGGGCATGACCTCTGCCCGGTCTGTTTCTGACTTCACGTCAGCGCAATCATCGTCGGTCTGCATTTCTCTTTCGTCTTGAGAGTCTTTGGTCTGGTTTTGAGAAAAAAAAAAAAATTTGTTTAGTGCATTGACTGATACTAAACATAGGATATACATAACATCATTTTGTTAGGTACATTTATAGAATAGAGTGAGCAGTGGTGGCGGCCCCGACTTACGAACAGTTGGTCGTGGGTTCGAACCCAGGCAGGTGCATTACTTTGTGTAATTTATTTCATCACCACTGCTCTCAAAACGGTGAAGGAAATCATCGTGGGGAAACCTATATCTTAGAACCAAAAATTCGAAGATATGCGACATCTACCAATCCGCACTGGGCCCGCGTGGTGGATATAGCCCATCCCTCTCCTCGAGAGGAGGCCTGAGTCCCTGCAGTGGGAACATTATAGGCTGATGATGATAGAATAAACATGACCTAACATCACGCCTGTAATTCCCGAAAGGTTAGGCAAAGGGGTACCCAGTAGTACACCCAAAGAGATATTAATTCAAGCTTCGTGGCTGCTATTAAGAATTTCGTGATGGGCAAACCCAATAGCACTTTGCCCGACCGCGCCCTGGAAATCGAACCCAGGACGTCATGCACAGTCGCACTTGCAACCACTAGATGACTAGACTAACGAGACATTTAGAGAATTGACATGTTAAAACCCATTTAAATATGTCACAATGATTTTACGAGACTTTGTGTTCTATGAAGACTACTAACTACTAAAAATCTATTCAAGCTTAAGTATAAATTGCTGGAAAAAACTTTCAAAAAAGCTCCAAGCATAAACTATACTATAATATTATAAAGAATTAAAGAAGTAAAGTTTGTGTGTTTGTATATTTTGTTAAATTGTAAGGCTGAGGCTACAGTAGGCAGCGATTTGCGATGCGACTGGAAGAGCGAAATGTTTTGAACTGAATTGAATTGATGTACGGTGTAGCCATGTAGGTGAGCATTCATTTACTTGTTTTAATCGCTCATGTGTCGCAGGTCGCGTCGCGGCCTAATGTAGCCTCAGCCTAAGGGGTAATCTCGGGATCTACTGAACCGATTTTAAAAATTCTTTCACCAATAGAAAGCCACATTATTGCTGAGTGTCATGGGTTATATAAAAAACCGAAAAATAAAAAGGCTTTTACGTGGTAGTCCGTTTTGCAAAGTGAATCGGGGAAAAAACCAAAGCAGCGGACGGCGCGCGATGGTTTCGGGTTTAATTCGGTTCGCGTTCGTGCTCGCTTCGGGAGAAGGGGGCGTGGCCTTTTACATCTGAGAGAGGTAGGTACCCGCGCGGCTCAGTCGCGTGGTCGGCTCCTTACGCAGCGATCGTCCCCAAAATTGAGTTTTTCGAAACGTAATTAGCACACTTTCGACTAATTATGCCCAACGAAGTGGGCACGGGTCAGCTAGTACTTGTATAAAAAGACTTGTTAAATAATGATTGCCTACTAATAGCCCAATCAAACTCAAAAATCACACCACCATCATGCTTGTTAAAACAAAATTATATGTCTAGCTCACCTGATCCAAAGTATATGGGTTTCCATCATCATCAAAGTAAGTCTTCCTGCTGTTCAAGTTTCTCCTGAACTTTGGTCGAAGCCTTGCATTGCGCTTCCGATAGATCAGCTCTCCTTTCGGCAGCTTTTCAGGGTGGACACAAAACCCCATCATTTGGAAAGTATTCTTGATCTTGGCATGGGCGATATCTTCTTCCGTTTCTTCGGTTTCGTGGCTACAAGGAATTAATTGGGATAAGTGGGAGAAGTAGGTGGTGTTTTGTAGATTTTGCTTACCCACATGAAAAAGAGGCTTAAGGTGGATGTTCCAGGGTAGCCCGCGAAATTGATGATTATAATTCTGTAACTGCATACGTCTTACAGCCGCGAATCATATTTTCACTAACATACAACCTAGCACTGGCCTGCAAATCGCAAAAAACGTAAGAAAATTTGAATTTCGCGGGCTACCCTGGAACATCCACCTTAAATGAATGCAGTATAATTTGAACTTTGATCTGCTCTGGTTGGTATAAAGATTTTGATCCTTTAAACGTAATCATCATCATCTGACTATCTTTAAAAAAATCCCAACTATGTTAGGGTCTGCTTCCAGCCCAACCGGATGTACCTGAATACCAGTATATTACACGGAGCGACTGCCTATCTGACCTCCACAACCCAGTTAGTGCTGGGTTATCTTCTTCTTCTTTTTTTTTTTTACTATATAAAAATAAGTCGGGTTTTGCTTCCTGACTCTATAACTCCAGAACGCACGAACCGATTTCCACGGTTTTGCATTCGTTGGAAAGGGCTCGGGCTCCGTGAGGTTTATAGATACTTTTTGTTTTTAAATATGTTCAAATATATTAGGTAGGGTAGTAGGTAGGGTAGTCGGTAGGGTAGTAGGGGTAGTAGGTAGGATAGTAGGTAGGGTAGTAAGTAGGGTAGTAGGTAGGGTAGTAGGTAGGGTAGTAGGTAGGGTAGTAGGTAGGGTAGTAAGTAGGGTAGTAGGTAGGGTAGTAGGTAGGGTAGTAGATAAGGTAGTAGGTAGGGTAGTAGATAGGTAGGTAGGAAAAACGCATTGCATATTTGCAACGCATGCGCGGGTTCAGCTAGTACGAAATAATATTGGTATAGAATAAGTAAATGTTGCAAAAGATTGATTTAAATAATTTTGTTATATTGTGTAATGGGCTGGTGTCCGCAAGCTTCACGTCTAAAGCTCGTATTTTGCGATCTAAATAATATATCCAACGGTGACAACAATCACTATTTCTTCTGGACAGTTCTAGAACTTCCAGACTTGACCTTGCTCAAATCGGAGGTTAAAGTGTATGCGCTCTTACGTCACTATCTAAATATAGATTCATACAACTATTTCATAACTCAGTTTTATTTCTTTCAGGTACTAAAAGACGATACAATAATACTGTACTGGCCTATGACTGTTCCACTGCTGGCCAAACAAAGGCCTCTCTTCATACAAAGAAAGCCCGAGCATCAGAGCATGATCACTACGCTTGCTCTAGACGGGTTGGCGATTAATATAATTATTCATTTTAAGGCTAGTTTCGATCAGTGGGTCGTCTCAGGGGCGGCCTCACAATGTTTTCCTTCACCAATGTCTGTGATGTTCAAGAAAAAGTTAGAAAGTAGTTAATATACGTAACATAAAATAGGCACATACTATAATTTCCGCTTTGGCTGCCGTAAATTCTTCCGAGGTTTCTTTGGCAGTCTCTTACGTTGAGGCTTTGGGCCTGATGTCGATGCCTGAGCACCCCGATTTAGTACAAAAAGGGGTTTGTTCAGTTCAGGATGAACCTGACGAAAATGTAACCACATACCCGTGGAGTAGTCAGGAGTTACAATAACTGTACCACATACTTTACACTTTTTATACCAAGATGCTTTGTCTATTTTCTTACTTCGCGGATGTTTGGTTTTGGGTTTTCTAGCTTTAGGCATTTTTAAAGAATATTTGCGAAATTTCGTGAAGAAAAATTTGTCGATACCTGACACTGATACTACCAAGAATGAACTGTTTCAAGTGAAGTGAACGGATAATACATACACAAAGCGCTATTTACATAACAAGTATCAACATTATTTCGCAATGTTCATTCATTGTATTCCACCTAAAGTCTTACTAAATTGAATAGTACATTAAAATACCAAATAAAAGAACAGTTGAAGCCTCTTCAATTTTGTCGTATTATAAATGACGGGAAAGTCCTTGGCATAAACAACATTGTAAACGCGATGTAACAGATGCTCTATCGTAGCCCGCGAAATTCAAATTTTCTCACAATTCTTCTCTCAAGTAATTTAACTGTTTTATAAATTCTGCGAATGGAAGCCGGCCCCAACCAAGTTTGGGTCTTACCTCATACCTTTCAAAACAGATCAAACATTTGCAACTTAATGGCATAGTACAATGTCTTAATCTAGCACTAGCTTTTTCCTTGCAGTTTTGGCCGTGTGGATCAAGACAAAAAGTATAGAAAGAAAGAAAGAAAGAAAACATATTTATTTGGCACATGCCACAAGTGCACACAGCAAAGTAAAAAAAAATTAAATTCTAATAATTAAATTCAAAATTAATTAATTAATTTTAATAATTTAATTAAATTCTATGTAGGTACACACGGCTACACATCAAGCTATACATTTCCAGTTTACACTGATCTCGCACTGTACGGAAATCCCTTGATGTGTAGCCGTGCGTACATTAGCGTCGTGACAGTTTATAATGTTAGTATGAATAATAGCTATTTATTCACCAAGGGGAGTAAGGCACAGATTACTAATCGAGGGTGCATTTGAGGCCCGACGCGAAGCGGAGGGCCGTGAACCACACGAGTTTAGTAATCTGTACTTACCCTCGAGTGAAATATACTGCTTTATACTACACTTAGCTTGTTTTTCACTTATCCACTGTATAAATATTTCATATTCCTTCATATATTTCATCTTGGATTTTCCAGGCAAGAGATTACTAACAATGTCTTTAGCATCTGCTATTATGTCAGGTGGAGTTGTTGTTAATAAATTGCTATCATTGTCACTTGAATCACTCATTTTAACTTGTGATTAACACCGCCAAACTTTAAAATTTACCAAGAAAATTGTTTCTACAAAATACGTCAACCAACAATAAGTTCTTTTTTTTTTCTTTAAATTTTAAAGCGTCAAACAATTTTCACGCCAAAAGACGTTAAGCCGCGTCCCCACTAGAGCCGCACGGCACGCGAAGCCGAGCCGTGCGGCTCTGTGTGGGGACGCGGCTTTAGAGAAGGTAAAAAACGCCCCGTTTCGCAGGTTCCAACTTATTCGCGTGTTAAAGCGAGAGAGTATTATCAATCTCTCGCTCTATCGCATAGAGGTTTGAAGTTTTCCGGCCCTACCGGAATGTAGAATGTATGCTACCTGCTTTAAAAGTTCTAGTGGCCAGTTCTTTTTATGGTAAAATTAAATCGTTTGATTACCAACGTCATCAAGTCTTTAAAAAAAAAAAAACAAAACGCGTTAGTAATGAAACCATTATTACCCTGATTTTCAGGGCAGTAATGAAATTCCATACAATATAACTGCCTAGATTTTTGAGAAGGTTTAATGAACAGCTTTCAACCCGTTTATTGGGGTAGTATTGGTACACTTACCAAGCAAGTGTAGTATAAAATATTTTACCTTCTTTTTAATATCACAGGGGTCTCTTCAGGTGGTTCATCGTCACCATCACAGCTATTTGAATTAAAATTATTACGATTTACTGGTGGCGTATTACTTGAATTAGTTGTACAATCAACCACATCCATGTCAGGTTTTTGAGTGTTTTCTGTGTTATTTGTACTGTCTGCAGCTCCAACAGGCTCTTTTTCTTTTTTTGTCTGTTCTTCTTTTAACAAAGTCTGTAACAACACCCCAACAGAAGTTACATACTTTTCAGAAGAATTCTGAAAAGTCTTTTGCTTCTTTCTGGCATTACTTTTGTCTTCTAATGAGATCTTATCAACCTGATTCTGGATTTCTATAACTGTTGGTGTTTCCTGAGAGTTTCCTTCACTGTTTTCACATTCAATGTCTAAAGGTTTGTCTTCAATTTTAACCGTTTCAAGGGCTGAGACTGGGATCACTTCAATTTGTATTTCAGGGACTTCTATGTTCGGTTCATTATGGCTTTCAGTATAGTTTGATAAGTGTAGTGCGTACTGTTCCCCAAAATGTTTCTTCCAGAGAAACTGCCAGTATTGTTCTGTATCTAGTTCTTCAGATGGAATTTCCATATTTTCGAACTTGTCGTCTAAATTAACTATTCTTGTCTGATCATTTGATGGGTCATCTGATGAAGATGATGATACGCTGTAGTCAGTGTCGGTTGGCGTTGATTCTGACGTCACATGACTAGAATTGACGTCATAGCTTGATAGTGTCAGTTTAGTAACATTAGTCATAGAGTCTGTCCAAGCCACAGTTCTAGGACTTAATATCCTATCATGTTCTGAACAAGATCGTCTTCTACCTATTGGTACCCAAGCTTCATCTTTATTAATCTCATTGTTCTTATCAACTTTCTCAGTTTGATTCTGCACAGTGGAGTTGCGTTTCTTGTACGGATTAACTTTAGAATCATATGAGAATTTTCTTTCTCTCATTTCCTCCTCCTCTGCTTTAGGGCTAACATCTGTCTGTATCTTATAAATCTGATCTACGGAATGCTGTTTAGGTATGTTGTTTTCATCCATAACCAGGCCATTATTCTCATCTAGGTATGCTGGATTGATATAGTCACTGTACTTCTTGATCCAGGATGCCCAAATGAGCCTCTCTCCATGTATAGCCCAGAACTTGTCCCAGGTATCTTCAGTCATGTAGTTTTCTATTGTATCTGGGAAGTCCTGGTCCATACGTTCGAGTTTCTCATGTGTGTCGGAGTGGTAGTCCTGATAAGTCAGGTCTGCCCCACTGTCACTGGGTTGTAAAGCATGGGATACTGTGGCCTGAGTGTGGCCAGCATCATGTTCGTCAGTGGAGCAACAGTTCTCCGTGTGGGACGCACTGCAGTAGCAGCTTGCGCCTTCGTCTCTCTGAGGGATTAAAATTTTATGAAAATTGTAGCTATTTATTTAGCATAGAATAGAATCTGAACTAAATTCAGTTGGTTTATTTGTGAAATGTTTTCTCTAGAAGTACTTACATCAAAAATATTTTTTACTCATGCTAAACTATTACCCATTGCCATTGAATTTGTTTCATAGTGTAGTAGACTTCCATATTGATAGGGAGTTGTAGGCAAAAACTACATGCTTGTGTAATTAGCTTTATTTTGTTATAAGATGGCAGTTTAAAGTATGACTCGATAATTCAAGTACTTATTTTAATAGATTCAAGTAAAATCTACTAACCTCACATTTATTTTTATACGAAGTATCTAATGAGAAGTGAACATGAGAGTGGTCTTCCAAATCCTGGGACTGTGAGTCACGCTGGACCTCCACGTCACTCTCACTGGCATCCTCCTTGTCCGCATAGTAAGTTTTGACTCCATCTCTATGGAAAATAAAGACCATAAATTAGTATGTGAGTATCTATTTATATTCGGGGACGCTGGCAGACACCAGGCGGGCGATCAGTCCTTTGCTTAGTCATTAATCTCATCTGTTCCTAGGATTTCCCATCTGAGTAGCTCATACATTGTGCATTCAGCCACAAGGTGGAAACTTGTTTCTTCTGCTTCTCCACATGCTGGGCATATGGGGTCTTCCTTTACTTTCATAATCGTCAGGTGTCTATTGAGTCATAGTAAGTGAGTATAGTCTGTATGGTATAATTATCACTTGCTTCCGTGAAGATAAACATCATAAGGAAACCAGTATGTAATGATAATTTCTTGGTGACATGTAAAACCAGGTCAGAGGCCTATGGATGGCATAACAGGTTAGGCTCCGACAACAGGTCACATGACACTAACAACATGCTAAAGAATAAAGAGGACATTTCACTATGAGGTTAATTTTTGTTTATCTTACTTATAATTTTCATTAACATGGCATTCTCTGAAAAGTACAACAGACCTTTTGTTTTGATGATGATAAGGAGAGGTATCTCATATAGAAAGCTTGAAAAACCTAGCCTATGTTGTGAATTTTCAAAAAGGTCTACTGGGGGATTAGCAACCAGCATATAATATAATATAAATTTATTTCATAAAAAAGGAGATTGTAGTACAGAGGCATACACAAAGTTAGACATATAAGTTTGTACCAAGTCAGACACAATCTAGTGAGTGAAGTTCTGCAATTCCTAGCTAGGTTATAGAATAACCTGTATTAAGGAATAACAGTCCCTGACCCTTACAAAAAGTTACAATAAACTAGTACATTTTTTTTAAATATTTCTTTAATACTACAATAATGTAGCATGGGTGGTTACTAATCTAAAACTACTAGCCATAATAATATTCTAATCTGATTTTGAAAATACCTGATGTAATGTAAAGATAAATATTGCAAATAAAATTGAGTTTATTATTCTTGGACCAACAAGATGAGAAGCATGGAAAAGGCAGCAACAAGCATGCAGTTTGGTCATTTTGTAAGAATGATGCTTGTTCAGTGTCATTTTAAGATAATGCTGTTACTTTGGCTTGGCTGTGGAAAGTTACACGGTGGTATCTTTTATAATAACTAAACAGGTGCAGCATGCAATAATGACAATATAAAAATGTTAACTTATTTGTAAAGGAATATTAATTCATGCCCCAAATTGACAAGCTTGTAGCATGGGAGTTGATCCGGCTATTCAATGGGATGTGATTCAATTCTGTTGAATAGTTTACTTTATTTACAACTATTTTATCATAGGCACAGTCTCCCTCCATTTTCATAACAATGGATAAAAACCTCAAAAAACTACTTTTCTCTATCAAACCTTATCTTAGAACTTACTTTATGTAGACTCTGCTGCAGTAGCAGTAAATGTAGTTGTCATCATCATCAATTTCTTCTTCGGTATCGTCGCCAAAGTAAAAATTAAATTCAGCAAGAGTCTCACATCTGTGATAATGTTCAAAATAATCCGACATCATCTTTATAAACACGCACGTAACTACTTTATTAAAACAATTCAATTATGTGTCAATTTCGATGGATATACGCATTATTTCACTCGAATTTTCAATAAAATTAATTATTATTTTGTAACCTTCCCAAAAAATCGAAGTCTCGCTCGCTACTTACGTTCCATTACGACTACAGCAGACTACAGTAATATTTGTAGTATTTCAATATTAACCCTTGTATGAACCACCACATAACATGAAGGCTCCGTTGCTTGAATCCATGTCAGCATCTGCATAGAACGGGACGTTAAAATGATACGTTCCTATTAATTGAATTTACCACGATTGAAGGAAACATGGACCTATAAAAAAGGTCCATGGTGTACCATATCAAAACTTGCAATATCAAAACCTACAGGTCCCAGCTTACTCAGCTTACTTCTTATGTCAGATTATGTCTCATCATTTCGCGTCATACACTCATGCATGCATGGGACTACCCCATTCGCTAGGCACCCAGGCAAGTAATTTATCTAAAGGCCAAGAATTGAGCCCTAGAATTCATACATCAAGACCCTCCTCCAAAACTCCTCCTCAAAACTTCCCTCTCAAACTGACTCTTCTGTCTCCTTCTCAAAACTTTCTCTATTAGCGACAATAACGACATCCATACAGGTCTACGGAACTGTTTGTTTGTCTATGGCCGCGTTCCGTATTACAAAATAATCGCTCACAGCGCTCACGTCGATATTTTGCGTTCCGAATTAGATATCACGATTATGACAGATAAGACCTGTCATCAATTCGGAACGCTCGATATCGCGCTTACAGTGCTCACTCGTCACGTGATAACAAAAACATAACCTGCATGAGAGAAATTCGTCGCCCGTTAGGCTCGTCTTGTATATTTACTTGAATACTCATGGTTAAGAGACTCCAAAGAGATTTCAAAGAACTAATTGAATGTATTTGTGCGACTCCAGCCAGTGAACCTCAGCTGTGAACACACGCAGACACCCAGCCTCACACACACACGCATCAGACATCTGTCACTTTTTACTTTGATTTTGACAGCGCTCACGGTGATATTTATTTGGGGCATGGTCGGTGTAATCGCTGTCATGACGTCATCTATGGCTGCGGTTTAAATTGTACGATGTGCGCTATTGGTACTGTGTTCGTGCATAAAATCGGTTTATTTTGTACAAACATGAGCTCTTCTTAGCAGTGTGACGTCATGATTGACGTCATCGATCGCTACCAACGGCGCACACAAAAATTTGGTAGTACAGTGTGTGCGGAGACGTCAAATTCGAATTTGACAAGTGTCAAGGAAAGCAATTGACTTGTTTTTATTTTGCTTTTAGATGTTGTGTGTTGTTGCACCATTATTTAGATATTATTCAATGAAAAATGTCGCAGTACGTAAATAAATAATTCCGAGAGGGGTTTAATATTATGTTCTGTGCTTTCGGCTTAGTTCCGAGGTTATAATTTTTGACAGAAGTGACATTACAGGGCTATTGACTGGTTCAAATTGAAAGTGTACCGATGGTAAACATTCAATTTAAACAGCTAGTTTGTAGCGTTGGCACGTTTGTAAAGGATCGTACAATTTGAACCGCAGCCTATGACGATTCAAGGGACATCGTTAGCGCGCTCACAGTAATTCGGTACGGGTTTATGGACGCTCAAATCGA
Organism: Diarsia mendica; assembly: GCA_949316265.1. Classification (NCBI taxonomy): domain Eukaryota; kingdom Metazoa; phylum Arthropoda; class Insecta; order Lepidoptera; family Noctuidae; genus Diarsia; species Diarsia mendica. The sequence continues at coordinate 18,077,537 of OX438904.1, read as the reverse complement.
TTACAGCGTAATTCGGAACGCACCCTATATTAACTGTCAGGACTGTCACTTTGACATTTGGATTTTAATCGTAGTGCGGCACGTTTTTTACACCAAATTCTGATTATTTAGGTAAAATTCAACGTAATACTGCTGCGTATTTAATAAAATGGGAAAGAAAAATAAAGAGTCTTTGGGGCGGGCCCTCATTAAAGACAGATTTGCGAAAAATCGTCACCGAAAACATGTCGAGGACAACACCATGGTTAGTATTTGTTTTTGTAATGTTTTTATTAAAAATAAACGTTAATGCCTCAATTCTTCATAAAAAACAGTCGTATACTTTAGTTTTTAATAATAATTATTCCTCTATGTAAGTCTAATTTAACTTCCCAGTTAGGCGAGAAGAAAAAAATATATTTAGATAACCATGATTTCCAAATAAACATCTCAGATCTAGATAACTTTACTTAAAAAGTAGCACAACGTGTTGCAATACCGCAAAAGGGTCCGAATAACTTTCTTTTGTACCAGTTTTAATTCACATTTACCCACTTTTATTACTAAGTTATGATGCATTTATTTGAACTAAGCACAAGTTACAGAAAACTATTTGTGCTTAGTTTTCCTGTATTCCTACAATTTCATCAATTAATTTAGCCAATTTTTACTACTTTGGTATAACTACTAAGTAAATTCCAACTGATATTTTAAAATATTAGCCTGCTACCATTTGATTGTAGAATGTGTCCTGCACTAAAATATTTAAAGCATCCTTCATTTCATGCATATTCTTACATAATAATAAAATGAAGTCACTAACCCAGCGTGCATTCTCATAAATCAGTTTGCCTAAAAACGGCAAAGAGGACAATAATAATTGATTATAAACATTTGGAAAAAGTGAAACAAACAAATTTTTATACGGGGCCCCGCCAAGGCACGCTACGCCACTGGTCTTAAAACTGTTTTGAAACTGTGGCCTATTTGAAGAGTTTTAACATGATTGATGATCACCATCCACAGCCCGACATCATCCACTGCTGGGTATGTCTCTTTTTAATTGCGCCATCTTTAAGCTCCTGTGCCAGCCGCAAGCAAGCTGCTCCTGTGCAAGTTTAACCATTGTTAATAGCAATGTCATCTGCCTATCTTGGATAATTAACACTTCTCTTTCCGTTCTTTGAACACCACTTGGTCACATCACATCTTTACTCCAAAGATTACTGACCTATTATTATTTTTTTTTTAAAGAAAAGCTTTGCCCCACACTAGGAATTTTCCTGTGTCGTGGGTGCGTTTACAAACATTTAAACTCACATACAGAAACACCCAGACCCATATTTGTATGACCCACATATAATTGAGGTCATACAAATATTTGTTACATGTGGGGATCGAACCCGTGACACGCAGCACAGCAGTCTAATCGCTTAGACACTGTGCCTTCCGTGCCATCAAATTATTCTCAATAAGTCCCTTCCTTCTAGTTACACACCACAGAAATCAATGATGGCTATGACTGGGGCCGTCTCAACCTCCAGTCGGTCACTGCGGAGTCTTCCCTCCAAGAGTTTCTCTCCACTGCCGAGTTGGCACAGAGAGAGTTCACTGCAGAGAAAATGAACTATCAGTATGTGAAGTCTGTGCCTTATGAAGTGGAGATGGCTACTTCACAACCTAACTTTGATGAACCACTGACTGTACCAAGGAGGTAAGTTTGTTTTTGATTTCTTACTTGTTAAACTGCCTCTTACAAGTTAAACAAACTTGATGCCCTGAATCAGAGGGTCTGTGCACTGCAGAATTAGACTGTATACCTCACAGAAGTGCAGGTCATGTCTTCTTGAATGCTGAATACCCTGTACAATGTGAGTTATTATGCAGTCTCAGTGAATACTTCCTTGGAGCCGACGTAGGGATGCACGGAAATTTGGTTTCAGTGTGCAAGAGCCTCACCCTGCTCTTCCTGGCTAACGAGAACTGGCGCAAGCCTAAAGTACAGAGTGGGCCAAAAAATTTTGCACTTTTGAAACATAAATAGAAATAAAACTACAAATGTTATTTTGTTGATAATTTATTTAACGTAATAACCATTTAACGAAATTTATTATTTAAAAATAACATCGTCCAAATGTGCGCTGCCTCGTTGTTAACAGTTTTTTTTTTTTTTTTTTTTTTTTTTTTTTTTTGTATTTTACACATTTTTTTTTTTTTTTTTGGATTGTAAAATGTTTTAATTGTACTTTTTAAATTTCTACACAATGTATTATTGTTTTGAAATAAACTACTTATGACTTATGACTTATGACTTAACACTCCTGCAATCGACTACGCAAATTTTAGAAAAATCGCTGACACATGCTGCGGGGGATCGCGGTTATTTCCTCGTGGATTTTTTGTTTTAATTAGGATATTGCCGTCGGTTTATTAAGGTACACTCGACTTTTCAGGTATCCCCACAAGAAAAAATCGCATGGCTTAAGGACCAGGCTTCTCGGAGGCCATGGGATATCGCCCCTGCGAGAAATCAATTTGTTCAGAAACATTTCTTTAACTACCGGTAAACTCACATTTGACGTATGGCATGTTGCTCCATCTTGTTGCATCCAAGTCCTGCTGTTGTACCCTTGAAATTCATGCAACTGCGGCGTCAAAAAGTCTTGCAACATATTTACGTATTCCGCTGAATTCACAATTACATTATTTCCTTGATTATTTTCAAAGAAATACGGACCAAATGCCCTTTGATGATATGGCACCCCATGCTGTCGTTTTATCGTGGCTGCCCTGTTTGTTTAATATTCATTTTCGATCCCGTTTGCTCGAACTTCTCGACTCAAGCTTGGATCAAATTAACACTTTGACACTCACTTACACGGCATAATCCGTAATCAATTCTAAACAGGAGTCGTACAGTAACGTAGGAATCATTGTTTTTGTAAATTTGTTTTACACAAAAAGCACGCTGTTGTCCCGTGAAGCGCTCCATCGTAACTAAAATTGCATGAAGTGGCGCACAGTTTCCCGCCACCTGCGCGCCCCTCCCTCGAACGTTTCCCAAAAAAATCTAGTGTTTCTATTTGCAAAAATTTTTGGCCCACCCTTTATAAGAAAAGAGTAAGGACAGGCTGTAGGGACACTTTACTGGGCCAAAATGCCAATTATAACTTAATATTGTAAAGTTTTGTCCAACAAACATGTATATAAATTTCTATTCTTGGCCATTTCAGACCGGCCTGGCACCCAGGTATATCAGCCGAAGACCAGATAACCCGTGAACGGGATGCCTTCCTGGAATGGCGACGACACTTGAACGAGCTACAGGCCAAGCTTGGTGCGGCTGTTACTCCGTATGAAAGGAACCTGGAGCTATGGAAGCAGCTGTGGAGGACCTTGGAGAAGTCTGATGTGGTGCTGATTCTATTGGATGCTAGGAATCCTTTGCTGTTCAGGTATTGTGTTTAGTTTTTTCTGGGAAGTAGTTTTAGGATTGGAATTTAGAGAGTGTGTGTTATTTAGGTTGTCACAAAGGATGTTTATGTAGTCTATTGATCTTCTCAGAAATTTATGTATTTAAATAGGATGTCATACATAGTTAGATATTTTTTTTATTTAATATAACTAAAGCTCGTTTTTGTTACACTCCTCTTCTGACTAGATCTTCTCTTGAAAGATTCTCTTCCTAAAGAAACTTTAGGAAGATAATCTTTACAAAGGAAAAATCAGTAGTCCTGACCTGTCAGTTGTCCCCAAAGGCATAGGCAGAGGTGTACCTAATTGTAGACCCACATTTTCCATCAGTTATGAGTGCCATATAATCAACCAGGCACTTATCCAAACTCCGTGACTGCTATAGTTGGCGCCATTAAAAGAACGCTTAGGGGAAAGCGGGGGCGGGGTTCGCGCATGGGTACACTCGCGCACGAAACTACTAGGCCTATTGTTTTATTTTCGAACTAGCTTTTCGTTTGTGGCTTCGTATATTGCTTATTAGTAGGTTGACATCAAAAAATATATTAAATTAAATATCATTAAATCGAATTAACACACATTTTGTGGTAGTGTGGTAATATCATTAAATCGAATTAACACACATTTTGTGGTAGAATGAACGTTACGCAGCCAGACTGCCCCCCCCCCCCCCTACCTCATACGTAATCTGTGCTAAATAGACCGATAAATCGCCTAATGCGCAGCTTGACCCCCCCAGCGCACTGGCGCGACCTTTACTGAAAAAGTCCTGACGGAAAAACACAACAACATTTTGTCGAACATGGGAATTACCCAGGAACTCATGCTAAGTAGTCCTTTTCAAAATAATACTTATAAATAAATGCTCTCTTTTTCAGATGTGCAGACTTAGAAAAATATGCTCAGGAACAGAACTGCAAATGCATACTTTTACTAAATAAGGCAGACTTAACAAATGAATATGAAAGGAAGTGTTGGGCAGAGTATTTCACAAAAGAGGTGAGTTTGCAATTGTAGATTTGCCAAATTAATGTCCTTAGCAAACCTGCCACCCGCGCCTTTTGACTTACTTGACTTGACATAATGTCCTATGTCCCCTAGATAGGGCAGAGGGCGTCGATAGATGTCCTCCATCGCGATCGCTCTTAAGCTTCACGTTTCATCTCACTCCACGTCATTCCGATGTTCGCCGCTTCTGCCAACACGGTGCGGCGCCAGGTTTGAAACCACGCTTCCTTTTCCCTTGGGGATTCCAGTCCAAAGCTTGTTTGGGTATGTGTTCGGGGTCCCTTCGGAGCGTGTGGCCAATTCATCTCCACTTGCGACGCTTGATCGAGAGGTCGATCGGGCTCTCGTGTCATTTCTCCAAGAGTTGTACGTTGGAGATGGTCTCGGGCCAGTAAATACCGAGAATGCGACGAAGACAACGGTTAACGAAGACTTGAATTTGACGTGAGATGACCTTTGTTACCTTCCTCGTCTCGCACCCATAAAGCAGCACGGATTTTACATTGGACCCGAATATCTTAAGTTTGATCCTTCGGGTCAGTTTCCGCGACTGCCAAACAGGTCTCAGCTGCGCGAAAGTAGCTAGGGCTTTGGCGATCCGTGAAGTGATGCCCTCTTCACTGCCCCCAGTGCCCGCGCCTTTTAATGGGAATCATATTATTATGATTTCTCAAAACTTATACGCGAGGTGAGAAGCTCGTTGTTTAATAATAGCAGCCACACCCTTTACATACCAAATTTCTTCCGTGCTTCGCCAAACCGTTCCGTGTTACTGTTAGTAGTGGCTCTTAAGTCTGACAACCAGCCTTACCAAGGGGTATAATAATAATAATAAAAGACTGTAATAACTGGGTTGTGGTCTGATAGGCAGTTGCTCCAAGTAAAGTACTGCTGCATCCGGTTAGACTGGAAGCCGTCCCGAACATAGTTGGAAAACGGCGAGTGTGATGCGGTTGCGAACCCTCGACTTATATAGGACGCTCTTGAGCGTGCAGCATAAGCATCAGACGGTAGCGATTGTCGTGGCTAAAAGTAAAAAGCCTATGATTTTTTCATACCTGTCCTTACGTTGCCGAACTAGGTACAGTTGCAAAATACATATCAATCATTTAATATGTTTCACATTACAAAGACATATATGTTTCTATTTCCAGAATGTCTCCATAATATTCTTCTCAGCAGCTAAAGAAACGCATGAAACTAAAATACAAGAAGAAGACGAAGTTGAATCTAGCATTGAAGGAGTAAACTCAGAAACTGATTCAGCAATATCTGACAATGAACATGAGGACTCTGATGAGGAAGAAGATGTTGTCGATGAAAAAGAGGCCTTAAAATGTGCTGAAGAAGACATAGAATTGTTTAAGAAGCACCTAGGAGATCTTGATCAGGCTGTGTGCAATACTGCTGATAAAATAGATAGGATTCAAGAAGTACTGGATAAAGTTATGGAGAATTTAAGACTAGGTAAGCCTATTGAAGACTATCCTGTACCAGAAAGAACTGAAAATAAAGAACAAGCACCAGAAATAGAAGAGAATCAAGCACAGAATTCATCAGAACAAGTAGAAAATCAAGAACAAAATTCGCAAGATAAAGTACAGAATTCACATAAAATATTAGACAGGGCGGCAATTCTAGAAGTTTTGAAGGATCTATATGTGGAAAGGCTAAAGAATCCGCCTAGGTTGACTGTCGGCATGATTGGTTACCCCAATGTCGGAAAATCTAGTACTGTCAATGTTTTAATGCAGATTAAAAAGGTGAGTTATATTTCCATGATTTTGTATAGAGGTTGTATATCATTTAGGTTATTAAATAGTATAATTAATATGGATTCTCAAATGCTTAGTCTGCGTTTGCAGTATGCACAAATATTTTGCGTTAAAATCTCTATATTAGGGTTCCGTACCTCAAAAGGAAAAAAACCTTATAAGATCACTCGTGTGTCTGTCTGTCTGTCCGACCATCCCCCTTATCTCCAAAACAACTGGTTCTAACTTTTCACGTAAACTTAAAATGAAGACGATACAGTGCTTCGAAAACTCGTGTGACATCATATGATAGTACATTTTGACGACACAAGTGACGTTTCAAGCCCCACTCCAAGATCTTTGACGCGTTTTATCTTCGTAATTTTTTATTGATTTGATAAAACAAAAAACACGTATTCAATATTTTTCGATAATCTAACTTACGGACTAAACAGAATCATATTATTTTGACCCAGTCCGATCCCCTATTAGACAAGCCCAGCATTTTCTCAGTAGCAGCCACGGAATCTTCATTTGTACCCGGTTGATGGCAATAGGCTCGCCCCCTATGACATGGGATATAAACATAACTGGCGAAATGTAGATGTACTAATGGGTACACCTCTGCTTAACCCTTTGGGGATTACAGGCGTTGTGTTATGTTATGTAGACAAGACAAGCTTTTCTAATACTACCACTTGACCTGCTGCAGGGGTCGAAACTAGTCAGTAAAATCAGTAAAAGTCAGTTTTTTTTAGCATGGTCAGTAAAAGTCAGTTTTTTGAGAAAATGGTCAGTTTTATCAGTTTTTTGAGATCAACACATAAATATTGCTCCATAATTTTGCCTGTCTGTGTCGTTCCTTTTTACGCCTACCTTCTTCATTCTAGATTTTGCTTAAGAAATATATATCTTATAGTATACCTACTAGCAGCCAAACCCGGCGTTGCTCGGGTTTCACCTTTCAAGTCCATTCATTTCATCAGTTGCAACACTTTTTCACATTTTCGCCACCCACAACCGCGACCAATCTTCCTTACTTTCACCAGGAGACCAAAGGGGAGATGATTGGAGTTGGTGGTCATAGAGAAAACCCTGTCTTCCCGTCCTAACATTAGCATTTTAAATATACATTTAGATTGTGTCAACAAAAAACAAATTTCTAGTCATTTCTAATTTTCTTAGCCGGGCCCAGTGATGGTTTGAGGGCAACTAACAGCTGATGCTCTATTATGATGTCTTGTGGCAACTTAATATTGTAGCATCATTATTTCGAGGAAAAAAGTCCAATCCTACTTTTTTTCTCGAAATAAATACATATTTTATTATTGTATGTTTAACTTTGCATATTTGTTACAGCTTCAGCTTTTTAACCTGCATTGTATGTGATTTAATTTGACTGCTGTGTGATTTGTTTGTGGCTACTAACCAACTAACTAATATGGGGAAATGTAAATTTAATGAGGACTGGCTTAATAAAAAAGATAAAAATGGACACTTTATATCTGAATGGGGAAAAAGGAATGGTGAAAATGAGGTTTTTTGTTGTGTGTGCATGAATTTTTTTTCAATTCCACATGAAACTTTTATTTTTAGTTAGTTCAGACGGTCAGTAAAAGTCAGTTTTTTTAGATTTCTGGTCAGTAAAATCAGTATTTTTGAACACTGAACCTGTTTCGACCCCTGCTGCTGACATCTTTTTTTTGGGGTGTGACATCATCAAACGACTCCCTCGCCCGCTCTGGGCAGAGCGGTAGGGAGTGTCAAACTTCTCTTGAATAAAAACCAACCACTTTCCTTCTTAGCCCTCTGTGTCGAGGCCGCGGTATCTCTTTCGAACAACCCGCAGTGCCTGCTGATATCTTGGTTTCTATTTAAAAAGAAAAGGAAAAGGGACTGATAAGATACTTATGCCTGTTATATTATATAACTCTGACGAAATCCATGGTCATTTTTTAGGCGTAAAAAAAACTAATGGTTTGTTGATTAACCAATTTCACGAAAGTAAATATGACAATAAATTCAAGCGTCATATGTTTACTCTCAAATGTTTCTTATTTCCTTAAATTACGAATGTTTCTTTACATGAGGTCTTGGATTCCCGAGTCGGGCAAAGTGTGATTAGGTTTTTCTATCAGAAATTGATCAGTAACAGTCGAGGAGTCTGGATTTATACCCGGTTGATGGCAATAGGCTCGCCCCCTATTACATAGGACTTAAGGCGCAGTTAAAGGGGCACCGTAAAAACGACCTGTTTTTCGTCGCAGAGTTAGCCGTATTGCTACTTATTACAATTCCAAAAAAAATACAGTGTATAGTCAAATGTATAGGTAAAAGACATGCAAAAATATTTTCTAAAAGTAATCAAGAACCTCGAAAAAAAAAATCACAAAAAAATCACACGAAAAAACTTTTTCGTCTCGAAATGCTCAATATTTTGAGTGACAACTGTTATTTTTTTTTTTACTATCAGAAAGGAAATTTAACCAACTAAAGACATATGTAAAAATATTTTAACATTACAGCGTATTTTTTTTTTTAATAAATTAAATCTGCGAACTATCGTTCATTTTGGCAGTCACGAGCATCAAACGCATCGCCATTTTCAACCTTATTTGTTTAGGCGATGAGTTAAACGCGCGCTCAAGGTCGCGGGCAGCTAATGTCGCCTTAAACGGAACTGGCGAAATGTGGGTGTACTATTAGGTACACTATTGCCTAACCCTTTGGGGATTACAGGCGTGACGTTATGTTTATGTTATGTAGACAAGCCCATAGGATTTTCTAATACTTCCACTTAACCTGCTGGTAATTTTTTAGGTGTACAAGAACCGATGGTTGGCTGATTAACCAATGTTACGACAGTAAATGTGGCAATAAATAGAGATGTTTCCTGACTAAAAGAAATATGATTCTAATTATTTTGCGTCAAGGATTGAGCGGGGGCTTGTGACGTCACTCGCCGGTAAAAGATGTCATACTAATGTCTTACAAGATGACGTCACACGAGTTTTCAAAGCGCTGTATCGTCTTTATTGTTTGTCTACGTGCAAAAAAAAATATGTGTCCAATATTTTTTGAAAATCTTTCTGACTAATTAGTTTTGTTTTGGCAACTACCCTATTCAAGCTTCATTTATGTGTACTCTCAAATATTTCTAATTTCCTTCACCAGGTCAGTGTAAGTTCAATGCCAGGCCACACGCGACACATACAGTCGCTGATCATAAACGAACACATCGAGGTGCTGGACTGTCCCGGCTTGGTGTTGCCAGCCTACGCCGTCACACCGGACCTGCTGCTGACGGCTGTGTTGCCTATTGATCAGGTATGTATATTTTTTGGTAGAGTTTATGAAATGTAATTTTGTAATAGGACAGGCCAAACAGAACCTTTATTCATACGTATTAGAATAGAATTACTTTTGTCAAATCGGTACACCTTTTTTTTTTGGATGGTGGGAATTCTTCAAATGGCTGCTCCCAGTCTAGGCAGAGCGGAAGGGAGAGTTCTACGGACGTAAAACCGCCCACGTTCTTTCTTTGCCGAGGCCGCGGTATCTCTTTCGAACAACTCGCAGCCCAAATTGGTACCCTTGATGATTGGTACACGATACATGAGGAATTTCTCATGTATTGTGGGTGCGTTTACAAACATTTAAACTCACATACAAAAACACCCAGACCTGAGACAAATATCTGTAGGTCATACAAATATTTGTTCCGTGCGGGGAACGAACCCGCGACACGCAGCGCAGCAGTCCAATCGCTTAAACACTGCGCCAACCGTACCGTGTTTGCATTTGTGGCTTTTTTTTATTTACCAAAATCTCCCACAGATGCGAGCCCACGATGCTGCGATGGCGCGTCTGTGTGAGCTGGTCAGCAAACACACGTTCGCCACTAAGTACGGCTTGTTGTTACCTGACGACGGCTCTAAGGAACCGGACTACAAGCAGATACTTACTGCGCATGCCTGTGAGTTTATTGATAACTTATGTTTTACTATCATTGCCTCAGAATGTTGGTCCCGGCGGTCATATATAAGGTCCCATTAAAATAGGTGGACAAATTTTAACACAGCGTTCAGTAGGTCTAACCAAAGATATCAAAACAAAAAAAAAACATGAAATTAAGTGTTTTTTTATTTATTTACTATAATATGTAAATTGCCGGCACTCTAGAACAAACTCATCGTTTATGAGTAGGTATGGCACGCGGCATATAAGTTGAACATGCGCAGTAGTCGTTTTTTGGAAGTCCCATACAAATCAAGCAGGGGAACCTGCGCAGAACGACGCCATTTTGTTTCAAGTTATTTGCCTAGGACTCTACTTAAATGTGTTTTTCTTATTGTTTTTTTTTTTTACCATCGTCCTTATTTTGGTCGTCTGAATGATTTCTGAAATTTTGTCCACCTATTTTAATGGGACCTTATATAAAGGGTGTAAAAGTACCTACCCCTAACGCTTGTTCTCCCCGCCACTGCGATAATTTTTTGTTCTACACCATACCTGGGAACCCCCTAGTTACTGAGATATTGGGGGTCAAAGTTCCAAATTTTTGACAGCTGTTTTTGTAAAAACTAGTTTTTCAGGTTATAACTTTACTTAAATTACCTCCATGATCCGTTTACTATTCAAAGCATCCATTAGCACAATGTTATAAGAGTGCTACATTGAGTTTTACCGTAAAATGTGATTTTTGATCCCAAAAAAATGTAATTTCCCAGCATTTTTTTTTGCGAAATAGAATTGGTGAAATTTTTACTTAGTTTGATGTACAAAATGCTTCGTTGATGGTTGTGTGATGGGTTGATTTACACCTTGTAGATGTGTGGCAGTCGTTACAGGTAGTCGGTGACCTGAAAATCTGATGACCAGTCTTACCAAAGGGTATCGCAATACCTTGGGTTATGGCGGTCAGATAATAATAATAATATAATAATAATAATATTCCACAACTATCACACAACGCCATCTAGTCCCAAGCTAAGCAGAGCTTGTGTTATGGGTACTAGACAACTGATAAACATACTTATATATTTCTAAATACATACATATTATAGATAAATTACACCCAGACACAGAACAAATGATCGTGCTCATCACACAAACATTTGTCCTGGGTGGGAATCGAACCCACGACCTCCGGCATAGCAGTTAGGGTCACTAACCACTAGACCAACAGGCCAGTCGAAGATAGGCAGTCGTTCCATGTAAAATACTGGTATTCAGCTGCATCCTGTTAGCAGACCCCAGCATAGTTGGGAAAAGCAAGATGATGTTTTACTATCTTAAAAAACCGGCCAAGAGCGTGTCGGGCCACGCTCAGTGTAGGGTTCCGTAGTTTCCCGTCCGTCACAATAAGTGTTCCCACTTATGAGTTTAAAGGTGGTTTTTTTTTTTTTTCAAAATGATTTTCCTAGAAAGTCCTTAAGAAGTTCTACTTTTCAGATTTTTTTCATATTTTCTCAACTTTGTTGTTTTTTACTTTTGGAGCGATTATTTCCGAAATTATTGACATGATGAAAAAATGATTGTAGTAAACCCCTATTAATTTTTAAATACCTTTCCAACAACATATCACACGTTAGGGTTGAAATTAAAAAAAAATACTTCCCACTTTACATATAGAGGGGCTACCCTAATAAAACATTTTTTTCCAATTTTTATTTTATCACTTTGTCGGCGTGATTGATACACATATTGGTACCAAACTTCAGCTTTCTAGTGCTAACGGTACGGACAGACGGACAGACAGACATGGCGAAACTGTAAGGGTTCCTAGTTGACTACGGAACCTTAAAAACGGGATATTCGAACCCTTCGCGGATTACAGGCGAAAAGCTATGTCTATATAAAGCACAATTAATTGTTGTTTTCCCCAAATAAATAAATAAAAATTAATTGTTCCCACATTGTCCAGTCAACAGAGGCTTCATGACAGCAGCGGGCCAGCCCGACCAGTCCCGCTCAGCGCGCATCATGTTGAAGCAAGCCGCGAGTGGAGTGCTGCACTGGGCACAGTTACCTCCTGGCTGTGAGCCTCAGCCACTGGACGATATGCTGCACGAGAGGAAGAAGAATGAGAACAGGAAACCTACTCCTAGGGAAACTAGAGCTGTTGAGGTTTGTAGAAGAGTTTTATGATTTATTTTAGACTTAATTATGGCCACGGTTTCGTCCGCGTGGATGGACTACTACCATGATTTTTTTACACTCACAAATACAAGCGTTTAGGTGGTAGGGGGGAAATTTGAGTCCAACAAAGACAAAAAACAAATTCCTTAATCGAAAAAGTAAGTGAACAAATCGCAATATTTTTAAAGACCTATCCAATGATATCCCACACACTATGGGCTTCGCGAGATAAATAAATCATCTCCACTTTTAGGGGTACTGGCAGTGGCCATATCTAAAAAAAAATAAAAACTCCAATTTACCTTAAAAAATCTCGGTAACGTGACACTTTGGGTACCATGATACTGGACATTTTTTGTTCGTCTATATTATGTCCTCTATCCATACATACATACCACTTTTACCGTGGGCCGCGATTTCGAAAAATAAACAAAATGGCGGTGGGTCGATATGCCAGCTCCCAAACAAAAAAGTTCAAACCCTTTCAGTTTTCTAGTAGTGCACACAGACAGACAGACATGGCGAAACTATATGGGTTTCTTGTTGACTAAGGAACCCTAAAAATCATAAAACTACTATTTTCTACTAACATACTTCTAATAAGAAGCATCCTTCTAATCCAAGCCCCTATTAATCACCTCCACATTAACGAGCCGCCACCGATGATTAACTCCTCAACAGATATAGTCCAAACTGGCAATTTACTTAAATACTCTTCACTTTTGCAACAAAATGTTCCAGTTTAACAGATTTTTATTTTTTTAAAAGACTTTGCCCCACGAGAATTTCTCCTGTATCGTGGGTGCGTTCACAAACATTTAAACTCACATACAAAATTACCCAGACCCGGAACACCTATATGTAGGCCATACAAATATTTGTTCCGTGCAGGGATCGAACTCCCGACACGCAGCGCAGCAGTACAATCGCTCAGTCACTGCGCCAACCGTGCCGTAGACAGTAATCCAAGCCCCTATTCATCACCTTTACATTTACGACCCGCCACCGATGATTAACTCTTCAACAGATATAGAACAAACTGGCAATTTACTTAAAGACTCTTCACTTTTGAAACAAAATGCTCCAGTTTAAAGCCGCGTTTTCACTAGGCAACATTAAGCGCGCGACACGTGACGCTCAACATGTACGGCAACGCTGCACAACAGCGCGCGACGTTGCCAGCTGACGCGCAACATTGTAAAGTAGTAGATGCATATATACAGACAACGTTGCTCAACAAAAGTTCCGCGCTGACTTTCAACATGTTGCGCGTCAATAGAGGATCGGACAAAAAAAAAACTAATTAGTCCGTCAGATAGATTTCCAAAAAATGTTGAACGCATATTTTTTCTTTTTTCACGTAAAAAAAAAAATGAAGTACAGTGCTTCGAAAACTCGTGAACTCCTCGAAAACGTCACATGTCAGTACATTTTTTACCTACAAGTGACGTCACGACGCATTTTATCTTCGTAATTTTTTATTAATTTGATAAAACAAAAAACACGTATCCAATATTTATCGATAATCTAACTGACGCATGACGGACTAAACAGAATCATATTTTTTTGAATCAGTCCGATCCCCTATTGTTGCCTAGTGGAAACGCGGCTTAACATTTAATGTACTGCCCTAGATTATATTATTAATCTTGTTTAGTAACAGTTAACCTCGATAATTGTTATTATAAGTCATGGTGGGTTCGTAAACAGAACATTTAGTTGTCCATAGGTAATAGAGAGTGTTGATAGGATTCGTAAACTCATTTAAACTATGAATTTATCGCTTGATTGAAATTGTGCTTGGTTGATGACATTTGGCTCGCCCCCTATTAATACATAACTGGAAGGTGGGTGTACTAATGGGTATACTCTTAAGCAAATAACTTGACACAAAATGGCGTCGTTCTGCGCAGGTTCTCTGCTTGATTTGTATGGGACGTTGAAAAAACGACTACTGCGCAGGTTCAACTTATATGCCGCGTGGTATACACCTCTGCCTATTCTGTTTTAGTGTCATGCTCCCTGATCTGCGCATTCCTACTTCATCGTCATCATTTCAGTCAATAGACGTCCACTGTTGGACAATAGGCCTTCCCAAAGTGTCGCCACATTGACCGGTCCCGTGCGTCTCGCATCGAGCGGCTCCCCGCAACCTTCACCAGGTCATCGGTCCACCTACTAACTTTTTTTGGAGGGTGGGAAATCATCAAATGACTCCTCCCGCTCTGAGCAGAACGGAGTGTCAGACTTCTACTGACTAAAAACCACCCATGTTTCTTCTTAGCCCTTTATGTCCAGGCCGCGGTATCTCTTTCGAACAACCCGCATTTACTTCAAAATAATAAAACTACCTTCATCTTTCCAGGGTTGGCTGAATAAGTCTAAGGAGATCGACAATGCGTTCTTCGCGATGCAGAAAAGTGCGGCCCATGTGAAAGGAAAGCCTGTCTTTGGGTAAGATAGCGCATGAAATCATCCTTTATATCTGAATGTCCTACTGGCTTCTATACCCCTAGTACTTGCCGATATAATATAATCTAGATAGAATATTATACAAGCTATCGTTTTGCATTCGCGTCAATAGGGTATTTGACATGTTATTTCAAATTACTAACAGACGTATCACAAACAATGTGTAAAAAAAGAAATAAAATCGACTAAAAATTGATTAGTTTTGATGATTTTGATTTTTTCGAAATGTCTTGCTATACAAAGACAGCGCTGCTAAAAAGTGACGTCATATTTTCATACTGCCATGGTTACGTAGTACAAATGGGCGTTTCGCGCGACAAGGATAGAAAGTGCCCCCACCAAATACTTCTTCCTTTTTTTATTGATTATTGTTTTTTTACACATCGTGTTATTTCTGTTAGTCCATTGAAATAACATAAAATGTTCGTGAATTTCAGCAGTAGTCAAATATTCAATTTCAAGGAGGCAAGGGCTGCCGCTTCGATTCGAAAAGTCATATGTCTATCTCGCTCACTTTCGTAATGCTAAAACAAGAGAAGCAAAGCGTTTGTGAATACGGGGGCAGATCCGTTTGTTTATAGACGGCATCGCGAGTAATGATGTGCTAACATTCTCGTCTTTCTCAAGATGAGCTAAAATCAATATTGTGCTAATGTGTGCCAAATCAAAATGATACATCGCACAAGAATTTCAATGAAACGTCTCCATAGCAACGAATTTTTCAAACATTTCTTGCAGTGAACGCTCCGACCTCCAAACTGAAAGGTGCAATATAAAAATATCCCCGTTATAGTTCGCCAAGATGAAAGATATCTCTACGTTATTATCAATTACAGCTAAGGGAAACCTAAATAAACTTTGCGAAGACGAAATGGCCACCCTGGATGCAAGCCAAATGTTAAATTCATAAAGTTTGAGCATCTTTATGAGCAGCGTTAACCGTCGTGAAAATTGCTCTCTAACCTCGCAAGACCCGGCGAAATAAACCATGTACTGTCGCGAACAGAACCAAAAAGACAAATGAAACAGTAATACTTTGAACTAGCGAGACGGCATAATTAACTAGACATTATTTATGGGAGTACTCAACCGTGTGCATTTATACATTTCAATTGAGCATACTTTCTTGTTTTTCACTTGCGTACCTGACTGTACTATACCAAAGTTTATAATAATTCCGACAGCGGAATCCGCGTGGGCCTAAAAAATGTTGCTGTTTTGAAAGCCTAATGATGATTTATTTTTCAACCGAAATAAACTTTGTAAAACACTAAAATATAGTGCTACTTGTCAAAATAAATCATTTCATCATTATTGGGAGTGTGAATCTTACGTCGTAAGAAATAAGGTTTATTTTATATTACAGCATTACTGGGGTGCAGTCCGCGGAGAATCAACTGAGCAAGCCGTGGAAGCAAGAGAAGAAACACGCTAATAAGAATAAGAGAGAGAAGCTGAGGCGGAAGTATGTGCACTTAGATGAGCACTGATGTTAGAATGAGACAGAAATATGCGACGTGCTTGTGAGTGAGAGGGATCGCGGTATTTTTCGCATATTGTCGACAAAGTCTTAGCGTTTCAGATGCTCAGTTGTTTTAAGCAATGACGTCTGGGTCATGTATTCCATCAAATCCAGGCGCCAATACATACATTGAACATAGTGTTGTTATTTTTTCATGTGCAGTATATAACTTAACAATTTACGTACAAAAATAAAATGCATTTAATGTGAAAAACAGTTGTTTATTTTTACAATCTTTTGTTTTGACAGCTGAAAGAGAAATTCCTGCGATTTTGCCAAAAAGGATGTAACACACTTTTCCTTTTACGTTTTTTCGTAAACAACAGTTTTAAAATGAATTTATTTTAACTTTTTTTTTTTAAGGTGGTTTATAACAGCAATGAATAAATTCACTTTTCAATCTACATAATAATATAGAGGCGGTTTTTAGGGTTCCGCAGTCAACATGAAACCCTTATAGTTTTTTAGTACTCAGATTATCGAAGATTGCTGATGGATAGTAAGCCAAGGAGTTGAATTCCCTGCCTGCGTTGGTGTTTCAGAGTTCATGTGACCCCACAATCTATTTAAGGCGCAGATAAGAGGGACACCGTAAAAACGACCTGTTTTTCGTTGCAGAGTTAGCCGTATTGCTACTATTATTACAATTCCAAAAAAAATACAGTGTATAGTCAAATGTATAGGTAAAAGACTTATGCAAAAATATTTTCTAAAATTAATCAAGAACCTCGAAAAAAAAAACAAAATCACACGAAAAAACTTTTTCGTCTCGAAATGCTCAATATTTTGAGCGATAACTGTTATTTTTAGGGTTCCGTACCTCAAAAGGAAAAAACGGAACCCTTATAGGATCACTTTGTTGTCCGTCTGTCTGTCTGTCTGTCTGTCAAGACCTTTTTTCTCAGGAACGCGTGGAGGTATCAAGCTGAAATTCATATCAAATACTCAAGTCTATGGTCTCTTGGAGCTGTGAAAAAATCAAACTTCTAAGTCAACGCGATCAAAAGATACTCCCGTTTATGCCGCAAATTTTCGACACTCGCAAGGGAATCAAAACCTACAGGGTACTTCCCGTGAACTCAGAATCTTGAAATTTGGTACGAAGCAACGTCTTATAGCATAGATAAAGGAATAATTACGAAAACCATAAATTTTTAGTTACATCAAGATACTCCCGTTTATGCCGCAAATTTTCGACACTCGCAAGGGAATCAAAACCTACAGGGTACTTCCCGTGAACTCAGAATCTTGAAATTTGGTACGAAGCAACGTCTTATAGCATAGATAAAGGAATAATTACGAAAACCATAAATTTTTAGTTACATCACATAATATTTTTTTTTTACGGAACCCTCGGTGCGCGAGTCCGACTCGCACTTGGCCGGTTTTTTTTTTTTACTATCAGAAAGGAAATTTAACCAACTAAAGACATAATTATGTAAAAATATTTTAACATTACAGCGTATTTTTTTTTAAATAAATTAAATCTGCGAACTATCGTTCATATTGGCAGTCACGAGAATCAAACGCATCCCCATTTTCAACCTTATTTGTTTAGGCGATGAGTTAAACGCGCGCTCAAGGTCGCGGGCAGTTAATGTCGCCTTAATCCGCGAATTCGGTTATCTCCGCTCATCGTTCACCTCATGTCTGTCCTCAGGACAATATTCAAATATATAAAAAGCTAACCAAGTGCAAGTTGGACTTGCACATGAAGGGTTCCGTACCATTGTAGTAGTTATTGAGATATTTTCCATGTTATTTTAGCACCATAGACAACATAAAGGTTTTCCTGTAATCTGTAAGTGTTGAACTAATTTCTGTATATTTTTCAAAATTTTAGGCTCAGCAGTTTTGGAGATAAGGCGGGGGGAATGGTCTGACAGACCGACGGACACACGAGTGATGACCTATAAGCGTTCCGTTTTTTCCTTTTGAGGTACGAAACCCTAAAAAGGTGAAAGAGTTAGGGTAGCCCGCTACATTCAAACTTTCTTTACAGTTTTTGCAATTTGCAGGTCAGTGTCGGTATGTTGATTAAAAGGCTGAAGTCGTACCATTGCTATGCACGAAACAAGAAGAAGACTAGTTAATGTTTAACACTGATCGGTAAATTGCAAAGAACGTAAAACAAAAGGAATTTCTCGGGCTACCTTGTCGCATTCACCTTAAGTGTGTTAGATGATTCAAAAGCTGTCGCCACATCCCCCATTTCGCGCCGTTTTATCTTCTATCTAGCTAGGTAGAAAGAAGCACTAGCTATTTCGTTTATATTATCGTTCGATTTGAAATTCTTCTCGTTGGCATACGATAGGTAACAGCCGAGTTTTAAATTCTAGAACACCTTTTTGTAGACTAAACAATATTGACAGTTCTATACTAGCGGTGATCCATATTAGCTGTGGGATAGTGTGAAGGAATTTCTAGAACAAATACACAGAAAGCTAGGTAGCTGGTTGTTTAGTACGAGATTCGAGTCTTTGGTAAACTGGACCCGGAGGATCTTTCGACAAAATCACATTTTAACTTGGTCGACGGGCCGCGGGTCCAGTTTACAAAAGACTAGTATGTACTTATACAGAAGGAGAGGGGTAGGTCAATCAAACTGGCTAGGTCGTTGCATACTGTTTAATAGTGCGCCTAACTTTGAGTTCCAGGACCACAGAAAAAGGGCTAAGAAGGGACATGAGTGGATTGTACAAGTCACCTAAATGGCAAATGGGCACATTGCTCGCAGAAAGAATGGCCGATGGGACCGAAAAGTTCTGGAGTGGCGACCGCGTACCGGAAGACATTGCATTGGGAGGCCTCCTACTAGGTGAACCGATGACCTGGTGAAGGTTGCGTGGACCCGCTGGATGCGAGACGCATGGGACCGGTCAATGTGGCAACACTTGGGGGAAACCTATGTCCAGCAGTGGCCGTCTTTTGGCTGAAATAATGATGATAATGATGAGTACAAGTCATAAACACCTACCCACGTCATATCTACTTACTGCTCGTAAGTTCTTCCTAGGTGGGCGAAATACGAGATAGCGATACCAACTGTAAATCAGTGCTGTCATATTTGATATTTGTTATGTAAGTAATGCTTTTGGAATAGCCCTTGTTGAATGGCAGGATGGGTAACCGATAAGTAATTCTTTTGTAAAAAAATATCCATTGAGAATATAATTATTTCTTATTGAATCTGAAAGCAATGGTCCCAACCATTGCTTTCATGACGACGGAATTAGCATGGACAGCAGAGTTCGCGAAACGTCAAGAAAGTCAGCGAAATTAAAATTTTCTTACGTTTTTTGCAATCATACAGTGTGCTTACTCTCGAATATAATTCCGATAGATCGACATTGGAATTGTCAGTCAAACGTCAGCAATTGGCTGGACTCACTGAGTCTAGCCAATCCCTGACGTTTAACTCAACCAACTGACGTTTGACCAATGTCAATCTATCGGAATTATATTCCAGAGTAAGCACCCAGGTCAGTGTGAGGTTGTATTTCGATACTGAGTTATAATCATAAAAAAGTATATCACAATCCCTATTAGCATTTTCGAGCTACCCAGGCGCTTCGACCTTAAGACATGGAGCATCTTATGGGTTGTTCGAAAGAGATACCGCGGCCCCGGCACAAGGGCTAAGAAAGAACAAGGGTGGTTTTTAGTCAGTAGAAGTATGACGCTCCCTACCGCTCTACCCAGATCGGTATCGGGATCGGGTCGTTTGATGACTTGAAAACCCCCTAAAAAAAATAAGGGTTAGGTACCTACCAATGTCCCTCTCTAAAACACTACGATTTTCGTGTCAATGTTTTCTCAATATATTAATAGCCACATTACTCATAGACGCCTGCATCAGCGTTCGCCTCACAACGTACAAACTTTAGCTTTTTGGGTAATTTCAATAGTAATAGTCGCAGCAATTATACGCCGTGCCAACGTAACTCATAATGAGTGCACTGTATATGTATGTACTAGTTAAAATAAACACGTAGTTTCACAAATATGTGAGGCATTCTTATGGCGTAACTCTGGCCCAAATCCCTTGATTTACTGCGCCCGAGCTAATTTCAGACAAGTGCCCGATTTTGCGCTGAGCTTATAACATGACAACATTCATCAGAGCGCGGCACGTACGCTTCCTTCCTGACAGATTGTAGGAAATACGATAAATTGTTTTATGAACGGTCGCATTTTGTTACTAGTCACATAAGTATTTCAGTTAGGGAATTGGAACTTGACGGATGTCTTGAAATAATCTAAGTGGGTTTAGTGTGCTTTTAGTAGGAATTACTTACGCACTTATCTTCGTCATGCGAGTCTTGTGAGTTCTAGGCTGTAGCTTTTTCAGGAGATCAATAACTAAAAGTGCTGAAAAAAAAAACCAAATCAATTAATAAGGTTTTATTGCTTGAATAAAATCGAGCTCCATGCGAATTCTTTTCACCTATTGTAACCACATGGTTTCTTAAGATCGTCTCAGATGTAGGATGTGGTATTTATGTATCAAGTGAGTCAACTCACGAGGTTGAATGCCGACATTGTTTCTTCTTTGATCGTCTCGTGATGGCTTTACCGCTTCATCCAACGAAATCTTGCAATAACATGCCATAGATACCTACATGTCTCATAATGTGTGCGTCAATCAATAACAAAATATTCAACACTTAAAATGAATCACTCGATAAGCGCTCCGACTGAAGTTGTGAAGCTATAAATCAAGATTGTTCAACATGAAAATCGCGAAATACCAACGGTAGGTAGTGAAATAAAAAATAATGTGTTGAGTTTCGAACAAATTATGAAAATTAACCAACTATGTACCTATGTAGGTAATGGGAGAAAAATAAATCCTTGAACTGAAAAGAATAACAACCTCGATCTTTTGAAGCACATGTAGGAATTGAATGAGACATTGGAAGAAAAAGAAATGTTACCTACCTAGAGATTACCTTGTTGCGTTAGGTCCGAATTTTTAATAAATAAAAATCCAAACATCCTGCAATAACAGCATTTTTTTTGGTTGGTGATAGATAATTATCAAATGACTCCTCCCGGTCTGAGCGGAGTGGAAGGGGAGTGTTAGCTACTGACTAAAAAGCACCATGATATACTTCTTAGCCCTTTGTGTCCGGGGCCGCGGTATTTCTTCCCGCAGCCCGGACAGGCAAGCAACAACTGTGCTTGATCAGGAATAATCAGGATTTTATAGCAACCTGGTTGAAAATATTCGTTACGGAATTTCTGGATTCGCTCTCCCGCGAAACGTGAAGGCCCGTAATAGAAGCTATGCAATAGCTTAAAACCACCCATGTTCCTTCTTAGCCCTTTATGTCGAGGCCGCGGGTATCTTTGTGACCAACCCGCAGCCCCGAGTCCCGTCACCCCTTGCGTAATGACGTTTAGTCTAGTGAACCCTGTGTAAATAAATTAATGATTCACTTTTCTCAAACACGATTTGTCCATATATTTATAAGTGACATGTTTTGTCTAGTCGGTAAATGACGGTCATCTATGTGGGAGTTATTGACCGAAATGATTCTGCGGTCACCAACCTTTTTGACGCGTGAATATAGGCGGAATCCTCCACAAAATGTACGTTCCCTTTTAGGTGGAAGCCTATATTCAGTAGAAGATGATGATGTAGGTACGTGATTTCTCCAATTTTCAATGCTGGTAAAAAAACTAGAGCTGAAAATGTAAAACAAAATTAATTTAAAAAAAGTTTCTGAAAAATTCTGTTACGAACGTAAATATGAAGAAAATACAAGCTATCTAGTACCTGGTACATTATAATTAAAACAATTAACATCGTGGCTAAAATAATACCTGTAGACTTATCTTTTGGATTAAGGCACCTGCACGGGGATGTGTACCAAAAAATAAAATTCAAGCGGATAAAAAGACGGACCACAAGGTGTAAGTGTAAGTTACAGGTATTTTTACCAGAAACACGTAAACCATTCACGACATCAGAAAGAAGCATATGGTTGGATGTACAAAAGAGAGTTTTTTTACAATCGACCTTATGCTTCTGATGTCTAGCATTGTGTGCAGTAGGTACATACAATGAACATTTTATTTGTAGAAAAAAGTTTATAAGGTTGTAATTTCTTTGGACCTCCTTTGGTTTCGAAGCGACCATGGTCCTTCCCTCGTAGAAAGTTCTCATAAAGGAGACCTTTTCGCTTTGCTGTTGAAATACAATCAAGAATCAGCAGCAAAGCGGAAAAAGACAAATTTATGAAGAACTGGTGCTTCTTTCTTCTGCTTCTTCTTGCTTGTTGCTTCTATTAAAAAAAAAAAAACAAAAATTTTATTGGAACAAAAAACAGATTTACAAGAGTTTGAGTTCGTTAACGACCGCATTAGTATGGAATACTGTGTCGCGGCCATTAGCCCACCTCCAGGAGTGGAGACGACAGTGTTCCAGGTGAAACAAGTAAAGAAAAGAAAATATTATGTATGTTTTACATTTTGTAGAATACAATATAAAAAAGTAAAAAGAACTAATAAAATCTTAAGCACTAATTTTATTATTTATGCATGTGAATAAAATAATATGTAAGTGTAGTGTATGTATGTGTATGCGTGTGAGTGAATGTGAGTATGTATGTATGTTTAGAATTGGGAATGAAAAGGACATTTATACTTATATTTAGGTTTTTACAAATTTTCAAGCTCTTCATAGGACAGGGAACCGAGCCACTTATGAGTCACTGATTTACACTCGCGTGAAGTAAGGGGGTAGATGTTGAAGATCCCGTTTATTTTGTTAAAAAGAATTGGGCTTATAAAGTAGTATTGTCTTCTTACTAATAAGGTGCTAGCCGGAATTACAGGACAGACTTTAAGAGGTCTACGTTTCTGCTTACTCTGGTTGCAAAAACACTGGTCGAAACTAAGTTCTGAATGTTTTCGTATTATTGTGATCAGAACAAAGCTGTGCCTTACCTTAAGTATTTGCAACAGAGCATACCAGTTCATTGGTCGGAAAACGGACTGGTTTGTGTGACATGACTTTCAGAACCGCGCGCTGCGCTCTTTCTAAACGTATAGCATTAAGCACTTTCCAGAACTTCCCCATACGGTTATACAATAGTTTAAAATCGAGTTTGCCAATGCATAGTAGACTGTTTTAAGTGTAGAGAGAGTCGCCGATGATCTTAATTTTTTGAAAACAAATATTAATTTCCTAACTCCAACCAATGACCCAATGTGATCGTTCCAGGACATGGTGCTATCAATTGTCACACCCAAGTATTATAAACTATTTGTTCGCGAGATAGATTTGCAACAGCAGTTATTATCCATTGCGTAAAGGCAATTGTGGATACTCAAAGCGAAGGGTTCAGGTGGTTGAGTAGCTATACGTGCGGAAAATGTAATAAATTTAGTTTTTACCAAGTTCAGGGTAAGCAAATTATTTGATAGCCAGTCAGAAACTGTTCGTAACGCATATTCTGCATGGGAACGGGTTTCAAGCCAATCTCTGCCTTGAACAATTATTGCCGTATCGTCTGCGTAGACAATAAGATTCGCATTTGGTAAACTAAGTCCGCAGAGCTCGTTTATATAGATTAGGAATAAGGTAGGTCCAAGAACACTACCTTGTGGGACGCCATAGCTCATGCTTTCTACGCTGCTCATATAGTCTCCTATTTTTACAACCTGCGATCGATCACTAAGATAACTTTTAAAGATCTCTTGAGAAAGTCCTCTTATACCGATTTTATTGAGTTTATCCAGCAAGAGAGGAACAGAAACAGTGTCAAACGCTTTTGAAAGGTCTAGGAAAATAGCAAGCGTTTTGTATTTGCTGTTTAGGTTTTTAGTTATAGAACCAGTCAATTTGAGAACAGCCATCTTCTGTGTTTTTACCCGATCGAAATCCGAATTGATTGTCTGCTAGAATATTTTTTGAGTTAAGAAAGTTAATTAGCCTAAGATTAATGATTTTCTCCAAAAGTTTTAGATAAGGTTGTTAACACAGAGATTGGTCTATAATTGTTGACACTATTTCTGTCCCCACTCTTGTGAATAGGGTGCACAACAGCTTTTTTAAAGACCGTGGGGAAAACACCTGTCAACAAAGAGAGATTAAATACATGGCAGACAATTGGAGCAAGGACGTGTCTCTCAGACTTAATCAAGGCGGCAGAAATACCGTCCCAGCCATGGAGCATTTTGCTCCATGGTCCCAGCCTACGGCACTATTAACTTTAAGACCGAGTATTATTCTCTCTATTTCGGCAACGTCCGTGCTAAAAATGGCCATTGAGCTAGGGTCAGAACTAGGGTAATCTGGGTTATCTGGACCGCAAGCCTGATCGATGCGTGGAGTGATTTTGGAAGCGAGTATCTTTCCCACACTAGCAAAGTGATTATTAACAACATTTAGCGAGGCGTGCGGATCAGAAGCAATCGTTAGCAGTTCATTAACACATGGTTTGCTTGTCTGAAGGTTAGAAATTTTCTTGATAAGGTTCCATGTAGCTTTAGGATTTATTCTTCGGCTTCTTTGGAATGCTTGCTTCTATGTGCGGTGAGGCGAGCTACAAACTTATATTCGGATCGGCCTGAGGGCATAGCATAAGAGCAGGCTTCTCATTTGATTTATTTTGCCGCCTGACTTCTGCCGAATGCTCCTACAGGTTACCAAGAACATTCATGATTTACTTAAGAGGAAACGCGAGTGGTCTTTTCTCCATACAAACGCTCTCGCCTGTTTTCTTTTTGGTTAATGACCCTAGAGCAATGGTTTTTTACAGAATAATAAATATTAACTATTTCTATGCCCCTATGTTTTCCTTTTTGGTGATAAATTATTTTTATAAGCACTAGAACCCTCAAAAAATGCTCAAAATTGCTTGTTTAGATCGCTGTTAACAGAGTCCTAGTGTACAAATTTGACAACTATTAACGAAAAAAGAAAAACATAGCGGCGTAGTATATAACCTCCTTATTCATTGTCTAAAATATCTTTTAAATTGGTTCAATATTGGAGGAGGAAATAGGCGAGAGCCAAACCTCGAATTCTAACTTTTTTCTATAGTTGTCCTTATCGCACGAATTTGAGGGCAGGAGGACGGAGAGAGACAGCGATAGTAGAAAGAGACAGCACTCGCATTTCCTCTTAATTTAGCATTTAGTAGTAGAAATTCGCTTCTGGCTGAAAGTGAACACTAAGAGTTTGTATTCCTACGCAAGGACCAACATAACGCTCGCAATGAGACGTGATGTTCATGTTAGTGTGAGTCCACAACCAAAGAATATTACCCAATAAGTTTGAAGTTGCTTTTGCCAACTCACATAGATGCAAACTTCATGTATCGTAGTGAAGAATAACCTTTATAAGCGTACCTACTGGTAGAAAGTTTTCCCTTTATGTAGGTAGGTACATGGGTTGTGAACGTGATTACAAAATAGGAAGACAGATCTACAAAGATCCGATCACGAATCACGATTAGTTGGATTAGCGTCCGCGTGAAATATCTAAGGTAAGCGCTTAGGTTAGCTTTTTTTCTATTATATTCCAACTTCACCTACCTACTTAGTTTTTAACTGATACCCCTTATGTCAATGCAGGTAGGTTCCAAGGTTTTGCCCTTAAAAAATGAGCGGTTTCAAAACTTTACCGGACGCAATTTTTACCTCTTAAGATCTCCTCCAGGAATTTTTTCACCGACCATACCGACAGACCCAAATAAAACCGTATGTTTTATTATTACCGAGAAAATAGCTCTTGGCGAACGCACGTATGTACCCTATTTATAGTGTGTTGTATATCATTGCACGGAAAATGTAAACAAAATTACTGTTTGTGTAAATATATGCGAGTATAGAACGCGAAGGCCGGCCGATATGCGAACTGAAGTGAGATTTGAGAGTTTGAATTGGGTAGGTACTTATACTGTATTAAGATTTGACGGAAGATACTTCCTGAAAAATGAAGGCTCGATGGTCATTCGTTCACAAGCGTTGCTGGTGAGAAAAAGATCTCGAGTTTCGTTTGCCAAGTCGGAGAGAGTCGAATTTGTGTTTTGTTTTTCGAACCCTAATAAATAGGTATAACCTACCTACATGAAACTTCCTTACATAGTATAAAACAAAGTCGCGTCTGTTTGTTTGTTTATTTGTTTGTTTGTCTGTATGCTTAAATCTTTAAAACTACGCAACGGATTTTGATGCGGTTTTTTTTAATAGATAGAGTGATTCAAGAGGAAGGTTTTAATACCTTTTTTGTACCCGTGCGAAGCCGGGGCGGGTCACTAGTTAAACATAACTGGCGAAATGTGGGTGTACGAATGAGTACACCTCTGCTTTACCCTTCGGGGATTACAGGCGTAATGTTATTTGAATACCTCGCCGTTCAAATGAAAAATTCAAACATTTTTGCTTTTGTAAAAATCTTGATACCAAATCGTGTTTTAAAGAATCAAACAATGCCTCGTCTCTCCATATCAGTGCAATATTTAGGTGGCTGTAGGCGGTAAAATACATCGCGGTGACTTTATCCTAATTTTGGCTTATCGTATAGGTACTTAGGCCGGTTTCGACAAGTTGTCATAGTTATTACCTATATATAGAACCTATTTTACAGCATGCTTAAAAAAGATGTGATCATCAAACTGCACTAGGGTGCGGGAAAATTACCCGCCCGTTATCATCAGCTTTTCTGGTCGGCTTCCAGTCTAACTGGATGCAGCTTTATACCAGTATTTTACATGGAGCGACTGCCTATATCTGACGACCACAACCCAGTTAATACGGGCTAATACCCCTTGGTAAGGCTGCCGCCGGCTTAGCATGACCACCGAAGAAACAGGTTGTGTCGACGGAAGAATCGACAAAATGACAGATTGTAGCAAGGTTTCATGTCAAATTGTATGATCTTTGTCTATTCTTGGTAGAATAGAGATAGAATCGCCATGCTACGGGGGCTGGTTGTCAGACATCCACCAACTACCTACGGAGTGACAAAGATATGCAATTTTTTTTTATCCTTTATTAAAAAGAACCAGGTTCTTAATAATTAATTAGAAAGAAAGAAAAGTGTTTATTGGATTCCCAACAGGACAAAACAAATTGACAAAAAAAAATAAAAAAAAATAATAAATAAAATAAATATAAATTACAATCTAGCCTACAAGACTATTATGCAATTTTAATCTAACTTAACTTTTTACGTGATAATTATTTTAAAACAGAATAGTGCTGATTGTACTATAAACAAGTCCGTTCCACTTTCTCAGAGATAGTTATATAAGATATACAAATGATAGCTGAGACTAACGGCTTAACGACCTTCCCGAGGCATGGAGGATACTTTGTATGTAAAGGGTGTACCGTGTATCCACGAACCAAACCTAGGCAAGCGCGGCAAGTCTTAAGATCGACCCGAGCGGCTGTCATTATTTAGCACGAAAGGTTACTTTGTACTTCTGTGAAAAACCCTAGAATAAAGGTGAAAACCTGTAGGTTTTATAGGGTTAATCAAGGTATAAGTAATAAGAATAACTATAGTTCACGACCAAAAATTGATAAAATTTGTTTTAGGATAAATACTTAAATTGTAATTGTAGGTAATTGTGCTAAAATGTCCTAAAATATGATCACATTTTTGATACCTGCATGTATTTAAACAACATGTTTTTGTCATGACGAAAAATGCCTGTGTCATCATTTCGAATTTCGAACGACCGATTAAAAAAAAATGTTAAATGGCGGAATGGTGCAGAAGAATTAAAGTGTTTATTTGATAAAAAGACGAAAACATGCATTCAGTCTTGTAGTGCCATTACAGAAGACATTTTTACGATCGGATGAAACAAAAGCTCGATATTTCAGGGATGTTCTGTGCCTTACAGCTAAAAAGAAAAACCGTTAAAAGTTCATGAAACTATAACTATTATTCGAATAATTAATGTTGCTGTGAGCGTTTTAAAGCTCTGTCTATGAGAATTTCAAACAAAACTTAACAAAAGTACCTTTGTAAAAGAAATGAAAACAACAGATTATTGTGTCAAAAGGTATGAAACTTTGAATAAACACCTGGTTTACAATTATTCAGAGTTGTATAGTCGCCTGCACTGCACATCAAGTTACCAGGAACTGACAAATTTTGTCAATCGATTTGAACTTAATCACTAACATTTTATGCTTTGAAATCATTTGGAGACTTTGTGGTAAATTGATGTGCTGGCGAATAGACGAATAACATACCCGTACCTTATGGTGTTATTGTTAATACCCCCAGGACTGAACTCTTTTAGAGAGTCAAAGCGGGAGGTCAGGTTCTGAGGTTAAAAGAATAAGTCATTCTAACGACCGATGTATTAGGGATAGATGTCGATAGAAACTGGCATCATCATCATCAGCCAGAAGACGTCCACTGAACAAATACTTCCCCTCTAGAACGCCATAACGAACGGCTACCTGGTCTGCCGCTTGCATCGATTATACACTAACTTATCAAAACAGTTAATTGTCCGTAATAACCAGTACTTATTCTTGCATTCAACGTAATCAAAACATTGACTTGAATGAGTATTGGTTGATACACGTATCGGCAACTATAGTGTCCCCTACGGACGGACGGCCCCTAACTAGATGGATTAGACCACATTTTATATAAATCAAGATGCAGAAGGCTTTGTGGCGCAGCTTGAGGCGTGATTAGAAGAGAAGAAGAGACCTTTTTTTGGGACAACCCAACCCCGTCACATTGTTCCCAAACCACTGTAACTCCTGAAAGCCAGCATCAACAGTGGCGACCACCAGAAATACGCCGATACAATGAAGCTTGACGAAATCCCAAGGAAGCAATACCTTTTGAGCGCCACAGTCACGTATAGACGAGCACTATACTTGACTGTGGCGGTCAAAAGATTAACTTTCTTGGATCCCGAAACGAAATAAATCAGAAAAGTACAGTGGAGATGAAGATATGATAAACAGAGGACTGTGGCGATTTGCTAATGTGATGATATCAGTTGTTGGTTGCTCCGACCGGCTGGAATAAGCTTTTGTGGACCACCATGGCTCACGTTCTAAGCTCCTTGCTTCAAGCTTATTCCAGCCGGTCGGAGCAACCAAGGAGTAATGGGATCACCTAGTAAAATAATAAATTCCCCATATCTTCGTTATCAAACTGGCGTGTATCCAACGCCACACATCCAGGTGTTCTGAATTTGACCGTTTTATTCCACATTTTATAATTCAAATGTATTTTTATACAGTCTGGCTTGATCGGAGATCGAAATAGTACAAGGTTGATCTCTAAATAATCAAAAGCTTCGAAGGAAAGCGTAGGATTGGAGTACAGGCGAATTTATAATTGTGTAGACCAGATTTCGTGTAACACATCTATGTGTAATTCACATTAACATACATTAAATTGTATCTTGATACTCTTGATAGACGGTGGAAATTTCCTTTTGATGAAATCATCACATATACCATGGTTCAATGAAGAACTGTAATAATCTGCTAGTTATGGCCAACGTTTTCACTCAGATCATAATGAACTTTTCCCTGTTCCCGGACTAAAAGTACCCTTTATGATAATCGAGAGCGTGTTCTAGAATCAAACAACAAATTCATCGTTCATCTAGTAACGCGTGATTGCCATCTCAAATCATAAAAATTCAAAAACTTACATTACCTATCAAATTTTTCAGATTTTAAAATATTCTTCCGTCTTTCAAAGGCACAGTTCAAAATTAATAGTACTTATTGATAATAATTAATGCGATTAATATGTACAGACTGTCAAATTTTCCCAATGAACCTTTAACCTAATGCTCTAGCGATAAAGTTGAAAATCTAGAAAGGATTACCTAGAGACTACCTATTTTTTAGACAAAGTAAGAAAGACGCCTAGGAAAACATCAAAAAGATACAAGTCGTAGTCCAGTCCGTGAGGTACCTACCACCTACTCTCTCAATTTCATCTGTTACAGTTCACAAAAGTGCGAAAACGGCAATCACCATCAAATTCAAACAACATTTTATGTTATTTGTAATCAATTCGATAAACCGTTTCTAGTCTAGCAAAGTATCAGAAACTGAAGTTTTCTGGTTAATATTATAAAATATCTATTACCTATACGTTTTGGTAGTGTGTCTACTAAGAATCTGGTTCATTCTATAATTTACGGTCCATATTTTAGTTACGCGCAGTTAAAGCTGCAATTTAGGATGTGCATAGAATCCATACTTATTATTATTAACGCCGTTTCCGTCTATTGCCACCACCATTGCAAACCACTAAATCGTTCGACATGAATGTTGAAAGAGAAGAAACCTGGATGAGGGGCATATGGGTTAGTTTTCATCCCAGATCGTAAAGGAAGTCGCGGAGAACAGGCAGTTTAAAAAATAACGATGACGATGTCAGTAGGTACCCACAGATAAAGTACTACCAACATTAGGCACTTTGAATCTCTGAATCTATGAGACACACCCCGTATTCCAACGTCACAGCTGGAATCCGGTGATAATTTCACGATGGTCGCGCTAGAGACACTTAAAAGTAAATTTGAATGAATCCATACAATACCTACCTCCCACGTTTTGTCACTGATCACTGAATTACTTCGCCTACGGGTTGCTTCACAATTGAAGAAATTTAAAGAAAGAAACGCAATTTGATGGAACAAACGCTGGCATTGCAGTTCAGCAACAGGAAGTTATTTTAACTCTGACAACAACAGCAATCTTGACGTTAGTAAAAAAGAAGATGACTTCCATAATTATTTAGGAACTAGAGCTAAAAAACTTTACTGAAGGACTGTAAAAACAGAAACGCACTTCACTTGTAAACTCTTGTAAGTATTTCACGCAAATTCATCGCGGCATTATCCCGAATGTTTCCGATGTGGGTTATTCGGGCTACTATGTACTTCGGCAATGCGCAAACGCAAGCGTCAAAATGTTCGCCCGCGCCGCCCGCCTCCGACGGATCTACTAATACATTTTTCTTTTGGTATTCATGGAGTCATTGAACGTCGAGAATTTAGTTTTTGACGAGAAAACATCTTCCTACACAAGCATGAAAACAATAGAGTAAAATACTAGTGAGCTTTTAAAACAACTTTATTTAATTTTCACAGTCTTTTTAGTTCTTACATTAGGTGTTTTTGTCAGGCTAGTAACAAACTACCTCACAGAAAAGTTTGTGTAAATATCGATGAAATAAGAGGAATTTTCCTGAAGTAAAAGCATTCTTGAGAAATCCCACTTGAGAGATTTATTGAGAAAAAAAAACAAAAAATTACATTCCGATTTATCTAGACTTTGGTTTATAGCTTTCATTATTCTGCAGGGAATGGTGTTGGCAAAAAGTGGGCGAAATCCAAGATTCTTGAAGAAAGCCGTGTTGTTAATCTAGACCGGCGAAATTAGGCCTATAGAATAGAACCAATGATCGTCGGGGTGGACCGTGAATTAGCAAACGTAAGGTGGAACGCCCTTTGGCTCGGCGGAGCGATGGTCTTCGCAGGGTTGCTGGTAGCAACTGGATGAAAGTTGCCAAAAATCGAGCTGAGTGGCGTGCGATTGAAGAGGCTTTTATCGAGCAGTAGATTGCTGTAACCTGATAATGATGATGATGCATCTCGATTAAGAAATGTGCACCGTTATTATAATTATTTAAAAAGTGAAACGTGTTTAAATACCTAACCCGCTGAAAAGACAGGATCTTCCGACCAAACGGGTGGTTTTGTCTGGTGGGCTACTTGCAGTTGGGATGTTGTATAAAGGCTAACTCCCGAATAACTCTGATAGCACGGTGCAGGATTTTGTTCATAATTTGAGTCATAGATATCGCTAGCGTTCTTTTCTTCGATTTGATTTTGTCCGCTTCAAAGCCTTCATTGTTACAATAACTACAATCAAAATTTCCCAAATGTCAATATTCATACTTTTTTAATTTCCTTTTTAATATACTTATCGTTCCCTGGGATTGCTTAGTAGGCAAAATAATTTTCGACTTGGGACTTGTAATTTCCTGTGGAAATCTCTAAAAAGGAAGTCCAATAAAGATGAAAGGATACGGTATACATGACTGGAGGACTCTATTAAACAAGAGAAACGAAACAACAATTTACAATACAATAGTTTTTAAACAAAAGAACAAAATTAGAAAGCAAAATCATCAGGCATCAGGCATTGACGTTTTAAAATTTATGTAATAAAAGTGTGAGTACCTATTTGTAGAGGAGAAAAAAAAGTGTATGTAATTTTACTCAAACAGAAATAGCGCGTTCTTAAATTAAAATCACATGTCACATAGTATGTTAAATAAATTACTCTTTTGACGTCATTGGTGAACTCTTAGTGCATGTTTACGTACGCGCGGCGCGGCGCGCGGCGCGGCCGGCGACGCGATCCGCACTAAATTCAAACGTATGGCGGTGTATGAGTGCGTTCACGGAGAAGCGAATTTATACGCGATTGCTTGAATTTGAGGCGGCGGCCGCGGCGGCGAACGCGGCGGCGGCCGCGGCGACGGACGCGGCGATGCACGCGGCGGTTTATTCTCGATGAAGCGATGCCCGCGACGGAACTTGGCCTTGAAAATTCGCGGCGGCCGCAGGTTATATCTCGCTGTCGGACCGCTGCAGTACGGTAGCAGTCCGGCACCGAACGCCTAAATTGAAAGCGTATTTTACTGCCGTGCGCTTTTATCCCAGTGATATGAAATCAGTCAAACCATGGACTCGGAAGAAGAAACATTACTGTTAGTGCTCTTTTTGAAAATCATCAAAGAGACCGAAATGAACACGTGGTGCTTGCGACGTTGCCGTCCTGTTGTCGAGCGTTCGCGGTACCGGCGCCGCACTGTTGCCGCACCGCGCGTTTTGTGTGAAAAAAAAGGATCGTCCGTACGCTGTACAACTAACGCACCGCTTCGGCACCGCAGCAGGCCGTCATGAAACGCATAAATTGAAAGCGCCCTTAAACTAGCCTTCAGATTTCAAGCTAAATTAATAACGAGACCTAGATGACGAAAATGCTCACTATCCTAGGCCCTAGCCAGTAATTTCATTATCTATCAAGCATTTTGCTAGTTTTGTTTTTGTCTAGATGACATTTGTTACCCAAAATTTCTGAAATTCTGAATACTTAAAACCTAAACGCCTTATGTATGAGCCCTTACATAGTTGACATAGAAACAGGGAGTTGTCGAGATTTAACAAGATTGTGATTCAACGTGGTGGGTCCAATGATCTCGGCTCATCTGATTTCCGTTACAAGGAGAGGCGTTACGTGACGGCGATAAAAGTAGGTGTGAACTTACATCTGACACAAAACGTCTGAATTGCTTTAATTAATTAATCGAAACAAATCGGTGAATCGGTTTAGCTTCCGCCTCTTCCCTAAAAGATTTGGCATCTTCGCAACGGAAACACAAATGACGCAAACTGTAGTTTAGTCCCGATATTATTAGAACAAGATATTTCAGTGATTTTCTGTAAATTCCGTAGAGTGGGTCGTATATATCGGACTATCGGAGTATCGGAAACGTCATAGATCGATTTTTGTATCGCGGATGTTTATTTTTAATCGGCACTAAGGAAATCCGTGATCGGTATAACGACGGACTATTTCAGGCGAAATAAGGTTTGTTGACGAATTCGATAACTCCCGTGCCGTTTCACAGTTAGGAAACGGTTCAGTAATAGCTGAACGACGGCGACGAGTTATGGGCTCGACGTGTTTCGGAACAAACCGTTATAAAGCAATTGTTGGCAGCCATTCTGTGAATTGTGATTTTCCGTATCTACCTTAACTTACTGTAGAAATATTTAGGGAAGTTATTCCTTCTGTGGGTAAGTTTCAAATACTACGAACTTAAAAATATTCTTTGGAGATTCTTCCTTAGCAGGAATCATTCATCAGGCCTCCCATTTACGCGGATCTCCCAAAAATACGCACTCCTCCAGTTCAAAGATCATTTAGCAGACTAGTCAAATTGGAAATGACTTACACCGTCTTCTGATTGGTCCAGACATTCCCTTCGACTGTGATATATATAAGCTGACAGCTGTCATGGCAAGGGAGAGCCCACACGACGCTGGCCCATTCATATAACTCGTAGGCCCATGGTTATTTCAGAATCCAAGAAAAATGTTTAGATATCCATGTCAACTATTTCGATCGCGACATTCTGATTTGATAGGTGCCACAGAATACTTGTAAAACAGAGATTAAAACGTGTTTTATTATTCTTTATGTTGCGGTTTCCAACTGTTTTATGCTTCCGTCAGATAGTGCTGCTGAAGGAAATGGTTTCTTAGGTGACTTTTATTTGAGTTTTGGGATAGACGAATAAAAGTCAGGTGTAATTTATGTAGGTAGTGGGACAAATGTCAAGAAGCCGTAAAACTTTATGGATATCAAAGGATTGCATGAGTAACTCAACAAAATTATGATATTCCCTCGTATACGAAGTGCAGAGATCTCTAACCTTAAATAATTTAGAGAAAGTAATGGAGATCAGTTTCAATGATAATGTTATTATGTCGGTACCTCAATGTTAAAAAAATCATGTTAAGAATCAGAAAACAAAAGAAGTATTTCAGAAAACATTAATCTATAATACAAGTACTTATACGATGTTATGATAAACTGCTTTTGTTCGAAAGCGAGCTTTTTGTTTGCATCAAAACAAGACATTATTGATCGCCTGTACAGACGCCCGAAATCACCCCTGTGAAAACATGAAAATATTTTCTTGGCGTCATCCAAAAATCTTCCATCTTATCTTCGCCAAGTTTACGAGAATACTTTTGTATTGTCAGCTGTTTTTAATATTGCAATAAAAACAATAGCTGTCTTCTTGAAGTGCATCTTCAGGTCGAACGCTAGTTGGCAAACGTCACTGATCTTTTTGTCTGGAGGATGTCTACCGTCCACACTTCCACGGTATCATTTTTATTGTGCTTTCAACGTTTCTTTGTCGTTGCGTGACGATCGCCCATCACTCTGTCATTTATTTTCTTTTATTTATTTTATTTTCTAGAAAAAAAAGACAGATGTCTTCATTTTGATTTTCTAATGACAAAAGACGTGCAGTTTGTCTTTGAAAGTCATGCCAATTGTTTTGTTAGTAGTGATTTAGAAAAGCATTTATTTCTCGTTTCAACGATGTTTCCACTACAGCTGTTGTAATTAGATCATTGTTATAAATCTCAATCATCATTGCAATATTGGTGTTCTCGTAAAATCTTACAGCTGTTGTGATTAAAATTTTTGTGTAAGTGGGTATTTAAACTGTGCTCACTGTAATTTCTTCTAGTTCTGAAGTTTGTAAAGCTATAAGATAGTCTCACAACGAAACCTAGACATTTAACTACCGACGCAGCAGCCAAAATAGATAAAACGCAAATTGAATTTCTGCAAACAGCAACATCTTATTATTAAAATCATATTTCTTGCCCCCATTAACAACATTACTGTTTAAATTCCACATTCCAATCCGAATAATCACGGTAACTGTAACTAGGCTTAAATAAACTATTCTCATAAGTTTATAATCAATAGCTATGGGAACTGTGAAATTAGTTATTATATCATCAATGTTAGCGGACATAGTGAAGACGATGTTCCATTTGAACATGTGAACGATATTATGAATGAAATGAATGCACGCATGTGCACTCTCGAAATACACCTCTAATGAGTCGACTACAATTTATGTTTTAATGTCCCCGACATGATGTTCATTCACTAACTGCGTTTAGTTTAGGATCAGTATACTGAGATCTCGTTTGTTAGCCAGACTGAACTCGTCGAAGTGGCAGAGTCATTATTTCGCTTTCCTTTGTGTTTGTCTTGTTTTGTTTTTGTAGCTTTTATTTAGCAGTGTGTACCTATATTGAAGTCCTGGTCTACTATCATTATCTTCCTGCTCTAATTCCAATTTATTTGTCTCTCTGAACTTTTTTCTAGTCAGTGTTGGTATGAAAATCGAAAATATGGTTAAACCGAGCTAACGTAATAATAATATACAAATACATATTTATGAGTTACGCCCTGGTTACATTTGTTTTGTCTATGCTCCAGAAATGAGGTCGCTAATTAAATCATGTATCGATTTTCTTATGCTATTTCATCTGATTGGGTGTTTTACATGTTTGCATGCTTATTGGTCAAAAAAGGCTGCTGCTGTGAGCTTAGAAATTTCATAACAACATAAGAAATCGGAAAAAAACTGTAACTTTTTTATAAACATGACTACATTTTTTTTAAGCCCTCGAGCGACCTTTTTGAGAAAGGTTTTTTTTTGCTACCAGTACACATTTTGCGAATGAGACATTTGGCGACTAAGCCCTTTTGTCTTTTACCCTAACTCATAAAGGTTTAAATGATACATACG
Organism: Diarsia mendica; assembly: GCA_949316265.1. Lineage (NCBI taxonomy): Eukaryota > Metazoa > Arthropoda > Insecta > Lepidoptera > Noctuidae > Diarsia > Diarsia mendica. Next base: position 18,040,801 of record OX438904.1, on the reverse strand, counting down.
CCAAAGGTTAAAAGACTGAAATATCTATTGAGAAATATCATATTTTAGAATCGTGTTTTCGTCTCATTAGTTTTTAACAGTTTTCACGTCAGTTTGCACGGCTTCTATTAAAATAAGATCATCAACAAATATCACGGAGTTGGTGTCTGGTATCGCCTTACAAATCAGTAGGGTGCTCTTTAAAAATAAAACTTTCAACGTGAACGTTCTAAAATTAGTATGGAGGATATTCAGAGAATTTCGTTTGATTTTCCCTTCATTTTAATTTTGATTAAAGAGCTATTGGGAAATCTTGCTAGAAGATTATTTCTTGCTTAATGTAGAAAATGGATCTATGGCGTCCGGGATTTCCGGGGAAATCATCTTAGTTTTATATTGGATCTGTTGCTTATGTGTATCAACTGTTTTCTTTCTAACTATGATAATTCTCTACCTGCCTATATCTTGATATTAGAGAGAGTAATAATTACATAGAATTAACGCTGGATGGATGAAATAGCGACAGGTCACGGGAACAATTTGCATTCCTATCGAACTCAAGGAGAAGATTTATGAAACCACGTTGACTGCTAAGATGACGAGTAAAACCAAAGATTTTGTAATTTTTATGATAAAACATGCAAAAGTAATACTTAACCTTTGGATCCGTGCAATCGACATGAAAACAACAGGCTTTAGATAACTTTAGTTCAGATTTTATTTATTTATATATATACTAGCTCCACCTTGCACCTTAGGCTGCCTCTCTACTGGGTCGAGAGGCATAAAAAGTGTAAAATCAGAAAAAACTTTTTTGCAAAAAAAAAACAACCGACTTCAAAAATACCAAAAAGTGAAAAATAAACTTTAGAAGAAAAATCTGCTTCTGTAAACAAATGTCACCGACTTCAGAAGCTGATTTTGGTGTTTTTGAAGTCGGTTGTTTTTTTTGTATATAAGTTTTTTATTTTTTCATTTTTAGTTTTAACATCCTTCCTCTAAATATTTCTATTTTGACAAAAAAACACGAAACACGTAAACATACCAATCGAATTGAGAACCTCCTCATTTTTGGGAAGTCGGTTAAAAAGTCACCCATCTGCCTAAAACTCAAAGCATTTCACTACTACCATATTATAAAACAAAGTCCTCTGCCGCGTCCGTCAGTCTGTCTGTTCGCGATAAACTCAAAATCTGCACCGATTATCATTTTCACCAATGGATAGAGTGGTTCTTAAGGAAGGTTTTAGTATATAATTTGAAGCGGGCGAAGTTGCGGGCATCAGTATAAGACATTACATAAGACTATTACAAGCACTTTTGAATGACAAAATAAAGTGAAGTCAGAGTCACAGTCACAAGGCATAATAACTTGTGAAAGTACAGTAGTTGCCCATTCCAAAATGTAAATCTTTAGAAGAAGAGTGTGTAAATTTTGCCCACACATACTTATACAAACACTAGCTTTTGCCCGCGACTTCGTTCGCGTGGAATAGTGACTTCCGGCAGATTTTTGGTTTATCTCACGAAAAAAAAAAAAACTATCCTATGTCCTTTCCCAAGTTCCAAACTATGTCTGTACCAAATTTCACACAAATCGGTTCAGTAGTTTAGGCGTGAAGCAAAGACAGACAGACAGAAAGACAGACAGACAGAGTTACTTTCGCATTTATAATATTAGTTAGGAAGTTAGGATTTTCCCTCGTTGAATAGTAAACAAACTAAGTGTAGGTGTTATAATTTCGGTGATGAACTGATTACCTATCCGTTTCTTTGTCTAAAATGAGTATTAACTTATCACTATGATTGATTACTGAGCTTAAAGTTCGTATAAATGTCTATGTAATTACCTCTTCAAGTTTAAAGCGTAGCTAGTTATGTAGTACTATATTAATTCTGTGGTGTAGGTAATTAGATTTTATCTGTATATAATGTAACAGTCAGTTGAATAAAAAATCGTATACAAATCAGATCAATAGTTTTGGCGTAATGTGATTCTAGACAGAGTTTTAATGTTGTAGATAGGTAGCTGTGTATAGGTTCCTGTGGGAATGAGATATTTTCCCGAAGTAAAAAGTAGTCTGAATTTTGGTACCTTCCTACCCTATAAGTTAAGTAGTGTGATGGAATGTCGCTAAGTTTCGATCCAAGTAAAACTGTTAAATAAAGACAGTTGCATCAAAATTTTATCATAAATTCCCTAAATTATGGCGCCTACCGACCCTTTAAGTTAGAAAAGTGATCAAATACTAACTTGAAGTCTTAGTAACACTCAGTTAAAAAAAAAACATCAAAATCATTTCAGTAGCTATGGAATCACGCTAGATTTCCGCGGGAATGAGGTATTTTCCCGCCGTAAAAAGTAGCCTGTGTCCGTGCCTAGTATCCTATCTTTATATTAACCAAGTCTTATAAAAATCCGTTCAGACGTTAAGGCGTGAATGAGGTAAACTTTTAAAACAAACGATTAAAAATCACTAACTTAATTAGTTTACTGCCTACTGCCTATGTCTTAAGTACGATAGCATGAATATTAATAGCCCATATCCTTTTCTAGGTTACTATCTATCACCTAACTAAATTTCATCAAAATCCGTTCAGCCGTTTAGGCATGATAGAGCAAAACTCCCAGCAAAAACCATAAAAAATCACTAACTCAATTCAGTTTTCTGCCTACTTCCTACCCCCTAAGTACGATTACGTGATCATTTTGATCTTATATCCGTTTTTAGGTAACCATCTATTACCTTACTAAATTTCATCAAAATCTGTTCAGCCGTTTAGACGTGAAAGAGCAAAAGTCCCAACAAAAACGACTAAAAATCACTAACTCAATTTAGTTATCTGCCTACTGCCTACCCCCTAAGAACGATGGCGTAATTATTTATAGCCTATATCGTTTTCTAGGTTACTATCTATCACCTAACTAAATTTCATCAAAATCCGTTCAGCCGTTTAGGCATGATAGAGCAAAACTCCCAGCAAAAGCCATAGATAAATCACTAACTCAATTCAGTTTTCTGCCTACTTCCTACCCCCTAAGAACGATGACGTGATTATTTATAGCCTATGACCATTTCTAGGTTATCATCTATCACCATACCAAATTTCATCAAAATCCGTTCAGCCGTTTAGACGTGAAAGAGCAAAAGTCCCAACAAAAACGACTAAAAATCACTAACTCAATTTAGTTATCTGCCTACTGCCTACCCCCTAAGAACGATGGCGTGGTTATTTATAGCCTATGACCATTTCTTGGTTATCATCTATCACCATACCAAATTTCATCAAAATCCGTTCAGCCGTTTAGACGTGAAAGAGCAAAAGTCCCAACAAAAACGACTAAAAATCACTAACTCAATTTAGTTATCTGCCTACTGCCTACCCCCTAAGAACGATGGCGTGATTATTTATAGCCTATGACTATTTCTAGATTATCATCTATCACCATACCAAATTTCATCAAAATCTGTTCAGCCGTTTAGACGTGAAAGAGCAAAAGTCCCTACAAAAACGACTAAAAATCACTAACTCAATTTAGTTATCTGCCTACTGCCTACCCCCTAAGAACGATGGCGTGATTATTTATAGCCTATGACCATTTCTAGGTTATCATCTATCACCATACCAAATTTCATCAAAATCCGTTCAGCCGTTTAGGCGTGAAAGAGTAACAGACAGACAGACAGACAGACAGACAGACAGACAGACAGAGTTACTTTCGCATTTATAATTATATAGTATATAGTATATATAGTATATAATATTATAGTATATAGTATAAGTATATATAGTATATATAGTATATAGTATATAGTATTATAGTATAATATAGTATAATAGTATATATAGTATATAGTATGGATTTTATTTATTTATATATATATTTTATTTATTTATATACATATTTTATTTATTTATGTATTATTTCGCGGATCCACGCAAACTTAACCTGCAGTAAACAACTTATCTAACCAGCTACAGATTTTTAAGAACCCCGTTGTCAAACACTGGTGATGAAAAGTGTATTCCAGCAAAACCATTCCCAGAGAAGATGAGTGGACTAATAAGACCAATCAAAAGCTTTTAAATTACACCTGACCGACTTTCGGTTATAGTGTCCAATCTCAACGGAGACTCACATCCCTACACAGTTCACACAGGGCAGGTCAAGTATTTATAAGTATTAGTTTAAACGAGAGACATATTGAAACCCGCAATGCTTACATGATACTTATAAAAATATGAACACAAAAAAACTCTGATAAGTAACAGACAGAACCATACCAAAAAATGTGCACGGACTTTTAGTTTTATTCAATTTTCCCTTCATATTTTAAAACTGGCGTAAGACAATGGCAAAAAAGAAACGTCTAATAAAGTGAGATCTGGAGAGCCACAATTACGTCACAAAAAGTGATCATTTTTTTTCATATTTCGACTAGAATCGAATACTGAATAGTTTATGTACCTTCCTTCAATATGTCCCTCGTTTTTTAACCCAAACTGTACTCGTATTCGCAAACACTGCTGCACGCTCTCTTACCTACTCAAATAGACTGACTACCAAGTATCTAGCCTCTATCTTACATCCCACAAACATCAACGATCTCGAAGATGTTGGATCGTAGGCCGATTCTATTTTCGCCAAAAAATATGTGGATCATACCGCACAAGCAGCTACTGTTTACATTGCTATCGAAGCGTCGAAAGAAACTGAAGATCCCAAGAACCATATCAAAGTATTTCTTCACATAGACGTTCGATACAATAAACAAGTGTTGAAGAAACATCTATTTATGTTCGCGCCTAACCGTAGCTTGTTTTGGAGGGTAACGCCCTTAATTTTGAAACTATAATGCCCGTTTTGAATAACGCCACGAAAAACTATAAAGGCGGTTGTTAGAATTTCATCGATCGGCTCAGTGCTGAGAACTGAAAATGCACTGGACCAGTGTTATAATATTTGATCAATTCCTTAGATGTCACGTGCCGCTTGTCACGAATTACTCGGTCAAGCAACGGTCGTAGCGGCAACGACTCCGAAGAAAACACATGAAAGAAATTGCTTAGACATGCCATGAAACACAGAAACGCGACTGTGAAGGAGAAGGGAGAAGTCCCGTATGTCCGTTGACACAAGTTGCATCGTGACGTTAATGTTTATGAAAACGGCCATAAGCTATATAACTAGGAAGCAGGGTTGATTTGAAATTTTTGTTTATAAGGCCAAACAATATTTTTTTTGGTAGACTTGGAACGGAGTAAATACAAAGGGATAAGCAGTCTCTGTAGAGTAGGTGATTATTTGTGTATGAGTGATGTCCAAACCACCTGCTAAATATAGTATTTTTAGAATCAGTATTACAAAGTTTTTGAGGAGGTCCTTGCTCTTTTGCGTCTATATGTGCTGATTTTAGCACAGATTGCAAATGCCATCCTGGATACTTCTGAACTTTATTGAAATGTCTTCAAATTATACCCTAGGTAAGTAGGTACTCGTTTTTGTTATAAGTTCAGTTTCACTCGCACTAAATTCGATGTTTCTTGCCGAGGTGTTATATTATACCTGTTATGAGTATCCTATGGACAAAAATTTATACCCGTCCAGCTAAAATATCTAGCTTTGTGATTGCAATACAATCTTTATAGATATTGAAGCTACAGAACTTACGACTCCAAAACTTTCCTCCAGATACTAAAATATATGTATTTCAGGGCGTTATAACTTCATCGCTGGTTTTTGGTTGGTCGACAGAATATTTGAGATATTCAACGCGGTTGTAAAATGTGTTTCTGTTTAATAACGTGAGGATTATACTGAACAGACATTTGGATGATTTACAGACGGTCATGTGGAGGGTTTTCGTGAAGAAAGATGTTTTGCTGGTTTAGATTTGGGCAAGGTGTTGTAAAAGTGGAAAAGATCAACTGCAGAATGTAACCCTCTTTGTTCAAAATCCGCCGTCGGACTAAAGTCTACCTATCTTTGGCCGAAGATGCCCGAAGAAAATTCGGCCGATAACGGTTTAGGTGGACGCCTGTTGCCGTAAGACGTCCGTGCTCCTCAAGTGAACCTAGGCAAGACTTCTGACTGACTGAACATGGAGATGGATCTGGATGAGATAGTCGATGTAGCAAAGCTTTGACCGCGGGATGGACAACGTTAGGCCGAAGAAACCAGGGCCATCCTAAAGATCGTCGGGTCGACGATATCATCAAAGTCGCAGGAAACACATAAATAACCCTCCTTTTGGGCTTCGCCGCAGTCGGGTAAAAAGGGAGGCCTTTACCAACAGTGGGTGATTCTGGGTTGTTATGATGATGATAATGACACAGGAACACTGTATTATATTTGCTCCTGAAAGCACATACAAAACGTGTCCAACATTTTAGCCACGTAAGGGAATCCTGGTGTTAAAGAAATTTTAAGAATTTCCATATTAATTTGCCTGTTTATATTTCAGTACTTTTGAGCATCTGCCAAACATCACCATTCCTAATTTAGACAGTTTCGTTGATAGCTCCCCGCGATGATTGAGGAATCGAATTCGCAGACCAACAGATTTCTAACCGATTTATAAACTACGGTGGTAGCATAAACAACTGGGTTAACAGCTTGTTAAACACAGGCAATTAAATAGGGTAGGTACATGTTTACATTTGTTCGAGAATTAGATGTATTGTTATTTGATTTAGCGCCTGCAGAAATAAAAGTAAGTTTACGGCTAGAAATACGTGGAAGGAGGACTGTAAAGAGTTCGTAATGAGGGGTATAAAACTGAACAGTGTTTCGATAATTCTTTAGTTGTGGAACTTGTGGATTTAAATTCAGAAGTTCGATTTTCAAAACAATGTTATATCTTTCTTCATTTGTCTTCATAGTTCCTAGTTTTTTGGCTTTCATTCACACCGTGTAGCTTCAAATGTGAGCCCAATGTCTTGAATTTGTCAAATACGTCGCCGAGGTCTTTAACGGACCACGTTTTTCTAATTAATTGCAATAAATTCAGCATATTAAAGTCCAAAACTATCATCGAGTTCTATAACTATGAATCACTTTAGTAAAATTAAAATTTAATTCACCAATTTCCATGCGGCCGTCTTTTGATCGCTCAACGACATTTCTGCTAAGTCGCTCGTTGAGTGTATATATTTTGACTATTATTTCGTTCCCGTCTTGACATTAATGGACTATCAACTGGTTGATGTCGCTTCATATGTTTTCTGTGGACAGGAGATTGTGAAGATATGCAACAACGTACTTTTTAGCGTCAAATAAATCGTCATCTTTCAACCGTAGCGTTCCGACCGCAGAACGGACTGTTGTGAAGAGTTACTGCTCAGTGTTGACTCATGGAAAATGCTGGTCGTGTTCAGATCTGAAAATATATTTCACAAAGCTCGTAAACTGAATGTTCTACTCTGTTTTACATTCATAAGTTTAGTTAAAACTTGTAGGAGCTTTGAAACGGAAGACAGATTCGATGCTGGTAGTCTTGATACGGTAAGGTTTCGACTTAGAGGCGACGAGTCTGTTAGTTCTAGACTTTCATTAATACACTTAGGTACACACTAGATAGTAGAAGAGACCCACTTCGTCCTGTGGGTATCAGCTTAACTACTACCAGAACTCACCCCTTGGCTTACCAGTCTTAACTGGTTGTCAGACTTCTATTCGGGCCACTGACTACCTGTTACGACTGTCAAAGAATCTATGGTCGAAGATCTACAAATGACAGCCAGAACCAACGGCTGAACGTGCTTTTCGTGGAACTTTACCAAACTACCACTAAAACTGGTTGCTTGGGTATTGTCTTGGCTATGCAGATTTAATCATCATTTATTGATGCGGCTATGACATGTCCTTTTTATTGGGCAGTTTTTTGTTTCGGGTATAATTAGGCCACCAAAATCACAGTAAATGTCTGGTTGTTTTAATATGTTGTGTTGTGTCAAATCTTTGGGGAGTAAAGTAGAGTCAATGGTTGAACTGTTCTTTCAGATTTTTTATTCGATGCATCTAAATAGCTGTTGTCACAAAATGAATAATCTAAACTACAAGCTACAAATAACAGTCTCAAACAAAAACAATATTTCAGCCCAGAAAAATACATTTTAGGATTATAAAAATGATAATGGATGCTCGCCCGCCGTTATAAATCGTGCAAGGAAGCGTTATTTTAAATTAGAAAGTTAAAATAACTAACGTAACAGATTCGAGCAGTTAATTTCGTAGGATTTATGTTAGACAACAGATCTCTAGAGGGAAGCTATTTATAATGTTTATTATGACGTCATACTTCATGTTATAGCGTCCACGAGATACTAATTTCGTATAGGTAGCTATGCTTTCTGAAAACTATCTTGTTACTTTGTTTTCGGAACAACTTATTTGCGAAAAGCTTAGGACCAGGTGTATGGTGAATCTTGGGCGAGGCCTATAGCTATGAATATAGATGACTAAGTCCAACATCCTTTTGCTCTCAATAATAAGACTATCGCAATCCACTGCTGCATTAAGGCTTGTCCCAAGTTGTGCTACATCGACTGATTCTTCGCCTTTCCCTACCCAATCTAGTTCAGCTTCTATCTCCTTTGCACACCTTGCCGTACTAATGAATTTCGGTGTTTAGCCAACAGGTAGACCATAGCTGATGACCTAGTTTAGCATTTAAAGGTATTTTTTTTTGAATGGAAATAAATTTTCGAATTCAAAAACTACTTAGTGTAACTTTGTTCGAAGGCAGACGTCAAAAAGATTTAAGATAACCCTCCTTTTGGGCTTCGCCGCAGTCGGGTAATTAAGAGGCTTTCAGAAGGAAATGTCATAAAACAAAATTGTGATCCCGTGTTGTAACACGGGATCACAATTTTGCATATTCCATATAAATATTAATTTTGCATATTGTAATATGCAGCATGACGAGACTACCATGACGACGATCAAATCAAATCATCAAATCAGTTTATGCGGATATCTGACGGTTTATGCGAATACACGGAAAATCTATACAAAATGAGACCGTGTTATACTGGAACTCGGGTTTGAGATATCTTGAGATATCTTTATACAGTGTAGCTGTGTAGCTTGCTACAATGGAACTTTATGGAACTGTGTAGATTGATGTGCTGCCGCCGCCGTGTGTACAGTAGGTATGGCCAGATTTTAAGTGTGCAGTTTAAGGCTAAAACACACACAAGCGACGTAAGGCGAAGGCACGGGGCAGGCGCAGCGCAGGCGTGGGACAGATACGGCGCAGACGCGATTTGAATTATATCAGAAGTGGCGTGGAACAGGCAAGAAACGTTCAGATGCGATTACAGATTGGTAAATACTGAGCATACCGTATCACAAGCGACGTGCCCGACTGCAAGCGAGGCGGCGCAGGCACAGAAACGGCGTGTCTGCGCCGCGTCGCTTCAGAATAATTCAAAAACGTCGCCTGCATACATTTTGTATGAAATCGTATTGAAGCGGCGCACGCCTGCGCCACGTCTGTTCCACGCCTGCTGCCTTACGTCGCTTGTGTATGTTTTAGGCTTAAGGGTAAACAAGCCAACGGCACGAACTAGTTGGTGGGCGGGGCTAAAATGCATGCTATTTCACCCGACATCACGAGCGAAATGCATAGAGCGAAAGAGACACAACTAAAACGGGCGCGCGATTGTTTCTATGCAGACCTTTGGTATATTTGGTTTCATGAAAAATCTATTGAATGTATCTGTTCAAAATCAAATTATTTAAATTTTTTAATAACTAATCTATGTCCGTATGGTTTCACTTTTTTCTTTTTCATACTATATACGTTACTTATTTACGCCCAAAGATGAGTTAAAATTAGTGCTAAAATATGAAAGTTTTGACGTTCATAACTTCCAAATCAATACTTTTTTTCCAATTCTGCTTCCATACAGACCTAGATAATGATAAGACCAGTTGATACAATTTTTAATTTTGAACCTACACCGTCAAACAGAGGAGTAATCACCTTCGTAAGTTTGTATGGAAGAATGACTGGCTTGTTCAACCTTAAGGTGGCGCTGCTTGTCAAGAAAAATTCAGCTCAATCGGAAACCAGAAAGTGTGTCCATGCAAAGTTTACAGACAGACTTCGGGACAGGTGAAAGTAAATAAAAGCTTTTAAAAAATGCATCGAAATATCAAACTGGGTTCATTTATTTTAGTTCTGTGTTTTTCCGGCTGCACAGATAAGTTGGAAAAGGATGCCACAAGACAGAACAAATAAATAATTGGTTACCGGCAGCCAATGATATTATAAATGGTAATATCATTGCCGGCAGCGATCAGTCAGATAAGAAAGTAGATTTGCAATTTTGTTTGCTTTGTCCCGCCGTCACTCCCGTCCCGTAAGTAGGTTAGACATTTTATTCAAAAATAGTATGTATTACCGGCCTTTTTGTAATTTGTATGCCAATTGGCAAAACATAGCGCACTACCTAATTTTTAAGAGCTTATATGTAATTATTACCTATGTTTACGAATAAATGATTCTGATTCTGATTCTGATTCTAGGTTTAATTAAACGTCTTTGGCAGATGTCAACGGTTTGTCAAATTCTAGTTCTTTTTTTTCACAATTCGAAGTTTTATCTTTATCGGCTGCCAAGATATATTGGGCTGATCATACACGTGGAACTAACGACTGTTATTAGGTAACTGACCTACTCGTGGCCATTGTGACAAGGTTTTTGGTGTAGCCTTGGTATTCTCTTGTAGAGAATTCCAAAGTATTGTCGTATTTCCACAAGAAGTCCACAAGAGGTCTCAGAGCCACTAATACCACAAAAGGTCTAGCTCTAGTGGCTACCCTCAAAACTTTTGGAAGTGAGAAAACGGAGAAGAGTGAACTTAGAGAGAAAGGAGCTAAGCTTTGCTTCTAAAGAAGAAAGGAAAAGGCATCAAAGTTTTGCTTCTAATGAAGAAGAGAAAAGTGAAACACGTGTATCTAACACGATTTTGCCACAGGAAATCGTTAATTAGTTGTTTTATAAATAAATCTATTGTAACAGAGTATATTTTCGAGTCTGCCACCCACGGATTGGTCATTTGTATTTTGACATGTGTCTGAAAGTAGGTAGTTAGGTACGTTTTTTTAATGATCTTTTGTGTTTTTGCTAGATCTTTAGAAAGATGACAGAGGAATTTTAATACTAATTATTTATTTAACGTCCAAGAGTAGGTAGCAAGTATGTCACTCTTTTTTGGTGCGACCTTGAAAACATCGGTTTTGGGGGCAATAGTTTGGAGTTGTAATGGGCTCCTGTTGTTTCTGTTATCTATGGGGCTCACCAAACATTACCACCTTTAAACTATTTAGTTAAAAAAACTGCCCAAACAAGAAAATCTCTTAATTCTGAAAACACTCAAAAGCGACGATTGTGTCCAAATAACATCCGAAAACAACACTTAATAACGTAAACGGACAGCTCAATTATTACCCCTGACATATGCAAATAGACGCAGACGGTGACACAAGAAGATGAATGGTTATGAACACATGGCTAGCTCTTCTTTATGAACTATGCTATGCTATGTTTATCAGTTGTCTAGTACCCATAACACAAGCTCTGCTTAGCTTGGGACTAGATGGCGTTGTGTGATAGTTGTGGAATATTATTATTATTATTATAATAATAATAATAATAATAAATTTATTTGTCAGAATATTGTTGTTAGAGGTGTTACACATAATTTGATGTCCATAATATTCTGCTGTTTCCAGCGTACAAATATTTTAAAGAATAATTGTAATGAATTTAGAATAGGTACAGAATAAAAATTAACATTTAAAAATTAACATTAAAATAGACATGCAATATAATGAATAAAAATTAGCCATAGAATATCAAGAATAAGGAATACGTTAACTACTATCAAATACAATGTCAGGATTATTAATTATAAAGTCTAGAATTATTAAATACAATGTCAGGGTTTAATAACTACTTAATATAATGTCAAGAATTATTACATATACTGTCAGGGTTTATTAATTGCAATGTCAAGAATTATTAAATACAATGAAGAAGAATGATAAAAATTTAAATACAATGTCCCAGAGTTGAAATTTCATTCAATCAGGAGGTAAGTCGTCGTCTAATTTAAATTTTGAATTGAATTTTTCATTTAAAAACTCATTCGTTGAGTAGTAACATTTTTGCAATAGAAAGTTAAAAAGTTTCTTTTTAAATGTTGTGATATTAAGACTTTTAAAGACATTAGGTAATTTGTTATAAACTTGAATGGCCATACAGTAAACATTATTCGAAAACAGTTTAATTCTTTGTGGGGGTACACATAATTTATGGATATCTCGACTTTTCCTTAATACAACATCATTGCGTACTTGAAATAACGCTAAATTTTTACGTACAAAGATACAGAGTTCGAATATATATAAAGATGGGAGTGGTAATATTCTTAATTTTTTAAATATTGGGACACAGCTTTGTAATGGTTGGGCTTTAGTCATTGATCGAATACATTTCTTTTGGGCTCGAAATGCATTAATAGTATCAACAGAGTTTCCCCATATAATGATGCCGTAGCGGAGAACTGATGCTACGTAACCATGGTAAGCATAAAGTGCTGCATTTATACCAGCTACGCGAGTTATTCGGTTTAAAACGAATACAAATCTTTGCAACTTAGTACATAATTTGTCAATGTGCACTTTCCAGTTACAATACCTATCTAATGTTATACCCAAAAAAGTAGCACTTTCAACCTCTTCTACAGCGTTATTTGCGTATCTAATTTCTAATTGTTGACGTTTGCTATTGTAAGTTTGGAACTGTATAAGCTTGGTTTTACTAATATTGACATGTAGATTGTTGTCTTTTAGCCATTCTATTATTTTGTTTAACGTGTCATTAATCTCTTTTTCATATTTCGTGATATTGTCATCGGTGAGTTCAATACTAAGAGTTGTATCGTCGGCGTATAGAATGCAAGAATATGGGGTTACGTTGGGCAAATCATTGATGTAGAGCAAAAATAAAAAGGGACCCAATATACTGCCCTGGGGCACACCACATGAATTGTGACGATAAGCTGATCTATGTGTTTTATTTTCTGATAAAGTATGCCTTGATATTTCTACACATTGTTGACGATTATTTAGGTAAGATTCTATCCACTGTAATGCGTTTCCCCTAATACCATAACGATTAAGTTTGAAGAGAAGCAGTTTGTGATCAACGAAGTCAAATGCCTTTGACATGTCAAGAAAAATTGATGCAATTGGTATTTTCTTATTCAGACTAGAAGTAATCATTTTCACAAGAGAGAAACATGCAAGAGTTGTTGATTTATTTTTTCTGAACCCGAACTGTTCCTCTTTTAGAATTGAATGTTTTAATATAAAAGAGTGTAGTTTATCGTACATGATTCTTTCAAAAATCTTAGAAATAACGGGTATTAGAGTAATCGGTCGATAGTTATTCATGTCATTTTTTTCTCCTTTTTTGTATAAAGGTTTGACTATCGAAAATTTTAGTCTAGCGGGGAATATGCCTTGAAATAATGATAGATTAATAATGTGAGCGAGCGGATAGGATATATATTTAGAGCAACGTTTAAGGATTTTCGTATTGATGTCGTCATACCCGGTTGAGTTTGTTGAGTTTAGAGAATTAGTAATTTTACATACAGTAACTTCATCAGTTGGAGTCAAGAAAATGGTATTTGGTATGTCAGTCATGGTATGTTTGTAGTCAATGTGTTTTTGAGAGTTAGGTAAATTAGGTTTGTTTGTCATGTTTATAAAAAAGTCATTAAATTTATTGGCAATTATATCGGCATTAGTGTATGTGCACTGATCATCTGTGATAGACGTAATTTCAGTGTTATTATCGCTATCTGTACTATTCTTTTTAACAATGTCCCAGGCGGCTTTACATTTATTGTTTGATTGAAGGATATAGCGAGTATTATCAATTTTTTGAGCATGTAATATACATCGTCTCAGTATTCTTGTGTAATTTTGGTAGGTCTTAAGGTTTCGATTTTTATTATCATTTAATAGTCTATGTTTTAGGTACATACTTCGTTTCTTGACACAACATCTCTTTATTCCTTTTGTTATCCATTTACTTTTTGGCGGTTTGTGTGTAATTTTTACTTTGAGAATGGGGAAACAGAGATTATAAAAAAGGGACAGTGTGTCATGAAATTGATTGAATGCTATGTCAGTATCATCTAACTCGTATATTTCCGAAAAGGAAAGAGACGATATGCATGATATAAATTTTTCTATATTTTGCTGACTCAAATCTCTTCTCTTTTGAAACCAAAATTGTTTTCTGCATCTTGCAGCATCTACAGACGAATGGAAACAAATGGACTGACCGGTCTCATGGTCAGATAATGCAAGGGAATGTATTTGGGGCTGAACATTAGGTATGTCGCTTGCGATGAGATCTAAACATGATAATTTTCTTGTTGGTTTAGTAATATGGTTACAGATGTTATAGTTTTGTAAGATACCTTCTAATTCTTTATAATTATTGTTACGTTTTAATGCGTCAATGTTCCAATCTCCACATAGTATTATTTTATTTTTGTTACGTTTAGTTATTTTCCTTAAAATAGCCTCTAGGTTTTTTAAAAACAGGCTTATATTTGAATTTGGAGTACGATAAATACAGATAACAATGACTTTAAGCGTGATGATTTCTGTTGCACAATATTCGAAATCATTTATTAAAGGCGTAACCAAGTTGGGAATATCTTTGCATTCAAGGTCCTTTTTAACCATTATGCAGGTTCCACCTCGCCGTTGGTGAGGTCTTGAGAAAGATGAGACTAGCTTGTAATTTTTTAATATTAAGTTACTTTCGGATCCTTTTCTTATGAAAGTTTCGGAAAAACATAGAATATCAAAGATTGTACCGTTTGCATGCAGTTCTTGTAAAGTTATTTGTAATAAATCTGTTTTGTTTAAGATACCGGCAATATTTTGATGAAATAGTGTACATTTACGTTTAACATCGAAAAAAAATGGTTTTATTAGGATCATCAGGGTTTGGTGTAGGTACCGTAGCTTCATTAGCTTTTAATGGCTGGTGGGGGTTCTTTATTTGTACCTTAAAATAATATGGAATTGTTCCTTTTGTGTGACTACTATTTGTGTTTGAGCTCGATGACGTGCTTGTGTGTTTTAATGTACAAGCTGTGTCCAAACTTTTCTTTAAATTGATATTATCGATTTCTACATTTATTTTATAACATAGTATTTCCTTAAACGTGTATTTATAATTATTATGACTATATATATTCTCAGTTGTATCAATGAACTTACAGTTAGGAAAATTAAGCAAAAATAGTTTTAGCTTTTGATTCAATAAATTAAAATTTAAATAAGGATTATTAATAATATTTAGAATAAATATTTGGCTATTTTTAAGTTTATGAAGGGTCGGAATCAACTCTGATAGAAATTTATACGGGTTTTTGTCATTGTTTCCTATACCCAATATCACTATGTCATCATTGTGCAATGTTTTTACATAATCATCTATTTTATACAATATTTGTGTACTAGTTGCGTTTGGCTTTGACACTCCTGACACAGAATACACGTTATTCCACTTATTGGCATCCCTCTGCAACTTTATTTGATTGGCAAGACCTCGTACTTGTTGGTCTCCCAAAATTATAATTTTTGGAACACTAGTTGCTGTTGCAATTATTATTACTAGCGGACGTCCCGCGGTTTCACCCGCGTAGATCCCGTTCCCGTGGGAATACAGGGATAAAAAAGTAGCCTATGACACTCAGCAATAATGTGGCTTTCTATTGGTGAAAGAATTTTTAAAATCGGTTCAGTAGATCCCGAGATTACCTACCCCTTACAATTTAACAAATATACAAACACACAAACTTTACCTCTTTATAATATTAGTATAGAAGTATAGAAGAAGTATAGAAGTATAGATAAGGGTCTATTCACACCCGTCGCGGCTGCGGGTTGTTCGAAAGAGAAAAGGAACATGGGTGGTTTTTAGTCAGTAGAAGTCTGACACTCCCTACCGCCTCTTCTCCGAGTGGGAGTAGTCATTTAATGATTTCCAAAACAACAAAAAAAAATAGGGGTCCAATTCACATAGACCAGCTCGGAGATCATCGGCCGGCGTCATTTCACACTAAGCGCGTTAGGTTTGCTCTCAATAATAAAAGAAGTGACATGTACAAATAAATCTTATTACAATGATTCAAAACTCTGTTTTAAACGTGATAAAAATCTGTTGTCCTCTCCGAGCCAGTCTGTGTGAACGGACCCTTAGGAAGTGAAGTCAGGGGCACTACCACGAGCTCGCGGTGTAAACGTAACGTAAATCCGTCGATGTATGAATCGAAAATACAAATTATCCTTTATTATTTTAGTTAAATTGTTTGTAAGTAGCACAATCAGTAACCAATAAAATAAAATCTATCTTCTATCTATATCTATCTATATCTATATATCTATTATAAAAATGTTATGTTGGTTTGTGTACGCTTCAAAAACTCAAAAAGTTCTGCACCGATCGAGCTGAAATGTTAGAATGATATAATCCGCATCAAGGATTGTTTTTACAGTATCCACGCGGGCGAAGCCGCGGGCATCAGCTAGTATATATATTTATAAAAATGTTATGTTGGTTTGTGTAGGTACGCTTCAAAAAATTAAAAAGTTCTGCTCCGATCGAGCTTAAATGATATATAATCCGCATCAAGGATTGTTTTTAAGGTATCCACGCGGGCGAAGCCGCGGGCATCAGTTAGTATATTATACTAACTGATGCCCGCGGCCATCAGCTAGTATATATATTTATAAAAATGTTATGTTGGTTTGTGTACGCTTCAAAAACTCAAAAAGTTCTGCACCGATCGAGCTGGAATGATATATAATCCGCATCAAGGATTGTTTTTAAGGTATGCCCGCGGCCATCAGCTAGTATATATATTTATAAAAATGTTATGTTGGTTTGTGTAGGTACGCTTCAAAAAATTAAAAAGTTCTGCTCCGATCGAGCTTAAATGATATATAATCCGCATCAAGGATTGTTTTTAAGGTATCCACGCGGGCGAAGCCGCGGGCATCAGTTAGTATATTATACTAACTGATGCCCGCGGCCATCAGCTAGTATATATATTTATAAAAATGTTATGTTGGTTTGTGTACGCTTCAAAAACTCAAAAAGTTCTGCACCGATCGAGCTGGAATGATATATAATCCGCATCAAGGATTGTTTTTACAGTATCCACGCGGGCGAAGCCGCGGGCATCAGCTAGTATATAATGAATTAGTAACATAATATTTGTGAAAGAATATTTAATTTTAAAATCTATGTACTACATGCACATACTTCTGTTACGTTTAGTTTGCATCGCATGGTCGTTCTAATAGGGTAGTTGACACAAAAAATCTAATTAGTCCGTCAGATAGATTTCCAAAACATATTGGACACACACATATTTTACTTTTTTAACCGACTTCGGAAAAGGAGGAGGTTATATGTTCGTGTGAAAGTATTTTTTTTTTTTATGTAGGTATGTTACCAGATTTCTCCCCCATTTGTGGACGGATTCTCAAAATTCTTTTTTAACCGACTTCAAAAAAGGAGGTTACTATGTTCGTGTGTATGTATTTTTTTTTTTTTTTTTTTATGTATGTTACCTGATTTCTCCCCCGTTTGTGGACCGATTCTCAAAAAAAAAATTTTATTTGAAAGAGTATACTCCTGAGGTGGTCCCATTTTTTTTTGGTGAAGATCTGGTGCTGATCTTCGGAGATATACAATGGAACTCTTCAAAAATAGACGGCAAATCTGTCGTAATTGCTGGAATCGCTTGGATGTTTATTGAATATACCATTATCATGACGTAACATCACGCCTGTATGCTCTGAGGGGGTATGCAGATGTGTACAATACACATTTTTTTAGTTGTTATATGAATTTCATAGACACGTATTACATGTTTCGTGCTTTTTCTGGCGCTATTAGTATTCGCATCTAGCAGTCATCACTTTTATTCATGTTGATGAGCTGATAATGGAAGGTATACTACTCCTCAACGGTTAAGAGTTGAAAGCAAAAATAGGGGAATTTTGAAGGTTAAGGGTTAGGTTTCTTAGTTGAATGTTAAATGCATAGTAAATATTTGTATAGGATATAATATAGGTACCTATTAAAACTAAAAATGAAAAAATAAAAAAAACTTTTTTGCAAAAAAAACAACCGACTTCAAAAACACCAAAAAGAGAAAAATAACCTTCAGAAGAAAAATCAGCTTCTGAAGTCGGTGGCAAAAAATAAAATCAAACAAACAAATGTCACCGACTTCAGAAGCTGATTTTTCTTCTGAAGGTTATTTTTTTATTTGAAAGAGTATACTCCTGAGGTGGTCCCATTTTAATTTGATGAAGATCTGGTGCTGATCTTCGGTGATATACAATGGAACTCTTCAAAAATAGACGGCAAATCTGTCGTAATTGCTGGAATCGCTTGGATGTTTATTGAATATACATTATCATGACGTAGCATCACGCCTGTATGCTCCGAGGGGTATGCAGATGTGTATAATACATATTTTCTTAGTTATTTTAAATGAATTACATAGACACGTATGACGTGTTTCGTGCTTTTTCTGACGCTATTCAAGTATTCGCATCTAGCAGTCATCACTTGTCTTAACCGTTGAGGAGTAGTACCACTCCTCAACGGTTAAGAGTTGAAAGCAAAAATAGTTGAATCTTGAAGGATAAGGGTTAGGTTTCTTGGTTGAATGTTAAATGCATAGTAAATATTTGTATAGGATATATATATATATAGGTACTTATCACAACTAAAAATGAAAAAATAAAAAAACTTTTTTGCAAAAAAAACAACCGACTTCAAAAACACCAAAAAGAGAAAAATAAACTTAAGAAGAAAAATCAGCTTCTGAAGTCGGTGGCAAAAACATGAAGTCAAACAAACAAAAGTCACCGACTTCAGAAGCAGATTTTTCTTCTTTAGTTTATTTTTCTCTTTTTGGTGTTTTTGAAGTCGGTTGTTTTTTTCACGTAAACAAAAAATGAAGACGATATCACGATAAAGTCTTTCGAAAACTCGTGTGACGTCACATTGCAGTAGGTACATTTTTACCGGCCAGTGACGTCTAAAGCTCCCACTTATGATCTTTGACGCGTTTTATCTTCGTATTTTTTTATTGATTTGATAAAACAAAAAACACGAACTTAGCTATATTTTTTTTTTCGAAAATCTAACTGACGGACAAAACAGATTTTTATTTTTTTTGTCAGGAAACATCCATATTTGTGCAGACCAGGGAAGAATGACATAAGACGCAGCAGGCGTACTCAATAGTGTACCTATAGAACGATTCTATCAATGATGATTTCGTATCCGTGTGGATAAAAACCCCCTAATAAAACAATAAAGAAAAAAAAATCCTTGATGATTTGTATTTTCATGAACAGGATTGTCCGCTCCGTATGGTGTCGGACGTAAAGAATAGCACCATCCCATATCTTCCCGTGGGTGTCGTAAGAGGCGACTAAGGAACTTACCAGAGAATGGGCAGCAGCGTTCTCTGTGCCTTTGTAACAACCATACTGCGATCGCCAACCCGCCTGCCAAGCGTGGCGATTATGGCAAAACCCCCCCAAAAAAATGATGAGCGCAATGCAGAAAAGGCCCCTAGTACCCGGCAGCCCGTCTACCCTCGGCTACGGTAGCGGTCGAGGCAACGGCGTGGCAAGGGGTGCTAAGAATCCCCGGACGGGATCCGGCTACCAAACATACCGACGACTGGACCTGGCAACATTCAACACGCGCACACTCCGGGCCGACGAGAAGCTAGCGGAACTCGAGGAAGAATTAAGCAGGCTGCGATGGAGTATTGTCGGATTATCTGAAGTCCGAAGAGAGGAACCGGAGAGAAATCCGGCAACCTGCTCTACTTCCGAGAGGGAGACCGGCAGTCACAGGGTGGTGTTGGGTTTATCGTCCACAAGTCTCTCGTGAATAACGTGGTGAAGATCGAGAGTGTGTCGAACAGGGTGGCGTACCTTATACTCAGAATATCCGCAAGATATTCGCTGAAGGTCATACAGGTCTACGCCCCGACCTCGGCATACCCCGACGATGAAGTAGAAACCTTGTATGAGGATATTTCTAAAGCCATGCATGGTTTCAGAACTTACTTCACCGTTGTCATGGGGGACTTCAACGCGAAACTGGGCAAACGAAGCGATGATGAACTTCAGGTGGGGCAATTTGGAATTGGACAGCGGAATCGCCGGGGTCACCAACTGGCCAGTTTTATGGAGAAGGAGGGCCTCTTTATGATGAACTCCTTCTTCAAAAAACGTGAGCACAGGAAGTGGACCTGGCAGAGCCCCGATGGTGCGACTAAAAATGAGATTGACTTCATCATGTCTGTTGGCGATGATGGACGGCTCGATGCGGTCTTTTAGGTTTAAGTTTTAAAATAATAATATCGGTCCTACTTAACCATAATATTGTACCTTTCCTTTTTATTTATTGTTTTATTGTATTGTGTCTAATTGTTACCTAAACCAAGTTGTAACGTTTTGAATTATATATTAATAAAAGGCGGGGTGGTTGCGTTGCAAACTTCGTTGCGAATCGTACATCTTTGATACCACTGAAAATGCGCGAGGTGGCGCGACGGAGCGGAATCGCTGGGCGATCCCGCGCTCCCCCGCCCGCCACCGAGCACCGACAGTCGCCCGAGAGTCGCAAGTGAGACACCACGCCGTTTGGGACGGCCGCGTATGCGCAGCGGAGTCGTCTGCGCAGCTACCCCGTAGTTCAGTTTCATAATTCGAAGTTTCCTTTCACATGCAACCCAGCAACGATCCGCTACAATGTCTACCAACAAGCAAATGTTCAATGATGTCTCTGTGATCAATTCGGTGAAAACCGGAAGCGATCACCGAATGGTAAGAGGCACATTGAACATCAATATAAAGCTGGCAAGGTCACGACTGATGAAGTCTACGCTCCGTCCAGCACAGATCCAAATCCATAACTCCGAGAGCTTTCAGCTTGAACTTCAGAATCGCTTCGAATGCCTAGGAAGCTCAGTGGACGATTACAACGACGGGTTCGTGGAAACTGTCCATACGACTGGGTCTAAATTTTTTAAGATACGTCGTGCAAATAAGATCAAGAAACTCTCAGATCACACTCTCCAGCTCATGAAGGAGCGGCGTGAGATGATCCTGCAGTCTTCGGACGAGGCTCGGCAATGCCGGCAGCTCAATAGACGGATCTCCAAATCCTTGAAGAGCGACCTCCGCCGCTTTAATACCGAGCGTATTAAAGACGCAATTGAACGGAACAAAGGCTCCAAGGTATTTGCAAGAGATCTGGCTATTGGGCAGAGCCAGCTTACGAAACTGAAAACCGACGATGGCAGGATCGTGTCCGCCAAACCGGAGCTTCTGAGAGAGATCGAGAGTTTTTATGGGCAGCTGTACACGTCAACTAGTCAACCCGTTGAAAATCTAGCGAAAGACCCCAGAGCTAGACTGACCCGACACTATACCGAAGACATCCCGGATGTCAGCCTGTACGAGATTAGGATGGCTCTGAAACAGCTTAAGAACAACAAGGCGCCGGGTGATGACGGAATTACGGCCGAACTGCTGAAGGCGGGTGGCAAACCGGTCCTTAAGGCCCTTCAGAAGTTGTTTGATTCCGTCATACTCGAGGGGAAAACGCCGTAGGCTTGGTACAGGGGTGTGGTGGTGCTCTTCTTCAAAAAGGGTGACAATGCCCGGTTGAAGAACTATAGGCCCATCTCACTTCTAAGCCATGTCTACAAGTTGTTTTCAAGAGTCATCACGAATCGTCTCTTTTTTTTTTTATTATTATAAATGGGCTTGCTCTTGACTTCAATCTTGCCCTAAGGGCAGAGATGATGTCGACGATGGAACGAGCTTACCCAGTAGAAGCCTGTTTACTCACGACTTAAACAGATTAGGGTTATATGAACTCGGAAAAACCGACGCAGGCAGGGAATTCCACTCCTTGGCTGTGCGCATAATAAAGGACCCAGCAAAGCGCTTCGTTCGAATGTGTGGAATGTCGACTAGGTATCGGTGATACCCTGCAGTACGTCTAGTCTCCCGATGGAAGAAGGGAGATGGTGGGATCAGCTCGTGGAGCTCTTGCGCACACTCTCCGAAGTACAGTCTGTAGAAGACCGACAGACATGCGACTTTGCGACGGTGGGCCAGGCTATGTAGCTTGATAACCAGCTTATCGTCACCAATTAGCCTCCTAGCTCTGCGCTCTACAGAGTCAAGTGTGGCAAGCTGGTATTTGGCTGAGCCATCCCAAAGGTGACAGCAATACTCCATGCCAGACCGGACTTGAGCTTTATATAATACTGAAAGCTGTCCAGGCTTGAAGTACCGCTTAACCTTGTTTAGGATGCCCAGCTTTTTCGCCGCAGTTTGAGCCTTCGACTCGATGTAGGCGCCGAAGTTCAGATTCGCGCTCAACTTCGTGCCAAGAAGCTCGAGACTGTCAGTAACTTGTACAGACGCACTCCGGAAAGTAGGGGCAAGATTAAACGGACTCCTTTTGGCGGTGAACAGACACACTTGCGTTTTGGTGGCGTTGAAATCTACCAGATTCTCGTCACCCCACTGGGAGACAAGTCTTAAGGCTGAATTCGTTCGCTCTACCATGGCCTCTCTTAGTGAACGTACTTCCTCACCACTGGCTTTTGCGCTGGATGTATAACTCTCCATGACAGTGCTGTCATCTGCGTACCCAACAATACCAGGAACAAGGAGGTCATTGATGTGCAGCAGGAAAAGTGTCGCGGAGAGAACAGACCCCTGAGGAACTCCGGCATCGATAGCCATAAGGTCAGAGGAGCAGCCATCAATGACCACTCGGATCGACCGTTCACTCAGGAAGTCAGATATCCAGCAGCAAAAGTCAGCGGGGATGCCGTATGACGGAAGTTTGCTCAACAAACTTGCGTGCCAAACCCTGTCGAAAGCCTTCGAGATGTCCAGCGACACGGCAAGGGCCTCGCCGTGTTTCTCGATGGCCTCGCCCCAGCAGTGCGTAGCTAACACCAGAAGATCCCCAGTTGACCGTCCCCGGCGAAAACCATACTGACGGTCGCTGAGTAGGTCGTTCGTTTCAAGGTGTGCCAGCAGCTTACCGTTGAGTACCCTTTCCATTACTTTACACAGTATGGAGGTGATGGCAATTGGTCGATAATTACAGGGGTCGGCACGACTACCCTTCTTGGGCACTGGTTGTACATTAGCAACCTTCCAGGAGTTCGGCACCGTTCTGGTTTTGAGAGAGAGAGGCGGTACAAGCGTGTCAACACAGGAGACAACTCAGGCGCACAGTTCCTTAAGACCCATGCTGGTATGCCGTCCGGACCGCTAGCCTTATTCACGTCTAGGCTCTGAAGTACTCTACGAACCTCTTTCAAGTGTATTGCGATCTCCGGCATCGAAGAATCACAGCGAGGAATCGTTGGTGGCTGTTTAGACCCAGTATCTAGACGCGAATTGCTCGCAAACAGAGATGCAAATAAATTTGCCTTCTCGGTAGCGGAGTGAGCCAGCGACCCATCCGGTTTTTGCAGAGGGGGAAGTGAGGACCGGCAGAAATTAGATTCAACCGATTTTGATAGAGACCAAAACTGTTTACTGCCAGAAGGGTAGGACGCCAGTTTGGCCCCTATGCGACTGACGTGGTCGAAACGCGCCTTTCGGATCACCCGCTTACAGGACTTTGCGGCAGAATTGAAAGCTCTTTTCTTCGCGCGAACCCGACGCGCTCGAACTTTACGGTCACGAGCTTGCACCCAGGCTTGGTATGCAGACTGTTTTCGGGCCTCAGCACGAGCACAGTCCGCATTAAACCATGGACGGGCCTTGTGACCGAGCGGTATGTCTCGCACGCAGGTTCGACGATTTCCAGCCTCCCGAACAAGCCGGATTCCGAAAAGGCTTCAGTACCGTAGACCACATACATACGCTGCGGCAAGTTATACAGAAGACCGAAGAGTATAACCTGCCTCTCTGTTTAGCGTTTGTGGACTACGAGAAAGCCTTCGATTCGATCGAGACTTGGGCTGTACTGCAGTCTCTCCAACGGTGCCAAATTGACTACCGGTACATCGAGGTGTTGAAGTGTTTGTACAAAAACGCCACCATGTCAGTCCGACTTCAGGACCAGACCACGGAACCTATCCTTCTGCAGCGCGGTGTGAGACAGGGAGACGTCATATCTTCGAAACTGTTCACCGCTGCATTGGAGGATGTCTTCAAGGTTCTGGATTGGAAAGGACTTGGCATCAATGTCAACGGCGAGTACATCACTCACCTTCGGTTTGCCGACGATATAGTGGTCATGGCTGAGACCATGGAAGACCTCAGTAAAATGCTCGATGACCTCAGTAGAGCTTCTGAAAGAGTGGATCTTAAAATGAACATGGACAAAACCAAGGTTATGTCGAATGTTCATGTAACACCCACTCCTATCAAGATCGGAGACTCTACGCTCGAAGTTGTGGACGATTATGTCTACCTGGGACAAACGGTCCAGTTGGGTAGATCTAACTTCGAGAAAGAGGTCAATCGTCGAATCCGACTCGGCTGGGCAGCGTTCGGGAAGCTGCGCGGTATCTTCTCGTCCAACTTACCCCAGTGTCTCAAGACGAAAGTCTATGACCAGTGTGTGTTGCCAGTGATTACATACGGGACCGAAACGTGGTCGCTCACAATGGGCCTTATCAGAAAGCTCAAAGTCACCCAAAGGGCAATGGAGAGGGCTATGCTCGGAGTTTCCTTGCGTGATCGAATCAGAAATGAGGACATCCGCATGAGAACCAAGGTTACCGACGTAGCCCGAAGAATCGCCAGACTTAAGTGGCAATGGGCAGGGCACATTGCTCGCAGAACGGATGGCCGATGGGGCCGAAAAGTTCACGAATGGCGACCGCGAACCGGAAGACGTTGCGCTGGAAGGCCTCCCACTAGGTGGACCGATGACCTGGTCAAGGTTGCAGGAACCCGCTGGATGAGAGACGCACGGGACCGGTCAATGTGGCGACGCCTGGGGGAGGCCTATGTTCAGCAGTGGACGTCTTTTGGCTGAAATGATGAACAGGATTGTTGCACGGCTCAAATTGAGCCTAATAACAATTTTTTTCCTAATCTAGGAACTGATTTCTAAATACATGGTACACACGGCTACATAACAAGCTATACATTTCCAGTATAAGCTGACCTCGCATTGTATAGGATTTCCGTACAGTGCGAGATCAGCGTAAACTGGAAATGTACAGCTTGATGTGTAGCCGTGTGTACATAAACTCACGCCCTTTTCCCATGAGGGTAGCCAGAAACCACACAACAACGCCACCTGCTACGATCCTTACATACTCCTTTTGGCTCGTCTATTAATTAGATTAAATCTTAGAATATAAAACGATATGTTAATGTATTATTTACATAAATAACGAATAGAGTTAATATAAATATGCTAACACATTGAAAGTTTAAGAGCAGGAGTTTAATCTCTGCAGACTTGGCAGGTCGATAGGTATACATAATTCAATCGCCTCTTAAATACGCAAGAACTGATGGAGTGCTATTCGCAGTCAAAGACCACTCGTCGCAACGTAAACTAAACTAAAGTTGTTCTCCAATTTATGCACAAAAGTAGCATAGCACTGCGATGTTTACCGCTTCGCCCGTGGCGCCCCACATACTAAAATATACGCCGAGAAAACCGCCTGAAAAATGGGCTGCTGAAATTCAGTCTGCACTGCGCGGCATTGACGGATGTTTGTATAAATGTATCTAAAGAAATATGTATCAGTAGTTTTTCTCTAAACTATAGCCTGTATGCCCTAGTTCTAAAAGGTAGGTACTCTTTATAGCTTATAGCCAGCACTTTTAGTATGCGATGAAATGAAACGCGTATTCAGTGTTTATTTAGTTTTTTCGCGTCTGGTCGGCTCTTGGTTTGCTTTCGTTGGTTTATGGGGCTGAGCGGAACCATTTTAAAGAAGGAATGTGGGTAAAATAAATAATGGAAATGTTGGATTAATATAGCATCATGTAGAGTGTAAGCCATGTGTGTTTTAAATACATATTGATCGGTGTATCGAGCACAATCTCCTAGTAATCGTGGGAGGACGCTGACATGAGAGCATAGTGGTGGGTGTTTCTACAAATAATTGTATAGCTGTCAATGTAAAGTGTACCTATTGATTAAATTCGTCTATCAACAGCAGATCTTTCGAGTGTGTTCCTCACCTCAAGGTACGATTTAGAACCCATTATATGAGGTGCCTGGCAACGAAGGTTAGGTGTGAGATGCTGATGGAGTGGGCTAAATTCCATTTCAGGTGCCAGATTGCCCGCTAAGCATGTATAGTATAGTAATAGGTAAGTTCTGAGGCCCTAGCACGAGCGGGCATATAGGTAATATATTATACAAAATAATACCAGCCTGTTACTGTCCCAGTTCTGGACAAAGACCTCAGTTCATACAAAGAAAATACAAGCATTGATCATCAAGGTTGCGTATTGGAGATTTCAGACTTATATTAATCATAGGTCCAGGTTTCCTCACGATGTTTTCCTTCACCGATTGATATTCGCTAATACATGCGAGAAGATAATTTATTTATTTTGCAAGTCTGTGTTCTATCATCAATTCATCATTCATAGATCTAAACCCAGATTTCTGGTTCTCAGAACTTTGGTGGGCTGCAATGCAAACTCCAAGAAACAGTGAGTCAATTGTTGCAAATGTCTTAATTTCGCGGTCCATTTTGTCCGGCCTATATCTCTTTTACGATTTTGCAACACAGTGAGTAGTGCAGTGGTTAGAATGCCGATTACTTCCCTCGCTCTTTGATGTCCTGGTAAAACCAGACCTTCGAGGAACGTAAATAATGTAATCTGGTTTACTGTCAGTTCACTGTGGACAGGTGTGGTCTGTGCTGTGTGTGTGGTGGTGTAGGTGTGTGTGGTGTGTGTGTGTGTGAGGTGTGTGTGTGTGTGAGGTGTGTGTGTGTGTGTGGTGTGTGGTGTGGTATATTAGGTATGATGCCTATCGAGTTGTTACTAAGAGAGCTCCTAAAGGGGTTTGAACTTTTTTGTATGGGAGCTGGCATATTGACTCACCGCCATTTTGTTTTTTTTTCGAAATCGCAGCCCACGTTGAAAGTAGTAGGTATGTATGTATGGATAGAGGACATTTAGACGAACAAAAAATGTCATGAAACATAATAATAAGTACCTAAGTAGGTACCCCAAAGTGTCACGTTATCGAGTTATTTGATGTAGAGATCGACATATTATGAGTTTATAATTTTGAAAAGAGCACTTGGAAGGAATTGGTGGGAGCCTTTGCCCAGCAGTGGGACATACATACATACAGGTTATTAAAAAAAAAAAAATTACTTCGGTGTTAAAATTTTGAAGTAATGGTAGGTACCTACTTATGAACTGATGACCTGTCCGTCTGTAGGTACTTCTTGGAATGACAGTTTTCCGGTTCAAACCACATGTCGCGTTGTTTAAAAGATTTGTTAAGTTGCCTGCGGTCAATTTCCGTATCATCAAGATTTGTGTGGTTTTCCTCAAGCTTTAAATACCTAGTAAGTACCTACTTAAGTATGTTTTTACCCGACTACGGCAAAGCCAAAAGGAAGGGTAATGATTTTGGCAGTCTATGTATGTATGTATGTATGTATGTATGTATGTATGTATGTATGTATGTATGTATGTATGTATGTTCCACCGTAGCGCCTAAACTACCAAACGGATTTTAATAAATGAGGTGTCTATAGATTCGTAAGAATAGCCCGGGTGTCATAGGCTATATAAATTTTATCAAATATTATTATGACGGAAGTTAAATGTCAGATTATAACATCGAAAAAAATTAAATTGAGATAATCATAACATGTTTGGTATCAAATGAAAGGTCTTGACGAGCACATTACAAATATGTATATTATTACGATAGTTTTAGTCCGCCGTTTGTAGTCGGGTTTTAGTTTTTAGACTTGTTGCTCTTTACCTAGGTAAGTAGGTACTTTACCAGTTTACCAATAAGTACCTATTTATTAAAATCCTACTTGTGTTTGGGTTATGTAGAAGAGCAGCGATTAAGACTTTTCGAAGAAGAAGTTAATATTTATCATTAGCTACTAAAAGATGTACCTATCTACCTATAATACTTAGTTACAGATTACAGTTAGTAAGTACCTAAGTCCCCTAAGTTCCCCAATTAATTAATTATGGGTACCTACTTATATTATTATTACGATTGATAGAGACTTCGATCAGTTGGTAGATGAGACATCCTTACCGCAATAAGTCCTATTATAATGTAGTAACACATTAACATTAGTATAATTATTATACTTATGTACGATTACATCGCACATTAATTTAGGTCGCTAGCATAAGCATTTTTACCGTATTGTAACGCAACTATGGAAATATATTTGAGTACACTTTCGACCGTTTTATTGTAAACACCTATTAAATATTTATCAAGAAATTAGCAAGAATATAATTTTTCTTCCATCTTGACTTATCAAATGTATTAGCAGTCAAGTGCTCCTACATATGGTCCTTCGAGGAAAAGTGTTGTGATTAATTTTCTCGTGTGGTTGCGAATCGGTTCAGTCGGCCTCCCACAAGCGGGTCTCACCGACACGAATTGAGAAGGCGCATACGATCGCACGGGGAGATCAGAGCACAAAAGCAGAACAAGTGACAAGGGACAGCAGTCCAAAAGGACAAACAGCATCAAGGCAAAAAGCATCAAGGCATCCAGCATCAAGGCGAACATCAAGTAAACATTTGGCATCAAGGCCTCAGCAAGTACAGGAAGTGCAGCTAGCTAGCAATCCAAAAACAAAGATCGATCTACAGCAAGTATCAAGCAAGCATAGGTGACGGCGATTGTACTCCGTAAGTCAGCAGAGAAAATCAATTAATTTATTTGAATTTCTTATTTATCAAGTATCAAGATGGAAGAACTACTTCTCAAGACAAGTGGTTTCAATTTACGAAAATGGAGGTCTAATTATCAAGAACTACAGAAAAATACCAACAAGGGTAACAATCAAGAACCTTACGACTTCAAACAAGCAGAGTCAACAAAAACATTAGGCCTTCACTGGAATTCTGGACAGGACATTTTCTCATTTCAATCAAGGATTGACGATACTACTGATACGCATCCTACGAAGCGGAAACTACTGTCTGAGATATCCAAACTCTTTGACCCTCTCGGATGGCTCACACCAGTGTCTATCAAGATGAAAATACTGTTTCAAGACATCTGGAAAGAGAAGAACCTGCAATGGGATGACAAGATTCCAGAGCAAATTAACCGAGAATGGACAAAAATTAAACAAGATATCCAAAACATAAATCGATATCAAATACCTCGATGGATAGGTACAGACACGGCCGGAAATAATATCGAGTTGCATGGATTTTGTGACGCATCGCAAAAGGCATTTGCATGTGTCGTTTATTGCAAAATAGCAAATGTAGGTCAAACGAAAATAACTTTACTGGTTGGGAAATCAAGAATAGTACCTAACAACAAGAATATTTCTTTGCCCAAATTGGAATTAAGTGGAACACATCTGCTAATTTCTAAATTAATGGCTAAGGTGAAGACAAGTTTCACCGGTCACGACATCAAGGTTTACGGGAGGACCGATTCAATGGCGGTTCTGGGATGGATACAAGGAAGTCCCAATCGCTGGAAGGTGTTTGTTGCCAAGAGGGTGCGACAAATAACCAAGGAGATGCCTTCCAGATGCTGGCGATATGTTAAGTCAGCGGAGAACCCCGCAGATTGCGCAAGCAGAGGATTAACAAGCCTGAAGCTAAAAGAACACGATCTGTGGTGGAATGGATTTGCCTGGCTACCTCACTGTACGCCGGACAACCAACCAATTCCGGAATTCAATTTCCCTGAAGAAGAAGCCCTTAAGAAGCACGTACACACTGTAACACAAGACACGACAAAGGGCAACAGCTTCGTCCACGAACTTCTTAGCAGAGTGAACTCATTCACAATGGCTGTACGCGTCATGGCACGATTACGACGCTTACTGATCCGTAAAGAAGAAAGGCCAACAAAGCAATACCTAACCTTATCGGAGCTTCGCAAAGCAAAGGCCGTAATAATCAAAGAAGTTCAACAAATGGAGTTTCAGCAAGAAATACAAGATCTGTTGAAAAGATGGCGCACCGAGTATCTCACTCAATTAACAGTGAGAAGCAAATGGAGGCAGCCCCAATCCCATATCAAGTTGGATGATGTAGTTCTAATCCACGACGACAACCTGCCAGCCGGCAAGTGGATGACGGGAAGAGTCGTAGAACTACATCCAGGCAAGGACGGTCACGTGCGTGTCGTGACCTTAAAAACAAAAGGCGGGATTTTGAAACGTCCAGTCTTAAAAGTATCCGTACTTCTAGAACATAAAGAAGTTGCCGCACAGTGCGACACGGCACGCGACAAACTGCAAGAAGCGGATCACCAACAAGTCGAAGAACCCTCAACAAGGAGGTCAACAAAAAGCAAGTTTAACTTCACAACCTTGGTCACAACTCTTATGTTATTCTTCACGTTCATCACAAGTTCAGAATGCAACTTGAATGTAACCCCGTTCCAAACAAATCAGAGTTTGTATTTTGACAAGGTAGCAAACATGATGCTAATCAGAGATGATTGGAAACTTGTAGTTTACTACAGCATGGATTCGTATTGGCAATCGACTACAACGTTCGATAAATACATCCAATCGCTCAAACAAACTTGTGATTCCATACAAGACCAAGTTCACTGTGATGTAATTGTACTCCAGTTACGTCACGCGCTCTCAGAACTTCAGCATTACAACCAAGTATTACTGAGTCAGCATTCCGGCACGCGACCTGGGTTACTGCGACAGCGCCGAGGCCTTATCAACGGCGTGGGATATATCGCAAACAGCTTGTTTGGCGTGCTCGACGAAAGTTTCGCTGAAAAATATCGTAAGGATATTTCGCTTATTCGAGAAAACGAGAAACACATAGTTTCTCTTTGGAAGAATCAGACTTCACTCATGGAAGCAGAAAACAATCTACTTAAGCGTACAGAGCATGACATGAACCAACAACTGAAGCTGATAAATCGTCACATGAACAAGCTAGACGAAGCAGTAGGCCAACTGAAGAACAACATTGAATCTAACAGCGTCATCAATGACTTCAACATGGGAGCCATCATAGCAAGTAATATGATGTATAACTTAAAGAGCATTCAGAATATGCTATTAGACACCGTCACAGATATTTACAATGGTCGGTTCAACTTACACTTGATTACACCTGACCAACTCATCAACGAGTTAAGCATAATCTCTAGCAAGTTACCCAAGGACGTCTCCCTACCAATTGACAACATACATTCGGACCTTCGGAGGATATACGATCTGCTGGAAATAAAAACAAGACTCCTGCAAGACATCATCATTTTTGAGATCAAAGTACCTCTTATCAGTCGAGATTCATACGAGATCCACAAGATAATTCCGATCCCCAAGACAACAGGCCGAAATGATATGATCAGTATCGTCTCAATATCTCAGTACATATCTATTAATATGAAGAAAGACACCTATATTAATATGTCTGAGCAAGACTTAAGATCGTGTCTCACCGTATCGGAAATCTACTACTGCCACATCTTAAGGCCCATCTATCAAATCAAAGGAGACAAGAACTTCTGTGAAACAGAAAACGCGGAATGCAAAACAATATCAAGTTCCTGTAAAGATAATTGGCAAGAAACTTACACATTAAATAA
This sequence comes from Diarsia mendica, assembly GCA_949316265.1. NCBI lineage: Eukaryota > Metazoa > Arthropoda > Insecta > Lepidoptera > Noctuidae > Diarsia > Diarsia mendica. The sequence goes on along the minus strand of OX438904.1, from coordinate 18,008,894 downwards.
TTATTTTTACTTTTGTTGTGACCGGTGTCAAGTTCGAACCATATGCGGCGATCAAGTAACCGCACACCAGCTGACACAAGCCGGACTACTAAACATAGGTCAGGAATGCATCATCAAGACGGACAACTTCACTTTATATTCACACAAACCATACATAAGTGAAATGAGGACCAAAGCAGATATTTATACACCAGTGATTGCCCCTATTAACCACATCATCAACATCAGCATACCTAAACTAGTTTTGGAGAACAAAACCCAAGATTTAGAAGAAGAAATCGGCGAAGTAGACAAACGGATACAGTCGATGAAAAAGGCTGATGTGATTTTATCTGATGATCTATCTGATCACGATATTCATCACTACGTCATGATTTACTCTTTATATGGGATCATGTGCATCGCTGTTATAATTATTATAACTCGCCGCACACAATGTAAATGGCGAGTACCGTCATCACCATCACCGTCCGTCGCCGAGGAGTCAAGAACATTGCCTGCCGTGCCCGCGCCGCCGCCGCCCCGCAGCAGCGGAACAAGGGAAACAAGTGGACACCTCGACAGCGTGCGCGTTCATGCTCCTCGCTACCCTCGCGTAGAAATAGGAACTTCCCCTTAGATTTAAAATAACAAGCTTTATAATCTATTTGTACTAGCATGTGTAATCTTTAACTTTTGTTAATTTTGTAAATTAAGTTCCTTTTCATCCTTCCTATCTCGTCCGGGAATATGTACGATTACATCGCACATTAATTTAGGTCGCTAGCATAAGCATTTTTACCGTATTGTAACGCAACTATGGAAATATATTTGAGTACACTTTCGACCGTTTTATTGTAAACACCTATTAAATATTTATCAAGAAATTAGCAAGAATATAATTTTTCTTCCATCTTGACTTATCAAATGTATTAGCAGTCAAGTGCTCCTACAACTTATGTGTACCTAAATAGTAGGTATATGGGTATGTTCACATAGTTATCAGTTGTAAGTAGTAGGTAGTATTGTCTATCAATGTTTATGTCAGTCGTGATTCAAACATAAATTATTGCGCTACGGACGGGGTTTCATAATAATTTAAGGCAAATGGTAATTTTCACTACCTGGTAAGTACTTAATATCAATGGGGGAAATACATGGTTGGGAGTTCTTCGAAAGTCTAAAAGTAATTCTTGGGGGTCTATGAATTCTCCTAATGGACAGGTTAGCTATGGTCACTAAACAATAGCAGTATTGGACCATCGATATAATTATATTTCTGGGACCCATGGCTTTGTTTTAGTAGAATGGTAAAAACGAAATATTTAATTTTATCGTGAAAATACCTTCAAAGGGTAACCATGTGTCCCAGAAAAAAACTATAAAAAGATAACAATAAAAATTTATGAAACCATAAAGCTTTTACACGAGACTGCCCATTTTCTTTCCTTCGCGTTAAAAAGAAAGATGAAAGAAAATTATCTTTGGCATCATAATTAAAAATCTGAAACACTGGCCAAGACAACCATGCATGAGGTTATGAAAATGATCGTAAATATAAAAAAAATCGGTAGAAGATACATTTGGTATTTAGTGAGATCACATGGTCATAAAAGTTTACGGCCCTGCATGCCTATTGAAAGTGCTGAAACGGACAAAAATAACCGCTTCAGAGCTTTATTTCAGTAGAATTATTGCTGCTAGTATGATTTATATGATGTTTCAGACTTTCAACCAAAATAAATGTTGCAACTGAAAAACATTGTGAGAGAGCATCTTTATATATTGCAGCCAAACATTTTGTAGAAATTCTTTGTTTTGTACTTAGATCAAAAGTTGAGAAAATATATGCATTTAGAACCGATAGATCATGCAATAGGTTCATTCAACATGCAAGGCTATTTAGAGCTGAAGGTTTCTTTAAAATTATTTTGATTGGCTTTGATTGGAGATCCATGTAACAAAGCACACAAAAACTACTTACAGGTGAATACGAACAAATCACAATATCCTTTTCGCAGCAAAGCGTTCGCGCCACCCTTGCGCAAACGCACGTCACAGCAGCGCCAAACTCTACCCCGTTATATTTTTAATATAAATTCTCTAGTCGCGTATCGAATCATAAAAATATAAATATTTTAGGATCGACCGCGCGCGCAACACCAGCCGCGTCCCGACTGCCCATTGACGCATTCGTTTCGAACTAATTTCGGTGCAACGACTATTCCGCGATTCTGTAAACACCGCAGCGGCGGTAAAACTTGGCTAGAAAACGTTGGCCTCCCACCTACATGGTGACTCCTTCGTTTTCTTGTCAAAATCAAGGAAAAGAGGGAGACGCGATGGCTCAAAATACATTGGAAACGCTGGAGTGTTGCAAACTTACACAAGCAGTTTAAATCAGCCTTGTTTACCTACGCTAAAGTCTATTTTGGTCCAGCTGAGAGGAATGGGTAATTTTGTAAGTAATAAGTTCTGTTTTGGGCACATCGTGAGTCAGTCGGGATGAGGAAATGCGTGCAAGTTATAATTTCGGAGCGGCCGACATTGTTGAATGATTTTATATATCTTTGCTGGATGTAAAATATTTGTGGATGGCAATACTTTTCTTCTGGAATATAATACATATAGAGACCATGCATGCATAAATCATGACATGCTTGGAATGAATTTGGGTGAGGTGGGTTAACTGATCCACGTTCTCGTAAGGGTACCTACCTCAATAAAAGAACCTTCGTACTTTCAGGTGTCGAGGTAGCTTAGGTAGGTACCTAACTCAGAAACCCTGATCTAGTCAAGTGCAAGTGTCAAGAAGAGCAGTGGTGGCCCAGTGGTGGCGGCCCCGACTTACGAACAGTGAGTCGTGGGTTCGAACCCCGTCAGGCGCATTACTTTGTGTAATTTATATCATCACCACTGCTCTCAAAACGGTGAAGGAAAATATCGTGAGGAAACCGGCATGTCTTAGAACCAAAATATTCGAAGATATGTGACATCTACCAATCCGCACTGGGCCCACGTGGTAGATTATAAGCCCATCCTTCTCTCAGAGAGGAGGCCTGAGTCCCTGCAGTGGGAACATTATAGGCTGATGATGATGATGATGATGAGTCAAGTGCTATCAGTTAACACACTGTATTTCTCGAAGGAGCAAACAGTTGTGTTCAGTTATACTGTCACACCTGAGACACACACTAATCTACCGTTTACATGGGTAATCTTTCTCTTGGGTAGATCCAAACAATACCTAGCGAATACAACGCGTTACGGCGTTATGTTATATTATGTACGATAGATAACATCACACCTGTATTCCCCGAAGGGTTAGGCAGAGGTGTATGTGTATACCTAATAGTACACCCACATTTCGCCAGTTATGTAATAGGGGGCGAGCCTATTGCCATCCGGGCACAAATCGAAACTCCGTGGCTGTTGCTGATAAATTGCTGATGGAAAACCCAACGACACTTTGCCCGACCCGGGAATCGAACCCAGGACCTCATGAGCTCGTCGCGCTTGCGACTACTAGACCAACGAGGATGATAGAGTTAATCAATTAAAAACCCTGAACTACCTGAAGTATATAGTACCAAAACCTAGAGCAGCGGTGGTCCAGTGGTGGCAGGTCCGACTTACGAACAGTAAGTCGTGGGTTTCAAACCAGGCAGGCACATTGCTTTGTGTAATTTATTTCATCACAGCTGCTCTCAAAACGGTGAAGGAAAACGTGAGGAAACCGGCATGTCTTAGAATCAAAATGTGTGTAATATAACATAGCTTAATTAATAAATAACACATAATAGATAGGTATATATTTATGCATGTGTATTATATGTTTATAATCTATTTAAGTAACTATTTGTATATTATATTTATAAATCATTAGAGTATGATATATTTGTTTTTTTTTTTTTTTTACCATTGTTCCTATCAAAAAGAGCACCTGCCATCTAATCTCTACACCACCCTTGGTTGACTGGTAGAGAATGCCTAAGGCATTAAGTCCGCCTTTGTACCTTTTTTTGTGTGCGAGAAGTTTAAATAAATAAATAATATAGTATTTTTAATTATGATCTTTAGAACTCTTGATATTATTTCAACATTTTATGTACTGATTATTGTGTAGGATATATTTTAGTGGACAGCCACGTTGTTGAACCCAGTTTTCTCGTAATATTATATTGTAATACTTTTACCAGTATTTTACATGGACTGCCTCTGACTGACCTCCACAACCCAGTTTTATTACTGGGTAATACGACAGCCGTTGTTGGTAAAGACTGGTTGTCAGACTTACGGGACACTGACTACCTGATAGATCTTTGGCAGTCGGGACCAACAGTATGGACCGGGACAAACTCGGTATGTAACGGGTGGTCACCCATCCACAGACCAACCTAGGCAAGCGCGGCTTAACCTAAAGATCGACCCGAGTGGCAGTTATTATCCCCTCATCTCAAATATGAGTTGCAGGTAAATGTAACCGAAATCTAAATACGTAATTGAACTGTTCACAGGTCCGCCAGCAGAAGATGCTCCCAACAATTCGTACGACCCTGCCCCTGTCCAAGCTAGCCGCTTTCATGTCGGCAGCGCGCGGCGGCGACCGGGACGCGGCCATCCATCTGCTGTGCTTCAAGCCTAAAGATGAAGAACGTCGTCTGGACTAAGGGACCCAGTGATCTTGATGGACCATCCAGAGTAGTTCTACTTACTTTACTACAAAAGTCTTACATCCGTATCTATAGTCAAGTAATTACTTGAACTTAAGTAGTCTGGCCTGTTGGTCTAGTGGTTAGTGACCCTAACTGCTATGCCGGAGGTCGTGGGTTCGATTCCCACCCAGGACAAATGTTTGTGTGATGAGCACGATCATTTGTTCTGTGTCTGGGTGTAATTTATCTTTAATAAGTATGTATTTAGAAATATATAAGTATGTTTATCAGTTGTCTAGTACCCATAACACAAGCTCTGCTTAGCTTGGGACTAGATGGCGTTGTGTGATAGTTGTGGAATATTATTATTATTATTAATTATTTATGCATACATTTTTATGCAATGGACAAGAGTTTAAGCTTAAGAGCGTATGCTACCTCAGATTAGCAACCCTATTTGTGGTGGTTCAAACTTCGCTTGAAATACTGTTAGAATAAAGTTCTAATCACCTTGCACTACAACTACAAAGCGGTTGTTACGTCTTTCGCTACGGCCGAATAGTGCGAAATTAGTGGTATTTTACGATTTACAAAAAAACTATTGATTTGACTAAAAAAGTAAAACACTATGACTTTAGTATGTTGCTTGTAGAATTATTTGGCAAAAAAATCAGAACGATGACATGTATTTTAGTATGGTTTTTACTCGTTAAAAGAAATTTTTAGAGGTATCTTCGCGATTTTTTTCTATCGAGCAAAGTTAGTTGTATTATGTTTTCACAACACTATGGCACTAGCATATATCCTGAAGAATATCATATATTTTTTCTGATGTTGATTACTGCAGTGAATCATATACTTTTACGCATTATAAAACTCGCGTTTGAGGTACCATAACCTCTTAAGCAAAGTTAGAACCGTCAATGAAAACAAACTTGAATTCTTACTTTTGATAGTTCTAACATCAAGGAATTACTACAGAGAAAAATTCGTCTCTTTTACTCAAGTAATCACTATGACTTATTTGATACCGGTGTTACAAACTACCTGGATGCCAGAATCACGTAGAAGTGTACCTATGTATGTGTGTGTATTCTTTCTTTTCTTGGGGGTAGTTTTTTAGGTACACAGCAAAATAAAACAAACAAATAAATCTATAAGAAAAGTTATAATATATTTCTCTTACGGCGACGTTTTTTAGAATGTCACACGTTTTTTCGAATGTCATTTATTCTTTTTCATAACTTCGCACGCCTCCGTCATCTCCAACCCTTCCATGATATACACGAGGTTCTCAACTGACGCATCTTCGTCATCATCGAACCAAAGTTGAAGCATATGCTTGGCCCTGGCTTGATCCGTAGCGTTTTCTGTCTCAAAGAATAATATTTCGTCAGGTTTAAAGCCTAGTTTGGCAGCAAGTTTCCTCCATTCTGTGAGCTTAGTGGATAATTCTTCGAGTTGAGATGGTGAAATCATTGTGACTTGAGAGCGTGTTGGTCTGTCGTATTCTTCTTCCGTAGCGTGGGTCGAATCTGGAACCTGTAAGGATATAATAATACTGATGTATTGTCTCGTTATTTTAGTGGTCGCAAGCGACACCTGGGCTTGGGTCAATTAGGTTTTTCAGTCAGAAATTTCGCAATAGATTTGAATATTACCTCCTATTTGATTGAATTAACAATTCCAGACTGTTGATGACAATAGGCTCGCCTCCAATTACATGGGACTTAAGCATAATTAGTGAAATATGGATGTTGTTACATATACCTCTGCCTAACCCTTCGGGAGTTACGGCGTTATGTTGTAGTATATCGGAGGTGTATCAATTTAATACATATAGCAACACCGTCTCACAGACACAAGTGTCAGGGAGCTGTCACAAGGGACACTTGACAGTCACCACAAATGGCGGTAAGTGTGTGTTGTGTAGCGAGCGGGGCTGAAGACTTGGATGATCTGGTGAGCAGGTGACCCAGAGTAAATAGTGTTATCACCCCGGGTATCACAGGACACAACAGATGTGATTGTGTTTTCGAAAGTCTGACAACCAGTTTTATCAAGTGTTATCACATTTCCTAATGGATGGATTATGGAGGTAAGATAGGCAGTCACTTAATGAAAAAGTATTCAGCTTCATCCGCTTAAACTGGTAGCAATTATCAGAACATTGGGTGGATGTCAATTCAGAACCTATGTTCTGAATTGACATCCACCCAATGTTCTGACAACTCAGAACTTCTGATGGATGTCAATTCAGAACATAGGATGGATGTCAATTCAGAACATATGATGGATGTCAATTCAGAACATAGAATGAATGTCAATTCAGAACATAGAATGGATGTCAATTCAGAACATAGGATGGATGTCAATTCAGAACATAGAATGGATGTCAATTCAGAACATAGGATGGATGTCAATACAGAACATAGGATGGATGTCAATTCAGGTCAATGGATGGGCTTTTAAGGTGCAGTAGTTAACTTTATTTGAGCTATTGATTCAATTCCTGGTATGGACATTAATATTGTCTAATAATGTGACACCATGATATAACTATAGGACCGCCCCTGCAACGCACGGCGCCAACCTATAGATTCCAAAACAATTTAGCCTTTCAAGCAACTTATAAAGTTATAAGCGATAATTGTATTATCACTTATAAGTTTCTTGAAAGGCTAAATTATTGAAACAAACAATTTGAAAAAATTCTTTGAAATGTAGGTAAAAAGTTAGTAATTTGTGTGTAGTTAGTATTTTTATCATCATCATCACCATCAGCTTATAATATTTCCACTGCAGGGACTCAGCCCTCAGGCCTGCTCTCTAAGAGAGGGATGGGCTATAATCGACCACGCGGCCCAGTGCAGGTTGGTAGATGTCACATGTGACAAATGTCTTCGAATTTTGTTTGGTTATAAGACTTGCCGGTTTCCTCACGATGTTCTCCTTCATCGTTTTCGGAGCAGTGGTGACGAAATAAATTACACAAAGTAATGCGCCTGCCTGGGCTCGAACCCACGACTTACCAACTAGTATTAGTATTTTTATGTATTAAATTAATCAGGCCTGTGCTCAGCAGTACACCATGTAGGCAAGCAAAAAAAAAGATAGTCAGTCCCATATATTAGCCGCTGGAAACCTGTCGCCATGATCCGTGGCTAATTCTTTAATACCGGGATCGACCGAGTCATGATGGATGGTTAATATAAGTAGCCTCCGATTCCGATAATTCGGAACTTCCGATTGTTATTACCCCTCCAGTTCCGGCTTCGGCTCCGACACTTATAAGTCGGAAGTTTTAATCGGAGGTCGAAGCATATCAGATAGCGGCTGCGAGCGTGGCGGACGTGGTCAACGTGTACCTTCGATCAGGTTTATGCATGCATTCTATTTTACTAGGCCGGCCCTTCTTAACTCATCTCTCTTCTGCCACCATCTCGGGTTCCGCCTCCAACTGCGATTTGACAAATTTCGACTCGAACAAACCTAAGGCCCGAAACACACAGAAAAGGCGTAAAGTGAAGGCGCGGCGCAGGCATCTTGCCGCTTCAAAACGTTTCAATACAAAATGTAGGTAGGCAACACGATGTGAATTACACTCAAGTTTATGTATAACCTTGGTGTTGGGAAATCTTCAAATAACTCCTCCCGATCTTGGACAGAGCGGTAGGGAGTGTCAGACTTCTACTGACTAAAAACCACCCATGTTCCTTCCGCCGAGGCCGCGTTATCTCTTTCGATAATCCGCAGCCCCGACGGGCAGTCCACCGCGCCTTACGCCTTTTCTGTGTAATTCGGGCCTTAAAGCTCCAATAGGGGATCTAAATGACTCAAAAAAATATGATTCTGTTTAGTCCGTCAGTTAGATTATCGAAAAATATTGGATACGTGATTTTTGTTTTATCAAATCAATAAAAAGTGACGAAGATAAAGCGCGTCAAAGATCATGGAGTGGGGCTAGAAACGTCACTTGAAGGTTCAAAATGTACTAGCATATGACGTCACACGAGTTTTTGAAGCACTGTATCGTCTTCATTTTTGGTTTAGGTGAAAAAAGAAAAAATACGTGTCCAATATTTTTTGAAAATCTATCTGACGGACTAATTAGTTTTTTTTGTCCGATCCCCTATTCCGACAAAAAACCCCTTCGTAACCTCCCTAGTCAATATGTATTGTGTGCAATGCTATGAATGAGCAAGGGTATACCACTGACCTTCTTGATGGTCGATTTTCTGACAGGACGCACAAATGCTATATTTCGTCGAATTCCAGGACTGGGCTGAAATGCTTGCTAGTGAAAAGTTCGGAGTGCAAATGAATTATGAATGAGCCACCGTTCCTACTGTGTCAAAATATTAATGATGGCTATTGAAAATACGGGATATGATATACGAGGATCTCGTGGCTTAAGAGGAAATGCGAGTGCTGTCTCTCTCTACTATCGCTGTCTCTCTCCGTCCTCCTGCCCTCAAATTCGTGCGATAAGGACAACTGCAGAAAAAAGTTATAATTCGAGGTTTGGCTCTCGCCTATTTCCTCCTCCAATATTGAACCAATTTAAAAGATATTTTAGACAATGAATAAGGAGGTTATATACTACGCCGCTATGTTTTTATTTTTTCGTTAATAGTTGTCAAATTTGTACACTAGGACTCTGTTAACAGCGATCTAAACAAGCAATTTTGAGCATTTTTTGAGGGTTCTAGTGCTTATAAAAATAATTTATCACCAAAAAGGAAAACATAGGGGCATAGAAATAGTTAATATTTATTATTCTGTAAAAAATCATTGCTCTAGGGTCATTAACCAAAAAGAAAACAGGCGAGAGCGTTTGTATGGAGAAAAGACCACTCGCATTTCCTCTTAACAATAACTGCCACTCGGGTCGATCTTTAGTAATCCATTATTATGAGCTCCCGATATTCGAACGCTCTAGCCAGCAGCGTCATGATCGCAGGAAGACTCACAGTCATCCCGTATTATCGCGGAGGGTATCCCGTTAGTGAGTACGATGAGTACGGTAAGTTTAGTTATGAGCCGTGAAAGCTTAAGAGGAAAGCGGGCGCTGTCTCTCTCCACTATCGCTGTCTCTCTCCGTCCCCCTGCCCTCAAATTCGTGCGATAAGGACAACTGCAGAGCCGACTCAATAGCTTAAGTAAAAAGTCATATTTCTAGGTTTGGCTCTCGCTTATTTCCTCCTCCAATATTGAACCAATTTAAAAGATATTTTAGACAACGAATATGGAGGATATATACTACGCCGCTATGTCTTTCTTTTTTCGTTAATAGTTGTCAAATTTATACACTAGGACTCTGTTAACAGCGATGTAAACAAGCAAATTTGAGCATTTTTTGAGGGTTCTAGGGCTTATAAAAATAATTTATCACCAAAAAGGAAAACATAGGGGCATAGAAATAGTTAATATTTATTATTATGTAAAAAATCATTGCCATAGGGTCATTAACCAAAAAGAAAACAGGCGAGAGCGTTTGTATGGAGAAAAGACCACCCGCATTTCCTCTTAAAGCAGTGTTTAAATTGAGCTGTTCAACTGAATAAAGTAAAGGTCTAAAATGACAGCAGTTGACTGCTGCGCTACGTGTCGCAGGTTCGATACCCGCACGGAACATACATTTGTATGACCTACAGATAGTTGTTTCGGGTCTGGGCGTGTTTGTGTATGTGAGTTTAAATGTTTTTAAACGCACCCACGATACAGGAGAAATTCCTAATGTGGGGCAACGTTTTTAAAAAAGAAAAACATTTGTATCTCAGTGGGAAATAGGTGTGAGTTTATGTACAGTCAGCAACACCAATATGTATACACTTAGCAACGTTTAAAAGTAATTTTCGGCTACTATACTGATTTAATTTTCATGATACGTAAAGAAACTAATAGAGTAAGATCCCAGAGCAATCAGACATAACTTATTTTCACACGGATGAAACCTGAAGTTTTCAGTAGCGTCTCGTGTGCCTTGAATACCTACGCGCTTTGTGGAACTTGCCGAGTGACACCTGGGCAGGTACCAGGTGAGAAAGGTAACTAAAAATAAGAATTATTTAACTTAAATTCACATGGCTGATTTTTATATAAATGTCATGTAGAATATTATTTTAAAGTAATATCATAAGTGTCAGACACTTTTGATGGACCAGAGCTTTTGTCAGACGCTTTTAAGCTTGGTTTTTGGAGCGCCTGACCAATATAGCATGGCAATATCCCGATCAATTAGCTTTAAATATTAAATCATTAGGAGTTTAGTATTATTTAAAGCGTCTGTTAAGCAATACGGCCGACGGAAAGTGTCTGGGAGTATTTGCGACTTATTTTTAAGGATAATTCCTAAAATATACGTAAAAAACAGCTTGGAGAAAATACTTCACGTATTTTGTCCAAGCTGTTTTTTACGTATATTTTCTACTCCCAGACACTTTCCGTCGGCCGTATTGCTTAACAGACGCTTTAAATAATTACTTTAAAATAATATTCTACATCACATTTATATAAAAATCAGCCATGTGAATTTAAGTTAAATAATTCTTATTTTTAGTCACCTTTCTCACCTGGTACCTGCCCAGGTGTCACTCGGCAAGTTCCACAAAGCGCGTAGGTATTCAAGGCACACGAGACGCTACTGAAAACTTCAGGTTTCATCCGTGTGAAAATAAGTTATGTCTGATTGCTCTAGGATCTTGGACTATAATATTTTGAAACCTATATCAACATAAAGAAGGTCATATCTCAAGTTGCAATCGTTATTTAATCATGAGAAACGCGTTTGAACTTTTCCAAGTATCTACATATTATTGCTAGTGACTGTAGGTATGTATTAACATAATTATTGTTTACCTGTTCAATATCATTGGCATCTCCTTCCTTTATGAGGTCTGCTTCCATCTGTTCCTCAGTAATCTCTTCCTCGGCGCTTTCCTGAAATTATAACAGTTTTATAAAGTCATACGTAAAACACAAATTTAACTCGAGTTCAGATGGTCGCATGTAGATTTTTCAATTTTCTTTTTATTATTTTGATGGTGGGAAATCATCAAATGTCTCCTCCCACTCTGGGCAGAGCGGTATTGAGAGTCAGACTTCTACTGACTAAAAACCACCCATGTTCTTCTTAGCCCTATGTCGAGGCCGCGGTATCTCTTTCGAACAATCTGCAGCCCCGACAGGTGAAGCGTTATTCTAAGTTGTGTTTCTGTAAACATTAATAACAGTTCGACTGTGGTGTGCTCATCCCAGTAGAAAACGGCGTGAGTTTACGTAGGTATATGTTACCGAAACCCGAGTTCCGGCAAAACTAGTTTGTCCTAGGGTAAGCAGTTTTATCGTATCAGGATACACGAACCCAAACAAAGCAATTACACTGCACGTCTACACCCAACCCGGATGTAGCCAAGGTTGGTCACAGTTCTAACCTAGCGTGTTTTTGACCGAGTACCGGTTGACCTTAAATGATATTTTCTCTCTGCTCTCTATCTCGAATACGATTCAACACATAAAAATTGTTTGAAACAAAACTTGTATAGAATTTAATCTTCTACAACATTGATCTGAAATACAAATAGCCAAAAAACCCATAGGAAACGAGATATTTGCAAAAACCTTTGACACCCAGTAATTTTTTTTCCAGGTGTTAGATCGATTAGGACTTTTTACATTTAATTTATAATGGTGTTTTGTTTGTATTTTCAGCCAGGTGGGAATTTTGTAAACTCGCCTCTTTTTTTTGGTCTAATTTGATCGGACTGACTATATTCAATTTAAACAATTTGCCAGATGATAGTTATTTTGTGACAATTCCTAGTTTGTCCTAGGACTAACTAGTTTTGCCTAAAATCGGGTTTTGCCCGTAAAATATATATTAGGTACATGGTTAGTTGTTGATACAAACAACCATCTGAACTGATTCATTTTAATAACAGCACAACAATGAAACTAGCAAAAGTAATTATAATAGGTAGGTACATTACAGTATCCCAGCTATCTGTGGCCTGTAAGAAATTAAAATATCAAATGCCACCAGAAGAAATATAATTCAAGTTTTTTTTTCACTGTTGTAATAAGCAAAGCCTGTAAAATAGTGCTAAAATTAAATTAAACAAATAGGATCCGGGCATTTTTAAATACTATTTGAAGTTTTTTTTTTTTTGACAATCTAATAGTTTTAGCTGTGGTTTATCTAAATATTTTAGGGTGACTTGAATAATCGTAGTTATTTAATCGATTTTCTTTACTGCGATTTCTCACTGACTAAACATTCACATAGAAGCCCAATATAAGTTTACTAATGGGTAAACTTCTGCCTAACCTTTCGGGGATTACCGGCTTGATGGTATGTAAGTGTTAGAACTACTCTTTAGCAAACTAGATGCGAGCTTCATAAACAGACATTACTATTAATAATACATTGTTACCTGTTTGTTAGCTTTATCAATATTGTTCTTAGAGGACTCTCCGTTGGCAATGGCAGCTGCATTGGCGGCTACTTCACGAGTTACTCGGTCCACCTGCAAGGAGACAAGATATACAGTATGTTATTTTAAGGACGCATTTACGATGGATAGTCAAATTATTACTTTTTTAAACAAAAGTATGTTTATTAAATACAATGCTTTGTATTTTTAAAATGTATAAGGATAGAATTGTAGGTAGATGTGCAAGGTACAATTCTTAACTATAAATATAATTTTAGATATGTCCAGTTTCTCAATAAATGTACCGAAGTAAAATATTTCACTTACTATTATATTTATAGTTAAGAATTGTACCTTGCACATCTACCTACAATTCTATCCTTATACATTTTAAAAATACAAAGCATTGTATTTAATAAACATACTTTTGTTTAAAAAAGTAATGATTTGACTTATCAATCGTAAATGCGTCCTTAAACGAGGGACTTATTTCAACATAGTTGGGTAAAGGCTAGCCTTGCTGTATTAAAACATGGAGCCACTGCCTATCTGACCTCCACAACCAATTAGTACTGGGCCTGGGTAATACGATACACCTTGGTGAGACTGGCTTGAAGTCTTGCGGCCCACTGGCTACCTAAAACTACTGTCAAATGACAGCCGAGATCAACGTCTCAACGTGCTTTCCGAGGCACGGAGAAAACTCGACATATGGGTCACCCAACCATCAACCAAACAGAGCGACCAGAGTAGTTGTTTTTATTTAGTCACGAGCGTTTCCACCGAATATCATCAGCCTATAATGTTTCCAGTACTGGGACACAGGCCTCAGGCCTTCTCTCTATGAGAGGGGATGGGCTATAATCCACCACGCGGGCCCAATGCAGATTGGTAGATATCACATATCTTCGATTTTTTTGGTTTTCGGCCGGTTCCTCACGATGTTTTCCTCCACCGTTTTTGAGAGCAGTCCTGATGAAATACAGAAAGTAATGTGCACGCCACCTCTGGGTTACTTACCATAGCGTTGAGATAATCAGGTAGGCGTCCTATAGGGTTGTTGGTGTAGACAAAGAAGTGCGGCGACCGTCGCGCGAGCAGACGTAGTGCGCGCCAGCCCCAGCCGCCGTCACATGTGCGGGAGGGGGGGGCGGGGCCCCCCGATACCATGTACGACTCTGGACAAACATCACGACGAATATTACAATCGTTGGGATTGCTTGATTGATTTTTTAAGGTCTTTATTAATACATAATTTGATACAAACTGCTTACAATGAAAATGAAGTAAGTAGCGGGTAGTTTTGTGCAAAGTTACGAATACGCGGCCGGCCAAGCGGCGCGGCGTCGGCTAGTAAGCGAGCTATCGTCATGATACGTCACCGAGGAAGTAGTGATGGGGGAGTCGATATCGATTGTATGATCGAGCGTAAGGCAATGTCGTCAGTCTACTGTTACCAATTGCTGATATTAGAATATCAGCAATTGGTAACAGTAGATTGCTTGTTTCAGACAGGAGGCTACGGTTGGGACCAAGAGCGGGGATTCAACCCATACAAACTTATTAAAGTTTGAGCCCGTGATTCGTGCAATGAGAACACTGAATAGTGTGTCTCAGTGTTTGGACGTATTTTCTTGTTCTTTGGCGGAATTCCAGAAGGTGACACATAGTATGTTTACCACTGGGTACCTTGTGTTTCTATCCAGACCCGTTACTTGGGATTGGACTATTAGTAATTAACGACTACTTTTGTTAGCATGGGTCTTACTTACCTGTTAAAACAAATGTAATTTATCCGTCCTTTCAAAAATATCAGTTTCTTGATCTATTTAAGTATAGATGTATCTGATAAGCTACATTATCGTTTAAATTCTCCGATGACCAACCACAATAATATCTACAACGCCTATTGGCTCTTGACGCAGAACGTCACAAAATTTGGTTAATTTTGCTTATTGTCACTTTCCCAAAACGTCAATTTCGCACAACGTCATTTTTAGAGTTCCGTAGCCGATTGGCAAAAAACGGAACCCCTACTAAAGATTCGTCATGTCTGTCTGTCCGTCCGTCCGTATGTCACAGCCACTTTTTTCAAAACGTCACTTTAGCAAAATGTCATTTTCACATCATCTTATTCTCAGGAAAAACCGAATACTATATAAGTATCATAATTATATACTTTTACACACATTCACTAACCCACGCTTCAATTTTTTTTTTATTTGTATGTATTATTGATAACTTATAGAATAACGGCATTAATTTATAACATACCCAATGAAGGCATGAAGTCTCTTTCTTTGGTTCGGCATGCTGCAAGATTGTCAGGACACAAGTTCCATAATTTCGTCAGTTCATTGCTGAAAAACGAAAGTACAAAATATGATTATTTGTTCTATTTGGTATAGTTGCTACCAGATAAGATACATTTATTAAAGTTCTCAAAGAAATCCAAAAATATGCCTGTTCATGTCTTGAATCGTCATATTGCGATCTTCAACATTTTTTCTAATGAAAAACGATACATGGTTCATTTGTTTTGGTTCGTACGAAGAGATATTAGGGAAAGGGCAATTATAGATACCGGCACGGTTCTTGAGCGCTCGGCGGAAGAGTGGGGATCGCTGTGCGCATCGTACACTTTATGACAAATAAAACGCACACCCGTTTATTATTTATTGGTCGTGAGGTAAGTGCAGCAGGAGTAAAGAACAAATCCCGAGTGACGGCTATGACGCGATGCGCTACGGACCAATCACTGCACTTTCCCCGCCCCGCGGGGAATAACTCACTTTTGCGTCAGCGCTCAAGAATCGTGCCGATGATAATACTGCTATTGACTTCTCAACTGGCAGCAACTATAGTTTTAAGATTTAAATTGGTGTGAGTCATTTTACTACTCGGTCACATTAACTAGACGCTTGGCGTTGTAACAATAATGTCCAAAAACAATATAACAACAACAGAAAACTAGCCAAATTATTACAGTACGGTTAGCATCTTTGTTACCGATACGCGCGTCAATAATTTGGCTAGTTTTCTGGTGTTGTTATATTGTTTTTGGACATTATTGTTACAACGCCAAGCGTCTAGTTAATGTGACCGAGTAGATCCCTTTGTATCGAGGCCGCGGTATCTCTTTCGAACAACCCGCAGACCTACAACACTTGGGAGAGACCTATGTCCAGCAGTGGACGTCTTTCGGCTGAAATGATGATGATGAGCAGGGAGTCGTTGTCTGGTACTTACTTCCCCATATAGGATTTGTTTTGCCCTTCATACTCTTTAATGACGTCACCAACAGGGCGGCGACGTTTTCGAGACCTTTTCACTTCATCTGTTGATTCTACCTGCACAGGAGGTTTTGGTTTCTGGAATTCTGTAAAAGAGTAATTCATAACTGAACTATAATTTATACACAATAACAATCTACAAAAAACATACGAAAAAGGCATTATTATTATTATGTTTTCTTTTCTTTATTTTAACCTTTTTAGCGCCACAGTCACGTATAGACGACAAGCCCAACAAGCAAAAAAGTGCCTTAATCCTGACGACTTAAGGTGCTTTTTGGCTTGTCGTCTTACTTGACTGTGGCGGACGGCGGTCACTGGTTAAACAATACAATTAGATATTTGACTACTGTTAAAAATTCACGAAAATGTTATGTTATTTCAAAGAACTAACAGAAATACAAATAACACAATGTTTGAAAAAAAAAAAAAAACGATCAAAAAATTGTTTAGTTTTAACTGTTTTTAAATGACGTGCAAGACCAAGACAGCGCTACAAAAATGTGACGTCAAATTTCAATGTTGAAAAATTTAAAAATTAGGTAGCATTTTGTATTCATCATCATTCATCATCAGCCTATAATGTTCCCACTGCAGGGACTCAGGCTTCCTCTCTAGGAGAGGGATGGGCTATAATCCACCACGCATGCGCCCAGTGCGGGTTGGTAGATGTCACATGTCTTCAAAATGTTGGTTCTAAGACATGCCGGTTTCCTCACGATGTTTTCCTTCACCGTTTTGTATTACCAGTGATTAAATAATTAGTAAATTACCATGACACCCATCATTCTTCCAGCTATTCCAGTGTTCCTCTCTCTTAAGTATATGTTTGACGCAGTCCGCAAACTGCTTGCCATGCGGTGGAGTTTCACCCAGCAGCTTGTACACAAGACTTGTGGTTTCTTTCACCCACTCTACTTGGTCAGATTTCAGCTCTAGTTCCCTGAAAAAGATGGAAACTTTAATTTTTTGGTGAGAACATAAATATAGTTTTAGTAACAACAATATGAAATTATGAATTTATTATACCATTTATGTTTATGTGATATGTTATAGAATGCGAGCTTATTGCCTTAAACTGAGCATCCATCCAGACTATATGTGCTGTTTCTAAGAAATAACTAACAGACAATCCTAAAGTGAGAAGAACAGGGGGTCTAAAATTGATTTATTTAAACTTCATGTATAGTCCCCGACACGTAACTTGGCAAGAGTCGTTAGTTGCGCAGAAGGCATTTTTAGGTCTCTTTGTTTGTGGCGCGGGGCGCGGGGTATGAGGTAACGTCATCCGCGCGTGTGATTGGTGCATTCAAATACATACGTTCCGTTCGCTCTCGATTACACTTGCGGTGCACGAAAGTTGTGTTGTTTTTGTTATTTCTTTTTGTTACCGATTTGAGTTGTCGTTGTGTTTTAAATTTAGTTTTTGTTAGTTGTTTTAAATTTAGTTTTTGTTGTTTTACATTTTGTTTTACTTTTAAATGCATATTTTTATTTATAACACCTAATAAATGTCACAAAGTCTTCACCTTTATTTAACTTCATTATTAAAAATAAATTATGTCAATAACCATAGAATAATGACAAGCAATAAAAGTGGCCACTTTTTGTGGCACAAAGTGTACGATGCGCGAACTTTTAATTCGAATTTCGAAACCTTGCCAAGTTACGTGTCGGGAGCTATACAAGAGTGGTACATAGGCGGACTTAATTAATGCCACAAGGCATTCTCTACCAGTCAACCTTAGGGTGAAATAGGATAGCACTGTGGTAGACAACAAAAAAATACTTAATAATAAGGATAATACTATTTTGCAAACATAATACATAATATATTGGTGCATACTAATACATATTATATATAAATATAATTAAATAAACTAATAGATATTTAAATACATACAAACAGACTACTTAATTAAATTAAATTTTAAAGTAATTCATATTATGATTTTAGACCCCCGGAGTGTAAAGTTCTTCAGTCCCCATATAAAAGGGAGATAGTGTCATAGTGTCTGTTTGTTATAAAATCAAAAACTACTGCACTGATTTACATGCGCATTCACTAATAGATAGGAAGGCTCAAGGAAGGTTTTAGTATATAACTAGCCGTTGCCCGCGACTTCGTTCGCGAGGAAATTTTGACGTGTATGTATGTGTGGGACTGCCTCTGGATGTATTATGCCAAAGCGAATGACAAATGCCAATCGAAACGATTATATTCCCTTAAACTGGCCCTGTCATAAAATCTGTTCCCACACATACATATGTCTTAACTATATTCTATCTCTCTACTCATTTTCGGCTCCAAAACGCCAAGGATTTCATATAAATACTTGCGGGAGCCCTTAGTTCAGATCGTCACAAAAAAAATTGTTAGCTAATAGACTTGCTAAATTTCAGGCCGGTAGTACAAAAATCAAACTGACATACAAAATTGCGAGAGCCTTTTGAGCTTAATTCGACCCTGAACCAAAATCTTTGCAAACTTCTACTCGCCATAAACTACGTCCCCGTCAAAATTCAAGACAAAAAATTAAGAACTTTCAGACAAACTTGTGAGAGCCTTTAGACCTCCCTTATCCGACCCTGTCGCAAAATCCGTTCATAGCAGACGTCTACTGTCTATAAACTACATCCCTGCCAAAAATCAAGATTGTAGCACGAAAAATAAAGGACTTTCATACAAACTTGCGAGGGCCCTTAGACCACCCTATTCAGGCCCTGTCGCAAAATTATTTCGTAGCAGACGTCGACTGACTATAAACTACGTCTCTGCCAAAAATCTAGATTGTAGCACAAAAAATGAAGGAGTTTCATACAAACTTGCGAGGGCCCATAGACCACCCTAATCCGGCCCTGTCGCAAAATCCGTTCTTAACGGACGTCTACAAACTATAAAGTACCTCCCTGCCAAAAATCATCTTTATACGTCCAGCGGTTTTCGAGATTTCGTGATGAGTGAGTGAGTCAGTGACCTTTCGCTTTTATAGATATAGATTTACATGTGGAAGAAGTCGCGGGCTTAAGTTCAAGTGTAAAATAAAAATGTAAATAAACGGAACATCATACATACATTTTAAACTTCACTGTAGAAGTCAAATACTGGAACAATATCAGGAACTGTACGAGAACACATCTTCTAAAGTTAGAGTCGGACAGTTGGAGCTCCAACAGTTTCTGATTGGTCAGGAACTTTGCGAAGTAGTGTGGTTCACTGCTATCAGAGTCCTTCATTTCGGCATCAATTGCTAGAGTTTTCACTGGTTTCAGTAAGTTTAGCTTAGATTTTTGTAGTTCAATTGTTTCTAGTTTGTAGGATGAGAATGCTGAGAGTACACTGCCTGAATGCTGAAATAATATTATATTGATGTAAGCAATTTTATTGAGAGATTTTTTTGAGAGCAGTGGTGGCCCAGTGGTGGCGGCCCCGACTAACGAACAGTGAGTCGTGGGTTCGAACCCCGTCAGGCACATTACTTTGTGTAATTTATTTCATCACCACTGTTCTCAAAACGGTGGAGGAAAACATCGTGAGGAAACCATGTCTTAGAACCAAAAAATTCGAAGATATGTGACATCTACCAATCCGCACTGGGCCCACGTGGTGGATTATAGCCCATCCCTCTCCTAGAGAGGAGGCCTGAGTCCCTGCAGGGCGAACATTATAGGCTAATGATGATGTAAGGAATTTTATTGAAACTCTCCTTGGTGGAGCTGTTGTTGCATATGCCCCAGATAGTTATAATAAATACGACATGAGCCCATGACTTTTCACCACGATGGACATCATGGTGCAAAGTTTTACCATGGATTATTGTGAAATCAGCATAATTCCAACGCTAAATGTTCGATCTTAGTGTTAAAACCAGCCAAGTGCATAATGGGCCACACACAATGTAGGGTTGCATAGTTGCCCAACAATATTTGCAGTAACATAGTCATATTAAAAAATGTTTAGGTATATGTGTACTATCATAATATATGCATAATCTTCTTTGGCCGGCTACTTTACAATTTGTTCCATTTTGTCGGATTGTCCTTTAAAGAGATAAATATAATAAAAAGAGAAAATACTTACAACAACAAAAGTCTTCCACTGTAATTTATTATAACAGTTATTTGGGTTCCTGAAAAAGTCTTGTAGACTCCAGAATCTGCAGTACAAGTTATAATCTATAATCAATTTTCCCTTCTCATCATTGTCAACCACCATTTCTTCGTCCAGTGAATCTTTCAGTGTGCTTGAGCTATCACTCCCAAACTCTGTTACATTCTCCAGATTAAATTCAGAGACAATATTCAGACCAGACCTTTCAGAAAACGGGAAAAACTTTGCAAGGAACAGCAAAATTCTACCACAGAAAACTGTATTCTGGGACCTTGACAGCCTCCTCAGCAGATCATTACACATTCTAAGCAAATTATTCTTACAAGCTACGAAAAATAACTCTTCTTTCCAAGTACTGACGCCGTTTTCCACGTAAGAGAACATTTTTTCACATTTGTTTAGTGTTAGTGCGTCGAAAATGTCGCCAAGAAGCACGACCGGCATTGTAGGCGTGACCATCTGTCGTCTACATGAGTCTATACAGAACGACACGAAGTTTTCTAACGTGTCTGGGTCTTCGACTAGCAGTTCCAAGAGTTTATCCCTGAACGCTTGGTCCATGGCCGCTTTCCGGTCGCTCTCATTTGTATTCTTTGTAAAAGAATCGAGCAAGTCGATATTGTTGGTTGTAAAGGCTTTCGACAGCACATCCTGTAAGAATGCATTGTTTTCACAAGGATTAGCAATATTTATTCATTATTGTTAAATAAAATGACAGAATGAGAGGTTAGAAATATACCTTGTATTTATTCCGCAATTCTTCAAATCCCGTTTTATTGGACATCTTGGCAAGATGTTTCTTTACCTTGTGATGAGATGAGAGATTGTTTCAAGTTATCATTTGTGTAAATATGCAAGTTTTATGAAAGAAACACAGAACCAGAACTAAATAGAGTTTGAAGTTTGATACAATCAAACCACAGAATCAATCAATCAAACACCATAGAGATAGGATCCTATGGAGTCGCCGCGATGTTCTCTATACACACTTGCTACAAATATGAGTGAAATAGGAGACAGAATGTAAAATATAGTTTTGTTTCGTTCTTTCTAATGCAGTAATCGTATTTGATGAAAGAGACAACAATATTTCAGTTGTTTCTCATAATAGCAACATTTGGATATGCGAGTCACAGAATAGTAGGTAGGTGCCGTTTTCGCCATAATGTGATACAAGATGGCGACGATTTCGTGGTAGTTGTGCTGTAAAATAGTTGTTTACTTTTTGTTAAATTGCGATTTGTGAGAAAATTACGACGAGATTATCTCTTAAACTGCGTGTATATGTTAGGAAACAGCAATTCAATAAGCCTGCGTGTTGTATTGTGAAGTGTGGTGCAAGAAGGACTGAAAATCAACCTCAATTGACTTTGCATAGGTTAGTAGTCGTTTTCATGCAATAGTATCTAGGAGTAATACATTTTCGATGAAAAAATGCTAAGTGATCATTAATTTATTGCTAAAGTGTTAATATTTGGGTTTATTTCCGTCCCAGAGACCTTTTTGTTATTTCATAATATGATTCGTTTGTTTACAAACATGGATAGTGTTGTACCGTTGCGTAATAGTTTCCGATACTAGTTCCTTCGCTGTGCTGAAACGATATCTGTTCGAGTGACCGTGCCAGGTCCGGTCAGGGCGCGGGACCGCCCTGAGGATTATCGAAAGAGATAACGCGGCCTTGGCACAAGGGCGAAGAAGGAACATGGGTGGTTTTTAGTCAGTAGAATAATAGGGTTTGACAAACCCTATTATTGCACTACAATTTTATTGGTGATCCATCTCTTATTTTACACATAATTATATTAACATTAATTTGACCATTCATATCTTTGAACACTTTTTGTTTATCTGAGAACGAAAATATTTCGTGACGATAGATCTATTTATTAGGAGATACAACTTGGTGACAAATACAAATTTTGGCGACAAGAAACAAAGTCCCTTTTTATTTTACTCCGCCAGTCAGTATGTTAATCATAATAGAAACAATCTTCTTACTATTAGAAGATTTTTTCTTCACTAGGATCTGCATACCTACCAGAATCTACAGACCAGATATAACCGAAAGCGCAAACCTAAAAAAATAAGTTTATAAAACTAAAACACGAATACGAATAAAATCGCAGACTAATAAAACCGCGGTCTTAAAAGTAAAAAAACAAGAAAATAATTCTTGTCTAATATTCTTATCTATCAACGCCTTATCCAATTAATTGATTATCGTCTAGTTAGTAGGTAGATAATTTGTAATTTTCAATTCAACGTATTTATTATAAGTAAAATTATTATAGAGGATAGTCTTATTTCGCCTGCCACTGATACCTGATGCTCCTTCATGGCGTTCCCATTGATATATAAGTCAGCTGCTTGTTGCCATTAGCAAGGGCGACGACTGCCCTCTACTTTCATTTTACTTAAAATACGTTACATTGAAATATACAAATTATCTACTTACTAGACGATAATCAATTAGGTAATTGGATAAGGCGTTTATAGACAAGAATTATTTTCTTGTTTTTTTCTGCGTAGAAGACCGCGGTTTTATTAAACGGTTTTACTTAGCTCACCCCGTTTTTTTTTCTTGGGTCATATTTATTAGTTTGCGATTTAACTCGTAGTTGAGTTTTAGTAACATTCTAATTTAATGTTGGTTTGTTATATAATACGAGTAAACCGCGACAACTGTTTGACCGCAATCTAAACGTATACAGGGTGTAAATTAACCCATAACACAGCCGACAACCAAGCAAGGGTGGTACTTAGTTTGATGTACAGAAACATCAAACTAAGTACCCCCCTACGCAATTTTTTTGCTGGGAAACGATTTTTTATTGGGGTCAAATATCATATTTTACGGTAAAACTCAATGTAGCAACACATTGGGCTAGTGGATGCTATGAATAGTAAAACCTGAAACTCGACCAATATCTCCGTAACTAGGGGGTTCCTAGGTATGGTCTAGAACAAAAAAATATCGCAGTGGTGGGGAGAACAAGTGTTCAGTAGTTTAGGCGCTATGCTGGAACATACAAACATAATACATACACTGCCAAAATCATTACCCTTCCTTTTGGCTTTAAAAAAACCACTTTGAATAAATTTTATTCTCAGGTATCCGATACCTGAGAATAAAATTTATTCAAAGTGGTTGTAGGTAAGTAAATTTACTCATATTTTTCTGTTACAACTTTACAACGGACTGTTCATTTTAATTCAACCGTTGTCGCGCCTTCCGTACTTCACTTAGGCTGTAGGCCTGGGTTCCGTACGGAATCGCGTGGGCAACAAAACATTTCCATTACAGGTAGAATAAGTAAACTCAATAATACCATAAAACTTATAACCATGGGTCGACTGTTATTTCTATGCTTGGTTGAGAGTTAAGTTAGTGACTCGAACTCATTATCTGCTTCGCAAAGTTGAGCTATGCTCCGCCAGGGTTTACTTGCGTAGTAACCCAAGGGTCTACTCACGTATAGAGTGACCCCATTCCAACAGTCTACTAGATGCCCCTTATGGTGTCCCACTATCTTTGCTTATGCAAACCAAGGGTTAAACCCAGACCATGACACCATACGGGCGTGAGGGCTTTGCCCCCACGGTGACCTCCTCCATCCCCTTAGTCACGCCCCTACTCCGTCAAAACTAGTGACCGTTAACCTTCCCCAGCATACGTTACCAGAAGAACAACCCGATATGTTGACACTTCCTGCCTGACTCCCTAACAGGTAGCAAGGGAGAACGGTAGGCCATACGTATAATGATCTCCGCGCTCCCCGCTTGGCATTTAGCTAGGGAGTCCGCATGCTGAAGATTGCAGACATGACTAAACAATACCTTGGAAAACATTCTAACCAGCTTTCCCCATAGTTACATGTCTTATAGTTTTAACAGTCTATTCTATTAACGTGATTTTATCACTCACCTGGCTCCAGGGTTGGAAGCCTCGGAGATATTCTCCATCCATCCACGTGCTCCTTACCGCAATGGTTCAGCACTTACTTTTTTCGCGTTATCGCGTTCGCGCGGTTTCTTTTTCAGTCACCCTCTAAAAAGTGCACATCGACAAAAATTAATCTATGTCAAATTGTCAAACCAGTTCAGTGTTGCCACAGAACAATTATTAATACCAGTGTGCACTTACCATGTTACTGCGACTGAAAATACCTCGCGTTCCGCGACACTCCCACGAGAGAAGAAGTTCATCATTGCAGCAGAGTGAGCAGGTGACGCGTCCACTCTCGGATCCGCTCCGTCGCACGAATGGCTGCGCCTCGTCTGCACCTCAATGCACCATCCACCATCGGTGGAACCACTACGTCGTCTCCCGCAACAGGTGTATCCTGCCTAGTGTCGACATTGTCCTTTTCACCTATCTCTGTCTCGTCCTCTTGCGTGAGGTCAGCGTCAATCTCCTTGGAATTTGATGCATCAGAGATATCGTTAGTGTCTCTTTGAGACCCTTCAAGAATTTCTGCACTTTCTTGAACTTGAGGGGCTTCTGTTCTTCCTTGCACAAACTTTTCATGTTCTTCCAAGTTTGTACGAACAGCCACCTCTGTTCGGTCATGCACTTGTTCAGACTCTTGATTGAGGTCACATTGTTGCCTCGCCTCGTCATCTGCTTCAAGTGGATAGAGATGTCCAATTGAGCGAATAAGGACAGAATCTTTCGTCTCCACCTTTGCCACCCTGCATACATTGTCGGTACCTTTTATCAGAGCGACTATTTTCCCGGTCTTCCAAGATTCTCGATTTTTGGAATCTGACCATATTTGAACCACGTCGCCTATCTGTGGACTACGGTGAGACTTAACTCTTGGTTGTTTGGGCAGATGCTTTGACCTTTCTCTCAAGCTCATCAAATACTGGCCAATAAACATTTGCTTGAACTCTTCAATGATTTTGAGCCCTTGTTTCCAGCTCTGTATGAGATCAATCTTTGTTAATGTACCCACAGGTGGTACTTCGACTGATGTGGGTTCTACCATCAGGCATTGTCTCAAGCTCAAGAAATCAGCTGGTCGCAATGTGTGTTCCAATTCTGTTCCAGTTTGGGTTATTGGTCTGGAATTCACCACTGCTTCAATCTCTTTCATAACTGTAACCAATTTGCTGTCGTTCAAAAGGTGTTTTTCGAGAGTACGCTTGAGACAGTGTTTCACTAGAGCAACCAATCGTTCATAGAATCCTCCGTGCCATGGTGCCAGTTGTGGAATAAACCTCCATTCAATTTTATGTTCAACACAAAATGGTTTTGTCATTGTCGTATCGTCTCTGCTCCAATATGTAAGTCATATGGGGTATGTGATATAGTTGTGCCTTGGGCTCGCTTACATAAGCAGGCGTACGAATATTATTATTTATGATCATCATGGTAATATACTTTGAGTATCGTACCTCGCTTTTCCTCGTCCGTATTCCACCTCCTTCCACAGCTCATGCACCTGCTCTGCCTCGCCTTACTGCCCAGCCGCTAGCCTCTGCAGTTCACCATCTGTAGGTGGTAATGCCCGTTGATACTAACTACTTCTGTACCACGGGCGGGGAGGGAGTAACGTCAGGGCTGCGGATGCAGTCCATGACTATGCTACCTCTTCCAGGCTGTAAATATAACAAAGCATTAATGACATACTCATGCGCTATCATATCGTATGATCAGATCATACATTCCCAACTCTAGGCAGTTGCTCAGGCCCAGACCTTATAGGTCGACCATCACACTCTGCTGCCTCTCTTACTCTAGGCAGTTGCTGAGGTCAGACCTTCTATCAATCGACCCTCGCATTCTTCTACCTTTCGTAACTCTCTCTTTACGGCAATTACGTTAGCCCTCTCATTGATCAGTATGGCGGGATAAATCTTCTCCCTACTGATGTATTGTAGGCGCGTTACACTGCGACTGCCGTCACCCGTAACGCACCCCTCTATGGAACTATCCTTAGATTATGTCTAGGGAACTGAGTATGCACATGCAGGCTCTAGGCACAAGCTCGTCTCGCGTTGCCGCCACGTGCTCACCCCGTGGCCACGTAACGGCTCAGCGCAGACTCTATAATTACAGCGTCATATCTACAAGCACCAGCTAACAACTCTAACGCTATGCAATATTACTTTAACTAGCAACCATGGCTACTTAGATTTACTTCTACATAAATCTACATACTTCCTTTATAATAGGGTTTCTACTTAGCCTTTATACTTAGCTTTGTTACAACTTGTTCACGACACGATGTCAGTTTACCGCCGCCAAGGGAAGGGACGCCAACAAAAATGGACGATTCTAAAACATTTCGTTCAGGAGTGAACTTACCATAGACAAACACTCATTCTTACATCATAGAGTAGATCGACATCTCGTTGTGATGATTCTAATTCGACTAATGGTTCAATCGTTGGTATTGCCATATCATTTCTGTTACATATTTACAATTATTCTATTTACATTCGCGATACGTCGCGACACTCCCGGCCCGAAGGCCTGGCTAAAGTATTGTTAGGAGATTGCGCGTCCACTCCTTTATTTTTTCTAAAGCTCTAGTGGCCGCGCTTCTTCTCAGTTTTGTTTCCTCTTTGGAGCTAGGTATCTCAACTGGAGTGTTGCTGTCGGATTGTTTCTCTGACCTATCGTTCGTTTGAGTATCCTCTGACCCTTCTTCTCTTTCGTGAATACTGTCATGATTTATGATTTCGGTTGGGGTTTCTATTGGAGTCTCTGCCGGACATCTTTCCAATAGTGGGTTTTCTTCCCATACTATTTCTGGCGCTTTATTTGCACTGTCACATATGTTATTAGCCTCGTATTCGGCTATGTCATTATCATCCATCTCGAGGGGATAGATGTGAGCTATGGATCGAGTAAATTCCTTGTTTCCTATTTTGATTTTAGCTACTCTACACAGACCATCTGCTCCTCTAAGTAGGGATGATATCTTTCCTACTTTCCATCCTTTGCGATTCTTTGTTTCTCCTTTAATCTGTACAATTTGACCAATTTTAGGTTCCGCTTTAACTGTACTTCTCGTTTCTTTATGAGAGTGCCGATATCTTTCCCTTAGGCTAGGTAGGTATCGGTTTGTAAACATTTCTTTAAATTCTTCTGTCATTATTATGGCCTTCCTCCATCCTTTCACTAGTTCGGTTTTAGTTACCGTTCCTATTATTTCTTCATTTGAATTTGATGTTTCCATCGTTATACATTTTCCCAAGGTGAGGAAGTCCGCTGGTTTTAGGATCTGCTCTAATTCTGAATCTACGCTGGTAAGTGGGCGTGTGTTTATCACTGCTTCTATTTCTTTGATTGTTGTCGCTAGCTGTGAATCATTTAGTAGATGTTTCTGTAGTGTTCTTTTCATACAATTCTTGACTATGCCTACAAGTCTTTCATAGAATCCTCCGAACCAAGGTGCCAGTTGTGGTATAAATTTCCAACGAATCTTTTCTTTTACGCAATATTCCTTTGATACTATTTCAGATATCAGTTTGAAGTAGAGGGCGTTATCGGAGGTAACAAGAGTCGGTATTCCTCTTGTTGCTATGAACCTTCGCAAAGCAAGTAGTCCTTCTTCAGCAGAAAGGTCTTTGACCACTTCTAAATGAATTGCTCTCACTGCCAGGCATGTGAAGAGGCAAATCCATCTCTTGTTGGGACCCTTTTCGCTCACTAAGAGTGGGCCCATGTAATCTATTCCCGTGAAAGTGAAGGGTGCACTATAGTTTACTCTCTCTGCTGGTAAGGCTGGGGTTGGTGGTAACTTAAATGGTCCTCCTCCGTGTTTGACGCACCTCGGGCACTTCTTTATGATTTTTAGTACTTGTGCTTTTCCTTGTGGAATCCAATAGTTTTGTCTTATCAGGCTTAACGTATGGTTAGCGCCGACGTGGTAATTCTCTTCGTGTGTTCTCTTTATAATATCGTTGGTAAAGTCGCACTCTCTAGGTATAAGTATTGGGTATCGTTTATCGAATGACCAGTCAGCGTTCTTCATGCGTCCTTCGCATCTTAATATCCCATCGATGTCTTTGAACAGTCTTAGATTGCGGCTTAAGTCTGTTTCTATTTCCTGGACCTCTAATGGAAAACGTTCTTTTTGTAATCTCTTGATCTGTTCGATCTTGTCACTTGGTATGTCCTTGTTATCTATTTCTTTCAGCTTAGGGATGGATTTCGTTTCACGCCTCTTGAAGAGTTCTGCACTCTCTCCGCTTGTCGGACCCTCCCCACAGGTTGGAAAAGAAAGTGTCTCTTCACCGCGGTCCGCGGGCCACCACTTCGATTCTTTCAGGAGGAAGTCTGGACCTTTCAGCCATATCTCTCTGTCCTTATCCAGTGTGGGAGGTCTGGTTGCTACGTCAGCGGGGTTTAATTCAGTTGGAACATACCTTATGATTAATTCTTTATTTTTCTTTATTTCTTCAATGCGTCTGGATACAAATGGAGTTAAGAGTTTGTTTGATTTATGCCATTCTATTACGATTTTACTGTCTGTCCACAATGTTTGACTAAGTAGTTTCATCTTGAGTTGTTTCATCACAAATTTAATGAGTCTACTTCCTATGAGTACTCCCAGTAGTTCTAAGCGTGGTATCTTAAGATTATCTTGATCCTTTATTGGTACTAATCTGGATTTTCCTATAATGAAATGTATATTTTCTCCATTCACTATGTACACTGCTGCTGCGTATGCTTTTAAAGAAGCATCAGTAAAGCAATGTAGTTGGTATTTTTCTGTGTCTGATACATAACATCTTGGTATGAATATCTTGTGTATTTCTTCTAGCTCTTCCCTTATCACATTCCATTTGTTATGTAATTGTTCCGAAAATATCTCATCCCATTTGAATTTCTGTCTCCACAGATCTTGTAGGAATAGCTTTGCTGGAAGTATGTATGGTGTGGCAAATCCGCAAGGGTCGTAAATAGATGCAATAACCTTCAATGCTCCTCGTTTATTGTTTGCTTCTGTGTTGACGTCAAACTTGAGTTCGAGTGTGTCTTGATCTAGGTTCCACTTCAGTCCTAGGATCTTAGCGTTACTGACTTTATTTGTATCCGGTATCTGTTTCATGAATTCCTTTGAATTGGAACACCATTCTCTTATATTCATTGAGATTTGTTGGAAGGTGTCTTTGGTAACTTGATACAATTCTGTTGCTTCTCCTTCAACCTGGCGATAGCAAAGCGCAGAGAAAAAAGAAAATCCAAATCAGGGTTTTCCAATAATTCATGACAAAAATATCCCTCGCTATCCTACTTTATTTCCTCAAAGTGCATTGTAAACCGTCGCTTGATACACGTGGACACCTGCCATTGCAGTTCTCGGCTCAAAAACAACCCCGGCTACGGCTCGGGTGTTAATCCTGCCTCGAATGCAAAAACAAACACTCCACTTGCATCAAATTGTACTATTTCGGTCTAGTAGGTCGGCGACATCAAAGAGCAATCATGATAGCACGTCGTTTTCTTTCTAGTGACCATCACTCTCCTCGCCTTATCTTCGGTGAACTCACGTCGTTTTCTTTCTAGTGATCACCACCCTCTAGATGGAAATAAGGAGAGGGAACTCGTTCCTCAGTACTACATTCTCATAGTTGTACATAAAGTCATAGTTGGGTTAGGTACCTAGTGTACCTACCTTATCTTACTGATTAGTAACTTAGGGAGATATTATTGCTCATGGGTTTCTAGTCTAAGCGCTTTACCAAGCTCACCAGTCTCACGTAGGCTAGGCCATAATTAGATTGTAGAGCTGGAGGATATTCGTTCCAGGGCCAGGCAACAGTATATCGACCTTCGATGATACTAGTTGTTTTATTGAAATAATCGACAGCTTCTTCTCTACTGGTTTCCGTAGAGTCGTTAATCCCGATGGATTCAAGTTCCCATAAGAATGTGATATTACCTTGGTTAATAGGTAAGTAAGTACTGATAGTGTCTCTGTGGGTTTAGTTTCTAGTTTCCCAGATAGTATCCAACCAAATATAGACTTCACTAAGTATAAATTGTCGTTCAGTTGTTTTCTTTCAGTTGTCATGAGCAAGAAGTAGTAATCATTGCCAATCAAGATATCTACTTGGTCTTGGAGTGATCCATCATCTGCAAGAAGTTCCTTATTCTTCCATTGACTTAACTCTTCTCTGGGGTATGGTACTCCTTTAGTTATTGTTGGTACGATGTTTGCATAGATTTCTTTCGTTCCTTCATGTCTGGTCTTTAATCCCAACTTGACTACAGAGCTGACGAATTCGTGAGGTGCCTTTGATCCGAATGTAAATACTGTAAGATGATCTTCTTGTTCTGTCTTTAAATCTAGCATGCTAGCTGCACTCTTGGTGATATAAGATCGCTGTGAACCTGAGTCTAATAAAATTCTGAATTTGCCTTCTTTGCTGCTTCCTATCTTCTTGGCACGGACTATGACTGTTTGTAACGCTGTGGATCCTCTCGATCCGACCGTCGTCATAGTTACTTCTGTTTTTGCTAGTGGTGTCGAAAATTTTGTGGGGCACAAAGCTCTGTTGTGGCTATTTTTGCTGCAGTAAAAACAATTTTTCTTATTCTTGCAAACTCTAATGTTGTGTCCCTCTCTGAAGCATCCAAAACATCGGTTTTTCAGTTTTTGCATCCTTTCTTTGACATCTTTAACCTTTGAACATTGGTCATTATAATGATCCTCCCCACAGAAGATACACGCTATTTTTCTTCTTTTCTTCTGTGGACCTCTTGTCACCTTTTCGTTTATTTTCTTGTGATCTTCTCGCTTACTGTGTCCCCTTTTACGAAATGAGCTATCTCTCTCGGCCTGGTGCCGCGTGTTTCTAGTTTTGGGTCTATATTTAGTTTCATTCACTTGATGCTTACTGGTTGTACTAGCTTCACCTGGTTTCTTATCTTCTTGTGTTATATGTAGTAATTCAACGGTGTACTCGTTTTTAGATTTTCCCTCATTTGCGATTCTGCTAGCATCTTCTTTTGCCGTTATTATCAATTCGAGATGTCTTCGTATATCCTTGATCGAATTGCTAGTTGTTTTTAGTTTTAATTCGTATATCAGATCTTCTGGTAACTTCTCAAAGATCAAGTGTCGGAGGTGACTGTGATTAACATCCTCTTTAAGCGACTCTAATACCCGCAGATGTCTTTCTATATTATTGAGAGTGCTTCTACAGGAGCTCACTGTCTTCTCAGCAGGTTTCACCTTGGACAGCGCAGCATAATGGGCATCAATCAGGTGGACGGAGCTTCCATACCTTTCCTGTAGAGTTTTAACTGCAATCTGATAGTTTTTTCCAGTAATGTCGAATCCTTCGATAGACTCCTTTGCCTTTCCTTTCACTGAGGCCTGTAAATATAGCAACTTATCGACATCTGCGATGTTACGGCTATCTATATTGGAGCGAAACTGATCCCAGAATTGGTGCCACTGCAGGATGTCACCTTCAAACTCAGGTAAGTGGAGTTTGGGTAG
This sequence comes from Diarsia mendica, assembly GCA_949316265.1. Classification (NCBI taxonomy): domain Eukaryota; kingdom Metazoa; phylum Arthropoda; class Insecta; order Lepidoptera; family Noctuidae; genus Diarsia; species Diarsia mendica. The sequence goes on along the minus strand of OX438904.1, from coordinate 17,976,950 downwards.
ATTGCTGCTTATTATTTCACTACCTGTACTAGAGTGACTCTTATCCTGTGATCGTAGCTTCACTTCGAGTTGAATAAGGTTCTGTTCAGCCTCGAGCTGGATTTGTGACATGGAGCTTACATCGTCCGCAGAAGGATGGTCTACCAGACGAAAATAATTATTTAAATCTTCGCTGAATCTGTTTAGTAATTTGGTAAGTGTGGCCGCAACAACCTCTGCTTGTTGTTTTCCTTCCGTATCACTTACTGAAAGGGTCGTGGATAGGTCAGAGTTCCTTTTAATTTCGTTGATTATCATTGACAAACGATTAAGTAAAATGATTTCCATGGCTGTAGCTTTTAACTCTTCTATTATTAATGAATGTATGATATGCTGAAAGCAGAATACAATCCAATAGTAGTTCAACCAGATCATACACTTCATTGATATAATATGAGACTTCAATATACACATTTAATTATTCTTAGTTATTCATTAATAACACAATCGCGAATAACAATCGTTACTTATTTGCTAATCATAGTTGTATCATTTAATAGAATATCCTTACAACATAATATAAATTAATATAGCGAAAATGATTTCAAAATGTGTCAATTATTACTGTCGAAATGTGGGTGTACTATTAGGTACACCTCTGCCTAACCCCTCGGGGATTACAGGCGTGATGTTATGTTGTGTCAATAAACATGTAAATACCTCTCGTATTTAATCGCACAATTATCTTTCAAGAGACCATTAGAAGGCCATAAAAAAGCGTGAATGTTACCTGATTCACGTAGATACGAGTAATATTCTGTAGGCCGAACGATATGTAAACACTCAGAGGGATTCTCTATCCTTCCTGACGTGGCATAGACACCCACGTTGTTGGTTTCCAGATTTGTTGATCGGTATTGTTTCGTAGAACCGCGACGTCAAACAAAAGGAAACCATCAATTAAAATAGGTACCGCAAGTAATTTGACTACTAAGAACGTACTTCACTGCTATTTGTTACATATCATTTTCTTTAGTTCTTTACATAAAGTTAACAGACACGACTATGTATGTACTTCACTGAGATTTGTTACGTTACACTATTGTTTAGTTCTTTTTTAAATAAAATTTACAGACATCTTTACCGGTTTGTCAACAAACAGTTCAAGTAATTCACATTGAATGTATTACTTATCACTTCAAGAGAATTTAAGCCGTCACAACTCAACTGTATAATATAAACAACACTCGTATAGTTGGTGGCTGTAGATTCTCACTTTATTATTCACAGTTTCTGTTTGTTAAAGTTTGTTTACCGGCGACAGGTCGTATCGGATGACATTCGAGCGAAGTTGAGCGAACAGCTGACAGTTACGTTTCTTTCCACAGACGCATAAATAACAATAATCTAGTTTCACAAGGGTTTGACTTCGTCTGAAGTTTAAAGTAATTATTTGCTTATTTAAGCTAGGTAATAGCCGTACTTATGTTGAGAAATATAACCAATTCAACATTAAAGTAATGAAACTAATAAAATCTCGAATATTGTTAAGTTGGTACTATTGATTATCGATTTTCAACGAAATTATTACGCAATCAATATTATATCTATAACTTATAATTTCATCGTTACAAATTATGATATTATAACATAATTAACACACAATAAATAATCAAACATTTAGTAAATCATAGCACACATAAAATCACTTAGTCGCATTGCACACCAACGCCATCTCTTATCGGTTTTTAGAAGTAAACTTGGAAGATTTTGTTTTCAGATAAATCTATTGAATTTTATTCACTAAAGATTTTCATATCATTTCAGCTTCATTAAATAGTAATGAACAATTAGCCTAAATATCGGTTTAATTGTATCTCTTTAAATCAGGGCTTCTAAGTACCATTTCAACATTATCCGTGCAAGCTGCTATCTTGAGCTTGCAATCATAACAGTTTAGACACATAATTGTTAAAGTTTCCCTTTTACTTAGGGAGCCAACACTCTAAAGGCAAGTTTCATACATATAAATAGGTGAATGCACAAGAAGGTGAAATATGGACGGGCATCATTTATAGTTCTTGTAGTATAGAAAACTTATTCTCATACTAATTCTCTAGGTCGCGTTGCTGTGGTAATTAGGTATGCATAAGTGGTCTCGTCACTCTAGCAATATTCAAAATTACTTATAGATGGGTATGTATGTACATCAAGCTCTTCGATATACTCAAATCACAGCATGCTCCACCATGTCGTATCGTCTCTGCTCCAATATGTAAGTCATATGGGGTATGTGATATAGTTGTGCCTTGGGCTCGCTTACATAAGCAGGCGTACGAATATTATTATTTATGATCATCATGGTAATATACTTTGAGTATCGTACCTCGCTTTTCCTCGTCCGTATTCCACCTCCTTCCACAGCTCATGCACCTGCTCTGCCTCGCCTTACTGCCCAGCCGCTAGCCTCTGCAGTTCACCATCTGTAGGTGGTAATGCCCGTTGATACTAACTACTTCTGTACCACGGGCGGGGAGGGAGTAACGTCAGGGCTGCGGATGCAGTCCATGACTATGCTACCTCTTCCAGGCTGTAAATATAACAAAGCATTAATGACATACTCATGCGCTATCATATCGTATGATCAGATCATACATTCCCAACTCTAGGCAGTTGCTCAGGCCCAGACCTTATAGGTCGACCATCACACTCTGCTGCCTCTCTTACTCTAGGCAGTTGCTGAGGTCAGACCTTCTATCAATCGACCCTCGCATTCTTCTACCTTTCGTAACTCTCTCTTTACGGCAATTACGTTAGCCCTCTCATTGATCAGTATGGCGGGATAAATCTTCTCCCTACTGATGTATTGTAGGCGCGTTACACTGCGACTGCCGTCACCCGTAACGCACCCCTCTATGGAACTATCCTTAGATTATGTCTAGGGAACTGAGTATGCACATGCAGGCTCTAGGCACAAGCTCGTCTCGCGTTGCCGCCACGTGCTCACCCCGTGGCCACGTAACGGCTCAGCGCAGACTCTATAATTACAGCGTCATATCTACAAGCACCAGCTAACAACTCTAACGCTATGCAATATTACTTTAACTAGCAACCATGGCTACTTAGATTTACTTCTACATAAATCTACATACTTCCTTTATAATAGGGTTTCTACTTAGCCTTTATACTTAGCTTTGTTACAACTTGTTCACGACACGATGTCAGTTTACCGCCGCCAAGGGAAGGGACGCCAACAAAAATGGACGATTCTAAAACATTTCGTTCAGGAGTGAACTTACCATAGACAAACACTCATTCTTACATCATAGAGTAGATCGACATCTCGTTGTGATGATTCTAATTCGACTAATGGTTCAATCGTTGGTATTGCCATATCATTTCTGTTACATATTTACAATTATTCTATTTACATTCGCGATACGTCGCGACAGTCATAACCTCTGATGTGAGCTTGAAACAGGTAGCGTTATCTGAATATATGCGTTTTGGCGCTCCTCGTGTTGCTGCAAATCTACGTAGGGCTAGCAGACACTCTTCAGCTGTAAGATCTTCCACAATTTCCAAATGAATCGCTCGGACAGCTAAGCATGTAAATAATGCTACCCACCTCTTTGCTTTCCCAGTAGATGTATTTACCAGCAACGGCCCAAAGTAATCTACACCAGTGAATGTAAAAGGATCACTGTAATTAACTCTTTCCGGGGGTAAGGCTGATGTGGGCGGAAGCTTGTAGGGACCACCGCCATGTTTAGTACATTGCACACATCTTCTTATGACCTTCTGCACTTGAACCTTCCCTTGAGGTATCCAGTATCGTTCCCGGATAATACTCAGGGTGTGTGCAGCGCCAACATGATAGTTTCTGACATGAGTCTCTTTTATGATTTTGTTTGTCAACTCACAATCCTTTGGTAATAAGACCGGGTACTTCATGTCGTAGCTCCAACTGGTATTAGTCATACGACCTCGGCACCTTAGCACTCCATCCACATCCAAGAAGAGATCCAGGTTTCTTGAAAGATGTGTCTTCTTACCAGCCAATTCTTCTGGAAAGTGTTGCCTTTGGATTTCTTTTAAGTCAACCACAGTTTCATTGTGCAATCTGTTCTCTGGTTTGTGTACATCCCAATGATTATCAGATTCAGGATTATCCATTTCCATTGGTTCATCAGTACTTTTTTTGTCAACCACTGTACTTGTTTCATCTGGATCTTCCTCAGCAAGTACATTATTCTCCCCAGTACATTCCTCAGGGGCCTCCCCATGAGAAAGAAGAGTCTGATGGACCACATAGTGGCGATTCTCAGGCCAGTGTGTCTCAGGTTTCGTCAAGAAATCTGGACCATTGAACCATAGCTCCTTCTTCTCCTCCCAGAGTTCGGGCCTAGTAGCGACATCTGCAGGATTAAATTTTGTATTGACGTAGCACATCTCTGTTTCAGGATGATTCTTCTTTACTTCATTTATTCTGTTTGCCACAAATGGAGGAAGTAATTTGTTAGAATTCATCCAGCCAAGCACCACAAGGCTATCGGTCCACAGGTATTGCTTTTCTATTGAGTGACCAATGTTGTTCTTCAGGTAGGTCAACATTCTGCTGCCAATCAGGAATCCCAAGAGTTCCAGCCTTGGAATCTTCAGCTCATCTTTGTCCTCAATTCGTGAGATACGTGACTTCCCCATCATCAAGGATACTGTTATGTATTGTCCATTTTGACCCCTTATGTACACGGCACAGGCAAATGCGTTCTTAGAAGCATCTGTAAACGCGTGAAGCTGGTATCTTGTATTCGGAGACTCGGTTCCTACATATCTCGGAAGCTCTACATTCTGAACTTGTTGTAGATCCTTTAGGTTTGCTTCCAGAACCTGTTTCAAATCATCAGGCAACTCTGCATCCCATTTCAGTTTTCGTTTGCAGATATTTTGAAACAGCAGCTTCATAGGTAAGGCCAATGGACAAACAAATCCAAGAGGATCATAAATTCGAGCCATGTCACGCAGAACTGTCCTTTTAGTGCTGGTGAGAGGATCCTGTTTAAAATAATCTTCAGATACTTTTAGTTTTAAGGTATCTTTATTCAAATTCCAAGAAAGTCCAAGAACCTTGACATGTTCCTCATGACCTGCTTGGTGAGCTTTTGGAATGGTCTTCATGAGTTCTGTGTTGTTTGAAGTCCAGTCTCTAATATTCATTCCTAGCTGCGCAAATGTTTCTCTCGTCTGCTCATAGATTTGTTTGGCTTCTTGTACGGTGTCCGCATTAGTTACCAAATTATCCACATAACACTTGTCAGCTATATTTTTCAGCAGATCTCCCGAGGTTGACTGAGCCATATGATGTCTGATTGTAGCTGTGAGCAGCATTGGACTGCATATGATACCAAAGGGTACACGACAGAACCGTAAATACATGAGGTTATCACCACTTGGTTCTTTATTTAGTTCTTTGATCCACAAGAACCTTGTTACATCACGATCCTCATCCTGCAACCCAACTTGTAAAAATGCTTTCTCAACATCAGCCATCAATCCTATCTTCTTCATACGAAACTTGAGTAACAATGCAGTTAGGTCTTCAAGAAACGAGGGCCCACTGTAGAGACATTCATTGAGACTCTTTTGACCAGTTGTTTTCGCTGAAGCGTCATATACAAGTCTTCCCTTTTTTCCTTTCTGTTTGACCATGTGATGAGGAAGGTAGTGAACCAACTGATCAAGCCCTTGGTCCAGTTTTGGGTCAACCTCCTCAATAACTCCAGATTGTAACTGTTCCTTCAATATGGAGTCATACTCTTGAAACGAGTCTTCATCTATCCTCTTCAGCATACTCTTTAGTCTACCAATTGCTAGACCGAAGTTAGAAGGAAGTTCAGGCGGGTACTGAATCCATGGCCATTTAACATAGTATCTGCCACCTTGGTACTGAACAGTTTCCATGAAGTGTTTTACAGCTTCCTCTTGTCTTGTAGCCTTAGGATTGTCTGTAATACCAATACTTTCCAGAGACCATAAGAAGTTTACATCTATATTCCTTAATGGTAAATCTGGCTCTGCAAAGTATGGGCAGCTTGGTATGTGGCATTGGCAGTATGTTGTTACAGTCAAGGCAGAAGTCTCTTCATTAACATTAGTGTACCCGGAGAGAATCCACCCAAAATCCGTGTCGATTAAATAAAGATTTGGTGACAATTCTACTTTCTCATTTCTCATAAATGAACTGTAGTAGTCATTGCCAATAAGTAGGTCAATGCCCTCACCCATAGAGTCATCATCAGCATGTATGTCTATGCATTTGTGCACATATTTTGCAATGGCAACTTTATCTGTAATCCGATCAACAATATTCACCTGTACTTTCCTAGTAACCCCTCGCTTTGTTTCAATTATAATATCAGTTACCGGACTACATGTTTCCTTTGGATGTGTGGCGCCAAAAGTATAAATCAACAACAAATCTTCTTTACTACTAACCAATCCCAGATTATTTGCAACCTTCTTTGTAATGTAACTACGTTGACTGCCACTGTCAAGCAGAAGCCGGTTTTTGGTTTGCTTTGGCATGTTACTGGGATTTCTTATCTTTCCCACTGCTGTCTGTAAATAGGTAAAGTAAGATAAGTTGCAGATAGTATTGGATATAGTATTATCACTGTCAGGTTTCTCACCTTTGTATGCAGTTTTAGGGCAGAATATCAACAGGTAATCATCTTTACAACGGAAGCAAGAAATTTTTTTATGACACTCTTCTGTCTTGTGACTCATAGTCAAACACTTCAAGCATCTGCCTGTATCCTTGAGCTTCTGTCTCCTAGCTTCACTGGTCTTGAAACGCTTGCAGTCTGAACTCTTATGGTTACTCAAATCACAAAACAGGCAAGCTCGTAAAGATTTCTTACTTGGAGGCTCCTGTCGGGTATCAGTATTATTGCTTTGTCTTTTCTTAGCCTGGTGACTCCGGTTACCTCTTGGTTGGTATTTCCATGGTTTGACTGCTTTCACATGAAGAGCCTCAGTAGTACTTGATGAAGGTAAATTTCCTGCATTTTCCACCACACTTGATTTGAGAACAGATGACCTCTCCATAGCTGTAACTATCCGGTTTAAGTTTCTTCTAATGGTCTTCATAGAGTCATCCTCATCAGCCATCAGGTGGAGCTCATGTATCACTTGCTCAGGAAATTTACTCAAAACCAGAGCTCTTAAGTGGTTACCATTACCAGGTTCACCTAACAATTCCAAAACTCTAAGGTGATGCTCGACAGTGTCCAGTGTTACTCTGCATTGCTCGCTGGAGTGCTGAGCCTTCGATAAATTGTTCAAAGCCATGTAATGTGAGTCGATCTGTATGGTATCTGACCCGAATCTTCGCTTCAATGTGTCAACTGCAATTTCATAGTTTGCTCCAGTAGTGGGCAAGCCTGCCACAGATTTCAAGGCAGCACCCTCCAAGCAGCTCAGCAAATATGAAAGTTTATCCACATCTGCTATATTTTTGGCTTCAACATTACTCTGGAATTTGTCCCAAAATTCGCACCACGTTATCTGGTTTCCATCATATTTGGGCAGTTCCAACTTAGGGAGCTTTGTTGACGATGTCCCAGACGCCGGATTCCCAGGCGGTACATGCCTACGTAACGTAGTAACTAGTTCTTCAGCGACTATTTGTCGTTCCAAGCATTCGTTGACTATCGATTGATCCGGTACTTGAGAACTGGTAATATAATATTTATTTTCAGTGTCTAGTTTATCTATCAGGTCCTGAATTTCCAAAACGTAATGCTGAATATTAGACTCATGGAGCCCGGTTGCGCATTCGGCTTCAACCGACACAACTTTTGCATCAAGTCGGTCGCGGCGCAGTTTGAGTCTACGTACCAACGCTTCTTCCATCACGCTCTCAAATAAACCCACTTTAACACTTAGTTTAAATGAATTTACCACTAAATATACTAGATATCTAAACGATATTCTATAATTTCCACTATTCACAAGTTTTCCGTAGGTAGAACAAAAACTTTTCCTGAGTTGACAAACTGTGCACTAGTGCTGTCAAGGAGGCGATGAGTAGTTACCGGTTTTTTCTATCAATAAATAAATACGAATTTCTGTAACCAAATGCTACTTATAGCATTTAATGCGGCAGTTAAATATTACCTACTACTTGAATCACTGTGCCTATAGCGTTATTTTCTTAACACTTGATACGTTCGACGCGAATATGACAACAACAAAAAATCGAACTTTCTTTCCGATAAGTTTACGACAGAAATTATCAAGCACTATTTCCGTAGAGAGTAGAGAAGTCGTGTCAGTGCTACCAACCACCCAACGCAAAATAAAGGTGCTTATACACTATACGTATTTATCCAAATAATATAGTTTTAAAACACAAAAAGATTTAAAACGCTTATTTCTATAGAACCGATTCACAATTCGAAGCACGGTCAAACCCATAGATAATACATTATATAAGGTCAAACCACAGGTGACAACAAAGGCTGACAATGTAAAATGAAAGAAATAGAATTGAAAATAAAACGACAAGAATTTTAGTAAAACATAATCTTTTTTAACATGTTAGAAACAGTAATTAATGCAATCAAATAATTACATTCGAACTAATCCATAAGCTAATTGTAAAGGAATCTAAGGAAAGCCAGAACGAATCTGGCGTCCTTTTCTTTCAGCAGCATCTCCACCATTTTTGTCGCGCCTTCCGTACTTCACTTAGGCTGTAGGCCTGGGTTCCGTACGGAATCGCGTGGGCAACAAAACATTTCCATTACAGGTAGAATAAGTAAACTCAATAATACCATAAAACTTATAACCATGGGTCGACTGTTATTTCTATGCTTGGTTGAGAGTTAAGTTAGTGACTCGAACTCATTATCTGCTTCGCAAAGTTGAGCTATGCTCCGCCAGGGTTTACTTGCGTAGTAACCCAAGGGTCTACTCACGTATAGAGTGACCCCATTCCAACAGTCTACTAGATGCCCCTTATGGTGTCCCACTATCTTTGCTTATGCAAACCAAGGGTTAAACCCAGACCATGACACCATACGGGCGTGAGGGCTTTGCCCCCACGGTGACCTCCTCCATCCCCTTAGTCACGCCCCTACTCCGTCAAAACTAGTGACCGTTAACCTTCCCCAGCATACGTTACCAGAAGAACAACCCGATATGTTGACACTTCCTGCCTGACTCCCTAACAGGTAGCAAGGGAGAACGGTAGGCCATACGTATAATGATCTCCGCGCTCCCCGCTTGGCATTTAGCTAGGGAGTCCGCATGCTGAAGATTGCAGACATGACTAAACAATACCTTGGAAAACATTCTAACCAGCTTTCCCCATAGTTACATGTCTTATAGTTTTAACAGTCTATTAACGTGATTTTATCACTCACCTGGCTCCAGGGTTGGAAGCCTCGGAGATATTCTCCATCCATCCACGTGCTCCTTACCGCAATGGTTCAGCACTTACTTTTTTCGCGTTATCGCGTTCGCGCGCTTTCTTTTTCAGTCACCCTCTAAAAAGTGCACATCGACAAAAATTAATCTATGTCAAATTGTCAAACCAGTTCAGTGTTGCCACAGAACAATTATTAATACCAGTGTGCACTTACCATGTTACTGCGACTGAAAATACCTCGCGTTCCGCGACAACCGTGATATCTAATAATACTCGTAATACTAGTATCGATACTCGTTACAGTAATACTATGTTTCATGATTGACACAACCCTAGCATTGGCAGCCATTTTATGCTCCGTAGGTATGCACCTTTTTTCTGTAGGTATTTCGAGTCCATACTTTTTATTAGTCATTGTCAAACACACACACCAAAGAGTAAAATAGATTAGCTAACACCATGAAGAAATAGATAAATATGGAGGCCACACTTAAAACAAAAGTTTGAGTCAAATACCTACGATTCTCTATCTCACTCTCTGTGGGCTTACCTCTCTTTCTAAGGTGGACGATAGTATTGCTATCTCGTTATTAAAATCTCCTTATTCATTTTTAAAAAGAGTCACCACACAAATGTAATCAGAAGTTAAATACTGACAAATAATGTGCTATTAAATAAAAAGCTAAACTAAGATTACTGAAATTAAAATTCCAAAATAGTATGTCACGAATGCTTGACAAGGTTGGCGAATCAGTGAATTATTTTCCCATTTCCTAAGGATGTGGTAATGTGGCAACATTGGCCCCACATGTCAACATAAATCGTACCATTATGGCGGTTGTTTACTTTGCGGTTCACAGTTTCGTTTGAGATATTTGCCTGTAATCAAAGTTATAATTGATAAAATGGTGCAAACTTGTGTAGTGCGTGGTTGTGGTAGTACGTGGTGTCCAGGAGGTGATATAAGATTTCACGCGTAAGTGTTTAAATCGGGATTTTTGACACTGAATAATTGTAAACATATTTCTGCATATTTCTTTGTATTTTCAATTAATTACTTCATAAAAGCTTGACCTATGATTTAGTCAATGATAACTTAGATAACTATGTAAAGACCAAATAGTTTTACATTGAATTTCACGGACTTTCTGCAATTTTATTTGTTTTTGTTTTTAAGGAGTCATACTGAAGTAGTGTGACCATATTGGGGATATATCTGGGACTTTCCGTGGGACCTTCATTAATTATATAGTCATTATCATACTCGCTTTATTACATTTTATTACTTTTTTCACACACCGTGTTATTTCTGTTAGTTCTTTGAAATAACATAACATTTTCGTGAATTTTTAACAGTAGTCAAATAGCCAATTACTATTTAAATAATACAGTAAATGTAATGAATAATAAAAAATTATGTTCTGATTTCACACTCTTCTGGTTTTAGGTCAACAGCGAAGCCCAGGTCTCTACGAAGATTGATAGGGGCGTACAGGTGTAAATAAAATCAACTGAAGAAAAAATACTGCAGAAGAAATCTAAGATTCTTAAGCAAAGAGTTTTACGACAGACTAAAAAAAATCAGGACATGTCTTCGTAATATAATATAATGATTTTAATTTAGAAAGTGTTTTTGTTTCTTTTTGAGGTTTTATACATATGTATTACCGTTCCTATTATAGCCCCGTATTTAGATGAAAATACATAATATTAAATTTCCACAGTGGTAAAAAACCTTAACACTGACTTACCCAGAAATCTTTAAAAAAAAATCATTTTATATGTATCATTTTCATTAGTCTACAAAATAAAAGAAACATCTAATTTCTTTTTTGTGATTTCATGATTTTTTAGTAAGAGCTGTACTGGGCAAAAATCTCTCCCAAATCCTTCCAGATTAATTATCTTGAGCCACCCCACCAGCCCTTGCGGTAGGCAACCACCGTGGTCGTGTCACCACCTCTTCTGTCATTATGATTTACTAGCTTTTGCCAGTGGCTTCGCCCACGTGAAAATGGCGATTTTCCATACAAACTTTCATCCCCTATTTAACTCCCTTAGGGGTTTAATTTCAAAAAATCCTTCCTTATTCCTTGTCTAGATTATAAAGGGAACGTCTGTGCAAAATTTCAGCTTTCTAGGTCCAAGGGTTTGGGCTGGGCGTTGATGAGTCAGTCTGTCAGGACTTCTCTTTTTATTATTTATATAGATAGACTAGTATTTGCGTGGGTGCGCGAGCTGCGCGCAGCTCGCGAGGCGTGAAGGGGGGGAGAGGGGGAGCTTTGAAAAGTGATTTCGACTAACGCATTGCACCTCTCAATGAATCTGAAAAAAAAAATGTTCCAATACTACCTACCTACACCTACCTACACCTACCTACACCTACCTACACCTACCTACACCTACCTACACCTACCTACACCTACCTACACCTACCTACACCTACCTACACCTACCTACACCTACCTACACCTACCTACACCTACCTACACCTACCTACACCTACCTACACCTACCTACACCTACCTACACCTACCTACACCTACCTACACCTACCTACACCTACCTACACCTACCTACACCTACCTACACCTACCTACACCTACCTACACCTACCTACACCTACCTACACCTACCTACACCTACCTACACCTACCTACACCTACCTACACCTACCTACACCTACCTACACCTACCTACACCTACCTACACCTACCTACACCTACCTACACCTACCTACACCTACCTACACCTACCTACACCTACCTACACCTACCTACACCTACCTACACCTACCTACACCTACCTACACCTACCTACACCTACCTACACCTACCTACACCTACCTACACCTACCTACACCTACCTACACCTACCTACACCTACCTACACCTACCTACACCTACCTACACCTACCTACACCTACCTACACCTACCTACACCTACCTACACCTACCTACACCTACCTACACCTACCTACACCTACCTACTACCTACTTACACCTACCTACTCAACCTTCGTTACGCTTCACCCACTCAACCTTCGTTACGCTAAGGAGGTCGCCGGCTCGCTTCGCTCGCCACCTCCCCCCTTCGCTCCACTCGGTCTCGCAGGTTCGCTCCACTCAGGACCTACCTACCACCGGAAAGCTATCATGACATTATCCCTACGCTACGGGGGTCGCCGGCTCGCTTCGCTCGCCCGCTCCCCCCTTCGCTTTACCGGTACCACCATTTTACTTCCCCGAGCCTCCTATCCTATACGAATCTGTAAACAAAAGAGAAAAAAAGGGGTGAAGAGGGGGGGGGGGGGGTGAAGGGGGGGGGAGAGGGGGGGGAGTTTCTAAAAATGATTTCGACTAACGCAATGCCCCTCTCAATGAATCTGAAAAAAAAAAAATGTTCCAAGTCTCTTAACTTCCGAGATCCGAAAGGGGGGGGTGGAGGGGGGCAAGGGGGTCAAATTTTCAAAACGGTTTTTACTTCCCCAAGCCTCCTCTATACGAATCCCTAAAAAAAAAACACGTAAATTCTCTTTATTTCCGAGATTCGCCTAAAGGGGGGGAGAAGGGGGGCAAGGGGGGCCACTTTGAAAAATGATTTTTACTTAACCGAGCCTCCTCTATACGAATCAGTAAAAAAAAAAAAATACGGGTCTCCTAGTTTCCGAGATACGATAGGGAGGGGGGGGAGGGGGGGCAAAAAGGGGGGGTTTCGGACTTTTCCCATACTCACCAGAGTTACTTGTTTACGAATCTGTCAAAATATACCCACCTCCCCATCCAACATCTGGGAGAACAATGATGTCAGTGAGTGAGTGAGTGAGTCAGTGGTAGTTTAGCTTTATATAGTATAAAGATAGATAGAAGATCATTAATTTCGTATTGCTACAGGAACTAAAGTTTTATACTGGCCATGGTCTATATTCTATTTCTGTGCGAAATTACGTAAGACTTTTTTGCGTGATTGAAAATGACAAACAGCCAAAAAAAATCAGGAACTTTCACACTGTAAGCAAACAGCTTCTTTCGTAATTTATCATTGGCATCTTTCATCAATCTAGAAGTGAACAGAGATGTGGATATATTAATTTAATCAAACACAAGTTATGAAAAGGAACTACGTAATGTCCTAGATAAAATAAAATAAAGGTTACCCTACTTAGAAAGAGAGGGTCAGCCCACAGAGAGCGAGATAGCGATGTATAAGTTTTGCTTCAAGTAGGTATTCGAAGTGTGGTCTCCATATTTATCTATAACTTCATGGCTAACACGCTCGGCCGGCACCATAGAATCAAACTTTTGTTTTTTCTTTTTACCCGACTGCGACGAAGCCCAAAAGGAGGGTTATGTGTTTGACGTGTATGTATGTAAGTATTTAAACATGTATGAATGTCCGTTTCTTTGTTCCCTCATAACTCCTAAACGCATCAACGGATTTGAATAAAATATACGTCGTTAGATTCGTCTTGATGGCGCGAGGGTCACTGGCTACATTAAATTTAAAAAAATCAAAGAAATTTGGCGCATTTTGGGAACCATATCGCGGAGTTCAAAAACATTTTTTTTCCTCAACTATCGAGTAGGGTTATAGGGTATGAAAATGAAGGGTTTTAAAAGGAGATTACGAAAATATATAACACTTATATGTTTAAAAGAAATTCAAAGTGTCAATTCCTATAAACAAACACAAAAGTTAAATCATCTGCGAAGAATTTGACAACGAAAAAACAAACACAAAGAACTAAAAAGTTGTAAATAAAAAAAGACTTTTTTTATTTACAACTTTTTAGTTCTTTTTAGTTATCAAACTAGTAAAAAACCCGTCTGAAAAAACTGAAAAGCAAAAAACAAGCACATTAAATTTTAAATTAAACAAAACTTCTAAGTTTTGTTTACACAGAATTATAATCATCAAAATTATCATTACAACCCTCCAAGTTCATGTAACTCTCAAGAATGACCTTTTGATGAAATAATCATTCTTGAGAGTTACATGAACTTGGAGGGAGTTGATTTTGATGATTATAATTCTATAACTGCAAACGTCTTACAGTCGCGAATCATATTTTCAGTAACATACAACCTAGCATTGGCCTGCAAATCGCTAACAACGTAAGAAAATTTGAATTTCGCGGGCTACCCTGGAACATCAACCTTAAAGTGATGTTATGGGTGCTGCGCGGTGTGCGGCTGTTTTTTACCTCCTCTACCTCGCCTTCCGTAAACGTTTTGTGCTCTATGTTCACCCCACGTCAACTTAGAATCGACTAATTTATTATGAATGCTAACATTGTGATTTAAATTTTAGAGCTGTTCATTACATAATAATGTCATTATTTAAAATGGATTTGGAAGTTTTGTGAAAATGCTTGGACATTGTTTTTTTTACATTTTTACAAAGTTCAGGTCTTTACCATTACCTAGTAATTTTTATAATCGTATTCGTATGCCATCTGTAGTAGTAATAAGATCATGTTTAAGATTTTTGATATATTTTATTATTATTTCTTGTAAAAGTTATATCGATTTCACCTTTCCACCACGTTTAAAAAATAGACTAGACATCATATATTTTTTCCCGCCTTATTGGATCTAATGATTTTGCGCAATCAGAGCATTTCGTTGCTATTGGCTACAATTCAGTTGGCATAACCAATAGCCAATCGTAGATGGAGTTCAATGTACGGAAGTGCAGCTGATAGCTATTATTTTTGACAGATGTGTGTCGTCGTGTTTTGTGGCGTCCTGTCTATTTATCTTTAGAATTTTATTATTATTTACAGATTTTTTACTCGATCCTTTGTTTAGAAATGTGTTAAAGTGTAAGATAAGAATAGCCTAGTGTACTTAGTCATTATTGTTAGGATATTCTGAAAGGAGAGGAGAGCACAGTGTTTAGAAACATGGACCGTAATAATATGAGGTAAGAAGAATCTGCTTTCGCTTACAATCGTGCTTACTTTCTCGTTGGCGTATGGCTTATAGTGTAATGAAAACATTGTGGGATGTGTAGGAGACGATGGAATTACATTTGGATAAATTTGTAACAATATTTCGAGTGCATGTGAAGATAACCCAGTTTTCGTTAATTTGGCTTTGTTTGTGGAGAGATAGCGTGCCAATTGCGTAGAGGTGTAATCGTGAGTGGTAAGCGAGCACTCGTGATAGTAATAAGTATTTCATACATTGGTATTAGGCACAGTTGCATGTTTACAAGTGTCGGGCGTGTGTGGGTGTTATTTATATTATTATCATGCCACGCGTTTCTTATCGCACCGTTTGCGAACAGTTATGTACATACGAAGTCAATAATGCGTAAAGAACCTCCTAACTGTAGCATTTTTTGCTCTTAAACTCACCTATTAAACATGTAGATTCTTTATAAAGATTTCTTAGTTTTATTTGTATATATTATAGTTTTTTTTTAACCTAACAGTTATATCAATGTTATCAGTACAATATCCTTGGTTCGAACAAAGATATCAATGAGAGCAGATAAAGGTCTAATCTCTTCCGCAATATAAACAGTAACATCTAACAATTTATGTTATATATCAATTTATTATTAATAAAACATTTATTGCAGCTTTATGATGTACTGATCTACTAAACTGTAACATAATATTGTTTGTAAATACTTGGATTAGATAATATTTTGTTTTGAAAACAATGGTAATGACACTGATTTGTTGGAATATTGATGAAACAAGCATCGAAATCTTAGTAGTCTTCAATAAGCTCTATTTTGTAGCAATCACTTGAAAATACCACATACAGGTATACATATTACTTTTCAAAAGAAATGATTACCTTTTCAAACATTTAACAAAAGAAATATTGTTGCTGCACCTGACAAGTTTCATGATTGTGTGATTTTTGTATGGTTTTGAGAAACAACAAAAAACATGTTATTGAATAAATATAGGTAGGTATATAGAAAACATGAAATTGGTTAGACTTGTTTCTAGTTTGAATATTACAAAAACATTTTATCAACACATTGAGAATGAAACAGAGATTGTGTAGTGTTCCAAAAATAATAACCCTCCTTTTGGGCTTCGCTGCAGTCGGGTAAAAAATGCACATACAGAATTTAGAAGGCACAGTGATGATATATATAAGCAAATGTTGCTAAATGCTGATAGCCATATAACAAGTCCTTCTCTTAAAACGGTGAAGGAAAACATCATGAGGAATCTGTCATGTCTGAGAACCAAAAATCTCGAAGACATGCAAGTGACAGCTACCAACCCGCACTGGGCCCGCGTGGTGGATTTATAGCCCATCCCTCTCCAAGTGTGGACACTATAGGCTGATGATGATATAACAAGTCTGTATAAAATAAAACATTAACAAAATAAACAAAGCAAGGCATTTAAATGTCATGGACTTAGTTTAAAACATACACATTGGTTCCTTTCTTGGAGAGCTGGGATAGATCCCATTCATATGCAAAGACAGACCTGGGTTTGTAGACATCAGCCAATATCATAAAACTGAAATTAAAAACATGGGTGGAAAAACACAGCAAACTAAAAAAACATCAATGTGAGATTTTGATGATTTTTTAGGGTCCCTTACCTAAAAAGGAAAAAACGGAACGCTTATTATAGGATCACTCGTGTGTCTGTCTGTCTGTCTGTCCACCCCCTTATCTCCGAAACCATACTGAGTCAAAAAATTTGAGAAAAATTTAGAAATTAGTACAACACTTATAGAAAAAACCTATAAGAAGTCTATGGTGGTAAAATTACATGGAAAATCTCTCAATATCTACTACAGTGTACAGAACCCTTCATGTGCAAGTCCGACTTGCACTTGGACAGTTTTTTTTCTTGTTAGCAGAACAACAACAACAACTGCAAGCTAAAAGTAAAGATAGGTACTGTTTTGAGTTTCACGTATTGTCCTCCAAGTACACACATCAACACGGTCTAGGGATATTTTTAAAAAAGCGAATTACTATCAATGTGTTAATTATTTATATGACATGTATATATTTAAAATATGCGTTATTTAATATTCTACCATTTTTTAATAATGGTTAAGGTACTGATTAAAATTTCAGGATTTTATGGAAAAAAAATGAAGCATAGACGGAAACTGTATAAGAATTAACTTTTAATTTGTGAGTAAAAACTGAAAAAAATAGAATAATCATCTAATTTGTGTTTATAAACTTTAAGTTAGTAGTCTGAGAAAGCGCCCATGATGTTCATAACACATCGGCAACGATTCGGCATGCTCAGAACAAGGTTGTCAATGTCTTGCTGCGGAATATTGTCCCATGTCCTTCTGAGGTGCGCAAAAAGTTGATCTTCTGTAGCCAAATTTTCAGGAACTTCCTTCAGAGCTCTTCTTTGCAGCATATCCCACGCATGCTCAATGGGATTTAGATCTGGCGATTGAGCAGGCCAGTCTAAGGCCCTAACATTATGTGTATGTAACCAAGCTGCTACCGTTCTCGCCGTGTGTGCCCGGGCATTGTCGTGCATGAACAGGAAATCTTGCCCCATTTGTGTTCTGTGGGGCAAGATTACGGGCCCCAGCACCTGTTGGACATATCGTTCTGCCGTCATATTGCCCCGCACCCAAACGTGATCCGTCCGTCCTCCAAGACGAATTCCTGCCCAAACCATAATTGTTCCTCCTTGGTATGGGTGAACTTCCTGAGGGTTCTGGAGACGGCTCCATCGTCCAGGAACTCGCCAAACACGCGTCCTTCGTGAATCTGGATGGAAGCCGAACCTGGATTCATCCGTGAACAGCACATTGGACCATTGCTCACGGCCCCAGTCCACGTGGTTCCGAACCCATTCTAATCGTCGTCCACGATTGCCTCTCCGTAAAGGTGGGACCCGGAGTGGTCTACGAGAGCGTAGATTGCTTTCATGCAGTCGCCTTCTTACAGTTTGGTCACTCACAAGCACTTGGTGTTCCACTCGCAGCCTTTGGACCAATTGAGTCGCCGTTGCATTTGGTTGAGCTCGCGCAGTAATTTGCAAAAATCGGTCTTGTCTGGGGGTAATGATGCGACTTGGCCCCCGGTGCCTCTCCGCTACTTCACCTGTGGCACGATAGCGTGTCCACAATCTTGAAATTACATTTTGATGGGTCCCTATGGCCTCAGCAACATTACGCTGAACAGATCCAGCTTCCAGCATTCCCACAGCTCGTAACATCTCCGCCCTCGTCAAATGCCGGCGTTGCATGGCTACAATACCTCAATTTTAACTTTATCTTTCGTTTAAAAATGAAAAAAAACTGTAACTAAACGTAACTCGCATTGTTTTTTAAATTTCGCACGAATGAAAATTCCCTCTCCTATACATCAAGACATTTTTATGCCACCGAAACAAAAGAATTTTCAAAAATTTGAATTTGGAATTAGTCTGAGATAAATTACAAACAAATCGGTGTATTAAAGATTCCAATGCGGCCAGTACTTTTCGAGTTATTTAATTGAGTATGAAATATCCCTAGACCGTGTTGAGGTGTGTATTCAAATATAAACGGCTATTATTGCTACATAGATCACAATGCCCAAGGGTGATTAAATGCAAATATCAGTAACCTTGAATATGGCAATGATGCACAATCACATGGAATATTAATTGATATGTGCGGTAGCGATTGATTTAGCCACAACATCTATTTTGCATCTTATTGTATAACTTGTATACCTACTTAATATTAAAGAGATAATGTTAGATCGAGATTTGTTTGTATGTAAGGGGTAATCTTGGGCTGCGGATTATCGAAAGAGATGACGTGGCCTCGGCACAAGGGCGAAGAAGGAACATGGGTTGGTTTTTAGTCAGTAGAAGTCTGACACTCCCTTCCGCTCTGCCCAAGAAGGGGGGGGGTGTTATTTGATGATTTTCCATCCACCAACTACTGATCCTAGCGCAAGCCAAAGCTAGTATAATAAATATAAAACTACAAGAAACACCTGTAATCTACCTACATCATACATAATTATGGCATTCTTCTACCATTTTTTTTTTGATGTTGATAAAAACGTCGCTTTTTTGATATTCACCTAAGTGACCCTCTATGACCGTAACTCAATTTCTTAATATTTTTGAGTTAAGCCCATATCATTCTGAAGGTGCATCAATAATTGCCCGTGTATATACACTTGCATTGACAAAAGAGTTAATAGCCCGTTTTACACCGTGCACGTTCGAATCACGCGGCTTAAGATGTTCCGAGTGCCGAGTTCTAATTTTAAATTAATAGTCCGAGATCTGGAGAATGATTCTATGAAATATTTAATAAAAATGTAATGGCTTAGCAAAAATACACCTTAAAAAAAAAAAAAAAGAAAGAAAGAGTCTAGACTAGACGGACTTTCTTTCATTTCCCGAGTATTTTTAAGAACAAGTTTAGTAATCTTTTTTGGTTTGGATATATTTTAATAAACTATATGAGAGTTTCTGCCAGATGTAGAAATTGTGTTTACTCCTATAATTTATTAAACTAAATAAATTGTTCACCAGCTCTCATTCTATCCATTGTTAATTATCGACGGTGGAAATTAAAAATGCCGTGGACGACATTATGTGTGCTGTTGAATTTGCAGCGTTCCTCTCACCGTGGAAAGATAAAAATCCTACAGCAAGTTCAATTTAATTTCCGCCGTCGAAATCTGTAGTAATTTTCATAACTGTAGCTTTAAACGGAGGGTTCAGTATGGCGTGTTAAACCCATCATAGGACTTCCAATTACAGGTCAAGCTATGTCAGCAGCGGGCCTAGGTCCCTACCTCACATGGGTAAGCGGCACAACGGCAACGGGCACGCCGCGCGGCTCAGCCCCCCTGCGCAGGCGCCGCCGCCGCACCCCAGCAACAACAATAACAACAACAACATCAACAACAACCAGAACGATGATCTTATCAACTATATTTATGATTCTTGGAATAAGGTGAGGGCCTTGATGTTATTCTTACATGCATTGGAAAGCAAAGATTTAAATCAACAGATGTCGCGATCAATTTTCTCGCGTAAAGCGACTTGTGTTTAGTCCTGAGGCGCGCTACGACAAGACTTGTGATTGCATACAATTCCAGGTGCGAATGACCGTTTTGTCATGAGCGAACAAGAAGAGGGTGAATCTAACGATTTAAATCTATATCCTTATCGATTGGGCAGTAAGGTCTAACGACCCCACACGCCCTAGTGTCAGAGTTTCTAAACCGCCTCAAGGGCCTCTGACATGGTTTGACGACCGGGACAACGGGCATAAACGTGCCTTCCGAAGCATGGAATCATTTTTTTGTCGAACAATCAGGTGATTCAAGCCTGCAATGTCCCAGCACAACTTGAAACAACTTTACAAAGTATGCTTCCCGTGGGAATCGAACCCAAGACCACTGGGTCACAAGGCAAGCGCCTAAACCACTCGACCGCGGAGGCAGTTTTTACCCGACTGCGGCGAAGCCCAAAAGGAGGGTTATGTGTTTGACGTGTATGTATGTATGTATGTATGTCCGTTTCTTTGTTCCCTCATAACTCCTAAACGGATGAAGGGATTTGAATGAAATATACATCGTTAGATTCGTCTTGATGGCGCGAGTGTTATAGGCTACATTAAAATTAAAAAACTAAGAAAAATTGCGGATTTTGGGGGCCAAATCGCGGAGTTCAAAATTTTTTTTTTTCCCAATACCATCGAGTAGGGTATCAAAATAAAGGGTTTTAAAGGGAGATTGAAGAAAGAAAGAAATTTTAAGTGACAAATCCTGTAAACAATTAAGCACAAAAGTTAAATCATTTGCGAAGAATTTTACGCGATCAACGAAAGAACAAACACAAAAGAACTAAAAAGTTGGAAATAAAAAAAAGTAGTTAAAAAACTAAAAAACCCGACTGAAAAAACTGAAAAGCAAAAAACAAGCACATTTTAAATTAAACAAAACTTGGAACCAGGCGGGGTTCATTTGAATATTAAATTATGAAATGAAAGACATAGAACTAAATAAAATAGAACCCCGCCTGGTTCCAAGTTTTGTTTAATTTAAAATGTGCTTGTTTTTTGCTTTTCAGTTTTTTCAGTCGGGTTTTTTAGTTTTTTAACTACTTTTTTTTTTTAAATCTGTGGTTGAAACTTTGAAAGAGTTTTTTTGGTACTAAATTCACCAGGTACAAAATAAATCATTCCGGAATTAAAAATATTTTTATGTTTCGGAATCATATTATAGGTACCACGCGGTATATAAGTTGAACATGCGCAGTAGTCGTTTTTTCGACGTCCCATTCAAATCAAGCAGAGAACCTGCGCAGAACGACTCCATTTTGTGTCAAGTTATTTGCCTAGGAGTATACTTGATTTCAGTTAACTTATATTTGAAGGGTACAGGAAAAAAAGGAGCTCATTGACAATTTTGCCTTTTTTGAATTAACTGTACCATTTACTTCGTTTTTCTATGGCCAATCAGAGCACGATATTTTAAACATGATAAAAGGGGCTGATTTTACGTAAAGTTCAATGAAAAAAAATCTACTTTAGAATAAAACGCGCTCATTACATTCTATACCAAGTAAAAAGGTGCCCATTAGCTATGAAACCACGCTAGAACAGGCTGATCGCAGCGGTTGTAACAAAGAACGCGCTCATAGTCGGCCATCTTAATTTTTTTGCCATACAAGTGACAGCTGTCAGATAAGCTTCCCTTCAGAAACGAATTCATTTTGCCTGGAAGGTTGTGTAAAGACAAATTGCCAATTTCTGCTGAAAAATATAGTGACCTTCAGGACTTAAAAAAGTTTTGTTCCCCTGAAAGTATTATATTTACACGAATTTATCCCATAAATTAAATTTCATGCCAATTAATATGTGTTTTATTTCATTAGTGTTTAAACAGGAAAAACAGATTATAGGTATATTAGACATTGTTTATGATCACCATTTTATATGTAAAATGTAAAAAGGAGATCATTGTGACAAATGAGCACCTTCTTGCCAGTTACATTAAGGAGTTAGGCACTTAAAGGTCAAACTATTATTTATTTAGCAACCCAATGTCATAAAATAATAACCTATTAGGTTAAATATATACTGTTCCTTTTTATATAATGTACAAATCAAATTCCAGTAGAGGTGTAAGTGTAGAAATTGAAATTTTAGGTTTAATCCTTTGATTACTCGAAACAATGAGAATGTTAATGAGCTCCTTTTTTTCCTGTGCCCTTCATTTACTTAGTTATGAACGCATGATAAAATTATTCGCATCAACGCAACGCTGAATGGATTCGCTCAGTCGACCTTGGCATTCCTATCATGAGAAAATCCATCAAAAATTCATCATGGTTGAGTGAGCCACTGACATGGTTAGTGAAGTTTCAACAATTACAATAGCTGCTAGACCATAAGACAGCAATGATTTGAACTGCCATTTTGTTTTTCATTCATAAGATTTTTTTCTCGAGCAGCGGTGGCCCAGTGGTGTCAGCCCCGACTTACGAACAGTAGGTCGTTAGTTCGAACCCAGGCAGGCGCATTATTATACTTTGTGTAATTTATTTCATCACCGCTGCTCTCAAAACGGTGAGGGCAAACATCGTGAGGAAACCGGAAAATGTCTTAGAACCAAAAAAATCGAAGACATGCGACATCTGCCAATCCGCAGTGGGCCCGCGTGGTGGATTATAGCCCATCCCTCTCCTAGAGAGGAGGCCTGAGTCCCTGCAGAGGGAACATTATAGGCTGATGATGAAAGTATGATGAAGATTTTTTAAGTGTTGACCTATTATTTACGTGTGTATTAATGTGTATTTTTTCCCACCGGAGATGTGCTAGGTATGCTACGTTGCTACGGATGCGTTTGATATCCACCAATCATATTCATTGGTGCACAATTGCATTGCACATAGCTTAGCTATAGCTTAACTGGTGAAAAGCTAAGCTATGTTTTTTATATGGAAAGATGATTTGGATGCGTGCTATGGATGCGTGCTATGGAGGCGTGCTATGGTCGACGCTAGTGGTGTTCCCTACTATCGAAACATAGCATAGCTCGAGCTGCGCAACTCCCTCGCACAACTACTTTGCGGCTGCACAACTTACCAGCACAGCTACATAGCTTAGCATCAGTGGAAACGGTCACATAGTTTCACAGCATAGCTATTAGATCATCGCAGCATAGCTGCATAGCACATCTCATTCATTCATGTATAGACTGCGTTACATGTAGTCAGTGGCGCAAAAGTCTTACATCCAGTCTAACCAAGGGGTATCGTATTAACCAGTACTAATTGAATCGACAGCTCCATGTAAAGTGCTGGTATCCAGCTGTATCAAGCCGATTGCAGCATAGTTTGGAAAAGGCTAGGCAGATGATGAGATGTTGGTCGGGTATCGCCTAAGCGACATCCCGTCTAGATCCCCTATACTTTTCGTTCAAAATTAACTGCATACTTAGGTAACTTTTACTAAGCGGTTCTGGTACGCAAAATAGATTACCGACCTATTGTTTTGTCGCGTAGAGCAACTCGACTATCCCAATTCACATTCTTTAGCAAGATCAATTTGCGACTACGTGACAAAATTGTACACGATCTGGGTCATTGCAGTAGCCTTCGTTGTAATAGGCTTAGTTATATCTAACATTTATTTGTAGTAGTACATTTTATCGAATATATATAAGTAGATAGGTACCTAAACCTCTGGAATTTTCACTCACGATATTGTTTATCGATTTGTCAAAACCAGCTATGCATAAAGGCATTAGACGTTGTGGTCAAATTCCGCACGCTTGATGTATATAAATCAATTAGGTACATAACTTAAATAGCATTCCTTTGTATAGCGTTTACTATCTGAGATAAAAGGGATAGGTCTTCAGCGATGTGGGATTATTAAAATACCTCCTTGTAGACTTCTTGTAGTTTGAACGAAGCTGGTCTGACAAAGTTCTCCTAGCATGCATGTTGCAGCACAGTTAATAATCTAAGGATCTACCGAGCTGTGTGTAGTACACACGGCTACACATCAAGCTATACAAAACCAGTTAATCTTGGCCTCACTTTACTAGATCTTTTCGCACAATGAACGATCAGATTAAACTGGTTTTGTATAGCTTGATGTGTAGCCGTGTGTACCAACGAGTTTCGGTCGGATTCAAATTTGTCAGACCACCATCGGCTTGGTATGCCAACCAACGATCGCCTTAAAAACCATGACCTCAGTTAACGATTATTAAAATTATCAAAGTAAAGTTACATATGATCCCGTGCATGTTTAAAAATAACATATTTGATTCCCTTCAAGTAAAATTCATTCATAAAACGTTATCATACACATACACATTGCGATATTACACAATATGCTAGCATCTTGTCATTGCAAAGTTAATATGTTATTTATCGTGCTAACGTGACGTTCAGTTAAAATGCTCAGCGTTAGTAATAACGGCTGTACCATACATATACGTCATTCGTCATAGTTTGAACGTGTTCGTAGTTCTTCAAACGAATAAGTTTGAAACTGTAACCATGAAACTTAACAAAACGTGACGCTCCGAAGGGTTAGGCAGGGGTGTACATAATAGTACACACGGTTACACATCAAGCTATACAAAACCAGTATATTCTGATCGTTCATTGTGCGAAAAGATCTAGTAAAGTGAGGCCACGATTAACTGGTTTTGTATAGCTTGATGTGTAGCCGTGTGTTCAACCACATTTTCACACAATTCACTCTGCGGCTGCAATTATCATATTTCTTGTGGAAAACTCCAATAACGTCTTTGCCCTGGCAATCGTCAAAAGAGCATAACACCATAAAACTATTTGTAAGATGTTATGTTTACCTGTAACAAACAAACATTAAATAAATGAATTATGAATGAGGTAGTAACTATCAAAATAAATCACACACCTGGTAAGACCACCTGGATGAATATAACGTAAACTAAACTAACTTTACTAATATATATCATACATATAACATAGTGTTTTACCTTCAAAAATATAAAATTTATCTGTGGGTTTGTCAAAAGTAGGTCCAGTTAAGAGAAAGTTGATAAAATTATTAAATTAACATTATTAAATCTTAAACAGTTTATTTATAGGAGAAAATAATATAATATAATATCACGTTCTGAATCTTAACTTCTTAAGGTCGTTATGATCTATAACTACTAATAAATAATAATAATAAATAAACATTTATATTATTTCTCTTCCACAAAGGCGCCCTAAAAGTATGAAGTCACTACAACTTTTAAATCCAAGGTAGGAGACCTTTATGAAGTGGATATCAGCAACATCCCTAACCATATTCCTTTCATGATTCCAGGTTACTCGCGAGCTAGAACGAGGCAGCGAAGAGGCGAAATACTACCAAGAGGTACTTGCACCACGTCAGCTGGCCAACTTCAGACCCTTCAACCTCGACGAGTGGTGGGCGCGTCGTCTCGTACAGAGCATAAACCGTAACAAGCACCGGACTTAGAACAGCTCCAGGATTCGTTGGTGAACGACTTGACAACTGTGCCCATTGGAAGGAATAAAGCAATGTTTAATTTAAGCTTGGTATTTGATAATGTAGAGGAAAGCCTTGTATTTATACGTAAAAAACGTTAAAAATTGTTGCAACATGTTTTTGAGTTGTTGGAAACATTTTTCACCAGAAAAACATGTTGCTGAAACAATGTTGTGCAACATTTGTTTACTACAAATATGAGGCCGAAAAGTGGTTGTAGGCGTTCCCCTGTAGTACACAGGATTAGGTAGTCGGTCCCAATCTCCCGATACATAGAGCTATCGACCCGACTCCTGCAAACGTCCTTACTCGGTCAGACCCACCAGATTGGTCGGGGCCTTCATGGGCACTGTATAACAGACGCAGCATTTAATTTCGGCTTGTTAAGTAAACTACAATCGAATATTAAGTTCGTAAGTTTATGGTGTCAATTGAGAATTTAGACAGAAATAATCATGTTTTAAATAAGTTATATTTTAATGTTCCATACACACAACACTTAATTCTTCTGCGAATCTTGACATATTGCATGCTGTACTATCGATTTTTTAAGGTTGTTATGTATTGTCAATTAGAAAATAAACATAAAGCAATAGAAACATATATATATATATATATAAATAATGTAATAAACAGTGGGTATAGTAAAAGTCATTCATAAACGAAGTGTAGTGTCTCATTGTACAGTTTTTAACTTCACTATGCTCGTTTAAAGAGCTTAGAAGTATTTTTAAACACAAATTTTATCTATATAATAATGTATCAATAGCCATAGAGTATATAGACTGGAGATGATATTACATTTGTCTAAACAATTCAATCAGTTTATCGATGACTACTTTTGCAGTTGTTTTTTTTTTATTGAATATTATCAAACGACAACAGTATTGCAACGTCAATCAAATTTTTCTATCTTTTTATTTCGATTTTGAAATTTTATCCAATTATTTTCAGTTTAGTAACGAATATGCAATATATTGATCATTATATTAATTTAAATATTAAGAATATGTTGATGTCTGTGTTGTCTCCAGTTTATTTTCTCTTTTTTAAGGAAATAGATTTTAACTTCGATTCAGAGTGTTAAGGCCGGTTTACACTTTGCTAAGTGCAAGTGCGAAGTTCATACATTCGCTACTAAGCGCTTAGTAGGAAATGTATGAACTTTGCACTTGCACTAATCAAAGTGTATACCAGCCTTTAGTGCAGATTCACTGTTGAGCTGCGAAGTACCTACATTATTTGTAACACAACATGGATCGCAACGTGTAATGTAACACTTCCTAAGACTTAAATGTTGCGCAACTGGCTATTTGACTACTGTTAAACATTCACGAAAATGTTATGTTATTTCAAAGAACTAACAGAAATAACACGATTTGTGAAAAAAGTTATAAAATCGATCAACAAATGGTTTAGTTTTCACTGATTTTAAATGTCGTGCCAGACAAAGACACGCTACAAAAATGTGACGTCATATTTCATACCGACGAGGATAGAAAGTGCCCCCCGCATCAAACACTTCTAAAAGCATTTTTTTATCGATTTTATTACTTTTTTCACACATCGTGTTATTTCTGTTAGTTCTTTGAAATAACAGATCTGATCCTTTTGATCTGATTCTTTTGATTTTCGCGATTTTTTGACAGAAGTCAAATAGCCAATTGTTTTAGTATGTTTGCAACACATAAATAAAATTGTTGGGAACATGTTGCATTGTTGCGATACATGTTTTGTTTCACTTAAAATGCGGCTCTATACTTATAAATGAATATTAATAGAATAGAGTAGATATTTGAAACGATTGTTTTTTTTTTCATACACACTATCAATTTGTTTTGTAGTTTTAATAGTTCAACTTTATTTTGCTGTGTTTTAGTGGTTAGAAGTTTTTGTTTCCATTCGAAAAGCTTTAGGAATATTATAATGTACCTAATATTAGGTTTTTGTTTTGGTAGGAAGACTTATTCTCGTTTTCATGAACACTAAACGACACCTAAATGAGTGCCTAACGTAATAATAGATTTACACCGTTTGACTCTGTGCTTAGGGTCGAAATTTCAACCGTGCAATAGTAATAAGGCTTTCGTTTAAGTGTCGTTATAGTGTAATTGAAAACGGACTTTAAACTTATTGCACAGAAATTTAAAATTAACTATACTATCTCTTCTTCTACTATTAATCACTATCTTTTGGAATATCCTAACAACTAATTAATATGATTGCAATGAGACATTACTGCCCGAGATTATAATATTTTACTTAATTTGGTTTCCCTTCATTATGTGAACTTTCAAAATATTTTAATATTTTTGCGATTTTGAGCAATACCTAATTCTTTAGCAATAATAAGTTGTTTAAATTGTAATTTCAAGACAGTACATTTACTTTCTAATTGTATTTTAAAGTAATATTCACAATACGGCGAAATAAATACATAAAAACAAACGTGAATACTATGAATAAAGTTCGAATGAAAAATGAACCTTAGACACTATACATATACACTTTAAAGTACATTTAAAACGCTTTTGTAATAAATTGTGATATAAATTATTTGTCAAAGCAATAATAAAAGTTGACATGAAGACGGGAAACATTGTTTTTAAAAATGTTTTTCAATGATGTAGAATTTAGGTAATGTAAATAAGTTAGTATGAATTTCTATTATTAATTTAATAATTGTAAGTGAATTTGTCATTGCGAATTAGAATCGGCTAGATATTTTGTTTTAATCATGACCAGTACCGTGACTCTTATAAATAACAATATTATGTTGAAATCATATTTGCACGCATGGATCAGCGTTTTGGAGTATCTCTATCTCACTCTGCCACGTAATCGCGTCATTGGTTAGAGTGAGAAGTCCGGCCATCTGTATAGATAGGAAGTCTTTTAACGGCTGCCTCGTAGGTCCTGGGTTCAGATTCCCAGATCGGGCAAGGTGTTAACCTTTTGACCGCCACAGTCAAGTAAAACGACAAGTCAATTAGACACTTTTTGCTTGTTCGGCTTGTCGTCTATACGTGACTGTGGCGGTCAAAAGGTTAACTAGCGAATGGGTCTAACTTTAGTGAGTTACAATTCTAAGTAACAGAAAAATGAATAAATAAGTGACGATCTGATCATGTAAATGTGATTTCAACTTAAATCTTACTTCGGTGTGCGAAAGAGATAGAGTTCGATGTTCCGTATAGCTGCATCTCTTTCTCACACTACTGCTATAAGAGTTTGTGTTACAGACCCTGTTGACGTACGTTTGGTTACACTCTGGCGTAGTATGACAGTACAATGGCGTGCATTTAATAGACCGAAGCATTTTTAAATTAACATTTTGATTCTCGACAGTGTAATTGAACGTAGATTTTAAAAATGACCCTGGGGGGCTAATACCACTTTTTATGACAGTATTATTTTAATCTTAAAGAAATCTCGATGAAGAATAACTAAAGTAATGCAACTATGAAAGGTGGTACAGTTACTTCCCTGAAGTTAGATTAGCCTCAGATAGACAGTGTGGTTATAAAATAAGCCTTTATCTGTAGGCCGTAAAGTTCATTTTCCGGTAATACAGTTCAACTACATTCCATTCAAGCATGTACTTAGCGTTCTAAACTATTGTAAATACGTTTTAAGTGACGCAGTGCTGACAGATTACGGATTTGAATAAATTTTTTAAATAAACATTTTGTGTTTTTTTTTAACCATAGGTTAGTTACTCTAAGTACCCAAAAATACGTGTTTTCCTCCTTCACAAAGTCCATAAAAATCATGGCGTAAAGAAATAATAGCTTTCTGTGAAAATAGCAATCGGTAAAAAATTAATTCTATAAAGCGTTATTCAGAATTATTCCAAGGGATAAAGTGGAATGCTTGCAGTGGAATCTGCCCCACTAAATACGAATTTAGTGGGGCAGTTTAGACTAGTTTAAAATTTGTGGATTCTACCCCACAAGGAGTGGGCACTGTTGGTAGTAGGTTTGCTGATAATGTAATTTTTGATTGCAAAAGTATTTTTTACTGCTGGCATTACTTGTAGTAGGTAGTTTTAAATAAAACTATAAATATATTCTTAGGAAATTATTGTCAAAAAATGGTATCTTGAACCACAGATCCCACTAAAATCATATTTTAGTGGGGCAAATTTCACTGCAAACTTCAGCATTCCACTTTGCCCCACCAGTTGGGTGGTTTGGTGGGGTAAAGTGTAATAATTCGTTATTCGGCGAAACTCGCCGTCGCTAAATAATGGTATCGATCGGCCAATAGTTTTTTCGTATTACCGTTCAGCGGTGAACCATGCTTTCGCATCGTTAGTACCCTTGAACGATGCAATCCCTACTAATATTATAAATGCGAAAGTAACTCTGTCTGTCTGTCTGTCTGTTACTCTTTCACGCCTAAACGGCTGAACGGATTTTGATGAAATTTGGTACAGACATAAGTAGTTTGGAACTTGAGAA
Source organism: Diarsia mendica (assembly GCA_949316265.1). Lineage (NCBI taxonomy): Eukaryota > Metazoa > Arthropoda > Insecta > Lepidoptera > Noctuidae > Diarsia > Diarsia mendica. The sequence goes on along the minus strand of OX438904.1, from coordinate 17,946,585 downwards.
AGGACATAGGATAGTATTTTTTTTTTTCTCGCGAGATAAACCAAAAATCTGCCGGAAGTCACTATTCCACGCGAACGAAGTCGCGGGCAAAAGCTAGTTGTTTTATATACCGTACGGGTTTGTGATTTCTGTGCTTTTTGTGATTTGTGTGACTAGTATAATTCTATCATTATAGGTATTTTTGCCTGAAATAAAACACATTTTTTTTTTAAAACCACCCATGTTGTTTCTTAGCCCTTTGTGTCGAGGCCACGGTATCTCTTTCGAAAAACCCGCAGCCCCAACGGGTTACCCAATTACCTATCTTAGGGAAAGTTATTCCATTGCATGGGTTTTCAGTTTCCTCATCAATAACGATCTACACAAACTTTTTTATAAAGTTAGCGAGTGCGCTCTAAGACCAACTCAATTAGCTAGTTTTGTTTCTTCGTAGTTTTTTAAATTGTCCCGCAGGATAAAAAATACCCCATGGGTAAAAAGTATCATGACTCAATCCAGGTTATAAACTATCTGGGCTGCAGGACTGTGCAAAAGACATACCGCGGCCCTGGAATACCGACTAATACGATACCTTTCAGTAAGCCTAGTTGTCAGACTTTCAGGACTACGCACTGACTCGTGTACCCGTAACGACTGCTGAAGATCTATTAACAGGTTCACTGTCCACAGACCACATACGGTCTGTAGAGAGTCCTCCATACCAGTCCGCAGACCGTATGTGGTATGTTCGTTCATACAATTTCTAAGCCATCTGATACTGTGGACGTAAGAAGAATGTTTCTTATTTAATGCGGACTTGGCAGGACATCATAAGGATTATAAAAAATGCCAGGGCCCAGGGAAATACTCGTTTTTTTTATTTATTTAAATTATTGACGTTTATATAATACTCCACAACTATCACACAACGCCATCTAATCCCAAGCTAAGCAGAGCTTGTGTTATGGGTACTAGACAACTGATAAACATACTTATATATTACTAAATACATACATATTATAGATAGATAATAGTTTAATAAAAACATAACGGGACTTATGGACCATTCCCACTCTGAAGCCTGGACAGTGAACCTGTTAATGGCAGTAGGGACCATCGGCTTAACGTGCTTTCCGAGGCACCTAGGAAACTCAATGTACCTATGTAATGGGTGGTCAACCAACCATAGACCAATCTAACCAAGCACGGCTTTACCTAAAGATCGACCCAAGGGGCAGTTGTTATTAAACCACGAGCATCTAGTACTTAATGCTCCTCTACTACCTCAATAACTTCCAAAAAACCATAAAGATAAACATCAGAGCGATAAATTAAACCACAACCAGGGTACAATAGTAGACATGAGTACCAAGTACATAATATACTTGAGTGGTATTTCTGTCATTCATATAAGTAGAGTATATGGTATATGGCCGTTGCTCAAACAAAGTGGTTCCTTGTTCAGAACGCGTATTTATGTTGCGACCGCGACGAGAAAGCTCCGAGACGAGACGACTAACATCTAATGAGTTTGGAAGTCTCAAAGAGATTACATGTGAAGTTTTTGTTGTCTGTGGTTTGTGATTGTGACGATGGGTGGTTCACGGAGTTAGTGGGGTAGTAGACTAGTGTTAGTAGCTTTAGGGTGATTTGTATCTTTCTTTCGATGGTTGCTGATGAGATGCCTCAATAAACTTGTTGCTTTTCGTAGCATGCTAAGGACGAGGGAAAATCATCAGCTTATAATGTTACCACTGTAGGGACTCAGGCCTCCTCGCTAGGAGAGGGATGGGCTATTAAATCCACCACGCCCTGCCCATTGCGGGTTGGTAAATGTCACATATCTTCAAATTTTTTGATTCTAGGACAAGTTTCCTCACGATGTTTTCATTCACCGTTTAGAGAAGGCGGAGGTAAAATAACGCGGCAAAGCGGCGGGCGGTGGTTGGTAATATATGACTACTTTTGTTAGCTTGGGTCTTACCTGTTACAACAAATGTATGTGTGTATGAATAAATAAATAAATTACACAAAGTACTTAATGCGCCTGCCTGGGTTCGAACCCACGACTTACTGTTCGTAAGTCGGGGCCGCCACCGCTAGGCCACCGCTGCCCCTAGGGCCAATGAAAAGAGACAAATCGGGTCTGACTAAAAGAGTTATAAATAACAATAGCCATGTATCTACGTATTTATTAAAATCGAAAGAAAATATGACGTTATTTAAAATGGCGACGTCTAGCAAAGCAACCCTTTCACCCGCGTCGCGCCTCTTAATTACAATTTAGCTAACATGCCTGAAATTCCTCTTTCCGTTAGAAATGCTTCAAACGTCTTAAATTATCGGCTATTTTGTTATCCAGTAAATAAAACCGACTACCTAAATACCTCACCGATGCCTAGTAAATAAGGTCCTACTGCTATTTTATTTACCTATCTAGTAGTGAAGGAGACCTTTATTTCCATAAACAAAATTAATATTACTTACCTACCTTTTAGGGTTCCGTAGTCAACTAGGAACCCTTATAGTTTCGCCATGTCTGTCCGCCCGTCCGTCCGTCACACTAGAAAGCTGAAATTTGGTACCAATATGTGTATCAATCACGCCGACAAAGTGGTAAAATAAAAATTGGAAAAAAATGTTTTATTAGGGAGCCCCCTATGTGTAAAGTGGGAAGTGATTTTTTTTTTTATTTCAACCCTAACGTGTGATATATTGTTGGAAAGGTATTTACAAATGAATAGGGGTTTACTAAAATCATTTTTTGATAATGTCAATAATTTCGGAAATTATCGCTCCAAAAGTAAAAAACAATGCGTCCCCCCCCTCTAACTTTTGAACCATAAGTTTAGAAAATATGAAAAAAATCTGAAAAGTAGAACTTTATAAGGACTTTCTAGGAAAATTATTTTGAACTTGGATGGAAACAACAGATGGAAACAGCAGTTAACCAATATAATTTGGTCCCTGAATCGTATGAGCGCCTATACAATCCAGAGGTCAAGTTTCATTGGCCCGTAGAAGAAATTGTATAATATAGGCTATATTATACAATTTCTTCTACGGGCCAATATTCTTTTGGAGGGTGGGCTATATCAAATGACTCCTCCCGCTTTGGGCAGAGAGAAGTGAGAGTCAGACTTCTACTGACTAAAAACCACCCATGTTCCTTATTATTATTATTATATCCTTTAAAAATATACGTGATGATGGAAAAGACATCGTGGCGTAAAGTTTTGCCATGGATTATGGTGGATTTTGTAAAATTTTAACGCTGATTTTCTTTCTTTTTTTTTTCGAGGTTCTTGATTACTTTTAGAAAATATTTTTGCATAAGTCTTTTACCTATACATTTGACTATACACTGTATTTTTTTTGGAATTGTAATAAGTAGCAATACGGCTAACTCTGCGACGAAAAACAGGTCGTTTTTACGGTTCCCCCGTTAACTGCGCCTTAATAAAGAAAAATCATTTGCTCATCAGATTGGCCAATTCAAAGACATTTTTTTTTTTATCTGTCGTATCCACACAACGACCCGACGTAATTTAATCGCTGAAATCGAGTCGATATTTAATTAATCGTTAACGAAGTGCGAACATTTCGACCAGACGCGGGGCGGTTTGAAATCGCAATTGTGATGAATCCCCAACAAGCAAATTAGTCATATAAGGTTGAGTTTATTCAGCTATTCGGTGTTATAAAAGTCGAGTAAGTGTGAATTATTCAGCATGTGTCGTATAAAAGTATCATATGTAGCATTTTAGTTATTCAGCATTTAGGTCGCATAATGATGCTGAGTAAACGTTTACTCAGCGTCCTTATATGACTAAAGTGTCATATAAGATTTTGCTGAATAAGTCGCTAGTATACGACGCTTATGTCGAGTAGAAGCATAATATATAGCTTTCTTGTGACAAGTCGAGTAAAAGCAACGTCGTTGCTTTTATACTGCTATTATGTTGTATAAGTTAGCATTTATACGACTATTACAAGCCTAAAATGTCGTATAATTTATTCCATGGTATCATGGCGGTTATACTGCTAATTTTCTGTATAAGAAGCTATTATACCGCCTGTTAGCAGTAAAAATGTGGTGTACAAATGAATATTGATATAAAAATATTTGTTATTATATTCATATTACTAAGAATTAAAGGGGGGCGTTAAATATTTATGATATAACCTAGTATATTTCATCAGAAAACTTACCTTCGCAATACTTAGCAAACCTATGCGTGAGTTTACGTTTATGTCTGCTAAATAAATTGTACTTACCGATGTATTATAATTTTTTATAATTTTTAAAACACAACACGACGACGCACTTGATTAAATAAACATGACATATTAAAGTCATATAAGTTACAGTTATAGCGCAAGTTAAGCTTGTAACAGTCACTCCGGCGACAATTACGTGACGATTTAGCTGAATAAGTTGCTTTTATACGATGTCTATGTGACTGAATTGCTGAATATAATGGGCCCAAATCGCGTTGTATAAACGTTTTCATTACGTTTATACGACTTCTATTAGGAGCCAAAATACTGAATAATTTGCGTTGCCGCGACTACTACACGACATATTTTTGCTAGTTGGGTCGAGCTCGTCACTCGAACGGCCGAGTAAACTGATTGACTTACCTTTATTGAATTGGGTATCAAAATTGTTTGTTGATTTGTTTTTTTATCAATTGCGGCGAGGCCAAAAGGAGGTGTTATGTGTTTGACCTGTTTGTATGCCAGTTTCTTTGTTCCTGATTATCTCTCACATTCGCCAGTTATGTTTAACTCGCTTGTATTTAGGGCAAACATCCAGACTAAGTGAATCTCACTGACAAATTCCTCTATTTAAGGCCAGGTTGCAGTACTTTGTTTTTATGTACGCACGACCTCGCCCCCCCGCCCTGCCGCGCGAGCGATATAATGCCTTAATTTTGACTGTTTTTTGCTTCTTGGAGAAAAACTATAAAGAAATTATACAATCTGTTTTCACCATTTACTTCAGAATAAAAAGTTCTATCTACTGATATAACTTTCATATAAATTCATGATGAAATGTCTTAGCAGTACACGTTTGAAATTGTGATTTAGAGTCATGTTTGATAAAAAAAAGTATCGAGCCGATTATTCTAAATCGCGTTTCTATCTTTACGATTTACTAGAGAGTATGTTCAATTTTTATGTAATGATTTTTATTTATTAAAAAACTCGTATTTAGTTCGATTTTTATAGGTTCAAAAATCTTAAAATTACTGCAACCCGGCCTTAAGTCGCATTGTAGTCACTATTAATTGATGAAAAAGGCATTCAAGAGACTTATGTGAGCCGAGACGGTTGTATTGGTGATTTTAATCATTATAACTTAGTAAAGTCACTTTCGTTACGGTCGCGATTCCTATTTTATTCATACAACCTGACACTGATCGGTAACTGGCAAAAAACGTAAAAAAAAATCGAATTTCATGGTCTACCTTATCGCATTCACTATATTATACCATACCACTTTACATTGCTAGGTACTTATAAAACACACTTACCACACAAGAGCCTATTATGATTGTTAAAGATTTCTCGCAACTTCGTAAAACTTGGTTTCTCGTTGTAACAAACAACGTGAGAGCTTCCACTTCATAAGATGACTTGTAAGCCGATTTTAAAGTTAAAAGTACGAATTCCCGGCCCGGTTGCCACATGTCGGGAGTAATTTAACTATAGCACAGTATACAGTGACTATATTATAGCAACGTTCAGTACCTACATGACAAAATAAATCAAAAGGGATTAAAAATATTATATGGGGAAGGAAGGTTCTCGAGTGGCGACCACGAAGCGGAAGACGCAGCGTTGGTGGCCTACCAACGCTGCGTCCCACCATGTGGACCGAAGACAACGTAAGAGTCGCGGGCAATCGGTGGATGCAAACGGCAGGCTGCCGTTCTTTATGGCGTTCTATGCCAGTGATTACATACGGGACCGAAACGTGGTCGCTCACAATGGGCCTCATCAGAAAGCTCAAAGTCACCCAAAGGGCAATGGAGAGGGCTATGCTCGGAGTTTCCTTGCGTGATCGAATCAGAAATGAGGACATCCGCATGAGAACCAAGGTTACCGACGTAGCCCGAAGAATCGCCAGACTTAAGTGACAATGGGCAGGGCACATTGCTCGCAGAACGGATGGCCGATGGGGCCGAAAATTTCTGGAATGGCGGCCGCGAACCGGAAGACGTTGCGTTGGAAGGCCTCCCACTAGGTGGACCGATGACCTGGTCAAGGTTGCAGGAACCCGCTGGATGAGAGACGCACGGGACTGGTCAATGTGGCGACGCCTGGGGGAGGCCTATGTCCAGCAGTGGACGTCTTTTGGCTGTAATGATGATGAAATGATGGGGGAGACCTTTGTCCAGCAGTGGACGTCTTATTGCTGATGATGATGGTGAATATTCTGAGTAGGTAGAGGTACCTACATATTATGTATAATATAACGCCTGCTATCTCCGAAATTTTAGGCATGGTGCACCACATTTCGCCAGTAATATTTAATCCCCATATTACAGGGAGCGAGCCTATAACCATGCCCGTCGGGGCCGCGGATTTTAGTACTAGATGACGTGGCCTCGGCGCAAGGGCAAAGAAGGAACATGGGTTCGGTTTTTAGTCAGTAGAAGTCTGACACTCCCCTTCGCTCAGCCCAAGAGCGGGGGGGGGGGGTCATTTGATGATTTTCCACCCACCAAAAAAAAAGCCTATAACCATCGACCTGGTACAAATTCAGAGTCCGTGGCCGCTACTGAAAAGTTCCTGGTGGAAAAACCCAATGGCACTTTGCCTACCGGGGCTGCGGTACTGTTCGAAAGAGATACCGCGGCACCGGAACCCAAACAGCTAAGAAGGAACATGTGTGGGTTTTAATTACTACAAGTCTGACACTTCATAAAAGAAAATAGTCATTCCAGCTAGCCATAATATTTAAATTTTACAGCAGCCCGAAGCCAGCGGCCAGCAGCCGCGGCAGCGGCCTGAAGGTATTATCTTAAATATTCTTATTTTTGTTTTCTTTGTCACTTCTTACTTCGTTTAAATTCTTGTGTATTGCATAAAAATGCTTAAAGTAATAACTGAAATTCCAGAAATTACTATAACTTGACTGAGGACACTAAAATTCACACTCAAGATTGTCTAAGGACGTTCCCGCTATTTTCGAGGATCAAGGGAATGAAACAAGAATCGTATTATAAGAGAAAGCAGCCATAAAAGTGTCTATCTTGGCCCACAGTTCATTAGTAGCGGCCTCGGTGCCCGATAAAAGGGCACCAAGTGTAAGCTGCTTTACGCGTCTCATTACTCCTTATTTTTTTTATTTCATTCTTGTCTCTGGTTATGAAATACTTTTTTTTTGTGGTTTGGTTTGCATAAATCCTGTTTTGTTACTGTAAAGATTAATGAGGGTAGTGTAAACTTTGTGGTGGGGTTCTGTGGCTGTGCTTTAAAAGAATGTATTTTCGTTTTTTCTTTAAAAAGTGGAATTTTTCATTGATCTCAGCAAGTCTGATTGCCAATGGAATGTGTTAATAGGTACATGAAAAAAAAACCGGCCAAGAGCGTGTCGGGCCACGCTCAGTGTAGGGTTCCGTAGTAATAATTCTTTTTTTGTTTGAAATACGGGCCAATGAAACTTGACCTCTGGATTGTATAGGCGCTCATACGATTCAGGGACCAAATTATATTGGTTAACTGCAGTTTCCATCTGTTGTTTCCATCCAAGTTCAAAATAATTTTCCTAGAAAGTCCTTATAAAGTTCTACTTTTCAGATTTTTTTCGTATTTTCTAAACTTATGGTTCAAAAGTTAGAGGGGGGGGGACGCTTTGTTTTTTACTTTTGGAGCGATTATTTCCGAAATTATTGACATTATCAAAAAATGATTTTAGTAAACCCCTATTCATTTTTAAATACCTTTCCAACAATATATCACACGTTAGGGTTAAAATTAAAAAAAAAATTACTTCCCACTTTACATATAGGGGGGCTACCCTAATAAAACATTTTTTTCCAATTTTTATTTTAGCACTTCGTCGGCGTGATTGATACACATATTGGTACCAAATTTCAGCTTTCTAGTGCTAACGGTCACAGAGATTAAGCGAGGACGGACAGACGGACAGACAGACAGACAGACAGACAGACATGGCGAAACTATAAGGGTTCCTAGTTGACTACGGAACCCTAAAAAGTGTGAAATTCTCAAAAGAATGAATCTATGTGAATGTAATACTATCAATAATAATAATATATCGCGTGTTTCGTGTGAAAGCTAACTTTCAAGTGTCGTAAATGGAAAATGACACCTTTTTATGCTCTTAACAACTATGTTAGTACTATCGTCAACTATTTGCATGTTAGTGGTTTTTTTTCAATTGGCCCGCCACACTATTCCCAAACCACTGTAACTCCTGAAAGCCAGAATCAACAGAGGCGACCACCCGAAAAGCGCCGAGACAATGAAGCTCGACGAACTCCCAGAGAAACGATTTAGATTGGAGCTCGCAATGAAATTAATCAGAAAAGAATAGCGGAGCAGTACGAAAAACATAATTTCAACATGTTAGTGAATTTTTGAAACTTGGTTACTCTCAGTCCCACGTAAGTAAGTAAGTGAGTACCTATGTACTTATTATATCTACTTATTTACGGTAATGTTACCCGGGACCACAAATGAGTTAAATTTTAAGTATCAACAAGAGTTTTGCGAGTGTTTCAGTCCATAATGGTCCCCCCTGACCTCGTCCACCATTTTTCTTTCTAAAGGGATAAATACTTTTACAACAAAATAAAAACGAACTCGTCAGTTGCATTATAACTTTATTTGCTCATAAAATCAGCTTGAGTCGTCGGGGTCAGTCCGTATTTTTTTGTATTTTTTATATTTTGCTTCGTAAAAAAATATTATTCTTGCATACTCGTTGAACCTTAGACTTGCTAGTGTCGTTATTTTAAAAGTTGATACAAAAGTTGGTACTTACAATGAGAATTTGTTGTTTTACAGAGATAACTTAGGCATATAAAACATTAAAGCTTTACGCAATAACTTACACGAAAGTAATTTAATTACTTAGTTAAGTACTTCTGTGAAAAATTAACGGTTAAGTTAAGATAGGTAACGAAAATATTCAGTAGGTACAATATTAGTTATTGTGTTGAGACCTAGATCAACACTGCTCTATTTCTGTCCTATTGTAGCCTCTTTTGGGCCGTGACAGCCTAAGTTGACAAATTGACTGGCAAATAATTCAGGAGATGGTAGATCAGATAGGGACCAAACTAGGCTGTCCAGAATACGTCCACTACCCACTCCACTTGACGACTGAGTGCGTGTATTGAGTGGGCCATTTAGCTTTATCAAAGAAAGAGTACATAACTTGAAGAAAAATGTATTTTGGACAAGTATTTAAGGTGAAACGCAAGTCCTGTATAGAACTGTGTTCTTTTTTAGGATAATTATAATCCCACTTTTGGCAAAATATTATAGGGATTTCTTTGACAGTTATTATGACAAGAATAGCCAAAAACTTTTTCTTCATTACAAGATGGATTTGAAAGCTCAAGTTATTTTGTACCCTAATAGGAAATGTTTTTGGTAATAATCTAATTTTGAGAGACAGGCGGCGTGGGCGGACGAGCCTTGTTTGTTTATCGTCACAGAAATAGAACATTGTTGAGTTTCTGGAGTTCATTGGTACTAATGAGATCGTGTGTAATGTCTCCATGTTTAAAATGTTCTAACAATAATACGATTTTATGCTTAATGTTAAAATATACTTACAATATTCCTTTAAAATTGTACTTAGGTATTATTAGATAAAGTAGCAAGTAAAATAGAATTATAAGCATTTAAATAATCATAATTAATATAGCGCAAACAAAAGCACAACAAACTTCAAAAATCTGACAGACCGGTGACAGTTGACCAAAACTGACAGTTGATTTTATGACAGTTCAATAAACTGTCTGATTATAAAAAATGTTTTTAATCAAAGATGGCGTCGGTCAAATTCTCATTGTAGCAGGAGTTGTGGGTATTCCTGTAGTTGTTTAGGCTTCAGCAGCGGGTTGGGCAGTAGACTGCGCGGTGGCAACGCTGGCGGTGGTAGACACGGAGTCAGGGTCCGCTTCGCGAACTCCCATCCAGGGGAGACGCTTCTGGAGTTCCGCCCTGCAGGAAATAAGAGCAGATTTTAGGCTGGCAAACTGGATGGCGATGCTCAGGATGATATTGAATTAAATTGCAGTGAGGTTTGTCACATGCTATGCAAGAGGAGCTCGTATTATCACGAACATAAAGGATTAAAATTATGATTAAAGGTGGTCTGCCTGGCTTGAGTATGTAGGACGGAAACATTAATTAAACAAGAGGTAATTTTTTTCTGCCTTTTTCAAAATTTACCTGTATCTGGGATGATTAATAGCATACACCCATGGGTCTATGCAGGACACCACCTTGCAGCAGACGGCAGGAATCATCGTTGCAACGGGGGTCAGGAGGTTCCTGTAAACAAGAGTTATTTGTCAAAAAAGTTATTCGTATTTGCTTTCTACTGGTCCTAAATCTTCCTGAAATTTAAGTATTTGAGGAAGCAAGATAAGTCTCCCAAAAAACTCCGTAGTTTAAGTTCGATCGCCCTCGAATCCGAAGATTTATAAGATTAATCGCCGAAGGACAGTTAACAATTTAAAGAATAGGGAGAGGTTTTAATTTAAAACTTTTTGTGCCTTTACCATTTTTTGGTATTTTCTAATATTAGTCTACGCAAATATTTGCGCATATTGATATTATCTATTAAGTCATAGGGCGATTTCTAGAAGAACGATTCTCGAATCTAAGCGAAAATATAATTAACCAAGATATCCTCTTTATCAGCATATACCGTACCCACTGCTGGAACAAAGATCTCCTATAGAATCTGTCTCATGAACCCTAAATCCATAACGCGTGTTGGTAAATGCCACAGCATATGTATCTTCGAAATCTAGGATAAGCCAGTTTCCTTACGACGTTTTCATCTACCATTTTGTCCACCTTACCTATCGCCATATGCACCAGTCATGGTGACAAAGGCATAAGGCGTCCACGCGCAGATAAACAGGAAGAAGATGGTGAAGGCTACTTTAGCGATCCTGATCTCCACACTGCGACTGGCATCCTCCTTGTTGGCGGTTAGGGACTTGACGTTCATCTTTTTGGCTTGGTCTGAGAGCATGCGCTCGTGGAGACGAACCTGAGAAGGGAAATGTGGAAGATTAAGAACTGCTGGGATCAGCAGCAGCGTTCAGGATTTCTTTCTATATGAGTACAATCACGTGTTCAAGTTTCCCAAGCACGGAGGAAACTCCGTATGTAGCGACTGGTTTCCCTCGATAGACATATTGTATGTCCTCGCGGTCATACTGGTATGACAAAATAGTATGACCACGAGGAAACAGCCGTCATTTGTACATCTTGGGATTCTTGGGCAGCCGTTATACCTACCTAGTTACCAAGGAGTCTCGTATTATCCATTAACTGTATACTGGAGTATATCTATACTGCAGCGCGAATTTTGAACCCAGAATGCGAACGCGAATCCGAACCAGCTGAAGAAGCAGAAGTGGTGTTGATCTGGTCCGGTGCTTAAAAGCCTGGTATGCATGGTCTTCTTAAGTGTTAAGAGAGTTACTAAATAATAGGAAGGAGTCACCAACTTGGTCTTAGTACTTTTGGGAAGATCGTTTTATTTAGTTTCGGGATAAAGAACATTTGAACACTTTTCTTTTTTTCTTGTTTTTAGATGATTTTTGTTTTTTAACCGACCTAAAAAAAGGAGGTTACTATGTTCGTGTGTATGTATATATATATTTTTTTTATTTATTTTTTATGTATGTTACCTGATTTCTCTCCCATTTGTAGACCGATTCCCAAAATTCTTTTTTTATTTGAAAGAGTATACTCCTGAGGTGGTCCCATTTTAATTTGGTGAAGATCTGGTGCTGATCTTCGGAGATATACAATGGAACTCTTCAAAAATAGACGGCAAATCTGTCGTAATTGCTGGAATCGCTTGGATGTTTATTGAATATACATTATCATGACGTAACATCACGCCTGTATGCTCTGAGGGGGTATGCAGATGTGTACAAAACACATTTTTTTAGTTGTTATTTATGAATTTCATAGACACGTATTACGTGTTTCGTACTTTTTCTGACGCTATTCAAGTATTCGCATCTAGCAGTCATCACTTGTCTTCATGTTGATGAGCTGATAATGGAAGGTACTACTCCTCAACGGTTAAGAGTTGAAAGCAAAAATAGGGGAATCTTGAAGGTTAAGGGTTAGGTTTCTTGGTTGAATGTTAAATGCATAGTAAATATTTGTATAGGATATTACATCATAGGTACTTACAACTAAAAATGAAAAAATAAAAAAAACTTTTTTGCAAAAAAAACAACCGACTTCAAAAACACCAAAAAGAGAAAAATAAACTTCAGAAGAAAAATCAGCTTCTGAAGTCGGTGGCAAAAAAATAAAATCAAACAAACAATGTCACCGACTTCAGTAGCTGATTTTTCTTCTGAAGTTTAGTTTTAGGTACGGATACATTTCCACCTATGTCGATATTGTGATTATGCAGAAAGTATGTCCTTTGCCGGATACCGTATACCCAAAAGCATGTTGGTATAGTTAGCAAAAAAACTCCAATATCAGTTCTGTCAGTAAAGCAAATATGTTAATTGACTTCCGTTGCTGATCATAAACATATCACTTGTAATATTTCAAAGATTCTATTTACGTCCATATAATGAGAATTATTTTCTTTTTCTCGTTTTCCGCATACCCCCAGGCTAAGGAAACGCTCTGTCAAGCTTGTAAATCCACTTTGACATTTGAAATGAATTAATTTGGGAGTGATCCTTCACGATTTAAAAAGGTAATGGTTTTAAGAGACATTGAAAGTATATTAGAAATATCCATGTAGATTTTATTCTCAAAAGTAGTAATAGGTATAACAATAAAAATAGGTAAAAAAACTTTTTAAGTTAAACGGTTTTATGTTAAACATACATTGCAATGTTTAAGATAAATGTACTAAAAACCAAAAAATAATAAAATAGATACAGTCGTGGGAAAAAACCGTGGGGCACGTCAATTGTAATTTCCGCAGCACGACAGTTCCGAATTGACGTGCCCCACGGTTTTTTCCCACGACTGTATCTATTTTATTATTTTTTGGTTTTTAGTACATTTATCTTAAACATTGCAATGTATGTTTAACATAAAACCGTTTAACTTAAAAAGTTTTTTTACCTATTTTTATTTTCTAGTTTTTAGCCGCCATCTTGGATTTTAATTTTATATAGTACATTGTATTCTGCTTGTTGAGCCCTTTCATTTAATACCCATATTGATGGGATTAATAAAACATAAATTATCCGCCATTTTGTAGCGGCGGCCATCTTGAATTTATAATGATAATGAATAAACATAATTGTATTGTCACCAAAATCCAAAGTGTATACAAAATTTCAGATTAATCGGTTGACAGGAAGAGGGTGAAATTTGAATTACTAAATTTGACCCAAGAATAAAACAAACGGGGTGAGCTAAATAAAACCGTTTAATAATAATATCACGCTTATAATCCCTGATGGTTAGGAAGACGTGTACCCATTAGTCTCCGTGGCTGCTATTGAGATTTTCCTCTTGGAAAACCCCAATAACACTTTGCCCGACTTGGGAATCAAACCCAGGACCTCATGCTCAGCAGTCACGCTTGAGTCCACTAGACCAATGAGTCAATCTCAAAAGTAGTATTTCATTATCATAGCGTACAATAGAAGAATATAAGAATAAAAGGCTGTGATGACAAAACAATAGCAAGTAATAAAATTGTACAAGTTTACGTACACGATATTTTCAACTTTAAGGCGCGGGCCCACCGCGGCGCATGCTGTGCACGGGCACGCGGCGCATTTTAGCTGCGTGTATTAATTTGTTTGGCAACGTGGGTCAACGTTTCCACTGGAATACACGTATATGACCAACGACTATGTATAGCGTGGCACAGCGCACGGAGAGGCTACGATATAACACAATAAGCGATTGCACATCGATAAGCGAGCTGTGCATAGTCGTGGGCCATATTCGTGTACTTCAGTGGAAACGTAGACCCACGTCGACAGCGTTGAGCTATGTAACCACCTATTCAAGCAAGCCACGCATGTATCAATGACGTCAATTCATGCGTAGCCTCTCCGTGGGTTGCAGTGGACACAACCACATACATTTTCATACAAAGCGAAGCATACTACACGTACGTAGCCTCTCCGTGCACCGCGGTGGGGCCGCGCCTTTAATCACACGATAAAAACACGTAGGTACGGTCAGCATCAGAAGTAGCTGAACATTTCGGAATTTTAATTCTTTACAGCTCTAGCTATTATTTTTAATGTTTCAGAAGATTATTTGTTATAATAGTCCTTACACTCCAATAACATGTAGTAACGAGTAATATCTAACAAGTTTTTATTAAAAAATAGCTTCGAAACTTTGAGTAATGTTAATATACTTCTGATGCTGACCGTACCACTAAGCGATACCCAATACAAGCAACAACAGTTCTTTCCTTTTCTTTTATAACATTCCTCTCCCATTCCGATAAGATTAGCGTTGCGGGATTCCGAAATGTTTCGACAATCGAATCGGTAAGAATTTCTATTCGAATGAACAATTGGTGCGATCTCCGATTAATTAAACGACCGAAATATTATTTGAATGATCTTCTTCTTAGCTTGACTGCGAAAGCTTTGGCTCAAAAAATTCATTTATTAAATACGAATTCCGCTCGCTGATGCAGTCATTAGATCATCAAGTGTGCAGTTCTCAGGGCATGTTGCACAAGATGGAACGCGGGCCATTGTCTTTAAAGATAGGTACGCCTCACTCATGACACATTTTAGATCTGAGCTATCCATGAACCCCCGTTTGAAGAGATTGTCTGTGCTACGGCCGATTTTAAAATGATTGAAAGACCAGTACTGATATGCTTTTTTCAAATCGATCTTGTGCTAGTTGTAAAAGCCTTTGGATTGCATCTACTTGGTCCTTAGTGAATTTAATACGATTATAAACAACGCTGCTATGATGCAAATTAATTGATCGAATGAATTCAAGCATGATGGATGACACATACTATCTGTTTAGAGTGGGGCTTCCTCTCTGTTACCAGTATATTCCTTTGTAACCTAGGTGCTACATGTCAGCCTATGTTAAATCTAATGACCCTGCTTAATGACCAATTTAGAAATGATTTACTTCTTAATTTTCGGTGAATTAATCGAATGCTATCGACACAAAAATATAACAGCGAATTAAGTAGTAGTTTAGTCGAATCAAGCGTTTTAAAATCGCCCATCACTAACCAAGATCGGGAATTTGTGCATTGGTTCAAGTACAAATAATGCTTCTTGCCCATTTTCAAGGAAAACTCGCGAATTTTCCGCTTAAATTGTTACTCAAAGAATTCTTGAATCGAATCGTTCTGAAATAATTCTCATTTATTGTGAAACTTTCCGGTTTAAAATTTAAATACGCGGAATTGGAGAGTTTGAAGCGTTTATTTTTTTTCTTCCAACTATGCTTTAATTTCATCATAATCACACTAAAAACTCAGCACAAAGCGAGTCTTTAGTGCTCTAGAGCAATAAAAATGTATGAAATTTCATTATTGCACAGTTTATTTTTTTTAATCGCACCGATGCCAATCTCAATGGATTAGCTCTATTCAGCCAGCCGATATCAATACTTTTTTTTACATAGGTAAGTATTATTCGTTTCTATCCTACTACTTGTTCCAAATTTAAAAAATGATTGTTGCTAACTAGTTACTATAAAATGAAAGTTTAAAAAAGTAATTTGGCGGGAACTTTTGGGGAACTTTGTTAATTTTGCTTGACAATATTTTTGGAAACGATAAAGTGTGATACTATCTGATTTTGAGTGCTTCGGCTTCGAATTAAAATGGAATCATTTAGCGACACATTAACTCCGGAAAACATTCTAAATGAAGACGACAGTGTTAAGTATAGAAAATCTTTTAACTGTTTGATATGAGTTTCTTTTATCTACTATTCCTATGTAATAGTTGAAAGAAAAGTAGATTATGCACCTCGCCTTAAGTAATTTATATTGCCCTCGTGCCTGTTAGATTAGAGCCCTCGCTGACGCTCAGGCTCTAAATCAGGCACTCGGTGCAATAATAAATTACTTTGTGCTCGATGCAATAATCTACTATTTCTTCCAACTATGCTTTAATTTCATCATAATCACACTAAAAACTCAGCACAAAGCGAGTCTTTAGTGCTCTAAGGCAATAAAAATGTATGAAATTTCATTATTGCACAGTTTATTTTTTTTAATCGCACCGATGCCAATCTCAATGGATTAGCTCTATTCAGCCAGCCGATATCAATACTTTTTTTTTACATAAGTATTATTCGTTTCTATCCTACTACTTGTTCCAAATTTAAAAAATGATTGTTGCTAACTAGTTACTATAAAATGAAAGAAATTTAAAAAAGTAATTTGGCGGGAACTTTTGGGGAACTTTGTTAATTTTGCTTGACAATATTTTTGGAAACGATAAAGTGTGATACTATCTGATTTTGAGTGCTTCGGCTTCGAATTAAAATGGAATCATTTAGCGACACATTAACTCCGGAAAACATTCTAAATGAAGACGACAGTGTTAAGTATAGAAAATCTTTTAACTGTTTGATATGAGTTTCTTTTATCTACTATTCCTTTATGTAATAGTTGAAAGAAAAGTAGATTATGCACCTCGCCTTAAGTAATTTATATTGCCCTCGTGCCTGTTAGATTAGAGCCCTCGCTAACGCTCAGGCTCTAAATCAGGCACTCGGTGCAATAATAAATTACTTTGTGCTCGATGCAATAATCTACTATTACACGATTTTCATAGTAAGTCCATACATATTACTGCAATCCGGAATGGTATTTAGAGTTCTATTAAAACTACATTATTTACACACTAAAATATCTGTTTCTTTACAAGACACTTTGACGAATTAACTATAAGTATACTCAGTCGGTGAAAATATATTATGCTACTCACAAACGTTTCTAACTAAATAATACCTAACTCAATATAACATCACGCCTGTAATCCCCGAAGCCTAACTTAGGCAGAGGTGTACTTATTTGGACACCCACATTACGACAGTTATATTTAAGTCCCATGTAATAAGGGTCGACCCTATAACACAAAACACAAAATAACAAAAATTTGGTAAATTGTTACTTCGAATGTCTACGCGTGGTCTTTAAACGAATTCAACCAAAAAAGCTTTCAAATGGAACCTTCGCCTTAAAAATTCTGAGAACCCGCCACAATTTAGAAACTCGATTTAATTTTTGCGTTGTTTAATAACAAGAATCGCCCAGTTAATAACAATACAGCTAAAATATACAATTTAAAAATAGGAAGCAAATAAAGAACGGTTCAACAGTACCCGAATTTTTCAATTTTGGTCGAACGAGAGCGTTTTTGTCCAATTTTCCTTGTACGGAAAAGGAGAAAAAGAACTGAGCAATCGGACTTTTAATTATCAGTCTTGTTAAATCGCGTTTTTCGAGCGTCAACGATTCTGAATTGTAAAACTGGTTATGTGCGATTTTGACTCGCGCACCGAGGATTCCGTATAAACTTGTAGGTATTTTGTTACTACATATTTCTGGATTTCAGTTTTATTTCATTACATGTTCTGTATAAGACAGACATTGCTTCTTACCAAATTTTATAATTCTTGGTCAGCGGAAGTACCCTATAAATTTTGATTCCCATGAGTGTGACGAAAAATACGTTTTTATCGGCATGGACGGTCGTATCTTAGTTAACTTAGAAGCGTCATTTTTTAAACCTTCAAGAGCCTGTACACGTGAGTATATAATTTTAATTTCAACTCGATACCTCCACGCGTTCCCGAGATAAAGGGTCTTGACAGACCGGCGGACAGGCAATTAGACAGACAAAAAAGTGATCATAAAAGGGTTCTGGTTTTTTCTTGTGAGGTACGGAACCCTAAAAAGAAACGAATGGCTCCTTTTTTGATCAACTTCTATTGACTTAATTATGACGTGACTGAATGTTGTTTTAAAATGGTGATGATTTTATATAATAAGCTAGATTTCACAATATTTGAGTCACTTTAGTTTTTACCTGACTACAGCAAGACAGAAGGGCTAATGATCTACGGTAATACCTACATCTTCATTTCTTTGGAGTTTAGTTTTATTATTTCTTATTTAAATAATTAAATTTTAAAATCTTGGTTCTCATTTTGAATAGCCTGTTGTAATTGTATTAAGTATTTCTAAGATATTTAGGTGAAGAGCTAGCTAGCAAGTTTTTAATAATTTAGTTTTTTTTCCATTATTTGGCAATGTGTATGTTTTGTTCCACAGTTTAAATATACCAGACAAGCTCTAGACGTGATGACTTGTAATTGGCTGTCTGATTAACGTACTGTTATTTATCACCATTGTATCTAGCTGTAAGTCTTCCAAAGTAAATAAATAAATCTACAGTTAAAACATTTATTTATTTACTACATTTAGTACAACATAAGCCATTGATACTAAATCGATTAATCCTTTTAGTCTATGTAACAATTACATAGGTCAAGAAAGTGATGATTATGTATGTTCAAAAAACATTACCTACATTACATTCTCAAAAGCCTGGTAAGGAAGTAAGGTACAGCGGACTATAACATAATTAACAGCAATTTCAAACCTGGCAGTTTAATTAAGAATCTCAAAGTAAATAGCTAATGAAAGGCACTATGTTCACTTAAGGCGACATTAGCTGCCCGCGACCTTGAGCGCGCGTTTAACTCATCGCCTAAACAAATAAGGTTGAAAATGGCGATGCGTTTGATGCTCGTGACTGCCAAAATGAACGATAGTTCGCAGATTTAATTTATTTAAAAAAAAAATACGCTGTAATGTTAAAATATTTTTACCTATGTCTTTAGTTGGTTAAATTTCCTTTCTGATAGTAAAAAAAAAATAACAGTTGTCACTCAAAATATTGAGCATTTCGAGACGAAAAAGTTTTTTCGTGTGATTTTTTTGTGATTTTGTGATTTTTTTTTTTCGAGGTTCTTGATTACTTTTAGAAAATATTTTTGCATAAGTCTTTTACCTATACATTTGACTATACACTGTATTTTTTTTGGAATTGTAATAAGTAGCAATACGGCTAACTCTGCGACGAAAAACAGGTCGTTTTTACGGTGCCCCTTTGACTGCGCCTTAATAGCTATTTATCGGAAAACGCAAGTAGCGCTGGCGGTAACTAATCTGGAAAAAACGTTGATCAACATTTTAACCCATTTCCCGCTGCACGTTAATTTTATAAAGCTGCGGTAGAACTTGGGTTTCTATAAAATTAATAATTAAGTAAGTGAAGTATCCTTTGCTCAACGCGGCCGGTATAAGAGAAAAGTGTAGTCAAAATACATTCCTTGACATCTATACTATTTAATTCAAACTGTTTGCACACAAACCGTAATGGAACTCGAATTCGAATTTAATTTCGCCTGTTCTAGTGATGGGAAACTTTGTCGAGACCGAGTTTATCCGAAACAATTCGAGGTGACGAACTTAACAAACAATTTTCGTCGTCCGAACTTTAGTGATTCGACATTTTTTGTCTGAACGTAGTTTACGAGTGCCGTGTCGAGGTTACGCGCGAATGAATGTTATTTTCTGTTATTGTGTTCAAGTTTTATTGAAGAAAAATTGATTGTTAGGGTTCTTGGGGCTGCGGCAAAAGGTTATTATTTGTTTAGGGTTCTTGAAGAGGGGTGAAATGTTTGTTGAAATATTTGAGGTAGGAAATTAGTTTATTTGTAGAGCTGATATTATCTTATAATGATGGGTGTAGTGGCTTGTAGGTATTATCTTATTTTATCTGAGTATAAAACAGCTTTTTAACTTTAAGGAATACATAGGTACCTATAAGTATTGTTTGTATTGTTTGATTCCTTTAAAAAAAAATGCAACCATCAATTTACACGAGATTTTTTCTCTCTCTGAAATAGCAAAAATGTGATCAGATTTTGATGTTATTCATTGGTGTATTTGGCGGAGATTACCTCACGAGGCAAATCTTATTACGCTTGAGTACATGGTAAGCCGATTTCGAAGTGAAGAAGTGACGAGATCAACCAGCCTTGCTTTGGTTATATTTGAAATTGGTACATCATTTTGACAGAAGTGTTTTTATTTTATCCCAATAAAAAGTAAAACCCACTTTATTTAGAGAAAACGGTAGCTGTTCCAGTCATTTTATCAAGCATCTAAAATAGTCCAGCCTTTTAAAAACATTGGGTCCATTTCCAGTATAAACCGCATCATCAGTGAAAATTTTCTCTCTCTCTCACTCTCATCACTCATCATCAGTTGCCTGGCCTTCTTGTAACTATATGGGGGTCGGCTTCCAGTCTAACCGGATACAGCTGAATACCAGTATTTTACATGGAGCGACTGCCTATCAGACCTCCACAACCCAGTTACTTAGTACTAGTTAATACCTACTACCCTTTTTTTTGGTGGGTGGAAAATCATCGAATGACCCCCCCCGCTCTTGGGCAGAGCGAAGGGGAGTGTCAGACTTCTACTGACTAAAAACCGAACCCATGTTCCTACTTTGCCCTTGCGCCGAGGCCACGTAATCTAGTACAAAAATCCGCGGCCCCGACGGGAGTTAATACTACCCTTTGGTAAGACTGGTTGTCAGACTTTCGGGGCTCCTGACTACCTGTAACGACTGTCTAAGTTAAACATGTGACAGTCGGGAGCAACAACAACTTAACGTGATTTCCGAGGCACGGAGGAAACTCGGTACCTATGTAATGGGAGGTCACCCATCCAAGCAAGCAAGCACAATTCAGGCAGCTGCTTAACCTTGGAGGGTGGGAAATCATCAAATTACTCCTCCAGCTCTGGGCGGAGCGGAAGGAAGTGTCAGACTTCTACTGACTAAAAACCACCCATGTTCCTTATTAGCCCTTTGTATCCGGGGCCACGGTTTTCGAACAACCCGCAGCCCAAGTAGGTAGCTACTTCATTTTAAGTTACGCCACCCATCTTACAAATAACCGCCCAAGTATCTCTAGTCCCTACTTTCGCTGCCTTTTTTTTGTGGGTAGGAAATCATGAAATGAAAGCGGTAGGGAGGGAGTGTCAGACTTCTACTGACTAAAAACCACCCATGTTCCTTATTAGCCCTTTGTATCCGGGGCCACGGTTTTCGAACAACCCGCAGCCCAAGTAGGTAGCTACTTCATTTTAAGTTACGCCACCCATCTTACAAATAACCGCCCAAGTATCTCTAGTCCCTACTTTCGCTGCCTTTTTTTTGTGGGTAGGAAATCATGAAATGAAAGCGGTAGGGAGGGAGTGTCAGACTTCTACTGACTAAAAACCACCCATGTTCCTTATTAGCCCTTTGTATCCGGGGCCACGGTTTTCGAACAACCCGCAGCCCAAGTAGGTAGCTACTTCATTTTAAGTTACGCCACCCATCTTACAAATAACCGCCCAAGTATCTCTAGTCCCTACTTTCGCTGCCTTTTTTTTGTGGGTAGGAAATCATGAAATGAAAGCGGTAGGGAGGGAGTGTCAGACTTCTACTGACTAAAAACCACCCATGTTCCTTATTAGCCCTTTGTATCCGGGGCCACGGTTTTCGAACAACCCGCAGCCCAAGTAGGTAGCTACTTCATTTTAAGTTACGCCACCCATCTTACAAATAACCGCCCAAGTATCTCTAGTCCCTACTTTCGCTGCCTTTTTTTTTGTGGGTAGGAAATCATGAAATGAAAGCGGTAGGGAGGGAGTGTCAGACTTCTACTGACTAAAAACCACCCATGTTCCTTATTAGCCCTTTGTATCCGGGGCCACGGTTTTCGAACAACCCGCAGCCCAAGTAGGTAGCTACTTCATTTTAAGTTACGCCACCCATCTTACAAATAACCGCCCAAGTATCTCTAGTCCCTACTTTCGCTGCCTTTTTTTTGTGGGTAGGAAATCATGAAATGAAAGCGGTAGGGAGGGAGTGTCAGACTTCTACTGACTAAAAACCACCCATGTTCCTTATTAGCCCTTTGTATCCGGGGCCACGGTTTTCGAACAACCCGCAGCCCAAGTAGGTAGCTACTTCATTTTAAGTTACGCCACCCATCTTACAAATAACCGCCCAAGTATCTCTAGTCCCTACTTTCGCTGCCTTTTTTTTGTGGGTAGGAAATCATGAAATGAAAGCGGTAGGGAGGGAGTGTCAGACTTCTACTGACTAAAAACCACCCATGTTCCTTATTAGCCCTTTGTATCCGGGGCCACGGTTTTCGAACAACCCGCAGCCCAAGTAGGTAGCTACTTCATTTTAAGTTACGCCACCCATCTTACAAATAACCGCCCAAGTATCTCTAGTCCCTACTTTCGCTGCCTTTTTTTTGTGGGTAGGAAATCATGAAATGAAAGCGGTAGGGAGGGAGTGTCAGACTTCTACTGACTAAAAACCACCCATGTTCCTTATTAGCCCTTTGTATCCGGGGCCACGGTTTTCGAACAACCCGCAGCCCAAGTAGGTAGCTACTTCATTTTAAGTTACGCCACCCATCTTACAAATAACCGCCCAAGTATCTCTAGTCCCTACTTTCGCTGCCTTTTTTTTGTGGGTAGGAAATCATGAAATGAAAGCGGTAGGGAGGGAGTGTCAGACTTCTACTGACTAAAAACCACCCATGTTCCTTATTAGCCCTTTGTATCCGGGGCCACGGTTTTCGAACAACCCGCAGCCCAAGTAGGTAGCTACTTCATTTTAAGTTACGCCACCCATCTTACAAATAACCGCCCAAGTATCTCTAGTCCCTACTTTCGCTGCCTTTTTTTTGTGGGTAGGAAATCATGAAATGAAAGCGGTAGGGAGGGAGTGTCAGACTTCTACTGACTAAAAACTACCCATGCTTCTTCTTAGCCCTTTGTGTCGTCGAGGCCGCGGTATCTCTTTCGAACAACCCGCAGCCCCTAAAAAATACAATGACAGGAAACTGATATTGTTTTCCTTCAATCCGGGATTCCGAGATTTGCTAATAAGATCCCAGAACAAACCGGGTATGGCTTCATATTAAATAGGTTAATTGAATCGAAATGTATCAGTTGTAATAATCACAGCCGGTATTAGGGTCAGCCTGAATTAATTAAGACGGAAGATGTTTCGGCCTTTTGTGGCCGAACGACAAACCTATCTAGTTTGCGAACGGAAATTATTATCTACAAGTTTTTGAGTGATTCATTTTAGGGTTAGATTGGGGCTGGATTGTGTTTAGTGATTGTTTTTATGAAACAACATCACGCCTGTAATTCCCTGAGTGTTAGGCAGCCCTGTAGGTACCTATTAGTACACCCACAATTCACCATTTTAGGGGGCGAGCCTTTTGCCATCAATCGGGCACAAATCCAAACCCTTTGGCTACTACTGAGAAATTCCTGATGGAAGAACCCGACAATACTTTGCCCGACCCGGGAATCGAACCCAGGACCTCATGCACAGCAGCCGCGCTTGCAACCACTGCACCAACGAGGCAGTAATGATTATACCTAATTGTGTCTGAATATTTTAAAACATAGTACACACGGCTACACATCAAGCTATACAAAACCAGTTAATCTTGGCCTCACTTTACTAGACCTTTTCGCACAATGAACGATCAGATTATACTGGTTTTGTATAGCTTGATGTGTAGCCGTGTGTACTTATGTGTTTAAATGATAAACGATGTCTCATTAACGAAGGGATTCGAACAGAGGGGACGGGATTAGAAGCAACCACAAAGTGTTGTCAAAGGTATTAAAATGTTTCAGTATTACCTCAAAATGCGGAGTATTGCCATATGATAAAAATTAAAAGATAACTAAAATATAACTTAACATACATACAATCGCGTCTATAATCCGCGCAGGGTTAGGCAGAGGTGTCATCATCATCATATCAGCCCGGAATCACCCACTGCTGGGTATAGGCCTCCCCTTTTTTCCGCCACGCGTCCCGATCCTGTGCGTCTCTCATCCAGGTGTTTCCCGCAACCTTAACGATGTCGTCAACCCAACGAGCTTTAGGACGGCCCTGGTTTCTATGGCCTAACCTTGGCCACAACTCAGTCAATGCCTCGCTCCATCGGCCAGAGCAGAGGTGTACCTAATAGAAAACCCTTATAACGGCAGCTATGTTGACGTCTCATATAAAGCCTATATTGTCATCAACCGGGCACATATCCATTAGCCGTGGATACTAGATACTACTGTAACATTGATAGAACACCCCAAAAATAAATTGTTGTCTAAAATATTTTTTTACCTTAAGTAGGTACATTTTGATATCATTCGTTTAGAACATGTTCATAAATCATCTTTTGACGCGTCTTTTGACGTTCGAAAAGTGCTGATTATCAGCTTAGTGTGAATAAATGACTTTTGATTTATATTCTATTCTTCTTAAGTTTTTTTTTAATATATCGAATATTTATTTTCTCTGCTAATTAAAAACTATAAAATAAACTAAACTAACAATAAACTATAAAAAGGCATCGAAATACTGCTCCTCAACGCTGTCAGCCGGTAATGTGCCCAAAAGACTGG
Source organism: Diarsia mendica (assembly GCA_949316265.1). Classification (NCBI taxonomy): domain Eukaryota; kingdom Metazoa; phylum Arthropoda; class Insecta; order Lepidoptera; family Noctuidae; genus Diarsia; species Diarsia mendica. The sequence continues at coordinate 17,921,847 of OX438904.1, read as the reverse complement.
CGGCATTGCCTCGTTGTATGGCAACACTTAGCCTCTGGCCAAGATAAAAGCGTGATTTGATTTTGATTTAAAATTGTTTGATTATTGTGTGACTTTGAAACAAAACTTGTTTGTTAAGAATTTACTGAATGGTTCAGAGAAATAGCTTTCCTAACTTTTTTAATACAAACCCAATCGAAAAAGTTTGTTTTTACAAAAGATAATTTAAGTCATATCTTTTAAATGTGACAAACATTACAGATTCAAACGAACATCTAATTTAACTAGAAGAAGAAGAAGAAGACATGCTGCGCTGATCCCAAATGGATTGGGATAAGGGCAAGAGAATGATGATGATAAGAATAAGAATCATTTATTTGTCAAACATGCGTTTACATAAACTGATTAATCAGACATGCAAGGTAATGAATGATCTGCATCTTATTTAACATTTGTGACTTTTTGTGTTTTTTCTGACCTTGTTATACTGAAAAAATTAAAACGTGTAAAGACAGTTTCAAAGTTTTTAAATTATCTTGATAAACGAATGAATGTAGTACTTTAAGTAAAATATGTGAAAACTTAGGTATATTTTTAAGACAAAAATAAAGAATTTTGAATATAAAAAAGTCCAGTTATTGACGAAATCGGACAAAGTCCAAACCTTAATCACAATGCATCTTTTCACAAACACGTCCAATTTCATTACTTGAGACCTAACTAGGTTTAAACTAGGTTCGTTAGGTCTCGGTTAGACCCACTTACGAGCACTTGGCTCCTTAACTTGCCTAATTAGTCTAGGTTTAACCTTGAAACTCAAACAAGTCAGAGATTTAAATCTATAGACTAGCCCTAGCAATTTAAAAATTGATCACGTGTTTGTTCGTTGACATTGACGTGTGAATAGTACTGTCTCGCTCTTTCACACTAAAAACGTGTATACATCGTTCAATGCGGGATATGCGAGCTCTTTTTATGGTGGCTGTGACTCTCTCGCGGAGACAGCCGAGGCAGACCGAGTGCTCGCACGAGAACCAATCAGGCTTTACAAATGCGGATCTCTCATTGTACTGGAAATCTATAACAAAGCGACGTCATGATATACTGGAAAGTGGAAATGTATCAGCTTGTTGTGTCGCCGTTTAAAAGTTATTAATTTTTTTACATTTTCCTTTTTTTTGGGTCCGAGTGCCCACTTAATTTTTCAGGAAATTTCCAAGCGGTTGGTCGACTCTTCACAGAGGAATTTAATATTTTTTGGCCAAAGAATCAGCATTGCCATCCAACGTGGCAATACTGCCAGCCTTCTGGGCACTTTTCCGGTTGACAGCGGTGTGGACGAATTTTTTGACGCCCTGTAATTACTCCCCTTTTTGATACTTACTTGTATATATTTTATTATTAGCTTAGTACTGTAAATTGTAGTTTTTAAATGTTGTAAATAAATTCCCTTTCCTACAACTTTCTCTTACATTATTAGTTTTATTTATTTATATAAGTTATAAGAATTGCCTCTTATGAAATGTCGATAATCCTCGCTTGTTCTCCGTCTCATGTCGTCATTAATAATTTTAGAGGGCACGTCTAACAATATAAATCTTTAACACGAGCTGCCCAAAATTACGGTGCTTTTCACTAAAGAACACCGGGGATCGTAATTAACATAATAAGGTGAATATATGCTTAAAGTTTGACGCAATCTGTTTCTCTTGACGGAGTAAAACTGGTGAGTTTTGCCACATTTTGTTTTGTGTAATTTATATGCTTAGATTCCCTCAGGTAGATACAATATGTTCTTATTTCATACTGACTTCGTCAACAAAGAATGAATAGCTAATTTTTTCAACACTATCGACAATTTCATCTCTCCCAAGGCATTAATTTTTCCAAGATGCTCAAAGACGTTTTTTTAGACCTCTAGACAGTTACCTCTCATCTAGTAGAACATCTTCGTTACCGCACCTTCTAAGTATAAGACAGACAAAACTAGGATAGTATTTTCGACTCGTCATCATCATCACTTCATCCGAAAGACGTCCACTGTTAGACATAGGCCGCCCCAAGTGTCACCAAATTGACTGGTCCCGTGCGTCTCGCTTTCAGCGGATCCCCACAGCCTTTGCCAGGTCATAGGTCCACCTATAGTGGGAGGACTCAGCCCTTTCCCAATCTTCCCTACAACTCCGTGTCCACCGTTTTCTGCATCCAGTCTGACCTTTCTAAGGCCATCAGTTCATCTAGATGGGGCTGAGGTAGATAAAAACTTACAGCACCAAACAGCTGGGAGTAGAAGTAGCAGATGAGCGTCATGGGGATCGCGTAGCTCCACACGAAGATGCAGGCCACGAACACCTTCGTGTCCTGGTCATCCGTGAAGTAGTCAAAGGAACAGGTCGTTAGGAAACCCTCTGTAATAAATGAAAAAAAAACATAATATATTGATCTCCGAATAATTATGGTGTGGTGAATAGAACTTCGTCATTGCATCAGTTATGTTAATACGAGCCAGTCTATTGCTTTCGATCAGGCTTAGATCCTTTCTCCGGGTTGCTACTGTCTGTCTATCTAATAAATAAAGAGAGAAGTCCTGACTGACTGACTGACTGAGTGACTGACTGACTCATCAACGCCCAGCCCAAACCCTTGGACCTAGAAAGCTGAAATTTGACACAGAGGTTCCTTTTACAATGTAGACAAGGAATAAGGAAGGATTTTTCGAAATTCAACCCCTAAGGGATTTAAATAGGGGATGAAAGTTTGTATGGAAAATCGACGTTTTTGTTTTTAACCGACATTCGCGGGCGAAGCCGTGGGCAAATGCTAGTGTAAAATATAATCATGCCAGTAATCAGGCAGACAGAGGTGTTCTTGACATTTCGCCAGTTAAGTATTTTACTGAGAAATGACTGATAGAATAGCTAAATAACACTTTGTCCGACATGGGATATTGAGCTCAATACCTCATGTAGTATTAGCGCTACGAAGGAGTCAAATGTGTATGTGTAGGTTTAAAGGTTTTCTAGAACCCTAAAGGCTAAATTCACTGTCTAGTGTGAGTCTAGTATGTCAGGCCTTTGCTGGGTGGCGGCTTGAGCAATCGTTGGATATCTCTGAGTGCCGCAGTTAGTTTAATTCGACTATTCAAAAGTGCCTGTTACTGGCCTACTTGAAATAAATATTTTTGACTTTGACTTTGATTCACAACTATTATTGGAAAACTTTGAGGAATGCTGTAAACTTTACCAAATTAAACTCTCTATGACCCTTTAAGATTCACATTCATTTCCATTTCTTTCGTTCTGCTTGAATGCTTGATGCGTATGTTTATGACTAAGTCCTGACGCACCAAACACACTCCTCATAAAAATTTAAAGTCGATTACTCATCGGATCACAATCGACCGTTTGCAACTTTGCACCAAGACAATGGCGCTAATCTCCTGTTTTCGACGGATGCGTGCAATTTGTCGCACAATTGGTGCACTTAATCAGTCGGTTAACTCGGAATTACGTGTGCCGTTGTGCGAAATGCATGTTTCGAATACAACAGTGTGTAATTGGATTTAGGACGCGTTGGATTTCGAAATTGGTAGCGGCATATCTGTGGACAATTGGACATGCTCACTCACACTCTTGACGATTTATTGGTATTTGTATCGAGCACTGGCGGAAAAACATAGAAGAGTTTACTTTATCATATGTGAATGAAGCTAGTAGATATGGCTACCTTAGTCTTTGAACTCATAACATAACATCCTGCGAGGATTACAGGTAATCCTCGCAGGATTAGGCACTAGGCAGAGGTGTACCCAACCGACATTTCGTCAGTTATGATTTTAAGCCCCATGTAATAGGGGGCGAGCCTATTGCCACCAACCGGGCATAAGTCGACGAAGTCTTTGATATAAGTTAAATTGAGAAAGATTCGGGTTTGAAACTTTATTTCAGTGTCACGATTGAACAGAACGAAAAAGCCTAAGGAGAAATTCTTAGCTGACACCTCATCTAAGGTCTTAGACAGTGGAAATTACTTTTTAAAAGTTTTATAGGTACTATTTTTAAAGACTTTCAATAAGAGTGGCCATTTTTTCGTGTGGGTATCATCAAATTACCCTTCTCTGGACGGAGAAGGAGGGAGTGTTAGACTTGTACTGACTGACTAAAATCAACTTAAGTTCCTTGTCAGCCTTTTGTGTTTCAGGCTCTTTGGCACTAATAAGAGTGGCCCAACTTCTTCAATCTCATGCCACTTGACTTTTCCATTACTGACAGAATGTTACTGTATTTGAGGTCTCTGAAATGTGATTAATTGCGATACTAACCGGAGCCAGCCTTTCGGATAGAGCGTTTACAACGATCACATTCCGATAGATACATGTCTATCCTACTGAATCTTCAGCAGACTGATTAATTCTAGCCTCCTTGCTGTGAGCTTGACTGGATTTTGATTAAGGTTCGAACAATTACGATGACAGCAATAATATACATTATGAGTAGATGAATGTATAGAATATTCTTTATTATGTACAGTCACCTTTAAAATGCATGGACAGTTCTGAACTCTATTCACAAGTAGTAAAGACTAAAAGTATCCATGCAATTTTGCAGGTGTACCTGTACCTAAACCACACGAAGTCTTAAACTGAATGAAGTCAGCTTAGGTGAAACCTTTTTATTTAACACATGACATAACACCTAATATTACTCTCACATTTCGCCAGTTACGTTTAAGTCCCATATAATAGGGGGCGAGCCTATTGCCATCAACTGGGCGCAATTCCAGGCTCCGTGGCTGCTACTTAAAAAATCCTGATGGAAAACCTACACAGTCCAGTTCGAGAATTTAACCCAGTTCCCCCTGTTTAGTTACGAAACACCAACAATAAGTCGAACAATAAGTTACCTTTTTAATTTCACATTGAATTTAACTAAAACTTCCCAAATTACCTTTATTTAAACAAAATATTTGACCCAGAATCGTCTTTTATATAAAGAACAGTCCGTTTCCCCATCTCAAATGAACGTTTTAATATTTGCGAGCTCCATTATGCCCATTATTTATTAATGTCTAATTTATTCGCGACTCCTTAATGAATGGCTTCCGATGGTGATATTTCTTTTTAATTGAATATTTAGGAGATATTCATTAAGAGTACGAAGTGTTGTTTGAAATCTCTTTTGATTGTGTTCGTGGAGTGTGTTTGTGAAATCATGTTGAATTATTTCTCTCTTTAGGTTGTGTCTTCACGTTTCTGGCCTCCTGGTAGTTTATACCTTTGTTTCTCATCTCCACTTGTTTTTGCATATTTAAAATAATACAAATAGACGTAGTAGTTGGATAAATCATATAGCAATAAATTAAGAATAATATTATATTAACTGGGTGATGTCACCTACGTGATCATAGGATACTAAACTGCTAGGCGACTAAACTAATGTCCTATGTTCACCTAGCTAGGTGATATCACACTAAACCCTGTATGTAACGGGAAAAAATACTTCAGAGAGTTTAGTTTTCGTTGAATTTGGTGTCATTTTGGTTTCTTCGTTTGAAATTACAGACCGACAGAGATTTAAATGGTTAATTCTTTTCATAACCGATTTTGTGTGTTGTATGTTAAAAATCTACAAACATAACCAAAAACAAAACTAAATGATAAAATGATGTTTACTTAATTTGCAAGACACTTTTTTAAAACTAAAAGATGTTTCGTACCTGACTAATCTGGGAAGACACATCCGAAATAAATTCAGAGGTCTCTTTTAAGGTCCAGACCTAATCTTGTTATACACACATGAAGACTATGCAGATTAGGCTAGGCTAGAATATTTTAGGCTTTCTGGCAAAACTAATAATAAAATATGGTAAATTACCCCGTTTTCAGTATTAATGATGACCGCATCAGTTTAAAAATATATCTACAAAGTACAAACATGTAATAAAAAGCCATACATCAAAAGGCCTCCTCTCAATAAGTGAGTGGGCCGCAATCCACCACGTGGGCCTGGTGTGGTTGAACTTACCGGGTACGAATCGCCCCCAGATCTTCAGAGCGGGCAGGATGGTGAAGGGCAGAGCCCAGAACCAGGTGAAGGCTATCAGTATGAACGCTTGCACTTTGTTTATCCTTCCGTCAAGAGGGCAGGAGATTGTCCTAAAAGAAAACAGTATAATATGTAAAAAGAGATAATAAATACAAGAAACAATGAAGGCACAAATAATAATTAAGGAAGTGTTTCTTTTGCTAATAGATTATTACTTATAAATAGGGTTAGTATGTTCATTATATTATACAGACTGCAATTTTATCTAAAATAATAATAAAAACAAACGGACAACAAAGCGATCCCATAAGGGTTCCCTTTTGAAGTACGGAACCCTAATCAAGATTGTTTTTTTTTAGTGTGGGAAATCATCAAATAACTCCTCTCACTCTGGGCGGGCATACAGGACATCGCTGTCATCCAGGAACGTGCCCAGGAGACTTTCAGTATTGCCACGTTGAATGGCAATGTTGATTCTAAAAACTATAGAGCATGCTATAAGGCCTCTGCCTCGAATTTTGCGGGCAGCGGGGCGGCGGCGGCGGCGGCGCGGCTTGACTGGAGTGCACCGCTCGTTGCCCGTCCCCGTACCGCTGTTTTCGAGAACCGGTCCATTTGATTTTAATTTTCGAATTTTCTGCCCGCAAAATTCGAGGCAGAGGCCTAAGTGAGACTCGCGAAGGTGACAAGTGATGCACGCTTACGTCACTTGTGCACTTCATATCATCACGCCTGAAAACCTAATGCAATTAGCCCTGATCTAAGGTTCATACCCGTTCACAGCTGATGTTAGGTCCATTGGATCAACGAGGTATTTAGTTTGCAATTTTATCCAACCGTAGCCTAAAAAAGATGAGCTACAGGCGATAAAACTCAAACTAAGCTTCGTTTTGTTCAAGCTGCAATAAAAACTCCAGACTCGTTCAAGAACTTTAGAAACAATATCAAAGTTAGTCCCTTTGCGGAAGTCGAAGTCTTTACGACATTATAAAAACTCAAAGCCACTTGTATCGCCTACAAATATCTATATGGAAATAATAATGCTCTTTCAGGTTTATTTATTTGTTTGGTATACCAGAGCAAGATAAGAACTGATATTGTTTTAATTTAAAACGTGATTATAACATTCATCTAATAAAAGAAATATAAATCAGACATTAACAAGATTATAATAATTTCTGTGATCCTTTTTTTTTTTTTTTTTTGGTGGGTGGAAAATCATCGAATGACCCCCCCCGCTCTTGGGCAGAGCGAAGGGGAGTGTCAGACTTCTACTGACTAAAAACCGAACCCATGTTCCTTCTTTGCCCTTGCGCCGAGGCCACGTAATCTAGTACAAAATACCGCGAATTAAGATAATTAATATAATATACGCGATATTAAGATAATTTTGGAGCCCAACTGCCGTCAGAGAATGTTTCTACAGCAAAAAAATCTCTAACGGCCCTGACGTCCGAGTCTTCCCGTGAACAGAGGGCTGGACTATTTTTTGGTCAAACAATTAGAATTGCCATCCAACGTGGCAATGCTGCCAACCTTCTGTTCAACAATTCCTGTTGACAGCGATGTAGACGTTATATTTGACGTCCTTTAATGTTTTTCTCCTTTTGTACTGAATAGTTTTATTCTTTTTAGAAGTTTGTTTTTAAAAAGCAAGTAACAGTTAAAAAAAGACTAAATATGATATTCTACTTTTGGTGGCCTGTCCTGGCCCATGTCGGTGTTGCAAAGAACTACACGTTCTATCTCTTTTCAACACCAAATTGACATTAACTGCCGCATTCAGAGACGTTTAATGATTACTTAAGTCATCACATTATAGTATTTGACACTTAAGTGAAGATTTTGTATGTCAAATCATCGTTACGGCTTAAATAATCATTAAATATTTCTGTAGTACCGTCGATTTCCCTAACTTCGCCTGGGTTTTGACACTTTTTTTAACGTACTTTTTTAAATATTACCACTGCAGGCAAATTATTAACATTTTATGGAATAATTAAGGTTTCTTAATAATCACAAGCTAAAGTAACTCTTAAAATCATCGATTTAGAGATAAAAATACCTTGCCAAAGCCAGTAGGCGAAGATCGGGCCGTTGGCCTAACTTCGCCTACCTATGTTTCCTCGCTTTTTTTTAAGACGTCTATGGCTAGTATTTTTTTTGGCTATAGAGCGATGTAGTAGAAACGAAACAGAATCTTTTTATAAGTGCTTAAAGATCAATTTTCTAAATTACTATCGAGTAGGCGAAGTTTGGCAAAAAAAAAAAAAAACAAACACCTCACACCACTGACACTTTCTGATGTAATGACCGCCAAACTAAACGCATTAGCTGGGTTGCCATCAGCAAAATATTGCCATGACTAAATAGAAATTTGAATGTGGGTGTTTATTTTTAACTTACTTCTAAGATTTCGGTGATATTGAGAATTTTATAAATTCAGGCGAAGATTAGGCGACTAGGTGAAGTTAGGGAAATCGACGGTAAGGAAAATTATTCCAAAAGGCAACTTACTTGTATCTATCAAACGCAATGACAGCATTGGTGATAGCTCCCCCGATCCCAGACAGGGAGCCCAGCACAGCATATATGTCACATCCCAGCTGGTAGCCCACCATGCGCTGGTAGAACGAGTTCATGATGAGCAGAGGCATTTCTATCATCATCATCAGGTCGAACACTGCCAGGTTGATGACGAACATGTTGCTTGGACTGCGGAGGGATTTTGAGCTGTGGGAAAATGAAAAAACGGCGTGAATGTTTTGTTAGTGTATAACATGAAATATCGCCATTTTAAGGAGGTGTTCAACACGGATCTATGATACATAACGTCACGACTGTAAACCGCAGAGGTGTAGATAGTACACCTACATTTCACCAGGTATGCTAAATTGTTTTATTTCCATGTAATAGGGGGTGAGCCTATTGCCATCAACCGAACCCATTTTATGCCGCGTCTGCGGCTGCTACTGAGAAATTCCTGATGGGGTAACCCAAAAACAATTTACCCAACCCGAAAATCGAAACCTGCAGGACTTATCTCATACTCAGTCGATATTACGACCGCTACACCACCACCTACCAGTAAGTAGTTCGTACAATAGTGATAAAATACAAGGCAGACAAGTTTGAATCCACGATAAAAGTTACCTAGTGAGTTTGCTTTTGAAAGAGCACAGTGCAACATCACTAAATACTTTACTATAGAAGAGTTCTGAAAACTACAGAACTAATGAAGTTTGCTTGTACAGAATCTGAAGCATGCTTTTGTTCAATAAAAGTTATTATACCTACATTAAGAAGAGTAAGCAAACTAACCATTATTAATAAAAAACTGTTAAATAAACTGACAAAAAGCTATAAAAGGGGCATCCAAAAAACTCCTCACGCTGTCAGCGTGCCCAAAAGACTGGCGGCATTGCCACGTTGCATGGCAACACTTAGGTCTCTGGCAAATGTAAAAGCCAGCACTTGGGTCACGGGAAAAGTAAACTAGGCGTTCCAAATTTGCCATAAACAGGCTAAGCACTCAAACCCTACGGTTTCAGTGCTTTTGTTTTTAATAAATCTTTCAATGCTGTCAGCCTTTTGGGCACTTTTCTTGTTGACAGCGATGTGACGAATTTTTTGACGCCCTATAATTCTTCCCTGTTTGTATTTGTACATATTTTATCATTTTAGTTGCGTAAATAAAAACAAAGTAAATATTGTAAATAAAAACTTTCTATAAATACCAAAAAACATCTTCATAAGAAAAGAAAAAGACTACGATTTTGCTGCAAAATAGTTCAGTACCTATCATATTGTGTCCACCCCAATTACCGAAAAGTCCATCAAACCCCATACCACTACCAACATCACAATACCGATTGACCTATAGACAGGCATAGATTGGGCCGCCATTGCCCGCTGCGACAATACGCAATCTACGCGGACTACATAATAGCCAGCCAGCGTACAAATCCGGCGTGAATTACATTAATTACAACCGATTAACTAGATTGTTTCCCTGATTCCAACCGTGTCCGATTCCAATTAGCCGATTGATATAAAGTTACGCGAGGAATTTTGTATCTGAACTCCTTTTTCCTCAAGGGTTTAAAGGAAAGAAGAATCCCTCTTTGAGAGATTTCCTTTTTGGGAAATACGTCACATGTTGCTACTTAGATTTTATGAGTTGCGTATTTCTTTGGGTGGAATTTGAGAGATTGAAAGAGAAGTACGCTACATTATTTTGATTTCTGATACAAATGATAAACAGTCTAGAATTTAATCTATACTTCTATACTAATATTATAAAGAGGTAAAGTTTGTGTATTTGTTAAATTGTAAGGGGTAATCTCGGGATCTAATGAACTGATTTTAAAAATTCTTTCACCATTAGAAAGCCACATTATTGCTGAGTTTCATAGGGTACTTTTTATCCCTGTATTCCCACGGGAACGGGATCTACGTGGGTGAAACCACGGGACGTCCGCTAGTATATAAATATGTAAACACTTACATTGGAATATGTATCAATTTATCAAACAGACTTAATTCTCACTTTTAATTTTATGACCCTTCATAAAAATAGAGGTGAAAATGAAGTTTTTTTAATACATATCGCGACCATATCCGGCACTGAATATGTCAAAGCAGAGACAGCTTTTCTCTTAGTAACCTCTCAAATCTTAAGATTCAAAGACTCACTAATTAATATGAAAAAGACAGTCAATATACAAATACTAAATGCAGCAATGTAGTACTTTCCCACCATATTCCGAACAAAATCGAAGACATTTAACAGCAACTGCGATAGAGAAGTTCAAGTAATATGTTCGTAAGTAAAACAAGATAACGACTCGATGTGAATTTAAACGCGCAGTTGCCGGAGACACAATCAAGAAAGTGTAAATTGGCGGCAAAGAAGTTTCGTTTGCATCATGAGAAAATGAATGTCAAAGAATGCCATAAGCAGGTAATTAACACTTTAGAAGTCAATTAAGGATAGAATTACTTTTAAACACAAGAAGTTGCGAAAGTAAAGACATAACTAATCGAGAAATGGCGATAAAATTATGTAGTCAACTGCGTGCATCGTTAGTTATTTCGTTCACTGTTGCAATAGTTTTAGTTTAAAGTTGTATGGTGGCGGATAATGGTGTGGTCTTCTTAATGTAGTATGAGCACGTCAGATAGAAGTGATGGGGTCATCCTATCTGTGGTTTTGGCAATGGTCAGGATTGACTGTTTGCAGAGACTATCCAGTAAGAGTAATTGGGTCTCCATAAGTGTGGCATATTGTGGTCAGGACTGGCTTTATTTCAGAAATATCAACAACAGTTTGAGTGTACTTCATTATGAGAATCTGACCACTTACTCTTCTTTATTATAACTAACATAGAAGAAAATAAAGTTACTCCCGCTGTGTAGGTACGCATAGAACTTTTAAACCACGCCACGGATTTTAATGCAGTATTAAGCAATAGCTAGAGTAATTCAAGAGGAAAGTTAAAATGTAGTATTGCATTGCACCCGTGCAAATAATCTTAAAATTGCATCTAAACAGGTACATGAAAATGTGAGAACCTCCAGGCTCCAGAGCTTGGTTGGCGTACCTGTATTTCAGGAGCCAGTGTCTTCTTCCATTTAGGTTACAATTGGGCAATACACCAAAAGGTAACAAAATAATATAACTTAAAATTAACATTTAATCATGCTGTTATACAATAAGATTTCAATCTAAGTTTGGCTTCTTTATTGAATATATTTAGGCAAAAGTTTTCAGTTAGCCAAAACATGCAATATGCAAGGGTAGTGATCAATGTCCTTTTCCTGTACGGTAAAAGAACAGAACCCTTTGAAGTATACAACCGAAAATAAACTAAGCAGAAAGTGCGTGACGGTGTGAGGGACAAAAAGCGAGGTCTTTGGGTCCGCCGTCCGGGACAAATGTTAAAAGGGCCGTCACCGGGTTGATTACGCTAGCCTTAAGGATGTGAACACAGGAAGTTCCCTTAATGAGTCTCCCTAATGAGACACAACTTGATGCAAAGAATGTATGCCAGAAAGCTTTAATGGGTTATGTTTTGTCTTAGTAGAAGGAGTTTTTCTTGAAACGTCGTAGACTAGAATTTCTCCTGTATTTTTGATGTATGTAATGTGTGGTTGAAAGATTAATGGAAATAATGTTCGGTACTAAGGAGTTTTTTTGTTATCGTGGTAAGTTAGAATTTCTTCTTGTATTTTTAGTGCGAAGGCAAGCAAATATGCAGAGGCTCAGACTTATTAGAAACGATAAAAACCAACAACTAAAAGTACTGTTGAAGCATTTATGCCCGGTTTCTGAGGCACTTTATCTGTGGTTTATCTATTCAAATGTACGCATATGAATAGATAAACCACAGATAAAGTGCCTCAGAAACCGGGCATTAGTTAGATAAATAATCAGCACATAATTAATGCTTTAAACTGAATACCATTTTTTTACATAGCCCTTATTGTATCCCACTGCTACAAAGGACTCTCTCTCCGTTTCTCCTTTAAAACCTCTCTGGTTTGTGCAATTTCGGAATAGCATTATAAACAACTATAGCACTTCGCCCGCGACTTCGTCCGCGTGCAAATCATATACTTTCTACTAAAACCTTCCTCGATTACCTCTCTATCCATTGGTGAAAACAGCATGAAAATCGGTACAGTAGTTTTTTGGTTTATCGCGAACAGACGCGATGGAGGACTTTATTTTACAATATGTAGTGATAATAAATTAATTTCCCCACACAACACGAAGATTAATCTTCTCAAATGTGTTTGTGTTTCAACAAATTTCTTGATTGCTTAGTTATTAGTAATCAATAAATTGTCGCCTGTAAACAAACCAACTTAAATTGGTTTAGACAGGGTATATAGGCACTTAGTTAACATCAGCGAAACTCAAATAGTTTGTACTAAACTTGATACGTCTATTTAGGAATATTATTTAAATGTGTGCACTATGTTTTAGGATTGAGATGAAACAAATAAAAGTCTTGCCGAGGGGCCGAGAGTGGACTAAACGCTTTTGATAACCAACACCTAATCTTGATCGTCTTCTTTATAAAGATGACAAAACATTCTGGCTAATCATTACTAAGTCGCATTTATTTTGTTTTCATAGTTGATTTTTACAAATCATAACATCACGCTTGTAATACGCGAAGGGTTAGGAAGAAGTGTATTTTATATAGCACAGCAATATTTCGCCAGTTATGTTTAAGTCTCATGTACTGCCTATTGCCATCAGCCGGCACGAATCCAGCCGCCATTGCTTCTACTGGGAAACCTGGTAAAAAACCCAATAACACTTTCCTCGACCAGGGAATTGAACCCAGCTCTTCAACTCAATCAAGCTTAGAAGTCGCACTCATTGATAGCTAACCATAAAGAAACTGGAAAGACTGTAAATAAATATGCTTATCAGCAACACATCAAAATATTCGCTGTCCTGTCAACACGTAGATCATTCCAAATTCAAATCAAAATGACATTAAACGTCAACAAAAGAGCCAATCAATTGTCAACAAAACGATTTTTCTCCCGAAGCCGAAATAAGTAGATCCAACGAATAAGCATTTGCAAAACATAAAAATATATAGTAAAAACAACGTAACGGCCTAAAATCTCGGCAACAGCGCCCAGTGACACAGATAGCAGTAAAACGACCAAGATAAATATGGGGTAGGCTGTAGTGGAAGCTACGCTAAAGGTAGCGAGGGATCGCGATATTAGAACGAGCTAAATGTGTGAAGAATTAGCACATTTTGATATTTATAAGTGGAGAATCTTTGTTAGTGCAGTTTTCAGTCCTATAACAACCTCACCTGCGGCTCGGGTGCGAATTCCGCTTCGAATGCAACAACTTTCGCCACTTATATCAAAAGTACTACAGTAGGATCTCAAAAAATGAAAACTCATCGCACCAAAGGATTTCTTTCTGAATCATTGCATTTTTATTTTTCCAGGTTATAGGGTCTACTTTACTTATTCAAGTTTTGGGGTCTATAGATCATTTTTTTTATCAGATTTCATGGTAAGCGATATTTTCATGATTGAGAAACTGTGTTGCATAAAAAAATCTCTAGTTCAAGAGTAAACTGGGGCAAACGAGAAAAATGAAGCGATACTAAGCTGAAAATCTCATTCCCTCCAGTGGATTACGAACCAACAACAAAAAACGTTAGTCGGCGAACATCAGAAACGTTTTCCGAACTGGTGCGGAGTGCGGAGCGGTTTAGAACTTTTGCTCCTGACACGCTCTCTAGATCGCACCCGCCGATGGCTATGGCGGATTTTATCGCTGGGATTTCTCTCTGTTTATAATCATCATTGTTTGGAGATTTCTTGTCAATTGTTTTGTTGATGGGCTCTTGTTTTTGTGTTTCTAATTTTAGATTGACGATTATTGACTAATGTTGTGGGGGAAAAATATGGTTTAGACTTCTGGCTGGTGGAAAAGTTAGGGGATTTAAAAAGAGATTGTCTATGGATTTGCTAGCATGTTCTTCTTTTTAGAGATCTACGTTTTGGAATAAGTTTACTTATATAACTTTCAAAATATTTAATTTTCTATTTATTTAAACGAAAAAATGATGTATAGAAAGAGAAATCATGCCACATCAAGACGTCTATATATCGAACAAAGTTTCCGACCGAAATTGTAAAAACTGCTGCGTGAAAGTATTCCACTAGCTTTCTTTCATCCTTTTTCAGTTCAAAAGAGCAAAGTCAATCGACTGTTTCAATCCTCTTTCAACATAAAAACAGTTCAATTAAATCTATCAGTTTCACCGTATCCTATCAATTGCCTCAATCAATCTAACTAAACGCTAACTAATTAATCCTCGTAAAATTAACACACTGGAAACCAAATTAACGACCACACATTAATCGCCCCCTAAGTATATAATTAAGGTTAAACGTTTACATTTCACTAACTTAAACTTAATTCCCCAACTTGTCACCATTTTGTTCAAGCGGCAGCCATCTTGAATCTTGATGCGTTCGAAACTTAATTAAATCGCCGAAGACGTCAGTTTCACGAACGGATCGTCAAATTGTTCCACGATATTAATTTGGGATTCGCTTTTGCATTTTTAATCGAATAGTAAAGGGTTGTTGGCTGTTTAGACGGACGACATTTAGAGGGCATCGACTTTTCGAAATTTAAAAAATAGCGCGAGAATTTTCAGACCTTTTTATACAGTTATGAGGACAAGGAAAAATCTGACAAAGGTAAGTCTGGTTGTCATATTCAGAGTTTAATGTTAGGTAAAATATTATTTTCGGTAACAATGATGTTCTGTTTCGAGTTTTTTTTACATTTTATTAAAATCTCGCTTGTATCAGATATAAAAAGACAAGATTCTGGTATGTTCTATCGTAAAATATTAAGTAACAAAGCTTTGCGACGACAACAAATGATTAAACGCCACAAAGGCCGTTTTCGCTCAACATTATTTAATAGAAGAGAGTTTTTTCCCAGGCTTAGGCCCTCTGGGTAAAATCGGAAACGCGCCAATTCATGGTCACGGATGAATAATCTGGCCGTGCGCTTTCCAATGAGCCCGTGACCGTTTAGCGAAGTGAACCATGGGAAAAGGTCCACATGTTGGAAAACATCATGGAATTATGAGATGGAAAACTTGCAAATAGTAAAGGTTTTAAGACTTGCTTTCACTCAAATCTTTGAAACAAATCTAAGATTCTATAACCGTCTATTTTATTTTATAAGGTTAACTTTAGCAAGGTTTTGAAAATCCAAACGCAACAGAAATTAGAACTGTCATGTACATTAGAAGAAAGCGGGATTAACAAAAAAAGAAAAAAAGTTTTGTTACTCACGTGCCAAAAATCCAGATGACGCAGCCGTTGCCCAGGAACGAGGTGACCATCAGCATAGTGTAGATGAGCGCGAGGACGTAGTGGGCATACTTGCTGACTGCAGGGAAGTTTCTCCAGTGCTCGTGTACTAGGTCCTGATGTTCCTCGGGGATGTTCCAGCCTAGCATGTGCTCAACCACCTCCTGGGATACCCTGTAACATAAAAAAGTTAGTACTGACTCTATGGTGAGGTTTGAAAATGGAATTAGTTAGGTACGATCATGATTTTGTTCGGCGTTTAGTTTGAAATGGTTTTATGTTTAATAATATGATATTAATCGTCTTTAAAAGCAATACAAATTGTCTCTACCAAATAAAAAGATAAGTTATTCACATACATAGTTTACTTAGACAAATCGGCACAAAAAGATTAATTAAGTACCCGAAGTCGATATTTAATTAGAGTAATTGAAAGCACTCTGATTTTACGTGAAAAAAGAGGCTCTTCCAAATTAATTGTTGATAAAACAGAGCAAATTAATGAAAAGCGATACTAACATTTTTAGCGGGTACGCCATGGGTCCGATATTGTCCGTGTAGTTCGTCGCCATCTTGTGCACGTTTTTAAACAAAATGGCGGAAATTAAACTTGGTTTACTATTGTCTCATGGGTTTATTGGAATAAAGGTTAATATTGATAAAATTAAATGTTTTATGACGAAGTGAGTAGTCCGACATCCAGTCGCTTCTCACTTGTGGTTTGTGTTCGGTGCTGCACAGTTTTTATATCGTTCCAAATGGTGCGTGCCAGTTAATTCCTTAATTCAATAAAATAGTAAAGCTTCTTACTATTTCGTCAAGCGTGAAACTCGGTGTGCCATTTGTTCTCAATCTGTTTTAGTTGTTCAGATTTATTTTGTTTTTCCTTTGGGATGTTAAAAACTTTGTTTATTGATAAAGATTTCGGGTCTAGATATAAATTCTATTTATGATGTTTCTATTCAAAGAATTCAAGCAGGAGAATTAGTCCAGTCCAGCTCGGGAACCATTCTAAAATACTTCTTCCAACATTTTCGAGGCAAAAATGTACATTAGTTACGTATTATACTCAGCTGAATATTGTTCCTACTTTTC
The DNA here is from genome assembly GCA_949316265.1 of Diarsia mendica. NCBI lineage: Eukaryota > Metazoa > Arthropoda > Insecta > Lepidoptera > Noctuidae > Diarsia > Diarsia mendica. Next base: position 17,904,844 of record OX438904.1, on the reverse strand, counting down.
AAAGAATTCAATGCCGATTTGCTTTTCATTTGTTGCGTTTGACACTACAAAACAGTTTCGTCGGCTGAGTAGGGTCCTTCATCGATTTCTGGTCAAACTACGGCATTGTTTTGGTTTAGCAAAAGCTTAACTTGCCTCTGATCTTTGAACCGAAACGTACCTAACGATTGTACGGAACTTTGTTTGGGACACTTTGTGTTTATATTGAGAGTTCTATTCGAGCCGATGGGAAGTCAGGGTGAAAATTTTGCACAAACATCGGGGGATAGATGAATTTGCATGTTAGGCGGAATTTACTTCATAAAGGCCTTTTTACAGTTTCTCTTGTTGCGATTTCCGACTAAATTATGAAGAAAAGTTTTATGGATGTCCATAAAACCGGACTTGTGCAATAATCAACACAACATATAATCACGCCTGGAATATTGCCAGCAACCGGGAACAAATCCGGACTCACTCCGCCTTATTACAAAAGGTAGTTAAACCTGGTTTAACTTAGACCTGGTTTATCTCGCCTGCTGTCACTTTCTTTTGAATATTATTGAAGTGAGACGTCATGCGAGATAAACCAAGTCTAAGTTAAACCAGGTTTATCTACGTTTTGTAATAAGGCGGCAGGAGTCTGGAATTCTGGATTTGTGTCCGGTTGCTCGCTCCAGACGCCGGGACTGTTACAAGAATTTCCAGATGGAAAACCCAGTAATACTTTGCCCAGCTAGGGAATCGAACCCAGGCCCTTATGCTCAGCAGTCGCGCTTGAGATCAAAAGACAAACGGTGCAGGGATTCATCCTTATAATTATTAAATGACTCCTCCCGCTCTGGGCAGAGCAGAAGGGGGGGTGTCAGGCTTCTACTGACTAAAAACTTCCTATGTTCCTTCATAGCCCTTTGTGTCGAGGCCGCGGTATCTCTTTCGAACAACCCGCAGCCCCGACGGGCGCTGGGAATCATCCTTACAAATAATTATAATTGTCGGGTAAAAACACAATGTTCATTCTTTCTGTGTATCTGAGAATTAAATCAACGCTGAAAAAAGTCGAGAGACCCCAGAAACAATGCGCTTCCGGTAGGTATGTGCCAGTACGACGAACATAAATAACAAAAAACAGCTATAAAAACCCTAGCACTCCACTAAATGATTATTCAAAAGCCTCAAACGGCACAACAAACTTCAGTAGGTACTATATTCCCATTACTGAAATAAGGGACCGTTTTTTATTCAAACGTTTTCTTCAAAATGGCTGCCGGATTACGACTTACGAGCCGTCTCGTTCCCGCCAACAAGCGTCGCGTCATCGCAGGACAACGTGTTCGGAATTCGAACCATTATGAGCAACCCGTAGTTAATCGTATGAGAGGGTAGTATGTGAGAAATTGAGACGTAAATTGGAGGCGTGTTTAAATTTTTTAAAGGGTGGTATTTGTGCTATTTCTTTTACAAAGCGTTTGGTAGAATGAACAATTGAATTCACTAATTAATGTGCCACGTTTTCTGTATTCAGCGGACCAAGTCTTACCAAAGGGTATCGTTTTACCCAGTATTCACTGGGTTGTGGAGGTTGGTCAGGCAGTCACTCCATGTAAAATAGTGGAATTCAGCTGCATCTGGTTAGACTGGAAGCCGACCCCAATATAGTGGGGAAAATGATAGGCAGATAATGATGACCCTTTGTTTTTTGGTTGTTGGGAAATCATCAAATGACTTGTTTTTCTTTTTTGTACCTATTTTTTAATATTAGTTGTATGTTTACTGATTTTGATTGTATCATAATTCTGCGACAAATAAATATTTTTTCTTTCTTTCTTTCTTCTTACTTCTCCCGCTCTGGGCAGAGCGGAAGGGAGTGTCAGATTTCTACTGACTAAAAACTACCCATGTTCTTTCTTAGTCATTTGTGTCGAGGCCGCGGTATCTCTTTCGAACAACCCGCAGATGATGATGACCCTTTGGTAGTCATACCAACGGGTATCGTTTTATCCAGAAATAACTGGTTTGTGGCGGTCAGATAGGCAGTCGCTTCATGTAAAACATTGGTATTCAGCTGAATCCGGTTAGACTGGAAAACGGCCCCAACTTAGTTCCGAAAAGGCTAGGCAAATGACAAAGATCTGCTCTAATTGGAATGTTTTGAAAATATCAATGAAATAGTCCCAATCTCGAAAATAATTAACTTTGATGTTGACCTGCCTACACCAATAATCCATAACCTATTTTAATATTACACAAAGTAATGTTCCTTGTAAATGCCTGGGTTCGAACCCACGACCTACTGTTCGTAAGTTGGGGCCGCCACCACTGGGGCCACCGCTGCTCCTTATATGAATGCCTTTAATTTTCTTTTTAAAAGGAAATTGGGCTAAGTCCGCCACTAATGAGGTCACTCGTTATAGGTTGGGACAAATATTTTTCTTTTTGCGGCCTCCGAGTGTTTATATTTGAGATAATTAAGGGTAAGAAGAAACGAAGGCCAATTAGTGGAAACAAAGTCTAGTTGTATGGAATGGTTTTCATTTTTAATAGACATTGAAATGGGCTTCTTTGCAACAAATGGTGCTTCGAATATTTCTACACGGTGCGTTTTTCATTCGTTGGATATGTGTTTTGTTTTTATGGGAACAAACACAAATAATTGTTCCATCACAAAATCAGTAACTAGACCAAAACAATATCTAACTTATTCTAACAATCTAGGCAAAACTCTCAACAAACCTAAAAGTTTATACCTACGCAAATAAGATTGAGACATTGAAATAATGGGAGGCCCCTCCAGACCTCCTCTAACTTTTAACATAATACAAACAAACACATTAGAAAAAGTAAAATAAGTTAACCAAACTGTAATGAAGGGACTAAGGCCCACACAATTTCAACTTTTGCATTGCATTGCATCTTTTGTCCCATTTTGGGACCTTATTAAGGCCTCTAGCACACGGCGTATTTTACACGCGCAAACGACGCGCATTTCAGGAAAGCGCTTCGCCGTAGGTGGCGATTTTCGATGCCGCGATAGAACGCGCTTGTGAAACATGTTTGAAGCGCGTACAAAGGGTCGGCTTGAGATCGCTGGCCTGTATCTGAAGGGCTAGACAAGTTACAACCGCGTCGTATCTATTCTCTTTCTATAAAAATGAACGCTTCGGCGCAAGCGATTGAACGAAAGCGCTAAGTTGGTAGCCAACTTCACACAACTGAGTCGATCGTTAATTCTCCAATACATGTAGAAAAAACCTACACTTTAGTCTATGGTGAGCGTATCTACAAACGTCAAACTAATGTCAAAATCACAGTTGTTTACTTTAAGCGCGGGTCGAAGTTTTGTTTCGAATTGCTAAGAAAGGAATAAATTGTTTTAAGTGTTAAAAAAGTAAGCAAAATAAGGTAAAGTTCTTCTTATAATTGGTTTATTATAATATCAGTGCGGAATGTAATTTTACACGTTACTGTGACTCGAAATAATATCTTTATTTATTATCATAGCATTTGAATTATAGATGCCTTATATGAAGTGGTAACTTTTATAGGATGGAATCTAGACCACGAGCAAGCCCGGAACAGTTCGCAGTTTTATTAGAATTTATGGAAAGGTACGTAAATTATTAGTTATATCGTATTCTTCCTTCGTTAAGTTATATCATTCTTGGGCACTTGGAACTCTTGAAAGTTTGAAACATAAACAATGACGTGATACGCGACATGAACTAATACCATAGTACTTACGAAACAAACAAACCAAATTGTGTTTGACTCTTTTTAATCAATAGACTCTTTGTTTTTCTGAAATAGTTTTAACTTATTTTTTAAGCCATGGCGATTTAACGAAGCCCCAACAAGCGGCTCAAGGCCGAATAAGAGCTGCCCGGTTGTGGCAGGAACTGTCTGACTTACTCAACTCTATTGGTGGAGGAGTAATAAAGCCAATTGACAAATGGAAAAAAGTAAGATCTTCTTATTATTAATATAAACCACTGAAAATATTATTTTATGGTGATGGGTTTCCTATTGTTATTATTTATTATTCTACAAGATGTAGTACATAAAACATTGAGCTTAATTCATTAAAATGATTGATTAAAACATGCATAACAAAAATTAACAGCTAAATATGTGTTCAGGTGTGGGCGGACTGGAAAACAAAAACAAAAAAAAAAGCCTTGGCAATACGTGGTGAGGCTTCTGGTACTGGTGGTGGTCCAAGCAGCAGACTTGCTCTTACTGCTTCAGAAGAGAGAGTATTAGGAGTAATGGGTTTGACTGCTGTCATTGGTCAAGCTGGAGTTGAGGAGAGAGGCTTTGATGTTAGTTTTTTCTTTGCTTAATATCTACTATATTTTATTTAATAAACAATTGTAATTTTCTAATTTGTATTCTTCATATATTTCAGGCACCACCATCAGAAAGAAACTCTCTAGCACAAACAAGAGATTCTGCAAATACTGTCTGTCCGTCCCAAATGTCTGCTGCAGAAATTTTGTTAGATTTTCCTTCTTACATACAAGGTACTTTCTTTTTTTTTAGATACATTCGTTGGCTAAATAAGTCATTTGGGTACAATCTAATATATTATCTTTTTATTGATTTGCAGCAACAACAGCTTCTCCCGCCCCTCCTACACTGCCACATCCATCGAGAGAAGTTCCACGCCATCGTCCACCACCAGAGCTAACGCCCCCGCCTGCCACGGCATCCGCACCTATGCTGTCACCGTCCTCACCAACTGCGTCCACGTCACGTGGGCCTGCGCAACGACGGCGGCATCGGGCAAGCCCGTCGCCCGTGGTGTCGCCTACCATATCAACTCCACGGCGCCGCGGGCTGCTTCGAGCGCGCAGACGCCGGATTCAAACGCCGTTCGAACGAGCCACGAGTGAGTTCGTGGCTGTCGAGCATCGCCGGCTGCAACTAGAGGCAGACCGGGAAAAAAGAGATCACGAGAGAGAGATGGAACGGCTGCGATTAGAATCGCGAAGAATTGAAATGGAAGAAAACCAGAACCAAATTTTAAGTCGTTTGGTTGGTACTGTAGACAATTTAGTAGAAATTTTACCACAGTTGAGACCATCATCACTACCTTCGACAGATATTATCCCTTAAAAAGTCAGTATGTAGTGATAGTGGTCTCCGCTGTGGGCTAAAATTCTCAAATTGCCTACAATATCAGAGTAACACACTTCATTTTCATTTCAATTGTTTGCTTTTCCAATCCAGTTAACTTTTTTCTTTCTCTACAATATTTTTATATACAATTTGCATGTACAGACGGCTACACATCAAGATATACATTTTCAGTATAAGCTGGTCTCGCATTGTATAGGATTTCTGTACAGCGCGAGATCAGCGTAAACTGGAAATGTATAGCTTGATGTGTAGCCGTCTGTACCTACCATTTTAGTATTTGATCTTTATAGTATTAAACAATACCATTTTTTTTAAATGTAGTCTTGTAATGTATGTTCTGAAATCATTATTTATATAGGTGTAACTGTAGGTAGGTACTTAATTGATTTTTTGTACAGTATCTTCTACAAATATATTAGTGAAAAATAATAATAACTTGTCTGTAATAATAAAGCTGTTTTATTACATTATTATAGATATTACACAAGTACATTAGAATAAAAGTAACTAAACATTTTCAAAATACATCTTATCAATCAAAATACTATTTATTTAAGATAACTTAAATATAGAGTACAAAAAGTTTTATTTATAATTAGGATATAATGTAAAATTGTATTAAAGCTTAAAATAATCTTACTACGACTAACCTTTTTTTTTGTTCCGGGGTGGAAAACCCTAATGAATGATCTTCTGCCATAGGGCGATTGAAGAGGTCTGTCAGGCATGAGTCTGACAGACCCCTCCAATCGCCCTGACCGGGGTGGTTTTTAGTCAGTCATGTATGTAGATAACTGACAAAAAACCACCCCGGTCTTTCCTTCCTACTACTACGGATCTAACCTAACCTTTCCAATAAACAACTTAGCATGGCTCTTCCTTGGATTAATTCACTCTGGCTACCCACAGTTGCAGCGGGTATATCATCCTCATCCTCATGTGCAGCAGGAAGTGGTTGTGGTGGTGGTAAGCCAGCTTTTAAAGCCATGTTGTGTAATACACAACATGCCATTGTTATATGGCTGGCTACATGAGGATGATAATGGAGAACCCTGTCTCTCAGCAAACATCTCCACCTTGCTTTGAGTAATCCAAAACAGCGCTCAATGCAGTTACGTGCTTGCACATGCTTTTGGGTATATAAATCTTCCCTAGAACCTGGAACTGCATTGAGGATAGGTGTCATAAGCCAAGGGCGTTGTGGATATCCTGAGTCACCTGAAAATTTAATTTCTGTAGAAAAACACAAAGAAATCTTATAGATTACGTCTTCTAACTGTTAAATACGTACCTAATAGCCATACTTGTTCATTATTTTGATGAAGTTCACGCATATATCGTTCAACTCTACTAGAAGACCATATATGTGAATCATGTGTAGCTCCACCAAACTTGGCATTCACATTTAAAATAACTAGATTAGGATCACATATCTGAAAATAAAACTTTGATTAAGAAGTGATTTATCTAACTATAACATGCCAATTTATTATAAATAAATAATATATCTACCATTTGAACATTTAATGAATGATATCCTTTTCTATTATAATAAAGATGTTCCTCATCATTGGGCTTTACCAATGCTACATGGGTACAATCTATGCACCCAATTACACCAGGCAGGCCAAATCTTCTTTGAAACCTTAAACAATAATCAATAGTAATTTGAAGTTAATGTGTTTACATTCTTACACTGAATAATAAATATTTCTAAAGCGTTTGCTCACTCTTGTTTTACAACTGCTCTGTCTTGTCGTGTTTTCGGAAACACAATCCATTTAGCCATGACATCAGAGTGGTTAAGAGCATCAACAACTTGTCTAATGCAACGACTAGCTGTGCGTTGGGTTAGATTTTGAGTGACGCCAACAATACGCTGATAGGATCCTGTGGCAAGGAAACTAAGAGCGCACAGCACCTGCAAAAACTAAAACATTGAGTAACTCAGGTAATAATAAAATAAAATTGATAAGTATTAGGTTATACGTACTACCGACTCCTAGAGTGTCAGATTATTTAAAAGCATTTACCTTAACTTTTAGGGGAATCTCTTTGGTTCCTTTTAAAGATGTTTTCTGTCGGAGTTCGTCACACAGATCTTGAAAAGTGGCTTTGTCTAGCCGAAAGTGCTGCACAAATAAACTTTCCGGCATTTCGCGTATTGTTTCCATACTCTGGCGATTTATAGCTCTATTTCGGCGCCTAAGCCACACTTCCTCATTATGAGCGCACCACAACATATTTAAAGTATGCATTTTAAATGATAAATGGCACAAACAGTCCAAAATTGTGACAAATAAACTTAACACTTCTCGGTCTCAAAACAGCTGGATGATAGAGACGCCATTTTTTAGCGCTTTCTACTGCCTCTCGGCGATCGCTCAGTCAACGATCAAAATTGTCGACTTCGTTTCGTTTTCGCTTGTCAAAAGTGTCACTTGGCTAGCATTTGTGTGGGATGTAGCGTTCAACGGATCACATTTCATTCTATCATTTTGAACGATTCGTTACGTTGTCAACATGGCTACGAATTTTCTATTCGTTTGTGCTAACCACGTGACTTAGCGTTGCGATGACGTCATCCCCATACATTTGAGTAGTTTTCTACTAACGATAAAGATTGTAGATTGTCAACTTGTCTAAGCCTTCTGACGTGCAGTAGTCACGCATTTCACGATCGTCCCATGCGCTTAGGTTACAAATCTCGTTTGGGTTGGGCTGGGTTCAAATCTCATTTGAAGCGCATATACGCGCTTCATCTGCGTGTCGTCTGCGCATTTAAAATATGCCGTGTGCTAACAGCCTAAAGAATTTTACATTACTTGTGTCCGTCTTTCAGAAAAGGACCTACTTTTAGAGCTTTGTCTCAAACAGTCCTAGGAATTAGCCACTTCATTTGAAAGCTAACGGTTACGAGTCTGCCAGAATTTTTCAGAGAAAATCCCAGTTGAAAAGGTTTTCCCTAGTAAGCTTTGTCTAAATGCCATAATGGTGACGACTAGGTACTATCTTTTTGTGTGACCTGGTTCATTAAATAAAGGGGCTTAAGTTTCTTCTTTATTTGAGAATGGATTCTAGCTGACCAGCTACTTTTTTGCGTGTGAATACCTTTATGCCTGGCCTCCGTCCTGGATCACAAAGGAGTCTGTCAAACTCTAACACCCCACGGTGTTCTTTAACTACCCTTTGGCCGAGATGCTGGAGGACTAGCGTATTTCAACATGCTACCCCGGCCACTCGGCCAGTATTGGCATATCATCAGCCTTTCATTGTGGTAGGCTTCAAATATAGCCGGATGCAGCTAGCAGTATTTTACATGGATCGACTACCTCTGACCTCCACAGTTAAGTTATTAGTGGGTAAGATTGGTTGTCTGAATTTCGAACCGCCTGGCTACTTGTAACGACTTTCAAAAATTTTCCAATGACAGCCGGGATCAACAGCTTAACGTTTTTTCCGAGGCACGGAGGAAATTCGATATTTATGTAATGGGTGGTCACCCACCCATCCGCGGACTAACCTAGGCAAGCACGGCTTAACCTGAAAGTCGACCCTCGTTTTTGGTAAATACTTACAGATAGGTACCTATATCTGTAGCTTAGCTAACTTATCCCCTTTCGAGACACCAATGTCTCTACTAATAAAAAAACTGCTGCCAACGCAATATAAAACCTATTGTGTATGTATGTAGGTTACTAACTTATAATACATAACCGAATTATTGTATTGCTCCGGCACAATGTTGTGTCGAGCAATCTGTTGTCATCGGAGCATGAAACACACGTTTTGAATTTATGATCATTGTGCGGTTTTCCACGTTATTATTGTAATATGAATTGTGACATCCACTCGGATATTTAACTCGTGATATATTTGGGGAATCATAAAATTCATATGGCTGTAACGCTCGATATTATTGTGTTCTTTGACAAATATTATTGTTCGTCGTGTTTAGGTTGTATTGAGTATAGCTAGAAAAGCATTGAAGTCGTATCAAGGGTGATGAAGATGCCCGTCGGGGCCGCGGTATTTTGTACTAGATTACGTGGCCTCGGCGCAAGGGCAAAGAAGGAACATGGGTTCGGTTTTTAGTCAGTAGAAGTCTGACACTCCCCTTCGCTCTGCCCAAGAGCGGGGGGGGGGGGGTCATTCGATGATTTTCCACCCACCAAAAAAAAAAAAAAGGGTGATGAAGATGCATTTATGATGGAAGAGTCAAAAATGGATTGATGTGACAGATACTACTGAAAGGTTTTGAACCCGAGGGACGGAAAAAGGGAAAATGGCAGACAGTTTATAAGAACGGAAGACGAAATCAAACTTACAGCGGTACCTAACTAGAGTAGATTATGATAGACGGTAGTAGTCAGCTGGAGGAGGGTTTTATAATAGGCTATAGCACACTGAATTTTGAAAGTCGTTGTAGAAATATGAACTCTGAAAACAACTGTCTAAGCTATGCTCTCAAGGCTCTTTTAAATGCAAATATCACTTTAGAACTTATGGCAATCTCATTTACAGTTAGCATTTCGATAGATCCTCTTTTGGAACCACTTCATCCCTTGAGCTGGTAATGAAGTGTTTCCATGGTTTCCATTTTTTGTTCAAGAGTAGGAATAGCTAGTCTGACTAAAAAAAGTCAGACTAGCTGTTCCAATAGCTACTCTGACTTTTTACTATTGAAATTCCAATCAAAACCTCTTTCTTCCCACTCTGACTTTATGGTTTAAAATAAATATTGCGAATTTAAAAAAGAGCCCAAGAAGAAAAAAATCTGGTTCCTTCTTTTGACGAACAAAGGTAGACAGCCGCAGTTTTCACTTTCTATTAGCAAGTAAAGTAACTACTTTAAGTTTCTCGCTTAGACACGCAAGTAATACTGTAGATATATTGCGAGGCGTCGAGATAGGACCTAGGATCGAGTTTCTAACTTTACTAATAGACTTTTGTTGCGAAGCGACCCAGTGGCACCAACTATTATAATATGAAAATAATGTTCGTGATAAATCTTCGGGAACACACAGTGTGACACTTGAACAAAATAGAAGGCATTTGTTTTCTAAGTACTCTAGTGCGTAGGCGGTCTATCTAAGGAAAGGTCTTCTGACACGACAAATACGTCAATTTTCTCGGTGACACTGACAATGAATGACACTTGTGATTTGAATAAGTAGGGACAAATTCAGTTGGTAGTCAATTCTGTTAACTAATTTTCTTGACTTGACGTACTGGATAATGTATAGCTAGCGAAAATTATATAGGCTCAGCTCTGTTGCCTAACTTTATAACTAGGAAACTAGTGGCATTCGTTTCCGCGTCCTTAGGTAACTTAGAGTAAAATAGTTAGCGGTTTACGGAAGTTTACTTCATTCATAGTTAAACCAAGATGATTCTGAGAAATATGACTATTTACCTCAAAAACTTTCTACAATAAGAGATTTGGTGTAAATCTAAAGTGTATCCAAAATACTTTCTATTAAAATAGATTCTCGTTTGAATGAAATAAGGCTGACAGCTCGCTTGTGCAGTGTGCAGTGCCACTCATATTTACAGACGCTACAAAGAGCAGAGCTTGATATGAAATTCTAGCCGTCTTAAAATCCTTCGTGGTGAATCAAAGGCAAAACGGATCCTTACCAGTATTTACATACATCATACTCGTAGTACCTACATAACACCAGTTATGTTTAAGTCCTATTATACAGAGGTGAGCCTCTTGCCATTAACCTGGCACGAATTCAGACTGGTTATCTACTAAGAAATTCCTGATGGATAAACTCCATTCAACTTTGCGCGACCTGGAAATTGAAACCAGGATCGCATACCCAGCAGTTGCGTTTGCGACCGCTAGACCAACGAGGTATTAGTAGTTTGACGAAAAATGTAAGTACCAGACGATTGACCAATCTTGCGGAACATAATTATGTAAAAAACCGTTTAAATATGTACTTACCCTAATTTGTGTTGAAAATAGGGATATTCCAATAAAAGAGCAACCTTTAAAAAATGGCCCAATCAAATGGTTTCGTCGAAATCATTCTCAGACAATATTCAAGGAACGATGACCTTAAGATAACTTTTTGGTCTGGAGTTTAAAATTAAACAAGTAAATATTTATCCAAAGTTGGAAAGCTCTCCAACAAACAACTTTCGGAACACCTGCCGTTATTGGCGAATTAATACAACTTTGATCTCTTAAGGTTTATTGCGTATAATAACAACTTGATAACTTTCGGAAAGAATGGAGTTTCAGAACTTGTTCCGATCGCAAAAATCGCTGAAAGAGTTTGAAAAACTAGGTGGGAAACTATAGCACTTGAAAACTACGTACCTACTTTAAGTACCATTGTTGAAATAAGTTTTCTCCTGTATCGACCAAAATGTATTTTTGACTGACTAGTTGTCAGCTTATGAACAACCGTTTCACACACCTTTGGCGATAACATTGACTCCTATTGGTGTCTGTTTTAACTTTTTAACCCCATAATAATTGAAAGATAACATCCATACTTCCATCCATACTAATCCATACTATCCATACTAATATTATAAATGCGAAAGTAACTCTGTCTGTCTGTTACTCTTTCACGCCTAAACGGCTGAACGGATTTTGATGAAATTTGGTACAGACATAGTTTGGAACTTGAGAAAGGACATAGGACAGTTTTTTTTTTTTTCGCGAGATAAACCAAAAGTCTGCCGGAAGTCACTATTCCACGCGAACGAAGTCGCGGGCAAAAGCTAGTAGGTAATATTTGGCTATATGGAGCGAGCTATGCTAGGGGTCTCTCTCAGGAATCGCATCCGAAATGAGGTGATCCGACAGAGGACCAGAGTTGTCGACATAGCTCACAGAATAAGTAAGCTGAAGTGGCAGTGGGCCGGCCATATTAGTCGCAGAACCAATGACCGTTGGAGTAAACGTGTTCTTGAGTGGAGACCGCGAATCGGCAAGCGTAAGGTGGGACGCCCGCAGGCTCGGTGGAGCGATGATCTTCGCAGAGTGGCTGGTAACAACTGGATGAGAGTTGCCGAAAATCGAGTTGAGTGGTGTAAGATTAAAGAGGCCTATATCCAGCAGTGGATTGCAATAGGCTGATGATGATGATGATATTAATATTTTATAAATAAAAGTGCACCCTGCTGTGTATTAGGTACATGTCTGCCTAACCCTTCGGAGATAACAGTCGTGAAGCTTGCTATGTTTTGTTATCCTATACGCTATAAAAGATGTGAAAATAGGAACCTTTAACGAAGTAGAAAGGCACTGTTTTACCCGTCCATTACGATTACTTTTTTTTGTTCTGGAACACAATCTGAAAACCTTTTAATTACGGAGACATGGAGGTCAAAGATGCAAAATTTTTCCCAAAAAAAAATACTAGTTTTTAAGGTTGATGACCCATGACCCGTTTATTCAAAGCGTCCATTAGTACAATGTGTTCCCGTCGGGGCTGCTGCGGATTATCGAAAGCATAACGCGGCCTCGGCACAAGGGCGAAGAAGGAACATGGGTTGGTTTTTAGTCAGTAGAAGTCTGACACTCCCCTTCGCTCTGCCCAAGAGCGGGGGGGAGTGTCAGAGGGGTTATTCGATGATTTTCAACCCACCAAAAAAAAAAGTCCAATGTGTTGAGTGTGTTACGTTGAGTTTTACCGTGAAACGTGATGTTTCACCACAAACAATTTTGAGCATTTCTCAGCAATACCTAATTTTTTCGTAGGGTGAGGTACTTAGTTTGATGTGCACAGTGCACAGTGCTTGGTTGACGGTTTCATGCAAGGTCCGTTTATACTTTTTTACATCTCTCATATTCGGTAAGTAGGTCCTTATTACCCCCAAATGGGGCTTGTAGGTGACCAATTAGCGCTCTAGGGTATTAATGTAGCAAGAAAAGCCCTAGGGCGGTAAGTAATAAAAAAAAAACACTTCACTCTTTCAAAAAGTTCACGTCATCTAACCATCATACTGGCAATAGACATCATGCATACAGCCCAATGACAAAAGAGGTCGCTTCGCTATTCAGCCTTGTCTTCGTATGAGTAGGTATAACGCCTCCCCCACACAGGAGCGTTTTTCACGGAAAACGCGCCTGTGTGGGGGAGGCCTAATAGTCATCAATTTTAAATATCGAACGGCGAAGCTCAATTACGTTCTTGAAAAAAAAAAATTAAAAAAAAAAGATGAAAAAGGCGGTAATAGAAAACTTTTACTTTAAATATTGTTTGTTTTTGGGATTTTTTATAATTACGTGCTAATTAGGAAAAAAACATGAGTTCTGCAAGTGATGAAGATATAAAACTGCACTCCCGATTCAATGAAAATGGAAGCTGAAGCAGCAATCAACAATATTTTGCCTGAAAGTTCTAAAGAGAGATATTTGAAAACTTTATTCTTGTAATGCCGGTTTTTTTCTTCTTACCTCATAATCGAGATGTAAAGCAGAGTAGTTAGCTCGGGTGTAAGCATCAATTGCACCCTCGAACTATTGGCGCCCTCACTGCGCTCGTGCGCCTAAATATCTCGGGCTGCAATTGATGCCTTACAGCCCTTGGCTACTAATCTACTATTACATATAACACTAGCTGATGTCCGCGGTTTCGCCACTGTTGACTTGACAAATTATATACTAAAACCTTCCTTGAGAATCTCTCCATCCATTGGTGAAAACAGCATGAAAATCGGTGCAGTAGTTTTTGAATTTATTGCGAACAAACAGACAGATGGACTTTGCTTTATAATAATTATGTAGGTAGTGATAGATATGTGATATTAATGCTACGAATGTTGACTTCCAAGTCCTTTAAAAAGAAAAAGAAAACAGAAAATTGTGATAAATCGAAGCTATTGTGTTGATACTGGGCTCTCCTCGCCCGTGAGGTACCTGTCAGGAAGATTAAATATTTCCTCTCACGGCCTGGGATGTTGGGAGTAAACTGTGTTATTATTATGAAACGTCTTGCTCTTAAAAGCTACAGTGAGCTTAACTTGGAATAGGGTATCAAATGAGGGTTGGAAGAGGGCCCTACAAATAAGTATGCTTTCGTAGTTCATTCGTTTTATCTTCTTCACTAGCAATTACGACGACTTTCTCTCTAGTTCTGAAGTAATTTGTTTTCTGAATATTTTAACCTTGATATAGGAAAAATCCTAAAATTGCAGCTCCATCTCTTGCTCCCATTAGCGGCAAACCTATTTAAACTCACCTATACTTTAAAACCTAAACGTTCCTCTCACAACAATGTACGAGCCGCAAAAACATAAACGGTTTCATGCAGGAAGACAAAATACTATACCAATAGCGCTTTGTTCTTTTGTAATCGCTCTGTCCTGTTTCTCAGATGTTTTTCGAATTCCTTTCTCTAAAATCCTTGTTAATCTTCACATAAATCCTGGTGAAATGTTGCGATGACAGCTGGTTTATTTGGTCCCTTTCTAATTTGAAAATGTTGTGTTTGAAAGGATTTTAATTAATCGATCATTAAATTTTTAAGCAGTCATTGGTTTTAAAATAATTTTCCGGAATACCTTTTGCTGGAGTTGTTTTGTCTTGCTTAGTCAGCATGAACTATTTAAAAAAATGGCCAAGATAGTTGGACTAGCGTATCGTATTATAGATGTAGGAATTTTGTTATTCAACTGCATATTTTAGGAAGTACTCTGTTTTGATTCTCTTGTGAAATTGCAAAATATGCGACATAAACGGTCAATCTGAGTACTTATTTAATTTTAATTTCAGCTTGATGTACCATGCGCTCCTGAGGAAACGGCTCATGACAGACAGACAGACAATAAAGTGATTCTAAAAGGAATACCTTTTTGCTGAGGTACGGAACCCTAAAATACTACTTAGCAACCCACGAGTACACATTATTGAAAGTACAAGACCATCCAAAGTATATGACTGGCCTGTTGGTCTAGGCGTTAGTGACCCTAACTGCTATGCCGGAGGTCGTGGGTTCGATTCCCACCCAGGACAAATGTTTGTGTGATGAGCACGATCATTTGTTCTGTGTCTGGGTGTAATTTATCTATAATATGTATGTATTTAGAAATATATAAGTATGTTTATCAGTTGTCTAGTACCCATAACACAAGCTCTGCTTAGCTTGGGACTAGATGGCGTTGTGTGATAGTTGTGGAATATTATTATTATTATTATTATTATCCAGTCTGGAAAAATACATTAAGGAAAGTAGATACCCTGAAAAAGGTAAGTCTTAATCACTACAAGAGCCAAACAAAAATGATTTCAAAGAAACATAAATATCACAGAAAACTCCGATCCTCTTTCGTTTTGTACAAAAGTTTTTCATTCAAATGAAATATTTTGATCTGGAACTCGGGGAAAATATAAAATGTAGCAGTGGCTTTTCTCGCAACTTTAACTTAGGAAAACGGGTCAGCGAGGCGTTGCCTTCCTATGCTGTACCTACTGTAGTTATATTTGGCCGAAAGATTATTGTTGTATTATATCAAGGACTCTTAGCGGGGAGTCTCGTTTTGGGTTTAAAAAAAGTTGAAGTCTTGACAAAGTGTTCTTGAATTTTCTGGTCTGAATTGGGAAACTATGGATTCCACATCGTTATGAATAGGAAAAGTGCCGTGAGGGTTGGCAGCATGCCCGTCGGGGCTGTGGCTTGTCGAAAGGATAACGCGGCTCCGACACAAGGCCGAAGAAGGAACATGGGTTTGGTTTTTAGTCAGTAGAAGTCTGACACGCCCCTTCGCTCTGCCCAAGAGCGGGGGGGGGGGGGGGGTCATTTGATGATTTTCCACCCACCAAAAAAAAAAAAAAGGGTTGGCAGCATTGCAACGTCGGATGGCAATGCGGATCTCACTTCGATCCTTAATTGAATAAACTTGAAAAGAATTAAAACATTCAAAAAAGGAAGGAATGGGAAGGATTATCATGATTAATCCCCAAAGCAGAGGTTAAACTGCGCGGTTAAATTACTTTTTTCCAAGGAAGCGTTTATAGTCCGGTCAATTTAGACATAAAAGTAGTGGTCAAATAACAATAATTCCCACAGAGCCAAATTTTGGTGGAGAGCTGGGGTATACCATTACAAACAAAGCCTTAAAAATCCCCGTCGATCCTATGTGTGCTTCAAAAGTTATTCGGGGTCAAAGGTCAAAATTTGAGGATTTTTGAATTTTTCTCGAAAACGGTAAAATTGATCAAAAAAACCCTCAACCCAAAGTTGTAGATCATAAAATTCTCTACAAAAATGTGCTTCATTATTTTTTTCTAAGAGTTACCATTCCTGAGATATCGCGATTCTAACAGTCACATTATCACTATCACTTCATCATCACTACTAGTATAAAATAAAGTCGCTTTCTCTGTCCCCATGTCCCTTTGTATGCCTAAATCTTTAAAACTACGCAACGGATTTTGATGCGTTTTTTTTTAATAGATAGAGTGATTCAAGAGGAAGGTTTATATGTATAATAACATCCATTTGCACCCGTGCGAAGCCGGGGCGGGTCGCTAGTTCTTTATATAAAAGCGAAAGGTAACACTCCTCACGAGATCTCGAAAACCGCTCGACGTATAAAGATGATTTTTGGAAAGGAGGTAGTTTATAGTTAGTAAACGTCCGCTAAGAACGAATTTTGCGACAGGGCCGTAATAAGGTGATCTTAGGGCCCTCGCAAGTTTGTATGAAAGTCCTTCATTTTTTGTGCTACAATCTTGATTTTTGGCAGAAACGTAGTTTATAGTCAGTAGACGTCTGCTATGAATTAATTTTCTGACAGGCCCGGATTAGGGTGTTCTATGAGCTTTTGCAAGTTCGGATTCATACAAACTTGCGTGGGCCCTTAGACCACCCTAATCCGGCCCTATCGCAAAATCCGTTCTTAGCGGACGTCTACTAACTATAAACTACCTCCTTGCCAAAAATCATACTTATACGTCCAGGGGTTTTCGAGATTTTGTGAGGAGTGAGTTACCTTTCGCTTTTATAATATAAAGGATAAGGTGACTCTTAGAATCGCGATATCTCAGGAATGGTAACTCTTAGATAAAAATAATGAAGCACATTTTTGTAGAGAATTTTATGATCTACAACTTAGGGTTGAGGGTTTTTTTGATCAAACTTACCGTTTTCGAGAAAAATTCAAAAATCCTCAAATTTTGACCTTTGACCCCGAATAACTTTTGAAGCACACATAGGATCGACGGGGATTTTTAAGGATTTGTTTGTAATGGTGTACCCCAGCTCTCCACCAAAATTTGGCTCTGTGGGAATTATTGTTATTTCAAATGTCTATATTGACCGGACTATTAGTGTGCTACAAAATAACTTGATATTCAAACGAATCATGAACTTTGCTTATAAATTCGGGACTTTATGTTTAGTTCAAACTAATTTTGAGTTTTGTTACCAAACTTTTTCTATAATCACAGCACAGCTACACTGCAAGACCAGAAATCATCTGCCAAACAGAGCAATTCAGCGCAACACTCCATAACACATACATCTAACGCCCAAGATGTGTCGAGACATGCTCATACATCGTCCCACATGCTCCTAGACTATGGAGTCCAAAACCAATTATGTACACAAGTTGGCGCGCGATATATGAGCGAAGGCAATTTATGAATCGCTCGCACGCCGACGATTTATGGGACGGAGACCCTATGCGTTTAATCTGTGCCGTCATAGATTGGACCTCTATGGTGGGTGTAGATTGAGCGGGTGGCATGTAGTTCGAAGGAGGTAGAACTGCTTTTTGATCTCTTTGGGAGTTTGATGTCGGTTTGATGGACCACACCTGCTTAGACTGAATTTTGAATAGTTTTAACGTTAATTCTGGGGTTGCTTTGTTGCGAAAAACTTGTCCTTTACTTAAATATTCTTCTTTTTACAAGCTTTTATTCAGGGTTCCGTATTTCAAAAGGATTCCATATAGGATTTCTGTCTGTCTGTCAAGACAATTTTTCTCAGGATTTCCAGAAGTTATAATTTAAATGGTCTACGGTTTCTTTCAGCCGTTTAAAAAATAACTTATTAAGTCAACACCATCAGATATGACTGATTAAGTGAAAGATTTTGTGATTTCACAAGGGAATCAAAACCTTAGGGTACGGTCAGCATCAGAAGTAGCTGAACATTTCTGAATTTTAATTCTTTGATGTACAAGACTCTAGCTAATATTTTTAATGTTTCAGAACATTATTCGTTAAAATATTTCTTACTCTTCGATAACATGTTAGTAACGAGTAATATCTAACAAGTTTTTACTAAAAAAAATGCTTTGAACTTTGAGTAGTGTTAATCTACTTCTGATGCTGACCGTACCAGCTACTTCTTGTTGACCTAGAAATATGGAATCCTCGGTGAGCGAGTCCAACACGCATCGGTTTTTATTTAATGACAATTGTTATTTGAAATCCCAACTAAGTATTTGCACCCACTGAAAAGTATTTGTTTTTCTATGAGGGTTTTCTCCGTATCAGCCCGTGGTCTGGATTTGTCCCCAGTTAATTGGGGTCTGATACATAACATCGCGAGTCACTACATCGATGGTCGCTGTATCGACAACGGTCCATCGACGGGTTAATGAATCGACAGTACCCCACATCGATGGTACGCTACATCGACAGTATACCAAATCGACGGTGCGCTATATCGACAGTACACGTTACTTCATCGATGGTACGCTACAGCGACGGTACCCCAAATCGATGGTACGGTCAGAAAAATAATAGCTAGAGTCCTGTACATAAAAGAATTAAAATTCCTAAATGTTCAGCTTTTTAATGTTTCAGAAGATTATTCGTTAAAATAGTCCTTATACTCCAATAACATGTAGTTACGAGTAATATCTAACAAGTTTTTATTAAAAAAACAGCTTCGAAACTTTGAGTAATGTTAATATACTTCTGATGCTGACCGTACCATCGATTTGGGGTACCGTCGATGTAGCGTACCATCGATGGAGTGTAGGTACTGTCGATATAGCGCACCGTCGATTTGGTGTACTCTGTACTTTGGTGACTCGCGATGTTATGTATCAGACCCGTTAATTGAATGTATCTTGTCCCTAGGATTTATAATACTTGAACATATAAGGAAATATGGGTACACTATAAGCATGTTCCCTACCCTGCGGGATAAACTGGCATGATAGCATCAAGCAATTAAAAAGAAAAATCTCAACGAAACTCATTATTCAAATGCACGTACTCTATTTCTAATTACTTGTGGTTATGGCTTACAATAAAACTTTTTTCATTTTCATTTCATAATTTAAATAAATGTTCCTCGTACGGGACGAAACGCAGCTTGCAATTACTTACCACAGATGTTTTAGCACTAAATTGATATTTGTGTACTTACTCCCGCGCTGAATGGCTGAATGGGCCACGTTTTCGGGGAGAGGTAAACTGACAATTTACCGGGTAATAAACCGGCGGTAAAACGGGATGGAGTCGCTTTTAAAAACCTCAAATAGCTTGGAGTAATTTGCGATTTGTTTGCACGAAAATCTGTTTGAGTTTTTAATGCATTACTGTAGTTTTTTTTTTTGACAATTTGGACTGCTTTGTGTGGTTAGTTGGTCGCGTCTGCTAAGCATGAAGTCCTGGGTTCGATTCCCGGGTTGGGCAAAAAAATATTGGGTATTTCCATCTGTTTTTAGGGTTCCGTACCTCAAAAGGAAAAAACGGAACCCTTATAGGATCACTTTGTTGTCCGTCTGTCTGTCTGTCTGTCTGTCTGTCAAGACCTTTTTTCTCAGGAACGCGTGGAGGTATCAAGCTGAAATTCATATCAAATACTCAAGTCTATGGTCTCTTGGAGCTGTGAAAAAATCAAACTTCTAAGTCAACGCGATCAAAAGATACTCCCGTTTATGCCGCAAATTTTCGACACTCGCAAGGGAATCAAAACCTACAGGGTACTTCCCGTGAACTCAGAATCTTGAAATTTGGTACGAAGCAACGTCTTATAGCATAGATAAAGGAATAATTACGAAAACCATAAATTTTTAGTTACATCACATAATATATTTTTTTTACGGAACCCTCGGTGCGCGAGTCCGACTCGCACTTGGCCGGTTTTTTTTTTAATGCAGTCACGGTGTCTGGATTTGTGCCCAGTTGATGGCAATTTATTCGCCCCCATCTCCAACTAAATGTGACTTTAACTTAAACTCATTAAATTTGGCTGTACTATTAAGTACACCTCTACGTAACCCTTCGAGGAAAACAGATGCGACGTTAATAATTAAAAAAAAATGGATTTTTGTTTTTGTTTTTGGGAGATCCGTCCATTACCTACGAAAGTCAGTCGACAAATGCGCGTTTTAAGCCAAGTACCGAACAAATACTTACCGCGCTCCGTTGTTCTTCCAAATGGCGTGTCTAGGCCGGTAAATATTTGCATCTTCATCCAACCCATCGTGCCATACTTTGTTATAACTTGGGATGTTATGGATATCCGTAACCAAAGCTATCGGATATCCGAAAAAATTATGTCCGGAACGGAAACCGATTTAAAGTTTCGAACAAAAGGCAGTGTCAAAATGTTTAAAGTGCCTACCTTTATAGGTACCTACATATCACTTAAAGTGGATATAATAATAGTTTTATTTACTTATTTGAGTGATTGTGATTTTTTTTATTAAATATAATAATTGTTTTGTAGATTAGAAATAAAAGTCAAATCCTGCTATTTGTATTTTACTTTAATAATTTTAAAATTCTAATATCCGTAACTGAAATTAAGTATCCGAAACTAGCGGAAAATCCGAAATAATTTCAGATGAATCTGTAACCGTATCTTTATCCAGATCCGAAATATCACATTCAAAACATCTCTGGTTATAGCTTGACACACTGCCTCGTAAACTCGTGACCCTGAAGAAAGTGCAAAGCTGTTCACAGTAGAAGCGGCCAATAGGTTCGGAGAAACAATGAGAAAAGACCGATGTGTGGAACGGTAAATGTTATAGTGTTAGAGTTTTGTTTGCTTCGTTCGAAGTTGGATTCGTTCCTTCTTTAGGGCACAGGTCACACACTGATCGACGCACAATTGGCTTGAGCGGTTCTTGCTTGTTCATGCAGTAAAAAACAGAAAAACACGTTATCATAGGCTCGTTTTCATTCGAACGATGACGCTCGCACTGCGACGAAATATTGGCTTTTTCAGACTGGCTTAGGCTGATTCCACGTTGACTTATTCGTCACTCCCGTCGGTTCATAATAAGGTTTTTACACAATAAACCTATAAAAACGTTCACAGTTCACTCACAAAAAGATCCTATTCCCTCAAATCTGTACGTTTAAGAAGCTATTTAGCCCAGTAACGAACCACTCGAAAATCACAAAAACATAGGTGCCTACATACTCTGTGGTAAGCACGCGTCTCCACAGGAGGTAAATCATTCCTCTCCGCGCGTTCCATTTACAAATAACTCAGCTCAATGAGTTCCCGCCAGAAATCGCGGGGCTGTATAAATTTGAATAAATGGCGATAGAAGACTGCAACGGTGTTACACGGTCACTCTGCATTTTTCTAAAGAATATTTGAGTAAAAGGGTACAGAGATGAAATGTTTCATGTTGAATATAATTTATGGGTTTTTTTTCTGAAGATTGGAGCGTTTCTCTTTTGTTTTGGAACAAGAAATGGTGGTTTGAAAGTTCAAATGTTTTGTTCTTCCGGTTCGAATATTTGCTTCAACTACAATCAGGTTACATTAAATTATTAATTTGAATAAACAAACATTGTTAAAAGCTTTCGCGGTTTATAACTGTACTATACTACCTTTTACTTACGGGATATTTTCCGTGATTATTCTTTATTAAAAGCTCATAGCGCAATAACGGGATGACTAAACAGTAGCAGTTTAAGATAAACAAATTACAATGTTCATAATTTATAATAGGAAAAGTAAAACAAGTGTCCTTGAGACCAATTTTATATACAAGTCGATTGTATTGTTACAAGAAAATACTACCTATACAAATAAGAAAGACTTCTTTTCCCTGGACTCTTTCAAAAGCTTTTAAATATTTCTTACTTTTTAAGCAATTTTAGACTTCCTAACTTCGCATTGTGCCCCATTGCGTTGATTAAAACCTCCTCACTGGTTTCGCATAAGACCATAACAATAAAAAAGCTCACCCCTTTTTGAAAACTCTTAAGTTCCGCTGGGCCGCGCTTTGTAAGTGAGAAAATTGTTTTGAGTGCACTTTCTACTATTTACGCTCTCATAAATTCCGAGCCGCAATAAATTTTAAAGATGGCAATGAAAAATCAATTTTTGGTCGTTGGGCTTGAGAGTGAGCGAAAGCTCTGGTTTGGTTTAGTGACGTATTCATGTTCCTTCTTTTTTTGAAAATTCTGCTGATGTTTCGAGCCCGAGTTTTTCAGTATCATTTTGGCAAAGAATGAACCACAACATAAATTCAGTTAAGTAAATATACAACGAAATTCTCTGCTCTATGTTCAGCATTAAATATTTAATGCCTCCATACTCATCGAAATAATTCGATAAAAACCAAATGAATGCATAATTGGTTCGGTACGTACAACGTAAATCGAAATTTACCGCCTCATTAGCAATTTTACACGAACTTTAATAAATATTTACACTAGCAACATTAAACTTGTAACATAACTATTTGAACTATTTGGAGTTTTCCTAAACAGCGTTAACAAGAAAACCGTTGAAAACCGCCGTCAGCCAGGAATTCCGTGCTCCACTCAAACTTATAATGACATTTAGATATCCTTGTCACCAGGCCAGAGGGGGGGTGGGTGCCACATCACGCTGAGGAGGGGGGGGGGAGGGACATCGTCGAGAAAATTATCGAGGAATATTTCTGGATTCCCGACCATTTGACATGTAATTTACTCGGCTTCGGATCCAATGATTCAAGGGTGTTATTGTCTGACGATTTAATGTTATTAGAAGTTCCCTTTCCTCCCGTAGTGCATGTTTACGTACGCGCGGCGCGGCGCGCGGCGCGGCCGGCGACGCGATCCGCACTAAATTCAAACGTATGGCGGTGTATGAGTGCGTTCACGGAGAAGCGAATTTATACGCGATTGCTTGAATTTGAGGCGGCGGCCGCGGCGGCGAACGCGGCGGCGGCCGCGGCGACGGACGCGGCGATGCACGCGGCGGTTTATTCTCGATGAAGCGATGCCCGCGACGGAACTTGGCCTTGAAAATTCGCGGCGGCCGCCGCCGCGGCCGCCGCGCCGCGTCTCTGTGAACACCGTCGTACATTGCCATACGTTTGTGTTTGCGCGACCGATGATATCTGCCGCTGCACGCATCGCCTGTCCGTGAACACAAAATTCGCACGTCGCGTTGCTCGACGCGTCGCCGGCCGCGTCGCTCGCCGCGCCGCGCGTACGTAAACATGCACTTAGATTGACAGAGAATGTCATTACAAACGGTATTTAATTTGAATGTTTCACAGATAAGAGGCTTTTCGGATTGCGAGATTTTCCTCATGTAAATTGTTTTTTAAATCCTGACAAATGTGAGTAATGTGGTGTAAAATAAGTGAAATGGAGTTGCTTTACATAGCGAGAGTTTCGGCGCGAAATGTGAAGTGTTAGCTTAGTTCTTGAAGTAAATAGCAGCTCCTTCGCTTAGTCATTTTGCAGAGACAGTTCTGCGAACTTGGTATTGTTATTTATCTCAGTAATATATTTAGTCACGTCCTCTCTGCTGTTCGCTTTATTTAAATCAGGTATCTGCTCTCTTTAGAGGAGAATTGTAAAACAGATTGGTAATTTCGAAGACTGGATTGGTTTTTCGAACCGGAATATTGAGCTCCCGATCGTACCGTCCGACTGATCTATTTGTCTGAGATCAAGTTGAAGTACCCATCCGAATAGTTTTCGTGTTGTCACAGTTTTATAAAAAGACTAGCTTTTGCCAGCGGCTTCGCCCGCGTGAAAATGACGATTTTCCATACAAACTTTCATCCCCTATTTAAATACCTTAGGGGTTGAATTTCGAAAAATCCTTCCTTATAAAAGGAAACCTCTGTGCAAAATTTCAGCTTTCTAGGTCCAGGGGCTGGGCGTTGATGAGAGTCAGTCAGTCAGTCAGGACTACTCTTTTTATTTATATATAATATTTGACGGCACGGTTAGCGCAGTGGCTCAAGCAATGGACTGCCGCGCTGCGTGTCGCGGGTTCGATCCCCGCACGAAACAAATATTTGTAAGACCTACAGATAGTTGTTTCGGGTCTGGGTATTTGTGTATGTGAGTTTAAATGTTTGTGAAAGCACCCACGATACAGGAGAAATTCCTAGTGTGGGGCAACGTTTTTAAAAAAAAAAATATATATATATATAGAAGATGAAGAAATAATATTTTAAAAGTAACTCTTCCAGTAAACAACATACGTAACATAACATCACGCCTGTAATCCTGGAAGAGCTACTCAAAGGTGTACCTAAATAGTACACCCACATTTCGCCAATTATGTTAAGTCGCATGTAATAGGGGGCGACGCTATATATCGGGCACAAATCCAGACACTGTGGCTGATATTGAGAAATTCCTAATAGAAAAACCCAATAACACTTTGCCCGACCCGAGAATCGAACCCAAGACTTCATGCTCAGCAGCCGCGCTTGCGGCCACAAGATTAACAAGGCAGTCACAAAAACAACAAAACTAAGTAATAAAGCACTACGCTCATAAAAAACAGCTAAACTAAAACATTACTTAGTCAAGTTAAGTTAAGTTAAAGTCCACTTCGCTAAGTATTGTTATAATCTCATACCACGGCATCAATGTTAACACGGGGACGCTCTTTAAAAGCCTCCCCGACTTGCCCGGGGACATCCTGTTTTGTCATACAGTTTGTGACATGACGTATCACCCTGTATACATAGGGCTGGGACTACACCAAAGATTACTAAGGATTTGTAACGGTTTATGTTCTTACGAACATGTTTTGGGTGTAGTGAAGTGCGCATTTAGAAGGATTATTTACGTTTTTTAGGCTGAATTTGTTTATGCCTTTTCCTTTCGCAATTTATTGCTTTGGGTTCTAATCGATAAGAGTTGGCCCTGCTCGGGTTTTAAGCCTTCAACATTTTTGTTCGCAGAATTTTCTACGAACGGACTTTTCTGTTGTGATATATATATAGGCTTTTCATTTCCTGCAGCCGTCATGCCGTAATTCGACAACTATTTCACAGGAATCCGTCCTACTTATTTTCCCAGTTACTTTGGTAATCCTTACCGCAGATTCTACTAGAAATACCACAATTCAGATTTCGGATGTAACTGGCAGCTTACAAAATTATGTGTGTTCGGAGAATTTGGAATAGGCTTTTAATCAGCAATAAACTACTGTAGACTTAGGTATTTATCTTCTGTCTATATTAATATTATAAGGTTTGTAAGTTTGCATGCTGGGAGAGTTGGAATGGAAGGAGGGCCCAGCATAAAGACAACAAGCTAGGCGAAAAAAAGTTTATAATAATATGTAAGCCTAATGAAACCAAAACGGCTCATCCAATTTCGATGGAAACGAAAACGGCTCAAAACGGCTCACCGATAGAAAGCTAAAGCCATAACCGAGTACCATTGGATAATCTTTCTACGAAGAGGAGGAAGTTTCTTGTATTATCGGTGATTGTAAGTAACGAGTTTTAAGAAATGCCTAGAATTTATTTACTTAGCCCGATAAGCTAAGCTCTGAACTAATTGTACTAGTGACACGTGTGAGTAACGGTTAACAGTTTAAAAACCCATCGAGTGTAATGAGGTGGTTGACATTAATAAATGCACAGCGTTTAGTCACGGAGTGTTTGTTTTCTTTATTAAAATCACTACATATTATAAAACAAAGTCGCTTTCTCTGTCCCTATGTCCCTTTGGGCTTATTCCACTTTTCCCCCCTGAGAAAATCCCCCTCAGGGGGGAAAACTGGACTCAGATGTAAAACATGTCCAGAAAGTCCCCTTGGCATTTTGAGTTATTCCACAAATCCCCCCTGAGAGAATACTTTGGGGTGGAAAACTGAACTCGAATGTAAAATCATTCCGAAAATCCCCCTTATCATTTTGAGTTATTCCACTTTTCCCCCCTAAGGTTACATTTTCAAACGGCATTGGCGAGGACAAGTAGGAGATGAGAAAAAAAGGATAGTAAAGTCCCACAAACTACCAGGACATCAGAAGTAGGCAGGAGGTATTGAAAACTGGAATGTTTTTTTTTTTTTTTTAAAGCATAAATGGTAAAGTCCCACATACTACCAGAACATCAGAAGTAGGAAAGAGGTATTGAAAACTGGAATGTTTTTTTTTAAACAGGATTTAAAAAAAAATATTTAGTTTTTTTTTTGCCACCGACTTCAGAAGCTGATTTTTCTTTTGAAGTCTATTTTTTTTAAATATTATTATTTTAAATAATCAATGAACTTTTCGTCATACTTTCCAGGCTTAGGACTGTCTACTAGACGGTAAAATTACAAAAAAAAAAATATATTATTAGTAACTTTGGGTAATTTTTTTTTGTGTCATTTAAATGTCACATGAAGGGTTCCGTACCATGACTTCTTACAGGTTTTCCTGTAATCTATACGTGTTGAACTAATTTCTGCAATTTTTTCAGAATTTTAGGCTATCGAAATCAAAAGCCGTTGCGTAGTTTTAAAAATCTAAGCATACATAGGGATAGTCGACAGCGGGAAGCGACTTTGTGTTATACTATGTAGTGATAGTGATACCGAGGTCTATAGTTCCTATAGGTGTATTAAAATCAAGGCCTTGAATCAACACAAAGTAAACTATAACATAACGTTAACTTAATAATATATAGTTATACTAGCTTTTACCCGCGACTTCATTCGCGTGGAATAGTGACTTCCGGCAGATTTTTGGTTATCTCGCGAAAAAAAAAAAAAAAACTATCCTATGTCCTTTCTCAAGTTCCAAACTATGCCTGTACCAAATTTCACACAAATCGGTTCAGTAGTTTAGGCGTGAAGCAAAGACAGACATACAGAAAGACAGACAGACAGAGTTACTTTCGCATTTATAATATTAGTTAGGATTAGGATTATGATTTTTAATATAATAAAAAAAAACATTTCATTAGACTATAACATGTCTGCCAATTTCAGTATTTAAACTCCAATAAATTTAAAACGATTATAACTTGCCTTTGCCCAGCAGTGGGACAATATGCGTTAGTAAAAAAATAAAACTTGTGAATGGTCAAAAGAGTTTATGAGCCTCAGGGGGGATTTCTGGACGTTGTTTCTTTTCGATTCCACTTTTCCCCCCTAGGGGGGATTTTCAAGGGGGATTTGTAGACTTGTTTTTTTTTGGAGTCCACTTTTCCCCCTTAGGGGGGATTTGTGGAATAAATTTTTTTACGATTCCACTTTTCCCCCCTAAGGGGGATTTTCAGGGGGGATTTGTAGACTTTATTTTTTGGATTCCACTTTTCCCCCTCAAGGGGGATTTTCAGGGGGGATTTGTGGAATAAGCCGTCCCTTTGTACGCTTAAATCTTTAAAACTACGCAACGGATTTTGATGCGGGTTTTTTTTTAATAGATAGAGTAATTCAAGAGGAAGGTTTTAATACCTTTTTTGCATAAAAAGGTCACTAGTGCTTGTATTTTGTGATCCATTTTTAGTACAAAAATTAAGTTTACGAATGAACCGATCAATGAAAGGCCAACTAAGCAGCTTTTAAAAGTTGCCAGTGTTATAAATGCTATAGAATATTGGCACGGGAAAGGTCAGTCTGGCTACACTTGGGAGGCCTTTGTCCAGCGGTGGATCAGGTGGATGTCTTTCAGCTGAAATGACCATTGACTGTTGCTCTTGAATATCTTTTAAATGTGTTCATTGGTGAAACGTCTCTAAGAAATATTTTCAAAAGAATAAGTCTATTCAATACAACAGGTTTAGTCAGCTGAAAATAAAGTAGGTATTATTTTTTTAAGATATTATCATTAGCCTAACCTATATTTCTAAGAAATATTAGCACTGCGAAATATTTGTTTTTTTTTTATATTCTAAGAGATAGATGTCTCGTAAGTAAGTTAAGGTTCACTTACATGAGAACACGATTAGCACAACATGCAAGCTTTTGAAGAAAAACGACGACTTACACCATTATTTTAAGACTAACAAACTTATTTCCTACCAGCCCTATCTCTTATTGAGCGAAGTACAGAATTTTACACTGCACAGTACTTGCTATAAAGCTGAGTTTGTTAGGAAGTGGGCACGGCGAGAATGACTCACGAGACAGAAGACACGAGTCAGCTTTAGACCTTTTGCGAGAATATCAGCCGTTGATGGCAAACGTGTGTGGCGTTCTAAACTTGAATCTACAGATTTGATTCGGATGTGCTTCAAAACAGATTTAGTTTGATGCGTGTGAAGTCAGTGTGTCTTTTGTTCTTTTCTTATTCCATTTTTGATTGATGAATGAATGATTTCATTTGTTTTTTTTTTCTGCGTATAGTTCTCCTTGGATGCTGATCATGACGTGGCTTTAAGGACGCATTCCCGATTGATAAGTCAAATCATTACTTTTTTAAACAAAAGTATGTTTATTAAATACAATGCTTTGTATTTTTAGTAAAATATTTCACTTCGGTACATTTATTGAGAAACTGGACATATCTAAAATTATATTTATAGTTAAGAATTGTACCTTGCACATCTATCTACAATAAGCAGCAAAAACATTTTAAAAATACAAAGCATTGTATATAATAAACATACTTTTGTTTAAAAAAGTAATGATTTGACTTATCAATCGGGAATGCGTCCTTAATGCAACGAGAATCCCTCATTTCCCAATGCATTTCCCTATTATTCTTTGGGGCCTGGATTCATTGTATGTAGGCATCGTCCTGATAGTTTCCGATTCGATTGGAAGTCTTTTTTGAATCGAACTATAGCAGAATATATTGACACAATTTAGCCTCCTATTGAGTAAAGTAGTTGTAAGTAGTATTTTTTTATTACATGAATCAAACATTATACTGTTTCTTTCTGCCTTCCTTGTAGATGATGATGGCACACAGCTATTGGAGAGGCAGATACCCTATAGTCTATGACCTAAAGCCAAAAGTGGTTTACTGATTTATTTATCTTTTTACGTTACTCGTATTTGTGTAAACTCACATCAAGTATGGCCACATATTCGTTCAATAAGAGCCTATCTTTGATGGTCGATAGATTACATTTGCATATCATAATGGATAGAATTTTCATTAAAAACGATCCTTTGAACGCAAAGGTGAGGTGAGGGCCGGAAATTATTTCAGAATAAGAGTGAAACGAGATCATGGATGGAAACGTTGGTGTTGTTTGTGTCCTTGTCTCTCACGGAATGAGGGTTGTGGCCATGGTTTTAGGTGACGAAAATTTTAGAACAGAATTTATTTCACCAATCTGTAAGCATTGAGAAATGAGGCACCATTAACATTTATAATTTGTTAATTGCGTCTCATTTGTCAAGATTTGCAGATTATTTTATTGATGCAAGACCTCTACAGAGCCCATGCGCATCAATAGGGGATGATTCCTGTTAATAATATTTCTTTTTTTTACATTTTATTACTGCGAAGTTCAAAATTGATTGTATTTTGTAATCAATTTTGAACGAATAACTTAGTTTTTAATCGCTCTATGTAAAATACTGGTATTCAGCTGCATCCGGTTAGACAGAAAGCCGACCCCATCATAGTTTGGAAAAAGTTAGGCAGATGATGAGAATTAGTTTTAATACAGGAATGTTTCCTGACTATAAAAAAATATGATTTTGTTTAGTCCATTGTATCTGATGCCTAATTTTTTCCAATATCGAAAAATATTAAAAATATTTTTTTTGTTTAATCAAATCAATAAAAATTGGAGAAGATGAAACGCGTCAAAGATTTGAGTGGGGGCTTGTGACGTCACTCGCCGGTAACAAATGTCATTCTAATGTCTTACAATATGACGTCACACGAGTTTTCAAACCACTGTATCGTCGTCATTGTCATCCAATATTTTTTTGGAAATCTAGCTGACGGACTATTTTTTTTTTTGTCAACTACATCAGCCTATTGCAACAATCGCAAACCTCTTCCTGTGAACACCTCTCCATACTATCTAACCCTGACATTACCTACTCGTTAAAGTTACAGAAAACACCTGAAACATTCAAGTAAGCTCCAAAGTCACGACAACATTGTTTTGCAATATAATATAGCAGATGGCACTACACTTTCAGGTCAATGTGAATTGCTAGAGCGTCGGCTTTAGGGTTCCGCATTCAACGGGTGCCAACGGGACCCTAAGGCTCTGCTGTTTATCTACAAGGATGTCTTTTGAACTGTAATAAATTGAGACTTGAGTTTTTTACGGAGTGTGAATGACTATGGCTGCTTTAACAAAATTGAAATATTTTCTTTCACACGGGCCTAGATGGGCACATAATAAACGTCGAAAAAAGGTGCAGTGGCCCCGCTAGTATTTTACAATATTTTCATGTTACATCATTAGTACTTAGGTACGAGGGCAACAACAAGTAATAAAAATAATAAATCCCTTTCTTAAATTTATTTAATTTTACAAGAAATGTGTGTTATTTGCGGATGGCAGTACGGAACCCAAGTCCGACCCACACTTGGCCGGTTCTACTAACCCAGAGAGTAGAGTGCGCTCGCTTCTCATTTGCAGTCCTTTCAGCATTTTAAAGGAATAAATAGACCGTTGATTTGTTTTTATATTGAAATGTCAAATGAATAGAGGACAATAGGCTTCGGGAAGTAGTATGAGAGCGTTCATAGGATGGTTTAAAGTGATCTGTAGCGTTCATTTGGATCGTTTAATACACACGGTGGCATCAAGCTGTACAATTATTAATTTCCTGTATAAAAAGAGATCCGCTTATACTGGTGTTGTATAGCTTGATTAGTCGTCGTGTATCAAATACCGAACTTAAATCATGCGATATGTAAGTAAATCTTACGTTTAGGCTCTACGATTTTCAGTAATGCCCGGGATAAGTCAGCTTCTCTACTAAACTGTCCTGTCTTACTGCCCAGGCTTGGAGCATGCTAGAAATGAAGCAAGTTTTGTCTACACGAAGCCAGAAGTAATAGCTTACTGATACTAGTTGCTATGGCTTGAATAACTGGCCACGTATATCCCGGGCTTAAGATCTAAAAAATACTAGACACGGAAACCGTGCAAGCATTCTTTATCGCAGTTGATCGAATCTTACGAATTTATTTTCATGGCGGACAAGACCAGAATAATTTGACTGTTGGTGTCCATGATTTAAAATTTAAAGTGATAAGTCGACAAAGGGGACGAGGTGTTCAAAACTACCGTGTCAGACTTCCAGGACATCATAATAGATACAAATGATCATGTACGCACAAAAAAAGATCAAGCTATACAAACCAGTATAAGCGGTTCTCCTATTTTACGGGAAATCTTTGCAAAGCAAGGCCATATTATTCTGGAAATGTACAGCTTGATTCGTCACACACTTAGGGGAGGCCTATGTCCACCAGTGGACGTCTTTCGGCTGAAATGATGATGATGATGTACAATACTTGTGTGTCTTCTTGACAGGTTAATATCACACAGTAGTATATAAACTACAAAATTATTAATACATAGACCATATTTTATTTAAAATACACAGAAAGAGCTTAACATTTAAAACTTTTATAAAAGGCCCATTGGCATCTGTGGATAAAAGACAGTAAAAAATATACTGTTTGTCTTTATACAGAGTTTGATGTAGGTTTTATTTCAATATTACGACTGTATCTCGCTTTTATTTACCATTTAATCACTTTGGGCGGATAAAGAGAGTTATTAAAGCTTAGAATTTAAATCTTTAATGGCGCAAAGCCTAAGATTTATTGGTCAACTATAGCTTTTACCAGCGATTTTGCTCACGTGGCTTTGAAAATAAAAATTATCCCATGAGAACGAAAACTAATTTTCGTAACCAAGGTTACGGTCTATCCGTAAACTGTATTTCATTGCAACCTGTTCAACCGTTTAGGTGTGAAGGCGTGACAAACAAACATTTAAAGATAACCCTACTTTGGAGGTTCTCTGCAGTCGGGTAATGAACACAGTCTGAATCCAATTTCGTATTTAAATTAACAGTTAGGATTAAGACAATTTATAATGAACATAAATTGAAGCAATGAAACATGTAAACTTTGTACATTTTACTATAGATAGACAGAAGTTGAGCACTGAAGATAGTCGTTCAGGCTAAATTGTGAGAGCATCGCCATTTTATAAATGGGCCGTGAGTCCGTGACGCTCACAGACTTCGCAGGACTTAGTGCATGTTTACGTACGCGCGGCGCGGCGCGCGGCGCGGCCGGCGACGCGATCCGCACTAAATTCAAACGTATGGCGGTGTATGAGTGCGTTCACGGAGAAGCGAATTTATACGCGATTGCTTGAATTTGAGGCGGCGGCCGCGGCGGCGAACGCGGCGGCGGCCGCGGCGACGGACGCGGCGATGCACGCGGCGGTTTATTCTCTATGAAGCGATGCCCGCGACGGAACTTGGCCTTGAAAATTCGCGGCGGCCGCCGCCGCGGCCGCCGCGCCGCGTCTCTATGTACACCGTCGTACATTGCCATACGTTTGTGTTTGCGCGAACGATGATATCTGCCGCTGCACGCATCGCCTGTCCGTGAACACAAAATTCGCTCGACGCGTCGCTCGACGCGTCGCCGGCCGCGCCGCACGCCGCGCCGCGCGTACGTAAACATGCACTTAGTGCATGTTTACGTACGCGCGGCGCGGCGCGCGGCGCGGCCGGCGACGCGATCCGCACTAAATTCAAACGTATGGCGGTGTATGAGTGCGTTCACGGAGAAGCGAATTTATACGCGATTGCTTGAATTTGAGGCGGCGGCCGCGGCGGCGAACGCGGCGGCGAACGCGGCGGCGGCCGCGGCGACGGACGCGGCGATGCACGCGGCGGTTTATTCTCGATGAAGCGATGCCCGCGACGGAACTTGGCCTTGAAAATTCGCGGCGGCCGCCGCCGCGGCCGCCGCGCCGCGTCTCTATGAGCACCGTCGTACATTGCCATACGTTTGTGTTTGCGCGAACGATGATATCTGCCGCTGCTCGCATCGCCTGTCCGTGAACACAAAATTCGCTCGACGCGTCGCTCGACGCGTCGCCGGCCGCGCCGCACGCCGCGCCGCGCGTACGTAAACATGCACTTAGGAATGAAGTTGTCGTCGCGTCGTTGTGTGCTTATTTATCCTGCAATCGCGATTTAGTTTCCAAAAATGTAAACAAAAATTACACATTTTTGTTTCCGAAAACTAACTTCAAAACTCACACATAAAGTTCAGTTTAGGGCTACAATTTCGTAACTTTTTAACTGAATTCTTTCAGAAGTCTGTAGGTATACGTTATACTGCATAAGCATTAATCAGCCTATAATGTTTCCACTGCTAGGACACAGCCTCCTCTCTATAAGAGGGAAATTATACGGAAATGATCTTAATTAAGATTACCAAAACGTTGTTTTTTTCATTAAAGACAGCTAAGGAAGTGAACAGACTTTATAGGTAACATAGTATAGGACTATGTTTTCCTGGCAGCAATGTCGGAAGGAGGCTGGTATAATTAGGTTCCTTGCGCTCAGATTGATATTGTAATTGACTAGGCGAGTGATAGGTCTACACCACTTAGAACCGAGGACATGTGTGTCGTGTGGTTGACATTTTAGCGGCACTAGGTACCCACATGTGTATAACTTTGTAAATAGATTCGGCTGAAAGCAATATTCGACTATGTCAACCAAATTCGATTGACCAAAACATGAACGCCAAAAAGCTTTTTGTTACAAACAATTTAATATAGCTGCGGTGTGCACATGACACTCGAAAATGCTTTTAAGTATATTCGAAACGATTTTTCCTAGCACAAAACTAGGTCAACCTTCGAGCCTATACGTTTTAAAAACGTACTGTCGTTGCCCGTTTACAAAGCTCGTTTCACTAGTAGTTACGTTAAAAGCTACAGAATGGTCTGGCTAAACGCATCTGCATTGTTCCATCACACTTGTCCCGTGAATCAATTCCGGAGCATGCGGCGTTCGGCCTCCTCCGAATGACAGCGACACGAATGCGGTCGCTGTAAATGTTCGCGTTTGGCGGGAAATGTGAAAAGCGCGGGCAAACCGGCAGCTGATGTCAGTCCGCCATTTTGTTTCCTCTGCGGTTTGGCCCACGAATATTTTTGACGTGTACGTTTAAATGGAACGTGAAACGGCGTGTTAGTGAGTTAATTTATTGTATGGAATTGTATGGCCTTTAACTGGTGTTCCGCATTTTATGCTCTGAATATAAATTGTCCGGTTTTGTTCGAATTCGAACTCATTTGATGAGTCCTTAATGGTTTCATTTACCATTAGGTAGTATCTGTAATCGTGTCAAAAATATCCTTTCTCTCAAGAGACAATTAGACAAACAAGTAACTTCAGGAAATAAGGAATTCCTATGTTTAGTTCGTCTTTCCACACCTTGTACCACTATACCAATAAGCATAATAAATTCACGGTTTGATACGTATGAAGGTCATTGAGGCTGACCGCAATCCCTTATGCTCACTGGAGCCTAACACAAGGAAGGTGGAACTTTCGAGGACGTAAGTAAGTACTCGGACGGCAATCCATCACTCCGCTCTCGGCGTCAAATCGCCGCCCAATTGCCGAATTTCTTGCGGAAATCTGATTGCTGAACTAATTGCTTGTAACCTTAAAGAGTGAAAGGAAAAGTACCTAAAAAGAAAACCTGGTCCTTTTTTGTTCATATAGTGCATCAAAACCAAAATCAAAACTCATTTTTATTCAAATTAGGCTGATACAATCAGCACAGACAGTGAAACATAACGCCAAAAATGAATTATTCGTATTTAACAATGAAAACTTAGAGATACCTTCGAAATTATGATATCTTCGGAAATATGCATTTTTGGATCACATATTCTAGAACTTTTTGTACCTTTTAATTTTACTTATGGAATACAACTTACTGTAGAGTTCTGGTATAAAAAAAAACATGTTGTATAAAACAAACCTTACAGATTCATTCAAAAAGTTTGAAATCCACTGTTGTAACTAAATAGACAGATTTGTACAAATCGTATTTGTGGTAAGTGGTTTATTTAACAACTAATTGGTATCGTCGGATTAGCTGAAGCGTTAGTCCGCAAAGCTCTTTCTATCGGATAACTATTGTTACGTTCAATCCATTTCATTTGGTTCCAAACAGTTGAGTGATTGCTTTCAGATTGTGTTCACGTTCGTTCGTTCGTATTTATTTTCAGTAGTAGGTACAGTAAATTGGGGCAATTTCGGTAGCATCTGGGCTAATTGGGATTCAGTGAGAAGAGTCTTTTGATATGCCTTGAAGTTGTGCTTACAAGAATAATGTTGTTATGAGATTGGCTTGTTGTTTTCTTCATCTTTCATTATTCAAGTGTTCATTTAATAAAACCTACATTTCAACCTATTTACAGGCTCAACCTTATCGTAGCAGCAAACAAGATGTACCTTCGAGACTCCAGATTCAAGACTACGGGTAACTTCCGTTAACTTTTTTAGTTTCACAATTCGTGGGTAGAAGAAAGACAAGACCTGCGAAAGTGTAGTGTATTACATAATCTATGCCTCGAGTGTGATACTGTTTTCTAGGTCTAAGCTGCCAAATATCTGATAATTACATCAGTTTATATTTATAAAGGCTGATATGCCCTTTGATTTGACTCTATAAATTAATCAGGATAGGACAGTAGGTTTTCAGAAAGGAGAAGATTTGAAGCGGACACGGATTTCGTTAAATTGAAAGCAATTAGCTCCTATCAAAAATGAAAGGCGGTCCGTTACTTATTTCTACTTTTGCTCTTGCTGAAAATGAAAATAAGTCGGAAAGGTTGACTGCCTGTAAAAACCTTCTGGGTATCGTACATGCCTTTAACCGTGTTTTATTAACTTTAAAACGACGACATTTAACAGCATGAACATTTGAAGTTTTTCGGTAGCCATTATCGTTATTGTGGCCATTTTAAATGCACCCTGATTTGTGTAAACAAAGTGTAGGTAGCGTACATATAATTATGTTACCTATTCAGAAGTGCAAACAAAACCAGTGCAGCTATTTGATATCGACCATTTCTATTAGTACCGTATGCTCAGACCAACAAAAAAAGGAAGACGACGCGCCACGAACATCAAAAGTGAAGCCAACTTTTTATCTATGTGTGTAGACAATGTCTCGTGAAGTCGTGACGTACTAGGAGAAATGCGTGTAGGTGTGTGCGTGAGCTTGTATGTTTACTTGCTATAGGCGTGTGGTTTTGTGGCTTCACTGTTGGTGTTCGCGGCGCGCCGTCTTTCTTTTTTTCTTGGTCTGAGACCGTATGTTAGTTAATTATGTCAACGTTTGCTAAATGAATTTTCATTTTGCAAATTTTATGTCGTTCGTTACTATACATTTATGGCGGTCGCGTTTGTTAGATAGAAGCTGTTGTGTTTTTAATATTTTAGCCATAATAGGTTTAAGTGGAAAACAATGGTCACCACAGAACCACATTTTATTCATTTTCTTCACTTACCTTGAATACGCCTGTTTTAATCACTTTGACAGGAGCATTAAACTTAGTTTTAAATACCCATTACTTTTTTCCGCAGTGCATTTAAGGAATCATTTGAAAACTTTAAAATAACCTGAAATGTACCTTAGGGGGATCTTTGAAACTGAGAGAGTTCTTTTAGCCCGTATCTGAGTATAAACTTGAACCTCGTAAGGTTACCTCTCCTCGGAGAAATCCACGTCCTTATTATCCCAAATCTGCATATTAACCACTTCATTTGTTCCCACCGTAATCTCAGTGTTCCAGCCAGGACTAAGATATTACGGAGCTAATATTATAGCCGGCTTAATGGCTGATATAATTAGCCATATTCACTCAGTGTAACGTTAAACATACAACATTACAG
The DNA here is from genome assembly GCA_949316265.1 of Diarsia mendica. Lineage (NCBI taxonomy): Eukaryota > Metazoa > Arthropoda > Insecta > Lepidoptera > Noctuidae > Diarsia > Diarsia mendica. The sequence continues at coordinate 17,867,705 of OX438904.1, read as the reverse complement.
TAACTACATTGTGTTACTAAGTTATTTCAGGCTTTAGCTGTTTGCGGATGAGTTTTGAGTTTGTGTTTGCGATTTTCTGTCGTGTCGTGTCTCGCGTAGGCTGTTGCTTGGTTAATATTGTCATCATATTAAAAACAAAATGATGTCAGTTTTATGTTCTGGTCGAAGATTGACTGGAAGTGGGAAGTTACGGGAGAATTACCCTTCCTTCTTCTCCCTTCTACGAATAGGATTCTGATTCGTTTAGTAACAGGCTGGTAAAAAAGTATTTGGTTTGAAATTGAAAACACAAACAATAACATCGACTTTGTCAACATAAAATAAGTAGATCTGTGGAGAGTAGAAGTGGCAGCACAGGAAAATGACTAAAACCGAACATCCAAAATGTCCAGGATCACGTGGACAAAAATCGATTATCGTCAAGGCAAAGACGGAATGTTAGCGACGTATCCTACTAAGGATTCTTTCAAGTTTTTCATCAAGCGACCTTATCGGTCATGGTTCTCCTAATTACTTGTTTTTTTACTCGTATTTCCCCGTCGTAGGTCGCTGCGACTGAGCCTGATAGGGACGGAAACTTATCCGATATTGTGAAATGGCGGGAAAATATTGTTGGGCCACAGACTAAAAATAATGATGGTTGCTTTAATTGGTAACGTTTATTGTTGTTGTTTCATGAGGAGGTAGGTGGATATTTAAAGTTTACGGCAGAGGCCGTTCATTGCGTATCCAAATACGATGTTTTCACTAGGAGTAGTTACTTTGCTCTCGCTGGAGAGCACACTCCAACTGCCACATCTGCTTAAAGTAATAAAGACTGATTGCAGAAACAAAAGAAAACGAAAAAAAAATAGAGATTTTTAATAGGTGACTAGATATGACCACAATGGGTCCCCTATGTTGTTTCGAACGCCGCTGTTGCGACGCACGCTGTTGCGAATATTTTTTCCACTGCCTCACAGGTTCGAAAGCTCATGGACTCGAATGAAGTAGTCGCGAAAGACGCTGTTTCGAAAAACATTTTCACTGCCTCATACGCTCGAATGCTTGTGATTTCGATATCAGAAAGGGGTGAAAGGCATAGTATAGATTTGATTGAAATATTCTAATACCTCCTGCCTACTTCTGATCTCCTGGTAATTTGTGGGACTTAACTAAATAGGTTATTTAAAAAAAACATTCTAGTTTTCAATACCTCCTTCCTACTTCTGTTCTCCTGGCAGTTTGTGGGACTTTACTACCTATACCACTTATGTACCTAGACACTTTTTTTAAAAAGATCAGACAGATTTTATGTTAAGTACCTACTCATAGAAAAAAAATTACAGTTGAGGTAGGTACTAATATTTTTTGTTACTTTGTTAATAATAATATTAAATTATTTAATTACTGCTTAAATATTTTTCTGTAAACTTTATGACTAAATAAATCGAAATCACAAGCATGTTTTTTTTAAATCACTTACTTCTAAAACTAGAATGTTTTTTTTTAAATAACCTATTTAGTTAAGTCCCACAAATTACCAGGAGATCAGAAGTAGGCAGGAGGTATTAGAATATTTAAATCAAATCTATACTATGCCTTTCACCCCTTTCTGATATCGAAATCACAAGCATTCGAGCGTATGAGGCAGTGAAAATGTTTTTCGAAACAGCGTCTTTCGCGACTACTTCATTCGAGTCCATGAGCTTTCGAACCCGTGAGCAGTGGAAAAAATATTCGCAACAGCGTGCGTCGCAACAGCGGCGTTCGAAACAACATAGGGGACCCGACCACAATTTACTTGTTACCGTACCTTGGAACACTTTGTTGTACTTACTTACAACCAAGTTTTATTTAACTTTGGCTAGGTACATGCAAAGTTTTATGAAAACATAACAAATGCAAAAGTTGGAAAACTGTTACTTTTTAATCTACTTCTTTTAATTATTTTCCCTGGTTTTATTTCATAAAACACCTGCTCGAGTATGACAATAAAAGTCATGTTTAAAATAAAAAAATATTTTTTCCCGCCTCCCCTAATTTCTTCCATGTGCTATTTTGTCATGAGTACGTAATTATCAAAATGACATCGCTTTTCTATAGAACCGCAACGCAATTTCACTGACACAATTTATTTTACAAAATAAATGGTTATCCACATATCACGCTCCATTTGTCGCGCGCTTGTTGCACATAAAGCATCGAACACAACTTATCCATGGCAACATTTTATAAGTACTCCATTTACACCGCGTTAACACACCACTGCGCTGTTCTAAAATTGAAAATTTTGCATGTAGGTACTTTTTTTTTGTGGCTGTATTAAGTGTAGGTAGTAGAAGATTAGTCATACTATTACGATCATTATGTCCGTCGAAACAAAAAATGACGGGACAGAACAATCAGTGCGAAGAATGACGTTGAAAAAGTAGGTCAGAATCTACTGGTAGTAGAGCACAACGTGGCACAACACAGCATCCGAATGAACTCATAGTCTGAAAGACTGTTCACACGATTAAACTAATTTTTTATCATAATGTTATCATTATCCTGAAAAATAATAACACATAGGAACGCACGTTTCTAGTATAATTTTATGTGAAAATATCGATTTTAATGCACGAGGTTAATTAGAGTAATAAAATTAAATTATTAACCAGGACGATGCCGTTATTCTGTGTCCAATCCCATTCCCACATCAAACATATTCTAAATATAAAACACCCGCGCAAATGGCCAGTCTGTCATGAAAATAATGGCGGCCTCCAAATATAAATGCATAGACAAGTTTGTATAGTTGGAAAGTGCAGGCAATATTGGTAGAAGGGGGCTTCAAATGCAATTAAGAAGCAGTGTGTTGTGCCACCGCGCCCCAGGGACAATCGCGACGATCCTTGTACATCCTATACATTTTCATATACAACCTGTTTGTAATAAAACCTTTTTGAAACACGTCATGCGGTGTGTTCTAGCTTTGTGTGGTAAGTTTTATGCGTTTTAAATTTCGAATATTGGAACATTGCCGTTCGATAACAAAGCGAGGAATTTGAAAGGATTGTAATTTAGGAGGGAGTTATTGGATGCGTTCGTTGCTGCCGTGTTTTATTATTTTAATTTGAAAAATTATGCTGAACTTAGTAAGAATACAGGAAACGTATTACCTATTGGTGGTAGGTTTCTTGGCTTTTGTTGTGCCCTCAGGGCGTAGACAAAATGATCAGTGACAACGATATTTGATGACTGGATGAAATGTTTTGGATTGGTTTACGTGTCAATACGGCTGAAAGTCGTAATAGAGCTTTTAAAAATTGGAAGCGACTACTAACTGGTACTTTCGCTTCTTTTCATTTTGAAAATACAAGTATAAAAGATAGAGATGAAGATGGATAAGTACAGACGCCAATACATCAAGCTACCCGAAACTGTCATCATCAACCTTAAACCCTGTGCTTAAACCGAATGCATTAGCTAAGCTAAAACTCTATGAAAGAAATTTGACAGATTGAAGTAGGTTGATGCACTGGGCATCTGTACGACCATCATTACGAATCACTAGATACTTAAGACACGTTTCTAATAAAGCGATATAATCCCTTCTCTGACGATAAACAGGGACAGAGTAAAAGCAAGCAGCCTTGACCTAATTAATGTGTCGTTACCGTGACCATACGAAATGGGTTACCAAATCAAACCTTGTAGGACACATTGACATACAATCCGGCACTGATATTAGGTGGTTAAAGCAGGGCCAGTGCTGGTGGCCTCAACTTACGAGCATTTAATCACCGCTGCTCTAAAAATGGTGAAGAAAAACATTGTGAGGGAACCGGCATGTCCTAGAACCAAAAATTCGAAGTTTTGTGACATCTTCCAACCGGCATTGTACCCACTTGGTGGATTATAGCCTATTCCCTCTCACAGAGAGGAGGTCTGTGTACCAGCAGTGCGAACATTATAGGTTAACTTTGATAATGGTGTGTTTTCGAGCGGAGACTGCAAATCAGCAAGCGGAATGTGGATGGAGTAATGATCTTCGCAGGGTGGCTGAGAGAAGCTACATGGATAATGGAACTGAATGCCGTGCGATTGCCAAGAATCCTTTGTCCTGCAGTGAACTGCTGTAGTCTGATAATGATAAGACAGTTAAAAATCGTTTCTCTGGGACTTCGTCGAGCTTCACTGTCTCGGCGCTTTTCTGGTGGTCGCCAGTTGAATCTGGCTTTCAGGAGTGGCAGTGGTTTGGGGAGGATGTGGCGGGTTTGTCTCAGAAAAAGGCTGATGATGATGAAAGATGGGGGGCGTCCTAATTCTTCTTTACGTGAGCTTAAATCGTATTAGACCAGTATGTAGCCACCTACACAGCTCTATCATTTGCTTCTAGTAAGTCCTGAGGTGCAAGTGGTTGTGCAGGGATAGGAGGTGGGGCATATCCTGCAGAGGGGGTCACCACTGGCATTTTGTTTGGAATGGATCGAGGATACCCTATCTAACCAGATTATATCAGCGGTCAACCCAGGATCGCAGCCGGTTAAGAGATTTCCAGATTGGCCACTGCAGTTCGTTTCCGGCCGGAATAATCATAATACCCATAGAACGCCATAGATAGTTTGAAGGACGTCTATCGACCTACTTAGTTATTATGATCGAATCAAATAATAAGATTGGCCTTGAATATGAATGTGCCAACTTCATGCTGATGAGTCGGCACATTTTATACAAATGCAATCAATGGCGGCTGTGCTGACTTCGCATAATTATTGGGCCGACAATATATTATAATTATATATGCCGGCCGTCAAGGCACGCGTCGAAGAAACTGAGCTTGACAGCTAAACATGGGGAAAGGAACGTTCCTTTTCCTATCTTGGTTGCATAGCCAGAACATCGGTGTACCTATTATAGTACAACTGTAGTAGGTACGTTCGTTTTTGTTACGCCTCCTGTAATTTAAGTATATCCGTCAATTAATGTGCTAATGATCTTAATAATAAGGTTGCTGTTGGATTGCAGCTGTCAGCTGTAAATGCTGTGAGAGGACCGCTGCTGCACCCTTTTTTTGGCGCCTATAACATGGATTTTAATTGAAATTACTTTGATAAGTTTCAAATGAAATAATTCAGCCATAACTGACGCACCACTGAAAATAAATCGGAAAAAAAATCTCTCAACATCAGTCCTCTCCCGGGAACTGAACCCGAAGCCTCTATTTCCGCAGCTCTCTTGGCAGACAGTAACCAGACGGTTATTTCCCATGGGTGCTATAAACACAATGGGAGTGTAACACAACCGCCATTGCTATGGGACTGTGTAGGGTATTGTTGTTGTGTGCAGACGTGCTGGATGCATTTTTACTGTAGCTAACATAACATCACGCCATGTAATCCCCGAAGGGTTCGGTAAAGGTATATCTAATAGTAGGTATACCCACAATTCACCAGTCCTGCTTAAGTCCCCCTAGATTGTGCCCGGTTCATGCCAATAGGCTCGCCTAGGCATGAACCGGGCACAATTTCAGACGCAAAAAATTCAGACTCCGAGGCTGCTACTGGTAAATTTGTGATGGAAAACCCTATAACACTTGGCCCAACCCAGGATCTCATGCTCAGTAGTCGATCAACCCAGTAGACTATCAGATCAACGAGGCAGTCCTATGTGAATTAACTTCGGTAAAAGTAAGAAAGAGATGTAAAACGTTTACTACTATGTTGTTCGACCATGTGCCGACCGAGCCATGCCTAGTTTACCATGAGCGACGATACGCCACCACCTTCGCCTTACGCTTGTCATAAGGCGAAGGTGGTGTCATGATCAGATCTTGTTTGGTTGGTTTAGAAGGCGAAAGGGGAGGTCTGTGCCCAGTGCCGGACTGGCACTCGAAACCGGCCCGGGCAGCCTGCAAAAGCGAGTGAAGCAAAGTCGAAAAATTTTCGATATTAATATTCAGATAAGTAATTTGAGATCAAAATCTCATAGTTTCAATTTTTTATAACCTTGTCTCTCTCTCTCTGGGGATGGGGTCCTAATTAGTTTAGCCTGTCTATAGCAGTCGAATGCTAAATTGCAATAGGAGTTACAATCCATGGGCAGAAAAAAGCTTTAGGCGCTTTGCACATGGATCAACTATTGCAGCAACTGGCAACTGGAATCTAGCTGGCAACTAGCTGTTTACATATATATATTTCAATTGGACTACATAGCAACTCGAGTTTCGAGTTCCGGTGTTCGTCAGCAGTTTTCAGTTGTTGTAAATGTTGTAATCGATGACTAAGTTAGTTCCTAATTGCCGTAACTAGCAACTGTTAAATATTATACCTGAACGCTGATCGGTGCGTAGATTGAGCAACTTGGCTATGAATGTAACTTACAGATTGCCATAAAATTGCGGCAACCGTAAACGTTATAGGAACTATCAACTAGTTACAGGAAACTTTTAAAATGTTGATAGTTGCCTCAACCATCGATCACTATTAATTTGCTCCATGTGCAAAGCGCCTTAGTGTTAAAAAAAATCTCGCAGGGTTCAAGGTACGAACCGGGCGCGTTGCCGAGAAAATGTAAGTTTCTAGCGGCAGTTAAAATTTTAGTTTACTAGGTACTAACTTTCAATCGATGAATTGTTTTATTTATAACTAGCTTTTGCCAGCGGCTTCGCCCGCGTGAAAATGACGATTTTCCTTACAAACTTTCATCCCCTATTTAACTCCCTTAAGGGTTGAATTTCGAAAAATCAGTCCTTATTCCTTGTCTACATTATAAAGGGAACCTCTGTGCAAAATTTCAGCTTTCTAGGTCCAAGGGTTTGGGCTGGGCGTTGATGAGTCAGTCAGTCAATCAGTCAGTCAGTCAGTCAGTCAGGACTTCTCTCTTTATTTATATAGATTAGCAAAAGAAATTCGGCCCATCGAGCCCCGGCCCTTCGGGCATTTGCCCGAATTGTCCTGTGGCCAGTCCGGGCCTGCCTGTGCCTAGCAGTGGGACACTCTAATAGTTTAGTGAGTAACAAAAACTTTTTTTGCTAAAAAAAGTCGACTTCAAAAACACAAAAAAGTGAAAAGTAAACTTCAGAAGAAAAATCAGCTTCTGAAGTCGGTGACATTTGATAGTTTGGTTTCGTTTTTTTTTTTGCCAGACTTTAAAAGCTTATTTTTCTTCAGCAGTTAATTTTTTAAATAACATACAAAAAAAAATACCTAAACACGAATAGAGAACCTTTTTGGAAGTCGGTTAAAAATATAGAAGGTTCTCTCTTAGAAATTTATCTTATAATAAACACATTAAACTTCCAAAATAAATTTTCAAGTTTTGCTTAAACCGCATCAAAATTACTGATCATCCGATTTCCAGGTACCCCGGTAAAGTTCTCAACTGGAATTTTCCTGGTAGCAGCCTGAAAAAGAAAGCCATATAAATTCTGTATAGGTACATTACTTACCCTACATAATAAAACTTCTAACAAGACACATAAAAATTGTTTTTTGTGTAGTATATTTTACATAGATTTTCAAGGGAATTCGTCCAGATTCCAAATATTTAAGTAATTATATCGACATCCTTGAACATTCCATTGTATAAGTAGGTACTTACTAACTTAATAATTGGGCAAATAAATAAGTAAATGTCTTTTTTACCGACAGCTTATAACGATACAACAATATTGGACAGATTTTTAACTTATCATTAGCAATGTCGTCAACTATTACTAAGAAGCTTATGATCTACTTTCTATGATCAGAAATTCCAAGAACATAATAATGAAGTTCCTGCCTACATAGAGCCCCTTGTGAAGGTTTTCATCTTAGGTATTACTACTGAACCATTCAACTAGTTCTACGCCAGTAGGTATTGTTCCGCGTTGTTTGAAGACCTTCGTTTCTAGGAGAAAAATCTTTTCAAATCTTGAATTGCTAACCTAATTTAATTTTTTAAAATGTAAACTCATAAGTTATTATTACTTTTTTATTTTTTATTATCTTATTTTTTTTTTTTGTCAAAAGTTTTTAAAGCATGCATAAAACCTATCACGTTTCATCCTTTTTTGTCTATCGCTTATTTAAATGTTCTCTGTAAATTGAGAGGTCTGGCTCTTGTGATACAGGAACTCCTAGTACAAGAGCCAGGGCTACACTGATGTTTGTGAGTAACAACTTGTCAATAAAAATATTAGAAATGGAAGGTACCTACAACTACAACTGCATCAGAACACACTTTCAAGCAGTCAGTTTTTCTGTAAGATTTGTTTCAGAGAAACGTAAAGTTAGTTAAGACCAAACCGCAGTTGTGAAGCCTTCGCAATGTCACCCTCCACTCCCGCAGCTGGCAATATTGCCGTTTCTCGCCAAACCCCAGTTACACTGACTTTTTAACCGACTTTCCAACAAGGAGGAGGTTCTCATTTCGATTGGTATTTTTTTTCTGTGCCTACACTGATGTCTCCCTCAATATTTTTTTCCTGTGCCTACACTGATATCTCCCTCAATTTTAAACAATTTTCAAAATTATTTTTGTATTCGATAAAGTACTCCCGAGGTAGTCCCATTGTCACCAAGTCAGGATATAATGATGGGATCTCAGGGAAATCGAGGGCTCAAATTTTATAGGCACTTATTACATTTTTATTTTTTTTTAAAGCAATAGACTCGCCAACGACCATACAGCGCTGTATCACGTGTCGTTGCGGAATATTGTGGCTTTCCTGCTTCATCAGCAGTTCTATACTCCTTCAGATTTGTATTTTTATTCTTCTTCGTCTTAGCGTGTCAATGACAATCTAAATTGACTCGTCCTAAAATTTAGCGACGAGTCTGGCACTCTCAGTATCATCCATCAGCTCCTGTGATGTACCTACAAACAACAGGACAGGCAAGACTTCCAGGTCAGCAATGCTATCCAGGTGGAACATTTGCTGCACTACATACAAAATACCTCTTTATACCTACTTAGATATACCTAGCTAGGTACAAACTACCACTTGAAGGGGACTTCACTAGTGATGGGACCGCGGGGATAGCCGAGATGCAGAATTCCAATTAGTGCCAAAGTTCTAGAAACCACTTTAGACATAAATTAGTGAGCTAAAAGTGGATACTATGTAGTGGCGGGAAAAGTTTCACTTTCACGCGACTTTTACGACTTGCACACTAGCTGTCTAGCGTTGTGACTTGTAAAAAGGTGTGTTTACATTTGGGAGAGTGTGTAACATAGTCCAGTAAAACAAAATGAACAGGGTATTCTGATTTATCTGCCAGCATGAACGGCAATTATGCATTTTTACGACAAATAAAATCTGTCTTTGACAGAAAATGCCATAATAAACCTAGTAAAAGAAATAAATGCCCAAATAGAAATGAGGTCAGGAGCAGAGAAGCCCGTCTATGGCTCGAGTAATATATTTCAGCATTCCGTTTATTCAATAAAATAAAAACATACCATCACTAAACACACCGCTGTTTTCATAAAACCAAAACCCGTAAACCAAAAACAAGCACGATAAACCGTCGCTACACCATAATGCGTCATATTGAAGCGAATAAAGCAATATAAAGCGCTTTAAGTGGCAAGTAGACGAATATTTGTCCCACTGGTGAGTGCCATAATTATGCCAGTTATTGGCTGCAAAAGCTGAATTAAAGAGCTCACAGACGTAAAAACGTTTTCATGTTATTTCAGTGGGAAATTCGAAGGAAGTCTTAATAAATGTCTTAATAAAAATATATCGGAGTCCCTGACGTTAAAGTCGTAGATATCTGGACTAGCTGTAAAGCATAGACGCTAGATTTGGCTGCTGGATGTGTTTGATGGTTTTTATTCGACCATAACTTAGATATTTCTATATGTTTGTTCTGCACGTCGCGTTGGATGAATAGAAAAACACACGCTCCCCTTACTAAATTAGTTACACACACTGCTGGGAAAAGTTCGTTAAATGGGATTCCCATGAGCCACGATCTTACGCTTTAACCTACTTAAAATAACGAGGTTGTCTACCTACTAGATAAGGTTAATATGGCAAAACAATTAAGCAAAGTCCTAGTACTATAATAATCAGTGTTCTTGGTGGGCCAAAACATTGCAAACTTTCGTCGTGTCTCACAAAAATCTAAAAGTTCTGAAAGAAAATGCATTCTCATTTTCGTATAGCCTGCGGGCGAGCTCTTTTCATTACCTACTTACCTACATAGAAAATCCGATTACTTTCCACGAGTGTATTTAATTATGCTGTTGATAATGAATAGCTACCTATAATAAATAAATACCTACCTAGTTAAATTTTATTTTAATGAAGAAAAACTTTATGAGCTTTATTATACGCCTACGAACCTAGTTTCCTTTTAAAATAAATTAAAAAATTAACACAAGTAATAATTAATACCTAAACTTCCTCATTATTAATTATTCTACAGATAACTACATAGGTACATAATAATATGATAATACTTTACATTTTTTATGAGAAGTTATGTACTTAGGTACTTACTGTCTTAATATTAATCATACAAGTTTTCATTATAGTTTTACGATTTACTACGGAGTGCTACGAGAAAATGCCACAGTCTACTAAATTACTAAATAATAGCTCGTTTCACGCAGTATCTTCACAGTTCACAGAGGCCGTTGACTACAATATCATCCATCCTTTTCTAACAAGCATCTATACTCTTCCGTAAATCGAAATCAAAGCTCGTCGGGATTGGAGCGCAGTGAAGTTGTAGCGGTCGCTGCACAAGAGTGAAGTGAAATGCAAATTGATGTGCGTTCAGAAGATAGTGACTGTATAATTTTCGAATCTTATCTGACAATTTCTTACAAATAAAATAAATGAAAAATAGCACTAATTACGTGAAAGCTAATGAAAATCTTGGACAAATTTTAGGAAAACGGTTCCTCAACATCTATATTTTTGTGAAACAATAAAGATGCAAAATACTTTTCTATCAAAATTCCGACCAAAAGCGTTGACACTTCACTAGCGTTTTGAACAAGCCAGCCGAATTTTTTTACGCTCTCGTATGTGCGGAACGTACCTGCATATGGCGGACGCTCAGTTTGTGTTTATGTCAATAAGAAACTGATTTTTAACATTTGCGCGGGTGTGGATTAAACAATTTATTAATAATAATGTGCTAGTGGAACCTGTGTATTGTGTGTTTTTTTTGTGATAATGGTTTTCGTGGTTGAACATTTGGATAACTTGCTATCTTCGTTGAACTTTTAAGGGTATGTATTTATTTTATGTTTCTTTCTATATTTGAGGATTTATTGAGATTTACGAGGATTCATAAATGTGGTACAGTCGGGAATGTTGTGATTTTTTATGAAGGCAAACAAATTGTTTATGTCGTAGATGTTTGCAGTTGATGTCTTTAAGCTCAATTGATTCGTCTCATAGGTTATCGCCAGATGATAACTTTTGGCGAATTATTACGAAGCTTCTTCGAAGTAAAGTGCTGTAAACACTACAGTCGTCTAGAATGCTTCTGTAAGTGTTGAAGTGTACGTGTGTCATTTGCCAGAACTATTTCTACAGATTCCTGTAAGTAAAAGTCAAATAACGACGAACTTGCACTGCAACTGCATTTCTAAAATTTACATGAGCTTAAACGCTAACACTTGTTAGCAAAAACGTATCTTTCAAAACTAGTGTCCGACCGAAACACGATTTTCAGCCGAAACCGAAACCGTAAACGAACCTTCGGCCTTGGTCCCAGTTTCGGCCGAAACCGAAACCGAAACTCATTAAATATTTATGGAATGTAAAATCTATCGTATTTTTACGCATATATACACAGTTAACACGTGTAAAAAAATGCAACAATTAAAGTTAATTAGGTAACAAAAATAGCTCTTTATTTGTAAAATTAATAATGTGATTTAAAAAAAAATACAATCAACATATTTGTCAAACTTTTTAAAGAATAGGCACTTAAGGCACTCCATTTTTAACATTACTATATTTTTTAATAATTAAAAAAAAAAAACTAAGCACCTCGCATACTAAAGGGAAAAAATGCGACATGACTAATAGTACTGAAGGCCATTCACGCTAATAGAAAATATATGAAACTTTTTAGTAAAAAAAATCTATTGGTCGATATAACTTTTTTTCTTATTATTTAAAAAAAAAATACTCATATCATTTTCAAAGATGGTGTTTTAAGAAATAATTTTCATTACGAACTTTTTAAATTATATTATTAGTTAAGGTTTTAGGCGCTTTGCACATGGAGCAACTATTGCAGCAACTGGCAACTAGCTGTTTACATATATTTCAATTGGATTGCGCACACATAGCAACTCGAGTTTCGAGTTCGTGACAATTATGTAAAAGTAAAGTTATGCAATCGATGACTGAGTTAGTTTTTAATTGCCGCAACTAGCAACTGTCAAATATTATACCGATATTTAAAGTTAACGTAGACGGCGACGACGTAATAAAATTAGAGCAATTGCTGCTTCTTCGATATTCATCGTCACACTGAATGCTATTCGCTGCGTAGATTGAGCAACTAGGTTATGAAAGTTGCTCACAGATTGCCATAAAATTGCTGCAACCGTAAACGTTGTAGCAACTATCAACTAGTTACAGGAAACTTTTAATGTTGCTTAAGTTGCCTCACATTAAGTTGCTCCATGTGCAAAGCGCCTAAATCACTGGATATAGTTGTGTATCGGAACTACGGGGCGGTTCGAAAACGGGTACAAAATTTAATCCATCAACAATTACAAACAAATACAGTAATGTTTGAATCAAACATCACACGTATCTTCACACATCTGTTAAGTGTTAAATTAATTTCTACATAAATTCATATTTAATAAGTTCTAGGGAATAACTCAACAGAACCAAGTAAAATATCTAATGAATTCTTTTCTATACACACCTACTTACAACCTATTTATTTTACACTGTATACATCATTAATCATAAGTAAAAACAAATACCTAATTTTTGCGCGAGAAAAATCTCACAACCTCAAATCATCACAATCGCGCCGGCTAGCAAACTCAACTAAAACTCGAAGTTAGCTGAATGATGCGCGACAATTCACGTATACCTTGTTTCGGCGGGGCCGAAAGGTTCGGCCAATTATTGGCCGAAACCGAAACTATGGCCGAAACCACATTTTTTGGCCGAAACTAGCCGAAACCGAAACCGAAACCGAACCTTCGGTCGGTCCTTATTCAAAACCAATTTTACAGGTACAGAGTTGTAGAGAGCTATCAGTGGGATTGTTAACAAATTGTTTAATTATTTATTAATTTTTTTCTAAACTTAATTTTCTTCTCAATATTTACACAAACGAAACAAAACAATTGAAAACTGAACAGTAGCAAAAGTTTACACCATAAAGTTTTTATTTGATCACTCAAACCTCAAATATGGAACACGGTGGCCAGAAAAAAAAATAAACATCTAGAGATTTTTATTTATGAAACAGCATGCCAGTCTTGTTACAGCATGGAAGGCACATTGTGTTTATAATTTGGACACAGATGTTTTGATAACTTTATCCCATGATTCATGAGACATCTGTCCTGTGATTTATGTCCCACATTCTAATTCACAAGTAACTGAATCTGATGACTACATACTTAATTTATTTATACATGGAACTTGAATGATTTTCTAATGAGCCAGACTTAGTTTTTTTATGTCAGTGTTGGCTGCTTATAGAATTTAGGCCAAAGTAATGGGTTAAATTAGTGTGACACAAGATTTTTTAAAATAAATTACTAATAACAATTTATTTAGAAAAGTTTTGTAGATATTAGCTGAATTAAAAGTAAAGCTACCATAAACTAAACAGTAAACAAAGTATCACAAAAAGGTTTTAATAAGTGGTGCTGTTACTAGTGTTGTAACTAAAATAATTCCTGTCCTGGTAGCCCCATTTGTAATTAACATGCAAGTAAATGAAGCAATTTTGAACATGATACTTTCAAGGCATGACCATTAAAAGTAATAGTTTTACAGTTTCTTAACATGCTTCGTAGAAAAATCTAAACATAACTGAATAAATCACTGCTCATACTTGATTATGTGGTTATTTATCAATGGAATTAAACAATTAATCATGACTAATTGAGATAAATAATAATCGGTTAAAGACCTAACATTTTGCTATGTCTTTATCACGTTAATAAATTGCAGTTCAATAATAATCCCTTTTCATTTTCCTGCCTATGGTAGCTTTTATCTCGCAAGCTTGTCAATTAATTGAGACATTGTTGTGGTACAGGAAACTGTTTTCTGTTAGAGTCCTTTATTTAGGGAGATTTGCTTATAGTTTAATCTTTACCTTGGCAAACTAGAGACTAGTCACCTAGAGATTTTTATTTATGAAGCAGCATGTCAGTCTAGGTAGTTGGGATGCCCGTAAGGCCAGGTACTCCTGCAGGGCTATTGCGTATCTTTTAATGACAGTGGCTAACCTAGTGTCCATAGATTAACTGTAAATTGGTTATGGTTTGGTACATTTTTTTCTTAAAACTCACCATTTGACAGTTATTTGATAGACACTTTACGTTATCCACTGTCATTAAAAGATACGCAATAGCCCTGCTGGTAGGTTAAACCTTGTTGTATTATTATGATATGATTGGCAGCCTCATTCCATCCACTGCTATGTGTGTAGGCCCACTCCCTTTGATGCTATGGGCCCCTGGTTGATGAAACCTACTTGTTGTTATCATTTTTTTACTACTTAGTAAACACATTCAATTGCATTGAATTGGCATTAGGCCAGTCACCAGTAGGAAGAATGCTTCAATATTATTATACATTTTTGTTATTGAGTGTACTAGACCACTATATTTGTACCTGATGGCATTAGGCTCAATAACTATTATGTACACTCTGCCTAACCCTTTGGGAACTACAGCTGTGATGTTATATATTATTATGACTGTTATGTTAGACCAGTATAGGAAACTATTCTCTAACTTCGATATTTGGGCAAAGACCTCAGTTAAAACCTTATAGTAATTGTATGGCATGAACTTTGCCTTTATAATCTAGTTAGTTATGTACTGCACTGACAGCCTTAGTCCACTCATTGCGCTATGTGAAGACCTCCTCTTCCCTTTATCCCCTGGTACTTAAGGTGGATGTTCACGGTAGCCCGCGAAATTCAAATTTTCTTACGTTTTTAGCGATTTGCAGGCCAGTGCTAGGTTGTATGTTAGTGAAAATATGATTTGCGGCTGTAAGACATATGTAGTTACAGAATTATAATCATCAAGTTCATTAATACAACCCTCCGAGCTCATACAGGTTCCGAAATGACTTTGACCTTGTAAAAAGTCATTCCGGAACCTTTATGAGCTCGGAGGGTTGTATTAATGATTTTGATGATTATTATTCTGTAACTACATATGTCTTACAGCAGCAAATCAAATGTTCATCAACATACAACCTATCACTTGCCTGCAAATTGCAAAAAACTTAAGAAAATTTGTTCGCGGGCTACCCTGGAACATCAACCTTAAAACCTACTTGTTGTACCATAAGGTAGCTATGCTTTCCGGGTAAGGAAAGTTACTATTGGTACTCATTTACTACTAAGAAAACATTCAAACATGTACAGTCAAACAAGCTAATAAGTATACAGCCAGCTAACTTGCATTTACTTTTAAGATTATACAGACTCATTTAGAGACTGATGCCAAACAGTACCTACAGAAAAAATTGCAATCAATATTTTCAGTGTACTAGAATTATAAAAAACTCTACCTGTTTATTTATTATCTTGTTCGCCTGTACTAGCTATACAGTAGGTGTACAAATGCTCCAATATTTTTGTTATTGTAGACTAGACCATTTAGTTGACATGTTTTACTGATCAATTGATTGAGAACTAGACTGTGATTTGACCTGGCTCTGTATTGAGTTTAATGGGGAGTGATAGTTGCTCTGTATTCTATATTATTGGTAGCATTAAACAAACGAAATATTGCAATGATATTAGCAATACTTTGGTAAAGGTATGAATATTGATTGAATGAAGAATTTCAAATTCTGTTAAATTGTTCGTTGTAAACGGTTTTATAAAATATTGTAATATTGAGAGTATAGATTTTTTGTGTTAGGACATAACCAAGACAGCTGGCTGATGGATGGATGGATATAAGTAATCATCCAGCACCCATCCAACTAAGTTCCTAAGTTTATAATAGTTAAGAGTCAAATCAAAGTAGGTAACTGCTAAAAGTATAGGACATACATGACATAAATTAGATGAGAAGCACACCACTTGAATAGCCTTATCTCTATAGATTTAAATTGTGCTATAACGCAAAAGTATTTTCCGACAAGATTTGCAAGTCGTTCCTGAAAACGAATCGCGTTATAAATAGCGCATTTGTGCAGTTTTATATAATATACGGTATATGGTGCCACCGTGCAAACTACATACTTAATTTAAGTTATGTTAACTTTTATGATTGTACGAGAACAACATGCAAGTGCGTTAATTAGTCAACAAAATAGTTAACATGAATGTCTTTCAAAAGTAATAGTAAATCGAATTAGTCAAAAACCTAGGCCGCATCCTAACGAAACCTGGCGCGTATGCGCGGCTGTCGCGTTTAAATTGTTCGGCGAACCTAAACGGGAGGTCTTGTTGACTAGCCCAAATTGAAAATGCTTGACACACGCAACGATCGTACCAGCATAGCCGCGACCGCTTGCTTTGGTTACGACGCCGTGACAGTATTTCAAGTTCTAAAAAGTCTAGATTAGATTGCCTTGGTCCATCGATCTATCTAGCTCATCTGCCCTGGCTTCCAGTCTCACCGGATTCAGCTAAATACCAGTATTTTTCAAGAAGCGACGGCCTATCTCATTCACAACCCAGTCAATACTAGGTAATAAATAAATATCCCTTGGTAAGACTGGCTGTCAGACTTTTGAGTCATTGACTACCTGTAACGACTGTCAAAGATCTATGCCAAATGACATGACAACGTGCATTCCGAGCCACAGAGGAAACTCGGTGTGTCAGAGCGGTGACCAATCCACGTATAAACAATTGCGGCTTTTCATTTAACCAGGGTCTATCTATGTACCTATAACGTTATAAATCTGCATCCATTCCATTAACAAAATGCCAGCATTATAATACAAGTATCATTACTTCGATCTAATCACAAATATTCGTCGCCCAAAACCCTTCCTTAGCCCTACACACGATCACGATGAACAGATTATCTTATCTTCTCCTCTAATCAAATCAGTCGGTGTCATTGGCCTCATCTCCAAGTCTCCAGTTATCATGTTTGCACATACCGTACCTACTCGAAGGACGGTTGTTACGGACTAATATCGCGTAATAACCAACCTTGATAATAATAATAAAATAATAAATCCTCGAGCGCACGTTGATCTTTGTGATTTTACTAGATTTTGTAGAGGCTTCGTAATTCGGCGAAAGCTAATTTGTCTAATATACTGGGTTTTAGTAATACGTTTTATCCTCTACGACGCTGGCATATTTTCGCGCTAGGTGTCACCGAAAGGAAAGCCTAAATGAGTTTGCTCGTTGAAAATCCAAGAATTCGCATGAAATTGTTGTAAAAAAGATTACTTCTCTTTTCTGAATCGGATTTTGATACCAATTTCAAAACTTGTGCATGGTAAAAGTAGCCTTAGTTAGACCTTATAACATCAACTATCTGATTGTAAATTTCCCATCAAATGCGGACCAGGCGATACGATTAGCCGGAATCAAACAGAGTGACAAAAATGAAAAAAGAAGTGTTTTTGTTCTGTACTACCTATATCATATGTTTTTATATGTAGGTATTCAATTCAGCAAAAAGCTGTATCTGTGAAATTACTATGGAAGTGCTGGTCCAAAATTCAAAATCCGATAAAACTCTGCGACAAATCTATGGTAACTTTGCAGGCCGTCTAATTTGAATCGATTTTTCTGCACAAGCACAACGACCACTTTGGACCGTGTTTTTTCTTATTCGAATTCCGAATCGGACTCGGTGGAAAAGCGCTCTAATGCCTCTATTAGGTAATGTGGAGCTATTTGAATGTTAGACGAGCGAATACCCTTGATTCAGGGCCAAGAACACGCCACCATTTCAGTTCCCGTGAGCATTATATAAAATAACTTGCGAGTTTGTTTCACTAACGGCCCGCCCCTTCTTCGCACAAGTTTTCATTATATTGTAGGCTCAATAATTTACTGAATGTGTACTCACAAAGGTTCTGGAATCAATTATCATAATTGTGATGGTGAAAACCGCCACAAAATTAGTTGCGTAGTTGACAAATTATAGACAGACAAAAATGATGACCCCATTTTAAAATATTAAGAGGAAATGCGAGTGCTGTCTCTTTCTACTATCGCTGTCTCTCTCCGTCCTCCTGCCCTCAAATTCGTGCGATAAGGACAACTATAGAAAAAAGTTAGAATTCGAGGTTTGGCTCTCGCCTATTTCCTCCTCCAATATTGAACCAATTTAAAAGATATTTTAGACAATGAATAAGGAGGTTATATACTACGCCGCTATGTTTTTCTTTTTTCGTTAATAGTTGTCAAATTTGTACACTAGGACTCTGTTAACAGCGATCTAAACAAGCAATTTTGAGCATTTTTTGAGGGTTCTAGTGCTTATAAAAATAATTTATCACCAAAAAGGAAAACATAGGGGCATAGAAATAGTTAATATTTATTATTCTGTAAAAAACCATTGCTCTAGGGTCATTAACCAAAAAGAAAACAGGCGAGAGCGTTTGTATGGAGAAAAGACCACTCGCGTTTCCTCTTAAGGTGCAGCGGGGCAATCTCGACAGCAGGAAATTTCAACTAATCTTAATAACTTCTACATTTTACTTTGAAAGTTGAAATTTCCCGCTGTCGAGATTGCCCCGCTGCACCATATGGACAAAATGAGAGTACAGGTTTAGGTGGTGGTCCTTATTTGCGAAATAACAATTCGCGCATTAAATTGCACTCATTAATCCTGAATTCCTGACCCATTTCAGAGGACAATTTAAATATCAAATCAATTGACCAACGACCTCGCAAATCTTGCTTCTGTTAGTAAACTAAGGTCCTGCAATCGCAATTGTTTCTCCGAAAAATCCCGAGCGAAGCTGGGGTGCGTTCAATTATAGGTGGGATCGGAATTGTCCTCAATATTAGGGAACGGGCGCCCCCTATCCCATCATTATCACCTTCGCGCGCCCCCTATCACATTAGACTTGACACTGTGACTGCAGAGGCGTTGACTTTTGAGTAATTCTATAATTTAACTCTTTTGTCTATGAAACTCTTCAGGGAATAAGGGTGATGTTCATTAGGATCAACCTTGACTATCAAAGTGACAGTGAACTCTAGATATTGTGACTGATGTGAAAATTGAACTCTATTTCACGTGGTACTATTCAATCGCATGACTTGATTGGTTATGCCAACTGTATGACAAAATGATGAACCCGGAATGTTGGTTTGAATCACTTTTTTTCCAAACAAGATAGATTTAGTGTGCCATTGTAAACGAATGACAGACCACACACATGACAATACTGCTATCTTAGTCATGTTAGTCACCACTTTCTACACCCACGTCAATACCTTAGCTTAATCTTGCCCGGAAACCGCAAATACCAACCTAAGTAATACGAATATAGTTCCCATAACACCATAACGCGTAACCTTGGGCTAAGTTACGTTGATCCCAATAATTTTTACGTAGGTACACAGTCATTTATCATAACGTTAGCGTTCCGGATATTCTGGGCTGCTCGTGTTAGGGTGTGACCACAGTATTTTGTACTCTGGGGCTCCAAAAAGGCCACTTTAGCTATCATAATTTGAATTGCGTTAAAATTCGTAAAATTAACAATTCATTGAATAATAGGTAGTAACTGCGTCTGTGACCATTTCACGAATTAGTATTTTTCTATTAAGATCTGCTAAATTGGTAATTTTAGACCCCCTGCACTCGAACGGTTCGCACACAGCCTTGCCCTCCATACAAAATAAGTTTGGCGTTCGGCTGGTTACGCTAGTTGTGTACAAACCCTTAAGTAGATGTTTTCTACGCGCCGTGCATGATTAAATATATTGCCAACTTATCTTTTATGTTTCAATGCAATTACTTAGCGGTGATTTAAAAAACCTGTTCCGAAGGAGTTAAGTGTTCAGTTAATTGGTGCGATATGTTCCCAGTTTGGTTTTATGGCATGTTTCAATAACTTCAACTCTTGTATTATACATAGACAAGAGATGGCAATTTTATGGCAGTTTGATTTGCCATTAAATTGTAATAAATAAATCGTACGGTAATTTCTGCTTTAGTCACTCTTATCATAAAACTAAACCCGAAAGCGAAACACCTCACTCATCTTTAAATTGCAAAATTTACAAACGACAGGTGTTGAATGATTGGCCATTAAAATAAATCTGTCGATTGCAATAAAAACACGGCGACAGGTGCATTATTGCACCTGCATACAACCAAGAAACAACTGCCTGATGACAAAAATACCCGCCTTTGCTAACCTGCTATCTTTTAATACACTCCAAGTCATTGTAGTTACGCCACACGACGTCTCCCAGATAACGTTAACGATACAGCAAAGACGTACGTGCGCAATGATAACGAAAGTACCTACTCCACTTCTAAAGATTCACCCTATTCTATAAATACAAACAAGCGAAACATCAAAATGTCTGACGTTCCCCTGTCGCTCAAAATTACCTGAGCACCAATGTTTAATGCTTAACGACCCAATGGGAGTAAGCTCTTTAAACTTCAAGTTGGAGTGAAGACACGCCACATCCATGTCGACTCTATTTAGAACGACATTTGGCGGCAATTCCAACCGACAGGTCGCAATCAGGATCCTGCCAAAGATAGCAGGTTATTCTTAGCTTAAAGCCAGGATAAATGAGAAACGAACCGAGCAACTTCACCCTCGATATCTGTCACAATCACAAATGAACGTTGAACTGAAAATGGTTTTGCGAAAATTTGGACGTATGCAAATGGCTCTGTGGCGGGAATGCACGTAGTGATTTAAAATGGTTCAATGGACTGTAGATTGGTTGAACCTGGTGCAGGCTGACATCCATTTTATTGTAATAAAGGTGAAAGGTGTTTTTTGCTGTAGGCACGGACTTATTTAAAATCATTTATCTTTCATTTTGCTTTTTATGGCTATAATTTCAAGAGCATTTGGTAACCTGAAATTAAACCTCTTGTGTGATTGAATTTGCGTTAGTAACGAAAAGGCCTTTACTGAAAACAATGTGCTATAGTCAACTGCATCAATGGAAACAATTTCACATTGACCAAACCTTTATGTCGTAGCAGTTAAGGGTGGTTTTCATAGTTCAAGTGTTACCACAGACGTCCGGTTAAATGCCCATCTGTAACCAACAATCCTCTGCTGGACATAGATCTTCCCCATTGCACGCCATTGAGTTCTACCCTCAGCTATTCCAATTTTGCATATTAATAAATCCCGCTCTACTTTAATTCTCAGTGTTTAAAATGTCTTTCTTACTGGTTAAATGTTTTGATAGAGTATTCACAGATTTGATAAAGACTATTACCATCGATGACGCATTATCATTCTTCTTGACCTCTTCGACTCAGCTAAATAGACACTAGTTATTAGGTCTAGTATTCACCGCAGAGCAGACGATACGTGCAAGATTCGACCAATTACAGGAGAGACGAGATACGCGAGGTGGATTTCAAACCATGTGATTGGTTGATTCTCGCGCTCCACTCGTCTTCGTTTTGATGAATACTTTACACTTTAGAATACTGTCTGTGAGAGTCCGCTGATAAGGTGGCATTTAATATGTGGTAATTTAGTACTTAGTATAAAAATATTATACAAGTAAATGAAACCACCTGCTGGATCACATTCGTTTCTAAACACTTGCACTTTGAGTGAGGTCATCTTAAATAGTTTGAACTCGAGAACCTTCAATTGGCCATTGAACTAGACTTCTGTGAGTCTTCACTTTAATGCAGTTTTATTAAATAATAGGCAACCTTGCAGATGAATGAATGGCGTGCCCTTTATGTTACATCATTTAACGTTTCTGTTTCTTAGTTTACTCACCCAAATATACAGTTATTTGTATGCCCAATTTCAGAATAATTCTTATTACAATGCAACTGCATATCCTCCAAATGTACAATCCGAGAAACATGCTTCATATAATTTCATACTATCTTAAAGCTTACTAAGTAAAGTGTTGACGAATAACTGTTTGTTGCAACTTGCGGGCAGTATTTACCATAACGCCTACAGTATACTTAAATGCCTTTCGGTTTCGATCTATCATTACGAAATCACCAGATCATTTACAATACGTGTGAACGGACATTGCACACGATTCATCGATCCTGCGAAATTTGCATTCCAATTGTCGGCTCCATCTTGTTGGAGAATGCCTTAAAGAATGAGAAAATACTGACCTGATTTCTGACGCCTTTTTCTAAAATCTTGCACTGAAAAGAATAGCGTTGTGCTATAAATGGACTTCATTTAGACACTGTCAATGTTAATGCCATGTCTGGCTGACATCCTGCGAGGTATTGTTTGCCTAGCTACTGAATAAAAGAGCTAGCTAACTAGTAGCTACTAACCCTTCAATGCTTACGACGCCACTGCAACCTAGTTGGATAAATAATATACCACCGTTTTTGCTGCTTCTGACTCTGACGTCAAGAGGTGCATTGTTATAACTCTGTGGGAACTTGTGCCGAAACGAATAAGATTTGTACTTTACAAACAGAAGTACTACCGTTCTTAGTAATTAAATTGTTTGTACACGGAACATAAAATTATGCGCTTAATGCCTAACGGGTAACAAGCATTACAGTTTGTGCCAAAGCACTAATTGAAACCGCGTTTGGCACAAATACAAATTCGGAGTTAATAAAATTGTAGTGCATGGTGTTGACATGTTGTCATTAATTCGTTCACCGTATTTCAAAGTTCTATTAAGTCATATTGAGGTGGGTCCGTGGGTAACTATATCAATGATTGAAAGGTTTTGATATCCTAGAAGGGGTTACTCAAAATGTTTGGTTTTAGGCTTAGATGTATCAGTTTATAAGGTTGTTATTCCATTTTGTCTAACTATACCATGCATAGTTATCTCCAACCCGCCATTTTCCATTGAAAAGCCAACTCTTTAAGTTTTAACCTACTTTCAATTAACAATAACTACAGCAAACCATTGTTTTTATCGTTTATTATCAATAAGTATCGAGAATCGATTCAAAAGGTACCTATTACGTATGTTGATAAGGAATAAAATTGCATGTTTAGTAAAACACATGGCTATAGCAATTTTGTACACGCGAATCAAGCCATTCATGGAATTGGAGCACGCGTTTCTTTTAGAGGTCGATTAGACCGCCCTACTTATGAGATGAATTTATAGCCTTTTTATTTAAGGGGTTGACACTGACTCGAGATACACGTACGGCTGCGTTACGAGTTGTAATAAATAAATAATGGTATGGTTTTTTCAAAAATTCTACGTAAAAACTCAACGTTGCATTCAGAGGAATTTCTATTTTGAAAATAATCCGAAAGTTAATGCAGTAATTAAGAAGCTAGAAAGTCGAAAAAAAATGTGGCTTTTTTGGTAAGATGATGATAAAAACAAGTAGATCATACTTTTAAAATCATTATTCTCCATACATTGTCCATATATTGTCAGTTGAATTGATTAAATTCCCTACGTTTCACTAAGCGTGTAAAACACCCACTGAAAGAAGAAAAAAATATTTTATTGACTTCCATTTGTCGCGACAGAAATACATTTAGAAGACAGATGACCTACCTACGTAAAATCTATCACGCACAACCTTGGATACCTTATTTAAGAAATGTATTGACCTACGATAACCTAAAGAACCTTTACCTGGTAATCAAGTTCAAATTACAAATGCGTGATTGAATTTAATTAATAATTATCTTGTTCTTGTTCGTGATTTCGTGAGTCTGGATTTGTACCCGGTTGATGGCAATAGGCTCCCCCTATTACATGCCGATTATATATTTTTCGATATTAAGTCAATAATAGGGTGAAAAATAAGTATTTATAATCAAAAAAATTACAGTGTTTTTGGGATTTAAGGAGGTAACTTTTCACCAAATTTCGTAAAACAAAATAAAAAATTGTAAAAGATAAAAATAAAAAAACTTGGTTTTTCGAATTTTTCATATATATTTTGAGGTTATGTGAAAAAAATGTAAGTCCAAAAGTTGTAGATCTTTCTATTACCTACAACTTTGCAATTTCACTTCTTTCCATAGGATTTGTAGTTTTGTCGAAAATCGAGATAAACCATGTTTCCCCCTTTAAAACCCCCCCACACCCACTTCCCGACCTCAACACCCACTTCCCGACCTCACATCGACCGTAATTTATTTATCTTTTAATTTTTGTTATATTCTCTACCTTTTCTATTGGGTTTCATCCTACTATAATTTTATTTGTTTTCTTAAATTAAATACCCTGGTCTGTAAGTACACCGGTCCAACTTTTCGGGCATAACAGGCGTGATGTTACGTTAAGTTAATCTTGCTTATTAAATCTTCTCCCATAACTTGTTAAGACTAATTGGATAAAAGGCTTATAGGCTACTGATGACGTCATTTCCGTGTTTTAATTGCAATCGGTTCATTTATTTCATTTCTGAATTCATAAGTGCCAAACGCTATCGGTTGCAGCTAATTAAAATTATGTCAGCGTTTTATAAATGCCGAAGTCTTTTCGAGTAGAATACTGATTGTAACCTACATCTGGTTGACTGGAGTCTGACTTAATATTAGGAAAGATCTTGTCAGGTCATTTAAATACCCAATAGCGATATAAACTGACATCCTTACTATTATATAATATTATAAATGCGAAAGAAAGTCTGTCTATCTGTCGCGCTTTTACGCCAAAACTACTGAACCCATACTGAACCGATTTAAATGAAATTTTATACACAGATATATACTAGAGACTGAGAAAGAACATAGACTTTTTAATGCGAAAAAAGGGCTGTAAAGGGTTGAAAGGAGGGGGGGGGGGATTAGTTTCCATAATAATTTATGTGTTACTTATTATGTATAATCATTTGTTTCTACAAATAACACTGTACATAGTCACACTGCGTGTGTTTACTTAACATAAGCGACATTTCATATATTTTAGAAACGTTTATTGTTTTCTACAAAAAGTGATAATAGTAAATAGTCGGTCGACGTAAAAAAAACAGTACGACCTATCATACCTAACATAAAATTTGCCGAGCCGTTTCGGAGGAGTGCGACTACAGACACCGTGACACGAGATATTTGTATTATATTAAGATTTATTTATCGTTTTATTTTGTATAAACTTATGAATTACTAAAAGGCACTCATTAATTAACCTGAGGAAGAATGCACAATTGCGGCCACCAGCCTTTCTTCTCTCTTACCTACTTAAACTTACTCAGACCCTATAAAGTTGGTCAAGCGCAAAATGAAAATGCTATGCACTTTTCTCCAGCCGTTCTGCGGTTATTTCGATAGCAAAACGCATTGTCTTACAGACAATAGCGGACAAAAGTTCCTCGTCCCGTCTCTTTATTGCATATAAATAGAACACTAACAGGGCTGCATTATTGATGCATAATGATGACTAATGCAGTACATACTAAGTCTAAAATGGGAAAGTTTATCTTACGGCCTTGCACGCGGCTTGTTGAGATAATCTCAATATGGTACCTTCTGAGAAATGTTCGTCATTGAATCATTAACACTAATAAATGTTTAGATAGGTGTGTTAGTTTGTTTGGTGAGGTTTCGCACGTACTGTTCCAGGGCTCGTGATTTTGGCTGACTTAGGGAGGACACTAAATTGCTTCTCGTGTTGGGATAAAAAATGAGTGGATACTTCGTCAAAATAAACACAATTCTTTATTTATTCTTTTGCTTTGGCCCTAAAGTCGTTCTGTGCTCATTAGAGATCTCTATTTGACAAAATTGTTTGAAGACTAGATCCTCTTTAGATATAAAATTTGCAAACCAAAATTACGCTAACCAGAATCTCCAGAATTCTAGGATTAAGATTTTCCCCCGACTTAAATTACAGAAGCACAATTTCACAGCACATTTGCGACCACGTTAATACTATGAAAGAAAGTAATTAATTCTACAGCTTTAATTTACTAGAATTATTTAAGAGCTTCATTGAAATTCTTTGTGACCACTAGGACCAGCTTTGAACTAACTAAGCTAGAACGCTAGGTTATTAGGTATTAAGGATTTGTATTTTAAAAGCTATTAACTGGTTTAAACTGCACAAATAATCGCAATAACTATTAATGCCGTGTGTTGCTTCTGTTATTATAATAATATTGTAGCTTTTATGTGTCTGGTGTGGTTATCCTTTGGATATTGGCATTATATAAAACCTTGGAGTATGAACAAGCTTTAAAGCGCATCGGGGGATCTTTGAGCTTTGCGGTTATCATAAGCGTGTACAGAATAATAGTTACTCGTATTTATAGGTCATGCATGAGGAAAACGACTCGACTTAAGTTAAATTATTAAACACAACAATCATTACGTCTTGTCTTCGTTTTCCCCGTATCCGGCTCGAAGGACCAGCTTTTATTTCCGAAGTTAAACTGCAGTAAAAACATTACCACGTTTGATAGAAACAAGAAAACTACAACACGAGCTCTTTAAACCGCCTCATCCATTCTCAAAGCTTAAAACATTAAGTAATTCGCTTCATTGACCTAGTCGTAACAAGTACAATTTAATAGTTAACGCTGTGTTACTAGACTTACTCCGTTTAAGACCGTTGTTTCGCTACCGCGCTGAGATTCGGTCGTTTAACACCAATGTTCCCGACAAGAATGAAGCTTAATCGCGGAGTAGATTTAAGCCAGTTTTGTTCAGTTCGCTCGTGGTTTTGAATTCCGGGGTCGCGGGAAATAAGTACGAGATAAAATCACGTCTCGCTTCGAAGTAGGGAGAAGCTAGCTAGGGATGTATAGTTTACCCAGTATTAGAGCGAAATAGAGTGATAGAGGCTTATTGCGCATAATGAGGCCAAAGTTTCGACTCAAGGCTTCTGTATTACTAGTGAAAAATCTGGTTATTAGGTTTTGTTGTCCTTGCAAACACGAGGACAAACTTGCTAGTCAAATTAAAACTAAGCAATGTTTTTTGTCTCCACACACAATGTTAGTTAGGATTCTGGAATGAGTTCGGGTCGTTGGCTGTAATATTACTTGAATAAGTGAGAATGACGTTATTTGTACATAAGAAAAAATCTCAGCCTAGGATTGGAACCGTGCCCAATAAATGGCGAATGGCTTGACCCTGTGACATTTCGACCTACTACTTGGCATCAGCAGAATTCTTGTACTTTAACCTTACTTCGCTTACACCCTGTGTATAATGTTTATTAAATAATTCAAAGTTTCATTATAAACATTCGGCGGCTATTTAATTCCCAAAAGTAATTTAATTGTGAGAATTGTGGTGTGGTCCGACCACACAGGTCGACGGTAATGAGATCAAATTTTCAAATAACAGCGTAATCAGTCCAAGGTAGTACGGTCTACCAGCCGCCTTAAACACCCATCAACCTTTATATCAAGGTCAATAGAGTTCATTTCGCTTTGCTCCATTATTGCTTGCATCCCGTCTACGTAATATTAATTTAAAGTGATCAGGAACTAAGTATTTATAGAGCGTTTATCTTGTTATTTCCATACTTTGTCTAGTTAAAAATAATTGAAACGAAGTCCGCGGCCTCGACATAAAGGGCTAAGAAGGAACATGGGTGGTTTTTAGTCACTAGAAGTCTAACACTCCCTACCGCTCTGCAGAGCGGGAGGAGTCATTTGGTGATTTCCCACCCACGAAAAAAATGTTGGTCCTTCTAATCAGACCATGTCATGTCGCACATTTTTTTTTGTGGGCAAGCCCGCCACACTATTCCCAAACCACTGTAACTCCTGTAAGCCAAGAGCTTACAGCTCTTCGAGAGCTTGTGTGTCGTCAAGAGTGACGACCACCAAAAAAACAGGACAATGAAGAATGAAGCTCGACGAAGTCCTAGAGAAACGATTTAACTGTCTTGGATCCCGCAACGAAATTAATAAGAAAAGGACGGCGGAGGAGTAGGAAGACAATTATCACTTCCCTCCATATCAGCAGGAGATAGAACAGAACAAAGCCAATAGGCACATAGGTCCCTATGTGCCTATTGGCTTGTAATGTACATACAACTGGGATAAGCCAAGTTATGTTTGAAATCCCATGTTATAGAGGACGAGCCTATTGCCATCAACCAGTCAAAAATGCAGACTCGAGTAATTCTTGATGGGAAAACTCAATAACACCACATCTATACTAATATTATAAAGCTGAAGAGTTTGTTTGTTTGTTTGTTTGTTTGAACGCGATAAACTCTGGAACTACTGGTTGGATTTGAAAAATTCTTTTTGTGTTGGATAGTTCATTTATCGAGGAAGGTTATAGGCTATATAACATCACGCTACTACCAATAGGAGCGGAGCATAAATGAGAAATGTTGCAAAAACGGGAAAAGAAAATTCCTTTCTGAGAGTTTCCGTTGCGTGCGCTGCGAAAACGGTTTAAGTTACGAGAATATCATGTGTGAAGTAATTATTCGTCTTTAAAAGTTCTAAAAAAAAGTCCGCGACAGCATCTGTCTATCTTTTAAGATTGACTCACTGTAACCATTTTTTACTATTAAAATGTTAGGTTAAAAAGAATTATTTTTTGCGAAGCTTATTTAACCCATATGGTGTTAATCTATATCTAAATAAATGTGTTCGTTAGAACGGAAATTTAATATAGAATATTTGTGCTATTTACTCTATACAGTTTAAACAAATATCTTAGATGATATCGCAATGTAAAAATACCCGCGCGGAAAAATAATTACGCGGGTTGCGTCGCAATGTAGGTACGGGGGATTCTGGCTGGCCTCCGGGAAATTCAAATTCAAAATATTTACTGCATCATAATGTTTACAAGTACAGAGTGTTATAGTATATTTAACAGTAAGAGATAGATTTTATAGTAATTCACACTTTAATATAATCTAAGCTAATCTAAACCATCTAAACTATTGTATTAAAGAGGAAAGATAAGATTTTTTGTTTGTTACGATTTAGCTTAATTAATGTCGGATAGTCGATATATCGAGAAAGGTTATAGCTATATTTATGTGACGCAGACGAAGTTGCGCGGGTCAGCTAGTAGTAAATATAATCTGAATGAACCGTAAACTATAATTATTATTTCTGTATCGAGTAGGTTCAGAGAAAGTTGTGATGTAACTGCCTGCCCTGTTTCTCTGTTAGTGCAATATTTTTTAATAACCTGTTTTATCTCACTGCTGGGCAAAGCCCACTGCTGGCCCCCCATTCCTTTCCAACTCTCCCGATGATTTGCCTTCTCTGGCCAATCAGCAAGGAACGAGTCCAAATCGTCACGCCAGCGTTTCTTGGGCCTGCCTCGGTGACGACGACCGAGGCAGGCAACGTTAATGCAATTTATTAGCTTCAAAATGTTCGTTTTAATTATCCGCGTAAGTATTTCAACACGTTATATTTTACCTCTCCGCAAGGGAACAGACATAATTATAAATCGTGTATGTAAACATTCTAGGCTAGTTTTACGTCATTCAGATCGGTCTGAATGTTAGTTTGTTTTTTTAAATAGATTTAGAGTGTTTTTAATCGTTGATTTTCCAGCCTAGAGGTGCTGAAATCAGTTTTGCTTACGTTGTTTAAAACATTAATAAGAAAAAACCTAGAAGAAAATAGACTGCCTCGTTGGTCTAGTGGTCGGAGGCGCGGCTGCTGTGCATGAGGTCCTGGGTTCGATTCCCAGGTCGGGCAAAGTGTTATTGGGTTTTTCCATCAGGAGTTTGGATTTGTGCCCGATTGATGGCAATGGGCTCGCCCCCTGTTACATGGGACTTAAATATAAATGTGGTCGTGCTAATGGATATTACAACTCTATGTTGAAGAAAATGGTTCCAAGTTACTTTTCTGCAGCTGCTATATGGCAGCAGTATAATAATATAACTTTGCATTCAAGCAACATAGCGATCATTAGAGCAAAGCGGAGTTATTTTCACATAATATCTCCGCTAGTTTAAACTTTAATCGCGACGCAATAACGACGTGCATTGTTTGAGCAACTCTTTTCTCCGCTTTGATGGACCGACCGACTTTATTGAGCTTTTGCTCGACAAAACTGTAGTACTTCTAAGAAGCTACCCGAAATTGACTTCCAATCAACCTTGAACCTATTGCCATAGTGATGATAGACTTGAAAATCTATTAAAGAAAGCAAACATGATGAAAAAATAACCATGAAGTTTCTTGCCGGTTCTTTTGCATAGGAAACGACCTACCTGAACCGTGTACCTTTTTGTCGACGTTTTATAAGGGGTCGTAACACGGATCCCGGCGATTTGTCTCCACGAATCCCGGGATCCGTTTCTACAAAAAAATTAATTAAATTTTGTCTCCACGGATCCCGGGATCCGGGAAGCTAAATCCAGTTAATTTTTCTGCAAATCCTCTAAGACATACTATCAGGATCCAGTACATAGCAAACCAGCTGTGACTTCCCACAAACACCACACTTTTTAATATTTAGAAACTAAGTTGCGAATAGTTCGATCGGTCTAGTTATTTCGAAGCTCGCCCGTGGACATACGGCGAAGTTGGTTCTCTAATGAAGTTTGTGTGGAGTCGCCATGTTAATATACTGGGTATAGTATACAAAACGCCATGTTTCGACGAACGAGAGGTTGTCACACTGAGTGACGGGTCTGATGATGAGTAGCTCTGCTGGGCATAATTAAACAGATTGGAGTTATTGGTTTTCGTACTGCTTGATTAAAGTTTTCAATTTTCGATCTGTTGAGTGAATTTTGAGGTTGTTGTGGTAATTGTAATTAAGATGAAATATCTCTTTGTGATGAAGTTTTTAGAAAACACTGTTCAATTATTGTGTGTCGCTGGGATCGCTTGTCTAATGAATAGTTCAATCTAGATAAGTAAAAGTCAAATTATCGTAGATGAATGTAAATAAAACTGTCATCAGAAAGCTGTCATTACTTGAACCTTGCCTTGATTTATAAACGTAAGAAACGTGCCCTTGGAACAGTAACCGATACAGGATGTAATACTGTAATAACATGGTACTTAATAACAATAAATATCAAAACCAATTAAATATGCAAGAACACTGATGGTAGGTACTGGAATCTTAATGTAACGTGTAGCAGTTTTGTTCAAATGATGATATTGGAAATTCATTTTCTGTCATCATTAATTTTATGAATTTTTCTTTAATCATAAATATGGCGCTATGACCAAATTCAAACTCAATAAGAACCTAACTAGAAAATATTACAGAAGATTCTGAAGCATATCAGAAGCAGCGCTGAATCCGGGGCTGCGGGTTGTTCGAAAGGGATACCGCGGCCACGGACACAAAGGGCTAAGAGGAACATAGGTGGTTTTTAGTCAGTAGAAGTCTGACACTCCCTTCCGCTCCAGACCGGGAGGAGCCATTTGATGATTTCCCACCCACCAAAAAAAAAGCAGTCTACAAAAGGCAAAAGACTGACTGAAGATCAACGCACGGCTAGAATCTTAAAATTTCACACTCGTCATCCTTATGACGTAGGCATCCACTAAGAAAGGATGTTTTAAAATTCAACCCCGTAGCGTAGGAGATGCAAAGGGGGGCAAAGTTTGTCTAGAAAGTCGTCATTTTCACGCGGGCGAAGTCGCCGGCATCAGCTAATCTACAAAAAAACTTTTATCCAGCATTATGACGAAGTTAGCTTTAATACAATACGTTAGTTAAACCACAGTAACTCATCTGCCTACTGGTTAAGTCTAGTCTAACCACACGCGGTGGGTAATCAGTGTTTTACTTGGCACAAATGCAACGTCAAGTACAGTATTAGTTGCAGAGATCTATTTGTGAAGGAGCTCTTCCGGAGAATTAGTATCAACAAACGTGTTTATAAATACCGCCAAACTGCGATGCAGTGATGATATTTGCTGGGTATCTTATAAGATTTTTGGGCTGTCAATAGAGTGGCTACAAAGTTGGCTATTTCATTGTTTTATACACTTACCGTCATTGCTGAAAAATCCAGATCCAAGTTCTTTTCTATACATAACACACCTGGGTCCCGAGTCTGCTATTCAATAGTGTCAGAATGGTCGATCATTGATCTCATAATGGTTGATTTACGACAAGCCAAAAAGTACCTTAAGTCGACAGGCATAAGGTACTTTTTGGCTTGTCATCAATCAACCATTATGAGATCAATGATCGACCATTCTGACACTATTGAATAGCAGACTCGGGGCCCTGTAATAACCGAAGGGTACATCCAGATTTCACCAGTTATGTTTTAAGTCCCATGTAATAGGGGGTGATCCTATTGCTGTCAACCGGGCAGAAATCCGGATTCGGTGGCTGCTACTGAGAAATTCCTGATGGAAAACTCAATAACACTGTCCGACCCGGTAATTGAAACCATTACCTCATGCTAAGCAATCGTGTTTGCGACCTCTAGACCAACTAGTTCTTTTTAACCGACTTCAGAAGGTGAATTCGGTGGCAAAAAAAAATTAAATCAAACAAACAAATGCCACCGACTTCAGAAGCTAGAAATTTATTTTTCAGATTTTTGTGTTTTTGAAGTCGGGATTGTTTTTCATAATGTCTTAATGAACCAGTATTATATTTCCTTGTCATAATGTGCTTCCACCTTTTCTAAATTTCAATAAAACATGTATCTGTACTGTACGCATATGGATGACTTACTTATATATTTTTTTTATCCTATTACGCAAATGGAATTGGTTTGAGAAAGTGTTTTCTAAAGTTAGAGAACTTTGCAGACTTTCTGGTTTCTGACATGGGTACGTTAATCGGAACCAATAATTTTGTGAACTTTGAAAAATCCTTGTTTGTCTCAAGAATCAAAGTAGCGATGGATCAAAATCAAACTCAATAGTCATTTATTCAAACTAGGCTGATAATCAGCACTTTTCGAACGTCAACATTTATTAACAAGAAACAGTACCCCAAAACGCCCACCGTTCGACACTCGTGTTTTAGCTGGGAAGAAAAAGTGACAAACTCCCCAGTAATCCCCAGATGGTCTTTGTAGCTGATGATATGGCAAGAAAGGAGGTAGCTGATAGTCTGATGAGATGTCGAGAAATAGAGAAGCATGGTAGAAAGAACTGCACCGACCCCAAGTGAATTGGGATAAGAGTAAGAGAATGATGATGTCTCAAGAATGGTGACAGATCTTCCAAAAGGTCACTATACCCGGAGTTTAGCATCTCAGTGCTCAAAAATTAATCAAAGGCGGCGCAGCATTAAGTATGCAAGAAAGAAGAGGTCATGCATGCTGCACCGACGTCAAATGAATTGGGATAAGAGCAAGAGAATGATGATAATATCTCAAGAATGGTGACAGATCTTCCAAAAGGTCACTATACCCGGAGTTTAGCCTCTCAGTGCTCAAACATTAATCAGAGGCGGCGCAGCATTAAATATGCAAGAAAGAAGAGGTCATGCTGCACCACGGCAAATGAATTGAGATAAGAGCAAGAGAATGATGATGTCTCAAGAATGGTGACAGATCTTCCAAAAGGTCGCTATACCCGGAGTTTAGCCTCTCAGTGCTCAAACATTAATCAGAGGCGGCGCAGCATTAAGTATGCAAGAAAGAAGAGGTCATGCTGCACCGACGGCAAATGAATTGGGATAAGGACAAGAGAATGATGATGTCTTAAGAATGGTGACAGATCTTCCAAAAGGTCACAATACCCGGAGTTTAGCCTCTCAGTGCTCAAAAATTAATCAGAGGCGGCGCAGTATTATGCTATAATACCCCCATTCGCCTCCATTGTGCTGCATTGTAGCAAAGTTAACGTAAAACAATAGGTTTTAACACAATTACTTACTATGAGAGCTTATTAAGCCGGCATCCGTTCATAATATGGTTTTAACTTTGTTTGCTTGGTGGCAATATTGTGTGCTCCTGGTATTTACTTGGAGTTTCAAAGCGTATCAAGGAGATTTTTAGTATCAGGCTTTGATGATCTTTTTGTTTTTTAAAAGGGACGATTTTATAGAATACGGTAAAAAAATATTCTTCAGACATGACAGTTTTTCTCATCAAGTTTCAAAGGTCTGTTATAATCTTGCTTGATGAGCTTTTTTCAAACCATAATTTTGAGCTCGGAAGAGCTCGTGAATAAATAATAACAACCACTCGATCGATCTTCAGGTTAAGCGGCACTTGCCTAGGCTAGTCTGTGGATGGTTTTAACTTTGTTTGCTTGCTTGATGGCATGGATATTGTGTGCTCCTGGTATTTACTTGGAGTTTCAACGTCGTTTCAAGGAGATTCTTAGTATCAGGTTTTGATCGAGTTTTCTGTTTGGTTGGAGGACTTTATAGATTAAGGTACAAAAAAGTTCTCACTCGCCTTTTTTACAGTAATCTGATTCTTCAGATATGACAGTTTTTTCATCAAGTTTCAAAGTTCTGTTACAGTCTCGTTTGGTTGGTATTTTTCAAACCAAAAAACTATAAAACCCCAACCAACCCAACCCCCACCCCAACCAACCCAACCCCCAACCAACTATAAAAGTGCTTCGAAAAACTCCTCCTCGACGCTGTCAGCAGGTAAAATGCCCAAGAGACTGGCAGCATTGCCACGTTAGCCTCTAGCCAAAGAAAAAACCAGCCCTTGGGTGAAGCGGAAAGCCCAGAGGAAGCGTCAACAAGGCGTTTAGAAATTTCCTTAATAAAAAGGCTGTGTGTAGACACTATGGACCCCACGGCATTAAAACAATGTAAGTAAGGGCTTCTGCAATTCAGTGGGTTGCTGCAAAGCAACTTTTTGTGCTACAAAGCATCTACTTATGTGTTTATTTCATGTAGCAACATTTGCACATTTCATTGTAGATGCCTTTTACTACAATAATCAAACTACACGTTACACGTGTAAACTAAAGTTATCAAACTCATGTTTATGCTTTCAATACAAAAAAGTCTAAAGTTATCTTGGTTATACTTTTATAAAGCCTCAGTAGGTACTAATTAATGTGCATAATTATATGTTTACATACTCGATTGGCACTTAGCAGATACGTGTAATGTGTCAACACACTTAAACTCTTGACCTGATTCAAATCTTGGAGCCGTAGGTCGTGGATATGGTTTTTTATGACGAGAATTATTATGTTTATTGTCAGATAAACCTAAAAAAACAACTAGGTTCGATCTGATGTAATTAAGGAACTGCCTCGTTAGTCTTGTGGTGGCTAGCGCAACTGCTGAGGGCTATAAAATTCCATCAGGAATTCATTAGTAGTAGCCACGGAGTCTGGATTTATACCCGAATTCTGGCAATAGGCTCGCCCCCTCTTACACGCGAAATAACTGGCGAATGTGTGTTGTGCGAAGTGTGTGTACATCGTAGGTACACTTATGAATCATCATCTTCAGCGTGTGATGTTCCCACTGGAGAGGATAATTCAGCACGCAGGCCCAGTGCGAGTTGGTAGATGTCACATGTCTTCGATTTTTTGATTCTCAGACATACCGGTTTCCTCATTTCCTCACGATGTTTTCCTTCACCGTTTTGGTAGCAGGCGGTGAAGAAATAAATTACATAAATTAATGTGCCTGCCTGGGTGCGAACCTACGACTTACTTTTCGTAAGTCGAGGCCGCCACCACTGGACCCCGCTGCTCTTCACTTTCCACTGCACTTCTGCATGCAGTGATGCTTCTACAAGCGTGATGTTATGTTATGATTAAGTCATGGTAATTATTGTTTGGTTCCTCGTTTTATGAACTATTTGTATGTATTATAATATATATTAGTTTATTTAATTCCATATTTATGTATATGTATTAGTTTGTACGATTTATGTAGGTATATTAATTTAATTTATGTTAACAAAATAGTGTTCTCCTGATTTATTTATTTTTGTACTCTACCACAATTATGTCCTATTTGACCCTAAGGTTGACTGGTAGAGAATGCCTTGTGGCATTAAGTCCGCCTATGTACCACGTTTGTGCATAAAGTTTAAATAAATAAATAAATAATAAATAAATATGTCCTTAAATCTGTAACATCTTGCTCGACTTTATAATAAAAGCTAAAATTTTAAGACTATAATATTTTTCGCACCAACAAAATCTCTAGATCCAAGGCTATCTAGTTATCCTTTTATCGTTAGACAGGAACGGAGTCGCTGAAAAAGGGTTACTGTGGGTTAGCGATCTAGTAATTTATTACTGCTTGTTTCTCCTTAGCTCTATGTTACGTATATTTTACGATATATATAAGTCTCCTGAGGGTGTCTGACACTTGGGATCTGTTTACGTGTTTGCGACATTTTTGACCAGGGAAATAGGACGAAGAGAGAACTGCAATACGGTGCTTCTTGTTCGAAAGAGATACCACGGCCCCGGACACAAAGGGCTAAGAAGTATCATTGGTGGTTTTTAGTCCGTAGAAGACTGACACATCCTACCGCCCCACCCAGAGCGGGAGGAGTCATTTTATGATTTCCCACCACACAAAGGTAAAAAAACGGTGCTAAAATATAACTTTTGTCAATATTGGGTCTTATAATCATAGAAAGTAGATTAACGAAAGGTATTTACAAGAGATGTGAGTGGCAACGCCGGGAGGGGACGCCCTAGGTAGGAACGACATACTGACCTTATTGGTGATGTTCTTCAGAAAGGACAGGTGCGTGGTACTCGCAACCGGCGTGCGTGTATGACCAGATGTATGAATGTGGACGAGGCAAAAGGGGTATGCAAGAATCGTAGCAGGTGGCGTTCTGTGGTTTTTGCCTACCCCCATGGGAAAAGGGCGTGAGTTTATGTATGTATGTGTATAATCATAGAGCTCTTGGGTAAATAATACCAGCCACACTGGGCATCTTCAAGGCTGAGTATTGCTTGCCAAGGTCAGCCTGTTGATAAGTTATCATCCTTACATACTGCGTTTCCTCCGTGCTTCGGAAAGTATGTTATGCCGCCTCCCGGCTGTCATTTGTAGATCTTTAGCATGAATAGGTAGCCAGTGCCTATTATAAATATTTGCTTAGCACCACAACAATGTCGAAATAAACAAAGTCATAACCATCTACGTACTTAGGTCCTAAGTACCTATACCAAAATAAATCTTTCAAACTCTTAAGCGAGTTTACTTCTTCTAGTCCTTAGCCGCACTTGAACCGAGGTTATCCTATTCGAACCCTCCAACTAAGTTAAGAACTGAGGAAATATTATAAAAAAAAAACTTTAGCAAAAACGTAGGCAAATACATTTAGGCTGGAAAAGTACATAACGCGGCCTCGGCACAAGGGCGAAGAAGGAACATGGGTTTGGTTTTTAGTCTGTAGAAGTCTGACACTCCCCTTCGCTCTGCCCAAAGCAAAGCTGTGACTGAGGATCAATCCCTTAAGACTGAAGCTTATAATTTCTAACAAGTATTCCTCTTATGAGGTAGGCATCCCCTAAGAAAGGATTTTTAAAAATTCAACCCCCAAGGGGGTGAAATAGGGAATGAAAGTTTGTATGGAAAATTTCCGACGTCCACGCGGGTGAAGCCGCGGGCAAAACGTTACATATAAATTATGGTAAAAACAAGTCGATATTAGTTTTAATTCTAGTTTTGTATAGGTTTGGGTTCGTAACGCGTAACCTATGGGTCTCGGTTTCGGGGTTACCACTTAGAGGTCATGGGGTTTCTTGAAGGTTAAGAGCTACTATGTACAGATTTGCTACGGCTAGGTAATTTATGTGCGTCGAGTCGCGATTCGTTGTTAATTTGGTTAAGTATACCTCGACAATACATGCGCGGCCTCTAGATTAGGGGGATTAATTGTTTCAGTTACTTTTAAACACAAGAAAGTTTGGGAAATTCTTTTGTATACGGTTCATACTTATCTACATCTTCCTGCCCTTATCCCATTATATTCGGGGTCGGCGCAACACGTTTTCTTTTTCCATTCTTCCCTGTTAGACGTAACGGCCATCGCCAGACTTAAGTGGCAATGGGCAGGGCACATTGCTCGCAGAACGGATGGCCGATGGGGCCGAAAAGTTCTGGAATCGCGACCGCGAACCGGAAGACGTTGCGCTGGAAGGCCTCCTACTAGGTGGACCGATGACCTGGTCAAGGTTGCAGGAAACCGCTGGATGAGAGACGCACGGGACCGGTCAATGTGGCGACGCCTGGGGGAGGCCTATGTTCAGCAGTGGACGTCTTTTGGCTGAAATGATGATGATGATGAGACGTAACGGTGGCATTTATTCTTTTCTCTTTCATATCAATCTTCACACAATCCATCCGTCTTTTCTTTGGCCTTCCTCTCTCTCTCCATCCATCAACATTTATATCCATCTCCTTTTTAGTCACATGCGATTTATACTACGGTCATAGGTAGGTACTAAAGTCTTCTTCGTATATTAACAAATCGTTAACGTCCAGTGTAGAATTTGTTAAAAAAAGAGTCCCTATCATTATAATGCCAAAATCATCATGTCTGGTTCAGTAATTGTAAAAAGTTAATAAAAAATAAAGTAAAAGGATGCTGTTGTTCATCTCGATAGTATCATCATCAGTAAAAGTATAACCTAGCGTGCAACCTTATCTTTATTTCTGTCTGCTGTAGTTATTCACTGTATTTGAAAACAATAAACCTGATAGCAATATGTAGGTACTAGATTAGTTTACTAAATGTGAGAACCAATTTAATACATACCTATAAGTTTTACATACCGCCAAATCACTTTTATCAGTTTTCAAAGTTTCCTAGTTTGGGCGACTGTGGAAATGTTTTCTTCATCGTAACTTGATCGTCATAAAAGCATAAAGTACGAAGCCAAGGCCGCCCGATTCAATCTTTTTCGCCGACTTCGAGAATATTTTCTGAATAAAAATGATATAAAAGCACTCAAACTATCCAATAATAGGAAAGTCCTTTCCGTAATTCTTCATAGAGTAAGCTATACGTCTAAAAACGTAGACGGAGTAAGAATTATGAGTTTTCCCGCAAAGGTCATTGGCATTCACATCGACCGTCTCGCGATATGTGATTTATTGTGATTGGATTATTTTCTCTGTTTCAGACATTTAGTTCCAGCCCGAAACCATCCCACAATGGCGGCTGAAACCACACCCGTAAGTACCTAGACTATAACTAATTACGAATGAAATAAATAATTTTTGAATGAAATATTTAAGTTTCATCCTACATAATGCACATCACAACCGTTTTGAAACTTACATTGTACTGCCCTCTATTGGCAACTTTACGACAACCCGTACATGTTCCTGTGGGATGACGACAGGAGGGTTTACCAACGCCGGTTGCGATGCGACGGTCGCAAACTAGATGGCGCTACTGTCTACTAACGGAATGCTACATGTTTGGATAGATGGCGCTATTTTGAATGTCATCGCGTAGGTTTCGATGGAAATTAGGCAGAGATGTGAGTTTCGAGCTTGCTCTGTAGTTCGTGCTCCCTCCGAGAGGTGTCGTTTATGCTAATTTTATATTTAAGGGATGTAACAGAAATTCATATGTTACTCAAATTAATTATTTTCTTGTCATTGAAAAATCAGTGATCCTACTTGGATCAACGTAACACTTTGTTATTTTTTGAGAAAATACTAAAAACATGTTTTCAATTTTTGGAGCCCTTGTTTTCGGAAGTAAATGAAAAGGCACTAAGGCGTCTTTTTCTCTTTTCTGGTCCTCGTTCTGACAGCGTGCTTGATATATGCACCACACAACCTAATAGGTGTCTGAAAGCTTGCCCGTGTTATTTTTAAACCTCGACCCCACTCAAGTCCTGATGTAAGCCTAATTTAATGCTGTATATGGACTTCCCACGTTATATTTTTCGCACAATTTCACCGGGCATTCGTGCCGTGTTATATAAGTGCCGAATTAACACATTTTGGCACGGGATTTCGCTTTTACAATATTTTAAAAGATTGCATATGGCACCGTCCCACTGGCAAAGTATCCATTGTCCGCGGGGCTATATTCGCTGAATTTATCGAAAGCGTTCCCTGCCTCATATTGCTCGCTATCGGTTCATTAATAAACTATATCCTGTTGCCGTGCCATACAATACAATAGCCGCAGACCGTTTCAGAATCGCTCGAGTGCGAAATTTATAGCTGTTAGGATTTTGAATATTCGTTTTCATCTGTTCCACTTCAATTAACAAAAAAACATTCGTATAAAAAATAACAAGAGTTTGTCGATGGCGTCCTCCAAATTAGGCTTTAAGTTATGCAGAAACTGAAAACATAAATCAACAAACGCGATACTGTTTGCTTGTTTGCAGTTGAAACGTGTATAATTAACACATAAACATCCGACTTCATATAGTGTGTAGTATGAAAAGCACAGTAGCATTTTAGTGAATAAAGCTTTAGTGTAAATTCCCGTTGCGCCAGTACCTCCAGCCAGCCCCGGGCAAACCGCGGTGCCGCTCACGTCTGTTCCGGATATTCAGCGTTACGAATGGCTTTATTAAGACTAAATATTACAATTTCCGAGCAACTATTGCGACGGTTAGAATTGCTAATGTGCCACCGAAGGAGCCGAGTGAAAAGATGCGATTGCACTGAAACCCGCCCGACGCCGCCGCCTGTTTCCTGTTTTATGAGCGACGAAATTGCAGTTTCACGCTGAGTTGCCAACTACCACCGGATGTTAGGCTTTGACTGATTTGAATACGTCTTTTATGTTACACTGACGATTAAGCTGCTCATTGCTCTATCAGCATCGAGAAAAGTTATTCTTATCTGCAACCTAAGTATCAGCGGAAGAAAAAGTACCAAAAAATAATTTAGCCCTTTCTTGGGCCTGGCGAAATATCTTGTCGAAAAAGGGGCTGCGTCTTGCAACCACAAATTACTATGATTTAATATTGCTTAGTTATCTGCGGGCTGGTAATTTGTTAGCGCGCCTCTCGGCCCCGCGTTGGGCGCCATTGTTGCTCCGCAGCCTTTTGTTCATCGCCTTCTACTCGCGATACGATCTTGAGTTATTATGATTAGGATTCTTTGCCAAGTGACGCGAACTCGCTAATTCCTCCATTATCGTTTTAGTTTTACTCACTCGTGAGCGTTTTATAACACTTTTTGTTGTCTCTCGCCTTTTTCTTGACGGTCTTGTAAAATTAGTCCCCATTATTTACTGGGCTCTTTGTGTTTTCTTCTCGTTTAATAGCTGCTTCGGGTTTTTTAACTCAGCTGTAAATAAGAGACTTAAAATAGTCTCTAGAATAGTTTTTCATTTTGTTATTTTGGTTGTACTGTGTCAATTTGTTTGCGTAATGTGTCCGGCTAAGTACTCGATTAATACTCGCATACGCATAACCCTGTAGGTGACCTGGAAGATTAATAAATGTCACCACCGCTCGTAAAGTCAATGGAGTTAATATATCAGATGTCGCGTCACGCCACAC
Source organism: Diarsia mendica (assembly GCA_949316265.1). Taxonomy (NCBI): domain Eukaryota; kingdom Metazoa; phylum Arthropoda; class Insecta; order Lepidoptera; family Noctuidae; genus Diarsia; species Diarsia mendica. Next base: position 17,826,119 of record OX438904.1, on the reverse strand, counting down.
CATGTCCAACTTTCATTTCATATAGTGCTCTCAAATGAATCGATCCATGTGTGGCTTTTTCAATTAGTGAAAACATTCGATTGTCATTGTGTTTATAGTGTAATTGCTGGTTTGTTATCCATCCATCTTGACCGTTGTAATGGCTGGCCATCAGGGAAATGAATCGCCTGGCTGTCTGGTCGAATGGGAGCGAGGTACAAGTGTTCTCCTCGCGAAATTGCTTTTCGTTTTAATGTCCGAGGTATCAAGGGATGCCTCGTTTCCGTGCTGATTGTTTCAACGTATATATTTAAAACAGTTGTTAGTGGACGGTCTCATTCCTTTTCGTTTTATCCACGTCCCACTTCTAAAGCGTCTCATTAAGTTCATTCTTGTAGTAAAGTTTTGTAACTGTAGTTCCTTGTTCATTTGCAGTCATGAACCATACCATCTTACATTTTTGAGTTCATGCTCCATATCATATTCTTCACTTAATTTAAGTTTATTTTGTTTGTTTCATATGATTTTACTAATTAAAATTTTCGTTTTTACAGCATCTGCATGAGCTTGCATGAAAAGTCTTTAAATTCAAGAATATTTTCCTCTCGGTAACTCACGAATTCACAAAAGAAGCTCCTGACAATCAATACCGATTAATAAATCTAATTGAAAGTTACAATCGTCCTTTTATTATACTAACAGTTTATGTATTTAGTAGGAAAATAATCTAACAATTATAATAAATCTCGTTTTCAACTAAACCCAGCACTAAACCGTTTCTTTACCTGCAGCAGTGTGTGCGGTTGAGTTAGCGCGAACATCGTAAATATCTCAGTGTTGCGCTATGGCAGTGCAGTTAGCAAGGATTGCAGATACTGCAATGGCATGCAGCGTGCGTGCCACACCCCATTCATTAGGCGCCGAGTGCTTCCGCGCATTTATCAATCTACACACACAAAGGCACTGTTCACGGCATCCTCCTCATAAACTGAACTGATTCTCCGATGGGATTTTCTGTGGTTTTAAATGTGTAGTGATTTGGAAATGTTAAACAGTTACTTTACCTTTTTTCATTGGGAAAGTTATGAAAAAGTTATATATTAGTGAAAAAAAAAAATACTTAGAGGTTAAAAAAAATATAGGAAGCTTGATGGTACAGTTTTGACCACCATGGATAAAAATACTATAAAATAAAATTCAACATGGTCTGGGATAAAAATCCAAAATCGCCTACGGTCAATTTTTGTAACACCATTGCGTACATCAGATTGAATATGCAAGCGAAATTCGCTGAATATGTTGAAATATGAACATGTTTTTGATATGACTGCGACATCAAGATGCAATTTGCGTGTTATGTCAATCAAGCTTTGTTTGTTGAACGAACGTTCTGCAACTATAAATATTATTTCGAAAAGCATTTCCCTACAAAAGAGGCAATCGAACTGTTCTATTCAATTGCGAAAATTCGAATTTGTCAAGCGCTTATACTTGAGTTAACGTTAACCCTCCGACCCTTCCTAGCGATATTAAGCTAAATTCGCCTGTATAGAGCTCAGAGTAGAGCAAAATTATCAGTTTCAACTGGACGGAGTCTTAGCACACCTGCGTCTCTTGTGATCCAGGCTTACAGCCAACCGCTGCGGATAAATGCTAAGATACCAATAGTGATAAAGCGCTACCCATTATTGTTAGCTGAGCTAAAGTAGAAGCAAGTCCAGACTCCATTTTGTACTAAGCCGTTTCTGTGTAAAACGTTGAAACTGTTTCTCCGCTCAAAACTTCGTTTATGATGGTGTAAAAATATCGACGTGCCTTTGTTATGAAGGTGCAGTCAAAACACTTCGTCGACTTCAGAATTTAATCATTCGTAAGTTATTACCCTCCCGTGGAAAGCATTAAGGTAATGCTTTCAACGCCTTTAATTAAACGATTATGGCGCTCATTAAGTTGAAGTATCGTAATCATAAACGCAGTAAAAACGCTTTAGGCGCAAATAGGACTTCCGATTGGACATTCAGGATTTCGCTCAGTGACTTGGAGTGTGCGGTTAGATTTATTCCCACCCGATCTACTGAGTCTTGTCTGCGGTTACTTCAGAATTGAATCGTTAAATCGTCCCAAACGAAATGGTGTAATATGATCTCCTTAACGTGGGACAAGGATGAAGATAAGACAGTCATATTCCTTTGATCATTGATGCGATTCGAAGGAAAGCTTTGACAAAAAACAGACACATTTCTTCGAATATACTCGGGTAATATTTCATAATACATCATGATGAGCAATGGGTTGGTACTACATTTTACTTTAGTTATTCGTGCGTCTGTTAGAAAACTCACCCTTATAACCTTATATTGACTAATTTTAAACGAAACAAAAAGTTTACCCTTTACTTAATTCTTTTCCCCTAATTAGTAACATTACCAGAAAATTGGTTGCGTAGGTGGTGTCGCCCACACAGGCTTACTGATGTAGGAAAATTTTAAAATCACAGGGTTTAAACATCAGACTAGGGAAAATATTTAAAAAGGTTAATGCTTTTTGGTAAACAACGGTTTTAGGACAGCTAAGAATAGACCAATGTCAATGTCGACGGTAAAATCTTTTTGTGAAGCAGGTAGGTAGAACCACAGGTAAAAAAAAACATGAGTACCTCCCGGTTAATATGGTTTTGGATAATACCGTCGAAATGATTTGATCACATGCGGCAAAGAGATTTCAATCTTGTAATAATGATCATTTGGTCTCATCAGGGTCGAGACGCGCATTAGTACAATATTAAAACTATTGGTGTTTCTGCTGGCATATCAGTAAGTACTGAAACAGAAGTTCTGTTAAACGGAACAGATGTAGGTACGTACTTACTAAATAAGAGATTTATGTGTAACAGATCTAAACTGCAAGCTTCTGTGTAGAATGGGGTCCTGGTACTGGTAGCGATTTCCGGGTCAAAATTGGGGTTTTCATCGCGAATATCTGCCCTGTTGATGGCAGTAGGCTCGTCAACTATTACTCGGGACTCAAACATGACCAATTGTGAATGTCCTATAGGTTACACCTCTGTTTCTTTTTATCTTTGCTGAATAACATGGACTGAATCTTTGCCAAGACTGTTATTATCAGAACAAATCACCCAAGAACCTGCAACAATAATCCAACGCTTACACAATTTCCAACAAATAAACTCCCGCTGCCAATTAACCAGTCATATTTGCGAGCGAATCCCAGAGTAAATAATAATGTCCATCGTCCAATTATCTTATAGCGGCCAGTGACGAGTCACGAGATATAAGGGTCAACTCTCATTTGATATTCTGCTCCCTCCCCGCGTAATGGAATAACGTTGTGAGCTCAGCGACGCCCGATACGATCGATCTACCCTCCTATATATATTTTATTTTCGTAAATTGTACCGAATGATGTCCGGTAACCCTTGTCAGGTCGCTAAAAATGTGTCTGATGGACCGAGCCGCCAATCCCCCCTAAAATCACCGTGTTGCCAGATATTTTAATGTTACTTTTATCCGGGGTTATTTTTGCACAATGACATGTCCACGTTTAGGTACCCTGTACGAGTACAAGTGTACACCTATCTCAGACCCGTGCTACATTATCCCATATGCCTGTTTTTAGTACCTAAGTAGAAAGGAATAAAAAAACAAAATTATTTTTATGACTCCAACGATTCCTGAGGTAATAAAAACTCTAACAACACTCTTACTCAAATTATTTGAGTTCCAGAACAATTTGTTCTAAGTATAGAAATGTAAAACATAAAAGTATAATTACTTAGGCACATATACTACGTACATTTGACACGTATAAAAGTTACAAGCTGCTTTATTACCTATTTGATTTACAGAGCAGATACTAAAATGTTATACTGTAATGGATAATAACCACACGACGAATATGACTATGATGATAGACACGCAATTCTACGACGTCTTTTTTTACATGTGAATGCATTCTACATGATGAATTAAACCGACCACACGCAAAGCCAAGCTTTATGATTTCAAAACGTAGAATTTTTATAGAATGAATAATTATAAAGTAACGTAAATCAGTTTAACAGCTCTAAATGGTTGCTCGTAATTTTATATAACATTAGGTAAACGTTTTAAAAGGCTATATGCATTTAAATTCAACTCGCATGAAATGTAAATTCGGGATTATTGCTTCTGATAATCTTGTTGTAGTTGTTGCCAGACGTAATAAGTTTATGCCTTTGAATAGAACTGGGATTATCGTGGCCTACGTGTTGTATTATTGTATCCGAAGATAATGAGAATTAACTTATATTTATGTCTGTAAATGGTGGGTTTTAAGACTGTATATTGTGGTTTTTGCTACCCAGAAAACAAACTGCGTTACGGTTTAATTCTAATTGTGCTTTTCCTGCAATATTTACGTTATTTTGATGTTTATGATCATATTTCTATAGATTAAATGAATAAGTTAGTGTAATAGCTTTTTTTCGGGTGTCTATATGCACCCCGAAAACGAGGAAAAATTATGTGCGAGGCATTCTAACCACTTTATATTCCTGACCCTTACCTCCTTCCTCCTCGATCCTTCTTGCGTTTAGGACATGTTCTGAATTATGGTCTCCGCTTACAGTATAAATGGACATGTATGTACAGTAACAACGTACTGTACTTTCCTTTTCCCTGATGATTTATTGGAAGAAGGTAAATTGTAATATCCATTAAAAATTGACAGGCACGGTGGAAGAATTATGTTAGAGGTCCACAGAGTCGACAAATAAATTATGTCTGGCATGCGGGGCGTCAGGGACGCCTGGCGCGCTCTTAACTCTTATTTTATACTTATCGGTACAACACTTTTATCTCCGCATAAAATGCTATGCAGAAGCCTTTTAAAATTATATTATACAGAAGCGCACTGCTAAGAGGGTTTAACTGTACTCTGAAATGCTCTTTTAAAATGTTAATGGCGCAAACAATCTTCACGTTATAAATCTTAATATGATATTTTAAAATTAAACCACGAAAGTTGCAATTTTATACGCAGAAACTTTTTCAGACTGTGTATCCTAAAGTTTCAATTTAGGAGCCGTCGATTCAAGACCGCAGAACGGCGCGAAATCAAGTTATAGCAACACAGTGAGCGCGTTAGACGAACCGCATAGAATAATTCCACGTTTCTATTTGTGTATGTTGCGGAAAAATAAAGTTAAATCAGACGCGTTAACGCGTCGCTTGGCTGGGATTGCCGCGAAATTGTTTCACTGTTTTGTGTAGGGCGTTTAAAGTGTTTTTTACTCGGTTTGCTAATGGACGCGGACTTTACTTACCGCCCCGTTCCGTTCTACGCTTGTTTACTATTAATTGCGCCTTTTGTCGCCTACAGCTGCTTTCTGTGCGCAGGATACGGCTGCGGTCGGTCTGCGACCAGTTACGACCTTTATGGGTGTTTACGTAGCGCTTCTAGGAAGCAAGCACGGCGATTTCGTTTTGTCGCCATTTACTCTAACGAAATAAAAGTTTTCTGCGTTTTTTCGTGGCAAATTAAGCTGTTTATGTCGTCGTAATAGTTTGTGTACTTAAGTAGTCTACTTCCAACATGTTTTAGAGAGTTCATGTTGCTATAGTAATTTCTAACTGTGAAGTTAAATTGATTTTGAGGAAAGCGTCAGTGAATTTGAACCTACTACCTGCCTTTTTATTTTTTATTTATTTATTTATACCTGCCTACAGGTGCACGGTGCAGGACAAATGCACAGTCAATGCAATCATGAATCATGGGTAAATGATGCCGTAAAAGAAAACGTGTTGTGCCTAACCCAAGTAGAATGGCACAGGGCAGATAGATGATGAGTATAACATGCAATCATGAAGCACTATCGTGTCTATGGATTGTGTCTTCATATTAATTTCCGTGGCTCTGAATAAGTACTTTCCATTAAAATCAACTGCCACCAACCACAAGCTTCTTTTGAACGCAGAACCAATATTTTCTCATACAAATAAATAGAAATCACAATGACTTTATTTACATTGAATCTTTCCATTCGTTACTGAACGGCTTGCATTGCTGCAGTTTCGGTGCAGTATAAACCGCAAACAACAACTGACGCTGTTTCCATTTCACGCAGAACTAGCGAACTGCATGCGGTTCCAGATTTTTACATTTTTTTTAACTCCCGCTGCTCGGGAAATAATTTTATTTATCGCTGTCGGGGTCCGTTGTCGCGCTAGCGTTGACTCGCAACTTTTAAATTAAATTATTCACTTGATAATTGTTGGTGAACGAGTGATAGCCCCGCTATTTTTACACTTTATTGTTTACCACCGAGTCTGTATTGTAAATTATGAAGTTAATATTTAAGTGGATACAGCACTACGGATGTGTGTTTCTGAGGTTTCTGATATAATTTAATCATATTTATGTGTGAAGGTAAGGCACGTAGCTTTGTAGTCATAATGTACACTGTTTTGTGATTGTGCACGTTGCTTGAACTTCTGTTCATTAGTGTGTAAAGTGTTTTTGTTGATACATTTTGTTTAAATTAAACACAGTTTGTACACGTATCCAATAAAGTGCTGACAGAATAGTTTTTTACCTCGTTTTGAACATTTCGTAGACGTGCTACGCGAGCGCTACAGCGCTACGAACTGTCTACGACTTCGCTACGACGTAATTACTCCCGAGTTTAATTTTCGTTTTTACTTATCTCTTTTATTTTTTTATTCATGATGAAAGACTGTTTAGTGAAGATAAGACTTACTTTGAGATAATAAGGAAACTAAAGGATCTCAAGGGGGAACATACCGTGAATTATTCAAAGGGGGCCGTCATTTCGTCATAAGTTGTGACCGCCGCTCAGTTCAACATTACGATTTAATGCCACTCGTATTTTATTGGCATTGTTCAGTTAATACAAAAGTTGGTAACTTCCCGACATCGATTATTATTGCAAACTTTATACAAAATTCAGGAGGCTTTAATAAGTTGAGGATAAAATTATGTGGTGGGAGCTGGCTTGCGACGGGGACACAAATAAAACATTGTTTTCGTTTCCTTATAAATTCAGAAGGGGGATTGGTTCCGTTATAATACCAGTGGTAACTTTTTGAAGTTATAATTTAATAAGTTGAAACGTGTACAACCCGAGCACTATTATGTAAACACAAATTAACAACAACAACACAAACATATTAGAAACTTTCTCCAACTGCTATGATTTTAATTTTGTGTTGTTTTGATCATAGTATTTTGATGACTTTGATATTGTACACTTCTTCCTAGCGTGTCAATGGCAATCTAAATTGTGTCGGCCCAAAACTGAGCTACTATTTTGTACTCTCAGTCTTTTTTCATTAGTTTTTACTTTCCTATACACGTAATAAAACAACAACAAACCCATTCACAATCAAGTTGAATATTCACCATTTCACCAGAGCACCTGCTTGTTCCATTAAACAATACTATTCCCAAGTAAAGTACACATTGTCCCTAGCTAACATTTATTTTGTTTCCCGGGTAATAGACAACGCATCCGGCAGTACGGATAATGGGTCTGGGAAAAAAATAGAGTGCTTGCGACGAAAGCCAGTCACTGCAACACCTGTCGTCTGACGCGTGTGGGTAGGATACTGGGGTGGGGTCATTTTTGTAGCTAATGCGGGTAGTTATGGACTGCTAATTATTCTAAAGAGATACCGCGGCCTTGGACACAAAGGGCTAAGAAGGAACATGGGTGGTTTTTAGTCACTAGAAGTCGGACACTCCCTTCCGCTCCGCCCAGGCCCCTGATTTTTGAATCAATAGAATTCCAAATCGTGTACGAAATCGCAGAATTCATCACGTCATTTCCGTCATTTCTACTGGTAGAATATCGGAAACGAGTGGGTCGGACCACTCGTTGCAAAATTCACGGGTATGAATACTCAAAAATAGCGATTTCGTACGGATTCGCATACGAATTCTGCGATTTCGTACACGATTTGGAATTCTATTGATTCAAAAATACGGCCCCTGAGCGTAAGGAGTCATTTGATGATTTTTTTATTAGGTGTGGTTTTAAACGACGGTTAATTCAAAAATAAACGATTGGAGAAAGCAAGATTTTGACAAGGAAATAGAGACGATGATGATGCTCCTATTGTTTCATTAAGTACCTATTTGTGTATTTTTAACTGCCCCTTTGGTCCTGGGTTCCTTCCAGGGTTGGAAAAAAAACAGTTTTTTTTACATTTTATAAAACAAACAGTTAAAAATGTTTTAAACAGGTTTTTTTTTGTTTTTTTTTCCTAAGTTAGTTATCATCGACTTTTAAATGATTAAGCCTGATACAATTCACTTTTATACTATTTTAAAAACTGCATGACAAAAATTGATCTTAATTCAATACATTCTGTATGTTCCGACGTTCAGTTTTAGTGAGAAATCACCTAAACTTCTCTAAAAATAAGGAGAATACCCAAAACATATATTAAATAATCACGTTCACGAATAACGGAAGTTCTGGGAATTCCCCGGGGGACTTTACAAAACTTGTACCTTTTTAAATAGGTACCTTAATAAAAAATTATAAATGTTGTCTAATTTGCTTATTAACGAACAAAAATGATTGTACGTGGTCGTTTTATAATAAAAAATGTTAAGTATTACTTGATGTTTAAATGTCAAGTGAAAAAAACACCCCTAATAAAAACGATGTTTTATTTTAAACTGTTTTAAACACTGTTTAAAACACATGTTTTAAACAACTTGTTTTAATCATGCCAACCCTGGTTCCTTCCAAAGTGCTATTGGGTTTTTCATTTGTAATTTCTTAGTGGTAGCCTGAAGTTTGGAAGTAGCCGGTATGATACCCCCGTGGCTTGGCAAGCACGTTAAGCCGTTGGTCCTGCACCTGATCTCTCCCGTCGTGTCGCATTGCCGTCCCATTGAACTTTGAGAGAAAAGGAACATAGCACCTGTGCCTGCGCACACTATCTCCCGCTATTATTGACTAATATTGACCGCAGTTACCGAAACACGATCAGGAGGGTTTATTTGTGTTTATAATGGAATTTTCGTGTGTCATTGCATATCATGGACAGTCTCACAATTAAGCCGCCATTAATAGGCTCTTCAGAAAACCAAATCAGGTCAAATAGCACTCCGCATCCCCAAAAACTGCCAGCATTAAAACTGACGACACACATACACCAACAAAAAATAAAAAAGAAACCCAACATACTCAACGGTACCGACGACATAATGCCAGTAACGTACCTCAACCCACCCAGCTTGGCACTTAAGGAGCCACACCGATGCAGATTGGATGACGCCGTATGAATTTACCGCGCGCACGCCTCCCGTCGTCGATAAAATGACGCACGGGGGATTGACGATGTAGCATTTGTTCCTTCATGTTCTTGTATGCGTGTCATTTCTTATTAACGTGTGGAAGTGGCGATAACGAAGCATTCGGAATTGGATTAAAGGAATATGGGTCTAGTTGATTTATTTTGTACTAGCGACCCGCCCGGATTCGCTCGGGTGCAATGTAGATATAAATCTTCCTCTTGAATCACTCTATCTATTGCTGAAAACTGCATTAAAATCCGTTCCGTAGTTTAAAGGATCTAAGCGTACAAACAACGGGAGCGACTTGGTTTTATTGAATGTAAAGAAGACGTCCATTGTTTGATGATAGAAACTACAAAAGCCTATAAAGGGGAGTAACTGACTTATAAATATCAGTTTGCATGATCAGATTATTAACCACAGAACACGTAAGTAATTTGCAGGCATTTCAAAGGAATTAATGACACACTTCAATATCATACCATCAAATTTGTTAAACGAGCTGTAATTTAATACCACGGGAGCCCCAAGGTAATCAAATAGTACGTCGCGTCGTTACGACGTATGCAGGAAGTGGTGGTAACAGCAGTCAAAAGCGCAATTAACACTGGAAGTTTGGGACATGGAAAACTTCAAATTAATTAATGCAATGTAGGCTTCAAGTGTCGCGAACACGCAACGTTCTAAACTATCAGTGTTCCTTATTTGGTGAAGCATGTGACTTTTTTTGTAGGTGAAGTCGAGGGTTAAAATAGGCCTTTTATTACTTGAGCGATACTGGCGTGTTTCTGAAGCACTTTTATAGTTACTGAAATACTTTTATGGACGTGTCGTTTACGAATTAAAGAAATAGAGGACATTCAACTGTTCATTAATACCCACATACTATAACAAAATAAACGCCTAACTATAATTAAACTTTATACACTATGGTAATCCTACGATTCCTGGAACCTACTCGCAATATAGGTTAAACGACATTTAATAATATAATTGATATTTCCATATAGTAATTAATTTGCATATCGGTTCAAAGTACCGGTTTTGCAGCCATTATGGCCGATTTTCCGTACCAGATTTACTGATTGGAAACTTTAGTAATATGTATCATATTTTGGCTGATGATGATGATCGTAATACGAGGCTAAAACTGAATAGAAATCTATCTAATGAATAGATATCTATCACGAATATCCCTATAACAATTATAAAGGCATCTGTCTGTATAATCATTTTTGATTGGCCCTCTCAACTCAAGGCTGTAGGTACTTGAGTCGAAATTGGATTGGGATTATCTCGATACCGTTTCGAAAGTAACCCCATTAATCTCGATAAGGATCGGACGAAGTATCGACTGCTGTTTTGTTTATATACTTCCACTTTGTTTATAGACAACGATCGCTTTAATTCAGTAAAGAAGCGGGAAATAAAAAATGTATTCGATTTTACCGTTTCCAATACTTAATTGTGTAGAGAGCTTCAGTCTGGTCAATCAGAATTGGATTCTATTTCTGCTCTATAACCTCCCGTCCGCTAATAAATCTCCACGAGATTTATAACAATGGCTTTTTAATTGTGTCTTTATTAAGGCGTATGAGCTCATATTATGAACTCACGCGTTTTTCTCATGGGAGTAGGCAGATCTACAGAACACCTTATATTCTCATACTGCTTTTGCCTCGCACGCACCGGCTGCTGGTGTGCTATGTTCCCTCTCACATTTAATTTTAATCAGTCAGCCTTCAAAGCAAGAGGAAACAGACATGTACTGGGCACGGTCGTTCCATAGACCATAGACCTCATCCATCGCTTTTCATCAGGCGTGATCATCAAAAGCTGGCCCATTTTGCATATTGCACTAAGGGACACAAAAACCTCATCAACAAGGAGTATAATGATTCTATTTCAGCTATACACCTTAATGCTTTGTGTCCTTAAATCGATAAGTTATCAAACGTATTTTGAATTACAAGGCAAACTACGTACAACACTCAGTCTTATGACCCATCTGAACATCAAATAACAGTTTTACAACGTTAGTATCGTTTCTGCAGTCAAAAGGACACTTCAACATAAATTGTTATGGTAATGATATGGGACTTGGACGTCTGTTTCTGTTTATCAAAATCGTTTAATTAGCGCTTGGGGTCAAATAAACGGCGATCCAACACGCGAATGACGCTTCACTGGCGATCACTCCTGGCCATTATTTTTTAAATTAGTTTCTGTCGTCTATAGACTTGCTGTTGATGAGTTGTTGACTGTACACTTCTCATTTCTTTTTTATGATAAACACAAACAGTTATGTCTTACCCGTTATGTCCAAATATTGGGAAAAGCTACATTCCTTCCATCGATCAAGATTCTGTGCTATTTCTTTCTAATTTTATCAAGGAAGATGTTTTGTCTCTATGTTATATTCAAGAGTATTTGTCTAAACTTAGGAAGAGAAACACTATAAGCATTATGTTGATACCAAATTACCTCTTTACCGTCCTATAAACTATTAACTTGGTAGGTAATATTACGGTACTATTAATAATTCTAAGTAGGTAATATGCTTGCTGTTACATTTTACTGCAAACTACATTGTCTAAAGCTACACCTGCCTTAAATCGACGTTACCATAAATCCTACGCTAATATCGAATATAAATCAGATTAACTCTTGGACACATTACAAATGAACGGAACGAATATATCGCCATACTTTCACAAAATATTTACGTTGATGCATATTATGAGTTATTGCTTCGGATAAGAAGAAATTGCATTAAAAATACTTAGAGGATACGAAAATATCAATAAAAATGAATCATCGGACAATTAATCAAATCCGAACCTTATTGGACTCGGTATATGGTACCGAACAAAATGAACATGTCTACAAAAGATAAAGAGATTTGCTTGTAGCAATGGACAGGTTATTCCCGCCTCTCTATCAGTAACAAACGTTGATTATTTCGCGCGCTCTCCTCATCCATTAGCGCTATATTGACTACCCACTTTCATCTTCTCTTGCCTCAGGGATTATTTGTATACCCTCCTTTTATTTTCGCTTGTCGCTTGTTATATTAATTTTGTTACTGACAGGTCGTTTCGAAAATGATGTTCGGTATTTAATTATTTGGTTGGACTAATTGAGTTCTGTCATTTGATATTGAATCATTATGTATTGAGTTTTCAATTTGTTGTGGTAGATTCAATAATTCTGGTGAATATGTTTGAGTTATTACGTTGCTAAGTAAGGTACCTGAATACGTAGAAGAAAAATGGTGCTTTGATAATTACTTTATACGAAATAATGAAGGAACGTTTATCTAGTAGCCACGTGTATAATACCTATAATTATAGGTATAATTATATACTTAGGTAGGTACATGGGAGGATAACGAAGCACTAATTAATAAGCCAGTCCCGTATTGAAGGGTCTTCACTTGACCATTTACCCAAGAGACTAAGGGTCTCTCGCTCACATATTAACTAACTACGTCCGAACAGCCTTAAATAATGTACAAATTATTACGTACAAACCGAAATGCTTCATTAATTTTATTTTAATGTCAGTGACGACTCCTTATCGTCCTGTGCTAGTTGCAAAGGTCAAGCGAAAGGGGCGGTAATGGTAAATAAATATCTTTAAGTGTAGGGCTACTTTTTTATTAGTAATAAGGTAGGTTTTTTTTTTTAAATAATTTATGTATAAGCAGCTAGACAGTTTATCCAATAAATAATACATGATGCTGAATGATGATGATGGATACTTATAGGAAAATAAAACGAACTATTAGCAATTCACCATTAGGTAATATGAACTTTTGCTACTTAAGTACCTAAGTGCGGATTTCGCTAATAAAACTAAACGCGATTGGCACATCCAAACGGTAGTATCGAATTCCATAGCAGTTATGATACTAACTACTCTTAATCTAAGTTTAGCATTACAGTTCGATGCAGAATAACATACCCCTTCCAAAAAAGGTGAAACCAATTAAATTCCTGGTCTCAAAGCTACCTACAAAATCTTAATTAAAACTCATGAAAGATTCTCCTGCATTTTCCTTCTAAACAAAAGTAATTTTAGAATTGATATTTTTTTCTCTATTTTAATTTAAACAGGCAGTATTGCTCACGAATTCTAATTAACACAACAATCGAGGAGTTAGACTTTTTGAGGGATGGACTTGGAAACTCCGTGATGAGAATTAGACGTTTTTATACAGGAACGTGATTAGATTTTTTATTGCGAATTTATTTAAGACGACGCGATAAAACTGCTAGGTACATTAGGTAGCAGTAAATCCAAGTGTCTGGCAAGAAAAAGTGTGGAATGTCTGTGAATCATCACTGTTTAATCATTTATTTTGTCATTATGACAAAGATAAGGGTACGATCCGTACGATAAATCCTTATGACAAAAAAAAATCCGACCGTTAACATTTGATTCTTTGGTTCATGTCGCAATTAAAAAAATAAATATTGAGTTCTGTTTCTGTTTTTGGTGCCATATTTTTTTAGCCTGTCAGTCATTTTCACATCGATCGCAATCACAGCAACACGAAATACGTCAGTCAACGTTGTCACAAATTGCGAATATCCATTAAAAACTTTCCGAATTTTGCCTCAATAAAAATATGCTTTATTTAAAATATCTCGCAATCCGGTAAATATATGAAGTTGGATAAACAATCCAGCATTTTTCACATGAGGTAGTCTCGTACAATCGGTTTTCCGTTGATACAGGAGCAACGACGCGGTCGCAAACTGCCTGCAATGTTTGTATTGAAGTGTCCATTATCGTGATGAGGTGCATACCATTCGCGATACTACATATAAAAATGAGGGTTCCGTCTACCGCTCGCACAGGGAGCAGTACTCGGCATAAACGACATTTTGACGTTGCATTTTGCATATTATTTTTACAGCAAAATGTAAATTTAACAAACCGATATTTTATATTTTTGATTAAACCACAAAGTAAAAAAAAGTGGTTAGTGCACACATCAAAAATACAGCAGTCGAATCAATACAATTTCCATTTTAAATTAAAACCGGTCATCCGCTAAATATTTTATCAATATCAAAATAAAAATCTACATATAAAATTTTCTATGGGATCTTTTTTTTAATATGCAAAGTGCAGTTTGGATGAAAGTGTCGCTTACGCTTTTCAACTTCACTCACACAAACAGATGTTAGTAATTTCGAGCTCGTCTACACCCCTTCCCGGAGCTTTTGTTCGCTTATGTTTATTATGACATGTTTTGCAAAGATAATTGACTTAAGTCTGTGTATTTTACGCATTATGCGGGTCGTTTTCTGTGTTACTTCCGAGATGTGATTAATAAAAAGTTTACATGTAAATAAAACATGGGCATTCCTGAAACTTTTTGAACTAATAGTAGATTATTAACCAAGGGCTGTATGACATCAATTGCACACGAGGTTTTTGGCGCCTGAGCGAAGCGAAGGCGCTAATTAACCCGAGTATGCAATTGATGCTTACGCCCGAGATAAATACTCTGCTTTACATAACGATTGTGAGGTAAGTAAACAACAAGACAGCAGGTTTCAATGAACATTTATTAAGAAGAAAAAAATGTGTATTTAATTAAAATTAATAGTAAAATTATTACAATTTGTAAGAGATATGGTCACGTTCTTTTTAGGTATATTTATAGTTTGAATATGAGTTTGTGATGATAAGACTTGAGTTTGAGTGACTTGAGGTTCTTGCATCGTAAATGGCGGCAGTTGACTGGTACTATTTTCTTCATTAAAATTAATTATTTTCGCGATGCTTTCGCGCCTACTAGTAGACTGCCTTTTTTTTCACGCACGCAAGCGCGTCAAATCTTGCTGGCCAGTTTGATTTTTAAATCGATTCCATCTAACATACGATGTGGAAACAAATAGTTCCATATTTAAAATAAAATCTTTATAAAATAAATTGTCTAGATTCCGATTCGAGTAATTAATCGATACCGAGAAAAAAAAAATAACTTTTTAAAAATATTCTTCGTGCAGTATGAGTATGACAGTTCTTTTTTCAAATTCCAAAACCTATGCTGTAATGATAGTCATACACCCCGGCATTCAGGGGTGTAAGTTTTACTTACAGAGCAAGAGATATGTAAAGTATTTTAATCTCGATTAGGTACATGAGATGGAAATACTTTAGTTTGATTTTATATTAGTATGGAATTAACAAGCGAATTTTAATCGAGTCAGACATTAAATATAATATTCCTGGAATCGGATAGCATGATATTTCCGGTTAGTAAGCTGCGAGGTCTAGTTTTTAATTAAACATTCATTGGTATAAAATACTAGGAATGAAACAGTATGTTATGATAAAAGGTTACCAATCAGCTTCTACTATCGTATGTTTATTAAATGAAAGCACCTAATAAATATGTACGTAGCATCAAGATCCCGCCAATCGATTCGTTCATCAACATCGCATTATCCCCAACACCCAATAACTTTCCTCCTATATCACAAGATACAAACTTAGTTGATTGTACGTGCATTACCTTGTTTGTTCTCCACCTTGGGCCAGCAAACTGCGTAATGTCATTACGGACTTGGATTCGTTCGACGATCGCCTTCACGTAACAGCCGATCGATCTGGAGTTACTCTAACATTATTAGTTCCCTTTCCAAGATTCTTATTGGCTTTATATTGTCAGGTGTAAGATTTGGAGGGTAGTAAGAATGTTTTCGTTTTTTATAGCAGTTCAGAAAGCGTTGGGCGCCAATAACAGAGCGTTGGGCGCCAAACTATAAAGTTAAAGAGGGGTCAGTAAAACATTATTGTCTTATATTAAAAACAAAATGGGTGAAGACATTTTTGTATCAATCACTTATTCTAAACCCGTTTACTTTAGTAGCATCAGGTTTACATATTTTCTGGGTCCTGCACTCAAATAGTGAATTTTCGCGCATGGAAGGGTACGCACCCCTCAAAAACATCGCACACGAAGTCATAAGTATTCTCAAACCACACCTCACTCTTATAACTTACTCAACATGTAACCCGCACACCTACTTACATATTCATAAGAGTTAGTAGCTAGAAGTTGTGTCGTTTATTCTTTCTACATCTACTTAGATGTGTTTAGGAGACGCTCATGTAAACACAGCCTCTTGACGCGGCAAATTAAAGCTCAGGACATAGAGGTGACGGTTTTCTCGGTGTTGGATTTTACCGAGTTAAGTTATTTCCTAGGAATTGAAATAGCATGAGGTGTTTGTAGTGGTAGTCGAGAGTCACAGGAACGTATTTTCGCTTTTATTTGGTTTTATTAAGCTGTTTTTGCGTTTAGCGACTTTTCGTGCTAAGGCAAAGGCTAAAGATACACACTTGGAAAGTTAATATAAACTGAAAAAAAGAAACTTTCTGCAGATGTCTTCCTCTGATCTTATAATCACATAAGCCTCTCCCAAGCTGCACTACAAGAGCATATACTGCTCCTTCTGCATCCAGTCAACACTACTCAAAACCGGACCGGGTTTTTGAGCCAAAATTCCTAAATCATCCATGATTATAATCTCTCACGCGCCCTTCACCACCGTGACCTATCCCGAAGGCTTGATCAGGGACGTCATTAAGAGGAAACGCGAGTGCTGTCTCTTTCTACTATCGCTGTCTCTCTCCGTCCTCCTGTACTCAAATTCGTGCGATAAGGACAACTGTACAAAAAAGTTAGAATTCGAGGTTTGGCTCTCGCCTATTTCCTCCTCCAATATTGAACCAATTTAAAAGATATTTTAGACAATGAATAAGGAGGTTATATACTACGCCGCTATGTTTTTCTTTTTTCGTTAATAGTTGTCAAATTTGTACACTAGGACTCTGTTAACAGCGATCTAAACAAGCAATTTTGAGCATTTTTTGAGGGTTCTAGTGCTTATAAAAATAATTTATCACCAAAAAGGAAAACATAGGGGCATAGAAATAGTTAATATTTATTATTCTGTAAAAAACCATTGCTCTAGGGTCATTAACCAAAAAGGAAACAGGCGAGAGCGTTTGTATGGAGAAAAGACCACTCGCGTTTCCTCTTAAGACGAGACGCGTGATCGTGAGCACTCGTGCGGTCAACACGGCGACACGAATTAGCGACGCACGCGACACGAGCGTGTGGCCTGAATTTATTACCACGTCTTTGGGTGTTTGAAAGAAAGCGTCGATAAATCGAGACCTTGATTGTTAACGAGGTT
Source organism: Diarsia mendica (assembly GCA_949316265.1). Lineage (NCBI taxonomy): Eukaryota > Metazoa > Arthropoda > Insecta > Lepidoptera > Noctuidae > Diarsia > Diarsia mendica. The sequence goes on along the minus strand of OX438904.1, from coordinate 17,808,588 downwards.
TTGCTGCCATTTCATTGATGTGGATTTCTGATTCATTCATTCTTTGGTACATCATAGATACTTAGAGACTTACCCGTAATATTGTCTCTTCCTCTCCCTGTAATGTATTATGTGCCACCAAAGGTTGACTTGAAAATATCACGTTTAGTGATAAGATCGACCATTGTGTCGACCTATGCGTAATTTTTCTTTTATATTAAAATTTGTAAAATATTTTATTCTATCTCTTGCCCCAATCACTCTCAATTTGCATTCAGTACAGCTTGTCTTCTTCTTCCGTACTTCTCTATTGATGTTTGATAACTTGATATGATATCGAATTATCCCATAAACAAACTTTAACACCCTATTTCACTCGTTAAGCAGAAATTGTTTAGAGACTTTCATAATGGCCGTGAAAATACTTTTTTACTTTAGCATATCTACAAGTTTTTATTATTCTTTCCCAAGTTCCATTGAGTAAATAACCTTTGTTAGTAAAGTTCCTTCGTCATTCATGAATGACTTGCCATAATTAATTCATAGCTTTGCATACGTCCGTGTTACTTCGAGCTTGAATGTAACTTCAGTATCCTGAAGTACGATCGTGGCTGTAATGAATCTACCCTCATTCCGCCTTTGAACAAGTTTCATTATCATGATCATCAGCCACAGCCCGGCTTCATCTTCTTCTAGGTTAGGAGTAGAGGCCTCTCTTTGCTTGTGTCAATTTTACCCGTGATGGCTACAATGTCATCTTCCTAAGTTAAACTAACTCCTACATCAGTTAGGTATATGGATTTTCTTCATGAGATTTTTAAATACAAACAAAATGATTGGTGAGGAATCCTTATACCAACAACAGATACAAAGTTAAGATTATTAAACTCTGCTATCGGCATCGTAGCAAACAATAAGTCTTCAAATAGAAAAAAAACAAGTCTAAGTGCAAAGTAAGACAGCGCAAGTTAATTATACTCGATGTTGGCAATCAACAAAGCGAATGTACTTATGTCACTTAATTGTTCCTTCACACGCTAACTTTTATGTTGTAAATTTTGTTTTTCGGCTTTTCGGCTGGCCAGCTGCCATCTTGTTTTATATTGTATGAAATAAAGTAAAATGAGCTGAGAGTACTTGAAAGCAAGGGTTATTCTGGAACACGTAACTACCAAAGCACCCACAATGTACACTAATTCTGAGTTTCGTGTTCAAAATTACTCAATTACAGGCGTAGTAGTCCAATCAATATTAACCACTAGTAAAGCGAGTTTATATTTAACTACTTAATCGTTTTACAATGGTGTTACTGAGTTTATGCTAAACTCCTACACAACACAGTTCTTAGACAGACTTTACCAGCACTCGAAGATACATCATTTGCCTAATCTTTTTCCTTGGGCAGAGCGGTAGAGAGTGTCAGACTTCTACTGACTAAAAACCAACCATGTTCCTTCTTAGCCCTTTGTGTCGAGGCCGCGTTATCTCTTTCGAACAACCCGCAGCACTAACGGATTTTCAGTACCTAAACCTACCCTTATTGACGAATACACTTATACATTAAATAGTGATTGTTCGCTGTGACTGTACTATAATAATAAAGCTACTCGCCAATATAGCAAGTCGAGACCCTATTATTATTCATGAAATAGTTACTATTGATCGTAAAATAAAACACGACAATATTTTACAGTCGTTACCCGGCTAATATGCATAACTGTAATGAACGTCAAACGATAGATATGGGCGAGTAGTGGCCATGTTTATTGCGAGTCAGGTGTTCTGTGTAGAGGACATATTATATCAGGGGTTTTGGGGACACTTCAGGTAAAACTAAATCGATCTTGTCTACTTCGTGTGCTTTAAATTCAAATTATTTCAGTCTTTATTTCTTTTTCTTATTTGATTTATTGTAAGAAAGTAGTAACACTAAATAAACTCAAAGAGCAAGAAGGGTTGTTGTCTGTGTAAAACAGAAAATGAAAGACCTTAAGGTAGGACTGCTACGACAAAACAGATAAAGCTAAAATCCTTCTCCGCCATATTGTCAATCGACCAACATTTTTTTTAGACCTGTATGTAGGGACTCAAACTGAAATCTAATAGTTTATTTATATTTACTCTATTAATATTAGTTAGTTTCCAGTTCTTTGACTGTTTGAAATAGATTATTTCAAACAAAATCCTGCACCCTACTAAACGCATGGCACAGTAGTATTGACTTGCCCACACTTGGGCAGTAAACAACGTTATCGTTGCGCCGTCATCGTGACGTTTAATGTCAAGTGACATCACTTGACATGCGGCTACTACGCGCCGGCCCGCCAGTTACACACATGTAATGATAATGACATTTGTGTTTCTATAGTCTATGCGTCGCTTCGTTTGTGTGTGTTGAGTGCATTCTGTCACTGTTGATTGGTTTTGGCACTGTGTAATACTGGAAGTTATTTAAAAGCTTCAGAAATTAGAAAGGATGGATGGACTGACTGTAGCATGATATGGCAAGAATGGAGCTGTAATATTACAATGAACCGGACACAAATCTAACACTACCCTCATTGGATTCCTTCTTATAAGCGTGAAACTTAAACATAACTGACTAAATGGTGGTGTACTGTAAATAACCCCTTCCTAATCCTCTACGCATTATAGGGATGATGTATAAAGATAACAATTCGACTTTACCACTTCCAAATCTGCAACCTCACCACAGCGAACGAATCACAAAAACAAACGGAGGGCTCGCAGAAACGTTCAAACCTATCTCAGAAAAATGTCGCAAACCTTAACCCATAATAATTAATTAAACGGGCCACACTAATCTGGCGTCAGTGCAACTCATAAAAGAATACTTGCCACAAACGATAGTCGCCCAGGCTTGATTAATGCATGATGTTGAGCTTTCATATCCCGAGCTAGGAACCTTCAATGCTGTTTAATCGTAACTCGGCCATCTCTCGCTTAGCTTTGGCTTCGCTTTGCTTCGGGATTTTCTATTGTAAGAAGGAGAGAAAAACACCATGAAATGTAGTGCAGAAGGCCCATCTAACGTCGAAAACCAGTCCACTAGACGATTTTTTAAAGGTTGGGTATCCTCTAGACTCTACAAACGAATTGCCAATAGCGCACGAGTTCATGAAAAGCAGCTGAATAAGTTTGTGTTTGTGGTTATGAGGCGTTCCAATAAGACGACAAACGAATAAATAAAAAATGGCACTAAAAAGTATCGGATAAGCCTGTTATTTGATCTGAGCGGATAAGTCTCTAATAACCTCTACTGTCGCTGATTTGATATCATTATTCGGAAACGCATTTAAGCGAACGCCAAGCTTCTCTAAAATGGGTTTTCTGTATTACCTCGTGCAGTAAAACGTTCCGGGTAGCGCAGTCCACGTCTCGTTCATTCCTCGCTTAGCTGTCCATCCAACTCCACTTAATGGCGGTCCGCTGGAGAGGCGGATAATTTAAAATACCTACATAGCCTCTCACTGGCCAGCTCTTAGCCGGCTGTGGTTGAAAGGTACACTCGGATTCTTGCATATAACTCCCCAAGCTAAAAGGGTTCCGGATATTTAATTTTAAGTTTTTATTTCGTGGTCTGGCGAAGAAATATGTAATGGATGTATCTAATAGATTAAATGCAATGTAGGGATTATTTTAACGGTGTGTGTGTGTGATATATTGCTGTTTCAATTAACATTATGTTATGTATGTCTTTGTCGTTTTTCTTATTGAAATATTGCAAATAATCATGGATTAGTAATAGGTAGGTACTTAGATAAACAATTTCATGCTTTAGAAACTTCAAGCGAACCGTACAAAACAGTTTCAACAGAAACACTAAAGAATCGTATAAAATCGGAGAGCTAAATCAATTTTAGACACAATACACTACCGGCATTGTACAATTTTAAAAGCATAGTTTAAAACTGAAACGGAATCGTTCCCCACTCTGCTAGGGGTGGAATCATGAATCTTGCTCTCGTAAACCGAAGGAAATTGCTTGCTAAAAGTTTCCGAATTTATGGCGTATTTGTACGTCCGAACTGGTGTTGCAGGATTAGACACATTCGTCGCTATCGAGCGTAGTCGTGACTTACCTGACTTGTACTTTTATAGTTTTAATCCTTGTTTTTGTTCCTTATAGTTTTAGGGATCATGGATGGTACGGATGATACCAGACCTTCTCTTTTCACAGATTTTCATCGAGCACATAAAATTGCTCGCATAAAAACAATATTTCTGAACAAGAAACTCGTAAAGATGACAGTTGTAAAGTTCTGGAAAGTCTGAGATAGTTTTAATTAAACTTTAATTCATAGGTTAAAGTAAGCTTGGTAAAATTACTGATATTATTCATCCGTAAGTACAAAGATAAAATAATTATCACAATTTAGAATGAAATAGCCATCGGATCACCCAGTAATAGAATGCCATCATCCGTAATGAGATATTAAAATATAATTAACTACGCAACCCAATCGGAATCAGTTGCATTTGGCATCCAAAACCGATAACGATTACCATTGAAGTTACATTGCAGGCTGCTAATATAAATGGGTATACTATGGCCCTATTTCTGGCCGTAATGTGTTGGTAACAATACGTTAGTGCCGGCTACCCGGTTTTATCTGGCTGACCAGCGGGGTTGAGTGAATCCAGCACATTACTCAGCCCAGTGCGGCAATTTACATAATTAACCAACTTCCTCGCGACTTTTGCATCTACCTTGATATATCTCCGTGGAAATGTGTAAGTAGGTACCCTACGAACGTAATTTTGTGTCCAGTATTCGTCGGAGTGGATTTGTGTTTTGTTTTTGAGGGTAGTTATACGAAATGTATGATGTTTACTTATTACGTTTATTATGGCTATTGGTTTATTATTGCGACAACGAGATACAAATACAAAAATAAAAATTTTATGTTAAAATTACGTAATGAAAAGATATTATTTGATATATGATGATTTTATTACGTCATTTTAACTGGTTACTAAGCCCAGAAATGTAGAGTAAGATGAGAACGTACGTGAAAACATATTGTTGTTTCATCCAAATCAAACAGTCAAATACAAAAGAAATAAACAGAACAAGAAATGTAATAGAAATACGTTATCATTACACTTTTACAACGAGAATGTTCTTTCCTGTAGCGCACATTATTTATTTAAATCACCCGTAATGTCTGTGGCACCGCCTGATGTTGGCACAATTTATAGGCCTGTATCACGACGGTATTATAAACCAGACGAGATTAGCAAATACTTGGAGTTCATCGAGGAATTCTGTCGTCTTTGTCGAAGATATTAGGGTACTTTCTAAAGAATTTCACGGTATTGTATCTTGACCATCTCTGTTAGATAGGTAGGTAGGTACTTACCTTCTTGAGGAGGAAACGGTGCCCCGTTTCTTCTTAAAATACCTGTCCGTCTCCCCTTAGCCTGGCTTTGCCCAAAAAGTTTCTATTAATTATCGAATGTTTTGTCGGTTAAGCAGAAACCTGCCTCATAGGTTGACCTGCGAAATCTTCGAGATGCACTAATATAACGTCGAAAGAAGACGGTTGGTCGTTACCTATAGAGAAGGACTGGCAAGAAACTCCATGCCATGGTTACCAATCAACGCAACGTAGCAAACACTCTTAACACAAAATCTTTTCATCACAGCTTAGAACTTTAATACATATTAATCGCTTGTTTGCCTTCTAAAGGCAAATCAGTATTGGAATTTAGTAATACACATCAAAAGAGATGGCTCTTTAAGGGAATAACAATTGAATTTAAGGATTCCAATCCAATTCATTCCAGATCTCAATTTATAAATCAATTGAATTCTTTAATTGGATTATTGATCAATCACGTTGGAGTATCTACCGTGCCTACTTGATTTTTAAATGAGAAATAAAAAAGTCCAATTAAAAATCCTCTCAGATAATTATTTAACAGATTTCCGTTTTGTGGAAAATCGTTTAAAGCTTTTGTGAACGGAATGAATTGGCTACATTGATATGTATTAAGTATTCATGTTTTAATCATGGGGTTTCATAATTTACTAACAGTGAAATACTTGAAATTCGAGTTAAACATTTTTAGTACCTACCTACGATTGAACGATCAGAATACGCTATAAAATATTGCTAACTCATTTGTAGGTTTGTTCATTTTAACCACGATCTGCATTCTTTTTCACGAATCAATTTAGAAGTTTTACTACACATGTTTAGTTTGAATGACAATGCATGGTTAGCTAAGTGACGTCATTCTACATCCAATATGGCGACCTCGCAAAAATCTCAAACAAAAGCGTGTTTTAACTATCATTTATTTCTTCAAATTCAAAGCCAAACATCGTGCTAGAACCTAATTTCCTATCACGAGGTTTCACGTAAGTGCCATACCATGTGCCCGTCAGTTCGCATTACACATACACAATATGCACGAAGCATTCACCAGCTTTGGTCCTTGACGGACTTAATTATTTTTGACACGGATTCGGAGTACTGATGGTCCCCCGTGGAACCCTCTTACTAATCTGTATTTCTATCGATTTTGCACAGACCCTATGTTACCACCTACCTATATTCAGAAATTGAATACTGTCTACCCAATTTCCAGTGAATAATTTTGTGTTTTTGGGTTCTAAATTGAGAGAACTTTGTATAAAATTATCTAAAGATTTAGGGAAACGAACGTTAGCACTTAGAGAGTCTATTTTTAACGTCGCCTACTCTAGAAAGCTTTTATGGGAAGCATTAAATATAAAGCTTTTTGGATTTAGCTGCTATTTTTAGTTCATCAATAGCTATGTGGAGATCTATTCCTACTTTATTTCACACCTTAAATTATTTTCATTTAACATCCAACTCACTTCTAGGAGTAGTATTCTTATATTTTCATAAAATAATATTGTTTATTTTAAACCAAACTGTCATCTTCCAGGGCATCAAAATAACCTAAAATGAAACAGTTCCTGTTCACACCCCAATAAATTTACATAAAGCTAGGTACACAATAGCCATACAACCGTAAAAACGTAACCGCCAAAAGAGCACTGAGCCAGTCAAAACAGATTTAACTGGCAAAAAGTTTATCAGGAATGGGCGGGACGGGCCGTGTAGATTTCAGTACGAATGTCAAGCCATGCCCGTTGCGGTCGCACCCGCCGCAAAACACGGCTAAATGCCGCTCTTGTGGACCCCGCTTTATAGTGTGCGACGTTTTGAAATAAAACTGAAGACTTTGTTTGAGTTGGTGATGTTTCATTCATTTTTAGGCGAGGATATTTGTGTTTGTGAGGTCTTCATGCTTTTTGAATGAGAGAACGAGATAATAACTAAGAATTCGACTTTATTTTCAACTAGCAACATACATACGACTTGATAACAGATTACGTATCACGATAGCATCGTTTTGAGATGCCAGTTATTTTGTACTGTCATCATCGTCCACAGCCCGACTTACCTACTGTTCGGTACCTATAGGCCTCTCTTTGCAAGTTCTACGCTCTTGTACGCCTCTTATGGGATATTCCCGCAATGTCAACAATGTCGTCTGCCCATCTCCGTGGTACGACCAAGACTTCTCTTTCCATTCTTTGGACGCTACTCGGTGACAGCTTTACGCCACCTGCCATCACCGCTCTCTGCTAGATACTGTAATAAGAAAATGTCTTGCAATGATTTGATTTAATTAAATCTCGAGTGTGCAACACAATTCCAGTCAGTGCTCTTCATTATCCCATGAAACCCAGATTTTACGTCCGTACACTTTGTAACCGAAGGCTTTATTATTCTCTTCTGTAATTGAGGTCAGTGCAGAATGTTTACTTGAAATGTAGATTTAAACATCAAGCGGTGTGCGGTTGGCACGGTCGCGTAACACCGCAAGGTTTGCTGGCCAGTGCCGGGTGATGCGACGGTGTGTTACCTGCTTTAAATCGTTTAAATATCCTTTTGACTTTACAGTTGGAGACACAGTTGCGTTGTTTTAAAGTGGAATAAAAGTTGAAATGGTTGATTTTGGAATAGAAAGTATTGGTTTGTTTGCCAACGCTTAAACACATTTCACAGGTATCTCCAACCATAAAACGAGACAGTTTTAGACACGTAGGCCTTTTTAGAAAACCACACATTTATGTGGACCAAACTTTTGTGCTAAAATGCACCAACATATCGTGCAAAAACCAACACGGTTTAACCCAATTTTTTTGTTCACGATAGTTGCCAGTGTTGCCACACTCAACTCGTATCAAACACCAACTTTGTATTTTTTCTCGCTGGTCACGCCAGAACCACGGACGGCGAAAGACAATGAGCATACGCCCCTTTGACGATAAATCATGGCATGATTAATGGAGTGAATAAGACAAGGGTTCAGTAATTATATCACCGTGTTAGTTGGTCGATACAAAAGAACAGTGTTTCTTCAAATCAAAGGATAATTTAAATCGCTGGTTTAAACGATACAAAAAGGTTTACAAACGAAGTGTCAGGCGCATAATGAGTGAATGTATGCGACCCTGTGCGACCCTGTTTTGTGATCCGTCTATCCAATAGGCACTGTGGATGAAAGTTTTACGTCATTCGGGTAAGCTTGTTGCAAAACCAAAATCGTAAAACTGAAAGGACAAAGGTTTTTCAATATTGCTTTGGCGCTTTCATTTCTATGCCTGGGTTTTATTGCAGTTTTTAGTCGGAAGCTATTTTTTATTCAGTTTTGTCTTTTATTCCAAAGCTGCTGATATCAGATCAATATATAAATTAACGTTAAGCTTTACTTTAAAAAATAAATGTCTTGCTTATACCGACATTTTTATTTAAAAACCAAAATGAAACGTGTTTTTTTTTGCAGCGGTAAACTTAAATAACAATTTATTTTTACCGAATTCCAACTTCGAAGCCGTCCTTTATTAATGTCCTGTCGACATTTCGCCCTGGTGGCCGTTGCTTTAAATTTAAAATTTAAATTCGCAAGTGTTCATACTAAATAAAAAGAATTTAATGTATTATTGGAAATTGAAAATGCGGGAAAGCACGTTTATTTCGATTGTTCAGAGAAAATGAATGAACAAGAACACCTCCGCATATTATTTGTCAATACTTTCACATTGTGCAAAAGGAAAAAAGCACGTAGCCTAAAGAAAACATTGTACAAACGCCACCTTATCAAGCTACCCCAACCTGTCAAATTTTCCCAATCAACCTTGAAACATGATGCTGTAGCGGCAAAGTTGAAAATTTATTATAGAAATTTGACAGATGGTAGCCATCTTCTATCTATACATATAATAAAACAGTAAAAAAACTGTGTCTGTACATTGAATATATTAAAAAAATAATAATTGAGGGGGGTTTAGAAACAGTAATAGAGCACGAATCGAAAAAAAAAATCTGTCTGTTTGTCTGTGTGTCTGTTTGTCTGTTTGTTTGTACACGCTAATCTTCGGAACTACTCGACGGATTTGAATGGTTTTTTTTTTGTTGTATAGATATTAAGTCTGGGCAACATATAGGCTATAATTTATCTTGGAAACTTGAACACCTGATGCAGAACTGCAACAGACCAGCTTAACTATAAGAGATACAAAAATGGTACTATAGCAAAAATTGTTCTACGTGATGAGCATTTTCTGCTCAGAGAATAAATTTGAAGATCTGGAACACCTGATGTGGAACTCCACGAGCCCAGCTACACTATAACATATATAGGAATGACGTCTTAGCAAGAATTGTTCAGCCTGATGAGCACTCTCTGTTGTCGTATAAAATTTGAAGATCTGGAACACCTGATGTGGAAGTCCAAGAGCCCAGGTACACTATAACATATATAGGAATGACGTCTTAGCAAGAATTGTTCAGCCTGATGAGCACTCTCTGTTGTCGTATAAAATTTGAAGATCTGGAGCACCTCATGTGGAACTCCAAGAGCACAGCTACACTGTAACAAATTTAATATAGGAATGACGTCTTAGCAAGAGTTGTTCAGCCTGATAAGCACTCTCTGTTGACGTATAATAAATCTTGAAGATCTGGCACACGTGTTGTGGAATTCCAAGTACCCAGCTACACTATAACATATAGGAATGACGTCTTAGCAAGAGTTGTTTAGCCTGATGAGCGCTCTCTGTTGACGTAGAAAAATTGAAGATCTGGAACACCTGATGTGGAAATCAAAGCTATCACTAATTTCACTGTATAACTATAAAATAACCTAAGCTGGGAGTGCCTCCACGCGGTGAAGGCGGTAACAGTTTAGGACTGATTTTCGATGAAAATTCGATGAATCATTGAAAATTTGACTCTACTGGCCATAACTCCCATTTATTATTTTATTTTATCGAGTAAATATGCCTTCGGGCTTTCCTTTTCCATTTATCTTCGTGACACGGTAGCCTACCCGGTAACGCAGGGGAGCAGTCACTTAGATTTTAATTGATCAAGTATCTTCGGAAACCAACTACTCCACCTTGCATCTATATCTCTACCTTGCATAAATAATAAATAAATAAAACTATAACCATGCCTAGAAAGAGGTCAAATCTTTCCCAACGTTCCAAAGGAGATTAAAGATTGAGGATGATAAGATCCCAAGAATCTACCCAAGAGCGTCAGGCGAGACTTGATGCTGTTCGAGAACATCAGGCTGCAAATCGCTCCGTAGAAACCTCTTCGAATAGCGAAGCACGCCTGCGTTCTCAGCGTATTTACGCATCTGCTTCTACGTCTCTAGAGACAAGTGAGGAACATGATGCGCGACTGTCCGCTGATCGTGAACGTCACGCATTGTCTCGCGAGTCGGAGACGTTCACTGATAGAGAATCACACTTGAGTTCTCAGCGTATCTACCCATCTGCTTCTAGGTCTCTAGAGACAAGCGAGGAACATGATGCATGCGCGAGTGTCCGCTGATCGTGAACGTCACACATTGTCTCGCCAGTCAGAGACGTTCACTGATAGAGAATTGCGCTTGAGTTCTCAGCGTATCTACGCATCTGCCAGCTAAAGTATAATAAGAGATATAAAAATGGTGACAAAGCATAAAAAAAATTCCACGTGAAGAGCATTTTCTGTCAAAAATGAAAGATCTGGAATGTCTCCAATCGTCTCGCTCATCCTGTTGTTTTCCAGTCCTTAGAATTCTACATCAGACGTTTCAGATTTTCGATTTTGACGACCCCTATGTCGCTGGCATGAGCAACAGGATCCGCGTACGAAGTCGCGGGCAGAAGCTAGTATAGACATATAGTAGCTTGATTGTACTGGTTCGTAATTTTACAGAAATGTTACGAAATAAATCAAATAAAAGGTAGGGTTACGTCACTAACTTGTGATAACTGTCTAAGATATCCCACTATGTCCCACAGCTAACTTTTTCTAAATATCCATACTTACTACAAAATGTTGCCATCAAGTAAAAACTCTGTGGGCTATGTGTTGCCTGTCCTTTCATTGTTCTTTCCTTTCCTCTAAGATAAACTTTCGTCCCGGGCAAGGAAGTGGGGTGTTTTATGCCCGTGTCAAATGTCCCGCCTATTTAGCCTTTGTTTTACACTGCGAAATATATTGCTTCTCGCTAGTCTTATTTTCTACCTGTTGATGTAAGGTAGTTTTTCATTCTGGTTGAGGTTTTGTAGGGATCTGTTAGTGTGGATTTGGTATAAGGTAGGCCTCACTGCTCAAAACCGCTACTCTGTTGGTCGATTTTCCGCAATTGACGATTGAAAAACATGAAGAAACTTATACTGTGATGATATATAACACCAAAGTGGTAGTAGTTGAGCTCAAATTCATAAAATACACATCATAGCGCTCTAAAACTTTCATTTCAATCCAATCTCTTCTTAGGGTGTCGATGACAATTTAAATTGAGTCGGCCCAAAATTTGTCGACGAGTTTGGCACCTTCAGTAGCCTCCATCAGCTCCTGTGGTGTGCAAGTAACGGGACAGGCCGGACACGATATCAAGTGCCCCATAGTTTGTAGGACAAGACTCCAATACAAAACCAATATAATACTAATAAAGAAAATCTATTATACTCGTATTAACAATTACGCAACAAATAGTTTAAGTAATTATATATGTAGTTATGTACTTATCTAAGAAACCTGTAAACCGTTCTTTCGGGCGCGTGAACAACACTAATTCACAACATAGTAGTGCAGTACCTTTCTTGGAAGCAAATTGAAACGGATTACATGGTGCACGGGGCACCGCGCACCGCTCTAACAATTCATATAGGTAGGTATATCATACTGTCTTATGTATATGGTTATGTGTTTAGAGGGAAGTAATCTTAGGAAACTTGGCGGAGATTTAGAGGGTTGCACTTGAGTTTGTGATGCCCGTTTTAAGTGACACCTCGATGAGTAAATGAAAATGATTTGCAACGCTTGATAGAGAGCTGAGAGTTTAAAATCCTTCAGTGCTCAGTGTTTTCTTAAATCGGCGTCACTGTACCTTTATTATAGTCTGGAATAGCACATAGGACTATTTTTCCCGTAACATCAAACCACGCGATCGTGAAACAGCTAGTAAATAATATTTGAGACGCCTACAAACTTCCGATTGATAACAGGAATGCCCTAAACTTCCACCTCGTCTCAAGCCATCCCATTATTAGTTAAACAAGAAACACTAAGCTAATATCACAAACCGTGACTAGGGTGTCAATGCTGCAATAATACTGCCGGCTGTACGTGGCGGCGCGCGGTGACAAACAGATTGGGAGGTGTCCGGATATTCCCAATTTCCGTGTTCCGTGGTGTCACCTCACCGGATTTATGTCACAGTTGCGGGTAGACGGATGACGTCGAAACGACCTGTTGGCCGAAGCTAGGATTGCCGCGAACTACGTATATTCGCTAGCGTTGCGCTCCGTAGAACGGACGCGTGCTTAGTTATATGGCTTGGGTTTTAGGTTTTGATTTATATCTTTGTATCGTTCCTTTTGTTCGCAGTATTAAATACCGGTAATACCGGTATAACTGCAGCAAATCAAAATCGAAGCCAGTAAAGCTGCTTGGGTCAGCATGAGACTAGCTAAAGGGATTACTAGCACACTTAGGTACATGTTTTACAAGCGCAAAATGTTATAATCGCCTAACTGGTAGGTATAATATTTAAAACACACACCAAGTTTTAAAAGCATCCAAATCGTTTCAAACAATTTTGTTGCCACAAAATGATTTAGATCCAATTTTATTTGAAAAGCCAAATTGAAACATATCGGATTGAATCTGTGAACTGAACTTTTATATAAGTCCATAAACCGCCCATATTTTATACTCCATCTGCTTTCACAAATGCGAAAGGCCGGGAGCATTGTTTACTTTTAATATCAGCTGTGATATCACTCCATACGGGGGGGTGGAGGCTCAACGCCTAGTCCTGTTTATCACTGAACAAGGGGATACAGAAGGTATACTCCCGAATTGACGCTTTTGGAAAGGGTTGGGAAGATGTTACCGTTTTTCTAAATCGCATATTTCTTATGCCACGTGGAGTTCCTACCGAATTGGTACTTACAATTTTGCAAGGGATCCCTGAATCAGATACTGTTGTTTCGCCGGAATAAAAGAAGCTAAGTACCCATTGACTTCGGAAACAGTCTTGAATAACCAATCTCCAGTCGATGTATGCTCCTCGTCCAGCAACAGCCATTACAATTGATTTGACAGGCTGCTGCCCCAAAAGCATTATGAACCACTTGTAACCAGGGGCCCTACTATGACGTCTTAAAACAGTCCTAACTTATTCCTAATCCATTGTGGAGGAGAGATGGCGCTAGACACTCTGTATAGTTCTGTCACGCTTCCACACTGGAATAATATTAAGTTAGGACTGTTTTAAGACGTCATAGTAGAGGGCCAAGTACCATTGTGCATTAGCCAGATTTAGTATTGTTAAAAAAATATTTTATTTTACTTAATATACATCGTTGATCGTTCCTACGTAGAAGAACCGACAGAAACTACATGGTTACTCCATGGTTCGGAATTCTTCAATGTGGGAGCTTTTATTTTTTCTCGTTGTTTAGAGTAGACATTCTGCTCTAATCCATTTACCGCATGAATTCCAAAAAAAGGTAATGGAATAACAAAATGACTGTGCACACTGAAGCTCGGCCCACATACGTGTTGTTTTCATAAATTGCACTCTGTTTGATACGGATCCCTTAAATATTAAACATCGAGCGGTAAGATTGGAAGCTGTTCTATTGAGATTAAAGTTTTTTTAACGCTTAATATACCTTCATGGCTACCTACAGAGAGATTATAAAGACCCGTTGAGAATATTTTCATTTTTTTTTATCCCGAACATGTTTTTGTCACAATGCATACCTGACAAGCGGGCGTATGATACTAGAGTACCTACTAGACAGACAGACCGATCTGTTACTAAGTAGCAATAAGTATTGGTTTAAATTTTCTTCGTTTTGTTCCATCTATCGCTCGTAAATAATTTAAAGTCTTTGCTGTTACCTACTATACTGGTTTGTGATTTGGGAAGGCCATGTTTTAAAGCTACGGTTTGACATAGGCAGAAAAGAAGAGCATGTACTTTTTAAGCAATAATTTTCTGAAACTCTACAATGGTTCATTTTTGTAGGACGACGAATTAATCTTAAAATTTGTGTAAGTACTGACATAGATTTTTTTTTTTTTTTACATCTAAACATTTATTTTGTGAGTGTTACTTGGCTGCACCGACAACATTATCCCCAAAAATACCGTTACACATTTTTTACACTTAAGCCGTCCAAATAAATTAATTTCACAAGTACCCACATTTTACTCGCGTCTGGTTCATATTGTGATTTATACCATTCGGCAGATGGATGGGGTCCGCGCTGACCCCGCGACCCCCCGACATAAATTCTTACATTTAGCAGAGTGTCACAAAATGAAATAATGTGTCCTGCTAGGGAATTATTTTGACACGTTTCGTACGGTACTTAGGGTGCGTTTCGTTCAATTTATTATTATGTTTGGATGGATAACGGGTTTATGTATAAACGTATTTACAGACAACTATATTTTTCGTCAATGGAAATACTAGCACTGATAGAACTACTAACTGAGGCTGTCATAGATTGAGCTTCGATCGCCTTCTGGCCGCCTGAGTGTCTAAATACAAAGCGTCATCATCTGCCTAGCCTTTTCGTAGTAATGTTGATGTTGTTGTTGTCCATTGAAGTTCGTTCGTACACGAGTCGCGTACACGGGACGAATGTCGGCGGTGGATTTGTATGGCGGCAGTCGCTTGAAGACTAAAATCGTTGAGTATCTAAGATTTGAGTAGCCTTGTACGAAGGGGCTAAGTTTTATAATTGACAAAAATCATAACCTACCAAAACAACAACTTCTAAAAGAGTTATCCCTACACAAATAAGCACTTTAATCACGTATTTATTACACTTCAAAAACGCCGAGTCATTGTATTTTAACAGCTGTTATGATTTGTGTCAGTTAACACCGTGTCTGACTGCGCTGGAGGTATGCTATTGTTCGTTTGACAGCTGACTGTGTAAAATGACAGCAGGAATACACCGCTCTGTGCACGCTACAAAAGGTGTAATAATGACATTGTATGATTGTATGTTATATTGTTAAGATTTCTTGTTGTGCCGTCTTTAGCTTTCTTTTTTTATCGGGGGAATACTGTGTTTACGCTTTTTTATAAGGAAATGATTTGTTTTGTAATTTTGGGTGGATAAAATTGATTTAGGTTTTTTTTATTGTTTTAAGCTTAACTTACAACAGACATGCAATTGAATAAGATTAACATTAAATACCATCACATCTGGTTTAAGAGATGATTTACATGCTATTAACTAAACAACGTTAAATAATAAACTACTTATCACAGTTAGTAAAAACGGGTTTTTGGGTAGTGTATATTTTACAGCGAGAGGACGAAGACTATCTCGCTCATGTACTAAGCCCGACAACAACTGGCCGACACGCCCTTTTCTTTAAATCTGAGTTCTACCTACACACCTAATATTTTTTTCGGTTACAAAAAAACCCCCTGCTTTTTAACTAGGTACCTACCTACCTATAACTTGATAATGAAATATAAAAAAAAGTTGTTTTTGGTTTTAAGTCATGTCATACAAGACAACTTTGGAGTGGAGGCCAAAATGTTTTTGTAAGATTACTTTTTTTATTAAAAATTTACTGTAAATATGGAGAATAACATGATTTAATTAAAATCTCTAACTAGGATGGCGTGCTGGCTGACAGCTGCCCGGGGCTAGTCGTCTGTTCTTGAATTGTATGTCTATCCGCACGAGCTTTTGTGATACCAGAAAAATTGAATAATATTATTTAAGTTGAAATCCAATGATTACTTAATGTTATTTTTCCGTTTTATCCGTCTTATTATTTAAGATTAACTAAACCTATTGAATTAATTTTAAGATACTGAGTCCTAAAATGAATGGAACTTGACTTGAGAATTTATAGTTGTAAAACTGCAAAAATCGACTTTAGCATGGAATTTCGAAGGTATTAATAAAAAACCAGGATTAATTATTCTAATAAGTTGGAATGCGCTAGTCGATAAAATAATCCATAAAAAATACAATAGAAAACAAACCCGGTTAGGGTTTAACAAAAACACATCAAAACCAATTGCTGTCAATTAAAAAGATAAGGGAGTGCTCCCGTCATTGTGTTGTAAACATAACAGACCAAATAATTACATTTGCAAATCAAATGTCGATGCCACGAAACAATTACTCAAGTGATTACAAGTCGCGCCTGTAAATGCTTAATGTTTGGTATGTTACGTTGTGTTGCCATGCATATAAAACATGATACCAAGGTAGGTAGAGTCCTAGGCAAATAACTTGAAACAAAATGGCGTCTAAAAAACGACTACTGCGCATGTTCAACTTATATGCCGCGTGCCATACTATCTATTTTTCACAACATAAAAATTGTTTTTAAACTTTAAAAAAATATATGTTGTGATCAATCTATTCTGTGATTGTAAGTACCTATTATTTTCACTTCGTTGTACCAATACCGGTTCCGATCAGTAACAAGTTTATTGGTAAATTATTCGAATGAACATATTTTATTTAAAAAAAGCTACCATAAAATGGGCGTATATATGCATATTCCAATCAATTTCTATATTGCCACCTGGCAGACCTAAGCCGCTGTCATTTGTGATCGTTGACGCCGCGTAAATGGTGTAATTGACGTTAAGAGGATCATACGCAATAACAGCTAAATGCCTACGTACACATGTACCATACCTACCAGTCTATAGATTTATATAGGTGAATATGGTTTGAGAGTAATAATTATAACCTCAATGTGTGAGGTGCTTCCTGAATTCCAGGACAACTTAATTTATCCATAATTTGAATTTGTGGCATCGTTCACAATATACAGATGTTGGTTTTTTTCAGACACGTCAACTGGTCTTACCAACGGGTGGGTAACGTATTACCTACCCGGTATCTGTGTTATAGCAGTCAAATAGGCAGTAGCTCCATTGAAAATACAGGTAATGAGATGCATCCTGTTGGCCTAGGAGTCGACCACAACAGCTAGGGAAAGGATCGGCAAATGATGATTTTTAATGATATTTTAAACAAGTAATTCTTCAGTCGCTTTTTCACAGACTTGAAAAATGAGTAGGTGTACTTACTTATGTATTGTTATCTCTTATGAATCTTCGTTTCTAAGAAATAACATTTACATTAATATTACGCTCGTCTCCAGAATAAAGTAGGTAAGTAGAATCTCCTAGTTTTATACGGAAAAAATATATGCAAAGAATACCTACCTACTTTATAAAGTGGGTGGAAATTCTCTTCTTTTAATTAGGCATTACATTCTGTGTGTATCTTACATTATCTGTCAACGCTTTTAAAACAAAAAAGTAATTTTCTTTTGTAACATTCTAGTCTGTTGACAGCTTAAACTTATGTTTAATTAATTTTGTCATGAAATCCGTGTTAAATGTCCATGTAGAAAAGTTTAATTAAAAACAACTTACTTTGATGAAGTGAGTGACGTGAACTAAAAGGTCTATTTTAAAATATATAAAAAAGTAAAATTGTTTTATTTTTGTAATTTGTTGCTATTCTACGTTTTAGATAGGTTGTTGTACACTTTGTTGAAGGTGTGTACAGTCGACTGCACCTACGGCTCAGAATTGCACCACTTAAGGCCCAGAGTTGCATCTTTTACGTCACAAGCTATTATTTAAAACTGACGTGAGCAAGGAAATACAATAAAATGTGTTAATGGGAATTTATAATGCATAGGTGGGCCCACCCCTGGAATTTGACCCCAAACATCTGTCGCTTGATTTTAGGGAGCGTCAAAGTGTTTCATTCTGTATTTAAGTACTCGTACCTAATGCAATTAAAGCCCCAATTTAAATATGTAGGTATTTTCTTAAAATATCGAAGTACATAATTTATGTACTGCGATATTTATCAAAATGATGTAACCAACGAAAATAAATAACTAAAGAAGAATCTCAGTTGCTCACATGGGTAGGTAAGTACATCCCCCGAATTTATTCATAAAAGCCACTTGTAGACCCATTACTACTTTTATTCCATTCGTGGTTCAAGTAGAATTCTCGTAAGGACTACGATAATTAAACGGTTGTTACTGGGCAGTAATAGACTGAATAAAACCTTTTTTTCTTCATATCTACTTATGTAGGTAGGTACATTCACTATTATGATTGCGTAATTTAATCTCTTTTCTTCATCAAATCTCTTTGGGGATAATCAAAAGCATAAGAGATAAAGTATAAAAAAAAAAACTTAGGTAACTAATTTAGTCGGATAAAATTTTCAAATTTTTGGCAATGTAACTTCTATGTTTTAGTCCTGAAAGCATCAGAACCATGTGAGCGTTTTAAAATAATATAACATAACAGATAAGTAATTGTATATTGTCCTATTGTGCTTACGTACAGGTGGGGCGTCGCGCGGCGCGTGCAGCGTTTTTATTTCAAACACATGACAATTGTTGAAAAAGTTAACGATTTCAACAACTTGATGTTACGAGAAGCGATTTTTCGCAGCGTTTGTTGCGGTGGACTCGTCTCTCAGTAAATTAATAAAAAAACACGAATAGAGCATTCTGCACGCGCCGCGCAACGCCCCGCGTCTCCGTAAACGAGCCCTTACTGTTTCCAGCGGCTTCGCTCGCTACAACTCATAAATTATTCCACGGGAAGATATAATCGGGATAAAAACTATCCTATATGTTAATCCAGGTTATAAACTATCAGTGTACCAAATTTTATCCAAATCCATTCAGTAGTTTTTGCGTGAAAGAGTAAAAAACAAACATCCATCCATCCATCCGTCCATCCATCCATCCATCCATTCATACTTACACAACTTTCGCGTTCATAATATTAGTAGGATTACTACTTGACTTCTTAGTACATATCCGCATTAATAGCTTACCGTTGAAGACTGAGTAATCCATTATTGTCAATCAATTTGATTGCTACCTTAGTAAAATAGTGGTGCTTCATTCTATCGATTCGATTACTGTAATAGCGAGTTATCTGTGAATTAATCGTTATTGTCCTACCTTTCATACTTCAAACTTTATTACTTGCTTGCCTTTTTTGTTTCTTTGTTAACACTTTTTACATAATATGAATGAGGCTTACGTTTGTGTTTCGTAATTCAAGAAACCATTCCAGAACCTAAAATTATTTAATTAATTTCTAGGCATCATATTTTTGTCTAACTGTTTTTGTATGACAAAACTGTCAAAACCTATAAGTAATCTCTAAGTGATGGCTTTAGTAATCATTGAAGCTCTCTGAGTGCGGCAGTAAATCTGTGTATAATGTAAGGACCATTTTGTTTTTAGAATGTCTCTACCATCTGCAATCAGAATTACTTACAAGTACTTCAAAATTCTATATAAGCTATATAAGCTTGTAGTTTAAGTAAATTTTCGAATCCAACGGCTTTAAAACAATGAACCCACCTGCCCTGGGTATAAAACTGAATAATGATGGCGTTGTAAAATATTGAGTGCAATTCTAATAAAATAAAATTAAGCCTGTATGAGGTTGATTGGTCATAAAACAACGTCTAACCATGGCCTTGTAGGTACTAATTACAGGCAGATTCTAGGATATCTAACTATTTCATTTAATAATGGAGCTTTTATGAATAACAATGTCTAGTTGGAAAAAACATTAGTTTTATTAGAAGATATTATGAGAATGATAAGGAGGCTTTAAGCTTTTGTTTTCATTTTACTAGCTAGATATGTGTCTAGACAAAATATAAGCATCTACTTATGGTAAGACGAGGACATGTTTTTTTCATTAGGGACGTACTTTAATATAAATGTGGGCGTACTATTAGGTACAGCTCTGCCCTACGGGGATTACAGGCTTTATGTTATGTTATGTTACGTTTGTATATTATTTGATTTTACACGTAAAGACGAAAGTTAATTTTTTTACATATCTTAAAATCATTTATAAGCAAGATGCTTATGGTTTTAAGATATCTAAAATCCATTTTCGCTATGACAAGGCGCCATCGAAATGTTATATTCAACTGGCTGACTTCAGTTCAACTGGCTGACTTCACACCGACGGAATAAGTCATTGGCGCCAAAATCTAGGTCAAGTTACAGTGACGTCATCGGCCTCCCCGTCACGTCCTAGGCTCCTAGCTCCCGATATCATTGCTTCAAGCACATCTTTACGAGCCGACTTCTATTTATCGTCTCCCAGAGATAAACGTGACCGAGGTTTTGACGAACTGCGAAAATGATTTGAGGTTTGATAGGACCATTCTAGGACGAATAAAAGGTCTTCTTTTTATGTGGAGGAGTATTTGTTGCTTCTTGAATCCGTGTCTTATGAGTTTAGTATTTTTTTTATTTTTTATTTATTTACAACATACAGTCTTAACATGGTTTCACATTAATTTCGTACCATTAAACCATATATGGTTTGTATTGGTACTCACGTTCGAAAAATTCATAGGTGGCTAAAGTTTTTTTTTGCTGGGTAGTTAGTCAGGAAATATCTCTGAAACACTAAGAAGCGGCAAAAGGACTATTATGTTTTTTATGCTGTTAAAAAACTTGTGATTCTAAGCTTTATTTGAATCATTGGACTCTTAATTTTCTGTCCATATTCTTCACCGCGTTTTAATACACTGATCCGAAGTATGTTTTAATTATAATCTACATTATCTGGCCTTTCCATCATGCAGACGTCTCTCAATCAATGTGTGATGTGATGTGATTACACATCGACCTATTTCCAATTGTGATTACTTCTATCATTACGTCATATTGGTTTCAGTTCAATCTGGAAGCCAAAACGTGACTGATTTATAGAGGCATAACACAATTATTTCGCAATTCTCATTGTTTTGTGCAGTTGTGCAGCTTGCGGAATAGCGAGCACAATTTAATATGAAATTCTGTAGTTTCAAAATGTGAATTAATAGTTTATGTGCTATTATTTATGTTGAAAGTATGATCAGATGTTCTGAATATATTTATGGATAACAAAGGGCTAAAGTTACATATAGGTGCTAATTAATACAATATCAAGAAATTATCTGTAGTTCCATGAGAGAGGACTATATGAGCAATGGAGAAATATATCGCTGAAATGCTGAATAGGTGTATAGATTGTCAAAGTAACTGTCCAATTATAGAAAAAAAAGACGTAAAAGGTACGCTAATTCGCACTTCCAAAATCCAAATTTCAAATACAGTGTCATATCCAAAAAGTTACGAAAATATGTTGGAGCAAAAGTTAAGGGTTCAGGGAAGAGTTCCAGAAAATTTTCACATTGAAATTCACATTAAAAGTTAATAACGAACGTAACTTTTGTCTATGATTGGATTATGTTAAGTCAGCGTACAGCCTAACGAGGCTGAGATTGTTATCAGCATAATCATTTGAGATAGAAAGGCGGGAGGAATCACAATATTTGACTGTAATAATTTTCATACTCAAAGGATTAAGTCTGAATATTATTGTGTGCTCATCAAATTTAAATAGAACGATGTAGATGTTACCCCGTAGGTAAACTTTAGAAAAAAAAGAAACGGTTTTTGGCGCCCAACAGGGACTATATACGTACAATTTATTGGCGCCCAGCAATATCGACTTTCTTAAGATTTTTTTGATGATAGGCATATCAGACAATTTAAGTTTACATTCAATACCAATCACGTGATTATTTCACATATATTGACGGCACGGTTAGCGCAGTGGCTCAAGCAATGGACTGCCGCGCTGCGTGTCGCGGGTTCGATCCCCGCACGGAACAAACATTTGTAAGACATACAGATAGTTGTTCCGGGTCTGGGTATTTGTGTATGTGAGTTTAAATGTTTGTGAACGCACCCACGATACAGGAGAAATTCCTAGTGTGGGGCAACGTTTAAAATATATATATATATATATATATATATATATTATGTTCTTGGAAAATCTTTTAAAAAATATTTCTGGTTCCATCAATATCATTTTTTGTACCATCTTCTTATTAATAATTTCCCAGATAACTCTGTCCAATTTGACTTCTCAATTCGAATTTCAGAATTCAGTGTGTGTAGGAAAACTCATATAGAATGCATAAACGCTGTGAACCGACTTCATAAGCAGCTGATTTAAAATTATAATTTACGAGAGGCACCCGCGGTGGTTGTTACAGTTTCCGTTATAATTTGAAAACGATGACAAAACCTTGATACATGACAATAATTTGTATGCTAATATTCGACATATTTTGGATTCTGGATGGTAATGTTGACCTGGTGTTGGCAGAAGTGTTGATACGGGAGATCAAGGAGTGACTCGGATCAAAAGTTGTTGTTGTGGGAAATGGAGACGAAATTGTGGAGTACATTGTATGTTTTTGATTTGAATATGAATGTTTGAAGAACGAGTCAGTAACTCAGTACCTATATATACTTCATTCTAGTTCTGAAAGATCTTAAAAGACATTCTGTGACCTACCTAATCGAAGCTATCGTTAGGAAAGATGACGATAGCGGAACATAATGTCTGTGAAATGTCATAAAAAGACCTTTGAATTCATTTATTCAAAATGTACTGAAATCAGCATTTTTCAAATGTCAGAATTCACAATAGACAGCCCCCAAAACGCCCACCCTTCTACGTCAAGCATTGTTTCTGAAGTTAAAATGTCTATTAATAAATTATTTTAGTCTAGAAAAGTCCACCTCTTCATTTAACTTCCAGTAATTGAACATTTTTATATGAAAACGAAGGAAGAGACAAAAAATATTAGACTTTCGAGGATTTCGGACTTTAAATTATATACTGTTCTACACTAACGAAGCCACTGAAAAACGTTTCAAAATTAATGCTAGAGACGTGCGTCATGAAAGAAGGGTCGCGTAAACGTGAATCGGGTAATATAATATCGGGATTTTTGATACGGTACTAACAAGGTTTGCGAAACCACGGAAATGCTAAATTGGGACTAAAGTTCTCGACTTACGAGAACTCGTAGTATACCGGAAAATTATGTTATATTTAACTTCATTACTCGGTTTCATCTCAGCAAAATATCTAGTTTCAGAGTACATATTGTCTGAAGCGATGTTGTTGAGTTTGAATTTTTCGAACTACCCTCTGGGTGCTTATGATAATTCTGTTGTTGCGTACTTTAGAAACTGTGTGATGTTGGCATACGTAGCTTTTATGAAAAACCTTTTCTGTATCGGACACCATCATTTGGTTCTTTCTATAGAATAATAACATTGAAATCATCTAGTAGGTACTCAATATAATTAATTGCGGGAAAGAGGGCGACAGTTTTTTTGTTGGACTTAATATTCTTGTTAAATTTCAAAATAATACAGTAATGGCTTTTAATTTAGAAAGTAACATAAAATATATGAATAAGTACTTAGCTAAGTGTCTGTTATTTTATCCTGAAAATTAAATTTATTAAGTGTATACATAATTCACAAAAGGATCTAAAATAATAAATAAATAATGTACAAGTATCAAAATCGAAAAAATCGTGAATAACATTAAAAAAAAACGACCACATCGTTGTTGATAGGGCACGTGTTATCTGAGCAGTTTGGGCTGGCAGCATATTATCCACGTAGAATGTAGCTAGCTCGAAGCAAGTTGATTGCTAGACTCGAAGGACCAAAGATATGGAGAGTAATCAGTCAGATGTACTTTCTAATAAACTTATCGATCAATTCAAGTAAGATAATAATGGTATGTGTATTGTCGGTCACCATTTCCTGGCGTTTATTCAAGCTAATATGTAAAAGGTCAAGAGGAAGGAAAATCTTGACCTCTCTTATTACGATCTTGTTGCTATTTATATAACAGTAATATGTATTTCGTATCAGTGGTCCATTTTATTAACGTGATTCTGTTCGGTCATGAAACTAAATCCACCCGTATATATTATAACTACTTAAACAAGTTTGGCCCTCACATATAATTTTTATATCTATACAAATAAATAAAACTGAAGGGTTTTTTATTTGTATTTTTTTAAATATCAGCTTACTGAACAAAAGTATAGGTACCTATACTTTTGTTACCATATTCTTGCAAATTTATAAACATTTTTGATTTGATTTGATTTATAACATAAAATCATTTTTAATTTGTGTGTTTGTTTCTCTGTCTCGTCTGTTTCAACTAATCTCTGGGGCCCTACTATGACGTCTTAAAACAATCCTAACTTATTCTTAATCCAGTGTGGAGGAGAGATGGCGCTAGACACCCTGTATAGTTCTGTCACGTTTCCACACTGGAACAATATTAAGTTAGGACTGTTTTAAGACGTCATAGTAGGGGGCCTGAAATGATTTGATAGGTGATGTTTTAAAAAGTAACATAGGCAACTTTTATTGTAGAAAAATGATTAGGGTTCCGTGCAAAAAAAACCTATGACATAAAAAAAATTGTAATAATTTCTCGCAGACGAAGGTCGCGACAGTTTTTTAGTTTCCTAATAAAGAAAGGATCAGAGGGATCTATTTTTTATGTATCTTTGATCAGAACCTCAATCAAAGATGGACCAAAAACAGTAATTTTTCCTACACACACACAACAGTGATTTAGCCCCAGATTTCTTAATACCTTAGAATAATAATTGACGAATCCAATTGACCTTTATAAAGTCACACATACTGATGCGTATGTCAGTGACATTGACAACAGGATCTATCAAAACCTATCCCGGGACAGCAAACAGCCTCCGGCTCAGATAAAAGGGCTTTCACTTAACAGAAACGTGTGTAGCTTTCATCTATGATACAGACGTACAGTAAATGTTATTTTGATCTACATATACTTACAGATACATTTACTTACACAGTACCTACATCGTCTGTTAGTATAGAGTATGGTCATATTTTGAGGGTGTCGTATAAACCATCGAATTCAACAAGTTTCTTCGTGAAATTATCAACTGTCCAATACATAACTTCAAAACTTACTCAACTCTCTTACGCACTATATTTTTTTAGAAATAAACGTGACATTTGAACATAAATACATTGTATATATTTTTACATATAAATAAATTGAATTTTTACAAAGTTTTTTTTCTTAATCTTTGCCCCACTGGATTTCTTCTGCATCGTGGGTGCGTTTACTCCATGGAAATATTTTGTGCGTGAAAGAAACGCCCAACGCTCATAACATTTCTACGATGATCTTGTTAGTTCCATCAAGAAAGTTTCATTAGTTTTTTTTTGAACCATTCATTTCTGATACACGCTGTATAATTGTGACGTCATTCATTATGTCTTGTTTCTATGGGGTAATCTGCTCTGAGTGCTATAATGTTACTTTGTGAATAGACAGTAGTTTGGCATATATATGTGTCGGCTAGTCAGCCATTTGTAAGAGCTCAAAGAATCTGATGTCTTTGAGGGTAGTCAGGACTTTTCAACTAGTACGGTTTTTATCATCTCTAATGAATTTGTTAAAAAGCTAGAATATTTTGTAAGTACCAAGTTAGTACTTAGCTACAAAGTTCGTTTTGGTATCAAATAGATAAGTCTGGTCCGGTTTATGTTTTGAAATTAATTAATTTTCCATTTGGATTTTATGTTTGGTATGACTTAGGCTAATCCTGAACTCAACATAAAAACTTTAATTCTATCTCAATGTAGGTAAAGGTTTCTTTTAATTTACGAAGTAACTAATGAACACAACTTAAGATGTATTCTGAAAATTCCTTTTAAGTTATGTGAAGTTAATTTGTGACTTACATAAATCTTTCGAGTATTTATAAAATATCTTAGTTTACTTACTCACTTTACTATAGTCAGATTATATTATTAAAAAAATATTGTGAAACTTGTCTTGAGATATTTTTAATGAAACATATATTATGTACTTAAGTAAATTCTATGTTGTCTGGAACTATTTAGTTTTCCTTTGATGATAAAAATATGTTTACTTTTTCAAAGTAAACATGTTTTGTATTCGCAACTCGTTATAATATTGACATAAACTTACATAGGTAGTACAGGTACATCGAAACTAACATTTTAAATCTAAAGTAATTCGGTCTGTGAATAATTTCAGAAGCTCGAGTGTAGTTTTTTTTCGCCAATTTGGGTCCATTTTATCGTTTGATCCTAAAAACTGCTGATCCTGCCCTGCGATAAAATTATTTCACTATCTACTTATCTTTAAAATAATACAACCATTCCGTCACAAATACATTTCCAATCTGAAGACATTACCAGACAAAATCACCGACACGCCGCCGCCGCGGTAATCGCAAAACTCAGCAAAAACGTTATTAATTTTTAAAACTTCCCATAAATCTATCTAGGCGGTTAGCAAGAGTAAACATAACTGGATGAAAACACCGCAACGCATAAACCATTAGCTTACCCATTAAAATTATGTAAGGGATCATAGTCATCATTGTATAATTTTATGAGCGGCAACAAGCTTTGCACAGTCAACAGTGAAAAATGTTTATCTGATTTATTTATTGTAAGTATTCGGGATGAGGGATGCTAGGTAGGGGTGGCTGTTTTTTCTGGCAGCGGACCCCAGGGCAAAGTAATTGCGTTTTTTTTGGTCCTTTAAAAGTAATCTTTTACTGTTGTGGTGGAAGATTAGGCTGCACTTTGTTTTTGTTTTTAACTTTTGAAGTATATTGCTTAATAATGTAAATAAAATCAGCAAAATTAAATTTTATAAGAGTTTAAGTTCCATAATATGCAAGGTGAAAAAAAGTGCTGTTTCCTACGCTGTCACAATGTATAGAACAACTAATTAAATTACCGATAACAATTTTTATGTAGGCTGTGGGGTACAGAATGATCTACTAAATAGGTATTAACCGTTGTAGCGTCTGTGTCCCTTCCACCCAGTATTAAAAACTGAAGAAAAACGCAATTAAGAAAGAGAAAAAAAAGTAATAAGTATCTTTCTCATTAAACTTTTGATTACTACTACAACTATAAACTTTTTATCATCCCTAAAGGGTTCACAGTCACACAACAGAAAGCGACAGCCCTACAGGTACTAAACAGACCGCGCCTCGCGACTCAAACTGATAACGCACGGTTCGACGCGCACCTGCGAATCTCTGGAGGTGGCTTTATTTTAATACTTATAAATCGTCCGCCATCTTTTTATAATGACGCGGCACTTTTAACGTAGAGCCAGAGTTATGAGAGCGCGAGTCATTCGGTGATGGGGACCGAAATATATTAAGGGGAAGGGTTGGTTTAAATGATGATGAATAAAATGTATTTAGGAGACCAAGGCAAGTAAATTAATTTAAATGAAAATTCGGTATGAAGGTGATTATTGACTTACTAACTAGCTTATATTGTCTCACCGTTTGGCTTTTCCTCACGATTTCTGGTTTGTCCTTACGGTATGAGTGTAACTCGTGCCGTCATCTAGCAGGTGAAAATACATGGGACCCGATCTCCTAAAAACGCCGAAACGTAGCCAGGACACGGTCGCTAGTAAATTTACATCGGGCTCATGAAAAGCCAGGTAGAAGCACCCGTGGAGGTTTAGTTTAGGCTTGCCTTGCGACAC
Source organism: Diarsia mendica (assembly GCA_949316265.1). NCBI lineage: Eukaryota > Metazoa > Arthropoda > Insecta > Lepidoptera > Noctuidae > Diarsia > Diarsia mendica. The sequence continues at coordinate 17,780,532 of OX438904.1, read as the reverse complement.
TTCCTTGTGGTTACCGGTAGTAAGTACTAGGAGCTGTCAGATTTAGGAACATCCAGTGCTTAATACATATTATGTAACTCAAGAGAAACTTCATTATTGAATTATGAAAAGGCTTTCTAAGAGCAAAATCCTTGACACCTAACATTAAATGCCGATGCTGCCCCATTGTGCCAATAAGCTCGTCATTTATTCACTATATTTACACCCCAAGCCCCTCTCGACATATATCATGACAGTAACATAATAAAAAAAGCAGTACATTTAGGGACGACTTACGAAAGTCCATCCAATGTTGTGAACTTCTGAATATTTAAACGGAGACCGCGAGAATACTTTACGAGTTGCCACTTGCCAGCCACCAAGTTTTGGTCACTCAGCTGCTTATGTAATCAAATCAAATAATTTATTTACAAGGAAACTATCGCTTCCTTAGTAAAAGTTGACTTTTGTATTATTTAATGTTGGTGTCACTTTGATGTGGAATAACGTAAATAAATACACCCCCGGGCGTCTCTGGGGCGTGACAAAGGGCGAGAAAGGAAATAAGAAGAATGTGGGCAGCGGTATCCAAATTTTGTTCACCCCAACGGCATACAACGATCACCCATCTAACTTCTAAGTGTGGTAGTTAATCGTCAAGTAAGGAAAATGGCTTCGTAACCAACTAAGCCACCTGAACCCGACTGCGGAATCCATACTTAATATAATATTATAAATGCGAAAGTAACTCTGTCTGTCTGTCTGTTACTCTTTCACGCCTAAACGGCTGAAAGGATTTTGATGAAATTTGGTACAGACATAGTTTAGAACTTGAGAAAGGACATAGGATAGTTTTTTTTTTTTTCGCGAGATAAACCAAAAATCTTCCGGAAGTCACTATTCCACGCGAACGAAGTCGCGGGCAAAAGCTAGTTGACTATAAATTAAAATAATCATTTTTAGAAGATCGTATAAATAACGGTACGTGGTTTATCAATCCGCTTAGCTATGTTCTTCTCTGACCATAGATATTCAAATATTTGGCTGTTATTTAGTACATTTACATTTTTTACATTAGTCAAAAATAACAGGTTTATTTTATGCGGTAGCTGCTCAGAAAAACATAGAGCAGTAATTACCCATGCGGCTAGTGTTGTGACCATTCCGCCGGATGCCGGATGTCCGATCTAAACTTATGCCGACATGCGGCTAAATATACAGTTTAATTATTCATCTTACAACAGCATCATGACCTGGCAATTGTAATGGGTTCTTATTTGAATTTGTGGTGTTTTATCATCGAATGTCTGGCCAATTTACACTTTGACGGCACGGTTGGTGCAGTGGCGGAGCGATTGGACTGCTGCGCTGCGTGTCGCGGGTTCGATCCCCGCATGGAACAAATATTTGTATGGCCTACAGATAGTTGTTCCGGTCTGGGTATATGTGTATGTGAGTTTAAATGTTCGTAAACGCACCCACGATACAGGAGAAATTCCTAGTGTAGGGCAAAGTATTTTTTATTAAAAAAAAAAAAACTTCGTACTCGAGTACGTAAACGAATTTCGTATCTAGAACTACTAACATGTTTGTTTCGATCAAGGATACATTGCTGTAACAGTTTTAAAAACTCGAATCAAATACACACATCAACACGGTCTAGGGATATTTTTAGAAAAGCGAATTACTATCAATGTGTTAATTATTTATATGACATGTATATATTTAAAATATACGTTATTTAATATTCTACCATTTTTTAATAATGGTTAAGGTACTGATTAAAATTTCAGGATTTTATGGAAAAAAAATGAAGCATAGACGGAAACCGTATATGAATTAACTTTTAATTTGTGAGTAAAAACTGAAAAAAATTGAAAAATCATTTAATTTGTGTTTATAAACTTGAAGTTAGTAGTCTGAGAAAGCGCCCATGATGTTCATAACACATCGGCAACGATTCGGCATGCTCAGAACAAGGTTGTCAATGTCTTGCTGCGGAATATTGTCCCATGTCCTTCTGAGGTGCGCAAAAAGTTGATCTTCTGTAGCCAAATTTTCAGGAACTTCCTCCAGAGCTCTTCTTTGCAGCATATCCCACGCATGCTCAATGGGATTTAGATCTGGCGATTGAGCAGGCCAGTCTAAGGCCCTAACATTATGTGTATGTAACCAAGCTGCTACCGTTCTCGCCGTGTGTGCCCGGGCATTGTCGTGCATGAGCAGGAAATCTTGCCCCATTTGTGTTCTGTGAGGCAAGATTACGGGCCCCAGCACCTGTTGGACGTATCGTTCTGCCGTCATATTGCCCCGCACCCAAACGTGATCCGTCCGTCCTCCAAGACGAATTCCTGCCCAAACCATAATTGTTCCTCCTTGGTATGGGTGAACTTCCTGAGGGTTCTGGAGACGGCTCCATCGTCCAGGAACTCGCCAAACACGCGTCCTTCGTGAATCTGGATGGAAGCCGAACCTGGATTCATCCGTGAACAGCACATTGGACCATTGCTCACGGCCCTAGTCCACGTGGTTCCGAACCCATTCTAATCGTCGTCCACGATTGCCTCTCCGTAAAGGTGGGACCCGGAGTGGTCTACGAGAGCGTAGATTGCTTTCATGCAGTCGCCTTCTTACAGTTTGGTCACTCACAAGCACTTGGTGTTCCACTCGCAGCCTTTGGACCAATTGAGTCGCCGTTGCATTTGGTTGAGCTCGCGCAGTAATTTGCAAAAATCGGTCTTGTCTGGGGGTAGTGATGCGACTTGGCCCCCGGTGCCTCTCCGCTACTTCACCTGTGGCACGATAGCGTGTCCACAATCTTGAAATTACATTTTGATGGGTCCCTATGGCCTCAGCAACATTACGCTGAACAGATCCAGCTTCCAGCATTCCCACAGCTCGTAACATCTCCGCCCTCGTCAAATGTCGGCGTTGCATGGCTACAATACCTCAATTCTAACTTTATCTTACGTTTAAAAATGAAAAAAAACTGTAACTAAACGTAATTCGTATTGTTTTTTAAATTTCGCACAAATGAAAATTCCCTCTCCTATACATCAAGACATTTTTATGCCACCGAAACAAAAGGATTTTCAAAAATTTGAATTTGGAATTAGTCTGAGATAAATTACAAACAAATCGGTGTATTAAAGATTCCAATGCGGCCAGTACTTTTCGAGTTATTTAATTGAGTATGAAATATCCCTAGACCGTGTTGATGTGTGTATCTTTGAAATTTTGAGACACTAGTGAAAATGTCCAACATTATAAAGAGGTAAAAGTTTGTATGTAGGCGTTGATCTCTGGAACTAATCAACCAATTCTGAAAATGTATTCACTGAACGAACGATACATTACTCGTGGGTTTGAATAAAGTATCTTTCATTCAGTAGCTAGCCTATCTATATCTATCTTCTATATAAATAAAAAGAGAAGTCCTGTCTGACTGACTGACTGATTGACTGACTGACTCATCAACGCCCAGCCCAAACCCTTGGACCTAGAAAGCTGAAATTTTGCACAGAGATTCCCTTTATAATGTAGACAAGGAATAAGGAAGGATTTTACGAAATTCAACCCCTAAGGGAGTTAAATAGGGGATGAAAGTTTGTATGAAAAATCGTCATTTTCACGCGGGCGAAGCCGCTGGCAAAAGCTAGTCTATCTAATAAATAAAGAGAGAAGTCCTGACTGACTGACTGACTGACTCATCAACGCCCAGCCCAAACCCTTGGACCTAGAAAGCTGAAATTTTGCACAGAGATTCCCTTTATAATGTAGACAAGGAATAAGAAAGGATTTTTCGAAATTCAACCCCTAAGGTAGTTAAATAGGGGATGAAAGTTTGTATGAAAAATCGTCATTTTCACGCGGGCGAAGCCGCTGGCAAAAGTTAGTAAAATATATTTACATCATGAATATTAGCCTAACTATCACAATTTTTGCAGACGAAGTCGCGTGTAAAGTACTTGTAATGCATATTTTTAGATCCATGCGCTGATTCGTGGCAACAGTTTGACTTTACACCTTTAACTTTTCTAGTCGTATTTAATCACGAGTAAATAGATACATAGATAGAATACTCTTTATTATGTACACCAAATTACAAAAAAAAACAATAGTAAAGCATTTTACAAGGGGTGACACAATGGGCGGTCTTATCGCTTAAAGCGATCTTTTAAAGACAACCTTTACTAGGAGTAGGTACTATGGCGGTCTTATGCGCCTGATCACCACTAAGCTCATTTTTGCTTGCACTCAAGAAATAGAATCGCTCGCTAGCCCGTGGCAGCACCTCGGCACGATTTAGGCGAATTTTTTTTTAAATGATCAGGCGGAACTGTCTTCGATCGTACTTTACTTATAAATCTCATCGGTAACAACTCATTACCATCACAACCGTCTCCAAGGTACAATCTTCTCAGTTTACCAATGAGTTTGCTCTAAATGCGTCCACTATCGGTAATACCGGGAACTCCGCGATTTTATTGCGCCCTACGGCAGCGGTAGTGCTGCCAAGCGATCGGCAATCGCCGGAATGTCCATACTTATGGGATTATTCATGAGTTTTGTGGTTATGCTGTAGTTTGGGCGTTAATTGTTGGTCTTTCGTATGGTTATTGAAGTAGTTTAGGGATTTAATATACTGAGGCATTGGTTGACTTTGAAGTTTTGGTTGAAATATTGCAGTGAAGAGAATTTAGATGGTATTATTTTGAATTGATATTAACTTATAACAGTTCTTATACTTCATACATAACTGAAATGCATTGAATAATATTAACTTTGAAATAATATTAACTTATAACAGTTCTTATACTTCATACATAACTGAAATGCATTGAATAATATTAACTTTGAAATAATATTAACTTATAACAGTTCTTATACTTCATACATAACTGAAATGCATTGAATAATATTAACTTTGAAATAATATTAACTTATAACAGTTCTTATACTTCATACATAACTGAAATGCATTGAATAATATTAACTTTGAAATAATATTAACTTATAACAGTTCTTATACTTCATACATAACTGAAATGCATTGAATAATATTAACTTTGAAATAATATTAACTTATAACAGTTCTTATACTTCATACATAACTGAAATGCATTGAATAATATTAACTTTGAAATAATATTAACTTATAACAGTTCTTATACTTCATACATAACTGAAATGCATTGAATAATATTAACTTTGAAATAATATTAACTTATAACAGTTCTTATACTTCATACATAACTGAAATGCATTGAATAATATTAACTTTGAAATAATATTAACTTATAACAGTTCTTATACTTCATACATAACTGAAATGCATTGAATAATATTAACTTTGAAATAATATTAACTTATAACAGTTCTTATACTTCATACATAACTGAAATGCATTGAATAATATTAACTTTGAAATAATATTAACTTATAACAGTTCTTATACTTCATACATAACTGAAATGCATTGAATAATATTAACTTTGAAATAATATTAACTTATAACAGTTCTTATACTTCATACATAACTGAAATGCATTGAATAATATTAACTTTGAAATAATATTAACTTATAACAGTTCTTATACTTCATACATAACTGAAATGCATTGAATAATATTAACTTTGAAATAATATTAACTTATAACAGTTCTTATACTTCATACATAACTGAAATGCATTAACTTTCTCTCTATTAATCATGTTTGTGTAAAACAACGTTTCAAAAACCAGCTTAAACCTAACCTTATTCACACAAATTGACTCTGTATCGTTTCAGTTAAAAAATACCAATTTAAACCCTCGATTCAATGAATGCAGTAACCAAAACGCGTTAGTTGCATGGCTTGTGTCACTTGCAAATAAAACTTTTTTCCAATAGGCGGACGCTTTGGTATTACCAGGCATAAAAATAGGACTATTGGTATAAAGTTTAGAATTCCATTTTCCATGGTAACGTTCCCAGTATTGTTATTGATAAAAAAGTTTGTGGCAAAACTATCACAGCACATTTTTTATTCAGTCACTAGTTATTGATTCAGTCCAATCAAAATCACTGTTATTTTTTACGTCTGTGTAAAAATTCTATAAAATAAAACTTGTAGGTAGGTACAACAATTTTTTGTTGGTTTATAAAACAAAAATACTTTCATATTTTATTCATATTTTTGTTACGTTTTTACGACATATGTTTGTTACAACAAATATTAAAGTCCATTTTTGCCATAAACTCATAATACTTACTAAAAACATCACCCTCCGGGGCTAGTCAGGTAAAAATAATAGTCACATTATAATATTAATGACGAGGGGTCACCCTACGTTATCTGTCTACGCTTACATTTAATTTACGAAGCAAACTTTCCCTCCAATTTGAGTGCTTCTAAATTTTTCGTAGATCCGCGATAGGTCCGCTAATTTGTTTTTTAATATCCATTATCAGAGGGCTCTTTTCAACAAATTACAACAAATAAAGGTGTTAAAATCAACAAATTTCTTTACTGGCTCGTAAATTTTGGAAACGATAGCATCAATATCGTTTTACGGCGTTTATTTTTTCGTTTTTAATAAGTTTTATGGTTTAAAATATTATCACCTTGTAGGTAAATGTGTTTCTCAAGAGCAGCGGTAAGAAAGATAGTCTTTACTTAGGACTGAGGAAGTACAGGCTATCAAAAAACTAAATGTGGCACTCGGAGACTGCCGCGGTAAAGCTATTGCATAGCATTTTTTATCAACTAATAATTAATTATTTAATTTGACAACCTCAGTTGACAACCTTGTTATTTTCCGTAACCATAGCAACCTGGTTGAAAATATTTTCGTTACGGAATTTCTGGATTCGCTCTCCACGCTCAAGGCCCGAGATAGAAGCTATGCAATAGCTTAAAATAACATAACTTCACGCCTGTAATCCCTGCGAAGTTAGGCCGAGGAATACCTAATAACACACCCACCCACATTTCCCTAGTTATGTTTAAGTCTCATGTAATAAGAGGCGAGTCTATTGCGATCAACCAACAAAATCCAGACCGTGGTTACTACTGATACATTTCGTATTGAAAAACATAATAACACTTTGACCGACCATGAAATCTAACCCAAAACCTCGTGCATAGCAGCTAACAAAAAAAAAATACTAAATGTGGCACTCGGAGACTGCCGCGGTAAAGCTATTGCATAGCATTTTTTATCAATTATTTAATTTGACAACCTTGTAATTTTCCGTAACCATAGCAACCTGGTTGATCACAAATTCACTATATTTTCGTTACGGAATTTCTGGATTCGCTCTCCACGCTCAAGGCCCGCGATAGAAGCTATGCAATAGCTTAAAAACTTGGAGTTTGTTTTTTCTCACATCAAAACGACTCGAATAATAAAGTTGGGTATTAAGCCAGCGACTATATGATAGTATTGCAACATTAACAGTCCTCTTTGCAATTCACTCTCCAAGTTTTAAAAACAAACTCTCATAGGTACTTCTTAATAGCTCCTATAAGACATTTGAACTTCTAAAAGAAAATACATAGTTGCTGAATGTTTTACAAATTCATTTAAAGAAAGAAAGTTTTAAACTTTGTGCAAGTAGACACTGGATACATTGTTTTTGCATCACTACTGAGACGAATAAACCCTTTACAGGGGTTGTTTTCAAGGGCTAGACATTATACAGGTTGATGCAAAAGTTTAAGTTTTTGATAAATCGAAGTAAAATTTCACATGGATGGTTTTAGTAAAATTGAATCTAGTTATTATGAGTTATCGATTTGCCATTAAGTTTTATGTCAAAGTTGTAAAATCTAAATAATGTAATTTAGCGATCTTAATGCTAGATAGAGATTTTATCATTGTATAGAATAGCCTGATCAAATTTCGAAGAACATTAAATGAATAGCTTTTAGGTCCCCCTGTAGCCCTGTACATAGTTTTCAAGTATAGCAGCAGCGAGATTAAACAAATCTAAATCGTTTCTTGTGCAAACTGTAATAAAACTAATTTAATGTATTATGTAGTAAAACTTATTGCCTAGAGATATACTAAGAGTGTGGTTGTCAAATGGTCGGCGAGTGAGATATTTGTGGCTCTCGACTTTATATTACAAGAGTACCTATGTCAGTTTCAAAAACCTTTGCAATGTTAACTTTACTACAGTTCATTGACATACCTATATGATATTTCTATATCAACATGTTTTACTAGGAAGCTAAACCCGAAAGCTCGAATAAAAAGTGCTATTCAATTTTTTTCACAATTTTAGACTTGCTTAAATAAGGCACTGGTTTTACCTTTCATAGTGTTTCAATCATACCTTTAGCATACACAGTAGGTAAGAGAATCCGCTGAACGGTAAAAACGATTCTTTCTTTTTTACGCGACTGCCCCGAAAAAAAGAGTGTTATGTTTTTTTATAGTTAGTTGAGTCGTTAGTGCCCAACCTGGTATAGACGGCTACACATCAAGCTATACATTTCCAGTGTAAGCTGGTCTCGCATTGTATAGGATTTCCATACAGTGCGAGATCAGCGTAAACTGGAAATGTATAGCTTGATGTATAGCCGTCTGTACCTATCAGAATTTTTATGCCGCCCATGGGCTTCTGAAAAAGACGACTTCTGCGACTGTACTGTGCATTGCTTTTAAATTGTAATAGGTATGCTAATAACCTGTTTGAGATGATGACTCGAAGATAATTAGTATCAGGACTTGTGTTATCATTATGAATTAATCGGACTATGCTTATTAATCATATTAATTGAATGTCAGATAAATCTTGATCTGCAACAATTGAAACAACACATTGTCCGTTAAATTAGCATAAGTGGGAACTACATGCTTATCTTGTTTATTGTTGCAGCTTGTTTTGATTATTATGTATCAAATGCAAGATATGCAGTGTAACAATATAAACTGAATTAGATTTTTACTTAAGTGCATTATGGTCAACTAAGTACATGTTCACGTATTATACAACATTGCAATTTTGACGTTAAGTCAAAAGGTACGGTATAAAAAATAGAGAAAAATAATTTTATTTGTTGCAACGGTAGGACGTGCATACAATATGACATAAAAATAAACATACAGCACACAAATATGTATATATATTTATAAATACAACAGAACGAAACAAAAAAGTTGATAGGCTACGTGCGGTCCACAACACAGAGCTGATATTGATAACCAGAGATAAAACTCACAGAACTCACAGCATCAGTGAGATGGTCAGATGCGATCAAAAAACTGTTAGATGCAGCCTGTACCGAGCGCTTCACGCTGCAGGTGGCCGCATAGCTTGGAGAGTGTTGTATGTGGTCACCATCTTCAGCAACGACGAAGAAGAGATTTTTCTTTGGTCTTCAACTGCTTTTATAGTCTTTCAGAGAACTACAGGCACCGAAACCCTTAACAACGTTGTCATTCAAAACTTAGACAGTTAAACCCACAGTTTAGTAGAGAACACTAAACACCACGCTCTAACTTAGAGCAATACCTAGTTTAATTTACGCGCAAGTAATCAACAGTGCCCAGACCAGCTCTAAATTCTAACATAACATTCAACGATTCATAATTTATTCGCAAACTCATCAGTGTTACATCCACAATGGTTGGAGTACACTCGCTACCAGAGATATCTTTCCACTTAACACAATTTGAACGTTACAAAATCCATGACCAGCTGACCCGCACAACTTCGTAGGAACATGGTGGTGTAGGTATTATGTGATCCAGAAGGTTATAACCTTAGTGTCAGACTTCTACTGACTAAAAACCGAACCCATGTTCCTTCTTTGCCCTTGTGCCGAGGCCACGTCATCTATTTCGATAATCCGCGGCCCGAAGGTTATAACCTTACTCGATTAAGGGACTATCAAACACAAAAAAGAATTTCCAATTCCAACCAGAAGTTCCTGAGATTAACGCGTCCAACCAAGCAAACTCTTCAGCTTTATAATATTTGTACAGATCGCCAGTGTCATCCTACTGCTGTACAAAGGCCCTATGGCCTATGACCTCCAAATCTTTCGATCTAGGGCCAATGTCGACCACTGATCGTTCTATTCAGCTCGTCCCGCCATCTCCTGCGAAGTCTACCGCGTCGCCATCTGCCGTGGCCATGTCTGCCGTACGCCCAACGAGCTGTGGGCCAAAATAACCACGTTATGGAGCCATGAAACAGCCAAAAATATCTTTTGCACCTTTGAAATCAGAACTATTTAATGAAAACATAGGTTTCAAGATTCTATAGTATTATGTTGCGATTGCTACATAACATAACATCATGCCTGTAATTCTCGAAAGTTTAGGCAGAGGTGTAACTAATGCCCACATTTCGCCATTCATGTCAAGTTTGTCCCATATAAAAAAGGGACGGGCCTATTACTATCAACCGGGCTCCAATCCAGGCTTCGAATCAATACTTTAGCAGGAAATTGCATTTAAAGTAAGCTAAGACCTAAGTGAGTAAGACCTAAGGTCGTGAGTGTACGTGTACATTGCGGGCTGTGCGAACAATGGCGCGCGATATTAGCGCACAAAACGAGCAAGTTAGTGAAATCGCTCGGATACGTTTGTGCAGTCAGCTTCGAGATAACTGCCAGTTTTAGTTGGTGAGGTTGCTGTTTATTGATGGTACTTGAGTTAAGAGGTGTTCAATCTTGTTTTTGATAAAGTTAAGGTAAGATTGCTATGTCAATAATGTAGGTACCAGTGGATGACATAGGTATGTGTATAATTAGTCCTGCTTAAAAAAAAGTAAGTGTTTGTTCTTAACAAAAATATCTGCTTCTCATGCCACATTGTGTTCCTAGGTTGCCACGTTGTGGTTGATTTCTGGGCGGTTCTAAGTGAAATTGCGATGTACCATATGTTTTTTTGGGTTTATGAATACTTCTTTTCTTTAATTTGAATCAAAAATAATTCGGCAAGCAAAATCGTTTGAATGACCTGGTATTTGTATTATTTTTTCCGTACATTCTATTTTATACTTGCGTTTTAAAATTACCAAAAACCAAACCAAAAAAAAAACATTTTAATAAAATACCCAATTTCCTTCACCATTGTAACTAAAAGCTCATATAAATTCAAAACAACACTGACGAATGAATAGCACCACCAAAGTAACGTACATTATATTCAATTTAAATTTCGCATAGAACCGGAGTTACACCGCCACGTCGAGAATGTTCCACTCCAAGCGTCACGGTTGTGTGCATTCAAAAGTAGGGTAGTATCACATAAGTACTGCTTTCGTTAGGTTCACGCCTGCTACGGAGCAGTCCTCAGCCAACTTGAATACGTATTTTATTTTCAGTACGTGTTAGGTGGTTTATATTTTACTAGCTGTTGCCCTTTTTTTTTTTGGTGGGTGGAAAATCATCGAATGACCCCCCCCCCCCGCTCTTGGGCAGAGCGAAGGGGAGTGTCAGACTTCTACTGACTAAAAACCGAACCCATGTTCCTTCTTTGCCCTTGCGCCGAGGCCACGTCATCTAGTACTTACAAAAATCCGCGGCCACTAGCTGTTGCCCTCGAGTTTCGTTCGCGTGAAATTATTACAAGAAAATATGAATAATTCGCAAACTTAAAGAAATTATTACTTACTAGCTGACACTGTTTTAAGCTTTCACGGTTCATAACTATGTTTAACACATTTATAAACATGCATTTTAAATTTATTTTTTACTAGCTGATGCCCGCGGCTTCGACCGCGTACGGATACTGTAAAAACAATCCTTGATGCGGATTATTTAACATTCTAAAATTTCAGCTCGATCGGTGCAGAACTTTTTGAGTTTTTGAAGCGTACACAAACCAACATAACATTTTTATATATATAGATAGATTTCAATAAGACCATTATTGGCACTTTTGAAGCAGCGAAATTACAGTCGCAGAGTCACAACGCATAATAACTTGTGAAACTTCTGTAGTTTCCCATTACAAAGCGTCCCTGTCGAGAAGAATTGACAAGAAACTCTATAAACACATACCGCCTTATTACAAAACGTAGTTAAACCTGGTTTAACTTACAATTGGTTTATCTCGCATGACGTCTCACTTCAATAATATTCAAAAGAAAGTGGCAGCATGCCAGATAACCCGGTTTAACTACCTTTTGTAATAAGGCGGAAAGAGTGTCAAATCAAGTGTGAAATCAAAATATTGATGTAAAAAATACTGCTAGTATTGCTTAATTTTTGTCATTTATCAATCACATGCATCCTTTTGCACATTTAAGCAAGCAAATACGGCGAAGTCTCATCCGTGCTAAGTCGCGAGTCGCAACATTACGCGACACAAACGCGTCTATACGTCTAAACCCTCCCATAAGCTAGTCCTACAGAGCTGCCACATTGAATGAATTTAACATAACACCGCCTTAACGCCACCACGCCATGTCGGAAGTACTCCAGTTTGCATCCAATTACGATGTATCTGACAAAAGCCGGAAGAGTCACACTCGTGCGAAAAGGATATAACATTAGTAAGCTTTGTGTTTTTGTTGAAAGAATAGTGCTGTCCTTTTCTTGCCTGATAGTTTATCATTCTACAACAGTTTATATTTTTCTTGAATAGCAAATTGAACTCTAAATCCTACATACTTAACTATAACAAACAGCTATAATCCCCGAAGGCGGTTAGAGGTGTAAACATTACACACCTAAATTTTGTCAGTTTTGTTTAAAAGCCCTATGTAACAGAGGGGTAATCTATTGTCATCTGGGCACAGATTCCGCTGTTGAGAAAATCTTAATGAAAAACCTAGACAATGCTTTGCCCGGCCTGGAACCCAAGCATCGTGCAGTTAGCTCTTGCGACTACTAGACCAACGGGGACGGCTACATTTTTTTTTTTAAAAACAAAACAGGCCACCTTTCACATGACCAAGGTCAATATATTTCAACCTTGCGAAAGTCACGGCCACCAACTATTACCTACTTCATAGGCCAAACGACATCAAGAAAAGCTTAATAAAAAATACATTGAACATCAAAGGTTCCCTTAAATCTGAAAGGTTTTCTCCGTACAAGAGCTACAAATGGTTTCTGTTAAAGCCAATCCTGGCCCAGTCTTAATGTAATGTAAGTAATGAACCCAAGATTGCGAGAAAGAAGATTTATTCCCGATTTCTGTAACCTTAATGTACCTGTTAGTCGGGTTCTTGAAATCAATTCACCGATTAAAGCGTTCGTTTGATGGTGTTGAGACGGTGCTAATGAAAGCATTGCTTGATAAATAGGTAGGGAACATTCTTGTGAAACAGGGTTGATTTTAGACAGCTAGTTTATAAGCTATATACTTATAGCTAGCTACTGGGTTGAATTTAAAAAAAAAACCTTCCTTAGTGGATGCCTGAATACGTGTGCGAAATATTAGTTTTGTAGCTCTAAGGGCGTGTTGTAAGCACTGAAGCTCATACGGACATGTGCCACGCACAGTCGCACAGGGGACATATCGCCAAACACACAAACAATACATGCACGCTGTCAACATTTATAACGTGTTTATTTTTTGCGCCCTCATGTGATTTCATCGAGAGATAGGATTTATTTATATTTTAGGAATCCAGAAATATTAGTTTTGTAGCTCTAAGGGTTTGGCCTGTGCTTTGATCCTCAGTCAGTCAGCTTAGCCTTTATACGAGTATATACCTAGATAGATATTGTGCTATTTGTTAACAAGCTCCACAAGTTAAAATGAAATGTAGGACACTTTAGTCATTGTTATTAAGTTTCGAGCTAGTTTTTCCACAAAGTACTTAAGTAAACTTACAGCCGAACAGCTCAATTCATTAGCCTTCACAAAAGCAATAAAATCTAAAACTAAAGGCAGCTTCACACAACCTCACACAACAAAAGGGGCGCGAAACGTTTCAACAATCCAATAACAGTGTCGTCGAACAATTCATAGGTATTATTCAGCGATTCCGCGCCGACACACTTTTCAATTTCATTCACTCACTCTTTCGCTCCCTCCAATAATATTGACCTCTCAGTAATATGTGTGTTTTATTAATGGGGCTGGGTACTTTCGCGTGAGTGCTAAATCATTCGTTCTGCGTTTTGTTTCCCCTCTTGTGCGTTTTTTATTAGCTCTGCGTACGTGGGTGATTGGATACGCGAGTGTTTGCCGCGAAAATATGGGTTCGCGGGTTATCAGGAGTGTTTCGGTTAGGGTGTAATACCTTTTCGGTTTTCTTGATTTGAGTTTAGTTGTTTGGTTGATTTTGAGATTGATAACAGGTCCAGTACATAGTTCCGATTGAGGAGATTAAAAAAAATACTTATTTCTAATTTGAAAAGCAGCAAAACTTATAACGCGTGTGAAAAGATGCGAATTTAACTTAAATTACGTATTCTAGCTCAAACAAATGTATTTATATTTAGTCAAGTGAGATTTAAGTGTCCGTGCTCCGGCTGCTTCGTTTTCAACAAAACTTTCACTGACAGATAGTTGCTGTTATAAAGAGTAGGTACGGTCTACTTACCTAAGTTAGGCTACCAATATTTTGGAAAAAAATAGGTAGCATTAAAGGTTATTTTTTATAATGCTTAAAATTCGATTCAAATACCGAACATATATTTTCGTAATAATAATAATATACACACATGTCCGCATTTTAACAGCACCCCCTTCAATCGGTTGTGTACACATTGAACACTTCTCAGGGACGCTTCCATTGTAAGCGCTTTTACAATATTTACCGATGTTTTGTTCCAAAAAGTTTTCATATTATACCGCGTCTACGTGTTTAAGCCTATTAATGCGATGGTGGAGTAAATGTATACCCTGCTTTATATTTTGTTTGTGGCAGCTTTAGTTGTTTGTTCCATGTGTTGGTCTAGCGTGAAGATTTAAATGGGGAATCGTAAGACTTTTTGTTTTGTGTGAAGATATTGTTTACGGTCGTTCGTATTTCGTAGATCTTTGACAGTCCCTAAAGGTAGTCAGTAACCTGAACGACTAAGAACCAGTCTTGCCAAGGGGTATCGTATAACCCAGTACTAATTGGGTTATGGAGGTCAGATAGGCAGTCACTCTATGTAAAATACTGGTATTTAACTGAATCAGGTAATACTGGAAGCGGACCTCAACATAGTTGGGAATAAGTTAGGCAGATGATGATGATATTGTTTATTTCATTCAATTCATTTAATTATTGTTTTGTAAATGACATAACCAAATTGTAAAACGTGGACCCAAAACTAACTTACATAATTAATTCAACTGCATTTGTTTTACAGTTGCACCTTAAATAATTCACTGCACGAAAATCTTAAGCTCCCGTCAGACGGTCCGTCCACATCTTTCACGGACGTCCACATAAACAATACAAAAGAACATTAATCTAGAACTCCAGCAACGACTGTCTGTTCATCACGAACTCGCTGAAACATTGTTAGGGTTCCGTACCTCAAAAGGATAAAATCTAAACCCTTATAAGATTACTCGTGTCTCTCTGTCTGTCCGACCATTCCCCTCTTATCTCCGAAACTAAAGCGCCTAACATTTTGAAAAAAATTACAGAAATTATATAAACCACAGGAAAACCTTTAAGAGGTCTATGGTGCTGAAATAACATGGAATACCTCTCAATATCTACTACAATGGTACGGAACCCTTCATGTGCCAGTCCGACTTGCACTTGGCCAGTTTTATCCCTTCATGTGCCAGTCCGACTTGCACTTGGCCAGTTTTATCGTTCTCATTGCCACTCTTCGAAACAAACGTACAACAGTGTCTTCGGACTCTTCGGCCGTTCCCGAAAGACCCCGATGTAAATTGTACCCCAAAAGTTCGCGAAGCTTGTTTATTAAATTACCGGGGCGTGCGAATCGAGTGGTGCAAGTGTAATTTCAGGTGTGTGTATGGTGTCTTCTTTTATTGATATGTTTGTTTTTGGTACTTTGGTTAAGATTCAGTGCAGGTTGAAAAAACAACCAGAACGACGTTGCTTAGAAGAATACTTATTACTACGTGGACCCATTGTTAATTTTATGTAAGATGATTATGATTAGTATACCTAGTAACTCACTTTTTTTGAAGCTAAAGTCGTTCTTCGGTTCACTAGTGAACGAGGATGTCCCAAAGTATGTCGTTCTTCGCTTACCTTTCAAAGTGTAATATCAAGCTCCAAAGTGCTGGAAAAAGGCACCCTTTAGCACTATATTAGCACGAATTGATGACGAAAAGAGAGCCAATAGCCGTTAACTTGTTCGTTTTGTTGGGAACATGTCCATCGCATGTAATTGGGGAACTAGAGGGTCCTTATAAATTCTACCGCCGCATTCTACCGTTTTACTTTCCCCCGTTCGTATGTAATTTCGGTCTTGCCGCCGCCATTTTCATTTCCCCTCGTATTTGAATTTCAATTGACTTACACATTACTGTTTACATTGGGTACTATAAATATAATTTTATCGTTCTCGGGTTTCTAACAAGCTTGCGTTGCTGTAATAGTTTTAGGATTGTTGTGCAGCTTTACTAAGTTGACAACTGTGACTGTTTTCGATTGATATAAGCTATCGAAAAGCATGTTGAGTCATAGAAAGAAATACGAGAGTACGATTGTCACTAGAATAGTTGGCCCCTGGTGGAGTTTATCCTACCTTGACAATAACATGATCAATGAACTAGGCGTTTTGAGTTTGCCCCTAGGCTTACATATTAAGCTATTGTTATGCTGGGCGTTTAAGCCTAGAAATTGGCACCTATAACTAATGTTTATTCAAATATGGCGGCTTGTTTTCACATTGCCAACCTAAGCTAGGTTATGATTAGACAAGATACTAGATTATGATTGGAAAAGTGGAGATTCTATAAAAGGGAAGACTAGAAATAAGGTCTCTGATTTATCTGAAACTTATTATATTTATTTACCATCCACCCGCATTCTTCAGTCACCCCGCTATCATAACCAGGAGACCACAATCATTGAAAAACACGAAATATATCCCATACGTGACAATGTATAAGTCTGTAAAAGAGTTTTTAATTGAGTTGTTTTTGTTGTATTTAACAACTTCTAGAACTATAACAGCCCCCCGATAGATCCTGACTTTTTAATCCCGCTGTCGAGTGCCTCTATAGCGGTCGAGTTCTCGTTCACCGTACAACAATGTCCTTCGAGCGTCCATGTTTTTGCAAAATGCAATAATACTCGGCCACCAAGTCTTTGTGAGACGAGAACCACAATAACTGCTTTTTGCCCCTATTTGTCAACTGTGAGGGTAGTTTTTATGCGTTAAGAATATTTGCTTATTGTTTCAAGCGCTTTGATTGGTGGCTCGTTTTGTTTTTGTTTGTTAGCAAGAGTTTTAGTGTTTTTGAGGGGTTTGTCTGTATTTTAACAATGATATGTTGTGTGTACTGTGTTTCAAGGAACATGCAGCTTCTCGATATAGAAAGAAAAAGTATTTTTATATAGCTATTAGTGATGACGTAGGCTAGACATCATCATCGTCTAGCCTTTTGACAATTGTGTTGGATTTGGCTTCCATTCAAACTGGATGTGGTTGAATACCAGCATCTTTATGGAACAGTCAGAATGTGATTCTAAATCCAATGATTCTAAATTAAAGATACTTGGTTGGCAAAGGTGTGCCCATATAGTGTACCTAGAGTTTTTCTACATCGTTTTAACCCCCGACACTCCCATGTCCCCCACGCCCGCGTGAAGGTACACGTAACATCTAATCACAGGACACGACATCTGGTCTGCTATCGATCATCCGGTCTTGCAATTTTCCGGGCCCGCGCTCAAATCCGGCCGTTGGATCATCCCAACCCGATAATGCGTCGTGCTCACGACTCGCCCCTTATTCAATTTTTATCACACATAGGAGAGAAGTGAAAAGTGGGAACGCTGATTTATTTAGGAGACTTTCGGAGCTAGGTATTGAGCGCGATTGCTGTTGAAAGGTTTCTGTGCACCTGCTGGATTTGACTGCATTATTTGAGATGCAAATCGTGTTTTTGAAATGATTCAGTGAGACACGGATGAAACCGCTTTATCATAGATCGTCGAGCACTTTTTAAGACGTCTAAAATACTACGATTCATACTTTTTATTCGAATATTTATTTTACATTTGTAGGTAATCTGTCTGAATCTATGCTCATTCAACATTTCGTATGTTCACGCCTTTATTTTTCCAATGGGTAAGGCAGGGTTGGGTAGAGGATACCGTCAAAGTCGCTGGATACACCTGGATAAAGGACACACAGAACTGGGACGTGTGGTAGAAAAAAACCGGCCAAGTGCGAGTCGGACTCGCGCACCGAGGGTTCCGTAAAAAAAATATATTATGTGATGTAACTAAAAATTTATGGCTTTCGTAATTTTTCCTTTATCTATGCTATAAGACGTTGCTTCGTACCAAATTTCAAGATTCTGAGTTCACGGGAAGCACCCTGTAGGTTTTGATTCCCTTGCAAGTGTCGAAAATTTGCGGCATAAACGGCTGTATCTTTTGATTGCGTTGGCTTAGAAGTTTGATTTTTTCACAGCTTCAAGGGACAGTAGACCTGAGTAATTGATATTTTCAGCTTCATACCTCCACGCGTTCCTGAGAAAAAGGGTCTTGACAGACGGACGGACGGACGGACAGACGGACAACAAAGTGATCCTATAAGGGTTCCGTTTTTTCCTTTTGAGGTACGGAACCCTAAAAAGGAGATTCATAAGACTACCCAGCAGTTGATGATTCCAGGCTGATATGATAATGATGACGGCAGAGTTGTACGTTCACATTTTCGTCCAAGACAACCCAACATAACATTCCTCTATTATCTTCCAAATCAAGCCCCTAAAATCAACAACGCCCAACAACAAGCTAAACCAACCATCCTCAATCTATTCCTTAATCGCTGAACAGTCAACAATCATTGTATTTACATAGATACGCGGCCAATCAGGTGATAAACATTAACCAAAGCGCGCCACATTACCATAATGCACAATACTGACCTATTACAGAACATTGTATGTACATTTGATGCTAATTGGGCAGTTAATGCCGCGCGATTGATATTGTCATCGTGAGTCTTATTTGGTCGTTTATATTAGCTTTGGTTTTATAGGCCTGGTCATGGCTATTTTTGGTTCTCATTAAGACGCAGTTAACGGGGGAACCGTAAAAACGACCTGTTTTTCGTCCCAGAGTTAGCCGTATTGCTACTTATTACAATTCCAAAAAAAATACAGTGTATAGTCAAATGTATAGGTAAAAGACTTATGCAAAAATATTTTCTAAAAGTAATCAAGAACCTCGAAAAAAAATATCACAAAATCACAAAAAAAACACACGAAAAAACTTTTTCGTCTCGAAATGCTCAATATTTTGAGTGACAACTGTTATTTATTTTTTTACTATCAGAAAGGAAATTTAACCAACTAAAGACATATGTAAAAATATTTTAACATTACAGCGTATTTTTTTTTAAATAAATTAAATCTGCGAACTATCGTTCATTTTGGCAGTCACGTGCATCAAACGCATCGCCAT
This sequence comes from Diarsia mendica, assembly GCA_949316265.1. Lineage (NCBI taxonomy): Eukaryota > Metazoa > Arthropoda > Insecta > Lepidoptera > Noctuidae > Diarsia > Diarsia mendica. The sequence goes on along the minus strand of OX438904.1, from coordinate 17,761,031 downwards.
TTTCAACCTTATTTGTTTAGGCGATGAGTTAAACGCGCGCTCAAGGTCGCGGGCAGCTAATGTCGCCTTAATAAACCAATAACCCGCCTTTTTGGCTTTGCCGCAGTCGGGTAAAAAGCGAGCATCATCAGCCTAATCTTAACTAGACTCGGCTACGTTGTTCAGATTTACTTTTTAACAATAATTATAGAGTGTAGAACTAATTTTTATTAAACGTAGGTTCCTTTGCTACAAGAAGGCTGAATGTGTGTCCGGTTGATGGCAATAGGCTCGCCCCGTATTACAGGGCTTCAAAACACAACAGGCAAAATGTAGGTATACTATTAGGTACCTACATCTTTGCCTAACTCTTCGAGAATTACTGGCTAATGTACACACGGCTACACATCAAGCTATACAAAACCAGTATAATCCGATCGTTCATTATGCGAAAAGATCTAGTAAAGTGAGGCCAAGATTAACTGGTTTTGTATAGCTTGATGTGTAGCCGTGTGTACCTCTAAAATTCACATACCAACTCAAATGCAAAAAAAAACCCAAATATTTGATCACCATTCTTCACTCGCTAACATTTTTCACACGAAAACACGTGTACTAAGGAGGGACCGTAATAAGTTGTGTCGTCTGCTTTGCAAGGGTTGAAGTTTAAACTTTAGCTGGGATGTTTACTGGTACCCAGCAGGGGCCACTTAAAATGCCACATAAAATTTGCTGAGCCAACTCCTCTAGATGTGGCAACAGCCTGTTTGCTTAGTTGATGAAATGTCAATGGAGGTCTGTGGAGTCATGGAGTTAATTACGTTACCGTTCGTGGTTGAGTTTGATGTAGTGGTGACTGGAGCTAATTTAGTTTAGAGTTGTGAAAAGTTGAGCTTCAGATTATGGGGTGTAACTTGGAAATCAACCCGAAAACATGAAGAAAATACTAACGAAAATGGTGAGCTGTGACGTTTTTGCTAATAAGACTAGACAATCGAAAAAAAGACTTGCTTTGGTGAAGGAGAACATCGTGATCATGAGGAAACCACCATGCATGTAAAGACAAGTCACGGGCCCTTGAGCGACATAAAATTGGTGTCTTATTGAACCGTTGACTGGTATAGTGGTAATAGTGGATGAAGTTTAAAATAAATAAAAACGGATACTAGATTATGCACTAACCACACGATGACGATAAAATCGAAAAATTTATTACAAAAAGCAACTTTAGTCATAACCAATAGATTCACAACAAAATGCGACGCACAAAGTATTCAAAACAGCTCTTCCAGCCCATCTTACCTCCGAACATAAAACCTTAAGCAGATAATTCAAGCTAGTTGCGTTTGAGTCGCCACCTGGGAGCTCCTAATTGCCTCAACACATCCTACGACAACCTAAGGAACGGTACACACGTCCTGTTTTACTACACATAAAATAAAGCACACTAATCACAGAAGATTTCATTGGACGACTGTTCTGCAAACGGAAATTAGGTCACATCTCTTTCAGAGGTTTTAGGGACACTTATTTCGACAGCTCAATTTAGTGTTTATAGATGCCCTAGAAACGGCTGAATTGAGTTGTAAAAAGATTTTATTTTACGTCTTTCTTAATGGTTTTGGAGCCAGTGACTTGATGAAAATGAATAAAGACGTAAATAATCAGGATCTCCTTTTGCTATTGAAATTATGCGTAATTTATAGGTAGGTTGTAATTTTAAAAATAAGCCGCCAAACTAGTGTTAATTCGATGAGTAACGCTCGCGTGACTTTAAATTCCTTTATGAGTATTTTCTTGAATTTTAGTCGTTGGGGTGGCAGGGTGAATTATTGCAAAAAATCGTTTTTATTAGGAAATGAGAAACGCCCCTGAATATTTTTATAAGAATTTGATTTAGATTCTACTATAGCGTGAGGAGTAGATTCCAGTCATAGATAGGAATGCTAACTCGACTGGAATCTGAACCTTAGATATATCTTCAGATTTGATAGCTTACACTAGCAGTACCATACATACATAAACTTACGTCCTTTTGCCATGGGGCTTGGCAGAAACCACAGAACGCCACCTGCTAGAATCCAAATTCTTAGATACTCCTTTTGCCTCGTTAAGCTTCATACATCTGGTCATACACGCTCGCCGGTTACGAGTACTATACGCACCTGTCAGTTCTGAAGAACTTCACCAATAAGGTTAGCGTATGTTGTAGCTGCAGCAGTTAAAATTAAAACAAATATATCAGTTACCATAAACTTGAACGAAATAAAGATGAGACCAAAGTAAAAACTTAGATCCTCAAGAATTCAGTATGACGATAAGAATATATAAATAAACACATTCCGTCAGTGTGTACAACTTTGTGAAAACTTTCTCTTTCGGCTAAAAGATTGGATTGCTTCCTTTTGTCCTTTTTTTGTTTTCTTTCGAGCTGTTTTATTTTCTTTACTGCGTTTTAACTTTGTCGGACTACGTTACAGTTTTCTGAATGCAAAATCATTTTCTGTTACAAATATTAAAAGAGGAGCTCGTGGCTTATTAACACTAGGGGGCTCGCGCCCAAAATTTTCCTAGAAAGCTCGCGCGGGGGACATATGCCACCCATCAGTAACAGGATTTTTTCTTACTATTCTAATTGTGATGAAAGAAAACAAGTTGTAATAAGACTAATCAACTTTATTTCTTACTAAATACTTTAACAAAACTTAATAATTGCCTTAATTTGAACTAAATATTAACACAAACTAAAAATCTGAAAAAAAAATAAACATTTTTACTTATTGTGATTAATCAGTCTCTTATTTTTTTATTTAACCATAATTGGGTAAGCTTATCAATATTTAGTAAAGTTTACAAATGGGTTATTCCAATTCAGAAGCTTCTTGATCACAATTAGGGCACACTGTGATTTGGTTTGAATTTTGTTTGATTTTTCACCACAATGTTACGTTTCCTCGAATGCTCGCGCGGGAGACATACGTCACCCATGCACTTTAAAAATTCACTGTTCACACGTCGTTGCACTTAGAGTGACGACGCACTACTGGCGCGTGGACGGGCTACTACTTGAGGAATAACTGAGAGGGCAGCACTGAAACGCGTTTCGTTCAAAAGTTATTAAACAATATTCGAGCCTGGGTGACATATGTCACCCACGCGAGCCCTCCAGTGTTAATAACAGTCGCGACTGTCGGGGGTATGTTTAGGTTAATTTGCTGTTTTCCTAGGTTTGTCAGTGGATGGGTGACCAGGACCACCCATACCGGGGTCATTTCTAGATATTTGACAGTCGTTACGGATAGTCAGTGGCCCAAAAGTCTGACAATCAGTGTTCCCAAAGGGTATCGTACCTAACTGGGTTGTGGAGGTCAGATAGGCAGTCACTTCATCTATCTATATAAATAAAGAGAGAAGTCCTGACTGAGCCAGTCAGTCAGACAGTCGACTGACTGACTGGCTGACTCATCAACGCCCAGCCCAAACCCTTGGACCTAGAAAGCTGAAATTTTGCACAGAGATTCTTTTTATAATGTAGACAAGGAATAAGGAAGGATTTTTCGAAATTCAACCCATTGAATGGAAATTCGACATTTTCACGCGGGCGAAGACGCTGGCAAAAGCTAGTGTAAAATATTGGTATTCAGCAGCTTTAGAATGGAGGCCGACCCCAATGAATGAGGAAAAAAAGCTAGCAGATGATGTTTAAACTTCTTTGAACTGCGATACAGCTTTCTGAATGCAAATTCATTTTCTGTTTTAATACTTGTTTCTGTAGCTCTAGCATCAAAGCCGTTAAGAAATTCAATTTGGACAATATACATTCAGTGTTTTCACTATAAAGGTTCGGGTTTAATTTAAACAAAAGCCGTAAACTGGGTGGCTTAACGAGTAGTCACGAGTGTTTCGAGGGTCCTCGGAGGGAACTTGTCCCTCTTTATGTATCTAATCTATACAAGATAATGACTTCGCAAATAAGGTCCCTTTTGTGGCGTTTGATTTTTATTACTGAACTATCTCTGGAACATCTCCTTTGTACCTTTTAGCTGTTTATAGTTCGGCCATCTGACTTCTGAAATCTGAAGCACAAATGCTTAGAATTAAATCACTAACACTAAAAACGGGATATTTACGATGTTTACTGTTGATAAATATCCTGATTGATCAGTTTAAAACCTATAAAGTCTGTAGGAATTCAATGTCAACTTTGTCCAATTTAAGTACATGTCGATAATTTGTTAGCTTAGTGAGTTTTTTTTTCTATTTTAGTTCCAAAGTCATAAATAATTCAAAGGAGATTCTTTGTAAAGGTTATTTATTGCCTCAATCATTTTTTTTTCATCATTTATCATAATTTCAACCCGGAATCACCCACTGTCGGGTACAGGCCTTCTCTTTCTTTGCCACTCTTCTTTTTTCTGTGCGTCTCTCATCCATCCGTATCTCGCGACCCTGACGATATCGTCATCTCAATACACTTTTAGATGGCTCTAATTTCTTTGGTCACCATTTGGTTAGAACCTTACTTCATAGGCCTTCTTCAATTACATCATCTTTGATTCCAGAAAAAAAATCTTCTCTTATTCAAATAACCATAATACTCGCCAAAAACAATCACTGCACCACCGTTCAGATTCCCACCTGAAATCTTAGCGCAATCGCACTTATAAACGCGTAGGCATTTTATTCCTCTATTATTTCCTCCACAAGATTTATAAGTCGATCGTGCGAACTTGTGCGGACGGGAGCCAACGAAAACTTTCATAATAACTGGGGATAAGTGTAACCGTGGCTGGAAACACGTACCTATATAGATTGACGCCCGGATTCTAGCTTCGATCACGTTCCGATAGATTTGCTTGGATTCCGCACGGAATCGATATCGGATCTAAATTCGGTCTTTATTATACTTAGACGAGATTGTAGCATATCAAATGTTTTGTGAATATATACGGACTGAGTGAATTTTGTAGTTGGAAAGTTTTTTGAATAGGCTATTTTATGCGCCATTACCGAAGGAAGGGCTGTTACGTTTTTTCTTTTGCGTTTCTTGGGCCGTTAGGTCGCAATGCTGAGATGTTATCTTCAGTTGGACACCTGGTTATCATGGCTTAAAGGTTGATTGAACCGCAAATGGTATTAAAAGTTACATTGTTTCAGAGATTTTTTTATCTGATCTAAATATCGAGCCACACATTGAACGTTTTATAATCTAGGAGACAACAAAGAGGTCCTTCGATGGTTCCTGTTTTCCGAGTTAATATACCGCCCACGGTCTTCTGACTTGGCTATACATGCCGTCGAAAAACTTCTCTCAGGTTTCCTCACGGTGTTTTCCGTCACCGCAAACTGATGGTGTTGACTGATGAACAACAAAGAGATGAAGGAAAGAACTGATACAAATCTTCTAATTAACGCATGCAGACATAATTACCCGTGAATCAGAACCTTAAAAAACCACGTACAGCAGTTCTATCAACAATAAACAAAGATTAGTTCGCTCACGACGGTTGTAAGCCACTATTTATCAGCTAGAGGGAGGGGAGGGGGGTTAAAGAAGTAATTCCCACGGGTGTCACGTCTGCCCACTAGTTGTCGTCCAGATATATTGAGCAAGCTACTAGCTCACTGACCAGAAACTCGACACGCGGAATAAAGGACAGTTGAATTGTTTCTCTGGAAGTTTGAGTTTGGGAATAGAGCCGCGGGTTTGTCCAATAAGAAAATTACCAAGAAACATCTTGTCTATGTATAATTTTTGACAACTCTAGAATGGGTGAAGACTGTTCTGAGTCTGGACATTAGATAATTGACTTTCTTTTGTTTGTAGATAACGACCGATTTGATAGAACTCCTATTACAACGTCGATGAAACATCGAACCGAATAATGTAACTTACTTCCATATAATAAAACTGCTTTAAGACAACCACATGTCCCCAAGATCACGACTTATATCCAACAGCCATTATTTATCACAGATGTTTAATATCAGCCATCTCCACAATAGAAGAAATAAACGGATTATTCTCATGAATTTCTACATAAATGTAACAAATAGCAATAGTTTCTTATTCGCGTGACTGCAATAATGGAATACATAAATCTAAAGAGACAAATTGGTGTCCGGACAGCGACTGTGGCCTGAAGACGCGGACGCTTCTGTCTGCTTTCATGCCTCTTGACAACGCTTTAGTTGCGTACGAAAACACCTCTATCTGCGGCTACCATCACCTTTATCTCAACAACACTAAAGTCTATTTTACCTTCCCAAAACTGCACCGAAATATTTTGACTCTCCAAACCATACAACGCTACTCTTTGCAGTCTCAGAAACCTTATGTCGTTGTGATTAAAGTTGTGTTTAGTCTATTTCGAAGTTCAACGTCTAGTGCGGTTGTGACTGCGTGTAGTCCGAGTTAATTCCGTACCGGTCACGTCTCGTTGCCGGCGTCGGACCCGCCAGACAGACTGACATAGAAAATGTCGCTTATGTTGCTCCTGTGTTCCACGTACAACTTTTTGCTTCCATTAACTTGATACATGAAGTAGTGTTTGAATTTTATAACGGTTCTGGACACTATGTTGAATTTTTGATTCCGTTGATACCTTCAACTTTGTCTATTTGCTGGGGTAACCTAATAGAGTTACACTGGTTTTGTTGGTTACAGACTGAACTTGAGTCGGACTTGACACGTCTACATTAGACATATTGACTGCTACAGGTTGTTTATAATTTGACATAAATTACTCACTTTTTAATGCAGAATGACATTATAGACATCTTTAACATTGATTACAGTGACATATATTTTAAGCAGAATGTACCTAACTATGGGTTTGACAAGGATGGCTGATGTAGGAGGCAACGTAGGTACATATACCAAGGATGTACCTTATCTTTCCAAGATATAATTGATTCGGTAGGCGATGTCTTCCTGTTGCCATGACAACGACAGTCGGCACTATGAATATGGGTGATAGTGTTTGAATTTTATAACGATTCTGATCACCATGTTCAATTTGTGATGCTGTTGATACTTCAACTTTGTAGTAATGTAATAGAGTTAGATTCAGACTGACAATCTGGAACTTGGTAAGCGGTGCGGAGATGGCTTGTTGGTTCGCATTTATGTTGACCCTTGTTATTATTACATTGTCGTTGCAATGTCTATAGATGAAGCACGACTGCGTTAGGAAACTCGATTGTTCAAGAAGTTCGTGTTAAGAGAATTAAAGAGCAAGCTAGCGTATTATAGGATTCCTGTTAGTCCACGATTTTGCTCACGTATTAAAGTTTACTTAACGAGTTTCTAATCCTGGGTCATCCAAAGTGTTATTGGATTTTTCTATATGGAATTTCTTAGTAGCAGGCTCGCCACCTAATACGTGGAACTTCAAAACATAAGTGGCGAAATGTGGGTGTAAAGGCTTCGGGGGCTAAAGGCGCGATATTACGTTAAAAAACACCACTATCCATACTTCCATCCATACTAATATTATAAATGCGAAAGTAACTCTGTCTGTCTCTCTGTTACTCTTTCACGCCTAAACGGCTGAACGGATTTTGATGAAATTTGGTACAGACATAGTTTGGAACTTGAGAAAGGACAGGATAGTTTTTTTTTTTTCGCGAGATAAACCAAAAATCTGCCGGAAGTCACTATTCCACGCGAACGAAGTCGCGGGCAAAAGCTAGTTCAATATAAATTGTAAACAACCAACACAGATGCAGCAGATCTGTTGAACACCTGTCCTCCTGTTCTATGAAAAACACTTCGTACGTGCGCCACGCTCCGGGACGAACAATTTACGGATCCAGTTGATTCCTCGCTGTTTGTGTGCTCGATTGTCGAGTACTTATAATGTAAAGGAGCACAGTCTAGCTTGTTTTGAAATGATTCGTTTAGAAGTTCTGGCAGGATCTTGAAAATTATTAATTTTAAATGATTTATTATTATCTGGTGGTTTGGCTGCTGCATACCGAAGCATAATTATTGAAAAGGAATGTACAACCGCGTGGGCCTTGTGATTAGCTTGACTGTGAACCAAAATGATAAGAGCAGAGCCTTAATAGTGATCATTATCATCAACCTACTGCAGTTTACGTCCCGGCCTTCTCAATGGCACGCCAATTGCCTCGATTCTCAGCAAGTCTCATCCAGTTGTTACAAATCACTCTGCGAAGATCGTCGCTCCACCGAGCCTAAGGTTGTCCCCTCCGTACCTTAAAGTTGCCGAAACCTTGTTGAAATACTAATGCGCATGTTATTTGTTATTATGAGCCTGATGTGTCCCACTGCAGGACAAAGGCCCCTCTTTTCATTTAACTCTGTCTATAGCTGTTTCTGTTAAGCTTTTTGAAAAGAGTCCAGCTCGTCCCACCATCTCCTATGCATTGAAAATCTTAACACCATATATCACAAAAACGTCAAGAATTTTTAAACCATGAACAATGGCATGTCTCTCACGAATCCCAAAGTTCTAGGTGAAATACATAAAACATATTCGTAACAAAACGAGTAAGTATATTTCGTTGAGAAATGCATACATTACAAGAACTTGCAACAAAGAGAACTAAAACTAAATTCGGTCATTGTAGGACGAAGTTTGTCAAGAAGCAAATTAGTGGGTAGTAAGAAACGTGGTGCATTTTGCGCTGGACGGCCGACTTCCACCGACTTCTAAAGCCGCAATTTGACGTCGCGTACGGAAGTCGGCTCGTCTTAACCGTAGTCTGTCTTATACATAGATCAATGGTCGTATTTCTCGTGATAAGGAAAGTCGGATTTAGTTATCTGCTATGTATTGGAAAATTGCGTGAGGCGAATTTCATGGAACTTCAATAATATCATTGAAATAAATAAAATTTTAATGCTCTTATTATTATCATTTATTTTTGCTGGGCTTCTCGACGCTTTCCAACGGTCACGATTCTGTGCTACTTCTTTTCAATATTTAAGGAAGACACCCAGTTCATCCCGTCATCTCCTTCGTGGTCTGCCGCGACCCCGTATCACTTTTTCAGTATACTAATCCTGAGCTTTACTGGCTTACAGCTCGTTTTGCATGCGACAAACATGTCCTACCCATGCCCATTTGTTTGGTTGACTGCGCTCCATAGCACGTTGGCGAACCTTGAAAATGCACCGCGCATGACCTAGTTCAAGATTTCAAACGATGTGGGAGCGACAATCTTCAGCTAATAGGTATAAAACAAAAAAAAAACTGCTTAAGCAAGGTGGCATAACATATCCCTGACATAATTTGAATCAACACAAAAAAATAATAACATTTCTATTGACAAAGTAAAGTGACCGTATCCAGTACCTACCAAGCTACCGTTCTGCCGCCTATTTAAATCACCAGTCTTAACAACTACTACTTGTAATGTACTGTATATTTTTGTGCAAGACGTATATTTAACCCCATTATGCAAATCGGTCATGTTTGTAATGCGCGATTAGAAAAACGAGCCCCGACACGGACGTTATTTGACGTCAAAAACGGAACTTACGAGACTTGTGACCTACTGGATGTTAATTCACGGTTTCCTTGTCCGACGTTGTCACTTTTTTCTTACTTTTTAAGTATGAGTTTCCCGTTTTACTCGCTAATACCGGGAGGAGTGCTATTTTGATGAATGTCGTAGAGCTGGAGGAGTAAATTTTATTTCATTGCCGTACGCCCTTTGCATTTAATAAGTTCTCCAGTTTAGTCGAGTGTCGCTGTTGTACAAAAGCGCCAATTATTCTTCACGATTATGTTTGTAGTGGGCTTAAAGGGCTTTCAGTGTTTTGACTGTGCTCAAAGACTTTTTAAACGGTCGTAATTTTATGTGGCTCGTTTAGTGTTGTTACTTATCTGTGGTAATATTATCAGGTTTAATAGCTGTCATCATCATTATCTCCACGGTCCTGCGTCACCCGCATCCAGGTTTTTCCCCCGATGGCAACTATCAGCTTTCTGCTATAGCTAATAGCCATAGTTTTAAATAGCTGGTTGCATTCATAATCATGAAAAGACAAAGAAAACACATGATATCCTCAAATTCACAACACGCTGCCATAATTGTAGGTAGGAGTGACTTTCCCCATTCTCAGTTAATTTCCCGCATATTTACCCACCTCTTACGTTTCCCCACTATATTAGATTATCTGAATTTATTTTCCTTTCTCCTAGTTGAGCTAATGTTTCTTGTTGTCACACGCCTCAAGGAAACTATTATGAAAGGGGATAAAGCAGGTGGTACTTACATGTAACTACGTGTTACCGTTAAGAAAGTTTGTTTTCCCGTAACAGTGTCAGATAGAGAAGTCAATAAGGTTTAATGTGATGTATTTGTTGTGGGTAGTTTGCGTGTGGCGCGCGGAGTGGTGGGGGTAATCACTGCGTCATTAGTGGTCGAATTGTTGACGCGGACAGACGTTATTAAGCACGCTCTGCATTTGATAAATTACAGAGAGTCACATAAAAAGTGCACACTGCATATTTTAATTTAACTGATATAGGTAATGAACTAAACAAAAGCGATAATAAAACGAGTTTAATATAATTCCTGTCACATAAAATTAAATTACACACAATAAATCAACGAAACATAAAATATTCACACACAATAGCCGTAAAACGAGTTAATAACGACACATGCATGTACCTATACTAGTTCCACAGACAACCCATAGATAACCTATGGACCTATACCGCACTCTTTCCAACTATGCAACTAATAACCGAGGGAGTATTTATGACTCGCCGCAACGCTCCGTAATTGCAACTTATGATGATTTGTAGCTCGGGCTGACTTAAACTTTCTAGGCAACTACCTACTAGGCAAACATATTATGTTCTTTGTTGATGGGTGTTGCTGTAAAACCGATGTTTTGAGCCTTGTTGTTTATGTAGTTTTGTTTGTTTGTTTACGTTTTCTTTTTAAGGTTTTAATAATAAAAATAAACTTGTGATTTGGTAAACAAAATGTAGCTGATATATCCCTGCATTGTTTTAGTTTGGGTAGGCTGGGGTACAACCTAGAGGAATAAATGAATGTATGCTAAAGAATGTAGATAGCTAGCATACCTATATATGAAGATAAAAGAGGCAAACGTGTACAGTCGTAAATACCCAAAAAAAAAAAACGCCTTTAAACTGAAAATGTTTCTGATACTGATGTTATCCATATAATTTCTCAGTTGCCTTAAACACAGTTACTGCGACATAATCCGAACTAAGCGCCAACCGACGCAATATTCTGTTTACAAGCATTTAATTAACGACATCACAATTGGACTACAAATGCGTAGATACTCGAGAGCTCTGCCATCGCTAAGCCAGGGTTATAACAACCAAATTGCAATATGTAGTAGCATGCTTTCAGTTAAAGATTGACGGCTAGCATGAAATAGCACTTTGGTGATATCCTATATATTGTCTGGGCACATAGATTTGAGCCGTTCTGGAATAAATGATAGGTTTATGTGACTCTGATTGTTCGAGACTCTACTAAATATATCTTAAAGACTGCCTCGTTAGTGTAGTAATTCCAAGCCCAACTGCTGAGCAGTAGGTAACTGGCGAAATGTGGGTGTACCATTAGGTACACCTCTGCCAAATCCTTCAGAAATTATAGGCGTGATGTTCTGTAATGTATGAAGTTTCCTATCAATGAGGAAACCTTTTGATGGGTTATTTCTGCAAACAAACGCTCTTTACCCAGAAATTAGAACAAATTCCGGTATTAGAATATTAAATCCCTTGTTAACCAAATAGACGAAGCTATTTCAGTTTCAATTAACAAAAACCCATAGTTTCCTCAAGGATTTAACTAACTCCTCTGGCTGTCGGCAAAAGGTCAAGGAAAAACGCCAAATCGATTTCAATTAAGGTGTCTAATCGATTAGCGACAGAATTATCAGAGCAAACAATAGACCACCTTGAGGAACACCTCGTCCTCCCTTGTCACTGGGGTTCCGGGATAATCGAGTTGAGATCAGAATAAACAGCCGGCTTTGTAGGCCTCCCCGAAATATGGGCTGGCTAATTGATGTGCATTTAATCTGTTAGTACAAACTCGGAGATAGTTCGGATTAGATAGGAACCTGTAGATTTAGGAGCTGTTAAAGCTAGATCTTTGTAAATGATAAGCCGTTTACTGTTAAGTGTAACACAACAAATGGTTTTACGGAATCTAGATTTGTGCCCGAATGATGGCAATAAACTCACCCCCTATTACATAGAACTTAACCATGACTGTAGGCCTAGTAGTCGCAAGCGTGACTCTGCGTGAGGTCCTGGGTGGGATTCCCAGGTCATGCAAAGTGTTATTGGGTTTATCCTACAGGAATTTCTCTGTAGCAGTCACGGAATCTGAATTTTTGCCCGGTTGATAGCAATAGCTTCGCTCTCTATTATGGGCCTACTACACACTCAAGCTTCACAACACTTTTCGTTCACACTTCACAGTACATCGCGCGTATGGTTGGTAAAACTGTATTACTATTACAAACCACACGAGCGATGTACTGTGTGCACCGTGTAATCGCGCAGACAAGACTGTGGGGAAGTGTGAGCGTGTGGTAGGCGCATTACATGACATGGGACTTACACATTACTGGCGAAATGTAGGTGTACTATTAGGTACACATCTGCCTAGCCCTTCGGGGATTACACTCGTGATGTTATGTAACAAATGGTTCTGTTGATAAACTGATCAAAAACACCCTTTATTCTAATTCGTTCGTAAACAACTCAATGCCAAAATCCAAAACACCCAATTTCCGTATAACAATCGAAATAACACCTCTCAAACATCAAGATCAACATAAATAACGTTATAATTCTTTTTAAATTTATTACACAATTTATTCCCACCTGGCCCCATTCCCGTCCATTTGGTAGCAGCGTCACCCCAACTTGGGCCGATCGTCGCCCAATAAAACACCTCGTTCTATGGAGATCCCTATAGATACGATCTTTGCGTTCCCTTACACTTTATTGGGTAAATAATACCGCTTTGTCCCCTTGTAATTGTTTCCCTTTTCTCGCCCTTTATTACGATGATTCAGGGTTTATTAAAAGAATTTGTTTCGCCTAATTAGGTTTTTTTAACGTGTTTTAATTCTTGTTGGTTGTAGGTTTTTTTTATGTGTAAATAAATAAGCTGTCTTGTTTGAGATTTTAATTAGATTTGTTTTCGAAACCATTTCATCTTTAATTTTATCTCTAGCATTAATAAGTCTTCCACATCTAAGTTCATCTTTTAGAGAAATAAATGTATGAAAGCTCAGTTGTGGTACAACAGCTCTTAATTAAGCTAGTGCAAATTTAATTCCATCTCTGAGTTTTTCCGCAAGATGTACCAAGATTAATTTTCCTGTCTCCTCCGCATCGTGATCTTCATGTAGTAGTTTAGCTTCTGGCTCACGTGTGCTAGCTGGCAGACCTGTTTACGTTAAATGCAGCATGTATCGAACACCTGCTCGCCGATCTATAGCGAGGACATGACCGTAATGTATTGCCAAGTTACGAACAGCATTAGGAGACTTTTCGGTAATGGAGTGCTCCGTAATTCTGTTACGAACTTTTGTCTTAGACATCCAAACGAATTATCGTAAAATGCTACTTCGGATGATTTCCACATATTGGTGATAGTTTCCTTAGAATAACAAATAAATAAAAGAAAGAAAGAACAAAGAAAAATATTCCAATAAATGATCAAATAAATGCCTAGTCAAGTAGGAAGCTGACAATCCAATAAGTCTCGAAACAGGAAAATATAATGAAATGGGATTTAATTAAAACAATGATGACGATTGTACAAACAGTAAACACTGCGGCCAGTACAAACAACCAACTGCACTGGAACAAGAAAATATTGAGAGCATCTAAATGGAACAAGGATAAAGGAATAATCGTGCGATGAAATAATAAAACAATCATCTAATACTGAGTCAGTTTCATACAGCCTGATTTTGAGAGAAAATGTTTGATTTACCCCGATTTTAATTTAAAATCAGCCAGCCCCATCCTTAATATATTCTATTAAAATGCAAAATGAAGTATTTCGTCGAGTGTTAAAACAAGTGAATATCGAGCTTTTGCCAAATTCACTCGCAAAAGATGGGAAGCATTTCGGAATATTCCACAAGGTAATAATTTGTATGCGTGACTGTTCGATGGTACTCTATTGGCAATATCTTAAATTGATATTTGACACAGTATACGTTCTCGAGTTCTCATGTGACTTTTACGACTATATTTATCTCTCCTAAATATACATTAGCTGGTACCTATTTTGGCTCCATATATATTTTTTTCCGTTTCGTATCCGTAGTCCTTTCAGCTTCCATATATTGATTAGTAATTTAGATATTGGTACTGGCGCGCTGGGAATGTGATCTCGACTCTGTGACATTTTGCTAAGAAAAATTGTTATTGAAGATTATTTTATTGCGGGAAAATTTTCTATTCATGTCAAAAATGCTTTTCAATAGAAAATGTTCCTAGAAATTTTATACCTCAAGAGACTTGTAGGTAATATTTTGTAAAATTATTTGAATAGTTTCAAATAATAATATATATCAGTTTACTTTCGGTAAGTAAATTCTAAAATATTCCTGATGAGTAGTAGACAGGTATTTAAAACCCAAGAGCCAATTTTGCCCTAGTTTATATTCCGTCGTCGTTGCCCCAAAATTCTAGATTCCGTTTCATTTTTACAACATTTTGTTGAGTCATGCATGTTGGCAATCCATGTTTTACGGTACAAGTCAGGTACGGTCTAGACATGTAAACCAACGCAGATACTCGAGAGTACGAGTATCTACCCTACGGTTCAAAATTTAAAGCTCTCATAAACATTGCAATCGATTACCCCCAAGTCTTGGGAACCACGCGAGTCTCGCAAATCACTAAGTATAATTATGCGTCTTACGTTGCAACTTCTCGTGTCACAGTTTCGCCTGTACTTCCATCTCCTTCTTTCTTGTGTTTAAGAGCAAGAGAGATATATACCCTGTTAATTTTTACTCAATTCTCGGCGAACACATTACGTTAATTCGTTCGTGGGCCCCTGCACTCAACACTAAGTTAGTATGGACGTGAGAACTGTTCTTTCGTTTGTGTTCCTGAGGTTTCCTCTGTTCGTTATTTAATTATTGTTTATGTGCCGAAAACGTTCCTTTTTGTGTCCGGGTTTCGAGAAATCCATTTCTGTTCTTCATGATCTCTGATTTGTCATAATGTATGTTTCTTTTCAAGGACTGTTATTTGTGGAATATGATAAATTTCCGTTTTTTTTCACAGTAAGGAATCGGTGTAAAGGAATGTATAAAATGTTGTACGTTATTGGAATTTCCTCGAATTCTAGTTACCTATTAACGTGAAAGCGTCAAGGTGGGGAATACAATACTTGACATACTTTTCATTACTTTTTAATACCCCTCAAGGAAAATATTATATTGTCAAGTCACCCTGTCAAGAAACCAGTACCTGTGTAGGTATACTTGTATGAATTTATTAAGGCTGTTAATGATTCAGGGGCTATTGCCCCTAGCTTCAATATTTTATTCCATGAACCAATTTGTAACGGAAAGAAACCTTACATCGCCGTGGCCGGAATTTTCCTCAATCGTGTTAAACAAATGAAGTGTCATATGTTTGAATTCGTTGTTTCAAATGGAAAAATACAATTAGAGTTTTCATCGATTCATTTTATTTCTGCCATTGAAACTCCTATCTTGTTTTCATTTTCAACACTCTCTTTTTGAATCCGTTCCTTTAGGGGAAAACACCAAAAACACCCGCTAAATTCAATATTTTTCTCGTATTTATTAGCAATTTGGTCAGTATGTTAATAAAAATATGAATTGCCACCGTAACAATTATTGCTTTAACGAGTTATAAATTATTAAAATCATCAATACAACCCTTTTCGTTAATTTAATCCCATTAAATGATCCCCAAATTGCAAAAAATGCAGGAAAATTTTACGAGCTACCTAGACGCTTCCACCTTAACTAAAAAACTATTCAACATAAAACCTAGTCTTTCCCAGACAAGTACCTTTTACGCCGCTTCCCTCACTTCTTTATGCAAGACCCAAGCCACAAGCAACTTTCCCATTTTAAAACTGGTGATTTTGGGCTATAAGTTGTAAACGCCAACATGAATTTTATAGGAGTTAATAGCCGCAAGTTGAATGGTCTCTTCGGTGGTTTCCCCAGCGGCTAACACCAGGGTGTCATATTG
This sequence comes from Diarsia mendica, assembly GCA_949316265.1. Classification (NCBI taxonomy): domain Eukaryota; kingdom Metazoa; phylum Arthropoda; class Insecta; order Lepidoptera; family Noctuidae; genus Diarsia; species Diarsia mendica. The sequence continues at coordinate 17,744,808 of OX438904.1, read as the reverse complement.
CCATCATTGCGGAGTTGGCCAGGACTCAGCACAGCACACGCTTGAGGAGTGTCCTGCGTGGGCCTCTGAGCGGCAAGTCCTAGTAGCCAGGATCGGCCGAGATTTGTCTCTGCCAGCAGTAGTTGGAGCGATGCTGGCGGATTCTGACAACTGGAGGGAGGTGACCTCGTTTTGTGAGACCGTGATGGTCCAGAAGGAAGCTGCCGAACGGGATCGTGAGAGGGCAGATCCTGGCAGGAGAAGAAATCGTCGGGGAAGCAACCGCCTCGACGGTTAATATGCCGAAACACCGCCTGCATTACTTAAAGCCGGTGGAACTTTGGGGTCACGGGCGTTCAGAGTGGGGACTCTGTGCGCTCACCGAGTGACCTCAGAGATGAACGGCAGCACATCAGTGGTCACGTGTTGCCGTATACAATTGCGTAGTATGACTTAGGGGAGACTCTAGTCATCCCAGAGAAGTGCCGTAACAGGCGTTGCACAGAGGAGGCTCCGGACAGGTCTTTTAAGAGGTAACGGTGCCTTCTCTTATGTGCGGATGGTGACCACCGGGGTGGTTTTAGTGAGGTAAGAATCCCACACTCCCCGGTCTTCTCCCCAAAAGACCGGTCGCCTTTTGAAGGTTTCCCCCCGAGAACAAAAAAAAAAAAAAAAAAAAAAAAAGGAGTTAATAGCCGCAGGTTTTAGTGGTACAAAATGAACACAATTTAGATGTAAAGCTAAGAGTGTAAGGCATGAACCGTTGCAGAGTAATGCACCGGTCGATAGTTTCGCTCGCTAGAATCACAAAGTTTCCTTGATAATGGATATGGCTTTCTCAACTTAGTGCTTGGTTTATTTCGTTTTATTTCATTCAGGGATTTGAGATGCTTTAGACATGGAAGAGATACTCTTGTAGAAGAAACAGATTTCTCGTGTTTTGAGGAACGGTGATATCAGGGGCAGTAGTTCATAAGGCGTTTTGTAGTACCTATCTTATAATAAACGTTTTTTTTTTAAATATAAGTAAAGTTGTCTCACCACGTTTGTTTCGAATTCCCGATATTTCGGCGTTGTTGCAAGTACCATGATCTCGAATAAACTGAAATTATTGCGGGTGGAATATCCCGTTTTCAGAGTTAATAATAATGATAGTGACCATGTCAGTTTAAAAACTTTTAATTTTGTCTGCCTTTGAGTGGCAACAGAAAGTATAACTAGGTAGATAAGAGGTGCGCTACCTACAACAAGAAATAACCCAAAAATAAGCAAAAAAAAAAAAACAATTTTCGCCAAAAATTTCGCTACTACTAATTTTTTTACCAAAATAGGTTCTTTTCGTGCCGCATATACCTACATCCTTATTTTATTTTTCGCCATGTTTTCTCATCATGGCTCATAACGCTTCGTACATTCAGCCAGGCTTATTAGCAAAGGCTTCCGTTTACTCATAAACGGTGTTCGCTATTTTCTTTGCAAGTAAACTTTAGTAGAAATAGGTTTAAGTAAGGTTCCCCGGCTTACCTGGCGTTAGTTTGAGATAAGAATGGGGTTTTTAATAGTGTCTGCCACGCTTTTATAAGCCCGCAATGGGTTCTTAGTGGAACCCCCGCTGTGTGCTTAATTTGATATATTTTGTTTGGAGACTTTATTGGTGATTAATATTGGAATATAGGAACGTTTTAATGTGGAAATTTCTAGATAGACTAACCAGGTGGCAAATGAAAAGAATGATAAAGTGACACTTGAAAACGAAAGGAAATATAGCTGGTTCTCATAAAAACGAGATGGAATATTTCCTGCAGAACACTACTCATAATAGAAATAACTGGCCATGTGCGAGTCGCACTCGTGCATTAAGGTTCGAATCCGTCCGTCGTAGTAGGGGAGCCCTCTAAAAATGTTATTTTATTTGTATTCTAGGTGGTAATAACGGCAACAGGTAACAGTTGAAATTTTTGCCCGCTGACAGACAACGGAGGTCTAAAAATAGGGTCCCGTTGGTTACCATCAGGTACGGAACTCTAAAAGAACATCCAAAAACTCTCGCAATAACTCAAATATTACTCGACCAAATTAAATCACGACTGTCAACACAGACGGTGATATTAAAATCGTCTAATTCGTGCACAGACTGCACAATCTGACGGGCAACCAGAGAATAAAGGAAATAGTTCGCGCTACGCTGGACCATTACTTATGAAATATCCCGTATTATTACGCAGCTTAGCCCGCCCGAGTTTTTATTAGAAATGCTAGACGTCTAGGTAGGAATTCCTTTTTGAGTATGACAGATTGTCTTTGTTCATACACCAGGAATTTTATTTCCTAACATATTTTCTGAGGGAAATACTTATGTTGAATGGCTAGATTTTGATTATGATAGGCAGCCGACTTTTTATGCAAATAGGGCTAATTGGGATCAGGGGAGATTGAAATTTTGAGCCTCGGTTTTTATTGAGACATTTTGGGCTGTTGTTTTGGGTCAAATTTGTAGGTAGGTATGATTTTGGTTTGTTTTATACAGTTGAATACGTTTTGCAAACGCTGTGAGCGGTTCTATTGCCTGCCTAGCTGCTGTGTAGGTATGTAGTCGTAACTGACCGTGTGCTTTGACTATGGCATGTTTCCGTCTCTGTCATTAACATTTACTTTGTAATTCATGCGACAGTAACAGGGATAACGATATGAAAGATCTAGACATGATAATATCGGCCCCATAAAATGTGACTGACTAACACCTGATCTATTTCTCTCGTAGTATGCAATAACCTTGTATATTTTGTATTGTTTTTTTTTGTGCCTTGTGACGGTAAACTTCTGGAAAAGTACCAGTTTCCACGTTGTTCACAAGGTAAAACCCACCGCAAAAATTATCATGCAATAACTTTAAGACAAAACATGGGAGCATCTTGCCTTCCAATCATTTCCCGAGAATTGACAAAGGTTTCCTCTGATGTGCCCCACACGGATAAAGATCTATGCTCATTTCTCCGAAACATATACTTAATAGTATACATCTTCTAAGTCGTGTTTTTACATCCAAAAGAAGGTCTTTGTTGAAAGATGAAGAGAGAGTGCCTTTGACATTTATGTGGATCCGAACGTTTGATATTTTTTGTGTTATTATTCTCATTAAGTCCTGTTTTTTGGAAGCGAAGCTGTTTTAATGCGATAAATAAATCATTGGTAAAATCGAGATATTTATCGTCTTTGCGGATTTTTTACTGAATGGCGTTTTGACATAACAAATTGACAATATTGATGTCGGTGTCCATGAAAGTATTGGTCTAGGAGAGAAAGCTGTTTCATGTCTTTGATTTCAGATTCCAGAAGCATCTTCATATTTGTAACTGTTCTATGATAGTGATGTACTAGCTTGTGCCAGCGGGAGTTCGATTATTGTCCCACGGGATCATACTACCGGGATAAGAAGTATCCTATGTGTTAATCCAGGTTATAAACTATCTGTGTTCTAAATATCATCCACATCTGTTCAGAAGTTTTTGCGTGAAAGAGTAACAAACATCCTTCCATCCGTACATTTTCACAAACATTCGCATTTATAATATTTAGTAGGACTATCAGCTGTGAAGCTACCTTTCCTAAAATAAAATAAATATCCAGTGTAAACAGGAACTTATTAAATTCACATGCAGACGTCTAAAAGAAAAACTTTTTTACAAAAAATAAAACCGACTTCAAAAAAAATTAAACACAAAAAAGTGAAAAATAAACTTAAGAAAAAAAATCTGCTTCTGAAGTCGGTGACTTTTTTGTTTGACTTTATGTTTTTTGGAATGTCAACTCATTCAATTAAAAGTCACAAAACAATTAACTAACTGGCAGAAACTAAATGAACAAAATATATATAGTTTTATGACAACCATTTGTTTTAATTCTGACAATGCAGAAACGTTGCATACATTCTCATCACTCAAACTCGAGAACCTCCCCTAGGGGAGGTTCTCGAGAGCATATTGAAGAAAACAATACATTTTATATTAAAAAATCATTTTGTTGTAGTAAATAGGTCATATGCTTAGAAATTGTTAGTAAAGTGAGTATTTCATCAACTATTTCAGCCGTATTAAGAGCATTACTTTGTGTAATTTATTTCATCACCACTGTTCTCAAAACGGTGAAGGAAAACATCGTGAGGAAACCGGCATGTCTTAGAACCAAAAAAATAGAAGACATGTGACATCTACCAACTCTCCTAGAGAAGAGGTCTGGGTCCCTGCAGTGGGAACATTATAGGCTGATGATGGATTCTAGAATTTGCATGACTTAACGTATGTTTGCTCCATACTAAACTCCTACAAAATATTCCTCATCTTCTTCATAACCGTAGGTAATGTTTTAGCAATTCAAACGACCACTATCCAGCTGTTCGCCGGATTTTTGTGAGAAATATCTTTAGTTTAATTAAAACTTAGTGTAGGTTTTACGTGAATCATATTCAGCTTCGCCCGGTGTGTAACGTCCCCCAAAAGACACATTCAAGCCCGTTCCACTTTTTGTTATGGACTCCTATGAAATGCGGAAAAGATTTTTGTTAAAAGAATTTTACGGTATTAAAATGCTGTTTTTTTTCTGTATTGTTAAAACGCGTTGATGGATTGAAATGGTTTTGTGATACTACATGAAAATGGGATGGAAACCATTTTTTGGTTATCGAGGAGGCTGCGGCAAAATAAAGTTTTTTTGCAGTTTTGAAATGTATCATTTCAATTTTTCTGAAAGAAAAAAAATCAGTTTGAGCTTAGAAAAAGATTCAGTTTGAGCTTTTGAAATAACAAATGTTATTTTGACTGCAAACTGTTCGCTATTTCTTCCTCATCTTGCCAATACATTAAGAAACTGCCAAATCTACCAAAGTCAGACACCCATAATGCAAAATTAAATCAAGGCCGTATCGATTAAACTCGTATAATGAAACAAATCCGAACTCCCTAAATTCCAACTGTGAGTGGTCCTTAACAAACAAAGGGTCTGCCCAATTGTTGTCAAATGAAGATTCAATTGGCCTACAATAAATTAGTAACCCATCGCCTTGGCCGGTCCTCAATTCAGAGTCACATGGAGCTCATTGTGTACCGAAGGTTCAGTACAACAGTGTACAGCCTTTATTATGCCTTGGAATTCGCCAGGGGCTGCGTTTAATTGGTATTTCCTAGTTTATCGATAAGTTGCGTTGTGCATATCTATTACAACCCTGCGCGTTTTCGGGTATATAGAATTAATTCATATAGAGGTCACGTATTGGAAAGCGCGGGTGTGCTGTTGAATGTGAAATTCGGTGCGGGTTTCCCTTCCTCAGTTTTATCATAATCACAATGCCGCAGTGGCACTAGTTCTTTACTCGTGAGCTAAGGATCAGGAGAATTGAATTTTTGTGGGAGCTGGATATTTTGGGGCTAAACGGTTCTATATTACAGTTTTTTTATAGTTTTTACCCGAAAGTCTGACTCCCAGTCTTACCAAGAGATATTGTATTAACCAGTACTTACTTGGTTGTGGAGGTCAGATACTTACATGAAAAATACTAGTATTCAGCTGCATTCAGCTGCACTAGAAGCCGACCTCAAAGAAACCGAAAAGACTAGGCAGATGAGTACTTTTTTTATATTTTCATCTCCACTGTATGCCTCTGTATCTACCAACCCTCTCTGAATTCGATTGGTGGATTATGGCCCACTTATTCGCATTGTGATGATTGATGACGAATTTGAGTCTTATAACTACAATCTTGCATCGAATCTCCCAAAATGGTTTTGAACCATATCACCAACAACTTAAGACCCACAATTAGAACACACCTTACCCCCTTATCAACAAATATCACCTGGACAGTAACATCTGAAGTTAAATCTCGAATGCGGGCTCTCTCAAGTTTGCCCAGTCAAATACTCCAAGTGACATCGGCCATTATTGCCTTCGTACAAACATTATCTTCTGGCTTACCCAGCTTAAGCATGGAGCCTTTGTGAACCGACTCGCAATGAACCCTGAGGTAGGGGGGGGGGGGGGGGGGGGCTACTGAATAGTTTAAACGATAAATTGTTCTGTTTGCTATTGTGTGTATCTTCAGTTATGCTTTTGCGAGTGTCTGGGAATTTTGGTGATTTCTCAAGAGTTTTTGGAACTGGGAAGAGGGTGATGAATTAAGTCGACGCGTTTGTTTTAGTACAATATAACAAGTGGAAATTATTTTTTTGGTGGCAGGCTTGTCCCAAAGTAAAAATGATCAACAAACATATTTTTTGTCGTTTTCGAAGAATGACAAAAGAAAAAATGTTTCTACGAAGATTTTGCAACTTCCTAAGAATTTGCAAGTCGTAAGAAAACATGTTACTACAACGATCAGCAATTTGTCTAGCAACGCCAAAATTTGCGTATCACGCTGGTAAATTACAAGGTCCTGCGTAATATAAGCTTCAGCATCTCCCCTTCATTTGTTCGAAACAAAAAATTTCACCCATATTTACAACATTTCTAAGAAAATTACGAAAATATCGCCAAGTACGCAAACAAGCGATACGTACGTTCATCTCGCAAATGATATAAAACAGAATTTCGTAACAGGCAACCCGACACCTGTGTTGCCAACATAAAATACATATATCTACGTAAAAGATAAAAAAATATACCTAAGCTTTCCACCCCAGTGTTCGCAGATCCCTGATAATTTATCACCTCTATGTCTATATGAATAGGGTTCATAAAAGCCTCATCGGAATTGCCAAGTGCGGTGAAAAATATCTTATTTGAATATCCCAGTGCGGGGGAAATGGATCGGATAACCGTGGAACTTTTAACTGAAATAATATTAACTAGTAATAGTACTAGAAGGTCTTCAGCTTACCGGTTTTGGGCGACTGCCTTTCTTTTGTTTCTAATGCTCTCAAGTTTTTTGTAAGGACTTTATGTTGTTAGGAAGTACTTGTACGATCAATGAACTATTTTAACATTTGAAAAGTCTTACCTTCATTGTATGGGACGAAGATATTTATAAAAAAAATTGAGTATATTTTAGTGTCATACTAGTTAAAAATATACATGTCTAATTAAGAATATTCAAATATTCCCTATCAAACTTAAACCTAAAGTTTCAGTGATAAAGTTTTTGATAGCTTGTAGGCCTTGTGTAGTAGCTTGATGTACAAATGTCTGTACAAACAACATCGAACTCCGTCTTTTTTAAAAGTGCACAGTGCACTTTCAAATTGTTACCTACTCATAACATCATTAAGTTTCTTATTTATTATATGTATTTGAAGCAAAAGCAGTGAACATAATATTATAAACGTTTGTGCTTAAAGGAGCAGCGGTGGCCCAGTGGTGTCGGCCCCGACTTACGAACAGTAGGTCGTGGGTTCGAACCCAGGCAGGCGCATTACTTTGTGTAATTTATTTCATCACCGCTGCTCTCAAAACGGTGAAGGAAAACATCGTGAGGAAACCGGCATGTCATAGAACCAAAAAATTCAAAGACATGTGACATCTGCCAATCCGCACTGGGCCCGCGAGGTGGATTATAGCCCATCCCTCTCCTAGAGAGGAGGCCTGAGTCCCGCACGTGGGAACATTAAAGGCCGATGATGATGATGATGTGCTTAAAGTAAAGGAGAACTGCAATAATTGGAAACCAAATTATGTTATTAATTATCCCCTTAATTAATGAATGCTTCAAATTGTTTGTGAATTAGCGTGGTTAATCCTCTGCAATTGCTTAAGAGTAATTAATATACCTATTCATAGATACTTAAATCATGCAAGCACTGTTGGCTTATCCAGCCCTTTTAAATAGGAAAAGAAGTCTTATGATCATGGTTGAGGAGACCAAGGGTTCTGTCTAGTAGTGAATAGATGCAGAAATAGACAATACTTTTTCAATAACATAAAGGTCACGCCTTGTAATGCCCGAAGGGATAGGCAGAGATGTACCTAATAGTAGATACACCCACATTATTACCAGTTTTGTTGAAGTCTTATGTAAAAGAGAGCGAGCCTTTTGCCAACCGAGTGCAAATCCAGAGTTCGTGCCTGCTATTAAGAAATTCCTGATAGCAAAACCCAATAACACTTTGCCTATTCCGGGAATCGAAACCACAAACTTAGGCACAGCAGTCACACAACTTTTTCAATACGCTAAAAAATAGTAGATCTATAAAACTAGAAAGATGAAACCCTGAATTGAATGGGAAGCGGTATCCACAATCGGCATCAAATAAAAATTCATTTCAATAGTCCTGATGTCCCAAAGGCTAGCCAGGTCAAACGAATGCCTCCCAAAATGCCTTATGTATAATAATTTCGCTATGAAAACTAGTTCTCACTTTCCCCAGTCAAAGAGGAAAGGGTCCCTCCGATATAATTCCTATTAATTTACGATCATAGTCGTAAAGTTACGGCCGAAATATTTTGCATATGCATGGAATTTGAATATGTTTGTAAACCTTAACCGATCCCTTTAATGCAGTGAAAGTTAGCAGAATGTGACCCTGGACCTCGAAATTGTGTGGTCAGCGCTGAGGAAACTGGTGTAGTTCACGATAAACTTGTGTATTGCAGGAGATAGAAGGTAGGAAATGTTTTTTTACCTAATAATAATATTCTAGAGAAGGAAAATGGTCAGTTTTGGTGTCAAACTCAAACTATTTATTTTAATTACACCCTTTACTTGACTATTACAGACACTTTTGAATATCAAAAAAACAAAGCTACAGTCACGGTCATAAGGCGTAATAACTTTTGAAAGTACTTTAGTTGCCCATCATTTCAAAGCGTAGATCTCTATGGAAAAGGTATATCAAGGTTTACGGATAAATTATATTTACGGGAGAATGAAGATAACATATCCACAAAAAAATTATGCCATAAACATTTTGTAGATCATAGAATACCTTAAAGATGTTTCTTATACGAAAAAAACTCTTCGTTAAGTGCCAGCGAACGCACAGAATTCACTTGCGAACTTTGGGAACAAAGTTGGGGGAAGCTGCCGCTAAGAGCTTTATACGTCCAATATTTCATAGTTTAAAAGATGTAAGCACTGGTATACCTTTTTATTCAGTGTTTATAAAATCTACTAGTAAGCCAGTTTTTCCAGAACTTGGGAAACTGGAATGAAAAATGCAGAACATTGGGGATTTTGACTAAACTGTTCTGGAAATAGCTGGTTCCGTAAATATTCGGTTCTCGACGAGTTTAGCACTTTCAGTAGCGTCCATGACCATCAGCTTAGTGTTACTGTTACTTCTAGCCCGTGTCATCCCATTGCTAGGCGAAGGCTCCTCAAACTTCCAAATTTTTCGATCCAGGGCCAAAATGAACCACTGGTCGTTGGTTCTGTCCAGCTCATCGCGCTATCTCCTGCGCGGTATACCTTCTGGCTGTGTCATGGCTCTACAACTTGGTTATTTTGGCCCAAAGCTCGTCGGGTATACGACATGGCCAGCCCAGTCCCACTTTAGCTTGGCGGCATTTTGAGCAACGTCAATGATTTCGGGCTTTGGCGATCCGTGAAGCGATGTCCTCTTCACTGCCCCCAGTCTCTGACACGACGCTCCCGAGGTAAGTAAATTTGTGGACGCGTGCCACTGCCTCTGTGCCAATCAGCAACGGTGAGTGGTTCTTCACACCAGATCTTAACTCTTGGGTCTTCCTTATATTTATTTTAAGCCCGGTTTCTGCCGCTTCCTGACGAAGCTCGTTCAATTTTGCTTGCATATCGGCGTGGGTATGACTCAGCAGGCATAGGTCATCGGCGTAGTCTAAGTCTTCCAGGACGTTAGACAATCCCCACTCTATGCCGCGTCGCCTGTTCTCAGTGATGCGAAGCATAATTCCGTCAAGAACGACCAAGAAGAGGAGCGGTGACAGGAGGCAGCCCTGCCGCACACCCGCGTGTACTGCTACATCATCCGAGCTACCTTTGCGCAGTTGAGACCTGTTTGGCAGTCACGGAAACTGACCCGAAGGATTAAACTAAAGATATTCAGGTCCAACGTGAAATCCGTGCTGCTTTACGGGTGCGAAACGTGGAAGGTCACTAAGATCATCACACGCCAAATCCAAGTGTTCGTCAACCGCTGTCTTCGTCGCATTCTCGGAATCTACTGGCCCGAGACCATCTCCAACGTCGAGCTGTTGGAGAAATGCCACGAGAGCCCGATCGACCACCAGATCAAGCGGCGCAAATGGAGATGGATTGGCCACACGCTCCGAAGGGATCCCGACCACATACCCAAACAAGCTTTGGACTGGAACCCCCAAGGGAAAAGAAAGCGTGGCCGTCCCCGACAAACCTGGCGTCGCACCGTGTTGGCAGAAGCGGCGAGCATCGGATTGACGTGGAGCGAGGTGAAGCGTGAAGCTCAAGATAGATCGCGATGGAGGACATCTGTGGACGCCCTCTGCCCCATCTAGGGGACATAGGACTTTAAGTCAAGTAAGTCAATGATTTGTGTTTTGGAGCGCACTGTGGTTTTGCGAATATGGTTGGTTAGTTTAACGCCGATGATGTACGCCAGCTTTAGTGATGTGCAAATAGCAGAACAGGCAGGTTACAATATCAAGATTTTCTTCTTGCGCTATAGGTTTCATTGGCGAAATTCTCTCGTAGTTACAGCGTATAAAGGAGGCGTATATCCAACATCAGACGTCTCCCCTTAAACCTTAGAAACAATCGTATTGTACTCTCAAATTAAATATCTCATCTATATTAATCCAGTTCTATTGTGGTTTGAATTTCAGACGAGAGCCCTCATAATGAGTCCTTGTTTGTGTGAAGTTGACCTTTACCAACGTTGTTTGATTTCTGAATTATAATCTTCATTTTGTCCTTGAAAGTTTTTGACTTTTGGTGTTTTTGAAATAATTAAAAATGTGATATGAATTTCAAACAAAATACAGGTTCTATGCCCAGTTGATACCACGCCTGTAATACCCGAAGGGTTAGGCAGATGTGTATCTATAGCAAGTACACCTAATTTCTCCCAGACGTGGTTGCCATATCCATATTAACCAGTCGACATCATGTTATGTTATGATTACGAATATCTTGGATGTTATTAAAAGTGTCCTATCGTTTGTCACTACCTACAAACTTCTTCAAATCCAAGACGGGCGTCCAAGCCGAAGCGTCAAGCATCAGCTCTCAAGGAATGCGAGTAGTATGCGTCAGTGGTATCGGCTAGGAAGCACTTCCAGCGTTTTCTTTGTTGGCGGACGTCGTATGGTAATTTAGCTTCCTTCCCCGTGGCTGTAGCCCCATAAATTAAGTGCCAACGCCCGGCCCCGAGCTGAAAAATTACCAACTTCTGCGGAAATCGAGGTAGAGGTGACTGGATGTGGTGTTTCTGTGGAACACCGTTTTGGATATGAGCTGAGCGTGGTTTTTGCTGGGGTAACGAAGAACGAATGTTCTAGAACAAATAAATAAATGAATGAATATCTTGGCTGTATGTGACTGGATGGTTTTGTTGTTTTTATTATTAATAAAAACTTTGTAACAAAAAATAAAACCGGCTTCAAAAAAAAAACACAAAAAAGGGAAAAATAAACTTTAGAAGAAAAATCAGTTTCTGAAGTCGGTGACTTTTGTTTGTTTCATTTCATTTTTTTGCCACCGACTTCAGAAACTGATTTTTCTTCTAAAGTTTATTTTTCACTTTTTAGTGGTTCACAATCATGTTCATGGGTCAATGTAGACAATGTAGTTTTTTTTTTTTAGTTTTGTTGATTTTTCAAAAACCGCTTGTCCGATTTCGATAAAAAAAATATAGGACCATTTCGGAAGTATACCCTTTCTAACAAAAAAAGAATTTTTCAAATCGCTTAGCAAGTGAAGGAGTTATGCCAGAACAAACATTAAAAAAAAATACAAACATCCGAATTGAGAACCTCCTTCTTTTTTTAGAAGTCGGTTAAAAACAAGAGTAAAACAGTGCATTAACTATATTCCTAACAATGCCCAAGAAACCTGTGTACGTACGTTGAGTGAGGAAGAAAATATCCTCTTTACGTAACTAGAAAACTATTACAACTAATTATAATTGTACCTTTTATTAATAGCTTAATTGCACGATGTTTTTAAAGTTTTTTCATTCCATGCAGTTCTGAGAATAAATGTAAAACATGATGAATAAATGCAAAGCACATTGTAGTTGCCTTTTACAGCGCGAGTCGTAAAATTGTACTAAGGAAAACGGTGTAAAGTAACATAACACTCTTCAGCACTTAGGAATTATTAGTTTTTTTTAAACTGTACAGTTGTACACAATGTTACTTAGACGTTATTGCAGTTTGTAATATTTTGAAAAATCGGCAAAAGTTAAAAAATGTGTTAGTTACTTTTAAAGAAAGAATTTCCTTTTCGATTTGAACATTCATGTCTTTTTAGCTGTTGTAAAATAAACTGAAATCTTCAGTCTTTCATGACAGGACTTGCTTTATTAGCCTTTTATTACTCTGAAATTATCTTTTTGAGCTAGTAATGTGTGTTGAGATCAGCAAGAACCACCAAGAAACGCGTGTAAAACCTATAGCTACTGTATGCCAAGAATATTATGGCATACAAAATTGGGTTTATATACGGTTTCTCCCAATGCATTTCCGTAATATTCTAGGTCACATCCAGTTCACAAGCATCCATATCGAACCGTGTACAAAGTTATGTGAGTTTTCGGAGTTGGTTTTCGGATCATTTAGTCAATAATGTGAGATGGGGCGAGAAACTTTGCCTTCACACAATGCATTGTTTCGCCCACGGCTGTATAAACGGGAGAAATATGTAGTAACTTTTTTATATTTATGTATTTTAAATTGAGGCCGCCTGCTGAGCGGATTATTTAATGTAATTTTTTGTTTTTGTTACGTAAAATATTTATATTATTTAATATCTCGTTTTGTCGAACTGTAGGTCCTCCGATCCACGTTCGATATACCGCGTATGCTGACGATGCTCAGCGTGATCGTGGAGACCAACCTTGGGTTTGACTTATTCGCTGATGAATGGAAGACCATAATGTTAGAATGTTTGTGGTTCTGTGAGAAGACCGAGTAAAAGCATAACTTAATTTAATAGGGATTAATGGCTTATGTTGTACTAAATGTAATAAATATCATGAAAATGAGATATAAGTAAGAGAGAATGACGAATAAATATCATGAAAAAGATTCTTTAAAAAGCAGTTTACTAAAATAATACAAGGTTCAACAAAGACAGCTTACACGCTCTCTGAGCCTAGCCATTGTTTACTGAAAAAACCACGTCGAGGCAAAATGAGAACTTTTACAGTTGGATTCAGCACTACAGAATAATTAAAACAGGTTTTAATGTCCAGACTTAAAGCGAAATACTAGGTGAATTATGTACTAGAATATATCTGTTAGAATAATTTAATTCTCTTGTGACAAAGGGCATTCGAAAACCTTGCTTAATATATTGAAATATTTGAAACAAAGCAAAGTACTTAGCATGTTATTTTGTGAATTTATGGTCACAACTAATTAACTGATTGTGGACGTTTACAATGAAATATTGTAGTAATAAACCTAACTGAGTGGCGAGTTGAAACCTTTTAGTTCAATCGTAATGAAAAATGGCACCTCTTATTATTAATGACTATTGTTAATGGGAAAATTTTGAATGCCATTTGGGAATTATGGATTAGCATAGTGTGTTTTTTAAAACTATTTTTGTGGAAATTATAGAACTACATGATATATGTTTCTATTTGTATGACGTGACTCACGTGGGGTCTACGTTTTTCTTTTGTTTGATATTAAACCTTTTCTAGTCCTGTTTTAGATGATTAAAATCTGAGAATCAGATCTTACATATTTATGTCGGTTATGCCTTCAAAACTATGCAAGAGGGGGTTTTTTAAAATCAGTTTGGTAGAAAAATTATAAGCTACGTAAGCTACAAAAGTGGTTTACGAATGGGGCCCAGTTTGCAGTATATTGAAATACCAAATAAGATGCATTGTCAAATAAAAGACTCGCGAATTCCGGCACAAAATTTCGTATTCAGTACAAATGCGTTTTCGCAACGTTTGTCAAAGATATTCTAAATAGGAATACAATTTTATAGTAGCAGGGGTACTAATACCTAGATACGAAAATGTGGGTATACATTTATATAAGCGCTTTCGATTTTCATTGCGTCTAAGATTAATTTAATCGAAAAAAAAATAAGTTGCAAAGGATGGTCTCTAACTAAATACACACTTGCACTTGAAATTAACCGGTGTGATTTTTTTTTTCAATTAGACCAGTAGGTACAGTCATTTTTATTTGTCAGAAAAACATACAAAGTGAAGCTACAGTCAACAGGCATAGTAAATTTTGCGGGTTGTTCGAAAGAGATACCGCAGCCCCGGATACAAAGGGCTAAGAACGAACATCCTTGGTTTTTAGTCAGTCAGTTTTTAGTCCGACACCCCCTACCGCTCCGCCCAGCGAGGAGGGAGGAGTCATTTGATGATTTCACACCCTCAAAAAAAATGCATACTAACTTGTGAAAATATTGTAATTTCTCATTCAATAGCGTAGATCTCTATGATAGAGAGAGAACGTACTTATGTAAATTACGTAACGTTTCGTAATTACTTGGCTTTATAAAAAGTAGGTGTGGTAAAGGTACGTACTTTACCAGATACCCATGCTATTCAAGATGCCGCTTGCACTAACACAAGACAAAATGCAAATGTCTATTGGCCTTCAGAGAAAGGTACTTTTCTTTAACGCAAGCAGCACTTACTTTTTAAACTTCGAACGAGTTCGTTTCAGTCCATAGACAATTGCTTAAATACTGTTTTGTTAGTTTTTACGATGGACGTAATTGTAAAGTTTTTAAGGATGCAATAAAATGAAAGTTAATTCGCTTTAATTAAGATGTCTTGATGGTTATTAAGATGAGATTTAATTCTGTAATTATTTTACTGAGACTAAGGGATGGGCTTTAAATAGGCAGATAAGTTTTATCTGTGGTATGAATATTGCGGATAGACAGAAAATAAGTATACATAAGCTTCAGACGAATTCAGGTAACAATAATGAATGAATCAATGTTTTTTTTTTTCCTCAAGTTTTAAGCAATGGTGATGTTCAACTTGTAGAAAATGTCTAATGTACCTAAACTGCCCAATACACACAATTACTCCCAAAATTACATTACAGCCGAACCAGTATAACGAATTTAGATGCTGTATTGATCTGAAACAAAAATGTCGCCGGCGTGTAGCCCAATTAGGGCTGACACTGATCCCGTCGGCTGCAGCGCTCGAATGCGCTCAAAATAACTGTGGCGCATCGATCGAGCCCAACGCTAGCGCGGGAACTTTTGAATTCCGAATCATAAGTTCGTAACCTATTTAGATTTTAGTCTATAGTCAATCGAATGTTACTAGCCGATTTTAAAATGGTTGTTTTTCGGTTCGCATATTTGAAAATCGAAACGTTCTGTTTGTTGAGATTTTAGAAATATCTGAATAGTTTTAGTGCGTTGTGGTTCTTTAGCACTTGAATGACTTTTGTGACGAGGGCATTTGTAAAAATATCTGTTGGTTTTCATTTGAAAATACAAAATGAGTGCATAGGCGATTCAGCCACGAAGCAAATGTATTGGCGGTGCATCGTGCAGAGAGGTGATGTGCGATGCTCGACCGCGCGATGATAGGCACCATTTTCATACAAGCCAAATACGACACCAAATGCGTTTCCAAGCCCGACCGCACCGACGAGCGATGTCGTGCAAGAATCGCCTTAGATCCGTCTATGGCCATTGGCCATGCGATCAAAATCCATGACGCACGCAAATAATGTATTCCTTTTTCTAGTGACGTAATACGAGAATATGTGATCGGAGAATGTAACAGGTTTCTTAAATAAATTAAAAACATATGACATTGAAACATTTCAGGCAAAATAGCTAAAAACATATTTTTATCCTTACATTATGAAAGTAAGTTGCTTTCTTTTGGCGGGAGCGGTTGCCATGGCTCTCGACGATTACATTCATAGCTAGTCCTTCGGTTCAAATGTATACGGCTTCAAGGAATGCCTGAGTATCTATAAATGAAGTTTCTTTTCTTGTTCATGTATAACTCTTGTAAATACAAGGATTCGCAGTAACTATTTAAAAACGTTTACTACGATATTAAAATAATATTATTTCTTAGAAATTCTCTTTGCAAATGCCTCGTCGTGGTCGCAAGTGTGATTTCCAGTTTGAGAATCAGCAAACCTTAATTGGTATTTCCATCTGTAGGTATATTTTTTTTTCAGTGACAGCCACGGACGTAAATCTGTAGTCAGTTGATGGCAATAGGTCCCTTGGGGACATCCCAGTAGGGGTTTTAACATAACTGGCAAAATGTGAGTGTACTTTTAGGTTCAACTTGGCTTAACCCTTCGGGTATTCAGGACAATAAGTTCTAAGAAATTCACTCTAGTCTACCACCAAAAACCTTCTATAATTATTTTTAAAACTTGTGACGTCGCCTTTCGTTAACCACAGAGTTTAAAACAACTCTCTAAGAGCAGTAATTACAAACTCTTCACGCGACCATCCCATTCCGTGGTCAGTGCGAGACTGAGGCACTGAGCGTGGTCCTAATTGAAATATTCCGGCCGCGTCGCCACTGACGCGACGGCGACCACACACCACATTGTTGTCAGCAAATTAACGCATATTGTGTGGACCAAGCTTTATATACTTTTACTCATCAGTTTATAGAGATTAATGGAGTGTTAATGATGTTTTTAATGGCTGATTGGATAATTGATGGGATATTAATGAAAGAAACAAACAAATTCGCGGGACTGTCTCGTTGGTCTAGGGGTCGAAACCGCAACTGCTGCGCATGAGGTCCTGGGTACGATTCCGAGTGTAACTGAGTTTTTCTATCAGGAATTTCTCAGTAGCAGCCACGGACTTTGGATTTGGCCCCGATTGAAATTTGGTTGTACTAACGTGTCCCTACTTCAAGAATTACAGGGATTATGTTATGTTACCTAACCCCAAAAAGTGATTCAATCCCCTTTTTTTTTTTTTTTTTGGTGGGTGGAAAATCATCAAATGACCCCCCCGCTCTTGGGCAGAGCGAAGGGGAGTGTCAGACTTCTACTGACTAAAAACCGAACCTATGTTCCTTCTTCGCCCTTGTGTCGGAGCCGCGTTATCCTTTCGATAATCCACAGCCCTGACGGGATCCACAGCCCCGAACGGGTGATTCAATCCCCTAAGATCAAGATTTAAAACTTGACCTGTAAAATACCAAAAACTAAACAAACCACCAAGACAATCAAAACCAGCTGAAATTAGAAGAACTTACTAATCCTAACTTCAATCATAATTCAGCGTACATCACGTCACTACAAAACGATGACGTCATAATTTCTTAAGCAGAGACTTCACTGCAAACCAATGTGCGTGTCTGTCAGGTAACACAACTAGCTTCGTATAATTGATGCATTCTGTGCTTAGGTACTGTCGAACAAGGTAAGGTACTAACTATACAGCCAGCTAACTTGCCTTTACTTTTAAGATTACACATGTACATTTAGAGACTGATGGTAATCAATACTATCAGTATACAAGAATAGGGATGTTTCCTAACAAAAAAAAAATCTGTTTATTCCGTCAGTTACATTATCAAAAAATATTGGATACGTGTTTTTTGTTTTATAAAATTAATTAAAAATGTCTAAGATCATTAGTGGGGGCTTATGACGTCTCTCGCCGTTAAAATTTACTGAACCGTGACGTCACACGAGTTATCGGCGCACTCACTGTATCGTCTTCATTTTTGTTTACGTGAAAAAAGAAAAAATACGTGTCCAATATTTTTTGAAAATCTATCTGACGGACTAATTAGATTTTTTTTTGTAAACTGCTCTATTATAAACATTTCTGCGTGTTAGCCAAATAGCTTGCTCTTCTGTACGTACTACGTATTGTATCGTCCTATATATAGGATGCACGTTGCTTGCATTTGTACTATTATTCAGTCACTATATCTCGTCGATAGCCAAGCCAGGCACTGAAGTGTGAAACTAAGTATCACTACGTTTGTGTTTATTGCGTTCCAAAGTGTAAATGACGTTTCATGTCTAGGTGGAATTGAAGAAGTCTTTTATAGTTCGATTTAAAATGCACATTTATTGGCTTTCTTCTTAAATTTTCCTATAAAAAACATTCTACAAACATATATACATAAACCACATGCCATGGCAGAAACCACATAACGCCACCTGCTACGATCCTTCCATATTCCTTTTCTTCGTCCACATTCATACATCTAGTCATACACGCACGCCGGTTGCGAGTACACGCACCTGTCCTTTCTGAAGTACCTCACCAATGAGGTCATTGTATGTATGTCTTTCTTTCCTTAAACATTCTACAATTTAAAAAAATGTATTATCGTATTGGTTTGGTGTTTAATTTAAAATGAGCTGATAAAATTAGCGGACTCAAAAACATTTTCCAACGATTCACTTCCAAAAAACTATCCTACATTATATTCAGTTCTTAAAATCGTATGCAGGTGAAACAGCAACGCTTAACAATCTTTGTTGAAGAGCAACCAAAATAGTCTGGCCGCATCGACCAGATTTCGCTATTCTGGGCAACCCAAGTTTTGCAGCGAAGTCACTGTTTTAGCTCCTGCATATTGTATAAACCTGTTCTCTGTACTGTATAGCAGTTTGATTCAGCGCTACCATTGTTTCTGGAGGTTTCACCACGTGTATTGTGTTAGTGTTAAAATATGATCGGTAAGTGTGAGACTTGATTTGTAAATGGGAATTGTTCAGTTTCCACAAATTGTGCTATTTGCAAAATCATTTCGAGGAAAAATCCTTGAATCCTTTTATTGAATAAATCGTTCTACCCTACTTTCTACTAATATTATCAATGCGAAAGTTAAGTGCGAATGAATGGATGGGTGTTTGTTACTCTTTGACGCAAAAACTACTGAATGAAATTTAGAACACATATAATTTTCAACCCGGTTGTATGATCCTGTGAGACAATAATCGAACACCAAGCGGGCGAAGCCTCAGGCATAAGCTAGTAGGTGCTCTATATCTATTTATGTTTTTGAAAAAATATGGTAAACCTTAATTCGAACTTCAATAACGCTACTTATCTTAAGAAGGGATATTGTGAAATATGCTTATGACTGCGTTCAGAAATGGATACCACGAATTCAGTACATGATTCTACAAAACACTCCCTTCATTTTCCGCTAATAATCACCCAAAGTAATTAATATTTTGCCAATGAAGCCACAAACAATGTAAACGTCGGCACAGTATCGGATGTCGCACAATGTGATTGTGAAACAATTGTCCTCTCAATAACAGATTGTGTTTGAAATTGGTGTACTGTATTATGACGTCACTAGCTCTTACCCGTGGTTTTGCTTGTATGAAGTAGTTTAATTCTTGTCTCTTCGGAGCTATATGATAGTTTCCTATTACGTGGACCATTACTTAAAAAAAAAACCGCCACCGTACCTAAGATATTTATTGCTGGACATTAGTCTTCTCTGAACATGACCAGAACGAAGAACGAATCCAGCACTTGCGTAAAATTCCGACAACAGCTATAATCTGCCTAACATTTTAACAAAACAGCGCCCTGCCGTTACATTAAAACGTTACGCAGATAGCACCATTCCCATAAAAATACAATTTTACTCTGGTTGTATTAAACAACGTGTTTTATCCGCTCCGATCCGGTTCTATCCGCCTCGATCCGGTTGTAACCGGCCTGGAGCGACGAGGCCGACGGTTCGCGCGGCCGCGTTTCGGATTGACGTGTAATTTTGTGATCGCGCTGCACTCTATTTGCTATCGTGTCTTGCTGAGACGGGAATAGAAAAAAAAGTAAAAGTATTAGTTGGTAATTTAAAAGGGTAGTCGGAAAAATCGAGAGGGTAGTCTGAACTTTTTTTTACGTTTGAATTAATCTCTTTTTGCGGAGTTCAACTTTTTAATGTTTAGATTTTGTACTCAAAACTTATTTTTTTATTTTATTTTTTATTTTTTTATATATTCCACAACAACATAACTACGAAGCCATTTTGCCACAAAAAAAACTTGTATTTATATTAACGGACCTGTGTGCTTACTCTCGAATATAATTCCGATAGATCGACATTGGAATTGTCAGTCAAACGTCAGGCATTGGCTGGACTCACTGAGACTAGCCAATCCCTGACGTTTAACTCAACCAACTGACGTTTGAACAATGTCGATCTATCGGAATTTTATTCCAGAGTAAGCACCCAGCACCTAAAAACCTAAAGGTAATCTCCTCATCAAGATTAATGACTAAGTTTAAGTTTTACATAAGCTACTGTCCAAAATGTTATTTTTTTTTGCAGTTTTAACTTCCCAAGATTAAAATCCCCCTGCAACAATCACCGGTAACTTCCATAGTTGCACAAAACGCAATCTAAATACTTATATTGCCGGACGAGCGTCATAAAACTCAATGTTTTAAAATCTTCCTTCTCCCTCACTCTTTAGAGTTAAGTACTGGGAGTAATTTCCCATTTTCGTCTGCACCTTGTACTAACTACACTATTGTACTGGCTCCTACTCGTTGTTCGGAGTACTTTTTCGATTTTTCTAGGCTTAGAAGTGATGTGCTTTCGAGAATGAGTCTTAGGGCAACACCTAAGAAACTTAAAGCTAGAAGCAGGTTGGAACTGCGTTTAATAGCTGCTAGATTTATATTTACAAACGCGGTTTGTAGTTTCGCTAGTGAAATTATCCATCACTGTGCAATTTAGCAATTCGCTAATTTTCTGGTTTAAAAATCCTCTTTGCAGCAAGTTTCAAATGTGTCAACTTTTATTACTTTTTCTGCTGAGAATTCGAATGTAGATCCAAGTTCAAATACAATAATTTGCACTTCTGCTTTTCTTTAGGAAAGTTACAGTACTTATTTACTAACTTGTTTTATTTTTTTACCATGCATTTTTTCATCTAGTTGCGCTCCAAACCAAGACGTTTTCTACTTTTCTTTCCATTATCGAGAACCATCGATAGGAGCGCAAGCATTATGTGGATTACACGGAACGTTCCGTGACGCGCGAAATGACAACTTAAGCACCTGCTCATCGCCTTAATGTCGAGGTGAAAAGATATCCGACGCCCCTGATAGAGGGCTGCTTATTGGAGATTATAAATAAACTAAGGGGAATATTTTGTTAGGGGATTTTTTTTTTAGATCGGTTAAATTCGGTACTCAGAAGCAACTTGCTACTTAGTCCCCTGAATAGTGATATTAAATCTTCGGCTTATGCGACATCGTCTACTAAGTTAAAAAGGTTTTAAATTTATTCTACCAGACAGTTAAACGAGCCGTAATAACAACATGATTAAACTTTTATCAGATCACAACAGAATTAAACGCAACCCATGCATAAAAATATAAATAAAAAGCGAACAAACGCTTGTCTAGCCAACTTCATAAATCTTAATGAAACAGACTAGACGCGGGTCTTAAAAAAGGAAAATATTTCAAAATACAGACATTCATAAACCACGTACTCGGAGACAAAAGAGAGTATTAAAGTATACATTACAGTTTTTCATCGCCCCCCAAAAGGAGTGGGGCGTGAAAAGTTTCACACGTACATTTTATTCCTTTATAAAATCGCACCGGCTGTGACTTTTAAATAAGATCGTGTTACAGGGTGTGATATTTTTAAGAGAACGTCCTCTAGCGGGCCGCTCGCGAACGTTTTCATATGTAAATCGAATTCGCAGACTCGCCCCAACTTCTCTCGCTTTGCACAAGTTGTTTTTGTTGGTAATGACGGGTTTTTTGCCCTGAATTCTAAGGAGCACAATGCTTTTATGACTGCATTGCACCTTTGTGAAAAGTTTACCATAATTGCTTTCACGACATCCTGTTAGCTTTCTCTTTTCAAAGGTAAATTTGAAGTTTAACGGTTTTATTGTGACGCAAAGACGTTGGTTTCTTCTTTACATTATATTGTTTAACGGAAGAACAGGATTTAATCGTCTTGCGAGTAAATGATCTTATCAAAGATCTATAGTAGGTTCCTTAAAATAAAGGAGCTTAGGAACTTCTATGGACTCTCATTCATTGTACTGATTACCCGAATTTGCCTTTAGAGCTAAAACTGCTAATGCTTTTCTCGATACGACTCGCCATTTGCAAGAACTCGAGATATTCAATAAAGAACCTTAAAATTGATTTCTGGAAACTGAAGTATACAAATTAAATAAATCAATTGTTTATGTAGCATCCAAATATCTGTAGGATAGGTCCTAACTACATTATGAGCATCCCACAACGCTATATCCTAATTTCTGAGTATGTTCCAATCGAACTTAGTACAAAGGGATCTTGTCCGAAATGGTTTAGGGTTAACACGAATAGGAGACGTAATTTTCATGTCTCAAATGGAGGGACTAATATGTAGTAACTTCATGTACTTGTATGGTAATTACTGAAGGAATGTGCGACTGCGAAGTCAACCAACTAGGTGACCAAATGATCTCATAAAAGTGGCCGGAAGAAAACCTAATGTCCAAGACACTAAACCGTAAAACCGCCAATAGAGGAGAGATTTAAGAGACCTACACTGAGCTGTTTGTGTGCAAAAGTAAAAAAAAAAGTCGAAGCTTTGTTTAATTTTTTTACGATACCTAGATTCTTAAAGTCAGGTAACAGGGCCGTCAAAACAAAAAAACTTGCAAACAACTACGAACTTCCCCAAATCTCTGTACAATTACTTCGCGCATTACCTCCATACTTCCAGAAAGAGCCCAATAATACAAAAATAAACAGTCACTCCAAAAAAGGCAGTAACAAGCGGCAATGCCCCAAGGTATCGTTTAGCTAATTTCGAGGTTAACCTTAGATTAAGAGCGTATGCTACCTCAGATTAGCAACCCTATTTGTGGTGGTTCAAACTTCGCTTGAAATACTGTTAGAATAAAGTTCTAATCAGTTTGCACTACAAAGCGGTTGTTACGTCTTTCACTGCGGCCGAATAGTGCGAAATTAGTGGTATTTTGCGATTTACAAAAAAAAACTATTGATTGGACTAAAAAAGTAAAACACTATGACTTTAGTATTTTGCTTGTAGAATTATTTGACAAAAAAATCAGAACGATGTATTTTAGTATGGTTTTTACTCGTTAAAAGAAATTTTTAGAGGTATCTTCGCGATTTTTTTCTATAGAGCAAAGATAGTTGTATTATGTTTTCACAACACTATGGCACTAGCATATATCCCGAAGAATATCATATATTTTTCTGATGTTGATTACTGCAGTGAATCTTATAGTTTTACGCATTATAAAACTCGCGTTTGAGGTACCATACGCTCTTAAGGAGGCGACCCCATCAGGGTGACTTACCCTGCCAAAAACACGTTTGTGTGTCGATGTGTTTTGGCACTAATATCTGCTGTATGGTGGAATGGTGGAAACTGTGCAACTGGCCGGTTCGTACTGTGGTTTACTTTGGAAACTAATTTGACCACTCTGGAATGTTTTGGTAAAACATTTTTTGGCGTACGACTCGATGTGTGTTATTGTGATTTTTTTGAGTTCGTGGTTGATTTGAATTGGATTTTGTATTTGATGACTGTGATTTGAATGTCGATTGTTTTGTTGAGATCTCATCTACGGTAAAAGACAGTTCCTAACAATAGATTTTTTAGGACGTATTAAGCTGGCATTTGTACTCTTGATCAGGATAGACTTAACTAGTGAACTGTCGCATGAAATCAGTCCATCAAATGCGAAACTAGAGTCTTATACACTTAAGTCTCATACAACAAAAAACAATTTTAATACACTTCTGCCATTGTCATGAAGAAAATAACGACAACGTTTTATGGATTGGATTATTATATTGTATCGGCACTTAACCATAGAAATCGTTCTGATAACCCTCCAAAGCCCATAACCATATTTTTCGCAGTAATTTTTCCCTAATACGATCTTGGAGAACAGCCATAATCCGTCGGAAAACAGGGATAATGCGATAACCGCTTGTTAAAACGTCTGTTATCCCCCTCGCAGCTTGTTTGCAGTTAAGTTTAACCCGCCGGATCAAATTCAGTTACTATAAATATTTTCACGCAAACTTTGTCCTCACACAAGAACACACGGCTCATGTTTACTTCAAGTTCACTTGGTGAAAATTCCCCGCAGTTTTGTGCGTTACTGTTGGACTGTGCGGCAAGTCCAGCTTTTTTGTTTGATGTTGACAACGACTTAGCGGTTGTACTTTGAAGTTGTGTTTTACTTTCTCTGGTTCTAATCAGGACATCTTCATTTTGATCTAGTTGCATCTTAACGACTATAGTTAGGCAGTAGTTGATAAAATTTATGTACACATCTCGAGGTACTCGTATTATCGAGATCACTTAATTTGCCCAGCTGGCTTTACATGGAGCGGCTGGCTATCTGACTTCCATAAGCAAGTTAGTACAAGTAAGACTGATTGTCAGAGTTTCGGACTACCTGTAACGAGTGTCAAAGATTTACAAATGACAGCTGCTATTAACATGCTTTTCGGGGAACGGAGACATTTCTATATGTAACGGGAGATCACGGATCCACAGACTAACTTACTATAACGGGGTTTAACCTCAAGCAAGACCGACACGATGTTCTCATTTAGCCAGGAGCTTCTCACTACTATCATCATCATCATCATCAGCCTATAATGTTCCCACTGCAGGGACTCAGGCCTTTTCTATAGGAGAGGCCCAGTGCGGATTGGCAGATGTCACATGTCTTCGAATTTTTTGGTTCTAAGACATGCCGGTTTCCTCACTACTATATTCCGACCTAAACCTAAATTCCAGCTAGTCAGTCACACTGAACGACAGTATGTCCCTCAGGTAAAAGTAGCAACACGTTAAAACGACAACTTCACTGCTATTTACAGAGTTGAATTTCAACGCTATCGAATTTCGACCTCATAAACTATTCCGTTGCCAGAAGTTTCTGTGTACAGACTACTTATATGTGACGTCACTGACTCGAGGCTTCACAAAAACTAATGTGTGTGGTCTCTAATATGAAGCGACTGCTTGACGTCAGTTACGTCAAAGCTGTGCTTCTCATAATTAGCTGTTAATGTTTCGCGTTTTGTATGTAGCGGTCAATTTGGACAGTTATTTGAGTTTTACACTGAGAAAAATGTAAAGCTGAATGTTTCGTAACGAGGGCGGATTTATTCGTAATGAAGGCGAAAAAACGACCAAAAGTCAACCGACTGAAAACGCCTTCCTAGGTTGGAGGCGTTTTACGCCTTAAGCGTAAGGCGCAAAAATTATACAGCAATATACTCTCTTATGTGTATTTTAGACGTAATTATTAACAGATAAGCCTTAATTCAAAAGCTATAAACGTGGTAAGTCAGATAGGATCGACTGATTGACGATGAGATTTAACTTCCGGTAAGGCGATTTAAACGGTAAAGGGAGGTGCTCGGGTCACACACATAAAACTTTCCGACGTATCATTGTCCCAATTGACTTCTAGTAAGGCGTTTTACGTCTTTTCTTACTGTGGATTTAACCTGGTCACTAAGCGTTTTCAACGTTTACTAACTCGTAATCGACTTCTTATAAGGCGTCTTATGGTCTTTCCTTACAGTGGTTTAACCTGTCCACTAAGCGCTTTTAACGTTTATCGACTTCTAGTAAGGCGTCTAACGTCGTACCTTACTGTATTTTAACCTGTTCACTGAGCATTTTTAACGTTTCCTAAGTCGTAATCGACTTTTATTAAGGCATCTAAAGTCTTTCTTTACCGTGGTTTAACCTGTGCACTAAGCGCTATTGATGTTTTCATAAGTCGTAATTCACTTTTAGTAAGGTATTTTACGTCTTTACTTACAGTGGGTTTGACCTGCCCACTAAGCGTTTTCAACGTTTACTAACTCGTAATCGACTTCTAATAAGGTGTCTTATGTCTTTCCTTACAGTAGTTTAACCTGTCCACTAAGCGCTTTTAACGTTTACTAAGTCGTATTCACCTTCTAGTAAGGTAATTTATGCTTTCTTTTCGAGCAGAAATGTTTAATGAAGACCGGAAAAAAAGCCTTCTAACGGCTGGTAACGCTTTTCCCTAAGGGCATGATTGACTTGCTTTACTATCATTTATTAGTTCATATTAAGGGCATTGAGCCGCTCAAAGTACGCGTTCACTTTAGAGTGAACGCGCACTTTGAGCGGCCCAACCACGCGCGCCACCTTAGGGTAGCGCGAGCTAATATCCTTCACATGAACTTCATGATAATGCCTTCAGTGAACAGCGTAACCTGCTGTTCTTAGAAAGCTGTTCTCCCAGTCTTTGTAAGCTTCTGCAATCAATAGAACAAAAATGTATACTTAAAATAAAAAAAAATACCATACCTATGTGTTTTAACAGCCCAACCCAACATAGTTGGGCCAGCCGTAAAGTCTAGTTTTGGTTAGAAAAACAAGATAATAATTATACCAGTGTTTTATAATTTATTCTAGATCAACCAGTCACTATTACAATGTCTGATATATAAATCTAATTTAAAAAACTAAAGTAAAAAGATCTGAAGGATCCAATATGTGTTTCTAGCATCAGCAAGAAACAAATATCTAGAAAATACTACTTTCCAAGTAGGAACGTGGTACTTACTCACACATCATTTAGATAATTAACATACTAAGAGACTTTATTAACACTACGAGATTAGAATAAAAGCATTACAGTTTTTACAAGTGTTTACAAAATAAAGATGGTAAAATAAAAAGACAATTTCTATTCTATAAAGGTGTACAAACATAAAACTCAACTAATAAGTACATCTATTTATGCTTAATTTAGGAAAGCTGGTTATTAGGTGATTTCAAATTATATAATAGAGTAAACTAACTATATACATTAATAAAACTATTAAATAAAGTAACTAAAATTAAATATGTTCAAGTCTTCTAACTAATTGTTCCCTTAGAACCCTTCCTCTTATTAGGTCAGACGTTTGAGCACCTATTACTCTCTCTGTGGGAATGGGCTTCTTATGTTGTTCTTCATGGTGCAATCCTAAAAATATAAATAATTTAATATTCAATACTCATTTGTGACATTGATTTTTTTTTCGAATTATACATTTATTAGTACCAACCAGTGATGTCCGCGTCTTCTGCAACATTAAAAGCAATGCCAATATTATGTAGAACGCAGCAGGCTTGTTTAATTCTTGCACATTTGAGTGGCTTGTAGTGGAGCACTCGATCTTCGTTAAGACATCGCCATTGATTCTTCAACCGTCCAAATGTATTTTCTATGACAACTCTGGCTCTAAAATCGAAGTCATCAGCCATGGTCGTAGTGGATAACCAGTCTCCTACAATGATGATCAATGTATTAGTTTATTGCCATAGCCTAATGCACAATGTTGTTCAAACAATATATTATTGGGTAGAACTTACCTACAAGCCACACTATCTCCCCATTTTGGTGCAAAGACTGGGTATAAGGGTTGATGTCAATGTTTTCCCAAATAAAAGAATCGTGATTTGCACCTCCAAATTTGGCATTTAATTTAAAATTCTATATTGGTCATCACATACCTGTAAAATAAAACAAACCAGTTAAGAAAAATAATTATTTTAAGAAGGTAAGATTAAATCAAACTCATATAGGTATCTAATTAAATTATTATTTAGGTACCATTTGAACATTTATGGAATGATAGAGCTTACGGCAATAATATAGATGTTCTTCATCCGTTGGCGGTCCAAATATTCTAAAATGGCCACAATCAATACACCCAATTACTCCGGGTATTCCATATTTGTCACTAAACCTGAAACAAACAACATAGGTACATAATATGCTTTTCATATTACAATGTCATTAATATTGTAAAATAGTTACAGTATGTATGTCAGCAAAGTTATAGTAGACCTTACCTTTGACTGATTGTTTGCCTGGTAATTGAAGTATTAGGAAATCTAATATATATGTTCTAGTGTGTCAGAGCCTAAGTAACATCTTCAATGTAGACATTGTAAATTTTTTGTGAAACGTTTTTAGCCACTCCCACTGGGCGCTGGAAAGACCCAGTTGCATAAAAAAACGTGACTGTAAGGACCTAAAATAATAAACAAAGAAAATTGGGACATTGAGCCATTGTGAGATTGAAAAAAGTGTTTCAAAAGTACACACTGATACATTACCTTTTTTTTCCAAGGACACCCGCTGAGTAGACTTTAAACCAGCAAGCTGCCTCAGCTCTCGACACAAAAACCTGAAGGCTGCCTTAGGAAGCCTATATCTTCTCTTAAATTCAGCCTCCGGAAGGTCTCTAAGCGGATTGCTCGAGTTACGTGCTCTTGCACGACCAATGGACATTAAATTACGCTCATCTTGTGCTCTCGCGGTCTCAAACATCCTCCAAGTGAAATACAAGCGAGATGCCATTGTAATTTACAATCACAAATATGAAATTCAATTCAATAACTTTGTTATTACACCACTGTCACGACGCTCTCACCACAAAATCAAAAGTGACAATCACACGCGTTGCAAGGTGACTCGTTTTCTTATTCGAACATTACGTCATATAACGACGTACATATTTGGTCAATGCAGCCGTAAATTTGGCAACATTTGTCTTAATAAGGCGAAATATGCTTAGATCACGACGGATCAAATGGTAACCTAAGGTTATATAACGACGTACATATACGGCACATATAAACGTAAATACGGCAATATTCACCTTATTATAAGGCAAAACATGGTCAAGTTACGACTGATTGAACGGTAACATTACGTCATTTAACGACGTACATATTTGGTCAATGCAACCGTAAATTTGGCAATTTTTGTCTTATCATAAGGCGAAATACGCTCAAGTTACGACTAATCAAACGGTAAATAACGTCTTATAACGACTTACATATACGTCGAATGAAACCGTAGATTTATGACAATATTGACCATTAGAATAAGGCGAATGATACTCGAGTTGGGTACAATTTAATCAAACGTTTAAAAAGTCTGATAACTACTTATTCGGCTAATAATTATAAGCGTAAATTTGGCAATATTTCCCCTTTCATAGGGTCAATAACGACGTACCTACATAATATTTGGTATACTTTATCTCGAGTCTTTATGTGTAGGTAGGTATTACATTACTTATATTGAATTGAATTTTGAAATTTCTTTATTTTAACATAAACAAACAGATAAATGACATTTATCTGAATGACACAGTCTTTATTCTGTGCAGGTACAGGGCTTGTGTGTAGAAGCGAGGGCTCTGCCTCTGGCTGGCAACAAGGAGGATCATAAAGCCACAGAATAAAGATCATAAAATATCTAATATGGTAGGTATAGGTAAATACCTACCATATTAGATATTGACCTGAAACTCACCAATTTACTTAAGGTCCTTCGTCGTACCTACATAATACACCTACTAATTAAGGTTCAATAATTGTAATAGGTTTAAGTCTTGAACAAATAAATATTGTTTATTAGTTCAAACCAACGAGTTCTGTGTTCCACACTCAGTTACCTACTCAGCAGGTAGATATATTACTTAACCTACTTATATTGTTTCTATTTTTAATATATGTAGGTACTTATGTAGGTAGCATAATATAAGTAGGTTTGTACGGTAACCCTCAGTGCGCTAGTCGAATTGCACTAGGCCAGGTTTTTGAACCCTCTTTTTTTACCCCCCCCCCCCCCCCCCCCCGCTCTTGGGCAGAGCGAAGGGGAGTGTCAGACTTCTACTGACTAAAAACCAAACCCATGTTCCTACTTTGCCCTTGCGCCGAGGCCACGTAATCTAGTACAAAAATCCGCGGCCCCGACGGGAGGTTTTTTAACCCTAATTTGCCGAATGCGTAAGTCGTTAGACTTTGTAAACGTTTGAATAAATTATAAATTGTCACCATCATAAGATAGGTCCATATCTATCTACGGTTTCATTCACCAAATATTATGTAGGTACGTCGTTATTGACCTTATGAAAGGGGAAATATTGCCTTTACGCTTATAATTATTAGCCGAATAAGTCGTTATCAGACTTTTTAAACGTTTGATTAAATTTTACATAACTCGAGTATCATTCGCCTTATCCTAATGGTCAATATTGCCATAAATCTACGGTTTCATTCGACGTATATGTAAGTCGTTATAAGACGTTATTCACCGTTTGATTAGTCGTAACTTGAGCGTATTTCGCCTTATGATAAGACTTATATTGCCAAATTTACGGTTGCATTGACCAAATATGTACGTCGTTATATGACGTAATGTTACCGTTCAATCAGTCGTAACTTGACAATTTTTTGCCTTATGATAAGGTGAATATTGCCATACTTACGTTTATATGTGCCGTATATGTACGTCGTTATATAACCTAAGGTTACCATTTGATTCGTCGTGATCTAAGCATATTTCGCCTTATGATAAGACAAATGTTGCCAAATTTACGGTTGCATTGACCAAATATGTACGTCGTTATATGACGTAATGTTACCGTTCAATCAGTCGTAACTTGACCATTTTTTGCCTTATGATAAGGTGAATATTGCCATACTTACGTTTATATGTGACGTATATGTACTTCGTTATATAACCTAAGGTTACCATTTGATTCGTCGTGATCTAAGCATATTTTGCCTTATGATAAGTCAAATATTGCCAAATGTATGGTTGCGTTGACCAAATATGTACGTCGTTATATGACGTAATGTTACCGTTCAATCAGTCGTAACTTGACCATGTTTTGCCTTATGATAAGGTGAATATTGCCATGTTTACGTTTATATGTGCCGTATATGTACGTTGTTATATAACCTAAGGTTATCATTTGATTCGACGTAATCTAAGCATATTTCGCCTTACGATAAGACAAATATTGCCAAATATACGGTTGCTTTGACCAAATATGTACGTCGTTATATGACGTAATGTTACCGTTCAATCAGTCGTAACTTGACCATATTTTGCCTAATGATAAGGTGAATATTGCCATATTTACGTTCATGTGTGCCGTATATGTACGTCGTTATATAACCTAAGGTTACCATTTGATTCATCGTAATCTAAGCATATTTCGCCTTATGATAGGGCAAATGCGGCCACATTATACGTTTATATTGCCGAATACATACGTCGCTGAAAAACTTTATGTTTACGTTCAAATTTTTGTGACTGAAGTATATTCCGCCTTATTATAAGGTGAATATTGCCATGCTAAAGATTATTTATGACGCTTTCGAAAGTTTGTTTATGACTTATGTTTACGTTTGTTTAGTTTTTATTGAAGTATTATATCGCCTTAATTTAAGGTAAATATTGCCATAATTACGGTGATATTCACCACATATTCGACGTCGTAAATTTAAAGCGTATTATGTAGTCCATTACTGCTGTATTAACAGTATAAAGTTGAATTCCAAGACTGCCTTACGGTAAGACATTTTTGTCGGTTAGTGTTTATCATAAAAGACGTACCATTTTAACGGAAACGCCTAGCTAAGCCAAAATAACCGTAAGCGTTACAAAATCGCCTCGCGTCATTACAATTTAGCCGTCGAAGGCAGAATACACCTTAAGCCAGAAATCAATTTTTCTCAGTGTAGTAGTTTTAGCTTTGTAGGATGAAGTTATAACTTCCTTTAAGATGAAGGAGTGAAAGGTAGTGGGTTAGCTCGTGTGGTAGTTTTAGGGCATATTTCAGCACCTCCGATTAAGTGCTTGTTAATTTACTTGACAGGTAATTTGATACAAATACTGTGCCATTTATTCAGTGATTTCAGGCATCGTGAAACAGGCCCTTAGTCTACTCATCGTCATGTATACTTACATGCAAGCAGATATAGGGTGGACCAAGGTACCTTCATCCAGCTATGGCTATGTAAAAAAAAAAACGATTTAGCCGTGCTTTCTTTGCTAATTAAAACAATGTCTGGAATGGGAAATCAAACAAAAACAGACCGTATATTCCCAAATATCGGTTACTTCGTAGTCTATGTTACCGAAACCGTTCGTTATATGAGTAGATGTAGGTGTGTTCCACTTTGGAATTTGCGCTCAACAAAAAAGTTATGAATTTAATCTAGCCCACTGTGTGCAAACAT
This sequence comes from Diarsia mendica, assembly GCA_949316265.1. NCBI lineage: Eukaryota > Metazoa > Arthropoda > Insecta > Lepidoptera > Noctuidae > Diarsia > Diarsia mendica. The sequence continues at coordinate 17,712,655 of OX438904.1, read as the reverse complement.
TTTTGGGAGAGCCATATTTTTTGTTATATTTTTAATGAGTTTTTAACGTCTCTAAGGAAATGATTGAGAGTGCCTGTTCGACAGAGTATTATGAATCGAGAAACAACAATGTTATTTTTGGAAGTCAATAGGTACAGGCACGAGCACCAATATACGAAGGAACTTTTAAAATAGTTTTTTTTTTCCTATTGTGTTGATTTGCGTTTTTACGAACACTGCATTTTGGAAGCCATCGAAATAAGCTACGTTTACGTTATTTCCCATCGTAATTGCTTTTGAATTTTGCTTTTGTATTTTTGCCCCCAAAGGAAAAATTTTTGTGACGAAAAATCTTCAAATAATATTTTTCGGTGTTCTGATAATATAATTGTACTTACCGAAAAGTATTATATTGGCGCCCAACAAATAAACTCACAAAATATTATGTCACGATCTATAAAAGCAAAAACATATATGCCAAACGTGATATCCACTATTATCAGTCTACTTATCCCTTCAAAGCCCATAGATCCAACATCACACATACGCGTGTTCGCAAATACCCAGGATTAAAGTACGGGCAAACAGACAGACCCGAAAACCAAATATTTAGTTCATCTGTGGCGATCGCTTGCCAAATAATAGCTCCGGACCTAGCCTGTTGCGCGATTAGAATAATAGTAGCTTATGCCCGCGGCTTTAGCCACGTAGAGTTCGCGTGGGATCTTACTACCGGGATAAAAAGTACCCTATGTGTTAATCCAGATTATAAACTATCTGTGTGCAAAATTTCCACGGAGGCAGTTTTTCGTTGTAAACTGTAAGGAAGAAAGAGTCTTGTGAAAATGTGCTGAAAATGCTTACGTACTTGAACTGTTTTGCTTGCTCGAGGTTTTGTACACGAAAAACTCAAACTTCAACAAAAAGCAAGAATTGCTGCTTGAGAATGTTTGCCAAAACAAAGCAACCAGCTACCAGTTTTCGGTATAATCTTCTACAAAACTTAGAAACAGAACTCCTCCCCTTTAAAAAATACTAAAAAGAGTAGAAATACCGATTAATACAATTCGTAGTCACACTGTTGCAAAATAACGCCTTTCTGTTCACTTCATCACAAAAAAAATCTTCCCATTTCATACAAAGCTATAATGAGTGACCAGCCCACCATTAATTCATATCCCCATAAATATGAGATTTTGTTTGATACATCAAAGGGAGAAAAAGCCGTTGAATTGGTACTCAGGCGTCGGATGCCCGTAATTGAGTTAGTACCCACACTCCTCACTCCCCTTAGAACGAGGCCATGACATCAGCGGCGTGGCATCACTTTTATATGGCTAACAGCTTTTTTAACGCTTTAAAAAGCTATTTCGAAACAAGTTCCGGCTCTTTGCTACACTAATACCGTTTGAGGAATGTGTTGGCAGATCTATGAAGTCACTGCTCTGTAATACTCCTATTTGCAACTAAGCGTTTTGCATTACTTTATTTTAAAAGCCTGTAATTTCCCATTGCTAGGCAAATAAGCCTTTCATGTGTTCTCATTTTTCATTGTGCTCTTCTGGTGCTTCTTCGAACCAGCCCTCGCAGTACGCGTCGGGATCGTCTTGCCACTTTTTTCTGAGCCGGCCTCAGCAGGTGCCGTGACGGTCTTCCGTCTCCTACTTTTCATGTACATTAATATTTTCGATTTTAGAAGAGAAAGTGATCCAACGTTATTTGCCCACCTAAGCAATCTTGCGCGAGGTTTGCAAGATTCCTTTGGAGGTCTTTTGCTTGTGAATTGGTATCTTTGATACGTCTTGCTCACATACTAAGTACGAACAAAACACTACGAGAGATTTCCAAAGATTCACACGATATTAATTATGAACTCTTCGCAATCGTTCTTAGTGGCTCCAATCTTCAAGAGTTCGCGGCGGATATGAAATCAATGTGATGAATAGACGAGAAACGAATTGCGGGGATCGCTCGGCGAAAGTTTGTAGCATACAAACCGACGATACGCTCTGGATATATCACTCCCACTGATGTACGAATATTAATACCTTCTGATTTTATTGAGTTACTTTATTAGGACCACCGTCTTCTTTTTTTTTTCGCGTTTATCTTTCGTTTTTTTTTTGCTTCTTCACGACTTTTCATCGGATTGTCTTCCGCTCGGTTTTCAGGTGCTTTAGTTATATGTACTTTTTTTCTCTTACCCACTTATTTTGTCCAAGACACAATGCAAATCATGACGCTAACTTTCACCATTTCGCAGTATTTTTAAGTCTCATGTATAAGCGCCAGCATATTGCCATCAACCGCCACAACTCTAGATTCAGCCGCTGCTTCAGAGAAATTCCGGATGGAGAAATCCAATCACACTTTTGCTGAAATGGGAATCCAACCCAGAACCTCGTGCACAGATGCCGCGCTTACTTTATATATTTAGTTTAATACCAAATAGCTGTTAAACCCTCACATATCTTAATGTCATATGTACTGGTATTGGTTGTATGTATTTCGGGGAACAGCGCCGTTGACACGCGGTTCCGGATTACCTCCCCCATCGGGGGATTACAGACGCGGTTTTATGTACTTATGTTAGTATTTGCTGTTGTTTGTGTATTGGAGAGAAAAATTGTTTATTGGTCTAGCCGGATGAGATGACTTGGAGTTTTTATATGTAGTTTGATACTGGCACATTTCTAACTCTTCTAATCTCCGTTAACATTATTAGCTGTATGTAGTTCGTGGTGGACTCCATCATCTGCCTAGCCTTTTCACAAATGTGTTAGAGTCGACTTCTGGTCTAACTGGATCCAGCTAAATACGGGGCCAGCAGGGCTTGACTGACTGTTGTTATTAGGTCATTAAGCTTCGAGCTCCTCACATCATGATTTCGAGCTTTCTTTAAAAATATATTCACCCCTTTTGCAAGTTTGTCCTGCCATCATCGCGCAATTTATTAAAGGTAGGCTTAATTTTATCTTCTCCTATAAGTACTGTCTGAATTGTCTCATTAGTATTCACCCCCTTTAAAACCACACCATTTTTATTTATCGTTTGTTTGGTGTTTCCTTTTTGATTATTCAACTCTCTTCTAAAATACCACTTGACTACCCTCTCCAGCGACAAACGCTCGATGTTACGAACGTAAGTCGGCATTTAATTTGAGCCGAACTTAGTTATGAAGTTGGGAGCGACCGATGGACTCGATCCATTATGGATTACCCGTGTTGTTGTAATGAAGCTATTCAACTCACGGAATTATTTAGCGATCGCGGTTCCTATGAATGTGTCAATAGTTCGATGGATTTCTGAGGAAATAACTACTGTGTTATAGTTGTGAATCAGGGTGTAATTATGGGTTTGTTCGTTACGATTCTCCATTCTTAATTTTAGGTGAGGTTAATTCATACTGGCTTGATTTATTAATACAAGGTTACTCAGATATCCCGATGAATTGCCAAACTTAAGTGACAGTGAGCAGGGCACGGAACGCAGGGCAGGCATCGGTTGACCGACGGATCCGAAAAGTTTTGGAGTGGTTACCGCGAACCAGGTTTGGAAGGCCTCCTCCTAGGTGAACCGATGAAAGGTGTGGGGATCCGCTGAATACTTTTGGACACTTCGTTGGCCTATGTCTAGAAGTGAACGTCTTTCAGCTAAAGTGATGATGATGAATCAATACTGTCTAAAAGTAGCAGGATCATCCCTCAAAAATTATAGCAATAGAATATCTAAAATCTACCGTACATGTTTTAGAATGGCTAGTGGTAGATATGTACATGTATCAAACTAATAAAGTTTGATACATGTATATTTCTATCAAACTAAAAAAGTTTGATACATGTACTTATCAACCACTAGCCATTGTAAACATGTACGGCTTTTACAAGTAGCGGTTCCATTCTAAAATTGGAATTAGTAAGCAAACTAAAGTATGTTATAAATCATCATCGAAATCTGCCTAGCCTTTTCCCAACTATGTTGGGGTCGGCTTCCAGTCTTACCAAATGCAGCTGAATATTAGTATTTTACATGGAGCGACTGCCTATCTGTCTACCTCCACAACCCTGTTAATTCTGAGTAATACGATACTCTATTGTAAGACTGGTGTTCAGACTTTCAGGTCACTAACTACCTATAACGACTGCCAAAGATCTATATATGGCAGCCGGGACCAACAACTTACCGTGCTTTCCAAGTATGTAGTATGCACGTAAAAAAATCAAAACCCCATCAAAACTAAAAATAAAAGCCGTCAACAATCGAATATCAATAAACTATAACCGTTCCACTCCCGAACGTATAGCAATTATAAAACCGCTTTATATAGTAATACGCCATTATTCGCGAATAATATGAGAGGCTGCGAGGCGAGCGTTCCATTACCGAGCATTACTTATTAATGCTGTGGCGGTCGCCTGCGCCGCTCCCCACAGACGTAGAGATGTGCCGTTGCCGGCAATATTGCCCGAAGTGGGAATTTTGGTGGCAAGATTGCCGGGAGTGGAAATATTCGGGGAATATTAATTTCTTAATTATAAGTCGAATTAAGTATGGAAACAATGTACCTAATACACTTATAATTAGCATTTATAGGCCCTAATCTACATTGACCGGCAACTTTGGCAATATTTCCAATGCTGCTGGCAATTTTGGTATTTTACCGGCAGTGGCAATATTGCCACCAGGCACATCACTACGCAGACCTAGTACAGACGGGTTTTATTACGCTTTAGGGCGTGGAGTAAGAAGTAGATGGAGTGCTAAGGTGTGTATTTGTTTATTGAAGTGGTTATGGCTAGTTTATGGCGGGGGTTGTAGTTTTAATTTAGTTTGTGAAATGATTGATGTGGAACTCACTAAGGGCGGGTGTCGGCAGTGAAATTGAACGTGGTTTGTAACTTTGTACATTTAAACGGCGTTCACGAGCTGTCATTATCGAAATTACATATCAAATATGACACACAAAGTTATTGAACGCGGTTTAAATGTACTGGTTCTGTTCACTTTCTTTGGCCCTAGTAACTCTTGTTATAATACTCATGTATTTAAGGCACGCTCATACGGATCACTAAATACAATTAGCGTTCAAAATAATTACGACATCTATTTCTGTAAATTGCGATGACGACAGTATTTTACTTATGTTTACTTCTAATTGTATTTGAGTGGAAATGTTTGAAGAAGTGTGCGTAACAACTGGCTTTGTTTCTAGAAAGGTTACGCTAAGATTAAAGATAGATATAAAAAGTGAAAAAAAAAGACGGGTTGCACTCCGGGAGTGCCGGCAGAAGTGAAAACTTGATTATTAACGTTGAGCATGTTTGATATTTTGGAATGGTTAGGGAATAATTTTGCACCAATTGCTTTAACAGTATAAAAGTACTATCATTTATGTGGTAGAATACAATATTGATTTATTGCGCTATCGTACACAAACATGACAATTTATAATACATTAAAAATTTAACACTTTAAAACTATTACAATTAATTTACATTAAAAAGTTTATCTCTCCGAAAAATCAACTTTCATCCATAATTTCAACGACTTTTTCACCATCATCATTACCAGAACTATCATCGCCAATCTCTAAAACTGATACGATAGGTTTATGGTAGCTGAAGTAAGAAACGAACAGTTTTGATTCGAACCTATTTAAATGTCTAATAAAGACCGCATCAATAGTAGTTTTGTCTTTCGTTGTGCTAAGATTGCGATCATTCGACATAGTTAAACCAAATTCATTATTTAAAAATTCAATTATTCCGCCATAACTATGCTAACCCATTTATTTTGTCTTTCCCTGTCCTCCGATCGGAACTCCGATTGGTAGGAGGAGCGGGAATATTTTTTCCCATGCCTCCGATTAAGCATCATAAAAACATTGTACAGTCTAGTTCAAAATAAATTATTTTTGTATTTTATTGACTGTACAGTCGACATCGTTAACGTTCAGGGTCAAAATGTCCAACTCCCACACGACTAGTCTAAGATCGATAGTTTCCGAGATATAGCCGTTTCAATTTTGACAGCTGTCATCCGAAATGTAGATCTCATTGAGATCTATCACTTGTCCCTACACACAACTAGTCTAAGGTCGATAGTTTCCGAGATATAGCTGTTTCAATTTTGACAGCTGTCATCCGAAATGTAGATCTCATTGAGACCTATCACTTGTCCCTACACACAACTAGTCTAAGGTCGATAGTTTCCGAGATATAGCCGTTTCAATTTTGACAGCTGTCATCTGAAATGTAGATCTCATTGAGACCTATCACTTGTCCCTACACACAACTAGTCTAAGGTCGATAGTTTCCGAGATATAGCCGTTTCAATTTTGACAGCTGTCATCCGAAATGTAGATCTCATTGAGACCTATCACTTGTCCCTACACACAACTAGTCTTAGGTCGATAGTTTCCGAGATATAGCCGTTTCAATTTTGACAGCTGTCATCCGAAATGTAGATCTCATTGAGACCTATCACTTGTCCCTACACACAACTAGTCTAAGGTCGATAGTTTCCGAGATATAGCTGTTTCAATTTTGACAGCTGTCATCCGAAATGTAGATCTCATTGAGACCTATCACTTGTCCCTACACACAACTAGTCTAAGGTCGATAGTTTCCGAGATATAGCCGTTTCAATTTTGACAGCTGTCATCTGAAATGTAGATCTCATTGAGACCTATCACTTGTCCCTACACACAACTAGTCTAAGGTCGATAGTTTCCGAGATATAGCCGTTTCAATTTTGACAGCTGTCATCCGAAATGTAGATCTCATTGAGACCTATCACTTGTCCCTACACACAACTAGTCTTAGGTCGATAGTTTCCGAGATATAGCCGTTTCAATTTTGACAGCTGTCATCCGAAATGTAGATCTCATTGAGACCTATCACTTGTCCCTACACACAACTAGTCTAAGGTCGATAGTTTCCGAGATATAGCTGTTTCAATTTTGACAGCTGTCATCCGAAATGTAGATCTCATTGAGACCTATCACTTGTCCCTACACACAACTAGTCAGGGGTGCGTTTAAGATGGCCGGCGAAATTTTCGCCGGATAAAAATTAAACTAGCGAGGGTTCGCTGAACGGAGTCATAGGTTTATGTCAATTTTATCTGTCAAATTCAATTGACAGCTCTCAATCATTATTTCAACTTATATTGTCATCTCGATTTTGCTTGTGATCTCGAAATTATTAGTTTGTAAAAATAGACCGGAACATGAGGAATCAATTTGCCGATATAATATTTGTATAAAGTATTTTATAATATTATATTTCTACAACAATTTTTAATATTACTTCATCCATGATAATCCACAAATAAAATTGACGGAGAGTCGGAGACGTTTAGTATTCGTTTCAGAAATATTCGTAAATATGGCGCGATTCTAGCAAATTAAACAACAAACAGCTCAATGACAAAGTCAATCTGACAGCGGGATAAAATTTAGCGAGCTAAAAAGGTCGCTAAAAATTATCCTAGTTAGGCGAAAACTTATACCGGGGACGGCCGTGAACGGGGCAGATAAAATTTTAGTCAGGTTAATTTTTCGCCTCGCGGTGTGCTTGAACGGGGTGTTTAGCGTTTAGTCAGGTTAAATTTTAGCCTGGCTATGCATCTTAAACGCACCCCTAAGGTCGATAGTTTCCGAGATATAGCCGTTTCAATTTTGACAGCTGTCATCTGAAATGTAGATCTCATTGAGACCTATCACTTGTCCCTACACACAACTAGTCTAAGGTCGATAGTTTCCGAGATATAGCCGTTTCAATTTTAACAGCTGTCATCCGAAATGTAGATCTCATTGAGACCTATCAATTGTCCCTACACACAACTAGTCTAAGGTCGATAGTTTCCGAGATATAGCTGTTTCAATTTTGACAGCTGTCATCATTATTATTATTAATTATTATTATTAATTATTATTATTAATTATTATTATTAATTATATTATTATTAATAATAATTATTATTATTATTAAGCGCCCTGCGCTGCCTAAACGAAAAAGTAGGCCCAGGCACACATTTTCGCCGCGCCGTAGAGAGGGGATAGCTGTCTACTCTCCATCCGTCTTACGCTTTTTCGATCAGGGTCACGTGGTCACGTGTCCTGACGCGAGTTTAAGATTTTATACCCATCACAGAACAATTTCCCAAAGTGCTCAACGCCGCTAAAGAAGTTTTCACTTCAATAAAAACTTTTTAACAAAAAATAAAACCGACTTCAAAAAAAAAAACAAAAAGTCAAAAATAAATCAGTTTCTGAAGTCGGTGACTTTTGTTTGTTTAATTTCATTTTTTTGCCACCGACTTCAGAAACTGATTTATTTTTGACTTTTTGTTTTTTTTTTTTTTGAAGTCGGTTTTATTTTTTGTTAAAAAGTTTTTATTTTTCACTTTTTAGTGGTTCACATGTTCATGGGTCATAATGTGGACAATGTAGTATTTTTTTTTGAGTTTTGTTGATTTTTCAAAAACCGCTTGTCCGATTTCGATAAAAAAATTATGGGACCATTTGGAAAGTATACCCTTTCCAACAAAAAAAGAATTTTTCAAATCGGTTAGCAAGTGACGGAGTTATGCCCGAACAAACATAAAAAAAAAAAAAAACAAACATCCGAATTGAGAACCTCCTTCTTTTTTTAGAAGTCGGTTAGTCGGTCGGTCGGTGTGTATTTGTTTATTGAAGTGGTTATGGCTAGTTTATGGCGGGGGTTGTAGTTTTAATTTAGTTTGTGAAATGATTGATGTGGAACTCACTAAGGGCGGGTGTCGGCAGTGAAATTGAACGTGGTTTGTAACTTTGTACATTTAAACGGCGTTCACGAGCTGTCATTATCGAAATTACATATCAAATATGACACACAAAGTTATTGAACGCGGTTTAAATGTACTGGTTCTGTTCACTTTCTTTGGCCCTAGTAACTCTTGTTATAATACTCATGTATTTAAGGCACGCTCATACGGATCACTAAATACAATTAGCGTTCAAAATAATTACGACATCTATTTCTGTAAATTGCGATGACGACAGTATTTTACTTATGTTTACTTCTAATTGTATTTGAGTGGAAATGTTTGAAGAAGTGTGCGTAACAACTGGCTTTGTTTCTAGAAAGGTTACGCTAAGATTAAAGATAGATATAAAAAGTGAAAAATAAAAACTTTTTAACAAAAAATAAAACCGACTTCAAAAAAAAAAACAAAAAGTCAAAAATAAATCAGTTTCTGAAGTCGGTGACTTTTGTTTGTTTAATTTCATTTTTTTGCCACCGACTTCAGAAACTGATTTATTTTTGACTTTTTGTTTTTTTTTTTGAAGTCGGTTTTATTTTTTGTTAAAAAGTTTTTATTTTTCACTTTTTAGTGGTTCACATGTTCATGGGTCATAATGTGGACAATGTAGTATTTTTTTTTGAGTTTTGTTGATTTTTCAAAAACCGCTTGTCCGATTTCGATAAAAAAATTATGGGACCATTTGGAAAGTATACCCTTTCCAACAAAAAAAGAATTTTTCAAATCGGTTAGCAAGTGACGGAGTTATGCCCGAACAAACATAAAAAAAAAAAAAAAACAAACATCCGAATTGAGAACCTCCTTCTTTTTTTAGAAGTCGGTTATAAAGTAAAAATAAATAATTGCCTGCCTCCTTCCTGCACGAGCGACAGGTGATCATAACCTTCCTCCCTAATTCCTTCCGCGGTTTGATTTCCGGGTTGGGCTAGGTGTTTTTATGTTTTCGCTATCAGGAATTTCTCAGTTGTATTCACGTTTTCTAGATTAGTACCCGGTTAATAGGAAAAACGTTCGCCTCCAGTTACATGAAATTTAAACGTACTCGCGAAATGTAGGTGTGCTATTAGTTACACCTTTGTCTAACCCTGCGGAGATTACAGGTTTGATGACATGTTAAAAAAAAATGTGTTTTAAAGCGATCCTGATGTCATTCACCTTAGGTTTGGTTTATAAACCAATTTCAGCGGTAGGAATATTTGTGTTGTTTTAAGAGATAATCACTTCATTTCCCTACTACTCCATGTACTTAGCTAATGTCGGTAGTGGGTACTAAATGGCGCTAGTTTGATGACAAAGTTCTTGTGGTTATCACATAATGCTATCCTGGGCTAAATAGTGGAATTTATAGGTAAACCGTCACCGTTCAACCAGTTCAGCATCAGAACTGACATGAGGAGGAAAGAAAAATACCTAAGAAGAAACAGATTTTGATCTAAAAATCATCTTGTCATGATTCTCTTATTGCTTGTCTCATTCTACTTGTGGTCGGCGCATCACGTTTTCTTCTTCCTTTCTCTCGTGTCAGTCGTCACCTACGTCAGATTTAATGCTTTCTCTTTTGTATCATTCCTCACACAATTCATCCATTTTTTCTTTGACATACCTCTTCATCTCCATCTATCAAGTTTAGTCACATGCGTTTCATCCCTTCTCATTAATTTCATGTCTAAAAAAATATCTTGTATAAAATGAATATCTACTCCATCGCTCTTGGAGTGTCTATCGTCAACTTTTTACGCACCATTTAAAGTTTGACCAATTCGAAATTCAAACATAGTCCTTATTTCCATTTAGACAGAATCGATCCAGAAAAGTTCTCAATAATAAAATCGTAGACGTTACAATTACAATTCCTACATTCACACAGAGCGAGGAAATCAAAGTTTTATGAGATGCGGCAAGGAATGGGACTCGCCACTACTCGCCAGTGAATTACGAGCCTAAGGTCGATTGCTTCGCCGGCCAAATTGTGATAGGTCACGTTCAAGAAGTACCAGGACTTGAGGAGAGGCGAGGAGTATTGACTGGATTTTTGATACTAGTTTATCTTAAAGGCTTACTTGAAAGAAATTGTTGCGAGATTGAAATAGTAATTAACGATTGAATTGAAATACCATCTACGCAGTGATAATATATTGGGGTGACCCCGACGGTTTGACTATGACAAAAGATCACGCATCGCGGATTTTTTTTTCGGATTCATGTGTAATTAGCACTTGTTTCGGTCAAATTAGAAACCCATGGGCTGCAAAAAACTGTGACATCAGGTTCTGCATAAATCACACAAAAAGAAAGACTAAAAATCTTAAATAAAAACCCAATCTTAAATTAATTTCCAGCACACACATAACAAAGATACAAATTGCGAAAACCAATACCCACAACACAATGGAAACAAGAAATGATTTGCCTCAACCCCACAACGAATGCATACGTCTTTGTCGGTACCAGGAAAACATAATTTAGCAGGGGGCGTATGCCAACCAATGCTTGAGCTCAGTTTCCTATGCAAATCGAGTTCGTCACGGCATTCGACCAGAAACCCGAGGTGCTATAAACAATTGAATCTTCATATCCGATAGAATTTGCTAAAAAGCTCTCACATGTAATCGAAGACTACAAAAAGTAGTTTTGCACGTTACTACGTAGAGTGAAGTAGTTCGTGTGTGTCATTTAATAATGGTGTATCAATTTGCTTGCTTTTAAGCGGAATTTTGACAGTATAAGGTGTGGAGTATGTAAGTGATCCTACTTGTAAAACCGAAAGGATAAGTAGGGTTGTTTTCAAATATTTGGGCGTTGGTAACGCGTCACTCTTCAACATTCCTTGGAATCAAGTTTATTTTTAGGTACTTACTGTTGAAAGTTAACCTTTAGTTTTAATTATTTATAATTAAAACTAAACTAATCTTCTCCCACGGTGATTAAAATTAACTGAAAATTGAAATTGTTTGAAATTGTTTTATTATTGAAACTTGAACTGATGACAATGTATTTTTTTTCTTTAATATTTAACACATTTCTTAAATCATCAGCTGCCATTATAGCCGGAACAAACGGACGGACAAAAGACAGTCAATTTTTTGAAAGAAGAGCCGTATACAATTAGCAGCGGTTATTCTGAAATTACAAACATACTGAAAATAAAGACGTCTTTACCCAATTTAAGACCAAAATATTCCATGTCGAGAAACGTAAACATCACTGGTTTTATGAAAACGTCCGTTACAAAAGAACTCTCATAGTCATCAGTTCATCACTCTCATACTTAAGTAGTACTTAAGTGAAGTCACAAAGATTTGTACGACAATACACTAAATCGAGCCATTAGGAACCGAGTGGCCACTTAGATCGTCAGATTATTGCGTATCAACCTTCCGGGAACATGTTTATACAAATTATGTGGTGACTCTTCACTGTTTTTGTGAATTATTGAATGTTTTGTGAAAACGGTTTAGGCCAACTTACAGCTCATTAAATGACGTTGGCGCTAAAAGCTTGGCCATTGTTCGACATTATTGTCAGAAATGGACTAATCACTCATATTTTAAATGTGTGTGAAAAATCTGAGTTCTTTCTTTCAATGTATTAAATTATTTCTGGTGCAAGTGAGGGCTTAAATGTGTTTCATTTTTTATGAACTGATCGTGATCTTCGTTCTGAACAAAAAGAGATTTATCATGTAACGCGTTTCTGTGAAGGAAAAAACTATTGTATACACTTTTAATCCTAAGTAAGCTAAGTAAAGACTTAGCAAATGGTGATTACTTAATCATGTGTAGTTTTAGTACAACAAATCTGGAGGTACTCTTTCATCAACGTTACTATTTTACGAACCCAGGTACAGGCAAGGTACAGGTAGCAGGTACAGGCGTCGGGGCTGTGGTTTGTCGAAAGGTTAACGCGGCTCCGACACATGGGCGAAGAAGGAACATGGTTTTGGTTTTTAGTCAGTAGAAGTCTGACACTCCCCTTCGCTCTGCCCAAAAGCGGGGGGGGGGGGGGGGGGTTATTCGATGATTTTCCACACACCAAAAACTAGACTTTGATAGTCCATTCAAAGCCATTTTTTTTTGGAGGTTGTGAATGTGAAATCATCAAATGACTCCTCCCGCTCTGGGCAGAGCAGAAGGGAGTGTCAGAATTCTACTGACTAAAAACCACCCATTTTCCTTCATAGCCCTTTGTGTCGAGGCCGCGGTATCTCTTTCGAACAACCCGCAGCCCCGACGCGGTCCATTCAAATCCTTAGTCTCAAACACCATTTTTCACCACTAGTTCTGTAAACATTTTTGTAATTGAGAAGTGACAGCTGCATGTGACTTAAGCACCATTAAGTGAGTGAGTGAATGAGAGGCACTTAGTTCGTCAGACGAACGATATCAGCTATCTAGCAAACAATTTGAGAGCTTGTCACGGTGACGTGGCTGTCTCAGGGTTAGTGCGGGCTCATCGTGTCTTTTGTTGTTGTTAATTGTTGAATGTGGTAAGATAATATAAATGTAGTTAAAAGTTTGTATTTAATAAAGAAATACAAAGAATACTGAATAGCCTATATGCTTTAGTTGCGACTTGCTGCTGTCCACTTGGCAAAAAGGCATATTATATAAATTCAAAAACTTACAAAAAAAAAAAACGCTGCTAAAGAAGTTTTACTTCTAAAAAGTTTGTTTTAATCATCGGCCTAGACATTTCAAGTTTTCAACATTTAAATACACTAATTTCTTGAATAACTGGATATGGCCGGCTTTTAACATGAGACTCATCAACGCCCAGCCCAAACCCTTAGACCTAGAAAGCTGAAATTTTGCACAGAGGTTCCCTTTATAATGTAGACAAGGAATAAGGAAGGATTTTTCGAAATTCAACCCCTAAGGGTTTTAAATAGGGGATGAAAGTTTGTATGGAAAATCGTCATTTTCACGCGGGCGAAGCCGCTGGCAAAAGCTAGTTGTTTATAATTTAACTGAAAATATTTCTGAACACACTTTTGTATACTTAATACATAACTTCGTTGCTGTATACTGTGAAATAACCATAGGGGTTTAGACCTAATTTTCACCCGTGAACGAATTAAATAAACACATAGGTACATGTATACGTAGTCTCACGACTTTTTCCCACGGTGGAGAGTACAGAACGCCATCTGCTACAATCCTTACATACTCCTTGCACCTAAAAAACTTTCACATATATGTTGATAAACAGAAACTTAACAATTCGATCTCACAGTCAACTATCAAATTCAAACTATCCATCTACCCAAGAAATTTGGACATAATATTCAATCAGTTCGCATAATTTCAGCCTCAATTATTCGAATGCAGATTCTCGTCTATACTATAGAGGTGGCACCACAAGCAAGTCGAACTGGAACCAAGAAGTTTGCTTTCTGAATCCAATCTTCAATTAAATGCTGGCTATTCGAACGGCACGACTTCCTCCAACCGCCTCATTGGTCCAGAAACTACGAATCATTATAAGGAACCAATATTATAGTTTTCTTTTTTTTAAGTCAAACTTTGAAATGGATTCCTTTGCCTATCGAGAACTAACTTCCTTCTTTATGATGTCTGTTAATTGGTTTGCGTTTTTTTTTTAATTTGAATTCGTTGAGAGATATTTTAATTTTAAGATGTAGTTTTTTACTGCGCGTTGGTCTAGTTGTCTCTAGCGCGACTGCTGAACATGAGGGTTCGATTCGCGGGTAATGCAAAGTGATATTGAATTTTTCCATTAGGAATTTCTCAATAGCAGCTACAGAGTCTAGATTCGTACCCGATTGATGGCAATAGGCTACACCTCTTCCGAACCTTTCGGGGATTACAACCCCTAATGTTATTATTTTCATTTGCGGTTTTACACTCGTCACACACAAAAAGAATTGCAACTATAGATTTGATAATGTCTCGGTATTTTTTGAATGCGCTCTAGCTAAAGTAATGCAAGGAATATTCTTTAGTAATCTTCTCTCATATCGATTTTCTTCCACCTCAAAACACACGTAGACGAAAAATATATATCCACCTCCTTTTCAAACATACAGCCAGATTCAAAGATATATAAATATAAGCCATTTATCATTGTCCGTTTTAGGGATTCGCCGGACAAAAGGAAGTCTTGCTCCACTTCTGATTACCATCTGTTGTAATAAGTATATGAATGGGTTCTGCCCAAATCTTAATTAGGTTCCAACCTGTATCGTTCACGGTTGAAACTTGGAGTAGCGTTATCTTTTGGTTTATAACCCTCGGTAGATTGGTTTTTTACGTACAATATTTGAGGTAACATGTCCCACGGGGTTTTAGACTTATTATTAAATACTGGTTCTAAAACTGGTAGATCTGGACGCTCAAATAATCCATCATCTAAATAGATGAGGATTATTTGAACAAATACAAAATAATAAAGAAAAATGAATTCAGTCGGTGTTTCGTTCAATCTTTCACAGCTTTGATAGACACATACGCTCTCTATTATTCATATTTACATATAAAATGCGATATAAACACGTTATATATTGATGAGATACCACTTTTATAACTCACAGTACACTTACGAGGGTAACTGGATAAAAAAGGACAAATCGTTTACAATGACTGTCTACGCAATCAGGTGGAAAGCGCAAAAAGCTGAGAAAATATCGAACGGCAGCCATTTAAAAATAAAACAACGATGCATTTCGAAAAGTTAGCAGCGTAGCAGATGGACGGTAGATCCAACTGCAATAATTGATCAGCAAATCGAAGTAAACAGCCACCAGGCAGACACTCATGATTGCCTTCAATAATGCAACGTTCCAAGCACGAAACGTATTAACCGTCCGAGTTACGTAGCTTGATAACCCGATGCGGAACTTCGGGCGGCACGACAATCCCATTTGGTCGGGTAATACGGCATTTATAATAAGCGTGCTGGCGTATGGACGGAGCAAACAAGGCTTGACTGCACACGCCATTAAGATATTCAAACCCGATATGAACGACCATTGACTTGACATGTACTTTTTAATTATATTTCACGTTTTATTGCACTAGTGGTGTCAGTTTTATTTATGAATATAACGTCGGATCTGTCGGTTATAAAAATTATAATATTTATTGCTTCGTTTATTTTTACAGCTCCTCCTAAAAACCTTTCGGCTTTTCTTGGTTATCTTTTTATGTTTATCTATTCATATACTTTTAGTGGAGTCTGAATATTAGGCGGTGAAAATATTATCTTGGACTAGCAAAAATTCTGATACAGTTTTGAGATCCAACTCATTTATTCTCATTATTCAGGCATACAGGTTTTGAGTTTGCACCCAACACACGCACCTTTCGATTTTTCAGATTCATGTGCGATTGTTCGTATTGTATAACTAAATAGCTGAACCCGCTTTTCCTACCTACCTATCTACTACCCTACCTACTACCCTACGTACTACCCTACCTACTACCCTACCTACCTACTTACTACCCTAACTAAAAAAAAAAAAAGGATCAAAGAACCTTCTCCTGGTTCTTAACTACCTCCCTACCAATTTTCAGCTAAATCCGTCCAGCCGTTTTCATGCTATGTCGTGACAACGGAAAACGGGTTTCATTTTTATATATATAGATCACTGGTTGTGGTGAAGGAAAACATCGTGAGAAACCAGCATGGCTGAGAGATATCGACGACGACGATTCTTGACGACCTGTAAAGCTAAATAAGCGCGGTATAAAAACATGAAAAGTCTGATTTTAGACTAGACACTAACAACTCGATAAAGAAGAAGCGTAAAGTTATTTTGTCGAAAATTCCATTTTCCGTTTACATTTCTGTAACTCCGTAAACAACGTAGCCATCAATCGTTCTTTCCCACAATTCTGTTAACCAATTAGGGTTACAAACCAGTTTTTAAGTCATCGCCGTCAATCAAGACGGTTACATCATCCCTGTACTTGAGGGGATGAACGTACACCTGTACCGAATTAATTGCCCCGCCGAGTCCAGCTAATTATAAATGGGAGTGATATATTATATGCCTAACAAATTCGGTAATTTAGACGCTGTGGACCGTTTAGTTTCGAGTTCAGTTGACAACTGAACAAGTAACATTTAAATTTAGACAATGCAGTTTATGTCAATAATAAATACTACAGTTATATATTTTTTTAAAACACATTTTAGTACGTCTTCTTCTCGACAAACCTCATTTGAAACCCACATCCTGGAAATGCATAAAAATAACTAGGCCTCCATCTTTGGGAGTCCACCATAATGAATTTAGAATGACGTTACTTTGGTAACCATGCATGGTCATCAAAACTAAACATGTATGAAAATTTTCAGCCCAATCGGAAATCAAAAAGTGAGTCAACTTTAAGTTCCAAGATTTTTACATAGTTGCAGGTTGCTAATAAAAGCATATTAAAAAATAATGTTTTAAAAAAACTAGAGCATTGGACATGATTTGATACAGATTACAAAGAACCAGACATAATATTTATTATGACCTACCAGAGGCGATTAATGAAGAGTGCGTACTGTTTGCTGATGACACAACCTTGATTATTAAAAGCAATGATAACAAAGACTTAGAAAAGCGAATTGTTACAGCATTAGACAAAGCAATCAAATGGCTAGATACAAATAACTTAAAAATAAATATGACAAAAACAAATATAATACAATTTCAAGCACTCAACACAAACACAAATAGTCTAGACATTCAGTATAACAATTCCATCTTAAACACTGTTGATGAATGTGTATTCTTAGGTATAACCGTGGACAAAAATTGCAGTTGGAAACCACACATAGATAAAATACTCAACAAAATAGATCGGTTTGTGTATGTGCTGAAAAGATTAAGACAAACGGTAAATCTAAAGACCGCAATGCTTGCTTACCATGCCTATGTAGCATCTGTACTCAGATATGGCCTTATTATTTGGGGAAACTCAGTAGACGTGGAAAGAGTTTTCAAAGGTCAAAAAAAATGTATCCGGGCAATATGTGGAGCCCATTTTTTAGATAGCTGTAAACCATTATTCCAAAAACTTAGAGTACTGCCTTTGCCATGTCTTTATATATTTGAAACATGCATATTTGTTAAAAATAACTATAATTTATTTGAAAAAAGCAGTTACAAAATAAATAGTAGAACACGACACAAAGACAAATTGAAATTACCTCAAATAAAGTTAATGCTATTTAAAAGAAATATTTACTGCATGGCAATTATTATGTATAACCATTTGCCAAATAACATTCAAGATTTGCCACTGTCGCTGTTCAAAAGGTCATTGTTTAGATTATTATTAGAGAAAAATTATTATAGTGTAAAAGAATATTTAGAGGATAAATCATTAGCATCATAATAAAAGAAAGATTTACTCATTATTATTATAATTACATAAAAAATTGCAATATTTATTCCAATAAAATTATATTAAATTAAATAATTTATAATTAGTAATAATATAATGTATTAGTGTTATTAATATTATAAGACATGATTTATAGATATTATATGAAAATATTTGTACGCCATGTAATGGCAGGATATGCTGGAACCCATAATGTAACACCTATTGTACCATATTCTTACAAATAAACATTTTTGAATTTGAATTTGAAAAAAGTTAAAATGAGGCTGTGGTGTTAAAATAGGACAAATACTAAGTTCAAAGCGATTTGCGGTCTGAAGTCTTGATTCAACAAATGCGGCTATTGATGTCTTTATTTCTACTCTGTAACATTTCTTTGCAAATCAGTTCTGCTGGTTGACCAAACATAAAAAAGAAACTAACTTTTGCAAAGAGATGAAATCATATGATAACAAAAAACATGATATCTTTTCTATTGACAAAGCTCAATTTCAAATAGATCGTTTATTAGATTAGGTTTTTGACGATTTCTGTGAAATATCAGTCTTCAAAGAACAGAATTACTTTCTTTTCGGGGAAGCCGAAGTGTATCAGAATTTACTTGGAACAATATTTGTTGATGAAAGTTTCACAAGTGACTTGCTTGTATCAAACGATCCTTCGTTTTATGGCAGTGTTATTCGAGTTGTGTTGTTTTAATTGTGGCTAAAATATCAAATTTAAAGGGCTCAAGTTAACTTTGCGTAACCAAACTGTAATTTTATGGTTTCCTTTCGGTTTAGGGTTGGGTTTTGGATGATTTTTCGCGGATGTACTATCAATGCCCAGAATTATCTGACCCCTCCTTCTAACCCTTTTCTTCTTTATATGAGGGGTCAAGTAAGACTGGGCATTGACTTTACATAGTAAGTCTTCAGTACGGGATAAAACACGGATACGTTTTTGCCTGTCTGTAAAAATAGAATAACAGGATGTTTCCGAGATTCTATACTGGATATTATATGACAGGAAATGAAGCCATTTAATTAAATGTTACGTATGGTTAGTGTAAGTCTCATGTAACATGATTATTACATTTTATTTTATTTATGTGCAAGCACAATTACAGAGTAATAATTTCAATACGATAGGATATATAAATCATACAAGTGAAATAAACTTTTACAAATGTGGAATAAACAGTACTAATTACTTAATAATTTTACTGTTTTAATTGATTTTATTAGCTTGATTCACTACTAAGTTTTTTTCTATTTATGACATTCCATTCTCGACCGCTTTCTAACCACATTAACAACGCAATAATTTTGTTGGCCGACCCGTAGGTATGCGTCGCAAAAAATGCCATTTCGAGCAAATAAGTGACATATGAACGCCACAAATGAGTCTTAAAGCGCCCGATTGCTTTAGTTAGGAAGCTGGAATATTTTTAATACAACGTAACGTAGGATCACGCTAGTAATCACCAAGAAGTTAGGTAGAGTTAATAGTACACACTCACATTCTTACCAATAATTGAAATTTTCATTTACAAACTGCAATTTACAGAACTAAAATTATAATATTATACAGGGTGGGCCAAAAATTTTTGCACTTTTGAAACATGAATAGAAATAAAACTACAAATGTTATTTTGTTGATAATTTGATTAACGTAATAACCATTTAATGAAATTTATTATTTAAAAATAACATCATCCAAATGTGCGCTGCCTCTTTGTTAACACTCCTGCAATCGACTACGCAAACTTTGGAAAACTCGCTGACACATGCTGCGGGGGATCGCGGTTATTTCCTCGTGGATTTTTTGTTTTAATTGGGATATTGTCGTCGGTTTATTAAGGTACACTCGACTTTTCAGGTATCCCCACAAGAAAAAATCGCATGGTTTAAGGTCCGGGCTTCTCGGAGGCCATGGGATATCACCCCTGCGAGATATCAATTTGTTCAGAAACATTTATTTGACTACCGGTAAACTCACATTTGACGTATGGCATGTTGCTCCATCTTGTTGCATCCAGGTCCTGCTGTTGTACCCTTGAAATTCATGCAACTGCGGCGTCAAAAAGTGTTGCAACATCTTGACGTATTCCGCTGAATTCAGAGTTACATTATTTCCTTGATTATTTTCAAAGAAATACGGACCGATTCCCTTTGCTGATATGGCAGCCCATGCTGTCGTTTTATCGTGGCCGCCCTGTTTGTTTAATATTCATTTTCGATCCCGTTTGCTCGAACTTCTCGACTCAAGCTTGGATCAAATTAACACTTTGACACTCACTTACACGGCGTAATCCGTATTCAATTCTAAACAGGAGTCGTACAGTAACGTAGGAATCATTGTTTTTGTAAATTTGTTTTACACAAAAAGCACGCTGTTGTCCCGTGAAGCGCTTCATCGTAACTAAAATTGCATGAAGTGGCGCACAGTTTCCCGCCACCTGCGCGCCCCTCCCTCGAACGTTTCCCAAAAAAATCTAGTGTTTCTATTTGCAAAAATTTTTGCCCCACCCTGTATATTTATGTATCAAAAAAAGGGAAGAATTATTATTTTACCAATTATGTTTAAGACCTATATATATAATAGGGGAAGATCTTATTGCCATCAACCGGGCACAAATCCAGACTTAGTGGCTGTTACTGAGAAATTATTTCCTACTAGCTTTTGCCAGCGGCTTCGCCCGCGTGAAAATGACGGTTTTCCATACAAACTTCCATCCCCTATTTAACTCCCTTAGGGTTTGAATTTCGAAAAATCCTTCCTTATTCCTTGTCTACATTATAAAAGGAACCTTCAGCATAAGAAAAATTTCAGCTTTCTAGGTTCAAGGGTTTGAGCTGGGCGTTGATGAGTCAGTCAGTCAGTCAGGACTTCTCTTTTTATTTATATAGATAGATTTTTTACAAGTGACCTATTATCATATTTGTACACTAACCACTACGATTCACTGACTACCACGTGAACAGCGTTGCCAAATGCCAACAAAATAAGAATATGTATTTAACATGAATGTTGGGGTTGGCGCTAAGCCAGGCTACCCCCGGGAGATGAAGAAGACTTCATTTTAGACATAAGTACATCGTAAACGTATTACTTACGTCCCACTAGCTTTAAGATGTAATTCATTAATAGTTGGCGCTTTAGTTAGGACTTTTGGCTGAGAATATCTTGAAGATTTAGTTGTGTGGGTGAGTAAAGCATTCTAAGAAGGTAATGGTTTGCTTTTGATGTGCTAAATCTATGCTTTTCCATTCAAATATTTTTAATTCGAAAACTGGACTCAAATGGCCAAATAATTTAAAAGAAGAAAGACACTCATTTAATTCACAAAGGACTTCTTCTTCTTTTCGTATCGATTCTACTTCATACGGTTTGGGCCCAGTAGGTAGCCACGCTTATTGCAGCGGCAGAGGCGCTGTTCAGGTCGTCAAGGGTGCATGTATGAGGACATCTAGGACACTCCAGCAGGTGGGGCATTGTTTGGTCCGGAACGCCGCACTCGCACTCGGTGTTGGAGGAACCAATAATACCCCGCAAAGGACCTAAAAAGTCCCATCCCTTATCCCAGTTTAATTGGATATGGTACAGCATGTCCATGTCTTCTTCCATACTTCTCTACGAGTATTACACGCCATCTCAGCAGTCCCCTCTTTTCGAGTCTTTTAACTCTTTTCAAAAATCAACCAATAAATTCTCAATATTCAAACTTAAAACTAGACTTAAAATGTCACGTTTCCAAAGCGTTTCCGACAGTTCTTTGTTAATTTAATATCAACCTAATAATAATGAGAGACAATGAAAATGAAACGAGGCTTTTAATATTCAGTTGGATTTTCCGACAGAAAAAATCCCGTTGCCCTTCCCTATTTGTCTTTTTACCCCATATCTGTTTTTGTAAAGCTGCTTTCAGGAAAGCCGTGACCGAAAAACCCGGGAAATGTCTGGAAGGATCCCCTCTTTTTGTAAATCATTAATATAAACAATATTGTTTTAAATCGAGATCTCGGAAAATCGGTTTAGAGTTTGATGGATCGGTGGTTTATTTTTGTGTAGTCTAGTTAGTTTAGGTTTTATTGTAGTAGGTATGTATTGGCGGTTGACTTTTAATATAATTAAAACATCTCGTAATAAATCATCTGCCACGTTGGTCTAGTGGTCACAAGCGCGACAGCTGACCATAAGGTCCATGGGTTCGATTTCCCGGGTCAGGCAAAGTGTTCTTAGATTTTTTCAAGAAGGATTTCTCAGTAGCAGCCACAGAGTCTGGATTTGTACCCGGGTGAGAGCAATGGGCCCGATTACATGGGACTTCAAAATAACTGGCGAAATGTGGGTGTACTATTAGGTCCACCTCTTCCTAACCCTTCGGGGATTACAAGCGTGATATTATGTTATTTTAAATTATTTCTAATTAACCGACTTCAAAAAAGGAGGAGGTTCTATGTTCATGTGTATGTATTTTTTTTACTACTTGTTAGCACACGGTATTTTGATCTACTTATTCTGTTGGAAATTGATCAGTCAATAATAAATTTCTGATGTTATAATACATTCTTGGTTTTTACGACCTTTTTCGTAAAATAGCTAAATTAGCTAACGTTTTTAGGTAACTTCTCGAGTACTTAATTATTATCATAATTATGAAATCCACCTACGCTTACTTTTAGGTAACTTCATCTGTTGGGAATGGATCTTTGACGTAATTCGACAAAAACATTCTGCTAAAAAAACTGCTTCAGTGCGAGTTGGACTCACGCATCGAGGGTTCTGTATAAAATTGTGGATATATGTAGGTACGAATTTCTATATGCTTCATAAATAGACAGCAGACCAGTAACACTGCCAGTAACCTACCATCTAAGTAAACTTGTGGAAGCAATAAATCTATTGAGTATTGAAAGTCATACAAAGGAATACGTTTGTCTATTAAACAAAGAAACCTTCAAACACATAACATAACCCTCCTTTTGGGTTTCGGCGCAGTCGGGTATAAATAGAGCATTTTTTATTATTCTGTGCCTATAATTGTAAAATTGTGAGGTTAAGGTTTATTTGTTCATTTGAATGACGTATCGTCACATATTCATTCTACTTGCGCTCTAACTGATCACTCAAGTAAACCATCGCGTCTCCCCTTGTACTCTCAACTTGTCAACAAGAGATATTTCATTTCGGACACATTAAGCGCCCTTCTTTCTTTCCTTCCTTTCCTGAGCCGTGTTAACAATCTGTGATTGTTTCTTTTCTTTCTTCACAAAAGAAAATCTTTGTTTGTCAACTGCGGGATACTTTAGAAGTGTTTATTTTGTTGTTTTTTTGGACTGCAAGTGACCGGACTGTGACTTTCTGGAGGAGACGTTCCCTACGGCTATCTAGAGAGAATTCTTACAATATTTTAATTCACATAAGCTTTCATGGGCACTTATAAAACGGCGAGAAAATGTGCACGGATCGTGTTGTTTGTTTCTTAAGGAAATGAACCGGCACGAAACTACATTGTTACTCTTTTAACATTATTTGGTTTAACAATATTATCATGTTATGACATTAGTACTTAGGTATCGAGCAGTCGTGGCCCAGTGGTGTCGGCTCCGACTTCGAACCCAGGTAGGCGCATTACTTTGTGTAATTTATTTCATCACCGCTGCTCTCAAAACGGTGAAGGAAAACATCGTGAGGAAACCGGCATGTCTTAGAACCAAAAAATTCGAAGACATGTGACATCTGCCAATCCGCACTGGGCTCGCGTGGTGGATTATAGCCCATCCCTCTCCTAGAGAGGAGGCCTGAGTCCCTGCAGTGGGAACATTATAGGCTGATGATGACTTAGGTATGAGGGACAACGTAGGCCCAACAATTATTAGTCATTGGTAAAATTAACAAGCATCTAGAAATCGACAGTCCAACCAGCGATCGGTTTTTGAGTGTCTGGTATTTCTACAACAGATTCAAAAAATCTTATGGAAAGATCCGATTTAGACGACTTGTCACCTTTGAATTTTCCTTGTTATCGTTTCCGTTGTGTTATTTTTGCTAGGTCCTCTGTTGGCTATTAAACGCCCTCAAACTCCTAAGGAGTTGAATTTTCAAACCTCCTTTCGTAGGTAGTAACATTTTACGATTCTAGACTTAGCGGTTTATACTGAGCTTTATCTGTCAGTGAATGTAAGTACTAATTTATTTTAAATACGTAAAGTATTAAAAATACATACACTGACTTGAAAAAAACTTACCGTTCTCGTGAATACAAGTAAAGTGCAGTAGTCAGGGCATCTTGCTTGACTTCCATTTAATTTTACATCGTCCAAGTCAAAAGCAGGCGGCCTAACTAAGTAAGATTTCACTTTAGACCGGTTCAACTTAGACTTAATCTAACGAAAGTGCAACAACAACGTAGCCTCGAGTTATTTATAGAAATGCTCGGTCTACGGCGGTCGCAGACGATACAAAAATAAATTGTATCGTAGATAGATTGACTGATTTTGATTAAACTATTGATCAGAGTCGTAAAATTTGAAATCGGGGAGGCAGAAGAAGAGAGTTATAACAATTTAATTCGTAATAAAGTAGTTATGAAAAAGAATAAAAATATAATGGTTCGATTCCCGGGTCAGGAAAATTATTTTTGGATATTTTGATCAGGACTTTTTCAGTAGCAGCCACAGAGTCTGAATTTGTGCCTGGTTGATGGAAATAGGATCGCCTCCTATTTATTAAACAGAACTGTCGTAATGTGGCTGTAGGGTACACGTAAGGTACACATCTGCCTACCCTTTGAGGATTAAAGGCTTGATATTATGTTATGTTCGAATGAATTTGAAATAACCTCAGATGGCCACATTATTTTTTCGAATATTTCGCAATTACACTAACTGGCACAAAACAAAAATCAAATTCGATACAAAAAAAAACATTCTAAATTCGAACATACAAAATCGAGGTCTTTGTGAGGCGAGGCAACAAAGCAGTTTATTGATACAGCGTAGCGTCGCGGACCGTCCGCGTCGCGGTATCGTGGCCGCCGCTCCCCGGCAGTGCTACGACGCTCGTCGCGTAGACCGCTCGCGTAGCAACCGCTACGCCGTAGCCGCGAGCGTAGTGACATAGTGAAGTGAAACGTGTACATACATGTAATTTCTTTATTATTATTTTTTTCAATGTGTTGTGTATGTGTTTTCGAATTGGAATGCGCACAGTGGTAGATTTTTTTTTCAGCGGGATTCAGTTTTGGAGCGAAGGGATTTTGTGTGTAACAGTATGTCGGATTTAGTGTGTAGTTTGAGTAGTTAACACTTGGCTTAGATCGGAACTGTTTCGGATATTATGAAGCAAGATTATGAATCTTTACTATTGGTGAAAAAAAAATATTTCACAAAATTCTTTTACGGTAAAAAAAATTTTTTTTTTTAATACTCAATACTACATTATTTTTTAACTCATCTTTTCGCCCAGTAAATTACAATGGAGCCGTCTAATACGTAACTGTCAGATATGATTCGCAATCAATTACTTCGATTTGAAGCAAAAAAAAATATGATTGGATGGAGCGCGGTTCCCGTCACTATGAGATCTGAAATTGACAGATCTAGGCTTTTCTCTCGTATTTATAAAATAAAATTGTTATCGAATGTTGTTTTCGTATTGAGTTCTCCTTTTGAAACAGAATTTTTGATTTTATTCATATTTTTACGAAAGAGATTTTGGCATTCATATGTTAATTTCTTTTCTATTTATTTTAATATGTTGTATATTTCATTGGACTGGCAATTTTCAAAGTGAATCGTTTTTATCAAAGCAATAATATGTAGCTCGGTAATCGGCTATAATCATTGTGTGTTTTTTACTAATCCTTCCTCGTTTTCATGTGAGTTTATCAATCTCTTTCCTGTCGTAAGGGATATATTTTTTTTTCCTTTTGCATTACATTTGAATTTGTATGATAGAATTCTAATGTAAATAAAATACAATACTGATTCTGTTAGCCTGCGTTAGCTCAGTGCCGGGCAAAGGTAACTTTACGACTTCCAGATGTTTTGATCTAGGGCGAATGTGAACCATCGGTCGTTGGTTTTTGTCCGAGTTACAATAGAAATAAAAAAAAACATGTTTGTTCGTTTTTAAACAAGTCTCGTTGTGTGTTGGATGGAATCAACATAATTCGACTACTTTACTCGTCACTACATATTATAAAACAAAGCCCTCCGCTGCGTCTGTCTGCCTGTATTTTCGCAATAAACTCAAAAACCACTGCACCGATTTTCGTGCTGTTTTCACCAATGGATAGAGTGGTTCTCGAGGAAGGTTTTAGTATATAATTAGACGCAGGTGAAGCCGCAGGTATCAGCTAGTTTATAATATAATGAGACTTACATTAAAGTGACGAACTGTTATTTTAATACAAGAACATCACTTCCTAACCCTTCGGCGACTACATAACAATTAAGCGTCCTGTAATATTATTTCTATCTAGAAACATCACACATAGTCTCTGGTCCATTTAACTAACACAAACAAGATAAGACCGCGTTTGAATAGACTTTGACGAGTGACTGGCTGTCTTAACTCCTACGCATCCCTTTAACATCCATTCCATTCATAACAAGCTTTGTGTTAATAGACATGTGAGCACAGTCCAGCTGGGATCTTAAGGTCTCCAGGGTGTCAGGTTGTCGCAAGCTACCCTAAAAAATCCTAAATACCTTAGAAATCTCCATGAATACAACGATTTTAAAGCAAGCAAAATTTCGTACTGAATCAATAAATTCGGGAGAAAATCTGGCTGATCGTATGATTTCATCTCACGGTTGATATATATTGCTATAAAGATTTTGATTAGAATCAATTTTGTGTCATCTTTTTAATCTCTGTTGGTACCGATTTGATCCGAAAAAAAACACACACATTTTCAAACTGTGTTTCTAATAAGTTGACCTTAAAAAATAGGTACTATAGAGTTTTTTCAGCTGTGTCTTCTAGGTACGAAACAACGTCCCTATCTATTTAAAAAAAGGACCTGTAAAAGTGTTTGAAGAAACCTATTTTCAAAATAAATATCATATTATATTTAATCTTCATTCATTTATCATAAGTTTCGCCTTGTTAGGCACTAAGGTTCAATCTACCACGATAATTCTGAACATAGACTGCCAAAATCATTACCCTTCCTTTTGGAATCGCCATAGTCGGGTAAAAATAAGCAACACAAACAGTTTCTTTATAAATTGGGCTTAAAAATACACCACACAAACAATGTAGAAAATGTGTTTCTACTTTGAACAAATGTTCTGAACTCAGATTTGGTACATTCGACGTATCGAATTCACGTTCCGTAACTAGGTCCCCAACGATGTTCGATTTGTTAAACTGAATTAGCTTTTTAGGCTGTGGTTGGCAAGATACACACACGTATACTTGAAAATCTGTAGGTTAGTACCTACGTAACGTATAACGTTTTATGACGCATGTAGTTATCTAAGGCTCAGGCGTCCGTCAGGGCTGCGGGTGTTTCGAAAGAGATACCGCGGCCTCGGCACAAAGGGCTAAGAAGGAACATGGGTCGTTTTTAGTCAGTAGAATGCTGTCACTCCCTACCACTCTGTTTAGAGCGGGAGGAGTCATTTGATGATTTCCCACCCTCTAACAAAAAAACAATGCTCAGGTAGAAGGGTACAGACACAAGAACTTTATGTGAGATAGATTTATATATTATACCTATATAAATTATATATATTAAATTATATATATATTACTAGCTGAACCCGCGCATGCGTTGCAATGCGTTTTATCCTACCTACCTATCTACTACCCTACCTACTACCCTACCTACCCTACCTACCCTACCTACCCTACCTACCCTACCTACCCTACCTACCCTACCTACCCTACCTACCCTACCTACCCTACCTACCCTACCTACCCTACCTACCCTACCTACCCTACCTACCCTACCTACTACCCTATCTAAAAAAAAAAAAAAAAAAAAAGTATCCTATGTCCTTCTCCTGGTTCTTAGCTACCTCCCTACCAATTTTCATCTAAATCCGTCCAGCCGTTCTTGAGTTATAAATGGTGTAACTAACACGACTTTCTTTTATATATATAAGATATATTTATATATTATATTATTTATATATTTTAGATTCGTGAGTAATTTTCTCGCGAAACAACTATACATTGGAACTTTGATAAAATACCTAACTTAAAAAGTGTACGGTATCCAAAATAGTATGGTCGTAACAACATAACTAAACCAACGTAACTTAGAACCAAAAAAATCGAAGACATGTGACGTCTACCAACCCGCACTGGGCCCGCGTAGTGGATTACACCTCATCCTTCCCTTAGAGAGTAGGCCTGCGTCCCTGCAGTGGGAACATTATCGGCTGATGATGATGATGTACAACACTGATTAAGCACTGTGTGTACCAAAAGCCTGTTGTATATAACAACGCATTTAATACTGGTACATAGGTGAAGTTAACCACAAAGCATTCTCTGCCAGTCCGTTATTAATTTCGTATTTGAAGGAAAGAAAGAAAGAAAAATGATTTATTGGTTTCCCACAGGACAAAAACAAATTGACAAAAAATTACAGGTAAACCAAGTAAACATATAAGTAACACCTAAAATTAGGACATATTATTATTAAGAGTTGAATAGGACGATATTATAATAGCTTAACAATATATTCTCGTAAGCCTATTGGTCAATCTATTTCTCAACGTATCTTAACAGTTTAGCATATAGTTATGAGTTCATTAATATCCCAAGTGAAAATAGTTCTGATATTTGATGTGGAATAATGTAATTTTATTATATATACGATTCCAGATTCCAATACTCCCAAAATTATTGATAAATACACTCATGAATTCCATTTCAACGTAATTTAAACACTGTAAACATAAAAAATTCGTACCAATTACGAGAACTTGATATCAATTATTCATTTAATGAGATCGCTTTTATTATTTAAGTGAAATCACATAATTTTATATCATTTTCACAATTAAAATCCGTAGAACAATTATAATTTGACTAATGATATCAGGTTTTTAATTGTAGACCTTTTACGATTTGTTAAGTCCACAGCAATTAGTAAGGGAATAATGCTTGGAAATGTAATTATTTTTTTAGTTTTTTGCTTTATTAGATTTCTTACGACTGGGTTTGTAGACGTTGATTGACACTGATGGTCCATTATCTCTCTAGATTTATCTAGTTAGCCTCGACTTTGCTACGCAGACAAAAGGGGGGGGAAAAAAAAAAAAAAAACCCTATAATGTAGACTCTCAGCCTTGAAGAAATAGAAATGAGAATCCTATCTCCAGCAGTGGGTGAATTAAGACTGTACATGATGATGATTATATCGATGAATATTTACACAATAACTAACTTTCACTAACTCATGCAAGCAAGGAGGTAGCAGCTATTAACACCATTTCTGTTATTGAGATATATCATTTCTATTTCGAGTAGGACCGAAGTTTGATTCCGTAGGAAACACCCAATACCGGTGTTGGAACAGTGCCCGATATAGTGACAATCTCGATTCTACTACATTGAATCCTAATATCGAATGATAGTATTTACCAATACAAATACTACGCTGTTGTTTACGTACCGTAGAGGAAATACAACCTTAGCCGCATTCATTTAGTGAATAATATCGCTTTCGATTCCTAGAATAGCCGAGGTGTTATTAGAGTCCATCAAGTATTTCTCAGTAGAAAGCCGGAGTCTGGAATTGATTGATGGCAATAGCCTCGGCTCCTATTTCATAGGACTAGGTAAAGGTAATCTGCTTACCCCTTCGGAGAATCCAGGTGTGCTGTTATGACCAACTGTTAACGCTTGCTGTATGCATGATTGCATGTATAATTAAGTTGTATAATATTTTTTTTTTAAGTAATAATGCTTGAAATCTTGAATAAATACTTCTAGATTAGTGCCAAAATTTAAAAGGAACCTACACGGGAATTTATTTAGTCCTCAAAATATACTGGCGTACATAATATTAGTTCACTAGCTGCTAGTGCTATTTTTTGTGTCTTGTAAATGGAACCATATAAACAAACTGTTAAATCATATTTTAAAGGTGACCTTACTTTTCTTACACGTATAGTATGTTTACCGTCCTTACAGATATTGGTGTACCCAATTACTCCCCTATTGGCATATAATACGTAATAAAATCACCCGTAACTGCTTACTCGAAGGAATATCGTGGAAAATACATAAGGAATTTCCTTAAATCTTTCCTCAAACCATTCTAGCTATAGACGTGCGATTTTTTGAAAGAAAATGAGCGAATGGTTGTCGGTCGATACGCTACCGGCACGCGATGCTCTAGTAAATATAAATCCTAGGAAACAGTGAACTATGATGTTTTTACAATGATTTATTTTTATTTTACAACGAAACTGAAAACGGGTGAGATAATGTGTGCAAGGTGTTGCTTGAGCGCCATTTTTGTGGTTTTAAAGTGAAGTTATGCTTTGATGTTGTCTAGGAATGTTTTTGAGACAAAGCAGGTGTCATGTGTTTCCCATTTGTTGGCCATTTGAATTGAGGTTTTCGAGCTGAAGTAAACATTTATTTTAGAAATAAGCATCACCTTTATACAATTTCTGTTATTTTTTTTAATTTTCTGCAAAAAAAACATATTTATGAAATTCGCAAAATAGTTTTTTAAACGTGTTATAGCACTCGGCACGTAAGTTGAAACAAAATGGCGGTCGTCCGCATAGGTAAAATGATAAAAAAGCAAAATTAAAAATTTTGAAAAAACCCACGACTGTTAAAAATTAATTAAAAAAAGGATAAAATAACATAAAGCACCCACCTTAAAAAACCCAAGAATGTCCGTCGGGGGCTGACATTAAATGAACTATTTTTGCAATGTTCAGCTCCCGACGGACATTCTTGGGTTTTTTTTAAGGTGGGTGCTTTATGTTATTTTATCCTTTTTTTAATTAATTTTTAACAGTCGTGGGTTTTTTCAAAATTTTTAATTTTGCTTTTTATTTTAAACTTTTTACTTTTATTTTTATTTTTTTTATCTAAGAACATGCACCAATCAAACCTTAACCCATAACTGAAAACTGAATCAAAATCGGACTTGTAGTTTTGGAGAAAACTGGCAACTTTGATTTGCACAAAAAATATTTACTGCAGCGCCCCCTGGTGAGTTGTCACCGTAACACCTATCTAAGAACATGCACCAATCAAACCCGAACCCATAACTGAAAACTGCATCAAAATCGGACTTGTAGTTTTGGAGAAAAATGGCAACATGTATTTGCACAAACACACAAACAAACAAACAAACACACAAACAAACAAACAAACAACCTCTCACCCCAAACGCATATACCGTCTCCGTTCCGTCGTGGGTAAAAAAATAGAGTGAGATTCGAACGAAAATGTGCAACTGAGCATTCAAGATCACAATTCAACTTACGGGATGCAATCTGTAATACATTATCGGGTCTCAGTCGACTTATTTTCATGATTGTATAGCTTCGCGAACGAACGCCATTTTGTTTCAACTTACGTGCCGAGTGCTATAAGCGCTTAATACTGCCAATTTTTTTTAATGTACACTTCAAGACATCCTCTTCAGTTTTCCAAATATAAGTAGCTGATTCTGTATATTATCCTTGAATAAGACGTATGGAATAAATGTAATAAATGTTTGTTTTGTTTTATGTGTTTTTGTGTCTACATTCTCATTCATGGTCAAGTTGTTGAATTTATTTATTTTAATATCTTTGTAGTAGTTCGCAAAAAATATAGGCACTAAAAGTTGATAAAAGATCAAACTTAGTTTCCTCAACCATAAAACTAACACAAAAGAAAAACTTAAAACTCAATTATTTGAATTAGCCTACTCTTATTTTAATTCGAAAAAAGTTTGAAAGTAGCGTGTTTACGAAAGTAATTATTATGTTTAAAAGTTATTTTTCCTAACTGTTGCTTTTAAACCTTTACGAATATTGTGATAGACTTATTTTTAAGAATATGAAAAAAAAAGCTATCTTCTCTCTAGGATACGACACATTGCGATAAACACAGTCAAACAGTATAAAACACAAGTCATCACAAGGTTATAATTCGACAGATTTCTTACAAAAACTATGTTTTACAATAAAGTTAGGTGTTAAAGTAAGTAAAGTTATATGTAAGAGTTAAAACCTGCAATGCTACAATAATTTATCGGTGTCAGAGCCTGTCTCATTTATATCATAGTCGATATTATCATGCCTAGCTAGTCCAATAAAGAACAAACGACGACCTACATTTAAGACCTATTGCACTACCTACGATTTAGACAACTTTAAATAAGCCCTTATTCTTTTCCCACATACGACATTCGACGTCACAGAAGCACTGTGTCATATAACACGGTGTAGTTGGAAAGCAACACGTTCGCGTGTGCTTCGTTCTTGAGCGTTGCGTGCTGCGCCCTGTTATGTCGCCTCTTGGCCCCATCCCCATAACTTGAACCGGAATTTTTACGACAAAATTACTTGTATTATATTGTTGTCAATATTTTGATGGTTGACTTTATCATTTGTGATGTAAGATTGTGGTTACTTGGGTGTAATCATGCAAAAGTGAGAGCGTTGAACGTATTTCGTGATATTTTCTTTAGTAAATATTTCATCGTAGATAGTCAAGTGTCACTGCACGCGTATAATACTTGACGAGATAGAAAAATAAAAATCTCCTATAACAGGTTCCGTATTTTGTCAATTATTTACAACAGGGTTAATATGAAGCTATTTGGTATGAATGATCTGCCGCGAGCTCTTGTGCTTTCATCAAGCCATGTTCTATACTTGATGCTCCACAGACGGTTCTCTTGCAAAACATGTCTGAAGAAAGTGAGAATGCGACTTTGAGCGATGGGAGACAGACAGACTTTGTCTGACGAAGAGTTCTGTTATTATTTGGAATCGGTTCCATCAGCTTACTATGTCAGTGCATTAACTCCGTTAAGAAACATAGTAATACAACAAAACGACAAACTCTTATCACATGTTATCACAAGCAATAACAATTCACGTAACTCTCTTGTAACAAATACTAAGTATCACTACTGTAGTGGTGTACCACTACAACACCCTATTTGTCGAACTACCCGCCCCGGGGCAGTCCTAAATAAACATTTTGGACATGTTTGCTTCCCCTGAATAAGTACTGCTAAAAATTTTAGTAGCACAAGTTGCGAGAAGGATACATTTCTTTTGCAAATATAGGGATTTGTTTTAGTTGTTCTTTTATCTTAATTAGTCGGATAAAAGTGTTAGTGTAATTAAGAAAATTGTATCCTTAAAAATCTACTTAAACGTACAGAAACAGTAGCTAAAACATGGTAACATCGCAGTTGCCTTTATACATTTTTCTGCTTGGCTGAATTTGACGCAACACATGAATTCATCGTACCTTAACTTGACGTGATTAATTTACTTTTAATGTATTTCCAAAACGTGAATTCTTATGAATCTTCATCTCAATTTCAACATCAATCCCTAAAAATAAACAACCTGAATCTACAATCTACCGCACTTCTAACTACCGATCTAGATATTTGCACCAAAACGCTTCATCGTTCATAAAACAAAAAGGAAAACGATCGGCGGCGTTGTACTAGCAATATTTTCATTATTAACCATTTTCCTTGATCACTAACCGTTCCCGAAAAAGCCCTTTATACATTATCGGGCTTCTTTCGCTCTCCGAATCAATGACATTATCATTTCTCATTTAAAAAATGGAGCCAAAGTGGGAAGTCGAAGGGAAATTACTCAATTCGCCAAGATCTTTTACAGTTCATTAATCCCTCAGATTGGGCCGTTGCCCGTCCAAACTCGGGGCCCTTTGGTATGGGACGGACTTGCCGTGATTTTAAGAACCTCGAAAGCCGAAGCTTGAAGTTTGCCGAAAGTTTGCAGGACTCGGTTTCTAGATTTTCGTTCAAATGAGGCTGACTTGTTGAAGAGTTCGACTGTTAGTTCGGCGGTGTAGGTGTACCTACCTACCTACGATATTGTATCCATGCGTGTTTTGGCCTTGTAGCATTAAATATCAAAGGAATCGTTTTGTTTATTTATTTATTTGTGGTATCAGAATGGATAAAAGGCTTTCAGTTTTGAACAGAAAATGTTATTATATAGTATAGCGACCTACACAAAATTCTTATTTTTTCATACACATGACCTGTTTCAATTTACCAGTATATAATATTAATTGTTTGAAATTCTCAGAATCAACGACAAAGTAGAGTAATATTTTTATCGGATCTATTTAAACATTTCCATACCTAATATTTGCTGTGGTTGCTTGTATATTCATAACGGAAAATGTAGAGGAAACTTGACGTTAAGAGTTTTATCGTCTGAGACAATTATGTATATATTTATTTTTAATTATTTGTTTTATTTATCCTTGATGCCGCCCTGTAGCATTTAGAAACAGTTTGCTTTCTTTCGTGAACCAATCCAAAATACGATTATTATGAAGCAATAATTTAAGACCGCCATTTAATTTCGCGTATGGCTGCGCACAAAATTGGTTGCCAAGATTTCGTGATAAATATTTTTGATATCCTTTGGATGGTATAAATTGCATTTATGATAGGCAGGAGATAAAAAAAGCAAAATTTTGAACAGGGATTTTTTTGGCTAAGCCATAAATTTCTACTCTGTATATATTTTTTTTGAGAGTGAATTTTAAATATTACGTCTACTGTTCTGTCTACTTCATGATAATTTTGAAGTTTTTCATGACTGTGGTTATTTTTTTTGTCAGCAACAGTGAAAACGTACACCAACCGCAGATTTAGATATTGACAAAGACCAAAACGCTTAAAATTCTGAATTAGAATCGTTCCACCCATGGTAAAAATAGAACCTGCCCTCAATAGGAAATAAAAAGTAACAGTACAAAAAACGTTTTCCTTCTAACCATACCATTGTATCTATAAATATAAAACAATATCTTTAATATAAAGCTTCCACCACATGTGCGCACTCCGAACACAATCCGTTGCGAGACGAGACAATATACCGTGGTATATTTATATCGGTATATTGCGTCAAGGGCTTCTTCAGCGGGTACTCGCGAGGAGTATGTAAAAATTGTCTCGTTAGCTACATCCGTTATTCAGATGTCGGCACACATTCAAACGTATTGTGAACACAGGGCTGATACCTTGGGCCGCGGATTTTAGTGGGCCGCGGATTTTAGTACTAGATGACGTGGCCTCGGCACAAGGACAAAGAAGGAACATGGGTTCGGTTTTTAGTCAGTAGAAGTCGGACACTCCCCTTCGCTCTGCCCAAGAGCGGGGGGGTCATTTAATGATTTTCCAGCCACCAAAAAAAAAAAAGGGCTGATACCTTCCCGTCGGGGCTGCGGGTTGTTCGAAAGAGTTACCGCGGCCTCGACACAAACGGCTAAAAAGGAACATGGCTGCTTTTCCGCCCGCTACCGCTCCGCTCAGAGCGGGAAGAGTCATTTGATGATTTGCCACAGCCCTAAAAAAAAGGCCTGCTTAAGAGCGTATGCTACCTCAGATTAGCAACCCTATTTGTGGTATAAGTTTTTAAACTGACATGGTCACTGACACTACTATTAATATCATAAACGGGATATTAATCCCGTTTATGATATTAATAGTAGTGCTATTTGTGGTGGTTCAAACTTCGCATGAAATACTGTTAGAACTTAGAATAAAGTTCTAATCAGCTTGCACTACAAAGCGGTTGTTACGTCTTTCGCTGCGGCCGAATATTGCGAAATTAGTGGTATTTTGCGATTTACAAAAAAACTATTGAAAGGACTAAAAAAGTAAAACACTATGATTTTAGTATGTTGCTTGTAGAATTATTTGGCAAAAAAATCAGAACGATGACATGTATTTTAGTATGGTTTTTACTCGTTAAAAGAATTTTTTAGAGGTATCTTCGCGATTTTTAGTATCTACTAGCATACATCCTGAAGAATAATCATATATTTTTCTGATTTTGATTACTTCGGTGAATCATATACTTTTACGCATTATAAAACTTGCGTTTGAGGTACCATAGGCTCTTTGGTGGCCAAAAGAAGGCGTTATCGGTGAACATTTTGGGTAACCTGAAGAGTTCCCGATGTATCGTTGCTGTTGGAAACACTACCATTTTCAGTGTTAATGATAATGTTAGTGACCATGTCAGTTAATAAATTTTTTTCGGGAAACAATTTGAGATATACATTAGCCATCTTGTTTTTAGGGCATTAGTTTATTACGACTGTTGATAGCTTATAATAATAAATTAAAACCATTTTCTTTTGGCATCAAAAGTATTCGATATTAAAAAAAAAAACTATATTTAATCATAAACGAGATTTACCTTCAATTTCAATGAATTCGCCACAAACATAATGAAACTTGTTCAACAAGAATTTATAAAGGCAACCCTAATCCAAATACCGTAGAAAATACGAATCTTGAATTATAAACTATTAGGTACCTAAGGTATGCGAGATTCAAGATGCGTAATGTTATTAGTTGAGTGCGCCCTCTAGAGGCCTATTTGAGAGCTGTTTTAAAAGAAAACACCCCTCTGGTTTGTTTTTTTTTTGCCAAATAACGTACGATTGCATTATTGGTAAATAATATTGAGGTTCGCAAACAATTTTTAATAAAACTTAAATTGTGAAATGGGAATACCTGGAATAATAAAAATACGAACTTTAATGTTTGGGGCTTTTGATGTTATGTATGCAAAGCTATTTTATTCAATTCATTAATTAAAAACATATAAACTTTACAAAATATTTTTGCCTTTGTTAAAAACATTTTCTGTTTCCACTCGCATCAATTTCAACAGTTTTGAATTTTAATTGACAGCAATCAAGAATATTTTACTCGTAGCTTTTCTTTTACATATTATAAGCTTTACAAATGATAGCCCATGTTTTATTCTGATGTATAGGTTATATCAGCGTAAACTCTGTCTGGATTTTTTTTGCGTGAAAGAGTAAGAAATATTATCACAATATACCTTCAAAACTTTTACGTCTATTTTACTAGTAGAATTCCAGTTCAAAGTTCTAAACGTCACAGAAAAATGTCGCTCATAAACTTCTTGAAAACGTCCATTATAAAAATTGGAAACACACAAGAGCCATACAGTACAAATCTCACCGGGCCCACGTGTATCGTAACATAGAAATTTTCCTCAGAATTTGAGCATGAAGCTTGAGGTAAAATTGAAAACAGTCGACTTTGGCTCGTTATAGAGCCGAGTCCACCATTTATCTTCATTCGGTCTTTCAGTCGAATTGCTGGCGACGTTACCCGCAACTCAAACGGTGGAACTACTTATTATTTGGAACAGTACAGCTTAACGATTTGCGGAACGCTGTGCACCTGTCCCGGGCGCCTTTGCCAGAACTTGGGCTGTCTTTGAGTATTTTTTTTTTATATATTCAAAGTGAACCAAGTTTTGGGAGTAATAGTCGGAAACTATGGGGGAATTGGTCACTGATCGTTTAACAGAAGTGGTCTTAAGCTCCAGTTTGGGATTGCGTTATTGCATTCTTCTTTTTAAATGTTTGAATGTTCTAGACGTCCTTGTATTTTGTAAAAAACTAAAAAAAAACAAGGCAAAGCTACGTATTTATTTAATAGTAATACATGGACAGACTTGATGCCGCAAGTCACTCTCTACTGCGTCTGTGATCATAGGTTCACATGACGCCAATCTATTTGAGTCGCTAGGTTTATTTTGAGTTAGTTAGTTCGACGTCGAGCTCATCTCTGTCCTCAGGACAATATTGAGATCAAGAGTAAGCCCATTAAATAATAATAAAAAAACCCATGGGTACATGGATACTATTACGGGATCGAATTCAGCTTTTTAGTAGCCAATAACAATCCAATTCATTTAAGTTATTTCTATCTTTGCTGTCCTTTGAATGCAGTGGGATCAATCACTATATCTCCAACAAATACATGCGATCCTGTATTTAGTATCCATTTCCCGCTCCACTACGTCCAATCAAGTTAATATGGGACTTCTTAGAATTCTGGTGAACCTCGCAATACTCAGGGGAACCCACTAACGATACACAATGCGGTTGATCGCAAATACCTGTGTAATGGCCACAGTTTGTGTTCCTTGACCGAGTTAACTGGTCAACTATCAGGGCTTTACAATATAACATCATGCCTGTAATTCCTGAAAGACTAGCGCCCGAATACTCGAACGTCACTCAATTTTAAGTTGCACTTAAATCTCGTGCTGTCTTTGTTACTATATCGTAGAGTGACAGAGATAGCACGAGTTTTGAGGGCTACTTATAATTGAGTGACGTTCGAGTATTCGGGCGTATGTAGAGTTATACCTAATAGTACACCTACCCACATTTATAAGTTTTGCGCAGTGTTACTTAGTTTAATGCATAGTGAAGTAAAGGGTCCGTTAACGCTTTGTATAGGTACACATCTGCCTCACCCTTTGAGTATTACAGTCGTGATAATATAATGCTCTTGATTTAGTATCCTATTACCTAATGATCATATCTTACAGTAGGTATATTATGTACTTATGTAGGTGCTATAAACAAACATTCACGGAGGCATTACATCGCTCCGTCATAGCTCAATGCACATATATACTCCGCCCGAATAGATATCAGATGACAAATATGTTTTAATTAACATATCTTTAGCATTTGCCAATTATATGGATATATGGCTGAATTTAATATGTATGTTAATGCGTGAACTATGTTGATGAAGTTGTTCGCGTTTGTTGAGTTGTATAAACAAAAGTTTATGGGAGATATTGGGTTATTGTAACCGAGTGTATGATTTCAAAAAAGCTAGACAATGTGATTTCCAAAGAATTTCGATAACTTATATCAATCGTTTCTTTTTCTTAGTCAAAATCCTTTTTTTTCCACATAAGCCTACATGGATACTAATAAAAAGTCGAGAAAAGGAGTTTGATTTGGGTTGATCGTTTGCTATGGAGAAGAATCTAAAAATATAATGTTTGTCTAGCCCTCAAACCGCTGCTAAACTAAATATTTTTAATCAAACACTATTTTTAGTGGAGAACTAACAGACCAGCAAATAACGGGTGGCAATTTTTTTTTTATTTGTAATGGGCTTACTCTTGACCTCAATCTTGCCCCAAGGGCAGAGATGAGGTCGAAGATGGAACGAGCTTACCCAGAAGAAGTCTATTTACTCGCGACTTAAATAGATTAGGGTTATATGAACTCGGGAAAACCGACGGAGGCAGGATGAAGTACAATTTTTGTCATTTGTGGTTCCAAAAAATCGAGCTTCAAAGATGAAGCCACTCCAGTATACTGTTAAGTAAATAACCGGGTGTCGGTTTGGCACGCGACGTCACAGCGTTTGAGATCGTCGCCAAATATCGTCGCATATAACGGCAAAGTGTTTCACAATCGCCAGGTACTCTTATACTTTGGCAGGCGAACCCTGAAGTTGAAACTTGTTTATAGGATCTGTGTTTGACGGTTCAAGTGTTTTAAATTATGTAGGTTTTAGTTTATAAATGTCGTTTGTATATTATATCGGACCGATTTGTGCGGAATTGGAGATTAATGTAAGCATATTTTGATACAGAGTATTGTCTAGTAACCAACCAAGATTGTTTTGCAAATAAATGACACTTTTGATACTACCTCGGTAGTCTAGTGATTGCAAGTGGGACTCCTAAATATAAGGTCCTGAGTTAGATTGCCAGGTCGGGTAAAGTGTTACTCGGTTTTTCCATCAGATATTACACAGCCACGGAGTCTGGATTTGTGCCCGGTCGATGGCAATAGGCTCGCCTCCTATTACATATCCAGCGAATTGTGGGTGTCCTATTAGGTGCACCTCTGCTTACCCTTCGGGGATCTCTGACCTGATGTTATGTTTACTGTAACCACCAATCGGGTTACCCCACGAGTCCTCGGCACGTGTTTTCGTGGCCCATTTCTAATTGCTATTAAACAGCCGTCAATCAATACGACATATTCAACTTGATTGTGTAAACGATCTTCAACTCGGTATGTGACATTGACATACGAACACGTCACTACCTAATTCGATAATCGATTTAGAATCTACTCGGGGCCCAATAATTAACTCCTGTAGAGCCATTAATTACTAATAGTTCTGATATATTGAACTATCGCTATTCATATTGTTATTGCCTTGAATAACCGTTTATTGCAATATGTAAGTACGTTGATTTATCTAAACCATTAAAAAACATTTTCTCTTCCTTGTTGAAACGTTCTGAATTCTTGTTCTTTTACCTTAATGTATACGATTGCTTTGCACAATTATAAAAAATATTTCGATAAGACCCTAGTCAAGTAGTCACTTTTTAATATCAGAAAAACAAAGAACGCGAAGCTACAGTAGCTTGTGAAAGTACTATAGTTGTCCATTACAATGCGTAGATGTCCATGGAATGGGCAAGAAACTAAGTGGATTTTCTGCATAAAACTTATATTAACATTCATTCCTGTGAAAATCTTAAGTTCGACAAAGAAAGAGAAAACTGACCTCTGTAAAACTGCTTTACATTTTCGGCTCTCGATTGTACCAACCGAAGCTTTGTTTCATCGGTGTCCCGACAAAGCAATGTTGTACTTCATTTGCCGTCCCAAATAAACCGCCCGTCTATCTATCCATCATTTGCAGTTAATCAGCCCTGTAACACACTATGTTTCCTAACTGTCAGCACAAATATATATTTAAACTTTTTGAGTTCTATATGCTAAGGAGAAACATGATCCTAGATGGCAAATAAATCGATGCCAGTAAATGATTAGGTTAAATATTAATGAATCATTAGTCTCTATACATTTTTCATACTTATAATTTTAGTTTCGACCATTCAACAATGATAAATCATATTTCTAAAAATAAACTACAGGGGACCTACCCTGTAGTTTATTAAAGAGACTGTGACGCCTGACAGAAGAGAATGGAAGAACAAAACGTTCCATTCTACTTACGTGACTTATGCCCGGTTTCTGAGGCACTTTATCTGTGGTTTATCTGTGGTTTATCTATTCAAATGTACGCATATGAATAGATAAACCACAGATAAAGTGCCTCAGAAACCGGGCATAAGTGGAATAGATCAAGAGCAGAAAGATGATAATAGTTTTTGTTTTTGTTAATGTCAGAAAATTTACCATGATTGCATTGCGGAGTTCACGTGGGTGAATTTGTACTAAATATATATTTAAACTTTTTGAGTTCTATATGCTAAGGAGAAACATGATCCTAGATGGCAAATAAATCGATGCCAGTAAATGATTAGGTTAAATATTAATGAATCATTAGTCTCTATACATTTTTCATACTTATAATTTTAGTTTCGACCATTCAACAATGATAAATCATATTTCTAAAAATAAACTACAGGGTAGGTCTGTACTCAATTCAACCCTAAATTATTATCCCCTTTGACACTTGACTGCTCATTAAAAATTACTGTCTGAGCATGATAAAAGACGCTACTAACGGCCCTTGACGAAATAAGTATAGTTAAAAACTGATGGTTATTATAATTACATTAGGCGTCGCCACATACTGTGCGGCATGATTGATGAACCTATAGTTAATCATACGGTTAGGTATAGACCCGATTTTCAAGAAGAAAAAATTGCTTATGGCTACAAAATGTTGACTAACTGGCTCGTTTGGTTTAGTGGTCGGAAGCGCGACTGCTGAACATGACGTCATAGGTCCGATTCCCAAGTTGGGCAGTGTTATTGGGTTTTTGCCATCACAAAATTTGCAAATAACAGCCACGGATTCTGGATTTTTGGCCGGTTTATGGCAATTCTTTTATAATGCGCACAGCCAAACAGTGGAACTCCCTGCGCGTCGGTTTTCCCGAGTTCATATAACCCCAATATATTTAAGTCGCGAGTAAATAGGCTTCTTCTGGGTAAGCTCGTTGGGCAAGATTGAGGTCAAGAGTAAGCCCATCACAAATAAGTAATTAACGTAGATCGCGAAATGTGGGTGTACTAACAATAGAAGTACACCTCTGGGGTCTGAAGATTTTTCCCATTGATGGCAATAGGCACGCCGAAACTTTAACATTACTGGCGAAATATGGGAGTAGATACTGTTAGGTACACGTCTGCTCACACCCTGTATTAGACCAACACCATTTATACAAAATCCACACGCTAGGGAAATTTAGAAGCGTGCTCTATAATTAAATTAATTAAGGAAACTTGAAGATTTCGTTGTCTGGATACAATAATATCCAGGAAAATATGTTCTCCTCTACATACTTGTATTAAAACGTGACCTAAAAACTTCTGAGGAAAATATTTGGTCTGCAGAATACGTAAAGTTAATTAGGGATACGATTCTGGGTCTAAATGCAGAAATATTTTCACTGTTGTATCTTAACTTTGTGTTGCCTGTGTTATAGTGTTTTGTGTATGTTTTTCATATAATATTCATGGTTATAGTTTAACTAGCGGACGTCCCGCGGTTTCATCCGCGTAGATCCCTTTCCTTTCCCGTGGGAATACAGGGATAAAAAGCCTAT
Source organism: Diarsia mendica (assembly GCA_949316265.1). NCBI lineage: Eukaryota > Metazoa > Arthropoda > Insecta > Lepidoptera > Noctuidae > Diarsia > Diarsia mendica. The sequence goes on along the minus strand of OX438904.1, from coordinate 17,669,904 downwards.
GACACTCGGCAATAATGTGGCTTTCTATTGGTGAAAGAATTTTTAAAATCGGTTCAGTAGATCCCGAGATTACCCCTTACAATTTAACAAATATACAAACACACAAACTTTACTTCTTTATAATCTAATATATAAAATTCTCGTGTCACAGTTTTCGATGCCAAACTCCTCCGAAACGGCTTGACCGATTTTGATGAAATTTTTTGTGCGTATCGGGTATCTATGAGAATCGGCCAACATCTATTTTTCATCTTTTTTTTTTTTTTCTGAAATTATTTATATGGCAAAACAACGTTTGCCGGGTCAGCTAGTATTAGTATAGATTAAGAACTACATTGTTTTATTTATTTTACTTATGCCATACTTTCTTTATTAAATATGATTGTTTTCTATGAATAACTTTCAGATAGTAAACGTGAGATGAACAGGGTGGAAAGTTCTCCATTGCCTAGACAGGATCCTCGAATCATGCGAGTGGGGCGTCTGTTGAATTTCGTCCAATGGTTGTCGTTAGACTGCTCTATATAAAATATCCTTTTCTTAGGGATAACTCAGCTTGCACGACGCAGGATTTTACATCCTATCATTCATCATGCGCAGTTTTTATGTGACTGCAGATACCACCACACTAACGTCATCTTTAGCAAACGCCAGATCTTTTGGATCATGTCGCGAGCTATCTAATTCTTTATCCTCACAATTTGTATCCCCTAGTTCTTCCAATACAACCAAACTCCTACCGACCCTACTTCTAAACATCATGACAGCAACAAATAGCACCATTACACAATTCAGTACAAAAGCTTTGCTCAAATCCACCACAATCGCTGCTACCTCATGCCTTAGAGGTTACCTATTGTCCTCATCCTTTGTCGGTTACGGATGATCGCGCGTGACTTCGGTACAAATGTGTCGGGTTTATCCCCCGTTTGTTGGGCTAAACGTGTTACCCTGCGAAACCCTGCCTCGGCTTTTGATTGACACAGATATTTGAGTAGTAAGGGGAGCTGAATTAGCAGTTAGGTCTTGCCTGATTTCGTTCATTAGGGTGTTATTTGCTTGTGAGACTGTTTGAGCTATGATAGTTAGACGGTAGTTTGGTGTGGAAGTTGAGAGGGAACTTGTAGCCTTTCTGACTCGTTAAACAACTAAACTGTTGGATGGTAATAGCCTGTATAGAAGTTAATAGAACCGTATCTAAAATGAGTAGGTATGTTCAATTGTTTTGGCTAGTCATCATTCCCCTGCATATTTCCGTCTTGTGCAAAGCAGCGAACGTTTAAAAATATGCCACTTGTATAAAAGATTTGTCTTTTAACTTTGTAAATTGTCTATATCCTGAAGTTGGTCTTGCGAGGATAGACTTAGAGACCATCGATTGAATTTACGTAAAATATTGCTGAAGTTTCTGTTTATAGAGACTTGACTTTCTTCCATATATTTTCTGTTGTATAATGACTGTATACTTGGCACATTAACCTTTTTAGCGCCACAGTCACGTATAGACGACAAGCCGAACAAGCAAAAAAGTGCCCTAAGTCTGTCGACTTAAGGTCCTTTTTAGCTTGTCGTCTTACTTGACCGTGGCGGTCAATGGGTTAAACTGATTGTATGCAAATCATGTCCCTGCGACAAGGAAATACTTTTTCTTTTCTTTCTTTTTTCCTATTGTGGATCATAATGTATTCATAATAGCCTTTCTTCTTCCAATCAAAAGTCCCAATTCATCAAGCAAATCACATTCAATGTCTCCAAAAGCATTCAAGACATTAGAAACTAAATAAATAAACTCCGCAATCCTCTTATTTTCCTCAACCTTTCCATAGCGTGGCAAACAAACCGATTAGTCAGTCGACTAACAAGAAAGAATACACCACGGATTCGCAATCGGAACCGGATCGTTCCCGTATCGGTGTAGTTATCGCCAATTAAGTGAGGAAAGTGGTTCTAACATCGCATTGCGAGCCGCACCGTAAGACCGATTAGATAGACATGGCTGAAAGACGTCGAGTTAAGGAGTTGTGTGATACAGCGGGTTTTTTTTTTTGTTGGTAGATGGGGGTTTGTGGATATTGAATGAAAGTGATACTAATGCGAGACTGGCTTTAAATTCTGTTGAATATTGAATTTTTCAAATCGTGGTAAAAATGATCATTTTGGTACCAAGAATTTTAGGCTATTTGTGTTTCAATGTATTAGACCATTTCCAAATATTCGTAAACTATTTTCGAACCTGGAAGATCGGGCAAAGTAGGCATCTCGGCAGTATAGTTGAATTATTTACGTTTATCTATGTAGCAATAAAATGTTTTTATTTTCCTCAACTATGATACAAAAATCTATTCCATTATTAAGGTCACATTCTACCCTCTATTAACCCAAGCTTACAATCAACTTTAAACCCACCATACCATCTGCTCCTTAAAAATGTCCAGGGGAGACTTACACACCGCTCCCGATCAGGGGTAGGATAATCTACCCCAACTCAGACCCCCAATAAATCGGATTCAATAACCTTTTTCTACGGTGGCCGTAAAACTTGGCATTTCATAGTTTTTCGGACCCTATCTCTATAAAGATTTGAGCGGTTAATCTGATCTTTGAAGATAGGTTTTTTTATGACAAGACTGCAGGAGCACCTGATGTTTGGGAGATCTCAATCTGTATTGAAAATGTTTTGTAGAATATGTAACGTTTATGATTTAAGTTGATTTTCCATTGTTTTAAGGCCAGTTATATTACAAAATCAATTGACAAAAAAGAAACAATTATTTGGCTTAAGACCTCCCTAAATGCAACTCATTTGAATGACAACAAAATACACCAGCCGGCATTCTACATTTGAAACTTTGTCATATCCTGTTGATGAATCAATTTAAAATTGAATGAAATCGAATGATTGGACGAACGATACACACCAGTCCTTTCAATCATGATTTATTTTTAAAGGTTCAGGTGCTAACCAAAAAGGTCTTTCATCAAGTAAACGTGTTGTTTACGCAAAAACCTAGTTCTTTGAGGACTTGCTAGTCGTTCTAGTTCCGAATTCTGTCTATCAAACAAACTTTGAGCGTAGCTGAACTTTTCACTGCTGGTCCGACTCGCATTTGTATTCAAACTCTTTGAAAATTAGATATAAAGACTTAGAAGTTTTGACGCCAGATTTTGTTAAGGCCTGGGCAGGGCATGATCCCACAAAAAAAAATGTTTTATCTGTGACATTGCGCCTGCTTCTCAAGAATTTGAAATTCTGCGCTATGACCCCAAACAAATTGAGATGAGGGCAATTAAGTTGGGGTCAATAATAAATTACGCTTGTTTCTGTTGATACTAAAACTCATGTAATACAATTTTACCATTGGACAGACAATGGCAAGGACTGATCAATATTATAATGATTGTTCTTTTGAGGTAGGATTCACTAGCGTGATTTTCGTCATGTAATAAAAATAAAAGAACATTTTAAAACATACGATTGCACGTGTCCCCTTATTTTTGATAACCGCCAAACTTGTGAAAGTTTATCTAACTTCAGCTACAAGTTGAGCGCCACATTTTCAAGTTTTGGTCCTGAATCCAACTTGTTTGGATACTTTAAGTTGGCGTCTGATGCTTCTTCCGGCTCGTATGTGTGACCTAATCTTATATAGTTGCTATTTTGTGTTGCCTTTTCAGCTTTTTTTTTTTACCTTTTAGTATGATAACTTAAAACAAGACGTATTGATGACTAGAACTAATTTAACTGCCTCGTTGGCTCGATGGCTGTTGAGCATGAGGTTTTGGAATTAATTCTAAGTTCTATCAAGAGGTGGTTTTTCTATCAAGAGTGTCTCACTAGCTGTTCGGAATCTTGACTTGTGCTTGATTGTTGGTGACCAGGCTATGATCGTGTATGTGTTACCAGCCTATGCTCGCGGCTTCGCCCTCGTGGTTTTTACTGATCACGGGACCGTATTACAGGGATAAAAATAAACTTACGAATTAATCCAGGCTGTAACCTATCTGTGTACAATAACCTCCAAATCTAGTCAGTAGTTTTTGCGTGAAAGAGTAACTACCATCCATACATCCTTACAAACTTTCGCGTTTATAATATTAGTAGGAAGTATGACACAGGGTATCTAACCTCCCATTCAGGGCTGCGGTATGTTCGAAAGAGATACCGCGGCCGCGACACAAAGGGCTTAGCAAGAACATGGGTGGTATTTAATCAGTAGAAGTCTGCCACTCCCTACAGCTCTGTCCAGAGTGGGAGGAGTAATTTGATGATTTCCCACCCTCCAAAAACCAATATCAAAAGTTATATCAACAACATAAACCGATCACCATCCCTCATATTATCACCAAAACAAAGTCAATATCATCTATTAGTCCTAAACGCTTGCCCCGAACACACAACGAAGGGCAGTTCAAGCACGGCGCTCATATATCACTGGGTACTCGTATCAATACGCCTATCTAATCCCTTATCACTCACTGTTCTCACGATTTGTCCTAATCGTACGTTCAACGTGGTTTTAATGTTACCTCAGTGGTCATTTTGGATAAGCGTTTGGCTTTTGTGTAATTTTATTACCAGTATTTCCAAAATGTTCTAGGTTCCATTCTCAGGTCGAGTGTTATTTTTTGCGTTTTGCTGCAGCAGTTTCTCAGTAGTAGCCATGGAGTCTGGGTTTGTGCTCCGTTGATGGCAATAGACTCGCCCTAATTATGTGGGACTTAAACAAAGTTAAACATGAAATGTGGGTGTACTATTAGGTACCCTTTGGCGAATACAAGCGTGATGTTATGTTCCTCCCAAAATGGAAAAAAAAACATCATGAGGAAACCGACGCTTGATTGTGGTCCACTCCGTCACACATAATATTCTCACTTCTGGGCCTCAGGTCCCCTCTCTGTTTTTGCAGCGTGATAATACAGCTATTCGATATCACAAAACTTACAAAAACATCTAAGACAAAAATAAAATATTGTCAGTAAATACACCATTACTATCCAAACAAATGCAGTTCCTAATCCATCAAAGGCCCACCCTTGCAAATCGCCCTATCTAAAACTAAACACACACACACACAGAACAACTCCTAACATCAACGAAAAACGTAACCAGAGATACGGCTATCGAGTTTTTAAGCCTTATAAAGCTCACTGTAAAAGCGATTGTCAACATTGTTCTCACACAATCAGTTTCGCACACACATCATCAACTGTTCACGCTAGGGATGTAACGGAGGTGCTTTTATCGGAACCGAAGTCGGAATCGAAGTTTTTGAATTTGGTTTATTGGAGTCGAAACCGGAGTCGGAAGAGAGAAGAGTTAAGAATGGCAGGCCTAGTAAAATAAAAAGCATGCATAAACCTGTTCGTCCGCATTTCACCACGTCCGCCATGCTCTGCCGCCACTATCAGATACTTATGCTTCGACCTTCGATTAAAACTTCCTTTAAAAAAGTGTTGGAGCTGAATTCGGAATCGGAGGAGTAATATCAATCGGAAGTTCCGACCATCGGAATACATCACATCACAGGAGCTGATGGAGGCTCCTGAAAGTGCCAAACTCGTCGCCAAATATTCCGACTCAATTTAAATTGTCATCGACATGCTAAGAAGAAGAGCATCGGAAATGGAGTCGAGGCTCCGTCACATCCCTAGTTCACACACATAAATTGTTCACTGAGGCTTTGTGTGCCAAGGCTAATTGATTTCGGTTGGTCCCGCCTTCTCGGTGAAGAGTTTTGGAGGTTTCGGAGATGCGGATTAGAAGTTGGTGAAAGGGACCTTTCGTATCTCTCATTTAGGCAATCGGAGGTGGAAGGTGGTTGTGGTTCACCACGCGTTTATTTGGTGGTGTTGTTTAATTTAGTGGGACTTTCTTTGTTGTACTTAATCTACATTGCACTACGTGACGCTGAAAAGGGGATATTTACCATGCACACTTATTTTTTGGAGTTCGCAATGTATTCTATTCTCAATGCTAATGATAATGTAAGTGACCACTGACCATGTCAGTTTACAAACTTATATTGTAACAAGTGCCTATTTTTGAGCTATGATAAAGCAAGCTAGTGACAGTTTTATCAGAACTGATTTAGGTTTCATTTCCATTCAAAATAAAAATAGCCTTAATTTAATCTGACCTTCTCAATACATAAAGAAGTACTTAGCAACATATATTTAACTTCAAAACTGATAACATTTTCTAATTGCTTGTCGCAGTTACGACTTGCAAGCTGTTAACTTTTTTTCCGCCCTTTCGTATTTATAAATATTTGTTATGCGTTGTATATATGTTTATTGCCTATTTTTTTTTCTTGTAAATTTTTATGCAATTATTGGAATGATAAATTATGAGGGAGAAAGAAGTTAATGATACCGTGACGTCTGAAAGAGGAGAATAGAAGAGTCATTCATCTGCGACAAATAAATATTTCTTCTTTTTTTCTTCAATGGTTGCTAATCCTTCATTATTTATCAGGAAAACACAACGAAAGATGCAATAAGACACAATTATAAACGTAACAAATCAAAATCTTCCCAACAAGTTGCTAAAATACAAAAACAAACAAAGCACTATCGGAACCCACACTAATGGTCCAATTCCTACCGTTGAATAATTAACACAGAATTAGGGCTGCCCCGCCTATCCCCGTTCCTCGAATAATGTCTTTTAAAAATCGATTCTTTAATAGCGTCTCGATTTACATATCTTTACTTAGTATCGCGTTGGTAATTAATTTCGCCTTTTTAAAGCAAAATTGAAAAGGTTGGTATTAGAGAGTGTTGTTTCAGGGGCGCTGTTTGCTTTTGTAAGTAGTATTTTGGGGTAACAATGGATTTTTGGAGCTTTATTTTTGTGTTTGTGTTTAGGGACTCGGGGTGTGTTTGGTTAACTTGTTCTGATGAGTTATCATTTTCATCATCGTCATTATTCTCCTGTCCTTATCCCAATTTATTTGGGGTCGGCACAGAATGTCTTCTTCTTCTATACTTCTTTAATACTCATCATGTCATCATGATTTATCCTTTCATTTAAATTTCTTGACTAAAAGAGCAGGCATTTTTTTAATGATTATAATTGATCATCATCATTCTCCTGCCCTTATCCCAATTTATTTGGGGTCGGCACAGAATGTCTTCTTCTTCTATACTTCTTTAATACTCATCATGTCATCATGATTTATCCTTTCATTTAAATTTCTTGACTAAAAGAGCAGGCATTTTTTTAATGATTATAATTGATCATCATCATTCTCGTGCCCTTATCCCAATTTATTTGGGGTCGGCGCAACATGTCTTCTTCCATACTTCCCTATTTCTCGTCATCTCAGCAGTCACCTCCTTTCTAGCCATATCATCCTTCACACAATGATTATAATTGATGTTTTTTTTAAATGCAATTTAGAATATTGGTAATTTCGCCATTAGCTGACAAAAATATCATATTCTAAAACATTTTTTTTACATTTTCATGTATTTTATCTCCCTTAAATAATATTGAAAACCTTACCTACTATTTACTAGTTTTCCTAGTTATTGAAAGTTTCTCCTCTATAAAATACCAAGGCAACATAATCACCCCGACTCACTAAGTATATTATAAAAGTTACTTGAGTGCTGTGGTTACCTTGGGATATTGCTGTAAGTGACTTCCACCGTACTTCTCAGCTGTAAAATGAATGGAAACACCTTTAAAAAACTTCCACATCCGTATTTATTCATTTTAGTAATGGAATTTGTGGATCTTTTTAAAATATGGCGTCGTCTTTTTAGAGAAAGATAAAAAGAATTCGGAGATCTGCTCAGACGGACGAGTTTGATGTTTGTGTTTGAAAGTGAGATGTTTTATAAACTAGTTTTAGTTATTGAAAAATATATGAAGGGTCCATAAAATGGCTTTAGGTTATTATTATAGAGTACTTTTTTTTAAATGAAATCTTAAACATTTATTTCAATTAGACAGGCACCTTTGAAAGTTAGAAAAACATAAAAAAGCGAAGCTCCAAGTCACAGTCACAAGGTATAATAACGTGTGAAAGTTGGTACTGTAGTTGCCCATTCCAAATCCTCCTCCTCATTCCAATTTTCTCTATGGAAAAGAATGAGTAAAAAAACCAAGACAATGTCTGGCGTCACTTATTTTATAACAAGCCAAAGAACACTGTACCATTTTTTTTCCAAATATAAAAGAATTGTTAATGCCACACTAACACATTATGCACATGAACACCATTAATGATAATTCTGGGTTTCACTGCTCATTTGTATAATGCTTTACAACTACAACTAAACAGTATCAACCTATTTATGTTGTAGTCACGTACACATAAGTCCGTATAAAGAGCCCAACTTAACACTAAACTGCTTATGTAACAAAATGATCCCGTATTGCCCGTTGAATTAGCCGGAAAATAAATCATTCATTCATTCACTCACAATCCGTGGCCTAATTCCTTTTGCAGACAAACTCGGTGAACGAAACAGCGTGTGTAATTAGGAGTTAGTAATGTAGTGTTTTGTAACCACTGCGCGCTTGGTTCTGAGAACACACTAATCTTTGGAGTGCTTGGCCGCCGATGTATGGTGAAATTCCATTTGTGGATATTCTCAGCATATCGGATTTTTTCGGCGTACTCTTCTTGAAGTAAAAGCTTTATTCTTCGAGTTCATGTTTTAAGATTTTAGTTTCCAGTTCCAAAAATATAGGGAGACCGTAGACTATGAAAATAAAGTGTAGGAAATACTCTGCTCATTAAATGTATAAAACAAATATGAAACAAACAAGGAAGAAACTACAAAATGAAAAAAAAGAGCGCCTCTATTGTAATAGAATGCAAAAATAATAACTCGAACCTCATATAATATTCCAGACTTGCATTGAAAATTCACAGCGCATGCAAAACTCGCTTGTTTCCTATCCCCGGTATTACAACGTAAATAAGAACAAGATGCCGCATCGCATCCAAACCCTTTGCCAGCTGCACCGGTACCTCGTTAGACGCATTTTACCCAACAAAGCGCGCTTCGTTCATACTGGTTGCACAACCACACACCCCGTGAAGACAAGCCAGCACAGAATTGCAAAGTAATAAAGCCGCTTTGCCTTTTTAATGAGGTTTTAACATCCCTAGAGAGAGCGCGAACAAACGAGATTACAACACAAACGTGTGAAACGTCGCAATTGTTTCTTTCCTCCCTAACATCTGATTCAGCAAACCGATTTACATAGTAGAAAAAAATACGTTTGTCTTTTTCCGATTCGCTGTCATCAGTCCCAAATGCCTTACCTAAACAAATTGCAGACAAGGGCAACACAGAGATGAGCGAATAACGCTCCCGCAATCAGCTTCGAACGAAACGAGGCCGTGCTTGAAAAGAAACAAATTAGATCCGTCTCAAGAACGGCGCTTTGAAATGGGCGCTGGTAAAAAAGACCGCGCCACTAATGAAGGGTTACCCGACGCAGGCATTGAGTTTGTTCCTACAGACCTGTTTGCTGGTTTCAAGTGTGAACGTGTGGATACTTAGACCCTTGTTACGAATGAGGGTTAAGTAGAATAGAAACTCGATTGACAAAACAATTTTTTATCTAGAAGTGTTGGAGTGTTCTTCAATAAAAGGTTTGTTTATTTGTATTGGAGGGTTCGTTACTTCAGAGTACTTCTGTTTAAAGGTTGGTCGTTATTCGAACCCTAATTGAGAGAGGTAGCTTATTTTGTTACTTCATTTACAAAGGTCTACTTCAGATTTTTATTGAGTGACTATTACGTGCAAATCTACAATTTACTCAAACACGTTTCGGCTTCAAAATATATCTTTATTCTAATCCAATCTTTCAACATTTCTCTTTTGTTCCCCAATCCGTTTCCAATATTTCAATACATCCCAAGGTGGGCCTTTCCTCATTTCTCTACCTTCGCAAGCTGTAGCTTATGATTCCGTGTGCGTTTCGAGGGTGTAATTTGCCACATTTTTCTGAGGCCCCGTGTTTTCGCGTTAATCTTCTGACGTGACGCTCACCTGATCTTTCTGACGTGTTGTGCCTTTCTGCATGGGATAAGCTCGAGTTGTGTTTTGTTTTGTGACTTAGGAAATGGTGTTATGGTATCTAGTAGCGTACTATCTGATTGATGTGTCCTGATTGCCCCCTGAGCCTGATGGTTGATCTCCTGACGCATCCATTGAGTATGGCACTTTTTATATGCCTTAAATCCCAAGTAGAGAAGCACTGCCTGCACCCATGATGCAGATAATTATTGTTGACATAGTTGTCTGGATGCTCATATGTGTTCCAATTTGGTGCAAATCTGCACTATTTCCAGCACCAGCTGCATTTTGAGCCAGAAAAACCTCTTCTTTTGTTTGGTAGGATTGACACATCTTGAATAATTTCGCACCAATTAAAATTGAAGCCAATTGTAACGCGACACGACCATTATGCGCGGCAAGCCCGAAGGCAGGGTCGCCATGTAGGGATAGGTGTGATTGAGTAGACGACTCGATGTGTAATACTCACGTTTATTAACAAATCATTCAATATATAGACTTAAGCTACTTACACATCTAATCAAAGTGAGGAGTTTCAAAGAGCAGGATATTAGTACGAACATCGATAAAATCAATTCCTGTACCTAAATGTTGTTAAATCTCGCACTTCAGTTATCGCATTTCTCTGAAACTTCTGTTTAACTATTCCACTTTTCTGTGAATTGCTGTCGTAATTTCTCATTAAATCTAATTGACAGTGCAAAGCGATAATATCAGTACAGAAAATACAAAAAATAAGTTATACAGTCCCTAGAATTATTTACAAGCAATTTTCTTCCATTACTCCTTACTCCGTCAATGCAAACACGAAACACAACTTAGAAATATAAATAACGCTTTCGGCTTACAATAATTTTATGTAGAAATGAGTTCCCAATACCCTATGAAGCAGTGCGAAGTATTTACCGGAGAGCCGACAGTTGCGAGTAACAGATTTCACGATTCGATACATCGACTTCTCGAGTATTCGAGAATCGATACTGGTTTATACCGATGATAGCTGTGTGGTTGAGCGTATATCTAAACGTTAACTGCTTCGAAGCTGGTAGCAAAGGGAATTTCAAATATATGTGGGTAAAACTAACTTTAAACTGTTTGGATAAACAACATGAGGGAAATTCGCATTTTAGAAAAAATAGTAGATGCCCGCTTCTGGGGAAATGGGGGCTTGTTTGCACTTGGATGGTTGCTAAGCTTTACTAGGTTATTAGTACCTATGGAAAAATAAAGAGAAGGTGATTTCCTTTATATTTTTTTTGTTTTACATTGTGTGTACTTGCGGCATGTGCCAAATAAATGCATTTTCTTTCTTTCTTTCTTTTCTTTATTTCATCAGTCTTACCGATAGAATTGATTTGAAGCTGTGAATTTTACACATTTTGAGTAGAAGAAGAAACAACTGTGTTTAACCGCTGTTTAGGTTACACAGGTTTTTATAACAATATAACTTAACATAATATTGCGCCTGTAATCCCAGAAGGGCAAGGTAGAGGTGTACTAAAGACACCCACATTTCATCAGTTAAAGTTCCATCTAATAGGCGAGCCACCATCAGGCACTACTGCGAAATTCTTGTTGAAAATATCCAATAACACTTTGCCCGACCTAGAATCGAACCGAGGACTTGAGTTGCGCTTGCAACCAGGAGAATAACGAGTCAGTCAGATAAAATATGTATTTTGAAATAAAAATTACTTTAGAATTTTGGTATATTGAGAAAGAGTCTGTTTTTCGATTTTCAAGAAAGCATTGAAAAGTCATTTCCATTTTCGGTAATAATATTTTATCGATGAATTTCGTCGTAACGCAATAAATTAGAGTAATCCTGTAGGTAGAGCGGTGTCTTGAACGAATTGATACAGTAATGGCGTCGGCTATATAGTTTCAATTATCGCTGCTTGTTTCTGGTTTACGCTCATTTTACACTGTTTAGGCGTTTAATTGGAAGTTTTCGGTATAATGGCGATGTTTAATGGTTGAGTTTATCGGTATTTTGATTGGTTTTGATGATGATTCTTTGATAGAATAAAGCCTGCTTTAGTATGTTTTTTGCAATTGGAAGTGGCTATGATCTGGGCCAAAAAACTATACAGTCGTGCTAAACCGGCACGGCAAGCATGCTTCTAGCAAGCATGCTAAATCTCCATGCTGTAAAGCAGGTCACATCGCACACTGTTAAATTATGAATAACTTTCTAGGCCTGTCTAGGTCTCCAAGATACAGTACCTATTTAGTTGGTACCGCACCTTGACAATTATCATCATCATTTCAGCCGAAAGACGTCCACTACGGGACATATATATGCCTCCCACACGTGTCGCCGCATTGACTGGTCCCGTGCGTTTCGCAACGACCTTGGCTATGGTCGTCTTTGAACATGTTTGCGTTGAATTTTTTGTATTACAAAATGAAAGAAAAGTAATATAAACTACCTACCAGTAAACGACAAGAGTTACAAATACAAATAATAGCATTCAATTACAAAAATCCCCACTGGTAACAGTATAATAAAAACTATATTCAGCACCCGGTTCGCAAACACCACAGGCTAATTTATTGGAACAGAAAAGTTGACACAAAAAGGATCCTGCAACGGAACGTTTAAAAAACTAACTATTCCCCTTTTACAAACAACCAATTAGTTTTTCCTGTTACCCTAGATTTCTCATCTGAAAATTTTTGTACTTGTCTGTGTGATAGAGTTGATCTATTAAACTTTAACTAAACTTGGGCAACTACGGTTCTTTCAAAAGTTATTATGAGTTGTGATTGACGTTTTTTTTTTGGGCATTCAAAAGTTCCTGTAATGGTCTAACTGAAATAGATGCTTTGAGTTTAAGTTTGCAACACATTAATTTATCAATCAACTTTAATTAAGGGAATTTACCTATTACAAAACAATTATGCGTAGATGTGACTTCAAAATCTGAAGTAATATAACTATAAATAGTATTTTTATTTTTATTATTTTACCATAAGAAAGCTACATTTTTACCGGATAACGTAGGCTAAGTATAGGTATTATATTTTCAAAATACACGCGGACGAAGCCGCGTGGGAAGTGCTACTACTTGATAAATCTGAATGTTTTATCAAGTCGTAAAGACTGTGAAAAACAGGGGCCAGTCGCTAGTGTTGCCTAAATACTAATTATAAGTTTTAGAGGCAAAGTGAGCTATCAACAACACGTCTGAACCGATCTTGTAATTAATGTGTTAGTTTAGTAATTAATCTTAAATTCGTTGCTAATTTCTAATATAAATTGTTACGAAGTTATTATTAGTTGTTAGGCATTAAAGGTCAGCTCTCAGCTCTCTCTTCTGCCTCAAAGTTATATTAATCTCTGACGTCATTAAGTATTTACGTAACTTTAACGTACCATCATGCCTTTTTTTTAACCGACTTAAAAAAAAAGAAGGAGGTTCTCAATTCGGATGTTTTTTTTTTTTTTAGAAGTGTGTAAATCATCAAATGACTCCTCCCGCTCTGGGCAGAGCGGTAGGAAGTGTCAGACTTCTACTGACTAAAAACCACCCATGTTCCTTTTCAGCCCTTTGTGTCAAGGCCGCGGTATCTCTTTCGAACAACCCACAGCCCCGATTAACGTAATATCATGCCTCTAATCTGCAAAAGCGTATCAATGTTACCTACCTACATTTCGCCAGCTATGTTTAAGGTCCATTCAATAGAGTGGGAGCCGTCTGCCAACAAACGAGCTCAAATGCACACTTACATTATTATTATTATGAGCCTATGTTGTCCCACTGCAGGGCAAAAACCTCCCTACCCTCTTTCCACTTTTCGCGATCCAGTGCGATGGTAGACCAATCCCTTCTTACACCTATTGCTAAATTCCTGATGAATACCTAAACCTGGAAATCGAAACCAAGACTTGGCTACCCAGACCAGACGAGACTGTTCATAACTAACATAACATAACAGCATGTCTATAATCCCCGAGGGGTTAGGCAGCGGTGTATCCAATAGTACACCCACATTTCGCCAGTTATTTTTTGGGTCCTAGGTTCGATTACCGGGTCTGTTAATGTGTTTGAGGTTTGTTCACCAGCAATTTCTCAGTAGCAGGCACGGATTCTTAGTTTGTGCCCGGTTGATGGCAATTGGCTCCCTCCTATTAAGTCCCATCTTAACTATACACAAGCCTGTATAATATATTCATATCCATTGACCACACAAAAACGATTCAAGCGACATCAAGCGTGATTCATTTGAACTGCACTGGCAGCGCCACAACACTCCTGTGAATTGCGAACCAGCTATCAAAGTAATGAATAGTCTATCAATCAATACTCGGGAGTTGCCTATTCATAACTTTAACAGTACTACACATCGCACCTGTAATCCACTAAAGGTTAGACAGAGATGTTCATAGTAGTATACCTATATTTCCCGTCGGGGCTGTGGCTTGTCGAAAGGATAACGCGGCTCCAACACAAGGGCGAAGAAGGAACATGGGTTTGGTTTTTAGTCAGTAGAAGTCTGACACTCCCCTTCGCTCTGCCCAAGAGCGGGGGGGGGGGGGGTTATTCGATGATTTTCCACCCACCAAAAAAAAAAGTATACCTATATTTTGTTGCTTAAGTCCGACGCTATAGAGGTCAAGCCTAATTGACAGCATTAGGCTGACACCCTTGTTACTGACAAATTCCGTTACATTGAAAATCGAGAAATAATCATGTGTTAGTACTGAAATAATAACAGAGACCTAACACAAAATATTTTCATGAACAAAATACAAAGTAATTGCTATGAAACTACGGAAACTTGGTCGCACTTTTGAAAACTCAACTCTCTGCGCTTTGCAGAGCTTTTGAAATCGTACAGAGCTATTTTATTTAGGCATTTGTTTAGTTCTCACTTCGTGTTAATGAAAGCAGGCATTTAAGTAATAACACCTTTCTAGTTAATTAATTTGGAGCTAAATTACTATTGACAGACAAAGTCTAGACTGGCATGTCACTTATGTATAATTACTGTGTCGGTGAAAACCTTAGGAAGGCTGGTGTTATGGTATAATACACAATTATTACGTGCCTGAAACAACAGTGTAGTTCACAGCAATGAATGACAAATGGCTGTCCTCATTTTTTTTTAAGTAAAGGTTTTACTTCATGTTCAGTCTATAATGTTCCCACTACAAGGACTCAGGCCTCCTACAAGGAGAGGGGCGGGCTATAATACACCACGCGGGTCCAGTGCGGGTTGGTAGATGTCACAAATCTTCGAATTTTTGGTTCTAAGGCCGCAAATTCGGAGAGGCGGGGCGTGCAGCGTGCACGCTCGAGTTGAATGGAATTTTTAAAAATTTCATTCAACTCGAACGTGCACGCTGCACGCCCCGACTCTCCGTGTGGCCTAAGACATCCGGTCTCCTCACAACGTTTTCCTTCACCGTTTTGAGAGCAGTTCTAATGAAATAAATAACACAAATTAATGCGCCTGCATGTTGTAGTTGCAATGCTGCAGTAGTCTTTTATCCAGACCCGTGTTTAGTTCCGTACAGAAGGAGCCAAAAATGTGATTTCCAACCATTTTAAACTCACATTTAATTCTGTCGCGTTAATTCTCATCTATTTGGTTTATATGAAAATGAGTTGGCAAGGCCGCTTTTATATTACGGTCGTTGCCAAGAGATGAGCCTGATACATAGATAAAAGGTAATATAGCGTTACGACAGCGACACTGTGAATGAGTTTAGACTGTTTCGTTGGTCTAGTCTAAGCATGAGGTTCTGGGTTCATTTCCCGGGTCGGGCAAAGTGTTATTATGTTTTTCACATCAAGAATAGGGATGTTAACAAAAAAAAATCTAATTAGTCCGTCAGATAGATTTCCAAAAAATATTGGACACATATTTTTTCTTTTTTCACGTAAACAAACAATGAAGACGATACAGTGCTTTGAAAACTCGTGTGACGTCATATTCTAAGACATTAGTATGACATTTCTTAGCGAGCAGTGACGTCACAACTCAAATCTTTAACGCGTTTTATGTTCGCCAATTTTTATTGATTTGATAAAACAAAAAATACGTATCCAATATTTTTCGATAATCTAATAGACGCACTAATTAGAATCGTATTTTTTTTTAATATTAACGTTGCCCCACACTAGTTTTTAATCAGTAAACATCCCTATTTCTAAGTAGCAGCCACGGAGTCAGGATTTGTGCCTCTACCTTTTCCACTATTGGTACACAGTTCACCTGTTCGGGTTGGTAGATGCCACATGTCTTCTTTCGTCAACTTGAGAGCAATGGTAATTAAATAAATTACATCAAGTAAAGTGCCCTCTGGGAACCCACGGCCACTGCTACCGTTGCGTTCTGCGAATGAATTTTGAAGGAGCAGAGTATCTAGTATTGAAGTTCCACTCCATGTGGTTTAATCGTCAAAGTAGATTCCTTGAAAATTGGCAACAAAAGGTTCCGTAACATAACATCGCGCTCGTAATCCCCGAAGAGATAGGCAGAGGTGTACAGTCGAACAAGCTAATACTTATACAGGGTAGAGATCTTTATAATTCTATAACACTGAAAATATTGATTGTAATTTTGTTTTATCTAGTGTTTCGCATTAAGCGACTGATTTCAAACGCTGTATCGTTTAACATCAGTCTCTAAATGTGTCTGTATAATTTTAAAAGTAAATACAAGTTCGCTGGCTGTATACTTATTAGCTTGTTCGACTGTACCTAATAATAAGCCCACATTTTACCGTTACGTTTAAGTCCTATGTAATAGAAGGTGAGTTTTAGTGAGTTTATTAGTATATCAACCGGGCACAAATCTAGACTCCGTGACTCATCATCAGCCTATAATGTTCCCACTGCAGGGACTCCGGCCTCCTCTCTAGGAGAGGGATGGGCTATAATCCACCACGCGGGCCCAGTGCGGATTGGCAGATGTCACATGTCTTCGAATTTTTTGGTTCTAAGACATGCCGGTTTCCTCACGATGTTTTCCTTCACCGTTTTGAGAGCAGCGGCGATGAGATAAATTACACAAAGTAATGCGCCTGCCTGGATTCGAACCCACGACCTACTGTTCGTAAGTCGGGGCCGACACCACTGGGCCACCGCTGCTCGACTCCGTGGCTGCTTCTGAGATATTCCTTATAGAAAATTCTAGTAACTTTGCCGACCCGGAAATCGAAACCAGGACTAGGATGCTCAGTAGTCGCGCTTGCCACAACCAACCACTCAACCAACGACGCAGAAGGTTCCATTTCCCTGAAATGTTCAATAAAACCAGTTCTATCAAAGAATTACTCGACAACCACATCTAATTTGCTTACAAACATCTGCTTAGCGAAAATCAATACGACGGTTTCGTCGTAAGCTTCCAATTCGGTGTATTCTTAATTCGCTATACAAATTCGTCTCGCTTTTCACTCACATGAGTTTAACATAGCAACGATTCTGCCACAGTTAGCTCAAAAGGACGCCATTTTGTCATTTGACTCTCTCACTACCGTAGTACGCATTTGAAAGGTCGCCACGGGTCAATCTAAAGGTCAAAAATTATATTATATCGCAGGTCGAGTTTTCCTTTAGTGGGTAATGGTCTTATATAAAATAGGGATATGCTAAGATGATTCTGTAACAGTTTTTTTTGTTGTATGGTACAAAATAAAATATGCACATACATGCATACATAATATCTCACCTGTTATCCGCTGTTAGACAACAGTGTAGGTACCTAATGACACACCCAAAATAACATAATAACCCAATAACCCTTAATAACCCAGGACCGCATGCTCAGTAGTTGAAAAAGAGGTACTCCAAAAATAATAAATACAAATTATCCTTTGAATAAAGACTCCAATAAGACCCCAATGATGAATTTTATTTCGGCTGATTTGGCTTGAGACCTTGATGATATATTTTTTTTTGCATAAATCTCTTACATAAGTAACACCGATTTACCCCCAACTTCGGACTTTAAAGACTCATTGATAAACCCATCTCATTCCTCGTTACAAAATCAATACCGAAAGATCTTCAAATACACAGAAAAATACTCGATAAAGCGAAGTAACGTTATATATTTTGATGAAGTAAAACAGCGGTGCCTCGCTCACAATCCGAGATCGCTGCAGATATTGAGTTATTGTTGGCAGTCGCGATGTTGGGTACATACCCAAGATCCTACCCAACATCCTATACCAAAACTTATACATAATATACCACTGATCTATGTATTTCTGTGGTATATGTGTAGGTTTTTCATTTTGAGAAGAAGATAAGTGGTTTTTGAACGCGATTGGTGGTCTAGTTTTTGAGGTTAGGGGATCATGTTTAACGCAAGGGATTCAATTAGGACTTTTAGGACTAGGTATTTCGGAGTTTATTCTTAAGGTGAATGACTGAGTCGTTAGTCTTGTGGTCGGAAGCACAGGTCTTTGGTTCGATTGGCGGGTCGGGCAGACTAGTAGCAACCACGGATTCTGGATGTTCGACTTGCTCGTGGTGGTAAATGAAAAATAGCGGACTGTATAAAAAGCTTGGTATATTGCCGATTAAAATTACAGTTATAACTGCCCGGACAAACAAATGATAAATTAAATAAACGTTTTTGAGAGTCGTCCGTCTTGGGATGGTCCGAAGAGGCGAGTGTCCGGCAGTCGCGCAGCGCCCCGCACCTCAGCTCGGTTGCCACGCGCGCGCGCATGTTGATCACGCAGCCTGCGTGTGCCGTCTATGTGTGACTGTTGGGTTCGATTCCCAACACTGGACTTGTGCCTGGTTGATGGCAATAGGCTCGTCCCTCATTCAATGGGATTTAAACATAACTGGTGTCTGTGTAATGTTAGGTACACCACAGCCTATCCTTTCGGGGATTAAATTCGCGATGTTTAAGCTGAATAAAGTTGTAAAAAGTTTCAACGTCTGCATGACAACGTGGAATATGTTTAAAATATCAACTGCAAAACGTTGTAACATTAAAAATATTACTTACACCAAAAATCGAGACCGAAAATCGGCTCAACGTAAGCTTAAGTTCAGTTTTGTCCAACAAAGAGGACACATACCGCACTCGCTCCGCAAACAAAAGCCTCCCATATTTATCTACACACAGAACCGAAAAACTAAAAATCACGTCCACAATTTTTATTCGAAAACGGATCTTATAAAAATTGTCACGAACGTCCGTGAGTGCTGATCGCTTTCAACAATGTCGGTTATAGTCGCGTGCTTACTCGGTGGGTAGGTACAGTCGAACTAGCGGTTTGGTGTACAGGCTGCTTACTTTTTAGCAGTGGTGTGTCAATACGGCAAGCTCAGCAAACAGCTAACATCATGAAGAGTTACTACTCTTATAAGGACAAGCCATGCTTTTAGGCTTGGTAGATACCACCACTAGGTGTGCCTGTGGTAGACCTCAGACTAAAGTGATGTATGTGTTAGGTTTCTCAGACAAGCACTTTACTTTTTGCAGAATATTTCATTTCCATTATTATCAAAATGGTAATGGTAATGGAAGCCAGGTGTTATCTTTACCGACAACCCGCCCCTGCACACAGATGTGTATTCAAGCCCAAACGTTTTGAGAGGACCGAGTTTTTAAAACTGTTTTATGTCACTTTCTTAAATATACTTTTAGTTTACGAAGGTTTGTTATAGCTAATGGACTATATTTTGATTTACAGGAATATTATTCACTATCACAGTGAAAAAATATCCCTGTAAACCAAGTAGCTTGTTCGACTGTACTTACCGTAGCACATCCGAGATCGACGGACCAGAGCTGAGTGCAGGAAAGTTCTAAAGTGAGCTCAGCCAATCCCAAACGATGTTCCGTGGCGGAGGTTGTCTGGAAAATGTATATTGAGGTTGACCTAATTGAATGATTTTGTGGTGTGGTGGCTTAAAAATTTATTTCTGTAATGTTTTTTTTGCAAAAATCCTGTTATACGCAAGTATTGCATTCTTTTCAATAATCCGGTCCGTTGCAAAAAAATCACTTTTTAAATTTTTGACAATTATCATGGCTTTCTACACATTGTATATCGCCCTTGAGTTAAAATTACTTTTGCTCTGCTGTATCTTTTTACCAAGAAGAGCAAAACAACATTCCTATTTTCCAAAATCCATCTTACACGAAATAAAAAACAAAAAACCGCCCCAATATACCTACCAAATATGATCCGAATTATCTGAACCATATTATCAGATCGCATCAAACGTCAAATGTTCTTTTCATGATCTCAGGATCTTTTCGTCTCAACGGGCATTACCCCAAGGCTTGCCCCCACGTTTGCCCGGGCATTGTCCGTTGACGTATCAATAGACCTTTTTGTTATCATGTTTACACAAACAAGGATGTTTATCGTGTATATTTCATACATTAGAAAGGGGTAAGCTGGTTCATGCGTGAGTATCAAGATTGGTCACTGGAGTGCCCGTATTTGTTGAAGTAGCTATTACTTTACGATCGGATTATTTGGACCGGAGATTAGCCTGATTTTGAATAGGGTCTACCGTCTACGAATGTTTTATTTTCTTCGGAAAAATTTAACTGAAATACGGAATTTGAAATGCAATTACTAATGATTGCTGTTTAGTTGTCGTGTTGAGCAAAATTACAGTTTCAATTTAATTAGCTGACCATTATAATTCAACAACGCTAAATCTGCCTCTAATTTTGCATTGTTTAGATGAATCGAAGCGCATGTAAAGCTATTTAATAATCAGTATCGGACTGAAAACGAATCATCGATAACAGCTAATACTACATAATCCCCCATATGCAAACTGCGGTCGTTAACGCGGTTTCAATGTTTCGAACTAACACCGTTCTGTTTTTCACTCACATAACGCACGAAACTTACCAACAGATTTCAAAGCGAAACAAGTACATTAAACATAAGCCCTAAAAGGCATTCATCAGCGAAACTTTTATTCTTTGCGTCCAAAAAGTATTGTTTACTACCCTAAAGCTTCTTACAGCCCACAAAAGAACACCGAAATGGACTATTTCAACCGTATTCACGCACACAAACGACTAATATAATTCACTCGGTCTTCAGCTGGAAAAAAATGACCCAATAACTAAGTAACTCCTCGGGTGAGCCGAAACAAAAACACGATGGATGGACAAATTTGCGCTTACTGACTTATTTATCTCTGAAGCGAACGTAATTAACGAAATTCCTCCTGAACAAACAACCGCAGATTTCTTTCCGATATTTTTGCTTGAACATCTTCGTGCTGCTCTAATATTCATTACGGACGTGACAGGCAAGAAATACTCCCTAATTATTCATCGGGCCGTCGCTAAATCGTCAGCCGGCCTGCCTTTTAATGGGAAAGAAAATAAAAAAAGTTTGAAACATAACAAGAGAAGCATGTCCCACCCTATAAGATATTCATGAGCATCTAAAAAAGTTAGACAAAGTTCCACGGAGATTTTGATTACTGTTGTTGCATGTACGGGAAAACTAAGAGAGGTAAGAGAAATTTTCAAAAAATAATAAGTAAGTAACAGTATTTCTAAGCGAATTTTCGTCTGAACTTAGCCGTTAGGTTGTAAAGCTTCTGCTCGTCTGAAACTTGGATATTGCTTAGATCATCGTTAACACTCGGTTTCAAGTTTTAGAAACTAATTAATTAGTTTCGAAGGAGGGATATTTTAAAATTAATATACTTTCTCTCGGCTGTATCGGGTCTGAACTCGCTGTACCGTTAAGAAAGAGCGTGATTTACTAGGGTTGTCTAAATTAAAATCCGCTCAGTTGTAGCTCGGATTTTTACTTTATTTTACTCGGTTTCCTTGTAGAGTGGTTAGGTTGTTTACGGGTTTTCTTTTATCTGGTGGCTTTAAATCTTTTGTGAGTAATCCTTTGTCGTAAGTAGTAACCAATGGAAATACATTGAATGCGATCTATTCTTTATTTCGGTCAATAAGGTTGTTGTTTTGTTGGTTTTATATTCCAAGTTTACGATCATATTTTCATTTTCCCTATTGGTTTCAATATTTCTAAGAGTAAAGGGGAAGATTTCGAGTATAAGTTTTTAAACTGGCATGGTCTCTAACATTATCATTTGGGTACACTATAAACGGGATATTTACCATGTTTACTATTTGTAATAAGTTTTTTGCTACCTCCATGGGTCTGATCTTGATCTCGATCACGCCTGATGAAAAGCGATGAATGAGGTCTATGAAGTAACGAGAGGCCCAGAAGCGTTCACTCTTACTTTGAAGGCAGACCTGGTTAAATATGGTTAATGAGTTGCCGATATTATTTTGGCGCTGTTGCAAGCACCATGATCACGGATAAATTGTTTAGCTTTAGTTTACCATAATCCGTAATGGTATGGTATCCGTATGGCAACTGCAAAACAAATAGTAAACATGGTTAATATTCTGTTTTCAGTGTTAATCCTAATTATGTTAGATTTCGAAAACCTACATTAAATTAGAAGGGTTTCAAAACGATGCATCCATTCACTTCAAAAAGTTACCTCAACAAAAACCAAGAAATATTACACCATACATAATTTCGCACCAAAAAGGGTCTATATACAGACACGACCTGTAAATAATTCACTTTACTACCAAACTTTGGGTGCAGCTTAATGCTGGGTACAACGTTCGCTGTCACTTAGCTGTGCCACGTATTTGTTCCGCTTTTTAACTGGAGGATGGAGGTATATTGCGTTACTTTGCTTCCTTAATAAATTAATGCAGGATGTTCTATAGCTAAGGCTGGTTACAGTGGGCTGCGGGTTGTTCGAAAGAGGTACCGCGGTCTGGATACAAAGGGCTAAGAATGAAAACCACCCATGCTCATTCTTAGCCCTTTGTATCCAGACCGCGGTACTCACTCACTACCGATACTCACTACCGTTCTTTCCAGAGCGGGAGGAGTCATTAGATGATTTCTCACCGTCCAAAACAGAAAAGGTTGCTTACAGTGTTACCGACCATCGGTGAGTTTATCGGTCGTGTTTGTCAAAGGAAGGAACTTTGGTCTAGTGGTCTCAAAGGCAAATGCTAAGCATGATTTCTTAGCTTCAGTTCAGAAGTGTTATTGGCTTTATCCGTCAAGAATTTCTCAGGAGCAGGCACTGCGCCTCGATTCATGCCTGGTTTGCCACAAACCAGGCTCGCCTCCGAATACATTCTATACTATCTTCCTCTTCTTCTTTAACCGTTGGCTATGCTGATTGTAGGTATCTTCCATATTCCCCACTTTTGGCGGTTACACTTTTTTTATTTTTTTATTTAGCCGTTATTGTCCCACTCCTGAGCAAAGGCCTCCCCCCATTCTTACAACTTCTTCCGATGGTGTGCTTCTTCTCGCCAGTTGGTCAGAAAGCCATCCAAGGCGTCCCGCCATGATTTTCCACCCACCAAAAAAAAAAAAGGCGTCCCGCCATCTTCTCCTCGGTCTACCGCGACCCCGTCTAGCTTTGTCAGGGCTCCAGTCCTACGACATTCGGGCCCACAGCTCTCTGTTTAACCCTTCGGGGGTTGCAGGCGTTATTGTTATGTTAGTACGAAACACGCACACTGCATACATGACGTACGATACTCCAACGACGCGCTATCAAAATAAATGTTACCAACTGACTGTCGGTCAAGCTGTATCCAGCCTTAGTTGTCGTCTCCAAGAGCACTTAGTAAGTAAAGTTAGATTAAACGTTGTACATCGACGCGTAGGGAACGGGTGTTTTAGTACGGTTGTGGGGCACAGCCGCATTGTATTGCAAATTAGTTACGAGGAGAAATTTGCGTAAAAACGCTTTGTTGTACTTGATGCAGTGGTGCAAGAAGTATTGCTTTGTTTGGAGAGTAATTTGCCTTTGTGTGACTCAGTTTATGACTTTAACATGGAAGCTAGATTGTGTATGTAATATTGTAGAGAACAATTTTCAGTGAAAGTGGCACCGGTGACTGAAACGTTGTGTGGTTATCGGTTGTCGTAGTATGCGGAGGAATGAAGAAAGTGTAGTGTGGAAAATTGATTTGAGTATGAATTTTGATGGCTGTAAGAGTAGAGACAGACCACAGAAACGATGAACGGATTGTGCAAAGGATGATATGGCTAGAAAGGAGGTGACTGCTAAGATGTCGAGTAATTGTGAAGTATAGAAGAGGAAGACATGCTGCGCCGACCCCAAAATATTGGGATAATGCCAGAAGAATGATGATGAATGAATCTTCTGAATGTTTGGCGATAAAGTCTTAAAAGAAGATATCACGTTTTTCCACCTTCTTTTTGTGGATTTCCATTTTTTTTTGCATACTGTTATTTTAACAACTCCTGCCTAAATTATACCCTAGCAAAAAATCACAAATTTAAATAACCAAAAACAAAATAATTTCAAAGTCAGGCCCGCAATAAATCGCAGCCTATCGCAGGGTATCGCGACGTCGCTCGCGTCCCGTGACGTATTGCGATATTATGCGACACGATATGTATGCACATTCGCGATTGACGCGGATTCAGACGCATTAATTGACGGCTTTGTATTGATCAATGTGCGTTTTAAATATTGCCTTGTTTATTTTGGGGTTTTGGAGTGGAGTTGTTATTTAAAAAGATTCAGCATTGGCAGTTTCATGGGTTTCTTTTCCCCCACTTTTGGGAAAAAATCGGGCTTCTCTCTGCTTGTGCCAAGCTCCACCCTCTTGTGTCAGCCTAATCCATGATATTCCCGCAATGGCAACAAATTCGTATGCCCGTCTCGCCACCGGACGACACACTTCCCTTTCCATTCATGTCTATTCACTCTTGCTTTAAATGCAGACGGGTTAAATATGGGAAGAAACACAGAGTGTTCTACACTTTGGCTGTGTGATTAATAAACGTGGAGGAGAAGCACTGAGTACGACTCGTCATATCAACCAAGTGTGAATGGTACGCCGCAGTACGACTACTATCCTCGTGTCTAGTTCTGGTTATTTTTTTATGTTGATCTGTTTAAACCGATTCCCAAAATCATGAATTAAGCTTTTACATAAACGACCTTATTCGACAAAACTTGCACAAAGACCTCCCATATTGTAATAAAACGTGGCACGAGTTTTAAAATATGAAATATATTTTCCTTTTCTTGGTATCGAAAGTCCTTTTCCAAGCTTAAAGCCATGTGAAAAGTGTGAAAAATTAAGGTTATTATTTACGTACAACCAAAAAATACTAGCAAAAAACACTACTCTACATATACATATTTCGGCCAACACTTCCTGATTACGCTTAAAGATAATTTCTACTAAAGGAAGTTATTCATATTAATAATTACCTTGCTTCAAAGCTTCTTATTGAAGAACGCAGTTGCATAACATGAATAATATCCTTATGAATATAAAATACAATTCTTTTGTAGTAACGTACGAACAAAGTTAATTGTAAGTCCAGCGGAACGGCAAGGGTTAAGTAAATATGCTAAACAGGTGATTTTACGAGTATTCCCAGTTTAACTTTTGAACGCCCCAGGTGGTTGAGGGTTATGCTCGCGTTTATAGCCAAGTTGCTTATGATTTTTGTATGAGAACTTTTATCATTTTTATTCATGTAGTAACTGAAAAGAAGTGTGTATTTTGGATAAATTGAAAGGTCCGTTTTTATAGAAAGTAGGCATTTCTTGAATATACAATATATTTAGGTCGTGAGTAATTAGGTTTCTATATGGTCAGCTCGTTCCATCGTCGACCTCATCTTTGTTATCAGGACAGAATTGAAGCCAAGAGTAAGGCCATTGAATATAAAAAAGTAATATGTAATATCAAAACATATAAACACCACTGTGATCCTTGTAGGTTGAAGCAGAAAGTACCTAATAGTGCCACACATGTACATTTTGCCAATTATGTTTAAGTCTGGTGTACTTCGTTGCTACTGAGAAACTCCTGACAGAAAAACCCAATAGCATAGTTGGCCCGACCTGGCTATTTCCAGCCAGCATATCAAGCTACTACAATCTGTTTCTTTAATAGATTTTTAACTTTATCGCTTAATCATTAGGTTCAAGATTGAAAGGGAAAATATTTCAGTTTCACTTGAAGTGCGCTTTGTGTATCTGTACTCGACATTAAGCTTATTTGGTCTACACCGCTTTTGATCTGTTGTACCAAGTTCCGCGAATACAAGCGAAAACAAATTAATTCCTCTTTACATATAAAAAAATACCTTATAACGCTCCAAACCATATTTTTTTGATACAATCACAGTCAACCATCAAAGCCTTTGAAGATCTACCTTTTAATATATTTCGTAGATCTGTTTTTCATCAGTAAAAGTGGGAAGCAGTTTTGTGTAGTTACCGCCTTTTATCAGCCACCGCCATCTTTGCGTGGGAGCACAAAACAGGTTTTATCTACGTTTTTTTTTTTCAATTAATCAACGTGAACATTGCCAGTTGTTTATAAAAATAACTTTCTTTTTAAATATAGAATTTATAAGCGTTGTCGTTGATGTAAAAAATACTTACATGAAAGAGGCTACTTATTGTACTTAAGTAAGAGAGAAAATTAAGTTACCTATGTAACTCCTAACGTCTTTTCATCATATTTAAAATCTACTTTGGCCTGTCATAATCATAATGGATTTAAAAATTGCTCTTAGTGGTTCATCATCATTATTTTGCCTTTATCCCAAATTATTAGAGGTCAGTGTAGCATGTATTTTACTTATTATACCATACTTCTAGTCCTCAGAACATCGTCATCGTCGCCGTGGCAAAATAATAACAGTCTCTGGGATAAATATTAAAATAAGTCGCGCTTGCCTAGGTGAGTCCGGGGATGGGTGACCGCCCATTACATACTGAGTGTCCTCCGTGCCTCGGAAAGCACGTTAAGCCGTTGGCTCTGGCTGCTATGTATAGATCTTTGGCATTCTTTAGCAGTCGTCAATGGAAGTCAGTGGAAGCCAGTCGCCATATAAAGTTAGTTTTTTTCCATCAACTCCGTAGCTTAAACCTCCCAGTCTAGATTTCTTTTAACATTTCGCTCGTGTAATATATTACAGCACTCTCAAGAACAATCCCACATATACACACAAGAAAAAATCCCCAACATTCTCCATCCCAAGAAAGACTCACACACTGACTGACTCAAACACATTGAAATACAAGTTATTGTCGCATTAAAACAAACATTATTACCGTCCAGTTTCTATTACCTACAACAGGGAAACTAAACAAACGCCCTACTATTTGTAACCCGAGAGGCTCATCAAGGCTAGTCAAGACTACCAAACAAACTTCTAGTTCTAGCCTAAATAACTAACGGCACTTAGGCAGACGAAAACGTCCTTACCACCACCCCAACTGTTTACCGGAATTTCAGACTTGCTACACAGGTCACTAGGTTGATTTTTGCAGTGATGTAGAGATGTGTATGCGTATACAGGGCCTATAGTTCGTAAGTCGTAAATACGAACAAATTGTTTCCATATCGCACAGATTTGTATAATATTCGTGTTTATTTGGGAGTTATTGGAAACAGATTGTGGTGAGTGGTTCTAATCGAGTAACAGCCTGTTAAAGTGGAAATGATAAGGTATTTTCATTGGATTCTTTATGAGCGATAGTTTTTCCTTTTCTTGTCCAGAAGAATGTTGGGCCACAAAAGGAATGAATAAAAGGCATTTGCTTGTGGCTGAGATGAGAATGCTAAGAGGGATATGCGGTGTTACGCGAATGGATAAAATAAAAATTGAGTACATAAGAGGAAGTCTGAAAGTGGCGCCAGAGACTTTAAAGTTGTGTGGTAATCGGTTGTCGTGGTATGTATGTACCATGTGATCGGAGGTTAGAAGAAAATGACGCAAGGAAAGTTTTGAGTATGAAAGTGTAGGGGCATAAGAGTAGAGAAAGAAAGAAAAAGATGGATGGACTGTGTAAAGCACACTATGGCAAGACAGGAGGTATCTGATGAGATAAAGAGTAATAGCGAAGTATGGAAAAAAAGACATGCTGCACACCGACCCCAAATGAATTGGGATAAGGGCAAAACAATGATGAGTTTTTTCTTGTATCTTATTTAAAGAAGAACTTCAAAACTCCAGAACTTCAGAACTTCTTGAACTTCTTCTTCGTTTCTTCTTTAAAATATGGATCACTGTTGTCTAAATTGAATAAATAAATTATTATTTTTTATTTATACGCAAAATTCACATATTCTAAATTACTTTCCACTCTCCATAAAATATCAAACTTTTACTTGTTTCGACATCAAATTGCCCATTTACAAACCGCCCACATTGTATTAAAATAACACGATGTCGTCTTGAAACATCATTTATTTAATTAAAAACACCGAAATTATCGTTATTAAAATCGCTTATTCATCACAAAATAAGTGATTGTATCAGAGTGGAGTGGGCAGCTTTGGTCTAGTGACAATAATGTTTCATTTCGTTAGTGCTATGTCGGCAAATGGAATTGGTTCCCATTATTTTGACAAATATTTTTGTAGATAAGAGTAGATAGGTGTATAATTATATACCTTTAGGATATTAAATGTCAAAAAGGTAACGTGAAAATTACTTTTGGAATTAGAAAAAAAATGTCGAAATTCTGACACGCACATCCAAAAATCTTCATAATTGAACAACACGTATGTTATTCCCGCAGAGTTTTGACAAAAATGAACCAATAATTGTACACATTAACGCAAATAACAACATGTAATAGGGCAAGCTTATTGCAATATAATTTTTGATTCATCCACAGCCCAACTTCACCCCCTGTTGGATACATAATTATATACCTCTCTTTGCATGTGCCAAGCTAAAAACTCTTGTACCAACCTCATCCAGGATATTACCGCAATGGCCTGTCTTGCCGCCGGAAGACACTTCTCTTTCGATTCCTTGGACACCACTCTGTCACAGCTTTCGATGATGGTAAGTGGAGTAAAGTCAGGACGTCAACTCATAATTGTGTTCCATAATACGATTACCAATATCGAAGACCTTCGACGTCTCCGGATTTCGACGTTTGAAACTCGGACACCTGGCTGTTTTTATATCAAAAAGTCTTCTTTCTTTTCAAACTTCTATTCGAAAAGACAAGTCTTCCTAACCGTATCAATATAAAATCAACGTTTACCCAACCCGCATCTCAACATTCATCACCAAGGATTTGGCAGCAGTACATCCAATCGCAACTGAGCTAGAAGCCCGCACACTGAATTCCTTAGTTTCAATTAGGCCACCGACGTTCGCCCTTGTTCCAACCGAACCCGCCAAATAACGTATGTGTTTGGAATCGCATCGACGAAGCCCCCAAGCTATAAGGCCCACCACTATTTATGTGCTATGTGAACAGAATCGGCGAAAGGATGGAAGGATAGTGTGGGCCCGGAATTGAGACGAGGATCCACCGAATTATGAGCGAATCTTTCAGGTAGTTTTTTTTCGGCGAAAGGAACCTTTGCTGGTTTTAACATAACTTCACGTCTGATCGAAAGAGAAGAGGTAGACCCATAGGTGATCCCCTTAAGTCCCCAGTACTTTGCTTTTTATAAGGTTTGATAAATGAAGATCATGTATGTAAATAGGACCTCTAGTTTGTTAATGTATCTTTGATGTATTTCCGCCATATTCCGAAATATTGGGAATCCCAATATTTTTGAACATACCTCGCCACAAAGCTTACTACCCACTTCATAAATACTTAGCACAAACAACCGTGAGTAAGTGTCCGGTTGGATACGGAACACGACACAATCGCAAACATTTGCCCTCACGTCACGGCCATAAGATACACAGTTTGAGGTCGATTGAGTCGCTCTTTGTGAACGGTTCTTAACGACCCGCCTCCCTTCGCCCCAACCTACCCGAAGCCGGTCCAACACAGCTTGAATTCAAATGGCAAATATCAATTATTGGGAAGAAGCAGCCAAGGAGGCCAGCACTTTTTAATATTATGTTTTGTGTATTTATTTTATAGTTTTGTGGAGATTCCCCATAGGCTTGCTACGTGATGCGAATGCGTGGGGTTTTAATGTTCGTAGCTTCCTGGTTTGTACTTAGGAATGCGCAATATCCATATAATCTGCTGAAGTGGGTTGTGAGAGAATCTTATTGCAGAACTTGTAGAGCACGCTCGGGTTGCTTCGAGAAAATATAACGTACTCATTTAAAATTGACTTTACTGGTAAATTCGCGGTATGAAAAGCACCGTTTGGTCATTTTTACGACGATGAGATTTGTTATGTCTTAGTACTAATTTGACAATCCAAAACAATGACAAAAGCAATGTAATAATACAGCCATTAAAGCTTCGTCCAGCAACCTAAACTAAGATTTAATATACCCAAGATTAACACTGAAACAAAAGGGCAAGGGGTAATAAAAATGATTGAACGAAGATCCCTACTAACTCACACGTAGCTAACATGGACTCACCCAATTAAAACTTATGCAATTCAAAGTTTTAATTAAATTGACTCTCAATAAACCGAACTATTTATCAGCTGACGTGTTGTATTCATTTTAAATGTCCCCGGTGATTTGTTCACGCCAAACGTATTGATGTTGTTTGCTAAAATGGATGGCCGAGTTTGCTGATTCGCGGTAGAGTGAATTATGACGTTCTGGAAAATTATGATCGGAATCTACGTTGCCTGTTGTGTTTCATACATTCCTGTGCGACGGACAGGTGAGGTGGAAATGCAAACAATTAGTGCAACTTGAATTCGCCAGTTATGTACCCTTGTAATAGGAGGCGAGCTTTTTGTCATCATTCTACCGGGCAAAAATCCAGGCCTTGTGGCTACTACTAAGAAAATTCGTGATAAGAAAAACCTATATCAGCAGGATCGTACATAGGACTTTATTTTCAGCAGATCGGACTTGCGACCACTCGATATAAAGCAATTAATAAAGTATTTTGAAAAGCTGCTGACAGTTTTCGGACGCTAAAACGGGGCACATTCCTTAGCAATCGAAATACAACGCATGACTACGTTCTTCTACGAAACAGATTCTGCCGCAGATTTCATCATTATTTAAAGAATGAATCCTCGTTCGGTTAACATAAAAAATAATTGATATTGAACCTACTCTGAACAAAGAAATTGATGTCTCCCCAGCCGTAAAAACCATGCAAGGGTCGCTAGTCGGTAATAAAATTACTGAAGGAAATAAAACCCCTAAATCGGTAAAAGATACAAAAGGTATACACTTAAATCGACCGGTTGACATAAATAAAAAACAAAAACAAACAAAGAACAAATCCAAATGGAAAAACTTTGGCAACACACTTCTTGTTCACACGTCATGATTCTTATCTTCAGCTGGTTTCCGGAAAATATCCTTGTTGAAAACTGAAATTGTTATACAGGGTGACTGGTTCGACGTGGAAATGTTTTTGAAGGATGGTCTGTATTATTTGATTCTTTTTATCCATCTTTCTTTATCGGTGTCAGAGTTTTCATGCCGCCGATGAGCTTCTGACTTGGATTGAATAAGTTTTTTTTGAATTATGCAAAACTGGCTTCGCCCGCTACAACTCGAAAATTATCCCACGGAAAATCGGGATAAAACTATCCTATGTGTTAATCCAGGTTATAAACTATCTGTGTCATCATCATCATCATCATCGGCCTATAATGTTCCCACTGCAGGGACTCAGGCCTTCTCTCTAGGAGAGGGATGGGCTATAATCCACCACGCGGGCCCAGTGCGGATTGGAACTATCTGTGTACCAAATTTTATCCAAATCCGTTAAGTAGTTTTTGCGTGAAGAAGTAACAAACATACACACTCACAAACTTTCGCCTATATAATATTATTAGTGTGAAGTGTGATTAGTGTGATATAGAAGCTTTATTAGAAGTATCCTCAGTTAAAGGTGACTACTCAGTTGCAATCGCAACGGCTGAACATGAGGTCCTGATTTCGTGTTCAAGGTAGAGAAAATAGTTTCATTTTCGGTTAGTTTTTTATTCAAGAAATTCGCTTTTTCGACATGAGAACTAATAATACTATTTCCTTGAACATGTCCTTCGTTTAACTAACCGCACAGTATAATTCGATTTTTCCTACCTCACCTTCAAGTGGCAAGTATCCACTGCATTACCCGATTAGTTCGGTCCTCACCAGTCCTGTTTAAACAGAGATCTTGGAAGGACAGGAGCTGAGCAAACAGCGTTGGCTTAGAAATGCCGATTAACTAGTTTTGAGCCCCCGGTTCGCTTTAGCTTCCGAAACTTATTTATATTGTATGCAGTCCTTTGTCAGTGATACCTGGCTGAAACAACTTCGGAACCGCTTCGTAGTTTCGATGTCTTCGTTTGGAGATTTTTGATTGGTGCAAGTAAAATGGTTATGCAGATGCTTAGTATATTTTTAAAGGGACACTTAACACCAAAACGTTTACCATTGGTCAGAGGCCTTATCCAATGAAGTATTTGTAAGGTTTAGGTACTTACGAGTTGTTTTCTGTGATAAAATCAAGCCTCAAGGCATTTCGTATTGTTCTTGAATAACCTATAATGATACACGTGGCATCAAACATTTGATACAGTAAATAGGTTACGGATCAACATCACAAAAGGCCCTTTTCCGTTTATTATTTGATTGAATACGCCACTATCTACAATTTACTCTAAAACTAAACTAGAAACTTCCTTATAGACAGCTATTATAAAGTTCTAAGGATAATAACCTGGATTGAAACGCCGCAGTGCCAGACGCTTCCAGGCTGTCACAATGATTTGAAACTGGAAATTTTATCCAGAAGAGTATATTCCGGAAAGTTTTATTCTATAACATAAAACTTTAGTTATGGCTCCTCTCCCATTTACTCGAGTGAAATTTTATGTTTTCAAAACTGATATCTTCAGGCGTTCTACTAAAGGATGTTTAGAATTCGGTGAGTGAGGTAAAACATCAGAGGATGCTCTGTGAAGTATAAAAATCCAGAAAACAAAACCTCAAATAAATTTCGGGCCAAGAAAGAATTTATACGTAAATAATTTTCCAAGATTTATTGAACTATGAAATTGATGTTCCGACCAACCAATCAATTATTCTATTCAGCCATGATATGGAAAATTTGATGCGAAGCTGAACAATACACAGGCTGTTGCCAACTGTGAGTGTGGCAAGGCGTGTCCGCGTTTCTAAACAATGCCCACGTATTTTGAAATGCGGTTTGACGCTTTCCTCATGCATTGTGTTTCACAGCGACTTCACCTGCGATTGTCGCACTCGCTTCAAAATATACGCGTACGAAACCGGAATATATGAGATTGGGTGCACAAAAGCTAGGATGGGAGCTTTTGTTTGTAAGGACCATTCCGTTGTCAGAGGATTTCAGGATTTCTGAACACACACACAATTTTTTGCTAATGTTGTTACAGCCACTGGCAAATTCAAAGGGTTGAAAAGTAAAAAATTGTTTGTGAGTTACTTTTTTCTTTAACAGACGCCTGTTTGTCTTATTCACGGTTACTCGCTTAATCTTTTACAACGTTCCTGTATTCAGAATTCTGTGTAAATGTTTTATCATCCATCATTATCTAAACACGTCCAACAAAATCCAACAGAGATCCACGTCCGGACCTCCGTTGGACCTTAATACATTAGTCGGTACATCCAACGTTTTCATTACCGGGGCCCATACAAAACTTTGCATAAACTCGCTTCTAAAAGCTTTCTCAATCGTGAATAATTAAACCTATTATTACGAAGTCCAAAATTGGATTAATAAAATCCTACCAGGACGGGTTCTAGTTAGGCGGTTCTTTAATTCATTCCCTTGGTCCGGGTTGTCTCTAAATGATTAGCTTTAAAACAGAGTTGTAACATTTTTACTGTGGCGGTATTGGAATTTTGTGTTGAGACAGTCTCATTCTTAAATTGATCTGAGAATATAAAATGATACAATATTTTCCAACTTTTTTTACATATTTTTCGAGTTCATGCACATAACATGCATCCCTGTAATCACGAAAGGGCTAGGCGGAGGTGTACCTAATAGTATGTAAGTTGTAACCCACATTTTCGTGAGTTTTGTTTCTGCCCTATGTACTCGTAATAAGGTTGAGCCTATTATCATCAACAGAACACGAATCCAGACTCCTTGACTGCTACTGACAAATTCCTAACGAAAAAACCCAAAACACTTTGCCCGACCCGGGAATCTAATCCAGGACTTCGGCCGTCGCGCGTGCTACTTCTAACCAACGCGGCAGTCCGAGTTTATAATATTTTATGGAAAAGAACCGCAACAAACACTACTGTTTTCTTTTCCTAATTGATTCTATAACAAGCTTCGAGCATATCATATTTTTTCTCTTAATTACGCCATTCGATCCAGGATAGGTAAACATCAACAATGTATTCTATTTTCACAAATACTCTAGAAATTTCTAGACGCACGTTCGTTGTTGGCAATTTCTAGCGGGTTTTAGATTGCTAATTTGTAGCTACAACAGCTTGGTGTACTGTTTAATTTTCCACAAGAGATTTTGACTCAAACATACATGTATTTTATGATTATTTATCAAACATTATATGCACACAAACACTATTTATAGAAAAAAAAACCTAAGATTATGTAAGCAAGAAGAGCACTTCATTATATTTTGTTTAATTATTCAATCTTTCATCTACATCACAACAAAAATAAACTCAAATCTAAACAAAAAATTAATATTGTGTGTCGCTATATAGCTAATTGTCGAGCAGCTAGTTCCCGACGGTAGTTTTCAACTAGATTTCAGAACTCGAACTCCAATAATGTCAATACAATTACAGTAGGTGGCCAAATTATTAGGGACAGCTGTGCTTGATTTTATGTAGTTTATAGTTTAATATGTATATTTAAAAAAATATGTTGCATTTAAAGGGTTATTTTATCTGATATAGCTATTGCTACTATTATTGTTTTTGCCAAGTGGCAACACAGTGAATCCGTGCGTCATTTGTCAATTTTGGAAGGTTTCTTCTAATTCGGTCACTGTCTGTTAAAAAGCGCGGTTCGCAGTATATATTTGTGAATTTTCAAGAAACTGTTTTTTCACTTGATTTAACCGACTTTTTTGTCTAAAATAATCAAAAGGTAAGTAATGCCCCGTAGTAAAATAGTTTTGCTATGTTTTGTCTATGAATTTACATTTTATTAATAGTTTGACGCAATATCCTCAAATTTTCTTTATTTTAGGATAGACAAGGCTTTGGACACCTCTCCAAGAAAATGTAGAGAGATACTAACATTGTTACTGCACTCCACTCATTCCCAGAGAGTCATAGCTGCTATGGCTGAGGTTTCAAAATCTGTCGTAAATCGAATAAAAATTAAAATTGACAATAAAAAAGCCTCTTGAGGCAATTCGGGTTGGCAAATGTGGCAGAAAAAGGATCACCACAGTTCGTACCGATCGAAGAGTTAGGAGCATCTGCCTTGAAACTCATAAAAAGAGTGTTGCTCATTTGACCACGATGATGAACGTCGAGGGTGTAAAGATTTCGGAAAGAACAATGCGTAGGCGGTTGGTCGAATAGAACTTGATGGGACGGCGGCCTTCAAAAAAACCACGCCTAACCGACAGTATGAAAAAGAAACGACTCCAATGGGCCAGACAACATCGAATAATGACTGTCGCAGGTTGGAGTCGAGGAAAAATAACTTTTTTGAATAATGCAATTAGTCAATAACTTTTCTACTATTTTCTACTATTCATTCTGTTAATTTACAGGTAAGCCTTTCTGACGAATCAACTTTTAAAATTTTGATCGACAGAAGTTCTTTTGTAAGACGACGCCCTGGTCAACGATTCCACGCCGATTGCATCGTAGAAAGGGTTAAACATCCGGTTAGTGTTACGGTTTGGTCTGTCATCTCAGCCAAAGGCATGGGGCGCCTATACACCGTAAGAGGGACGATGAAACAAAGACCAATACAAGCGAGTATTAGAAACCCGGGTATTGCCGCAGGTCAATGAATGGTTCCCCGATGATGTCGAATACATTTTTATGCATGACTCAGTACGCTGCCACAAAGCCAGAAGCGTTACTGCATTTTTTGCTGAAAGAAAGACACTGTTTTGCCTTGGCCAGAGAATTCAACTGACATGAATCCCATTGAGAAAATGTGGGAACTCACCAAAGGGGCCATTGCCAAAGAAGTGTCTACCACCGAAAGGCAACTTATAGAAACCCTCACCAGAGAATGGCATCATAATGCCAAACTAAAGGAAAATGCAAAACATTCTATTTATAGAGCATGCCCCGACACATAGAACCTAGGTATCACCCTAGAACCCTAGAAGGGTGGTATCACCCTTTGCTGAAATAAGAGCTTCACCAAATATATTTTTTTTACCTGATTAATAATGAACAGTTTTGTATACATTTTGGATTTTTTTTGATCCCAATAGAACATAGATACTAATAAAAAATATATAAGAGACCTACAACCAATTATTTATTACACAAATCAACTTAAACTCGAAAATTCAAAAATCTTATTACTGTCCCTATTAATTTGGCCACCGATGGTAGTCTATTTAAAGTAAATACTATTGTAATCTCGTTGGTAATAAGAAACAGAAACCTAGCTTTTTAAACATCAATTTTGTTTCAAAAGTACGTAAATGTTTTTCTATCAGATAAATGTTGTACCCATAATTAATGTTAAAACAAGTTGCAAACACAATTATCAAGAAACGGACCCCTTTCCAAACATTATGTTTATTCGGTCTGTCGTTAATTTCTGAAGAAAATGTCTACGTGCAAAACTTTTATACTAATGTTGATGGTTTCGCTGAAAGTAAATAAAAAGTTCTTGAAAAGGAACCTTAGTCTAAAGGCTTAAAATATTCTTATTCACAAGTAAACCCGTCTAGCAGAACCGAAATAAACTTAGGTGTATTCATTGCTATTTTACATTTATAATTAGAGAGGAGGTTTTTAATTTTTGTTAAAAAATTTTGTTGTGTCGAGACAACTATGACTACAGATGTAGGTA
Source organism: Diarsia mendica (assembly GCA_949316265.1). Classification (NCBI taxonomy): domain Eukaryota; kingdom Metazoa; phylum Arthropoda; class Insecta; order Lepidoptera; family Noctuidae; genus Diarsia; species Diarsia mendica. Next base: position 17,632,897 of record OX438904.1, on the reverse strand, counting down.
ATACTCATGTTCCGATTTATATATACTACTTTTACCATTTAATAATATCTGAACATTGCGATTTTTGTGATATTAGGAAGCTAAAAGTAACTGTAGGTATTGCCTATACAGATATTATACCTTCCGGAATAAATGTTGTTGTTCTAGTACACCCACATTACGAAAACGATACGAAAAGCTACTTCTTGTTATATCTATTTATAGACGCAGATCCTTCACCAACTTCATCTTCTTGAAGTTATTTTAAGGTCTCCAAGTCATATTCTAATTAAATCTCGAAAGTTGCCGTGACGTGCCGCTCACTAAGCCGGAATCGCAATTCCTTTTTAAACTCCATAACTTAAATTTTAATTTAATTATGGGGACATTTACAATTTTCGCCCTATATATAAGGTTGTGTTTCGACATAAATTGGTAAAGTTTCGTGTTTATTACAACGATTTGTTTAACATCTTCCGTTGACAATATCCGATGGTTGCTGGTTGGTGATCTTTCATGTTGTACTCGGTAAATTTTGTGTTACCGTGCTCTAATATGCGAAAGAATTGATTGGAATTTTGGTGTTGGTCTTTCATGTTTAATTAAGTTTTCTTATTTATGTTATAGTAACCATTCCCTGGCTGCGTCAGTTTTCCCAAAGCCATATGACCCCAGTCTATTTAAGTCGCGAGTTAATAGGCTTTTTTTGGGTTAGCTCGTTCCATCGTGGACCTCATCTCTGTCCCCAAGACAAGACAGGTCAAGAGTAGGCCTATTTAATATTTAAAAAGTTTTATCGAAATCGGCTTTCTAATTATTTATTATTGTTTACGTGCTGTATTTGCTTTCTACATCCGCCTCTTTTCGCTAATACTCCACCTTCCTTTTTCAAACTCACCATCATAACCATACCTACACCAAAATAAATATCAAATACAGACATTAGTTCAACTAGTTTTTCCCCAATCAACCTCCTACAGGGGCGATCCTTACTGACACACGAAGATCAGATTAATCGTGTGTTCCTCATGTAACGTGAGGATTCGCAACCGGCACAAGATTGATGAATGGGACACGCCTCTGCCCCACGACCGAAGAAGACAGATCGATTATGTATAAAATATATCGCACACAGCTTGTTGCTAGAATGCTCTCATATATCAGGAATATTTGAGGCTGGTTAAGGGTAAAATGCTAGAGCATAGTTTATTGTAGGCCTTCAGGATAAGAATGGAGAGAAGATACACAAAATATCGAACAAAATAACATCAAGGTCGACTAGTGACTGTTCGTCGTAATGAACATTTACTGTAGCTTCATGTAAACGTTCATCCCACAGTGAGAACAAAAATTACAAAACTCCAAATTACGGTGAATTGAGTTACCTAAATATTTAAAACTACTCTTAATTATAGGCACTTTTTAATATCAGAAAAACAAGCAAGCAATGCTACAGTTACCGTCACAAGGCCTAATAACTTTTAAACCGTTGTTCTGTAGTTGCCCATTCCAAAGCGTAGATCTCTTCTACATAGAGATGTAGAAGAATGGGCAATAAACTCCATGGACACCATTATAGATATATCTCTGGTATCAGATTTCCCAATATCTGACCAAAATTTCTCCTGTGCACAATACGAACAAAGCAATTCGTACTGAATATAAGTATGTCGTCTAGATAAATTTTCGTCAGAACGGCTCCGTATGTCCACACTTGACCGTTAGCCAAGTCTCGAAGACGTTGGACGAACATTAAACGCAGTCAGCACATTCCTTGCAGCACAGATGAACACTCGTGGAGGGTTCTGTCTGTCTCTGATTACACATGTGTTTGTAATTACTATGTGATAGTAGCCCTCTTTAGAGTCCGACCTCTTTGGCACAAGTTGCTTTATGGCGTTTTTGATTGAGCTTAGAAAAATTACAAAAGTTTCCATTGTGTTGATTATTAATTCTATTATTATGAATAGATGCGTTGTATGGCATTAGATATTTGGTTGGTTTATTTGTTGTTTAAATCATTTAAGGAAATAATTCAGTGAGTGTAGTCGAGGGATCATTCGGAAATCACCATTCCTGCTCATATCCTAATTTATTTAGCGTCGGCACAGCATGTCTTCTTCTTCTATACTTTTCTATTACTCGTCATCCAAGCTGGCACCTCCTTTCTAGCCATGCCATCCTTCACACAGTCCATCAATCGTTACTATATACTTCTTCTACTCTTTATCTCTACATTCATAAGCAGTATTTTCCTCATTAATGTAATATTCGCTTAAAGTATAAATCTATCTGAGTTTTGCGTAAATATAAAATCTGGTACAAAATACTTGATACGCTAAAAATACGATTTTTCGAATATCACATCCACCTAAAAACTCCATTGCATAGTTTTCCACCGAATTCCCAGGTTCAGTCGTATTTTTTTCAAACATGCGTGAAACTTATCCAGTAATGGTTCCACCGCGGATTTATAGGCGCAACCGGCGAGGAGTTTTAAATCCTTTCCGTTCGGTTTGTACGCTCAATGGTTTTTGTTTCATGTCATTTGAATTGTAAATGCGCAAGTTTGGTAATATGTTTGTCTTTTCCAAACGTTCGTGTCGTTGTATTTACATTGGGTTATCTTTACTGATTGCAAACGACTGTTTCGAACTCTTCATTGTTGTGTTTCGACTTTTATTTTTCGTGAGTGGTAATATGGTTCTATTATCGTGGTTGGCGTTTTTTGGTATCAATGATTTGTTGCTTTGAGTATTTATGTGAAATTGAAAGTTACATGTCAATAACTTTTGACAACTTCATTACAATAATAGAAGTGTTTTGTCCATAACAAAACCAATAGTTTGTAAACAAATGCCCATTGCAATGGTAAATATTTGTATATTTTCAAACGAGCCTGTAAATAATAATAGACTATGAGTTAACTTGTTATGTGACCAAACAAAAATGCTCTGTGTTGTTTTAAAACAGCTCGCATGTAACTACTATGCTACACACGCAGAAGCGTATCATTCCATTGGTCGTTTTTGGCGATAACACTGCCATATAAATATGATCTTCCTGTAACAAAAAAGTTCGTCATATTCCGAACCCTCATTAAGACGGGCAACCATTTCGACAGCGCAATAACTGCTGAAAGTTAGCGAACAGAATGCAGCGGAAACATTCGCCTTAGGCACGGAACACACGAATGGCTTCTCGCTACCGAAACCACCAACTAAAGATGGCATATTAGTATGAACATTGCCGTAATGCCATCGTTACGGCATCATACTAATATGCGGTTGCATTATAATTATGTTTCACTGCAGTGATGTTATTAATACCAACATCGTCACCAGACACAAGCTCCATTTAATCACTAGTGTGAATATTACGGACCGTGGCTATAAAATTACCGCGATCGACAGCCGAATTGATGATCCGGTATGATTTAATTTATTAAGTTGGATTTTTATCAATCTATCAGACTTACACGATTAAATGATGTTGTCCATCATTTTGTGGAAATATTTTAGACAGTAAATCGATAAAAATATGGGTCAGTTAGATTATATTATCGAAAAAAAAAATACTGCAATGTGACGTCACGAGTTTTCTAAATATCGTCTTAATTTTTTGTTTACGAAAAAAAAAATATGTGTCCCAATATTTTTTTGGAAATCTATCTGACGGACTAATTAGATTTTTTTTTGTCAACTACCCTATTGGTAAAACTTTTATCACAATCGTCACTCAAACTAGGAGTAAGGAGTTGCGAGTGTGTTCCGGTCTTTACAGTGATCCTGCAGCGGCTACAGCGCTGAATAAAGTTTTTGTTACATCTTTTAATACTGTTTCTTACAGCGCTTATGCTGCTGAGTTATGATAGCCGGTTGCCAATGTTTTTCTGCTGGTATGAAAAGTTTTACTGTTGTTTATTTGGAGATACAATAGGTTTCTTCAGAAGAGAAGTTCTGTAAAGCTTATTAATTTTAATAATTATTTTGATGCTATATTTAGCATCAACAATTTTAACTGTTTTTCCATAGTTTATGTTGTGACCTACTTCTGGGCAAAGGTCCCCTTTTCCCTTTCAAATCCTTCCTTTTGTGTAATTCCTGGACACGCTTGCCTCTCAAACATGATTAGATCGTCATTCTACCTTCGTCTATAAAAACCAAAACTCAAAATAAACCATAGCTTTAAATGCAGCACCCGATAAAATGGAGATTAACGTTATATTTACTACGGAAAATTGGCTTTTACGCCAAACAATATTTGAACTGTGGATCTTAATACCTTTCTTCGTCGAAGACGGGTGCCAAACGAGCTCCTCGATTAATTTAGGTGCCAGATCCCCCTTGATTTTATGACGGAATTCTTAGGTGATAAAATTTTCTTCTCGCAAAATTGTAGCCGTTTTAAACCGTCAATTACTTGGATTTTCATGGGCGATAACGTTGATTTCTCGTTGATATTGGTTTATAGCTTTGATTTTGGTGGAAATTGATATTTCATTATACCTTTGAGCTATTTTTAAAAAAGTCTTAATAAATATGACGGTTTTATGATTTTTTTTATTCTCAAGTAATGTTTAGGTAATGGAAATTGTGTGCGCGTTGAAGTTGCGATTGCAAGTTAAATATTGGCTGTTTTCTTTTTTCTGTTTTTATTAGCTGCAATTCCTCCATGTACTAAAATAAATTACACTACTTCTATTGTGCCAAGTGCTTTTACCCATAAATACGATCCATTACCAATATTAATAAAACCATTATTGCGAACCAAAACTTGCAGCACTCTGCACTACTACATTTTAATTCTCCCTATTAATGGCGTCACTTTTCAGTATTGGCTAGTAAAACAAACACGAAACCACCGTACTAGCTAGTTTCAACAGTTTTAAAACGACCTCTTTTCACAGAAACAATTCTTGCTATAAAAGCTTTGCGCTAATATATCTCACGGTTCGTATTTTAAAATTCTATAGGTATTCATGACGTTGGAAATAATCAGAGCTCTTTTGTTTAAGTTGCATTATTATTTGTGGGACAAACTGTTGAAGTTTTAGTTTACTTTTAAAGTTATTTTAATGAAGCTGTGGTGGTTTTCGATTCACCATTTGGACATTAGAACTTTTTTGTCATTTTGATGACTCCTTGAGAAAAGTGTCGACTAGAACACTGCCGCTTCAGCGGGATTACCAGTGGCTTCAAACAGAAGACTGGGGTTGTTATTATACATATTTTTATAATGCATGACTTTTAGTTCTTTTCTTATCGTTCGGTCTTTGGTTTTGCACAACTCGATGAGTTGGACGATACCGTTTCCTCCAGAGACATCGTTGTAGAACTCCTTTGTAACGATTGACATATATTCATTATAGAAAAAGCTTTGTCACAGTATGCCCTTTTGCACCAACTAGTTTATTTAGTCCTTTCGTAGCTCCATAAATATCAGTTGCCAAATCATCTATAACGTAACCTCAAAAAATCACTACCAAAATTGACCCCATAAATAACTTTTTCATTACCCCGTCCCGAATAAAAGTACACCACAGATTATAAAGGTGGCTGTGGTTAAATTTTGGCGCGCACAGCTGCTATACAGTGCAGCTGTTATACAATTATGAGCCACCTGCAAGGAGCGTGGTTAAATTTAATTTCAAACAGTTTAAGTTATTGTGCGTTGTGTGTTGCAGACTTTATTTTTGGTTGAGATTGCAGTTTCTTTTTCTAACGAAGCTTTTTATCTGGAATTGTTGTTGTTCTATCTTGCGTTAGTATTACTACTACAGGGTTTTTTATTTAGAGCACGTCTCGAAGTGTTATTCGATATATAAATTTTGCGGAAATCGATGATGTAACATTACATCACGCCTGTAATTCCGGAAAGGTTGGGCAGAGGTGACCCTATCTTTTTTTTTTTAAACGTTGCCCCACACTAGGAATTTCTCCTGTATCGGTACACCCACATTAAACCACTTATGCTTTTAAGCCGTATGTAATAGGGGCGAGTCTGTTGCTATCAACCGGCCACAAATTCAGACTCCAAGGCTGCTACTGAGATATTCCTGATGGAAAAATCCAAACACTGCCCGACCAGGGAATCAAATCCAGATCCTTATGCACAGCAGTCGCGCTTGCGTCCACTAGTCCAATGAGGCACTCGATGGTGTAGTGTGACCTGTTATAATGACAAGCTTGACAATTTCAAATAGATAAAAATCAGATTTGTATTTAAATCCAACTAATACCACTATGTCAGCTCTCAATCAATTACTCTCAATAAAAATAAAACCTAAAAACAAAAGAACAAACCTCTTTGTTCTAAAATTAAATGCAACTAATGAAATAAAGTGCGCAACTTGTATTCAGAGACGAGAATGCCAAGCACTTATTACTCGAAATACTTCCACTACTGCACTGTTAGAGTTAATCAACTATTCCGACCGACGTAAATCGCGGAACTCTGGTAGAATTTAATCCAGAGAAATATATTATATGGCTAACACGACTACGGAACTAAGTAATTAGGTAATCGGGTCATATGTATTGTTTGTTACGTTTTTTGAACTTTTTTGGCGCATATTTTTGCTCGCTGTTGTTTTTGAGGTTGAGCTTTCCAGCCTGTCTTGATTCCCGATACCATTACATATAGTTTCTATATAAGTGTTTCGTATTTCTACGACTGCTAAAAAAATATCAAAAAAAAATTCGGCAGCTCGTATCAATCCAATACACGTCTGACTATCTCATCTTTATTTTAACTGATAGAAGGTCACTTGGTCTAGCCTTTTTCGCTAATCAATTAATATCAAAGAATTTATTTCAAGTAGGTTACTTACAGACACTTTTGAGTTGTCGAAACAAACACGACAGCGAAATGTAGCTACAGTCCCAGTCGGCAATCACAAAGCACACAAACTCTGAAAGTACTGTAGTAGTCCATTCCAAAGCGTATATCTCCATGCTGAAGAACGGGCAAGACGTCATTTCAAGTCATTATTTCACTCAGACCGTCACATACTTACTCGTAGTAGGTAACACTTTTTCACCTCACCAATTTATTTTAATGCAACACCCAACTCCACAGCCAATTAATTCTTGTGCCACAAAAAGATAATTCAATTATAGTTGAAACTAAATTCAATTACAGTTTAGTTTTCTAATAGTGTTTTGTATCAGTTTTTGTTCAACCCATAGTCGTAATTACTTTTGAGCCTTTGTATAAAAGTTTGATAGTTTAATTAGTAACCTTCATTGGTTCTGGAGTGTGTTTGAAAGCGAATCACGTGGTTCAAATAGTCGTTAGGTAAGGGTTGGCTTGATAAGGTGTACAATTGTACATGTTTGTGGGAGCTATTTTTTATTGCTGTTGCTATGTTCAGTTTCGGAATAGATATGGATCACTTCATGATAGTTATGCTACCAAGTTTGTGTTTTAGGTTCCAAAAAAAATATCAAATTTTCTAATTTTTGGTTGTTTGGAAATCATCAAATGTCTCCTCCCGCTCTGGGAAAAGCGGTAGGGAGTGACAGACTTCTACTAACTAAAAACCACCCATGTTCCTTCTTAGCCCTTTGTATCGAGGCCGCGTTATCTCTTTCAAACAACACGCAGCCCCGACGGGACGTTTATTTTACCTACCCAATAAATGCATTCATATAGGTACTTAATCACTACCTTATCTCCTACAAAACCTGGTCAATACGAACACAATACAAGATTTACATCCAATACAATTCACAAGTTCTTACAGCGCGGTAATTTGGCCAAAGTTAACACACGCCAGATACGCCCCAACGGGGGTTTGTACGAACCAACTTTGACAATTAATGGGCGTAACTACAGGGAGTTTTGACTGAGAATTTGTCGTTACGATTCCTGTTCTGAGATGGAAACGTATGTGAATCTTGGATGCTGGAGAAAAAGAGGAGGTTCTTGAAATTATACAATCCTTAAAATACCTAAGGAGACTTTGAATAAGTTTCGCTCTTAAAGTATTAGGAAAAAAAACCTTTGACTATATCGTTAGTTCAGTGGTAACAAGCACGACTGCTGAGCATGAAGTCCTTGGTTCGATTCTCAAGCCAGGAAAAGTATTACTTAGTATTTGCTTCAGGAATTTCTCAGTGGCAGCCAAGAAATCTCGGTTTTTGCTCGACAGATTGCTATTGGTTAAATGTGGGTGTGCTATTAGGTACACCTCTACCTTAACCTTCGGAGATACGCTGACGTAACAGTGACTTGTATGAAACAAAGTTACTTGGGGCACGTAAAATAGTAATCCTGTAGTTTGACTAGAGTCAAACTACAGGATTACTATACCACGACACAACACAAACCCAAACAAACCAACAAGCAAACCTAAAATAACACCTATAAATTCTTGAAATATTACTAAACATACACCACATAATAAATACGGCGAATCAAACCACTTCGTACGAAACGAATAATATTGAAGAGTCGCAATTTCATGTTCCTTGATCTCGTAAACTCTGACACTGGAGATGTAAATTATATGAGGTGACGTCAGCGGTATTTCAAGCGAAATACTTCACATAATATGGTAAAGTACACAATGTTTTGTTCAATTACAAAGTTACGCTACTTTGAGCATCAATATTCATAATTTCAACCGAAAGACGTCCACTGCTGGACATAGGCTTTCCCGCATCGCATTGTCTCGCATCCAGCAGATTCCTGCTACGTTCAACAGGTCATCGGTTCTTCTAGCATTGATATTGTGGGTTTTAAATTACTAGAAGGACTTTTTCCACTAGTTCTTTACACTCATATCAGCCTGTAATGTTGAGAAACAAGCTTTCTATCCACAGATACTACTCTCGAGTCTCTCTCACAAGAGAGACTCGAGAGTAGTCCACAACTCTCGCTCACTGGTTAGTAGATGTCCCATGTCGGATGATGATATTTTTAATTTGAAGATATAATGACTTTGCCCCGGTCGCGGTGTTTGCTACACACGATTTCTTTACGATGTGTAATTTTCTAGTCAAAACCATATTGAAGTAAATTTCAGCTGTCGTCCTTTTATGAAGCGAGAAACTGTTGAATATTCGAACTAGTCTATTAATGTTTAGAATTGAAAATGTCTGGGAATATACTGCTTTGCCATGAGATTGAAGTCATATGCGTCTTGGCTTCAGAGACAACAACAGTGACAACAGTGACTTCAGAGAAAAAGGATAGAAATCTTGTCACAGCAACTTACGCGACAGAAACAAATGACGAACGCGTGTTGGCCGAGGTCGCATCCAAAATCCATATTCAAAATTAAAACAAACGACATCCGAATCCGAGCTCAAATACTGCATGTGAAATCGCGAGCATTACTTAGGGGGCATATTAATCAAAAACTGTGCGGATCTGTTCTACGTGCACGCTTCCCTCTGATTTACTAACATACGTGCCTCCCCTTAATTTAGTATTAGTTTGTTTGCTGATAACTGTATACGATCTAAGTTTCGGCGTAACGAGGTATGTTTGGTGTAACAAGAAATAGATAGAGATTTTGTTGCGGTAATAAATGTTGTTTTGGAGTCGTTTGTAATCAATTTTGGGGGGGTAGGTGTTTCGATTTGATTTGGCTGTGTTAATGGAGGTAGAGGTGCTGTATTTTTTTTTAAGTTTATAACCGCCTGATTTTACTAAATAATATATGTGACGTGTCTCTACTATCACTACACTGTCATATTTTCCTCGAAATATAGATAGATTATCCCATTGATATTTTCTCCATGAGTTTCGCTTCATACAGACGTTCCATATTTAGACAATGTGATGCGTTCATGTCTACATAGTTCAAATTGATTTGTTTTGTAGTGATCTAGATTAAGGCCTACTAGGCACACCTTTTATTGTTTTCCTTTGTCTCTAATGTTTATGTATCAATGTCATGCATACCTGTTATCTGCATGGTTACTGAAATGACAATTTTCGTTGATATGTAATTGGAATTGTAAATGATTGTGCTGTTGGTGCGCTTATCCTTACATAGTATAAAACAAAGTCGCGTCTGTTTGTTTGTTTGTTTATTTGTTTGTTTGTCTGTATGCTTAAATCTTTAAAACTACGCAACGGATTTTGATGCGGTTTTTTTTAATAGATAGAGTGATTCAAGAGGAAGGTTTTAGTATATAATTTGAACGACATCCACGCGGGTGAAGCCGCGGGCATCAGCTTTATAAATAAATAACATTTGCCTGTAATCACCTAATATGACACCCATATTTTGCTAGTTATGTTGAAGTCTCATATAATAGGGGGCGCGTCTATTGATGTCAACCGGGCACAAATTCAGACTCTGTGGCTGCTTCTGAGATATTCCTGATGACAAAACCCCAATAACAATTTGCCTGACCTGGTAATCGAACCTAGGACTTCATTCTCGGCAGGCGCGCTGGCGACCACACCGCATTGTATTTTTTTAGTAGTCTACCGCAATAGGGGATCGGACTGACTCAAAAAAATATGATTCTGTTTAGTCCGTCAGTTAGATTATCGAAAAATATTGGATACGTGTTTTTTGTTTTGTCAAAACAATAAAAATTGACGAAGATAAAGCGCGTCAAAGTTCATGGAGTGGGGCTTGAAACGTCAATTGAAGGTACAAAATGTACTATCATATGACGTCACACGAGTTTTCGAAGCACTGTATAGTCTTCATTTTTTGTGCGTGAAAAATGAAAAAATACGTGCTTAATATTTTTTGGAAATCTATCTGACAGACTAATTAGTTTTTTTTGTCCGATTCCCTATTGTACCAACCTAGGTTTTTCCACTACAGGACAAATGTCTTTTACCTACTTTCCTTCTCTAAGCCTTTTAAGAACCAGTCCCGCAAAAATAAAATTATTCTTCAGCACCACAAACAGGCAAAAAAAGTCATTATATCTTTCAATTCCTACGAAGCCAATAAGCCTCAAAATATCACACTAACTAGCCTTTTAAACTACGCAGCCTGTAAATGGACACAAGCATTACACTAAATGGGGGCAAAAGTTTCCCTACTCTATGAAAATAGATACCGTAGACGCTAAGGGAATATTACATAGAACACTGGCATTTTTCACCCCTATTACCTAAGTGATAAGGTTGAAAGTGGTCAACCGTCAGGGAAGTTGTAGTTCTTCTGTTAGTAGCTCTGTATCGTTATGGTTCCCTAGTACTATAGTTGGAAGTATTAGGTTTTATTGGTTAATTTTGTTTATAAATGTAACTGGCTGGTATTAAATAATGTTGTTGGCAAACTTCGATTATGATGATTGCCTTACTTCAACCTGCTCGTTGGTCTAGGATGAGATCCTGAGTTCGATTCCCAGGGTGTGCTAAGTGTAGTTGGTTTTTTTCCATCAGGAGTTTCGGAAGTCGGTAGTAGCCACGAAGTCTGGAATTGGGTATTTGAATATTTTTAAGCTATTGCATAGCTTGAGCGTGGAGAGCGAATCCAGAAATTCCGTAACGAAAATATTCAAGCAGGTTGCTATGGTTACGGAAAATAACAAGGTTGTCAACTGAGGTTGTCAAATTAAATAATTAATTATTTGCATAATATTATGTTGATAAAAAATGCTATGCAATAGCTTTACCGCGGCAGTCTCCGAGTGCCACACATTTAGTTTTTTTTTTACTTGTGATTCGAAAACCGTAAATAAAAAGAGAGACAAAAGTAAAAAAAATAGTGTGATATCTTAAAAAATGCCTTAGTTGTAACCGATTTTAAAGGACGTGCTAGACAGAGACAGCGCTACATCTAATGTGACGTCATAATAACATACCGCCATAGTTACGTAGTACTAATGGCCGTTTCACGCGACAAGGATAGAAAGTGTCCTACCAAAAACTTCTAAAGCGTGTAGCTACTCCATTTTTTGATCGATTTTATAACTTTTTTTACACATCGTATTAGTTCTTCATAAAATTTTCATACAGTTTTGATATTTTCAAATACCCAATTGTGTCCGATTGATGAGAAGTGGCTCACCCCCTTTTACAGGAGACTTTAAACATACCTGGTGTTCTATGAACCTCTGCCACCGTTACAGGTAGTCAGTGGCCAAAACTTATCGTATTAACCAATACTAGCTGGGTTGTGGAAGTCAGATAGGCAGTCGCTCCATGTAAAATACTGATATTCAGCTGCATCCAGGAACCGGAAGCCGATCCCAACAGTTGGGAAAAGGCTAGGCAGATGATGATGATGTATCGAAAAGAAAACTGGTAGGGATAGTTGGGTATTTACAATAATAACCAAAATTTATTTGTAGGTGGATTAAACTTACAGTTCAGTTAAAAACACTTTGCTATCACCCAATATTTTTCCACTGCACTGTTCGTTCATCCGATAATCAAAACAAAAACAAGCAAAGGTTGTCGCCATATTGAAATGAGTAATGTTTGTAACATTTGTTTTAGAAACGTTAGTACGAAAGGACCATGTCTATTTGCGTGTGTGTGTGTGGGTGTGCAAATAAACGCGAGTGTAGGCAAACAGTATGGCTGCGTTAATGTTTCTATTTCATACATTCGTGAGGATGGTAAATATGAGTGTATGTAGGTGGGTGCTAAAATAATACATGTTTTGTGGTTTAAGTTGGTGTTTTTGCTTTGTTTTGAAAAGATTTCGATATTTTTGGGTAAGACAAGTAGGAACATACAACTCTTGAGTAAATATAGGTATGTACCTACCTACTTAACTATATCGATTCTGATTCGATCACGTAAAGAAACTCCTTTCAAAATAGGCTAAAGCAAAGTTATATTTTCCGATTAACCTAATCCACTTTTCCTTTAGCCCTAGATTGTATCCATTCATTAATAACTTCATAATCACTTTCACACTGCCCTACTAGGTGATAAATCAACTAACCTAGGTCTAAAAATAAATTAATTTCCTTTTATAAAACACTTACAAAATCTCCAGTACAGTATTTACTAAGGTACTACACCAATTCTTTACCTTGTTACGTGTTTAAATATCAACTCTATGCTAATTAAAACAAGGTTGAAAGGCGTTTGATATAGCACACGCGTGCTCTCGTGCATGCATGCAAGGTTCCACGCAAACTGTTAAGTTAAATTGGTTTACATTTAAAAGTCGATAAACACTGTTTAAGGGAAACTAGATAACATTCAGTAAATAATGGAGGAAAAACTAAACGTAATTAGTTGAACCGTTTACTATCTATCAAGATAGGATGGCTTTAATTAAAAGCAAATTATGCATACGTTGGTCAGAATTTATGGTAGTATCTGGTTGATTATTTTTTGTAATTTTATGGTTGTTGGCATACTGGAGAGATTGTTTAAATTATAAAGTTTAATACAAATAGCATAAGCATCAATCATGTTCTCACTGCTGGAGCACAGGCTTTCTCTAGACGAGTATGAGATGGAATGGGCTATACAATCCACCACGTGGGCCCACTGCCGTTTGGTAGATGTCACATGTTCAAGACTTTTTGTTCTAGGACATGGCGGTTTCCTCACCAAAGAATTCAAAGACCCAACAGGATGCTATTTATGACGACATAAACTGAAATATTGATAAAGTTTTAAAAAATATTGGCAGAACACTAACACTATATCAACATTACGCTACACACCAAACAACGACAGACAAAAACAACAAACAACATCATAACACAACAAGTCACATGAAAATAATGTTGTAGTATCAAAAGTAACAAAGGTAGCAGAAACTTACAGCAGGAACACGAACGTTAAATCACAACACGAAACATATGTCAGCCTCACACGAACCTCACTCCGTCAACAAAATCACTCTCATTTACCATCAGAAGACGTTTGCGTATGAATGGGATACCAGATACCAGGGTACCAGGGAAGGTACAGTCGAACTAGCTAATAAGTATACAGGTAAACACACACACACAAAAAACACACACTGAAAATATTGATTGCAATTTTGTTTTCTAAAGCGTTTCGCATTAAGCGACTGATTTCAAACGCTGTATCATTTCACATCAGTCTCTTAATGTATCTGTATAATCTTAAAAGTAAATGCAAGTTTGCTGGCTGTATACTTACTAGCTTGTTTGATTGTACCACGATACGACTCATCATAATGACAAAGATCTCGAGGACCAAGACTTAATTAATCATTGTGTTTGCTGATTAACATTCACCATTCACAACTTGCTTAGAGAATTTACATTCAGATGGAATAGTTAAGTTATTCTGGATCGAGTTGCTCGGACTTCGATTGTTTGGAAGATGTGATTTTGTTTGAAAAATATTGGCTCTTTAATTGTATACGAGGGTATGGACATGTCCCGTCGGGGCTGTGGATTATCGAAAGGATAACGCGGCTCCGACACAAGGGCGAAGAAGGAACATGGGTTTGGTTTTTAGTCAGTAGAAGTCTGACACTCTCCTTCGCTCTGCCCAAGAGCGGGGGGGGGGGGGGGTTATTCGATGATGGTGACTGCTAAGATGACGAGTAAAAGAGAAGTACGTATGAAGTAGACATGCTGCGCCGACCCCGAATAAATTGGGATAAGGGTAGGAGAAGGATGAAAATTATGATAACTTCTACGTGAACTATAAAAGAAAAGACAATCGAACTGTCTAATTGCAATAAACATGTCTTCTCCTTCTTCTATACTTCTCTCATCAAGAAATGATACTAACAATTTTAATCCACCCTTTTACTTTTTTAGAACATTTAATTCCTGGCTATAATTGATAGAAACTACCCACCGAGTTCTCCTACCCTAGTCCGTGCATTTGTATGAACATAACAATGAAAGCAACGCCTCCCCTGTGCCCAGTTATCGGCGAGCAGATGCGAAACAAAACTATATACGCTTCTTTATAACATTGTAGAATAAACTGCTCATAATACTGTATCTCAATGACGTTGAGTTTACATTTTCAAATGGTTAAATTGCTATGGATGTCGTTGGAGTACTTTATGGAGCAGTATTTTAAATTGGAATTATTATCATGTTACATTCTTGTCAAAGAGGTTCTACATATCCTTTCCAATATTTGTTACCAAAGATGTAGAGGGAATATGAGGAGTTGCTTCGTGGAAATACTCTTAATCATGCATTTGCATTTGGTAATACTGGTAGTCGAACCCTACATCGTTGGAAAATGTCTAGGCAGATGGTGGCTATATGAAATTCTTGTATAAAAAATTTGCTTTAATATTGAATTTAAAATTACTCTGTGCTTAAATTTTATTTATTAAATTTTAGTTACTTCTCTGATTTCATTTTGGACTTACTTTATATTTTCGAGTATACAATTCAGTTTTTCTGCTTCCATAACCATTTTTATTTCCATTCGACCGCTGACCTTCACTCACGTATCCAGACTCATCGTTATGCGGTCCGCGACCGTGATGCCGCACATATTTCTCATTCTCAGCATCTTTTTCATGAATCCTTTCTTTTTCATTACCAATTTGTTACATATTTATTTATTGCTCTTTGTCGGTATCCTTTGGGGCTACTAAAAGATTTTTATCTTTTAGGTCAGCTTCTTTTTCATCAATCGTTTTTATTTTTTGTAAATTAAAAAGTGAGTCGCACTGGTCCTGCGTAGTGGATTATAGTCGTCTCCTTCTCACTGATTCGGAATCTATGTTGAGACAGTTTTAATGTAATAGTCGAATTACTGTTGTTTCCTATTTCGTCACTTGTTTCTGTTATTTTAACTTTGTCAGATATTCACTAAGATATAAAGTTGATATTTTAAACTGGAGCATTCAAAACAAAATGCGATTCATAAAATAAATCCCCAATCCATTGTTATATTCGCTGCATTGCTTCGTTCTCTTGGAACGGATATTGAATTTTCATACCGTTCGTTTGTTGCTACAAGTCAGTTTTTATTTATCGCACATTTATACCAAGCACGCTTGTTGACAGGAAATTAATGCATCGGCCGAATCAATTTGCGTTAACTTGCTCCGGGGTATGGATTTGATAATCTTTAACCCGTTGGAACGTTTGTTGTAGAGGCTTTTTGTGTAAGTACAGTGCGCTGTCTTGGTTTGGTCCGAGAATTTATGACTGTCTTTGACAACATGTATGTGGAACCTACAGGAACGTCTAAAGATTTTTCAAATCAAAATCTCTCACTCTGAAAGCGAAAGTTTGCTTCTATTTAACTAACCATCTAGGTCATCTAATCTTGAAATGTTGTCTTTCACTATCACTAGTATTGAAATTATTGACAATGACGTTAGTTTCTTTAAGGCGACATTAGCCGCCCGCGACCTTGAGCGCGCGTTTAACTCACCGCCTAAACAAATAAGGTTGAAAATGGCGATGCGTTTGATGCTCGTGACTGCCAAAATGAACGATAGTTCGCAGATTTAATTTATTATAAAAAAAAATACGCTGTAATGTTAAAATATTTTTACATATGTCTTTAGTTGGTTAAATTTCCTTTCTGATAGTAAAAAAAAAATAACAGTTTATAAACAGGTCAGAAATAATAATATTGTCCTTCTTCAAATAATCACTTTATTCTACCACACTTTTACACTGCACGTCTTGTCTGTACGAGACATCAAACTTGAATGCCTGTGTTCGCACTGTCAACGCTTGTAGGTGAATGCCGGAATGAACGGCGAAGTGAAGTGTTGGATCGAATGACAAACAAGTCAATATACCATCCGTATGACATGCGAACACATACATTTAATTACAATAAAGTTGGGTATAGATAATATTCAGATAAATATTTGAATAAAAGCTAACATAATATAATTAGGTATAGGTAATATTTAAGTAAGTATTTTAATAAAGCTAACAAGTTGTCACTCAAAATATTGAGCATTTCGAGACGAAAAAGTTTTTTCGTGTGATTTTTTTGTGATTTTGTGATTTTTGAAGTGAAAACTTCTTTAGCGGCGTTGAGCACTTTGGGAAATTGTTCTGTGATGGGTATAAAATCTTAAACTCGCGTCAGGACACGTGACCACGTGACCCTGATCGAAAAAGCGTAAGACGGATGGAGAGTAGACAGCTATCCCCTCTCTACGGCGCGGCGAAAATGTATGCCTGGGCCTACTGTTTCGTTTAGGCAGCGCAGGGCGCTTAATAATAATAATAATTATTATTAATAATAATATAATTAATAATAATAATAATCGCCTGAAGAAGGTTTTAAATAGCCTTCTTTCGGGTGGGAATAAGGTGCGCGCCTTCAACGGTTGGGTCATGCCAGTTTTAATATACTCTTTCGGCATACTCAAATGGACTCAGACTGAACTCGATACCTTGGATAGGAGAGTCCGTACATTGCTGACCGCAAATCGGATGCATCACCCACGATCATCGGTCATGAGACTGCACATCCCGCGGAAATGTGGGGGTCGAGGCTTTTTAAACGCGAAGACCCTCCACAACCGCGAGGTGTGCAGTCTCAGAGAATATTTTTTAAAAGCCGATATGGGTATGCACCGAGATGTGGTCGCAGTGGACAAGGGACTCACCCCGCTGTCCATGGCTAACGAGAACTGGCGCAAACCTGTAGTACTTACTGCTGATGACCGCAAGGAAGTATGGCAAAGCAAGGAGCTTCACGGGCGCTTCTACCGGGCTCTTCATGGGCCCGATGTAGATTTTCTAGCGTCCGTGTCCTGGCTACGTTTCGGCGACCTCTTTGGGGAAACTGAAGGTTTTGTCTGTGCAATTATGGACGAAGTTATGTTGACGAATAACTACCGGAAATATATTATGAAGGATGGGACGGTTGACGTGTGTCGGGCATGCCACCGTCCGGGTGAGTCCATCAGACATATTATTTCTGGTTGTTCTCGTCTGGCTAACGGCGAGTACTTGCACAGGCACAATCAAGTGGCCAGGATTATTCACCAGCAACTTGCTTTGAAATATAAACTTGTGGAGTCTGAGTTACCGTACTACAAGTATGTGCCCGACCCAGTTCTCGAAAAAGACCATGTTACGTTGTACTGGGATCAGTCTATCATCACTGATAGGACTATTGTTGCCAATAAGCCTGACATAGTGGTGATAGACCGATCAGCGCGCCGCGCAATGATAATCGATGTTACCATTCCACATGACGAGAACCTCGTGAAAGCTGAAAAAGAGAAACAAATAAAATATCTGGATTTAGCACACGAGGTTGTCGATATGTGGCATGTGAGCTCGGCTATCATTGTGCCGATAGTCGTAACGGCCAATGGTCTTAGGCCCGTAATCCACCAAAGCGGAGATGTGCCAAGCGGAGAGGAGATGTGCCAAATTCGACCAATCACAGTTACATCTGGTATTTCGCCCTTCCTGTGATTGGTCGAATTTGCACATCTCCTCTCCGCTTGGCACATCTCCGCTTTGGTGGATTACGGGCCTTATAGCGAAGAGTCTGGACGACCACCTGTCCAAACTCTCACTTGGTGGTTGGATCAAGGGCCTGATTCAGAAGGCAGTACTCCTCGATACGGCCCGCATTGTGAGGAGGTTCCTGTCTCTGGAGCCCTAACTACCGGTAGCTTGGACCCTGCTCCCGCTATCGGTGGACCACTATTTTTTACATTTTTAAATGTTTTTTTATAAATTTTGTATGAAATATTTAAAAATGCAATCTATATGTAAGAAAATGATTAAAGGAGATAATAATAATAAAATTATTAATAATAATAATATAATTAATAATAATAATAATAATAATAATTAATAATAATTAATAATAATAATTAATAATAATAATAATAATGATGACAGCTGTCAAAATTGAAACAGCTATATCTCGGAAACTATCGACCTTAGACTAGTTGTGTGTAGGGACAATTGATAGGTCTCAATGAGATCTACATTTCGGATGACAGCTGTCAAAATTGAAACGGCTATATCTCGGAAACTATCGACCTTAGACTAGTTGTGTGTAGGGACAAGTGATAGGTCTCAATGAGATCTACATTTCAGATGACAGCTGTCAAAATTGAAACGGCTATATCTCGGAAACTATCGACCTTAGACTAGTTGTGTGTAGGGACAAGTGATAGGTCTCAATGAGATCTACATTTCGGATGACAGCTGTCAAAATTGAAACAGCTATATCTCGGAAACTATCGACCTTAGACTAGTTGTGTGTAGGGACAAGTGATAGGTCTCAATGAGATCTACATTTCGGATGACAGCTGTCAAAATTGAAACGGCTATATCTCGGAAACTATCGACCTAAGACTAGTTGTGTGTAGGGACAAGTGATAGGTCTCAATGAGATCTACATTTCGGATGACAGCTGTCAAAATTGAAACAGCTATATCTCGGAAACTATCGACCTTAGACTAGTTGTGTGTAGGGACAAGTGATAGATCTCAATGAGATCTACATTTCGGATGACAGCTGTCAAAATTGAAACGGCTATATCTCGGAAACTATCGATCTTAGACTAGTCGTGTGGGAGTTGGACATTTTGACCCTGAACGTTAACGATGTCGACTGTACAGTCAATAAAATACAAAAATAATTTATTTTGAACTAGACTGTACAATGTTTTTATGATGCTTAATCGGAGGCATGGGAAAAAATATTCCCGCTCCTCCTACCAATCGGAGTTCCGATCGGAGGACAGGGAAAGACAAAATAAATGGGTTAGCATAGTTATGGCGGAATAATTGAATTTTTAAATAATGAATTTGGTTTAACTATGTCGAATGATCGCAATCTTAGCACAACGAAATACAAAACTACTATTGATGCGGTCTTTATTAGACATTTAAATAGGTTCGAATCAAAACTGTTCGTTTCTTACTTCAGCTACCATAAACCTATCGTATCAGTTTTAGAGATTGGCGATGATAGTTCTGGTAATGATGGTGGTGAAAAAGTCGTTGAAATTATGGATGAAAGTTGATTTTTCGGAGAGATAAACTTTTTAATGTAAAATAATTGTAATAGTTTTAAAGTGTTAAATTTTTAATGTAATATAAATTGTCATGTTTGTGTACGATAGCGCAATAAATCAATATTGTATTCTACCACATAAATGATAGTACTTTTATACTGTTAAAGCAATTGGTGCAAAATTATTCCCTAACCATTCCAAAATATCAAACATGCTCAACGTTAATAATCAAGTTTTCACTTCTGCCGGCACTCCCGGAGTGCAACCCGTCTTTTTTTTTTTTCGAGGTTCTTGATTACTTTTAGAAAATATTTTTGCATAAGTCTTTTACCTATACATTTGACTATACACTGTATTTTTTTTTGGAATTGTAATAAGTAGCAATACGGCTAACTCTGCGACGAAAAACAGGTCGTTTTTACGGTGCCCCTTTGACTGCGCCTTAAGTTAATCATGCTCGTATTATCTCTTTCACATTTTCCGCAAAATTATGAACATGTATCATCCTAAATATTTCAGCAATCATACTAAATTCTTCATACATTATACCAAATAAAAACAATACAACTATGATTATGCCCACCGTATTCATAACCCGCATTACAAATTTACCGTTAATACAGCCTGTTCAAATGTCGGATACCATTGCTTATCGGGAAACACTAAAGTTTTATATGCCCTTGTAAAATTTTATTACTTACATCTACTTTTAATATGAACTGAAATGCTTTGTTTATGTTATTGTCTACGGTTGCTTTTAAAAGTTAACTGGGTGTGTTGTTATTACGTACATTGTGTTACCTTGGTAGTGAGGTTTTGTTTCTTTCATTTTCGTTTTGCCAATTCTTTTGTACGCCATTTTCTGTTTGGAGAATTACTGGTTTAGTTAATTCTTGGGTAACTTGTGTTGGGTGTATTTTTGGTTTACTATTTTAATTATTGGGACTGTCTCGTTTTGTAGTTGCAAAACCGACTACTGTTCATGAAGTTCTGGTTTCCATTCCAAGGTTGGGAAAAGTGGTATTAGGTTTTTTTTATGGCATTCAGCTCTGTAGCGTCCACGGAACCCGGCCGATGGCAATAGTGTCACTCCCTATTTATACATGGGATTTAAACATTACTGGCGAAATGTGGGTGTACCTACTATTAGGTATACCTCTGCCTTCGGGGATTACAATCGTGATGTTATGTTATTTTTAATAATCGTCGTCAAAATATATAAACATTTTTGCAATCCCCTGTCATGTTTCTGCACAACAGAATAAAAAAAATGTAACACAAAAATATGACAACAAACTGTGCTTAATTGAGGCTCAAAAGTTTTTTTATCAACAAAATCCTTTGCAATCACGTCATTCGTGATATTTCGGATAAACAATTTCTGACGCAGCCTCCCATTACATTCTGCATACATTCATTACTTTATCATCTGATAATGATCAACGCTTTTTGAATTCTGTGCAGCGGTAAATTACAAATATTGCTCGGTGTGTCGAAAATTGAAATAACTGATAAATTGAAATGACTGCATCGTTGGTATAGCGGTTTAAAACGCGACTGTTGCTCCTGAGGGTTTTATTCCCGGGTCGGACAAAGGGTTTTCCTATAGATAATTTTTCGATTTGTGCCCGGTTGATGGTAATCTATATCTATATAAATAAAAAGAGAAGTCCTGACTGACTGACTGACTGACTCATCAACGCCCAGCCCAAACCCTTGGACCTAGAAAGCTGAAATTTTGAACAGAGGTTTCCTTTATAATGTAGACAAGGAATAAGGAAGGATTTTTCGAAATTCAACCCCTAAGGGAGTTAAATAAGGGACGAAAGTTTGTATGGAAAGACGTTTTTTTTTCACGCGGGCGAAGCCGCTGGCAAAAGCTAGTAGGAAAATATAACTAGCAAAATGTGGGTGTAATAAATTAATACACCTTTGCCTAACCCTTAGGGGATTACAGGCGTGATGTTATTTTATAAAAT
Source organism: Diarsia mendica (assembly GCA_949316265.1). Lineage (NCBI taxonomy): Eukaryota > Metazoa > Arthropoda > Insecta > Lepidoptera > Noctuidae > Diarsia > Diarsia mendica. The sequence continues at coordinate 17,611,073 of OX438904.1, read as the reverse complement.
ACCAATAGCACTGTTACAAAGTTATGTTTGCAGTTCGATATCCACACCACACCCGTCCCAAAGGTTTGAAATGAACTGAATAAATAATGGTGTTTATTTTTGTAAAATCATCTGTTTTCACAAGCTGAATAATTCCAACCAATTTGAATTATTTGGCTAATGAATATTTAGTGATGGTTTATAATGGGTGAGACCTGGGAATTCTATTTGGGAGTAAGGCGAGTCTATTAGAAACACAACGCCTACGATTCGCATGCATAATTTATAATAATTGGTATTCAATAAAAGGAAGGTGGAGGTAAAGGGAATTGAATGCTGGAAGCTTTCATTTAGGGTACTGATTTGTAAAGCATTTAGGAAAGGATAAATTAATTTTAGGTTGTAAAACTGTACTACAAACATTGTTGACTGTTGTGCGAAAAGGTAGTTTAATCTATACCAATTAGATACACACTACACTAACACACACAGACACTGGTTTAAACTTAACAGGAGGTATTTGTTTGAAAATAATAATCCAATTTAAAATTGTTTATCATTGAAAGAGATGTACATTATACGAAGTTACAATACGCTATAAATCATATTAATTACAGGCATATTAGCCGACCTATCATAATTTTTGCAAACGAAGTTGCGGGCAAAGTATGTGCACAATTTGATCTTCCAAAGTGGGATGCAAATACCGCAAAACAAGAACAAATCTGCCTTTTAAAACTCAACAGTTTATATAGTTTACAAATAAAAAACAATATGCTGAGGCTGCGACACGTAGCTCATGCTACTTTGTTTCCAACTACAAAACACAGTGCACACTGTTCTACAAAACAGTTGACGTAGAAAAAAACTTTTGGGACCAAAAAAAAAAGATTGTTTAAACTTTGTACCGTGCAACTTTAGCGATGTCGCTAGATATTCCTTTTTTAATTTTGTCGTGTAATTATTTCGCTGGCGATTCCTCTTTTTCCGTTTGTAAATCTAAATAAATGGGACTCGGGTTTTGTTCGTTCATTTTCGGCTTTAGTCGAGAGTTTTTCGACAATTATTCGGTGACTAGACAAATTCTATTTCGTAATTTAGGAGTTGAAATTATTGTGGTAGTTGTGAGTAAATCTTTTGTGTTATTAATGTTGGTAAAGATTTAATTATTTAAGGTATATGAGTGAGGTTTCGAATGTTTAAATGGTGGAAATTTATTAGGATTTAAGCGAACCCTAACTTATTGACCAAAATAATTAAATTGAACATTAAGTTCGGTAATGTTCCGGTAAATTACCTCCTCTCTGTTCTTTGTTTTTCTTCAACCAGCTTTGGAAACATTAAACATTCGGAGCATCATTAAAACGAGCTGAAGTCTCTGAAATAATTCATTATGGCACAGGTTTATACAAATACGAGTAATTTATATGAAGGATGAGAACATGCTTAATAGGCTTCTTCATTTTACAAACCAAATAACCTGCGTATTACATTTTACTTACATGTTATTTTTCCATTAAATTTACATAATACGATGTAATTCAGCCGTAGCAATGAATGTGGAGGTTATATAGGCAGTCGCTCCTTATAAAAAGCTGATATTCAACTGTTTCCGGTTAGACCGAGAAAGTTATAACTAGGCTGGGCAGATGATGATGGAGTTTAGGCACAATTATAAACGCTACTTTTTTATTGTTTGGCTGAATTTTCACACCTGGGTCCCCGCCGCCTGGCCTCCCTTACTTACTTCTGCTTTCTCGGTGCCACCTGCTCCTCGGTCTGCCGCAGACCAACACTACTTAAAAAACACAAAAAAAAACTATCATTAAAAATCTCTAAAATTTTGTCCTACACAGACTAGACATTGCACCACAGTGCACTCGCTCGAACACAGCCTAAACGGCAATACTCGTAAATCAATCGCTTATTCAGCAGCGGAACCACGCAGCGTCATCGAATCATCGTACTCTGTCGGATTCGCGGTCGAAGCGATAACTGGACGCTCGTAAAATTAAACACGTTTAACACTTTGGAAATAAAGCCGAATTTAATGTTATATTTTAGGTAAATATGATGACGTTAACGACTGGACGTGAAATAGGGAATACATTTTCGGGGATTTTGATGGTGGCAAAATTTTGGTTGGCGGTTTTATAATGTTGAAATGGGTAATTGAAAAGAGATTTTTAAGTAAATATTGATAAATGATGTGGTTGAAAGTTCACCTTGTATTTCGGTTAGTAAATCAGCTTTTTGTTGCCATCGAACTACACATTGTCGGTGCAGTTGTATTTCAATTTTTTTTTTTTAAGCGTTGCCCCACACTGGGAATTTCTCCTGTATCGTGGGTGCGTTCACAAACATTTAAACTCACATACACAAATACCCAGACCCGGAACAACTATCTGTAGGTCTTACAAATATTTGTTCCGTGCGGAGATCGAACCCGCGACACGCAGCGCAGTAGTTCATTACTTGAGCCACTGCGCCAACCGTGCCGTCAAATCCAGCGAATCAATAAAAATATAATTGTTTAATAGCTTGAAAGTTGACTCCCTTCCCTTCAAACGAAATAAAAATAAACGTATTACCGGCTTAGGTACCACGAAAAACTTTTTATTTTTCGGTTTCGGATTAATTACTCTTTACGTAACTCAGCCAACTGGCCACAAAGGCTATGTGCTCATTAGTAACCCCTACATAGTTCTATGTACAACGTTCTGGTTTTACCCAACAACTGATTTCGGTGTCAGCTTAGAGTTACACTGAACAAAAACTAAATATATCTGCTTGTTAGTTCGGCGTCTACGAACGCTACGCGGCTACGAAACGCTACGGTGCTACGAAGTAGTTGCTACGCCGTAGCTCGTAGCACATGTTGTAAGAATTCGCTACGAACTTTGTAAAGCTAATTTTACACAGAATAGGAAGTCGTATTAGTACTTTTTAAGTGAAATTGAGCTTATTTGACGGTGTTTTGTTACTTGCGTAACATAAAATAACGCTATTTTTGTACGCTGTGTAGGCAGATATGTACGATTCACAAGACTTTCGCCAGTTACAGTAAATTGTTATTAGAGCCAACAACGTACATTCTTGTAATTGAAGTAGACAGACCTCTGGTCTGAAGGCCCGTTTAGTTTTACCAATATAATGTTTTTTTACTGTAAAATAAGCTATTAATATTATCAATAAACCCTCATTTAAGCACTACACATAAAATGTTCGCCTCTTGAATGCGGAGGGCCATTGAGCGGCCATCAAAGCGAGGGCTGTCTAAAATCCTTAACGGTATTACGTTCATCAACGTTACACGTACTCATGTAACACGAGTACCTATGTATATACCTACGTAATTAGTATGAATAGGTTTAGTTAATGACTTGTTTGTAACCGCGGATTATATTGAGTTGTTAGATTTTAATTTCTGTATTAAATTGTGAAGTTTTTAAGAGATGTGATTTTTCATTTTGGGGTCGGCTTCCAAGGCTTCTAATCTTACCGGGTGCTGATAAATATCAGTATTTTACATGGAGCATATAAATTAAATTAAAAAATTAAATTAAATTAAATTGTGAAGTTTTTAAGAGATGTGATTTTTCATTTTGGGGTCGGCTTCCAAGGCTTCTAATCTTACCGGGTGCTGATAAATATCAGTATTTTACATGGAGCATATAAATTAAATTAAAAAATTAAATTAAATTGTGAAGTTTTTAAGAGATGGGATTTATCATTTTGGGGTCGGCTTCCAAGGCTTCTAGTCAGATGAATACCAGTATTTTACATGGAGGATATAGTCTATCTAACCGCTACAACCCAGTAAATACTGGTTGTCAGACTTTTAGGTCACTGACTACCTGTGACGACAGCCAAAGGTTTGTCGATCTATATATCCATATATCGTAGCCGGGACCAATGGCTTCACGTAATACGATGCTGCCTTTTCCCAACTACATTGGGGTCAGCTTCCAGGAATACCAGATCTGACATTCACAACCCAATTAGTACCGAGATATTCGATACCTCTGGAACCTGGAGTATCGTATATCCCGTCAACAGTCAGCCTGACAACCAGTCTACCTAGAATCTAGGTACACCAGTTTTCAGACTAAATATACCCATCAATATCTTCCTCGATTCCGCACCTGCCATACAAAACACGTTACATGAAGGTTCTCATATTTGCTCGCGCGATCACTCTGACACTGAGTCGGATTAGCTCCGTCGTTGACAGCGCGCTATTTATTGTAGGACCGACTTCTGTTTGCTTGTCATTATGCCGTTTTGGTGCTGGATCGATTGTCTGTGGTAGGGTGTAGGGTTTTATTTAAGTTTTCAGTGAACAAAACTGATAACATCATCTTGAGAATAAAATATCAAATATTAATGGTGGTTTTAAATGCCATAGGAGACATTAAGTGCGCTGTTGCACGTTTGAAAATCCAACGACGCTCTCAATATAAACTTCACCTCCCTAGCCTTTTCCGTACTATGTTGGCATCGGCTTCCAGTCAAATAGGATGCAGCTGAATACCAGCATTTAACATGGGGCGACTGCCTTGCGACGCTCTCAATATCATTTATGAAATTCAAATTTCTATCCACCCTAAATCAGTTCCCAGAAAACGACAAAATGCCTTTTCAAATTCACACCAAACTTACTTAACTAAATCCAACTATTTAACACCAACTAAATAACACAGAAACTTATTAAAAGATTATACACACAGACATACAGAAAGAGAATACACAGCATATCGTCAGAGCATCGCAAAAAGGCTCACACTACAGTTTCATACCGGCCCGACAAAATATCGGATGCCCGCAGAACATTCTAGTCGGATCCAACAAAAATCAGCATCAAAAATTCAAAAATATACAAACAGTTTCATCCAAAAAGGTCCTACCAACAAAAATGTCGGCTGCTAAGTCGTCCAACAAATCCGAACGCCCGAAGCGTACTAATTAAGATTGAGACTTGATTAAACGTTTCCGTATTCTGACATGATAGATGATTATTGCAGGAGGAACCCACTTTCGTTCATCGTATACATGTACCTATGAATGTGGTGACATGCCTCTTTAATTAAGATACCAGATTTGATAACGAAGATTGAGATTAGAAGTGTTTGCAGTTGACGGATTAAACGTCATGTTCATTCAAAGTTTGGGACGGAATTTGGTTGAGAGAAGTTGGTTGTGTACTTGTTTATTTTTGATTAAAAAGATACTGTGTCAGTTTGTTTTGGTGACGGATTTTATCCATGTCGAGAATTGGATAGAATTTTCAGTTTTGTTTATGTCAAAAATAAAAATTGAATTTAAAATAGTGTGATATTTATAAAAAGAGGTATTTTTATATTTATCACTCTCTTTTTGTCGTCATCATTCATCATCATCTTTATTCCCTTATTCTAATTCATTTGGGATTGATGCAGCATATCTGCTTCTTTCATACTTATCACTCGCTTTCTGTATGCTAACTAAAACTCAGCATACATATTTGTTTTCAGTATTGATACTTCTTGTACTAAATTCAATCTTCCTCTACCTTGCCGTAAATTCAGCAAACTATCCATTACTAACGAGCCCTATTACCGAACCATCAGCGAAAACACTTCTGCTCCCCCCTCTGCAGATAACAAGCTTGCTGTAATAACTTCAGAAGGCGGTTAAACGTCAGAACGGCCGTCATAACGCGTTCCTCTAACGTCCTAATCAATTTGGCGTTAACTTCGGGCAGGACGTACAAAAACAAGATTTGTACAGAAGGCCAGGGGGTCTAAAATGACCGCTTTGACAGAACTTTTATTATTTTAAGAAGTCATAAAGTGAGAATTTATAACATTAACTGCGTCTGTGATCATTATAAAGAAATTCATATTCTATTTTTATTCTGATAGAGCGGTTACTTAAGGCCCACAGAGAGTCTAAACAATGACAGTGGAAATGTCAATAATGCATTGGATTCAGTTAAGTCGAAATTGATGACGACTAATGGAGAGGTATGGTAGAAGAAATAATTAAATTCGGAATGGTTTAAAGTGACTATCATAGGATAGACCTTCTGCTCCATACAAGGAGAAAAGTCTAGCGCACGCACACAACACATGATTTTGAACTTTTGTCGCTAAAACATTAGGCTCATGGTTGCTTGGGAAAATTGTTATAGTTGATAAACAGCAAGTGTGCTCGCACTTGCTCTTTATACACTTGTTTCGATATTTGCGTGCATTTCCTGTCGTTGTATAGAACTATCCTTCTGTATTATCCTGTCGTTGTCGTAACTGGACGTCTAACTTCGGCATAGTTAAATTTTAACAGTTCCTCGCCTGTTGTACCAGATTTGCAGGTTCGTTGAGTTCAATTTATCTGTTCGCTGGACTGGTGATCTGTTGTTAGGTGATTTCATAAAAATGTTGCAACAGATTTGGATGCAATAGCGAGATGAAAACTGGGCGTGCTTATTTTTATTTTGGCGTATTTTGACAAGTTTGCATTGCTTGCATTGTACAGTCTGTTAATTTGTTATGTTTTTGCGACTGAAGGGATTTCGATCAGGAAACATCCTAAAGGATCATTTATTTTTTGATAATTATAGTAGGTTTTCGAGGGTTAGTTTTCGACCGTTACCGGGTTCAAATGCATTTACAGTTCAAGTACAGTTTTAAGTTATTAATTGAATACATTTTCATAAGTTTTGTTGGTTCTTTCTTTATCGTTAGAGCCTTATCTGGTGTCAGAGGTTTTAGGTCTCCCATGTGCCTCTGACTTAACTTAGTGTTGTTGGTAAATTATTATGCCTATCTTCTACTCGTATCGTTGTTTCTATTTAAGCCCGCGGCACCACTAGTGTAGACTGTATTTGAAACCACTTAGCAATACTAATTTGATGGCTGAGTTCCCGAACTACTCATTGTGTAGCGCTAAATAAACTGACTTCCAAATTACTTCTCTGGAAATACAAACAAGCTAAATGTGAATTTATTTCCACATGAAACAAGACCTACTTAGTTTTGTACGTGCAGACTTATGAGAAACAAGGAGCGCTTGAGTAAAGCCGGTCATAGAAGATACATTTGCAGTTTTATCTGAACAATCAACCTGAGCGAATGCATGAACTTGTGCTGTAGAAAACTGTACAGTTATACTGGCGTGTACACAAGCAACAAAATTTTCATACACAAATAATATTTCCTCCGACGCCCTGCAACTGCCTCGCCGGTCTAGATAGTCGCAAGCGTGACTGCAGATTGAGGTTCTAGAAGTACCATATCGTCGTGTGTTGCCGATGATGGCATGCTTGCAATTTAGCCAACCGACAAGCTTGCAGTTACGCGTGTTTCCTCTAAGGAACTCGGTTTTGCTACACAAAACTGTCATGCATAACCTACCATCTATGGCCGACTTAACTCGAACCCAGCGAATAACTCCCAAACAAAAACGTTCATTTTCCGCACAAGTTTATTAACAAAATACAACTAGTATTTGAAACCACAGGCCGCTGCAACAAAATTAACAGTTTTCAATTCCACAAGATTGTCGTCCGAATTGAATTCTCACCACTACGAGTATAACTTATAATAACTGTTAGATCACAAAACCAATTTCACTAGACTGCATGCAAATAGCTCTATTCGTGGCATCAGCCGCCGCACCTGGGCCAGTCATATTGGACCTTATAAGTTGTGCAAACTTTGCGTCCCACTCTATATCATAGAATATTTAGTTCTAAGACATCTATCTCTTTCCCACACACCCTTTGATATATGTCTCCCTCTCTCAAGACTCGAGAATTTGTCTCGGATATTTAAATTCGTGAGTTATGCCCAACTTATATGTATATTCGTCTTTGGAATATCTTCGGAGTCCATCTTTTGATTCTGAAATTTTAGTCCTGATTTAAGATGCTGGAATTTTATATTGAATTTGTGCAGAATTGTCCTTCATAGTTAGGATAAGAGTAGAGAAAGACCAAGAAAACGATGGATGAGGTGTTAACCATGATATGGCTAGAAACTAGATGTCTCATGACGAGTAATAGAGAAGAAAGGAAGAAGAAGATATGCTTCGCTGAATCTATATAAATAAAAAGAGAAGTCCTGACTGACTGACTGACTGACTCATCAACGCCCAGCCCAAACCCTTGAACCTTGAAAGCTGAAATTTTGCACAGAGGTTCCCTTTATAATGTAGACAAGGAATAAGGAAGGATTTTTCGAAATTCAACCCCTAAGGGAGTTTAATAGGGGATGAAAGTTTGTATGGAAAATCGTCATTTTCACGAGGGCGAAGCCGCTGGCAAAAGCTAGTCCTAAATGAATTGGGATAAGGGCATGAAAATGATGACGATGTCTTTTAAAGAATAGTCACAGACTTTTACATACAACCTTTTCTATCGTAGCTATGAAATATGCGAAAAATTATGCTTATATTTTATAAAGGATCCTGAAGAATTTAGGTCTGATATGGGTATGACCTACATTATTACCGCTTTCTACAAAAAAGTTAATTTATATAAACCTCCTTTTCATTAATATAAAATGAAGCTTTTTTGTTCTCATTGTCTACATTCACTTAAATATTACTTGGAATTGTCAATGAAAATCTAAGTTATTTCTAGCTTTCATAACGTAAACTATTTTATTATCCTAGTACCAAGAAAATTAATAATTTAGTATTAAATTCTGGGAACATTTACTTGTGTCCAAAGGCACTTGGGGCTATTCTATTTCAGTTTACCCGTTATATTTTAGCCGAATATTCAAATATAAGGATTTAATACACGTGCCCACGAATGAATTAGAATTTGACATTTATTTGCAGATCTACCCATTGCCTTATATTTTCTTTTGTTAGCTTTAGCCCTGATTTGTTTTGGGACAAAAAATGTTTTATACTGTTGGATTGGATTAAAGACCGTATTCCACGTTTTATTCTTACCCTTTGTAGTACCTTACTTTGTTTTTATTTGTTGTCTCTTTATATAATGAACAGAAAAAAGGTTATCAATTCTAGGTAAAACATTTGAGCTACAAACAGTCGTGTCGACTTTCCCAAAACATGTAATGACAGTTAGGCTCGGTTAAAGTATTATTTTATTTTAACTATACAAAACCAAATTAAACTGACCTCTCATTGTACGTAAAGCTCATACAAAGCGAGGTTAGATTATACTTGATACTTATATATGTAAAGCTTGATGTGTCGCTATATATACATTTCTATTGGTATATATAGAAACGTCCTTTAGTTTCACATAACAATAACTACGATTGCTTCAACGTCTTCGACTCTCTCTATGCTTCATTTAGTTTTATTGGTATTAGAATTCCATTTGGCTATTCGCTACAAACGGAACCAGATGTGAAAAGGCTTAGATTTCAGAGAAGTGAACTTCATAGATTTCGAACAGCTAATATTAAAGGGTGCGCATTCCAATTCGACAAGAATGTTGTTTGTCAGCATGAGAAGTCTGACAAGTCATGCTGACAACTAACATCACGCCCATCTCTTTACAGGTGGAATGTTAAGGCGAAGTACATGACTCCAGAAAAAAACAGTAAAAAATGTGTTTGATTGAGAAAAATACTAGTGTCATATGTGAACGGCGGACGGGCCAGTGTAGTGTTCCGCACCAATCCAGTTGAGAAGACAGAAACAGTGTATAACAATGGAATATGGTTGAACCGATGAACCCTCCTGGTATAACCAAACTGTGCTTCCTATAATGATCTCGCGCAGTGAAAATTAAACCAAAAGTTAAAACTAACGCTGACACTAAACCAAACCTAAAGTATCACTGTAAAATAGTTAATCTTAAAAAAAAATCCTCGTTGTCTACGTGTTTTTAAATCTTAAATATAAGAACTCTTTAGTCCTAAAAATTTTGAAAATTTTTCATCGAAGCGGTTGTCGTATTTTTGTGATAAAAATTAAATGATATCAATTATTGTAGGTTATGTTAATGTTAAGTGGCAAAACTGGTTGTGATGTGTTTATGTAAGGAGTAAGTAAGGTTAGCGCGTAGCTTGCGCATTATTGGGGTGGGTGTGCGCGGGCGCCGCGCGGGTATGTTGGGGGCGGAGCGACGTAGTGACGTGTTGATTGGCGCAGGCGCGGCCCGGCGCCGGTAAGATGCGAGAGCGGCGCTGTGCGCTCCACCGCACCGTCGCTCTGCTGTTTGCCTACCTCCTCTTCCTCAACTGTCAAGTCGATGCTGCTGGTGAGTTGCATTCCTTTTTTAAATATTCTGGACGCTCATTTGTTTATCTGTCATGATTGTGAAACAAGGACTAATCATTTGGTGACTATTCAAACTCAAATTTCAATTAGACCATTACAGGCGCTATGGAGTTTTCAGTTTTAGAAACACGTATCGTAGGTAGTACAGTCGATCGCAATGGCAATATAAGTTGACCCATATAACTTGGCGTCTTATTCTATTGATTTTAATATTACTGTAGGCCAGCTTAAGGTATTTGACGATACCAACCTACTATCGACTGTTCTTACAATGCAAAGCAAAATTAAAACATTTTGCTGTTCAGTTTCTGGTCTACTTAGGTACCTAACTAGTCTTACAAATAGCATACTTACCATACAAAATCCAACTTTTTCCTACTGGAACTGTTGTCAATTGAGTTGATATCATTAGCGTTAATTGAAGAAGTTTAGCATCCCTGTAGGTTAATTACCAGGGCGATACTTCCTAAGTGAAAATCATATCGGATTTCGACGCAATCAGATATCTAACTATCTGTCAAAGTTCAGTTAACGTCATTAGCCTAGTAAACAGATCGTTTGATGGTAATTGGAACTCGCTTAATAACAGCACTAAGTATCGATAAAAACATAACTTTTATCGATACGTTAGAAAATAAATCGCCATTTTGAAATGTCCTGAGAAAAAATAAAACATTTTTTTAACAAACAAATGAGGGTCTAGATTTGCATGGTAATTTTAAGGTATTTAAGTAAATGAAAATGTAAAAATGAACTGACGAAATAACGGCATAAAAATCTATTATAACATTTACAGAGGTCATAATACTGTAATTACAGTTCAACTGAATATTTCGTGGAAATAACGACGATTGTCGCGTGCCTAATACATTTTGTTACGATTTTTTTTCTACCTAATGCTTGGTGTAATTAAAAATGACGACGACAAATTAAGTGAGTCTACGATTACATTTGATATAGAAACTTTTAATTACAGCGTTATTTACCGATAATTTGACGTTACTATGTTACCATGAGGTTGATAATTGAAATAGATATTTTATCGACAAACGCAGTCGTGTGTTCCCATCACTATAATGAGACTATTAATTCTTTTTATGAAGATATTTGTGTCGATAATTACATGGCATAAATTTTCTAAATATTTGAGCATTTCAGAATTCCACTACGGTGTTCAGAAACATAAATTCCCAACTTAAATGAAAATTAAACAGCAGGTACTAAAAGTAAGTACAACCAAATTTTAATCAACTCAAGAACAGCGGCACCAAAGTTGGCTTATTAAAACAGCATTAATTCAATCACGATTTTGTTTGAATTCACAAAAGGAGAAAATTATACGGCCGAGTTTCACAGAAGCACCAAGGGTTAAATAGTTATATAAGTTCTATGAATATGCCTCATGTTCACGAATTTGCATACGGGATAAATTCACATTAACGTCTAAAATTCTGACTAAAAATCGCATCTCGGGGTCTAACTCTCCCGCATAATTATGTAGCAGTGCTTTATGAAAATGAGACATAAAACGTTTTTATGGTAGAAAATAAAACGGGTGTAGTAAACTGTTGTTCGCCAGACGTTTCGTCGGGTTCTTGCTTACTTAGTATGCATGTTGTGTCCAAACCCGTGACGCGGCGCAAAGTCGCCGAAATATAGCCGATGTGTGCATACAATAAGGAGAGAAAAAGTTTTCTGTATATAAAATATGTAAGGCTATTCGATTTTATTGGAATAGATGCGAGGGATGAGACAAAAAATGTAACCGTACCTAAGTCTATTTTTGTATTTTTTTGGCTAGCAGCGGAATTTTGTCTGGCTAACATGACAAACTAGAATCACCAATCTTTTAGACAAAGGTAAAATAAAAAAAGGAAATTTTGAACAAGTTATTAGAAGTTTCATGCTTAGTGACAACCATTACAGACAGGATTATTCTTCTTGAAATTCAAGTCAAATACGGCGCACAACAAAAATCCAAACCGTGGTACTTAGAAACCCACAATTTGGGTCAAGCGGACCTAATATCAAAAACCACCGAAAATATAAAGATATTAGACACACTTATTGTTGTTTTACGTCTTAAATTGTTATAATGTTGGCATTACTGACACTCGGTGGGCATCATTTGCATAACTGGCGTCGGCTGGGCCCGCGATAAAATGGCTGCCGTCGAACTTATGATGTAATTAATGAACCTAAATGATACAACACGGATAGCTGGGCAAATTACACTTTTTGCCGACCCTGTTCTAATGGAGTATTGTATGTAATTGTTGGCATGTGGTCACGGTTGGACTGAGTTGGGGCTCCAGTTCGGTTGGTATGTGGTCGGTTGAAATAATTGTGAGTGGATTTAAATTTGGACGCAATGTAAAGGGTAGCTATAATTATCTTATGAGAGTAACTTGGTTAGTGCGATTGATTCGACCAAAGTTTTTAAATTACGTGTAATAGAAGGTGTTATTATTAGCTTAATTCAATTTTATAAAGCGGTTAAGTTTGTAAGATTTTACGTAGGAGGTAATATTCTGAAACATCTCATCGGAATTTTGGAATTCACAGACTGAAAGTTTCACTATTACTGAGTGCCATAGAATAAGTTTTTGACTGCAGCTGAAGTCGCAGGCAGAAGTAATCTTTGAGAAATAAGTTACTATAATATCAGTAGAAAGACGAGCCTTTGCAAGATTGGTTACCTAAATAGCGGCACGGTTAGTGCAGTGCCTGAGCGATTACCTGCTATGCTGCGTGTCACGGGTTCGATCCCCGCATGCTTTAAATATTTGTAAGACGTATAGATAGTCGTTGTATCCGGCTGTTTGTGTAGGTAAGTTTAAATGTTTGTAAACGCACCCACGATACAGGACAAATTCTTAGCAAAGAGGCTATGTTTGAAAAAAGTCCTAGTGAGGGGGCAGCGGTTGACATCCTGAACCGGGGTTCTGTGGCCACGTGTGTGCGGATGCGGGGCGAGTCGGTGGTGGACATCTCGTTCGCCAGCCCCGCTCTGTCGCAGCGTGTCGCTGACTGGCGCGTCATGGAGGGGGTGGAGACCTACTCCGACCACCGGTATATCCGGTTTGAGGTCTCTGCCCAGTCCCCAAGCGCGCCGGTCCCGCAGACCCCGAGTGGTCCGCGTTGGGCGCTGAAGCAGCTGGACCGGGAGCTCCTCCTGGAGGCCGCGATCGTGTGGTCCTGGGGGTCATCCCCAGCCAGGCCCGCCGACGTAAACACCGAGGCGGCTTGGTTCCAGGAGGCCATGTCCGAGATATGCGACATGGCAATGCCCCGAGTCCGGCCAGGAAGCGCCCGGCGTCATGTGTACTGGTGGTCGCAAGAGCTGTCGCACCTGCGTCAGCAGTGTGTGGTGGCGCGGCGCTGGTACACCAGGCATCGCAGGCGCCGCATTCGTCCTCCGAATGCGGAAGCCGTGGAGGCGGAGCTGTATGAAGGGTACAGAGCGGCGAAGACCGCCCTCTCCGAGGCTCGTCGGCGGGCCAAGGATCAGGCCCGCGAGGAGATGCTGGAGACTCTCAACAGAGATCCGTGGGGGCGCCCTTATAAGGTGGTGCGGAATCAACTCCGCACCCGGGGCCCCCCGCTGACGCAGAGTCTCCGGCCTGAGCTCGTGGAGGACGTGGTGAGCGTTCTGTTCCCTTCGCGAGGGGAGCATCGTCCCCCGCCAATGGCTCCGCCACCTGCGGTGCCGGAAGCGGACCAATCAGGATCTGATGACGACATTCCGGAGGTGACTGGGGTAGACCTGAGAGTGGCGGTACGGAGGCTTAAGGCCAAAAATACCGCCCCGGGGCCCGATGGCTTGCCTGGCAAAGCCTGGGCCCTGGCCTCAGAGGCTCTTGGGCCCCGACTGGAGGGGTTCTTCAGCGCGTGCATGGAGAGAGGCCAGTTCCCGCGTCGTTGGAAGACGGGGAAGCTGGTCCTCATTCAGAAGCCCGGGCGCCCTGCGGACTCGCCGTCCGCATACCGGCCCATTGTGCTGCTCGACGAGGTGGGCAAGCTCTTTGAAAGAGTAATTGCAAACCGCCTCGCCGAGCACCTTGAGGGAATGGGTCCGGATCTTGCGGAACACCAGTTCGGTTTCCGCAGGAGGCGCTCGACGGTGGACGCCATCATGCGCGTGAGAGCCCTCACGACGGGGGATGCGGTCTCTCGGGGCGGTGTGGTCCTGGCGGTGTCTCTCGACATCGCCAACGCCTTCAACACCATGCCCTGGAGCTGCATCAGGGAGGCACTCCGGTATCACCGGGTGCCGGCCTACCTTCGTCGTGTAGTCGGGGACTATCTGACAGACAGGGCTGTCATCTACCCTGGTCAAGACGGACAATGGAACCGGCGAGAGATGTCGTGCGGTGTTCCGCAGGGTTCGGTTCTGAGGCCGCCCCTGTGGAACATCGGTTACGACTGGGTGCTGCGTGCTGACCTCCCTGACGGCGTCAGCGTCGTCTGCTACGCGGACGATACGCTGGTGCTGGCACGGGGGGAGTCGCACGAGGTGGCGGCCGCGAACATGACACGCGGGGTTGCGATAGTCGTTGAGAGGATCCGGCAGCTGGGTCTCGAGGTGGCACTTCACAAGTCCGAGGCAATGTGCTTCTATGGGCGTGGGAATGTGCCACCGTCGGGATCCCAGCTATCGGTGGGAGGGGTTTCCATCGGCGTCGAGTGTACTTTAAAGTACCTCGGACTCGTCCTCGACAGCCGGTGGAACTTCGTGGAGCACTTCCGACGTTTGGCTCCCAGACTGGAGCGGGCCGCGGCTGCCTTTAGGTGGCTCTTGCCCAATCTGGGGGGGCCAAACGCCTCCTGCCGTAGGCTGTATGCGGGGATCGTGCGGTCCATGGCCCTTTACGGGGCCCCGGTGTGGGCGCGTGCCGTGAGGAAGCGGGCCGTCCACTACCTGAACGCGCCCCAAAAGGTCATGGCCGTAAGGCTTGTCCGCGGGTACCGCACGATCTCCCGCGAGGCGGCGATTCTCCTTGCCGGATTGCCGCCGTGGGATCTGGAGGCGATAGTCCTCGCGCGCCTACATGAGTGGCGCGCGGAGGCGCTACACCGGGGGGTCACTCTGCTGCCGCGGCACATTGCTGCGCGGCGGACAGACCTCCGGTGCGATCTCATGGCGGCATGGAGACAGCGACTGTCGCAACCCAGCGCAGGGCACGCCACGATAGTGGCGGTAAGTCCCCTCTTTGAGGAGTGGCTGGAGAGGCGCCACGGCGCCCTCACCTACCGTCTGACGCAGGTCCTCACCGGACACGGGTGTTTCGGGAGGTACCTGCACCGAATCAGGCGGGAGGAAACGCCCGGATGCTTCCACTGCGAGGATCGACCGGAGGACACGGTGGAGCACACTGTGGAGGTGTGCCCTGCTTGGGCGGAGCCCCGCCGTGTTCTCGTAGCGGCGATCGGCGGCGGCGACCTCTCGCGCCCGGCCCTGGTGCAAGCCATGGTCCGGGGCGAGGAGGAATGGGACGCCGTCGCCTCCTTCTGCGAAGCAGTGATGCTAGCGAAGGAGGTGGCGGAACGAGAGAGGGAGAGAACCTCTCAACGTCCCAGCCGCCGCGGAAGGCGCTCCGGGCGTCGGGGGTCACGCGATGACCTCCGGCCACCGTAGACGCGGGCCTGTGGACGGTGAGTAACGGGCTAGCTCGCCGTCCGGCCGTCGTCATGACGGCAACAGACCGTGTCGGCGGCGCGTACGTGTTCCACGCGCGCCTCAAAGAGATGTCAGCAAGGAGGGGCCCGCAAGGGCCGACGCCCGTCGGGGCTGCGGATATCGAAAAGTTACCGCGGCTCCGACACAAGGGCGAAGAAGAAGGAACATGGGTTGGTTTTTAGTCAGTAGAAGTCTGACACTCCCCTTCGCTCTGCCCAAGAGCGGGGGGGGTTATTCGATGATTTTCCACCCACCAAAAAAAAAAAAAAAGGGGGCAGCGGTTTAATAAACTATCGATAAGTACTAATTTGTTCTGTTAACGCATATCCCGTAAAGTATCAGCAAAGAATAACCAGTAGCAAATCTACTACAAAATATCCCGTAGAACATATAAAATTATTCAAATATTTACTAAGCCCAACTTTCCATGCGTTTAATGAACTCGTCTAACATTAGTGACGCAGTTAGTATGATGATGAGAATTTCAATTATACGTCAGTGAATGATGCTGCATTGTGCTGTCAATTACGATATTATTTGAAATCAAATTGATGACACCATTCATTAGAGCTTGTATCTCGTTTTTGGATGAGTAAATTAGATTTTGATTTGGGAGTAACGTTGGAGTATGAATTCAATGTTAAATTGTTTTTTGATGGCTTTTTATAGTTTGTTGTTAGTTTATTTAATTGTTTTAAATTATTTATGATTGTAGTGAGTTTACACTAATTTAATTAATTTCAAGTTTTCTTCTTTTTTGTTTCATACTATGTCTGAATAAAAGACATTTTTTTTGAGATTAAAATAAGCTAAGTAAAAGTATGGTTAGCATAGAGAAACTACTTGAAAAAGTAATTTCTATGACACTATTTTGAAAATACTTCTAACAAAAGCAGCAAATGACGTCACCAAATAGCGTCGGTCGTTACCTCTCGCTTCGGATCTTTAAGGCCCTCTAAAATTGACAAAAGGTGAGGGGTTTGTTATGACGTCAGATGGCACCCTGTCGTTATAACCCGCCTCACTGCCACGCCTCTACCTTACTTAAAATAGGATGGCGCTAAACAAAAAGAAAACAACACTTCCTTCGCCGCACCTTCCACCAACATTAATTCTCGATTAAGAATTTTATTACAACCGTAAAGGAAAATGCTTTACTTTTGCACATATTGGAATAAGTAAAAAAGATTTGGTATTAGATGTCTTTACGACACCCCCAAAAATATATTACAGACGTGACTATTCGCGTCTATCTCGATTACGAATGTCGAATCGATTTGTTGAGGAAAAAAATCGGGAATATGCGGCGACGCCAGCCACCAGCTTTGATTTGCATTTTAATATGCACAAGGGAACGGGAAACGAACCTGTCATATTGTGAAAAAGTGATCATACAAAATGGATGTCATGTGTGTTCCACGTTCCAGATCGATCGGGAAACAATCGATACCTGCGGGACGTATCGGGGTCAGGTCATCACTAAGAAAAACGATACCTTTTTCACTACCATTATTCCAGTTTTTATGTCCGCCTAAAGGAAGCCAAGATAACATTCTACAATACAAAGAGCGATATGGAATTTTTCGGAAATTCATTTTGTATGCGAATTCTTTATCTAAGTTATGTTGTGATGGTCTATGTAAGGTAATTTTTCTTAAGTGAATTCTGGAGATATTTGTAAATAAGATAGTCTTTTATCTTCATTTGTGAATCATCGAATTCCTTCATTTAACGTGCTCATCAAAAGCTCTGTTGAACCCTTCCACATTCTTTACTTTCGTACCAAACAAGAAAACCAGCAAATATATACCCATCCCTGGAAATAAACCAAAACGGCACACCGACCGTCAATTATTATCGTCAACTTCAAAAGCTGCGATGAGAGCTTTGCACCGGAATTTCTATTTTCATTAAACGCAAGGTTCGTCTATTTGCCGAGGAGTGCCGAGGACAAATCAGAGGTAGGCATGAACGACAGCACGTGTCCTCTACTGCCGGAGGACATAATCTAAATGCTAATATATCTGCGTCACGGGTTCGACGATATGGCGGGGTTTTGACGCGCCGGTTTGCGCCGGTTTAAACCGGTGTAGACCGGAATATCGGCGGTGCAGTTTTGGAGGGAACGGTTTTTGAAAGCCATTGTGGTGTGTTGCCTGCAGATGTGCCAATGTATGGAATTTTGGTGGGTTTTGTAGGAGCGTTTATTTTTCTTTTTATGAATAAAGCCTTTGGGATTTAGTTTTTTAGAAGCAGCTTGTTTATAATTCTGATAACATCATAATATTATTATATTTAGTTGTATTATCACAAACGACGGTATTTTGTTATTAAAAAAAGATTTATGGCGATTCAAAAATATAAACAAACAATAATTAGACCAGTATTTTGACTTCTCTGGCCTCATCTCGGATGACGTAGCAGTACACGCGGGTGTCCGCCAAGGCTGCCTCCTGTCGCCGCTTCTCTTCTTAGTCGTTCTTGACGGAATTATGCTTCGCATCTCTGAAAACAGGCGCCGGGGCATAGAGTGGGGATTATCCAACGTCTTAGAAGACTTGGACTACGCCGATGACCTATGCCTGCTGAGTCATACCCACGCCGACATGCAAGCAAAGTTGAACGATCTACGTCAGGAAGCGGCAGAAGCGGGCCTTAAAATAAACATCCGGAAGACCCAGGAGATGAGAACTGGTGTGAAGAATAACTCACCGTTGCTGATAGGCACAGAGGCAGTGGCACGCGTCCACAAATTTACGTACCTCGGGAGCGTCGTGGCAGAGACTGGGGGCAGTGAAGAGGACATCACTTCACGGATCGCCAAAGCCCGAGCTACTTTCGCGCAGCTGAGACCTGTTTGGCAGTCGCGGAAACTGACCCGAAGGATCAAGCTTAAGATATTCAGGTCCAATGTAAAATCCGTGCTGCTTTATGGGTGCGAGACGTGGAAGGTAACAAAGGTAATTTCACGTCAAACTCAAGTCTTCGTTAACCGCTGTCTTCGTCGCATTATCGGTATTTACTGGCCCGAGATCATCTCCAACCTAGAACTCTTGGAGAAATGCCACGAGAGCCCGATCGACCTCCAGATCAAGCGTCGCAAGTGGAGATGGATTGGCCACACGCTCCGAAGGGACCCCGAACACATACCCAAACAAGCTTTGGACTGGAATCCCCAAGGGAAAAGAAAGCGTGGCCGTCCTCGTCAAACCTGGCGTCGCACCGTGTTGGCAGAAGCGGCGAGCATCGGAATGACGTGGAGTGAGATGAAACGTGAAGCTCAAGACCGATCGCGATGGAGGACATCTATCGACGCCCTCTGCCCCATCTAGGGGACATAGGACATTAAGTCAAGTCAAGTCATTTTGACTTTCCAACATTTCGCTTAAACCTTGAAGTTCCATGTAGGAAACTAGATAACATCATATAATAGACAAGAGATATTTACCCCTTTGATTTAGAATGGCCATTAATTAAGGTCTCATGTTCTCTCCAACAATAAATTTTAGGGCTATCTAACATTGAATATAAGTGGTTATTCAACCCGCAAAACAGTTACACGGGCCACAATTCAGGAGTACCAACTGAACAAGGGTGGATTTTCGACATTTTAGTTTCAAAGTTGGTAGAATATTTTTAGGAATGTTAGCTTTGTTAAAGTTTGGGATGTCAGTGTTGACTTTTCTTTTTTTTAGATTTATGATGAATCAAATATCTATTTTTAGACGTAAATACAATAAAAGAAAGATTTTTTTTAAGGTCGGAATCAAAAAACAAAATACATTTCGGAAGTAGTAACATGTTTATATATCTGTAAAGTACTAGATATTCAAACTCAATCTCAAATATTTTATTTCAATTAAGCCATTACAGGCACTTTTGAATGTCAGAAGGACGGAAGAAGAACGAAACTACGAGTGCAATACGTCATTCCGAAAGTCACCACGCCGAAACCACACGCCACCGAATGCCCGCAACAACGAACATTGCGAGCACGAAAGCACGCAGCGACGCAAACCGCAACAACGAATGCTCGAGACCCCGAATCACGGAACAACGAATGCACGCCGCAACGTGCAACCGCCGCCCCGCGACCCGGAGCCCCGCACATCCGCCGCCACGGTACACGCCGCCGCGCGCCCCCGCACCCACAGCACTCGCCGCCGGTAACATCCGGCGCCGCGCAGCCCGACACAGCAACTCCCGAAACGACGCATTGCACTCCTACGCTACAGTCACAATCACAAGGCATAATAACTTGTGAAAGTACTGTAGTTGCCAGTTCCCTAACGTAGATCTCATGAAGAAGAACGGGCAAGAAACTCCATGGACACTCTTTTAAATCAGAATTTGTTTATTATATGCACATTTCAATATTTAAACATAGTAGTACTAAATTTCGAGTTCAAATTTTTAAAACGAATAGTGAAACTTAGAATAATTTAATTTTAAATCTGGTAACCCTTGTTCGATCAAAAGCGCCAGCGGCATTCGTCTTATGAATATGAATGAACGATAAATACGCCTCTTGAAGATAACAGTTATTATTTGCTGCAGAAATCATTTTGTATTTAGTGAATGGAATTCGAAAACAATAAGGTATTTGCTGGCATGACTTTATTTGATCGCAAATATGAGTAAAGTCGACTTAATATTGTTAGGCAAAAAGTAAATAGTCCAAGACACACAAAAAATAAAAAAAAATAAAGCAAAGCATTTCAAATAGAGAACAAAAGACATTTGAAAGTTTCATACTAAATTCCAAAAAGGTTATAATCGAGAATAAAAAAAATAAAAAGCCAACCAAAAATCAACAGTCAATTTCGTTACGAAATTCAAAATCAAATAGGTAGACAATTATGAGCTAAAATTCAGCAACCATTCATTTGTTTTCCTTCATTAATTTCTCAAACAGCCTCAATGAATATTAAACTTGACAATAGCCTAGCTTCCCCACATCAGATAGGCTTTCGTGCGGTCCACCAATAATATTGTTTTCACCGCGTGCAACGTTGAATGGCTTGAATTGAATTTCCATCGGAACGGGATTCTTTCCACGGTATTGATTTTAGATTCGGCTGGAATGAAGCTTCATAATATGCCGAATGTTTAAAGATGATTTTAACGTGGACGGTGTGAATGCTTCACCTGTCTGCGTTTGTTCTTTGTATACATGTAAAATTGTATTATAATCTACAGTATTATGAGCCTAAATTACGACATTGACAAAGCACTGCTTGGTAACTTCAGAAGGCAGATATCAGATTTCGTCTCACAAATTAAGTAATCTAACACCAAATTGATTTATAACGATCTATCAAGAGACAGCATTAACACTTTTATCCCTGTAAAGCTCAGCTCACGAATTTTCCTTTAAGACTTTAATAATTTCATTCATAAACATTATCCTTACTACCGGCCACTAATAATGAAAAACAAAGAGGTCCGGCACGACCGGCACCACGGAGGTTTTTATCGTCCGATCGAAATTCCCATCTCTACTCCTGTCGGCACACAGTTTATTAATCCCGGCCCAATAATCGCTTCTGATAAGAGATTTTCTTCCGATCCCAAGTAATAGGAAGTTTCTGCATCGATGGTCTCTTCTATTTAAGTTTAATAACGTTTTGCAGTGGATCGTTCCGCCATTGTTGGCCCCTGTGACCACAGTTTGCAACGCCAACTATTGTTTAGAATTTGATAGTGGTTTTGGTAACAGGCTGGGACTGATAAATATAATGGGATTGCTATGAAGTTACATGGTTCGTTTTGTTATTGCTGGTCATAATTTTCGGTTTGTTTAAGTAGTTTTGTGTTGTTATTGTCATTGTTTTTGGCTTCAATTATGTTAACATCTGATGTTTGTTCATTTAAGTTTACACATGAAACATCGATGATATTTCTAACATGACTAATATTATCATTTGTAACAAGTAATTTTGCTACAAGTACGTAGTTAGAAAACACAGTAAATTCTGTTTTATCTCACCACTGTCCAATCCATAGTTTCTTTGTCCCATTTTCCCTATTCATGTTTTTTGTCCGTTTTACATATTCACGGGATCGTCGAGTTTTTGTTTCTGCTTATCGGCTATTGTTGACTTTATCCCTTACACTTTTTACGATTCTATTTGCAAATTCTTTTACAAACAATCGTAAAATTTCAACATCTTCATAGCCATTCTCACCGATAGTAATGGTACTGAATGTCTTTAGTTGAGCTCAAAAGCGATCGTCTAAGTCTATTGTCTCCGTTTTATCCGAAGAATTTCACTTCCGTGCCATTAATTTTCCATTTCGCCCCTAAATCGACTATTGAGAGGCTCAGCCAACGAATTTTGAGCGACAAAATTGTCGGTAACTTACTATTATGTTGGCTTCTATAAACGATTACCTAAACATATTTCGTACTCACTTGCTTCTGTTATAGAACTATCGGGTTCACGCTCCATTACACGCTTTCATGTTTTTTTGATATTGCATTCTGACATTTGAAATCATACGCGTTACTGGGGTTACATACATAACTTCAAAGAGAGGCACCATTTAAGTCCAATGCAGGGACTCTCCTATAGAGGTTCTGTCTCAGATAGCAGATTTATATATATGCTTTGCCAAACTCTCAAAGAGAATGCAAAAACAATGTCCATGAAATATATGAACAAACAACATGAGAGATAAATTTATCAAAGCACACAAAGACTATCTCGGCTTGCGTTCATAATTTCCAACTAACGCTACAAAAATTGGCGAGTGACGTAGTACGGTGGGTCTTTACGGAGGGTGCAAGCAAACAAGCCCGGAGATAAGCTGCATTCAAGGCGAAATTGTGAAAGCGTCGAGTGGCTACAACAAAGAACCTTATTAACCTGCCACTAACTAATGAACGACGATAGGGTTACAGAATGACCCGCCTCCAAAGCCCCCTTTGTAATGTTAATCAGGCACCTATATTGTAATTTTAGGTCCATTCTCAAAGTTTGTTGTCCCTGCATCCGTGTTCCAATTAAAAATATCCAACTTTGTATTCCATTTTTGTATTGGAACTTTGTAGGGCAGCTATGAAAAGGTTGGAAGTTGAAAAGGCGAGCATTAAAGAGATCGAATTCGCGCCCCTTCTAAAGATGGAATCTTGAGTGCTGTTGGTAAACCTGTTCTCTTTGAGTCGACTTTTTTCATCCCCTTATAGTCGGGTCGGCGGAATCTTAACTAGTGTGAACGGTGGACAGCGAGTGATGAAAAGAGATGTACACACGATACATTCATAGTTTACTCGCTGCCTTTGCTTGCCAAAGTTAATGGAACTTGGAAAGGA
This sequence comes from Diarsia mendica, assembly GCA_949316265.1. NCBI lineage: Eukaryota > Metazoa > Arthropoda > Insecta > Lepidoptera > Noctuidae > Diarsia > Diarsia mendica. The sequence continues at coordinate 17,587,854 of OX438904.1, read as the reverse complement.
GTGTGTATGAAAGCGGCTGTCTTATCTTGGACGCTAAAGACTTGAGTCTTGATGTTTATCGTGGAAACATGAAGGCGTACAGCGCGCTTCTGTTTTCAAAGATAAGTGGGTTAGCTTTGCTTAGGATGTTATTAGATGGTGCTAATTAACTGTAGACACGCAACGAAGCTTTGGCATGTTGTTTGATTAATTGAGACTACTTTTAAGACTAAAAATATCTAGTAGATTTTGTACAGTGTATATCTTTGGTGTGTAAAGTAGGAGACTTGCTAAATCTGCACATTCAGTGATTTCATTCAATGTGTTTTAATCAAGCTTCCATGTAGTACCTTACAAGCCTCACCAATATCGTTATGTAGTGCTTATTAAATGACTTATTCCATATATGTTGTTATTGGGACAGCCCTGCTGACACTTTTCAATTTCACACTATCAACTCCATCATGTAAAATATTAACCATTCCATTAACTATGATCGGCCATTTAATAACTATAAAACACGATTCGATCGAGAGACCACATGCAACGTGAGCTCGTTTTCAATAGGTGCTGTTTAAACAGAAGCGAATACCTTGCGGGATGCGGGACGCGCATTTTAATGATTAAAATCTTAGATAGAAGACCTGCTCCTGCCCGCGACTTTTGTTTGTGTCAAATGTTTAGAAAAAATCTTTTTTTTAATCGGCTTTTGTAACTTTAATAATTTCGGTCCAGCCGACAGACACAAATTGAAAAATAATTGTTATTGCTAAGAGCCGTATTAATTTTCGTAATAATATGCATTCATTTATAAGCTTATATTTTAATATTACAAATAGACATTACAGTCGGCGCCAGTGAAATTAGTCCAAAATCTCGCGCGGGATCCGCCTCAGTTTGACCAGAGCTTTACAAAAACGCCATGACGCGGACATTATTTCCGAACGAATAGCCTCAGCTTTATTATTTTCATTTTAAATTAAGCGCGGTGTATGTCATGTTGCATTAAAGTTAAGTATGGAGTGTTTTATTTGATGACAGGGATCTGCGGGCTTGTAATTGTTTTTAATTTGTTTTTTTTTTTCGTGTTGATGTCTCTGGTCAGTAATTCTGCTACTATATCAAAAATAACAGAGCGTGTTATAATAAAAAGGTTAACATTGTATGTCACTAGTATTGGAAATACTTGATTAATTTTAATATTTGCAGAATTTTAATTTTAGCCACAAATATTTTAAAATCAGATAAAGACCGTTTCTCGGTCACTGTAGCGAATCTAAGCAGAGATTAGGTATCGGTGCTGGAGATATTATAGTGCAGAAGTGTTTGCGCAGGTATAGGTGAACTATCTGTTCCTTGTTCTTGTTGCTTAGGTCTGAAATAAAGTTTTTTTTTTTTTTTTTTTTTTACTATGTCAAAAGCAGCTATACCTAGGTAGTGCAGCTTTTTATCTATACGGGTACCATTTTACATAAACTCGTACCTTTTCCCATTTGATAAAAGCGTACAAATTGGAAAAAACCTATCAGATGGTTGTTCTAGATATGTCAGACGAACCCCATTTAACGGTCAAAATGATGATGGGGAAAATTACAATATGTCAAAGTGTCCCCACTCGTTACCCAGCTATTAGGAAGGAGTATAATCTTGATAGAATATTGTCCATATTTACGGTGTAAAATTGACAAGTTATTAAAGAATCCTTAATGAAGTCACTTGTTTCATTTGTCGTGAAGAGTGGGTTTAGTTGAAACAATTATAAACTTATTACCTTTGGCCGCTGACTTCGTCCATGTGTACGTTGGAAAATGTCGTGGTTAAAACTATCCTGTGATTCACGTCTTATTGAATGCGAACTTAAGGTTTCAAAATTAGTATGGGTTATTTATTTTAAGCTTCAGGATAACCCATTCTGTTTCAGACTGGATTATACAGTTTATTTACGTATAACACTATACGTCTCTTAACTTACACTTAAATCCATAAATCACTTTAATTGCTCCTTCAGTACCCATCCTACTGTCAATGAAGAGAATTTCAATTGTAATCAAATTAAGCAGTTTACATACAGTGATGGTTTAGTCGTCTTGTTTACATAGTATTCTGACTATAAATTAAATGTGACACTAAAATATTCGTTAATGTTTCCTACCCGTATACATAATTGTGTTGCCACCAGTACCCTTTTATCACCTTCTTCGACTTCGAACATTATAACAACAGCAAAATTAGGCCAATACAAACTGGTCAAAGTTGGCAGCGACCACAACATAGTGTAGCGGTCTGACGGTGGGCCTATAACTTGTCCCTTTGTCCCCCAGTATGTCCCCCGTACGTCCCCGTGTGCAGTGGCCGTGTAATTATTTATGTCGCGACGTCCATGCTTAACTGTTGGCAGACGGTGTTTTACGTCCCCCAAATGCCCTGAAGTGTGGATTGTCAGTGTAGGTAGCCTATCTAGGTACGGCGACACAACAACCTGTACATTTCCAGTATTACGTGGCCCCATTTTGTGTTGATTTTCTGTACAATGAGAGATTCGCGTATAGTGGTACAGCTCGGCTAGTCATTGTGTGTACCTACTGTAGAGTTGTTTCTTGTACCTAAAGTCAGTTGAGCATTTTCGAGTGTCGGTATAGACTAATCATTCATACATACCGAGCAGTTTTGATAACTCATATAGCCTATTCAGTCAGGGTTAGGTTAGTTAGACCTTTGCCCATTCGAGGAAAGAGTACATTCATGACGATTTCCACATGCATAAAATAAACATAAGTGGTAAAGGTTACTCTTTTCCTTTGAACAATATTTTCTCTTACCATCTATTGTACCTGCGTCTCCTTAATACCAACACTGGTCTATTCGGTCGTGTCGGATTACCGTGCCATCAAAGAAAGTGAGGAGAGATAGTGCACTCCTACGTAGAATATAATATTTCTTGCAACAATGGCTACTTACTAAATTACACCGTCCAGGATGAAAAACGGTCAGGAGAACTATACTAACAAAACATTACCATAAACTACCTAATGTTTATATTTAAACCACATCAACCGTTTGGCGTGTCTAAAATCACAATAAATTCGTACTTTTACGATTATTTACAATCGTCCGTCGACCTTCCACAGTAACCACACGAAACCATAAACTACATTTTGTATTGGAACTTTGTAGGGCAGCTATGAAAAGGTTGGAAGTTGAAAAGGCGAGCATTAAAGAGATCGAATTCGCGCCCCTTCAAAATGATGATGGGGAAAATTACAATATGTCAAAGTGTCCCCACTCGTTACCCAGTTATTAGGAAGGAGTATAATCTTGATAGGATATTCTCCATATTTACGGTGTAAAATTGACAAGTTATTAAAGAATCCTTAATGAAGTCATGTGTTATATTTGTCGTTAAAAGTGGGTTTAGTTGAAGCAATTATAAACTTATTACCTTTGGCCGCTGACTTCGTCCATGTGTACGTTGGAAAATGTCGTGGTTTTGGGATAAAACTATCCTGTGATTCACGTCTTATTGAATGCGAACTTAAGGTTTCAAAATTAGTATGGGTTATTTATTTTAAGCTTCAGGATAACCCATTCTGTTTCAGACTGGATTATACAGTTTATTTACGTATAAAACTATACGTCTCATAACTTACACTTAAATCCATAAATCACTTTAATTGCTCCTTCAGTACCCATCCTACTGTCAATGAAGAGAATTTCAATTGTAATCAAATTAAGCAGTTTACATACAATGATGGTTTAGTCGTCTTGTTTACATAGTATTCTGACTATAAATTAAATGTGACACTAAAATATTCGTTAATGTTTCCTACCCGTATACTTATTTGTGTTGCCACCAGTACCCATTTATCACCTTCTTCGACTTCGAACACTAAAACAACAGCAAAATTAGGCCGATACAAACTGGTCAAAGTTGGCAGCGACCACAACATAGTGTAGCGGTCTGACGGTGGGCCTATAACTTGTCCCCTTGTCCCCCAGTATGTCCCCCGTACGTCCCCGTGTGCAGTGGCCGTGTAATTATTTATGTCGCGACGTCCATGCTTAACTGTTGGCAGACGGTGTTTTACGTCCCCCAAATGCCCTGAAGTGTGGATTGTCAGTGTAGGTAGCCTATCTAGGTACGGCGACACAACAACCTGTACATTTCCAGTATTACGTGGCCCCATTTTGTGTTGATTTTCTGTACAATGAGAGATTCGCGTATAGTGGTACAGCTCGGCTAGTCATTGTGTGTACCTACTGTAGAGTTGTTTCTTGTACCTAAAGTCAGTTGAGCATTTTCGAGTGTCGGTATAGACTAATCATTCATACATACCGAGCAGTTTTGATAACTCATATAGCCTATTCAGTCAGGGTTAGGTTAGTTAGACCTTTGCCCATTCGAGGAAAGAGTACATTCATGACGATTTCCACATGCATAAAATAAACATAAGTGGTAAAGGTTACTCTTTTCCTTTGAACAATATTTTCTCTTACCATCTATTGTACCTGCGTCTCCTTAATACCAACACTGGTCTATTCGGTCGTGTCGGATTACCGTGCCATCAAAGAAAGTGAGGAGAGATAGTGCACTCCTACGTAGAATATAATATTTCTTGCAACAATGGCTACTTACTAAATTACACCGTCCAGGATGAAAAACGGTCAGGAGAACTATACTAACAAAACATTACCATAAACTACCTAATGTTTATATTTAAACCACATCAACCGTTTGGCGTGTCTAAAATCACAATAAATTCGTACTTTTACGATTATTTACAATCGTCCGTCGACCTTCCACAGTAACCACACGAAACCATAAACTACATTTTGTATTGGAACTTTGTAGGGCAGCTATGAAAAGGTTGGAAGTTGAAAAGGCGAGCATTAAAGAGATCGAATTCGCGCCCCTTCAAAATGATGATGGGGAAAATTACAATATGTCAAAGTGTCCCCACTCGTTACCCAGTTATTAGGAAGGAGTATAATCTTGATAGGATATTCTCCATATTTACGGTGTAAAATTGACAAGTTATTAAAGAATCCTTAATGAAGTCATGTGTTATATTTGTCGTTAAAAGTGGGTTTAGTTGAAGCAATTATAAACTTATTACCTTTGGCCGCTGACTTCGTCCATGTGTACGTTGGAAAATGTCGTGGTTTTGGGATAAAACTATCCTGTGATTCACGTCTTATTGAATGCGAACTTAAGGTTTCAAAATTAGTATGGGTTATTTATTTTAAGCTTCAGGATAACCCATTCTGTTTCAGACTGGATTATACAGTTTATTTACGTATAAAACTATACGTCTCATAACTTACACTTAAATCCATAAATCACTTTAATTGCTCCTTCAGTACCCATCCTACTGTCAATGAAGAGAATTTCAATTGTAATCAAATTAAGCAGTTTACATACAATGATGGTTTAGTCGTCTTGTTTACATAGTATTCTGACTATAAATTAAATGTGACACTAAAATATTCGTTAATGTTTCCTACCCGTATACTTATTTGTGTTGCCACCAGTACCCATTTATCACCTTCTTCGACTTCGAACACTAAAACAACAGCAAAATTAGGCCGATACAAACTGGTCAAAGTTGGCAGCGACCACAACATAGTGTAGCGGTCTGACGGTGGGCCTATAACTTGTCCCCTTGTCCCCCAGTATGTCCCCCGTACGTCCCCGTGTGCAGTGGCCGTGTAATTATTTATGTCGCGACGTCCATGCTTAACTGTTGGCAGACGGTGTTTTACGTCCCCCAAATGCCCTGAAGTGTGGATTGTCAGTGTAGGTAGCCTATCTAGGTACGGCGACACAACAACCTGTACATTTCCAGTATTACGTGGCCCCATTTTGTGTTGATTTTCTGTACAATGAGAGATTCGCGTATAGTGGTACAGCTCGGCTAGTCATTGTGTGTACCTACTGTAGAGTTGTTTCTTGTACCTAAAGTCAGTTGAGCATTTTCGAGTGTCGGTATAGACTAATCATTCATACATACCGAGCAGTTTTGATAACTCATATAGCCTATTCAGTCAGGGTTAGGTTAGTTAGACCTTTGCCCATTCGAGGAAAGAGTACATTCATGACGATTTCCACATGCATAAAATAAACATAAGTGGTAAAGGTTACTCTTTTCCTTTGAACAATATTTTCTCTTACCATCTATTGTACCTGCGTCTCCTTAATACCAACACTGGTCTATTCGGTCGTGTCGGATTACCGTGCCATCAAAGAAAGTGAGGAGAGATAGTGCACTCCTACGTAGAATATAATATTTCTTGCAACAATGGCTACTTACTAAATTACACCGTCCAGGATGAAAAACGGTCAGGAGAACTATACTAACAAAACATTACCATAAACTACCTAATGTTTATATTTAAACCACATCAACCGTTTGGCGTGTCTAAAATCACAATAAATTCGTACTTTTACGATTATTTACAATCGTCCGTCGACCTTCCACAGTAACCACACGAAACCATAAACTACATTTTGTATTGGAACTTTGTAGGGCAGCTATGAAAAGGTTGGAAGTTGAAAAGGCGAGCATTAAAGAGATCGAATTCGCGCCCCTTCAAAATGATGATGGGGAAAATTACAATATGTCAAAGTGTCCCCACTCGTTACCCAGTTATTAGGAAGGAGTATAATCTTGATAGGATATTCTCCATATTTACGGTGTAAAATTGACAAGTTATTAAAGAATCCTTAATGAAGTCATGTGTTATATTTGTCGTTAAAAGTGGGTTTAGTTGAAGCAATTATAAACTTATTACCTTTGGCCGCTGACTTCGTCCATGTGTACGTTGGAAAATGTCGTGGTTTTGGGATAAAACTATCCTGTGATTCACGTCTTATTGAATGCGAACTTAAGGTTTCAAAATTAGTATGGGTTATTTATTTTAAGCTTCAGGATAACCCATTCTGTTTCAGACTGGATTATACAGTTTATTTACGTATAAAACTATACGTCTCATAACTTACACTTAAATCCATAAATCACTTTAATTGCTCCTTCAGTACCCATCCTACTGTCAATGAAGAGAATTTCAATTGTAATCAAATTAAGCAGTTTACATACAATGATGGTTTAGTCGTCTTGTTTACATAGTATTCTGACTATAAATTAAATGTGACACTAAAATATTCGTTAATGTTTCCTACCCGTATACTTATTTGTGTTGCCACCAGTACCCATAATTATCACCTTCTTCGACTTCGAACACTAAAACAACAGCAAAATTAGGCCAATACAAACTGGTCAAAGTTGGCAGCGACCACAACATAGTGTAGCGGTCTGACGGTGGGCCTATAACTTGTCCCCTTGTCCCCCAGTATGTCCCCCGTACGTCCCCGTGTGCAGTGGCCGTATAATTATTTATGTCGCGACGTCCATGCTTAACTGTTGGCAGACGGTGTTTTACGTCCCCCAAATGCCCTGAAGTGTGGATTGTCAGTGTAGGTAGCCTATCTAGGTACGGCGACAAAACAAGCTGTACATTTCCAGTATTACGTGGCCCCATTTTGTGTTGATTTTCTGTACAATGAGAGATTCGCGTATAGTGGTGTGGTACAGCTTGGCTAGTCATTGTGTGTACCTACTGTAGAGTTGTTTCTTGTACCTAAAGTCAGTTGAGCATTTTCGAGTGTCGGTATAAACTAATCATTCATACATACCGAGCAGTGTTGATAATTCCTAACCTATTCAGTCAGGGTTAGGTTAGTTAGACCTTTGCCTATTCGAGGACAGAGTACATTCATGACGATTTCCACACGCAAAAAATAAACATGAGTGGTAAAGGTTACTCCCCTTCAAGGTTACTTCCCGGTTGGTTCCCTTTGAACAATATTTTCTCTTACCATCTTTTGTACCTGCGTCTCCTTAATACCAACACTGGTATATTCGGTCGTGTCGGATTACCGTGCCATCAAAGAAAGTGAGGAGAGATAGTGCACTCCTACGTAGAATATAATATTTCCTGCAACAATGGCTACTTACTAAAGTTGCCATGGCTGAAAAACGGTCAGGAGAACTATACTAACAAAACATTACCATAAACTACCTAATGTTTATATTTAAACCACATCAACCGTTTGGCGTGTCTAAAATCACAATAAATTCGTACTTTTACGATTATTTACAATCGTCCGTCGACCTTCCACAGTAAACCACACGAAACCATAAACTAGCATACACACTCATTACATACGAACCTTTTTTAACCCCACAAATTAAAGCCAGACATTAAATGAGTTATCAGCTGAGCCCAGGAGATAACGTGTCACTAATGGTTAGGTTAACGCAATTTAGCCTAAATTAGCTCATCACGACTTTTTACGTTATGAGGGCGTTATTAGCCATACGGTCGAGGCGTCTATGCTTCAAATATAACTCGAATACAAGGTTATTGTGGAAGGCCGTTGACCAATCGCCGTAGTTTTAGGGTTACGTGGGAAAAGGTTTTACTTACCTATGTCACTTATCAGTCAAAATAATATACAAATATATTGTGATGAAATGAGCATGCATGAGAGATATTTCTTGACGGCATCTAAAGCCAAGTCAGAGGCCCATGGGTGCCATACAAAACTCTGACACCACATAATAATATGGCACTAACCACGCTATAAAGAAGAAAGAAATCAAAATAAAATGTGGTTTGTTAGCTCAAGTCATCATAATTATTCCATTGATGAACATTGATTCATTTAATATATAATATGTATTTTTAGAGCAAAGAGAACAACTTACTGTTTGGCATAGAAATTGGCTAGAATAAGCAGACTTAAAGATAAAGCCTTGAGCTAAATTGGAAAATCGAAAACGAAGCTTTATGCATTCTATTCCAATCGTACAAAATCACGAAGTAAATATCCTAACTTAACAAAATAAATAAGAAGCCTTCAAAATTCGTGAACTAATTCGTGTTCAGCATTGACAACTTTAAACTAAACTATGCGGAACCACTACAAAGCTAGCAAAATGTAGATTTGGTAGGTTTTTTTTAATTAACATCGCGTGAGCCGGGCCCCTGTCGTGACAAGGGGTAACTTTTACAGCCTACCCGGCTTCTCTCTTACAATTCATTATGCTTTGACAGTAGACGGTTTACAGTTCAAAATGCAGCGGCGATGTAAGAGCTAGATTATGACTATACTTATATTTAATTTTGCTCGAATTGGCTCGTAAAATAAGTTTTGGGCATTATTTTTTAGTTTTTGGGGTATGTTTTTGGTTTATGAATATAAATTGGTAAACTTATATGCGGTATTGACCGAGCCCCGACGGGAGAGATGCATATCTTTTTCGAACTTGTGTCCTATGACTTGGCGATACCACTAGGCTTCAGTACACACAGTGTCTAGTAGAAAACGCCTAAGGCAATCCGCCTCTGTAAAGTACGCTTGAACGGTTAAATAAAACTCGACAACTTCTCATGAAAAAAAATACCATAAAATATTTCAAGAAGAACGAACCCAAAACACTAACACGGCTATTTGAACACAAACGAACGCAACTAAAATTCAAAGGTCGAACAATTGAGGCATCAAAAGGCGAAACTTTACCAAAACTTGTCGGTAATCCGCAGAAAGGGATACCCGCATAAAATATACGGGGGGAGGAAGTTCGATTTGACCCAAAAATTGACCGACGCTAGTGACCGACGGAGCCCGCCGGTAATAACGAGCACCCTATATATGTGTGACTTAATAAAAACGCACTGCTGGGGATTGAACGATATGTGACCCGCAACGTGGTTTTTTTCGTCGATGAATATATGGCATGTGAAATGTAGACCATTGGGCATGTGTTGCGGACGGTTTCGTTTTTGTGGGTCGGTTGAGCTTTTAGCTGGTTTTATATGATACTGCCTATATTAAAAATTCTCTCTTTTTCGCAGATAGGTAAGTAGATTATTTTTGAAGTTTTTGAAAGTTGAAATGTGGCCCACATTTGATGGAAAAGTGAAGATCAATGTTTGCTACCAGTCGACCTTAGCTCCTTACTTTACCTTACCTTTTACTAACTTAACTTATACTTTACTTTTTCTCCATCGCATCCCTTTTGTTTACGTCAGTGTTAAAAGAGCTCTCGATCATTTCACAATAGCTAGCAACACTTTAGCTTCTAATTCGCGTCTTTTTCAGCGCTGACAAAATAACGCCAACCATCACATGCTTACTCATCATCATCATCTGCCTTTTCTCAACTGGGTCGGCTTTCAGTCTAACCAAATGCAGCTGAATATCAGTATTTTACATGGAGCGTTTGCCTCCACAACCCAGTTTATACGGGGTAATAAGATACCCTTTGGTTACTGGTTGTCAGACTTTCAGGTCATTAATATAAAGAATTTGAATTAACGACTGCCAAAGAACAGCTTAACGTGCTTTCCTAGGCACGAAGGAAACTCGGTTTGTAATAGTGGTCACCCATCCACAGCTAGACAAGCGTGGCTTAACCTAAAGATCGACCCGCTCCTACGTGCTAGCTAACACCTATAAATCTCGACCTTAAAACACAACACCTAAGTATCTAAATCTCTCCCACCTCTTCATAAATAAGTGCCATCATACATGACATGATACACATACTCATCTATAAACGATCACCATATTTGATAGGCTTCACATTATTACGTTACAAGTCACGTCGACAGGGGCCTTTAATCTGCACGTTCTTCATAAAAATAATAAAGCACTGTAATAAAGACGCGCGATAAAAATTGTACTTTATGTATACTTGTTTTTTGGTACATTTTTACATGTTTATGTCACAATTCACAATATCATCTAAGATGGTTTAATAAGTAAGGTACGGAGTTACGGGAGTTAAGGTGGCAACGAGGTTCTATTTTTGTATGTTTTTAGGGTGGTTGTTTTTCACGGTTTTTTAGGTAGGTAAGAGAGTGCGTTTGTATGTCAATGTTGGAATATTTTCCTGTCGGGGTTGCGGGTTGTTGGCAACAGATGCGGTCCGCGGCCCCGGACACAAATGGCTAAGAAGGAACATGGGTGGTTTTTAGTCAGTAGAAGTCTGACACTCCCTTCCGCTCCACCCAGAATGGGAGGAGTAATTTGATGATTTACCACCATTAAAAAAAATGGTGGTAAATTTTCGTGTATGTCGTACTTATGTGACATTTATTTATTTCGTTCGTTTATGTGACATTTATTTATTAGTTTCTGTATTCAACTTGCCTGCTTTCTGGCATACAAATTAAATTGACAGAAACTAACAGAAACAATTCAAGTTTCAATTTGGATCTGAACACACACTCACACACACACACATAGATATGAACTACCATCACATCAAGCTACTACAATCTGTAAAATTTCTTCTATAGATCTTCAATTTTATCGCTAATGCATATTAAGTTCAAGGTTGATTGGAAAAATTTGTCGGTTTCGGATAGTTAGATGTACTGGCGTCTAAAAAACCCACTTTTCTATTTTTCATCCATCTTCAATTTATGTATCTTTGTTACTTTGCTACGTCCCAAAATATATTTACTTATACGTTTTTTTTATTTCATACTTTGAGGCACTGTAATATTTTTTTAGTCACAATAGGTACCCACGGTCACATTTGTTTCTGTAGGTCACCTGTATGAAATACATAAATTATATTTTTGTTTTTGCAGAAACAAATCTCCCTTTCTACTCAACATGGCACATGTACCTGTGCATGTCAGTTAGGAGCAGGTGTAAGCCATGCCTTAATTATGAAATAATTTGATGTGGGACACCGTTTTTTGTGGCTCCTGTTAGGGACATTATTTATTCACTTATCCTACCTACGAGTGGAGGAAGTCGTATGATGAAATGGCTGTACATTTTGGTTGACTTTCTGTACTTAAGGAAAATTTCTGACGTGTCGTATTTGAACGCAAGTATAGTGTTGTGATTGGACAGCCAATCGCATCGCACGATTTGGGTTTAATTTTGATTGTTATTTTCGTTCTAAAAAGTGGGCGGTATTTACCTAGTTTATGTAAAATAAACTAGGTTCGGATTGACTGAAATAATGAAAATGTCTCCTATTTTGGTTAACAAATATTATGTGTTTGAATTGGAGTAATTTTGTGGAGTAAGAGGACTGAGGATCGTATTAATACGGTACGCTAGAACCGAAAAGTCCAATATGCCCAAAACAAGGGAACACCCCATTCAGTTTGTCAATATTAACTCGTACACGTAAATCCCAATCTAAAACCGTCCAATAGCCAACGCCCTGACGTCCGAAAATCCAACGAGCATTGATAATTACGCTTCCTCATTTCGAATAGGCAATTTTGAACCAATTAAAGAGCATTACACAGTTGACGACTATGTTTGTAGCCAATGGAAACACGGCTGCATAAATTCAAACTCTATATTAGTTCGAATGTTCGAATAGTCGTATAAAGTTGTTCAAATAGCGTGTACTGTGACAGACACGAATCAATAAACCTGTGTTTATAGTTGTTGACAGGACTGAAGTTATTTTCAAACATCTTGTTTGCTTTCTACGTTTTGTAATAAAATGTCGATGGATTTCTGAAGTTTAATCGTAGTTCGCTTGTTTGATGTTTGGTTTTAATTTCGAACTGAATGTTTTTCTTGTGAATGGTAAAACAATGTACTGTTTAACCAGTTTTTGTATAAATAGGTCTACGACTAGAATTCGGTGAATAAAATGTTTAAAATCACGAAACAACTTAGCAGGCGCCATTTCGAAGTAAAACAGCATGAAATAATTAAAAGTCCGACGAAACACCATTTCTAAGCGCAAAATAACAGCTCCTATTACATAATTACACCCTACTTATTATGAAAAAGCGGGTACTTCATAAATCTGAATCACAATTCTTTAGCAGAAACAGAGAAATACCTTTGTAACGATTTCATAAAATGTCAAATGAGGTTCGTTGAGAAATGTAGGAAGAATTGCAGTGTACTTGAATTGTGGGCCGGTAGGCAATTACTGTGGAGTGTGGCAAATAAAGTATACTGCGACACAGCGCTGGTTCCGCTGGAGTAATGGAAATATGGACAGAATGTCCACTATCAGAAAAGTTTCAAACTAACACACATACACACACATTACGTGTGACCCGTTGTGTGTTTACACATTTGTTACTATGGGTTTAAAGACTAGAAGACAAAATAAACAGTGGATGGACTACGTGAAAGATGATATGGCTATAAGTTCCGATTTATAGCCGTATCGTTCCAAAAGAGTTGTATCGTAACCGAAGACGTAATTGTGTAGGTACGTCTTCGGGTACGATACAACTCTAAATAGGGATAAAGAGACTGATGATGACAAACTAGACTACTAACTAAAAACCACCCATATTAGCCCTTTATGTCGAGGCTGCAGTATCTCTTTCGAACAACCCGTAGCCCCGACGGGATATTGTCTTCTGGCTCACATCAATTTAGAGTAGAACTAGGAGGCTAACCAATAAACATAGAAAGCAGAAAAAAAACAACCTTAATTAATTTTTAAATTAAAAATAACAAATAAGCGGGTAATGCAGTTATAATTTTTATTTTGTTTTGTATCGGTACTTATTAAAGGTAGTTGTTAACACACACACAATAGATTTGAAAGTAGCTCGCATTTTTCTTTCTTTTTTGCCTGCATTTGTTTTAGTAAAGCTTGAAACTACGTGGTCCTTTTGTCCACACCTGCTATATGCCAGTATTGTCATTAGGCGACACTGTAACCTTATGTTATAGCGCACTCAATATTAATAATATAATGCGTCCTGTAGTTAGGAGTTTTCTGATATTTGTGTAGCTTGATTACCGTTCTGTTTGGCGTTTTGTTCACTATGAACGTGGTTTCAGGATGCTTATTGTCGATCCTTGTTTCTCTTCTTGCTTTTATGGTTTTTACTAGTAAGTATTCTAAAGTCAGCAATGAAGTAGGTAATTAGTTGTGCTTGTAACTTAGCTAACTATTACCTATATGTTTGTAGTTACCTTATTTTAGTGGTTCTTCATGAATATTGTAAGTAAGTCGGTGAAGCAATTATTAACTCCTATTCTCTTTTTTTCATTTTAGCCTTAAGGTTACTGCTACTTCAAAGTTAGAGTATACCTACTTAAAATTATACCTTGAAAGCTATACTACCTTTACATGCCTACTTTATATTATGCATTATGTTTTTTTCACAATTCACACGCCAATATTAAACTTATTGCTCTACTATTAAAAAGCAGAACTACCACAGATTTTCTGGGAAAACCTACAATTCAGCTGCGGTTCAATAACATGTCCTGTCATGAGTGCACCCATTGTCGCTTACGCAGAAAACGGGAAACAATAGGACAGCACATTGCGTTCTTAATGTGTACTCTCGCAGCGTGAGATTCGTGCTTTTGTTACATAATGATGATTATATTGAGGGAAATAATTATATAGAAATGTAAATTTATGTAAAAAATGTAGTTCATTATATAGATTTCCGATAAGTTACTGGAAGGTATCTTGGGGTCAGTACATATACTTAATTTCAGGCCTCAATAAATAGCTGTTAATAGTTTGTCTGAGGTCCAAGCTTCGGGCATGAAAGACATTATGAAAGTAAGATTAATTTGTGGTTATTCGTCATACATCATTTGCCAGAAGACGTATACTGCTGGACAAAGGTTTCCCCCATAGAACGCTATAACGAACGGTTACGGTACATTCACTGGTTGCCCACGACTCTAATGATGAACACACTAAACAATTGACGACACGGTTGGCGCAGTGGCTGAGCGATTGGACTGCTGCGCTGCATGTCGCGGGTTCGATCCCCGCACGGAACAAATATTTGTACGACCTACAGGTAGTTGTTCCGGGTCTGGGTATTTGTGTATGTGAATTTAAATGTTTGTAAGCGCACCCACGATACAGGAGAAATTCCTAGCGTGGGGCGATGTTTAAAAAAAAAAAATCGTTATACAGTAGGTATATAGAAATTTGTTGAATTTTACTTTTAAACACTGCTTTCTTCATATAGATTTTGTAGTTGAGTTACCAAAAACAATCACTGACTGTTTGATATAGTCTTTCCATGAAAACGATTGCATCAAACACTGATAACAATGAAATTGTTTTATATTCATTTGACATTAACTATTAAAGACTCGGAATGTCAAATAACCAGTTTTACGTTAAAACACGATGTTATTTTACTATGAAAATAATATTCACAACAATAGTAGGGTGAACTCATCTAATTCTGTGATATTTGGTTTGAGCGGGTACGAGTACTATACGAGTGCACAAATGCCTTTATCACGAAGTTAGATGAGTGAGTGAGAAGTGAGTGAGTGAAGTGAGATGAGTGTTCACTATAATAGTACACCCACATTTTGCCAGTTATATTTAAGTCTCATGTTTAAGAAGGGAGCTTGTCCTCAACCGGGTATGAGTCCCAAACTCCGTTGCAGCTACCGAGAAATTTCTGTTGGAAATCCCAATAACAGTTTTCTCGACTCGGGAATCGAACCGAAAACCTCATGCTCGTGTTACAGCCGCACGACCAAAGATACCACTACAACGTAAGCAATTAAATGAAACAACGTAGATAATACCAATCAAACCCCTTTAAACAGATTTAAGTTGCCTTGAACTTTCCCAAAATAAATAAATACCCAGACGGAACGTTCTAAATTCAAAAGTATCAACCGTCTCCGCCATTTTTCGTGCAAAAATACTTACAAATTCAGGGCTGGCAGTGTTTGCCAATTTGCCAGCTGACGTCCACACCTGTTGTGAACTTTAAGTGTTACTGTGACGGTTTATGTTTCCTCACTAAAGTACGCGAAGGTACATTATGGAGGGTAGTCTTTAGAAATAATCGGTAGGGTCTTGGTTGGGAAAATGTTGTTCATCTATGGAACGTTGAAGTACCTTGTATTGTATATTGGTGTTGGTGTGTTTCTGATTTAAGCTATGGAGTCTGCGTTTGTGCCCGGTTGCTCGCAATAGGCTCGCCCCTTGATACATACTGAAATGTGGCTAAGTATTCGGTAGCCGAAATGTAGATGCACTGGAGCACAATGAGGTACACCTCTGCCTAGACATTCGGGGATTACAAGCGTGATTTTATGTTATCTAAACAAAAACTAGCTATCCTTTGAACGCTACCGTCAAAATATCATGTAATTTTGTCATATCCGCAATAACCGTAGCGGAAGGGATGATAAGCTAAAACATAACCACCTGTGTAAGCCAAAGTTTTGTACTAGGCGAGCATAAACGACCAACGACCTTTAGAACTTGTTCCGTATGCGTGTGTGTTGTGTGTCTAAAGTACTCGTAGGTTTACATCCTTGGAATGAAATAGGAAAGCATTGATTTACCTTGACTTGATTATGAAGTTGAGCCTGAGCTGAGGTCCTGAATGCGAATTTCAGGCCAGGCAAAGTCATCTCATCTGCCTAGCCTTTTCCTAACTATATTGGGGTCGGCTTCCAGTCTAACCGGATGCAGCTGAATACCAGTATTTTACCTGGAGCGACTGCCTATCTGACCTCCACAACCCAGTTAATACAAGGTAATACAATACCCTTTGGTAAGACTGGATGTCAGAATTTCAGGTCACTGACTACCTGTAACGACTGCCAAAGATCTACATATATGGCAGCCGGGACCAACAGCTTAACATGCTTTCCGAGGCACGAAGGAAACTTGGTATAGCGGGCGGTCACCCATCCACAGACCGACCTAGGCAAGCACAGCTTTACCTAAGGATCGACCCGAGTGACAGTTCTTATTAAGCCACGAGCTCCACCGGGCAAAGTGTAATTGAGTTTTTCTATCTGGATTTTTACAGTAGCTGCCATGGGTTCTGGTTTTGTGGTCAGTTGCAGATGGCAATAGACTCGACCCCTATTACATGGTACTTAAACATAAATGGCTAAATCTGGGTGTAAAAATGTGTTTGTGGCAATTAGCCAGCCCTTTTATTACCCGACTGCGGCGAAGCCCAAAAGGAGGGTTATTTGGAACTTAAATATAACCGGTGAAATATAGGTGTAGCATTAGATACAGTCTGTAGACTCTGTCTGAGCCTTCGAGGCTTGTTATATTATATTATACCTACGACATTTTTAAAAGGTTGTCATCCCAATTTGTGTAGAAGTAATGTACTTATTTGTAAACTGCTTAACCTTTTCGTTCCGTGGATACCCATGGCATCATGTATACACATGCTTACATTTCATTTATATGTGTGTGTGTTTATGTATGCGTGCGTTACTCGTAATGGCCGCCTGCTCTTCGCGCCTTTTTACACGAAACTGGACCTTTGGCCCTCGATGAAAGTTCAAGTACGGCTTTCTTAGAAATGGTGAACAATAGTGTTGGTTTACTCGTAATATTTGTAGTGTTTCTTTCAGCGTTAAAGGTTCTTCTAAGTATAATAGTGGTGTCGCTATGAAGAGTTTCCTAGTTAAATATTAAAATAGGTAAAGCACTTCGTGGAAAATAGCGCTGTTTTCTAGTTGTTTTTTTTTTTGTTTAACAGCTACTCATCGATTGGAGTGTTTCTGTTAAACTGCGCTGGTCTAAGCTTCCTGTGGGCCTCTGAAAGCATATTAAGCCCTATGGCTACGGGCCTTACGGGACCTATGTCCTGACTGACATTATTTTGTAGATCTTTGACAGTATTTGTATATTTGTATAGCCTACAGTAAATGTTTGTAAACACACCAACGATGCAGGAGAATTTCGTAGTGAGAGCAAGCGCTTTAAAAAAAAAGACTAATGCTTATGACAATTCTGTAAAAAGATGTTCATGAAATGGGAAGCGCTTTGAAATGAAATTGCCATTTATTGGATTATTTCATTTAGAGAAAGGCAAAAGCTCTATTAATCAACAGGCATCCTTCATTTCACCTAAACAAAAAGAGCACACTAGTTGAAAAAAAATTGCAGAAAAATAATCCAAAGTGTAACAAAAAACATAAAGCAAAAACGTCCTTACAAAAAAATACAAGTAAGTAACATGCCTTACAAAAGTTACCAAGATTTTAGTGGTGAGTCACGCCGGGTGACTAATTAATTACACTCTTATGAAGTAATTAGGTAATTAATTAAGGAATAAGCATGGCTGCCATCGATCTTGCTTCCTGTAACGACGCCATCTTGGATTTCTTGGTTGACGTTTCTACTTGAAGACTGAGGAGTCCACTCTTTGAAGAGAGAAAGAAATGATTATTGAAGTGAGTTTTTTGTAATGTAATGGCTTGCTGGCGTAGTGACAGTAGGAAGAAATGCTTGGGATCTTGTGTTTGAGATCCGGAATAGGCTGTGTTACTACTTGAGGGCTGAGGCGTCCACTCTTTGAAGAGCTGTATAATAAATTATTAAGATGAGTTTTCGTAATGGAATGGTTTGTTTGCGTAGTGGTTGTAGGAAGGAATGCTGCGCTTGGGATCTTGGGCTTAAACACCGGATCGGGGTTGTGTTATTGGGTTTTCTAATAGTTAATTCGCAGCCCGGAATTTAGGTGTATTTTCAGCCATAAAGTTCTAATTCTTAACTACATAGGGGTAGACAGAGGTGGAGGTTAGCCGAGTGATCGCAAGTGCGATAGCCGATCATGAGGTCCTAGGTCAATTCCCGGTCCGGGGCAAAGTGCTATTAGGTTTTTCCTTCTAGAATTTGTCAGAAGCAATCACAGACTCTGGATTTGTGTCCGTTTGATAGAAATAGGCTCGTTCTCTGTTTTTTTTTCTATTTCTATTACATGGCACTTAAACATAACTTGCGAAGTGTGGGTGTACTATCTATCTATATATATAAAAGGATAACTGACTGGGTGACATATCAACGTACAGCCGAAACTACTGGGGCTAGGAATGTGAAATTTTGCACACTGCTTCCTATTATAATGTAGGGGAGCACTAAGAAGGGTTTTTTGGAAATTTAACCTTTAAAGGGGTGAAAAGGGGGATGAAAGTTTGTATGGAAAATCTTATTACTTGTGTTTAGGAATGTGAAATTTAGCACACTGCTTCCTATTTTAATGTAGGGGAGCACTAAGAAGGGGTTTTTGGAAATTTAACCTTTAAGGGGGTGAAAAGGGGGATGAAAGTTTGTATGGAAAATCTTATTACTTGTGTGTAGGAATGTGAAATTTTGCACACGGCTTCCTATTATAATGTAGGGAGCACTAAGAAGGGGTTTTTGGAAATTTAACCTTTAGGGGGGTGAAAAGGGGGATGAAAGTTTGTATGGAAAATCGTCACTTTTGTAGATGAACCGACATACACGCGGGCGAAGCCGTGGGCAAAATGCTAGTTACTAATAGAAAGAAAAGAAAAAAAAAAACATTAATTTGTCGTAGAAACACAACGAGCACACAAAGAGACACAGGAAAAAAAAGCAGTACACATAATGCATAACAAATATTAAAAAATACAAGAAGCAGGGATAATAAAAAAAATATTTGCATGTCGTGGCTGCGACAAACAGGTTACCACTCAGCATGGTGCTGTGCTATGGGGACTCCCAGCACAGCGCTGGTTTTCAGTGGTCACCCGCGAAAAAGCGTACGAAAGCCACGACAGCTTTAAATATAAGGTAACCTTACCTAACCCTTCGGAATAGCATGCATGACGTTATTTCTGACGCAAAACAATTGGCCTAATCCTCCTTACCCACCGTAACTCACACAGAAACCCAGATTTTAGTAATATAGTCAGAACAAGATTAGTATTTCCCGATGACACGTACATGTAATAAAGTCGGGAACATACAACGCGGCCCTGATTTCAGCCAACACCAAAAAACACCCGGCTCCCTTCAAATACTCATATGTAGGGGTAGCAGCTAAAGTTAGAAATATTTGGTTGTTTTGAAATTAGTTACAGTTTATTGGGACATCACGCTTTTACTCAGCGAAAGTTTAGGTAGAGAAGCACCTTTGTTACATCCAGAATAAGTTATTGTTGATCATGTTGTTATTTTTAACTGAAATTGGTTCTTGCAATAACGATAATAATTGTGTAACATACCAAATTGTAGGGATCACGTCAAGATTAGATTTTTAGGTTTTTCAAAGTTCGAGTGACTCAGTTTATTCTTAGCAAGCCTGTTCCCCCCAAGGTCACATAAGACGAGTTACCGTCAAATAGGAACCTATTTAGTATTACAATAATTATTAAAAAGCCTATTTAAAAATGTGGAAATCCCCATGACCATCTACTGTTATCAATCATTTACTACCTATATCTCATTTCAAACTATACAACATTCTCAAGCAACTTAATCCAGCCAAACAACTCCCACCACTTCTCACACCCTTTTACGCTGACGCTACAAAAGCCAACCTCACGGTATACAAAACACAAATACCCTCAAATTATGACACACAGCGCTAAACGGAAGTACTTAAGGCGAAGGCAATATTTCTTCACGGGCAATAAAGCCAAGACACACTGATAACGGTATTTTTCCTAATCTTGCTCGTGATTTATACCGAGTGGAGCTATGTGGGCAATAAGGAGTAATTTTGATAACAATATGCAGTTTGGAATGCTTTATTGGGAGAAATGATTGCTTTAGCTTGTGTGGGTTTTTGGTATTAGTCACACCTTTTTAACGTAGGGGGTAGTCAGATATTACTGAAGGCGTTGTGTTGTTTTTGTTTTTGCACTTAGTTGAATTATTGCTTGAGCAATGCTTGACTAGTTATAATATCATGAGTATGATTGTTTCGTTAGGCAGTGACTAAGTAAAACTAATTTTGACGCAAATAAACAAACAACATTAAACATATTTAAAGTAACCAGCAATTCTACAATCAAATTTTACGAAAAATGAGGTGTAAAAAACTACAAATGAAACTTCTTCAAGCCAAATGGACGAGAAAAGCCTCTTTACAAGATATAAAATTCACCGCAACCTGTACAAAGTACATTTAGGTCACACGTTACCTATAAAGCCTAGACAACAACCAACCGAAGACGTCCTCCAATAATGTCCACAAGCCGGGAAAGTAAAACTTCTGCAAATTAAATGGACTAGAAAAAAGCTTCTTACTGAATATTACATTCAACGCAAAAAATATCCACACAAATATTACCCTATACAAAAAAAAACCTACTTACGAATTGAGAACCTCCCCCTTTTTGGAAGTCGGTTGAAAATACATTCAGGTCACACGTTACCTATAATAAACCGTAGACTACACTATACGTTATTAAATTACCGAAGACGTCGCCCAATAATTTGTACAGGCTGTGAAAGTAAATAGATTAGGCGCAAGGAGTCTCCGGTCACTTAGTACAAGGAGTCTCCCACAGATATAGATAGACCTAGATAACGTACGAGCAACTACTTCGCCTGCCACTTTTCGTGCCTAGCTTACGTACATAAATCGTAAGTGGCCACTTTCGCACTCAGTTTGCATCGGTGTATAGCGCTAGTTGGACGTCGGCGCTGGTGCAAAAGGCAGGGCTTGGGGTCTTTGAATCGATTTTATTTTCCGATTTATAGTGCTGGTGACGTCATAATAGGTGCGCTTGTGCCTGCGCACACACTTGTGCACAATAATATCTCCCGCGCAGATGGCTAATCTCCGCTGAGATTGGCCGCCGTGGCCGAAAAACGGTCAGGAGGACTATTAATAGGTAGTAAAAAACTGGCACGCTTGATTTTCATACAGATCGTGATAATTGCGTTATCGGTCGATCTATATCCGTGGAGTCTCCGGTCACTTAGTACGATGAGGTGGTTAGTGGATAAGTTTTTGTCACGTGTTTTGTTTCGTGTGGAGTCGGCCTAGGAGTTCCGCACGTGTGCGTAGAGCTTTAGATAATTGTTTTAGTTGTAAGTTTATTTGTGTGATTGTGTTATTACTTTGAGAGGAGTTAGAATAATAGTATCAACTAGCTGTGGTTCGAGACCATCGTTCGCGTGAAATTATTATGGAAAAATAATATGACTTCCCTTTTTGAATCGGATGTTGTTACCATTTTCATGGATTTTCTTTTCACCGAACCCTTATAGGTACTTTTTCCATAATAAAAGTAGTTAGTTCGACCTCGGTCGGTAAAAATCCCGTTAAAATCGGTCCAACTGTTCCGGAATAAACAGACAAATCTCAGTCAGTTCTTGCTCATGATCCTTGCGGATCCAGTAGGTGCGGGGATTCCATTAAAATGCGTCCTAGGGTCTAAGTAGTCTAATCTATTTAGGTACCTATTATACACTAATGATATTGATATTGAATATATCGATGTTAATTTAATAAACAATTAAACATATCAATTAAATTTATATTGACATGCGGCCGATTTACTAGTCCATTATTGCACTGGACTATCGTTTGTCAATGACGGCTTTTATTGACACAATACAATAAATAGTAGAACAGTTACTAGGATTTGCTTTGTTTAATCAATGCACTGCACATGTTTTTCAATTAATGCACTATTTAATATTAAGGTTCACTATAGTTTAAGGAATTTTTAAACAGCAAATAAGTACGTTATTATTCACGCTTCGCGTAATCAGCTTATATTACTAGCGCTGGAACCAGGTTTTCTCTATATATTAAAGAGAGAAGATAATCCATTATGCACGTGCCCAGTGTGAGTTGGTAGATTAAACTTGTTTTTTCAATAATAACATTGTATTTTAATATATATAAAAAATGCAATGTTTTTCGAACCACCACCCGTGCCATTTTAATTGAATGGGAGGCGGAACATACAACTAAAAACATATTTTTTTCTGACTGCTCCAATCTCCTCTGTACTCATAAAGAACTATTTACTCCATGAAACGCGATAAGCCTCCACCATTTTTTATACCTTCATGTAATACATGAGGTTATGTAAAGACATACATTGTGAACCTAATTCCGAGATAATTTAACTTTATGTTGACGCCATGCGGATTAAGTTTTGGCCAAGTATACATATTGTTTCGTTTCTTACGAGGTGACGTTATGCGTCCGTGGGGTAAGAAAGTGAGGGTAGTTTACGTTTTACTGTTTCCGCTTGTGGTTCAATTTGGTTCGCTTGCGTGTGAAAGGACGTATGTGGTGAAATTTCATCAAGGGAGAAAATGTTTCTGTTCTGGAGCAACCAAACATTACTGGGAAAAATGCGTCGTAAAAATCTTTATTATTTATTAGATATATCATCATCTGCCTAGCCTTTTCCCATCATAGTTGGGGCATCTTGTCTAACCGGATGTAGCTGATAGCCGGTATTTTACAAGGAGCGACTGTCTGTCTATCTGGCGCCCACAACCCAGTTCATCCTAGGTACGAGTACTCCTTGGTGATTTTTAGGTTTTTGTTTACAACAACGAAAACTATCTTTAAAGCTAATTATGCTTACGAAATAATATTATTTTTAGCTAAATTTTTAGTCTGTTTACTCCATGTTTACTCTGATTTTTTACTTATTATCATACAAGCAATCTTCAACAAAATAAACAGTTATTTCATAAGCAATATTATTTTACCTAGAATTACTAATGATGTTATTCCTATTAAGTTCATGGAATCGATATGAGAGGCTATAAACGGTTTGGGTAATCGAGAGCTCGAAGCTAACGTCTAGAATCTGTCTAACTATGACGATGAGCTCATTAGCTGAATCGCTGAAATAAACGGGAAATTCTTAGCACAAACTGTGAGTTTTGAATCATCGTAAACTAAAATAAGGTGAAGCTCAATTTGAATTTTGGTGAGGTTTGCAACAAATGTTTTTTGGTAGATATATTTTGAGGTCCTCTTTCGCTCCTCTTACGTAATATTAAAACTGAAAGATGGGGTCTGAAAACATGACAGATAAGATTTTCAATCTTTTTAGTAACCTACGTTTTCCTAGAAACACGTAGGAGAACTTTGTTATGAGGGTTAGGCCTAAAAGTACATTCACATAAGCCTAGACAGGCTCTCAAGAACTGCACTCTCCTAAATAAGTATAACTGAAATTACATACTTTTCCATGCCGATAAATCATTATTCCTGAACCTAACTTCGAACCAAACATGTTTTAAAAAGCAATCCCCGGTCGACTAAAATGGAGTATATGTGTTTCGACAGATATTCACCGATTGGTTCGGCAATACAAAAATATAAGGCACACACTCGAACTTCAGCTTCGTGCATATTTAGATGAAGTTGCGCTGCCGGTTTACACCGGTATGAACCGGTTTCACAGTGTTTTATGCCCTGGAGTTGTACAAGTACAATACCGTGACTCGATTGGTCAATTTTCTGTTCGTTACTAACTATTGAATAGTTTGAGGTTTGGTTTTTTGGGTCCTGGATAGAAGTACATATATACATCCATAAACTCACGCCTTTTTGTCATGGGGATAGGCAGAAACCACAGAACGCGTCCTGCTATGATCCTTACATACTTACTCCTTTTTCCTCGTCCACTTTCATACATTTGATTATGAAAGCACGCACGCTGGTTGCGAGTACCGCACGCCTGAAAAAACATCATCAATAAGGCAACAAAAAGATGAAAAGAAGTGTACCTAACTAAATTATTTCATCAAGCTCTCAGACCAAGAAAAAAAGAAAGACGGCGCGCCGCGAACACCAACAGTGAAGCCACAAAACCACACGCCTATAGCAAGTAAACATACAAGCTCACGCACACACCTACACTAAAACCACACGCATTTCTCCTAGAACGTCACGACTTCACGAGACATTGTCTACACACATAGATAAAAAGTTGGCTTCACTTTTGATGTTCGTGGCGCGTCGTCTTCCTTTTTTTGTTGGTCTGAGATCAAGCTATACAAAATTAGTTCATACGCCTCTCTCGTTTTACGGGAAATCTGTGTGTACTAGAATGTCATCAATAATTAACCCTTCTATGATCTTGTATCTGAGTTAATTGGAATTTTAAGGCCAAAATCTTGCAAGGTAATTTTACTCAATTTTCTCTTGCCCTATCCTGTTGAAACTTTGTACACTCCTTCCATACCAATGACAATACATTTATTATTAAAAGGTCAGATTTCACCTCCTACCGTAATCAGCTAAAACTAATGTCTACCTTCTTTCATCTCCAAACAAAGTTGCCAAAGTAACATTAATATTAATACAATATTGTGTAACTTGGATACCATTTCATACAGATGTTTGTCCACAATATTTGTCTTGGGATAAGTTTATGTTCAGGCAACAATTACATAACACTTGAAAATTATGTGACCCGCTCGGTATCTTGTTGGCAATATGCCAGGGAGCGTCTCTTATTAAGTCAAATGAGGGAGTCCCAGTAATCTTGTATTATATACTTGTCATATTTATTATCTTTTGCTCTGGTTTTAGTACTTTTAGTAATGTTAAACGTGGATATTATAAATAGCATGTTCAAATAAGGAGTCTTTGGTCAACTGGACTCCCTTGAAATGGACCCGCAGGATCAGTCGACCAAATCATATTTTGACTTGGACTCGTTCAGTTTCATGCGAGTCCAGTTGACTAATTATACATATAGATCGTTCCGTTAAACATTGGTTGTTTCTAAAACAACTTACGAGCTTGTAGCTAGATACTAATAACCGCTAGGATCAATCTTCAGGTTAAGCCGTGCTAGCCTAAGTTGGTATGTGGATGATGGGACCACTCATTACATTCGGAGTTTCCTCCATGCCTCGGAAAGCACGTAAAATCGTTGTAATTTTTAGTTTTTGACTGTCGTAACAGGTAGTCAGTGCACCAAAAGTCTGACAAACAGCGCTACCAAGGGGTGTTATCGCATTGCCCATTGCAGTACTAACAGGGTTGTTGGTGATGCTTCCAAAATTACTGTAGATTTCAAATTGCTAATCGTGGATACTATGTGTGTCACACTTCGCCATTGATAATACAGTACCTAAGTCAGGTCTTGCTTGGGCAAATATTTCCGAGAACTCAATTCACAAGCAGCTTCGAATCTTTTGTCTCCATAAACCTCTAAGCTTGCATATAGCTCTGTCTCGCTCAATCATTCAACAAAAGGCTTTTAGGTAACACTGCCTAATTATTGACCTGCACGTATCAACGCAAGCTGAAGCCGGCCCGCTTCTGTGAAACGTACGTCTAGTTAGACCGGGAGCTTGACAAAGAGAATAGGCTAGGAGGTGGACGATCGCATGCGCCTTACGTATCACAAACGTACTATGATGACGTCACTAAAACCCTTTTTTTTTAACAGAACATTGGTTCATTTGAAAAAAAATGTTTTATATTTTTTTGAATGCATTTTTTTAAATTAATATCATGCCTGCATAAGTTCTGTTAGTTATGTTTCGTGTAGAAGGGGTTCCTTTTTTGTACGTAATATTAAATGTCTATAGATGTAAGTACTTTATCTCTAGTAATGTGCTTCTTCACCTTGATAATGCAGGTATATCTAAGTATAATAATCCCCTACCTAAGTATAATAACTTATAAGTTATTAAGTTTTTTTGCATACCCTCCAAATCTTGGTAGGCTCTTATTAATCACTTCCTGTATTTCTCTCTCGGGGATTTTCCATTTTTTCTGACCGCGGGATAATAATAAATTTGTATAATTTGCATTTCATTTTAGCGTAATTTCTCGGTTGGCCTATATCCACAGTGTGGAGTAATTCTCGACTCGCTTTCGTTTTAAAATATAAATTAGGTCGAGTCGCTGAGACATTCGGATTTTGCTCTATAACACGGATTAAGTTTCCAATTTGTCGCAGATTATTAAGAGATTTATTATTCCTTTCGATTTTTGGGTATGGGCGGTATTATGACGTCAATCCTCCCTTTAGGAGGCTTTGTTACATCACTTCTTAAATGAGTATTATCTGTTTTTGACTTTGATCTTAAAAATCACGTATTCTTTTTTGGTATAGCACATTTTAACCAACCGATTACTCAACCAAACTGATAACTTATTTAATTAAATAATGAGAAATCGTCCAGTGATAGTGATGAGTATAATAATATATTTGACATACATGCTTACGAATTCTGTGGAAATCCTGCTTGACTTTACGGATTATTTAGCTATTGTAGACCAATACGGGATTGAATCCATTTATTTTGGGTGACTATAATGCCGATATTTATGAATTGTTTTACGAGCCTGTACGTTTTTGCAATCAACATTCCTGGTCATGTATCGATGTTGACTTTCTTAGTTCAAATTCTAGTAATGACTCGACTCGAAGACTACCGGGTACTGCTTATGTAAAAAATGTTTTAAATAAAGATGCAAAACTGTCTCAAGCTTTATTCGGTCCAGACAACAGTGACCACCAAACTTGCTCCTTGCAACAAGGAGCCCCCTTCCCCCCCTCTTTACAAGGCAAACTTCAACAAGTGTCCTATGGTAAATATTAGCTTGCTATCCTTCCTGTTGCTTGGTCGCCTGTTCGCTGTCAGTTTAGCTGAAAATAACCGCTTCATTTGGGTAAGCGAGTGCTTTGTTCAAAATTAACTTGTAAATTGAAGCTGTGACCTAAAGCTTGTTGTAACGGTTAAAATAGCAAACTGTAGCTAACTACCCGGTGCTATAGGTTATACTGACCAGTGAGTGTTGATTTTAGACTGTATTTCAAGAAATGGTGATATAATGCCTGTATAGTCGACTAGTTAGCTGTACACAGATCAATTGGCTAAAAATATGATACACGCTATCCTGTTTTTTATTCTCTGCCTCGTTGTTTTAGTGGTCTGAGCATCGAGTTCTGTGTTCGCTTCCCAGGTCTAGCAAACCGTTGTTGGGCATTTCCGACCCTTGACAACATGTTGAGCGCAATTAAATCCTTAAAATATCAGAATGCGCAGGACAATATTTGTTACTAGAAAACAAATGAAGACTTCGATTCAAGTCCTCTGTTATAACACGATAGAACAGTAGATATTTAGGTAATGTACCCAAACACCCATAGCCTAATAAGGTAAAGGGTCAACCTCACACCAATGAGCTCACAAGATTCAGGGTCACGCATTCTGCCCCGTCATATACATCAGAAGAGTAATTTCCCCCGAAATGATCCACAATTTTCACATACCCAGCAAAAATCACAAATCAGGGGCGAATATAAACGGGGTTCGACGGACCCGTGAGCGGTCAGTGAATCTCATCAATCATTAGCCCTTGGGCGTGATAGATGTTGCTGGGGGTCGATTGTGCCCCACGCTTGACGTATCAATTTATAAGAAAGAATGTAGGTAGTGTCTGCGGTGAGGATTACGGGTTAACAGCGCGCCACGGGTAAGTGCGTTGGAATGCTGGTGGAAAGATTTCGTGGAGGGCTTATCTTTGGCAGTCGAGTCTATTAATATTTTCTGCTGAAAATGGTAAATGGTATCCAAAATATTTGGTTTTAATTCCGCGAACATGATCCAGCCTACGATGCAGGATGCAACACCGCCCTCCGGCCCGCAAAAATATACATGTGCAGGAAAAGTAATAATATAAACCCGAAATTATACTCAAAGGACAGGTGGAGTATAGGTTTTAGTATTGTCATGGATATCCATAAAGTAACGCCTGCAGAATATAGGTTCTTCCCTTTTAAGTATTGTTCATTATCGTAATCATCTATAACGTTTGGATAGTGCATTATCCATTGCTAGTCAATCACCATCCTGAGCTTCAATTTAACGGTATTTACAGTTGAATTCATGAACCAACAATTTACTATACACACCATTTCTTTTTCACCATACTAAATGCCAACCAACCCGAACTTTCACACTAGACGCTAAAACACGCTACACTGGGCACTATAATTGCTCAAAAACATTCGAGCCTAGCAGAATGCCATGTTAGCCACTGTAAAGGCGTCCATTTTGTTTTTTTAGCCCAACTCACAACACGGGACAAATCACAGTGCACAAAGTTCGACAGTCGAATGCTAGTTCATACGAGTTTCGGAAAATGACAGCTATACGAGCTTTTCGTATACAAAGGTAATGGAAAAGGCTTGTATTTATTCTGTTGGTATTATTTGAAATTGTAGACGGTGGAAAAATTGGTAGCAGGTCATTAAAAATTACTAAAGATGCCCTTTTTTTTTGGAGTGTGCGAAATAATCAAATGACTCCTTCCGTTCCGGTTGCGAGTACTTACAGGTAGGTATTTTGACAAGGTAGATGTGAGTGGTCCTAGAAAGACAAACACTGAACTTGTTGCTGATGTATAGAAATTCTGTAAAAAAAAAAACAAATCATCAATTATAACGGTATAAAATTTATTTCAAAACGAATGTAATCAAACTAAAAATGTAATGAAAAAATAAATTTATTAGGTCCTACGTCAACAAAATAAAATGAAGTTTACGATGATAATATTTATTTTGTCTGAGTGTATTCAAACACATTACTTTATTAATTTTATAATAAGTATTGACCTAATTTGTATAATGTATAGAAAAGCAGCCGCTCGCAGTAATTTGAAAGTCAATAAACAATAATAATTTATGAGTGAACCTGTCCAATCAAGCATTTGTCAGTTTTCGATAGTTCGACTTATAACTGTAAGAGGTCAACGACCCGAAGGAAATCATTATTCATTAAGAATTTTCAGAATTGTGTTATTTTTAACCGACTTAACAAAAGGGAGGAGGTTCTCAATTCGATTGGTATGTTTTTTTTTTCTATATAATTATGTTCACCGATTACGCTGCGATTTATGATCCGATTTACGTGATTCTTTTTTAGTTTTTATGAACCAAAATAGTATTTTTTTGCTGATGCTTACTCATTTCTCCTCTAAGTGCCCTAGGTCTACCGACTTCACTGACGGTCGACCAGTTTTCACCTTTATGTCTTGAGCTATAAGGTTGAAAAACGGTCGACCGATAGTTAGCGCGGTGGTACCTATTGTCACTCATAGGTGGTAGCTTGTCTTCATGCGCTGTTTTAAAAATAAACCAACAGTGGAAACCGAAACCCTAACATAGAACAATCAACCACTTTACCATATTCCATGTTTCGGCCTCTAGCCAAACTAACGTCAGAATTAACTGATTTTATCAGTTTAAGTTTATTATGAAAAACCAAACAAGTAAAAGAGGAAATACCCAGATATAATTACAGGAAAATCGACGTTACCAAAAAAGAAACATTTACATCGGATATTTAGGAAATCTATTTAGATCCGGCATTTCCGGGATCCCAGAGATGATGCATCAATCATTTCGACAGATCATCCGACTCTGGCCAGAAATAATAGATTTTAACCCTCCATGAGGCACGGAAGACATTGACGGATCAATTTGCTGCCAAGAGAGTTCGTGGGATCTTTCGAGTTCTGTTTTTGTATTGCATTTTTGGGCTTATTTATGTTTAATTTTTTTTTGGATTTTTAGGACTTATTAGCTTAGAAATACAGTTTAGTGATAATACCCTTTTCAAAGTATAAATAATTTAGGTTAATCGAAACCATCATCATATATGGCAGCTATAAGCGCAAATCATGAAATGAGTTTCACGTTAAACATCATTCCGTCTGTAACTGATAATTCATTCTACTGCTCACGATGGTATGCTTCTTCCCGCAAATTGGCGAGGAAGCCGTCTAAGACGTGTCGCCATCTTCTCCTCGGTCTGCCGTTACCCCGTCTAGGCGTGTCAGGGCTCGAGACTTGTGGTATTCAGGCTGCGCATCCGGGAGACATGGTCTGCCCAGCCCCATTTCAGTCTCGCAACTTTACAAGCTACGTCGGCAATTGGCGTTCTAGAGCGCAGTGTGGTGTTTTTTATTACCCGGTCAGTTATTTTACTATACACATTTAGAACACATTAAACAAAATATATTGATTTATGACACAAATTGGCCTCACAGTACTTTCATCCTCTGCTGACTAAAAGCTTCCTTCCATTCCTGTATTAACTATCCCAGCCCATTAATTTGCATTAAAAGCACTTTATATACAAACCACAATTTTCACCGCAAAACACCATTTATAAGTACTATCCTTATCATACGGCCGCAATTTTGCCTATACCTCGATACACCGTTGTTTATTCAACAAATTTATACGCCAGCGTAACTTATTACGGTGAGCCGATTAAATAATATAACCATAGGTTGTATGAGTGGGTTGGTTCGCGTGGCTTCGTCTCTAAGTTAACTGATAGGGTTGGTCTGATGATACTTGATCAACTGGCTTTATGGGTTTTCGTGGAAAGGTGAACTGGTAAAAGGTCCGGCCTAATAACAGATCAACTTTCATGAAGACAACCATGACGTTACCGAGAAGGCTTGCTTTGTAAGACTGAAATTTAATAATTTTATATTTACAATCTCTAAAATCAATTTCACGAATGTTCATCAACAACACCACTGACACAGCTATTGTTGTCTGATTAATTCCGTTGAGGGATCCAAGGCAGTTAAATACTCGTAGATTCTCTGGGACTTAATAGAGGTCACCACTGTTGCTTCTGGCTATCAGAAGTTCCAGTGGTTTGGTAATAGTACTTGCCTCAATAAAAAGAAAAAAAAAAACACTAAAAAGGTTTTTCAACCGCCAAAAGGGCTTATTCCACTTTTCCCCCCTGAGAAAATCCCCCTCAGGGGGGAAAACTGGACTCGGATGTAAGACATGTCCAGAAAGTCCCCTTGGCATTTTGAGTTATTCCACAAATCCCCCCTGAGAGAATACTTTGGGGTGGAAAACTGAACTCGAATGTAAAATCATTCCGAAAATCCCCCTTATCATTTTGAGTTATTCCACTTTTCCCCCTTAGGTTACATTTTCAAACGGCATTGGCGAGGACAAGTAGGAGATGAGAAAAAAAGGATAGTAAAGTCCCACAAACTACCAGGGGCGCTACTACAACGTCTTAAAACAGTCCTGTTTAAGTCTTACTTTGCATTTTCGTACCATCACGTCCTTAAAACAATCTTAATGCAGGACTGCTAAAAATATCAGTTTTGATATCGTTTTGATGACGTCACCTCAAATAGTTCATTCAATTGGTACCACGAAGTGCCATTTGACAGCCAGCAGGATTGTTTTTATGTCAAATAGCAGGAATGTTTGACATTCTAAATAAGTTGATCTGGGGCGACGAATATATTATTGTTTTATAAATTATACAAAAGAAATGTACTGCCGTGATATACTTGGTAATAAAAACACATTTATATACGTGCAAGGGGTGTATTAAACACCTCTGCCCAATCCCTCGGATGTTACAGGCATAATGTTATGGTGTCGTAAAGTATTCCATTGGACTATGTTTTCAGTGGTTTCAGTGCATCATCTTTATCATTTTCAACAAGAAATTGTCAGCTGCAGGACGTAGGCATCTTCCAAGCATCGCCACATCGACCGATCTTGTATTTCTCGCAATCCGAAAAGGAGGAAGAGCTAGAGAGACTATGACTAGGCTGATGATGATTTTGTGACGGTGTTAGGAGGAAGCACCCTCAATGTACCAACAAGAACCACTGTGACATGACTCCATCGGAGCCCAACGTGCATATTCGTGCCGCGAACCCAAACACTCCGGTGTACATTTCCCGCCTACACTACACCAGTACGGCGGAGGACATCCTGGAGTATGTGCGCCAAAAGACCAAGTACGTGGCGAGAGTGTGGAGTTGCTGGAGTCGCGCAGCTACGTCAACTTTGGGGCGTTCGTGGTGTAAGTACAAACATGTTATGGATCTGCATAATCGTGTTGGAAGAGGACATTAGGCCGCAGGGAGTGGTGTTCCGTCGTTTTCATGGGCAAGTGCCATATGTACCTACGTGCAGCACAAAGACTTAGTGCTAAAAGTGAAGTGAAGTGAAGAAGAAGTGAAGTGTTACAAACATAGTTATACTTATAAGGCTCTCTTTACTAATACAAATTGTATTTTTTGTCATATTTATGTTAGTCAGCTTTACATGACATACTAAGGTATGTAAGGCTGCCAAAGATGCCTGAGAAAAAGTGGATGTTGTTGTCGTTTGTATTTACATCATAAAATAAACATCGATTTGTAAAATGTACTGTTGCTATAGATTACCTACCTATAACTTGTATTGCTGGAGAATCAATAAACTACCATTATAATAACTGTGTTATTGTTTGTATGCTTGAAAATGACGGTCTTAAGGTCTAACGACCCCACACACCCTAGTGTCAGAGTTTCTAAACATGGTTTGACGACAGCTATTTGGCGACTGGGACCACCGGCTTAGGGTGCTTTTCCACCAGAGATGCGCTATGCTACATTGCTATGGATGCGTTATATATCCGCCAATCATATTCATTGGTGCACATAGCTTAGCACTGGTGGAAACGGATTCAACTAAGATGTTTTCTGTATGGAATGATGCGTACTATGGATGTGTGCTTGATGAAAAACAGCCTTATACGTGCTTTCCAAAGCATAGAGTGCCTTCCAAATATTGCTACTGAAAATCAATCTAGTTTTACAAACTCGCGGGAACGCACACGCGTGTTTAACCGAACGCTCTTACATCGTTTGAACATTAGTCACCCTGAAATCATCCACAACTTCTTACACGCAGTTTAGCAGACTAGCAGACTTAAAGTACTTGGGGTACCTACTTAAATAAAACGATCAATGTTAATAATGGTTTATAGTCAGAATTCTTTATTATACAGTTCGAAATATCGATTAACAACTCGTAGATCAGTCCATATTCGAATTTCCTGGAATTATTTTAACCAGCTCCATGGTCCATAGTGATAGGTAGTGGTTTTTAAGATGCATGGATGCAGTTTTAATGATATTCTTTCCATCGGTTGCTCTTCATCTCTCAAGGGAAAATAAACATTCGCATGTCCACGTTCACGTTACGGTTTTTATTTCAAGCCAGCTTCAAAATAAGGATAAGATGAGTACCTATTGCATCCTATTATGAACCAGCATTTTGGTACCTTTGATACATATTTCATAAGTCCATCTTAAATACGGTTCATATTCACAATCACAGCACACAAGAAAAGTAAATACCATAATAATTTAATTTAGAATTATTATAAACACAGCTCAATACACAGATGCAGATGTAATTTTATTGAATTTTGTTGACAACCACTCACTGACAATTAGAATGACGTAATGCATTGACATGGATGCCACTTTAATATAAAACGATAATGATATACCAGCCAGTTATAAAAACACTGGTCCGAATTTTATTATGTTATAATGAAGGGCTTAACCTCCTTCGAAACATTTTCTTACTTTGTCGAGGAAAATCCTCAAAGATTTTATAAATGTTACGATTTTAATTATGTTTTTTCTTAAAACTACCTCTAAAAATGAAAAATTGTATGGTAAATAATATTTCTATTTTCATATAAGTTATATTTTGTTTCATGACTATGATTTCGGAATACGATTCGGACCGGATTTTTGAGAAAGAGACAGCGCTATACAGTTTACGTTACTAGTTGCTTCTTTCATGTTAAAGCAGGGAATAGACAAAATCTTACAGATCGTTCGTTCTTTCCCCGCACTAAGCAGGAGTAAAACAGTATTGTTTTGTAGAGGTCATGGTACCAAACAAAGTGTTATTGTTTTAAGCCTGAATCAAAACGTTCCTGCAATAGGATTGTTTTGTTAAAGGTGGTGGTAGCGGCCCAGGACATCAGAAGTAGGCAGGAGGTATTGAAAACTGGAATGAAAATTAAAAAAAAAGCATAGATGGTAAAGTCCCACCACAAACTACCAGGAGATCAGAAGTGGGAAAGAGGTATTGAAAACTGGAATGTTTTTTTTTTGTTTAAAAAAACCTTAATGGTAAAGTCCCACAAAGTACCAGGACATCAGAAGTAGGCAGGAGGTATTGAAAACTGGAATGAAAGTTTTTTTTTTTTTTCAAAGTATAGGTGGTAAAGTCCCACAAACTACCAGGAGATCAGAAGTAGGAAAGAGGTATTGAAAACTTTTTTTTTTTTAAACACGATTTAAAAAAAAAATATTTAGTTTTTTTTGCCACCGACTTCAGAAGCTGATTTTTCTTTTGAAGTCATTTTTATTTTTCTTTTTATATTATTATTTTAAATGATCAATATGAACTTTCCTTCATACTTTCCAGGCTTAGGACTGTCGACTTGGCGGTAAAATTAGAAAAATAAAATAAAAAATATTATTATTATTAGTAACTTTTTGTGTCATTTTTATTGTGTCATTTAATTGTCACTTAAATATCACGGGAGCAGCATAGGGGGGTTAAAATTTTGGTCATTTTTTGCCTAGGACGTTTCGTTTTCGAGATATTTTAATTTCTTTTTTTTTCTAATCATAATTTTGAACGCCCGTAACACAAAAACGGTGCATCGTAGGACCATGCTTCTCAAAACCTAAACTCTTTAAAAAAAACTGGCTGCACATGAAGGGTTCCGTACCAGTATGCTTCCCGTGGGAATCGAACCCACGACCACCGGGTCATAAGGCAAACGCCTAAACCACTCGACCACGGAGGCAGTTCAGTCTTCCGGAGGGTTCCGTACCATGACTTCTTACAGGTTTTCCTGTAATCTATACGTGTTGAACTAATTTCTGCATTTTTTTTTCAGAATTTTAGGCTAAGTAGTTTAGAAGATAAGGGGGGGGGGGGGAATAGTCGGACAGACAGACGATAGGGTTTGGACCGTCAGGGTTTGGAGTTTTGGAATAAATAATACGCAAATACAACAAGACTGTGAAATACCCAATTACAGAATTTTATTAAAGTTATACACACAATAATACAATGGTACACAATATAAAATGTGAATAGCAAAACAAAAAAAAAAAAAACATTTCATTAGACTATAACATGTCTGCCAATTTCAGTATTTAAACTCCAATAAATATAAAACGATTTTAACTTGCCTTTGCCCAGCAGTGGGACAATATGGGTTAGTAAAAAAATAAAACTTGTGAATGGTCAAAAGAGTTTTATTCCCTCAGGGGGGATTTCTGGACGTTGTTTCTTTTCGATTCCACTTTTCCCCCCTAGGGGGGATTTTCAGGGGGGATTTGTAGACTTGTTTTTTTTTTGGAGTCCACTTTTCCCCCTTAGGGGGGATTTGTGGAATAATATTTTTTTCAATTCCACTTTTCCCCCCTAAGGGGGATTTTAGGGGGGATTTGTAGACTTTATTTTTTGGATTCCACTTTTCCCCCTCAGGGGGGATTTTCAGGGGGGATTTGTGGAATAAGCCGCCAAAAGCTAGTTCTGTATAAGGCTTGACCCAATATGTAACTTTTGAATTAGAGATGGATCTTTCATTACAGCGCGCAGCGTGGCCAAAATGTGAACTACCGTCGCCATTTTGTTTTGTAGCCAACAGTGTTCTTCTGTCAACATCGTTTGAGAACACAATAACACTTTCATATTCTTTCGTCGCAAAAAAAATAAAATTAAACGAAGAATTCTTTGTTATGATTATTTTTTCTCTGAAGTCTTACAAGCAGCCAGCCAGCCCTATCTCCATTTCATATCATCAACATTTTCCACGGTATTACACGCCCGGCTCCGGATAGTTTACGAACGACTATGTAATACTTTAGACCAACTAGTACGTCTGTCAGCGGTTATTGTGTTAAAAGTTGGGCTTCCCATCTACATTTGTGATTTTAAAGTCTTTTGGTCCGTATTTCCGTCAATGTTAAATGTTCGTGAACAGTTTTGTTGGATATTAAACGGTAATAGCAAGGATTATTTGTAAGAGAAAAGTGGGATTATTTTGACGATCTTCGCAGGATGGCTTGTAGCAACTGCATGACCGTTGCCGAAAATACATGGCTGTATGATGAGACAAATTGCTTGTAATATCAAGCTTCAAGCATTCTCCCCTTACAAAATTGAAAACCGTGAAACAGGTGTACGTATGTAAGCACTGGCTTGCTTAGCGTCGGCAGCCTTGAGAGTCATCATCATCATCAGCCTATAATGTTCCCACTGCAGGTACTTGGGGCTCCTGTCTGGGAGAGGGATGGGCTATAATCTGCCATGTGGGCCCAGTGCGGGTTGGTATATGTCACATGTCTTCGAATTATTTGGTTCTAAGACATGCCGGTTTCCTCACGAAGTTTTTCTTCACCTTTGTGAGAGCAGCGGTGATGACATAAATTACACAAAGTAATGCACCTGCTTGGGTTCGAACCCACGACGTACTGTTCGTAAGTCGGGGCTGACCAAAGTGATATTTCTCAAAATTTTCGTATCCAGCCACGTCAAGCACGAAGTGCGGCTGGTTGCGAAAAGCAACTTTCACTTCGCTACTCCGCCTTGCCAGGATCTAGGCACTTATTCCGCCAGCTTATTCTTTTTCGCCACAATTCGCTCGTGGAGAAGGTTCCTAAGGGCAAAGTATTTTTATCTCCTATAGCAGAGTGTATAAAAATATTTTGCACGACGATAATGTCGCCGCGATTCCCTCGCTCGTGCAGACGACACCTTAGCAAGCCACCTTTCAGCACGTTCGAAGCCTAAATAGTTCGTTCCTATCCAGGGATCCACGGATGAACTATTATAAATATCTAAGAATCAATTTAAATCGACAATTTTCCGAGAAATATTCAGCGACAGAAACGAATAAAAAAACACTCCAGAAAAACTCGAACTCAAGTCACCCATAAAAATCAATTAACACGAACCGATTCGGAAATAAAATCTCGATTAAACTCTCGAGAGCCAAGAAGGTCGATATTGTCTTGAACGCTCCATCTGTTTATGCAAATAGACTCAAGACTAGTTCGCTGTCATCGTTTTAACCCTGTTCCATTAACCCTGTATTAATTGATTCGTTGAAAAGCCGAGGGCGAGAGCCGAGGCTTAGGCCGAAAGCTCGGCGGGGGCCGAATTAAAAATCGGCCGACTGTTGACTGTTGTTTTAATTTGAATGGAATCGATTCGGTGCCATTGTGTTTATTGTGAGCAAGTTGTTTATAAGCTTTCACGTTTGATGATCAGAATTTAATTTAGTTTATCGAATACGAATTTGGGCTTTTTGAGTACATTACAATATGAGCGACAGTCCATTTGTTGATTGAGTTATTTGGATGAATACGTTGATAAAGTGAGTGAAAGCGTTTTTATTTTTTTGTTACTTAGAAGTACTTCGAAATACTTACAATGGAGAGTCTCGTTTCAAAGGGAGAGAGTAACATATAATTAACAACCCCTCGAGCCTGTCTTGAGTTTAAGACGCGCTTGCGTAGGATGTACTAAACACGAGTTCTAGCTACCCAATATGTCTAAAAAAATGTGATGAACCAATTGTACGTCACTTACCAACACGTATGATGTAAACTACGAAAATGATAAACATAAGAAATAATGGTAGATATCTAATAATGTAGTATGAACAATATTATTGACTCAACGCTTAGTTACCGCTCTAACACAGAACAGTTCACACAAGTTTGTGGTTCCCGTCGATTTCACAGGTTTGCGGGAAGTATTAACCTGATGGACGATAGTAACGTTACTTGTTCTGCTGAACCGTGTTCCAGCCAGTTCCTAACTTAGTTCGATCTGAAATCATTACAGCGTTGTTCCGGGTTGTAATAGGGTAAA
The DNA here is from genome assembly GCA_949316265.1 of Diarsia mendica. Lineage (NCBI taxonomy): Eukaryota > Metazoa > Arthropoda > Insecta > Lepidoptera > Noctuidae > Diarsia > Diarsia mendica. The sequence goes on along the minus strand of OX438904.1, from coordinate 17,549,372 downwards.
TATTGGTCGAGTGTTCGCAAGTGTGATTATTGAGCATGAGGGCCTGGGTTCAATTCACGGGTCCGGCAAGTTTCTCAGTAGCTAGATTTAGGCCCGCTTGATGACAATGGGATACAGCTTAGGTAAGTACACCTCTGCCTTAACTAATGGGGAATTACAGGCGTGACGTTTTATGCCCTTCTGTATATGATAGGGCCATCGTCAGCTAAGAAAAAGGATTTTTAGCTTATTTTTTATGCTCTTGTCAAAAAAACAGTAACAATCTTGACACCCGGCCTTACGACCTCAATTCACAGACTATACATAATCCTTAACAACGGTTAAAGCTGACAGCCTTTTTGCCTACTACCCTTAATTAAGTTTGTCTAGACAGAAGCAATAAACCCCGCAAAAATAAGCTCCACTTTAATAGTTTCCATCCACACAAATGTCAGAAAACATATTAAAAAAAAACCTTATTCCTACGCAATTATGTTACGTTTTTTATTAATCGAGGTTACAAGATAATTTCACAAGAGACACGCAAAGAAAAATATAATTTAAGAAATATGAAACCGACCATAATGTTTGGAGATGTATTTTTAACGCGATCTGTATTAAAAAGTAGAAATTAAACTCGGAGTGGTTCCCCCAAAGACAATAGCTCGGAGTTACAAGGATAGATAATTGTTTTCACGATTAATTCAGAATGGGGAAGTGCTGTTCCGTCTCTCTAGACAATTCCTCTGTTTGTGTGAAATGTGTAATTAAAGCTATCAATGCTGGTTTGTATTGTCTGGGGTTGTAAAAATGATATGCTGGTTTAAAAGTTTGGTGTTTTAATTTTGGAAAATACACTTTTACTTTTTACCTTCAGAGAATATAGCAATACTTGGCATGAGCCAAGTATTTCCAAATTCTCAAAGTTAATCAGTTGTCTTTCTACAGATATTTTTAGTTAAATAAATTCCAGTAAGATTTATTTCAGTTATTAAATTAAAAAGAAACAACATACCTTATTATACATGCCTGAAAATAGAGTGCTAACAACTTATTGTCACTTTTATTACGGCAATGAAAAATATATAAACCCGTAAGTTTTCAATTCAATAACTAGTTTCCACGAAATGCATGCAATTTTAGAATATATCAGAATTTTCGGTTCCATTTCTAGTTTAGCTTTAATACAGTTAAGTGCTGGCTCCATTTTTGTATGCTGAGCATATTTATTTGAGCAGCCTGTTTGATTTCATATTTTCACATATGGAATTTTATTTTATTCGATATAAATTCTTGTGAAAAATTATTGAAATTGTTTAGAGTGATATCTGTCTGAAAACAGGTCAACTTCGATTATTTGAACGAGCTGGCCACATGTCTAGGTTTGAGAAATTTATAATGGATAAACACGATAACATTTTGCCCGTCCTGGTAATAAAACCGACGACCTCATGCTCAGTAGTCGCGCTTGAGACCACAATGAGGCTGTCCTAATCAACGTTTATAAAAATCAAAATATAACCAAAGATGAGGAACGTTTTGAGTATAAATGTGGAAGGGTATAAGAGTAGAGGAAGACCAAAGAAACGAGGAATGGACTGTGTTAGGAAGATATGACAAGAAAGGACGTGTCTCATGAGATGACGAGAAACGGAGAAGTATGGTAAAAGAAGACATGCTGTGGTGACCCCAAATGAGTTGGAATAAGGGTAAGAGAGTAATGATGAACTAAATATACCTCTACTCTTTGTCACTGACCATTAGATAAATAAATAGGTGGACAAAATTTCAGAAATCATTCAGACCACCAAAATAAGGACGATGGTAAAAAAAATAAGAAAAACGCATTTTAGTACTTACTCATAAAGGATGAGTTTGTTCTAAACTCTGTTGTTGTTTGTTTGTTGAGTTTGATGTTGTTTGTTTGTTTGTTCTTGAGTTTGTTTCTTTCTTTCTTTCTAAAGTATATCAATTTAATATTTTAATTTAAAAAAAAAACGGTTATTTTAGTTTTTTTTTGTTTAGATATGATTGGTTAGACCTACTGAACGCTGTGTTAAAATTTATGCACCTATTTTAATGGGACCTTATATTATTACGTTAATGGCTATAGCAAACACGACAGTTATATAACATACATGGAAATTATATAAGTCAAAGTCAAAGTCAAAACATTTATTGCGAACCAAGTGTACAATGTGGTGTTAGGTATATTTTGGTTAGTACTTATAACTTAGCAGCCTTTTACAAGCATTGCAATCTATTATTCGCCCGTCCTTATCATCTACTTTAGCATGCATTCAACATTACACGGAGTTACCATTTATTTTATATTAAGTAGTACAATTAAATAAAGAAATTATAGTTATGTCAAAATTAAATGTCAATGATAGTGGATATAATACAATAAGTCAGCAATGTCAATGTCATTTTTACCATTGCCACTCGAAAAAGGGCATTTTATTCATCGATAACAGTGAATAAAACGCTCTTTTAGTCACTGAGTGAATAAAGACATTTTGAATTAGGAACAAACACGAATTACGTATAGTGCGCGCGGAACTAGTTGGCCGCGCCTTGGTGGCGACAGGGGTGAGGGGGTGGGTTGTCTACAGCTCGCAATGCACAGGAGACTATAATTAGACAGTGATGACCAATCTCGAGATATCGTGAACAATGATTGTTCAATTTATTGAAAAGAATTACTTTTCAATAAATTGAAATTCGAACTTAAATAAAAAAACAAAAACATGCCTAAGGCGCGGCCAACTAGTTCCACGCGCATTAAGTACCTTAGATACAAAAAAATCGCTGCTGCTGAAAGTACGTACTGGGTAGCTGAATGGAGCTATTCCATTCCAAATTTTTTTAAAATATCCCGTCAATTTAGTTACGTTCTTTTCTGTCTTTTATTGTGGTTGTTTTGTGTTATTGGAAAATCTATTAACATATAAGTAATTATAATAAAATGAGTTCTTCCGATGACGAAAATGAGAGACTGACTCCGGAATCATTTCGTTCTAAAGCAGCAGTTATAGTAGATGATTTGTTGCCGCCAAAATCTTGGGAGTTGTACCTGAAAACATACAATTTGTTCTGCGACTGGAAAACCATGAATGGCGCCAATTCTTTCTCTGAGTGCATATTTCTTAACTATTTCAATGAATTAACCAAGACTAAGAAGCCGTCGACACGTTGGAGCATATATTCTATGATAAAAGCCACAGTGAGAATCAAACACAACATTGATATTTCAAAATACTCAAAGTTAGTGACATACTTAAAACGTCTATCCGTGGGTAATAAGCCAAAGAAATCTAGAGTGCTTAGCTCCGAAAATAAATACCATGCTCCTATTTATTTTCTCACAGTCAATGGTAAAAAGTAGAGTACACAACACGTGAATAAAAAATTTATCTCGGTAGGTACTTGTATCCCTCGCTCCGTTCAGGATTCTAGAGTATAGAATCCCTCGCTACGCTCGTGATTCTACTCTAGAATCCTTCGCTGCTCTCGGGATCCAACTTCGTACCTCGAATTAAATTCCCTTTTTATTCACTTGTTGTATAATCTACTATTTTCTCAGGTACCTAGCACCATTTTTTATTTTAGGTATAAGTACAGAGTTTAATAGGACAGGGTAAATGTTATTGTTTGTATTATAGGACAGATCGCCACTTTTGTACAGTCGTATACATTCAGCTTATACCTGTGTATCTTATTATGTATAGAAACGGTCGCTATTCAAATGTCGGGAAATTCGAGTTTTGGTGCTCATTATAACCGACCAATACATTTTCTGTAGGGCTGCCTCTTTTATAATGCGAAATGAAAGTATATTATATAATTAAATAAAGCAAATAATAACTTAAAAACAAATAAATGAATAATGATTGTGCATATATGACGAAAGTGTTTGAATAGTTTATTCTTATTATTATCTTTGCTGTAATGGCATTAACTATAAAAAAAAAAAATAGAAAACGAATACCGAACCCTACATAACCCTAACTAATACGTAACCCTTTTGACTTGCTAACTTCTTGTTTGAAGATCTGTTGGAATATTACCTATTTAGAATTTTAAAAGCACTTAAGTTTATTAAGTACTGTTACATTTCCAAAATACAATTCTTATCAAACCAAAAATAAATAGCATTTGAAACAGGATTATACCTTAATAAAAGAGAAAATAATATGTTTGTTTAATCATATTTCAATATTTCCTTAATCTTCCATGAATTGGAACAAGAAATTAACGTTATAACTTTAATTTAAATACCTCCAAGACTCAAGAACTATTCAAGGCATCTACGCAGGTAAATGTACAGAATGCTTGGCTTCGTAGAGGGTCCATTTGCAACTTGTGTTTATATTACAATTTTATTTGATTAATCTTGTAAATGGAACCATAGACGAAACACGTTCATAAAGAACCTCATTATGTTAATGGAAGATGCGGCTACCTTTCTTATCATCATAAAGAGTTCATTAATTTATTTGTATGACGCAAGTTATTCTTGCATGAAAAATTACTCTAATAAACTTACTCGCACTACAATATTTTCAAGTTACGGGTCTCATCAAGAAAAAATATGATGAACCGTTAAATGTAAGTGGCAATATAAAGTTAAAACATTATAGTGGAGTGGTTCAGTATTCATAGTATCAAGGAGGTAAGGTAGGTACCTATGGAGGCACTCAGTGAAATTGTGTGCAAGGAGACCGATCATTTCTAGCGGGAGAGTAGTTGCAATCTGTCGTACGACTTTTTCTTAGTAAAGTTTGATTGTTTTATGTTACTTACTGTATCATTATATTCCTACCCTTTTCCAATTATGTTGGGGATGGCTTCCAGTCTAACCGAATGCATATCGAGCCTTTTCAGGAAGAACATCGTAAGCGCCAATATTCCCAAAAACCGGTTTTAATTATTAACCGCCAGATCAACTGATTTTGAATCTTTTTTCACTTACTTGAGTTCATACATTTGAATTAATAGGGAGGTGCACAAGTAAAAATTTCAAATTGATGCTGTAAATATTTTTTTTGAGAAATATTAAATAACTTCTCATGTACAATCACGCAAAATGGCGGTTACGATTTTCTTCCTGAAAAGGCTCGATATATTCGACGTTACGTGTACACACCGCGTTCGTGTTAGGCCCTTAGTTCTCACAAAGGTTAGAATTTCGCTGTGACTTATGAACCCTAACCATTTGAGATAAAAATAAATAACTGTAGTAACAGTCCGGTTAATCAGAAGCCTGGTTGAAAATCTAACATAATATTAAATGGGCTTATGCCCGGTTTCTGAGGCACTTTATCTGTGGTTTATCTGTGGTTTATCTATTCAAATGTACGCATATGAATAGATAAACCACAGATAAAGTGCCTCAGAAACCGGGCATTAGAGGTGTATGTGTCAAATTACCTGGAGAAAACCGCATAGAGAGAAGTGTAGAGTATGTAATAGGAAGGCTATGAGTGAGACCTTTACCCAACAGTAAAACATTATAGGGTAAGAAATAAAAATGTTCTCCGTTTACGTATCTCTTTGTAGTCTTTACCACCTGTCCGTCTATACAGTACAGTGACCCCATAATTAACCATTTCACTTACCTACCTTTTCACTATTCATCAACAAAAAGCAAACCCAAACTATCGTTCACAAAGAGCAGATCCAACCCTCCAGATAAGACCCCATGTGGTCTCATAACCCTCCATACATCACCACAGAGGTTCGTCTCAATAGATGCCGGGGGTAGACAATTAGACCCCTAATTTGTAAGCGGTACACCCCTCCCCGATGTCACAGAGCGTGTGTTTATTTTGTAAACAAACAAGTACATTTGGGTACCGAACTTGTGTGGAGATGTGTACTCGTCGTGGTATTTATACGGAGAACGTGCGTTGCGGTTACATATTTGTTGATTTGTTGTGTAAAAGAGATGTTTGGCGGTTGTTTTTTTTTATTTATTGTGTGGTTAGGTAGTGCGTAAACTGGTGTTAGAGTTTTTATGCCGCCCATGGAATCTGACTTGGCTTTACATGCCGTCGAGAAATATCTCTCAGCCACGATGTTTTTATCCATAAGTGATAATTGTTTAAAACACTCTTGAATCCGAAAATTCTGAGATACGTCTTGGGATCAAATTCGAGATCTTTGATTCCGACGGTCACGCTTCTAGGCTATCATTTTGTGGCTGAATTTATGTGGAGTAATTTATTCTTGTGCGTCATTCTGGGGATTAATTTCTCTGAGTATAGTTACATAGGTACTTACAGGATGAATTATGTTTAATAGACATACTAAAACAAAAATTACACGTACAACGTGCTACTAAAACAAAATACCCCCCACGTACTTATCTAACTTTTTCATACTCCAAAAAGATCTAGATTATAGTTTATAGACTGAAATCGGATGCCGCTGAACAAAGGCGGTAGAGCGTGGAAAAAATATTCATAAGATTGTACGTGATACGAAATTAATATGAAGTAACATCTGTACTGCCTTTAATATTATGTAGTAAGAAAATATATTATTTCTTTCCCTCATAGGATGAACTGAAACATGAAAAAAGTTAATAAAAACGACGAATAGGGCAATGTATTGGCATTTGATTCCTAACTAGCGATCATTTCGGCCGAGGTTTTTTACGACGATAATCTAACTAAAGGTTTTTCTTATATTTCTATGTAAGTTTATGATTTAAGGAGCCCCCCTAAGGGTAAACAATAACAGCCGGTCGGTCTGATCTTCAAGTTAAGCCGCACTTGCCTAGGTCTGTCCGTGGATGGGTGACCACCCATTATATACCGAGTTTGCTCGCCTTAAAGTCGTTGGTCCCAGCTGTCATTTATAAATGTTTAACAGTCGCTACGGGTAGTACGTGGCCCGAATGTCTGACAACCGGTCCCACCAAGGAGTATCATTTTTAACCGACTTCTAAAAAAATAAGGAGGTTCTCAATTCGGATGTTTGTTTTTTTTTATTTTTTATGTTTGTTCGGGCATAACTCCGTCACTTGCTAACCGATTCGAATTTTTTTTTTGGAAAGGGTATATATACTTCCCAAATGGTCCCATAATTTTTTTATCGAAATCGGACAAGCGGTTTTTGAAAAATCAACAAAACTCAAAAAAAATACTACATTGTCCACATTATGACCCATGAACATGTGAACCACTAGAAAGTGAAAAATAAAAACTTTTTAACAAAAAATATAACCGACTTCAAAAAAAAAAAATTATATATATTAAATCAAACAAACAAAAGTCACCGACTTCAGAAACTGATTTATTTTTGACTTTCTTGTTTTTTTTTTAAGTCGGTTTTATTTTCTGTTAAGTTTTTATCCAGTTGAAACCTGTTTAGGAAAGTCAGATAGGCAGTCGCTCCATGTAAAATACTGGTATTCAGCTGCACCCGGTTACACTGAAACCCGACCAATATAGTTGGGTAACTGGTTAAAATCACATGAAAAGTAGCTCCATAGTTAAGAAGAACAACGCACTCATCATCATCATCATCATCATTTCAGCCAAAAGACGTCCACTGCTGAACATAGGCCTCCCCCAGGCGTCGCCACATTGACCGGTCCCGTGCGTCTCTCATCCAGCGGGTTCCTGCAACCTTGACCAGGTCATCGGTCCACCTAGTGGGAGGCCTTCTAACGCAACGTCTTCCGGTTCGCGGTCGCCATTCCAGAACTTTTCGGCCCCATCGGCCATCCGTTCTGCAAGCAATGTGCCCTGCCCATTGCCACTTAAGTCTGGCGATTCTTCGGGCTACGTCGGTAACCTTGGTTCTCATGCGGATGTCCTCATTTCTGATTCGATCACGCAAGGAAACTCCGAGCATAGCCCTCTCCATTGCCCTTTGGGTGACTTTGAGCTTTCTGATGAGGCCCATTGTGAGCGACCACGTTTCGGTCCCGTACGCTTACGCACTTAACGCACTCATACGGGAAGACAATAAAAAGCGCGTTTAACTTAAGTAGGTAAGCCAAGAAAATTCACTGGAAACTTTAAGTACAATAGGTACGCATAAATCTGTAAAAAGAAATCGCAATAGCTTTCAATGTGAACGCTGTTAAGCTAGAATTCATGAGTAAATTCCTACCAGTTGTTCTATAGAGGTCACCCACAAGACAAGGCATTTATTTAGCTTAGAAACCAAAGGTAAACTTAACTATTCTAAGCCTTGTACAAATTTGGTCAAAGACAACGATACAGCATAAATACAAACTAGCTGAGCCGTAGTAAGCTAGGCCGTAAGTAAACAATTATTCTATGAGAAGTCTATGGTATACAAGGAGTTAACGTCAACCAAGCAATGCATTCTGTATAGCCCCATGCTGCCTCGTATTTAAGTTTAATTGTGCCAATTTATCAGAAAAAAAAAAAAAAAAATTAAGGTGGCAATTATCCATTCCCGATACTTTTTTGACCCGCACCACTCTCCCCGTGTCCGCATTTTTAAGCTTTTGTTATGTTAACTTTTATCACCTAGTTTTGTCCAGTGTTAGACAAATAAATAACTTTTCATTTTCGTTCTTACATCTAATTAAATAACAATACGAAATAATAATAATAATAATAATCCTTCCAAGCCGGTTTCGGCTACGGCGACCGCATCATCGTCATAAAAAATAAAGTTGTTATTATTAGTCATGAGCTCCTCTTTTAGTTCTTCTCATCAAGTTATTAGGTCCAATATTCTAGAAAGGTACATTTTATCCTATTCCCAGGTGCGGGTAAATGTCAATATTTTACAAGGAACCGTACCCATCGTCATAGTGTAACGCTAATCACACACACTTCGCCAGTTCAAATCAATTCAAATAAAAAATGTTTATTTGCATAAAAATACATAAAAAAATTGCCCATCCCTCTCTTATAGAGGAGAGTCTGCTGTCTGAGTCCCTGCAGTGGGAACATTATAGGCTGATGATGATGACATAAAAAAATATAACGACAGATCTTTTAACCCAAAAAGTCACTGTATTCTTTCGGGCACTCTCGTGACTGCTACTGAGAAGTTCCTGATGGAAAAACTCAATAACACTTTGCTCGACTTAGGAATGGAACCCAGGACCACATGCTACGCAGTCACGCTTGCGACCACTATACCAACGAGGCATTCCTTTTGTTTAGTCTTCTGCTACTTTTATTGTCATCCACATTCATACTCAAAACTTCTCTCATAACATTTTCCTCTATCTCTTATGTTGCTTGTCCTACCGAGTCCTCTGACGGTCCACCACTATTTATAGTGCCCTTAAGCTCTAAGTAATAAGGTTCAAAATTGGCCAACCGTCACTGATCTCGGTAGTGCACACAAAACAAATGGCGATCGAAAGAACGTGATTTTTCTCGTATTCGAACTCTTTGTACAGTTCTATAGTTGTCTACGATTATTTCGGAAGCCATTCTGGCACCCTCTTTAATTGGTCGTATATAGTTCCTCCCTCCCCCCTTGTGAGCAATGCTTTCGCCGATTGCAGAGGTGTTGATAGCCCTTAAGCTGAGTAATGTTTCAGTGGTCATTAAGTAGTTTCTAGTAGTTTAATCGTTGGGGTTTTACTGTGTGGAAATCTATGGAAAATTATTTTTGACATTTCGTTTTTCACTGACTTTGTTTTTTACGCCTACAATGAAAATACTTTTTCTGATAGGGAAATTGAAGAAAGATCTTAATTCTGTGTGTTTTGGTGATTTTAAAATGTTGTTTTTGTCTATCTTCGTGATACCGATTCCTTACCTAAGCTTTTTTTTTATTATAAATGGGCTTGCTCTTGACTTCAATCTTGCCATAAGGGCAGAGATGATGTCGACGATGGAACGAGCTGACCCAGAAGAAGCCTGTTTACTCGCGACTTAAACAGATTAGGGTTATATGAACTCGGAAAAACCGACGCAGGCAGGGAATTCCACTCCTTGGCTGTGCGCATAATAAAGGAATGTGTGGAATGTCGACTAGGTATCGGTGATACCCTGCAGTACGTCTAGTCTCCCGATGGAAGAAGGGAGATGGTGGGATCAGCTCGTGGAGCTCTTGCGCACACTCTCCGAAGTACAGTCTGTAGAAGACCGAGAGACATGCGACTTTGCGACGGTGGGCCAGGCTATGTAGCTTGATAACCAGCTTATCGTCACCAATTAGCCTCCTGGCTCTGCGCTTTACAGAGTCAAGTGTGGCAAGCTGGTATTTGGCTGAGCCATCCCAAAGGTGACAGCAACACTCCATGCCAGACCGGACTTGAAGTACCGCTTAACCTTGTTAAGGATGCCCAGCTTTTTCGCCGCAGTTTGAGCTTTCGACTCGATGTAGGCGCCGAAGTTCAGATTTGCGCTCAACTTCGTGCCAAGAAGCTCGAGACTGTCAGTAACTTGTACAGACGCACTCCGGAAAGTAGGGACCAGATTAAACGGACTCCTTTTACGGACGGCTAATTTTCTACAGTCGTAATAAAAATGTGCTCATTATAATCAAAGGTTTTGGGGTACTGACCGAATACCTACCATCAGTTACGAACTATGCTGTTAGCCATTTAAAAAAAAAGAAATATCAAGCACCAATTACAGGCCGTTTACATCACGTTCGATTTTTAAATTACTCCAAAACAAAAAAAGAATTCTGAAACAAGCGAACACCGTTTCGCTTTCCGAAGCTGCGTTAGTACTGAGCATACACTATCCCTAACGCGTATTCCAACTCATTTAATTGTTCCCTATCCAAGTCGGGTTTTCTAGAAGCTTTGTTACTTTCCACCGTACCAAATGGGCAACGGTTGTTTAATAATCTGTAACAATCGCAGATTAGTGGAACGTGACTCGACTGCATAATACCAGGCCTTTGTTGGAACCGTTTCGTAGTTAAGGTTTGTGTTATCGTTATTTTATGTTATTTTTGTGTTATACGTACTATGATTAGAGACCGGTGAAGTCACGCACACATCGGTTACTAGTTAACTATGTGGTTCAACCATGCAAACAGTAGTCCATTTCATATTGATCGAAAAATTAGAAAAACATCGACTTTGAAGTGCGTATGTTCTGTAGCTTATACCTGTCTGACAACAAATATTTAACGTGGCACCTTGTTCCCATAGGGATAGGGAGAATCTACAGAACGCCACCTGCTATGATCCTTACATACCCCTTGCTTCGTTCCACATTCATACATTACACGCACTTTGAATTCGCGTAAAATGCATAGTGCGTGATATTTTTTTTTCATAAGACGAATACCCCAGGGTAGCCTGCGAAATTCAAATTATCTTGCGTTTTTTTTTGCAATTTGCAGGCCAGTATCAGGCTGTGTTAAGAGCGTATGCTACCTCGGATTAGCAACCCTATTTGTGGTGGTTCAAACTTCGCTTGTAATACTGTTAGAATAAAGTTCTAATCAGCTTGCACTACAAAGCGGTTGTTACGTCTTTCGCTGCGGCCGAATAGTGCGAAATTAGTGGTATTTTGCGATTTACAAAAAAACTATTGATTGGACTAAAAAAGTAAAACACTATGACTTTAGTTTGTTGCTTGTAGAATTATTTGGCAAAAAAATCAGAACGATGACATGTATTTTAGTAAGGTTTTTACTTGTTAAAAGAAATTTTTAGAGGTATCTTCGCGATTTTTTTCTATCGAGCAAAGTTAGTTGTATTATGATTTCACAACACTATGTCACTAGCATATATCCTGAAGAATATCATATATTTTTCTGATGTTGATTACTGCAGTGAATCTTATACTTTTACGCATTATAAAACTCGCGTTTGAGGTACCATACGCTCTTAACACACAGTTTACAGTGGAGTCTCCACTGTAACCAATATATGGCTTTACTCAGATATAATCATTAAATTTGTCAACACAATTAAGTGATATTTTTAATAATAGTTTTCATTTCCTCCATTTAACTTGATGACGTGCTTCTTACCAATTCGCGAGGAAACCATGCAAGGCGTCCCGTCATCTTCTCCTCGGTTTGCACCGACCCTGTCTATAAGCTGTCTCAGGGCTCCAGGTGAAAATAAAACCAAGAAAGAATAACTCTAGACAAATTCCAAACAATATAATCTGATCGTCCCGATCAAACTATATAAAGACTAGTGTATAAATACTAGCCTTTATATAGTTTGATGATTACACGGCGCGGCGTATCCAGTGTAATTTAGTTCTAGAGTTGTGTCCAACGGGGCAGTCTATTTTTATGTTACATACCGATTACTATCACTTTTACTGTTACTGTTTAAATAGGCAATTACTGTTTATCTTCTATCGAGCCCTCTCGATGTTTTGGAAAGTTGTTCCGTAAATAATTTAATGGTTTGAAACAGAATATTAAACTTTTGAATTAAATTAAACTGTGTATTTGTGTACGTGTTGGATGCTTGATATTTTGTTTTGACTTTTTGCGCCAGTTTGTTAGTCTAATAGTTTGATGCATTGTTTCGATCACCATTTTGTCAGTCAGTTGGTAAATGGATGGTAATATGTTTTTGTTTACCACTTTACGTAATTGCTGAGAGTTTTTTTTAAAGTAGCCCTACCAATAATAATAACTTTTTTTCTTACAGTCGTTGGACAGAAGCAATCTCATAAGTTCAACATAAAACATACTTATCTACCATGATAGCAGTATGCATGTGTGTATCAACCACTGTAGCAGTAGTATGGTACTCGTATACTGGCTACTGTATCTATCTATATAAATAAAAAGAGAAGTCCTGACTGACTGACTGACTCATCAACGCCCAGCCCAAACCCTTGGACCTAGAAAGCTGAAATTTTGCACAGAGGTTCCCTTTATAATGTAGACAAGGAATAAGGAAGGATTTTTTGAAATTCAACCCTTATGGGACTTAAATAGGGGATGAAAGTTTGTATGGAAAATCGTTATTTTCACGCGGGCGCAGCCGCTGGCAAAAGCTAGTTAATTATGTAAAAAAACACAAGACACACGAATTAAAATCAATTAGTAAGAACCACTTCGTTTTAAAAACCAAGAAACAATTTTACCATGAAAGCTATCCTACTATCAATTAAAGTCATCGGCTTTACAAACTATCTTCAATCAAATATGACCTTGGAAACTACCGGTCAACACCCAAGGTCACTTACAAGTCAAGGTCAATTATTTCTCAAGGTCACTTATCGGTTTTCTACTAATTGTTTAGGACAATCAGCAGCTGGGACAACAAATCGGTCTAAGTTTCAGTCTAATTCCTGAATCAACATACAGATTGCTTTACTTCGTTTAAAATTAAGTCTGAAACACTATCACTTAGTATTCAATCTGTTTTGAATGGTCTAAGTTGATTAAAGTTATATTTAAGTGACTGTTACTTCGTTGCATAGTATTAAGAAACTTGATTAGAAATAAACGAGGTGATTTGGAATTTCTAAATCGTTTGAGTTTAAATTCTTAAGACTTTTTTCAAAAGATGGTTCTTTTTCAGACATTTGCATGTAGCTGAAATGAGAAAGCTTCTATAAAAAAAAATACTTAGGAGGTAGTCTGAAAGTGGCGCCGGTGACTGAAAGGTTGTGTGGAAACAGGTTAAACCGGTTATCGTGGTATGGACATGTGATGCGGAGGAATGAGGAAAATGTCGTGAGGAAGGTTTTGGATATGAATGTGGATGAGTATAAGAGTAGAGGAAGACCAAAGAAGATCGATGGATGGACTGTGTTAAGAATGATATGGCAAATGAATTGGGATAAGGGCAAGATGGTACTTTTTTAACCGACTTCTAAAAAAAGAAGGAGGTTCTCAATTCGGATGTTTATATATATATATTTTTTATGTTTGTTCGGGCATAACTCCGTCACTTTCTAACCGATTTGATAAAATATTTTTTTTGTTGGAAAGGGAACACAAAAAAGTCAAAAATAAATCAGTTTCTTAAGTCGGTGGCAAAAAAATGAAATCAAACAAACAAAAGTCACCGACTTCAGAAACTGATTTATTTTTGACTTTTTTGTGTTTTTTTTTTTGAAGTCAGTTTTATTTTTTGTTAAAAAGTTTTCACAGATGACCTTGTCTTTAAATATATTGCCGAAACTGCCTTGTTGGTCTAGTCCTAGTGGTCGCAAGCACGACGGTCGGGCAAACTATGCAAAGTATACGGTCGTATTTCACATCAGAATTTCTCAGTAGTACCCACGGAGGCTAGATTGATGGCAATAGGCTCGCCACCACACATAGGACTTAAACAACTTGCGAAATGTGGGTGAACTATTACGTATACCTCTGTCGAACCCTTTGGATAACACAGGTGTGATGTTATGTTATGTATTCACACTTTATCACTTCAAAAATGTAAGAATAATATTTTAATTTTTACGCCAATCTCGCCGAAGTATAAAATTGCGTCAGCCCTAATGCCGTCAATTTAGATCGTCCAAACATTAAATGAGACAATTACATTGGACGTACAGAATAACGGCTATTCTCGTACCTAAATATCCGGGCTTAATCAATATAGATAACCGTCGGTACTTACAGTGATTTTCACTACATTTGAAATGACTTTAAATAGTTTATTTTTAATTATTTTTAAGGGCGCTTTGTCACTTGGTAGTAGTAATTTATTGTCTTACAAAACAGGTGGTACCTAAATACCGAACGTATTTTTTAGTTTTTTTGTTAATGAAATATGCCAGTATTATGCAATCTGGACGGGCTCAAGATCTTTATCATCTTTAACATGCGAAATAATATTCAACAACATAACATTTTACGCAGAATGCAACCTCATACAAATCATAAATTAATTCAATGATTTTTTCCCACGTAACCTCACACCTTGAAAGCAATCTTCGGCAATCCTCGGCAATCTTCGGCTTAATTTCTTATTACCATAACAGCTGTCGATGGGGCCTGATAAGCAGAAATGGGCTCATAGCAGATCCCCTTTTCGACGCTTCGAAATCGACAAAAAAACGTAAGTTCTCCGAACCAAAAAATTGCGATTACAAAAACGGGGATGCCATGTTAATTTTTTACTCGAATTTTCTCCTGTGGTCAATTAAATTAACATATGTTTTACTATCTCAGCTTTTTGATACTTTGATTTTTTCTTTTCGGATATCTGAGTCCTTTATGGCTGGTAATAAAATCGAACGGCGGTCAATACGCCAACTAGTGCGGTGCTAGGATCGCGGATATCTTGCTTGTTTTGCTTCGGATACGTTTGTCGTTTAAAGTACTGCATTGGGACGTTTGAGCAGACATTTTGTTGCTCGATTGGCATTTCACCTTTTCGTTTAGTTAGCTTTTTGCTAGTAGAGACACATACCTTACGTATCTAATTTGTTGTAAATGGCGACCGGTGTCAAACATAGGTAGTTTCTTATTGTTTTTGCAAGTCCATGTGATTTTCTTTGATGATATTATTCGCGCTAATACTGTAAGACAATAAATTCTAACAAACAGCCTTAAAAAAGCCCCATCTTCACTCCCAGTAACTTTACCACAAGACTAAACAAACACACATCCAATCTACTCAATCCCTACCTACATTATTAAGCCATACAACACGTCTCCATAACTCCGCCATCAAAAACATAATCACCGACCAAAAGGGTTTAAGGACGCATTTACGATTGATAAGTCAAATCATTACTTTTTTAAACAAAAGTATGTTTATTAAATACAATGCTTTGTATTTTTAAAATGTTTTTGCTACTTATTGTAGGTAGATGTGCAAGGTACAATTCTTAACTATAAATATAATTTTAGATATGTCCAGTTTCTCAATAAATGTACCGAAGTGAAAAATTTTTACTTCGGTACATTTATTGAGAAACTGTAAAAAGTAATGATTTGACTTATCAATCGTAAATGCGTCCTTAATAGCAACAAAAAATACCCGAATCCGAAGTCCAATAACGTTTTTAATGAAACAATCCTGCCATTACGATACATTTCAAGTCTGAACGTACTTTTTCTTTCGTAGTGGCCGGCTATTACGACTGGCCATAAATGGAATGGTGGCCAGAATGACCGGCGAAGTTAGTCCGCGGACTTTCGATGTTACGAGTACGAGTACAGCACTAGCTTTGGCTTTTGGTAGATTTTGTGTGTAATTTTAATTGTAAGTTCGGTTTTAGTGGAGATTATTTTTGTTTTTGATTCTGAATAAACTGAAATCCATTTTTAAAATCCTTGTTTGAGTTTCATACGCTTTTGCGCAGAGTTTTGGGGCCAGAGGAAGGTCGTAGCTAAATTATATCTCGCGCTGGGGTCGATTTTTAGGTTAAACCGGCCTTGCCTAGGTTGGTTCGTGGATGGGTGGACCACCCATTGCATACCGAGTGTGTGATGGGAATAGGCGTGCCTATTAACCCCCTGTTAATTCGAGTAGCACCACTTACACTGATTACCATGTACTTCGTATTATCTTACTATGCCGCTTGACAAGACACAACATTTACTTAAATAAATGCTCTCGAATATGTCAACCATAGTATGAGTTGACATGTTATAATAAGGTAAGTACATGGTTTAAAACGAAAATATTATTATTTCTGCCACGTTTAAGTAAACATAAATGGTAACTGCTCTTTCGCTGCTTTTCGTGCTCTTTAGTCTACAACACACTATTATCACTTCATAAGTATTATAAAACCAAGTCCTCCGTCGCGTCTGTCTGTTCACGATGAGCTCAAAAACTACTGTACCGATTTTTGTACTGTTTTCACCAATGGATAGAGTGGTTGTCAAGGAAGGTTTTAGTATATAATTTGTGGCGATAACTGACATCCGCGCGAGCGAAACCGCGGCCATCAGCTAGTCTAGAATTAAAACGTTCGAACTGAGCGTACGTGACCGGATCAGAGAATGAATTTTGCTAAAACACTTTTGCGAAATGCGTCTAAAGTCAGCCAATTTGACACGTTTGTTTCAAAAGTAAGTATATAAATAAATTCCTTCATAATTTTAAAGTGAACGGCTGAAGCTCAAACATTTTCCGTACATTCGAACAACTTATACAATAAAAACTACATGAAAATCACACGTAGCTTACAAAATATATTCACGAACGATAATTTCCGATCGTTGCCGAGTGTTGCCGAACGTTTCCGAAACTCCCCAAGTTTCAGTGGCAATAATTCTTGATATTTCATACGCATTAATTCACTCCAGTCAGCGAGTGTTGGGCGGTGTTTTATTTCAATCAATTCATTTTAATTCGTACCCTTGCCATCAAGTTTTATGCCTTTTGCGTCGAATTGGAGCAGCGGTTATGTTGTTAGCGGAGCGAGGAATGAACGAGCCTTGCATATTCTTACAGATTGTATAGCTGGATCTTGATATTTTTTGAACAACTTTAACTTTTTAGCTCTTTGTTCGTCGCCCCATAATAGTTTTGTCACCGGGAAGACAGCAAAAATGAAGCCTTTCTTCTATATCGTTGCTTTACCCTGTAGTGATTGATTCCGGGCTGGAATGTTGATATCAATATTTTGATTATCTTCTTTATCGTGTGTTCATGACCCCTGGACCTCTGACTTGGCTCAGCATGTTATGCTGACGCAAAATATCTTTCAGGGCTCGTTTACAGACACGCGCAAAAGGCTCGTCTCGTGCTTTTTTATTAATTTACTGAGAGACGGTGCCACCGCAACAAACGCTGCATTTAAAACAAACGAGCCAAAAATTGCTTCTCGTAAAATCGACGTTTAAAATCGTTAACTTTTTCATACATTGCCATGTGTTTGAATTAAAAACGCAGCACGCGCCGCGCGACGCCCCGCACGTACACATGCACTCAGGCATGCTGACATAATCCAGGTCACACCAAAGAGTCCGCTAAAAAATCCAGTCAAACAATTCCACTTACCAACCCACAAGCGACACACTACCAACATCATACAACAGTCTCAACATCATAGCAAGTGTACCAACACATGCGTGTATCTGGGTACCGAAACACGTGTCCCGCCCGCATAATATACACTGTTTACACTACCTGCGAACTGCGACTGGCTGTACGATATCAACGTAGCTACTTATGTATGGATCATAGACTAGACTAGCTTTTAACTGAATGAAAGGTTGGTTCAATACTCGTTATGTATATTTGTTTAGTTTGAAAATTATTCTTTAGAGGTACCTAGGATAAGTCTCGTTGGATAGTGTGTGTGTGTGTGTGTATTAGTATGTATATTTTAGGTTAAGGTATCTATGGATCTTTTTTACCTGAAAATAAATACATTCTACCCTATTCTATTAGTTTGTATAAACTCATTTCTATCCGCAAATTCTCGTTTATAAATATGTATTTCTATTCCCACATCCCACGAATGGAAGCCATCTTGTTTTTTAACAATTATATAGACTGACCTAGGGTATGTTCAATAAATTGCTATTATTATAATAAATCTTTGAATGTAAGAGACCTAGATACTTCTGTATACCTCTGTCTAACCTGCTGAAGATCACAGGTGTTATAATATAAAACAAAATGCATTAAAATAATACCTACTTCATTTCGCAATGGAACCACTCTCAACCCTTTAAATTATAACCACACATAAACATTATACGTAGGTACCCCGTAATTGATATAGCGTGATGTTGATTTTTACCTCAACATTTCATAAATATTACCCAGCCGGTAAAATTCGCGGTGGTA
Organism: Diarsia mendica; assembly: GCA_949316265.1. NCBI lineage: Eukaryota > Metazoa > Arthropoda > Insecta > Lepidoptera > Noctuidae > Diarsia > Diarsia mendica. The sequence goes on along the minus strand of OX438904.1, from coordinate 17,530,738 downwards.
AAATTAGAGATTACCTTCAATTTACTTTGCCCGTTACTTTGTTAATTTTAAGGTTAATGTAAATTTAATCATCGCAGCGCGTTTTGGCGAATTAATTTACGGAAAGGTATGTATAATATCAATTTCTATGGAAGAAAATAAATTGATTTTGTACCTGTGTAGTTAAAATTACAAAGTTATATTTAGAAATTAATAGGGAACGTTTGGAATATTTAATCGTTTGTGTTAGGTTGTTGTAGATTTTTGCGTGTAGCGTTTGAAGTAATATCAGACAAGTTTTGAATACCCTCTAAACTAAACCCCCAGGTTTACATTCTAATGAACAGATCCGTAACCGCGAATGATCTCAAATGTATCATAATGTGCAATCAACTTGTCTAGAAGTTTCCCAACTCTTTTTGGGATCGACTTTCATACTAAAAGAGTACAATGCAACTGAGTACCAGTAAATACTTGGAGCCATTGTGAACATAACCCAGATGTTAGCCCTCTACCTACCTCCCTCTATGTTTGTAAGGATTGTGGGCGTATTGTAGCTTATATCTACATCTACCTAACCCTTTTTTTTTTTCTTTGCAACGATCATCACTCTCCTGCCCTTTGGTGTCGGCGCAGTAGGTATGTCTACTTCTTCCATACTTCTCTAATAACTGTCATCTCATTAGACACCTTTCTTTCCTTATCATCCTTCACACAGTCCATCCATCGTTTTTTACTCTTATTCACATTCGCATTCATACTCAACACTTTCCTCATTCCTTCGCATCACATACCAACCAACCCTTTACAACCAGTATTTTAATTATCAACATCGCGTAAACTCACCAATAAATTAATACGGAACCGACATTACATGGTCGTTTCACAGAAACCCATTCGCAGTACTAACTAAACAAAAATTTCCATGAACTCCCAGTGATTAAGTACAGTCAAGGAAAAAAGTCCTGCATGTACACACGAGTACAAAAGTGTAAAAGTGTATCCTTTTTTTCACTCGACATTCGGCCGCGTGAGTTATGACTGTGTAGTTGTATTCAAGGAGGCTAGGCCACGTATAATGTGTGTTTTTTTTGTTTTTCTACCTACCCTCCGAATGGGGAAATTAATTTTTGGTATTTTTTTTCTTTTGTGGGTGTTTTAATTAAAGCGGGGTTTGATACGTTGTGTGATGGTAAAGAATAGCGCTGTTTTTAATGTGAATACAATTGTTTTACTTTTAATAAGTATTTTCATACATCATGTGCTTTTAAAAGGTTAAACGCTTTTTAATAGAATGTCTCTCCAAAAAATTCGGCAAAAATCTCTTTGGGGACACAACATTCACTTTTTAACAATTTTCAAAATCACACATCTTACTTACAATTCTTCTTCAGAAGGTACCTTATTTATAGATTTGGGCAAAATCCGTCCTTCGGATTAAAAAAAAACCGCCATGTTTTTTCAAAACCCCACAATAGGACCAAACCACTAAGTCCTCAACCTCGAAAATATCAACAATAGTCCTTGGGTCACCGTCCAATCAATTTGCGTTAGATGTAAGACATACCCTGGGGCGTTTCTCTTTGGATCCATTAGATCTAAAGGTACCTATTGGGTATATCCATTTGACTTCCTTTTTTGTTTTTGAGAGATCATCCATTACGGAGTTAAAAGGTTTTGGGAGTTCCCAGAGGCACTGAATTTTGTTTGTATGCTTAATGAGTGATAGGAGTATCAAAGATAGAGGCCGTATAAATATATTCTGAAAATATTTGAGGAGCCTTTGGAAAGGTTGTTTCAATTCCGTTTTGTAACTTCTCGGGTCTTGCGTTTTATTGGGGCCCATATAAAGTGGGACTTAGAAAAGGGACAAAGTCTAAAAAGATTTCTAAATGATGTTGTCCTATGACCAGATGTAAGAACGTGGGCGGGGCAAAAAAAAGTATGTAAGGTTCGTAGCAGGAGGCGTTCATGGCTTTTTCCCATACCTGTCCATGGGAAATAGCCATAAGTTAATGTTTATGTATGTTGTCCTATTTATTTTAAACTGAGAAGAGAGATAAAAAAAAACTCTAGAAAATCAATAAATTCTACTTATTACAATTAATAAACTTAAGGTTGATGTTCCAGGGTAGCCCGCGAAATTAAAAAAAAATACCTAATAACTGTCAAGAATGACCTTTTGACGAAATACTCATTCTTGACATGAACTTGGAGGGTTGTAATGATCATTTTGATGATTATAGTTCTGTAACTGCATACGTCCTACAGCCGCGAATCATATTTTCACTAACATACAACCTAGCACTGGCCTGCAAATCGTTAAAAACGTAAGAAAATTTGAATTTCGCGGGCTACCCTGGAACATCCACCTTAAACCAAACCAACGATCTCAGTACGTATTTGAACTAAGTAAAAATTCAAGAAATTCAAAAGTTCAGTTACCTACCTATTATGTATGTATGTTCTTTGTAATTTTTTCGCCTTTATTGAATTAGATTTTCCTCCGTACTTTCCCCAAAGGGAAAGATATCTGTCAAAATTGTTAAGAAAAAAATTTGGAAAGTTTGAAAAGTCGACAACTTTTGCCAAGTTTTGAATGACTTGGGGCTATAGAAGCCGTGTGCTTCATCTTTTGATATCAGAAGAAAGGTTTGTTTATTATTTCGCGAATTCAAAAGAATATTTTGGGCTCCCATTTATTAAAGTATTGGAAACATTTTTTCGTTTTGGAAACCCATTGAGGTTTGTTTGGCTACAGTTTCGTTTTAAATATTATGATGGGGAAGTTTGTTATGAATAAATCTTGGTTTGGGACAAAATGGGGGATCAAAGGTAACCCAGTGAAGTGACTTTTTGGATAGGCTCGGTTGGCATTCGCTCCTTGACTAGAAATTTACCGTCAAATTATTTGTAAAGGCTAGATGATAATATTAGGTAATGGTTTCATTTGGTGTAGGTTGCATCAGACCATAGAAGACAAGTATTCATTCCAGTATTATAGTCTCAACAACAATATCGGAAATACGTTATCTACCACACAAATATAATCTTCATAATGTGTGTCAGTAAATGCATGCGTTTGACTGCCAATTATCCTAATGAATAGTGGTCGCGTATACTGCGGTTTACTTTGTTGCGATCAAACATTGTCTAGGTACATACGGATATAACGTCCATTCCGCAAACATAATATATCCTTGTATACGACGATATACATCAATGGCTCCCTCACTGCAAATAGAGCGCTGTTTAATTTGTTATAACATAAGTAAATTTGCATTAATAGGTTTTAACTGTTTGTTGAATATATGTTGAAATTGGCGCCCAACGTGGGACTTAGTCTTGTGTCTTTTTAAGTATATTGAGATAATATTTCGTGACGAAATATGTTATTAATTAGTTAGAATATAGCTTTCAGGGTGCTGGTTTTCGAAGATTCAAGTTATTCCAGTAGATAAACATAGTGTGTATGTAATTCGGGGGATAAAAATATTAAAATGGGATTGTACGGTTTACGATGTGTCGTTTGCAACAGCAATAGGTATTTCATGCAGTAAAAAATAAAATGTTATAAATAATAGGAGCTATCGATAGCAATCTAAAGTTGCGAATACCTAAGCGAACTAATACACGTATCGAACAAAATTTTAACGTTTTACGACCGATTGTAATATTTTATGTGAAATCATAAAAACCACTGTTGAAATATGTCAAACGGGTGTTTCTGTCGCATTCGTAAGTTGACTTCATTCCATTTTTATGTTATCACATTTTTATTTTACGACCTAACAGCATTAGTATGAAAAGCATTCGTTGCTTACTTTCTTTGTGTTCTCAATTCTTCCTTTATTTCTCGCATGTAATCCGTCACATCGTATCCTGCACAAACGAGAAATCTTTTTTTCTTTCTTTTTATACGTTTCACGCGCCATAAGTTCGCGCCTGGATCTCAGTCGAAATAATACGATATTCGATTATCAGATCCCCCATTTCGAATTTCTCGTAACAGTAAGTGCGCGTCAAACCGAGCGGCCTCCTCAAAAGACAATGGTAACCTCTCAGTCAAAGGTAAAGAAAGAAAGCGACGAATCTAATAAACGGGCCACGTATCAATTCCGTTTGTTGCTACACATCCAATAAATAAAGGTCTCCGGAACGTCTTACTCCGTACCGTCGTTAGCGTTCATCAATATGATTTGCGGGGTACCGCCAGAGATCACGTTGGATTGGCTTCGCTGTTCGTCCAATTCTACGAAATGGAAGGGTACACCCGTGGGACAGGCTTTCACAATAGACCTTTCCGAATGAGAGCCATTAATTCGCATCTTTGTTTTGTAAAGCCCGGAGTGACACGAATTGACGTTATGTGAGCTCATTTTAACAATAATTCAGTTCGAAAACGCTTTTGTATAAAAACGTTTAAGCTTTGACGCTATTGTCCCTTTCGTAAATCTGGTCAACCTCAACGACGGTCGGAGTTCGTAAATTGTTTTGACAACATTAACCTTAAATTCGGGATAAGTATCCATAAGTCTGGAAGTAAAATCGAACACAATGGGGTGTTCCGTACAAAAAACAACAAAGAGCTTCGCAATATTGAACGCAGCAATTACCTTAGAACAAATAAACCTGCCAGATTCGAACACATATAAAACACGTTAACATCACATAATACCACTTCATTGAAATAAATTACGTCCACCGCAAACAATGCCGTATTTCGTTTGTATTTTTTATTAAACAATAGTGAGCGGATCAGAGCAATGTTCGGGATTTACGACTGTTTGCGGAGCGACGAATCTGTTCATATCGGTTGGAAGCGGGTCCAACCGGCCCGCATGAGGCACATAAAATCTCTTCTACTATTGAGCCCATCATAAAATTTTTCCTTTTTATTTCTTCCCAGTATAGATGGCCACTCGCGGCCCTAGAAACACCGATTTATATGGCAGTTGTCAATTCTTGCCAACTCTATTCAGGGATGTTTATTCAAGAAAATGCTTCACCCTTTTATAAATTCGGAAGGCCGACTTATTGTTTTTATAAAGAGAAAAGCATAATCTTTCTAAAGAATCTGAACTTTTCATTTGTGAACGGTCTTTCAATTGTAAATAGAAATTTAAATGTTGGACCCCTTTTAATCCTTTTGTTTCGGGGACACTTAAAAAGATTATGATAAGCGGCCTAAATAAAGTAACAACTTAAACGTTTCGTATTATGCAGTAATTTAAAACTCATTGCTGTAGCCGTCATGGCCGGGGTAATGTTCCAGAAAACGGTTCCACAAAATTAAACTAAGCTCAAACCTTGGGCTCGCTTCCTGAATAGTCCCTTATACGATTTACATCGATAGGGGGGGACCGGGGGATCAGAAAATTTAACATTTACGACTTGCCCGTTATATTTTTATAGGCAGTTCATAAAATAACTTTTCCGAATACATTAGAAAGAACGTTTAGCCTTCCAACGTTTGCTCTCGAGTAATATATTTAACATTTATAGGTGTTTTGCATAAGCTCCGAGTGTATAAAATGTTTTCGGAATAAGTTTTTGATGTTTGTGTGAAAGTATCCTTTAATGGTTATGTACCTTTTGGGGGACAGCCCGGATTGCTTGTAATATTTCCAATGACTCTATTAGCTTTTGATGTTTTCTTTTCGTTGTCTATAAAGGTTATTTGGCCCAAGAGACGTGGGTATAAATCGAAGTTATGGACTAAAAAGGTTTCATGTCTTTAAATCTAGGTTATTTCCCTTGTCTAGGCCTGTTTATTAAATCAATAATTATTTGTGACAGCTTACAGTGTAACTGTTAGCCACAGATGCATTCAAAATTCCCGTAACGGCACCAAAACTTGAACCCAGATAATTATAATGAATAGTCTCCATTCTTCCTCCATAAATAATTAACCCACCAAGTAATACCCCACAAAGTTAGCATAAAAGTCATAAGAGATTGAAACCCGCAGGATTCCGCCATTTTTCACGCCACTCCTGAATTCATAACTCCTTGGCAGAACGCTCACCGTCCCGCCTCATTCCCCATAGAGCTTCGCTTATGATACTGTCATGAGCCTTTTATATACCATGACGTACGTCACGAATATGGGTATGTGGTGTAGTTTTATTATTAGTTTTTGTTTATGCGTGTGTGTTTTGTTTTTGTTGGATATTGCGTGTGTCTTTGCATCTGTTGTTTTAAAGTGTTTTCTCATTATTGATGCGTATGCGGTGAATTGCGGTGTAAATGCATTGTTAGTTATTGTTTGTGCATTATGCTTGCCTACTTTGTTTATTTAATGGTTTTTCCAATTGCTTTATTATTGCTTCTGTTTTATAATTCTTCATCGACAGTTATCTTTTCCTGCAACACTTTTATAATAAATCTATTCTGTTATGTCCCTCTATGATATAATTCAAACCAGTATCTTACCAAGAAATGTTTGAACACAGTCCATCTTCAGATTACTAGCTTCATTCTTTATTATATTTTCTTTTATTCTGTAGACTTTACCTTTACTTTTAGTTCTCTGCAAACACTAGGTCTAGCTGAATAAATAATAATATAATAATAATAATATAATAATAATAATAATGTGATTCCCACTGGGGATATTGTACAACCGCAAAAAATGGTTATAGCGAATTACAACACGGTTTAATTTTGTTTTATTGGACTTTTTATGGCGGGAACGTGTAAGTTGGATTATATGAATTTGTACTTTATTATTAACGCTTTCTGGGTTTACTTTCGTTTGTGGAGCGAAGTATATTAGTCTAATGACCGCCATTGTGGTAAATATGTGTGGAATTGAATATTACGTCAAGCCTGCTAGTGCGTTGTTTATGTTTGGCTTTAATGAAATGTGTGTGTGTAACAGTAATGAAACAGGGCACGGTAAAGCGTAGAATTTCATGAATAAATATGAGGAAATTTCTAGTAGCTTATAGTTTCGAACTACCATCTTTCATAAATCCGCCACAAATATATTTATAACGAATACAGAGGTCTATTTTCTCACAATCTATAAGATGAAGAGAGAACCGTGGCACGCTCAATATACGCCAAATAAAGCTTTATCATCGCTTCAATATTCCGCATTCGCGAACCGAATATGCCACTTGACACACTGCCAAGAATAAATCAAATTTTCTTCGAGACCCACCGAGGCTGTCCTGCTAACTTACTGTCCTATACCATCTGCTTATCTATAGCACTGTATTACTGACGTATTAAGGTCGGAAATCCTATGGAAGCAGAGGAAGGAACAGTTGAGAAGTATTAATTGGAGTATTAAATGAAAGAAGGTAATTAAGTGGGGATGTGCGAGTGGATAGTGAATTGTTCATTGCATTGCGAGACTGCTTCAAGACTAATTGTGAAATATTGAAAAAGCGTTTAGGTTTTTTTACCCGACTACGGCGAAGCCAAAAGGAAGGGTAATGATTTTGGCAGTCTATGTATGTAGGTATGTATGTATGTATGTATGTATGTTCCACCGTAGCGCCTAAAATACTGAACGGATTTTAATAAATGAGGTGTCAATAGATTCGTAAGAATAGCCCGGGTGACATAGGCTATATAAATTTTATAAATTCTTTTTATGACGGAATTTAAATGTCAAAAACTTACCTCAAAAATATTAAATTGAGATAATCATAACATGTTTGGTATCAAATGAAAGGTCTTGGAGAGCAAAAACCAATATTTTATTCGTAGTCGGGTTTTAGATTTTTAAACTTGTTTTTCATTATAAATGTTGCCTGCAATATAAATAACAATTTATTTGTTACGGAAAGGATGACCAATACAAACAGTGTTTTGAATGCGTATTTTGTTAGTCAAATATGGATATCTATCTGTGTGTACAACTGCCAAATGAATTAAAAAAAAATTACTTGCAAACATCAAACGAGCCTCATAATTGTTCCAATTCACTGTTACGGTCTGGAAATTCATTATTTTGCAAAAAGCTCGCATTGCTGGACCAATGAAAACTACTTATATCTGTACCCACGGTATCGTGGATACTTGGAACATTTGCATACCGTGCTCAGTTTGTTTTCAAATTCGACTTCATTGAGCTTGAATACCCAAAGTATTGTTGGACTGTTCCAAGTACTGGCAGCCATTATCCGATGCTATCGTGTTTAACGATGACAGCTACCCCGACGTCTGTTCTTTTGTAAAGTTCTTCAGCAATTGTTAAAGTCTTGTCTTCATTCCACTCGGATTGCTTGACGGGTACTTGATAGTTGAATATTGAAATCTTAACAAGAATGTTTTCATTTTTGATTAAGCCTCCTATTGTTCCATTTGTGTTCATTTTGATTTCGTCTGGTTTGATGCCTTCTTGCTCAATAAATCTTTTGGTTTCCATTTCTTGTTTGGAATCATCGACGTTAACAACTTTATCTTGTTTTAAAACAAAGTCCTTACAAACATAACAAGCTCATAAGTTGTTCGCGCTCGCCGACGATACATTGCCGTCTTCAGAAAGTATTAGTTTTAATCGTCGGGCCCCGACCTCGATTATTCACTGCGGCACGTCCTCCGGCTCTATCTACTAATCCCCCATCCCTTACCAGTGCATCCCTGGATTCTAGTTCAGTATTTTTTTTATTTTCAACATCAACAAGAGATGAAAACTTTACCGCAGGCCCCCGCGAAACTTTTCATCGACTAATCCCGTGGTGGCCGTGTTAAATTCTCGATTTACTTTGTAGCCGAGCTCAGGCTTATGCGGTAGCATATTTTTCAACCAATTCCAGCGGTTTTATAGTGGATTTGTGAGGGTGTTTGTTATCGTTAGTTGGCGAAGTTCTCGCTGGCGATCCTTCTGAGAGTTTCCGTATCACTGAGCCCACTTCTGAGGTGCTTTTGATGTAATAACAGATGATGTCTCATCTTGATGGTTTTTATTCTCAAATGTCAAAGTAATAAAACTCTCCTCTGGCTTCAGTTTATAAAAAGATACAAGATAGTCCCAAGGTGAAATTACTTTCAAACTTTTATTGACAAACTGCGCGGACCCGGCCGTAACAAAGTTTCAACTGACCAACGTCCAACTTTTACATCGTTTGCTTCTGTTATTGATATTGAGAACCCCGCGGGGGTTGTGCCTATAAAGCTGCAGATGCCGCACAAAAGGTCTCTGTACACGGCATCATTCCAATAAATAACCCGGAAAATTGTCTCTGCATACACACAAACAATATATCATGTGTAGTTTATATTATACGCGAGAGTCATCTTTCTTAGCTTTCACGTAACTTTTTACCCGAGCGGCGTTATGTCTAGGCGTAAAAAGTAAGTTTTTGGGATGTTTCTTTGCCCCCTCCACTTCGCCCCCCTCTACCCGCCACCCGTTTAACGTCACTCTGTCTCTGGCGCCCACGCCGAGTGCACGTGCCGATCTGATTTATGGCTACTGAATAAATAAGTTCCGATACTATTTTTCACACCATCCCTATGGATGTTTGTATACTGGCGTGTTATTTGTAGCGGTGCGATATCGATGGTTCAGTAAATATTTGATCAGTATCCACTACCGCTATTAACGTAAATTCGATGCGTAATCGTTAAAATTATTTGCAGGTATTGTTAATTAAAAATATCAAATGTAAACTTAAGCAATATTACTTAAGGTGGTACCCTGAGCAAATAACCTTGAGCATTTGCTCCCTCTTTGCCGCACCCCACCTCTACAATACTTCGTAAACTATTACTTGCGCCACCTGGCGAACTTCATACGAATACAAGTAAAATTCACAGATCTAAGAAGTAATAGATATGGCATTCAAAGAAATATTTTTTTATGAAATGTAATTATGAATTCAGTTACTATACTCACGTCGATAAATAGGTAGGTACTTTCAACTTTTACAGTGATACAAATATTACAATAGGCATGATGACAAATTTTGAAAAACTGGTTTTTCAGGTTCAGAAATAAATATTATATACAATGTATATCAAATTTCTGCTTTAAATGAGGAATCATATGAAATAAAATACATTTTACTTTATTTTTTTTTCATTTCCGCCAAAACGCTTCAATCTGTCATGGCGTCGCTTGTGACGTCACGTTCGACGTAAACATTGACGGCTAGTACGGCTACAGTATTAATTTTGCATTGTTTGTGTTTTAAAAGTTCTAAAATATGAGTTCGAGACCATATAGGTGTTGTGCAGTGCCTCTGTGTACTAATACAACTATAAAAAGCCCGGACAAGTTATTTATATTCGTTCCCTATGATAAAACAATACGAAATAAGTGGCTTAAACTTGCAAGACGTGATATAAAAGGAATATTGCCTAATACTCAGCTTTATTTCTGTGAAGATCACTTTGACGTAAGTATTTACTTATATTTGTAGATTCCACATAGTTTCCAAACTAATAGTTTACAAACTAAACTAAGTAACAAACTAAAAAAGAATAGGTAATTGCAATATAACCTCCTAGCGTAATATTAGAAGTTTCATTGAAGGGTATATTGAAAAACAGAAAGTATACATAATATTTTGAAACATTTTGTCTTATGTTTATTCATTTATAAGTGATTTCATTGTATGATTTGTACATAAATGGATGTTTTTCAATTCCTAAATTCTGACGAACAATTCGGCATATATTCTAGGAGCGTTTCTAGGGTCAAATAAAGACTTTTATTTGACCCTAGAAACGCTCCTAGAATCAACAAGTCGAACTCTTGGCAAATTTGTGCTGGTTGCCTTTGTAAATCCTGGTTCCATTTTTGTATTTTCACTTTCTATTTTATTTAATATATTTATGAAAACAAACCAAATTATCCACTCGTTACTAGAGGGAAACTAAGAAGAGCTGTCATTGTAGTCGAACGTGACGTAATTCGCTCTGATTGGCGTTCAACATAACATGGCGGATTGTCGTATTTTGTGGTTTTATTTTATTAAAATATTAAATAATCTCACTCATAATTAAAAAATAAATACGTTTTTTGCAATCCATAATTTACATTTCATTACATAGATGCATTACTTTAGTGCCTTTTGTTTACTGTCATCATCCCTATTACGAAAATGAGCTCAAAATTAAAATCCAAGATGGCGCCGACGAAAATTTTTGGTTTTTTCGTCATGGGTGTCGTTTTCATGGTTTTCGGGGTCGCTGATTACGAAAATGAGGTCAAAATGCAAATCCAAGATGGCGCTGACGAAGATCTTTGGTTTTTCCGTCATGGGTGTCGTTTTCATGGTTTTAGGGGTCGCTGATTACGAAAATGAGGTCAAAATGAAAATCCAAGATGGCGGCCATGAAAATTTTTGGTTTTTCCGTCATGGGTGTCGTTTTCATGGTTTTTGGGGTCGCTGATTACGAAAATGAGGTCAAAATGAAAATCCAAGATGGCGGCCATGAAAATTTTTGGTTTTTCCGTCATGGGTGTCGTTTTCATGGTTTTTGGGGTCGCTGATTACGAAAATGAGATCAAAATGAAAATCCAAGATGGCGCCGACGAAAATTTAAGGTTTTCCGTCATGGGTGTCGTTTTCATGGTTTTAGGGGTCACTGATTACGAAAATGAGGTCAAAAGGAAAATCCAAGATGGCGCCGACGGTTTTTGGATATTCCGTCATGGGTGTCGTTTTCATGGTTTTTGGGGTCGGTGATTACGAAAATGAGGTCAAAATGAAAATCCAAGATGGCGCCGACGAAAATTTTTGGTTTTTCCGTCATGGGTGTCGTTTTCATGGTTTTTGGGGTCGCTGATTACGAAAATGAGGTCAAAATAAAAATCAAAGATGGCGCCGACGAAAATTTTTGGTTTTTCCGTCATGGGTGTCGTTTTCATAGTTTTTGGGGTCGCTGATTACGAAAATAAACTCAAAATCAAAATCCAAGATGGCGCCGACGAAAATTTTGGTTTTTCGACTATATATATATATATAAAACGACAGCCATAACGGAAAAATCAAAAATTTACCTGGCCGCCATCTTGGATTTTCATTTTGACCTCAAAAACCATGAAAACGACACCCGTGAAAGAAAAACCAAACATTTTCCTGACCGCCACCTAGGGTTTTCATTTTGACCTCTTTTCGTAATCAGCGACCCCAAAAACCATGAAAACGACACCCATGACGGAAAAACCTAAAATTTTCCTAGCCGCCATCTTGGATTTTCATTTTGACCTCATTTTCGTAATCAGCGTCCCCAAAAACCATGAAAACGACACCCATGACGGAAAAACCAAAAATCTTCGTCGGCGCCATCTTATATTTTCATTTTGACCTCATTTTCGTAATCAGCGACCCTTAAAACCATGAAAACGACACCCATGACGGAAAATCCAAAAATATTCGTCGGCGCCATCTTGGATTTTCATTTTGGCCTCATTTTCATAATCAGCGACCCCACAAACCATGAAAACGACACCCATGACGGACAATCCAAAAATTTTCGTCGGCACCATCTTGGATTTTCATTTTGACCTCATTTTCGTAATCAGCGACCCTAAAAACCATGAAAACGACACCCATGACGGAAAAACCAAAAATCTTCGTCGGCGCCATTGGTGAGGCGTGTAAATAGCCTGCACCTTTGTGAAGAATGTAAGAAAATTTGAAATAAGAATATACGGCGGATGTGTAACAAAATAAATTAATTTCCCTTCTGATGAATCCTCGACAAACCAATACAAGAGAATTATTAGCAGCAAACATGCCCACGTACCTTGACAATCCAGAGATCCCACTCAGACCCAGGGAGATGGGGGATACCTCGTTCATGCGCACTTGCAAGTATGGGCTGCCGGCCGGCGAGCTAAATCTTCGTGGATCCGCCGGTGGAATGGTGAAAACTCCAAAAATCAACACTGCACTATAAGTTCTCAATGAAGCACAGATGCAGGTCCATTTATTTTACGAGTATCGTCCAGATTTCAACAAAAAGGGATTTTTTTTAGCGGAGCGCGTAGGAGCACACACCGTCTTGTTCAAACGGTCAAGGGGAGCTGTCAGCTCGCTAGTGCCATCTATCTGTGTGCCCTTGCGGAAAAAACTCAAGAAAGTCTCGATATATGGGCGCTGCACAAATAACAGATGGCGCGAGGATTCATCAATTGAGAAGTTAAAATATTTAATTTGAAATACTAACATATTTTATGATATGGAGAAATCCTAAATTATTATTATTTTATTTTTTATATTAAAAAAGGCATTGACGCTTCACCATGCTCGGGGGCTTTGGAAGGACGCAAGTGCTTTCAGAAAGGAAGTGAAAAAATTATAAGTATTTACTAACCTAGATTATGATCAGAAAAACTTTAAGCTTTACGACTGAATGCGAGAAACAAACGATATAAGTTATTTAAATATAATATTTCCTAAACCTTAAGACTATGAATTTCGTGTAAGAGTTAAACTTTATTGCGTTGGAATAGGATATAATTTAACGACGGCACGTTTAAAGTTACCGAACTTCGTTTTTACCATTGCAACACGAATGACATTATCCGTGCCTTTATAAACCTCAGTTATAACTCCTAATGGCCAACTTAGAGGAGCTGAATTATCCTGTCCCACGAGTACGACAGTCCCAACTTCTACGGGTTTGTCCGGAGTTGCCCATTTCTGCCTGACTTGCAGCGTATGCAGATACTCTAGGTGCCATTTCTTCCAGAAGGATTGGACCATACTATCTAACAACTGTTTGCGCTGTGATAAATTAATGCGCTGACCAGACAAATCGGCTGCCGGCAAGTACTGCAGTGGAGTCGACATCAAAAAGTGAGCGGGAGTAATAACTTCGGGATGGGGATCGGAAGACAAAACGCTCAGAGGGCGCGAGTTCATAATGCACTCTATTTGAATGAGTACAGTTTGTAACTCCTCATAAGTGAGAAGCTGACTTCCGATCACGCGATAAAGATGCGTTTTTAATGTTTTGATATTCGCTTCCCACATGGAACCAAAATGTGGGGAGCGAGGTGGAATCATTTTCCACATTATGCGGCGGGTTGATAACTCATGTAAAAGAGACGAATTGAAACTTGAATTTAATAAGAATCTATAAAGCTCATCTAGTTGGGCCTTAGCACCAACGAAATTAGTGGCGTTGTCCGAATAAAGACAAGATACTGGCCCTCGACGCGAGATAAAGCGTTTAAACGCGGCTAAAAAGGCATCAGAGGTTAAGTCAGAGACTAACTCTACATGGACGGCCTTGGTTACTAAGCACACGAATAAACAGATATACGCCTTCTGGGCGTGCTGGCCTCTGCGTCGAGTGAGGGTTATGCGTATGGGACCAGCATAATCCACTCCAGTGTGGACAAACGCCTTCGCTTCCGATACTCGGTACTCAGGCAGGTCTGCCATCACTGGAATGGGATGCGTCGGATTTACCCGAAAACATGTGTTGCATTGTCGCAACTTGGACCTAATGACAGTCCTGGCATCTAGTATCCAAAATCGCTGTCTTAGAATAGACATGAGTAGTCCCGGTCCAGTGTGACAATTCATCACATGGTAATGACGGATTATTAGATCCACGATATGATCATGTTTGGGAAGTAAAAAAGGATGCTTAGCGTCAAATGGAAGGTGCGACTTCGAAAGCCTTCCTCCAATGCGTAGTATTCCCTCTTCATCCAAAAAAACAGCTAAACTTTAAAGTCTCTTTGAAAGCAATTTCCCAGATTTAATGAGCTTAATGTCATTTGCAAAGTACACAGATTGCACAGCACATACTATCGCTCGTTCCGCAGCTGACAAGCCCTGAATAGAACGAGGTTCACAATGAACCTTTGGTCTAGCAAATTTCAATATATAGGAAACAATGCGCAACAATTTATCCCATGATGAGGTACGTTGAGCAAGTTGATATAGAAGGGGTTGTTCTACTTGCGTGGTCACTGTTAAGACATTTACCTTGTGCTCGGGAAGTTCCCCACAATTAATAGGAGAAAACGGTTTAACGGGCCAATCCTCAGGAGCACAACGAAGCCAAGAGGGGCCGTCCCACCAAAGTTCATGTGACATTAACTGGGAAGGAAGGATGCCACGAGATAGACAGTCGCTTGGATTCTCAACACCTGCCACATGGTAAAAATGTTGAGAACCCAAGTTCTCCTGACATTGAGCGACTCTATTGCTGACAAAGACTGACCAGCGGTGTGGAGAAGAGTGTATCCAAGATAAGGCTATCATGGAATCCGAAAAGGCGTAAATTCCTGCAATAGGAACACGTAAAGCGTAAGTATCGCGAACAGTTTTTACCAATTTTGACATGAGCACGGCGGCACACAGCTCCAGGCGTGCAAGAGTTGTGACTTTGGTAGGTGAAACCTTTGATTTCGCACAAATTAAGCGGACTATGACACCAGATGGACTAGTAGAGTGTATATAAATCACACACCCGTACCCACCCATACTAGCATCAGCAAACGCGACTATACGAACAGAACAATCATCGGTAACACCCACATGGCGTGGTATGCGTAATGTATCTAGCAATGGAAACTCTTGCATGAGAATCGAGAAACGTTTAAAAATGTCGTCAGGAGCGGGATCATCCCAGCCAATATTGCTCAGCCATAACTCTTTGATGAGCAACTTGGCATAGAAGATCACTGGGGCAACCAAACCGAGAACATCAAATAAGCGTGCGACTATCGAGAGTATATTTCTCTTAGTACATTTCTCAGCCACTCGAGCGGAAGTGAAGAAGAAATTATCCTGAGAAGGTTCCCACGAAAGGCCTAGAACCTTAGAAACATCACTCCCAGCGTGAAAATCGAGTGACTTGCGATGCGAGTCAGGAAGACTGTTTAAAAGAACGGGTGAATTGCTACACCATTTAATAAGGTCAAAATCGCCCGATTTAAACATCTTTATAAGATCATGCGATAGCTGCATGGCGGTATCTTCATTATTCACAGAATACACCAGATCGTCCATATAGAGACTGGTCTCTGCTACTTTAGCAGCTTTGGGATAATGCGGACTGTCAGAGGCCAGCTGTCGCACAGTGCGCATAGCTATGTATGGACTCGACTTAAGTCCGAAAGGTAAGCGATTAAAAGCAAAGGTTAGCACAGGTTCGTTCTCATTGAATCGAAACAAAATGCGTAGGTATTTCCGCTGGTCAACGGGTACACCAACGCGTAAATACATTTGTTTAATATCCGCATTTATAGCGATGGGAAATAATCTAAAATTTATTAAAAGAATAAACAAATCTGTTTGTAAATTGGGACCAATATGGAGTACATCATTTAAAGATAATCCTGTATGAGTCCTAGCGCTAGCATCCAATACAATGCGCGGCATCGGTTTGTCTGGCCGAACGACAGCGTGATGAGGGATATAATACCCGTCATCGGAAATGGCAGATTCGTCGACTTGACTTAGGTACCCACTGTCAATATAATCTTTGAGCACTGCATTATAATTTTCCCGCAACATCGGCAATTGGCGTAGTTTCCTTTCAAGCGCAATAAGTCGACGGTACGCGGCGGTGCGGGAGTTACCCAACTCGGCGGGATCCTTACTAAAAGGTAACGCGACGGTATAACGTCCCACATCGTCCCGTGACACGGTCGAGGAAAAAATATTCTCACATTCGGTTTCCTCAGGAGATAAAAAACGTTTATTCTCAACTTCTTCCAATTCCCAGAACTTTTGTAATAAATCATTGAGAGCCAATGCCGTGAAAGGAGAGGAGTTAAGTAAATTTAAATTATCACTATTATGCGGAAAATCACCCATAAAGACATACCCGAATGTGGTCAATAATGCAGGTGGGGCGCGTGAACCAAAATCGACCCTATTCCCCAAGTAAATGTACGGAAACAGTTGAGCGCCCAACACTAGGTCAATATCCCCTGGAATATTCCAGCTTAAATCAGCGAGCGGAAGCGCGTGGAAGTCTACATGGCTATCCCAATTAACATGGTGCGATGGTAGCTGGTCCGTAATGCACTCAACTACTAACGCGTGAATAGTATATTTTTGATCCGGATATACACGAGACTCGATATCTAAATGTACGTATCCTATTATCGGTCGCGATACAGAACCAACTCCTTTAACAAAAGAATTACTCAAAGGAATTATCAGTAAATTAAGTTTTCTACAACAAGCTGTAGTTATTAAATTATTCTGCGAGCCATTATCAATTAAGCACCTCACTATTGTTTTGTGACCCGCACTGTCACTTTTAGCTCGCGCATAAACCTGAGCTGTCGATAACAGAACTATCGCCTTAGCCCTCGCTGCATCAGCTGCCAATAACACGGCCGAGTTGTGAGCCGAAGACGCTGGCGTCACATCACACGAATCAGACGCAATCACCTGTTCGGGAATATCGACCTTATTACTATGAGCATAAGAGCGCGGCACCGCGACGGAAACCGGGGCAGGCAAAGACGCACCGGGGGACGAGAGGGGCGAGGGAGGCGCGACGGACAGCGGCGCAGGAGGCGACGCGACGACTACATTGCAATTCGTAGCTAAAACGTCAGCTGTTTGCGGTTTATTTTCTTTATCAAAATGCAATAGTGTATGATGGCGTTTTTTACATAAATCACAGACTGACGTTGACTTGCAGTTACTCAATCCGTGTAATGTGCTCAGACAATTCGCACACCCACGTTTGGATTTAATAAACTCGAACCTTGCTCTAGGAGTCAAC
Organism: Diarsia mendica; assembly: GCA_949316265.1. Taxonomy (NCBI): domain Eukaryota; kingdom Metazoa; phylum Arthropoda; class Insecta; order Lepidoptera; family Noctuidae; genus Diarsia; species Diarsia mendica. The sequence continues at coordinate 17,513,080 of OX438904.1, read as the reverse complement.
GCGGATTTAAACTTAGCGCAGTTGTACAAATGAACATGAGCGTTATCATTACAATACGCGCAGCACGGAACCGCCATCGCAGGTAAACAAGCGGACGAGTCAGCTGACTCGCTCACAACAAACGCTTTTGTCTGTGTGCGTGATTCGCGTGGCGCGGAAGCGGGGTTTCTACTAAAGTTTCTCGCGTTCGATTGAGACAAATTCGAACGTGCCAATATCTTTGCCTGATCTTGAACGAAGCTTATCAATAATTTCGTTGTGGGAATTTCAATATCTCGAATGGAAAGTTCAAACGATTGAATAGTCTGTGAATCGATTTTTCTCATTGCGCAGTGCAAAAGAATAAAATCAGCAAGATCCGTAATCTCAAGTTGTTTCAAGGCAGAAATAGATGCACTAAATGTTTCTATGAAAGAATCGAGACTGTTAGCGTTAAATGAACAACTTTTTAAATCCAATATATTATTTAAATAATGCGTACCTAGTGAGCGCTTCTCTTGATATTTTTTAACTAAACTGTCCCATAAGAACTTGTAAGTATCACCCGTAGGCACAATTCCAGCAGTAATCTTCAATGCGTTGTGCGTAAGTCTACCTACCAAGTACTGCACACGCTGTGAGTCAGTCAGCTGATCATTCTCATGAATATTCGACTTGAACGACTCGTAGAAAACAGGCCAATTCTCAGTTTTCCCGTCGAAAGACGGCAGCGCGATAGGAGGCAACTTTATTTTAAGCGGTTCAAAAAGAGTCTTATAGTTACTACTGGGTGTTGATGGTGATTGATTACTGTTTATTTTGTTCCTAACACGTTTAATATGAATGTACAAATCTTCAAAGGACTCTAAACAAGCATAATCGACACTTGTACCAGGTTTTATACTAATGTTTATTTGATTAATTTGATCAACAAAAGATTCAAATTTATCTCGAATGTCATCAATTGTCTCTGACTCAGTCATAAAACTTTCATTTTTTCTCGAATCGAACGACGATATATTTTTTGTTATATCATACAACCGATTAATGCGTTTAAATAACAATCCTTTCTTTTCATGGAGAATAGTTAGTAAATCTTCCGGTTTCAGTTGTTTATCCGTCATTTCGTTAGATTTCAAACGACAACAATAACAGAAAAATACCTTACAGGCGGTTTGCAATATTATCGCACCTACCAACTATCAGTGGGTATCTATCTAATTACAATTATTGTATTAAAACGCTCAAAGCCGAGATGCGTTGGTAACTACCTACTTATTTTCATAATATCAAAGCGAATTTTTAAATACGGATACCTACATAGAATGAACTTTACCAATAAATACGTAATGTCGTTCCATGTAAATTATGTACTAAAATAATTGAACAGATTTACCAACAACTACGTAAATTCTATTGTCAATTATGATGCGTTTTATAGGCAATGATTTACCAAAAGTTTACGTAAACTAAATACCTATTGTGCGTTATTGAACCTATATGATTTTTACCAAACAATTACGCAAAAATCTAGGTAACGGTTTTTAATCCGGCTCGAAGGACCAAATAATATGGTGAGGCGTGTAAATAGCCTGCACCTTTGTGAAGAATGTAAGAAAATTTGAAATAAGAATATACGGCGGATGTGTAACAAAATAAATTAATTTCCCTTCTGATGAATCCTCGACAAACCAATACAAGAGAATTATTAGCAGCAAACATGCCCACGTACCTTGACAATCCAGAGATCCCACTCAGACCCAGGGAGATGGGGGATACCTCGTTCATGCGCACTTGCAAGTATGGGCTGCCGGCCGGCGAGCTAAATCTTCGTGGATCCGCCGGTGGAATGGTGAAAACTCCAAAAATCAACACTGCACTATAAGTTCTCAATGAAGCACAGATGCAGGTCCATTTATTTTACGAGTATCGTCCAGATTTCAACAAAAAGGGATTTTTTTTAGCGGAGCGCGTAGGAGCACACACCGTCTTGTTCAAACGGTCAAGGGGAGCTGTCAGCTCGCTAGTGCCATCTATCTGTGTGCCCTTGCGGAAAAAACTCAAGAAAGTCTCGATATATGGGCGCTGCACAAATAACAGATGGCGCGAGGATTCATCAATTGAGAAGTTAAAATATTTAATTTGAAATACTAACATATTTTATGATATGGAGAAATCCTAAATTATTATTATTTTATTTTTTATATTAAAAAAGGCATTGACGCTTCACCAGCCATCTTGGATTTTCATTTTGACCTCATTTTCGTAATCAGCGACCCTAAAAACCATGAAAACGACACCCATGACGAAAAATCCAAAAATATTCGTCGGCGCCATCTTGGATTTTCATTTTGACCTCATTTTCATAATCAGCGACCCCACAAACCATGAAAACGACACCCATGACGGACAATCCAAAAATTTTCGTCGGCACCATCTTGGATTTTCATTTTGATCTCATTTTCGTAATCAGCGATCCCAAAAACCATGAAAACGACACCCATGACGGAAAAACCTAAAAAATCTTTACCGCCATCTTGGATTTTCATTTTGACCTCATTTTCGTAATCAGCGACCCCAAAAACCTTGAAAACGACACCCATGACGGAAAAACCTAAAATTTTCCTAGCCGCCATCTTGGATTTTCATTTTGACCTCATTTTCGTAATCAGCGTCCCCAAAAACCATGAAAACGACACCCATGACGGAAAAACCAAAAATCTTCGTCGGCGCCATCTTGGATTTTCATTTTGACCTCATTTTCGTAATCAGCGACCATAAAAACCATGAAAACGACACCCATGACGGAAAAACCAAAATTTTTCGTCGGCGCCATCTTGGATTTTCATTTTGACCTCATTTTCGTAATCAGCGACCCCAAAAACCATGAAAACGACACCCATGACGGAAAAACCTAAAATTTTCCTAGCCGCCATCTTGGATTTTAATTTTGAGCTCATTTTCGTAATCGTGCCAATATTATTTTGTATCACAGTAAAAGTTGAAAGTACCTACCTATTTATCGACGTGAGTATAATAACTGAATTCATAATGACCAAAAGTATTTGGACGCACCAATAAATATTTCATAAAAAAATATTTCATTGAATGCCATATCTATTACTTGAAATTACTTCTTAGATCTGTTGATAATGTGACGTAAGCGAGCGAGCGCATGAGCCGACGCGGCGCGGTGACGAGCGACACGGGTTCCCCCTTCGAGGCCTGGCGGCATACTGAATGTCAATAGATACGGACGATACGGTTGCGAATACGCTCAGAATTTTGCATAAAAATCTTTATAAAATCAAATTTTGGGTTTTTGAAAAAAATAATCGTACCATAATGTTCATTATGAAATTGCTTATCCATTAGTGTAAAAACAAAATAAAAACAATTGTTAGTTTTGGAGAAGTAGCATGTTTTCAATAATTATTTCTCATTTCTGTGGTTTCGTTGTGAGGGGATTAATTAAATATTTTACTTAAAAAAGAAAAAAAGAAAACGTACCATTTTGAAGGTAAGAGTATGTAGAAATTTAATGTATTTTTTGTTGGTTGATATATCTTTTTTTTAAGAGTTATAAGCTCCAGAAAACTGCATAAAAAACGGCTAGAGCTACGTTTTGCTGGGGGACGCGCCTTAAGTATTATGTAGGAATGATTGTAACTAATGACCTAAATAATAATATGTTAAGTAGCAATTGTATCGATATCAATAACGAAATGCATTATTATACAGTTCGATATTGAGATAGCACAAGCATGATAGCACAAGTTTAAACCTTAGTGGTTTTTGGTTGCTATTTGTATGTATAAATCTGTATTCTTTTGTGTAAACGTATAAATTTAAAAAAAAAAAAAAAAAAAAAATTGATATCGAGGGAGACGCCTAATAATTACTGACGGGATATAACATCGCACGCGTGGTCATTAAGCAAAACTGAATATTTAATTAATTTTGAAGCGATTCGCGTTGTGAATAACGGGTATTAATTAGTATGACAAACAGTTTTCTTTTATGTACACAATCATGTAGGTACTCTACATGTCAAAAAATAAAACGTGTAGTCTCTTTTAATCAACAACAAGAAGAAGAAGACGAATAATGAAGAAGAGTATCCAAATTGTTACTTGGAAAATCTATCGAATAACAATATAATTTATATAGTTTTCCGAGAAACTAACCATAACTACATCAGATTAATGTTGAGTTAGGTTAGTAGTGTTGCTATATTCTAAGAAGAAGTTCAGCAAAGACGTGACTGAAATAAAAAAAAACATTATATTTTATATAAAATCTAAAATAAACAAAACGTTCAGAAACTCCAAACGAGACATGCAGTACACACACACAGTCTAAATAATTCATAACATTCGTATATCGGATATAGAGTCGCGAACACTATCTCAATGTTTATTTACCCTCCTACTGAAACTCTGCCATAGAACAGATTGGTGAAGAAGATCAACTCTATACAAAAACTAATAACGCGCGCACACGTACTCGCCAGGTCCTATGACACAAAAATCTAATAAGTAATGTTGTACTTAAGTCTTTTTTTCCTAAATCAACGGCTTCGATCCATGGCTTCACCACATTGTAAACATTGACTGCAAGCGCACTGGCATTCATTTCTTACAGCTAGGTCTTTTTTTTTATAATACATGATATGTATGCAGGTCACGAAGACCAAAGACAAACGATAGATTCTGTAATAAAAGATGTGGCTAGAAAAGGGATGACTTCGGAGATGACAAAGATGAAGAGTTTATGGGGAGATTGTGTCGCCACTTCTCCTCCCAAACTACTTACAACATCTGCCTAACCATTCGCCAGTCGGTTTTCAGTCTGCCAAATGTAGCTAAATACCAGTATTTTAGATGGAATGACTGCCTATCTGACTTCCATGACCCAGTTGGTACTGGGTACTCGTAATACGATACCTCTTGGTAACACTGGTTGTCGAACTTTCAGGCCACTGAATACCATTGGTAACACTGGTTGTCAGACTTTCAGGCCACTGAATACCTCCTCTCCAGCTTCAACATAAAATAGCAAAAATGTGGGCATTATAGTGAAAGGCTTATGTCATTTTGACATTTATGTCATATTGCATACAATAGTGCTAGTGTTTGTTATCGACCTTCTGTACAATTTTTTCTGTGGCTTATTCACGCTTCACCTGACTCCTGGCTTTGAATTATTAAGGCGACTACGTTATTGCATTAATGTGACTCAAATACGGCGTGTAATTATGTTTATTTATAGAAGAAGCTAAGATGGCGGAAAGTTTTTAAGGGTTTTATTTAGTAGCGAGATAGAAAATATTTTTGATGTAGTTTTGTTAATGTTCTTATTAGTGTTATGCAATATCCTGTTGGTAGTACTTAGCAGATTACTGTATTGTTTTAAGTGCTGCATATTTGTTTCTGTAAGCAGTGCAGTATTCCGCTTTTAAGGGTATGAATAGATCCCACGATACAGGAGAAATTCCTAGTGTGGGGCAACGTTTTATTAAAAAAAGAATTACAGGAAAATACAATTACACCCATTTCATTTTTACATTATCCGCTATTAACGCTCTCCTGCCCCTCTACTATGACGTCTTAAAACAGTCCTAACTTAATGTTATTCCAGTGTGGAAACGTGACAGAACTATACAGGGTGTCTAGCGCCATCTCTCCTCCACACTGGAATAAGAATAAGTTAGGATTGTTTTAAGACGTCATAGTAGGGCCCCTGGACTCAAACAAAGATCTTGATATATTTGCGGATGAATGGAAGGTGATACTGTCAGAATGTTTGAAGTTTTGTGTTTTTGTTTTACCTAAGTGTCACTAGTCCTAGTTTAAACAGGTAAAAGTAACCAAGAAGATGTTATTCACATCAATCATCACAAAACGACAGAGTCAATTATTCTACCGCTGTCACAATAACATCTCTAGGAAACAATAAAACGTCCCCATTAATAAATCAATCACGCCTACTCCTTACCAAAAAGAAAAAACTCAAGAGAGAAAAAAGAAAGAATCTCAACAATAAATCCTTTCATTAAAAACCTCTTTTACATGCGAGGCATTACAAGTGTCGACACACAGACAAATGCTCGCAAGTCCCTTGCATAGCTCCACGCAATTTGTTTCAATTCGCACCATTCACCCGCTCTTTCGTTCACTTGTTCACGCGTTCGGTCACGGTGGTTGCACGTTCATCAGTCTTCGGTACACCTCTATTGAATGTAGATTAGTGTGCGAGGGAGAAAATGATGGTTTTGAAGGGTAAGATTTTTATTTGCTGTTTCATTTGTGTTGAATTGCGTTTTGGCGCAATTAACAGTGTTATTTTAAACAGAATTACTATGAAAACTTTTCAAAAGATACTCCAATACTTTTGAGATACTATAAATATACTACTTAATAAAAGCACTTAATGCGCAAGCACTGGAAAATAAATAGTAATATGTTTCAAGTAAATGGGTGTAGAATTGTAGATGATAAATGTTTAACTAAAAAAAAAAAATTTATAAATGTTATGAGCTCTTTATTTTCAAACAAAACTTATAACAAATTTTAGCGAAAAATATAAAATGTGAAAGAATTTGAATGTATTTTCCGATGAATTAAGATAAGGCGACATAGTCTAATTGGGTTCCTACAAATCGGCACCACTTCGACAGAGTAGAAAGGAAGTTTGATGTAATCAGTAAGAAGATTAATTTGACCAAGGATCCACAACCCACCTGAATCTATCATTTACTTCGTGAATGTTACCATTGTGACCCCAAAGAAGTCTGTCTCCTGCATCGTTCTTTTTCACTTCCAATTTGAGTCCTTGTTCATGATGAACATTTATTATAATGAACGCCACACTTCCATCATCTCCAATCACAGGCTCCAAGTAATACTTATATTTGTCATGAGCAGAATATCCCTCATTCATCCTCCCTGCCCAACATTGTCTGTCTCCGACATAGTCCACATCGTCGTCCATTCTCATAAACCTATTGCGATAACCGTCGTTCAGTAGAAATGTGAGCTGTAAGTGTCTGTCACACGTGGGTATGAACTTCCAACTCAACTTGTCACTAGATCTGGGCATTATCTCGTCACCCCAAATGGCTCTATCAGTGTTGTTTGAATCAAATTCCGAATCTAGCTTCAGAGCCTGATTGTATTCTTTATTGACTATCACCACGGCGTCTTCGTTGACGATGTGTTGAAACGGCTTGGGGAAATGATTGCGAACAACATCTTTAGCGCCTTCTTGCCACAATTTATACGCGTATGTCACGACGTTTCGTGGAACAGAGCTGATAAGTTTATCGACACTTTCTTTAATGACTTCGCCAGCACCTGCGTTTACGAAACTTCTACTCAAATTCACTGCGCCGTCATAGTTACCGTTAAAGACATTATCATACAATAATGATTTCTTAAGCGGTGGAAAGTCCTTTTTATTGAGAAAGACCACGTGACTATTAAAGTGCGTTGAGTCGTTAAGTCCTTGAAGTTCGCTGGGCAGTGTGGCATCTTCACAAGGGAACAATCCTTTCTTCTTTAATACGTCGGCGAGCTCTGATATCTCTTCCGAGTCATCATGGACGCCGTACACGACCACCTTGCCGTGGTCGTTGTTGACGATGCGTGCGATGTCGTTGACGCAGCTGCTAGTGAGGCGTGCTCCCGCGATGGTCACGGTAAGGACTGCGTTGTCCTTGATGTATGCGCTGGTGTCGCAGTCGTAGTAAGTAGTGACGGGGATCCTGTTCGGTATCTTCTTGTCCTTGTCCGGGCCGCTGCTCACCAGTCTATATTGATGATTGACATTGTAGGAGTTTGGGAAGCCGCTAATGCTTCCTTCGCTGACAACCCTACCTTCGCCCCAATAGTCAACATGTTGAATCAAGTCGTTTAGGGAAACTGGTATTTTCACCAATTTGTGCTCGCCTTGGTGAGGAAGCCCAGAGTAAGGGAACATCAGGTCAGTGTGGGTGCTGTAGTTTGGCTCGTCGGCCTGCTTCCAGACGGTAAAGGAATGCATTTTGGCATTCAGAGCGTAGATGCATCTAAAAAGAATAAAAAAAGTAATTAAAATCATAATGGAACATAGAATACCTACTTTTTATCCCGGTAGAACTATCCCTCGGGACGGTTACTGGTAGTTCTGAAACAATCAAAGCAAATGGTTACGGAAATCAAATTTAAAGCCCAGCAGCTAACAAATCAACTATTTACAAATTCATAAAAAAAACAAATAAGTGTTTATAATAAATCAGTAGAGAGGTCAATTCTGTACATGATATATATTTTCAAAATAACTATCAGGGGGTAATTAGTGATCGATACTGATAGCAAAAATGCAATCAGTAAAATTTTTGTCTGTCTGTCTGTCTTTCTGTCTGTCTGTCTTCCTGTCTGTATGTTCCTTATAGAAACAAAAACTACTCGACGGATTTTAACGAAACTTGGTACAACTATTCTTCATACTCCTGGGGAGGTTATAGTATACTTTTCATCACGCTACAATCAATAGGAGCAGAGCAGTGAAGGGAAATGTTGGAAAAACGGAAGAAGTTGCTCCATTTTTTTTTAAGCTTCTGTCGCGTTAATGGTTAAAGCTACATAGAAATCATTTATGACGGAAATGTTCTACATAAAATTATCTAAAAAATATCCCACAACAGTATATGTCTATGTTTTATGGTTGACTCACAATAACACGTGTAACTCCCGATAGCTTAGCAGTTCGAGCTTTCTGATTATACAGAGTGGAACTTTGTAATGCCACCTGGAGGGAAAGTACTCTTAATACTGCAGATAGAAAAAATTTACTCAAAGGAAACATTCCTTTATTTTTGAATAGAAAGCAAACTGCATTCAAAGATTTTCGAAAATTCTCTTCTCCCACACCCGGGAATCGAACCGGCTAAAATCTGAAAAAAATATACCCTGTACTTTTATTGCATCGATCGTTAGGGTTAATTATAAGGATGACATCATCTCTGCCCTTAGGGCAAGATTGAAGTCAAGAGCAAGCCCATTTATAATAAAAAAAAAAAAAAAAAAAAATGAAATCTCTCTAACAAACATGATAAATTAAATGAAAGGAAAACCTGCCTGCGAGATCGCCAGATCTCACCCCATTAGATTTTTTTTGTGGGGATATGTAAAAAATCAAATTTACATGAAATCTTATGCGAATGACAACATCATTTCATTGTCATGTTGTTGTGTTTCATGTCATTTAATTTATCATGCTTGTTAGAGAGATTTCATCCTAATAATTGACCCTAACGATCGATGCAATAAAAGTACAGGATATATTTTTTTCAGATTTTAGCTGGTTCGATTCCCGGGTGTGGGAGAAGAGAATTTTCGAAAAATTTTGAATGCAAATTGCTTTATATTCAAAAATAAAGGAATGTTTCCTTTGAGTAAAATTTACGTACTCAAGACGCTTTTTGTTACGTAAGAAAATATGGACGTCCCGACTTATTTAATGCTTAATTTTATTTCAGACTTTTTAGAGAGCATATACGAATTATAATCTATATAATATGTAGGTGAAACAGAATTGTAATCGGAAAGGGGATAGAACCAATGTGGCATATCAACCTGTCCGCCATTTTGATTTTTTTTCGAAATCGCGGCCCACGGTGAAAGTGGTATGTATGGATAGAGGACATTATAGACGAACAAACAATGTACATACCACTTTCATCGTGGGCCGCGATTTCGAAAAAAAATCAAAATGGCGGTGGGTCGATATGCCAGCTCCCATACAAAAAAGTTCAAACCCCTTTGGTTTTGATTATATTGCAACATTGTTTCGCACTAATATTTTGGCGCCCCCTAGTGAGTTACAGACGTAATTTTTATTATTTGGGAACATGCATTAAGCAAACACGTACACATTGCTGAAAACAGAATTGTAATCGGACATTTCGTTTTGATTATATTGCAACATTGTTTTGCACTAATACAAATATTGTGGCGCCCCCTAGTGAGTTACAGCCATGACACCTGTCTAAGAACATGAACTCATCGAGCACAAACCCGTTATTGAAAACGCATCAAAATCGCATCATTAGTTTAGAAGATAGGTGGGAACTTAAAAAAGTGCACACACTTCTCTCACCCTAAACGCATATAAACGCGACGTGGGTAAAAAAGAATTAAAAATCTTTAAATCAAAGGGAGTTCGGGGGTCCAGGTACTATCGTTGCTGGAGACTTATATTTTTTTAAGCTGATAGTATATTTTTTTGTTATGACGTGAAAAGAAGAATCCTCCTTTTGTAATTAAATGGCATTTAGCACAACAAGTGATCTGAGTAACCTAAAATCAACAAAGACCAAGTGTCAATAGAAGTCTGCCCAAACTCCTTTAAAAAAAGAACGTTATCCAACACTAAGATTTTTGTATAGAAAACAATGAAAGGTACTCACCTAATTGAAGTTCTACCAATACTGGTACGTTTGCTCAGCGTTCAGGGATCTTTATATACCAAATGAGGTAGGAATCTAGGCATTCAGACTTATCAGTTTGGGAAACAACAATACAATGAGAACACAATCAACACAGTGGGGAATTTCGGCCGCAAAATGATAAGAGTAACAAAAATAACAAATTGTTTTGTTGTTGTTGTAATAACTTAATATGTTCTGGGTTTTTTTCACCTCTACTACCAATCGAGCCATTTCTAAAGATATGATAAAAAACATTATTAATGTATACAAACATGTATAAATGAACGTAGCTTTTTTTTTTTTTTGGTGGGTTGAAAATCATCAAATAACCCCCCCCGCTCTTGGGCAGAGCGAAGGGGAGTGTCAGACTTCTACTGACTAAAAACCAACCCATGTTCCTTCTTCGCCCTTGTGCCGAGGCCACGTCATCTCTTTCGATAATCCGCAGCCCCGACGGGATATGAAGGTATTCTATTCTATTTATCTTCGGGGACGCCGGCAGACACCAGACGGGCGATCAGTCCTTTCGTTGTGGATTATTTCGCCCAGTTCCCCATTTTGGTGGATCCCCTTCATGGGTTACTGGTGGTCGGCATCGCGAATCTTCCTGTCGCCTTGCAGAAGCTCACCAGTTGTTCGGTAGAGATTTCTGCGAGCTTCTCTTCATTAATCTCATCTGTTCCTAGGATTTCCCATCTGAGTGGCCCATACATTGTGCATTCCGCCACAAGGTGGAAACTTGTTTCTTCTGCTTCTCCACATGCTGGGCATATGGGATCTTCCTTTACTCTCATAATCGTCAGGTGTCTATTGAGTCCACAGTGTCCTGTTGCGATCCCTACTACTAGTCTTATGTTTCCCCTGCTCATTCTGAGTAGTTTGTGGGATTTCTTTTCATCATATGACTTTAAGAAGATTTTCGATTGTCGACAACCTTCTGTTGCATTCCATCTTTTATTTGACTCTCCTGTGGTTATTCTATGGATGATTCCTTTTGTTATATTATGTGGGATCGGTAGCCTGGGCTCTGGTCCCACAAAGGTTTCATCTGCTCCTTTTCTGGCTAACTCATCCGCTATCTCATTCCCTTCGTGTCCTTGATGACCAGGGACCCATGCGACTGTTACTTCTGCTCTTTCCGCTAGCTGGTTGAGTGCTTCCTTACACTCTTTAACCAGTGCAGACGTGACTTCCACTTTGTTCAGTGCTTTGAGTGCTGCTTGACTATCACTGTATATAACTATTTTGGAAAGATCACCTGTCAGGGCGTTTCCAATTATTCTGGTACATTCCATAATGGCATGTATTTCTGTCTGGAACACACTTGCGCCTGTTCCTAGTGAGAATGATCTATTTATTTCCAGTCTTGGTATGTGTATTCCAGAGCCGGATAGCTTAGTTGATTCTTTCCTTGATCCATCTGTATAGCAGACCGCCATAGATGGATCACTCTCGATTGTCCATTCTTCTCTTGTGCCTATATGTATTCTATACTTTTTGTCGAAGATCTTCTCTTTTTTGATTAGGTCATTGTTGGCCATAATCATTGATAGATTGTCTTCGTACGGTTTTGCTATCTCCGAGTGGCCTTTGTCCATAAAATTGCCTTTCCAGAGGTTCAAGCTTTTCAGTTTGAACCACTGCTCCAAGGCTCTTTTCTTAACTTGTAGACTAAGCGGTATCATTCCTAGTATGACATCCAGGGCCGCTGAGGGAGTCGTCCTCATTGCCCCAGAGATCATTAACCCGGCCATTCTTTGAACTTTTGCTAGCTCTGTGCTGTTAGTTTTGATTTGTGTTCTGTGCCACCATACTAGATTGCTCCGTGTATAACTCTGGGTATGATGATGGCATTATATATCCAGGCTACTATGGCCGGTTTCATTCCCCAGGTTCTACCTATAGCTCTTCTGCATTGTAGTAATGCAATTTTTGCTTTCTCACATGTTTCTTTTATATGCGTCGTGTATGACATGGTTTTGTCTAAGATCACTCCTAAGTATTTTATTTCCTTAGTTACTTCTATCCGTTCACCGTCTATGTATATTGGTGATAACTCCTCGTATTTCTTTCTTTTTGTAAAAAGGACTAGCTTCGTTTTAGTGGGGTTGAGGTTCAGTCCCCTTTCCCTACACCATTCGAGGGTAGCCCTAATTCCTTTCTTCATTACGTCACTTATGGTGCTAAGTACTTTTCCAGTGATTAATAGCACTCCATCGTCCGAGTATGCTTGTATATATATGTGCATCTTGTTTAGCTTCTCAAGCAAATCGTCAAGCAGCAAACACCATAGGAGCGGCGAGACGCATCCTCCCTGGGGAAAGCCCCTCACCGCTCTCACTGTGATGGTATTGTTGCCTAATTCGGCCTGAATTGCTCTGTGTCTTAGTACGTTTTCTATCCATCTTGACATGTAGCTTGCTATGCCTTCCCTTTGTAAAGCGGCCTTGATCGCTGTGGAGTTGGCTTTGTCAAAAGCTCCCTCCACGTCGAAAAAGCAGCCCAATGCAAATTCTTTGTTTTCTAACGCTCTTTCGATTCTTACCGCTATGTTATGGAGAGCTGTCTCCGTGGACTTGCCCTCCATATATGCGTGTTGATTTCTCTGTAGCGGTGTGTCACTTTTTTCCACTTTGTTTCTAATGTGTCTGTCTATTATTTTTTCTAGGGCTTTCAGCACAAAAGATGAGAGACTGATGCACCTAAAAGATTTTGCTTCCTGGTACGTCGTCCTCCCAGGTTTAGGGATGAAGACTACTCTTACTTTTCTCCAATTTTCAGGTATATAGCCTGTGGCCACACTACTTCTGAATAGAGCTAGTAGATCTTTGATAATATACTTGTATGCCTGCTGTAATATCTTCGGGAGTACACCGTCCGGGCCAGGTGCTTTGTATGGTTGGAAGGATGATATACTCCAATCTATTTGGTCTTCTGTAATGATTTCTTCAACCTCAGCTTGTGTCACTTCGCCTTGGTTTTCGGTCATCATTGTTTCCTCTTGATAAGTTTCACATCCGGGGAAGTGACTTCTCATCATTTCATTTTCAGATATGAAGGTAGCTTCATGTTTAGTTTATTTAGGAAGGGTGCACAAATAAATATGTGACTTAGACAATAAGGTAAACTTAATCCCAACAAAAACATTCTGTAAAAAACTAGCCAAGTCTCGATGGAGCTGCTTGTTTATCTCTAAAAAGTAATGAAATCTAGACAAAGTCGTGCCAAGTCTAAGGTTCCTTATTGCGATTTCTTTATTATTATAGTTAATGTTGTGTGTCTTGGCCGTTGAACATTCTTTATACGTTAGTGGGTACAAGTCAATTTAGTTTATACGTAATGTTATATCTGTTGTAACTACCTATAATTGTTAAGCGAGATAATAACCCATACTGGTATTGGTAATTGGATGCCAAGAAGAAAAATGACCGAACTAAACGAAACGAACAACGGCCAAGTCACACAACATTAACTATAATAATAAAGAAATTGCAATAAGGAACCTTAGACTTGGCACGACTTTGTCTAGATTTCATTACTTTTTAGAGATAAACAAGCAGCTCCATCGAGACTTGGCTAGTTTTTTACAGAATGTTTTTGTTGGGATTTCACTTCTTTTTGTAGAAACGTGGGCATATTGATTTATTTTGTTAGATTTTCTTATTGTAAACCATTTTTTTTAAGTAGTTTTTTTATTATTTATTTTTTTCGATTATCCTAGTTTTTATAGTTTTCCCTTTATGTGGCCATTAAACCCTAACTCTGTACCAAATTTCAGCTCTCTGAGTTTATGGGAAGTACTAGTTCTATTTTGATGATCATGAGTGAGTGAGTGAGTGAGTTTCATAAATGCGAAACTTTGCTTTCGCTTAACTTCGGAACTAAATGACCTACAGACTTGAAACTTTTTATTTTAAGTTTGATTGTATAGCTTACTAGATGACGAAAATTTCAACGTTCTGGTCTTATCCAGAGGTTCTCAAATAGGGGCCTGAAAATGCGGCGAAATGGTTCCAGTAAAGGATGGTACGGCAGTGTTTGCTTCGCGCTCGACTCGGCGGGGGCACTGCCGTGCCCCCAGATGAGTATATAATAAAAACGAAAAGTTGTTACAAAAAAAAACGCTAAAAAGTCCAAAATAACTTTGGTTTCGGAAGTCTGTGACTTTGCTTGTTTCATTAACTATTTTGACACCGACTTCAAATACATATTTTATTTGCATAACACAGGTTCAGAGGAAATAGATAAAAGTTTTTATATTTATACACACACTTTTAGGTACACTTAATTAATAACCATGCGAATAATATATTATTAGGAATTTTTGACAGAATTACTCATTTGCAAAAATTATTAAATTACAATGTCATTTAAAATATAAAAAGTCTATTGTATTACATATACAATAAGATTCTAAAAAATAAACATAAGTATAAATTTTAATATCCGTCACATTTCTACCGAAAGTAATAGTATAAAGTGAAGCATAGTTCAAGAGTCATTGACATATTTCACCATACAAAACATATACGGGCTAGGTATTTACGTAAATAGTCTTAGATCAAATTTCTGGGAAATGTCAGCCCAAAATAGATCCTAAAACTTTGTTTAAGTTAATAGAACGTATATTCTGTAGTCACAAGATATTGTGGATTTTGCATACCTATACAGATCTATCAGTAAGTTGTTTTATTATTCAGTTGGCAGATGGTTGAACCTTTGACTTCAGTGTATCACTTAGATAACTGTTCTCGAAAGAAGTGTTGAGAGCATACCTATTGTTACGGAGTTTACTAATGTATTTTTAGTAAACATTTTGTAATAGGTTTGTGTAAGTTTGTATAGTCAATGAACTTGAATGCAGTGTGTAATGTCTAATTTTGTGTACTATTTGTGTTCAGTTTACTATTTCTACAGCATATAATTTACTTTTACTATAAACTATCTATGAGTGTCTTTTACTGACAGCTTTAAAAAGTTTAAAGCATAATCGCTTGCTAACATGCTTCGCGTCCTTTGCGATTCCTAGAACTTAAACAGTCTATTTTCATATTTTCTTATTTCAAATAAAATTGATTCAATTCATGATTTTCATCTTTCACAAAGACCTGAAACAAAATTTGTTCAGAACGCCATAAATGGCTTGTCATCAAAGGCACGTGTGATTCCACAGTTCCGCATACTTACGTCCAATTTTAAGCACGGTTTACTCCCGAACTCCAGTAAAGAACAAGCTCTTAAATCGCCCCGAATCAAACCTCAACGGGCCACGAACTTACCAGAGACAGAATGTGAACTGAACATGTTTCCTTCAACTATTTACAAGACAACACGACCTGGCATGCTACTTCCAACTTAGTTTTAAGCAAGTAAGGTTGGTTTTTCAGTGTGTTACGCTCAGAGTTCTTTGTGACTTCGCATCGTGAATATTGAGAAGAAGCTCTCGGGAGTTTCGGAGTGACATGAGCTGGGATACAATGTGTCATACCTAAAGAGCATACGAAAACAGGCTTTGGTGTGAAACTTGACTTAGTAGAGAAAACATGTTGAACATTTTAACGAAATTATTCAGTGTAACGTTAAGGTATTTTGTTAAAGTAGCGATGTTCACGAGCTGAGTGTTGGTAGTTCTTCGTAAAGGTATGAGCATTTTAAAGTAAAATGGTGCAGTTTTGTATGTATTTTTATAAACAGTGTTGTCGCCTGCAACGTCAATTTTCAGATCATACTCATCTAGGGACCTAATCTTTTCCCAAGTATGTTAAGGTCGGCTTAATACCAGTATATCACAGTGGCCCGAAAGTCTGACCACCAGTCTTACTAATAAGAAATCCAGTCTTACCAAGAGGAAGTTAGCAAGTTAGTCTTACCCAGTACTAACTGGGTTGTGGTGGTCACATAGGCAGTCGCACCATGTAAAATACTGGTATTCAGCTGCATCCGGTTAGACTGAAAGCCGACCCCAACATATTTAAGTAAATAATAATAGTAGTAGATGATAATAGTCCTGTATACGAGTTCTAAAGGTATCTCACACGGTCCTGAGACATTAAAAAACAGATGCCACAGTGTCTATATATAGCAGTTTATCTCTTTCTACAAAACAGTAAGTTCTACTAACTAATAAACAAATTAATAATTGGAAAGAAACAAACAATAGTTAAACCGAGCCCATTTTCACGGCTGTATCACAGAATCCGTTCGGTCCATCGTTAAATTTATATTGGATTACCCTATTAATTCTGCGTAATCGCCAGCTAAACTAATTAATATCCCTCACTCTAATTCAGGATTGAAATTTAATAGTTTATCATGATTATTAACTCGTTGTTGCGTTTTTCGATTTAAGAGATGTTTGTGGTTTTGTGAGTTGTATGAATAATTTGCTTGGTTGGATTACAATCGCAATATAAAAAGCATCATTATTGCATTACACCTGAAAGACGGAAAATATGTCGATATGACAAAATAAACAAAATAAGAAGAAAATGTGATCACAACTAGTGGACCTGTGTGGAGAGTGAATAACTAAAAGCCGTATGTTTCAAATCGGTAGCAAAATAATTTGATGTTCCACGTTTTTCACACACGTGTAGAGAATATGCGCGATAAATCAATTGCTCTCGAAAAAAAAACAAATTCCATTTTCAAACCCATATTCCACTTAAACGATGCAGTGAAAAACTGGCCACTAATAAATACAACAGTTTAAAAATAGAACCGACCGCACCACGTCACAACTAGAACATAAGTGACGTCTCATCTCAGGTGGTTCACGATACCTCTATTAGGGCTATTAGCTTAATTACGGGCCTCAAAATGCCCTCAGAGAGGCCTCGACACTCGTTAAGGCCAGGCCTGTAAGGCCCACGGGCCCGACCCGTACCGGCTCGAGGGAATTGCTGGGAATTTTCAATTGGCCCTCATGCGTAAATATTGTTGAGTATCGTGATTCTTGTGTAGTTACTCCTGCTACCAATAGTTTCGAGTGCTTACTTCAAATTCTGATATTACTTTGTAGATATTTCCAGTTCATTTTGCCGATTCGCGTTTAGAAGTAAAGTTTTATTGATGTTTCGAGTTGTACGGTTTGGTATCTACATAGGAGCTATTTTCCTGTAAATTTATGTTTGGTTACGAAACAAATTGAAGGGATTATTTGGTATTGTTGTCTTTACATTCAAACAAACTTCCTTAAACTGAAAGTAAGCAGGTTTTCATCTGATTTAAGTTGTTTGAATACATCTCAATGAAAAGCGTAGGCAGATGATGATCGACACTTCCTTGACTTTTCTTCTTTTTTATTTTCATCATAGTTTCAGCTCATAAGTAATTTCAAAGTTTGTCTCATGTCATTCTAAGACGAAGAGCATTTGAGATCTATCTATCTTTATATCTTTCATCTATCTATCTTTATATCTTGATCGGTATTTCTTCAGAGATATTTGAGTTTGAGTTTGATATGGGTGGTTTTTAGTCAGTAGAAGTCTGACACTCCCTACCGCTCTGCCCAAGGCGGGAGGAGTCATTAATTGAAGTCTGACACTCCCTACCGCTCTGCCCAAGGCGGGAGGAGTCATTAATTGATGATTTCCCACCCTCTTATAATTTTTCTTTTAAAATTTGTTTATAAATATTGGCCTCAGCGATCATATTATCATAGTCAACTACACACAACCTCATCACACAAAAGTATCCCTTACATCCATTTTCATTCATAAAAATCCATACAGCATCTGTCAACCGGTCAGAAATATAGCACGAAGCTACATAGGCAATAGGCATACTCTCGCAGGTTGGTACACAAGCGAAGCATGAATTTGACGAATGACGCTGCCTGAGGCAGTGAAATATAGATATATCATACCCCATTGGTTTGTCCCCCGATATTGTGGACGTTGCTACAGTGTAAATGTGTGGAATGAAGGGGGAAACGGGAATTTCAAATGTTGTGCATCGTGCAGTAAATTTCGATGGATAGGATGTTAATTCATGAATAGTGCTCTATTTGGAATTGTTAGATTTCAATTTCAAATTACCTTTTTGTCTAGACTAAAATACTTGTCCTCCTCTCATTGAGCGGGAATGAATCGTAATCCAGCTCACTGACCCAATACGTGTTGGAGGAAATTGAAAATAAAAATAAAATGACTGGCCTGTTGGTCTAGTGGTTAGTGACCCTAACTGCTATGCCGGAGGTCGTGGGTTCGATTCCCACCCAGGACAAATGTTTGTGTGATGAGCACGATCATTTGTTCTGTGTCTGGGTGTAATTTATCTATAATATGTATGTATTTAGAAATATATAAGTATGTTTATCAGTTGTCTAGTACCCATAACACAAGCTCTGCTTAGCTTGGGACTAGATGGCGTTGTGTGATAGTTGTGGAATATTATTATATTATTATTAAAAAATCCAGTCTTACCAAGGTATCTTATTACCCTACTAACTGGGTTGTGGAGGTCAGATAGCAGCCTATCTGACCTCCACAACCCAGTTAGTTCCATGTAAAATACTGGTACTTAGTAGGGACCAGTTAGACTGAAAGCAGACCCAACCATAGTTAGGAAGAAAGTTAGATGATTAAGAATAACGTACCTACGTAGCCGGGAGTACTGATCAAGCAAATTTCCCATGACTACAGTCATGGCGGAAATTAGCTTTTCGTACTCATTAAGACGCCATTAATTTTCACACCAACAGCCCAAAAGCTTAAAACCAAAACGAAGATAAACATCCCAAAAAATAATCACTAAAACATCGGGCAGAACCCACGTAGAGGACGGCTCGTACCAACGTAACATATATTTATTATTCCCTCTACTTTGACGGGCACAGGTAAAAGCCTTTTAGATTAACCACTGCACTGTAATGAAGATAAAGGGCTTCGTTATGGTACTAAATACGTACCAGAAGTACCACTTCACTTAATGCATGGTGATGGCGAATATATGTATGGTCTTAGAAGCTTTTTGCAGTTTTCTTTTAAGCCAATTAGGGGTAAATACCAATATTTTACTTAACACTAAAAGAGAATATACATTTTAAACGAATATTAATATGTAGTAGTATTAGGCAGTAGAAAAAAAAAAACTAAATGAATTGGGGTAAGGAGAATGATGATTATCATCATCAGCCTATAATGTTCCCACTGCAGGGACTCAGGCCTCCTCTCTAGGAGAGGGAATGATTATGATTCATGATTATTATTTTCTCTCGTTATTAAGCCACTAAACCTAGGTTAATCTATTTGGCTAAAATGGTAATAACATACATTAGAAATAATGTGTTTCCTACTCCCTCGCTATTATTTTCTGACTAGCTGTTGCCAGCGGCTTCACCCGCTGCAACTCGAAAATTATCCCACGGGAAGATAAAATCGGGATAAAACTAATAAATGTGTTAATCCAGGTTATAGACTATCTGTGTACCAAATTTTATCCAATTCCGTTCAGTAGGTTTTGCGTGAAGAAGTAAAAAACATACACATTCACACACTCACAAACTTTCGCCTTTATAATGTTAGTGTGAAGTGTGATTAGATTCATTGCAGTTTCCAAAATTATTGTTTCCAATTTAAATTGTTTCTCTGGGACTTCGTCGAGCTGCATTGCCACGGCGCTTTTCGGCGGTTGCCACTGCTGACTCTTGCTTTCAGGAGTTGCAGTGGTTTGAGAATAGTATGGCTGACTTGTGCCAAAAAATACATGGTAATAAGGGAGTTAGAAATTAACCTTCTGCCCCTTTTATACTCAATGGCCATGTTGTCTACTAGTTAAAAGAAAAAGTGTAAGCCGTAACGATGCAGTGTGCTAATTGGGCATGCGATTTTGTACTTAGGCTGATTTATTTCTTAATTATTCACTGTAATTGTAAAGGAACTTGGAGTAATGTTCCACGATTTGTTTGCGGTGAGGAGGTTTTTCTAATTCTTTTGTAGTTACTGTCTTGTTTGTAATGCGAAATAGCGTGGTTTGTGGTTGTTTTTGGACTGGTATTTGCGAGTAATATATGTTTTTTCTGAAGTAGGCTGTACGTTTGGTCTACGATATTTATTTATGAATCGATTCGTTATATTATAGCAATTAATATGAAGACTTATAAAAGTATAACTAATAGACTAACTAGAGTTTGCTGTGTTTTAGATTTAATATTAACTCATTAGAAAAAATAAATTTTTCTCCTGGATTTAAGCTACTTCTGATAAGAAATATAACAAACACATCACGTAATCCCCGAAGGGTTAGGCAGAGGTGTACCTAATAGTACACAAACGTGCTGCTCACTGGTGATATAATAAATATAGTAAGTGCCATATTCATAGTCTACGATGAGTGTAATCAACAAACACTATTCTATCCTAAAATATCTCTTCTTTTAAAAAGATGCTTTGTGCTCATCGCTTTCTATCTAAGATTCCAATGAACTGAAAATTCGTTAACCCTCCGTAACCCACGACTTTTGAAGTCGTTTGAATTTAATTTGTAACTCCTCAATATTTGATATTTGAGTTCCAAGTTTGGCTTTACTTATGTTTAAATAATATTCCTTATTGTTTATTTACTGTGGTCTTGCTTGTTTTCTGGTTAGAATTATTCAATGAATCCTTAGTCGAAGTCTGTGTCACTTAATAACCCTTGTAACGGTTGTATTGCTGGGCCAGATTTCCGCATAGATATACGTAGATGATGTAAATACTATTTAGTTTGTTTATTTATTAGTATTGATATTTAAACGTGTTTAGTATTTAAAAACAGAATAACCAAACCCGATTGCCTTATGACTATCTGATAGATTTACAAATAGTATGTAATGCAGTCTCTATCAAGACATTGTACAATCATCCTCGTACTCCACAATGGCATACATACCGTCACTAACGAACGACCCAGTTCCTTTAAACAAGAAGGCACTGTTTAATTAATAGGCCCACCCACTATATATCACGAGAATTAAATCGTCATGGCCTATATATTATGGTCGTCAGATTACGCTACAAGACCTAAAAAGATTAACGTTTTTTATAAGTTCACTAAGGCCCCGAATTAGCACTAACCTCAGTGAAGACTTATAAGACTTATTAGATTTATTCTACTGCCATTTTCTGGTTTTTCAGGCGTATCTAACTTTGTAGTTAATATATCAGTTGATTTATGAAGGTTGGACAAAGAATAATATAATAGTATAGTAACTTCCTTATTGTGGCTTATGCACCAAACTATCTGCAGTATTGTTTTTTTTCAGTACGATAAAAGAAAACAAATGTTTACCTCAATCGATTCGATTATCAGCCAGCTTGAGTTGTTGCCCATGTGTACTAATTGTCCCATAATTTTTGTGCTTTAAATTGCTCCTGGGAACTACTAGTCCCGTAATTTTTAAAATCCATCCTAAAATCCTTTTACATTTATGCCAGATGCGCAAAGAAACTCAGGTGTAGATATTATTACATAGTCAGTGTCTTATAAATATTCAACTTTTACACATTTGTTTAAACACACATTTACATGTGTGCTTAAACAAATGTGTAAAGTGTGTTAGCCTAGAGTACCAAGCTGCTTAGATCTATCATGTTACTACTTACGTCGGCATTCCAGTCTAACCGAATGCCGCTAAATACTATAGTATTTTAGATGGACCGACTGCTTATCTGACCTAAAGAAACACCATTCCACCGTTGTCAAACAATTCTCATCATCATCAACAGCCTATTAATGTTCCCACTGCTAGGACACAGGCCTCCTTTCTTTGAGAGGGAATGGGCTATATAATCTACCACGCGCGCCTAGTGCGGATTTTTAGATGTTACACGTCTTCGAATTTTATGGTTCTATGACATGCTGGATTCCTCACGATCTTTTCCTTCACCGTTTTGAGAGTAGCGGTGATGAAATAAATTAGACAAAGTAATGTGTCTGCCTAGGTTCGAACACTTCGAACCCACGACCGTTCGTTATTCGGGGCCGCCACCACTGGGCCACCGCTGCTCGCTTTCAATTCTTACTTACTTCGCAAACAATTCTACCAAACAACATTGATATAACGTTTTGCATAACACTATAAAAACACTGTTTTACATTTTTCACGATTTACTGACCCACTTCGAACGACCCAATTACAGCATTATTGACATTGATAGATTGGATTCAAGTAAATATTGATGTTCATGTCAAAAACAACGGACTGCTGTAGCTATGGCCAGGTTTTTGTGGCCACGCTTTGAAAGAGCGGTTATTGCTGGGATATTAACTTTGTGCTGGTTATTTTGAAATGGATATAAATATTGTGGGGTTATGTAACTGTGTTTTTGCTGACTATGAATACGGCACCTGGTCTTTTTATAGCAGGTGTCGTGTTTTAAAAACTAAAAATAATATTATGGGGATTATGCAAACACATCCAAAATATAACAACGAAAAGATAACGAGAACAGAGTACAGCATTTTTCTATGAATCTCACTAAGAAATTTTGCTATCTGATCTGTCAAATGACTTTGGCAGCGGTAAATTAATTTAAAGGTATTAAAAACGTAACACCCTTTAAATTCTCTGATATTATTAAGGTGTATCGTTTATTTCAATAATTACGAATAGAATAGGGTACAGAAATATCATTAGAAATTACTTGTCATCGATTACAAATTAAATTCTTGGAGTTTTTATTTCTGGTAAATATGCTTACATACTTAGGTGCGTATACTAATCGTGAGGAAACTAGCTTGGGGGCTGCGGGTTGTTCGAAAGAGATACCGCGGCCCCGGATACAAAAGGAGGAGTGATTTAATGATTTCCAAGCGTCCCAAAAAAAAAAGAAACCAGCATGTCTGAGACATATTTCTCGACGGGATGCTAAAGTCAAGTCAGGGGCCCATGGACCCCGTTAGGGCTGTGGATTCCGTCGGGGCTGTGGATCCCGTCGGGGCTGTGGATTATCGAAAAGATAACGCGGCTCCGACACGAGGGCGAAGAAGGAACATGGGTTTGGTTTTTAGTCAGTAGAAGTCTGACACTCCCCTTCGCTCTGCCCAAGAGCGGGGGGGGGGGGGGGGGGGGGGGGTTATTCGATGATTTTCCACCCACCAAAAAAAAAAACTCTGACACCAGTTTAGGCCACACGTTATAAAGAAATGACAGACTGTCATTATCATAGACAATGGACTTCTATAACAGTTTCCACGCACACTGGCAGGCAATGTCCTCAGATCGTAGCCAATCGGATTACATTAGAGAAAGAAAACGCGGCTTACGTAAATGGGCATCTCGGTGCGAGTTCGACATTTGAATTTACCCTGCTAAGTCGACTTGTCGTAATTGAAACGAAACTCCCGACTTGACTTGGCTCCTATAGTCCTTTCAATTTTCTTTCCTGACTTGACTTTGTTGCCAAAATTACAAATCTTTATGGCAGTAGTAATAAGGTTGTTGTTACGTCCTCTGTCACACAAGACTGTCAAGTGTCAAAACTGTCAAGTCTGACACATGTATAATAATGATCCTTATCTTCGTTAAAATAAGGTTTTTTTTGGGTTGCAGCTTACAGAGGTAAAATAATTATAAGAGGACTGTAGTGGTTTAATGTGCGTTCGCCTTTGCAGTGTTTTTTTTTCGTCGCCAGTATTCGAGTTCTTATTCCTCTTTTTATATTTCACTTTCATAAAGCGTGTTGAGGTTTTGTGTTCTCTTTTATTCGTTTTTTAAAGAGCTCGTAGTTATGAGAGGTTCAATATTGACGTTATTAGCTTTTCTTTTGTTTATTAAGTTTTTCTGCGCTAAGGACAATTTTGTGTGTAGTTTAATTTGTAACTGCAATGTTTTGCTACTATGCTTTTTTTAATAATAGTCCTTATAGAAACAGGTAAAAGGTGTATGACCAGGTGCATGAATGTTGAAAAACCATACCATTTCACTGCACGGTTGGCGCAGTGGCTGCGCGATTGACTGTCGAACTGCGTGTCACGGTTTCGATTCCCGCACAGAACAAATATTTATATGGCCTACTTAGTTGTCCTGGGTGTGACTGTTTGTGCTTGTAAACCCACGACAATTCTTAGTGAGGGGCAAATAAAAACGAAATAGCATGACTAAGGATACTAACAGTCGGTGTTCCGTAGTATCAGCCTACTCCCATGGGAAAAGGCGTTAGTTTAAGTAGTTATACGAAATTAACAGGTAAACCTCAACCAAATAGCCAAATAGCTAGGTATATTAATCCCACCACAAACCACAATATTTCACAGTAATCCTAAAACTAGACACAGAATAACCATAATACCGCGTTATCGCGTTAACCTACTGACAAATTGGCTTGCCATGAACTCCGGACTTCCCCGCTCATAGGTACACCCCGGACATATATCACATAGATAAGACTATTACTCTGTAACCAGAGATAACTTTTATTGAGTTGAATAACTGCTGTAATATTTCGTTAGTCGATCTCTTTCTGTGTAAAAAGTGCTATGTAATGTAAGATAGCCGTTTGTGCAGTGTGCGACTTGCGCTAATGGGCGGCCATTTTCTTTTGTGGACGTCTTAAAAGGCGGGAATTATGTTCCGAGGATGAAGATGACTTTTCTGTCTATTAATATGGAGTTGACGATATTTTGGCGGGATTTGATTTATTGATTGATTGATTTCGGACGTTTTATTTTGATGTGACTCGAGAGTCGTCATTTTCTTGCCCTTATTTGGGATCATTGCAGTACCTATGTCTTCTTTATCCATACGAGCTCATACGCCTTATTATAGACACAATTTGAAAGCCATTGTTATAAATTTCCTGGAGATTTATTAGCGGACGGGAGGATATGTGTTGATGTTAATCAAGGGTATTTTACGTTTAAAAGTAGAGGAAAATCTCATATTATTGTGGATTAATTGTGGATGGTTATTTCTACCGCTGATTTAAAAAGTCATGTGCCAAAATAGGTTCTTACTATAGAATTTTATAATAATTAAAGATGACGTTTATTAGATCATTAATATTTACCTAAATATTATGCAAATAAATAGCAGTAATGAGTTTGTAATCACAAAGTCTTAGACAAAGAATCTCCTGATCATTATTGAAAGATTCAACCCCAAACAGCCAATTCACAATCACCCTAATAATTCCGTTTTCGACCCTCTCAACCCTACATATTTTAGAATCTCCATAAAGATTATAGATTTAATTTGCAAAAGCAACCACCGTTGTTTTTATTTGGACGCGGGGCGGTTCGCAAATGAAAGGTAAACTAATTCACAAAATGGACGGAAGATCTTGAATCGTATATACTTTAAGTTTGTATGAATCTTTGGTTCAGTATGCTTTTGTTTGAGCTGAATTCGTTATGCGTTTTAAGTCTTTTAAAGCTGGGATTCAAATATGGTCTACTTTTTTGTTGTGTTAATTACCCGACTACGGCAAAGCCTAAGGAGGGTTATAATTTTGACTGGCTATGTATGTATGCATGTTTGTATGTATGTGAGTATCTTCATCTGTTCTCTCATAGCTTCTAATCTACTTATCGGAACTCGACATATGAGGTATCGTTAGAACCGTCTTAATTTTCCGCTGAACATAGGCTACGTGACGTGTCACAAAAAGCGATTTGGCGCCCTCTAGCGGACAAAAAGTAAGGCTTAAAAAATAAAAATGGTGATAAATACACCGTGTTTGGTATCATTTGAAAGGGCCTCACTTGTACATTTCCAAAATATTGCTCAATTTTTTTTACATCATCATCTGCATCCAAACTATATTGGGTTCGGTTTCTAGTCTGAACGGAAACAGTAGAATACCAGTATTTTACAAGGAGCAACTGCCTTACTGACATCTCTTTCACCCTTGTTAAGTCTGGTAGTCAGACTTTCAGTTCACTGACTGTAACAACAAGTGACAGCCGAAACCAACTGCGAACTGTCAACTTTACTTGCTTTCTGAGGCACTGACACCCGTATTTGTAAACAAGTCATAGTGATTACTTGAGCAAAAGTCATTGTTTAAGATATGATTTTTTCCCTGTAGTTTAGTAATTCCTTGATGTTAGAACTATCAAAGGTTAGAATTCTTAGCTTTGCTTTCATTGACGGTTCTAACTTCGTTTAAATTCTTGCCCATTGCATAAAAATGTTTGCATAAGTAATTACTTAAGACCAACTTCCAACTTTACTTTAACTTGATTATAGATACGGATGTAAGTTCCACGAACTAACCTAGGCACGTACGGTTTAAGCTGATGAACGACCCGATCTGCTGTTATCCTTACATAGTATAAAACAAAGTCGCTATTTTTGTCTGTTTGTCTGTATGCTTAAATCTTTAAAACTACGCAACGGATTTTGATGCGGTTTAATAGATAGAGTGATTCAACAGGAAGGTTTTAGTATATAATTTGAACGACATCCACGCGGGTGAAGCCGCGGGCATCAGCTAGTTATTTATATACGACACGGTTGGCGCAGTGGCTAAGCGATTGGACTGCTGCGCTACGTGTCGCGGGTTTGATCCCCGCACGGAACAAGAATTTGTATGGCCTACAGATAGTTGTTTCGGGTCTGGGCGTGTTTGTGTATGTGAGTTTCAATGTTTGTAAACGCACCCACGATACAGGAGAAATTCCTAGTGTGGGGCAACGTTTAAAAAAAAAAGAAATATTTTGTCACGAGTTCCTCCTGAAAAACATCACAAATGATTACTTAATAACATTACTAAGAAATTATGTCTTATAAAGTTAATGTATTTATTTCGTAGTAATTACACTGATCATATAATAGAATAAACCTATAAAAGTAAAAGTAAGTATTCAATTTAGCTAGACAAAATGAATTACCTTTTACGAGGCCTCACCTGTTTTCAGGGCTTTTACCTGTAGACGTCGGTATCAGACTAATATGAAGAAAGAAAGAATATGAAGAATATAATATTACCTTGTAACGTTTAGTCGTGATTTTGGTGCCTACGGAGAGATATTAGTTTTAATATCGGCGATATGTAGGCAACTGAAAGTAGGAAGACCAGTGTTGGTTATATTAGGTTTTTTTTGGTAAAAGAAGGATGTTTTTCCAAAGAGGAGCTGGAGTTTGGTTCAATCGACTTTTGGCTTTGTATGGTGAATGTTTACTTAGCATATTTTGTGTGCTAACTTGTAGCTGCAATACAAAAAGTAATACAGGTGGACCGTGGAGATTGCCACAAGAGAAGAGAGGCTGATGACGAAATAGATCAAAAATAACTCATTGGCAGACTGATAAATGTTTATAAAAATACATTTTATATGGATTAATGTGTATACCTCTGCCTTACCCTTCGGGAATTACAGGTGTGATTTTAGGATTAAATGCATGTAACGTAATTAATCAGATTTCTATTGAAGTAAATTGTTAGCATCTTACCTTATTACGAACCATTTCAGCCGACTTTCTCAAAGCAAACACTAGAAACCCGCTCTCCTAAGATGAACCGCCGGCAACAATTCCGTATTTGTCAACTAAAACAAACAACCATTGCTTAGATTTACAATAACTTTATTGAGATAAATATACCACCGCTTCAGGGGTCGTACGCCGTGGTTGAAACACAACCAATTTTAAATGTAACTACTACATGTAACAACTAATATAAATACAGGAGGAATTTCCCGTTATTCCTGGAATCTGTCGCGCTCCGCTTTCGCCCGGTTCGCGATCCCTGCTCGTATAAATGTCTTAGCAGGGATTGTGTGAGAGGTGAATTAGTATTGGTTTCTGATTTTTGGACCCATTTGTAGAGTAATCACGGGTTGGATTGTTTTATGGACACTTTTGATGCATATGGAGTTATGTTTCGTTTTCTTAAATTAAGAAAGGAAAGAAATGGCCAGTTTTTACCTAAAGATATTTAATATTAATTACTTGTACCTGTACCTATCATGAAATTACGCAGCATTTTGTTTATTATTTGGACAATCCCGCCACACTCTTCCCAAGCTACTGCAACTCCTGAATGCCAGAATCAACAGCGGCGACCACCAAAAGCCCCGAGACAATAAAGCTCGACGAAGTCCCAGAGAAACAATGTAACTGTATTAGATCCTGGAACGAAATAAATCAGACAAGAATACTATGATTTTTTTCGTATTAGACTTTCTTAGTGAGCACAAGCTTTTTAAATTGAATGTCTATTTCCTTATGAAATGCATCGAACGAAATCCCACACAAGCAATCCCAAAATCCCCACCCATTGCATTCTCAAATCGGTTGAAAGTGGAGCAAACTTCAAAATCTGCGCGTGGTTCGCGTCTCGTAGTTTAATTAAATCGGATAGTTGTGCGGAACCCTTTGTCTAAGTCTCATTATGTGCAGGATTGTCGCCCGCGTCCCGTGTGGGGAGTTGGAAACATGGCCGTATTTTTGAGATGCTGAGCGAGTCATT
Organism: Diarsia mendica; assembly: GCA_949316265.1. Lineage (NCBI taxonomy): Eukaryota > Metazoa > Arthropoda > Insecta > Lepidoptera > Noctuidae > Diarsia > Diarsia mendica. The sequence continues at coordinate 17,484,235 of OX438904.1, read as the reverse complement.
TATTAGGAGGTGTGGCTTTTATTAGCATAAGAGTAGAGGAAGAAACGATGGACTGTGTTAAGATGGATGGAGGTGTCTCATGTGAGTGTGGAAGAAGAAGACATACTGCGCCAACCCCAAATGAATTAGGATATGGGCAAGGGCAAAAAAGTTATAATTCGAGGTTTGGCTCTCGCCTGTTTCCTCCTCGAATATTGAACCAATTTAAAAGATATTTTAGACAATGAATAAGGAGGATATATACTACGCCGCTTTGTTTTTCTTTTTTCGTTAATAGTTGTCAAATTTGTACACTAGGACTCTGTTAACAGCGATCTAAACAAGCAATTTTGAGCATTTTTTGAGGGTTCTAGTGCTTATAAAAACAATTTATCACCAAAAAGGAAACATAGGGGCATAGAAATAGTTAGTATTTATTATTCTGTAAAAAATCATTGCTGTAGCGTCATTAACCATAAAGAAAACAGGCGAGAGCGTTTGTATGGAGAAAATACCACTCACATTTCTTCTTAAAGGTGGTATAACGAACTGTATTAGTCACAACAGATTATGGAAGCTCTGTTAGAGCCTGGTGTCCGGTATCAGGACCACAGTCTGGTCCAGTCTGATTGAACACACCATAATATGGAAGCGCCAGGGTAGCCCGCGTAATACAAAAAAGGCTACAAATCTAAGGTTTTTTGCAATTTGCCTGTCTGACTTATTACACTGAAATATTGACTAAAGTATTGGTCGGTCTGACTTTCTAAAGACTGAAATAATAATATAAATACCAATGAAATCATTTGAAAGTCACCAATTAACAAGTTCCAAGAATTACACGTTCGACAAAAATTTGTGTCATTGACATTTGACTTTTTCTAGAAACGATCTAAAAATAGTCCAAATCAAATTGACTAACCTTCAGTACAAAAAATTGAAGCACAAGAAGCACATCCATCAATTATAATAATTCTCTTACCTACAAGAATAAAACTCAGCCAAACCGAGCCACTTCATAAACACTCTCAAATTAAAAGATGTCTGGATAATCAGATTTCATCGTAAAAACTGGAGCGTTACCCTGAAAATCCATTAAAAAGAATCATTTGACCCTGTTTCGGTCAATTACTGAAGTTTCTTTCAAAATTCTTTCAAGGCGCTACGTTCTTTATTAAAATAAATACATGGGGCACTTAATTCGGAAGTTTTGAGGCAATTGTAGGCAAGTTCATGCATACCCAGTAATTATTTGGCTGGGGTACGAACGGTTAAAGTTTTTGGCTTCAATTACTCCTTGGAGTGACTCTTTGAGTGATGTTTTTCATTAGTACAATTGTAGGTTGAGTTGGTTTTAATTTGTAGGAGTTATTTTGTACAGATGGGCTTAAGGTATGTTTAATGCGGGCGATAAAAAGAATTAGGTATCCTTTAACGTTTAAACGTGGACTGTCTCGATGGTCTAGTGGTCACAAGCGGGTCGGGTGTTGATGAAGTCCTGGGTTGGATTCCCGGGTCGGGCAAAGTGCTATTGGGTTTTTTTACCAGGAATTGCTCAGGTAGCCATAGGGTCTGGACTTGGGCCCATGGTCCTCATCAAACGCGCCTAAGTAATATTTGGTTTTAACTTTGTTATCTTCAAAAACACCGTTTTCTAAAATAAAACATTCGACCGTTAACCTCTAAATCTGTTCTTTATCTTCATATGATCTCCCCTTTCACGTATACAATACTTCACTTCAAAGTTATCGCGTTATACCCCATACATTGCCGCTCCATTTCGCATCTGAATCGTCCAATACGGTAGGAAACATGCAATGTACTGCGGAATTCTCTTCAGTAAAATCCACGGTATTACATGTTGAGGCCCTGTTATCGGTTAGTTCGCGTGCCTACTTTATTCAAGATTTTTTTCTTTATTCTCAGTATAAAAGAGCCTCCAAGGAGTTTCTCCGGGAAGTTTTAATGTATATAAAAGCTTGGTTCTTCCTTGTTCGATACTTCTTTGAATATGGTATCTGTGCAAGTGCTTTTGCGATTTAAAGGATTTTTTATTGAATACGATAGGTTTTTATACTTCAATGCGATTGATTGGTCGGACTTTTGAAGAAAAAGTGCCCTTTGGACTATCTTATGTTTTAAATTCTGTGGCATTGCCATACAACTAGTCATTACTACTCTGAGTTTTATATAAAAAAGCAAACTGCACGGCAGCATTACGCCTGTTTTCAACGAAAAGGTCCCTATCCCAGACTCCGGACGTCTTCTTACGAATTTGTAATAAAATAACCTAAGGATATTTTTCCTTACTTAAAAATTAAACTCTAGACCTCATGCTCATTTCAAAATGAAGGAAAACTGTTAAAAAGTCATATAACAGCAATGGCACACGTTTACGTAAAACAAGAAAAATCCCAATTTCTTTCTTTTCCAAAATACCGCTATCAAGTTTCGAGAGCAAACAAAAAAACAAGACGCACCGAAAAGTAACGGAAACTCTTGTTTTTTCAATTCCGAACTCGTTTCGTATTACGATCAACAGTTTTCTTTAAAACAACCCTCAAGTTCTTTGGTTTAATTTCGTTTAAGGTCAGAACATGTTAAAGGGAAGTCCAGAAGGTTAGTTGACTTGGCTAAATGGTAACACGTGCACGGTTCCATCTTCAAGGATGGGATCCGTGAATAGATGATCATCTGACTATTTACTACAAACCCCTCCGTGTCTTAGAAAGCATATTGAGTTATTGTAGGTAACTGTATTTTATTTATAGACATTTCCCGAACAGTCGTCATTACATTTTATTTGGGGTTGGTACAGGATGTCATCTTCCGTATTTTCAAGTTTGACAAACAGTCATACCATGAAAAACAGCGAGACCTAAACACTGGGTTATGGAGAAACTCCATGTAAATAAAATACTGATATCCTGAATCCGGTTAGATATAAGCCGAGCTCAATATAGTTGGGAAAAGGCTAGGCATCTCAGCATTGAAAGTCAGCAAGATGGTAGTGGAGCCAACTGGACACCTCAGACAAAGAGATCGTCTATTTAGAAAGACTAGTCAAATGAAAATATTGTCAGTATTGGGTTTTCTGTATCACGTTGTGCCGTGGTAAAGTGCGAGCGGAATAGCAAATTCTCGATCAAACGTTTATTCATTATGGGCTGTCGCTCATTAACATTTATTTAGCCAGAAGACACACGGCCTCTGAGAGTGGCGAATAAATTTGCCTACATAATGTACTGGGCGGTTAGTTTGTAGGGGTTTCTGTGAAAGTCAATCGAAGTGGGACGTTTATTATTTGCTGTGTTAGCTCTGTTTGAGGGTAATTATTTAGTTTCGTCTCTTCTTATGAATTTCTTCTAATTGGTACTAGTAGGAAGGTTATCATTAATGATTGGTAACAGGCTCATCAAAGAAATGGTTCGAGGATCAAAATGCAAATTATCAAGTGAATCGTGAGTATCCATTTATCATAATCTTGGTTGTATTAAGTACTATGTTCATAGGTCATCTGCCTAGCCTTTTTCCAACTATATTGGGGTCGGCTTGATGCAGCTGAACATAAGAAAGAAAGAAAGAAAGAAAAAATGTTTATTTGACGTCAGTACATCAAGCACACACACAATAATACTAAAAAAAAATTACAAAAATGGAAAAAAAACATAGTAGGTACCTATGTAACATCAGTATTTAACATGGAGCAAGTGCCTATCTGACCTCCACAATTTAGTTAGTACTGGCTAATACGATAACATTTGGTAAGATTGGTCGTCAGACTTAAGGGCCACTAAAACTTCCTGTAACGGTTTTCAAAAATGTACAAAAACAACCACGACCAATTCCGAGGCACGGAGGAATCTCGGTATGTAATGAGTGGTTACCCATCCGCGGGTCAACAGGCAAGCGCGGCTTTACCTGAAGATTGACGCGAGCGGCTGTTGTTATTCAAGAACCTCCTTTTTTTTTTTGGTGGGTGGAAAATCATCGAATAACACCCCCCCCCCCCCCCCCCGCTCTTGGGCAGAGCGAAGGGGAGTATCAGACTTCTACTGACTAAAAACCGAACCCATGTTCCTTCTTTGCCCTTGCGCCGAGGCCACGTCATCTAGTACAAAAATCCGCGGCCCCGACGGGATCAAGAACCTCCTTACACCACATTCTTAATCAGTTAATTAAAAACAGCATTTAATTACCGTCAATGGCTGTCAACAGATCTTTCCTCTTCCCAAATAAAAGCTCTAAGTTAGAGTAAAATCAACGTTAACTTTAAACGTTGACTCGCAAAGTTTTTCACTAAACTCTGAAAGCGTGTAATTAATTCCGAGCTTCATCAATCGTTAAGTTTTAATCAGTCGGTGAATCCATCAGGTCGGAGGATAATTTTATGATTTTTTAAGAGGTTGCTTTTTAATTAGATGATTGGGTTTTCTGAATTTTAATGTGAGCACTGTTTGAGGGGTGAATTGAAGACGTAATACGTACCTTTTTTGGGTTAGAGGTTGTTTGACTTACTTTTAAATGTAATAAGGGATCGGACTGGGTCAAAATAATATGCTTCTGTTTAGTCCGTCTGTTAGATTATCGAAAAATATTGGATACGTGTTTTTTGTTTTATCAAATCAATTAAAATTTACGAAGCTATACCGCGTCAAAGATCATGGAGTGGGGCTTGAAACGTCACTTGAAGGTACAAAATGTACTATCATATGACGTCACACGAGTTTTCGAAGCACGGTATCGTCTTCATTTTTTGTTTACGTGAAAAAAGAAAAAATATGTGGTGTATATTTTTTGGAAATGTATCAGACGGACTAATTAGTTTTATTTTTGTCCGATCCCCTATTGTACTAGAATGGTAATAAACAACACCACGCCTGTAATTTCTGAAGAGGTTAGGCAGAGGTGTACCTAATAGAACTTACACATTTAGCCACATTTTAGTTGTGTTTAATTCCCATGTAAGGAGGCGATACTATTTGCCTTCAAACGGGTACAAATCCAGACTCAGACATATTCGTCAAACATTAATGTAAATCTTAGAATTATGTCCTTATTATTCGTTAAAAATGTAATCCGACAGTTCAACAATAAGAAAGGATTCCCAGCTACATTAAATTAACGTAAAACAGGTATCCAGCACAAAGGCAATATCTTATTAGTTTCGTCAAAGGACATTATGCTCACAGACTCGCATTCAAAGTACACCAGCGCTGTCGCATAATTTATGTATTCAAGTTAAATTACCCTTCCCACAATTATGAGACAGAAAAGAGGAAAAAATCGCGATTCCAACGATTCTTTTCATACCAAAATCCTTCCTAACTTTCCTTTTATATTCTAAAATGCCGACTTAAAATGTCTTAAATGAATTGTCCCAGGCTCTGTTCACTCCATTCTTCGTTGACAATCCCTTGACGTGTTTTATGTCCTAATTTAAATTGCTTTTATCGCGAACACGACCGTTACGTTTGTCCTAAAATGGCCGCGGTGGAATCCCGTTTTTCACTCTCGAAATACCAAGTGCTTCTTGGCTCCTCTAATTGTTTCTACGGTCTATAAAAAAGGTTTTAAATGAGTCGTTTTCCCTCTTAACTGCGCTGAGATTTAAAAAATTAACCCTCGTAAGTCTATGCGGCAATTGGCGTAGACGCTATGTTTTCGTAGAGCTGCTACGGCGTAGCACATAAATCTACGGCGTAGCTAACGCTACGTTGCGATGTCTGACTTTAACAATATATTCAAATGTATGTGAATAATGTGTTAGGAAATGTATGCGGATTTTCCAAATTCTTTAAAATCGCTGAAGTTTTGATACCGTTTAGAATTTTTCTGGAGAATTCTTATTTCGCTAAGGAAAATTTACTGCTCTGGAAATCCTCTAAGTACTAAGAAAAACTACCAATTTTTTTTTAAAATACGTAACATCCAGGTAACAAGTCAGTATATATAAGGAATGCTGAATAACTAACAGACTAGAACCCCCGCAGCGCATTCTCGACGTGATTTGATCGAAAAGGCGGCTCTCAATCCGGATAAAACAAATGAAATCTACGTCAAAGTTTAGGTACTTCCTATTCGTATTTTTCCATTGCATTCGCAAATAAAAATAAAATGTTATAAAAAGTTTAAGGACCGCATAAATACGTTCAGTATGTTTAAGAAAAAAATCTATTTTAGCTTGCAAAGTTAGTTACAGTTAATAATTACCTTAACTTTCATTGACTTTAACATACAGGTATGTTATTAATTCTCCAAAAACATTGTGATCAATGTTAAAAGTGGATTATTGAGGCAATTTTTTCCCCGTGAATGGCAATCAGAAATAAAACAAACATGTAGTTCCAAAACAAATGTGTAGTTCCCGCATCGTAAAAAATAAGTAAGACTAAGGCAACATACGCATTCGACTTTCCGCTCTTTACAAGGCAAATTACACAAAAAATAAACTAAACATTATAAAAACGACAACCTATATCTCACCTCCTCAATCTCGTGTGTACCGGGTCCGCGCCTAATAACGATAATAAGTATTTTTCCAACGCTGCTGCTAGCCGCTCGACGTGAAAGATTGATGTTCAGGAAATACTTCGTTCTTACGACGGCTATATAGAACTTACTTACATTATGTATACTTGCGAGGGGTATATTGAACAGGTTCTAAGCTTTGTATGGAAAAATATATGTATGTATTTTGTATGTATTTTTAGCTTCTCTTGATGGTCAAAGACAAAACTATATTACATCTATACACTTATTAATTAATTATATACTATTAGGTATACCTTTGCCTCACCCTTCGGGAATTACAAGGCGTAATGTGTTATTGAAGTTTCTGTTTGTAATATCAAAATAATAGCTTTTTAGCGAATGCTTATGAAAACATATGGCACTTATAACAGAATAAGTAATAAGTTATAATGGTTAAATAAATAAATAACATTTCTTTAAATTGTTGTCTGTTTGTTCCGACTGATCTCCGAAACGGGTGTTTCTAAAAATAAATCTATAAATGAAAAAAGCACGTAAATTAGTTAAAAAATCCAGATTTTTTAGCTCGAAGTTATAAAAAAGTGTACTCTAAAAAACCCTTAACGTTATATTAGCAAGAATAAGCACTTATATCCAGACAGTTCCATACGAAAATACCACCGATGCATTCAATGAATAAACCTGCAAATCACTGCAGTGTAACGGATATTATACTCTATACCCACAAGAAAGTTATGTCCTTAAAACTGTTCGCTTACTAAGGAATATAACGAGGATCTAAAGAAAGTCGTTGGAGCGTGAATCGGATCTCACCTCATTATCGAGCAGGTGTGCTGATACCTTTTTTATCCTGCGTACTATTTTTGAAACGGAGATTTGAAGATCTGCATTCTAGAACGATGTTCAGTGGCTTTGAATTCGATTTGAAGTTATTTCTATTGCAGGAAATCGATTTCCTTGACTAGGAATCGAATCTTTGTACAGAAACTTACAAGATCTGTTTAAAATATTTGCTCAGTGTCCCATTAAGGTATTCGAGGAGCTCATAGCTTAATAATAACTGCAGCTAGGTTAAGCCGCGCTTACCCAGGTTGGTCTGTGGATGGGTTACTACCCTCGATTATTTCCCCTTGTCGCATGATTTTTGTACGGCGTTGCGGAATAATGGATTAGAAGCAGTATTGAAATAGTATGAAACTGATGCCGTACAAAATCAAATGACCAAATTTACCCTCGAAATTGTCGGAAAATAAAATAAAAATTCCGACTTTGTGGCGCAACATTTTTTTACGGCACTACGCGTTTTCTTTTTAAATTTCATGGATCTATCGATGGTAAGAATGCCGTACAAAAATATATGACCAAAATGTACCCAGTCTACCTGTACTTTTGAATTCTCACCTGCACTCGGTTGGACAGCTTACAAGTGACGGCATAGTGCTGAATCTTATTATTGTATGCTCCTATATCGTTCTAGATAGGTCACCTGGTGGTTCACATGACCCATAATTTTTTCAACACGGGCCAGTAGTCTAAAACATTCATATTGAGTTTCCCTGTGCCTCGGAAAGCTGAGACTGAGCTGTTGGTCCGAGCTGTTATTCGTAGTTCTTTGACAGTCGTTTCAGGTAGTCAGTGAGCTGAAAGTCTTACAACCAGTCTTACCAAAGTCTCTTCCACTAATAATAGGTACTACTTGTTCGAAGCCCAGGCCAGTTTAATACCAGTGTTACCACTTTGATATACCGTGCTACCATTGTTGAGAGCGAGCCGAATTAAAAGCCCTGAGATAATTTACTTGGGGCTTTTATTTCTAAGGGCTTGTGCCCTTACATATTTTGTACAGATTGCGCGTTATGTTGTTTCATTATGGGTGACCTTGTTTCTTCGAGCGACAACACTGAGCTATGAAAAGAAAGGCCTCTGTAGGATTAAACATAACATAACAGAAAAGGTTAGGCAGAGTTGCACGTAGTACACTCACATTTTGCCAGATAATAGTATGTTTAAGTACCGTGTAATAGAGGGCGAGCCTATTGCCGTCATATGGCCTTAAATAGAAAGAAAGAAAGAAAAATATTTAAGTGTGTGTTTTTTTTTGTGTATTTAAATCTATTTAAGTCGCGAGTAAATAGGCTTCTCCTGGGTAAGCTCATCTCTGCCCTTAGGGCAAGATTGAGGTCCAGAGTAAGCCCATGTCAAATAAAAATAAAAACTAAACATCGCGGATTTTGTTTATTTTTGAGTATAAAACTAAATTTGATTTAAAAAATACAACCCTGAATCAGGGTGTGTGCCCGAATGTTGGCAATAATTCGGTTCGTCTCCATAACATGTGACTTCAACATCATTGGAGGGATGTGGATGCAGCGTATAGATGCAAGCTTTATAGTTATTGGAAAATAATATCTGGCACATTATAAACAAGAAAGAGATGAAAAAGGAAAGACTAATGATATGTAGTCCAAACAATTGAATACCAAAAAACTTGAATATCGATTCCCATATTTCAAAAACCCATGCTCCACAAAATTGGTAGCACTATCCGTAACCAATGCTATGCAGGGGTAACCAACAATTTCATACCTCGACCCGATTATTAATAGTAGCAACACTGGAGTTATTTATTGTGAATAAAACAAACTAGGGGGTATTTTCTCACCTACACTATGAAGGGTAGTAATGACTCAATGTCACGTGATACTGTTGTTTAAAGCCCGTAATGGTTTTGGGAATTAAAATAGCTGTAAATAATTTTGTGTGGGTGTAGGTCAATAGTTTGTTAATTATGTGGATTAAGTATCAGTGAATAGCAATTTAAATAAGTACTGTTATTTATAACGACAAATTACAAATGTGTAGGAAAGAGTGGACTAAAAGGTATATTGGTTAAATAATGTCATAGTGATTTTTTATTTTATTTTTATCAACACAAATGATGATTGTCATATGAGTTTTGTTGACTACCTCGTTGCTGCGGCGACTGCTGTGCATAAGTTCCTGAATTTGATTCCAATGTCGGGCTAGTTAATATTGCCATTTTACCGGGCACAAATGCGCTGAAATTCTGAATTTGTGCTCGGTTGATGGCAATAGGTTCGCCCCCTATTTCATGGGACTTAAATATATCTTTAATATATCTTTTTTCTTTTCAATTTCTTTTTTATTTTTATTGTTTGTTGTGTGCACTTGTGGCATGTAATAAATAAATATGTTTTCTTTCTTTTCTTTTTTCTTTTATATCTGGCGAAAGGTGGCTGTACTAATTGGTACACCTCTATATTTTACAAACAACAAAAAGTTAGGGAACAGTATTTTAATTCACACCAAAATTATCATATTTCCATAGAAAAACACAGAAACTTGAACAAAAATACGGTTGAATATTATAAGCACTACGGTATCGAGCTAAGCGGAGCCGGTATCGCACTGAAATCGATACCAGAGCGCATTCAAAATGCATACATTGTGACGCTCGCAGACTCCTTACTGCCGTCAATAGCCCATTCCTCGGGATCGAATGCGCAAATCTGTAGCATACTTGTGGATACATTCACTGTACTATTTTTAAGGCTCGTTTCTTACTAACAAATCTGTTCTGTTACCGACAGATAGCTTTCCGCGATATTTACTGTCCGCGGAATAGACGCAGTAGCTAAACAATGGTGTAAACTATTTTATGAGTCATTGGACAAGATGTTTTAAACCCATCATCACGCATGTAATTCCGAAGCGGTTTGGCAAAGGTGTGAGGAGCTCGTGGTTTAATAAGAACTGCCACTCAGGTCGATCTTTAGGTAAAGCTGTGCTTGCCTAGGTCGGTCTGTGGATGGGTGACCGCCCGACATACCGAGTTTCCTCCGTGCCTCGGAAAGCACGTTAAGCTGTTGGTTCCGGCTGCCATATATATAGATCTCTGGCAGTCGTTACAGGTAGTCAGTGACCTGAAATTCTGACATCCAGTCTTACCAAAGGGTATTGTATTACCTATAGATTATTTTATTACTAGTATTAACTGGGTTGTGGGGGTCAGATAGGCAGTCGCTCCATGTAAAATACTGGTATTCAGCTGCATCCGGTTAGACTGGAAGCAGACCCCAATATAGTTGGGAAAAGGCTAGGCAGATGATGGTTTGGCAAAGGTGTTTCTAATAGAACACCCACATCACCAGTTATGTTTATAAGTTTAATGTAATAGTGGGTGAGCCGCGGGCAATAGCCAGCAACGCGTATGAAATCCAGACTTAGTGCCTGCTACCGAGAAATCCCTGATAGAATTAGCACCCATATTAGCAAATAAATGAATTTGAATTTGAATATGAATTTGAATTACCCAATAATACTTTGCGGGACCTGAGAATCGAAACCGAACCTCATGGTCAGCAGTCGCACAAAAATGACACTGGGTTTATCCATCAGAATTTTTTCAGTAGCAGCCACGGAATCTGGATTTGTGCCCGATTAATGGCAATTAGGTACACCTCTGCTTAACATTTCTGGGGAATCTGCAAGCGAGATGTTAAGCGTACTACCATTAAGTAATAACCAATTAGCCTAATAAGTAAGTAGCTATAAGAGATTTTCTTGAAAATAAAATCCAATTGCTCGATGTATTGAAGAACAAATTCGTTTGACATTGAGATATTCTGAATTCTTTAATAACAATGTAAAACTTGTAGCTAAATAATAACAGCCACTGGGGTTAATCTTCAAGGTTGAGCCGTCCTTGCCTAGGTTGTTCCATGGATGGATGGACCACCCCTAGGTCCCCCATTTTATATAGGACTTAAACATAATATAACTGGTGAGATGCTACTGGTGACACGTGCATCATCCTTTGGGGATTACAGGCGCAATGTTATCTATATATCTATATAAATAAATAAAAAATAAGTTCAAAAATCTAAAACCCGACTACTAACAAAATCGCGGTCTTAAAAGTAGAAAACAAGAAAATAATTCTTGTCTGATATTCTTCGTAGTCGCATGCCACTGATACCTGATGCTCCTTCATGGCGTTCTCATTGATACAGAAGTCAGCTGCTGATTGCCATTAGCAAGGTGGCATGCGACTGCGAAGATATCAGACAAGAATTATTTTCTTGTTTTCTACTTTTAAGACCGCGATTTTGTTAGTAGTCGGGTTTTAGATTTTTGAACTTAATTTTTTTATTTGAATTTTATTTTTGTGTGTATTTTATCTATAATATAATACATATTTGTAATGTGCTCGCCAAGACCTTTCATTTGATACCAAACTTGCTATGATTATCTCAATTTAATATTTTTGAGGTAAGTTTTTGACATTTAAATTCAGTCATAAAAAGAATTTATAAAATTTGTACAGCCTAATGTCACCCGGGCTATTCTTACGAATCTATTGACACCTAATTTATTAAAATCCGTTCAGTAGTTTAGGCGCTACGGTAGAACATACATACATACATACATAGACTGCCAAAATCATTACCCTTCCTTTTGGCTTCGCCGTAGTCGGGCAAAAAGAGAAGTCCTGACTGACTGACTCATCAACGCCCAGCCTAAACCCTTGGACCTTGAAAGCTGAAATTTTGCACAGAGGTTCCCTTTATAATGTAGACAAGGAATAAGGAAGGATTTTTCGAAATTCAATCCCTAAGGGAGTTAAATAAGAGTTGAAAGTTTGTATGGAAAATCGTCATTTTCACGCGGGCGAAGCCGCTGGCAAAAGTTAGTGAAGTAATATTATAACATTAATTCAGATTAATGGATCGCTAGCTTTAGGCAGAACTAAAGTTTTTGTTGTTATTATCCTGTAAATCAAATTATCTATCCACGTGTAAGCCACGAAAAACTACTTCCTACGAAAAATACGGAGAACTTCTAAAAGTTACAGGTCATACCATCCTTCTGATTGTATTTCGCAGAACTGTGTAGCTTTCCAAAAAACATTCGGCTTTGAACAATTCGATTATTTCGGATCTAATATACCAATATAACAAACCATTGGAATTATTCTGAGAAACCGCAATTATTTTGGACAAGGATTTAATCAAGTAACATCAGTAGGTAGTATCGAATGAATATCGTTTGTGTCAATTTAGAGTTAATGTTGGTCTATATTACGTCTATCAAAGAAGTATTTTACTAATAACAGTACTAGTGACCCGCCCCGGCTTCGCACGGGTGCAAAAAAGGTATTAAAACTTTCCTCTTGAATCAGAGATCTATTAAAAAAAACTCGCATCAAAATCCGTTGCGAAGTTTTAAAGATTTAAGCATACATAGGGACAGACAGCGAAAAGTGACTTTATTTTATACTGATAGTATATGATGATAGTGATGATGATGATGATGATTAGCTGATGCCTGTGGCTTCGCCCGCATGGATGTCGGTTGTCGCGACCAAAAGTTCTCAGGCGGCTTATTTTTTTCCGATATCGCCCACAAATATCATTATATTTTAGCCAATTTATTCAAAAACTTGACAAATTATATAATTAAACTTTCCTCGAGAACGACTCTATCCATTGGTGAAAACAGCTTTAAAATCATTGCAGGCGTTTTTTGAGTTTATCTTGAACAGACAGACAGAAGCAGCAGACTCGGAGGACTTTGTTTTATAATATGTAGTGATAAGTATCAATATAAGTATGAACCTGTGTACCACTTCGTACTTATATGAAATTTAAATAAATTAATTAATTCTAAAGATAAGGCTAAGCGGGTGTTTTAAAAACGGAAAAGACATTAAAACAACATGTCATCAGTTCGTATTTTAGTGATTTTTAGTGCCATTATTATTTTTTCAATGATTCACGACACCAATGCCATAATAATACGTCACTACAAATGACGTCACCCGTATGCACAAGCTCAACTCAAAAGGTAATGAGCCCAACCGCGGTTTTGTTGTCAAACGCTAAATTAACTATGCATTTCGCTTCATTATCGACTTTTGTACTGATTGATTGATTGATGTTCTCTACACTGAGAAAACTGGTCTCCTATCAAGTTGAAATTTTGCTTGATTGAGTAAAAAACGATTAAATTAATCATTAATCATTTTAAAACAACAAACCACAATTGATTGTGGAAATCAAATTTAAATGATTGTACGCTTATAAAGTGAAATATGTTTAAAACAATAAAACTTCTTATTTAATTTTGGTGACGTCATAAACCATTATTAATTCTAATAAGATAAAATGATTGGGGTATTTTAATCATTTGCATATAATTCAGTTAAAAAACTACGTCATTGATGTAAATGTAGTTCATGATAAATCCTACTAAGATACTTGATTAGCAACATTAATAAAATATCTTTATTACATTTATAAATGTCTTCATCTAAGTAATGATCGGAAAATAATATGAGAAATCAATTAACTTTTTTAAATTAATAATTAATTTAAAATGGTAACTTCGTCTTTATTTTTTCAATCAGTCGTTGCTGTGACTCGAGCGCGCGTCTTACATCAGTGGATGTAAGACTATGTGTAAATGTATTAATATTCACCAATTAATAAACTTTGAGTGTCAGGATGATTACTAGTTATTTACTGTGTTCGAAAGTCTCTTTAAAAAGGTGTGTTGGGAACAGGGGTTTTATGAAGTAAAATCACAAAAGACAAGACTATTCATTTTATTTCTTTTGGTCTTGTCAACTACCTACATCAAACTCGATTCCGTTCGCTAGGTCCCTAGTCTTCGTGGAGAAGAACGGACAAGAAACTCCACGGGAACACATTTTAAAGTATTATGCAAAGACAACCTGACATTGTCTTGGACTGTCTCAAGTTACAGCAATTTATCAGTTTACATAAACAACAATCAATAAGAACCATATTATAGTACATATTTCTAACACATAGTTATCAGTAATATTCATAGCATAATATCAATTATCAATTAACTTACATAAACATTGTAGATCCTTAGGACAATACAAATAGGTTACAGCTTTCTCCACTTTGTAATCTTGGTTCAATAATAGGACGTTTACATGTGAACTTTATTCTACACACATGGAATACATATCCAATAAGAATATAACACTCTGGGTACAGATCCAGATATTACTCGTATTATCTAGCTAACTCGTAGAATAGTTGCAGCGTAACTACCCTGAATTGGCGGTAACATTTGCTTTTATAACCGTCAATTCATACTTATTATATCAACGATTCCCGCCAATGGCAATGGTCAAACATTATAGCCAAATAACTAATAACACATACAATAATTAGCTAATCTTAATTAGTGGAACTATTTTAAAACTCCATTAGGTAATTTAGCAATTTAGTATGTATTTATTTGTAATCTTTACATTTATTCGGATAAAATATGAACATCAATAGATAGTTCCGGGAATAGATAGAAACAACTGGATACATTGAAATTGCAAGATAAAAGGAAACATTGTAAGTATCATATAATAATTACTACTTAATTTATTGGCAATATAAAGTAAATAAACATTTAATTTGACTTAACTATTTAAATACCATAAAGCTATCTTCGGTTTGGAAACCAAGTCTTTTAAGCCACAATAATAACTACTTCTATAAAATACTTCGGGCTATAAAATATTATTAGGACAATGTAGGTTTATTCGGAATAAGAACCTTACTGTTCTCAAGATATATATTTACGATGATTATTAATTTGATGCTATATTCTTATATACATAAGGCTATTCTATCACGGCCATACTGACAGTACTTCGTCCTCGAAGTAATTATTTATTACCCAAAGGTTACAAGGGAACTGCTTTGATTCGATAGTAGCAAAGTTTGAAGCAAAAACACTATTCGCAATTAAACTTTAATAAAATTTAAAAGGATCAGACTGAATCGGTAAACAAATTAGGCTGGTTCCTTGAAAACGTGGCAGTTGAAAAGATAATGTAATACTAAATCATTGGCTCAGCAACCAGAATATTTTTCATCATGAAATAATTTTATACAAATAACTTATTTTTTTATTTATTGTTCATTTTATTTTTGTTTACAAAATTAAATATTTGTCATACATAAATATTGAATGTTTGTCTTCGCTCTAGGCGGAGGTTCAGCTAAATACCTATAATGTCAACCTTCATTCACCCGCTACCGGTGAGTCTAGCTGACACCAAGCATAATAAAGCCTAGTAGCGGAAGTTCAGCTAAATACCTATAATGTCAAACTTTATTCACCCGCTACCGGTGAGGTAGCTGACACCAAGCATAAAGCCTAGTAGCGTGAGGCGGAATAAATTCCTCATTTACTAATATTGCGAGTAAGCTTCGCCCCATAGGCGGTAGTTCGGCTAAATACCTATAATGTCAAACTTTATTCACCCGCTACCGGTGAGGTAGCTGACACCAAGTATAAAACCTAGTAGCGTGAGCGGAATAAATTCCTCATTTACTAATATTGCGAGTAAGCTTCGCCCCATAGGCGGTAGTTCGGCTAAATACCTATAATGTCAAACTTTATTCACCCGCTACCGGTGAGGTAGCTGACACCAAGTATAAAACCTAGTAGCGTGAGCGGAATAAATTCCTCATTTACTAATATTGCGAGTAAGCTTCGCCCCATAGGCTGTAGTTCGGCTAAATACCTATAATGTCAAACTTTATTCACCCGCTACCGGTGACGTAGCTGACACCAAGCATAAAGCCTAGTAGCGTGAGGCGGAATAAATTCCTCATTCACCATTATTTTAGGCGAGACTTAAATTTTCAGTCAGTCATCAAGTCAGTGTATCATTATTTTGTTGGTAAACAATTTTTAGTTTTTACTTTACTTAGTTGGCTTTGACTTTGGCTTTGTACCTAGACTGGAAATATTATTTGATTGTTTACTAATTATTTATTATTAATTATTATTATTAATCCCTTCATTGAACATATTAACAAATTTCATACATTTCTAAATATTTCTTATAATAACAATAAAAAAACATTTAAAATTATAAAAAAACTGTAGCCCCCTGGTATCGGGAACAGGGTCCAAGCTAGCGGCGGTCAGGGCTCCAGAGAAAGGAACCTCCTAACAATGCGAACCGTGTCCAGAAGTACCGCTTTCTGCATCAAGCCCTTGAACCAGCTGCCTAACGAGAGCCTCCTCAGGTGTTATAATTATTAATTATTATTATTAATTATTATTATTATTATTAATTATTATGATTATTAATCACTATAATTATTAATTATTAAAATTATTATTAAGTATTAATTATTATAATTATCAATTATTATAATTATTAATTATTATTATTAATTATTATAATCATTAATTATTATTATTAATTATTATTATTAATTATTATTATTATGTCCTTTATTTATTATCATTATTAAGTATTATTATTAATTATTATTATTAATTATTGTTATTAATTATTATTATTAATTATTATTATTAATTATTGTTATTAATTATTGTTATTAATTATTAATTTATTATTATTATTATTTATTGAGGTTAGATGACTATAAACAAAATAAACATAACAAAATATACATGAAACTAGACCCAACTGACAAAAGACTGTAAAAGGGCATCGAAAAAAGTCCTCAACGCTGTCAGCAGGTAAAGTGCCCGAGACACTGGCCGCGTTGTCACGTTGAATCGCAACATTTTTGCAACACAGCTTCTGGCCAAAGAAAAACTCAGCCCTTGGGTCACAGCCTCACAGGAAGCGTCAACAAGGCGTTTCGAAATTTCATTCAGGCTCCAGAGTTTCAACCTCAAATGACTCGAATTTAATAGTTTAAGGTTAACATATTTACGCAGGTAGAGGTTCCCTGCAGCCGCAGCGGCAGCGCCAGCACAACACGATGTGCTTGGAAGACCATCATTCTTATGATGATCATTTTCATTAAAATTATTATTATTATTACTTATATATATTTTTTTTTTAATGATTTTTTTTTTTTTTTTTTTTTTTATTTCAATAAAAATTATCTTATTTTGTTTTGAAACGTAGCTTAATTTTTTTCTATATACAGTTACCAAAAAGTAACCGCTCGGTCAATCTGACAATTATTATTGTAGTACTATAATTATTTTAACATGTTGTCTAGTATATACCAAAGCAAATCTTAAAAACTTCGATCACTCACAATGATAAAAAAGATTTAGTAAGTATGATGCGACATCTAGCACAACTGCTTTTGGTTTGTATCCGTGTTTGCTTGGTTGGTAATTAGCTATTTGTTTCGTTATTGTCATCGCCTACCCTCGTTACGAGGAAGAGAAGAGAAAAGAACATAAACATGTTATTCATATTATATAGGACAAAAAGTGAAAAATGTTTTTATTTTATTTACATTCTTTTACTTTTATTAGCTTTAGTTCATAAGTTAGTTATTAGCCATAAGACACTTTTATTGTTCTTATTTATTTTAAGTAACTAGAATATCCTTTAAAAAATTTTTAAACTACCTACATTAAAATAATGTGCAGACATTATTTGTATGCCTTGCAAGGCAGCACATAGTGATACTATAATTATATTCTTTTGATAACACCTGATAACTCTTTTACCTATGTGTCACAAATAAAGATTTTTGAATTTGAAACTTGAATTCAAATTTAGTTTCTCATTACGAGGATTATTGTTAATTTTTGATGAGGAATATTTTTCCCTTTTTGTTTTAGCAAGGCTGTTTTGGTCAAACATACATGTTATCTTTTTATGATTAAATTATAACTTTCAGATCATGAGAGTAGCTTAGGTAGTGATTATGAAGTAAGTTTAAAGTAGTTTATTTTGATTAGAACCAAAATCTATAGCTACTTCACTTTTACGCGAAGGTAGGTTAGAAGCCAAAGTCAAATTATTATTTCAGAAAGTCTAGCCAATCAGCTTATTGTAGGTACATCAAAATAAGGGAAACGATCAGTAACTTTTGACCTTGTCCCACTAAGTTATAATCAATAGGTAGTTATGATGTATTACACCAAACGAATTTATTTGTTTACCCACTTGATACGTACTATTTAAGTCTACTACATATTTTAGTAGTACAATATTAGGTCAGTGGGTCGTCTTTATGTTATTATAATTGTTCAGTTTTGAAATGTATCTTAAAAATGATTGAACATAAGTTATATAAGTTATTTGTACATTACATATTCTCAAATTCATTCCGTACTCCGTAACGTTTTAACATTCTATTCGACAAATATTGACATTGTCATCAACTATTTATAAGTCAAGCTTCAATAAAATATTTAAATACCAACTTATAATATTCACCTACCTTCCATCTCATCATCTCATTAAATTAATTCAAAACTATTTTCTTATTTTTCTTTAAATTACATATTTTCGATGTTTTATGAAAACAACAACATTATTCATGAGTTTGGGAGTAGTAACAAATACATTTATTCCTTGTATTACGAAAATTCTAAAACATTTTTATCGCAAGTAGGTACCTGACATTTCTAACTTTTCATAGAACAAAATATTAAAGCCAAGGCAAGGCCTTACCGATATTAACTATTTCGTACTGCTGCTCGATTTAATCCATGGCATGGCTTCGATGCTGTACCAGCAGCTTCTCAATCTCACGGTCAGAGTACGTGCTGTCGACGTAGCCATCGTTCCGGTCCTAGTCAAGTCGAGGCGGTGAGCCACCGACGTCACATCTCTCAGCATCAGACCAGCAGTAACTCCAACATGGATCATGAAAATATTAAAAAGGAACACAATTAGAAATCATATTAGCAAGCCAGGGACAATCCCACTTCTGATCTTACATCAGTGGATGTAAGACTATGTGTAAATGTATTAATATTCACCAATTAATAAACTTTGAGTGTCAGGATGATTACTAGTTATTTACTGTGTTCGAAAGTCTCTTTAAAAAGGTGTGTTGGGAACAGGGGTTTTATGAAGTAAAATCACAAAAGACAAGACTATTCATTTTATTTCTTTTGGTCTTGTCAACTACCTACATCAAACTCGATTCCGTTCGCTAGGTCCCTAGTCTTCGTGGAGAAGAACGGACAAGAAACTCCACGGGAACACATTTTAAAGTATTATGCAAAGACAACCTGACATTGTCTTGGACTGTCTCAAGTTACAGCAATTTATCAGTTTACATAAACAACAATCAATAAGAACCATATTATAGTACATATTTCTAACACATAGTTATCAGTAATATTCATAGCATAATATCAATTATCAATTAACTTACATAAACATTGTAGATCCTTAGGACAATACAAATAGGTTACAGCTTTCTCCACTTTGTAATCTTGGTTCAATAATAGGACGTTTACATGTGAACTTTATTCTACACACATGGAATACATATCCAATAAGAATATAACACTCTGGGTACAGATCCAGATATTACTCGTATTATCTAGCTAACTCGTAGAATAGTTGCAGCGTAACTACCCTGAATTGGCGGTAACATTTGCTTTTATAACCGTCAATTCATACTTATTATATCAACGATTCCCGCCAATGGCAATGGTCAAACATTATAGCCAAATAACTAATAACACATACAATAATTAGCTAATCTTAATTAGTGGAACTATTTTAAAACTCCATTAGGTAATTTAGCAATTTAGTATGTATTTATTTGTAATCTTTACATTTATTCGGATAAAATATGAACATCAATAGATAGTTCCGGGAATAGATAGAAACAACTGGATACATTGAAATTGCAAGATAAAAGGAAACATTGTAAGTATCATATAATAATTACTACTTAATTTATTGGCAATATAAAGTAAATAAACATTTAATTTGACTTAACTATTTAAATACCATAAAGCTATCTTCGGTTTGGAAACCAAGTCTTTTAAGCCACAATAATAACTACTTCTATAAAATACTTCGGGCTATAAAATATTATTAGGACAATGTAGGTTTATTCGGAATAAGAACCTTACTGTTCTCAAGATATATATTTACGATGATTATTAATTTGATGCTATATTCTTATATACATAAGGCTATTCTATCACGCGCGTCTGTTTAACCGTTTTTCGTTCGTGATTGTGTCGAATTTTGTTATTTTCTTTCTTGATATTTTGCAATTGTCCCGTGTTCATTTAAATAAAATTTCTGATAATTTGCCATTAGTACCTATAGTATTATTTAAAGTGGTCCCGGTATCAAGTCGTGGCGGCAAGTGAATACCTACCTAGTGTTTGATGGAGGAAGCTGGCGACTTACTAAAGGCGTGGGGCCTCTCGGATTTAAAGCCCATTTTCACCAGTAAGTATTTTGCATCTACTTTCCACATTACTTGCCATTAGGTACTGCTTAGTTTCTCTTCAGACCAATCACAATTTCGTAAGAATACTCTACTGGCGGGAAGGGAACAGGTAAGGGCGCAGTGCGAGAAACAAATATTTTTTTTTTTTTTTTTGGGGTTCCTCCCCTACGTGTAAGGTGGAGATGATAATTTGTTTTGCGTTCCCTATCGTGTGGGGTATTGTTGGATAGGTCTTTCAATAATGACCGTTTTTGATTTAGTAAACCGTTTGTGAGTTATTATGCAAATTTTCGTTACGAGTCAAGTGAACTGAGTTTAGCATCGGTCTGGGTCACTGTTTCTGACATTTGTTTGTCGTTACACAAACCTCTGACAGCAGGGCTTGCAAGCTCACATGGGTGTGTCTGTGAGTGTGTGTGCGAGTGAGTGTATGTGTAATATATCATCATCATTTCAGCCAAAAGACGTCCACTGCTGGACATGGGCCACCCCCAAAGGAGGGTTTTTGCTATAATCGCCACGCTTGGCAGGCGGGTTGGCGATCGCAGTGCGGTTGTTACAAAAGCTCAGAGAACGCTGTTGCCCATTCTCTGGGAAGTCCCTTAGTCGCCTCTTACGACACCCACGGGAAGATATGGGATGGTACTATTCGTTACGTACGACACCATATGCAGACATGTGTGTGTAATATATATTAATATAAAATGTTTCTTTTTTCAGGTGACACTGAAAAAAGGACTTTGTTTCATGGACTGATTACTCTGCGAAGTTTTCGGAAGGCCGTCCCTAACACCCGTTTATTCTTATGTTATAACAATTTCGTTCATTTTATGTTGATTATTTAACTTGCTGTTTTGAATATAGATAAATGAGTCAAATTACTTGATTATTTTATTTCAGTACTAAACACTTAAGAATATTTCAAATTATCTTTATTACGTTTAAGTTGTATGTTTGTTGCTATTGTTTGTTTTTTTTTTTGCGTTTAAGTTGTTTGTCTTCTGTTACTATTAAGTTGTTTGTTTGTTGCTTTTGAGTTTGTTAAGGCTCAATTTACACCGAAATCGAATCGAATTTTTGCAACGAATTTGTTTATAGCATAATGAACCTTATGTAACGTACGTAA
This sequence comes from Diarsia mendica, assembly GCA_949316265.1. NCBI lineage: Eukaryota > Metazoa > Arthropoda > Insecta > Lepidoptera > Noctuidae > Diarsia > Diarsia mendica. Next base: position 17,462,413 of record OX438904.1, on the reverse strand, counting down.
TTTGTACGTTAACCAATTGACATAAAGTTCATTATGTTAAGTAGAATTTCGTAGCAAAAAGTCGCTTCGTTCCATTCGGCGGCGGTGTAAATTGAGCCTATACAAACAACTCAATAGCGAAAAACATACAACTTAATAGCAACAAACATACAACTTAATAGCAACAAACATACAACTTATTAGCAAAAAACATACAACCTTATAGCAACAAACACACAACTTATTAGCAACAAACATACAACTTAATAGTAACAGACAGACAACTTAATAGGAACAAACATACAACTTAAGCACAACAAAGAAGTACTTAATTCAGATCAACACTTTTAATTACTTAACTTTAATAAGCTACATGATCTGTACAAAGACGTACTTACATCAATCAATTAATTGTCATTATAAAATGTATCATCTGACATGATACTATCAAACAAATCGCCTATCGTCATAAGTATATTTCATTTTAAAACTTACAATTTTAATGATTTAATCTATCAGCGAAGATGTTGAAATCAATCAAGTGACTTTTATACATTGGTCAAGTGCTTTTTAAACGCAACAACTGCCATAGTTAGCATAAACAAGAGACCTAAACGCTTTGTTATAAGGCATGTTAATATCAGTCAAGTTATTTATTCAAATTAATCAAGAAACTTTATAAAGCGACTATTTTTCTACTTATTTACGCTTTGCGACTGGTCAAAAAAGTAAACAAGTTCTTAATAAAATCTACAAAAATCATAGCGACATCCATAAAGTAATCTTACTACGGACAACTCAATGTACTTTATTACTGTAATCGTACACCTTTGTGCGTTCCTATATAAATAAGTTACATAATTGACGGAGACACATTCTTGATACATACTATCATTTATTTTTCTCAGTGTAATAACCGCGTTTTTATTGAAACAAATATAATAGGTTACCATTATTTGGTTAATTATTATGGGATAATCTAGCGATTTGGCAGAAGTGTACCTAAAAGTCACCCACATTTCGCCAGTTATGTTATAGGCGGCGAGCCTATTGCCACCGGGCTCAAATCCAGACTGCTACTGAGAAATTTCTGTTGGAAAAAACCTAATAAAAGTTTGCCTGATGGTTACTCTTTTTAAATTCCCTTAACTCTAAAACGACTAGACTATTATTGATGTGGTTCTTCAGAAAGGACAGGTGCGTAGTACTCGCAACCGGCGTGCGTGTATGACCAGATGTACGAATGTGGACGAGGCAAAAGGAGTATGTAAGGATCGCAGCAGGTGGTGTTCTGTGGTTTCTGCCTACCCCCATGGGAAAAGGGCGTGAGTTTACGTATATGTGTGTCTAAGACGAGAAGGTATCCCGTTGTCCGGAAAACATAACCTTTCTTGGAAGTCGGGTAAAAATAGCGACCCATTTACAAATTGTTCGAGGTAGTCGCAGCTTTAATCCCTGTGTAGTCATACCTCACAATGTTCCTTTCTAAATTGCTTATTAAGTTAATAGGCTTATGTAAGGGTAGCTACCCCCAATCTGAAGCGATCTTTGAAACCTTCGTAAATATTTAATGCGATGTCAATAAGACGGTTTGTAGCTTTGCTATCGTGTTCATTATTATTTAAATTTATAATCGTGTGTAATGAAAATTTAAGTTATTAAACTAAAATGGTCTCTAACACTATCACAAACACTGTTTACTTTTTATTTCAACCTCCCGATATATCGGCACTGTTACAAGCACCATGATCACGGATAAACCGTTACCGTTTGTCTAACCTCTACAACCCAATTAGAAGCGGGTAATACGATACCCCTTGGTAAGACTGGTTGTCAGTCTTTGACACTGACTACCTGGATTGTCTGTCAAATATGTACAAATGACAGTCGCGACCCGTTGCTTTGAAACTATGTTTTTTCCTACTCCTCCGCTATTCTTTTCTGATTAATTTCGTTGCGCGATCCAAGACAGTTAAATCGCTTCTCTGGGACTTCGTCGAGCTTCATTGTCTCGGCGCTTTTCTTGTGGTTGCCACAATAATAATAATAATAATTTATTTGCAATAAAAAGGTGTACATTTGAACAACATTAGGTTACAAACAAACTGATGGAAAGTTTGTTTGACTCTAGCACCCTTGCTAAGTTGACAAGAGAACTTGTATTAAAGGTGCTAGGCCCAGCCCTTCATGGGGCCTTGTAAAGGTTTGCCTAATATACGAGAACTGGTTTTCATTTTTGCAGCAGGTAGATGGACAACAAATAAATCATTTAGTAAAACAAGGAAACAAAGATTAAATAAAAACTGAAAGATGTAGAGTGTTGGGGTGCGTGTGAGTGGGTGTTTGTGTGAGGGGTGTGTGAGTGGGTGTGTGTGTGAGTGTGAGGGGTGTGTGAAAGGGTGTGTGTGTGTGTGTGTAGGTTTGTATGTGTTTGTGTGATAGTGCACTGCGTAGATTTTACCTAGTTGATTGACAATGGGTTGCCACTGTTGATTCTAGCTAACAGGAGTTACACTGGTGGAATAGTGTGGCGGGCTTGTCCCATTTAAAAAAAAATCGCGACCCGTTGGTCGCGACTGCCTCGGAAAGGCAGTGTGTAATGGGTGTGTAGTGACCCATCCACGGGCCAACCTAGGCAGGCGCGGCTTAACCAACAGATTGACCTTTGGCTGTTATTCTACAGCCACGAACTCCTTACCCATTCACTACAATTACAGTACTAAATATTACAAAAAAACCTATACCAACATACGAAAAATAAACGTCTCAATCACAATAAAAAGGTCTACGATTTATATCGCCGAAGACAATTTAATATCGAGTCGGACATTCGGCCTTTCGCGAAGTATAATCGAATCAAACGACACCCTTTAGGCTCGACGATAAATAAAAAAATCGCGCCATAAATAACTCTGGAAGCTCCAGACCGATTCTAATGAGTTAGAGGGGAGACTCGGCTTGAATTGAAAGTGCTCACCCTTATACCATTTGTATTCAAACGAACTCGGCTGGCCGGCCGCATTTTAATTTACTTACTCGAATTAAAACTGCGCGTGATTCGAATTCGATTCCATTTTTACTGCGATACTTTATTTTTATCGCTGATTGAAGACGTTCTGTTATTATTACTCGGGTTTGCTTGAGAACCGATTGGAATTCAATTCGTACACAGAATCGGTTCCTGAATTGGAGCTCAGTGGCATATTTTAGAAATAGACGTTAACTTTGTCGAGATCTGCTATCGTTTGTCCTTCCAATTTGCGTATTCAATGTCTTTGTCGTAAGGGACGGCTCTGTTTGTACAGTCGTACGGAAAAGTATTTTGAATTAAATATAGAACTTTTTTTTGTTTCTTTTTTTGTTGAATTAATGTAGGTTGGTTCTTTATAATTGTGGCTCTAATAAGTTATTACGTTACGTTATTACGTTTGCCATGTTTTATCCCACTACAAAGAACTATTAAAGCCATTTTAGTTTAATTCTGTTAATTGAACAGCAGACTATTCATCTCGCAGAATGAAAACTTTCACGGAATATTATAATTTAATCCATTATAATTTAATCATTAATAAATTTGAAATTATTTACACACCCAACAAACAAAAACACTGAAAAACGCTATACACAAACCACACACTCCACAGCCCCTTTCAATAACCTCGGCAGTTAATTTAAACCGCTGCCACCTACAGATTAGAATGTTTATTGTCCGTCGTGCACTCGTTATCAACAAATTCGATGTTTATATTTGCACAACAATCCGTCGGCGACGTTCGTCTCGCTTTGTTGTGCTAATTTCATTAGACGAGGTCACCAAACGTTGAATATTAATAAGAGTTTGTTTAGCACTTTTGCTTCTGACTGTACTGTCAGGAGCACCAATATGTAAACACGAAATATCTTTTTTTGAAGAGAATAACGGTTTATTTACAAAAACAAATTTTATTTTAATTACAGACCTAAAATTGTAATAAAATATTATGTACTTACAAGTATCAAAAAGGGAGAGGGCTCTCCTAGAGAGGAGGCCTGAGTCCCTGCAGTGGGAACATTATAAGGTGATGATGATCAAAAAGGGAAGAATTACAGGGCGTTAAAATAATTATTCATCTTTATTCTTGTCAACAGGAAGAATATTACGTTGGATAGCGATGATGATTCTTTGGTCAAAAAGTAGGCCAGCTCTCTGGTCACGTGAAGAGTCGACAAAAAAAAAAACATTTCAAAGGGTTCTGCTACTGTGTTGATTAACGTTTTACATTTTCATGAATAGGTATAGCAGTTTGAAAGCCATAGTATTACTAAATAGGTCTTATCTCAAAGTACAATTGTTTTTCCTAAAGAAAATATACTTTCGATTTTGCAAAAGTGTAAACATATTCATTCGAGTTCGCGACTGTACTGGAGAAAGAATTTAATGTTAGGATATGAAGTTGATTGAAATATTTTGAATACCTTTGTTGAGATTGTTTGGACCTTGTAATCAAAAATAACTTAGAACGTGAGGATACGTCTCGTCTTAATATATTTGAGTTGTTCTAAAGAGATATGGAGAGCAGTGGTGGTCTAGTGGTGGCGGCCCCGACTTACAAACAGTAGGTCGTGGGTTCGGACCCCGTCAGGCGCAATACTTTGTGTAATTTATTTCATCACCACTGCTCTCAAAACGGTGAAAGAAAACATCGTGAGGAAACCGGCATGTCTTAGAACCAGAAAATTCGAAGACATTTGACATCTACCAATCCGCACTGAACCCGCGTGGTAGATTATATAGCCTGTACTGTTCGTGCACTTAACTTTATATCGGCTCACTGCCCGACTCGCCGCACGCGCGTCCGTCCCGCTTCGTGGTTCCAAACAGAGTGAGTTAGGGACGGGGAGTATGCCCCGCTCCCCCACCATACTATAGCGCGCGGCGTGTGAGACGACAGAACTATATAATCTACAAACACTACATCTCTTCCTTATTTTAATGAAAGTTTTAGATACAATAATAACTTTTATTATATTTAGTAGCATCTTTATTAGAGCATCATAACAACCTTCTACATTTTAATTGGCATCACAAAGGTAATGTACTCTTTAGTTTAAAACTATTTTGATCAATGTCCGCCACTTTTCGCCAATTGGGTCAGATATTCTTTATTATTTTTTTCTTTATTCCTTTTCCATTGACTTTTCAAATCTCATAATCAACTAAAGGTTACGATTCAGCATAACATTAATAGCATAAATAATCTTTCCAATATTCTGGTTTTAACAAACACTTTGAAATAACTAACTAATTTAATACTTCCTTCACTTCCCAATTACTCTTTTGTTATTAACATTTAACCTTATAACACTTCGCTTCCGTTCTAATCCTCCAACAGATCCTGCTTCACCATCGCACTCAAATTGTTCTAAGGTAAGGCTTGACATCATATTTTAATTTGTGGACAATGAAACAAATAAAGAGTGGCTAATTTAGGTCACCAAATGGGCATCATCCTTTTAACAACCTGACACATTCATTATTTATTTCATACAGTATACATTTAAACCATAGTCCATATTAGACTAACAATATTGTTTCAATTTTCTTTAAACTTCAGTAAACGGGAGTTATCCGTACACAAAACTTCAAATTACGGGCATCACCCATATAAAACCTCCATGTATCAAACACTGACATAACTACGTCGCATCGCATCATGTACTTACAGGCATCACCTGTACCAAATTACATTACGAAGTCCTTACAGGCGTTACCTGTTTCCGGACTACCAGGCATCATCTGGCAACATTTTACATTACGAAGTCCTTACAGGCGCTACCTTTTTCCGGACTACCAGGCATCATCTGGTAACATTTTACATTACGAAGTCCTTACAGGCGCTACCTGTTTCCGGACTACCAGGCATCAACTGGTAACATTTTACATTACGAAGTCCTTACAGGCGTTACCTGTTTCCGGACTACCAGGCATCATCTGGTAACATTTAACATTACGAAGTCCTTACAGGCGTTACCTGTTTCCGGACTACCAGGCATCAACTGGTAACATTATACATTACGAAGTCCTTACAGGCGCTACCTGTTTCCGGACTACCAGGCATCATCTGGTAACATTTTACATTACGAAGTCCTTACAGGCGCTACCTGTTTCCGGACTACCAGGCATCAACTGGTAACATTTAACATTACGAAGTCCTTACAGGCGTTACCTGTTTCCGGACTACCAGGCATCAACTGGTAACATTTTACATTACGAAGTCCTTACCGGCATTAATGTTCTAATTTGATTTATTTGTAATTTAATTTATCTCTAATTTAATTCATTTGTATTTACTTATTTGAATTGTTTATACTCATTTAATTTTGTTCATTTAATTATAATTATTATGTCTTATGAGAAATGTCCGACGGAGGGTTAGCCTGGTGATCTGTAATACAGGTTCTACCTAAAACAGACACCAGTCTCTATGTAGATATTTGACATTGTATGATTATTGTGTATAAATGAGAAAAAATAAATTTATTATTATTATTTCCATGACTACTATGCTCGAGTGACCTTCTGAGCAGCTGCTAAAATATTTGACCTCGCTTTATGATCCTATTTTATTTTCGCGCAACAGTAAATTGTCCTTAAACAAAGATAAGTGATGAACTGATGACCGAGAAACCAATTTGATGAACTCTAATGAACATTTTGCATCATTTAGTAGAACATTGTTATCTTTTCACATTTGCTATTTGTACCTTCTTATTGGTAAATCTGGTTTTTTAACAGGTACCAATGGAGGGATCCAGTCAGATGGGCCTATACTGGGTATATATAGTGTCAAACTCAACAAACTCTTGGTCTTTTTATTTTTATTAATTTTATACTCTAACGCTGTCCCGTTAGGGTATACTCCTCGATAAAGCTGAGCAACTGGTTGAATTAATTTATCTATAAGAATATGAATTAGATCATCTTTAATTTTAGGGAACACACCATAGACTGCATTGGCACTTGGCGGTGTCTTTCCCTAGCAAATTTCTAGTCCCATTTTTACAATATAAAATTTGGCTTTGGCTCTACAAAAACTGTTACCAATTGTTTAGAGTCAATAGACCCTAGAACGGTTAAGGTGTTAAGACTAACGTAGGCCAATAAATCTCCTTTTTTTAGATATTACTTGATTTTCAACAAGGACACCATTGTCTTTGAGAATTACGTTACATCTCAATTTCAACACAGCGCCTTAGTCTTACACTGTTTTGAAAATATTCAAAAATCCCACACTTGGGACAATTCTTATCTCGGGCTGGACAACTTTAGTATCAGTTGAATGACTGCCACCACAACGCACACATGAATTTACTTTTAAGCTCAGATGTCCAAGTCTGACCAGAAACTTGTAAATTTTCCCACACTTTATTATTTGATGAGCCTCAACAAGTGACGCTTATAAACACGACTTTGTTTAGGGGGCAAATATTCATCGAGCTTGTTGATAGCAACAGTAAATACATAATTGTTACCACTAGTAGTTTCTACCAGTCATCATCTGCCTAGCCTTTTCCCAACTATGTTGGGGTCGGCTTCCAGTCTAACCGGATGCAGCTGAATACCAGTATTTTACATAGAACGACTGCTTATTTGATCTCCACAAGACAGCTAATACTAGGTAATACGGTGCCCTCCGGTAAGACTGGTTGTCAGACTTTCAGGTCACTGACCACCCGTAACGACTGCCAAAGATCTAAATGGCAGTCGGAACCAACAGCTTAACGTGCTTTCCGAGGCACGGAGGAAACGATATGTAATGGGCGATCAACCCATTCACAGACCAATCAAGGCAAGCGTGGCTTAACCTAAAGATCGACCTGAGTGGCAGATATTATTAAGCCACAAGGTCCTCTTAGTAGTTTCTACATGTGCATCGGGAATATTATATTTCTGGAAGGGTTAACCGACCCATGAGTAAGAGTAAAGCTCTATTGCCCTAAGGCCACCTGAGTGTGGTAACTTGGTAGCCGTCAGGTCTGACTCTGGTGCACGTTTTTTCCCAACGTAAACCAACTGAAACTAGGTCACCGACACAGTCCAACGACTGTTGAGGTCGTATGTGCGACATACTTGTGGTCTACCTGGATGGAAGGGGTAATTTCCTTCTTTAGGTACCGTTTCGAGTTAATCGAAATAACTCTTGATCTTATTGTATTTTATCCCAGTATTTATACAAGCTCATTTAGGTACCGTTTGATAACAAACTACCTCTGACGATGTAACTTCCGTCTTTAGGTACCGTTCCAAATTAATAGAACTAAGTCTTTAGGTATCGTTCCAAATTAATGGAACTACTTCTTTAGGTACCGTTCCAAATTAATGGAACTACCTCTTTATGTAACTTTCCAAATTAATGAAACTACCTTTTAATTTTATTGTATTTCATCCAATCCATTTGGACTGTTATTTATACAAGATCATTTAGGTACCGTTCCAAATTACTGAAACTACCTTTTAATTTTAGGTAGGTATTGTATTTCATCTCAATCCATTTGGACTGTTTATTTATGAAACTACCTATTAATTTTATTGTATTTCATCCCAATCCATTTGGACTTTTGGACTGATTTTGGTACTGTTCCAAATTAATGAATCCAGACCATTTAGGTACCGTTCCAAATTAATGAAACTACCTCTTGATCTGATTGTATTTCATCCCAGTTCATTTGGACCGAAATTTATACCTACGAGATCTTTAGGTACCGTCTGCATAAGCAACTACCTACCTCTAACGACAATGTTAACTTTGATTATTGACAGATTAAAAGTGTTAATTTGGATAAACAGCATGTCTATCACTGGTATCCAAGATTACTCAAGACCGCAAATATAATTGTCAACCATAAAGAGCCTCACCGTATAATAATAATCATGGTCTAACTTCGTTACAATCATAATTAAATAACAGCCGCCTTCAATTTGAACCCAAAATATCGTTATAATGTGCAAAATGCATAACTTAGTATTACTAACAACTACGCAGTAATATATAAATCAATGCTAACAACACTCCAATTTGTTTCTGCCAATAATCAAAGCATTCGTCATTGACGTTTGTTGTATCAGTACACGAATGTTTAGGTACCAATCAATGTAACTAAATCAGTTCCATTTTGAAGTAACGACTACGTTCAACATATTAATAGCTGTCTACAATCATAATCATACTTTTAGTCATGAAAGGGCATCATCCGTTCTAATCAACTTTTAAGAAAGCTTCCATCATCACATCCTAATACTTCTAGTCATGAACCGGCATCATCCGTCCTGACCAACATAATTCATCATAATACTTCTTCCTAGTCATGAACGGGCATCATCCGTTCTGACTAACCTTCACGAAAGCTTCAATCATTACTGATCATAACACTTCTAGTCATGAACGGGCATCATCCGTTCTGACTAACTTCCCTATGTACGCAATGTAACCGTAATTAATAGGATAATTCAACCCATTAATCAACACCTTATCGCTCAAAATATGTAAACAATACGGCATCAACCGTTTTGTTCTACAATAAAACAATCATCTTTTCAAGTTTTAAACAACAGATACTCTGTACTTATTTAACTAATTACGATAAAAACATATTTCAAATAATAAATACTAATTGTTATGATAACCAGAAATCAGCAGATTAAATCGGGGCTCGAACCCGATAGAATAGAGGGTAGGTAGAATAACTACAGATTTATAATATCCTAATTAACTGTATGTTTATTATTGGTATACCTGCATTATACACAACTACCATTTTGTTGGTGTTTGTTTCCATTTAGCACTATATTTGTTAAAATGAAATTCGATTAATGCTTATATATGCTACATAATATAGACGTTAGAGGGTATTGTTTGCATAGTTACGTAACAACTTCCTTTTACGTTTTAATATGATCTTATCACATGATAAAATAAAAATGTTTAAAACTATATGATACCACCCACGTTTACATAAACAAAATGATCAAGCTAAGCATTATCATCAACGTATATTATAAGTATTTAATTCATGTCCTTCCTCCCGCAAAAGTCAACTATCCACAACGACAAAGCAAAGTTTTGTTGCAGTAAATAACCCACGTTAAATTATTATAAACTTGCACACCAATATTAAGCTTTCCTTCTAACCTTTCCTTACCAAAAAAATAAACGCCGACAATTTCGCATTTTTTCAATCAGAAAAAAAAACACAGTACTTACAATACTCGTCGCCAAAATGTACTGTTCGTGCACTTAACTTTATATCGGCTCACTGCCCGACTCGCCGCACGCGCGTCCGTCCCGCTTCGTGGTTCCAAACAGAGTGAGTTAGGGACGGGGAGTATGCCCCGCTCCCCCACCATACTATAGCGCGCGGCGTGTGAGACGACAGAACTATATAATCTACAAACACTACATAGCCCATCTCTCTCTTAGAGAGAAGGCCTGAGTCCCTGCAGTGGGAACATTATAGGCTGATGATGATGATGATGATGATGAAAGAGATATGGCTTCATTTTTTCTAACACCAGTTCGGGTGCCAATTTTATGAGATCACTTTATTAATAATGCCTTGACAGTCTCGTTGGTCTAATAGTATAGCGACTGCTGATCATACAGTACTGGGTTCAATTCCCGGGTCGGGCAAAGTATTATTGGGTTTTTCCAGTAGCATCTACGAAATCCGGATTTGTGCCCAGTTGATCGCAATAGGTTCGCCCCCTATTATATGGGACTTAAATGTGGGTGTACTATATTAGATACACCTCTGCCTAACCCCTTTGGGGATCACAGGCGTGATGTTATGTTTATCTAACTTTTCTGCTCCTTGCAAACGAAGTTTACTTGTTAACCGACTTCCCAAAAAGGAGGAGGTTCTCAATTCGATCGGTATATTTTTTTTTATGTATGTACACCGATTACGCTGCGATTTATGATCCGATTTACGTGATTCTTTTTTAGTTTGATGCGGAATGGTTGCCATTTGGTCCCATAAAAATTTAGTATAGTTTGGCCCAGTACTATTCAATTTATGACGATGTTTCTTAATTTATGAACATTTTCTCAAATTTCATAGGCACGTATTACGTATTTCGTGATTTTCTGACGCTATACAAGTATTCGCATCTAGCAGTCATCACTTCATGTTGATGAGCTGATGATGGAAGGTACTACTCCTCAAAGGTTAGGAGTTGAAAGCAATAATAAGGGTATCTTGAAGGATTAGGGGTAGGTTTCTTAGTCGAATGTTATAATAATATGTTTATCTAACTTTTCTGCTCCTTGCTAACGAAGTTTACTTGTTAATGTTTGGTTTCAATTAACGTCTGCTTTAACATTCAGTTGGGACATTTAGACGTTTCCTAAATGTAAACTTACTTCACTAGCTTATTTTTCCCATAGAATCTACTACCACTAACTATCTTTTAGTAAAATTTAAGAAAATTTTGGAAAAGTAACAAACATTCATTTATCGACCTATCATGCAAGTGTTTCGACTAATAACTCTTTTTTTTTGGGGTAGGTGGAATATCATCAGGTATCCCGTAGTATTGGGCAGAGCGAAAGAGAGTGTCAGATTTCTACTGACTAAAACCACCCATGTTCCTTCTTAGGCCTTTATGTTGAGGCCGCGGTATCTTTGTGACCAACCCGCAGCCGCCATAATGTACCTTTATTTTCTTTCGCATTTATTATATAATAGTACCTACTAAGATTTCTTAAGTATACAGCTGACTGAATGCAGCTGAATACTTAAGAAATCTTACTACTAAGAGTAAAAGTAGAATCATAATGATAAATACTAAAATAATAAATATTATCATTCTACTCTTAAGTTACATAAGAGTAGAATAAAAGTCGACCTCAACACAAAAATCTTAAAAAAAAAGCTTAGGTTACGAAAAACCATTTTTCTTTCCTCAGTCCATAATTAAGTTACTTAACTTGACAAATAACAGGTCAACTATTTTCGGTAGCAATTACAGTACAATTAGTCGACGTAACTTGTAATTAAATCATTATGACAATGTAAGTAGGTAAATTAGGGACACAATCTTTTGAATTATTTTGAGCTATGATTAGAATAAAATATGAGGACGTCATAACTATTTATACAGCTTTTTTAAACTGACATGGTCGCTAATACTGTCATTAGCACTCAGAACGGGACATTTAAGTAACATTTTTAGTATTTATGAATTTCTGACATTCGGTGCTGCGGCATCATGCATCATGATCACGGATAAACTCAAGTTTTTGTGGGTGGGTGTTAAAGTGCAGACAACTCGATCTACCCTCTTTGTTGTATATATATTTTACACAACTCAAAATAATGAATTTGAATGAAAAGAGTGGTCTATCTATATCTGTGGTAATAGCAAATGCTAGAGCTGTGCAGGTGGCTCCATACTGGTCCGACTGAAGAAGAACTCAAATAATTACCTAGTAAACATGGTAAAGAAAGTTAAAAGTGTCAATGATATAATTTATACAGCACCATACATAACTTTTTACCATGTCAAATCGTACTTAGGCTTCTAGGCCTTAATCCGATGTAAGCTAGGATATAATACTTGTTTTTAACTAATATAAGGGGCTGATTGTGGTTAAATGTCAAAAGAAAAGAATTAGTGAATAAGCAGGAACAATTTTATAATATTCCTTATTATAGGCACTTACATAATGAAAAGTTCGCGGAAAACAATAAGACCGGTCATTGTAGAATTCTACGTAACCATCGTAATTATATTGCAATTAATTTCAGCAGTAAAGTTAAAATAAAATTAACTCCAGGACGGCTTAAGTCGACTCTTAATTTGCGTAATTTTTGCATAAAAACAATTAATTGTGACGAATATAATTTCCACATTAAGGTCACAAAATGGTAATGACAATAACCATAAAAAAACATGAAACACGTAATCATTCAATCCTACCTCTTAAAAATGTTGAATATGTAAGTTAGTGAGTTTGTGACTTTGTCAATCAGTGACCCACTAACGGCTGATCCAATTTTGATAAAAATAACACAGCCATGAATAAGATACAAACGACAAGACAAATATTTTAAACTTTTTAAAAACATTACCATCCACAAGGGCGAAATTGCGAGAAAAACTAGTTCCTTCATAAAAATATCTCAAGAATCTTCATCTAGTGAATGATGAAATATGATTTATGGTTCCTACATTTTTCCCGAGATATAATTAGATTTTACCTGCAGGGTTGTCACTTCCGTGGAGAAAACAATTGCATTGTGTTCTTGAGGTTGATCGATAGGTTTTTAGAAGTGAAAAATAACTTGTAATGTGAGCTAAGATGGAGACTCCTACGTAGGTTCATGTGGGGGATGAAGAAATATATGAATTAAAAGAAGAATGGGCAGATTTGCAAGTATTGTAGCACTTTGAGTAATTAGAAAGGTATAATTAGGACAATACATTTTTTGTATGACAGTGATGCTGAAATCCACGTCAGAAAAGAGTTACAGGAGCTTAATGAGTTATAGTGTAGAATGTATGTTTATAGTTTTCAAAACTGTTCATTATCGTATGGTTAGGGTAACCAACGAGATCCTATTACTAAACCTCCGCTGTCCGTCCGTCTGCCTGTCTGTCGGCAGATTTCAACACAGCAACAGCAAATTTCAACTGGGTATTACGTATCATGAGATACAGTCTCATGATCCATGGTCAGTATCATAATACCAGTGCTGTGACATTTAAAAAAGTTACAGCACCCTGCTGAGATAGGAGCCTTGGCCTCGTACCAACGACCAATTTTGTTCAACATTTTTATACGGTTGATTTCTTTTTATTTAATTGTGGTTTTTTGTTTTGCCCTATGCTAGTCAAATAAGCATTTTTTCTTACTCCAAACAGCAGATTCTTGAGCCCTTCGCTAGGTCATGGGTTCGCCTAGTCAGTCACCTTCCAACATAGTCTCTGCAGAACTGTTCCGCCCCATCATTAAGCACTTCTATCTCCCATCGACAGCCCTATGACGTCACAGTAAACACGTCACGGCATCAGGTGGGCCGTAATGTACCAACATAAACGCGCTACCAACATAACATAATTATGTAAATGTGCGTAACGTGAGAACACCATGCTTTATAACCGTGTGCATGTGTGCGTGATATGAAGTGAACTTTACGACCAAATATGTTACTTAGTTTAATGAAAAATATTTTTGTTTTGATGAAATCTTGGGGTAGGTTTTCCAGGTCGCGGAAATGCCGCGGTATCTACGGCCTCGACACAAAGGGCTGATATGGGTGGTTTTTGATTCCCATACTCAAAAAAAAAAAAAAAAAAACTCGATAGCAGCCACGAAGTCCGGATTGAACCTTAGAAGTACAACCATATTTCGCAAGTTATGTTTAAGTCCCATGTAATTGGGGGCGACCCTATAATTGCTATCAACCGAGCACAAATCCAGACTCCGTGGCTGCTACTGCGAAACTCCTGATGGAAAAACCCAATAACACTTTGCCCGACCCGGGAATCGACCCCAGGACCTCACACTCAGCATTCACACTTGCAACTACCAAACCACCAAAGCAGTCAAAAAAATAATAAACCTAAATAACGATTTATGTATAGGCAATCCATTAAAATTGATGGATGAAAAGGCTCCGGTAACTACATCGTATTTTTCCAGTAGCCCCTAACTTTGACACGGTATTGCCTCTCATGCAATATGCATAGCAATATTTGAAGACAGTGGGTTCCCCCCCTTACCTCCCCGCACTGAGAAAAATTTCCTCTGCCGCACTACGTAAAATAAGGACAAAAATCGACCACCATGACGTGTGTAACCCGGTCCATTACGCGTAAGTAGTCAGTCGTACGTAGTCGGCATACTGACGCTCATCATGGAGCGGGTTACGTAATTTACGCGTGGTCGATTTTTGTACGTACGTACGTAGCCCGACATCCGGCTACGTAATACGTAGTGAGCAAGTCGCACCGAATACTCCTGAAACTACGACTGCAACACCCGTATACTATTGTTGCGGGCACAGTAGAACACGGTGAGCCGTACGTGTGTACCACGGCGGCATACGTACGATACTGTGGCGGACACAGTAAATCACGATGAGCCGTACGTGTGTACCACGGCGGCATACGTACGATACTGTAGCGGGCATAGTAAATAATGATGAGCCATATGTGTGCACCGCGGCGGCATATGTACGATATGGTGGCGGACACAGTAAATAATGGTGAGCCATATGTGTGCACCGCGGTGGCATACGTACAATACTGTGTCCGCTACAGTAAATCACGATGAGCCGTATGTGTGCACCGCGGTGGCATACGTACAATACTGTGGCGGACACAGTAAATCACGATGAGCCGTACGTGTGTACCACGGCGGCATACGTACGATACTGTGGCGGACACAGTAAATCACGATGAGCCGTACGTGTGTACCACGGCGGCATACGTACGATACTGTAGCGGGCATTGTAAATAATGATGAGCTATATGTGTGCACCGCGGTGGCATACGTACAATACTGTGGCGGACACAGTAAAACACGGTGAGCCGTACGTGTGTACCACGGCGGCATACGTACGATACTGTGGCGGACACAGTAAATCACGATGAGCCGTACGTATGTACCACGGCGGCATACGTACGATACTGTAGCGGGTATAGTAAATAATGATGAGCCGTATGTGTGCACCGCGGTGGCATACGTACAATACTGTGGCGGACACAGTTAATCACGATGAGCCGTACGTGTGTACCACGGCGGCATACGTACGATACTGTAGCGGGCATAGTAAATAATGATGAGCCATATGTGTGCACCGCGGTGGCATACGTACGATACTGTGGCGGACACAGTAAAACACGGTGAGGCGTACGTGTGTACCACGGCGGCATACGTACGACACTGTAGCGGGTATAGTAAATAATGATGAGCCGTATGTGTGCACTGCGGTGGCATACGTACAATACTGTGGCGGACACAGTTAATCACGATGAGCCGTACGCGTGTACCACGGCGGCATACGTACGATACTGTAGCGGGCATAGTAAATAATGATGAGCCATATGTGTGCACCGCGGCGGCATACGTACGATACTGTGGCGGACACAGTAAAACACGGTGAGGCGTACGTGTGTACCACGGCGGCATACGTACGACACTGTAGTGGGCACAGTAAATAATGGTGAGCCATATGTGTGTACCACGGCGGCATACGTACAATACTGTGGCGGACACAGTAAAACACGGTGAGCTGTACGTGTGTACCACGGCGGCATACGTACGATACTGTGGCGGACACAGTAAAGCACGGTGAGCCGTACGTGTGTACCACGGCGGCATACGTACGATACTGTGGCGGACACAGTGAAGCACGGTGAGACATACGTGTACACCACGGCGGCATACTTACGATACTATGGCGGACACGGTGAATCATGGTGCGTCATACGTGTGCAGCATGGCGGCATACGTAGGATACTGTGGCAGGCACAGTAAAGCATGATGTATCAGACGTATTTACTGTCGTAGTAGAGGTAAGGTACCGTTGCCAGTACAGTAAGGCATGATGAACCGTGCGTATGTACCACGGCAGTGGACGTACGATACTGGTGCGGGACCAGTAAAGCACGGTGAACCATACTTATGTACCACGCTAGCGTACGTACGATACTGCTGCGGGTATAGTAAGGCATGGTGCACTATACGTGTTACGTATGGCACACCATGCCTTACGATAGTCGCACCAGTATTTTCCTTATGCTGGCGCATGGTACATACAAAGGTGCTCAGATACTTATTTTGAATATTGAACACTCAAAGTCAATAAAATTTTGTAGAAATGTATAGTTTAAATACTGCAGGGAGTTTTGAATAAAAATATGAAAACCCCCTGCAATATTTAAACTATACATTTTTACGAAAATGTAATAAACCACAGACCTAGATATTAGTTTCTCGATCGTGTCTACAAAATTTCATTGACTTTCGAGTGTTTAATATTCAAAATCAGTACCTGAACACATTTGTATGTACCATGCGCCAGCATAAGGAAAATACAGGTGCGAGTATCGTAGTGTGCCTGTGCCATACGTAACACGTATAGTGCACCATGCCTTACTATACCCGCAGCAGTATCGTACGTACGCTAGCATGGTACAATAAGTATGGTTCGAAGGAACTCCTCAAATATTTTACGCAAACGGCTCGCGTGCTACATCGCCCGGTTCTTGAGCAGGCGGTCGAGCGATGCGGGGCAGAGGGGATGGGACGGGGCAAGGAAAGAAATAGTGTAAAGGGCAATTTTAAGTAAATAGACATAAAAGATTCATATTATTATTTATTTTTTTGAATGATCTTGTTGGTAACGTCGGCTTCAAAAGCAGCTTGCGATATATAGCCGTCGCATACCTCTGCTCTGGATGGCTTCCACGCCGGCTTTCCTTTCATTTTCCGTGCAGGTGAAATGTTGATGACATAAGCCAGCAACATCAAAGCCACATTGCTAGACGTCTCTGGTTCATCTTCTGTATTCAAAGAAAAAAAAAGATTCGGTTAATTTTTGAGACTTAATTTTACGAAGGTTTAACCTTCAACTAAAATAATAATAAAAAAAAAACACTATGGACGTCATTTTTTCAATACACTAACTGAGCGGCTCAGTGCTGAGGGGAAGGGGGAAGTCACAAATCTGTGCGATTTCTAGAATGGGCGGGGACTGAGACTCCACTTCATAGTTAAAGGTTAATAATAAGAACTAATATTAGAGCAAAACTTCTTACCCGTCAATCAGTGCAACTATATTTGCTATTTTAGTTCTCGTGTCTTGGTCTCTAATTTTTCGTAATTTTAATTAAGCATATTTTATAATTTCTTCTTTTTTGAGGGTGATGGAGAAAAATAATTTGTTTTCCTTTCCCGGATATAGACGACTGAAATCGTTCATTAGCTGAAAAAAAGAATACAATAAATGTACGGTATGTTATTTCCACTGGTGAGAAAGGTCCGGATCGCTACCACAGAGGTTATTGGGTTGTTGAGCGAGAACTAGAATAGCTTGATTGAACTAGCAGATACGGGAACTAACATTATGAATTTTACATGGCAATCGAAATTCAGACACTTGTCTTATAACCCCTCGTTTTCACCAAAGTATAATACATGTATTTTACAAATTGAATGCAATGTTTTCGTTTTTGCATGTATTAAATACTAGCTGACCCACGCAACTTCGTCAGCGTCACATAAATATAGCTTATAACCTTTCTCGATATATCGACTATCCGACATAAATTAAGCTAAATCGTTAAAAAATATTTTCTTTCCTCTTTATTATAATAGTTTAGATGGTTTAGATTAGCTTAGATTATATTAAAGTGTGAATTACTATAGGTATCTCTTACTGTTAAATATACGATAACACTCTGTACTTGTAAACATTATGATGCAGTAAATATTTTAAATTTGAATTTCCCGGAAAGAATCTCCCTACATTGCGACACGCGAATTATTTTGCCGCGCGGATATTTTTACATTGCGATATCTTCTAAGATTTTTGGTTAAACTGTATAGAGTAAAGGGCACAAATATTCTATATTAAATTTCCCTTCTAACACACACATTTATTTAGATATAGATTAATACCATATGGGTTAAAGAAGCTACGCAAAAAATAATTATTTTTAACCTAACAGTTTAGTAGTAAAAAAGGGTTACAGTGAGTCAATCTTAAATCTTAAAAGATGGATATATGCTGTCGCGGACTTTCTTTTAGAACTTTTAAAGAGGAACAATTTCTTCATACATGATATTTGCGTAACTTAAACCGTTTTCGCAGCGCACGCAGCGAAAGCTCTCACAAAGGAAATACCTTTTCCCGTTTTTGTAACATTTTTCATTTATGCTCCGCTCCTATTAGCCATAGCGTGATGTTATATAGCCTAAAGCCTTCCTCGATAAATGGACTATCCAACACAAAAAGAATTTTCCAAATCCAACCAGCAGTTCCTGAGTTTACCGCGTTCAAACAAACAAACAAACTCTTCAGCTTTATAATATTAGTATAGATTATGTTGTAGGTATACAAAACATGTTATGAAACTATATTAGGTACATGTATAAAACTTGTTGTAAGTATACAGAACTTGTTGGAAGTTTTGACGACACGGTTGGCGCAGTGGCTAAGCGATTGGACTGCTGCGCTACGTGTCGCGGGTTCGATCCCCGCACGGAACAAGTATTTGTATGGCCTACAGATAGTTGTTTCGGGTCTGGGCGTGTTTGTGTATGTGAGTTTCAATGTTTGTAAACGCACCCACGATACAGGAGAAATTCCTAGTGTGGGGCAACGTTTAAAAAAAAAAAAAAAACTTGTATGTAACTTGTTGGTTGAAAACTTCTAGTCGCTTACATGTTTATGATCTCATGTACAGAAATTGCAATAAAATAAACAATAATTGTCTAAACCACGTTTGTATTTTGTAGGTGAGAACGCTGTCAACGTAGCAGACGAGTAAATACATGTCACAGACTTATTTCTTAGGTTAGTACTTAGGTATATGCTTACCAAGGTATAGCCTTGCGATTGTTTTAAGGCTGGGAAATCCTTGAAGTAATCCGCTATATCACCTTTTCCACATTGGATGCGATTTAGGCGGTGATCTGCAGTTTCTGCCCACTTTTCTTCAACAGATTTCCATGGATCAACATTGTTTTTCAGCCATAGTAATGTTTCTTCATAGACAGCACCTGTAATTTATATGTGTATATTATTATGGTGGGATGAGTCAAACAGAGAAAGGGCACCATAGTACAGTCGCCCGTGGTACATTTAAATCACGAAAAAGGTGATTATTTGCTTACCACTTTCCACAAATTCCAGGCTATAAAATAATGTCATCATCTGTGATAGTTGGCGTGGATCTGAGCGATTATCTGGACGACTTCGAGGATGAACGGCTAGTTCTCGGCAACTGTCCACTTTCTCGCAACTTTCTTCTTCGAGCTATAAAGCTCTTTTCCGCTAGCATTTTTTTAGCTACTGATAAATATGCAGAATAATACACCACAACGCATTCCTTGTGGAATATTTCCACAATTTCGGTAGCTAGTTTATAAAATTCTTCACTGGAAATTTTCTTTGCACAATTGTTTTCAAGTTGATGGTGTATTAGCAGCTGGCTCAATTTCCTTCGGGAACCCTCCGTGAGTAAGCCTCCTTTTCCCTCTTTGAGTATTGCTCTGCCGTTTAAACTTTCCTGTATGTAAAACACAAACAATAAGTTGTTGAACAAATTGTTAAATGAATGAGTAAATGGTCCAGTTGGAGTATAGCCTTCGGGGCTCTATGAGCAGTCAATAAACCAAAAAAAAAATTGAATTGTATTTTTTTTTTTCGATTACCGATGATCCCTCCTTTTTTGCTCCTATGTAATTAAGGATAGGTACCCATAAAAACAATTTAGGCTTTGTACACTTTTTTCGTAAAATGCATATTTTTCAAGTAATTTAACTTTGAAGATTTTCTCTGCCAGTCACAGCGATGGCTTGGTATTGGCCTTGTCTAAACAGTTTTTAGGGTTCCGTACCTCAAAAGGAAAAACGGAACCCCTTATTTATAGGATCACTCGAGTGTCAGTCTGTCTGTCCGTCTATCACAGCCATTTACTCTGAAACCACTGGACCGATCGAGTTGAAATTGATCGTACTGTACAAGGCCTAAACTTTTCAAAAAAAATACAATAAATAGTTCTTTGCCTAATAGATTACAGGAAAACCTATAAGAAAGCCATAACAACAAGCAATAAATTTTAAAAAAATAAAGGGGATCGCCTACTACGATGGTGCGGAACCCTCATGCACGAGTCCGACTCGCACTTGCCCGGTTTTTCAAGCCAAGCCACAACGCTGGCGAGAATAGAGCGCCCGTCTATTTTTCAAGCCAGTGAGACTGGTAGCCAGCGATGGCCTTGTGTAAACAATGCTTTTGGTCCATATCACAAACAAAGTACCTACCAAATTAAGCTACAAAATGAAAAATTAAGTGAGCACCAAAAAAGGGTAGGGCCGCCTGTCAGTATTGTATTACAATTACTGTAAACTATGCAAAAATGGACCTAGCAGGTTAACGAATTATGCCAACGAAATATGTTTTGTTATCAACCTGAGTAATGATAGGATTAAGAGTAACTCACAGTGTTAATATCTCCAATAGTACAATCTGTAGATATTTTTGCATTAACACTGACATCAGTGTCCCGTACAGCGTTTTGAGTTGAGTCGTTTAGCTCAGCATTCTTAATTTCAAGGTTCTAGAAAAATAATTTAAAAGCTTTATTACAGTACGATCAAATTATCTTGACAGGTCTGAACATAGGCTCTGCGAACTTTTATGCATGTAAGAAAACTGTTATTGTCAGTTAAAACTTGGCTTTTGTGAAGAAAACTGTTATTGTCAGTTAAACCAATACCTATACGGTCAGAAAATATCTAATTTGTATACTTACAGTGAGAAATACAATAAAATAAATATCCACTTGACATTAGTTGTAACAAAATAACCTACACGAAGTTCGGACTTGCCAAGATAATTTGATTGCACTGTACAATGCATTACAAAAGTATGCGGCATCGGTCCAAGAGAAAAAAACAAAGAAAACATTTTTATTACTTAGTTAAAATACAAGTAGGTAAACAAGTAGGTACGTACATTGACACCGGTCGCTTTTTGATGTTGCAGTAGCCAATTTTTAAATTTTATTCTGGGGCCAATCTTTGGAATCAGTTTCAGTTCTTTCTTTCAAAATTTCATCGTTTAACAGAATGGCAGTTTCAAGCGTTGTTATATGATTGTCTGAAAAATACAAATACAAACATGTACAAAACTTGTTATTTATGTAGATACTACATAAAATTGCCTATCATGTTCAGACGGAAAACCAGGGGACCGCCCCGAACCTGACGGTTCGGGGCGGTCCCCTGGTTTTCAACAAAAAAAAACCTTTCAAAAATCCTTTGTCCACCTAAGCTCCACATTAATTTCGAGTTGGCGCCAAAGTTTGTATGGCGCCGCCTTTATGTAAACTGTTGAGGACCTCTTGGAACTGACTTCACTACAACATAACAGGGATCTGGAGTTGATCTAATGATGGAGACGCCATCATCAGATCCGTGAGTTGAGGTGTCATCATACATCATACATGTTTGGTTAATTTCAACAGAATCGGTTCACAATTGAAAATTTAGTAGGAAAATTATCAATAATCAATAGAAACAAAACCTAAACCCTACCTAAACTTGTCAAAAATACGTCTGTCTGTTGTTTGTGGGTGAAAAAGCTATCAAACAAGTTCAAACATGCCACACATCAGAGAAAAACAATCTTGACTACTTAGATAAAACAAAGAAACTGGCTTACCTACCTTCAAGGAATGGTATTATTTCATCTAAACCGGCGTTAAATATCTCTTCCATAAATTCCATGATGGCTACGCTCCGACGCGCACAGAATCACTCCGATTAACAATGCAGACAGAAACAGAATCAGAATTCAGACTACCGCTATGGGCGACCGCTGGTCACACAATGCCGCGAGGCGCGAGCGAGGGTCCGCCAGCCGCCTGGCGCCCGCGCCGGTGGGCGGGGCGTCACCGGCTGGCTGATGCAACACATTACCATATTTGGTCGTAATAACGTTTCGTGAACGATGTCTTTTTTTTTCTTACCCTTGCGGGAAGGCAAAGGTAAAGCACATGCAGCCTGATCTTATGTTATTGATTAAAATATTTTGTAATCAAAGGCAAAATGAAAAGTCTTTTATTTACATATACATTCGTCTCAGAGACGAACTTTTAAAGATATCGTTTTATGATTTTGTCAATAAAAGAAAAATTATAAATTATTTACTATAGCGAGCTGTTTAAAACTCATGAGATAAAACAAAAATATACATTCTGATCATTCCAGACACATCAGGCCACGGTGGTCCATACCACGGACGTATCCAGGTTTTAGATTCGGGGGGGGTTCAGGACAATAAAACGACTAAATGTGTCTGCAGTGCCGTAAATAGCCTTTTCTGCGCCCTGTGCTTGTTGCATGGTGGAACAATTAATTATCTAATATTTTGGAAGAAAAATAGAACTAATATGTGGGCCATACACAGGGGCGGTCCCAGCCTACGATTTGAGGGGGGGGGGGGGGGGTCACAAAGAGCCGAACTTATGAAAACCAAAAGTTTACTTATGCAAACGTGCAGATGATCATCCTATGCCTACTTATCCCATACCTACTTTGTCGAGCACCCAGTATTTAAACAGCCAATGTGAAAAGAAGAAATTGTATGAGCGAGCTCGCTGCGCTCGCTCATACAATTTCTTTATCACATATTTTAACATCCTCGGATAAATTTGATTCTTTTCATTCATTCACCTCGGATACGATGATCGCTTCAATTTCGGGGCGAAGGGGGAGGAGGTTTCCCGAGATGAGTTTGATTTACAATTTCTTTATCACATATTTTAACATCCTCGGATACGATGATCGCTTCAATTTCGGGGCGAAGGGGGAGGAGGTTTCCCGAGATGAGTTTGATTTCAAGCTCTTATGAAGATAATGCAATAGCGAGCGAAGTGAGCTGGCCTTCGATTACGTTAGAGTCTTTTGGTGCTTTCATACAGAATACGATTACACACAGTACCTAGTCGTTTGCCATCACGCCTTGTATTTTTTTTAGTCAAAGAGGTCAGAAAAATGATCAGATAGCCAGTAGCCTGGACCCAGCCCAGGGCGGGGTGGTCATGACGCCCATGACCACGTTTTATAATAGAGTAGTAGAAGATTCACGCGAAAATGACTGATATCGGTTACCTACGTCAAGGCACAATCGGACAATCTTCCGAAAATTGATGTGTTTATCTCAGGTGTTTATGATGGTCACGTATTTCGCATCAAATTCGGATTTTACGTCTACTGAAATAAAAGGAGTGAAAGCAACAAGGTAATTACACATTAATAGGTACCTACCTATATTATGTATTCGATCTTCCACGCCTTTGGATAGTTTTTACCTTTTTTTTTTTTTTTTTTTTTGGTGGGTGGAAAATCATCGAATGACCCCCCCCGCTCTTGGGCAGAGCGAAGGGGAGTGTCAGACTTCTACTGACTAAAAACCGAACCCATGTTCCTTCTTTGCCCTTGCGCCGAGGCCACGTAATCCAGTACAAAATACCGCGGCCCCGACGGGCGTCGGCCCTTGCGGGCCCCTCCTTGCTGACATCTCTTTGAGGCGCGCGTGGAACACGAACGCGCCGCCGACACGGTCTGTTGCCGTCATGACGACGGCCGGACGGCGAGCTAGCCCATTACTCACCGTCCACAGGCCCGCGTCTACGGTGGCCGGAAGCCATCACGTGGCCCCCGACGCCCGGAGCGCCTTCCGCGCCTTCCGCGGCGGCTGGGACGTTGAGAGGATCGCTCCCTCTCTCGTTCCGCCACCTCCTTCGCTAGCATCACTGCTTCGCAGAAGGAGGCGACGGCGTCCCATTCCTCCTCGCCCCGGACCATGGCTTGCACCAGGGCCGGACGCGAGAGGTCACCGCCGCCGATCGCCGCTACGAGAACACGGCGGGGCTCATCCCAAGCAGGGCACACCTCCACAGTGTGCTCCACCGTGTCCTCCGGTCGATCCTCGCAGTGGAAGCATCCGGGCGTTTCCTCCCGTCTGATTCGGTGCAGGTACCTCCCGAAACACCCGTGTCCGGTGAGGACCTGCGTCAGACGGAAGGTGAGGGCGCCGTGGCTCCTCTCTAGCCACTCCTCAAAGAGGGGACTTACCGCCACTATCGTGGCGTGCCCTGCACGGGGTTGCGACAGTCGCTGTCTCCATGCCGCCATGAGATCGCACCGGAGGTCTGTCCGCCGCGCAGCAATGTGCCGCGGCAGCAGAGTGACCCCCCGGTGTAGCGCCTCCGCGCGCCACTCGTGTAGGCGCGCGAGGACTATCGCCTCCAGATCCCACGGCGGCAATCCGGCAAGGAGATTCGCCGCCTCGCGGGAGATCGTGCGGTACCCGCGGACTAGCCTTACGGCCATGACCTTTTGGGGCGCGTTCAGGTAGTGGACGGCCCGCTTCCTCACGGCACGTGCCCACACCGGGGCCCCGTAAAGGGCCATGGACCGCACGATCCCCGCATACAGCCTACGGCAGGGATAGTTTTTACCTGTGTCAAGAAAAAGGGCATACTTAACCTTAAAATATGAATGAAAACTCAAAGGATGGAGGTTATTTCATGAAAAAAAAACATTATTAAAGCATGTTTAAAGCATAAGCTGTTTTCTAACATGAACTTGACGCTCTACTTGAGCTGACAGGAATCAAAGGACTTTCATGAATTTTTCTATGGTGTCATAATCGTGGGTTACGAGTAATACAATGCTTTTGTCAACAGTGAGAACAACTCTTAAATTTATTAAGGCGAAGGATATGTGCAACATACCCAAGATGCAGCAACCTGTAAGCGGTGCTGAGTCAGCACAGGCTTCAACTAGCAGGGAAAGTTTTTTCTGTTTTAATAAATCATAGTAAAGAAGTTGGTGACACAGGCAACCAAATAATGAAGTATTATAATGAGCCCAGTGATATTGAAAAAATGTCCATACATTATTTGGGTAAGCATGATGCTGGAGGACAAACCGAAGACCCCACAAGAATTCATCGATTATTGCATGAAAGAAATGCATACAGAAGTGTGTAAGAAAACAGCACTGGCAACGTTAAATCAAAGTGACTGTCCATTGTGGTATGAGCTGCAGTATGCCAGAATTACTGCTTCTAAAGCTTATGAAGCTTCCCATTGCAAAGTTTTTGATGGGTCCTTAGTGGAAAGTATTATGGGAGTATCAAAATTACGGGACACGGATGCCATGAAAAGAGGCAGACAGTTTAGAGAATGAAGTTGTTAAAGTTGTAGAAAAAATGAAGAAATTAAAAATAAATAAATGTGGAATCATGTTAAGCCCTACAAAATCCCATTATGGGTGCATCCCCTGATGGTGAAACTGATCATTACAGCATTGAGATTAAATGCCCTTCTTCTGAAAAATCAGTAAGCCGGTATATAAAAAACAACCAAATAACAGCAAAATGCATGGCACAAGTGGAGTTGCAAATGCATTTTTCAAATAAAAATAAAGCTTTATTCTGCATAGCTCACACTGATTTTGAGGAATCAAAAAATGTCACTATTGTCACAGATAATATTATTATAATACTAGCGTACTATTGTGGAAGTTGAATACGACAAACTGAGACGACAAAGAAATGTGTGAAGAGTTAATAAATAAATGTAAAAATTTTTGGGGTAATGCTATTTTTCCTGTATTATTGATGTAGAAATAAAACTAAAATGAAATAAATATACTTTTTATTACAGAATCTTGCATATTTATTAAACCACAAGCTATGATTATAACTTCATCTATAATAGGGATCAAGTACTGCACCCATATGAAGCATATAGGTATATGAACCATCTGAAGTGCTGCAACCAGCTTCACAAAGGTTTTTCATTTCTGCATCTTCCGTGTGTATCTGAGATGAAGATGTAGGTACTTGCTTCTATAATATGATCAATTTGTGATAATTCAGTTAGCTTCGGAGTGCTACCACTTTGTTTAGCAGGTGGTGCAGATAAAGCTTCTTGAATTATTTCTAAATGTCTTCTTTTTTTGTAAGCTTGCCTGTCTGATGATGGCTATGGTTCAGTATTCTTTTGACACTGAAATTTGTGAGGAAGGATGCCTTTCTTCAATCGTGAGACAGTTTTATATTTTTCTTGTAAATTCATTATTTTGTACTCAATATAATTAGCTGTATCTTCTTCTAACTGAAAATCAAACATAATAAATTAAAAAATGATATTATGGAAGTCTGTGATACATCTAGATTGCTTCAAGATTTTTAAACTAAATATTAGTTTGCAATTATTATTATCATCCCGGTAGCGAAGAGGTTAATTTATTTTGAAAATCTAAAATTCACAAGATATCTAACTTAGTTTATAGTAAGTCTGAGTCAGTCAGTGGTCGTTATTAAACCAAACCTTTGTACATAAAGCTTTTTTAAAGTTAGTTACCAATTAGAGGTTATATTGATGACCTTGTCAAAGATTAGCAGATAAACAAATTGTTCTTAAACTGAAATAAATACTTACGTCGAAATGGTCTTCACAACAGTATAAACAAGTTGATGGAGATATTATCATGTCTCTTTTCATGATTTTACACCACTTTCTCCTTATATCTGATCTACACCTCTCGGTACAAGAAAAAACACTATATTTGGTGCATTCCTATTTGTGTTTTTACACAAGGGCACGATACAGTACCGAAAAGCCGGTTTATTATCCTGTTGAATTATTTAATTGAAGTAAAACACAATTTATAAAGATTACAGCCCAAAATACTTGTACAGTCATTCATTATTTGTTTGTTGTTGTAGATGCTGACGTCACGCAAACAAACGCAAACGCAAAAAATAATCTGAAATGTGAAAAAAATGATTTTTTATGTTCTTGTTCCCATAATGTTTAACAAAAAAAGTGTGTTGGATAAAATACGTAACATTAATACAAATGAAAAAATTGTAAACAATATATTTTTAGGTTTTATAAGTTTATCAAATGAAGTAACGAAACGCATCATCAGAAAATTAATCACGAGATTGCCAGGTTAAAATTCTTGTTTTAGCATCTTTAATAGTCAATTTCAGGTGGTACAAATGCAAATCAATCCAATACATTTTTACCAGAATCTGCGATTTTTTTCCTATATTTTCGTACCTTTGTTCTTAAGGTACACTGTTTGGCAAGAATCGTATGAGAAAAAAAACACCTCCTTTGGCATTTCGCGAAGCTTGTGTAACCACGGTTCGGTTACTTCCCAAGCTAAGCTCAAGCCCGCATCTCCTCGCTGAGTCGAGATAAAACAATCGTCATCATCAAATTCTGATAAACAATTCTTTATTTTCATGAACTTCCCTAAAGTACTATATTTTTCCCACTGTTTGAAAAAATACTATTGTCCTTCAAATCAAATCTTTTTATTGTGGGCATAGGTTATACAGAATGATGATCAAACAAAAATCAAGTTCCACTATGTCCTGCCGAGTAGATATACAATAGGTAATTACACACATCAACACTCAACAGGGATATTTTGGATTTACTCAATTTACTCAA
Source organism: Diarsia mendica (assembly GCA_949316265.1). Lineage (NCBI taxonomy): Eukaryota > Metazoa > Arthropoda > Insecta > Lepidoptera > Noctuidae > Diarsia > Diarsia mendica. The sequence continues at coordinate 17,434,173 of OX438904.1, read as the reverse complement.
AATTTATTAAAAGTAACATAGGTACATATAACATGTAGGTATATACTTTTTATAAAGCCCATATATCAGACTACACTCCAGAATAAAAGAAAACTATTTTTTTTTGCGAAAAATTAATTTGTTTTTAACAGGTACCTATGTGAAAAATCAGTAGTCAGTAAAACCACCCATGACGTTATTATCGGTCCTGCAACGGTTTTTCATGCTTTGGATTATGTTATCCAAGCAAGTCTTGCTGCGGCATTACTTAATCAACTTAATGAGACGGATTCAGTACAATGATTTGGCAACCAGTTACTGTTTTAAAGAGCCTGGATACTGAAATAAGGCGGCTGTATAACGTCGTACGTATAGCGCATACATATTTTATGTTACGGGTTAAGTAAATTACGTATGCTGCTCTGTGCGGAATCAATGAACCGCATATGTAAATGTTAATAGTGCGCAACAGTAATTTCATGATGCGGCTGACGTCATAAAGATTATACGCACCGAACACAGTCAGTAAGTAAACGGAGTTCGTAAAATGAGCCAGGATACGTAATAACTGATGATGTAGGCGGAGACATTATTAATTATCCAGTGTGCGTAAAATGTGTCGGCATATCCCTTACTCTGCTCGTACATTATGTACGTAACCGGAACCATTACATAATGAGACGGATTCAGTACAATGATTTGGCAACCAGTTACTGTTTTAAAGAGCCTGGATACTGAAATAAGGCGGCTGTATAACGTCGTACGTATAGCGCATACATATTTTATGTTACGGGTTAAGTAAATTACGTATGCTGCTCTGTGCGGAATCAATGAACCGCATACGTAAATGTTAACAGTGCGCCACAGTAATTTCATGATGCGGCTGACGTCATAAAGATTATACGCACCGAACACAGTCAGTAAGTAAACGGAGTTCGTAAAATGAGCCAGGATACGTATTGAACTGATGATGTAGGCGGAGACATTATTAATTATCCAGTGTGCGTAAAATGTATCGGCATATCCCCTACTCTGCTCGTACGTAACCGGGACCATTACCTAGTGAGACGGATTCAGTACAATGATTGGGCAACCAGTTACTGTTTTAAAGAGCCTGGATACTGAAATAAGGCGGCTGTATAACGTCGTACGTATAGCGCATACATATTTTATGTTACGGGTTAAGTAAATTACGTATGCTGCTCTGTGCGGAATCAATGAACCGCATATGTAAATGTTAATAGTGCGCCACAGTAATTTCATGATGCGGCTGACGTCATAAAGATTATACGCACCGAACACAGTCAGTAAGTAAACGGAGTTCGTAAAATGAGCCAGGATACGTAATAACTGATGATGTAGGCGGAGACATTATTAATTATCCAGTGTGCGTAAAATGTGTCGGCATATCCCTTACTCTGCTCGTACATTATGTACGTAACCGGAACCATTACATAATGAGACGGATTCAGTACAATGATTTGGCAACCAGTTACTGTTTTAAAGAGCCTGGATACTGAAATAAGGCGGCTGTATAACGTCGTACGTATAGCGCATACATATTTTATGTTACGGGTTAAGTAAATTACGTATGCTGCTCTGTGCGGAATCAATGAACCGCATACGTAAATGTTAAGAGTGCGCCACAGTAATTTCATGATGCGGCTGACGTCATAAAGATTATACGCACCAAACACAGTCAGTAAGTAAACGGAGTTCGTAAAATGAGCCAGGATACGTATTGAACTGATGATGTAGGCGGAGACATTATTAATTATCCAGTGTGCGTAAAATGTATCGGCATATCCCCTACTCTGCTCGTACGTAACCGGGACCATTACCTAGTGAGACGGATTCAGTACAATGATTGGGCAACCAGTTACTGTTTTAAAGAGCCTGGATACTGAAATAAGGCGGCTGTATAACGTCGTACGTATAGCGCATACATATTTTATGTTACGGGTTTAGTAAATTACGTATGCTGCTCTGTGCGGAATCAATGAACCGCATACGTAAATGTTAAGAGTGTGCCACAGTAATTTCATGATGCGGCTGACGTCATAAAGATTGTACGCACCGAACACAGTCAGTAAGTAAACGGAGTTCGTAAAATGAGCCAGGATACGTAATAACTGATGATGTAGGCGGAGACATTATTAATTATCCAGTGTGCGTAAAATGTGTCGGCATATCCCTTACTGTGCTCGTACATTATGTACGTAACCGGAACCATTACTTAATGAGTCGGATTCAGTACAATAATTTGGCAACCAGTTACTGTTTTAAAGAGCCTGGATACTGGAATAAGGCGGCTGTATAACGTCGTACGTATAGCGCATACATATTTTATGTTACGGGTTAAGTAAATTACGTATGCTGCTCTGTGCGGAATCAATGAACCGCATACGTAAATGTTAAGAGTGCGCCACAGTAATTTCATGATGCGGCTGACGTCATAAAGATTATACGCACCGAACACAGTCAGTAAGTAAACGGAGTTCGTAAAATGAGCCAGGATACGTAAATGATTACGTAGGCGGAGACATTATTAATTATCCAGTGTGCGTAAAATGTACCGGCATATCCCTTACTCTGCTCGTACATTATGTACGTAACCGGAACCATTACTTAATGAGTCGGAGTCAGTACAATGATTTGGCAACCAGTTACTGTTGTAAAGAGCCTAGATACTGAAATAATGCGGCTGTATAACTTCGTTCGTATAGCGCATACATTTTTCCTGGTTCCGGGTAAGTAAATTACGTATGCTGCTCTGTTAATACATATGCGGCATCATTAAACCGCATACGTAAACGTTAATAATGCGGGCACAGTAATTTCATGATGCGGCCTCATTACAAGTAACTTGTTTACATGGTCTTTACAGAGCATTATGCCGCATACTTACTTAACATGATGTCGTTTCATTATAAGTATGGCTCTTATAATTTTCATGTGAAAAGCACATTATACGTATCTGGCTGCCGGTACATTACAAATTTGCCAATTTTAAGTAGCCCGTTTTTCTCAGTGCGTAATTGGTGAATATCAGCCGTCCTTGGTTGGATGAAAAGCAGAGAAATTGGAACTTATTTACTTTGAGGCGTGAGATAGAAGGTTATTTGAGATGAGGCAGAGGTTTTATTTGACGCCTCGATTTGAGGAGGATTTCGAAACGGTATTAATGAAGCCTGTTTTTTTTCTTTTTTTGAGGGTGGGAAATCATCTAATGACTCCTCCCACTCTGGGTAGAGCGGTATGTAGGGAGTGTCAGACTTGTACTGACTAAAAACCACCCATGTTCCTTCTTAGCCCTTTGTGCCGAGGCCGCGATATCTCTTTCTAACAACCCCTAGCCCCGACGGGGAATGAAGTCTTTCACTCTTATTCATTGATTAGAATGACGGTATTCTATCATTTGACAAAAAACTACTCACAAATTGTAACCATAACTGACCGAGGGCAGAAAGATTATAATGACTAATCTGCAATAGTCATTCAAGTAAGCCGCATCTCTGCTTTCGCCAGCACCCGAGGTATTTCATATAATAATCACTCAACCTGAGTCATCCACATATGAAACCACGCTTATATCTTTCTGTATACCGTACCGTACCGTACCGTTTCGTATTTCGAACTTCGGAGTAACGTAATACAGTCAGTCTACTAAGTACCTGTATAAAGATTTTACAAGCGAATCCACGTAAATTTTAATGCTCATAGTAATAAAATGCAGATTTCTAAAGCAAACCCGTATTTACTAGAGCATTTCTTCTTTATATTTTTACTATAACGAGTACTCGTTTATGAAATGCAGCAGTTTTTGCATATTAACTCTTTTAAATGAAAACAGTAGATTATAAAAATACATTTCACTTTTCAGTTTAAATGTTATTTCGTTGAAAAACGAATAAAAGTTAATTTTATATTCGAAACCGTCATTGTTATGTGTAACTACCTGTAACAGTCAATGCCCAGTATAACCTGACCCCTCCTATAAAGAAAAAGAAGGCAAATGGTGTGCAAAGAAGGGTCAGGTAATACTGGGCACAGACTGTTAAAACTGTTCCTAAAACTACGGTGTGGTTAATTTTAACGGTCTTTGTTTAATCTTATCTAACTAATGGTAGGCTTATCTAGGAACTCACATCCCTATTGTATTAGCTTAATCGTTGAAATAAAATGAAATTCCTAATCTCTTGCAGGAACCCAAAATATAATAGAAAATATAAAGATAAAGGCTATTTAATTTTCAAATCAGCGAAAATACTTACACGTTTTCCCTGTGGGGTAGGCAGAAACATAAAATGCCTTTTGCCACACTCCATACATACTTATTTTGTTAACGTTCCTACATCTGGTCATACACATGTACCAGTTGCGTACAGGTACGCATGGCGACATTGGCGACCAAACAAGCTATACAAAACTAGTTTATGCGAATCTTTCATTGTATTAGAAATTTATACAAAGCCAGGCAATGTTAAACTAGAAATGTATCGTTTGAAGTGCCACCATGTGTACTATACTACGTACCTGACCTTTCTAAAGTACCTACTTACATCACGCTAGCCGAAACTGTCCTATTTTCCGAATCAACCTTGAACCTTATGTTTCAAGCGATAAAGTTCATGCATCTGTACATCACTAATTAGTTCAGTGTATGTCCCTTTGTCAGTATTTCCGCGATTTGAGCGCATAGAACTAACCAGAACATTACACGTAATTATGTGGAAACTGTAGCATCCATTGTTACCAGCGCTCTATTACGTCGCCTATTCCGACAACAAAATACTTCAACCCATATTCTCCCTTCTATATGAGTACATTTACACAATTTTCACGAGCCACGCTGTGGCGTCGAGTGAGCCATACAATAACAGTACATAGGTACCTACCTATATAGGCACTCTTTATGCAAACTCGGTCCCAAGCCTTAGGGCTGGACCACACCGATATAAGACGCGACGCATCGCTTTAAGAAGCCAGTTGGCCTAGACAAGTCGCTTTATAGGGTTTCGTATTTTTACAATGAATTGACATACTGAAGCTTTACGGTACTTTGTATGGGTTCATTAATTGTAGACTTTTAGAGTTTCTTCCTTAAGAATTCGTTCAGACAGAATTTCAGATACAACGTGTTTTTTTGAAATCCCATAACTCTAGAATATGTAGTCCAAAAATGCATAGCTTAGCAAAATGCGAGGTTGTCATATTCCACTCAGATCCAGCTTATCCCTTTGCTGCCCTCCCCAGTGACGCTCTAAATCCAGGCTCTCAAACCATAGGGGGTGCCCTCAGCGCACTGTTAATTATTTAATAAGTTTTTATGCCCTGGCTGGAGGCATTACACTCAAGGCATCCACAGAATAGTACTGTTAAGCAGAAGCGAACCTGATAGGTTGACCGGGAAGATGCCATTTAGAAAAGAAAATCACATCGCAAATCTGCTGTTGTGGCGTGTTATGTAGAATTGGCCTTAGATGTCTTCTTCAATACTTATACAGTTTGCATTCCTGTTTTCATTGAATAGGGGATCTAAAAATCTAAATTGTATCACTAAGTGACCGCAGCTTCGCGTCGCATCCCAGTGTGAAATGAACTTTATTTACACGAGTCCGTAGTAATATAGTAAGACAGCACAATAGACGGGAATATTTGATATTGTTGACGATATCTTATTACTTGTATAATTATCGCAATTTCCATTACAATGTTGTCGAGAAGATTTCTACTTTTCTACCTTTCTGAATGTCTCCCTTTCGTAAGTGAGTAGTGAATAGCCGCTCATGATTCAATCTTCTGGTTAAGCCGTACTTGCCTAGGTTGGTTTGTAGATGGGTGACCACCACCATAAAAATCACCGTAGTCGGGGCTCACATTTGTAGATCTTTGACAGTCGTTACAGGTAGTCAGCAGCCCGAAAGTCTGACTACCAGTATTACCCAGTATTTCTAGTTTGTGGAGGTCAGATAGGTAGTCGCTTCATGTAAAAAACTGGTATTCAGCTGCAACCGGCTAGACTGTCATCCAACCCTTGTAACGTTACGTTTTGCTGGTAGAAGCCAGAAAAAGCGTAAGGTCACACGACTCACCTACCTAGGAGGGGAGCACTGTTAAAGGAAATGATAGGGAATAGTTATAAGAATTTATTATTAACGAGCCTATGGAGCTAGGATAAAGAAGAGAGTCAGGGAAGCTGATGGATGACTGATGAAGGGTGATTTATGTAGAAGAGGCGGCCCTCTCAGCAGCAGTAGTGGCCGAGGGGCGTCAGGCTTAGGTCTTCTGAGATGACAATTTATAGAAAAACTTAAATAAATAACATAAAAAGTATGCTTTGCCTCCAGGAAATAAGTATGAAGCTACCTAGGGAGGACAAATGTTTAAATTTTCAGGTTATCAAAGTCTAAAAATGTAAGTAAAAAACCCATGTAAAGGCACACATTACACCCTAACACAGTCGAGAAAAGGCTAAGCAAAATATGATAGATACTAATCCAAATAGTCTAAAGAACTAATATTTTCGAACATCACAACAAACACAACATAAATGCACTCTCACTTTAATGCTACAGACAAAATTACATGTCATAACGTGAAAAAAAATAAAAAGTATATACTAAGGTAATTCCGCTAATGCACGCCACACACAGAAGCTGTGCACACAATATTTTGAAGTAATATTGTTTATGGTAAGCAGAAAATCTTGTCGCGGCTTTATTTTGCTCATATACGAGTATTCATGGACGGTGGGATAAGGTTGAGGACATACAGGTCGCAAGTTTGATGAACTAGGGATATTGGGAATATAGTTTGTTAGGACGACACGACTGCTGGGCTACCTATCGCGGGTTCGATCCCCGTACGGAACAAATATTTGTTTGGCATACAGAAAGTTGTTTTGGTTCTGGATATTTGTGTACGTAAGTTTAAATGTCTATATACGCACCCACGATACAGGAAAAAATCCTAGTGTGGGGAAAAGGTTTAAAAAAAATCATACGCTCACAAAAATGTGCACACATCAATCAATAGGTAGAGGTAAATAAATTGATATAATGTGATTGGTCTACCGAAATATTTACTCAAACAGTATTCTCGATAAACATAATCATCATATACCCGGAATTACCTCCGTATAGGCCTCCCCTTTTTCACTTTAATCGCACCACCCAGTCCCCGACATCGGAGACTTTCGTCCGACGGCAGATTTCGGCTTATGAGATAAAATGTACGCGTAGCATTAATCATATGACTACACCATTAGCTACGCCGTAGCAAATGCTACGAGACGCTACGAGGCGCTACGCCGATGCAGTCGTAGCAGTCTTTCCGACTTCGGATTACGGCTCACTCTATCTGAGAAAACATCTTTGTCCCAGCTGTGTTCCCACTGGACAGAGACTTCTCTCCGTTAAAGATTATGCTCGCTAAAAGAGCTTTTGGATAAATAGTAACAGCCTCTCGGTCCGATCATCAGGTTAAGCCACGCTTGCCTAAGTTAAGCTGCGGATGGGTGAGCTTCCTCAGAAAGCACGTTAAGCCATTGGTCCGGGCTTTCATTTGTTTATTGTGTGTTTAACAGTCGTTACAAGTAGTCACCAGTCTTACTAGGGACAATTAAGGTGAATCCTCCAACCAGCCCGCGAAATTCAAATTTTCTTAAGTTTTTTGCAATTTGCAGGCCAGTGATAGGTGGTATTGATGGTATGAACATTTGATTCGCGGCTGTAAGACGTATGTAGTTACAGAATTATAATCATCAAAATCATTAATACAACCCTCCGAGCTCATGAAGGTTCCGGATTGCAAAAAACTTAAGAAAATTTGAATTTCGCGGGCTACCCTGGAACATCAACCTTAAGATAGATAGGCAAAAAAAAGCATCTGGTAAGTCTGGAAGCCGACCCTAATATAGTTGTTGATGACCTTTCCCATATGACTCACCCAAAGGAGTCAAAACACCAACTCCTCACATCACTAGCATCACAACAAGTAACTTTATGGCTTTATAGTAGCTCTAAGTTCATATAGTAGCTCTAAGTTCTTATAGTAGCCGTGTCACCGGAATACTTGAATAACTCACAACGCTTCGCGGGTTTATTGTCGAAATACCCGCGTTTCACGGAGCTAAGAATTTCGTATTACATCTGCGTCGCGTATTGGTAATCTGCGGTTGTGTGCGGGTTATTTTTGGAATATGTTTACCTTTTATCATATTTGAGAAGTGTTATTCAGTGGTTTTCAAAGATGGCGTTACGTGTTATATTTTAAATAGCTCATCATTAATCATCATCATCATTACAGCCTAAGACGTCCACTGCTGGACATAGACCTGCCCCAAGTGTAGTCACATTGACTGCTTCTCGCATCCAGTGGATTCCCACAAACTGTAAAACTCCAAATGATTAGAAACCTTAAAATGCTGCGATTTTAGTTCAAAATCGATTGAGAAAATTTTGCAGTTTGTGGTAATTTGATCTGCCGGAGACTGTACAAGATGCTATAACAGCTGTTTTTTATATAGTAACCCATTCCTTACCCACGATTTATCTTTAAAAGATAACGTTTACGTATCTGATTATTCTACAACACACTCTCCTAGTAGTACGTAGGTAGTAGGTAACTAGGTACTAAATGTAAAGTGTACATTTATTCCGTTGCTTCGTGCAGTACATTTCCAGCCACATGACTATTATGTCGTCGTAAAAGACGTTGCCAACAATATAAGTCGTCTCGACATCTAGTATATTTTTCAAACTCATTTTAAGAAATAACAGCTCGTACTCACACCGTGAAAACCAGTATAACTTGACCTCGCTTTGTATGAGCTTCTCGTAAAATGACAGATCAGCTTAATTTGGTTTTTTTATAGCTAGGCGTGCGTATATTACCGAATTCACTGATGGTCTGCCACTCACCCTTATGTCTTAAGGAATAAGGTTGATAATTGGACTTTGTGATACCTACTGGTCTAAAAATGCTACAAGAAAGTGATACTATTTAAGTAGTGCACTTATGTTTCTTACTTTATGCCGATATTTTCGTCAGTTCGTCTAATAAATAATAAAATAAATATAAAATAAATAAATAAATAAATAAATAAATTAATTGTTATTTAGATTATGAGTGTTTATGTAATTAAGGCATATTCATTACCATATTAAACTTGTCTTTTGAATTGTTGCTGATACTTTTAGAGATATTTAAGTATGATCTACAAAAATACTAAAACTCTTCATTCAGGAAACACCATAAGATTAATTTTATATGTTAACTAAAATAAACCTATATTTTAAACCTCTATATAAGTACTCAGCATAAGGTAGTCATGGGTTGAAGAAGAAGATAAAGAATCCAACCTCACTAAAAATCAAGCTTAACCAAAAATAAATGCCCAAAACATTGTCACGCTTAAGAAGGAGTGAAGGCACCACACATATCATAAAATACAAAACTATACCAAAATTTCAGAACCGTCGTCTTCCAAAAACATTTTACACCAGACTTTAGTTCCACACACACCCAAACACCTAACTGCAACTAAAACACCCCAAGAAGAAAATGTAATCAAAATTCTTAATATCACCTCGTGTGTACAGTGCATTAAACTGGCAAGAGGGTCCGGGATAGTGATGTGCCTGGTGGCAATATTGCCACTGCCGGTAAAATACCAAAATTGCCAGCAGCATTGGAAATATTGCCAGAGTTGTCGGTCAATGTAGATTAGGGCCTATAAATGCTAATTATAAGTGTATTCAGTGGCGTGCAGTGGTCTCCCACGGTGGGTAGGCCACGAAATATTGACAGCAAAAAAAAATTGTCACATTTATAAAAATAAATAAGCCTGTAAAAGTTATAGGTACCTAAATACAATTCAAAAACTCACCACATTATTCAAGGGTGCAACTCATGATTTTCTAACGATGCAAACAGAAGAAAGATTCGGCCACCTTATATATCTCATCCAAGTGAGAGGGTGATAGGTAGTTACAAAAGTACAAAACACGTCACTTGCAAGATAATATCCGAAGTGGCTTTCACACATCTACCTTTAGATACAATTTGCACCTTATCATTACATTACTTATACGATAATATCATAATTGAGAAAACTTATTACCTTTATCATCTAGCAAACACACATTAACAGCACAAACTTCACTTTGTTATTATTTGTGGGAATAAACAAATAATACACAACAAAGCTAATATTTACCTACACTACTGTTAATAATGTTATATAATACTGACAATATCTGTACGTTTTCGGTTTCAAAACAAATCGCGCTATAAAACAACAATGAAACAATAAATAATAATGGCTTCCTCGCGTAAAATATAATTTCTAATTTGCCGATAGAAAAATACTACCAAATAAAATTGCATAATTTTCATATCGAGTTTGTTCACAACAGCGGTCAACAAAATTTTGCAGGATTATACGAAAACGATCAATGAAATGTGTTGGCCTTGGCAGTGCTGCACTCTATCTGTGGACGGAAGAGCGAAGACCGCTAAGCGCGAAATTCAAATTTCTAAATTTCCTTACATTTTTGCAATTTGCAGGCCCGTGCTATGTTGTATGTTGATTATTAAAATATGATTCGCGGCTGTAAGACGTATGTAGTCAGTATTCAAGCTAGCACTGGCCTGCAAATTGCAAAAAACGTAAAAAAAAAAAACAAATTTGAACTTCGCGCCGGAGTTCGCGGGCTAAAGATGGCCGCATGACGCATCCAATCGTAGCCTTGTGTTGTTGCAGCCAATCACAGGCCGCCTCCACTCGGAGGAGCTGGCATGCATGTGTGCGGTTCATATACACGAAAATATGCACCGATCATTCTCCGATGTGACGCTGTGTGCGTAAAATTATGAATGGGTTTTAGGCTAGTCGAATGCTAGCCTAAGCAAGCCTGTAACTAAAAGATTCGTACGCGAAAAATTGCTCTAAGTATTTTAACAGGAGTTTGAACTTTTTTATTATTATTTTGTACATGGTGTTATTTTATTACATGGTTAATTAGTTATAAGAAATGCTCAGTTGGTAAGGTAGGCTAAGCCTAAGAGCCTTAATAGAGCGCACGCCACTGAGTGTATTACATAGTTTCCGTACTTAATTTGACTTATAGGTAAAAGAAATATTCCCAAATATTTCCACTCCCGGCAATCTTGCCACCAAAATTCCCACTTCGGGCAATATTGCCGGCAACGTCACATCTCTAGTCCGGGATTCTGCGCTTGCGACTCCATCAAGCTCAATGACGTTTTATGCGCTATAAAACTAGAAGTGCACTCTGAGAGCGTACCTTGCTAATGAACCGCGTTTTAACGGATATGTAGCGCATCTAGTGCGGTAGTTTGTGTATCTGTGTGTGGGTAGATGGATGTGAGTTGCATAAGGTTTTTAAGTGGTTCTAAATGTGTTGCTTAGATATTGTGGAGCCACGGAGGAGTTATTTTCTGATGCTAATGCAATGGTTTATTATTTACTAGCTTTTGCCCGTGACTGGAGTTTTATAATGGTACCACGGGACTATTATACCGGGGTAAAAAGTATCCCATATCGAAATCCAGGTTGTAAACTATCTGTTTACTATTATTATTATTGTTTACTAACTTTGAGCCAAATCTGTTGAGTAGTTTTTGCGTGAAAGAGAGAATATTAGTAGGTTTATAAACACACACAACACACACTTAATAGGGAAAAAAAACAGAAAAAATAGGTCCAAAGGAGATGTTTATTTACTAGTTATATATTTAAAACTTCTTTAGAACTAGGTGGACTTAATGCCACAGGCATTTTCTACCAGTCAACTTTGCGTTGAGTAGAGACAAACAGTGGTAGGCGTAGGTATATCTAAATATCTAAAACTAATATTTTTTTTTCCATCACAGTTACGCTAAAAAAATGATATAGTGACAAAAAGTGCTGCTATCTACAACAAAGAACAGTCTCTAAAAAAAGCCGCTAAAGCGCTACATTTTACGCTTGAAACCCACTGAACTAAAATCCAAAAAACAGTTTCATACACACAGTCTACCATTACGGGAAAGTCGAATGGAAACCATAGTTGGTGTTTAATGGGCCTTACGGAAGACTCTGTTAGTTGTTACGATGGATCAGATTTATGGACCAATCTCTCATCTTATGTATGAAACATTGAGGGTATCGTGAGATAGGAAATACTTTGGTACAATGTAAATAGACTTTTTATCGACCGGCGGACTCTCTGTAAAGGATAGTCGTATAAAATGTTGCATGATAGGTTGTGTATAAATATTTATTTTGCAGATGGAAGTTGTTTGAGTGGATGCTACATAGTTATGATTCTCTTACGGATATGTCGATCTTTTTGAACTTTTCTAGTCACTGGTCAATTAATATTTAAACTTTTTGATTTTCTATTTTATTTTAATAACCAATCCATCACACTTGCTTACAAAGAGAATTTTCTAGTTTTCAAAAATTGTGCTAATGTCAAAACCATTTTGAGGAAAAATTCCCTCTAATCGGAAGAGCTAGGGGATCTTTTACAGTGATGATATCATCAGTCAATACAACTATTACCAAAACTGCAACAAAACAATGTAGCAATAAACGAGTATATCCCAAAACAGAATTTAAATAAGTTCTAAAACAATACGAAAATATTTGAAAAGAAAAATAGCTCGGTTTGAAGAGGAATTTAATATACATAGTAGGTACTGCACTATGTGAGTGACGCGTCGACGTTGCAGTGTCGTTTTTGTCGTTGAAAACTAACTTCTAGTATTTGGGTATGTGTATTGCCTCAGTAGCCTCTGTTTTGTATTTAAAGCTTTAAAATTATGAGCTTTTAAATCACTAATAAACTTGACACTGAAAAACCCAATAACATTTACGTGTGTCTAGATAATTATATCTAGACACACGTAAATGTTATTGGGTTTTTCAGTCGGGAATTTCTCTGTAACAGCCACGGATTTATGCCCGGCCGATGGCCATATACGCTCGCCCCCTACTACATGGGACTTGAAACCTATCTGGCGAAGTGTGGGTGTACTAATGGATAATTATGTTACCGGCCAAACCCGATTTTAGGAAAAACTAGTTTCGCCTAGGCTCAACCAGTTCTTACTATACGCGATAGTGTGGGCCTGCTGACGGAAACGCTAACCCTAGGCGGTCGACGTCAGGGGCACCCCGAGGTTCGGTTCGTCCCTTTAAAGTTTTAAACCCTGCAGACAGAGATAGGAGCCCCGCTGGCGGGGCTCCGTCGACCTGCTGACGGAAACAAAGAACTAGTTTAGCCTAGGCAAAACTAGTTTGTCCTGAAATCTGGTTTGGCCGGTAACAGATACACATCTGCCTAACCCTAGGCGTGCTGATATGTTATGTCTTTTAAATACCTGTACTTAATAAAATACACACACTCCACAAAAATTGCAAAGCCAATCGCGTCGACTTACCCCGGAAAACCTTTCAAATTACTTACAATTTCCCACCACATTTTATTTTTTTATAATCGCCAAAATTTCTAAAGCCTTGTCCACATAAACAAGCAACGAAGCGTAGCACATTAGCCTCGCGGGAGCGGGCGCGATTCATATTAATGCTAGCTATTAACGGAATGCACGATAAATTCCCCGGGGCGATAGAATACCGATTTATTCGTGTATCGCCCGCGCTCCATGATATATCGCGCCCGCGTGTTCCTCTGACTATGTACCGGTGTTGTGATCATGCCTTTATATGCTACGATTAGTAAGGGTTACGTTTTTGGTTGTTTTTCGATGGCGGGATAAATTGAGAAGTTGAGGGAGACTGCTGCGGTTATGTGTTGACTTATTCGTTGAATTCGGACCCATCGCAGCAAAAGAATTTCTTTATGTTAGGTATCAATCAACAGACTATCGCAGTCCACTGCTGAACAAAGGCCTTGTCCAATCTGTACCACAACACTCTGTCTTCGTCTTCCGCATCCAGTCTGACGCAGCCACCTTTAAGCGTGATGGTGGTAGTTTATGCGTCGTTCTAGTCGTGTCGTTCTCTTCCTCAAATAATATCGATTTGCAACGGCTTCTGCCATTGGTGCAGCATTCCGCAAAACACTGCATTAAACCCTTACCTTTCCAAATAAACTGTTACAGTAAATACCTTTCCACGAATAATCCCACGGTTGGAATTGTTTACCTAACTAGCCACTTAACACCACTATTTTACTGAACATCTTTATGCAATCGAAGCCAATTCAATCGCACATAATCCTCTGCGATCCCATTTATTGGCGCTAACGACTTTAAGCCACCACACCTTATTTTTTTTTCTAAAAGTAACTGTTTGCTGGTGACTTTAACGGGTGAAAACCGTTTTTGTATTTTCTTCTTCTAAATAAGGGACCTTTTTTACGTGTGTAAATCCTCAATGGATTTCCTCCGCCGTAGAGGCGGAGGGGTCTGTCAGACTCGTACTGACGAAAACCACATGGTGTTCTTTCTCGTCAATTCTGACTGTGGTCCGGGCATACGTTTCAATTGCATTTTCCACAATCACCCCTACAAAATAAGAAACCTGTCACAACCAATACTGGTTTTGACAATATTTTTGTACGGTTAAATCACACAAGCGGGCGACTGGTAGTCTTTTGATATACATCGTCAATTTACTGAAGTCTACAAAGATTTGATAGTAAAAGGTTTCTAATTCTCCGAAATTTCCTAATAGGAAACCTTACAACGCCGCAAAAAATTACGGGAAAAACAAGTGTCTTGGCTTCGTTAAGGGTGTTTTTTACAGCATTTATAGCCCCGTCTCTTTCCCACGCTAAAGTAGCATTTAACTAACACTGCAATAAGAGAAGGTAGTTCACTTCCAGGACCCTCAAGTCCCTGCAACAGCAATCACAACCGAGTTAGTCTTTTAAACATTTCCTTGTATTTTCCTCACCCCTCTGGGCAACGCTTTGTTTTACCTCCATTGTTCTTGTAGTGTTTATTTTTAACCCTTTTGTGCGACTCGACTGCCATTCATTAGTGGCATTTGTTGGGACGACGGAGTTCTGAGTGATGTGTCGTTGAGCTGTTTGTTAGGAGTAGTTATGTCTGGACAGTGAAGGGTTAGTTTGTAGCCATTGATGGAGAGATGGGTTTTTAAGTACTTTAACTGATTGGGACGTATTGAATAGAGGACGTTTTAAATGAACGAACTCGTAAATTATGACATCTTATATTTTTAAAGGTCTACCAATTTTTGTAAAACTTATTGAATAGACTACTGCACTGCAATAAATCATATGGTACCTTCGCCTGCTTTCTGAAACGTTTATAATAATATTAAACACGTTCTAACGAATAATCCCCTTATCTTTCAAACATAGCGATAAAATCTCATCCGAAATCTAGATATGAGCCATTCACTGGCAGAGTCATAGTACCTTGCAGGACAGGCTCGAAGAACAATAACACATTGAGTGCTCAGTTTGCAGCGCATTCAGAAACTATAGAGTACACCCAGCACATGTCGGTACAGCTAGACACGGAATAGGTCAGCATGCATTGAAGGACTATCCACAGCGTATGCAACACTTTCAGCAATCGAAATATAACTAAACCACCATAAGTCTGACACTCCCTGCCACTCTGCCCAGAGCGGGAAGAGTCATTTGTTGACTTCCCATCGTCATTTGTTGACTATTGACATTAACCAGACACTAAAACATACTCTGCGGTTTCTGGAACTGCTACTGAGAAACTAGTAATAGCAAAACCCAATAACAATTTACTCGACCCGGAAATCGAACACAGGACCATATGCTCAGTAGTCGCGATTGCGAACACTAGGCCAACGGGTGTTCAAAAAAACGACAACATACCTCTACAAAGGTACCTGGTAAGTGGTGTACGTTCAACAATGAGGTATTGACTGCTCAGTTTGCAGCACATTCAAGTACTATAGAACCTACCCTACAGTTAGACACAGCTAACGGGTTAGCTATTGTCTACAAGCACTGTAGTAATCAATTTGCCTGGGTAGGCCGCTTCAAGCTGTGTTGTGTGGTGATCTAAATTGGAACTAGAGCTTTTTGTATGCCTTTTTGATTGATGATTGTGTGTACGTTATGACAGTAGTACTGTATAAGTAGTTCAATGACGGAAATTGTGCGTTTCATTCAACATTAGACAATTTTTTGAAAAAATAAACAGATATCCAATCTATTAAATCGCAAGTTAAGTAGTAGGCTTCTTTTGGGATAGCTTGTTCCATCGTTGATCTCATCTCTATCCTAACGACAAGTTTAAGGTCAGGAGTAGGCCCATTATACTTAAACAAAAAACATTATTAAGCCCTTGCACGTTAAAATAAACTGTGTATTGCAATTAATCAGGTTTGGTCATAATTTTCTATTTGCCAAAGATTCTTAAATCGTCAAATTTAATGAAATCAATACCCTATGATGTGCCTGACATTACCATTACTTTTTCAAATCCCTCTGACTAAAATAAAAGGTCACAATTCCGAAAATTTCATTCAACAATTCACTTCTCACTTTATTTAAAATTACATACATACATTCTTCATTAAGCATTCCCGCCGTACAATCTTCGCAATACGAGAATAACAAACCAATTCCCAAAGATTAAACCGAACAGAAGCGTCGTTAATATTTCCAGCGAGTATTCTACCTACCATACATTGGCCTCACTATAAAATTCAAAAGAAACTCGTTTCCATTCGCTGCAGATCGAAACATAAAGGGGTACTCCCATTATCCATTTTTATCGTGTCTTCATACAATGAAACTTGGTATGAATAATGGCAGAACTATATACGTCAGTGTGCTGAGATATAAATCTTTCAATAATCGATGTTGTTCCGATGTTTATTTATTGCATTCGGTACTGGAGTATCGAGATATTCGAGATCTCGATATTCTCGATGCGAGTATTTTTTCTCTCGATCATAACAATAGGTGATTTATTGTTTCGTTGCCAGGTTGGTTTTGTTGTTGTTTTGATCTTTGGGATGCTTGTGTGGGTAGTAAGGTGTTTAGATGAAATACTCTGGAAATGTTGTCAAGTAAATGTTTAGTTTTTATTTCGTCGCATTTTCGAAGTATGTTATCGTGTTTTTTTAGCCAATATGTATAATTAACAATGCTATAAAATTATATGAACTCGATCTTGCTTAGCTAATAGAACCCTAAAAAAAATACTAGACTCACGCGCACACAACTCACTCACTCTCTTTTATTGGTTTACTCGATACAATTGAGAGGGTTCACGTACCAGACTCAACAAAACCAAATTGACAAAAGAGAAGAGAGGAGAAGATCGAATGAGTGCGAAATGTAATGCAATGTGAGCTTACTAAGTTGAATGAAAAAAAAACTTTTTAAAGCAGTTGATTCTCACAGAACTCCAAATAAAAATCACAGTTTATGTAACACACTCACTAACCAAAAAATAACACAGCCACCGCCTTACTGGTCCACTCAAACACTAAAGAGTTTTATCGTCAACCAAATAAGGTACATTATTGTTATGCTTGACCACAACCCATGTTGCTCAGGTCAAATATTGATCATACATATTTAAGTGTAACACAAAATGGCACACTTCTTTACGAAGTGTTTGTATACGTGGTCTTATGAACGTAAAACGTTTTTATGTGTACAGACTAATAAAAAGTAAGAAAAATCGCGTGTGGTTGGGTCTGTAAGAAACTAAAGGTTCCTTTTTCTTATTCTAACGTTTAGAGCTCGGATGCTGATTAACAGCTGGATTCTGAATTTTGTATTTTATTTTGACCACATGTCAAACCGTACAAAAGCATTATTTAAAATGTAATGTTTTATTTAAGTACTAGAATTTTATTGAAAATTCTTGAACAGATAATTTTTTACTTTAATGAAATGTTCACTATTTGACATTCATATTTTTGCAAGTTTAACGATAAAGTGCTTCTCTTTTGCACACTCTCTTTACTTACGTTAGTCCTACTATTTCGTGGTCAAAGAAAATAACGGAATGTCTATGTATTTTTTCAATACACTTCCTCGAAAACTAGCTCTTATTGCACTACGATTAGGTTCGACATGCATCATATTTCGCACGCGTGCGGTAATAAGAATACAGCGTGCTGTAATATTATTACCGCACGCTGTAATCATAGAGCAGCGGTAATTCGATTAAAACTTATGAAATTAAAAAAAAAAACACCACTGACTATTATAGAGCAGGCGTGTTTTTTTTTTTAATCTCGCCATTTTGATCTGCGTCTTTACAGCGTAAATATTTTTTGAATATTTAAATTGTGTTTGTAAAAAGAATACTACTAATAAACGTAAATATTTTAAACAATTATTTACTTTTATGAACAAGTAAGCATTTTTTTGTGTTCTTAATTAAAAAATATTTAAATTTTATATTTTTCCTGTGAGGCTGTTTGGCGGCTTTATACCTTTGCTTCTTTTTCAACCTGGCGAAATCAAACCGCGGAAAAAAAGTAAATTAAATCATAGTCTCATCAAATTTGTTGACAAAAACGTTTTTAGTTAATTTCTTCGAAAGTGTATTGAAAAACGTCGTTTGATACACGTGGGAATTTGTTATTGCATTTCTCGACCCCATGAACACCCTCGCCATACGGCTCGGGTGTTCAATCTGCCTCGAATGCAATAACAAACTTTCCGCACTTGTATCAAAATGTACTATTTTTTAATTTTGTGAAAAAGCGATATGATGTTATAATCGTCAGTTCATTTAACAATAATTAAAAATTCGCCAATTAATCGAATTTATCGTAGAAATCGTATTCTGTTTCTACAATTGTAATACTGTTTACTAATTATTTATCAATTGATGTTAGCAATTAACAAAAGCTATTGACAATAATAGTTAAATGACAGTAACAATTTGGACACAATGTAAATTATTGACGATCTGATAATGAATATGCCTATCAAATCATTGTGTGGAAAACCGTTTAGTTGTAAATTCACAGTCATAATAAACTGTTTGCTGAAATATCAATTATTGGGATATTTGTTCTTGTATATGGTCATACTCCTTTGTTTTTCTGTAAGGTCTTTATACGCACGGGCGATTTTTGCACTAGAATTCAATTCACTGCTTAACTTCTTAGCATCCAGAGTTGAAAATTCAACAAAGAGCTTTTTTGACGCACTGAGATACGTTCTGTTGGATTTCCGAACAATTCAGTGCATTATTACAAAAATCAAGCAAAAATCGACCTTATGAATGAAGGGTAATAAGCCGACTATGGGTATTAGTAAAAAGTTTATCTACGAATAGCAAGAGATACCGGTATCATATACAACAGTGAATTTTTATTATGACTTTGAATACACCTATATTTGTAATTTACGTACGTTTGACGACCAATCAAACTATACAAAACTAGTTTATGCGGATCTCTCACTGTACGCAAAATCTATGCAACGTCCATGTTACACTGGAGTTTGTATAGCTTGATGTGTCACCGGACGTACTTATATTTCTAAGATAAAATATATAATATGAATTTTACTCCAAAAACCAAAACAAATATTAAAACATGCCACAACCTTAAACCAATAAAACTAAAAACAAAATCGCAAAAATACGACAACCGCTCGCGCAACCAACACCAACTCTTCTTAACAGACGAAGAAGAAGAGACGGAGCCCCCAGAAGAGTTAGTGACAGAAGAGATAGAAGAGCCACCGCTCCCCCCGATCCTGGCGCCACAAATGCCAACTGTCAACGACAGTAGCAATATTTATATACGATATTTGACACGTAAGTTTTGTACTCAATGATTCTTCTGTTTCAGGGAATTGGATTCTTCTGTTGTGGTTACAATACAGCGTGTTGTGTTTAGTTTTTATAGTTCCGTTTTGTTTTAGAGGGAATATATTTTGAAGGGCTTAGATAATATTATTATTTAAGATAATACTTTTATATTATTTTTGAATTTTTGATATATTTTTCGAACCGCCGAAATATTCTTGATTATAGTTTTGCTCTATATTTTTTTAATTGTTTATGTGATTTACTGTGTGGTGTTCTTAATAATTAATTTCCTCAGCTGCAGAATTTCATATTTCACAGGTATTTAAATACAAAGTTTCCATACAAAGTAGCAGCCATTCGCCATTTTCAACGTCCAAATAGAATTACGCAAATGAATACTCCACCGTACAGTTCAATATAATAAATTTCATACAGTTTAAATCGCAATACACTTCTATTCGACCCGCAAAACCGGTTATATCCGGAAACGTCGAGATTATAATTGTCATAAATTTCCTATGCGGATATATGCGGCCAAGCGGCGTATGCACATTTCGATTAACTCTATTGGGGGCCGTAATGAAATGCCCCTGTACAATAAAATTAAATCCTCCGAATGTCATAAATTGATTACACGGACGTTATAATTTGAAATAAAAAATTTCGTTACACGCTTTGTTTTAAATGGCTTTTGTTATTGGATTTGTATTGTTGTGTTTGATGGGAGTTTATTGGTGATTAAATATTGAGTGGTCTAATTAACCCTTTGGACCGATTGAATGGTGAATGATTTGGAAGAGTATACTTAATTACTCACACATCACCAAATAAAAAATTGGTTAAACTGCCATAGAACTACGGATTCATTGAGAACGCGACTCCAGACTCTGACAGCCATTGTACTAAAGTTTCTGTCAGAGTTCGCAGCCTATCCGCAACTATAATAGTTATGTATATTATTAAATAGTCAGTGCCAGTTTGATAGAATCAGAAATAGTCAGCATAGCTGGCAACTTACACATTCTAAAGTTGCTTTCAAAAATCGAATTCCAAAATCAAACGATCTGTAAAATTCATAATCCACATTCTAAATAGTGTTGTAACCACACCTCATCGATTTTTCACATCATCGTAAACGAGCATCGATTCTCCAACTCGGCAACTCGGTGTTATCGAATCGCAAGTGCTATCATAAAGCACTCGAGATGGCAACAACACGATTTCGTTGGGCTGAATAATGAATACTCGATAATAATTGATCGCAATATTTCTCTTTGTTGTTCGAGTTTCACGTTTGCGCGAACTTAAGAGGAAACGCGAGTGGTCTTTTCTCCATACAAACGCTCTCGCCTGTTTTCTTTTTGGTTAATGACCCTAGAGCAATGGTTTTTTACAGAATAATAAATATTAACTATTTCTATGCCCCTATGTTTTCCTTTTTGGTGATAATTTTTTTTTATAAACACTAGAACCCTCCAAAAATGCTCAAAATTGCTTGTTTAGATCGCTGTTAACAGAGTCCTAGTGTACAAATTTGACAACTATTAACGAAAAAAGAAAAACATAGCGGCGTAGTATATAACCTCCTTATTCATTGTCTAAAATATCTTTTAAATTGGTTCAATATTGGAGGAGGAAATAGGCGAGAGCCAAACCTCGAATTCTAACTTTTTTCTACAGTTGTCCTTATCGCACGAATTTGAGGGCAGGAGGACGGAGAGAGACAGCGATAGTAGAAAGAGACAGCACTCGCATTTCCTCTTAATGACGTCAATCGGTAATTGGTATCAACCGTCGAACGTGCAATGATTGATGAGCGTGTAAGAACGGGTTTTTTTTTAGTGTTAGACGGTTTAATAACGATGGCGATAGGGATAAGTAAAGCGTTACTTTGAGTATGTATAATGTTTTTGATTTGAATCGATTTAATTAAAATTCGATTTAAAAAAATGGGAATGGCTCTTTTCACGATTAAACACTGCAAATTCTTTATCAAAAGCCTGTCATTATCGTCCACGTCGCCGTATCAAATTGTAATAATAACAGTATAATTATCTGCTCGAATAAGGTACAAATGGTTTACGGCAATGGTAGCTAGTTAAAAACGAAGGAATTTACTTAGACTACCTCAAAATGAGCAAAATCTACAATATTTGACTAATACAAGTAACTGTTACAAAGTTATATTAAATCTGGGCACAGACTAAGATATGGCTGTCTAAAGTCAGATTTGGTTTTTGTGGTCAAATCAAGAGTTTCATCCACTCTAGGCAAAACTTACATGACGCCTGTAATACCCGAAGGTTTAAGCAAAGATGCACCTTAATCCGTTTATAATAATTAATATCATTTTATCGTAAATTTCTTCCAAAATCTACCTCACAGCGTATCAATTTAGCAATTTAACACCGTTCTCTGGCGTCTAGACTCGTCGTAATTTAATCCAGTTAGGGGCAGGCGCGAATCACACGACAAAAAAAATGGCCGACTTGTTCCCGAATGCGTGCGTCGTCACGTACTCTCGCTCGTTTCAATCCTGCTCACATATGAAACGTGATCATTCACCTCTGCCGACGACGAATAAACATATCCGTCATAGTTTTCCCCGACGCCTGGCGACGTGATTCTAAAGCAAATATTTGAATGGGCTGGTGGACGATGCCTGGATTACTGTTAATAGGACATTTGCTAAATGGGCGATAACCTTTGTGAAGTATTTGAGTGTTACAGCGTTTTTTTACAGATGTTTTGAAGTGTTTATTGTCTGATCGGAAAGTTTTAAAGGAACTTAATTTTTGTGAATCGGGATAAGTGTTATTGGTATTTCCCATTAGATATTTTTTTAGTAGCAGCCACGATGACTGGATTTGTGCCCGGTTGATGACATTAGGCTCACCCCCTATTACCTACACAAGATTTTTAAAAATTACCGGAGAAATGTGGGTATACTTTTAGGTACACGTCTGCCAAACGCTCCGGAGATTATAGGCTTGATGTTATGCACAATTTTGACAGTATTCTCATACTCTTGCCCTTAATCCAATTCCTTCTCGTCTAGTCATTGTTTTTTTCTCAGTACTTACTAGCTAAATTAGCTTTCACAGAGCCCAACAATCGTTTCTTTGGTCTTTCTTACATCCATGCTCAAAATTACTTTCCACGTAGCATTCCCTTCATTCCAAAGAATTTGGACCCTAAAGAACTGATAAATCATCTATCTAACAACAAAAAAACACCAATCAAAAATCGTCGGTATGAATACGAACGGTAAGCTTAAAATAGCACTGACTACCAAATAAAAGAGAGTATGCTATTAATGCTCAGAATAGTGATGAGCCCTAAAAATCTTTTTCATTATCTTTCGTAATTGGATATCGAATGTGCGGCCATTAAGTGTGTCAGCGGGTCCAGTGCGCGTGAATTTAGATGGCGTTTTTATTTGCACCACGAACGAAAAGGATTGTCCACTATTTAAAGAAATAAAGAGGGATATATTTTAAGACTGGGTGGTACGAGGAATAAATAGTTATTTCGCGGAGTGGAGTAGTATAAATGCTATAATAAAATTGCCTAAATCCTAGTGCTTCCCATTGCTATTAGTCATAGAATCGTTAATTTCAACTGTAGTCCACACCAAGTTAAATTATATTCACTGCATAAGAAAACAAAACAAAATCGAAGAAAAAAACATAACACTCTTTTTTTTGGGGCAGTCGTGTAATAATATCTACCAACCCGCACTTGGTCCGCATAGTGGATTATAGCCCATTCCCTCTCATAGAGAGGAGGCCTGTATCCCAGCAGTGGGTACATTAGAGGCTATGCTATGCAGGGAATATACTCAATTTGGTGTCAAATACATACAAGCCAAATAATTGTTTTCCATAGAACTCCAAATAGCCATATCGAACAGGATTCAATGAAATCAAAGCACCTGAAAGGGCTTTAGCTTCCAACAGATAAGTGTATAGAACGTTTGCAAAATCGCGACTGTATATCAAACCTTATTTCGCTGCACGTTAGTGGGTTATTGGCCACAAATTCTCCCGAGCATCGCCCTGGGAACCGACCCCGTGATTCAGTATGAATTGTTTCATATCCTCCAATATTCTCCGATATCGCTCACAGATCCGATCAAACTTTTTGTTATCTCTAATCTGCGGGAGGTCCGTTCTATGAATACATTAACTCCTGTATAACTGACCTCGGAAATATACGTTTATTAACATAACATCTCGCCAATCCCCGATAGGTTAGATAGAGGTGTCAATTATAGTACATCCACTTTTCGACAGTTATGTTTAAGTCCCATGATAGGAGGCGAGCCTATTGCCATTAAGCACAAACTCAGACTCAGTGACTACGAGTACTACTGAGAAAACCGAATAACATTTTGCCCAACCTGGGAATTGAGCCCAAGATCTCATGCTCAGCAGTCGCACATGCAACCACTCGACCAAGGAGGCAGTCATCTATACGTTTATTAATGTCTAAATCGATCGTATTGCCCCAGGGATACATGGAAGTGAAAGTAACCGGGATTTCATTTTCTAGTTCAGGAATCAAATGCTCCCGCGGCATTTGCCCAATGTTCTTTTCGAGATGGTCCCTTTAGATAGGTATTTTTGTTCAGGATCGTTGAACGGGGGTTCATGAGAAGTCGTTCTACGTGTACATAATTGTTTCGTAGCTGAACTCGCATTTTTCGACAAGATAATGCCATTAATCTCGTCGCGGCGAGAATAATGAAAACGTACCGCGATTCTCGCTCAGTTCCTGTGTAATTTCGTGGAAAACAATTTGGTGGAATTGTCTCCATGTGTCGTGAGAGTTGGAAGTTTCCGACAACTTTCAGCGACTCTTCGCTGAAGAAATTAAATTTATTTGTCGCAACAGTTTTGAGTGGGTTACGTCCAGAATCTCGTACTTGCAGATTGGATTTAAGTAGTTTGAGTGCACCAACACAATTTTAGAATGATTTTTACATTTTCTTTTAAGTTTCTTGCCATTCTTCTCATGAGACCAACGCTTTGAAATGGGCAACTACAGTACACTCACGAGTTATTATGCCTTGTGACTGGGACTGTAGTTTAGTTTATTTAGCTTCATTAGTTTACTGCCGTACTCGGAGAACTTCAGTGGTTGCTTGGGCCGTCGCTTGGTAAAGGTTTTTGGCAGTTTTGTCTTACAAAAGTATGTCAGCCCTTTGCTGGGCGGCGGCTTGAGTAATCGTTGGATATTGAGTGCCGCAGTTAGTTTAATTCGACTATTCAAAAGTGCCTGTAATTGGCCTACTTGAAATAAATATTTTGATTCTGTTTTTCTGGAGTTCCTGCTCGTTGGATAGGTAATAGCAGCCTCTCGGATCAATCTTTAGGTTAAGCCGCGCTTGCTAAGGTTGGTCTGTGGACGAGTGACCATCAGACCACCCATTACGTACCTAGTTCTCTCACGGTCGTGGAAGCCGTTGGCCCCGGCTGTCAATTTTAGATCTTTGACCGTCGTAACAGGTAGTCAGTGGTCTGATAGTCTGACAACCAGTCTTACCAAGAAGTATCGTATTACAGGACCTAGTAATAACTAGGTTGTGGAGATCAGATAGGCAATCGCTCCATGTAAATACGGGTATTCAGCTGCATCCAGTTAGACTGGAAGCCGATCCCAACATAGTTGGGAAAAGGCTAGGCAGATGATGATTTTACTATTATTCAGGGCAAGGATGTCTGTGACACCAGTTCTTTCGCTCAAGGACTAATGTGGACCGGTCAGCTCGTCCCTTCGTCTTCTTAGTTAATGTTTTTAGTCTTCGTGTTTGAGTATTTTCTACATGCTCTCACTATTTCAATTCTTATTACTTCTGCATGGAGCGACGGTCGGCTACCCTTAGGGAAATCTGGATTTTGTCGTGTAATGTCATGGCGCTTTTGAATAGGCAAAATTGTATAGTGGCGTGAGCATTTTGTTCTCTCTAAATATGCTATTGTTAAAACTATGAGTATTTAATTTACGGTTTTTTAATTATTTAACAAAGTCAAGATAGTATTATTATGTAGCCACCACACGGCAAATTATTCTTTGTTTGTTTTGTATTCTGTTATTATGTTATTAATTTTTGTAATTTTAAGTTATTGTTATTATTTTGTTAATAATATACATTTTTATAACCATCAACTGTTTTCCCCACCGAAGTATACGAGTATTTTGAGTTTTAAAACATTCTATGTCAAATAATATATTTTATTCTTTCAGCACTCAAAAATCATTAATCAAACCAAAATCAACCTATACACCTAGTACATAAAGTCCCTTTCTCCTCCACAGATCCGCCCGAGATCACGATCCGGCCTCGCAACCTGCAGGTCAAAGCCAACGGTATCGCAGCGTTCTACTGCGCCGCCAGAGGAGACCCCATACCTAACATACAGTGGAGAAAGAACGGCAAACGAGTTTCTAGTAAGTATTTTTTATTATTTTATTTCTCTGAAAACGGTGAAGGAAAACATCGTAAGGAAACCGGCATATAATTATTAGAACCAAAAAATTCGGAGACATGTGTCATCTACCAACCTGCATTGGGCCCGTGTGGATTATAGCCTATCCCTCTCCTAGAGAGGAGGCCTGAGTCCCTGCAGTGGGAACATTATACTTCCACTATTTTTATCCTTGATTGAAATGTAAAGCCACGTTTTTATGCCATAAATATCTTGCCCGGTAATGACGTCTATAAGCTGCGGGCAATGAGCTGAAAAAACGTATCGTAGGCTGTACGATACGCACGCGAACCCCTCCCTTCTTTCCCCTCCCCTCGTTGGCCAGACCCTCTAAATAGTTTCATCGGTTCCTATGAAAAATGTAATCGTAGATCATTGGTGGAAGCTAGCGACCATGAAAGAGTAATGGGCCCGTTTACACCCACCGGTCTCATTCCATATTCAACGATATCAAACTTACTTACGATTTGTCCAACTGTCGACGCGTACGATCCATCAAACGTTGTCAGGGTTTGTGCGGATTCCTTTGAGCGTGGAATAGTTTTTTTTTTTTGTTGTCTTTTGTTTTTTTTTTCCTGTGTTTCTATTTTGTTTTCTTGTTTATATTTTGTGGTTGTCTCTTTTTAAATATTTTAAAACAAAAGTAGAATAACATTTAATATAAATAAACAGATGGCCCATTGGCATCAGGAACAAAGTCTTCACTATTATATTATTGTTGAAATTATGTGAAATCAAGTAATTTTTTAGAGCTCGCTGTATGAAAATTGTAACTCCCAGCTGTCTTTCCAACTGTGTTTTACTACTTTGAAGCTACTTCTGCCGGATGGAGAAATATTGGCGTATTCTATTGATTTTAGCCATCAAATCGCACGAAAAAAAAAACATTTATTTCAAAATTGCCAATCCTTCCGTGAAAATAACAGGAAAACGATAACAAAACGCAATAACAAAATGTTGTTTATCTGTTTCCTTGAGTTATTGTCTATTAGATAGTTTGACACTTTCGCGCGTGACCTTTCATACTCTGTGGCAGCTACTGTTCTGCGACGTGTTTTTGTTTTTAAGTTTTTTTTCCTTATTTTTGGTAAAGGGATGATAGTGATGTGAGTTATCTTAAATATTCATAGGTACGGAGAAGAATTTTTTTCTTGTGTAAATAAAACAATGAATTGAAAACGCGAGGTCTGAACGAAAGATATTTTGATATTACATAATAAGACTAAATAAGATAATTACGAGATTATCCATTGGAAAATAAAAACTTATTACTTACTTATTTTTATTTTCATGTGTTATTTTTAATTTACAAGCACTTCTAAAGAAAATAAAAATCATGCAGAGCACATTATTAAAACATTTGACAGAGCATAGCAAATTCTTATTTAATTATAGCCACGAAATTCTTAAGTCGACTTTTAACCGCGTTAAAGTTTGACAGCTTTCAATCCACAAGTAATGACTTTAGAAGGGCGTTCAAAGTATTTTTATACTTTAAAAATCGAATCTGGATTCCACAAAATTCTAATTTTAACGACAGCCGTGTACTAAATTCGCTGATAACTGTGCCAGGTCGAATAGTTGCCGCTTTTTTCTGACTGTTAAATCGGCAAGCTGTGGAAAAAATAATCCTATTTAGTTTATTATAGCGGGTCCCGATATTTTTTTTAACCACGTTATTAGAAATATGTCTGGTTATAAATAATATAATGAATGAAAATAATCTTTTACGAGGTCTGCGGTTTTTTTTTTTGCGGGAGGAGTTGGACAAAACCAACAATCAGTGGTCGACATTGGCCATGAATCGAAACAACTGGAAGTCATGAGGCTTTTTTTCCAGCAGTGGGATGACGCGGGCTAACAGTATCAGTATAAAACAAGTAATATTTGGGATTCGACTAATTAATACGATTAGTGGCTTTGATTGGTGTGTCGATCGAGACGTCGGCTTCCCATAATTGAAACGCCTACAAATTACAAACCCCAAAATTCTGCTGCACCACTTTTTCATTTCCACCAATTTCGCTCAGTCAAAAACAATTTCAAAAGAAAACCACCTCTAAATGGTTTAGCCGCCATTTTTCGGGTCTACATGCGGCAAACAATTTGAACGTAACGTTTCCAACAAACTGAGCAATAAAACCGACGACGACGGAGCAAAGTCACGGCGCGCGTCACACGCTAGATTGACAATCACGAGTCGCGTCGACGTGTCGGCGGCCATGATGGATGACGCCTGTCCCTGCCGCAGATAGGGATGGGCTGTGATACTAAGCCGTACAGCCTTATGATTTTTGCGTGCTGCTCTTATCTTGACAAAAAGTTAAGGTTTCTGTTTTTTTTTTAATTCTATTGATTTTTTGGCACAATTTAACGGTATCAGAAAATTTTAATACAACTTTGTGTCATATGCTTTGCTGTTTTGTGCTGAATTTGTTGTGAATATTATATACCTAGAGAGTACATAACAAGCATAGGTACATAGTATTTTTTATGATGCCGGTACTCCTGCTATCATGGTACAAACATATCTGTGCCAGGCAGTCTTTTGTAGATTTATTTTGAACATATCTTTGAGACTTTTACTACTGCTAACAAACTGTGACTAAACGAAAAATATAGTTCAAAAGCACGTATTTTTTTACAAAAACATTCGCCGTGTACCCTGTGTCCCTGTTCCTGAAAATACGATAGTCCCGAGCAAGCATCTCTTCAGAAGACACATTTTACACTTTAGCACAGCGCTAACGTGTAAAACTTCAGTTTCGCTGGAAAATTCACCCGATACCGTGTTTATTTGAAGAGTTATCGTGTTGCCTCTGCACTGAGTCCGGGATAAAAAACAAACTAGAATTTGTATGAAGGAAACACGAAAAACCAGCGATGTAATCTACATAGGGCATGGAATATTTTTTTCCATATAAAATATGCCGTGAGGAAATGAAATTGGTTCTAGGAAAAATGTAGCATCTACCTGGCCTAGACCGCACTAGGTCGGAATGCGTAATCTATAACATTTTGTGGCCAGTAACTTCGAGCGTTCGAAACAGTTGACAATCTCTGCTTCTAAATTTGAAAACATCAAATGGCAGTTCAAATTGACAGCCTTTTCTTTCTAAAATCACATTTTTCCTTTCCCAGAATCTCAAACACATCCCTCATTCCATATTTCATCAGGCACCCAGTCTGTTAAAACACATTTTCAGTTACTTACCACATCACATCCCAAAAGATATTTAATTCTGACCACGTGTATCTGATATTGCTTTACGACTGTTATATTTTTTATTACCAGCCCTAGATCCCGTACACGGGAATGTGCCTAGGGCTGTCTACGTGAGCTTGAGAATCGAGAAACACCGTGGCTATCGACTGAGGATTTTATTTTTGAGCTAGCAGTATTTCCGTATTTCTAAAGTGTTGGCCGAGGCTGGAAAACATGAGTTTTTAACGGTAAAACGAATGGTCATGTTTCGCCAGCATTACAAAAATTTAAAAGAATTATTTAAACAAATAAATACATAATACACACATCAACACGGTCTAGGGATATTTTTAAAAAAGCGAATTACTATCAATGTGTTAATTATTTATATGACATGTATATATTTAAAATATACGTTATTTAATATTCTACCATTTTTTAATAATGGTTAAGGTACTGATTAAAATTTCAGGATTTTATGGAAAAAAAATGAAGCATAGACGGAAACCGTATATGAATTGACTTTTAATTTGTGAGTAAAACTGAAAAAAATAGAAAAATCATTTAATTTTTGTTTATAAACTTGAAGTTAGTAGTCTGAGAAAGCGCCCATGATGTTCATAACACATCGGCAACGATTCGGCATGCTCAGAACAAGGTTGTCAATGTCTTGCTGCGGAATATTGTCCCATGTCCTTCTGAGGTGCGCAAAAAGTTGAGCTTCTGTAGCCAAATTTTCAGGAACTTCCTTCAGAGCTCTTCTTTGCAGCATATCCCACGCATGCTCAATGGGATTTAGATCTGGCGATTGAGCATGCCAGTCTAAGGCAATAACATTATGTGTATGTAACCAAGCTGCTACCGTTCTCGCCGTGTGTGCCCGGGCATTGTCGTGCATGAGCAGGAAATCTTGCCCCATTTGTGTTCTGTGGAGCAAGATTACGAGCCCCAACACCTGTTGGACGTATCGTTCTGCCGTCATATTGCCCCGCACCCAAACGAGATCCGTCCGTCCTCCAAGACGAATTCCTGCCCAAACCATAATTGTTCCTCCTTGGTATGGGTGAACTTCCTGAGGGTTCTGGAGACGGCTCCATCGTCCAGGAACTCGCCAAACACGCGTCCTTCGTGAATCTGGATGGAAGCCGAACCTGGATTCATCCGTGAACAGCACATTGGACCATTGCTCACGGCCCCAGTCCACGTGGTTCCGAACCCATTCTAATCGTCGTCCACGATTGCCTCTCCGTAAAAGTGGGACCCGGAGTGGTCTACGAGAGCGTAGATTGCTTTCATGCAGTCGCCTTCTTACAGTTTGGTCACTCACAAGCACTTGGTGTTCCACTCGCAGCCTTTGGACCAATTGAGTCGCCGTTGCATTTGGTTGAGCTCGCGCAGTAATTTGCAAAAATCGGTCTTGTCTGGGGGTAGTGATGCGACTTGGCCCCCGGTGCCTCTCCGCTACTTCACCTGTGGCACGATAGCGTGTCCACAATCTTGAAATTACATTTTGATGGGTCCCTATGGCCTCAGCAACATTACGCTGAACAGATCCAGCTTCCAGCATTCCCACAGCTCGTAACATCTCCGCCCTCGTCAAAAGTCGGCGTTGCATGGCTACAATACCTCAATGTTAACTTTATCTTTCGTTTAAAAATGAAAAAAAACTGTAACTAAACGTAATTCGTATTGTTTTTTAAATTTCGCACAAATGAAAATTCCCTCTCCTATACATCAAGACATTTTTATGCCACCGAAACAAAAGAATTTTCAAAAATTTGAATTTGGAATTAGTCTGAGATAAATTACAAACAAATCGGTGTATTAAAGATTCCAATGCGGCCAGTACTTTTCGAGTTATTTAATTGAGTATGAAATATCCCTAGACCGTGTTGATGTGTGTATATATATTACAATAGATTGTAGAAAGAGTTAGATTGTAGTAAGAGTTAGTGCTGAAAGCAAAACAGAAGTAAGAAATTTAATTTACTACTTAATAAAGCAACCTACTAGAAAATAAAATCTACGACCAACCAAAGGAAAAACTTTTTTTCCTCTAACTTTTCTAGATAAACCTGGGCACATCTCTACTTCCACATTTTTACAAGTATATTGTATTTGAAAGCGGTCGCGCGGATTTTATTGTGTATTTTTATTACATTTCATTTTATACGTTGTCTCTCAAACAGTGGGTGTTGTTCAGAATGCCAAGTACTCCTGTTGAATGAAGTATGTGGTTATGCGTCGGCTGATTGACTGAATAATACATTTATATTTTAGTGCGACTGTATATTGATAGTAGGGAGGAAAACATAGAGAGACCTGGCCAGCGCCTGTCAGGGTTGTGGGATATGTGCGAAATAGTCACACTGGAACGCAAAGGGCAGTAGGAGGAACACGGATAGCTTTTAGTCAGTAAGAGTCTGACACTCCCTTTTTATGGATGAGAATTCTATAAAAAGAGAGAAGTGAGTGGCAAAATAATAGTTAACCTTAAAATAATTAGAAAACATTTATTTTCAGCAGGGCTATCTTTTATTGACAGTGGCTATCATATAGTGTCTATCAAATAACTGTCAAATGGTTATAACCAATTTACAGTTAATTTATGAACACTTATGATAGCCACTGACATTAAAAAGATACGCAATAGCCCTACAGGTAACAAAAGATCCATAGATAAATCCACCATCATCATCCGTTATCCGTGCTTCGGAAAGTAAGTTCTGACTGTCGCAACTTTGAAAGTCGTTACAGGTTGTCAGTGGTCCAAAAATCTAACAACCTCTCAAAAAAAAGGATATCATATTATCCAATACTAATTAGGTTCTAATGGTTCTAGAGATCAGACGTCAAGCAGTCGCTCTGTAGATACTTATATCTGATTGAAAACCGAAAGCCTGCCATTCGATGATGGTAGGTATATCGATAGTAGGCATGTGCCGAATATCAAAACATTTGTTGCTATAACAGACAGGTGACTCCGAACGAGATATCTGCATGATTGATGGCGTAGTTCAGAATGTACGTATGGGTTTGCTCTCGGATTGATGCAGTGGCTTTTAAAGGAATGTGGAACATGTGAAGGAAAAATGGTTGGATTTATTATCTTTTTGACGGCGTGGTATGGTCTGTTTGAGGGTGAAATAGTTTAAAAAAATTTTTAGTCCGTTATATAATACAAAGCATTTTGGTTTTCTAGTTAAAAATCTTAGATAGATATCCCTCTTGAAAATATAATCCTCTATAGATATTTGTTCATTATTTTCATTTTTACGACTGCTAGATATTTTTATGTTAACTAGGTATAGAAAGCTCAGCTCAGTCAGCTCATAAATGATAACATATCAGTATAGATATTATATGAAAACGTTTCTTATTTCTTCCAATACCCACCTGGGTCTAAGTATTTTCTACATCGTATAATTTCGTTACATTATTTCCAAACTGTTTTATTTTATGTAGCACTAACTATTGAACACGCCTTCGCCCGCGTTTAGGTACATCCCGTCAACATCCATATCAATATGCCACAAGAACACACTAATGGGATAAAAAATATCCTAAATCTTAACTTAGGTCATTATCAACATGACTGTGTACCTTATTTTCACAATCCTTTTAGAAAGGTACGAGTAACATACACTGACAGGGTTGTCTTCCAAAAACGTTCGAAAAAGTATTTGTTGGTATCACGCAGGGCAAAATAAAATGATAAAAAATTAACAACAATACCAAATAACTTAAGAAAAGCAGTAGTGTTTTAGGCTTTCATAATTTATAATTTATTAGAACTAAAGCAGTCTGTAAGCAGAAAACATGAAAAAAGTTTAAAAAGAAAATCACGAATATATCCGTTGGTGACAGTATAAGTTTCCTTTCAGTACTGATTTCGCGTTTGAGTAACAAACATACAAACTTCCACATCTTTCGTAAGTTAGGATTTTTTATTTAATGCTCGAGGTTTTATTCCCTCTCTCATATAATAATTCCACGTTTAACTCGTTTAGTAGTATTCGCTATCTTAATATTAAAAGAAGATTCTTTGCAGGATTATAAAAATAAATTGCTTTTTATCTCCCATAACTGTTTGCAGTTATTCATCGAAAGCTAAATGTAGTAAAAGTAATTCTGTGAAATACTGATGCAAGATTCTTTCTTCATATAAGGTCCACTTGAGAGTAGTAGTTTATTTAATCCATGTGTATGGGTAAATAACTATTTCAATATATACTTGATAATGCTACTTTTCTTGGTTTTCAATTTAATTCCTCGGAATTTTTCAATTAAACTCCCACTAGGTGGCCCGATGACCCGGTGAAGGTTGGGATCCGCTGGATGCGAGACGCACGGGACCGGTTAATGTAGCGACACTTGAGGGATACCTGTGTCCAGCAGTGTACGTCTTTCAGCTGAAATTATGATAATGAACAGTCCAAAAAAAAATCTTGATAATAAACTTTCGAACCGAAATCCGTCAACAATATTGAATACCAACCAAGCGAGTAGATTGAACCATTATTAAAATTGATTGTAGTACCAATGCAAATAGTTTCCACTTCAAAAAAAAAGCGTGTTAAAAAAATTACATCCATCTACTGCATACAACACAAAACTATAAATCAGCCCTTTAGTCACAGATGTAACGTACTAAAAACAATATGTCAACGCTTTTACAAATTAGTGCTGCACAAAATTCCCGGACTTTTCCGGGATCCCGCAAATATGACTGTATACGTCACGAATATTCTGACCATAATAAATTATTGTATGATATATCTTTCACGGCTATTTCTCGCTCATAAATAATTCTGGGAATGGAATTCCTTTCTGCTTACTGGCTTGGTTGTTTACTTGTGTTCGGTTCATGTGTTTTCCGATGCAAATATTGTTTGCTTCAGGATTCCAACACCTGTGTGTATTGTCAGTTGACAGCTTTCCAGTATTTTTGAATTTTCAACTTGGCGAAAGTTAAATGTGATTTGTATTTTCTTTTTTTTTATAATCGTTGCCTCGTTGGTACTAGACATTTTTCTTGAATTGTGAATGCGTTAACAAACATTACATTAACAAACAGTCAATCCCCGAACAACAACCTGTAGGCCATACAAATATTTGTTTCGTGCGGGAATTGAACCCGTGACACGCAGCACAGCAGCCAATTGCTGCGCCACTCTGACCAATCAAGTAATGTTAAAAAACTTATTAATGCTTTTAAACCTTTACGATTAAGTTTTATACTATTTCATTTTATTCTCCTCATAAAATATTGCACAATAACTTCCCATGGACTTATTTAGTCACAAAATAATAAGCTCACTCCACAAATTATCATAATATCCCACTATTCCGGCACCTATTAACTGACGTACAAAAATGTGTTAAAAATCGCACGTCTGACCACTATTATTCTCACTTTTTGTGAAATACATTTTCTTGGCGCTTACCACTGGTGGCGATTTAGCTCTGTCGTCCCGGACTCCTGTCCCGCGCCGCTTATAGCTAGGGTTGTGCTGCTGTGTGTAGGAAATAAGTTGAATAGCGTTTTTAAAGGTGTTTAAAGGATAATTGTTTTTAAGAATAGCGTATTTGGTGGAGTAGTTTTTTCAGAGTGTCTGAACTCGGATGTATTTTTATATTTTTGCCTTTTCATAATTTATTCTAACTGTGTTAATAAAGAAAATAAGAAATAGTGAGTATGAAGCTGCACATTTGGCTAGAAAAAGTTGAATTAAAAATTAAATGTTTGAATTAATTAATTCTTTTTTTATTTTATTCAAGTCGCGATTTAATGGGATACTTCTGGGTTAACTCGTTCCATCGTCGACCTCATCTCTGTTCCCAGGACAAGCTTGAGGACAAGAGTAGACTCACAACATAAAAATGTATGTAAATATATCTGGACTAGTTTAAATACGTCTACTAATCACTGCTGTTAAACATTCAGTACATAACAAAGTGTGAAGTGAACAGCTACAAAACCGCTGAGTACCTAAATAACTCGCTCCATAACTCAAAATCAACAATTCAAAAGCAAAATCTCACCAAAATCCAAACGAAATATTCGGACTAACTTCCATGAACACGGTCAAACCAAATGTCTGAAATTAGTCATATAATGGCTAAAACGAATCAGTCCCGCGACTCTCGCGCTATAACGAACATCCCTACGTCCGGCCAACTTTCCCGCTAACTCTCGACATCTGGCGCGATGCAATTTAAACTTTATTCCCTGAAGATTACGATTCACAACGACTGCAAAGTATGTAAGCTGTTGTTGGTACAGCAATCTCGGGAAATGCAAAGTGCAAGGATGCACAGAAGAAGTGGGACATTAATCCGAGACGTTTTAAAAGTTTTTCATTGAAAGTAAATGTGATTTTTTTTCCAAGTTTTCTTTTCGTCGAGCAAAGGAATATTTTAAAAGTCCGTGCTATTATACCGCTGTTGAATAACAGTCATTAAAGTTTATTTTGATACAGCTTTTAAGTTAAAAGTACAATTAAAATAGTGCTGTACCTACATTTCTATGTAATTATAATAACAAGGGAGTCCGTCGTTGTTTTAGTTTTTTGTTTCGCAAGCACAAAAGCTGAGTATGAGGACCTGTGTTCTATTCCCAAGTCCAGAAAAGTGTTTTTGGGTTTTTCCATAAACAAATCTCAGTGGCAGCTACGCAGTCTGGGCTGCGGGTTGGTGACAAAGATACCGCGGCCTCGACATAAAGGACTAAGGAGGAACATGGGTGGTTTTTAGTCTGTAGAAGTCTGACACTCCCTTTCGCTGTACCATGGCTGTACCCAAGAGCGCGGTTGGGTCATTTGATGATTTTCCACACACCCAAAAAAAAAAAAAGCTACGCAGTCTGGTTTTGTGCTCGGTTGATGGCAAATAGGCTCGCCCCTATTACATGGGACTGAACTGTAACTGGTGAAAATTTGGTGAGGTACACCTGTACCTGTGTACCTAAACCTCCTGGTACAGCATGATGTTATGTTTTGTTTTAACCACGTGTTTGTTCAGTTAGAGACTATTGTTATCCAAGACTGTTTCCATTTAGTTTAGGTTTACAATTTAAGCTGCCTCAAGAGACAATATTGCGTGGCCCATGCCTTAACTATAGAAGTCGGATGGGGTTTAGAATACAGCTTTGCAAACAGGTACGCAGTATGCAAATCCATAGATACATAGTTAACATGGTTAGAAAGTGTACACACGGCTACAATTGAAGCTGTACACACGGCTACACATCAAGCTATACAAAACCAGTTAATCTTGGCCTCACTTTACTAGATCTTTTCGCACAATAAACGATCAGATTATACTGGTTTTGTATAGCTTGATGTGTAGCCGTGTGTACATGTACTGATATTATAAACAGGTAAAATTTGTAAGTTTGTATGTAATCCCTGGAACTACTGATCCAATTTAAGAAAACAATTGGTTGTCTGTAAGAAAATACTATAAATAAATAATTAATAATAATAATTATTAATAATTTAATCGCTCATCAATTATAATAGTCCTCAATTTATCAAACAATTAATTTAAAAAAACGTCATAAGAAAATACAGCACTTACATTGCTATAAACAAACAATTAACACGCCGTTGCTATGGAACGCCTCAGAGCGAGGTAACGACGCATGACGTCATCTTTTTTCGTGCGTGCAGCCGGCCATCGAATTATAAGACGTTATCACGTCAAAAACATCACAGATATAAAGATGCACATTAGGCAATAAGTTTTAGCCGAGTTTTCACATTTTTTGCGTACGAAGTCGAGCTGGTTGTTGTATAAAAAAGACTTAAATACTGCCACTTCAACTTGTAATCCTAACCCAAAAATAACCTACTAACAAATCAAAGATACTAAAACACGTCTCTAATACCTGAAGCCCTGCTTATCCCTGTTAATCAGCTTAACAACATTTGCTAACCGACCGAAAGCTTTGAAATAAAATAGACAACATTTATTTTGTTGAAGCCCGATATATTCTTTTGGACAGTAAATACTTTGGGGGATATCGTCTCGGATATTTGGAATTAAAGGGCCATTTTCGGTCTTGTTTTCTGTCTGTCACACGTGTCTGTCTTAAGAACGTTTAGGTTTGGATGTAGTTGAAGAAAATAATTAATGGCTAGCGTGGTTCAGCATAATTCGCCAGTTATTATGTATAAGTGCTATGTAATGGGGGCGAGCCTAACGCCATCAACCGGGCACAAATCCAGACTCCGTGGTTGCTACTGAGATATTTCGGGAATCGAACCCAGGATCCATGCTCAGCAGTCACGCTTGACACTAGACACTAGACACTAGTGGTTGCAAACTAGACCATTAAGGCAGTCTCTCATAATTCATAATGTCTCTTTAAGTTATCTCTTAGTGTTAAACATCTATTTAAAGGTATAGCCACTGGCCCGAAAGTCTGACAACCAATCTTACCTTGGGGTACCGTAATACCCAGTCTTAACAGGGTTGTGGAGGTCAGATAGGCAGTCGTTCCATGTAAATTAACGGTATTCAGCTGAATCCGTTTAGACTGGAAGCCGACCCCTAGGAACTGACTAGGCAGATGATGATTCGCGAACATCCCATTAATAATTATAAGATTTTAAACTGACATGATCACTATCACTATGATTGAAACAAAACAAACAAACATGGTAAATATCCCGTTTTCAGTATCCCACTAATTCTACCATCTTCTTCACCAGGCATGCAATCCCGCTACCAAGTGTCCCCAATGGACGCGGCGGCCGGTCCGGCAGCCAATGGCGCAGTGCTGCGCATAGAACCTGTGCGTGCGCAGCGTGACGACGCGACGTACGAGTGTGTGGCAGAGAACGGAGTGGGGGACGCTGTCACTGCGGTGGCTACGTTGACTGTTTTTGAAGGTAAGTTTTGGATTTAAGGTTTATATTTGAGTGATTTTTGGAAAATTAAAGTGTGATGGACTGATTGGGATATGTCTACTGTATGCCAGACAATCTGTATGCCAATAGCAGAAATATGGGCGAAATAACCCTGAGACAGTGAGGTGGGGCCGCGGCTGGCCTCGACGGAGATGGTTCAAGTCGTGGATAACTTTAATGGCACCAAACTTTGTAAACCACAATTTTGATGTTTGTTCTTCATTTGACATAGATGGCGGAATTGTATTATTTTGTTTTTGTGTACAAATAAAACATCATATCCCTATTTTTTATACCACCAAACTCAAAGCATTCAATTAAGCCATTACAGGCACTTTTTAATGTCAGAAAAAAAACGAACGAAACTACGAGTGCAATACGTCATTCCGAAAGCCACCACGCCGAACCACACGCCACCGAAAACAAAAAATTCCTTACGCTCATCGGAAACCTCAATTGTCCCCAATACATCGCAAGTACTAAAAGGAACGACTATATCTAGCCGTAACTGCCCACATCCAGCCGTTCTAGGCGAAAATCCAGTCCAATGTTTACGACCTAGAACATACTAGGACGCTCAGCTTTATCCTATCTATCGTTCATATACTAGGTGCTATCCTAGCTTGTGGAAAGGATGGGAAAATAAACCTCTTGGTATAGTTTTATCGGTATTTATAACCAGTATGTTAGGACTTAGATATAAATAAATTTTATGGGAGTAAGGTCTGGAAATATGGCGGGAATGTTGTAAAAAATATTTTAGGTGTTCCAGGGTGCCATTTAATTTATAATATATGTTTGTTAGAGAGATTTGATCCTTATGTTTGATCCTATCTATTGATGCCATAAAAGTACAGAGTTTCAGTTTTTCCGATTTAAGCCGGTTCGTTCGGCGTGACTACCCGAAAGGTTTTTGTGTGATATTTTTTAGACCTTTGCCCGGCAGTGTATTGTCCAATATAGGCTAAATAAAAAAAATGTATTCCAATCCCCACGTCATCTGTCACCATGACCATAATCTATATTCAATACCCTAAAACGAACCACCAACCTTTCCATAAAAATATCATCACATAACTCCATTACCATACAAATACTGGGCTCTTAGTAACCTTCTCCATAAAGGCTACTCCCGTAACTTGCATTCTTCACCACCTCAGTGATTCCTTTTCTATTGTGGCTCCCGGTAACTGCGGAGAGACCATAAAACATGGCTGGCGAGGACACAATGATCCTTCCGGAATATAACTCCGACCCAAGACACTTGGGCTTTCAATAAATAAGCATTAAAAAGCGAACCCCGACGTTCGGGCGATAACGAGCCACAGACTGAGATATACAGTAGGTTAATGGTGCTAATTGGTTCATATGGGCTGTGGGTAATTGGTGCACTGATTTGTTGGTGGTACCTTTTTTGTGCTGTGTCCTTTTGAGGATGGTGTGTCACTGTAATAGGGTAACGTTGAAAGTTTTGTATTTATTGATTTGTAATGGTGACTTATATAAGATTTTATTAAGTATTTATTTCAAAAGATTATTAGGTAGCTAGGAGCAGCTATTAGCTTGGTTATGTCGGCATTGTAGACGGGTTCCACTTGGGCTAGTGCTAACCAGGTTTGCGGAATTTTTTCAAAAAGTCACCGCGACCCTGGAACGCAATGGGCATTAGAAAGACTACGTATTTGTTGTTGTAGCGAGAGATGTCTTCTGATGACTTCCCATCTTTAAAAAAAAGGAGCAAGGATTACCCTAGCAGACAGTTCATTGACGATATGGCTAGAAAGTGACCTAGAAGATGACGACTACTTAATAGAGAAGTATACAAGAAAAATACATAGTACGATGGCCAAAATAAATTGTTTTAAGGGCAAGACAAATATGAAATCACCAGGAAGCCGTCTTATATTCTGTTAAGCACGGTCTAGAGATAACAATTTATGGAATTTCTCAGGGATTTCATAATTTGCGTAAACGCAACCATTAAACAAATCTACCGAGATTATCCAACTGCAAATCGCCACTCTGTGTCCCAACCATAATTGTCGACCGACAAAATACAATGACAATTCTCGTTGTTAAACGAGAGTTGTGGAATTATTATCATGATAAGTTAAGTTCCCGATTTACTGCGGTGCCACGTCGCGGTGTAATTGACGACTAAATCGCGATAATTGCGTCATAACTCAGATCTGTCGGGAGCCGCATTCAGCTGCTTAGCATACATTTGCGGGGAATTAGTCGAAAGTTGTTTTCCGAAGTGACGTCACGTGGTAAAGATGTTAATTGATACTTTGATGTAGGATAAAGGGTGTACTCGTAAATTGTGCTCGCGTTTCGTAAGACGGAGTTGTTTTTATTTACTGTACGATTGTTGTCAAGAACTTCTTGCGAGCTCATGAATAAAACAAATAACTGGCTCTGTCATCCTGATCTTCTGCTATCGTAAAGAAAGTAAACATATTTAATCGTCACATTAATTTCGCAAATACATGAATTGCATAAAAAATAGACAATAAAGATATACGATGCATAACAAATATTTAAAAATATACAACAGGGTGTCATAAAAAAAAAGTTGCCAGCTTGCAAGTCGTGACTGCGACAAGCAGTACCTATCAAGCAAAAAAAATAGCAATCAGTCCCTAATACGAAGTGTGTGTGAACAGGCCAACATCGCTGGTATTCTAATAGTTTCAAGTGATACATACAGTGAGCATCTAGTGAATATACCTAACCTAATAACATTTTGAAATAATGGTTTACTTTTATTATCATCGGCAAAACTTGTCCATTTTGCCACTATAGTGGTAATGCGCCGACTACGGCATAAAAATTCGTCACCCCAAAAGTGGTGATGAGCCACCAAGCGGTACCTGTTAGCTAATTTATTAGCGATTCCAATGACATAACTGGAAGCGAGCTAACTAACGTAATTTCGGAGATATCGTCGTTTTAATGAGCCCCTTTTTTTTTTTAAAGAAAAGTGGCGTGTCACGTGACTCATTTGACATACGCCGCCATATTGGAAAAGTGACCCGGTGCGGGCCGTGGACAGATGAGGGGCTAATAACATCATAACATTTTAATTATTATACAATATTTACTCTTTTTCCTCTGTGGAAACTTTCTGCAAAGGTTCCGTACTCTAGTTGTGAAAGTTGCGGCTAACTTGTGAAAAAGTCAAAGCTTTATTGTTCCGTAGAAAGGAGTTTCAGACTATGTCTCTTGTTTGGATTTTTAATTGAGCCAGTAGCTTTTTTTTTAAATTTATCATAGTTAGTGTTTTGTTTTTTTTTTTGTATTTCATAAAGAGACCCAGAGTCATAGTAACCCTGTTTGTTTGTTACGTTGCTTGCCACGAGTAAATGCCTTATCGGATCGTTATGATTTTTTTCAAGGAGATACAATATGTCCTTGGGAAGGACGTAGACTATCTATTTTTCTCATCTATGTGTGGTACAAACCAAAATTTTCACGCCGATAAAGTCACGCTTCAAACAAAAAAAACAGCTAGTTTACTTTAGTTATTTCTGGCCAGTATTGTGCCAGTTCTCTAAAAGGATTATCTACCAAACGCTACTGTATCTATATTTATATATACTACCCTTTTTCCATGTTCCGGAGAATCGCAACCCAGTGAACTCACAAAATAGAATGAAATAAAAAAAGCTTTTAAAAATGTTTGATTTTTTTACGTAGGTAGGCTAGCCAGCTTGTGTCTATGTCATCTCTTTTTTATTTATTGTAGAACAGGTATTGTCCGTGGTATCATTGGAATTCTAGGGTTACTAAGTTATTCATGTGCTTGGATGAAAGGACCTTTTGGTCAAACGTGGTCAACGTTCCCTCCAAATTTTCTTAGAATTACTTTGTCATGTGTATAAAGATGGCCATTGAATGGAATAATTGTTGTCATGATACAGCCAGAAATAATAGTACACCCACATTTTATCACTTAGATTTAAGTTCAATGTAATAGGGGGCGAGCCTATTGCAATCAACTACGCACAAATCTAGACTCCTTGGCTGATATTAACAAATTCCTGATAGAAAACATAGTAACACGGCCCGACCCGGGAATCGCACCCAAGCTCATGCCCAGTAGTCGCGTTTACTAAATGCTGACTTTACACAATCTAAGAAATACTCTATCATCATCATCATTTCAGCCAAAAGACGTCCACTGCTGGACATAGGCCTCCCCCAGGTGTCGACACATTGACCGGTCCCGTGCGTCTCTCATCCAGCGGGTTCCTGCCACCTTGACCAGGTCATCGGTCCCTAGTGGGAGGCCTTCCAACGCAACGTCTTCCGGTTAGCGGTTGCCATTCCCTATAGATGCAAATCTTATTTTAAAACGAAATTCAGGTCTTAAAATCGCTCAGTTCTCAAGCTTTATCCTTGCAAACAAGACGTAGGTATGTATATAGTGAGTTGTATGCCGTTCCAAAGAAGTAACGCTTGACTGAGATGAATGGGTCGCTGCGAAGTTCTAGTGACAGAAATCGATACATATTGCTCCAGAGGGTAGTGGATACTGCAATATGTAAAGAGCACTACCTCCTGAAATATGCAGTTTGAAAGTAGAAACTTTCTTATGGTCCGTTTGTCGTAGGTAATTGATTTGGTGCTATCCGTCTTATTTAAAACGAAATCTAACTTTAGTTCTGGCCTTTTGCCTTTAGTTTCTATATTTTTAACTTTATTGCGAGAAATTATGGCAAGAAAGAAGGTGTCTGATGAGATGACGAGTGATAGAGAAGTGTGGTAAAGAAAGAAAGAAAGAAAGAAAAAATATTTATTTGGGACAAGCACAGGAACTACAAAAAATAAT
Source organism: Diarsia mendica (assembly GCA_949316265.1). NCBI lineage: Eukaryota > Metazoa > Arthropoda > Insecta > Lepidoptera > Noctuidae > Diarsia > Diarsia mendica. The sequence continues at coordinate 17,390,970 of OX438904.1, read as the reverse complement.
AATAACAAAAAAGAATATAAAGCTAATAGAAGAAGACATGTTGCGCCGACCCTAAATGAATTATGATAAGGGCAACAGAATGATATAATAATATAATGAATGATGATATTGCGAGAAATTCCAAAAAGTTATTCATACCAAGCGATAACATGGCACCGGATTTAGTTGTCAGTTTTTATAAAGAACTGTCAAATTAGCGAAGCTTAAGAACAGACTAACGATATTTTTCTTATGAACTCCATTTCTATATCATTTGATTGCGACATTCGCGATCATCATAATATGTTCATTACTTCATTATGTTTTTCAGTAAACCGGAACGTTCACAAACATTCCGACTTACAACATATTATCACGCGTTATCCCCGACGGTTTAGGCAAAAGTGCACCATTTTTTTTTTTTTTTTTTTAAGAAACGTTGCCCCACAAACATATAAACTCACATACACAAATACCCAGACCCGAAACAACTATCTGCAGGTCATACAAATATTTGTTCCGTGCGGGGATCGAACCCGCGACACGTAGCGCAGCAGTCCAATCGCTTAGCCACTGCGCCAACCGTGCCGTGCGAATTAGAACTCACACTCGCTAGTTATTTTGAAATTCCAAGATAACGTCAACGTGTATTTAAAGACCAGCCTTTGCACAAACGTCTCAGAAACTATTCGTCCGTCATTTCAAGCTTGCTCGATATCTAATCGATTTCTGATCTGACCTCTGAGAGTCACATCTGTGTATCTACATATATACGAGTACATACCTATATACAAACAAAGGCACCGCCTATATATCGTGCCCTCACGTAGATCGTACGATCACAGGGCCCGTCCCTAAGGAAACCACGTAAAATTGCGTTGGGACATTAGTCTGACCCTGTTCGGGACATGCTAAATAAAATCAGAGTTACTGCGGCTTTAAAATGTATATGTTTTACTAATAAATTATATATTGTAATTTTGTTACTTGTTTTTGAATTACATTGAGTGGCTAGAAAGTTTATTTTATTGTTGTTTTGTTAATTTATTTTAGAATGTTAAAGTTTTATTGTCCGAAACGAGCTTATGATAGTTGTATTGGTTAGTTATTGTCCCTTTTTGTTTTAAATCAATACAGAATACTTTCTAACTAAATATAGATATGCACCCTTAGGAATAGTACCCTTATTTATAGCTGTATCATTTTCTCTTTTGCGGTAGCTATTTATAATACACGAATTTCTGCTCGCAATTTTGCACGCGTCAAGTTTTTTGTTCTTGTCCTTCGGCACTCGGGAATATTGTAACATTCAATCAAGAAGATTCCGACTTTCAGGCCACTGACTACTGGTAATGACTGTCAAAGATCAAGAAATAGCAGCCAAAACCAACCGCTTAACGTGCTTTCTGAAGCACGGAGGAAATTCGCTGTTTAATGATGGCCTCCCATCCATAGACCGTTCTTGACAAGACCGGCTTAACCTTGAAGATTGACCCGCGGGCTGCTATATTTAGCCACTAGCTCCACGAGTAACGTAACCACATCCTCAAAAAATATGAAACAGCTAATGTAACAGTGAAACAAACATTGAAACACGTATCAAAAACTTCCATCAAGCATTCAATTTATAATTCATTTTGTTTCTCTTCCACTAATGACTTAACCCTCCAGAGCCCGTAACAATAAAAGACCCCTTTAATTTAATAAAAGGTTCGTTTAAAAATTACTGAAATAATATTAATAAGTTGAATTGCACAATGGATTGGCGGTCTCTGCATAATTTACGGTAATCCAACCGTAGAGTAATTTTAAATGTTACAATGAGAACTGATGAGTTCCACAAGATTGATGCAAACAGAATTTAATTCGTAATATTGCGAGTTTTTATTTCCTTAATTTTTATTAGTATTTTTTTTAATATGTATGCCTATTTGATTAACATAATGTGTTGGCCGAATTGCAGGCTTACGACAAGCATGTCTTTACTTTGCTGTCATTTGTAGACTTTTGACAGTTGCTACAGGTAGTCAGTACTTCAGTAGCCCCAAAAAATTGACAACCTGCCTTAACAAGTGGCATTCATTCAATGTATTACCCAATACTTGTTGTTTGTGGTGGTCAGTTGCATTCAGAATGGGACTTTTACTGACTGATAGCTGATGGTATAAGGAGCAACAGTGACATACTATTTTTTTTTTTTTAAATATTAGATTTCGTAAAAAAAATTGTAACCATTGAAATTGTAAACAAAATTCAATCCATTAAGAAATAAATATTTTGTTATTATAATTTCATGCGGACAAAGGTCGCGGGCAACAGCTAGTATTATATAAACTACATCTCCTCATAAATGTTATAATGATATATTGCCTCTTAAAGTTTTCCTTCCATTTTCATTTCTTTTCACTCCGTTTGGAGTTGTAAAAGTCAACTAATCGTAATGTATTACTGTGGTGTACGTGTCTTAAAATGGTAAAATGAACAAAACAGAAAAATGTGCTGTTAAAATAGTAGGTTTTAAGACCTTTTCAGTGTAAGGAAACGGACGTAACTTTGCATATTAAAAAACAGATGTGTTTTATTTACATGTTTTACATTTTAACCCACTGTAAATTCTCACCAGTAGCAATTTATTGTAATTGACCTTTTAGAATGGGAAACAACGCATGGCTCTTAAATGAACACGTTTACACGCTTAAGCTAATAATAATTTTAATCAATTAAACTACCTTACTAAATAAACAACAAGACACTGTCATCCGGAAAAGCGCCCACCAGACTGTCAGTATTACCACATTGAATGGCAACGCTAATTCTTTGGCCAAAGAAAGAATTACATTTTCAATTTCTGTCAAAAATAATTCGATTTAACCTCTTGCAACGTCACGTACAACCCTTACCATTCCTCATAAAGGTCATACAATCAAATACATTTGCCACAGGTAGACATATGACGTCTCCACGTCATGCTTGTAACACGGATGATTGACGTTACACAGAGTGGGGTACAACAGACCCCGGATTACATAGTTACCCTTATTCCGAGAATTGTGCAATGGAGGGTTGAGTTGTTGCCTTATTTATTTAATATAAATTCCATTTCGTATTAAATCCTTTGAATGATTTTGGAATGGATATACGATTTGTAGGTAAGAAGTGAATATTTAGTGTGTAGCTTTTATCGAACGATTTTATTATAAAACGAAAGTAGAAGTAGTAGAAATTTTTTGAGTGTGGATTATTGAAATGTCAATTTCTGTTAGACCCATACAAATTAACATTGAAATTTTATTTTTATAAATTAATACATAACGATTTTTTGTTCAACTAGGGCTAGATTACATGACAAAGTAGTTTAAGATAATGAACAAGCATAAAGTTTCTTCATCTAGTTAGTGGGTGGGACTGCTTGTCCTAGATAGGTTACAAAATAACCTGTATTTAGGAGATATACCCGTCATAAATGTTTGACTTATGACAGCGCGTGTTAAATATTTAGGTAAATAGTAATTATTACAGTAAGCTACAAAATGAGTGACAAAATTATACGGTGATAGTAATCGCCCTGTTCGAATTTCAGCCGTAGCGGGAGTTATTATAATACATTCTCTCTTGCCTCCCTCTTCTAAACTTCACTGTTAATTTGTAAAATGTCTGAAATACTCTATTTATTTTCACTTCTAAAACTGATTCGTCCTTGTCACTATTACAAGCCTTGACCCGCCAACTACCAAAATCAAATCTATTTTAGTTATTCCAATACCTCAACACAAGCGATACATATTTCCATTAACAATACACCACTTATAGCGACACAATTGTACTCAATTTTCATCGAAAATGTGGTATTTTTCCCATTCATTCATTTCTATGTTCACTATCGATACCGTTTTGTTGTTGTTTTTTTCGATGAATGAATTTAGAACAGCCTTTATTTATGCAAAATGTTCTATTTGAATGTTTATGAATTGTTTTATGTGTGGCCAGTTTTTTTTAGTTTTTATAAAAAACCTGAATAGGCAAATAATATCTTTTTGATGACGATCAATGACCAAAGATACCGAATGAAGAAAAAAGGCATTCGTCTGATTCCGGTTCAGGGGTCTGTTCTGGCGACCGCGAACCGCTGCTTTGGAAGGCCTCAAGACAAAGACTAGGTGGACCGATGACCTGGTGAAGATTGCGGGTCCCGCTGGATGCGAGTCGCACGGAACCGGTCAATGTGGCGACACCTGGGGGAGGCCTTTGTCCAGCAGTGGACGTCTTTTGGCTGAAATGATGATGATTTTTTTACTAATTAATTCTGGCTTATAATATTTTCAATTTCAGTACAAATCTAAACTAAGTCACTATACTCGTATTAAGTAACTCGAAATTTTTTCCAATTTTAGAAAAAAAATCTATAGCCTATATATCATATTACTCGTAATATCATTTCACAGCCATCTCGAATTCTAGAATAATAACCAAGTAATCGATTCTCGCCTGCTCGAATGAAGCCGTTATAATCGAGTCCGTAGCAACTTGCCGTGTAGGTATATCAGTTGATACTTCTATTAAGCACACGTCTTGGTAAATTAATACGAGGTTCAACGGCTTCAAGCGTTATAAGGTACTTGTAACCCACTCTGCAAATATGATTTGTCGTACCTATAATATGTATTGTGTAATGTAGGTTACTAACTTTAGCTTAAGCGATTTGTTCTACATTACATACTAGAATTTCGTCCGCGACTTCGTTCGCAAAAAATGTTATTACGTGTCAAAACGCCGTCTTTTGGTGTTCGCACAAGTTGCGGGTTGTTCCAAAGAGATACCGCGGCCCTGGACACAAAGGGCTAAGAAGGAACATGGGTGCTTTTTAGTCAGTAGAAGTCTGACACTCCCTACCTCCCCGCCCAGAGCGGGAGGAGACATTTGATCATTTCCCACCCTCAAAAAAAAAGGTATTCGCACATGTAGTTCCAAAAAAAAACCGGATGCTTTTAAAATATACTTCATTTTTCATGTCCCTTTAAAAAAATCTCGAACCTTTTAAATCAGTACGCTTCTGTGAATTATGACACGTATTCGAGTGCAATATCCACAAGTTTTGATTGGTCGATCGCTGGCCCTGATCCGATTATCGGCGAAGTTATAATGACAATGGGAGTTCCAACCAATGGGAGCGGACAGTTTGCTTTACGATCTCCAAATAACTTAGGTGCAGTTTTGAATGGAGAGGTTCTTTTTTCAAAAGTTTCTTGTCTTATAATATGTTTTATCGATGGATCTGACGATTTTTTTTTTGTTTAATGCAAGAAAGAGAGTTTCGTATTTTGAGTAGGTTTGAGACTGAGTCGTTATGATATTATGGAACCTCAGAATAACATAAAAAGTAGAATTTTGACCTCTAATAAAATATCTCCATTACTAGAAGTATCCTATATACCTGCTGTCATTTTTTTTTGTTTGAGGCCATAGTCGAGAACAAAAATATAACGGGAACGACGGGGATATGACGTTTTTCGGCTTTATTAAGGGTACTTTAACACGCACTAGGTTGCCTAACAAATTACTGAAACCTCGTAACAAACACTAATAAATAAAAGCAGAGCCACAGAAAACATTCGTTAAACTTCAACCTTTAACAAATCTCTAAGAGTTACGAAACTTAAGCATCTTACGAACTAAGCTCTAGTCGATAAGACGGTAAGCTCTTAAACGTCTATAATCTGACGTTTTATTACTGAAATCGTATCATTCGTGGTATGCACGAACTATGTCTTATAAGGTTAGGTCACACCGCAAGCGAGTAAAGCGAAAACGAGCGCCTTAACGCCTACGCAGTCCTGGTGAAACAATTCAATTCAATGAGGCCATTAGAAGGCGCTTTTGAATGTGAAATTTGGCGAAGAAAAAGTATTGATTCTAGTTGAAAGCAGAAAGTAAAATTCACATAACATCACAACAGCGCCTGTAATCCTGGAATGGTTAGGAGTGGATCGAGGTGGACTACGTGTATACCCACATTTCGCCAGTTATGTTAAAGTCGTATGTAATAGGGGGCAAGCCTATTGCCACCCATCGGGCACAAATCAAGACTCCGTGGCTGCTACTGAGATAGACCTGACGGAAACATCCAACGCTTTGCCCGACCCAGCTCAGTAGTACCGTTTGTGACCACTAGGACCAACGAGGCAGTCAAATTTTTACTTTGTATTAAGCGTTCAGTGAATAGGTTTTGGAAGTACAAACGACTTTAAATGCGAGGTGCATTTTAAGTCGTTTTTAAAACTGTTCATTAGTGGCCTAGTAAAGGCTATAGAGTTTTAAGTTGTCTCATTTTCTCTAAGTTTAGTTACTAATTACTATTGACGTATTATTCAAACAACTATAACTATTGTAGTCCACCACTGGACTTAGGACCTTAACATAACCTTCTTAAGTTCGTTTATTGACGTTTTATCATCGTTCTTCTGCCCTTATCCCAATTATTTTGAGGCGGTGCTGTTATAAATAAATATGCAACTTGTAACAAAATATCATACTACTAGCGCCATTCTTGTATGCATGAGTGTAAACTTATATAATTACTGTAGCTGTGGAAAATAAACGTCAGTCTGTAGAAAATCATTAGCGAGTTTTATTTGGTTATGGGCCCAGTCCCAAAAATTAGCTATTAAAATAAAAAGTAATTAGTAAATTCAGACTTTCGGTGTTGTTTTATAGACTATCAGTGCTAAAATGTCGGGTAACTACTCAGTGAACGTTCCTAAATTAAAAGGACGCGAGAATTACGATGACTGGGCGTTCGCCGCCGAAAATTTCATGATCCTGGAAGGCGTGGATGTGACCAGCACCACAGGGCTAACAGAAGCAGAAAATAAGAAGGCGAGGGCAAAAATCATTATGACAATCGATCCGTCGTTGTTCGTCCATATAAAAACCGAAGCCACCGTACAAGATCTATGGGCCAAACTGAAGTCATTGTTCGACGATTCTGGTTTTACGCGCAAGATTACTCTCCTAAGAAACCTTATATCAATACGTTTAGAGAGTTGTGATAGTATGACTAGCTACGTCAATCAGCTTGTGGAAACGGCTCAACGACTGAAGGGCACCGGATTCGAAATAAATGACGAATGGATTGGCTCGCTGTTGCTAGCAGGATTGCCAGAGAGATTCAGTCCTATGATAATGGCAATAGAACATTCAGGATTGAAGATAAGTGCTGATGCTATAAAAACAAAATTGCTAGATATGAGTTCGGATTTTGAGGTTAAGCAAGAAGGCGCTCTAATTGCACATGGTCAAAAACGCCACCTACAGGCGCAAGTGCAAACTAATAGTGGTAGTAGCAAAAACGAAACGCAACCGTCACCTGTCAGTGGAAATGTCAACCAGAAAAAACAAATTCGTTGCTACCATTGCAAAAAGATAGGACATTTTAAGAGCCAGTGCCGCCTATTAGATAAAGACAAACAGAAATCAACTTCGAACGTGTTGAGTGCAGTTTTCCTTACGCGAGAGTTCAATCAAGACGACTGGTACGTCGACTCTGGCGCTAGTGCTCACATGGTGTCAAACAAAAACATGTTGACAAACATATCTTACGAACCGAAAGTTAAAGAAATTATTGTCGCTGATCGCACAAAAGTTCCAGTGTTATGCTCCGGAGATCTTCGGCTTACTACGCGAGTGAAAACAATGACTCATGAAGTAGTAATGAACAATGTTTTGTGCATACCAACACTCACCACGAATTTGCTTTCAGTCAGCCAAATGATAGCAAATGGTAACAGAGTATCCTTCAATAGAGATGGATGTTACATTTACAATTCTCAGAATGTTTGTGTTGGTGAAGCAAGCTTGGAAAGCGAGCTTAAAGTGTACAGATTAAACATTGTAAAATCACAGCAGGTTTTAGCGGCAGCTGCACAGACCTCATGTAACACTTGGCACAGACGTTTAGGTCATATTAATATGAATGACCTCGAAAAAATGAAGAAAGGAGCAGTTGAAGGGGTAACTTACCAGGAAAAGCAGGATATAAGCAAATCAAGCTGCGTAGTTTGCTGTGAAGGCAAGCAAACTAGGCTGCCATTCTCCGCCAGTTCGAGCACGAGCAGCAGAGTCCTAGAAGTGGTTCATACAGACCTGTGTGGGCCCATGGAGAAGAAATCACTTGGTTTAGCTAGATACTACTTGCTATTTGTCGACGACTACAGCCGGATGTGCTTTGTATACTTCCTAAAGGAAAAGAATGAGGCTTTTAAGTATTTTCGAGAGTTTAAAGAGCAGGTCGAAAATCAACAGTCACAAAAGATAAAGATATTGCGGTCTGATAATGGTGGAGAATTCTGCTCAGTAGAAATGGAGAATTACTTAAAACAACATGGCATAATACATCAAAAGACAGTTGCCTATACACCGGAACAGAATGGCTTAAGTGAAAGATACAATAGATCAATTGTAGAAAAAGCACGCTGTCTTCTGTATGATGCTTCATTCGACAAGCACCTATGGGCAGAGGCTGTAAATACAGCAGTATATTTGAAGAATCGTTCACCAGCAGCTGTTTTGGAGAATAATACTACCCCATATGAGAAGTGGACTGGTAGAAAACCTGATCTACAGCATATTAGAATGTTTGGAAGTCCAGTTATGGTCCATATTCCAAAAGTAAGACGTAGCAAATGGGACAAAAAATCCCAAATGCTACGACTGGTTGGGTATTCAGAAAATACCAAAGGCTACAGATTATATGACCAGAAAACAAATAAAATTACCGTGGCACGGGATGTTGTTGTCATGGAGAGTCATATGAATGACACAATAGATGTTGTGGTTGAAGAGAGGGAGCCAGATATGGAAAAGAATACAACACTTGAGGAGGAAACTTCAATAAGCAGTAAAGACAATGAGAGATCAAGCAGAGACGATCCAACATATGTTGTGAGTGAGTCGTCAAGTGATCAGGATGAAGATTATAGTGAGTGCTTAATAACTGATGACAGCTTGGTCGCTACTCAAAGCGATTCTGACAATCGACAAGAGAGGCGTGTTCGTCGTGCACCAGAGAGGTACGGTTTTTCCAATATGTGTGTTGAAGACTTTACTAGTGAACAAATAACCCTACAGGACGCTCTCACGGGCCCTGAAAAGGAACATTGGTGTAGTGCTATGCAAGAGGAGCTGAAATCTTTTAAAGACAATGACACATGGGAGTTAGTGGATAGGCCAAGTGAGGGAACAGTAGTGAAAAACAAGTGGGTGTTTAAGAAAAAGTGTGACAGCAGTGGTAATGTGCGTTACAGAGCCCGGCTTGTAGCTAAGGGCTTCACTCAGATCAAAGGTATGGACTATAATGAAACATTTTCACCTGTTTTGCGTTATTCTACTTTGAGACTACTTTTTGCCTTGAGTGTTCAACTAGACCTAAAAATGAATCACTTAGATGTACCAACAGCTTTCCTAAACGGTAATATAGATGAATGTGTATTTATGGAAATACCAGAAAATTCTAATTTCAAAAATTGTGAGAATAAAGTTTTGAGGTTAAAAAAGGCCATATATGGGCTAAAACAGTCTGCTAGGGCTTGGTACATAAAAGTAGAATCCAGTCTGTTAAAGGTGGGTTTCAAGAAGTCTCAATATGAACCCTGTCTATTCATGAAATGTAATAATAATGTAAAAGTGTATGTAGCTATATTTGTCGATGACTTTTTTGTCTTTTATAACTGTGAAAATACCTACAAAGGGTTGAGAAGTGTATTAGAGTCTGATTTCAAGATAAAAGATTTAGGTCAAATAAAAAATTGCCTTGGCATGAATGTAAATGTTCAAAAGAACTTTGTAACTTTGGACCAAGAACAATTTATTGACAATATTTTAAAAAGATTTAGTATGAGTGATTGCAAAACTTCAGATACTCCAATGGAAATAAACTTAAAATTAGAAAAGGCTGTTAATGACAATTGTAGTGAGACTTATCCTTATCAACAATTAGTTGGTTCACTGATGTATCTTTCAGTTCTCACAAGGCCAGATATTTCCTATAGTATTAGTTTTCTGAGCCAATATAACACATGTTATAATGAAACACATTGGAAACATCTGAAAAGATTATTAAGATATTTGCAAAAGACTAAACATTTTTGTTTAATTTTTAAGAAAAATTGTTCTGAATTACATGGTTTTGTTGATGCCGACTGGGCATCCTGTAACATTGACAGAAGGTCTTATACAGGATATTGTTTTGTATTGTCAGGTTGTGTAATAAGTTATGAGTCTCGAAAGCAAAGAACAGTTGCCCTGTCTAGCACAGAGGCCGAATATATGGCACTTGCAGAGGCTTGTAAGGAAGCAATTTATTTGAAGAATTTTATGTCAGAACTTGGTATGTGTAATAAAAATAAACCATTGAGAATTTACAGTGACAGTCAAAGTTCTTTAAAATTAGCTTCTAATCCTATTTTCCACAAACGAACTAAGCATATCGATGTACGCCATCACTTTGCTAGAGAGTGTGTTGTGAATAACAAAATTGAAATTAATTATTTACAAACCTCTTCTATGCCAGCAGATATATTTACAAAAGCACTTTGTTCAAATAAACATTATAAATTCATAGATCTGTTGGGAATGGGGGAAATAAATTAAAATAAGTATATAGTTTCTAAAATATATTTTTGTTAAAATTGTACAACATTTTGTAAAGTAATTTAAAACAGTAATTATCAGGATATTTTGTTAAGAGAGGATGTTATAAATAAATATGCAACTTGTAACAAAATATCATACTACTAGCGCCATTCTTGTATGCATGAGTGTAAACTTATATAATTACTGTAGCTGTGGAAAATAAACGTCAGTCTGTAGAAAATCATTAGCGAGTTTTATTAGGTGCATCATGTGTTTTTCCATACTTCTATACAGTCACCACCTCCATTTTTCCCATTAAGAGCATTTTGCCTTATAATTAAATTGTATAAAGCAATGATTGATCACTTAAACATTTTCCACAACCGTTCCGCTATCTTTCCCCTCCCGCTCCGCCTCCAATATGACACTTTCCCCACCCAAACTATGACAGTCTATCAGGATTATATCGACCCAAAGCCCGATGTTAACGTCTATTATTGCAAATCACGTAAAACATCGTAGTAAGTCAGACAGTGTGCTGATTGCCATCTGGTTTGTCGCCAGAATTAGGTCTATAGGTTTAAAATTTATGTTGGAAGACGTTAGAGGGAGACGTTAGGACAAAAACATGACTGGAAGAATACTTAAATTGTATAATCATAAAGCAATGATTGATCACTCCTACATTTTCCACATCCGTTCCGCTATCTTTCCTTTCCCGTTCCGCCTTCAATATGACGGTTTCCCCACCCAAACTATGACAGTCTATCAGGATTATATCGACCTAAAGCCCGATGTTAACGTCTATTATTGTAAATCACGTCCAACATCGTAGTAAGTCAGACAGTGTGCTGATTGCCATCTGGTTTATGTCCGCAGAATTAGGTCTATAGGTTTAAAATTTATGTTGGAAGACGTTAGAGGGAGGTGTTTCGAAGATTTGTGGAAGTCTGTGTTATTCAGTTCTAATCGAGGTTTATAATGTGGAATCGGTCTTCTCTTCTCTCTTGAATCTGTGTTAGATTTTATTGTCACATCTTGAATGAAGTTTTCAATTGAGTATTATGTTTGAGAAAAATCAAGAATACTGATTCCTTTGAATTTTTTTATGACAAGTAGTGAAAGTTTTGGGGTTTATAATAAAATCTTAAAAAGCATACTATTTAGTTATTAATTAAGTAATAATACAATACGTTTTCTTCTTAAATTCTCTCCGGTCAAAACGACACGACGTCATTGACTTCTTTCTCTTTCATATTCTCTTTCATATTCCATCCATCTTTTCTTTGGTCTTCCTCTTCATCTGTCAACATAAATAATATCATCACTATTTAACTCACATACGTTTGATCCGTCCATGTCCATAACAATAAAGGCGACACGACGTCCTTTCAAAATCCAATTTTATTTTATCCCCTTTATACTGCAGCCACGAAATTCGATAGTCCACCATTAAAATCACGTATGCTGCATAATAGAGACCATAAGACCGCGACAGCACCTGCCGTCTGCGTTAATCTGAATATAAATTATCCGTAATTAAAGTGGAGTCGGACATGCGGGGAATAAATGCGACCACTTGAAACAAAGCCTTGGGGTGTGGTGTAAGTCACAGATGAATGGCGGGCACGAAATGTATTATTAATTAAGTTTGGTGTTCAATCTTTTGGCTGGGGTCTGATTTTGGAATTTGGTTTTGTGAACTTGACAGACTCTACTTTAGCGTGACTTGAACTGATTCCGTCGCGTCGTTTGAAGTGATGAGTAGGTGAATAAGGCTGGCAAGGAACATGTTTATTTTGTGTTGTAGGCAGGAATTTGTTTTTTTTTATTCAAGAACTTTACGTTTTATGTTTCACTTTTCATTTTAACACGTAAGCTCGGTGCCATAATCAGCCTATTAAGTTGTCATTGCTACAGCTGGGATAATATTATGAAGGCCTCTTATTATGGTATTAAATGGTCCGTAATCCAGCACACGAGCCCAGTGCGAATTAATAGCATTTAAAGAACCGCTCAATTATTTAAGATTTGGAGCTGAATATTGTGATTCTTAGATTCAAGTTTTGTAAAAAAATGTATCCAAAATTATCATTACTTACATAATAACCAAAAGTGTCCGCGTGTAACTTGCACCAATCATATCTCGCTGAGCCCTTGTAATTCAAGCTCAAACGGCGCCATATTTTTTCGAGAAGCTTTTGTGGGTAATGGTACTAAATTCAGCGGTATATGTCGCATTAGAACGACTTTTAGATAGTGTGCTTATATGGGAATGGTAGTGCATGAACCTCGTAATGGCATTCAGGGATATTAAATTAATAAAACTAAGTCTCTTTTCTTAATATTTATTTTCTGAGTGTACCTTGGAAGAGATTTCCCTAGAAATAAGCATCACCTCTGTAGGTACTATTTTCTCACCCTTTTTCCTTTTCTGTATGTCGTGTGTAGGTAAATAGTTAAATGAATAAATAAAAATAAAACCACCACAAGATGTGTAAATGTGAATGTATGATTAGGTAAATCACTGCCTTATTACGCTTTTTAGTAAGGTACATGCTGAATCAAAATTTTGTGCACACGCATCGTGTTTTCTTATAAAGAAAAAAAAAAAAACAATCTCGATACAAAATCTTTCAAAGAATGTTATGAAAACATTTCCAACAATATCAAGATAAAATTCTTAGAAAATGAACAATCTCTAGAACTATGAACAACTTTAAAACTGCAGAATATACTTTAGCCCTTTGTCGAACGTGCACAATGCTAGCAAACTATGCATTGAACACTTTGGTTCAGCACCAGAGTAGAGGTGGACGAACAAACACTTGGCGTCACGATACAAAATAACTCGATACTCGTACACTCGTACATCGTTATAAGCGAATACATCGGAATAGAAGAATCTATTTGTAACACATTGTCATAAATTGCACCATCGGTCAATTTAAAAGAAAAGTGTTATAGAATTGTGTATTTCGTAAGGAATTATTAAATAAAACTTCTACATTGAGAGAAATTTTAAAATACTTAAAGAGATTCCCTTAAAAAAATCTGTCATTTTTACTCGGATGACTGAATGAAACAATACTCGGAATAGATCTTGCATCTCAGAGACGATACGTCAAGAATGGATGCTTGGAAAATTGGATCAAAGCCTACACGTTCCTAGAATTGTACCGCATAGCTTTAACCCCACAGATAATATAGACATTCCTAAATATCGCAAGAGATAGGTCCTGGTGCTCTTTGGTAAAAGTATGCGAAAGTATCGATAAACGCCACTAGCGTGCATCCCTAGTACAAAGTAAACGTATCGATCGCCAACGATGCTCCGGACAAACTTAGTTTATAAACTTGGCCCTCTTAACATATTTTGTGACACGTAACCCTTTCAGAGTTCTTATTCGCACAGAATATTGATAGTAAACATTGTAATGGCCCCATCGGGTGTTTGTTTTGAAGTTCGTATCTTTTTATTGTAAAATATATATGTTTTGTTGACTATTTTATGGAGTGGAAGCAGTATTATATGAACAGTATACACGTAGCTAAATTCAAACCAGATTTTCAACAGTTTCTACTACCTATTTTGTAATAGTATTAGCATAAGGGACCATCCTACTCCTAGAGACGAGGCCCGAGTCCCTGCAGTGGGAACATTATAGGCTGATGATGATGATTAGTATGAGTTCAAAAATGCTAAGTCTGTAACGATAAAGATAACAATCTGTAGGTACGAAAAAAATACTTTTAGCTGTTGGTTTTCACATAAGTATTCGTGACTACAGCAGACACGAGATTTTTTGTTGTTGAATTCCACGATTTTAGGAATAAGTCTATCTATTTTCATTCATCATTGGTTCATTCATTAGTGGTTTTTCTCACTCGCGGCTGAGTAAGTCCTCCTTACATTTTTGTGGTATGTGTTTACTGGCTATGCGAGTCTCAGCCAGATCTTATCTTTTGTAGGCTATCCATCTATCCATCCATCCATCTGGCTGTTGCCGTCCACGGGGCACCTCCTGAAAAATCTTATAGGAAAAACCCATCAATTTCCATATAAGATAGAATAAACAACTCGCTTATTAAATGAAACCTATTTCACGCAACTTAAAGCTTTATGGTATTAATTTTGTTTATTTCTGTAAATCATATACGCATGGCAAATTTTATAGGCGTACAAAAGTATCTAATACTGTTATCTGGGATATTTCACGCTTGGAAGGTTTATTCCAAAAGTTTTCATCGCACAATTGAAAATTTTCAATACCTGAGAAAGTGGCTGCCTATGTGTGTCATACAATCCGTAAACATGATCCATTAAATTATTTGCCTAGCCTTTTCCCAACTATGTTGGGGTCGGCTTCTAATCTAGCTGGATGCAAGTGAATACCAGGATTTTACAGAGAGCGATTGCTCATCTGACCTCCACAACCCAGTAAGTACTACATAATACAGGGTGGGCCAGAAATTTTTGCACTTTTGAAACATGAATAGAAATAAAACTATAAATGTTATTTTGTTGATAATTTATTAAACGTAATAATCATTTAATGAAATTTATTATTTAAAAATGTCTCGTTTTTGGCACTCCTGCAATCGACTACGCCAATTTTGGAAAACTCGCTGACACATGCTGCGGGGGATCGCTGTTATTTCCTCGTGGATTTAATGTTTTAATTTGGATATTGTCGTCGAGGTACACTCGACTTATCAGCTATCCCCACAAGAAAAAAATGCAAAGTGTAAGGTCCGGGTTTCTCGGAGGCCATGGGATATCACCTCTGCGAGAAATCAATTTGTTCGGATTCATTTCCTTGACTACCGGTAAACTCACATTTGACGTATGGCATGTTGCTCCATCTTGTTGCATCCAGGTCCTGATGCTGTACACTTGAAATTCATGCAACTGCGGCATCAAAAAGTGTTGCAACATCTTGACGTATTCAGTTGAATTCACAGTTACATTATTTCCTTGATTATTTTCAAAGAAATACGGACCAATTAACTTTATGGCAGCCCCTGTCGTTTTATCGTGGCCGCCCTGTTTGTTTAATATTAATTTTCGATTCCGTTTGATCGAACTTCTCGACCCAAGCTTGGATCAAATTAACACTTTGACACTCACTTACACGGCGTAATCCGTATTCAATTCTAAACAGGCGTCGTACAGTAACGTAGGAATCATTGTTTTTGTAAATTTGTTTTACACAAAAAGCACGTTGTTGTCTCGTGAAGCGCTCCATCGTAACTAAAATTGCATGAAGTGGCGCACAGTTTCCCGCCACCTGCGCGCCCCTCCCTCGAACGTTTTCCAAAAAAATCTAGTGTTGCTATTTGCAAAAAATTTTGGCCCACCCTGTACAATACCCCTTGGCAAGTCTGGTTGTCAGACTTTCGGGTCACTGTCTACCGGCAACAATTACTGCCAATGTTCTACAACCGGAACCAACGGCTTAAGAGCGTAGACGGGCTGCGTATAATATACGTATATATAACTATTGCCGTCGCGCTGCGCTCTAGCAACCGGGCGGTATCAATATGTGAGTGCGATAGAGACAACTGCAGCTCAGAACGATTTTACCTATAAAAAACCTTGACCGATCGACGTTTCGTATTCTCCTGTTTTCTCCTCGAAACCTAAGCCAATTAAATTATATATGGTATCAAAATTTAAAGGAAGAATAGATCTATGCCCCTATTACTTGTTTTTATTTTAAAAACTTTTCAATTTTCTTTGGTAGTCATCTGATACGATTAGGTTTTTGGTAAGTCATATTTATTTTTGTAATAAATTTTTTGAAAAAAAAAAAAATGACAGGGGCATGCCTTCAATAGACCTGGATTTTTATAAATAAAAACGATTACTCTAGAGGCATTATCCAGGAAGAGAATAGGGGAATACATTTGTATGGAAAAATGCAGCCCGTCTACGCTCTTAACGGGCTGTCCGAGGCATGGAGGAAACTCGGTATGTAATGGGTGGTCACCCAATCACGGTCCAACCCAGGAACGCCGAAAATCTGAAGATCGACACGAGTGGCTATTATTATTTGGCCACGAGCTCTACTAAATTAAATTAAATTTTTACAGAAACAATTTATTAATATTTGATTCAGCACAAAATGAGTCATTGCAATTCTCATTGTGTAAATCGGCCAAAACATTAAACTTTTCAAGAGAAATTATGAGGCGAACTTGAGCGTACCAGTCACAATGAGTCAATTAAAATGAAAAACAGTGTTCTGATGAAATATTAAAATGTATGATTGAGTGCTCTATCCACCCTTTATTAAGCCCGTAACGGCATTATACCAGTAATAAATCACCAACGAGCCATAATTTCTCATTACACAGTGAACAATAAATCATTTAACTAGAAAATAGGCTAAAATAAGCCTTACTACGATTGGTTGCCGAACGGCCTTAGGCTTAGTAGCGTCTATTGCAGATATTGGTATTGTTATTTTGTATTAGTATTTGTGATGGATGTTATAATAGAAAAGATTAATACAAATTTTCTAAAAGACATGATATGAAAAGATATGCGTACATTTTCAAAAACATATCTAACATTTATTCTGAAAGAAGTCTTCGACACTTTAACCTATGACTACAAAATCATTCATGCAATTTATTTTTAAATAATAATAATAATAATAATAATAATAATAATAATATTCCACAACTATCACACAACGCCATCTAGTCCCAAGCTAAGCAGAGCTTGTGTTATGGGTACTAGACAACTGATAAACATACTTATATATTTCTAAATACATACATATTATAGATAAATTACACCCAGACACAGAACAAATGATCGTGCTCATCACACAAACATTTGTCCTGGGTGGGAATCGAACCCACGACCTCCGGCATAGCAGTTAGGGTCACTAACCACTAGACCAACAGGCCAGTCAATGATCAAATGATCTCATATTTAACGTCTTTAACATAGATCTACAATTTTTATTATATTTAGTCTTGGAAGGATATCTTTGGATTATAAACATGACGACCTTATGGATTTAATTAACATTCTTGCAACCTGAGAAAGTTTTTAAAGTCTATTGCGTGTTCGCGCGCCTCGATGGTTTAGTTTAGTTAGACACACTTTAAGCATGCAACAAATATTTTTTTTAAATAAAGTAACACACAACAAACCTAATATCTCATAATACCGAAAACTATTTGCTTATCAAACTCAACCGAACAAATTTCACAACATCGCAAGGAAATAGCAGCGAAAACTGTCATCCCACTTTCAAATATTTCAGCTCAAAACCCAACAAAATATAGTCATAATAAATAGAATGATAGAATGTACTTCTATTCCATGCAACAAATTGAATTTGCGTCACGGCGAATATAAAGTTGAATGCAATGGCTTTTCGCGAGTATTCACAAATATTCACAATTCGCATATTACCCGAACATATTCAATAGAAAAATTTAGATTGAGTGTAACGCCACTTGAAAGTCAATTTACTGTGAACGTGTTCTTTATTTTTCGTATTTTCAAGGTATAAATAATTGAAATAAGTGTTTTTTTTTTGTGTTTAAAATAAAAACGTATGCAGTAGCAGGGTTTCTGATATTTTAAGTAACAACATTATAGGCCCCGGGTTCAGCATATATCGCAAATGGTGTAACGTATTTCCAAACTTCAAGCTTTTAAACAAATTATACCAATTCATTAATAAGGCCTACGCAAACACCTGAACCAAATTAAAATCACAACACTGTACGCTAAACTGCACATTTTTACGAGTCAAAGTTCGCGCCGTGTTTCGCCTGGCCTAATTAACAAACTTCCTGATTAACCCTTATTACAATAAAATTTGGCGGGAACCAAGAGGCTCGGGGCGTGCCATCAACCGGCTAAGTTTATTTTCACGAGAAAATAACTACGTACTCACATTTTGTAAAGTCGCAATCTGTATTTTCACTTTAAGAGATCTCTCTCCTTTTGCTTATAAGCCATTGGGTGAGGGGTGCTGCAAGAGGCTGACGGTAGCGATTCAGTTAATTAAAAGATGTTAAAGACTAACATATTCTTGAAAAGAACATTAAAGGATGATGGGAATTTTGTACTTGGTATCCCCATTGATAACAATAATTGTAGTGTCATTGAATAGGTCCACCATAACAAATGCAAATGTCCAATAAGAACATTTGCTATGGCGACTTTTGCAAATTCATTGTCCGTTTTGAGTTATATTTTTAATCATATAAAAATTATTGCTTTTGGAGTAGGTAACAGGTTCCATACAATTTTGTCCATCATCCTTTTAAGACGCAGTCAACGGGGGAACCGTAAAAAAGACCTGTTTTTCGTCGCAGAGTTAGCCGTATTGCTACTTATTACAATTCCAAAAAAAATACAGTGTATAGTCAAATGTATAGGTAAAAGACTTATGCAAAAATATTTTCTAAAAGTAATCAAAAACCTCGAAAAAAAAAATCACAAAATCACAAAAAAATCACACGAAAAAACTTTTTCGTCTCGAAATGCTCAATATTTTGAGTGACAACTGTTATTTATTTTTTTACTATCAGAAAGGAAATTTAACCAACTAAAGACATATGTAAAAATATTTTAACATTACAGCGTACTTTTTTTTTAATAAATTAAATCTGCGAACTATCGTTCATTTTGGCAGTCACGAGCATCAAACGCATCGCCATTTTCAACCTTATTTGTTTAGGCGATGAGTTAAACGCGCGCTCAAGGTCGCGGGCAGCTAATGTCGCCTTAATGATCATTAATGACCATTCCTATGTATGTATTAAGAGCAGTGGTGGCCCAGTGGTGGCGGCCCCGACTTACGAACAGTGAGTCGTGGATTCGAAACTAGTCAGGCGCATTACTTTGTGTAATTTATTTCATCACCCCTGCTCTCAAAACGGGGAAGAAAACAAATAGAACAGATATCTTAGAACCAAAATATTCGAAAACATGTGACATCTACCAACCCGCACTGAGCCCGCGTGGTGGATTATAGCCGTCGTCTCTCCTAGAGAGGAGGCCTGAGTGGAGTCCCTGCAGTGGAAACATTATAGGCTGATGATGATGATGATTATGTATGCGCATAACACATAATTATGGTGTAAAACATATACTTGCCATATTATTAGCCATTTATGAACTAAGTGACAGTTGGTTGCGGAACTAAAAATACAACAATATTTAAAATGTCACCGGGATATAATATAGTTATGAACCGTGAAAGCTTAAAACAGTGTTTAAAAATACAACATAGAACTTTCACACTTCATACATCATCAAATCTTATAATCTCATATTATGTCCAAAACCTAAGTCTCAAAATCCGCTCCCGCCTAATCCTTGCATCACCTCCCTTACAATATTGCGAATCGCAGCAATCTTCTTCGCTTTGAAATTGTTTGTGATTACAGCAGTTTGTGTTCTGACGAGGTGTAATTTAGCTTCCTATCAGTATGGTCGGCTTGTTACGTTTGTTTTATATTAAAAACGCCTCTGGTGCTGCCAACATTTCCCCCCAACTTGATGCAATCATTCATACTTGATTTCCTGTTCGGGTTTTCTGCCAATTGATTTTCTGGCTTTCTTATATGTGGCCAGTGAACTGTGAAGTGTTGTAGGATTTGGAGTTAGCGTAAAAGTTATTGATATTCTCGTTTATGAGCTCATACGCCTTAACCCTTCGTATGCCGTAGTGTAGATCTACGCGAGACACAATGGCTTTTTAATTGTGTCTAATTACACGGCATACGAGAAGTTATTATAGACACAATTAAAAAGCCATTGTTATAAATCTCCTGTAGATGTCTTAGCGGACAAGAGGTTATGTAGATTTGGGCATAGGTTTCATCAGCTACGTATTATACAGCGTAAGTTAACTTTAATAAGATGGAAGCGCTAGGTTAGCTCGCGAAATACAAACTTTCTAACAATTTATACAATTTGCAGGTCAGTGTTAAGTTAACATCGATTAAAGTGACATACTATTGTGGCATCTTTAGTATTGATTAAAACAGAATGCAACTATTGGTTTGACAAGGATGGCTGATGTAGGAGGCTTAGCGCTTTTGCTTTAATTCCTAAATATTAATCATGGCAATTAAAATCAATGTAGAAAACCGTTTCTTTCTGCAAAATTTTAAATAAGAGTAGCCAGTTAAAACAACCAAATTTAGTTTTGCATACGTAGATGTAAAACTTTTACCTTTGTACCCCGCCGACCAAAACTACTATTTCCCTCTAGCCAAAACTACAAATGACACTACTGCAGTTTCAAAGCTACTCCATATATCCTCCACAAAAAGTCCAGCTAGTACCGCATCCTCCCAGTGGCACCATCTGTCCGTTGCACCGACATGCATCGCCACGGGAGATGTTTGTCAATCCACGACGTCCAGTCTACCCTGACACGCGTCACGGTTGTATATGGATTAATAATGAGGTCTTATTGTGTGTATGTATGTGTGGTGGTGAGTTATAGTGTTATTGGAAGATAAATGGGTCGTGAGAAATGGTGAGAGGTTGGGCTTGTGAGGTTGGTGAAGCAAATTAGTGTCCTATCGTGTTGACAATGAAGTCTAAGTATATAATGTTTACGTAACAACCATAAAAACAAACTTTACAAATGAAAACTTAAGTTTAATATTAATTTATATCACCTGGGCCTGCAGTCTCTACACTAAATAACGATAAAAATCTGTCGCTATGTCGTAAAATCGTAAAATATCTTTAATAGATTTTCAACCTTACGCTGTTGAAATAAAGCTGAAAATCTATTAAAGAAATTTTACGATTTTTCGCCATTCGTAGCGTCGTTATTAATGTAGAGACTGCAGGCCCTGGACCACCTTTCCCGAACAAACTTAATATGTTGCGATCAGCTTCCAATCTAACCAGTAATTTACATAAAGCGGCTGCCTCTCTGACCTCCATAACCCAATGAGTACTAGGTAATCTCAGACCAAGAAAAAAAGAAAGACGGCGCGCCACGAACATCAAAAGTGAAGTCAACTTTTTATCTATGTGTGTAGACAATGTCTCGTGAAGTCGTGACGTTCTAGGAGAAATGCGTGTGGTTTTAGTGTAGGTGTGTGTGTGAGTTTGTACGTTGACTTGCTATAGGCGCGTGGTTTTGTGACTTCACTGTTGGTGTTCGCGGCGCGCCGTCTTTCTTTTTTTCTTGGTCTGAGTAGGTAATATGATACCCCTTGGTAAGAATGGTTGTCAGACTTTCATGCCACTGACTACCTGTAACAACTGTCAAAGATCTACCAATGACAGCCGGGACCAAATGTCCTTTCCGAGGTACGGAGGAAACTTAGTATGCAATGGGTGCTCACCCACCCACGGACCAACCTAGGTAAGCGCGGCTTAACCTGAAGATTGACCCCGAGCGACTGTTTTTAATGTAGCCACAATCTCCACCGCAAATATATTAAGTAGTAATAGAATAAATCAAAATCCTTTAGCTGCAATACAGCGAACACAATTTGCTAACTTAACAAATTTCGACCCATAGAAATTGTTATTCGTCAAAATTTCGACGCAGAAACTGAAAGTTTGCAGGGTTTACTTAATTGTATCATCCGACAGGCGTAGCGCCTTGAAAAACGGAATGAAGTCCTCCCGAATTGGTCGAGACTTTGTGAATGATTAAATTTCGTCCTCGCTGCGGAACAAAAAATATTGTTTTGGAAGTTGAGGACAAGTTTCAAATCTGATAAAGGGCTTGACGTCCTTGCGAAACCCGTGCCGAGTTCTATAAATAAAGATTCACAATAATCTTTCGTAATATTCGAGTTTATGTTAGAAAGGAATTATTCTTTGCTGCTGGTGTCTTTGTTGCAATTTAGGTGCACTACTTGCACTAATCGGTTTCCCACCCGTATTGCACTTTTTTTATCACAGTGCGTTGACAAGCCTTTTAAGACTATCTATTGTTATTTAATTAGAAGTACTTATTCAGTGTAATTAGTAATTAGCCATGTAAATAAAGATCCCCTAAGGTAAATAAAGTAGCAAGGTTTCTCTTGTTAAATTTCAATTACTAAAGTATCTTTAAAAATCTGTACAGATTGGAAAAAAAGGAAATATTTCATCAATTCGTTCGACGAGCCTACCTAATAAGACTCTTATGTTTCCAATCTCATTATTAATTTTCGGGGCACATGTAAAATTTCCCTTTTTATCGACTCAAAGGAACCATGGAACGCGTCACTGAATAAATTCAATTTAGAAGTAGAAGGAGACGGAAAAAAAGCGAATCCCTAGCCGAGGTATTCATTAAAAAATCAAGCATATTTGATCCAAATTAAAGCGCCCTCTCGCGGCGAGTCTGCGCTCGTTTGGTGTCGTAGAGTGCTCTCGAGACACCGTCCGGGACGAGACACTAGTGTATAGTGTTGTGACACTCCGGATTATGTGATGCGATGTTCTTATGTTTTAATTAGTTCGCGCTTTTCGGCGCTGGTGTTTTTAAATGTATTGCAACCGGTTGGTTACAAACTGAGACCATCACGCACTGAGCCCTCGTGGTGGATTATAGCCCCAACAGTGGTAACATTATAGGCTGATTATTGATTACGCTTATGCGATTTATTGGCCTAGTAGTCGCTAGGACGACTGATTAGCAGAGTGCCTGGGTTCGATCCTCGGGTCGAAGTTATTCAGTCGTTTATTAGTCTAGATTTGTACCCGGTTCGGTTGATGACTTAAAAAAACTTTTTTTACAAAAAATAAAACCGACTTCGACAAAAATAAAACACAAAAAAGTGAAAAATAAAAAATCAGCTTCTGAAGTCGGTGACTTTTGTTTGTTTGATTTCATGTTTTTGCCACCGACTTCTGAAGCTGATTTTTTATTTTTCACTTTTTTGTGTTTTATTTTTGTCGAAGTCGGTTTTATTTTTTGTAAAAAAGTTTTTATTTTTCACTTTTTAGTGGTTCACATGTGCTTACCCCTTCACAACGTACCGGCGTGATGTTATGTTATGAACTGGTGTAAACAATAGACAGTCATGAGATTTCAGCAATCCCAGTCCATTTGCTATCATTATTTGAGGAGTTCCGTTGCCTATCTCCGAAGTTCTTCATCAGATCTTCACCAAATAGTTTTTATAACCTTTGTAGTGAGTACAGGCGTGATATAATGTTGTGTGATGGCGTAAACAATGCTTAGATATGCTATAGCAACAATCGCGGTTAATCTGCTGTTATTTATTGAAGAGTTCCCCCGATTTCTACAAGATCAGATATTGAAATGATGACAATGGGACCACACGGGAGGCACTAGCTTTAAAATGAAAAAAGAATCATGAAAATCAGTTCACCCAGTCGCAAGTTATGAGCGAACAAACATTAAAAAAAAAAAAAAAATACAGTCGAATTGATAACCTCCTCCTTTTTTTGAAGTCGGTTAAAAATAAGTAGTGAGTGTACACCTCTGCCTAACACTTCAGGAATTACAGGCATGATCTAAGAATATTATGCCATGTTATGTTGATTACTTAATATTCAATACTATCTTGAGCTAAAAAAGGAATAGAACATTAATACTTCACAAGAATCATCATCATCATCTGCCTAGCCTTTTCCCAACTATGTTGGGGTCGGCTTCCAGTCTAACCGGATGCATCTGAATATCAGTATTTTACATGGTGCGAATGCCTATCTAACCTCCACAAGCCAGTTAATAATAAAATTCTTGACAAGAATAAATAACATAAAGTAAATAAAAAGTATGATAAGCATTCGATTGTCCATTTTATTCCTATAAATAGTTGTACATAACTTATCTGACTTCCATCTCGCTTCAAATCCAATTCACTTAGAGTTTCACGAGAAATACTTTTCAGCTACTTGTCGTATCCTATGTTACACGTCAGTGCACAGAACGGTACCCCATTTTTAAGAGAAGTACTTTTTAATATTTCTTTATAATTTATTCGTTGTGAATTTGTGTTTTCCTGGGATTTTAAATTAAACTTAATGTTATCTAAAGATTCTAAAGCTTAATCATGACAAAGACAGAAATTAACTGCCTCGTTGGTGTAGTGATCGCCAGCGCGACTGCTGAGCCGTCCTGGGTTCGATTCCCGGCAGCCACGGAGTCTGAATTTGTCCCCGGTTTATGACAATAGGTAATTAAATATGTTTAGGTCCCCTAGTACAGGGTGAAATGTGGGTGTAGTATTAGGTACGTCTCTGCCTAACCTTTCGGGAATTACAGGCGTGATGTTATGAGTTTTGTAATGTTATCTAAAGCGTATTAATGACAGGGTCACGTCTGTTGTACATTTATAAAAAGTGCTTATGATATACTGATATGCTGTGGAGGCTTGTAAATGGCTTGTTGTTGAACAACGCACTATCCATTTTTGTATTGTTAGCTGTAAGCCACCCAAAGAAAATAAAATAATCAAAATTAGTTTTGTTTAAGTATTTGGAAGTAGTTCGTAAAGTTATTATATTTTTTGCGACCGTCAAACAAAGATACAATTTCGTAAATTTTTGCAGAGGCTACGTATTAAAGTAGTTCTAAGAAGTTTATGTAAACTTGACAATTGCGGCTATGGTGGAGTAAAATCTTTATTGCCTGTAAATCTTATCTCCTAATTTATAATTAACAAAAGAATCTTGCTTTGATCTTGAACAGATACTTTTGACTTTTTATAATGTACTTACGAGTTTACAGTTTATCGCTAAAGGAAAAATAATAGGACCTAAAGAATTTTTTTCTTTTATTTGTTAACTGTAAAAACAAGAGGATAAAGAACTATTTTTGAGGATAAAACACTATCTTCCAAAAAAAAAAAACAATATTATGGTAAGTTCTTCCACAGGGTCGTTGTGGGAACAGTGAATCAAGTGTACACAGTGAAGCATCGCCGTATTGGACAGAACAAGTGGCGTGACACAAGCTATCTCTTTCTCTCGCCTCCCGTTAAATCATACGACACCACGTATGTCGTATGCCACTCGTTCTGTCCAATACGGCGATGCTTCACTGTGTGCACTTGATTCACTGTTCCCACAACGACCCTACTCCACAACTTAGCATGTCAGCACAATATCGATATAGCTAAACTTTTGAAAAACAAAAAAAACCAAAAGCGGTCGATTTTTCTGTCCCGACCTGTACTCGATGTTTTCCTCTAGACCCATACTTGAAGTAAGTTGTACGAGTATGAGATGTTGAAACTTTGTTCCAAGTGTTCCAAGTGTGTATGTATTTGGGTCAGGCCAGTAACAAGATGAGGGGTTTCTTATATTATGTTCCATGTCTGTTACAAGTTCTTGTACCAGGATACGTGGGTTTACACGTACTTCGAGTTAGTACTTGTTTTCAAGTAAGGGAAGTTTGCGATGTTCTATATTATCAGCTGGTTAGTTAAGTACTTTTTACTTGTTGAAGTTTTTATGATATCTTTGCTTCGTTATATTTTTGTTATGTTGGTAGGAATATCTTGGTACAAGGAAGTTTTCAGTATGGATTAGGTAATGGAGGCAGTCGTTTAGCATTCTTCGCCAAATTCGAGAAAGTAACTATACTAATGATTCTCGAACCAATTTAATACCAAAATGGGAAGGTATTTTTTCCCCTGAAATCAATACTCGGTAAACGGTATTCAGATTCTCGCCCTATAACCGCAAACGCATATAGGTACAAACGCAAACGTTTACTCGATAAACCACGGAAAGTATTAAGTACCATTCTGAATTATGTACTGTTTCATTTTCAACAACCAAAAAACAAGCGTAACTGAATAATTGACCAGGTACCTACCGTAATTTAAATTGATATTTATTAAGGTATTTAATGACAATCTGCTGGATTTTGACGAGGATTCAAAACTGTACCCTGTATAATACCCACTATTGAGTTTTAAATGTCAAAAACAGTTGCAATACGCACAAAAACGACCATCATGAATAAAACAACTTGAAATCTCCAAGCAAACACTTTCTTTTGTAGCGAACAACATTCTAGAACAAAGTAAACGTTTTCGTTCTCAGCATTTTACTGATCCCTCGCAGAAAAAGCACTGTGTCACTTTAAAACAGCTAACCATAGAAAAAATCTATCTGAAGAACACTAATGAGGCAGACTTCAGCAAAAAACTGTAAAACCAGCAAAGAAAGCCCTGAATAACCAAAAACGTGAAACCGAGATGAAACGAAGAAATATATTCAAGAAAAAAAACTAAGAGATTACAAGTCCCACAATAATTCTAGAACGGTAAAAGAAAATCGTCAGGCAACAAAAGGGAGGGGACGATGAAATAAAACGGTATTGTGAACCGTACCTTCGCTTCGCTAAAGTTAAAATGGATATTTCTATTTAAACTTTAAATTAAACAACAACAGCTAAAAATTAACACAACGTTTTAAATTAATTCGACGTCCGTCTCGAAGGTACAGTCGGGTGCAATCGCCTTTTTTGTTATAAAGCTGTCTTCCGCCGAGCTAGTTAGCACTATCTCAGCGACCAGACGTGTACAGTCGCGTAGAATGGCGATTTCTCCTCGCACTGTGCACGTTCATACTGTCAGGCACATACGGATTTCGAAAAATCGTATTGAGATTTTTATATATAAAAATTTTTACTGTTTCAGCGTGAAAATTTCAGGGTTTCCGGAATCGGAACGGTTTTATAGGAATGTTTTTTTTTAAATTAAACTGTAAAGTAATTGGATTACGTATACGGAGAGTATGCGGCATTTATGTTCGTAGGTATGTAGGCATATGTATGGTATATTGTTTCGTTTGAATATTGCGTCCTACGTTTATCGTTTAATATTATTATTTGGTATGGTGTAGTGCTCGTCACGCTACTACTGATCATGAAATTCTGGGTTAGATTTTCAGGTCGGACGAAGTTATCGCAGAGCAATTATTTTTGATTATTTTAGGGGTAGCAAGTGCGAATTCCGAGGATCTGGTTTCGATTCTCGGGACTGGCAAAGTTTTATTGGGTTTTTAACAATGAATATGGAAGAAGGACCAGGAGGTACTTGTTGAATAAACTCCCTAAGCAATTAACTAATAAATTAAAATCAAAGAAAACTGTGCAAATAAAACGACTAATAAAATATTATCTTACAGTGGATCAGTACAAGGTTCCTCCAGATCTTTCACAAATAAAAAAAAAAAAAAAAAATTAACAATATATTGTTGGTGTAAACAAGCGAGACGCCTCACTCGCACATAATCTTTCAAACTAAGATTAAGTAAGCGAAGTGTGTTAAATCATTAAAAATGTAATTTCTTTAAAATAAAAAGTTTTAATTTTTTTTTCTCAGTAGCGTCCACGGAGTCTGGTTTCGTGCCCAGTTGATGGCAAAAGGTTTGCCTCCTTTTATATGGGACTTAAACAAACCTGGCTTAATTTGGGAGTACTATTAGGTCCACCTTCACCTTCCTTTTCGGGCCTTACAGACGTGATTTTATGTTATTTTTAATGATAATAGTTATAATATGTATGTGTATGTGAGTTTCAATGTTTGTAAACGCACCCACGATACACGAGAAATTCCTAGTGTGGGGCAACGCTTTAAAAACAAAAAAAAAATCGTATCAAAAAAATTACCAAAAAACATACCTCATAACTCCGCCAACAAAGTTATGATTGTTTATGTGTCCGTATCATTTACATTTTATTTAATGAATATGAAAGCTGTGTAGTAATAATTAGTATTCCTAACGTATTCTGTGCCCAAAACAACAATAGTTTTAACTTTTCGACTAAAATTCTATAACTAGTTCTACTACAAACTATTAAATACCCCAATCATGTTAGCCTTAGCAATCCTAACTATCCTAATCCTAACTTAATATTATAAATGCGAAAGTAACTCTGTCTGTCTGTCTTTCTGTCTGTCTGTCTTTGCTTCACGCCTAAACTACTGAACCGATTTGTGTGAAATTTGGTACAGACATAGTTTGGAACTTGAGAAAGGACATAGGATAGTTTTTTTTTTTTTTTCGCGATATATCCAAAAATCTGCCGGAAGTCACTATTCCACGCGAACGAAGTCGCGGGCAAAAGCTAGTAAACAATAAATAGTAGTTTTTTTTTGCCAGCCAGTCTGTCCCACTCCTGGGCAAAGGCCTCCCCCCATTCCTTCGACTTCTTACGATGGAATAGTAGTTAATTTTATTTAAAAAAATACAGCCCAAAAAACGTAACGTAATAACATGTCGATTTTTTTTTATCGATATAACAATATAATTATGCAGCTAGATATGAATAAATTCTTAAAATAACGAGAACATTATTTGTGACTCGACGTATTTACGTTACGATACAGGCCTGAATTTTGTAAAACTTTGGCCACTTAATTATAATTATTATTATAATGTAACATTAGTACATTACTCATAAAAAAGTTTTGTATCAAGAAAAACAAAGAGGTTTTCCAGCACGTGTAACGTTTAAATATATTAATACACGCCCCTTTTACTGGTCTATACACTGATTATTGAATATTTCATTATGTATCGTGATTAACTGGATAAAAGGAGATTTGGATTATGAATACATTATTGTACGTACCTACTCATACTAACGGGGGTTTAAAACTGAACCAATTTAATTAGTTAATTAACTTGCACGTGGACAAAAGTAACATCCGCGTAGATTCGCTAAGATGTTAAAAGAGATTATCCTTTAATTTTTACATGTTATGCCTATCTATACAAATAAATAATGTTGAAATGTCTGTTTGTAATTTCAAAATAACAACAAAAAATCTTTCTTTTTAATTTTTGTCTTTCTTTCTGTTTATCCGACTTGTCTCCGAAGCGGCTGAACATTGTAATGCGTTGTATGTTTATTTTTTTGTCATTAGGTAAGCGCGTAATGTGCCCGTGACAAATACATTTTTTTTTCAAGAATCTTTTTTTACAATATCCATTAAAAAGAAGACAAATAAAAATAATTTAAATTTCACATATTTCAGCATAAAACAAGCATAATGAATAAATAAAACACCAAGTAGACTTACTTTCACTGATAACAGACAACTCTCTTAAAAACATGAAACGTCCATAAAAACGAGAATTTTAAACAATGCAAGCGAAATCGTCCGTGAAGTTGATTAAATTCCGACGCATTATGTTCGCAAAATTCCGTAAAACATCATTCACTTATCATACATTAAATAAAACAACTCATTATTGCATCGATTTATATTGGAAAACCGACAATTGACTAATGGTAATACTCTTCCGTACTTAAAACGTAATTCGTATTTATTTTCACTGCTAAATACAAATGCTTAATGAAACAAAAAGCTTAAAGCGGTTATTGACGACCAAACAACAGTATCGCTACAAAATATTTGAAAAGAATAAAAACATTTAAATGAAACCTTTTTTGTGGGTGGAAAATCATCAAGTAAACCCCCCCCCCCCCTCCCCTCGCTCTTGGGCAGAGCGAAGGAGAGTGTCAGACTTCTACTGACTAAAAACCAACCCATGTTCCTTCTTCGCCCAGGTGCCGAGGTCACGTCATCTCTTTCGATAATACGCAGCCCCGACGGGCGATGAAATATGGGCAACTCGATATCAATTTCATTTGTTGTTTACGTAGCCTTCAATTATAATTCCAATGTTTTGCTAGTTATAAAGGCATTCAAGTGGAAATCCCACTACAGTACTCCGCATACAAAACACAATTTCACAAAAGGAATAAAAGATCTTTTCATATAACACTTGTGAGCGTGATTGTACGTATCTACGGCTGGCAACGCATCTCTGGGGTAATGAAAGGAAGTGTCCCTTATGCCAGAAGCTTACATTACCTACGGGTTTAGTTTGTCTAAAAAAAGCAAAAGGAAAATTAAACACGTCCTAGAATTCTTAGACCTAAGTGGTTGGGCTCTTGTCTTAAGCTTTTTCTGACCATTTGTGTGGTTTTCGTTTGTTTCAGTGTTTTAGTTAAGACTTTGTAATAATGTTGCTTTAAAATTTTATACAGTGTAGGTATGTGTGGGAAATATAGTCTGTGTCCTGCCCAGGATATAATCTGTCTCCTTGCCAAATTTTATTACGATCCGATCAGCCGTTTAGACTGGAAAATCTAACATGCATACAAATATAGTTACTTTCGCATTTATCATAACAGTATTGCGGATTCCGGTCTATTCACTCTAATCTGTTGTTCAGTTTCGAAAAAAATATCGAAAATCTAAATCCAATTGATCGTCTTTCTTATACAAAACCCCGACATCCGATTTCATCTTACATTATAAGATCGTCTTGGCGCAATATACATACAGTCAACCAAATATCGCTAGTAACGAAACCAGTATAACCAGACCTATTATTCTACTGAAACTCCGTCCTCCTATAAGTTAGTCTAAGAGGGAACTAGGACTGTGATTCTGCATAAAAATGTATTCCCCCTTTTTTCCTGATTATTGCCTCTAGTAGATTATTAATAAATATATTTTTTCATGTCTGCCTAGCCTTTTCCCAAGTATATTGGGGTCAGCTTCCAATCTAACCGGATGCAGCTGAATACCAGTATTTTACATGGAGCGACTGCCTATCTGACCTCCACAACCCAGTTAAGGCGGGGTTGCAGTAATTTTAAGATTTTTGAACCTATAAAAATCGAACTAAATACGAGTTTTTTAATAAATAAAAATCATTACGTAAAAATTGAACATACTCTCTAGTAAATCGTGAAGATAGAAACGCGATTTAGAATGATCGGCTCGATACTTTTTTTATCAAACATGACTCTAAATTACAATTTCAAACGTGTACTGCTAAGACATTTCATCATGAATTTATATAAAAGTTATATCAATAGATAGAACTTTTTATTTTGAAGTAAATGTTGAAAACATATTGTATAATTGATGATTAAACGAACTTACCTGTAAGTGAAGTTCTATCATAATTATACGAAACGCCTCGTCCGAAGAGATTAGTAGTTACATGTAGTATCGCATAGGGGTCGCCACTTCAGCACTAGTTGAGAATATTCCTTTACCCTAGTTTTCTTCTTTTTTTTTTTTTTTTTGTTTGATGTGGGTAGGTACTCGTATTACTTGGTGCCCGCTGTTACGCTGGTTCCTCATTTAGTTTAGAGTAAGATCCATAAATCATTGATGTATGTATTTCCTAAGAGATTAGTAACGGGATGAAAAGGGCGGGCGGGCAGTTACTAATCTCTTCGGACGAGGCGTTTCGTATAATTATGATAGAACTTCACTTACAGGTAAGTTCGTTTAATCATCAATTATACTTCACGCCTCGTCCTCGAGATTAGTAGTTACATGTAGAATTTGAGAGTATGTGAGGGAAATATCATCAATGATACAACCTTTTAGATGAAAATAGAAACGACTGTTTATTTTCCAACAAATATTTAACCTCTTTGTTTTAATTTTACAAATTAAAAATTGTAATTTTAATCACTTGAACATATTAAAAAGGATATAAATTTCTTCCGTCTTACATAACATGAATACAATTATTCTTATAATAATTATAACAGTTACAAAATAGTAATGTTTGTAAATAGTTTCTACTACAAAATAAAGAAATGTCTTTAGCTATTGATAACCGAATGAGCCAAGGATGTACAATCATTGTTCAAAATCGTTCTATTGTAGAACCTCGCAAACACAGTTGAGTTGCCGCTCCAGCCGGCTGTGTTGCGGATAGCATCGACGCTTACACCGAGTGAGTGCGCGCGCGACGTGCTGGCGTGCCTCGTGCTGTGCGCAGAGAACACGGACGTGTCGATCCCGCACTCACTTAGTGTCGTTTTTACCCAGCGGCTGAGGGTTTGGGTGCCGACTGCTTTGTGGGGCTTTTTTATACCTACGAACAACAGGTCAGATTTTCTAAAGGGCGTCGATTTATTTGTATAGCAAATCAATGTGGCTGCGGGACAAATTGCAGGTTTTTGATTAAAGAATGGAATGTAAAGTATTGGTTGTTTGGAACCTGCTTTAGAAGTTTTAATGATATCTGGGATTCTAATACTGATGTGGTTTGATGAAATATTAATGTTCTTGATATTTATTTTGGATAAGGTTTGTAATCTATGGGCGGTTGTAATTGCTAGTAATGTGATTGTTTTTCTAGTTAATTTGTCAAATGACAGCTCTTCATTTGGATACCATTGACTTAGGTGGTCAAGTACGCAATTCGTGTCCCATGTGTAGCTATACTTTGGTAAAGATGGTCGGAGACGATACACACCTTTGAAGAATCTCTGTATTCTGTCATCTTTAGATATAGTAGATCCTAATAAAATTGCGAGAGCCGATCTACAAGAATTGAGGGTACCATATTGCGCACCCTGGTGAAATTGTTTAGTCAAAAAATGGATGACAGTAGGAATAGACGCAATAAACACATTGGTGTGAGTATGTTTACAGTAGTTCCACCATTTCCTCAGGCAAGTGTCGTATTGCTTGAGGGAGTTGGCCGATAATGACGCCATCATTATATCCAGTGAAGACGGTGGTACGCTTCTTATTGATAGTGCCTCCCGGATAAGACTGCAGCCTCCAGGGTAATCGTCTGGTGTATCCGACTGGAGCTGGAATGCGAGATTAAAGCTCGTTTGTGAGGTGGAAATGATAAAACTTTAGAGACTGTAAGGGCTTGAAAGATTGGATACCACGGTTGGGTGGGCCATGATGGAACAACTACAATACCTATAGATTTTTCGGCGATTATTTTCCTGAGAACTTTCAAAATTATCGAGAAAGGGGGAAAAGCATAGAAATGCTTGTTTGCCCATGATATTGTAAAGGCGTCAATAGCAATTGCATCAGGGTCCCTATGCCATGAGATATAAGCTTTACATTTTTTATTTATGCGGCTTGCGAAAAGGTCAATCTCGGGTGAGCCAAAACAACGAGTTAGGTGATTGAATGCCCTATCATCTAGCTCCCACTCAATGTCTGGGTGGTTTCTCCGTGACTCTGCATCTGCTACGACATTATTACTAGACTTTATATAAGATGCATAAATGTACAATCCTCGATCCTCGCACCATTCCCAAATTTCTCTAGTGATTTGTGTAAGGTGTGGGTACTGAACACCACCCATTCGGTTGATATAGGCAACTGCAGTTGAGTTGTCTACGCGCAAAAGTATCTGGCAATCTGACAAGTCTTTTGCAAAGATTTTTAGAGCAATAAAAGCAGCCAACAATTCAAGATAGTTGATGTGCTTTTTGCACTCGGTGTTTGACCAACTACCACTAGCTGTATTACCCATACATGCTGCTCCCCACCCCGTCGTTGAGGCGTCAGAGAATATTTCAGTGTGATAGTCGTCACTTCTTATGTGACGTACTGAAATCAAAATGCGATTAAGCCACCATTGAATATCTATCTGCAGTGAGTCGGGAATGTTTATGACTTTTTCATAATCATCATCGTTTTTCAGGTTAAGAAATTTGCAGCGCTCCAGCTCTTTGGTGTGGAGAAGCCCGTATTCTACTCCAGGGCAGGCTGACACAAGTAGCCCCGTTAATTGAGCTAATTTCCTGACTGAACAGCGACGCAACTTCTGAAAGGCTTGTAATTCAGAACTGATGCGTGCCCTTTTTTCTTGGGGCAAGCTTAGGGTAAGATCATGGGAGTTGATGATCATACCTAAATATTTACATTTCATGGAGGGTACGAAAATGCTCTTTTCTTCATTGATAATGAAGCCAAGTGAACTTAGTATTTTTTTGGTAATGTCGAGGTTTTGTACACAATCTGAAAAGGTACGTCCCAGAAGGAGCCAATCGTCTAAATAAAGAGTCGAGAGCAAACCAGCGGTTCGAAGTAATTTTACTATTGGTTTGGTAATTTTCGTGAATACGAACGGAGCTGTATTAAGCCCGAATGGTAGGACGTTAAACTGGTACAGTTTTTGATCATAATTAAATCGAAGATATTTTTTGGAGTTATCATGAATTTTTACCAAGAGGTAAGCGTCCTTTAGGTCGAGGGTAGTCATCCAACAATCTTGTGTAACAAGTTTAATAGCTGTACGGAGGTCCTCCAACTTAAAATGATCAGTCTTTATGAAGCGATTAAGGTTTTTGAGATTTAAAATAAATCTATATTTTCCATTAGGCTTGGGGGTAAGAAAAATGCTGGATATAAACTGGCCCTCGCATGGTTCACATGGGGATACCGCACCGATACGTAATAAATCACCTATTGCCTCATTGAACTGTCTTTTTTCTGCAGTGGACTGTGCAGGGGAACACGGAATATAGTTTTGAGTTGGTGGACTAGAGAAGGGAATTTTATAACCGTCAATCCAAGAGAGGACTGTGCGGTCGTCTGTTATAAGTGACCATTGAGTTTTAAAAAGATGTAAACGACCGGCATACTCAACTGTATTTACAGGCGGCGTCGAGTTTGAGCAGGGGGCGGCGGCGGCTGCTGACGCGGCCACGGTCTCGATGAGTGCGCGGGCGGCGGCGGGGCTGTGCGCGCTCTCGCTGCAGGCTCGCGGCTCCTGTGCGGGGGGCCCGACTGCCTGTAAGCCGGACCGGGAGCCTTCCTGTTTAAATTCCTCTGGTTAGGGAATTTTGATCGCTTCACTGAGTTAGATTGGTCAGCTTTAAGCTCGACACCAGATTTATTTATTGATTTCGCTGCCTTTAGCGTGTCAGCTAACGTTTCCCCAAATAGAAAAGCGTCAATCTTTGTACTGGAAAGATGTTCCGACATGTCCTTTTTCAGTGAAAACAATATAAAGTTTCTTCTTGTCACTGAGTCAGCGTGCTGAACGTCGCACATTAATCTGCCAAGATCCATCAATTTTTGAAGTAACTCCTTGTCTTTGTTTTCAGAGTTTAATTGTGTTGTGATTATATCACCCAGGCATGATATTGCACTTGCCACCTGCTTTTGTTTGGCTTCAATGCCTTTATCGCGTTTTATGAAGCTTTCTTGCATAGCGGCTTTGACTTCCGGATTTATTTTAGGGGAGTCAATACGAAGACAATTTCCAGGAAGTGGGTACTTTAACATTAGCTCTTTTCTGGTGTCTTTGTTTAACCCCTCTGAGGCTATATGTCCAAATCGAGATGCTATTTCTTCATGGATATCTTTTCCACGTTTTTCCGCTAGTGAAGGGTCTTCACCGAGGATTTCCAGAACTTCAGTGTCTAAACATGTGTTAGACTGCGCAGTGACTGTGACCTCGTCTTGTACGGGTGGCACGGACGTGCCAGGCTGTTCTTGGGGAGCCACTATGTCGGTTTGGATATCATTAGTTGGTAATGATTGCTCAATGACATTGGTGTCCATGAATTCGAACGTTTCCGGTTCGTGTTCATCACTCAGCCAATCAGATGGCTCTAGCGCATCAGGCGGGTCTGGAAAAAACACGAATATCGGTTATGATAATCGGTTTTATTAATCACTAAGTGTGCGGTGAAATAGCCCCAATGGCTATTCAGGTTACACACTCATTATCATCGCAACGTAAATACGTCGAGTTTATAAGGGTAGGTAGGATTTTGCATTGAAAAAATGGATTAAATAAAAGTACAGAATTGCACATAATTGATAACAAACGTTATCTTGTTCAGGTTAGGTAACAATCCCCAATGGATTAAACGCCAACCGACACATTTAAATTGCAACGAAAAAGCCCCAATGGCTGATTCTGGTTTGCATTACGTACCCATAACACTTATCACTTTCACTTTTACAAAAAAAGTATTAGTAGGTACATACCTGTTTCAACGCCGTAGGCGGTTCCCGGTAATTCCTCGGTTGGTTTGGTTTGTATTCTTTTTTCTAATTTTCGCAATTTGCGCATTAAATGTTCAACCTCTTCTTCACACGTCCTAGATAGTTTATGTTTCGGCATAATGTGCACGAAATAATGGTACGAATTATTAGGACGAGAGTGTCTTCAGTGGCCGAGCACTAAAATGCGAATGTGAGGAACCAGCGTAACAGCGGGCACCAAGTAATACGAGTACCTACCCACATCAAACAAAAAAAAAAAAAAAAAGAAGAAAACTAGGGTAAAGGAATATTCTCAACTAGTGCTGAAGTGGCGACCCCTATGCGATACTACATGTAACTACTAATCTCGAGGACGAGGCGTGAAGTATAATTTATTTATAGTTTTTCTCCAAGAAGCAAAAAACTGTCAAAATTTAGGCATTACATCGCTCGCGCGGCAGGGCGGGGGGCGAGGTCGTGCGTACATAAAAACAAAGTACTGCAACCTCGCCTTAATACTAGGTAATACGATACCCTTTGGTAAGACTGGATGTCAGAATTTCAGGTCACTGACTATCTGTAACGACTACCAAAGATCTATATATGGCAGCCGGGACCAACAGCTTAACGTGCTTTCCGAGGCACGGAGGAAACTCGGTATGTCGGGCGGTCACCCATCCACAGACCGACCTAGGCAAGGACAGCTTTACCTAAAGATCGACCCGAGTGGCAGTTCTTAATAAGCCACGAGCTCCTCAAGCAATATTTTTTTTCATTGACTAATAAATAAAAAGATATCACACTCCAAAATTTACAAAAAATGCCCTATTTTACGGCCCTGTTTAGAGAACTATTATAACAGACAAAGAAAAACCAACATTACAGAAATTGATGAAAACCACCATCATACTTTTTCTTAAAACTGTAATGTCAAAAATAATTAAATCAGCTCCTTTGCGAGCAGAAAAAAGGGAAATATAAAACGTCATATCGCACTCTACGGCAGGCGTGACATAGCGCTATGGCAATAGTTTCTTCAAATACCTACTGGATCCCCTGTTCCATCTTAAAGTCAAAATGTAACCAAAGACTTGGCTCGCCAGTACCAATGCGATGTGACTAAGTAAGCTTATTTACCTACACACGTATGCTCTCAGTGGAGTGTACCGTCAAAGTAATCTAATAATAACAATGAGGGTATTACGAAGTCCGGGGTTTCTTTCCCTTCCGCGTCACATTTGGATGGGTAGGAGGGAAATGTCGCGGGAAACTGTCACTTATTGTTTGATGTGTGTGTAATGATACGAGGAAGGAATTATTATGAGGAAGACCAAAGAAACAATGGTTAGATTGTGTAAAGGACCGTATGGAAAGAACGAAAGCAAAAATAACTGTCACAAATAGATACATGACGTACGTACAAAATGGCAAAAAAATAGACAGTACACATACAACGCATTACAAATATTTATAAATACAACAAAACGGAACGGAATAAATAAAAGTAAACAGCTGGAAAGGATGTCTTTTGAGATGACGAGGAATAGTTCTGAAATATGGAAGAAGATGACATGCTGCGCCGACAGTGCCCACACCTAAATTAAGATAAGGGCAGGAGATTGATGATGTATGTAATGATGCAGTAGAACCGGTGTGTGGTTTCTTGCCGAGTCGCAATAATGTTAATGTAACAATTAACCGTCGGAATATCTGCAGTATAGCTTTACAAATAATAATCTAACACACACAATCAACAAACACCCAAAACCTCTGTTTGAGTAAGCTACACAAATAATTGTACCAGACGAAAATCAAACCCCTTAACTATAAACTCTAGCACAGGACTAATGATGGATGTTCTTGCCACTTAAGAAGACATGAACTAGACAGCCATCCAATGCAGTCTCCGTAGCCAAAATCGAGATGGCATCATCATTATCATATTAAAAACATACCTAAACAAATGCCTTTTCCCCATGGAGGTAGATGCCAATAGTATAAAAAATAATAACATAAAAGAAAACATTAATCCCCATCTAATACCCACAAACAAGTCCACCAAAACCTTTTCCTCGTCAATGTCGCGAAACCTAATTCGGGAACATTCGGGGAGACAGAAAGCCAAACCTTACCTTTGACGCATGTTACAGTAATAAAATAATGCCGTCACATACATAACAAAGAGATACATTATCCAATTTGTTCGTACAGACTTCAATGAAAGCAATGGGCCAGTGTATCGGTAAGCCAACAATTGAGTTGTACGAATATTCCTCTCGTACAAAAAAGCCTACACGCACAAATGTATTTTGTACGAGAAAACGAAAGCAAGTTTGTCGTCAATCTTTTGAGTTAGAATTTCGCTTCTGTTGTTTTCGCGTTATCGAGTTTTTGCTAGACGAAAATAATATTATTTTTTGTAAATGTTCGTGTGGGAAACTCTTGAGGGTTTATGTCTGATATTTAGACACTTTTCCAGTAAAGTCACTAATGCCTGCCTCGTGCCTGGGTTCAAGTCTCAGGTCGGCAAAGTGTTGTTGGGTTTTTCATAAGGAATTTACCAGTAGTAGCCATGGAGTCTGGATTTGTGTCCGGTTGATTGTAATAATAACTGTCAAATAGTGGGTATACTATTAGGTACACCTCTCCCTAAACCTTCGGGGATTACAGGCGTGTTACTATGTATGTCAATAAACAGCTTTCAAAAGATTACGGTCCCAGATAACTGATATTCATCATCATCATCTCTAAAAGAGAGATGGGCTAAAATCCACTACGCAGGCCCAGACGCGGGTTGGTAGATGTCACATGTCTTCGAATTTTTGGTTACAGGACATACCGGTTTCCTCACAATGTTTTCCTTCACCGTTTATTACCGTAACAATTATTAGCATTTGCTGATTCCATCAAGGAAACGTATGTATTTGCATTTAAAAATAATCTCTACACTTATTCCAATGCTACTAAAAAAGTAATTTATAAACGAACCGCCACAGCTGAGCAAGTCTTGCATGTCGGCTGTCCGACCCGGTTCTTGTCAGACTACCCGGAACACCCGGGTCTTGTCAGGACATCCCGGGGATTATTTGACCGGGTCAAACCGGAGACCAGATATTAAGCTACCTCCCTGACGCTCTTAACTTGAAATATTTGGGTAGTAAACAGATTGGAGGTGTAATTAATTTACTGTGGCTAACTAAGTTTGTAAAGGTTATGTTGCTGTATTTAGTTTGTTAAGCGATTTCAGTTCGGTTTACGTTTAAATATATTTTGCTGTTACTTACTAATGCAGGTGCAAAGTACTCGCAACCGGCGTGCGTGTATGTCCAGATGTATGAGTGTGGACGAGGCAAAAGGAGTATGTACTATTTAAAAGGATCGTAGCAGATTGCCTTTCGTAGTTTCTGCCTACCTCTATGGAAATAATAATAATAATAATATTCCACAACTATCACACAACGCCATCTAGTGCCAAGCTAAGCAGAGCTTGTGTTATGGGTACTAGACAACTGATAAACATACTTATATATTTCTAAATACATACATATTATAGATAAATTACACCCAGACACAGAACAAATGATCGTGCTCATCACACAAACATTTGTCCTGGGTGGGAATCGAACCCACGACCTCCGGCGTAGCAGTTAGGGTCACTAACCACTAGACCAACAGGCCAGTCAAAATAGAGCATGGGTGTAGCAAGTTGGTCTTCATGTCGTTGGACAACACAGTTTTTGTTCACTCTTTTCTGCATCATCGGTGGCAGTGCATAGGTAGCTATATGAAACATCTATATGCGTGCCTAGGCAGAAAAACCGACTGGTATGTCACGTGACGATGTCATGGCGTGATGCCCCCTCACTCAGAGCTTAGAGGGGGCATCACGTAATATCAACCATTTCCCTTTAAAATAATGTTTCTTTTGAATCGATTGTTGATCTATATCGTTTTAAAAGTGCACAAAAATAAATGTACCTATATTTAAGTTTCGGGAGTACAAAAAAAGTAGATCCCGTTCTAGTGTAATAATTAAGTTGCAAACTGTAACTAGATATTAGTGTGAATATGCTCCAATCTTTGTTGTCCTAATTACATATTTTTATTAAAAATCTTGTGATATTTATACGTCAAAAAAGAAAAATTTTGAGTAAAATAATGACACTGAATGGAAAAAAAATATTTACCGGTTTCTACGCATTTAATATTTTTGTTTACCCTTTACAATTTTCTATTATAATGCAAATATTTCCTGAATGTGGGCTGTTTATTATTTATGTATAGTGACCCGCGGGGACTCGACCCCGTGGATATTATTTACCCCATGCCCCAAAATGGTGTAGCGATTAACAGCACCAAAGTATACCATATTTCTATGTTTAGGGGTAAAAATGTTTTGTATTTTCACTTATATTAGTAGGTTCATTATTTTCAGATAACGCATCTACATTATTTTCAGATACCTAATATATTTTGCTTTTTATTAATTTTTCTTTTTAAACTTATTTTTTTATATAATTTGGATGGATGGATGGTAAAGGATGATATTATGGCAAGAAAGGTGTCTGATGAGATGTCGTATGGAAGAAGAAAATACGCTGACCTCTAATGAATTGGGATAATGGCAAGAGAATGACGACACGGTTGGCGCAGTGGCTCAAGCAATGGACTGCCGCGCTGCGTGTCGCGGGTTCGATCCCCGCACGGAACAAATATTTGTAAGACCTACAGATAGTTGTTCCGGGTCTGGGTATTTGTGTATGTGAGTTTAAATGTTTGTGAACGCTCCCACGATACAGGAGAAATTCCTAGTGTGGGGCAACGTTTTCAAACAAACAAAAAATGATAATGATATAAATTATAATGTTAACTGTTATGTTCCACTCGCTAATTTTAATAACTAACAAACACATATTATTCACGATTTTTTCACGATACGCACACTGTATTTGTCAACATAGCGGGAAGTTGAAGTATCTTCCCAAAGATTTTAATAAGAAAACAAATACCCCACAAGCACTGAGCTACATATAAACCTTTATTAATATTTTAGGTGTTTAATAATATCATAGACTAAGAAATTCATATAGAAGAGACATTTGTTTCTGGATTTGAAATTTAGCGAATTTGAAGTTGAATTATGCAGTCAAACTCTACTTTAGCATTACTTAAGGTAGTAGGTACTGCTGCGGGTTGTTCGAAAGAGATACCGCGGCCTCGGACACAAAAGGCTAAAAGGAACATGGGTGGTTTTTAGTCAGTAGAAGTCTGACACTCCGTACCGCTCTGCCCAGAGCGGGAAGAGTCATTTAATTTTGATGATTTCCCAGCCAATAAATAAAAAAAAATACATAGGTATTATCGCGACTTCATAATATCTTGACTTGTACCATTGTACTTTACTCTGTTTACTTGTAGGCATTTTCCGTGCAAACAACGTTGACAGTGGTGGTTGCACTGCCCAAGGCTTAAAATCGCTAACACTTCATTTTTTGGCGATTATTGCCCCGATAATATTGATTGCATAGCACTATAATCCTTACCAGCGCTGCTCAGCCTAAAGCCCCAAAACTCGTCATGCACAACATGTGTAAAGCGAAGATCCGCTTCTATATTCCTTTGTCTTTGGTACATTATACGTAAAGTACCTTCTTATAATGCCGCACTTAACCTCCAAGTCTCGGAATTAACGTATACCATACGAGTTTCGTTTTCACAACCAAGTGTGTATGAAAATGTTCACGAGGAAGATTTTCAAATTACGCAACAAGGACAATCTTGTGTAATAACCTGAATCGGTTTCGTTCATATTGGAAGGCTAGTGTTGGCTCCGTTTAACGCAAACGTTCGCGTTTGCGTTAAGTGTGTACTTGGATTTACTTTGGAAATGTTTAGTTACTGCAAGTCACAGAGCACTTCGTATTTTTTGTTTGTTTCTGGAAACTGTTATGCATATCTGTGGTCGCGTTTTAACCAAAATGATTTGTGCGTTCAGTTTTTTGGGCAAACCAAAACGCGTAGTCGCGCCTGAGGGCACCTTCCAGCCTTTTCAGCTATGACCCTGACAATGCGACTGTGACCTATTTGTTTTAATAGATGTTTGATTGTTTGTTCTTTTCTTTCATCAATGTTTAATTTACTCTTCAATTTTTTTCGTTGATCAACCAATAGGTACAAAGATTATTACTGATTGGTTTGATGTTCGTAAATGGTCAAACAAATTCTCAATACTCATTCACCAAAGAAGTTAACTACACAAATAGGAAATAAACAAAATAAAAATACATATCCCCCAATTCTAACCAATACCACTCAATAAGCCGAACCAAAGTCCCAACGAACATTGGCACACAATAATTTGGCCCCATGTTGGGCGCTATGTTAATAAGGGTAATTATGCATTTCGCGTGCGTGAAATAAGCTCCTGGTATCTACAATATCCCGGAGATTGCGTTATTTTGAATAGAATTTATAAATTTAAAGTGAGACTGTTAACTTTGAGTTTTCTTGTGTTTAATTAATGTTTTGAGGATATTTGTTTAGAGGAGTTATCAGAAATCATGTTTTTCTAATTAGTTTCTTATCTGATAAAGGGTTAATTCACATTTATACTGCTTTTAACACATTAATTACGCCATCGCGCATCGCGCGAAGTTGCGTAAAGAAACCTGCTATGATTTGAAGACGCATGATGGTGCCTTGCAATTTATTATTAGAAGTCACAAAATAGCGTCCGCATCGTTCGAGTATTTGTTTTGGACACTAGGGAAGGGGAATTACCATTCTTTTTTACGTTTTCCATCTAAATATGTGACTTTAGCATTTAAACTTAGCAATGAACGTATTAAAAGCTATCAGCAGTGCCAATGATCCATAGCAAACTTCAAAATTAAATATACAATATTTATCTGTTTTTAACCGACTTCGAAAAAGGAGGAGGTTATATGTTCAAGTGTATGTTTTTTTTTTTTATGTATGTTATCTGATTTCTCCCCCATTTGTGGACCGATTCTCAAATTTCTTTTTTTATTTGAAAGAGTGTACTCCCGAGGTGATCCCATTTTAATTTGGTGACTTTCTGGTGCTGATCTTCGGAGATATACAATGGAACTCTTCAAAAATAGACGGCAAATCTGTCGTAATTGCTGGAATCGCTTGGATGTTTATTGAATATACATTATCATGGCGTAACATCACGCCTGTATGCTCTGAGGGGGTATGCAGATGTGTACAATGCACATTTTTTTAGTTGTTATATATTAATTTCATAGACACGTCGTGTTTCGTACTTTTTCTGACGCTATTCAAGTATTCGCATCTAGCAGTCATCACTTCATGTTGATAAACTGATGATGGAAGGTACTACTCCTCAAAGGTTAGGAGTTGAAAGCAATAATAAGGGTATCTTGAAGGATTAGGGGTAGGTTTCTTAGTCGAATGTTATATGTATAGTAAATAATTCTATGATATTACAACTAAAAATGAAAAAATAAAAAAACTTTTTTACAAAAAAAACAACCGACTTCAAAAACACCAAAAAGTTAAAAATAAACTTCAGAAGAAAAATCAGCTTCTGAAGTCGGTGGCAAAAAAACTAAATGAAACAAACAAAATGTCACCGACTTCAGAAGGTGATTTTTCTTCTGAAGTTTATTTTTAACTTTTTGGTGTTTTTGTTCCGTAGACAGTTTAACGCACCCTCTGTAAGAAGATTTACATACAAGGTGTTGATATTCCTTTAATTAAATTTCGTATTTAATCAGCTTATTTTTGATGGGGTGTAACGTTTAGTGCTGCACACCGTGTGATTATTGGTTTGTTGGCAATATTGCGGTTCACGGAGTTCAAAGCTTGATGGGATTGGAATACTGGTGAGGGGAATTATTAGTGGTATAATTTAAGCAGTTTTTGGTGGGTATGGAAATTCTAGCCTTTTCTTGTGATTCTTGAATAGATTGAGTAATAATTTGTATACATATATTAATACTATATAGTTACCAACCGCGCAAGTGTAAGCAATAAGCTAACCAAGTTTTATTGCATTTGGATGAACGATATGAACCATACAACTAGGACATGGAAACCCGGTTTTAGCCCCATAACAAAACCCGGGAAAACCGATTTAGTGGGGGCCCAAACCCGGTTCCGCATTATTAAAAATAAAAAATATTTTTAAGCAGGATGGAATCACTAACAGGATTTGTCTGTTTTATGTCTGCACATAATGAAGAGTGTGACAGTTAATGACGTGCAAACTATAGGTAGTAATTTTGTTCTAATAGTATTTAATACATAGTTATTTTGGTAATACTCGTACTTTTAATAACGCTACTTTTTAACACAAAAATATAAGACCCTAACTCGTTTATTTTTAGACAAAGACTATTTGAACATCAAAAATATATCAAACCTCACGTCCTTCAAAGCTTTCCACTATCAAATAAGAAAATCGA
Organism: Diarsia mendica; assembly: GCA_949316265.1. NCBI lineage: Eukaryota > Metazoa > Arthropoda > Insecta > Lepidoptera > Noctuidae > Diarsia > Diarsia mendica. The sequence continues at coordinate 17,346,181 of OX438904.1, read as the reverse complement.
TACAAGGGTTGTGTTGCCCTAAAAATAACCTAAAAAATAACAAACTAACATATTCGTAAAAGCGAAGAGATATCTTGGAGACGAGACGCCTTGATAAAAAGCTTCCAACTTTAACATTACATTACAAAAGAAATCCAAGTCCTTTGACATACAGACAAAAAATACATTTCTTTTCGAGCTTTTTGTACAGTCAGCGTCGAAAATATGGTTTCTATATTATTATAATTGGCTTTTTCCTTAAGGAATTTATCAGTAACAGCCACGGAGTCTGGATTTGTGCCCAGTTGATGGCAATAGGCTCGCACCCTATTACATGGGACTTAAAAACATAACTGGCGAAATGTGGGTGTAGGTACTATTAGGTACACCTCTGCCTAACCCCTCGGGGATTACAGGCGTGATGTTATGTTATATTATTATAATTTAGGAAAGTTTAGTTTTGATGGATGGAGAGGAAGATGAAGACCAAAGAAAAGATAGATGGAGTGTGTGAGGCTAATCATTCTCCTGCCCTTAGTTTAGTTTAACGGGGCACTTAGCCTCTTGATTGGGCCATTATGCGTGATGTTTTAATAATACCTACTCCAACCAACATAGGTCGTCCCAGAATTGCAGCAGCCTTGCCAGACTGCTGCAGGCTTCCGGGAGAGTTAATGGGGATCGTAGAGTTTGTGCCCGGTGATCTGCTACGCTCCTGCACTCTAGGAGTACGTGCCGTGGCGTTTCTTCCGCTTCCATGCATCCTCTGCACAGTGGGCTGTCTGTCACACCTATGTTATGTAGATGTTTGTTTAGGGAACAGTGCTCCTGCCCTTATCCCAATCTGAAGAAAAAAAATTGTAAATAATAACGTGAGCTTCCATTCTTCCCTGTTGATCTAAAAACTGGAATGAAAATGAAATCGGGCAAAGTGGGTTTGTTTATCAGAAATTTCTCAGTAATAGCCACGGAGTCTGGATTTGTACCCGATTTTATGCAATAGACTCGTCCCCTACCCACCTCCCCACTGGAGAAATGTGAGTATACTAATACGTACATCTCTGCGTAACCCTACAGAGATTACAGGCAATTATTATGTCTTTATTTACCTACCAGTTGTTTTTGTCCCCACCTATATTTTGAAGCTGACTGTACAATAATCTACAAGGGTATGTGGGATGTATTTAAGGTTACGTACGAATATGACAAAAGAACTACTCCTTTTATACCCTAAGGGCTAGTGGAAGATTTTGATTATTACAATGAGTGTTTACTTCAGAAAAAATTGAGGTAGAAACTGCGGGTTTACTGTTGCTAGGGGTAAAGAATTTACTTATTTTTTACGCTATATAAATCGATCGTTCAAGCCAGGCTTGCCTAGGTGATCCGTGGATGGATGATCACCTCAGAAAGCACGCGCTTGTGGAAAACAGGCCTACTCAGGGGATTTGAAGACATGTGACATTGACTAATCAGTAGTGGAGCCTCATTGTGGATTACCACACCTACCTCTCACATAGAGAAAAAGTAGGTTACGAAAATTAAAACAAGAAGTCATATAAAACTAATAGTTTCCATGGAAATAAAAGTAACTATAGATACACCATAATAAACACAGCTCTCAAAACAAAATAGGAACAAAATCCAAAAACCACCTCTTCCTTAAAAATATCACCAGCGTACCATTTCTACAGAACAACCTCTTCAAAATCCTCTCAACTTACATTGTCACGTGATCACGTCATCCCGAACAAAATCCACTCGTATAAAAATGAAAAATATGACGTCATTAACTAAGACCCCGTCCACACGCGCCGAGTCACCTTAAGCACGTGTATTCGTCACTTGTACGCGTAATCCCCAGTTGTCAAAAATCCCGAAAATTGCTCGACACGTCGCCATGTCATTGTCAAGATTTGAACTACCATTGTGTGGAATGACCCTTCCGACTTACTATTGTGCTGCGTTTGGATAGAGGTTGCTAAGGCAAGTTGTTTGTTTTGTTAGGGTTTATGTTGTTGATACCAAACAGTTAAACCTGCATGATGATCAAATTCAAATTTACAAGGAATATTTAAGGAATACGTGTTAAACTCGAAAACTCAAACGTACAACCAACATAGGCTCCATAACTACTGAACCGATTTTGATAAAAGCACAGCAGTTCTACATATATATGTTATGAAAAAAATAAACTTTATTATCATTATATACGCCCGAAGATAAAAATTGGGTAATATTACAAAGAGTAAAGTTTTTTCGGAAATTCAGATCCGTTTCTGAGAATTCTGAGTCTATTTTTAATACTATCCTGCGGAACAATTTCCCGGCACAACGCAATCATAGCCGCGGCTATGATTGCGTTGTGCCGGGAAATTCCTTATATTTTTTAAATAAATAAAATAAGCATAAACTTTTATTGCACGTTCAGGTTCAAAGTGATCCTTTCTAAAAGATCAAGTTGACTCTCCCTTCTAAACGCTCCACAAGGTATGTAACCCTACTAATGTCAGGATTTGGAGCACGTTACAACACCACGTCGGTTCACTTTTTAGCGGCTTTCATCTAATGGGTGTCACGTTTTGTTAACAGACCCCTCTTTGATGATACACTGAGTTCCTGACATCTGTTAGTTTTGTCATTTAAATTGGAAAGAAAAGAACGAGAGATATGGGGAAAAATATCTGTAATTGAGTGGAATAAAAAAACTAAGTTTCTTGGTGGGTACTTTCAGCCAACTTATCCGTGAATGTGGGAAATAAAATACACAAAAATAAATGTAAGTACCAACTTTGACATATGCATTTTTTGCATGAAGTGGCAACCGAATATGCAGTTTGCGTCTGAAATCAGTTTTAAGTGTCAAAATGCATAACGTCATTCAAATGTAATTTTGGAGGTTACAAAAAAAATTAAAAGCTGTGAATTGGTCATTTTGAATTGTGAGTTCTTTGATTAATATAAAAATAGGGTTCTGTATGTTCTACTTAGCTTGGCTACCTAAAACACGGCAACTAAAAATACCACCGTCATTTGTTTTGTTCGATGTCGTGTCAAGGCTCTATAAAATATTCAAGTGTATCTTTGATGGCAGTCAAGTACAAATACATTTTACTGGAGCTTATACAAAATGATTGTAAAGTATCGTAGGAAATGTGTTGAAATTGGTTCTCTGCTCTAGCGATATTTTGCACTTTAAAATTGTCATGTAAAGTTGTATCGTCGCAGAGTTTCTTCTGCCAACAACCAGTATTGCTCAATTTGTGGAGTAAACAGGTTACAAGATAGTTTAATATTTCAGTTACTTTGTTTAATACCTTAACGGTCTACGTGTCAATAAGTACAAGGGCACAAAGTAAGTCTGAACATACGAAGTTCGTAAATTATTATGACGTATTTAGTTCAAGTGAACGGATGGCCGATGGGGCCGAAAAGTTCTGGAATGGCGACCGCGAACCGGAAGACGTTGCGTTGGGAGGCCTCCCACTAGGTGGACCGATGACCTGGTCAAGGTTGCAGGAACCCGCTGGATGAGAGACGCACAGGACCGGTCAATGTGGCGACGCCTGGGGGAGGCCTATGTTCAGCAGTGGACGTCTTTTGGCTGAAATGATGATGATGATGATTTAGTTCAAAAAAATGAAATGTAATTTTTTATAAAGTGGCCATTTCGCTGCCATTCCACAACCCAGTGAATACTCGGTTATACGATACCCTTTGGTAAGACTGGTTTTCAGACTTTCAGGTCACTGACTACCTGTAACGACTGCTAAAATTCTCTATATATGGCAGCCGGGACCAACAACTTAACGTGCTTTCCGACTCATCCACAGACAAACCTAGGGAAGTGCGACTTAACCTAAAGATGGCAGCTATTATTAAGCCACAAGCTCCTGCCTACTCCTACTTCAGCATATAATTACGCCAATATTACACTCAAATGAAATACATCTACTTTTTCTTATTCTAAGTTAGCAAGCAGACATTTTATTAGTAAATTCAACTCTTCGCCGGTTGCAAAGGGAACTAATGACTTTCTTGCTAGTTGTTTACAAAAGAATCAACATTGCAACAGTTAAGTAGTTTGTTCTCGACTATTCAAAACTATTTATACTTCCGCACTTGAAGTCTAACTTGCACTTGTAATATAAGTATGATGAAGACTGTACTTTGTGGAGCTATTTTTGAAAGTTCTTGTCTTAACTTCTGAAAAATTAACTGGACCTGGAAAAGTGGCAATTTAAAAACGGGCTGTTTACCATGTTTATTATTTCGGTGTAATTTTTTTTTTTGCAAAGGGAACAAAAGGACAGTCACTGAAATATGAGAAACTTAAGTGGGAAGTGATTCGGAATTGTTAGTTGACCAAATAAAACTGTAACCTATTTTTAAAGATGTGGATTGATGAAGAATCTTTTAATTGCTTTGGTAACTTGTTATAAAACTTATTATATTTATTTTTGAGTTGAATATTTCGGCACTACTGCAAGCAGCATAGTCTCGACATCCGTGCTACATGAACACAAACTCAACATGGTTTTAATTTAAAAAAGTTGGCGTTTACCAATTTGATAAGAGATAAGTTTTGCCAGTTGCAACGTCTGAACTACAACATGTTCCCAAACACATATCGTAAATGGTATTATTTTATTGCAAATAACGAGTAAAATAATATTCATATTTGAATGGGAAAAAACGCACAATTGTAAATGATGCTATTTTAAAATTCCACGAATTTACATGTCTATAATTCCTTTGCGTAAAATCAACGAAGTTTCACATTTTACGGAACGAAAATCAAACAAAATTTCGCCATACACCATCAATTACAATAATCATCATTGATTGTAAATACAAAAGTAACTCTGCCAGTCTTTCTATCCCTAAACGCCATGTAGACTATGACCTGAAGCATACAATACTTACTTTCTATCCTAGTAGTACGTTCCTTTAGATAATTTCTAACCTCTACACGGCCAAACCCGCGGGCAAACTCTAATCATACACAAAAAAACATATATCACACACCACCTACCCGAAAAACCTAATCAAATCCAAATCTCCCAGTCATATTAAACCTGTGGAAATATTTAATCAAGTCGGCGTTAAGCTTTTAAGCCTAGTCAAGTTTCCTTCAGCATATAGCACGGTGTCAAATGTACCGGGTAAGATGAAACCCAGGCAGATGCTGGTAAATCCTCGAGATGAATTACCGACGTTGATCAAGTAACTGGAGGCCTTTTGTCACCCCGTTTTATCTCGTGTTATAGGAGATAGTCCTTGTTTAGATAGAAACCACCCCCGGTTTGGGGTTGATTAGCATCACGCCTGTAAAACTGGGGAAGCTTTAGGGAGTGGTGTATGTACCTAATAGAACACTCACATTTTGCCAGTTATTTTTAAGTCCGGCGAACCTATGGCCTTCAAACGGACACAAATCCAGACTCAAAGGCTTGTTACTGAGAAATTCGTGATGGAAAACTTAATTACCGCTTTGTACGACCCGGAAATCGAACCCAGGACCTCATACCCTCAGCAGTCGTGGTTACAACCATTAGACAGTTTCGTCACAATGTTTTCAAATATACACATAAATCCGAAAATCAAAGATGCGTGTCTTTTGTTTTTTTTTTTTTGGAAGGTGGGATATCATCAATTGACTCCTTCTGCTCTGGGCGGAGTGGAAGGGAGTGTCAGACTTCTACTGACTTAAAACCACCCATGTTCCTTCTTAGCCCTTTCTGTCCAAGGCAGCGGTTTCTCTTTCGAACAACTCGCAGTCAAGAGGTGCGTGTCTTAGGTTCGAAAAGTTGGAGTTATAGATTTTTGAAGTTCTTGACTGGTGATAATCAGGTCCTGGGTTCGATTTATAGGTCGGGCAAAGTGTCCAAGGTCACACATGTAGCCATCCTTATCATGATGTTACACGTGGTCATCCTTTCAAATTCATTCAGATATTTTTTTTCTAGGTTGTGAATGTGTAACAAAAAATATTGTATTTACCTACGATGAAAGTGTTAGACGACCCTACCCTTTACACGTGCCACTGGATGTCCTTTCAATGTTTTATTTCATTTTTGTTAGGATTAAAACCTTGGATATATATACATACATATTTTTTTTACAATTTCGCGAGTGCCTCATCAGGAATTGAGAAGTTTTAGACCTGTAAGGTCTGAAACTTCTCGCGACGGTTTTATTAGTTATCCTAACTATTTTTCTGTTTGTTAGACTAGAACCAAAGAGAACTTAATTTGACTAATGACGATCGATTCCAAAGTGTTTTATATTTATACTTGCACTTCGCTCGCGACTTTTGCCTCAAAAATTGTGATACTTAGCTCGACTAATATTACTATCACTACATATTATAAAACTGAAGTCCTCCGCTGTCCACGTCCCGACATTTTTATTTTATAACTCCACATTTTCCACTGCGCTTGGTCTTGGTACGAACACAAAAACAAATAGATCCTAAATAACTGACTTCCCAAAAAGGAGGAGGTTCTTTAAAAATAGAAATCACATTTTTCTTTTTCATCGAATGACAGGTACATTCAGCCTGTTTTGTCATATTGACTGCTTGGTATAAAACCTTTCGAGTTTTTCATCGATTCTATTTCAATATACGAGTGTCATCGTATTTTATTAACTCCGAATTTAATATCCTCGTGTGATAACGTGATCAAATTTAAGCCTTCGTCGATATTAAAAAAGGATCTTTTCTTCTTTTTTTTTTGTTCAACGAGTTTTGCATACTTTGGGTAGGATAAATAAGGGTTTAAAGATGGTATTATTACTTTCTTAAAATACATTATTATGCCAGCTATCGATTGATACTGGTTTTATGGTTAATGAAATCAAAGTTGTGCTAAAAATACCATCAGAGTACTTTCTTCAGAGAACTTTTGATTCCTCATATCTTTAAAACGAGACGCTTTAAAACTTGATTGCATAGATATCAGCTATCAATAAAAGTTGCCAATATTTTTAAAATAACATAAAGTGGAAGTAAGGGCGACCAGGCCACGCCGCGGTATTATGTACTAGATTACGTGGCCTCGGCGCAAGGGCAAAGAAGGAACATGGGTTCGGTTTTTAGTCAGTAGAAGTCTGACACTCCCCTTCGCTCTGCCCAAGAGCGGGGGGGGTCATTCGATGATTTTCCACCCACCAAAAAAAAAAAAAAAGGGCGACCAGGCTATATACAAAAACCTTCTAACCCTTTTATTCTATTCTAGGCTTTGAACCTTAAGTCTGCTCTTGCCTTAGAATTTAGTTTTGTGCTAAACACGACTAAATCAAAACTGTGCAGCTCGTCCCGCTACCATATTCACGGTCTGCCCCAACGCTTTAAACAATATAATATTTAATCAAAACAAATTCGAATAATAAACTCAAAATCGACCCCAATTCATTCCAAACAAAAACCATTCAATTACAAAACCCATAAAAGATCGTATCTTCGAATCGATTCTCGGCAACAAATTCGATACTAAAACAACCACAATATCCTTTTCAGTATTCAATTAATTGGATTAATTAAGTGAAAGCAATTTTTATACATAAATAATAAAGGCATTGTTATCACAAGTCGAAAACTCGTTCGATGTGAAGGGCTTCGAAAATTTTAATTAAAGATGTACGCACACCTTTATACGGGGCTATTAAATCTTTGCTGTATAAATATCAAAAGCGTTGTTTAATTTGAAAAGGGAATATTCATGTTTTAGCGGTTGGGGATGGGATACCTATGGTTTCTGTTCTAGCGGGGGTTATAAGAGGTGGCGCAGCGGAACTTGTATGGTTTTCGCTACGTTGCTTTTGATATTTATGTTTCGAACTGTTTTGAAGTTGGATGGAAATCAATACCTTTAATTATCTTTTATTTCTTCTTTACTCTTTATGGACTGGCGTTTGTAACATATTACCAGCTATAACTGCCAGTAATAACTGTTTACCAGCTACAAGATCTTTTACATCAATCTTGTCTTAGTTTTATTAAAGAACAATTCAACATCATCCTCATTGTTTCCATCCGGAATTACCCACTACTGGGCGAGTTCTTGCCTTTCGTCTGCCATACTTCTCGTTTTATGTATCCACAAAGAACGATTGTTGGAACACAAACTTAATTACTTTAATTCATTTCGAATGTTACATAATAATATCTTGTTCGTGTTTTCTATAAAAGTGTAAGAAAGAATAGTACATTATGATATAAGTGCGGTAAGTTGAAAATTACAGCCGAGGCGATATTGCTAGCCCGAGCCGTAGGCGAGTGCTACAAGAGAGCAGACTGAGGCTGTAATTATCAAAGCGCACGTATGTCATACGACGTTTTATAACACATTTGCGAGGAAATAAATAAAACTCGGACTTTCTTAAACGAATAAATCTTTTATTTGTTCACAAATTAGCGAAGCGCGGGCATCAGTGCTTTTTTTTTAAGGCAACGGTACAAAAACAGCCAGTATTACTAATAAAGTAAATTACTTCATATTTTTTTGTTTCTGTTACAGATGTAATTTACTGTCAAAATGAATTAAATTAAAGAATTAAATGTTTATTTTTTATATTTTATCTCCCAAAGTTAATTTTATTCATAAAATATTGACCACTTTTCTGACATAAAAACTTTTTGATTTGCTTTCTTTGCTTTTTTTTTCTTAAGATTTAAAAAAGTACCGTTGGTTTTAGACGGAGCATGATAAACCGTACGTGTTACCTTATTAGAAAGAAACTCGTGCGTTTTACTTTACGATTACGCACAAGTACGTAATGACATACATTACGATATTGAAATTGGTGAAATAAGAGGCCCTTTACGAGCAAATGTGTTATAAACAGTATTTATTGGTCTCGCACAGGTTAAAACAAAAAGAAATGGTTAAATTAAATAAAGCAAAATAAAATTGTTACTGAAAAAGGCCAAAAGGCACATAATAGTGACAGATGTCCACATGCCAACTACAAGAATTAACAAAACGAATCGAAGCACTCAAAGAGAATGTTTAAGAAAACGTACAAGATGTTTCTGTATCTTTTTCCTTATTAGATAAATGGAAGTTTAAACGGTATTGGTCCCATATGCTCGCGCCACTTAGAATATCGTATAGTAATAGAGTTCTCGTTTTATAGCGTCTACTCTGTAAAACCTTTCAGTATGGTTGCAATGTTGCTTTCTTGAATTGTTTCTTGTTTTCAACTGTTTTGTTACAAATTGTTGGTCACTTGGTGTAGATAAGATAAAGCAGCGGTGGCGACCTGGACTTATGAACAGTAGGTAAGTCTTGGGTATGAACCCAAACAGGCGCATTACTTTGTGTAATTTATTTCATCACCGCTGCTTTCAAAACGGTGAAAGAAAACATCGTGAGAAAACCGGCATGTCTTAGTACCAAAACATTCGAAGACATGTGACATCAATTAATCCGCACTGGGCCCGCGTGGTAGATTATATAGCCCATCCCTCTCCTAGAGAGGAGTCCTGTGTCCCTGCAGTGGGAACATTATAGGCTGATGATATGAGTTGTTCCGGTCTGATCCCCCAAACCGATCCACTGCCAATATTTTTCTTTTGTTTATTCCTTTCTGATCCCCTGTAATTTATCATTCCGTTCTGATCCCCTTTTTGACACAAGTACAAGTGAAGTACAGTCAACCGAAAAACAGTTGTTATTAAAAAATAATCAGTTTTTATTTCTATAATAACTTACAATTGTACGATCATCCCACAAACTACCAGGAGAACAGAAGTAGAAAGGAGGTATAGGAATCTTTAAATCAAATCTATATTATTTCTTTATTTTCTTTATTCCAATTTCCAATACCTCCTTCCTACTTCTGTTCTCCTGGTAGTTTGTGGGACTTTACTATAAAGGCATAATATAGATTTGATTTGAAGATTCCAATTTCCAATACCTACCTCCTTCCTACTTCTGTTCTCCTGGTAGTTTGTGGGACTTTACTCCTATTCTATTTTTTAATCTAATAGAACCTGTACAAATATTTTGTTGCTGACTGTCCTAAAAATGTGTCAGGGTATCCAAATCTTTTACTGGGGATCAGACCGGAATAGAAAATAATTTATAATAAAACGGATCCCCTAGGGTATCAGTTTTAGGGGATCAGACCGGAATAACTCGATGATATTGATGATGGTAACAATGTTGCTTTCTTGAATTGTTTCTTGTTTTCAACTGTTTTGTTACAAATTGTTGGTCAGTTGAAGTAGATTAGATAGAGCAGCCGTGGCCCAATGGTGGCGGCCCCGACTTATGAACAGTCGTGGGTTCGAACGCAAGCACGCGCATTACTTTGTGTAATTTATATCATTACAGCTGCTGTCAAAAGGGTCAAGGAAACACATACCTAAACAACATTCATTCCGGCTCATAATTCCATGACTCTACTGATATTTATTGAAGCTTTAACAAATATATCAATACGAGTACACCCCCTCCTCACGCCGTATTTATAGCACCGTAAAAATGAATCGATGTCACGGATACACCACAAGGTGACCCCAAAAGTAAATAAAGAAATATAAGGAAAAAAAAAGAGATATTCGTCTAAAAAAAATCAAAACGCAATTATACGAATAGGGAAACACAAGAAAGTTACGTTCAATACGCGAGGTAGGTTTCAGTGGGGCAGCTGTATCAAAGGTCGGAATGAGGGTAAGTTGATTCCGAGTTTATTGAGTAACGACTACACCGGATGCGAGGCTACAGATAGATGCTGGCTATCTTTTATTTTATCTGTACTTCTACCTAAAGAGAGAGAATTACTTCACTTACCTAAATCTCAAGAGCAGCTCTTCGCGTGTCAAACTCAAGCATTTTATGCTTAACGTGGCTATTGTCAACAAGTGTACTGGCAGCAAGTATTCTTATGCTTGCTGCGACAGTAGCCACGTATTGAAATATCATACATGACATATCATCACACCTGTATTCGTCGAAGGGTAAGGGAATGTTGTAAACAATTAAATCAAAACATTCATTTCAAGTAGGCCAGTTATAAGCACTTTTGAATAGTCGAATTAAACTAACTGCGGCACTCAGAGATATACAACGATTACTCAAGCCGCCACCCAGCAAAGGCCTGACATACTTTTGTATGACAAAACTGCCAAAAACCTTTACCAAGCGACGGCCCAAGCAACCACTGAAGCTCACCGAGTGCGGCAGTAAACTACTTAACTAATGAAGCTAAATAAACTAAGCTACAGTCCCAGTCACAAGGCATAATATCTCGTGAGTGTACTGTAGTTGCCCATTCCAAAGCGTTGGTCTCATGAGAAGAATGGCAAGAAACTCCATGGACACTCTTTTAATCTTTTAAAATCATTTTTGAATTATAACAGTGCGCCCAAACACCACTTATATTTATGTAGGTACCATGTTATAGAGGGCCAGCCAATTGCCATGAACAGGGTATACATTCAGACACCGTGACTGCTTCTCAGAAAATTTCTGATAAACAAATACAGCAACACTTTGCCTTACTCAGAAATCGAATCCAAGACCTCATGCTAAACAGTCCCGCTTGCGACCACTCAACCAAACAGGAAGGCATTCTTATGATGAAAAAGAAAAATGCACATCCTTAAAAAGATACAACTCTCCAGCCACTCTCAAACCTCAAAACCATTTATCATAAACAATCCCCCAGCTATATATCTCCACCTCATCGCTTTATGTGTCGGTGGGCCCTCACGGCCCACACATATCCGATAAGCGGCCATCGCCATGAAGGATTATTGAATTCATTCCTCTTAATGTCAAAGAGGCCTTTTATTTGACGTCAGGGGATTGAAAGCCCTCCCTCCCTCTATATACGATGCGTAATCAAAGTCAATCGAGTTCTTTGAAATGGATCATGGTTCAAGTGAGTTATTTTTCGTACGTGTTATGTACTCAAAGGTTTTTTTTATTAAAAAATTATTCTCACTGCCAACATAATAATAAAATTTGTTCTAATTATCGAGAATACGTTTCATATTTCAAACTGAAGTACTTTATCGGTCGGCTTCCAGTCTTAACGGATGCAGCTGAATACCAGTATTTTACATAGAGTGACTTGTAATTTATATGATATCCTGGTGGTTAATATGATATTCATTGGAAAGACTAGTAGTCAGACTTTCTGGCCACTGACTGTACCCTGACTGGACCTGTACAACTGCTAAAGATTAATATGGCAGCCAGGACCAACGGCTTAACATGCTTTCTATAATAAATATTTTTTCTTTCTTTCTTTCTTTCTGAGGCACGGAGGAAACTCGGTATGCAATGGGTCACTCATCCGCAGACCATCCTAGACAAGCATAGCTTAACCTAAAGATCGACCCGAACGTCTGTTATTACATTTTAACAATGTTTAATAATCGAGACAGTTTCTCGGCATTCAGTATTAAGTTCATCTAATATTAATAAGTAATATTAATAAGAATATTAATAAGAAAAAGTTGACACGTAAACAAAGTTTCAAAAATAATAATCTCAAAGTTTTTACACTCCAACAGAAACTAACCGGCAATTTCTAATAATGGAATGTTATGAATTTTTCATCGGAAGAGTTTCAAAGAAATTAAAATAAACGAGAAGAATCTTTGGTAAGGCTTCGAACAGTGAGGAAATGTAATATAACTAGCTTAGCAATATATTACAATTTGTGGGTAGTCTGGGAGCGAACGATGTAATTAATATCAAGTTTGCCATAAATTTATGATGGCGCCCAACCGGCGTTTACACCGCCATTTTAAACCTTATTATTATTGCACTAAAGTGCTTTTCCAATAGGATGTAAAGGAGAAAGATTGCCTTTGTAAACCTGGAATGGAAAGGTGAGAGAATTTTTTATTCCGCAACGAGTGACTTTTATGGCCGTTTCATGATTTTGATGTGTTGATTCTGTATTATCTAAATTGTTGTTATTCTTTGTCGATAAATATAAATTAAACTGGGGAAAAAATACTTGAAGCATCGAAGTAAATGGCGATACAATTTTCCATTTGAGAATATTTACACAATCAATGTCTTTCTAGGATCTATTTCACCACGTGGAAGTAAATTACAAAACTGTATTCGAGCCTACCAACCTACAAGTTCTGTCAAGCCTCCTTTAAAACCCATCCTTGTTTAATCATAAAAAAAAAACATCATTCCCTATTCAAATTCCCTTTTCTATTAAATTCACCAACTACATTACACATAATTATATTTAATTAATTTATTCAGGTAATATTACAATTTATAATCTCAACGAAAAGGCAAATAAACCATTTAAATTTCGATGAAAATTAAATAAAGTACAACACGAATAAAATTACTTAAATAAAACCTCATATTATAATTAAATACAATTAAAATTCAATCAAAATTCAACTACAATAAAATAATAGTAACAGTTTCATATTTCCGTTAATCTAATTATTAGGTATACTAAATTATTACTCGTGAGTATTTGAGATATCGTCATTTGCTTTAGAATTAATTTTAGATTCATACTCTCATGGAGGTATTTAAAGTAAAGTTGGCACTTTGGCCTTGATTCCACTCGGATTGATATCAACTAGAACGGTCCCAGGTATGGCCTAGATAAAAAGAAACTCAATGACGGGGAGAAAAAGAGCCTCTTGAAATCCTATTCTAGGAAGCATGGGATTTCGAGAGGCACTCTTCTATACTAATATTATAAAGAGGTAAAGTTTGTGTGTTTGTATATTTGTTAAATTGTAAGGGGTAATCTCGGGATCTACTGAACCGATTTTAAAAATTCTTTCACCAATAGAAAGCCACATTATTGCTGAGTGTCATAGGCTATATAAAAAACTGAAAAATAAAAAGGCTTTTACGTGGTAGTCCGTTTTGCAAAGTGAATCGGAGAAAAAAGCAAAGCAGCGGCGGGCGCGGGATGGTTTCGGGTTTAATTCGGTTCGCGTTCGTGCCCGCTTCGGGAGAAAGGGGCGTGGCCTTTTACATCTGATCTGAGAGGTAGGTACCCGCGCGGCTCAGTCGCGTGGTCGGCTCCTTACGCAGCGGACGTCCCCGAAATTGAATTTTTCGAAACGTAATTAGCTTACTTTCGACTAATTATGCCCAACGAAGTGGGCACGGGTCAGCTAGTTATTATATAAAAAAGGTAGTACAGATTTCAGAGTATAAATATAAAATTGAAATATGATTTGTTTTTAACCAAACCTAACTCGGGATCAGGAACAACTTTAGCATAACATAAGCGATGCAACATCACCTGAACCACACACTGTCAGGTGCCATCATTGTCTTTAAACTTTCGTAATCGAGTTATGGCCAGGGACCGTACAACCCCGCTTGAGAGTTAAGCCTTTGGACAGGGTAACCCGTACATGGGGTAACTCTTATCGCTGTGTTACCTTTTGTTCGAGTTACACCCTCGAACCCCAGCGAAATGGTTAACACTTTTATTAAGGTAACCACGTGAAGGGGTTAACCCCTTCAATGACTTAAGCCTTTGAAGAGGTTACCCTTCCGAAAAGCTTTTTTTCGTGTTACCCTGGATTACCTAATAAATTTGAGCTGCAAGTAGGTGGGGGGATACTTGCACCCGTGCGCACCTTACTGTTTTTATTTAGTTATTACGAATTTGACAACAATTGATGCGTGACATTTAAGCGAACTAACAATTATTAAGATGAGTAAGACAGGTAAGTGATTATTATTTAAAGTACTAAGTTAAATTAATAGTCTTTCTAGTGTTAAGTGGTCGGACCACGTTCATTTATACCCATGTATATACCTACCTAATTTGTTCCTATTTTAGTAAGTAAGTAGGTATTAATAACTACCTACGATAATGATTAGATTAACACCAAGGTAATGCTATTTTTTATGTAAGATCAGGCGAAGTAACAAATATAAATTCTTACATTAACCCTATTCTTAGCGCTGTGTACAATTTGATACATTGAACTTTATGAAAATCTAGAAACGTTCCAAAAGGTATTTTCAAAACATTTATTTTATATGGTACAAAAGACAAAATATAATCCAAATTCTTAAAAAAAAAATACTTTATCATTTGTTAATCCAAATAATTATGCAGTAGAAAACAAAATAGCAAACCGACCATTGAAGTCGTCTGTGCGTTGCAAGATAAAAACACTCAAATTTTATTATATTTAGGTCAAATTATTTTCAAAAGCTGTTTAATTCAAATAGGTATATTGGCTACTTAGAAACGCTAGGTACTTTCAAGTATCAAAATGGTCTGAAATCGTAAGTAATTTACTGTTTTTTTTTAGTGTATCAGATATGATACACTGCCAGATTCCATCCTTTTAGATAATTTTTCGCATGTATCAAATATGTGACATTGCTTGATTTGTACGGTTTCAATTTATTATATAGTTATTACAATATATCTATTTTATATTATTTATATTGTCATTATTATTGTTTATTTTTGGGGGAGTATGAGGAACAGGGTGTAAAGTTCCTCATACCTCGTTGAAAAGGGAGGATCCTCCGACCGGACGGGTGTTATGTCCGGTGGGCTAACTGCCCGACATTTGTCACGGATAATGTTCATAGCGCGATGTAGGAATTTCGCCAATTAGTTCGCAGGTGTTGCGATAGATGTCGCTAGTCGCCACATCACTCCCCTCCGAGACCGGAGGTCGAAAGCAGGTTGAGTCTTGGCGCTTGTCAGCCAGTGGAAGGTTCCAGTGAGTCGGAACCGGATGCCGCATAGTTCTCGGTAAGTCGGAACTGTCTGCGGTGATGCCCCGGTGAGTCGAGGTAATGCTGCGTATGCTCCAGTGAGTCGGAGTGTGCAGTGCTGCGTAGTGGCTGGCTGCTGCGTCGACCAGGAAAGAAGGGCGTCTCTGCTTGCTGACCGGCCGAAGTGCAGTGTGCTGTGCCAAGGTCGCTGATGAGGCTGGGGGTGATGACCAGGAATGCGCTTCCGCTGCATGCTGGTGGTCAGGATACCCCATGAAGCCGTGGCTCTGCTCGAAGGCGAAGGGGAAGTGATGACGATTGACGACGTAAGAAGTGCTTGCACGAAGGCTGCGTTGACGTTCATGCTCGGGGTCACCAGTTTAGGGGTTTGAGGAACAGGGTGTAAAGTTCCTCATCCCCCATAGAAAAGGGAGGATCCTTCGACCGGACGGGTGTTGTGTCCGGTGGGCTAACTGCCCGACATTTGTAAGTCGGGATTTTCTATATAGACTTATGTCGCGGCGAATGTTCATAGCGCGATGTAGGAATTTCGCCAATTAGCTAGTCGCCACATATTTTTAATTTGTGTCAGGCAAAAACAAAGTTGTTTAAAAATAACTGCCACTCGGATCGATCTTTAGGTTAAGCTGCGCTTGCCTGGGTTGGTCTGTAACTCGGTATTACATATCGAGTTGCCTCCGTGCCTCGGAAAGACGTTAAGCTGTTGGTCCCGGCTGCCATATATAGATCTTTGGCAGTCGTTACAGAGGCACGGAGAAAACTCGGTATGTAATGAATGGTCATCCATCCACAGACCAACCTAGGCAAGCGCGGCTTAACCTAAGACCTGAAACCTGCCTTCGACCCGAGCGGCAGTTATTATTAAGCAACAACATCATCACTTTCCATCAGGTGAGATAGTGGTCAAACGCGAACCTATCAATAATAAAAAAAAAAAAAAAAAAAAAAAACAACATCCAATTAAAAAAATACATTGACGGATCAAAATTTTGTAAAAAAACAGCACTTATCGGTATCGTATTACCCCGTATTATCTGGGTGGTGGGGGTCAGATAGGCAGTCGCGCCTAGTGATGTGCCTGGTGGGAATATTGACTTGACACTGCCGGTAAAATATCAAAATTGCCAGCAGCATTGGAAACGTTGCCAAAGTTGCCGGTCAATGTAGATTAGGGCCTATCAATGCTAATTAATTATAAGTGTATTACATAGTTTCCGTACTTAATTTGACTTATAATTAACAAATACTCTCCGAATATTCCCACTCCTGGCAATATTCCCGGGAATTTTGCCAATATTGCCGGCAACGGCACATCTCTAGTCGCGCCATGTAAAATATGGTACTCAGCTGCATCCGGTTAGACTGGAAGCCGAACCCAACATAGTTGGGAAAAGGCTAGACAGATGATGATGGTACAAAAACAAAGAAACGCTCGGTAACTCGCAAATTTCCGAGTTTTTGTTCTGGAACCAAGAGCAAAATGAAATTGTTTGAAGTACTGAGGTTGAACTGCAGTATTGCTTTCTCCTAACGGACTCCGACACCAGTTCACCTCGTCTAGCATTGCTATGTTCTTAGGAAACCTTAGTATTTCATCAGATGAGGATAAATTTTTTAAGATACGTCGTGCAAATAAGATCAAGAAACTCTCAGATCACACTCTCCAGCTCATGAAGGAGCGGCGTGAGATGATCCTGCAGTCTTCGGACGAGGCTCGGCAATGCCGGCAGCTCAATAGACGGATCTCCAAATCCTTGAAGAGCGACCTCCGCCGCTTTAATACCGAGCGTATTAAAGACGCAATTGAACGGAACAAAGGCTCCAAGGTATTTGCAAGAGATCTGGCTATTGGGCAGAGCCAGCTCACGAAACTGAAGACCGACGATGGCAGGATCGTGTCCGCCAAACCGGAGCTTCTGAGAGAGATCGAGAGTTTTTATGGGCAGCTGTACACGTCAACTAGACAACCCGTCGAAAATCTAGCGAAAGACCCCAGAGCTAGACTGACCCGACACTATACCGAAGACATCCCGGATGTCAGCCTGTACGAGATTAGGATGGCTCTGAAACAGCTTAAGAACAACAAGGCGCCGGGTGATGACGGAATTACGGCCGAACTGCTGAAGGCGGGTGGCAAACCGGTCCTTAAGGCCCTTCAGAAGTTGTTTGATTCCGTCATACTCGAGGGGAAAACGCCGCAGGCTTGGTGCAGGGGTGTGGTGGTGCTCTTCTTCAAAAAGGGTGACAATGCCCGGTTGAAGAACTATAGGCCCATCTCACTTCTAAGCCATGTCTACAAGTTGTTTTCAAGAGTCATCACGAATCGTCTCGCACGCAGGTTCGACGATTTCCAGCCTCCCGAACAAGCCGGATTCCGAAAAGGCTTCAGTACCGTAGACCACATACATACGCTGCGGCAAGTTATACAGAAGACCGAAGAGTATAACCTGCCTCTCTGTTTAGCGTTTGTGGACTACGAGAAAGCCTTCGATTCGATCGAGACTTGGGCTGTACTGCAGTCTCTCCAACGGTGCCAAATTGACTACCGGTACATCGAGGTGTTGAAGTGTTTATACAAAAACGCCACCATGTCAGTCCGACTTCAGGACCAGACCACGGAACCTATCCTTCTGCAGCGCGGTGTGAGACAGGGAGACGTCATATCTCCGAAACTGTTCACCGCTGCATTGGAGGATGTCTTCAAGGTTTTGGATTGGAAAGGACTTGGCATCAATGTCAACGGCGAGTACATCACTCACCTTCGGTTTGCCGACGATATAGTGGTCATGGCTGAGACCATGGAAGACCTCAGTAAAATGCTCGATGACCTCAGTAGAGCTTCTGAAAGAGTGGGTCTTAAAATGAACATGGACAAAACCAAGGTTATGTCGAATGTTCATGTAACACCCACTCCTATCAAGATCGGAGACTCTACGCTCGAAGTTGTGGACGATTATGTCTACCTGGGACAAACGGTCCAGTTGGGTAGATCTAACTTCGAGAAAGAGGTCAATCGTCGAATCCGACTCGGCTGGGCAGCGTTCGGGAAGCTGCGCGGTATCTTCTCGTCCAACTTACCCCAGTGTCTCAAGACGAAAGTCTATGACCAGTGTGTGTTGCCAGTGATTACATACGGGACCGAAACGTGGTCGCTCACAATGGGCCTTATCAGAAAGCTCAAAGTCACCCAAAGGGCAATGGAGAGGGCTATGCTCGGAGTTTCCTTGCGTGATCGAATCAGAAATGAGGACATCCGCATGAGAACCAAGGTTACCGACGTAGCCCGAAGAATCGCCAGACTTAAGTGGCAATGGGCAGGGCACATTGCTCGCAGAACGGATGGCCGATGGGGCCGAAAAGTTCTCGAATGGCGACCGCGAACCGGAAGACGTTGCGTTGGAAGGCCTCCCACTAGGTGGACCGATGACCTGGTCAAGGTTGCAGGAACCCGCTGGATGAGAGACGCACGGGACCGGTCAATGTGGCGACGCCTGGGGGAGGCCTATGTTCAGCAGTGGACGTCTTTTGGCTGAAATGATGATGATGAGGATAAATTAAGTAGTTGCTTCAATATCTTTGGTACTATAATATACCCTCAGTCATCGCAATGAAACCCTTTTTTTTTTGCTGGTAAATCATCACATAACTTTATAAGGTCAAACAAAATTTTATAAGGTCCAAAGGGTGTTACTATAATGATTTTTAACAAAACTAAAAGAACCAAAAATAATAAAAGGGTGTTCTGTTTTTTAATTGTATTAGATATTTTTTTTTACGTTAGCGTGTTTTATTTTTGTATGGTTAAAATAACGTTGGAAGCCTGGCAGTGTAGCAAATATGATACATAAATTTTATAAGGTAGATTAGGCAATGTATCTTATGTGATACATTCATTAAATCATAAAATAATATAAATACATTTTTATTATTATTATTTCTACCCGCAATGAATACGTAAGAAAGAACGCATTTTATGTATTTTTTTTCAATATTTCTAAAAATAAAAACCTTGCCAAGTATAGGGTTACTGGCATTTCCACATAAATAACATTTGCTTGCGTTATTTGATGCATCAAATACATAATAACGATGCACAGTACCTCGCCTCGGTTGTGGCATTTTCACAGAAAGACAATTCTTGTTGTAATACGTATACCTAATAGGGAAGCTACAACACACACTTAAACATAAACACTGCTCAATTGCTTTTACTTCAGTAGTTCCGTCCGAGTTCCCAACCAATCAAATGATGAATGATGAAAATAAACAAGTAGGTAGGTAATACACGAAAAATTAAATATTACCTATTACAATGTTTAGCATGTGTGACGAGCAAAATTGAACTATAAGATCATAATAGGTAATAGCTATTTTTCCATGTTTACAAGTCACTCGGCAAGTCGGTACACGCAAGATTGGCGGACCGCCGGACGCAGTACGAATGTCATGTGCGGTCGTGTATGCAATTTTTAACCTTATATCGATTGCAAACAGTGCATAATACAATGTCTTGGGTTGGAATGGCTTACCCTGTTACAGTGTTACAGGGTGTTGAAAGGGTAACCCGTTCGTAACAGGGTTTACTATACCCGTTCGGAGGTGTAACATGTATTAAAGGGTTTCTTTTTGAAGCGCTTAAAAAAACCCCTTCAAAAACCCTTTCAACGAGTATCCGGACGGTCCCTGGTTATGGCGTGGTGCAAGCTACTGCGAACTTACAAACAAAGGAACCAAGTTGGGACCTGAAGCTTTTAGTGTGAGCGTACAACTCACGTCGAATGCTGATTAAGATCTGCACTGATGAAGAAATTCTGGATGTGAATTTAAAGTTTTTAATTGCATTTTGATGAAGTGTCTGCCGCAAAGAGGCAGTTAAAACGAACTTATTTATACATCTTCTGTGGAATTTTGATTTGCTTCATTCTCTTGCCCTTATCCCAATTTATTTGCGGTTGGCGCAGCATGTCTATTTTTTCCATACTTCCCTGTTACTCGTCATCTCATCAGTCACCTTTTTTCATACCATATCATTCTATACACAATCCATCTATCGTTTCTTTGGTCTTCGTCTACTCTTAAACCCTTCCACATTCATACTCAATACGTTCCTCACGACATTTACTTAAATTCTCGGCCATCACATGCCAATAGTAATATATATAAGTTTAACAACTACTAATCTTATATAATAACTCAACAAAGTCGGTGACTTAACAACTAAATTATCTACCTCCAATAAACCAACCGCTGCGGTTCCCCATCGACACTTAACATATTACTCCCGCTCGATTCCAAGAACTTGGGACACCTTCCTTAGAATCTCGCACAACCTTCTAGGAAAAACAATCTACGGTAATCGGATTGTACTGCCATACAATCGCGCATGTATGGTGAGTTGGCATATATTCTGCGTTACTATGGCAACTGGTTAGCACCTCCCCATAGCGGAATACGATACGAGAGTCATAATCTTTACTTGACTTTTCGTTTTCAGGAAACTGTTGGATACAATTTGTAAAGAAAATATTGCGCAAGATCTTTTCTCTTAAAAAGGTTACATGTAGATTTGTTTATATATTGGTTTAGTTAAGTGTGTAGTAGGATACGGATCCAATTGGATTCGTTGGGGTAATTTTATGCGCTTTTGCACTTTGGTAAAATGAAATCCTGTTCAAAGATCATTTATGGCAGGGATTTTTTTAAAGAGTTTCAGTGGAGTTTTTTGCCTTTTCTTCTCTGCAGAAAAAGACCAACCCGAACTGTGCACCTTTTGTCGAGGTTTTTTAAGTGTCCATGTAGGCCTATGTGAAATAAAATATTTTGATTTGGATTTGGAATTTTTTTAAACACTGTTTTAGCATTCACGGTTTACAACTGTCACTTACGGTATTCTTTCGTGCCCGTAATGGATAACCACGGAAGATGTATATCCCGTAAGTACTAATATAAGTGTGCATATTTTTATATTAATTTGGACGTGTTTACTACTTCCTAACTTCAGTCATCAAAAATAATGTCATACGAACGTCTCCCACATAAAAAGGTCCACCATAAAAGTTGTATGAAGATATAAAAACACCAGACACTCGCCCTCAATAAAACGCAAAAACAACTTATTAAAATTTTACACGAACCGTAGCTAAATAATTAAAGAGTGAAGAACACGAAATGATTTTCAGTGCTCGCAACATTATGTAAATTATATACCCTCAAACGTGTAACTAGGGGTATACTTAAATAATAATTACCCTGGGTTATGTTGGGGTACAAATCATGTAGTAGAGAACTAAGGTCTGCCGGTTTAACATAGGTTTATTATTATTAATGCCCAAGGAAACCGACAATCGCTGGGGATTGGTCCAGCGAACGGAAGGTTCGTATTAGACCCCGTAAGATATCATAGGAGCCACACTAAGCTATCTTACTAAGGATATTATACTAAATTAATGTTGTAAAGAGGGGTCGGACTTGCTACCATCAGAGGGTATTTCGAGAAGTGATTCCTGATCTGTATTTACGACTTAAGTTTACAACTTGGGAATAGCAAAGTTTTTGCTTTAGAATATCATAACTGTTGGATTAACGACAAAGGAGATTAAAATTAGTTCCTCTTGGGGTTTTAACTGGATATTTAGAACAATTAAAATTATTAACACCTTGGCGAGATTAAACTTACAAGATAGTAGAAAATAATAACAATATTCTCACGGTTATACACGTCCGATTTAAATAGTATAACAACATCACGCCTTGCAATCACCGAGGGGTTCAACAGAGAGATACCCAACAAGTACAGCCACATCTTGCCATATCTTCTCTTCTTAGCGTGTCGATGACAATTTAAATTGAGTCAGCCTATTATTGATCGAAGGAGTCAGCCCAAAATTTAGCGACGAGGTTGGCATTTTCAGTTCCAATCATTAGCTCCTGTGATGTGCAAGAAGCTGGACAGGCACGACACGATGTCAAGTGTATCATCGTCTGTGGGGTAACACCACATTTGCAGTCCAGGGCAGAGTCATCTATGAATTTCCACTTGAACAGGTTTTCCTTGCTTCGACCGACCTGTGTCCGGAGTCTATGGACTTGCCATATGTTTAAGGCCCATGTAATAGGGGGCGAGCCCATCATCCAGGCACAAATTCAGACTCTATGACTGTTTCTGAAAAATTTGTCGTGGAAAAACCCAACCACACTTTGCCCGACCCGGGAATCGAACCTTAGAACTCACTAGTATTTATTCTCTTCGAAATAAAACAAAGAACATCAAACCGAATTCCAATAACACGTAAAAACGATACTAAACAAGTAACGCAAGATTACAATTTAACTATAATACACGGAATTGGATAACTTGAGATCCGACCAAACCCTTCTGTTTATCCAATTAATCGCGGGAAGTTTTACAAGACAATGAATTTCGTTCAGACCTTAAAGTTCTTAAAAGTAATCTTCCTATTTTAACCTACAGAGAGTACTTGTTGGGGTTATCTCGTCGTTGACTGGATACCCCGGTAGTTGCTGTAGAAAGATAGTTCACACCAAACCACTGTTATGTTTAATAGTTTAATTACGTATTACAAGTTACGTTTGCTTGGTTGTCTGAGCCGCACTTGATGCAATGTTATTATTGATCGACCCGCCTGTGGCTAAGTTTTAGTGACGACTGATTCTATATTAGAATATAATTAATAAAGTACGTTTAGCGTTATTCATTACGTGCGCATAAACGTACTTTTGCTGAGTGAGCAATATTGGCTCGTACAGTACTGCTATCTCTTTCACACTTACATTATTACCTCGTTGTTCATTGGTCGCAAGCGGTCCTGCGGTTCTGGGTTCAATTCCCGGGTCAGGCAAAGTGTTATTGGGTTTTACCATCAAGAATTTCTCAGTAGCAGCCACGGAGTTTGGATTTATGCCCTTTTGATGGCAAAAGACTTGCCCCACATTACTCTTGACTTAAACATAATTTGCGAAATGTGAGTGTACTATAAGGTACTCCTCTGCCTTACCCTATAAGGGATTACAGGCGTGATGTTATGTATGTTTCACACTTTCACCAGCTGATGAAGAAGAAGTATGTACAGACGGCTACATATCAAGCTTGTTTACGCTGATCTCGCATTGTTCGGAAATCCTATACAATGCGAGACCAGCTTATACTGGATATGTATAGCTTGATGTGTAGCCGTCTGTACAATCTAGGCAAAATAATGTCAGCCTTGTAAGCTTGTAACTTAATCAAATTTCGTTCAGTTTGGCCGCGAGGCGAGACGGAATTTCATTTAGCGAATTAACATTTCACTATTTCGAGTTTTACGGTACTGTATTAAGATCTGGGGAGGCGCTGTAATTCCGTTTCAATTCCGTGAACCTCGAATTACTCAAGAGTTAAGTTTGCTGACTGTACCTGGGAACGTAGATTGGTTTATTTTTAATGGGGGTGTTAACTACCTATTTAAAGAATCAAAGCAAGGATCTGAAACATGGTTTTTTTTTTGTAATAATTGTTTCATTGGCTCATGATAAATAATGACATCGTCCACCTATATCTGTCTCGTGGGTCTCGTGGTTGCAAGCACAAGGAAGCATAAGGCCCTCTGTTATTGGTTTCGTCATCACGAATATCTCAGTAGCGGCCACAGAGTCTTTGCGCCCGGTTGACGGCAGGCTCGCCCCCTTTTACACGAGATGTAAACATAAATGGCGAAATGTAAGTGTACTGTTAGGGACGCCTCTATCTAAATATTCGAGGTTAACAGACGCGATGTTATGTAAATAATAACAACCCTAAATCATCCATTCACTGCCAAATACAAAACAGTAAACTTAGAACAAATTAACCAATAAAACTTGAAAGTAATCCAATTTAACCTTTACTATACTATCAATTTCTTTTTTCCGTAAAGAGGTTCCTATTTACAGAACTACATATTCATATAAAAAACTTTTTCCAATAGGGGATCGGACTGACTCAAAAAAATATGATTCTGTTTAGTCCGTCAGATTATCGAAAAATATTGGATACGTGTTTTTTGTTTTATCAAATCAATAAAAAATGACGAAGCTATAGCGCGTCAAAGATCATGGAAATCCTTGAAACGTCACTTGAAGGTACAAAATGTACTATCATATGACGTCACACGAGTTTTCGAAGCACTGTATCGTCTTCATTTTTTGTTTACGTGAAAAAAGAAAATATATGTGAATATTTTTTGGAAATCTATCTGACGGACTAATTAGTTTTTTTTTTGTCCGATCCCCTATTGCCTGATGTCAAAACCTTTTGAATTTCGAACTCGTTTGTTCAAACTGCGTGATCAGTTCAGACTTAGCTAATGGGATCGCTTTGTTTAAAATTATAACTTTCCTCCTAGTTTGTGTTTTGTTCATAGATAAATTATTTAATTGAATAATTTATTGAGGTATAAAAGCTTCGAGTTTGATTAACGAAATGGTTACTTTGTCGGAATTAGGGGCTTTGTCTGCTTTTGCGGAAATATTTGGGGTTATTGATATTTGATGTTGATAGAAGGATATTTCTGTTAAAAAGTTTTATTGTATTTGAGCCTTATTCATTTGTGGGGTCTATTTGAATGAAAACCTTTTGATATACTAGCTCTTGTCCGTGACTTCGCTGGTGTATACAGAGTTACTGGTAACCCGACATATTCCTTGCAGGACATCATAGTAAGGTTTAAATTTATCAAATTCTACCGAAATTCATTTGTTTTTGAGTTAATTAGTTGTTTTTTTTAATCCGAGATTAAATCATTTGAAGCCAATTTAATAATGATGTTCAAGTTATTATCATAATTGATGCCGTAGAGTAAGAATTTAAAATTAAATAAAATGCTACAATAACTAAAACGTAATTGTCTAAAACTGCTCCACCATTTTGTCAGCTCTCAAACGATATTAGAAAGACACATAGCAACAGAGTATTTGCATTCGTTGTTTCCGCGTCGTCCACTTTGTACAACAAACTGTTGTTTGAGCAACAAATTAAATGCAAATTGCTAATCCACTATTACGACTAAATATGTTGATTTCGTTTAATTAGTTCATTTGTATTGAAGAAAAGAATCATCCTTTGGGAGTTAGTCTTCAGTTTATTTATTATCGAATTAAAATTCCTCGAACTCCCTCTTTGGTCTAGTGGTCGCAAGAGCGCCTTGCGTGCATGAGGTCCTAGATTCAATTCCCAGCGCGGGCAAAGTGCTATTGGGTTTTACCATAAAGAATTTCTCAGCAGCTGCCACGGAGACTGGATTTGCACTCGGTTGATGGCAATTGGCTCGCCACCTATTACATGGATCTTAAACATAACCATGTACGTGTATATGTGTTGACTGGCCTGTTGGTCTAGTGGTTAGTGACCCTAACTGCTATGCCGGAGGTCGTGGGTTCGATTCCCACCCAGGACAAATGTTTGTGTGATGAGCACGATCATTTGTTCTGTGTCTGGGTGTAATTTATCTATAATATGTATGTATTTAGAAATATATAAGTATGTTTATCAGTTGTCTAGTACCCATAACACAAGCTCTGCTTAGCTTGGGACTAGATGGCGTTGTGTGATAGTTGTGGAATATTATTATTATTATTATTATTATGTAGGTACTAATGGGATACTCCTCTGCCTAAAACCATTCGGGGATTACAGTCGTGATATTATATTATGAATTAAAGTAATTATTTGCCTTTTTTTATCTTATTTATGTTCAATTGTTGTGTCACAAAGGACCTCAATTTTCGGAATAGAAAGACTAGACCTTTAAAGTAATTTGACGAAATAATCGAACAGTAGAAGTTATCGAATAAATTGCGAGACAAATGTTCCATAAAAAACCTATGTGTACTCAATCAAATCAAATTGCTTACTCGGTATTGTTCACTTTTTATCATCACTTCCGCGATGCTGGACATCGTGTTTTATCTAGTTATATATTTGTGTTTAGTCTTATGGTTCCTACAAATGACAATCAGTTTTTAATCTGACATAGTCACTAACACTATCATTAACACTAAAAACGGTATATTAACCATCTATTCAGAATCACGCAAATAAATAAATTATCTTATCATCATCAACAGCCTATTAAGGCGAGGTTGCAGTACTTTGTTTTTATGTACGCACGACCTCGCCCCCCGCCCTGCCGCGCGAGCGATATATTGCCTAAATTTTGACTGTTTTTTGCTTCTTGGAGAAAAACTATAAAGAAATTATACAATATGTTTTCAACATTTACTTCAAAATAAAAAGTTCTATCTATTGATATAACTTTTATATAAATTCATGATGAAATGTCTTAGCAGTACACGTTTGAAATTGTGATTTAGAGTCATGTTTGATAAAAAAAAGTATCGAGCCGATCATTCTAAATCGCGTTTCTATCTTTACCATTTACTAGAGAGTATGTTCAATTTTTAAGTAATGATTTTTATTTATTAAAAAACTCGTATTTAGTTCGATTTTTATAGGTTCAAAAATCTTAAAATTACTGCAACCCCGCCTTAATGTTCCCACTGCTGGGACACAGGCCTCCTCTCTTTTTGAGAGGGAATGGGCTATAATCTACCACGCGGGCCCAATGCGGATTGGTAGTAGATGTCACATGTCTTCGAATGTTTTGGTTCTAAGACATGCCGGTTTCCTCACGATGTTTTCCTGCACCGTTTTGAGAGCAGCGGTGATGAAATAAATTATACAAAGTAATGTGCCTGCCTGGGTTCGAACCGACGACCTACTATTCGTAAGTCGGGGCCGCCACCACTGGGCCACCGCTGCTCCTTATCTTATCAAAATAATTATTTCAAGTGGGCCAGTTACAGGCACATTTGACTACTACAACAATAAAATGCAGCTACAGTTCCAGTCACAAGGCATAAAAACCTATTTGTTTTGAGTTTCTGATAATTCGGAGCTGTCGCAAGCACTATGATCACGATAAACTCGCTGGAAAGGTTATGATACTTTATTCAACCGTTATCCTTCTGCTATCGCTGTTGGTTCTTCTCTACTCATATAAAAAAATAACTAACCAAACGTATCTCTTTCTTTGCAGCCGACAAAGCCCCTCCCGGCTTCCCCAGCATCGCTCCACCACCGACCACGATGGTGGTGGAAGTGGGCCACACCGCTACCCTCCCGTGCCAGGCTACTGGTAACCCCTCACCGAAGGTTAGATGGCTCTGGAACTCTTTGCCGCTGGACGTCGCCTCCAACCCAAGATACGCGCTGCTGAATGACAAGATGCATGGTAAGTCAATCATTATACTTTTTACCAACTTCAAAAATGGAGGAGGTTCTGAATTCGACTGTATTTTTTTTGTACGTTTGGTATACATAGCATTTCTGGGTGTTCAACTAGTAATAGGCTTACTTATCGTCGTGGTGTTTTCGGAAGAGCTCCTGGCAAAATAATAACAGCCGTTTGAGTCGATCTTCAGTTTAAGCCGCACCTTTTTAGGTTAGTCCGTCAGTGGGTGACCACCTATTACTTAAAGAGTTATCACCGCCGTGCCTCGGAAGGCACGTGCAGCTGCTGGTCTGAGCTATTATTTGAAGACCTTTGACAGTCGTTACAGGTAGTTAGTGAACCGAAAGTGTAACAACCATTCGTACCATCTGATGTTAACCAGATCAAATTGGGTTGTGGAGGTCAATATGCAATCGTAATATAAAATTCTGATATTCAGCCGCATGCGGTCAGACTGAAAGTCAACCCCAACAGAAATAAGCAGTACCTTTGTACTCAAATATTGTATTATATTATAATATTTTCCTGTGCTATCTACTGTAAGTATGTACATAAATAAAAAAGTATTTGGGAGAAGGGTTGGCAATTAACATACCCAAGTAAAATCATAGATCGAAACTCTGCCACCTCGATAGCACCAGGAGTGGATTCGGACAGGTCAAGATACAAATACAGTTGCACAGAAATCAAGATAGAACTTGGAACATTCGGTAACACAGTTATGGCTGCTTACTTTGAAAAATAACCTCCTCTCTAGAATTGAAAATACTCGCAAGGAAGCACACAGTGTTCACACAGATTAAGTTTGGAAAGTCAGTCCTGTGGGCTTAGAAAGTAAGTTTTACACGGTAGACTGGAAGTAGGAGGTAATCCTGGTGGCCAGGAAAAGATTTATAGGAAGGTACTCAAAATAAATAAAATTGATATGTAATATCGAAATAACAGCTTATTACTGAATGCCAGGGTTGATAAAAATCATGATTTTTATAAAAAAATCAAAAAAATCGGATTTATTTGATTTTAATCGGATTTATTTGATTTTAATCTGATTTTTTTGTTTTTTTTAATTATATGATCGGTTTCAGTATGAAAGTCACTTATTTATTTAAAAAAAGTAACATGTTTTTGTTAAATCAACATATTAGTTCTTTTATTAAGCCATTTTTTTATTAAAAAAACAAAGTAGCATATTTATTTGCTTATTTAACAAAAATATTGAAAAAATTACATTAACGAAAATCAACAAACATTATATTCTTGTAAAGGTAATAAAAAAAAACACTTCCATTTTGCAATAGGTATAAGTATAACAAAAAATAATAATTAGAATAAAAAAGACAACATTTAAAAATTAACAGAACCATTTGGGTTTCACGTTCACCACAGTCGCAGTCACTTACTTCAACTTATTTGTTTGAATTTCGTTCTTTCAGTATAATGGTATGGGCATATTAGCGATGCACACGTGTATGTGTGCGCCGTAGTTTATGTCGGGGGAAGTCCTTTGACACGTTTCGGCTGTTTTGGTTGCAGTAAAAAAGAACTGATTTAAATCATCGATTTTTTTAAATAAATCATTTGATTTTAATCGCGATTTAAATCACTGATTTTAATCAAATGATTTAAATCACATCATCCCTGCTGAATGCATTTGAAAGCAGGTACTAAATAAAAAAGAAACATTTTTTTTTTTTTACTTTTGTCTGTTTGTCACGGCTAATCACCGGAACGGCTGAACTGATTCGGACAGCACTTTGACTATCAGATAGCTGATGTTATAAAGAGTAACATGGGATTTTATTTAGAAGTAGGTTTCAGTGCAAAAAAAATCTTAAAAATTGTTAACAAAATCCGGTTCGAATAGGAAAGTAATATTTATTTAAAAATCACGCAGAAAAAGGCTGTGGGCAACAACTAGTAGAATATAACACAAATTAAACTTATACAAAGCCTGAGAACATAAGCATTTTATCGTCAAAGAATCTGCATTATACCTTCATGCGCTATCTCTCCATACCGTACCATACCGTATGGTATGAAACACATTGAAAGTACAGAATTTGCATGTCCAATCGCCTTGTATCTCGGAACTGCTTCTTATTCTCAAGATAGTCTGAACTAGGGTTGTTACGGAGTTTCGACTCTGATTCCGATAGGTCGAAACTTCCGATTGATATTACACCTCCGGTTCCGACTTCGGTTCCGACACTTTTAAATCCGAAGTTTTCATTGGAGGTCGAAACGTGGCAAACGCGGTCAACGTGTTCGAACAGGCTTATGCATGCATTTTACTTTACTAGGCCCGCCCTTCTTAACTCATCTGTCTTCTGCCACCATCTCAGACTCCGCCTCCGACTCCGATTCCGATTCCGGTTCTGACAAACCAAATTTTAAAACTCCAATTCCGACTTCGGTTCCGGTAAAACTACCTCTGTAACATCACTAATCTAAACCGTTCCTAACGTGCCTTGATACAGAACTAAGGTCCTTTTCATTTTCAATAATGTGCTGAGCTAACATTTCTGACGATGCAACCGACGGTATTGGGAGCTGAAAATATTGGATTGGGAATTTATTGGTGTTCAGAAATCTGTTTGCTTCTTTAGATTATAATCTGACTAGCGTTTAATTATAATAATATCGTTTTATTTGGGACAACATTAGATCCATTTTTGTTAGTAAATGACTTATACACTAGGATTAGTAACAAATTTTATCGGATACTCGTATAATTTAGTGAGTAATTTCATGAGGACAATGATTCCGCATGAGATGCCTCAGCACAGGAGCTCTCGTGTCCTCAGCCACGACTTTCAGGCCCGCGGGCCGCGGGCCGCGGGGGGTGGGCTTTTTGCCCGCGTTGTTGTCAAAACTACCCCAACAAACTTTCTTTCTTCTTTCTTTATTTAACTCCCGTAGGGGTTTCGATAAACAATATAATATACCAAAACCTTCCTCTAGAACCACTCTATTCATTGGTAAAAACATGAAAATCGGTGTAGTAGTTTTTGAGTTTATTGCGAACATACAGACTGACAGACGCGGTGGAGGACTTTGTTTTACAATATGTAGTGATACTTCAATAAAATAACGCAACATATTGAAAACTACAATCCAAGAACTTGAAATAAAGGCCAGACTACACGACACGATAAATCATGGTGACCGCTCTTGACATGAAATTGTTTTAGCGACCTCCTGCATCACTTAGTGTCACCTATAATTAAGTTTAATTAAGAAAAGATGGGCGCGATTAAAACACGCCGTAGAGACGAATTTAATTTGCAAATCTTAATGAAAGTTCGTCGTATGCTGGAGGTCGGGCGCCACAATATGATAAGGAGCTCGCGACGAAATGTTAATTATATTAAGTTTTAAGTACCGCGAAAAACGCCGTGATGTGGAGATACAGACGGGAGACTGGATAGGATTTTTGTGTAAATTTTTAATACCGACACTTTAAAATAATATATTTAGATAACACGGGCATATAAACATGCATCCAACAAACAAATGCATGGCGACAAACTGATACTCTATTTAGTGGGTGCATAAAATGTAGAAAATGTTTGGTACTGAATAAATGTTTTTTTTTTTTTATATTTTTTTTTTTGCCTACCCAACTTCCGTAAATTAACTTTATTTCCAAAATAACGGCAATGCATTAAACATATAATATTAGAAATATACAGGTTTTATTCTGGATTTGTGTCAATATTCTCTCTCCCTACTACATGGGACTTCACATAACTAACGAAATGCAGGTGACTATTATGTACACCTCTGCCTAACCCTTCAGGGATTACAGGCGTGATGTTATCGTATATAATTTGTGGCACAAGCAGTTAGATTTCGTGGAAGCATTAAACGCATACACAAGGGAACCGATGAATGCTTTGTATCGACTATGCATCGTACCATTATTGTGAATTTGCTTACCAAACATTGCCAGTCAAAGTGCACTAATATTGGAGCTATGCGAAGCTAGTGTAGATAGTGCCCATATTAAATTGAACCTAGGTACTAGTGTGAGTAGATGCATTACCAAAATACGCGTTTGTACAGGCATTTAACAGCCGATTTTTACCAATTAACGGAACGAGATCAAATTAAAGGAGGTAAAGTCTGATTTGGCACATTCACGCACACGCACAAGTAAACGCAAACGTTAATTCGATGTTCTATTCCCTAAACAATGGTGCGGGGGTTATTCCGAAATACTGTTAAAATTTTAACAACTAAAATTTTATTATGACAATCTCCTCAATTTTGACGAGGATGCAAAACTTTGTTTCTTGTATAAATGATGTGAGCTGATCGCGTTCAACTCATTGCTGAAATTCGCCCTAAATCTGTAATGACGGTTAACATTTCCTCATTTTCTTTCAAAACAATTACTACTTTAACATCTTAAAAGTAAATCTGCATCAAAAATTCAGCAACAATTAAATCGTCCATCTGTATTCTGAAAATGTTAATAATTTCAATTTTAATGCCATTATGCACTCCACAAGAGGTGAGAAAGTAATTTAAATTCAGTTAGAGCAAGCCACGGGAAACTCACTGTGGGCTCTTTTAATCTCATTAATTTTAATTTATTCGAGTAGATTATTTCTCCTCGGTCGACTCGAATATTTCGTAGCTACGATAATGGACGTAAATATTGATGGCTGTTAAAAGATATCGGCTTGCAGCTCGATTTTTCAGCCCTCGTTGCAATCGCCTTTGCGGATAATTTCTGCGGAAGCCTTTAATCTTGGGCTGAACAAAAACTAAGAATGTTATCTCTTTAGCCTATTTTTTTATTTTTACAAGTTTAAATGGTCAATTAATATAAAGGTATGTATCAACGAAAAGCTGAAACACTATCACAAAATCTGTAAATACGTCTGTTATAGAAATTTTCGTCGATTAATAAAAAAAAGCAGATAGCCCATGGTCGTCCATGCTGGTTTCCTTCACAATATTTTCTTTCACCGAAACAAGTGATTATTATGTAAAACGCACACATTCTATTCGATATTTGTCTTCAAAGTTTCTTAAGCCTGCATGTTTCTGATATTAAATATGATCTGCATCATCGTATCATCGTCGTGGAGATCCTAGATCCTATCCAATGAGTGCCAGCGGGCTAGTCGGCGACGTAAGATTACTAAGTAATCTTATTACCTATACACAGGTGCTGTACCATATTATATGTTAGGATGTATGTACGTAGTTCCGCGCACTGCAGTCTCCTGATCGATTTGCAGTTAAGTGAATTTGCTAATGGTAGAGGGATATAAGTTATGTTACCGTATATTTATGTTTCACTAACATATTTTTTATGACTTGTTAGGACTAGGTCTCCTGTTTGTGAGAGGAAGTGGGCCTTATTCCACCATGCGTCATTATTCTAGTTAGGCTGATAAAATCAGCACTTTTTGAACGTCGAATTTTACAAGAGACAGTCCCCCAAAACGTCCACCCTTCGATGCTTCCTAGTGTTTGAGCTAGGATGAAGTAGTGCCGTAACAAACTCCCCAATATCACATCTGTCTCTTAGGTCAGAAGTAGCAGATTCTAAACAATAAATATTAATCAATGCGGGACCTTGACGTAGAACCAAAAAAGAGGCAGTAGGAATGTGAGCGCATATTGTGAGCGTTACATTGCTCCATTCCTAAGCCTGCAATACTGAATGTTTCAGGAGCGAGGCAAAGGTTACCAACCGAGCTTAGAGGAGCAATTTAGGTGGAGGAATTCCTAGTTTTTGTTCTTTAAAGAGTAGTTCTTGGTACTTGTTATATTAGCATACACAACACTGCAACACAAAGCTCTCATAATTAAATCACTAATACATTCCTTTTTTGATTCTTCCGAGAACAAAAAAAAACTCACTACCATTACAAAATTAAGCTTGTTGCGATCTTGAAAAAGTATCTGCTAGCTGTCCCATACAAAACTCGATAACTGTGTGACTAGGTTACAGTGACTCTAGGTACACGAACGAGGCAGTGAATTTTAGTCGATCTTAATAATATCACTAGATACCGAAATATCGATAGCGCCGAACATTGACACTTATGAATGATTAATACTTGGTCGGTTTTGCGGTAAATACTTGTGTGACTAAGCAATTAGCTATTAGTGTAACTAATATTATTAGAACAGATAAACACATAATGATTTCGGTAAACAACGTTATAACGCTAGATCGAATTCTGGGAAAGGCTTTGTGCATTTAGCTGATCCGTCTGTTTATAACGTTTCTAATTATAGTTCAGGAATAATAGTTAAACATGAGCTTAATTAATGTACGGTCCGGGATATAGATCATAATTAATTTGGCATAATTAGGTTTTTGGCAATAAACGAGGTCTGCAAAGTATGACTAGGATTGAACAAACTCTAGGTCAGTCATTTTTTTAATTCGATAATCTTAAGGTTAGGTTAGTCTGTGGATGGGTGACCAGCCCCGTATCTATTTTCATTTCATTTCATTTCATTTATTCATTAAACAATTTTCATTGTGTTAGAATTTTACAAATAAATCACACATCAAAAATTATATAGCAGTAGCAATAAAATCAAATACAGAGCAAATAAAAATAATTTAAAAAATGTTAAGTACTATGTCATCAACACAAAACCAGTCAAGTCAAGTTAAAGTAATTACTTGAACTTAAGTAATTACTTATGCAAACATTTTTAAGCAATGTACAAGAATTTAAACGAAGTAAGAGCCGTCAATGAAAGCAAACCTAAGAATTCTAACCTTTGACAGTTCTAACATCAAGGAATTACTAAACTACAGATAAAATATCGCAACTTAAACAATGACTTTTACTCAAGTAATCACTATGACTTGTTTATAAATACCGGTGTAAGTCTACTCCGTGCCTCAAAAACGTTTTTCGAAGGTGTCATTTGGTGTCATTTGTAGATCTTTAAAAGTCGAGTTGTTCCGGTCTGATCCCCCAAACCGATCCACTGCCAATATTTTTCTTTTGTTTATTCCTTTCTGATCCCCTGTAATTCATCATTCCGTTCTGATCCCCTACAGGTAGTCAGTGGCCCGAAAGTCTTACATCCAGTCTGACTAAGGCTAACTGCGTTGTAAATTTCAGCTGGACAGTCGCTCCATATATAATACTGGTATTTAGCTGCATCCGGTTAGTTTGAAAGACTCCAACATAGTTGGGAAAAGGTTGGACTAGAAAGGATCAAAAAGCAAGAAAAGCCGACAACCGAATAACGCCGGGATCCGTGTTACATCAAATCGGATCCCGGGATCGGTGGAGACAGACCCAACGAATCGAGCACTGCGGTAAAGCAAGTAAAATGATTATCCTTCCTATGAAAAACGTAAGTACTTAACCAAGCGTAAAGACCTACTCGTTTAGAATTCACGACTAATCGAGCCGAATACGATACCATCTGGAATATTAATGCTATATACTATACTTAACTGGATAAGGCAACGTCCTAAGTAGGTCTTGTAAAGTATAGGTCGTGTCCATTATGTGCTAATTCGTGGTATAGGTATGCCATACCTCGTTGGTTGGCTGCAAGTGGTACTGCTGAAAATGAGGTTCTTTTTTTGTAGGGTTAGTAATCATCAATGACTCCACCCGCTCTGGGCGGAGTGGAAGAGAGTGTCAGACTTCTACTGACTAAAAACCACCTATGTTTTTTCTTAGCCCTCTGTGTCCGGGGCCGCAGTATCTCTTTCAAACAACCCGCAGCTGAAAATGTGGTCCTGAGCCGGCAGTCTCTACAGAGATAACGACAAAATCGCTAACTTTCGATTGCTAATTACTAACGAATAAATTTGGTTGCAATAATGATGCTTGCGAGATACGCATCTTGGATGTAGAGACTTGCTTTACTTGCAAGCATCATTATTGCAACCGAATTTATTCGTTGGTAATTAGCAATCGAAAGTTAGCGATTTTGTCGTTATCTCTGTAGAGACTGCCGGCCCTGGGTTGGACTTCCGGGCCGTGCAAAGTTTTATTCAGTTTTACCATCAGAATTTTTTTAAAGAGACAACCTCGTTGGTCTAGTCTTCGTGTTGATTGCTGGCGTCAAGTTAATGTTGTTATGATATTTTATAATAGCAGCCCGCAATTTCAATGTATACCAATTACATGAGGCTTATAGCTCCCGCAACGTAACTTGGCAAGGTTTCGAAATTCGAATTCAAAGTTCGCGCATCGTACACTGCACATGCATTTGAATGCACCAATCACAAGCGCGGGGGACGCTACCTCATACCCCGCGCCCCGCTTGACCGCAAAAGAGACCTAAAAATTACTTCTGCGCATCTAACGACTCTTACCAAGTTACGTTGCGGGAGCTATAATATTATAACTGGCGTAATATAGATGTACGATAAGGTATACCTCTGCTTAAACCCAGTGAATTACAGGCGTGACGTAATATCATAGATAGAAATATTCCAGAAGATTGCGAGACATCTTGCCACGTTACTTATACTATCTCACGAGTCGTGATAAAACACCACTTTCTAGTGGAAGCAACTATTGTTTATTTTTTCTTACACGTTGGCGTCGCCACCTAAGATAAAGCTTTGCGTCTTATCTACTAACCACACGCTCAAGCGATCGCGAGAAAATAAATGAAAAAAAAAAAAATGACTTGTGGAACGAGGAGCTCGTAATAATACCAACCGTTCGGTAAGGTTTCAGGTAAAGCCAGGCTTACCTAGGTTCGTCTGTGGATGGATGACCACTGATTTTATATCGAATTTCCTCCTTGCCTCGGAAGGTATGAAAAGCTATTGGGACCGGCTGTTATTTGTAGATTTTTGACAGTCTTATGACTGGTTGTCAGAATTTCCGGCCACTGACTGAATGGCAAAAAAAAGGTTATCTGTAGCAATTTTAGTTTTCTCTCGTTATGCAGTATTAGATCTTTGAACATACTATTCAAAAAGCGCTCGTTCCACCCTCTCTTGTTACCGAGTTCACTGACGACAATTTTCAACCTTCTTACTTGGGCATAAGAGTGAAAACTGTGAAACCTTCAGTCAACTCGATACACCATCGTTCCAGTAGACATCAAGCTTTTTGACTATTCAACTCGCTAGGACATCGCCAGTATGATCTCACCCTTACAAACAATATTCGCTTACCTAGCTCGTCTACTAAAAGTGAACCGCAGATTGTGTAGCTTTACGACCAAACCCTACCTTTATTGGAAATAATAATATTTTTTATATTACGTCCGTAATTATAAACGTCACAAAGACAATGGTTTACGGCCTCTCCCATTGGTTAATGAACCAGTAAAACTTAGCGGTCGACAATAATGGGGGTAGCAGAGTTAGAGATGACTGGATGGGGTCCGTTTTGATGATCCGTGTAAAATGTTTAGTGTTTGTCATCTTATTGCATGGGGTCATAAAAAGGAGGGAATTAAAGAATCTGTTTGATGGTTTGTTTTGCTTAATTATTTTCTATTTTATTTGCTTGTTTTATTTGATTTTGTAAGAAAATGTAATTTGTCGTAAAATAATTTTGTATTTGAATTATCATGACCATGTCAAAAAGTTTGATAGGTAGGTACTGTTATTTCCAACAAAAAATCTTTTTACCTAGATCTGTATAAATATTTATTACGAAACTACAAACAGATAAAATTGACGTACTTCAAAAAGACTGACAAACAATATTGAGTAATTTATTACCAAAGAACTCATGAATAATTCAGTTTTTTTTTGTTTTTTTCTCAATTTGGCAGAACGTAGAGCGATTGTACCGAAAGCTATCTGTATTACTAGCCAGACTTCTTCAAAAGACAGTACCTAAATGTGAAAATTATTATAATTCACAAAATATGGAAATATATTGTGAAACCAAGAAAATGAGCGATATTAAATGAAAAGCTGCGCGATATGACTAAAATTTCAATTCTGTATATAACTTAGGCTGTTAGGCTAAGTTTAACCAACTTTAGACATTTTTGGTTATTATGTTTGAAAATAGCGTCGGAGCGGACCCTTTCAAGTTGCCACTTTAAGAAATCTGTACGTTTTCTTGTTTAAAAAACAGTCTACTTATCTCTTGAAAAAGTCCGATGAAAAAATTGTGTCTAGACTAAATAAAATACCTCTCTTAAAAAGCCAAGAATTTTTTACAAGAAAGTTTACAAAATTCTACGACACCCTTTTTTAATTTATTTATTACATTCGGTTTACCAACAATTGTTCAAACTGATGACATAATTCATCCTTAAAATTAAATTACAGCTTAACAATTATTTATAGGTAAACAAAACAAAAAAAAAACGAAAAATAACTTAACTTACTAAGTAACAAGCGCCAATGTTCAACGAAAAACCTTACCACGGTTATCCACGAAATATCTTTAGCTGCTTATCAGACATTAAAACAGGAAGAACACGAATATCATCTCTTATCAACTTATCACCTCTTCCAGTACAATTATGTACTTCCGTGGTCCACCAAAGGGTCGCAGAAACACCATGATTGCGACGCTCAGAGATTACGAATCATTTACATACAAATGCGGAAACCCTCAACTTTGAATGGCACAGTATGGCCCACTGTTGTTCCAACAAAAAGCTGGGCCTTATTTGGACAACAATAACAGCGGTTGGGCGTACCTCTGCTTGAATAAGGTCACTTGTCCTTTTGCTAGGTACGCACCGCCCCTTGTCATATCCAGTAGGGATCATTTTTCTACGTCTATGGTGACGGTCGGGATTATTATTATATGTGGTGGTATCCCGGTAGCGAACGTAATGCTGGAAGTTTCATTAGATTTTTATATAATAACTATGTCGTTTGAGAACTAGGGCGGTCAGATTTGGATAACGCTCAAGGATTTCTGCTATCAGCAAATTATTAATAATAATAATAATATTCCACAACTATCACACAACGCCATCTAGTCCCAAGCTAAGCAGAGCTTGTGTTATGGGTACTAGACAACTGATAAACATACTTATATATTTCTAAATACATACATATTATAGATAAATTACACCCAGACACAGAACAATAATGATCGTGCTCATCACACAAACATTTGTCCTGGGTGGGAATCGAACCCACGACCTCCGGCATAGCAGTTAGGGTCACTAACCACTAGACCAACAGGCCAGTCTAAACATTCCTATTATACGCTTGGATGGTAATTCTCAACGTTACAATCTCAAGCTCAAAATATTACTTTGAAAAAAAAACATGCATGACAGGCGCTTTTGGTGTTACAGGCATTCTCAAAGAGATGCGTGTAAAAGTTGAGTTAAAAAAAAAAAAAAAATACGGACTTTTTCTACTTTCGAACTCAACATTTTCCTTACTTCATTGTCACTTGCAGATTTCCTCTTATATAATCACTAGCTGATCCCCGCGGCTTTGCCCGCGTCAAATTATGAACTAAAACCTTCCTCGATAACCACTTGATTCATTGGTGAAAACAGCATGAAAATCGGTGCAGTAGTTTTTGAATCCAGAACAGCTGTCTGTTCTGGATTCAAAAACTACTGCACCGATTTTCATGCTGTTTTGACTCAGAGTCTGTCTGTTCTGTCATTTCGCATTACACCAAACAGAATTCCCCTTCATTCATCACTTTTCGATTTTCTTTTTTTCCATCATCCTATAATTTTACCAAAAACTGAACTCTAAACTGCTCCTTTTTATCGACACTGCATTTAAAACTTAAACGTGTAAAGAACTAGGTATATAGTATAAAAATCAGTGCTCACAACTCGATACCAAAGCGTTCACTTGTTTATCTTTTTGGAAAAAGGTAAAAATATTCTCTGGTTTATTGAAGCAATATTTTCTACAAGTTGGTACGTTAGAAACACGCTGAAATCTAGTTTATCGTTACAACTTTCAGGGAGCATGTATCGCTCACTTTACAGCTAAAACTGGGGTGAGCGGAGGTCTTGGTTGTCGTGAAATATAAGGTGGTGGTAAAATGTTTGATGAAAAATTTGTTGAGATTTTCTATTTTGTATTTAGTGTAATTCTTTTGCCTTAGATAACACCTGATATCACTGTAGCGTTAGGAAGAGGTGTACCTAACCCACGATACACCCACGATTTGCCAGTTATATTTTAAGTCTCAAGTACATAATCGGCGAGTGAACCTATTGTCATCGAAAAACCTGACGGAACTAAATAAAAACGTCTGTAGTTTATAGTTCCTATTTAAACTCCAAACAATTTCCCACACGTTTAACCAAAACAAACCATAATTATAATTTACACACGTTTCCTTACAACTTTGGCTATAGATTCCAAATCCTCTTATTCATTATCGCCTCAGGCGTTCCTTCCGACAGTTAAACAACTAACTTTAAGGCCCCACATAATCCCCAAGCGTCCTCACACCAATAATATACGAAAATAAATCACTCAGCACAATTATGTTTTATGTGACATTCATTAAGACAGCGAGAAATAGTCTCATAAGTGTCTTCAGGAAATAAGATCACCTCATATCACTTAATCAACCTCCGTGGGGTGTAAAGTAAACCTTTCTGCTGTCCTCCCATCCTAAGAGCTAGATTAAACGGGCCTGCGTGATAAACTTCGATGGCTATCATAACTTGGACCTCCAGATAAAATGACCACATTCCTTTATCTCGCAACGTTTGTTACAGTGCAAAGGATGAGGGAGGTCAGGAGAAGCTGGTGGCAATATAAAGCCGCAACGACCCCGCTATTCCGTTGGACGTTTATGAATAGCGCTTATTTTTCTTTTAATTACGACCCCCTGCTGTCTGTTGACGTATTTTGTCGTCACTTTGCGAGCCAACTGTAGAAGTTCGCGACGGAAACACATTCACCACCCGTCACCCCGCATGTGACGTCATTTTTGTGTACCCGCATGTCGTTGAGTTATGTTGATGCTGCAACTCTGTGATCTCCATGTTCTATTTTTTAATACAAGACTATCAGATGAAGGATATTTGTTAAAGCCCATTTTTTTGGTTATTCTAAAAGTTAATGTAAAAAAGTCGTAAGAAACTTTTTAGAGAGGCGCATAAAAATTCTTGCTAAGACTATAAAACGTTTGATGTAGTCGCTTTCTTGTCCAATAAAAAACCCAACGTGGCTTTATTATTTTATTCGAATTTATATCATGATGTACACGGGTCTTATTGTTGATGTTAATAATCTTCAGAAAGGTCATGTGCGTATACTCGCAACCGTCTTGCGTATATGACCAGGTGTGTGAACGTGGACAAAGAAAAAGGAATATTCAAGGGTCATTGCAGGTAGCCGTGCGCTCTGTAGCGTTGTCCTAAACTTATGAGCAAAAGCCGTGTGTTTATGTATGTATTAATTATTAAAAAAAACACGTACAATAGTCCACTTTAGGTACTAAGTGCAGAAACTAAATCCCTAACATAGAATTATATAAAATACGTAGCCGAAAGGCTTCTTTTAAAACATTCACCGTTCAAAACAATATAGACTCAAGTTTACAGCCTTTACCGTCCAAAATAACCTGTAGAAAGGCCTGTATCCGTATAAATAACAAAACACTTTTATTAGGGACCCTGTTAAGGTAACATCTTTTCGCAATTTGGTCACGTCAACAGACTATAGCCCACCTACGAACGTCTAGACGGGTATTACTACAGATCTCTAATGATAAGGGTAAAAGGCATCGTTGTCAAACTGACGCTGCCTATAGAATTTCAAGCGATTTAAATCCTTCTGATTTATTCCTGAATTTATCTACTTATTCATGGCTTCGCCGAGTTAAAGGGATAAATAAATGGAGAAGGAACTTAAAGAGGTATGAATGATTCTAATAAGAGAGGGTGTAGTGAATAGGAATGGCTAATTGACGTGGCGGAGTGTATGTGTGTTTGTATAGGATGTGTGCTACCGTATTGCGATTGGTTCACCGCGCGGTTAAAGGGGAAACTGCTGCAATACTTTGTAAGGAAATAGAAAATCTTTTTAAAAGTATCTGAGTGCATGATTTTGCTACTTCGGAGTAGTTTAGTGTATTTTGTTGATACTGCTACTCTGTTTTCCTATAGTAAAATTGTTTTGAAGTTTGTATTTAAGGGAAAATCTCTGGCACTGATACAATTATTTTTATCCCTGATAGATAGATACATTATTCGTGAATATTAAAGGCTATAAATATAAATTAACATAACATAGAGACGTTTACATGAAGTCGTCAAAACACTTCCAACGAATACCGAACCCGCCCATCCATCTAAATATATTAATCACCACCCCTACCCTTATGCAAACCAATCAAACAATCAAAACTGACCCACATCATCTCACGTCCATTAAATATCAAAATCCAATTATCTAATAACACGATGGACGAATGTTATGGCGATCCGGTAAATCGAGAGCGATCCGGCATGGATCCGGGCGGCCGCGGCTACTGTATCAAAGAGCTGGGAAACAAGGGGCTAAAGGGCTTCTCGGCTCTGCGAGGCGCCTTTGAGCTTCCGACACCTGGGCGTGTGGTCTAAAGGTAGGAGAAGAGCGAGTCACGAATATTGACCAATAACTGTTAAACGATTACATCGTAGATTACGGCCCGTTCCTTCACTCAGAAAGGATGCTTGGGAACCAGCAGTGTGGGCATCTTCTTTCTAGCGTCTTAATGACCATTTAAATTGGGTCGGCCCAATGGGCAACGGGTTTGGCATTTTCAGTAGCGTCCATCAGCTCCTGTGATATGCAAACAACAGGTTAGGCAGGACATGATATTAAGTAGGGGCGTTACAGGCTAGTTATATGGCTGTACAACATTCATCAAGATTGTTTACACTAAGTGCTTTTCTGTTCATTAGTTAAAACAACCTTACCTGTTCAGTGGTAAACGCAAAATTCCTGAACAAAAATAATTACTTAAATGAGTTTTTTTTATGACATTACCATTTGTAATTATATTTAAAACGGCAAGGAATTGTAAACTATTCTAAGAGTTCGCTACATCACCAATAAATTCACTACACAAGTCACACTCTGTTTTCGCCCACAAAATTTCCATTCCACAAATCTCTCTTCAGTATTGCGTAACCTTGTTTTCCGTGGTCAATATTTCAAAGTACTGTTCCACCGAACCACAATAAAAGCCGCCAGGCAAAGCCTTAATTACTGTACCTACCTGTTGAAACCCGAGAGCTGTGGCCAAAACAAAGAAAGTCCCACTCAACATTCCATGAGCTCGGGGTGATGGAAAATAAAGATAGATAACATAGGTCACTCTGATACCATTTGGTCGCAGTAGGATTTCCTTTGTAGTGGGTGTTAGTACAATAACCAAGTACAAGCACGAACATAGGTAGGAACAAATACTTGACTGTCGAGATTTTTGAGAAATTGTTAAAAGGGCAGAAGAATCATGATGATAATGTTTTAACTGCCGTTACCAATGGAATGCTGGCCGTCTGCTTTATCTATCTATACTAATATTATAAAAAGGTAAGTTTGTATGTTGGGCTAATCTCCGGAACTAATAATCCAATTCAAACACTTAGGTCCGTATTACAGAACGAAACTCAAGTCCAGTTTGATCTTAAATCGCCCAATCATAGTTTAAGCATAGAATCTGTACTTGAGGATCAGTCTTATTCCAGAACAGCAATTAAACTACATTCAGATTTTGTTTGTAATAAAATATAAACTTCAATTCGACAATTTGACACTGACAAGGAAATCTCTGCTCAAGCGGGGTGTCGACCACACTTGCGTGATCATAGATCAATCTCTACTTATACCATAATCTACAACTGAGTAATGATCTAGAATGAAGCTATACTCGGCTGAACTACAATCAATGAATCTATGCTTGAGGAACGTTCTAAAATCAAAACTCGACATAAAACTAGTTTTAAACAGAGATCAGTGCTTGAGTTTCGTTCTGTAATACGGACCTTAATATTTTATTTGTAATAATTTTACACCAAACACTAAGATATAAAACAGAAAACTTGGGGCTCGCGATGGTCGAGCGCTCCCATCTTTTTTATTTCGCTGCGTTTCATTCAACACGCTGAAAAGGATTTACTTTTGCCTTATCAACAATATCGATTACATTCACGTCTTGAAAAATATTAGATTTCCTTTGATATTATTTGTTTACTTTTAAGATATTTGTTTAATTTTACAATTTTGCACTTAATATTTACGAAATACCTGGAGGTCTAAAACTATTATTATAGGTCCATTTTACGCTTTTTGACGCAATTCATCTATTGATCTGCTAAAGTAGCCATTTTTTTGACTTGTGTAAAAGTTATAAGGAATCAAATCCTTGAGGTTATCTTTGTGCTGTTTGCTCTTACGGGTAGCAAATGTTTCTGTCTATAAGCAGACTAAACGGGTATCTCAGATGAGTATTAAATTAAATTAAGAAAATCTTCATTGCCAAGTGATTACTCACAAACATCAGTGTAGCCCTGGCTAATGTACAAAAAAATTCTGTAGCAGAAAAGCCAGAAGAATAAATAAAAGTAAAAATAAAATCTATCTTCAAAATGCCAGCTTAACCAATACGGACTTCAACAGCTAAATTGTCAGCCATGTGGCTCCGTCAATTGTTGTTCAACTGTCGATAAAAAAACATTTAATAAACGTGTGAACCTAGGGATCCTTTAACCATTCGTAGTTTTTTAATGTTCTTCGAAACTAGTTCATTTTCCATAGAACATTGTTTCAAAGCAAACTATGTAATAGTATTAGTAAAATAATACAGAATCTTCATTATATTTTCTCACTTTACTAGTTACGTATTTTGTCCAAATACCAAAACCGTAAAAGGCCAACATCCGAAAACAACATTATCAATACGATTTTACGATTCCTCGAACCTCCTTAATATGATTGTTCTAGGAATCGCTTTCAGCTAAACAACACCACAACTAATAACGAAATACTCATAACAATTGACACCAAAATGGCTGCCA
The DNA here is from genome assembly GCA_949316265.1 of Diarsia mendica. Classification (NCBI taxonomy): domain Eukaryota; kingdom Metazoa; phylum Arthropoda; class Insecta; order Lepidoptera; family Noctuidae; genus Diarsia; species Diarsia mendica. The sequence goes on along the minus strand of OX438904.1, from coordinate 17,301,264 downwards.
CGAAAATCGACCAATAAGCACAATTGGGTTACTTGACTATTTTTTTTTACTATTGAACTGGAAACAGTAAATAAAAAGATAGGCAAAAGTAAAAAAAACTAGTGTAATATCTTAATAAATGGCTTAGTTTTAACCGATTTAAAATGACAGCGACAAAGACAGCGCTATGGAGATGTGACGTCATAACTCATACCGCCATGGTTACGTTATACAAATGGCCGTTTGCGCGAAAAGGATAAAAAGTGCCCTCACCAAAAACTTCTAAATCGTGTAGCTGTTCCATTTTTTGATCGATTTTATTGCTTTTTTATACATCGTATTATTTGTTAGTTCTTTGAAATAACATAGCATTTCCGTTAATTTTTACAAGTAGTCAAGTACCCAATTGTCTCAAATTCCAGAAACGAACGACCTTCGTCAGTTGGTCGCCGAGCAATCGTCGGCTGTCACGAAATCCCAAAATCCCGCCACGTAGGGAACCGGCGGCGGCTAGTTTTATTTCATTACGGGGCGAAAGGCCCAGGGATTCCCCAGGATTTTGGCGCCCGACATGGGACTGACAGGCTCGGTTATGATTTTCATTTTCTCGTCTAAATGTGTCGTTGTTTCTTGTGATCCGAATGTGTAAATGATATTCTAATATATATTGTATTTAGAATAGATTCTATTTTTAGAAAATATTTTCTCAGTCTACAAAAATGTTCAATAATAATAAAGGCCATTTTGAAATCGGTTCAAATGGCCTTTGATGTCTAGTAAAGAAAAGTCAACTACTGCACCCTTAATTCACCCCAAAATAACACGCAGCCAAAAATACACGCTAAAACTTCAAAGCAACCCTTCATACAATTTCGAGGGATTTTCATACAATTTTACACATCCTTTCACACAGCATTTGTCGAAACTATGGCGTCCATAGCACGTGCGACCTTACAGTCCTTTCACGATTTTACCTCAAACAGAAGTAGTCCAACAGTAACCTTGATGTCACCGAAATAAAGATCACTGTCATTTTGACAGATTTTTCAGTCAAGATCAACCTTATAGCGACCCATAAAGATCACATTGACTTTGGCAAGTGCGGTGGTAAAACAAAAGCGAAACGACTGTACAAAATGTTTCATCGTAATTACATTTTCTTTATACTACACCTGCTTGGAAAGTACCTTGATACTTAATCAAATTTAAGGTAGAAAGTACGTCATTGCATATCGAACAAATATGCGGGGAGAAAACGCATCTGAGCGGGAGAGAATGGATTTTCATACACTTTTCTCTCCCGCTCAGATTACAATTTGAAAAAAGAATATGTGAAAGTTGCAGACGCCATTGGTGCAAATTTTCAATTTGAATTAGAATTTAAATATAGTTTTTTATTTTCCTCGTAGGTGTAGTATAAAGCACTATGTATCACTCGAGAGAAAGTGCGATTCCCGATCTCGGGTGTTTTAAAGCCCTTGCCTACGGCTTCGGGCTTTAAACGACACCCTCGACGGTAATCGGTCACTTTCTTCTCTCGGTGAACAATGTACTATTGTGAGAGACTGTTCGATTTCGTTTGTTTTTTTTTCCGCAGTTTTTCGGAAGTTCTGTGTTGCCTTGTTTGAGTCCAGTACATGCACTAAAAGAGGTCACATTTTGTGATGTAAAAATTTTCGTGAGAAGGGAGTCACGATAATATAGGACTTTTCGTTTTATGTAGGATTATGAATGGAAAGGAAATGAAGCTGAATACGTCTCAAAACCGAAATTAAAACAGTGAAATTTTTTTAGTCTGAGCTGAAATTTTTAAGTAAAGAAAAAACGTTATGTATGTGTTATGTAATAAATAATGTCTTCATTTCAAAGTAAATCTCCCTTCTTCTTAACTGTGTGGTTAGTTCCTAAAATGTTGTCACAGTTTTTATGCCGCCAATGGGTCTCTAATTTGGCTGTCTGTAATCAGTCAGGCATACTGTTTTTCTTGCAAAGAATTAATCATGATTATCATCATCAGTCTATAATGTTCCCACTGCAGGAACGTAGGCCTCCTCTCTAGAAGAGGGATGGGCTTATAATCCACCACGCGGGTCCAGTGCGGGTTGCGGTTGGTAGATGTCACATGTCTTCGAATTTTTTGGTTCTAAGACATGCCGGTTTCCTCACCATTTTGAGAGCAGCAGCGATGAAATAAAATCAACATCTAAAGTAAAATACTATAATTACATACGATCTCATACCTATCCTCTACCGGATAACCAGATAAAAATACGTCAGACTAACCACACCCGGCTTCACTCGTCCGAGCTCAAAGTTTTGACAAACTGACATCAAAGCGAGTTCGTTTTGTATTCCATTGGATCCACGTGTGTTACTGACTCAATTACTAACCCTATGTCCGTGTTGTAAGGTTGGTATTTCCCTGCTGTATTGCTGGAACCAGCCAGGAAGATAGGTTGCCATATTATTCTTCTATTGTATTAGAAGAAAGGTTGACCTATACTTGTATTAGGGTATAACCTCGGCTGCTAAATCGATAATTCTGACACAAATAAGATTTATACTAGTATTAATCATCGAATTTAATGCTAAACACTTAGCTCTTCATCTAGACAAACAAAATGAAAGGTACTCTGTCGTTTTTTCTTAAAATAGCTCGTGGCTTAATAAGAACTGCCACTCGGGTCGATCTTGAGGTAAAGCTGTGCTTGCCTAGGTCGGTCTGTGGATGGGTGACCGCCCGTCATACCGAGTTTCCTCCGTGCCTCGGAAAGCACGTTAAGCTGTTGGTCCTGGCTGCCATATATAGATCTTTGGCAGTCGTTACAGGTAGTCAGTGACTTGAAATTCTGACACCCAGTCTTACCAAAAAGAGTATCGTATTACCTAGTATTAACTGGGTTGTGGAGGTCAGATAGGCAGTCGCATCATGTAAAAATACTGATATTCAGCTGCATCCGGTTAGACTGGAAGCCGACCCCAACATAGTTGGGAAAAGGCTAGGCAGATATTTAGATACACATAGCATAACGTCACACCTGTTATCTTCGAAAGCCTAGACACAACGAGTACCTACCCAACAGTACATCCCCATTTCGCCAGTAAAGTTTAAGATCCATGTTACAGGGGGCGAGCCTATTGCCCTCAATCGGGCACAAATCCAGGCTCCGTGGCTGCTACTGAACAAATCTTGATGAAAAATGGATGGTCCTCATGCTCAGTAGGCGCGCCCATGCACTAGACCAAAAAGGCAGTCTTCATTTTTGTATATTCAAAAAAAAAATATGCATTCGGTTCCCTAGAATTCGTGCTAAATTGTTTAACATGTCAATTATGGGCCCTAACATTCTGTTAAAACTTTAAAATAACGATGTCAGTAAAGTGTGATGACAAAAATTAAAAGATTCCACTACCCTAAACTGCCATTAACAAAAACAACAGCCCACTAAAATGACTGCAACCTTCCCACTCCAAAATAATTTACTCCAAAATTATAATGAACTATAGTTAACGCCACAAACAGGTGTTCTACATCGGAATTCGACTTAATAACCTCTATGAAACACTATAAAGGCCCCCAGGAGTGCCGGGACCTCTGGCCAGTCCCTAATGGCCTCCCTCTCCGCTGCTGTTATTAGGCTATAAATCACTGTATATGTTTAGCTTGGCGTGAATAAAATACCTTTTAAGACGCCCTCCGTGTCTGCCGAGTAATTTGGTTGTAAGCGTTTTTGTAATATTTTTCAGCGGGTGAGGGTAGTTGGGTGTTTTCTTATTTCGTGTTATTTTTTTGTGAGGATGTGTTTTTCTTATAAAGGAGATTTTGTGAATATTATGACGAATACAGTAAGTTAGGTCAAACTTTGAAAGCTTATTACAGTGGAGCGTCGATTATCCGAACGTTGATCAACCGAACGACCGCTTATCCAAACGCCCGCCTGATCTACGTGTGCCTCTCTCCTGTCTCTCGTGCTACAGTGCTCATGCTCACGCACTTGTCGCGACTTTTTAATTGCACGCATTATGTCCTTACAAGTAGCCGCTAGTCGATAAACTACCGCGTGAAAGTAAACCCTAAACGTGAACGTGTTGTCCTTTGAAAGTTAAAGCATATACGGATAATCGAACTTCCTATAATATTATAGGAAGTTCGATTATCCGAAAAAATCGGTTTTCCGAACACCAATGTCCCCCAATAGGGTAGTCGACAAAAAAAAACTAATTAGTCCGTCAGATAGATTTCCAAAAAATATTGAACACGTATTTTTTCTTTTTTCACGTAAACAAAAAATGAAGACGATACAGTGCTTCGAAAAGTCGTGAAACGTCACAGCTTGGTCCAATTTTACCTAACTATGACGTCAAACGCCCCCTCTCCATGGTCTTTGACAAGCTTTATTTTCGTCAATTTTTATTAATTTGATAAAACAAAAAACACGTATCCAATATTTTTCAATAATCTGACTGACGGACTAAACAGAATCATATTTTTTTTAGTCGGTCGACTACCCTATTAGTTTGGATAATCGAACTTCCTGCCACAAAATCCTATCTCAGAATCTAACTCCAACAAAAATAACCTACTAACAAAACATTTTTCTTCTAACAAACTAACAGCCTACATTACTCTAAAAAGGCACATTAGGTGGCCTATATTTTGTTGGTCGCGCGACCTCTATGCCTCGGGAGAAAAGCTAAAACCACTCATGCAAGTTCGTCCAGTTGAGTTCCCGAAGGATTCTCTGGCTTACAGTTACTGTTAGAATATTTACAATATTAATGTGTATGAGGATACGTTTTCAGAGATTATTGTGTGAAATAGGAATTTTGCGTAGCGTTATCCTGTAATCTTATCTTAGAAGCTTGATTTCGATAACCTTACTAATATTGTATTGTGATGTGACCTACTATTTCGTTATTCTATCTTCTGGGTTTCCTTAGAACCTGGTGGGCTACTATGACGTCTTAAAACAGTCCTAACTTATTCTTAATCCAGTGTGAAAACGTGACAGAACTATACAGGGTGTCTAGCGCCATCTCTTTTCCACACTGGATTAAGAATAAGTTAGGACTGTTTTAAGACGTCATAGTAGGGCCCCAGAACTGTTGCGTTGCGTTCAAGACCCGTTACTGTTGGCTTAGTTTCGCCTGCGTGGTGTTCGTTAATACCAACGGGGATAAAATTAGCAGCGATAAAAAGTATCTATGATATAAACCATATCTGTGCCAAACATAAAGTAACAAACATCGATCCATTCAAACATTTAATATGTATAAAATAAGACGACAACTCTTGAACCCGGCCATTATATAGACATGCTGAACGTTAGTTCCATAAGTGAAATTCACCCTAAAACAGTCGAAATAAGTACTCAAATAACCATTTCCTTGACTCTGTAATAAAACAATTTTATTTTGTTTACAGGTACATTACAAATAGTGAAGAGTGAGGAGGAGGACCACGGCAAGTTCGAGTGCGTCGCCGAGAACTCGATTGGGACTGAATTTTCAAAACCTACCGTGTTGTATGTCAAAGGTAAGTGAACATCAGTCTTTTAATTTTTTTAGTGAAAGAAGATGAAGTGATACAGGTATCTGCATAGATCATCATCATCATTTCAGCCAAAAGACGTCCACTGCTGAACATAGGCCTCCCCTGCATAGATACTTATAAAGAAATAAATAAACCGATGTCAATTTAAGAAGTTATTTTTTTATATTAAGAGGCAAACAAAACATTGTGCTGATAGATGCAATTAATAATGCAGAGGTATTATATTTAAAGTAAAGTTACGACTGTAAAAACTAGTGTTTAAAAAAAACTTAACCTCCAATACAATATCCGTAACTAGAAGGTATAATCCAGGACAAAAAAAAATCGCAATGACTAGTACCTCTCGGCTTCGTTTAGGTTATTTTTACATCCAAGATACTCTGAAGGTGATAAGGCTATCACCTTCCAAGACCTTTAAAGGTCTACTTAGGAGTATACTCGTAAATAATTCTCGGCCTAATTTACACCACCGCGAAACCGCTTATGTACCCATCAACAAATCTAAGATATCATTACAAATGCGAGGTCAAACCGCATCAAAGACCCTGTGAAGTCCAGTCCCTTCAAAGTCGGACCCTCGCGGTCAAATTACCTAATGATCACCCATTAATGTACTCACGCAACCATCATTACGAAGGAAAGAGACCGAATATAGAAAAGCCAACAGGCTAGAGCGAGAGGTCCGAAGTCATTTGTCTATAAAACCATGTGGTTGGTCGTAATTTAAGGGGGAGTTCGACCGGAAATATTTTAAACAAAATGAGGCCGAATTTTGTAGTGAATAATAAATTCGTACCTTAAATTGGAAGCTTGAATTAATGATCTAGTTATCGCTTCGTTTGGAATGTTGGAAACTAAGGCTATGCAGATTTTTATTGCGTAGATTGCTTTAAGTTTTAATTGAAATACTGAAGTAGTAATGGGTCTTTGTAGTTGTAACCAAATCAAACCATTTAAAGAATTTTAATTAAATTAATAACCACTTCGTAATACTATTAATAGTCAAACTGAAATATCAGAATTCAACTTGATCTCTTAGTTCAGTCAGGCGTCATCAACCTTTGGCTACATACATTTAGACAGGCTGCGCCGACCTCAAATGAATTTGGATAAGGGCAAGAGAATCATGTTGATGATGGTGATGAAACACACGGCCGAAATAATGTCAAAATGTGGCATCAAAAAGACGAAACCTACCCAATGCACTTAGGAAGCCCATTTACACCCCTAACATTCCGCAACACCTACACAGAAAATAGGCACAACACTTAGAAAGTAGACCACATATTACGGACACAGACGTAATAATATTCACAATATATTAGCGAGATAACGTCGCGTAGCCGTCGCGTCCCCGCCGCGGCCCCGTCGCGTCTACGCGACGTGTCGCCGCTACTCTAACTTTCATACACATTTAGATGGAACGGGACTGATTGCATTGTTAAATAGTTGTAAGGGTAGTTCAGACTGCGTAGTTCTAGACTTTGAGAACGTAATTTTGCGGTTGGTTAATCAGTCTAGGAGAACTTTTACTTGGCCTACGCTACGGTTGCCAGGTTTTAGTGTGCGGTGATGTTTTGGTACAATCTTAAAAGGCATAGTTTACGTTTTTTTTGTTGGGAATACGGAATAAGAAGTTACGACACATGTCACAAAAAAATAAACTCAAGTGTTAACGTCATTCGAGCATGTCACCACTCTTATCCTTTAACGAATCTAGATACACCAGAATCAAACAAAAATGGTGTCGTATTACCCAATTTCAACTGGGTTGTGGAGGTCAGATAGACACGCTCTCCAATAAAAATCGTTCAATTTGAACTTCTCTGTAAAAGTAAAGCATTGCATTAAAAAAAATACGCTTTGAATTGAGAATCTTCCCATTTTTTTTCGTCGATCCGTAATCAGACACAATAAAATTGTCGATGATGAACTTTTTAGTGTCGATGACACTAATTGTTTCGGATATATTCGGACTTCGAAAATTGTATTTGAATGTCACTCGCGTGACTTTTACCAATTCAAAGGGCATACAAGTGCAAGTTACCCACTTAAGTTAGTTAAGTTTTGGTGATAAAACGAAGTGCCCAATTCATATGGACTTGCATATATGTGAGTAAGTTCTTATCGGAGCCATTTATCGCGGTTCTAATGAAACTTTTGTAATTGCCATTTGTCTTGTCACAAATGTATAAAAGCTAGTTTTCACACCAGTGTTCACTTGTGTTTTGTGTAGTTTAAATAATCTCAATATTGCAAAATGAAAACGACAATTGTAGTCTACTGATAACTGCTGATTACGATGTCCTGGTTTCTTCTCCTAGATCAGGCAAAGTGTTATTGGGTTTTGCCAAACGAATTTCTTGGCCCATTGTCAGGATATTTGCTTAAGTGTTTGGGGGGTAGAGGAACAGGGTGTAAAGTTCCTCATCCCCCATAGAAAAGGGAGGATCCTCCGACCGGACGGGTGTTGTGTCCGGCGGGCTAACTGCCCGACAGATGTAAGTCGGGAACTCCTATATAGGCTTATGTCGCGGATAATGTTGATAGCGCGATGTAGGATTTCTGTCGATCGTTTGTTAGTACGCAGGTGTTGCGATAGATGTCGCTAGTCGCCACACCACTCCCCTCCGAGACCGGAGGTCGAAAGCAGGTTAAGTCTTGGCGCTTGTCAGCCAGTGGAAGGTTCCAGTGAGTCGGAACCGGATGCCGCATAGTTCACGGTGAGTCGGAACTGTCTGCGGTGATGCCCCAGTGAGTCGGGGTGATGCTGCATATTAGCTCCAGTGAGTCGGAGTGATGCAGTGCTTGCCGTGATGCTGCGTATGCTCCAGTGAGTCGGAGTGTGCAGTGCTGCGTAGTGGCTGGCTGCTGCGTCGACCAGGAGAGAAGGGCGTCTCTGCTTGCTGACCGGCCGAAGTGCAGTGTGCTGTGCCAAAGTCGCTGATGAGGCTGGGGGTGATGTCCAGGAATGCGCTTCCGCTGCATGCTGGTGGACAGGATACCCCATGAAGCCGTGGCTGCTGGCTGACGGTATGACTCGCTGCTCGAAGGCGAAGGGGAAGTGGTGACGACGTCTGAAGTAGTTGCACGAAGGCTGCGCTGACGATCACGTCGGGGTCACCAGTTTGGGGGGTAGAGGAACAGGGTGTAAAGTTCCTCATCCCCCATAGAAAAGGGAGGATCCTCCGACCGGACGGGTGTTGTGTCCGGCGGGCTAACTGCCCGACAGATGTAAGTCGGGAACTCCTATATAGGCTTATGTCGCGGATAATGTTGATAGCGCGATGTAGGATTTCTGTCGATCGTTTGTTAGTACGCAGGTGTTGCGATAGATGTCGCTAGTCGCCACAAGTGGATGGCTTCCCCTGTATTACATGAGACTTAAATAAAACTGGTGAAATGTGTATATAGGTACTGTTCTACTTAACCTTTTGACCGCCACAGACGCCACAGACGATAAGCCAACTTTACCTTACTTACTTTTACTTTATTTTACTTTTTTGCTTGTTCGGCGTGTCGTCTATACGTGGCGCTCAAAAGGTTCATCATTTGTGGATTACTGCGTTATTTTGTGTCAAATGACATATTCATTTGCCATCATCAATCAATCATTATCAAAAATATTAAATAAATACGTCTCACATAAAATTTTATTTTATTTTATTTGTTAGGGACAAAAAACAGTTACATGCCAGCTTAACTAAAGATTCTTAAAATAACACAACTTAGAAATACATTTATACAGAATTACACAATCTCACATATTTATGTTATTACACATGTTATAAAATAATTATTAAATGAAAATTGACGTCGAAAACCCAACCAAATAATAAAATAATCTTAAACGATTCTTTAAAACTACAAAACTGGAACGCTCGTTGAGTAGATTTCCCACAAATGCTTTGTAAGTTTAAAACAAAGCGTACAGCGTTGTCGAAACCTCTATGTAATCATTCCGGTTGAATGACTGGCGCGAGGCATAAACTGAAGCGATTAACAAAGGTAAAAGGAATTTTATAAGACAAAGTTATGTGCCTGGTCCTAAAAGTTAAATTGTTAAATCGCCTCTCCTCGATCGACATCAGTATCTGCAAATGCATACTTTTTCACAATCCGATTGTTTTCCTATCCTGCTCTGTCCCACTCCTGGGCAAAGACCTCCGTCTACTTCTTCCAACTTGCGCGTCCTCACCGGTTCCATCACAATTGGTTGATTCAACTCGCCATCTCCTTCGACCCCATCTCGCTGTCTCAGGGCATCAGGTTTGTGTCATTTTGGCACATCTAATTATGAACATGACCTTATATCAATCAGATAAATTTACCCACCCCATTATCGTGAGTGTTTGAAAGTCAGTTTGTCGAGAATTGGGACGACCTAATTCCCGACAAACGGTAATAAAAGAAACGATAGCATTCCTTCATTACTTTCAAGGAAATCTAAAGAATTTGATCGACTTAAACCACACGTCAATATAGAACTCTCGGTAGTAACTGAGTCTTATTGAATTAGTTTCCAACTTGACGAAAGGGACTGGATTATTTTCATCGCGGAACGATTTCTCTATTTCAGCTCTTTTTATATTTTATAAAAACTTTCTGTCGCTGCTTTTCACATTTTGTTTAATAGCTTCTACTAGATTATTTACTACTATTAAGGTCTACATTCAAGGTGCTTAATATTAAAACGTCTTTCGAAACCGACGGTTTATTTTTTACTGCGGGTAAATTTACTGAGAAATACTTTGACCTTTTGTGTTAATCTTTTATTTACATAAAAAGCCGAGTGAGTGCTTGATGGATTTTTCCATCGAAAAATATTAAACTACTATCCAAATATTTATTCCGATGTAATTCCTTTACCGCTGTCTCCTACAAAAGTGCAATAAGTACCTATATGGTCAAAATGTACGGATATGTATAAATAACTCTTACTTGCATGCTTTTAGACTCAGATGTTTGGCCTGTTTTGTCTGATAGTAAATTATTTATGTTTTTTTTACGGCAATTTATGCTTAGAGAGTCGTAATAGAAGCCAGAAGGTAACAATCAATATATAAACGTAGGTAACAATATCCAACTAAAATTAACCCAATCGCCAGAAACACTAACTATTTACACAAATGATCGATGACATCTAAATACCCGAAGACACACAGTCCAAACTAAAGTACGTACGCTCAATTTATCATAGTTACTGTTGAGGAGTGTTTACCTATGTTCAGTCAACCAAACTGATAGTTAAACAGTCAAACTGGCTGACTGTATGTGGTTTGTGTTGATAACCGCTTATTTCGTTTGAGTTTGCTCTTGGTATTGTTATTTGTTGAGGTCGGGATATTGTGGGTGAGATGAGCGGGTAAGTATTTGGGTATATGTTTACGATATCTTCGTATTTGGGCAGTGTGTACGTAGATTATATAAATCTATAACGGTATTTTCAGATAACATATTTATCATCATCTGCCTGTAAAGACAGCCTGTAAATCTCGACCACGACGACACCACGACTTTTCCAATGCAATAGGAAAAGTCCCAACGATGTTGGGGTGACTTCCGTCTACCTTGATGCAGCTGAGCGTCTGCTGATAAGACCTCCAAAACCTAGCATACTGGGTAATAGACACTCTTTGGAAATACTCAGTGGATTCTTAAAATTCTTAAAAAAAAATTGAAAAAAAATAGGTGATTTTGCCCATAAATCAAATTCTTCAAAACAGCTTCCAAACTGCCATATACATAATAAAGACTTAATATTGTTTTATAAAAATAAAGCATAGTTCAACCATATTACACCTCGAGACATAAAAATGTCATCCTGACTGTTCAAAAAAGAAGAAAATAATGATATAGTAATTATTATATTTACCACCCGCTACCGCTCATCAAATAAATCACACTCTTAAACGCCGATCAATCTTTCGACTATCGATTCAGCAGTTGACTGGAACTATCTTCAAAATTACAGACGAGCTCACGATGGGTGATCAAGTACCCAAGCTTAAGTATCAACTGTCATCTTGAACACTGATGACTTGAGCTATTGATTTTACATTAATAGAAAGGAATATTTATAATGTGGGCTGTTTAAAGGTTGGTTTTTGAGCTATAACTCAGAATGGAAAAACATTTCGGCAAAGCTGTCAGAGTAAATATTCATCGACTTAAAAATACCTATCCAAAAACGTATATGTCATTGCTATTGGAGGGGTGTACCTGCAGCTTTCATAAATTTTGACCCATTGTCTTCTATATTCTGAAGGGGAAAAAAAAGTCGCTTCTGGTAGTCTACTTGCCTAACGGTTATAGGTAGTGGGGTTTCTCTATTTTTTTTTTTTTTTACGTTGCCCTCACTAGGAATTTCTCCTGTATCGTGGGTGCGTTTACAAACATTGAAACTCACATACACACAGACCCGAAACCACTATCTGTAGGCCATACAAATACTTGTTTCGTGCGGGGATCGAACCCGCGACACGTAGCGTAGCAGTCCAATCGCTTAGCCACTGCGCCAACCGTGTCGTTTATATGCTTTTAACATAAAAAAAAACATCACACCTGTAATCCCCGAAGAGTTAGGCAGAGATGTAACCACTAGTACACTCACATTTCGCCAGTTATGTTTAAGTCATATGTAATAGAGGTCGAGCCTATTGCCATTAACCGGGCACAAATGCAGACTCCGTGGCTTTTTCTTGAGAAATTCCTGAAGTAAAAACCCATTATCACTTTGCCTGACCCAGAAATCGAACCCAGGGCCCAGAACCATCTTGCAATCTCTAAACCAACGAGGAGGTTCAAACAAATTATAGCATCCAAAATCAATTTACCACAAGTTGAATATAATTTAGGTTACCTTAACCAATCCTATAATTCCTTCCCCCGTGTCTACCGGATGACATTGACACAGGTCGTGTTGTACTCACGTTAAAAATAACGCCTATTTGCTCAAGGAGGCTCCTACACGGACCTTCCTGATGGTAAGTTGTGAGTCTAAACGGATAATCTCTTTTGAAATACTTCTACTTATAAACCGATGCAAAAACCGATTGCTGTGCTCTAACACCCGTATTTAAAAATAAGTCATAGGAATTACTTGAGTAAATGTCATTATTTAAGATACGATTTTCCTCTGTAGTTTAGTAATTCCTTGATGTTAAAACTATCAAAGGTTTAGAATTCTTAGGTTTGCTTTTATTGACGGTTCTAACTTCGTTTAAATTCTTGCCCATTGCATAATTTTTTTTGCATAAGTAATTACTTAAGTCCAAGTAATTACTTTGACTTGTTTATACAAAAATCCAATAACACTTTGTAGCAGCTTTATTTCTTAGTAGCAGCCACGAAGTCTGGATTCGGGCCCGATGGGTGACCAAAAACTCAACTCCTATTACATACATACATACTTAAACTCACGCCCTTTTCCCATGGGGGTAGGCAGAAACCACAGAACGCCACTTGCTACGATTCTTACATACCCCTTTTGCCTCGTCCACATTCATACATCTGGTCATACACGCACGCCCTATTACATGGGACTTAAAAATAACGAAATATGGCAGTCGCTCAATGAAAAAAAAATACTGGTATTCAGCTGCTTCTGGTTACACTAGAAGTCGACCCCAATATAGTTGGAAAAAGAATAGGCATAATTATGATGATGTCTAATATGTAGTATGCCTTTTTTTTGGAGAGTGGGAAATCATCAGATGACTCCTCCCACTCTGGGTAGGGAGTGCCAGACTTCTACTGACTAAAAACCACCCATGTTCCTACTTAGCCCTTTGTGTTGAGGCCAAGGTATCTCTTTCGAAAAACCCGCAGCCCTCGAAGAACCCGCAGCCCCAAGTAGTATGCCTGTATTTTAATCTGAACTTTACGGTAATCACAAAATGGGCTAAATCAAAAGGAATATATTTTGCTGTCTATACAAAGAGGTATAACGTTCCTTTTCACGCAACCTCCTTGTTTAGCGGCCACCTGCCTTCCTGTCACTCAATTACATTTTTTTATTTTCCATTCCCGTTCCGTTTTATCCCGTCTCGTTTATTTGCTCACAAATCTATTTTTTGTTCTAAAAAAACATTGAATTGACTGACGTTGAGTCATTGTTCTAGCTATGGTGGGGTTTGATAGGAATTTTGTATAAAAATATGAATGTATTTCTGTATGATTTTGCGGCAGTCGAAAACCATCTCACGGAATCCTAGATTTTGAACCTTGTTACTGAGATCATAAGGGTGAAAACTAGCAGAAAGTCAGTGAACTCGGTTTCCGTTGGGCCCGGCTGTAGATCTTAGACAGTAATTACAGGTGGAGAAGGGAAGCCGGCTCTAACATAGTTGGGAAAAAACATAGCGTATTACACAGTACTTAGGGCTCGTTTACGGAGACGCGGGGCGTCGCGCGGCGCGTGCAGAAGGCTCGTCTCGTGCTTTTTTATTAATTTACTGAGAGACGGGTCCACCGCAAGTCGCAACAAACGCTGCATTTTAAACTAACGTGCGAAAATAGCTTCTCGTAAAATCGACGATTGAAATCATTAACTTTTTCATACATCGCCATGTGTTTGAATTAAAAACGCAGCACGCGCCGCGCGACGCCCCGCCTGTACGTAAACATGCACTTACTGAATTGTGAGAGGTTGTCACATAGGCAGTCGCTCCATGTAAAATACTGGTATTCAGCTGAATCCGGTAAGACTGGGAAGCCAAACCAAACATAGTTAGGAAAAGGCTCGGCAGATGATAAAATGATAATGATGATAAATGATGGTAAAGTACGAGTATGCTATGAGCAATTGAACGTAGAATTATAATTGTGCCGTGTTCTTTAAAAGAGTTTGAAACGAGGTAATATAAGTTGAGGAATTCGTACCTACTTTTACAAAGTTGACTGGTTAGTCCAGCAGCGGTCGCAAGCACGATGTATGTAAGTAATAATCCTACTATCACACTAATATTATAAAGGCGAAAGTTTGTGAGTGTGTATGTTTGTTACTTCTTCACGCAAAAACGACTGAACGCATTTGGATAAAATTTGGTACACAGATAGTTTATAACCTGGATTAACACATAGGATAGGTTTTCATCCCGATTATATCTTCCAGGGGGATAATTTTCGAGTTGTAGCGGGCGAAGCCGCTGGCAACACCTAGTAATTTATAGATCTAAGTATGATTGGAGCAATTGAACATTAAACAATTTATCTATTACGTTAAAGAACTTTTAGTTTTTTGATAGACTCAAACGAGGTAATATAAGTTCAGAAAATCGTACCTACATTTTACACAGTAAGAATAACTTTAAAATATTTGCAACTAAGACGTGAAGTAAAGAATGTAATGAGATGGTAGTACCTTGTGAGGCACTTTCAATTCATTTCCGACATTTCATTTCAGTTGGATATTATGCCAGCTGGTTCCAAACGTTTACATTTTAATGCCTATTCACATTTTAAGAGGAAATGCGGGTCTTTTCTCTATATAAATGCACTTGCCTGTTTTGTTTCTGGTTTATGACTTTAAAGCAATGATTTCTACAGTATTTTACAGTAATATAATAAATCTCAACCTCTTATATACACTTATATTTACAAATAGGGGTTTTACAAACATTTCTACATGTACTTTTATTTTAAACTAAATGTGGCCAGTTTTTCTTACCTGACTACTCTGCATGAGAAGAAACAGCTTTTTTCGGTTGTTTCACAAGTGATATAGTCACTTTTAAGGTTCAGAAATAATCTTGGTCAATTCACATGAAAACTATGCAGATTAGTGTTGTTGATTAAGTTAAAATCAGTACATACATCTATCTATCTATATATATATCTATATAAATAAAGAGAGAAGTCCTGACTGACTGACTGACTGACTGACTCATCAACGCCTAGCCCAAACCCTTGTAGGTACCTAGAAAGCTGAAATTTTGCACAAAGGTTCCCTTTATAATGTAGACAAGGAATAAGGAAGGATTTTTTGAAATTCAACCCCTAAGGGAGTTAAATAGGGGATGAAAGTTTGTATGGAAAATCTTCATATTCACGCGGGCGAAGCCGCTGGCAAAAGCTAGTTCTTCATAAAAATATCCAAATAAACAAAACCAATTCCACATCTATTCACTCAATAACCTAGACACACTACCGAATCCTTTGTAATAAGGCCAAGACGTCGAAATCTGAGGCCGAAATGAAAGGCATAAAGAGAGACATATTACCACCCTTTATCAGACATTTTACCTCTAACTTCATACAACAGTGACCTTTATCCTCTTCGCCATAAGGTTCACGCCACAGGCACAAACTGCAATAGAGCTGTGTTACTGGCCAGTTGGATCCTAACCTCCAATCTGGCTACACTAATAAGGTTGTAGGCATAAAACAGAACTTATTCATGGTTTAGATGTCATCCGCAAGTTTATGAAGTAGCCCAGCTGTCACAGGTATTAAATAAGGAATTGTGGTGTGGTGCAAAGATATGTTGGCACTCGAATGATGGTGAAAGGCGGGTGCTGTTGGTTTAAATTGAAACTCAAAGCATTTATTTCAGTTAGACCACGTTTTCATCAAGCGGGGGGACACGGGTGTTCCTTGCCACCAACTACTAAACTCCGGGCTACTACTGATTTTCTAATAAAATGAAAGTCCAATAGTACTTTTTGCCCGACCCGGGAATCGAATCCAACACCTATGTGTCGGTCAATAGTCAATAGTTACGTTTGCGACCATGAGAACAATGGAGCAGTCTCCAAATTACCATGGGATTGAACGCAACCGTAACTACCTTCACTTTAACACCCGGAGCCAAACCTTAAGGCGAGGTTGCAGTACTGTGTTTTTAATTTTTTATGAACGCACGACCTCACCCCCCGCACTGCCCGGCGAGCAATATAATGCCAAAATGTTGACTGTTTTTTTCTTCTTGTAGAAAAATGTTAAAGAAATTATACAATATGTTTTCAACATTTACTTCAAAATAAAAAGTTCTATCTAGTGATATAACTTTCATATAAATTCATGATGAAATGTCTTAGCAGTACACGTTTGAAATTGTGATTTAGAGTCATGTTTGATAAAAAAAATGATTGAGCCGATCATTCTAAATCGCGTTTCTATCTTCACGATTTACTTGAGAGTATGTTCAATTTTTATGTAATGATTTTTATTTATTAAAAAACTCATATTTAGTCCGATTTTCAAAGGGTCAAAAATCTTAAAAAGTACTGCAACCCCGCCTTAACTAAAATTCGCACCACCTACCCACATTTACAACTAAACTCCAAAACTAACATTAGGACCCTCAAAATATTCGCAAATTAACGCGAACCAGATAAGTGATGCGAATGGCTCACAACGTTATTCCACGCTCATCCTAAAAAAGCAAAGGACGGTGTCTATGCCCGCTCCAACTAATTTTAATTAATCGTGAAAACAAAGTAGCGTTCCGGAAGCGTTTTGAATAAAAGAATAATAATTTCCCTAGCAGGAATGAGGAGCGGTCTAATTGGTAAGAAATAGCGGGTATTCATTTAACGTAGTGGAATTTTTTTGTTGTTGCGTTAATATTGCTTGTTTTCGTTGCATTGTCATGCAAAGTTCTTGTGACAGAGGTTGTTGTATATTGCCAATTATAAGTTCTAGATTTTTCTCGATGTTTCTCTTCACAGCATTTTGAGCTAGTAAACGATCGTGAATATTATTTTGAAAGTCTGATGTACTGCTGTTTGATGAATCCAATATGTTGTAAGCTTCGATCAATTGATCATTGATCGAAGGTTGTAAGGCAGATGATTATGCAAAGCACCTTCAATCATCATCATTTTTCTGCTCTTATTCCAATTTGTTTGGGGTCTGCGCAGCATATCTTCTTCCATCCTACTGACTTCTCCCGCTCTGGGTTGAGTGGAAGGGAGTGTCAGACTTCTAATGACTAAAAACCACCCATTTTCCTTCTTAGCCAAAGGGCCGCGGTATCTCTTTCTAAAGGCCAGCAGCCCATGGGAAATTCTCCTTACCCTATGTTTCTATTAACAATCACGTAACATTTAATACATTTTTTCAATACATTCCACACTAACTGCCGCAGTTAGAGAGGTTTAATGATTACTTAAGCCATCATTTAGTAAAGATTTTGACAGTTTCGTGAAGGTTTTGTATGTCAAATCTCTACTAAGGGACGGCTTAGGCTTATCATTAAACTAGCTTTTGCCAGCGGCTTCGCCCGCGTGAAAATGACGATTTTCCAGACAAACTTTCATCCCCTATTTAACTACCTTAGGGGTTGAATTTCAAAAAATCCTTCCTTATTCCTTGTCTACATTATAAAGGGAACCTCTGTGCAAAGTTTCAGCTTTCTAGGTCCAAGGGTTTGGGCTGGGCGTTGATGAGTCAGTCAGTCAGTCAGGACTTCTCTTTTTATTTATATAGATAGATAGATATCTCTGAGTACGGCAGTTAGTATTAGAACTTCAAGAATTTTCAACCACCGCTTTTCATACTCAAGTCACTATAGTGCGCGCGGAACTAGTTGGCCGCTCCTTAGGCAAGTTTTTGTTTTTTATTTAAGTATTCTTTTCAATAAATTGAACAATTATTGTTCACGATATCTCGGGATTGGTCATCACTGTCTAATTATAGTCTCCTGTGCATTGCAAGCTGTAGGCAACCCACCCCCTCACCCCTGTCGCAACCTAAGGAGCGGCCAACTAGTTCCGCGCGCACTATAGCCGCTTACATCTCCACACTCGTACCAACCTTCAAACATTGGTGTCAGTGAAGAATGGCCACCACAGATCGTGTAAAAGCCCAGCTGTCCCCCCCCCTCCCCCCTTCTTCTTACCTTAATTAAAGCAAGCGAAGCACCACAGACTATTCTTAGTCCAAGTTAGACTCTTTTTTGTCCAAGTCTATATTATTCTCTATGCTTTTTGTAGTACACACTCCTTACAAGTAGTAATGAACGTGTTTTTTCTTCATTTTGCTTGAGGATAAGAAAATTGCTAGCGTTTAACCTGTGTTGTCTTTTTTAATTAGGATAGAATAATATGGTGGATTCTAAGTGTTGTTAGTCGTGTTCGTTTTGTGTTATTGTTCTTGAGTTGGATATGGCTTTCAATAAGTCTAGTCATACAGGGTGTCATATTATCTCCTACGTTTATTATTTTTATACCAATTTTGAACATTATTAAATATTACTTTAATATACAATCTATAAAAATAGTAGACCATCAGTAACGGGGACAGGGTACAAGGTACAGGTTCAGAGCTCTAGAAAGAGGAATCTCCTAATAATACGAGCCGTGTCCAGGAGTAGTTTTTGAATCAAACTCAATAGAGTGAGAATATTGCGATTGTTTAACCGAATCTATAAATGTCTCATAACTTTAATCTTCGTTGATGAGTAATAATTTGTGAATAAATAAATTATTATTACGTCATGTTTTAGAAAGAACAAACCTATTTATTTGAACACTCAAATATACAGTCAACAACAAACTTAGATCATTATTTATCTAGTCAAACTAACGACTATCCAAATATATAAACGCTAACCACCGCTAAGCCAGTTTACAAGCAAGCCAAGAAAATTATAAGCACTTAATTTATACACCTGCGCCACTTAGAATTTCGTCCGCGTTTAAGTTAATGCCACTTGGCAACTTTGACACTATAAGCCGAGTCCAACAGTAAATGGTTCGCGGACTATCGGAAAATGTTTATGTTTTCGTATCCTAAGGAAAACGACTAAATGTAGGCTGATAAAAAGTATCATAATGGTTGTAAAAGTAAACTTAACGAAGACTACATTGTTGCCATCGCGGAAATATACTGAATGCGGCTGGCACAAGAGCAGCGGGTTGTTCGAAAGAGATACCGTGGTCTCGACACAAAGGGCTAAGAAGGAACTAGGGTGGTTTTTAGTCAGTAAAAGTCTGACACTACCTACCGCTCTGCCCAGAGCGGGAAGATTTGATGATTTCCCACCCTCCAAAGAAATAGTGGCGACGCCGGTAGGGGACGCCCTAGAAAGACATACACTGTCCTTAATAGTGAGATTCAAAAAAAACAGGTGCGTAATACTCGCAACCGGCGTGTGAGTATGACCAGATGTATGAATGTGGACGAGGCAAAAAGAGTATATAAGGATCGTAGCAGGTGGCGTTCTGTGGTTTCTGCCTACCCCTATGGGAAAAAAGGACGTTAGTTTATATATGAAGCCTAGTTCTCGTACTTAAGCAAATCATCGGCTCGAGGTTTGTATCTACGATAAGGACGTTTTCATCAGGGCAATTTGTGGCGAACGGCTATCAATTTACTGGACTATCTCTTACTTTGTATGTTAGCCTGGTACTCCTAAGAAACTGTTCTTCACTTTTGGATTTTGTAGGAGTACGTGCAGCTGACAAGTTTGTCAAAAACATGCTAATTTTAAATTACAATAGTAGGTACAAATAAGTACAATACGAAAACATAACTTAATTAAATCTGTAAATATAAACCGAATGAAACTTGCTCTATTGCATTTGTACGAGAATGGTCAGTCTCGTACAATCAGTGCCCAGTACTCCCTGACCTCTCTTCTTACACAACTTGCCCTATTCTTCTTTAAACGAGGGGTCAGGTAACACTGGGCACTGACTGTACAAACGCAATGGCGGACAATGAAAGAACTCTTTTGACGTTAATTAGCTTGAATAACCTGGTCCCCTGTTTTCCGGAGTTTATTGTTTCTCAGTGTATTTTATTTCAATAATTAGATGACTGCCTCGTTGGTCTAGTGGTCGAAAGCGCAACTGCGGAGCATGAAGTCCAGGGTTCGATTCCCAGGTTGGGCAAAGTGTTATTGGGTTTATCCATAGATTATCCATCAGGTACTTCACCATGGCAGCCTGGTTTTAAGCCCGGTTGATCGTAATAGGCTGACGAACGTATTATTTGGGACTGACCCATAACTGGCGAAATGTTGGCCTAACCCTAAAAACAGGTGTCACGTAATGCATGACTTTATAAGAGACTAGCGGACGTCCCGCGGTTTCACCCGCGTAGATCCCGTTCCCGTGGGAATACAGGGATAAAAAGTAGCCTATGACACTCGGCAATAATGGCTTTCTATTGGTGAAAGAATTTTTAAAATCGGTTCTGTAGATCCCGAGATTACCCCTTACAATTTAACAAATATACAAACACACAAACTTTACCTCTTTATAATATTAGTATAGAAGTATAGATAAATGGTAATGAAAGTACTGTCTAATAATTACGCTAACTTATATTAGTATTAAGTACTAACAAAATATGAAATTAAATGAGAAATAAAATATTTGAATCTGAATTTGAATAATAATCTTAAATTCTAAATCTCGGAAAAATCCAGTTGATATCCATTACACGTGAAGTAGATTAGTCTGTTTGATCTTAATTTTTTAGGTCAAACTTAAAGAAAAAAATACTAAGTAGAAACACGAGTACGAGAACCTCCATTTATTTTAATAAAACTAAGCTAAAGGGCTAAGTAAAAGATTCGCAGTAAAGGAGTCGACTACAATGGCCATTGTTCAATGTTAAGCAGTGCTTACTGAGGTCCGTCTGTGGATGGGTGGCTACCCACTACATACCCGACTGTTATTTTGTGATCTTTGATAGTCGTCAAAGGTCAAAATGTCTAACAATCATTCTGGTTGTCGTAGGTTGTAGAGGTCAGATAGGCAGTCACTCCGTGTAAAATACTGGTACTCGCTTGCTCTAGTCAGACAGAAAGCCGACTGCAAGAAGTTGTAGAAAGGCTTCGCAGATGACGACATTTTTTCTTCCCAATGCTGTCCAACTGTTAGGCCAAGACCTTTGCTAATTCCTACAATGAGCTCTTTTTAGGGTTCCGTACCTCAAAAGGAAAAAACGGAACCCTTATAGGATCACTTTGTTGTCCGTCTGTCTGTCTGTCTGTCTGTCTGTCTGTCAAGACCTTTTTTCTCAGGAACGCGTGGAGGTATCAAGCTGTTTCATTCATATCAAATACTCAAGTCTATGGTCTCTTGGAGCTGTGAAAAAATCAAACTTCTAAGTCAACGCGATCAAAAGATACTCCCGTTTATGCCGCAAATTTTCGACACTCGCAAGGGAATCAAAACCTACAGGGTACTTCCCGTGAACTCAGAATCTTGTTATTTGGTACGAAGCAACGTCTTATAGCATAGATAAAGGAATAATTACGAAAACCATAAATTTTTAGTTACATCAAGATACTCCCGTTTATGCCGCAAATTTTCGACACTCGCAAGGGAATCAAAACCTACAGGGTACTTCCCGTGAACTCAGAATCTTGAAATTTGGTACGAAGCAACGTCTTATAGCATAGATAAAGGAATAATTACGAAAACCATAAATTTTTAGTTACATCACATAATATATTTTTTTTACGGAACCCTCGGTGCGCGAGTCCGACTCTCACTTGGCCGTTGCCGTTTTTTTTCGTGTTTCCTCGAATCAGCCATCGCGGTAACCGTCTCGGCACCTCTTTATGAGCCGTCCTCAGCTGCTACGTCCATCTTCCGCCAACCATCGTGACCCGCCCAATCCCATTTTACCCAACAACATTTTAAGTTCAACAAAACGTAAACTAAGTACAACATATTTTCCATATCACCACACAGGAAGGTACGGTCTGGTGCTAAATAAATAATCTTTTTCCCACTCATTTGGGTCACGAACTTGTTGAGGTAAGGGCCCTTTGATGACGCGCCTTTTAAAAATGTACGGCTTATGATAGTGGAGTGTCGAGGGGGTAATTATGAGAGATAGAGCTCAAGTGGGCGAGGGTAAACCTGGTTATGGTTTATGAAGGACTTGGAGAATGAATGGACGGTGGTGAATGAAAACATCGTGAGGATGCGGCATGTCCTAGAATCAAACAAATCTTTGTGACATCTAGCAACCCTCACTGGATTTGATTGGTGGTTTTTTTTTTAATTAGTACAAGCTGGTTACATTGTTTACAAACCACTGCAACGCTTGAAAGCCAGATTCAACAGTGGTAATCACCAGAAAAGCGCCGACACAATGAAGCTATTAGACGAAGTCCCAGAGCAACAATTTAACTATGTATGTGGGATCTCTCAATGAAATTAATCCGAAATGAATAGCGGAATAGGAAAATATGTATCCGTGGTGCATCTGCGTTTGATTTACGTCTTCCACTGTGCCTTTTTCCTTAATTATCTTTTAAAACGAGTCAGAAATACCTACCCAGGTATTTAATAAGTAGGTAAATACCTACTAACAAACAACCAAAACCCTTGAACGAGCTCTCTTAGCTAGCGACAATTACAGTCAATTACCTTTCCATTGCGGGCTCTAATCGGCGTCAGACGTAATGATTCGGGTCGGGAGCCGCAATACCTTACTAATACTGGCTAGTCAACGCATACGATTGTATCGTTAACCTGATTCACGCCACTGAGCTTTATGAGCCCATGTCACAGAGTCAACGTGCAAATGTTTGGGTAAATCGTTTCTGTTATTTGTGGGATAGTGCAAATGGGATGTTTTAACTTCTGTTTTGTATGGGCTGAATGGTGATCCTAATATGATTGTAAAAAGTCAGAACGGCATCTATTTCGAGTATGTGTCTGATATTTGGTTTTCTACAGTTTGGAAATGTAACCTAACGTGGAATAATATTTTTTACGTTACTTAAAATTCGTACAACAATACACACAATGTCAACTAACCATTTTGATAATTTTAACATGATTCATATTCATATAATTGTCATAATGCGAATCTGCTAAAGCGGTGGTCTTTAAGCTAATAACTCTTTTTCCGACCTAGAAACGGAACCCAGGTCTTCATCCTCAACTACACTTTACTGCAGTCTAAATATGGAACAAGCCCGCCACACCATTCCCAAACCACTGTAACTCCAGCAGGGGTCGAAACTAGTCAGTAAAATCAGTAAAAGTCAGTTTTTTTTAGCATGGTCAGTAAAAGTCAGTTTTTTGAGAAAATGGTCTGTTTTATCAGTTTTTTGAGATCAACACATATATTGCTCCATAATTTTGCCTGTCTGTGTCGTTCCTTTTTACGCCTACCTTCTTCATTCTAGATTTTGCTTAAGAAATATATATCTTATAGTATACCTACTAGCAGCCAAACCCGGCGTTGCTCGGGTTTCACCTTTCAAGTCCATTCATTTCATCCAGTTGCAACACTTTTTCACATTTTCGCCACCCACAACCGCGACCAAACTTCCTTACTTTCACCAGGAGACAAAAGGGGAGATGATTGGAGTTGGTGGTCATAGAGAAAACCCTGTCTTCCCGTCATAACATTAGCATTTTAAATATACATTTAGATTCTGTCAACAAAAAACAAATTTCTAGTCATTTCAAATTTTCTTAGCCAGGCCCAGTGATGGTTTGAGGGCAACTAACAGCTGATGCTCTATTATGATGTCTTGTGGCAACTTAATATTGTAGCATCATTATTTCGAGGAAAAAAGTCCAATCCAACTTTTTTTCTCGAAATAAATACATATTTTATTATTGTATGTTTAACTTTGCATATTTGTTGTGGAATATTATTATTATTATATTACAGCTTCAGCTTTTTAACCTGCATTGTATGTGATTTAATTTGACTGCTGTGTGATTTGTTTGTGGCTAGTGTGGCTACTAACCAACTAACTAATATGGGGCAATGTAAATTTAATGAGGACTGGCTTGATAAAAATGGACACTTTATATCTGAATGGGGAAAAAGGAATGGTGAAAAAGGAATGGTGAAAATGAGGTATTTTGTTGTGTGTGCATGAATTTTTTTTCAATTCCACATGAAACTTTTATTTTAAGTTAGTTCAGATGGTCAGTAAAAGTCAGTTTTTTTAGATTTCTGGTCAGTAAAATCAGTATTTTTGAACACTGAACCTGTTTCGACCCCTGCTCCAGTAAACCAGAATCAACAGTGGCAACCACAAGAAAAGTGCCGAGACAATGAAGCTCGACGAAGTCACAGAGAAACGATTTAACTGTCTTGGATCCGGCAGCGAAATGAAAATAATAGCAGATGAGTAGGAAAAAAACAGTCTTTAACCAAAAAGCGATAGCAGTAAAGATTCACTACAACAATTTCTACCAGAACTTACCACCAAAATAAACCACCTTATTTCCCTACACCCCCATAATACTCAATATTAATGAGCAACGTTAGTGACGCCCATTGGTCGTCTGAAGTAGCACAATTGTTTCGCACATTACTCCTTACCACTTCTGATTTAGTGTAAATCCTTCCCATTTCTGATTTAGTATAACTCCTTCCCACTTCTGATGTATTATGAAGAGGTAAAGGCCGAGTGACGGGCTCATGACGTAGTTTAGATAACTGACGTTTATTAGGGATGTTAATACATGTAATTTTGATATATTTTGACGTGTCAAAAGCTTTGTGGATAACATTTAAGATAACATTAGAGTGATAACCATCTAGTTTTTACAGACATATAAAAGGTGGTTCTCAATTTGATCTATTTTTTTTGTTTTCTCATAACTCCGTTAGTTATGAACCGGTTTGAAAAATTCAATATGAAAGGAAATTCTATTGATTTTTAGAAATTTCATTTAAATCAGATCAATAATTTGGTCCTTAATAACTTCTAGTTACAATGTAAAGCAGTTACAACTAAACAGGGAAAAATATAAATTGTTAATTTTAACACGAACATTCTGCTTGTCCACAGTGAGACGCGTAGCCCCGCAGTTCTCGATACCGCCGCCCCCGAAGTCAGAGGTGATGCTGGGCGGGAACCTGACGCTCAAGTGCGTGGCCTTCGGGTCACCCATGCCCACTGTCAAATGGAGGAAAGGTATGTGATCAATATTTCTGCATATTTATTTATTTATGTGCTTACAAACTACTTAACAGGACATTATATTAAAGTAGAAGATCACTAAGGTTCTGCAGAAATTTCTTCCCGGAGACCTGCGAGGGCATTAGAAAATTTAAAAAAAAAAAATTAAAAATCATTTCAAGTATTAGAAAATACCTTGAAATATTTTTTACTTCACAAAACAAGATTGAAAATAAAAGCATACCTACTAATTATTTTAGAAAGTGACCTCACCCATCGACGTGATCTGAACCGAAATGAGACCAATGCCTCTTACAATTTCACGCCGATTCTGCGTCGATAATTGTGGTTACTCTGTAAAAGTTCTTACAGGTACCGGATATTCAACGTATTGTTTGTTCTTATCAGGTTTGACAAAATGGCTGACGCCGGAAGACAACCCACCTCTAGGCCTAAATACCCTTAAGTTGGAAGATATCAGGGAGTCTGCGAACTACACGTGTGAGGCCGCTAGTGTACTTGGTGTCATAGAAGCTGTGGCGGAGGTCAAAGTGCAGTGTAAGTACTTCTTTATACATTGGCTTTTTTAGGGTTCCGTACCTCAAAAGGAAATGGAACCCTTTAAATAGAAACACTTGTGTCTGTCTGTATATCCGACCTAATTCTCCTCTCCCTTATCTCCAAAACTACTGCGCCTAAAATTTTGAAATTTTGTTCGACACTTATAGTTTCCAGGAAAACCTATAAGAAGTCTATGGTGCTAAAATAACATGGAATAATCTCTCAATATCTTCTGAAATGGTACGGAACCCTTCATGTGCAAGTCCGACTTGCACTTGGCCAGTTTTTAAATTAATTTGAAGACCGTTTCTACAAGTTTCGTTTTTGTTTGAGTACAATGACACTTTCAGAAGTTTAATTAAGGGACAGGACTAGGTTTGCATGTGTTATTATGGCAGCAAAAAATGTATTGCCGAGTACTTTGACTTAAATTATTCGTCAATTCAAATCATCTCCGTCAATTTAAATCACAACTGTCATACTTTGACAGTTGTACATCATCTGACGACTGCCAAAGGATGTCATTTTTATGACAACGTCAATTTGCCATTTTATTCGACTGTTTGAAATTGATGGATATAAATCTACTTAACCTGTTAATTTTCCTGGAAGTTCCAATAGATTTATAACAGTATTATAAAATGGAATTCATATTTTTATAAAACAAGCCACGAAACTCAAAAGCACATAAAAAAAAAACATTGCGACATTAATTTTTTGATATTCATTCAAATCAACACTCGATATCAAGAAGAGGACAAGCTACGCCGACCCCAAATAAATTGGCAGAAGGGCGGGCGGGAAGATGAGAATGATGATAATGCGATACACTGATCAAACCCTCCACTCTATTTCCCTGTTAACTTTTTAAACCCGTTCAGAACTTAACCCTAGTATGCTCTAAATTAATCCAGACAATTTCTCCCGACTACGAGTCGAGTGGAAGAGTGACTGAATCAAATTACACTCATAATTTCTTGGGATAACTGTTGCAAATTTATGGTAATAACTTTGCCGGTGGAAAGAGGGATTTACGAAAATCAATTTGATAAATTGCGGCAAGACGAGAAGACATCCATTATGAATTAGTGTTATAATTCATAATTGAAAGGGTTGGAAAGTTGCGAGCCCTGGAGACAAACGAATGTCAGCTTGATTCATGATTAATTATTGTTACTCGAAGCAGCGTTTTCTCAATTTAATTTTCGAAGGATTAGGATGTTTGATGCGTTTAGTGTTCGTTAACTTTCGGTTGATGGACGGTTTAATCGTAGGAAGGTTGTTGTTTTTGGTCGAGGTGTTCTTGAACATGATAACATGAAATGTGAAAGAGCACTTTCAAAGGGGGAGGGCAAGTGGGGTGGGTAAGGTAATACAGGGACTGTACATTCGAATAAGCAATTTTAGATATCTTCCAGCACATCACATTACCCGAATCTGTCAACTTTTCCCAATCAACCTTGAACCTAATGATTTAATTCAATAAAGTTGAAAATCTATAAAATAAATTCGACAGTTTGTAGTACTTAACTGTCTGTAGGTACTACGGAAGAATGAAGCAATTTTGAAAGAAATTTGAATGGACCCCATAACTCTTTGACTGCTTAAACGTCATGACATAAAACGTCATGACTTCATAAAATATTGAAACACATTTACTTTGATAAATTCAATAAAAAAAAAATCAGATTAAATGTCAACTTAACTATTAAATCTAGTGTCCTATTCGAGCGTCGACCTGTATTAAAATAATAATTATAGATCACGATAGTCACTGTTCGCCGCAATGCATTAATATTTAAGCGTATTAAAGCGAAACAATTAAACATCAATTAATTTGTATCCACTATTAATGTGACAATTACTGTTTATGAATATTTAAACGTTAAACATAATTATTGTTGTGTGTTATGTATTGTTATGTTTGATGGCGAACAAGCCTTTGTTTGTTTAAGGTTTCGTATTAACGCTGTTGACGGTAATTTCTTCGGTATATAGCTTTGAGATGATATCACCATTTAAATTGGTCGTTAAAATATATGTACTAGAATTCTAAGTTACGATTGACTCAAATTCTGCGAGAACTTTAGATGTTTCTTGCCAACCAATCATTGCATAACTTAGTGCAAGTACTCGAAAATCCAAAACATTTTGAGCTATAGATTATCTGACTTTTTCGATGCCCTAGTCTTCTCCTCGACTCTATATAATTATAATCAGTTGTTGTTATTGCTGTGTAGTTATTGTACTTTCTTAAGACAGAGCAGATTTTTTAAACTCGCCGAAAGAATATTTTGCTCTCAAGAATCAGATACTACTCGCACGAAGTGTTCTAATAATTTATTTATTTTGCCAGCACTACCGGGCCCGCCATCGGAGGTCCGTTCATCAGAGGTGACGGCGACCACCGTCCGTCTCACGTGGACCTACAACGGACCAGAGGAACCGCAGTACTACGTCATACAGTACAAGCCGAAATACGCCAATCAGGTAAGACGTCAAATATGACATAAGTTTGACACCTGTCAAAATGTAAATGTCATATTATTAACACAAGCATTGTTTTATTATGACGTGATCACTGTAACGTTGCATTTCTATAGTTACATTTCAGTACATTAATGTAATTAATATGGCAAGCTGGTTTTATTAAATTACTGGTAATCGAAACCACGCTGTCCTGCTTTCCGAGAAAACAATGGAATACTGCATACTACAATTAATAAGTATGAATAAATTCGAAACAGTATTCCATTCATTCCAGATATAAATCATCCGTATTTAGTAAATGTGCCATTATTAAAGTAATTAAATATGTATTTTTTTCTGATAATTCGCAGTGTGCGATATTGTGACAAGCACAGAAAGGGAAAATGGGATGGGCTGGACTCATTTATTTATTTTACTATGCATGTGCACACAAACTAAGAAACGATGGATGGACTGTGTTAAGAATGACATGGTAAGAAAGGAGGTGTCTCGGAAGATGACGAGAAACAGAGAAGTATGGAAAAGGAGCAGTGGTAGTCTAGTGATTGACTCCCAAGTCAAGCTCGAAACGAATCCAAGACAAGCACCTCTGATCTCTTAACGAGTATTTCCACCAACTTTTTATTCAACCGCCAATCTTCTTCGGCAGGCTTTCAGCGAGATCTCAGGAGTCATCACACAGTACTACTCGGTAACGAATCTGTCACCTTACACTGAGTACGAGATGTACGTCATAGCGGTCAACAACATCGGCAGAGGTCCACCATCAGCTCCCGCAGTCATAACCACAGGAGAAACTGGTATGTACAGGCATTTTGTAGTAGGAGAGTGTGCCTTGAGTAAAACACAGGTTGTGTTGTATGGTATTCTGTAATGGGGTGGTGCAGCTCACAGTTTGTAAGTGAAGTATTAGATTTCGAGATGGGGTTGTGCATAGAGAATCTTTGGGTTGTAATTTGATCATAAGGTTCTTTTAACGAAAGGCGAGTTTCACCTATGGAACTGAAAGCCTAATACTTAACAGTGTTTAACTGTCAATAATCACTATGCAATGATACGCAATGATTTCACTGACAGATTTTTAACGCAGTTAAGATGTATTGATCGCGTTCAATCTCACAGACTTTTTTAACGTTCATCATTGAAAAAACTAAGCTAACATGTGGCTTAACAAAAACATACAAAACGACAACAGACGGCAACAGGCGTGGAAGAAAATACAAGACGTAGTAAGTGACATAGACGAAGAAAGTCGGAATCTGCAAGCATCCCATCGTTGTTAGTGACTACCTAAATTATTGCAATTCTTATTTTATTATCTAACTAAGCCAGTCTATATTAACCGAAATAATAGAAAGCGAACGAAAAGCGTCCTTCTTTGAAAATTAAAAGTGTAAAATTTCTCGCGAATTTAGAACCCCGTTAGTATAATTAACGACATCAATATCATGTTCTATCGGCCCCTCTCCAGATTATCTTCTCTTCTCAACTTACTTATGACGAACGAGATTTATAAATCATCTTAATAACGCTATCTTCTTAATAATCCCAATTTATAATAGACGATGAAAAATTATCATTTCTACGCATTTACCCATACGCTTGTTATAATTTCATTTTCTCTTGTCTCGCTTTCAATTTTGTCAAGTATCAAATTAATCTGACTTGCTTTGAATTGGGTAAATAGATTTGTTTTACGTTTCTTGCGCTCAATTCTCAGTTTTAAGGTATTTTCTTTGACCGTCTTTTCATGCCTGCGCGTATAACCGATGTACGACATTCGCCGATGCTTCATGTAAGTTCGCTTCTGAATTATCATAGACTTTTATTTCATTTGCACATTTACTTTTGTTGTTAGTATTTAGACGTAGTGCGTAATACTTTCTGTTATTTAAATCATGCACCATTTCGTTTTTATCGATGTTAGGATCAGATGAGCGGTCAGTTTGTGTCACACGTTTTAAAGTAACTTTTGCGGCACCGTTTGTGTGAAATGTTTGATGTATTACTGTTGACGTGACTTCCACTTACTAATACTGTTATTTGTTTCCTTGCTCTCTTGCAGTGGATTCCTTGTATGGAGGTGCCAGTAAGTATACTATTATGAATTTCCGTATATCAGTACCTAACGGCGTTGTTTGTGGGTCTACTTCTAAAATCCTAAAATCTGGGCGTTGCTAGCATGTTACGTAGGTTGTCTCGTAATTTAATACATTAAATCAGTTGACTGGGTGTAGCTCTCGCTTGGACAAAGGGTTAATCTGTTAATAATTTGCATGTTTATTGTATTTGTCGCGACACGTGACGAATTGGTGTGACTCAGCTCGTTCGCCCCAATTACATATTAAATATTTACCTCACAATTACCCTATGGTGGAATTTCATTTCTTTATCCACGCCCTGAACGTTTCTCGCTTCGTAAATGTTAAACCATCATATCTAATTTCCCTCAGCAAAATATATTAAATTTGAGTCGTGGAGCGTCGCCCACGCCCCATAGCGCGATGTCACAAAACAGACAAAATAAAAACTTGGATGAATTGCTAATGAAAACGTTGGTATATAAAATTACCAACAGGTCTTTTGATATTCTTTATATTTCTAATAAAGGAAAAGTTTGGTCTGACGTCGCCGACCCGGATTCTGGACCCAAACAAGATTATAGCGTTTTAATATTGCACAGTCCCGAAACTTTTATTGTTTCGCCCTTCGCGAGTATTATAAACGGGAAAGAGATTTTTTCATTGAGTGACGCCCCGTTTTTCGTGTTAGAGGCTGCGATTACAAATCCTATTAAGACAGGCATTGTGCCCCCGACAGTTATTGTGCTATTATTTTTATTTTCATTTTTTACATAATTGAGATGAGTCGAGTCGCTTCTTAATTTAACATCGGGATGTTTACGTGTTATTGTGTCTGAGATAATAGCGGTAGGCTGTTTGATACTTGTGATAGTATTTCTGCCGAGTAATTCTGTAGGAGTCAGACCGGCATTATGTTTTACGGTTCATGAAACAAGAGTACCATTCTTTTTCTCTTTGATTTTCTTGATGTTTATAACAAAAAAGGTTATAGTTTTTACATCTGTTTTTAAATCTTTGTGTTTTGTATGTTTTCATCTTAATGGCTTGTTCTTGATGTTAATTTTATAAATTGTTATTTAACAACTGTGTTGTACTTTTTACTGTTGGTAACATTTTACATTATGTGTCAATCAAAGCCCATGTAGTGAATGAATAGATTGGGTACTTAGTCTTTCAAGATGGATTCTATACATGTTTATTAAATTGAATTACTTAAATATGAATGAAAAGGCTTTTAGTATTCCAAGATAAAATTACTTATTTGCTTGAATTTAGCTAAATAGACACGTGAATTATGTATAAGTAATTCAAGAAACCTTTTACTTATTAAATGATAGAACTTTTATAAATATATTTTTTTTTGTATTCAGACAGGTTTAAATATAGAATGTTTGTCTCATAGAAAAAAAATACAAAAGCATGCAGAAGTGGTTAACAATAATCAACTAACGTGGGGTTGACAGCCCAAACGAATTGTAACATCACTATAAATTGTTTTTTTTTTTTCTTAGAACCCGGTTCAGCACCAAGGAACGTTCAAGTTCGTCCTCTGAGCTCTAGCACAATGGTTATTCAGTGGGATGAGCCAGAAACGCCCAACGGACAAGTTACGGTAACTAAATCTTAATGTAGTTTCTGCTCAAATTAGATTGCAAGATTTGATCGCCTTACCCCGAAGTTTGGATATAGGCACTTAGATCTCGTAAATTCGACTTTGATGAAAGTGCAAGTGTTATACTAATTGTTTGAGAATTTAGACGAGAAATTCCAGAGATTTCAGAAAAGCTTTCGGAAGACTCTACAAATAGGAATGACGAAAAAAAAATTTAAAACTTATGTGAGGAAATATTTACATATAAACAAATTTTCAGGGCTATCGAATCTACTACACAACAGACCCTGCGTCACCATTGCAATCGTGGCATTCACAAATGGTAAGTTCTAAATATGTTATGATTCTGCTAATTTATACACAGATAAATAAATGCTCTTTTAAAACATTGATTGAATGCTTAATATGTTCAGTCATACCTTTTATTTCCATTTTATTAACATAATATTTTTTTTTTTTTTTTTTTTTTTTTTTTTTAAAAAACGTTGCCCCACACTAGGAATTTCTCCTGTATCGTGGGTGCGTTTACAAACATTGAAACTCACATACACAAACACGCCCAGACCCGAAACAACTATCTGTAGGCCATACAAATACTTGTTCCGTGCGGGGATCGAACCCGCGACACGTAGCGCAGCAGTCCAATCACTTAGCCACTGCGCCAACCGTGTCGTCAAATATATATATACTTAATAATAATATTTTAGTATCACATATGACTTTGTGACTGTGTGTTTGCAAGTCAAAGTATATGGCAATACGAATTGTTGAATAAAAACCTTTACTACTGTTTATGTAATAAACATCCATAATTTGGAATTGATACAATTTTCTTTAGATTTTTGTCTTAGGTACTTTAACTCGAAGTAAAATGTTTGGACACAAAAAGAGAAAAATAAACTTCAGAAGAAAAATCAGCTTCTGAAGTCGGTGACATTTGTTTGTTTGATTTGATTTTTTATTTAAACGGTTTTATTTAGCTCACCCCGTTTGTTTTATTCTTGGATCAAATTTAGTCATTCAAATTTCACCCTCTTCCTGTCAACCGATTAATCTGAAATTTTGTATACACTTTGGATTTTGGTGACAATACAATTATGTTTATTCATTATCATTATAAATTCAAGATGGCCGCCGCTACAAAATGGCGGATAATTTATGTTTTATTAATCCCATCAATATGGGTATCAAATGAAAGGGCTCAACAAGCAGAATACAATATACTATATAAAATTGAAATCCAAGATGGCGGCTAAAAACTAGAAAATAAAAATAGGTAAAAAAACTTTTTAAGTTAAACGGTTTTATGTTAAACATACATTGCAATGTTTAAGATAAATGTACTAAAAACCAAAAAATAATAAAATAGATACAGTCGTGGGAAAAAACCGTGGGGCACGTCAATTCGGAACTGTCGTGCTGCGGAAATTACAATTGACGTGCCCCACGGTTTTTTCCCACGACTGTATCTATTTTATTATTTTTTGGTTTTTAGTACATTTATCTTAAACATTGCAATGTATGTTTAACATAAAACCGTTTAACTTAAAAAGTTTTTTTACCTATTTTTTTGCCACCGACTTCAGAAGCTGATTTTTCTTCTGAAGTTTATTTTTCTCTTTTTGGTGTTTTTGAAGTCGGTTGTTTTTTTTTGCAAAAAAGTTTATTTTTATTTTTTCATTTTTAGTTGTAATAAGTATTATTCAACCTATAATTCAACCAAGAAACCTAACCCTTAACCTTCCTTCCCCTATTTTTGCTTTCAACTCTTAACCGTTGAGGAGTACCTAGTACCTTCCATTATCAGCTCATCAACATGAAGACAAGTGATGACTGCTAGATGCGAATACTTGAATAGCGTCAGAAAAAGCACGGAACACGTAATACGTGTCTATATTTTTCATATATAACAACTAAAAAATGTATATTGTACATATCTGCATACCCCCTCAGAGCATACAGGCGTGATGTTACGTCATGATAATGTATATTCAATAAACATCCAAGCGATTCCAGCAATTACGACAGATTTGCCGTCTATTTTTGAAGAGTTCCATTGTATATCTCCGAAGATCAGCACCAGATCTTCACCAAATTAAAATGGGACCACCTCAGGAGTATACTCTTTCAAGTAAAAAAAAAAAATTGAGAATCGGTCCACTAATGGGGGAGAAATCAGGTAACATACATAAAAAAAAATAAAAAAAAACATACACACGAACATAGTAACCTCCTATTTTTAAAGTCGGTTAAAAATGAATCAAATGTGGACATCGAGTGAAACAAAAATGAAAATTCAATCGTGAACTGTACACTCGAACGCAAAGTTATAACATGCCCTCTATTACAGATGGACAACAGTCATCTGACCACGATAAGCGAGCTGATCCCTCACACCGTGTACACCATACGAGTGCAGGCATTCACTTCTGTGGGTCCAGGGCCTATCTCGGCGCCCGTACAGGTGAAGACGCAGCAAGGTATGTTTGGGTGATTTGTACCTATATTGTTTGTTCTCATTTGGTCAAAAAAAATTAGCTAGCTACTACTTTTCCTAATAAACTGAAAAAAAAAGAAAAAAAAATGAGGAATCTTCTTCCTCATTTTTTTTTCATATTTTTACACACATGAAAAAAAAAATAAAAAAATGAAATGAGGAATCTTCTTCCTCATTTTTTTTTCATTTTTTTCCTCCTTTTTTCAATTCTGCTTCTTCAGCAGAATTGAAAAAAGGAGGAGGTTCTATGTCCGGCTTTGGGTTTGGAAAATTTTGTCACAGGTAATCAATCCAGTTTTTGGAAACATCCATCATTCTCCTGCCCCTATCCCAATTTATTTGGACTCCGCGCAGAATATCTTCTTCCATACTTCACTATTACTCGTCTTCCCTTCACACAGTCCATCCATCGTTTCTTTACCACCTGTCTTCCTCTACTCTCATATATAGCCATATACACCCATATATACTCAGCATTTTCCTCACTATATTTTCCTTATTCCTCCGCATCAAATGTCCATACTTGAATTGGGATAAGAGCAGGACAATGATGATAATGTCTTAAATATATCCAAAAACTTTGGTATATTGATTTTCCACCAAAAAAAAAATCATAAAATCCACTGTGTAAATTATTCATAAGTTCTGACAGGGTGTGGTATTTCACCGCTTCTGATTGTGTCTATCATTCTAACTCTGTGATCCGTTACCAGGAGTCCCGTCCCAACCCTCAAACCTGCTGGTAGTGGAGAACGGCGAGACGTCGGTGACCCTCTCGTGGAGAAGACCAGCTCACGCCGGAGACAACATAGTGTCGTACGAACTGTACTGGAACGACACCTATGCTAAGGAAAACCATCGGAAGTAAGGACTTGTTTATGAATTATGTTTTGGGAGAGGTGGTCCACGTGATCTTGTTTTTAGCAATAACAGTTATGATAGAAACGATTTTATGGAGTTCAAATGTTATTAAAATTGGTTGTGCCTTAGCCTTACCTCCGCCCCTCTTCTTTAGAGGGGCGAACTTAAGGTTTTAGGCATAATCCTTGTGGTATGGTTTTTTTTAGGATTAGACACTAGTTCAAAAAGCATGGAAAATTTGATAAAAAACGACTTAAACTTACGGCAAAAAAATCTAAATGTTTCGCCATATTTCAATCACCCTTTTTTATTATTTTTGGTCTTTGATCAAAGACCAGTTTCATATAACTTAAATTATCTCCCAGGCGGATACCAATAACAGAAACCTACACCCTGAACGGACTGTACCCCAACACGTTGTACTACATCTGGTTGGCGGCGCGCTCACAGCGCGGGGAGGGCGCCACCACTGCGCCCATCGCCGTGCGGACCAAGCAATACGGTATGTCGCACACGGCACACTCGGGGTGACGTCTCGTGAAGAGTGAGTGGTAGATAGGATGGGGGGGAACGGGCCACTACACCCCCAGAAAGATCACACGGATCCCAGTTCGAAACAAACGGATCCCCAATTCTTTGAATATGGAATAAGATAACATACTTTTTACTCGCTTTCCACGATAAAAGTTCGCTTACCAAAACAATTTATGGAAAACGTTTTGAACAGTTGTCTAAAGAATTCACGAACGTTTTGTTATTTGTGCAATTCTGCAATTCACAAAGTGGCTCTTTTCCAATCATTGCTTGAGAATATGAGAGAGTGAACCTATTGTGGGTGTACAAGGTAACTCCTGATGTAATATTTCACATAAGAGCACCTGCCCGGCACGCTGCCAGTAATTCAGCACAAGCACCAAGTTTTATATCACAATATGTGTTTTGTAATCGTAAATTTGTCGAAACGGTAAAGTGTACGCCGTAACTTGATTGCGCGACTCCACGGAACTGTTCAACTGTCGAACTTGTTCACAATTTGCTTAATTGAAAGCGTACACGGTACCTTAGTAGTAGCTTTATGTTGTTCGTAGGTCAGACTTTTTAATGCGAGGTTAACTCCTCGAATGACATTTTTTATTCAACGCGGACGACGTGGACGACATTTGGTAATCTTGGCTCATGTCATTAAGTTCATCGGGCTCCATCAATCACATTGTCTCGATCTGCCGCCTGCCGTCATCTATCACTGGGATATAACATAGTGTTGTCCGCGTCGTAAGCCACTACATAATCATCACAATTTTCTTCCAACAGGGGAAGTGTGACGGATGAGACTTAGAGATGTATGGGCGAGCGGATCCTACAACCACACCACACTAACAAAAAGTGCATGCTCGTTTATTTGACGACTGATGTCGTTTTTATTTTTGTTTTCATTTTGGTTCTGGGCACATTTTATTTTTTTGTTTCAATCGCATTCAGTGATTGCGTCGGATAGGTCGTCTGTGTGTTGGGTATAACGAGGCGCGCGGCGTGTTCCGCGCGTCATTTCAGTTGCAGGTGTTGGCACGGATCCCCGGATCTGTGTCGGCCGGTCCTTACCGTTGACTTGTTTAGTTCCTGGAGCGCCCCCGATGAATGTGACGGCTGTGGCCGTGTCGCCCACGGCCGTCCGCGTGTCGTGGCAGCCTCCACCGGCCGAGCGCGCGAACGGACGGATCGCTTACTACAAGCTGCTTTGTGTGGAGTCTGGGAGGGGGGATTCTGAGGCGACGGTCGTCAAACTGAATCAAACGACTTTTGTACTGGACGAGTTGCGGCGCTGGACCGAGTACCGCATCTGGGTCCTGGCCGGCACCAGTGTGGGTGACGGCCCTGCCTCCTACCCCGTCACCGTTCGCACGCATGAAGACGGTACGTGTCACTGACATCATTGGACATTCACTAACCTTCCTACTGTTCCATGTTCGCTCAATCTTATGACGTCACTACGATACGACGTCATCAACGTCGTATCTCACTCTCCCGAAGCGAAGCATAGAAGCAAAAGAATTCACGAACAAAAAACTCTTGATAAATGAACTTTTTAGCATAATCTGAGGGAGCGTTAATAAACATAAAATCATAAAATTGAGCGATGCCAGGCCAAAGAATTAATTGCTAATAATTGATGAATAATTTAATTATCTTTCAAATTAACAAAGTTCTTTGGCTATGTAATATCAGAGGAGTTTTGGCTGTCCATTTACTTTTAAAATATTTTTGAATTCGCTATGAATATTTCAATGTGTTGTAATGTACTTACTTTGTTTAGTATTATTATATCCTCTGTTATTACATATCTTTCCCTTATAATATATTCGATGAAAATGATTTCTAATGATACATGATCTATATTTACTAACAAAACAATGGGAGATGGGATTCTGCAAAGTTGGTATAAAGTGGTGTATAAAATTATTCATATCGACGAACTGTTTTAATGTATTACGAATTAATCTTTTTAAAAGCCAAATATGAATGATTTTATCGTAAAATATAAGTAAGCTACAGTTAAAATCGAACTGCTTGTATGTATGAACTATTTGAAACTGTAAGCAAAGATAACAGTTCTATTTTGGCTGGAGTGAACATAACTTTGTGCAAATATATTTATTGTTGGTCTTACATTGGTGGTGGGCTATTATCAAATAAACCATTAATACCATAAAGGAATAGTTCATGATCACTTTACAAACTCGTTGCGCAACAAATACTACCAAAAATACTAATGTCATTTTTTCTTTTGTTCCTTTTTTGTGAGCACATAGCAGGATTCTAAACAGGAGGTTCAGTTCTCGTAAAAAGTAACAATATGCTTGCCGATAATATTTCCATGTATATCTATAATCATGTCACAGATGATCATTTTGGTTTCACTATATAATAGTCGCTGTGCACAGCGGCATAAAGTTGACATTTCCACTCACTTGTCACATGTAATGATTTCTTTTGATGACGCGTCATATGACTCGTCGTCACACGTTAAGATGGCACTCACTGAAATGCAAAGTTTATAATGCACCTGGTATAGTGTCGACGGCACCGTTATTATTGATTTTGGCGCACAGTTGTTGAGTATTTAGCAATGAACACAATTTTGCATGCTTTCTTTACCGACACCGCACCGTTTTTCGTTCAATTAAGTTTTCACTGGGCACCAGATAGGTTTCACGTTTTGCTGCACGCAATTGGTTACGGGTTGATGATGATTGCGTGAGGTAAATACTGCACTTTTAGGAATCACTCAGCACCACTAGCGACGACACGAGGTGAGAGAGCGAGTGCGTCACACTTGTATAGCCGCTTGCGCAGCTCAGACGTTAAGCCCTGCACTGCGCTGTAAGCGCTGATGTGTCGCCGACCATCGGCGCTTACCGCGGAGCGCGGCGAGCGAGCCGAGCGAGCTCCCGGCTATACGGACCGCTCAACACGCACCACGGCCCGAGCGCCGCATTTGAATACCAATACCGTCCCCACACGACACGCGCGCATGCTACTGAACTACTCACAATTACTACTTCTTTACTCACTGTACTGTCCTGACTACTATCTACTATTAGCGGGAAGGCTGCGGGTCGAAGCCGCGTCCCCCGGATCCTCCGTCTAAATTCCTATCTTGTACCAACTGTACACCTATTGGCCACTCTCGCGACGGATCCCAGGGATAGGTCCGCGACACTCTTCGCCTGTACACCCGACTGCTCAGCTCGGTTACTAGACTACGCGCTACTCTCTTCCTATTTCTATCTCTGTCTATCTCACTTGCTCTTGTGCTACCTCTTCTTGGCAGTAGCAGTTTCTCTCTCTTCTTTCTTCTGTATACTCTATCCAACTTTCGTCGTGCATGCACACTAGATATTGTGACATACAAAATACTATTATGCCTAACGTTCGCTATTGCCGTCAACAACGAACGGGTGGGGCTCAAAGAACGCTGCGTGATATACCAGACAACTATCACTCCTGTAAAGTACCAGGCCGAATTATATCAGACACAGACGAGTTATTGAAGAGCACAGCCAACGGACACTCTGACACTGTCACAAACATCACAGAGGATACACGAGGTTCGAGGCATCACACACACAGAAGGTACGAAGGCGCACATTGACAGAACACATAGAAGCACACACACACATAGACTGGCGCCTCGCGTTAATCAATACATGTGCGTGTGAGTGACTTCTCTGCACCGACGGACGACGAACCGCTCCTGACGTGTGCACTTGCCTTTTTCTGTCCTACTTCAACATTTTGTGAACGACGTTAAACGTTCGTGTTAGCTCAGTTGCACGAAAAAGATCCTTCGTTACAAGCAAACTCCACACATTTTCACTCTATTCAAGAAATAAAAATTCCCATTCCCGTTTGTTCCGCGCGGCGAACAGAAAAAGGCAATGCACGCGACCCTAGAGCGTCCCAAGCGGCTTAAACCGAATGCGCCTCCTAAAGAGCTCAAAATACACGAGGAAATAAAATAAGAGTGCCCCCCATTTTGCCGACAAGCATTCTACTCGTAATCTCTCACTTAGTAGTTCCGTTCGCCCTGCAATGTTCGCACAATTTGTCTTAAATGTATTTGAATGCGTTTTTCTCTTTTTTCTCTCGTCACTGACTTTGTATGGGCCGCTGGTAACCCCGTACAGCTATAAGGAGTGAGTACCAATTACTATAGTGCTTGTTTCGATGTGCGTTTGTGCTTGTGCCTTAAAGCTTTGTGTAGATAATCTTCCTAGCTCCTTAACCGACTACTTTGAAACAAACTGCAAGCGGTAACCTCTGAAAGCATGTCTTTCGTAGACGACATTTTGATGACTTGGTGTGTACCTTTTTCTGTGATTTAATTTTGAATTTATTCCCACAAGTCTTGACGTCCCGGAGCATGATCCCTTGCAGTGTGTGAATTAAGGATTTTAGATATAGAAATGCTGCTTTGGAAACTAATAGATTAATTACTTACTAAATGTTGACTCTTTGTAAAAGCTTGACGATTTTAGTTGTTCTTTACGATGTGGATTGGAAGGTAATGGATTTTAATTGGTTATGGTGATGTGAAAGGGCGTAAATGATAATGTCTCAGTGTGTGTTGGTATTCAAATGCCCGATCGAGATGCTGACAGGCGTGTGTAGACACTCGCCGCGACCCAATTGCTCTATCGGCATCAACGACGGGGATTACCGACCGCACTTTAAAACTACGATTAATGATCAATCGCAGCGCTTAACTGACAAGCCTTTGACGCCGAAGCTTAATTCCATTTTTAGGCCCTTGAGAGTCGCTTTAGGTAGTTTTTTAGCACGCTCCCGTAGATGCTGATAGGGCAGTTTAGGTCGAAATGAAAACAGGTACGGTCCGGATGTCTCACATATATGTTGTGTGCTCACAGTTCCCGGAGAGCCCCAAGACGTGAAGGTGGTTGCGATCAACTCGACGTCCATCCACGTCACGTGGAAGCCGCCACAAGAGAAGGAGAAGAACGGAATCATTAGAGGCTACCATGTTCATGTGCAAGAAGTACGAGACGAGGTATGTATAAAATATCCCTTACTCTCGCAAAAAATGCTGGTTTTCGTTGCACAAAATATTAAAACGAAATGTAATTTCTATAGGGTAAAGGACTTCTTAACGACCCGATGCGGTTCAATGTAATGGACGATACGGTTCTCGAATTGAACATATCGGGGCTCCAACCGGATACGCGGTACAACGTGCAAGTGGCGGCTCTCACAAGGAAGGGGGACGGGGACCGAAGTGCGCCGGTGTCGGTGAAGACGCCTGGCGGAGTGCCAAACAGGGCCACCGTCAACCTGAAGTGAGTCACAATTATTTATCGGATCATATTAACTTTTGACGACAT
Source organism: Diarsia mendica (assembly GCA_949316265.1). Lineage (NCBI taxonomy): Eukaryota > Metazoa > Arthropoda > Insecta > Lepidoptera > Noctuidae > Diarsia > Diarsia mendica. Next base: position 17,259,883 of record OX438904.1, on the reverse strand, counting down.
TTCGAACAGCAATAACTCACCACTATTTCCTTTGCAGGGTTTTGGAAAGAGAGCCCATCGTTTCAATAGAATTAGAATGGAGCAAACCATCCCAGACATATGGTGATTTACTAGGATACAGGCTCAGATATGGTATAAAAGATCAACCTCTCGAGGAAATTAATTTCCCCGGTACTAAAGTGCATTCTTATAAAATAACTGATTTAGAAAGAGGCGTCCAGTATGAATATAGAGTAGCAGGTAAAAACCATATCGGAATAGGTCAAGAGACAATCAAATACTGGCTCACGCCCGAAGGTGCACCGAAAGGGCCACCGACGAATGTCACATACTACTTCCAAACGCCAGACATCATTAGTATCACATGGGAGCCTCCGATCCGCGCTGACAGAAGTGGCCAGATCAAGAAATACGATGTTCAGTTTTTCAAGAGAGGAGATCAAGCTTCTGTCGCCGAGAAGACTACAGAAGGAACTAAAGCAGTTTTTACTGGTTTAGAAGAAGACGCACACTATGTGTTCAAAGTTAGAGCGTACACTGATCAAGGGGCTGGACCGTTCAGCAAAGACATGACGGCTCATACTGAAAGGGACATTGGTAGAGCGCCCATGGCAGTTAAAGCCGTCGCGACTTCAGAATCAAGTGTAGAAGTTTGGTGGGAAACGTTCCGTTCAAGGAAGAAGATCATCGGCTACGTCATATTCTACACAATGACGCCGGTCGAGGATCTAGACGAATGGCAGCAAAAGAGTGTTCACGTGACGCATTCCGCTGATTTGGATAATTTGGAAAAGTTCGCAGAATACGCTATCGCTGTTGCTGCAAGAACGGCAGATGGTCTTGGAAGGTTGTCAGAAAAGGTTACTGTGAAGGTCAAGCCAGAAGAAGTGCCTTTACATCTTAGGGCTCAAGATGTATCAACTCATTCCATGACATTGTCATGGTCGCCTCCGTTACGCTTAAACCCCGTTAGTTATAAGATTTCCTACAATGCAATTAAAGAATTTGTTGACTCTCTTGGTATGACGCAAACGCAAGAAATACCAAGAAGGGAAATCATTGTGAAGCATGATAGAACGTCGTATTCGATAAACGATCTGTCTCCGTTCACAACGTATAATGTAAATGTAAGTGCCATACCTAATGACGATTCGTACCGACCGCCAACGAAGATCACTGTAACCACGCAGATGGCAGCGCCTAAACCGATGGTGAAGCCGGACTTCTATGGTGTTGTTGAAAACGAAATACTCGTCATACTACCTCAAGCCTCTGAAGAATATGGACCCATATCGCATTATTATCTAGTTGTAGTGCCTGATGATAAAGCTCATAATCATAAGAATCCGGATCAGTTCCTAACAGACGATTTAATTAAAAATAACGTTCGAACGGACGATGAAAACGCACCGTACATTGCTGCCAAATTCTTACAACGAAATATTTTATACACGTTCCACCTCGGAAATGATGAAATGTATGAAGGTTTCCTGAACAGAAAATTGAATCCTACCAAAAGATACCGAGTGTTCGTCCGTGCGGTTGTAGATACTCCTCAAAAGCATCTTTATACGTCCAGTCCATTTTCAGAATATTTGTCGTTAGATATGCGTGAAGCACCTCCGGGTGAAGAACCAAGTAGACCTGATCCTAAAGATATACATGGAGATCCGGAAATCAGAATAGAAGAGAATAGGAAAGAAGCCGGCATGGTGTGGGTCATCGGCCCTATTATTGCTGCCCTGATGCTCTCTCTATGTTTGGTAGTTTTGTTTATATTTAAGAGAAGACGTCAACCCTGCAAGGCTCCTGACCAGGCCGCGGTGACGAGACCGTTAATGTCTGCAGATGTTGGTTTCGGAGCGCCGTCTGATCCAGTAGAAATGAGACGGTTGAACTTCCAAACTCCGGCTATGATTTCCCATCCTCCTATTCCTATTTTGGAACTCTCGGAACATATAGAAAGACTTAAAACCAACGACAACCTCAAGTTCTCGCAAGAGTATGAAAGTATCGAACCTGGCCAACAGTTTACGTGGGACCACTCGAATATGGAAGTGAACAAACCGAAGAACCGCTATGCTAATGTCATTGCTTATGATCACAGTCGTGTCATCCTCCAGCCTATTGACGGAATACTCGGAAGTGACTACATTAACGCCAACTATTGCGACGGCTATCGAAAACACAACGCTTACGTAGCTACCCAAGGACCTCTTCAAGAGACATTAGCAGATTTCTGGAGGATGTGTTGGGAACTCCGAACTTCTACAATCGTAATGATGACTAAACTGGAAGAGAGAACAAGAATCAAGTGTGACCAATACTGGCCCAGCAGGGGGACGGAGACGTATGGCATGATGACAGTTACGATTGCAGAAGTTCAAGAACTCGCTACCTATTGCATCCGAACCTTCCAAGTGGAGAGGAATGGGAATAGTAGCGAGCGTCGCGAGATTAAGCAACTGCAGTTTACTGCGTGGCCTGACCATGGGGTTCCTGACCATCCCGCGCCTTTCCTTCAGTTCTTGCGACGTGTGAGGGCGTTGAACCCGCCTGATGCAGGTCCATTAGTTGTCCACTGTTCTGCTGGCGTTGGTCGCACCGGCTGCTTTATCGTTATCGACTCAATGCTTGAAAGAGCTCGTCATGAACGCACTGTTGATATCTACGGCCACGTGACCTGTTTGCGAGCTCAACGTAACTACATGGTGCAGACTGAAGACCAATACATCTTCATTCATGACGCTTTACTCGAAGCAGTGATCTGCGGTGATACGGAGGTTCCCGCTCGCAACTTACACGCTCACATCCAAAAGCTGATGCGCGTGGATCCTATTGAAAATATCACTGGAATGGAATTGGAATTTAAGAAATTGGCTAATATGAAGGCTGATTCTAGTCGGTTTGTGTCTGCTAGCTTGCCTTGCAATAAGCATAAGAACAGACTGGTCCACATCTTGCCGTATGAGTCATCCCGGGTGTGCCTGACTCCTCGTGATGGGTCCGATTATATCAACGCGTCATTTGTCGACGGCTACAGATACAGAGCAGCTTACATTGCCACTCAAGGACCTCTGCCGGATACTACTGATGACTTCTGGCGGATGCTTTGGGAACACAACTCCACAATCATTGTTATGTTAACCAAATTGAAGGAGATGGGCCGAGTAAGTAAAATACTTTTTTTTTAATAATTCAGTGTTATCTTTTTTAACTCTATTCAATTTGTAATAATATGGCTGCTGTTGGCTTGCTATGACTGACAAGTCTCAAAATCAATATCATCTTAATTTTCGTTACAATAAAGTTGCTTATTGCTTTGCGACTATTCTAGGATAAATAACACTTGTGTTTTTTTAGGAAAAATGTCACCAATACTGGCCATCAGATCGTTCTGTACGCTACCAATGCTTCGTGGTCGATCCTATCGCGGAGTACAACATGCCGCAGTACATCTTGAGGGAATTCAAGGTACGTCCTCTCACAAACAAATTGAAATTCTTGAATAACTGATAAAACTTTATTGATCTAACTTCCAGTTTTCCAATACCTTGTTACTTTGTTACTAAAGTTTCGAACATCGTGGACTTAGTGTCGATGTCATTGGCTCTTCTTCGGGAAAATAGAATAAAAGTGTTCTAAAAGACGTTGCTCTTTCGCTATATATTGGTAGCCTAATCAAGTTATTTTGTGTTTACAAAATATGAAATACTTGTCAAAACATAATTTTTTTTTTCATTGTTAGGTTGTTTGTACGAAATTCAGTAACTTGATAAAAAAAAAATGGTTCTTATCTGTCATTACGTCTCAAAATAAAGTCAAATAAGTTCAAAAATACCTGCTATAATGTAATTTGCCATCTGGACATGAGTTGCCATGGCCGACCTGGAAATCCTGAAATAGACTCCAGAGCAAGGAACACCTGCTAAGGTGGAGATTAATTCGTGACTCTGCCCTAGAGTGTAAATGCGGTGTTGTTCCTCAAACGATGGGGATCGTGCCCTGTTGTTGGTTCACTACAGCAACTGATGGAGGCTACTGAAAGCGCCAAACTAGTAACAGATCTAGACCGAAACAATTTCGATTGTCATCGACACGCTAAGAGACATATAATCTGGTCTTCTTCAAGAAAACAAAATAAAAACATTTAAATAAACTCACACAGGTAACGGACGCCCGCGACGGTTCATCGAGGACGGTACGCCAATTCCAGTTCACTGACTGGCCAGAACAGGGGGTGCCGAAGAGTGGCGAGGGCTTCATCGACTTCCTAGGACAAGTGCACAAAACTAAGGAGCAGTTCGGTCAAGATGGACCTATTACTGTACATTGCAGGTAATTTTCGAAAAAAACATCGTGTAAGAAAACATCGTGTGGAAACCGGTATGTCTTAGAACCAAAAAATTCGAATACATGTGACATCTACCAACCCGCACTGGGCTCGCGTGGTGGATTAAAGCCCATCCCTCTCCTAGAGTGATAGTGGGAACATTACAGGTTAATGACGATGATGATGATCGTAGTATAAAACAAACTCTCTCCCGCTGTTTGTACTAGCGACCCCACTAGTAATGTAAAAAGGGTTCCTTCAAAAGAATGTCCATGTAGTGTCTTACCCAATCTTGACCATAAAGATCAACGCTTTAGGATGTATACCTACAGCACTTTCGCAAGTTATTATGCCTTCTGACTGTGACTGGTCCCTTTCGTTAATTTCTTTCGACATTCAAATATGTCCGTGATGGTCTAATTGAAATATATGCTTTGAGTTTGCTTCTATGTTATTACTTCACTGCTGTAAAATCAACAAGGTCAAACTAAATTAAGTAGCAAAACTTTGCAGACGGTTTGGAAGCTACACACGATAAAACAAGAAAAATAATTATTGGAGTTACGACCGCAGCTAGAAAGAGTTACTTGAAATAATATCAGTTTGAAACGAGATTGTTTTTGTTGTAATATAAACTTCGCTGCTGCGATGAAATCTTAAAACGATAAAACAAAACTTTCTCAACCCCAGTCATATAGTCGTTTGATCTAAAAAATATCGAATACTAGCTGACCTGGCGAACTTTGTTCCGCCTCCGCCTTAGAGAGAAAAAAAAATATGTATAAAAAGTTTCCTATAAGTCCTTCTCCTGGTTCTTAGCTACCTCCCTACCAATTTTCAGCTAAATCCGTCCAGCCGTTCTTGAGTTATAAATAGTGTAACTAACACGACTTTCTTTTATATAAATTTTAATATAGATTTTTCCGTAATTTATTAGATACCAATACTTACACCATACCGAGTTTTCCCAGTGCCTCGGAAAACACGTGAAGCTGTTGGTCCCGGCTGACATTTTTGTAGATCTTTGGCAATCGTTACAGGTGCCTCAAAGACTGACAACCACTCTTACCAAGGGGTATAGTATTACCCGGTACTAACTGTGTTATGGAGGTCAGATAGGCAGTCGCTTTTCGGTTTCGGTTTCATCAAATCCGTTTTTTCTTGTTCGTATAGCGCGGGAGTAGGCCGCACTGGAGTTTTCATCACACTATCGACGGTTCTGGAACGTATGCAGTACGAGGGAGTCGTCGACGTGTTCCAGACTGTGCGCACGCTACGCACGCAACGCCCAGCCATGGTTCAGACTGAGGTGAGGCGAATTTGAATCTTATTTGTTTTATCATAATGACTATTGTCAGTAATCAGCATTCTGAATGAATGGAAGAGTGTTCCGGAATGGCTGCACGCAATGAACAGTCATGGTTCAGACTGAGGTAAAGGGAATTTGAACTTTATTTGTATCATTATAATGACTATCGTTAGCATCCTGAAGGCATAGAAAGTGTTCCATACTGTCCACACGCAACGCCCAGCCATGGTTCAGACTGAGGTAAGGCGAATTTGTATCACTATAATAACTATTATAATAACATCCTTATGGTATGGAAAAAAGTTCTAGCTTGTTCAGGAAAATCAAGTTTGAGTGTAGTCAGAATTTTAAAAGAATTTAATATATTAAAAATATGCCTTAGCAGTCACTAGCACTTATATGTATTTACTGGAAGAATCGAGAAAGATATTCTCGCAGAATAAGTTTTGCCACTTTGAATATCTTGCGTGCAAAAAAATCGACCCACCCAGAACGCATTCGTTCATAACACGATAAATAAAAATCTAAAATTAATTAATGAATACTTTTCACACTGTCTGTTAAATGTCAGTCTAAGATTACAATAGACCAGTTTTTACTGTAACACATTTTGGTTTATTGATTTTACAGACTGAAAAACAAAAACGGTTAGAATAGCTCAATTCTTTATTGAATAATTTTGAATGTAAAACTCAATAAAAGCGTTACATTTCTCGAGAAAAGTTTGGTCAGTAGCTTGTAATCCCCCCACGTGCTCTTATTGCAGCTACCTTCCTGCTTTTCATTGACCTTTTTAATGTTTTTATGAGTTCTTGGGGTATACCTCCCCACGTCTCTTGAATGGCCACCCATAGTTCTTGGAGGGTTTCCAGGGGCTGATTTCTGGCCCTGAGCCTTCTCTTCAGCTCATTCCATAGATGTTCAATGGGATTAAGGTCAGGGCTCCTTGCTGGCCACTCCATAACAAGAATTTCCACCTTACGTAGGTTCTGGAAAACTATCGTGGCTGTATGTGGTCGGGCGTTGTTCTGCATTAACAAGAAAACATCGCCTATAAATCCGGCGTATGGCATGATAGGTTGTTCTAGCAACTCCTGGATGTATCGCTGTGCAGTCAGATTGCCTAGGCGAGGTCCGGATACGAACTGAAGATTAGTTTTTCCTCTCAAAGAAATTCCGCCCCAATCAGTCCACGAACGTCCTCCAAAAGCGACTCGTTCTTCAATACAAACCTGTGCAAATCGTTCTCCCTCTCTTCGATAAACTTTTCTGCGCCCATCACTTCCATGAAGACTGATTTTACACTCATCCGAGAACAGTACGACCTTCCATTGTTCGAGTGTCCAATCAACGTTAGCACGAGCAAATTGAAGCCGCGCTTGGCGATGTGCGGGGGTTAATTTTGGACCATTAGCAGGTTTGTGGGGATGCAATCCGCTTCCTGCAAGTCTCCGTCGTACATTCAATTCACTTACAGCTACACCGCGAACATTACGAACTTGCTGTTGCACCTGAACGCCAGTCAAATGTCCATTTCATAAACTTGTAGACACCATAAATCGATCATCTCGTTCTGAAGTAGCCCGATTTCTTCCCAAACCTGATCGTCTCTTGAAGCTGCCAGTCTCTAAGAACCTTCTGTACACTCGTCTTACTGCTGATCGGCTTAGGTGAAGACGTCTGGCCAAGACGCGCTGATTCAATCCAGCCTGGATCAGTGCTACAACTTGAGCGCACTCAGACGGAGTAGTATCCATTTTCACAGAGAGTAAAAACAATGAAACTCAAGCTAAATGGTCACTTAATCAGTAAAAATAACCAATTATTGAATAAACAATAAATTGATTAACTTTTAACACACTGCAATGTCACTGAGAATGCGTTATTAAAAATGAGAAATAAGGGTGTCCAAGTAAACGAGTCAATATCATCAACAACATCCCGTTTATTGAAGCCTAGGGAATGTTAAAATTAAGTTTATTAAACATACTTTCAAATTCCATTATTAGTTTTTGTTTGTATGATCTTAATTTTTATAAATTGCGTTCCGAATCGAAACTTACAGGGCGGGTCGATTTTTTTGCACGTAAGTGTAAATCAAAGTATTTCATAATAAAATTGTATGAGTACCAAAATAGTATATTCGTAATCGTAACTACATAAAATTACAAGTAAGAAATTCGGAGAAAATCACTTTTAAAAGTCGCTACGTTTATATAATATGTTAGTGCTCGTGCTGAAAAAAGTTGCAGGATATAAAGTCAAACTCTTTCATGACAAAATTTTTTCATTACCGACGACGTAAGCTCGTGACTTACCTACAAGTTTCAAACCTCCATACACAATAATGCTCATGTGATTTCATATTGTGTACATTTCCAAACACCCTACAAACATGTAAAGTAGCTCCATTTTACACCGTACACACAGTAATTAGGAGGGCTATAAATTGTAGCATAATTATAATTGCATAATTAGTGTTTTACTTCAACGCAACGCAGTGTGCCGGGTGATTTATGCTTGCTTTAAGACCCGGCGGACAGAAATAGGTCACAGAGGTGTTGACAGCGATGCTTGCATGCATTTTATGTTGTTAAATGTGGTGCTCCTACTGAATTCAGTGAATCAACAAAAAGCTGTATTGTTTATCTTTTTTCTTTTGATCTTTGTATACTGTCAGTGTGACAACGCCGCGCCGTCAGTCTCTTGGGGCCATTAACAGTTGACAGCGCTGAGGAGGAGTTTTTTACGCCATAGTTAGTCATTTTAGGTTATTTTTATTTTTAAATGCATGTTTTTATGTGTATTAAAAATAAATATAATCACTGTTCCAATTAATCATTATCATCAGATTAATAATTCCAATCAATCCATTATTATGAGCTCCCGATACTTCGATGCTAAATAAAATATGCAGTAGTACGCGTAGCAACTGGTTGAAACTGGTTTCTTAGTTATCGGTCTTAATTTTTATGAGGACTTTCAGTCCATATCCTAAGGTGTATTTTGCAGTAAAAAATTTGAGTACTAAACTGATTTATTTTCCCACAGGATCAGTACGAGTTCTGCTACCGCGCAGCTCTGGAGTATCTCGGATCTTTCGACCACTACGCCAACTGACGATCAGACAAACTCGTCTAAACGCGCTCCAAGGGACTCTGTCGCGCGAACGTCATGACGTATGTGCTTAATATATGCTCCGAACAAAGAAGTATTGGGAACAATTCATGCAAACATGTTTTTTAAATTAAAGGTTATTCGATGACAGGAAAAGAAAGATGGCGTCTTTTGACATTGACGTTTGATATGACATAACATCAAATAACATGTCAAACGTCTAGGAACCTAAAAGGAGGTATACCACCAGCATTGCATCGAATCTTAAGTTTTTAAACAAAATATTTGAGAATGTATTTTTATTTTTAAGATATGTTTGAATTAACGTAACATTTAGTTTTAAATGGACACAGATCCACGTTCTATTGAGTTAGTAACTAAAAGTACATTTTATCTTCCGTAATTACCAATTATTTTACTTTAAAAATCAAAAGACATGCTTTAATCTACATCGCCATAAAATGAAGACAATAATAATATTAAATAACATAGAAATTACATCTAAATTCAACCCCACCTTAAAACTATAAATAGTCGAAATAAATGTCATCATTTTCACAGTTTCCCGCCATTACTGATAAAAATGTCCGACACTTCTTTGTTCTGCTTTCGCCACAGATAATAAATATCTATCGACAGAGTCCCCGCGCCGTCTATGACCCTATAGTAGTGATGTACCCGCGACATCGCCTGACTGTCATATTCAACTTCGTATAAGAGGCTAAAACATGTATGAGTGCCTAGGAAAGCTACTTATGATGTATTTTACGATTGTGACCACTAAAAATCATGATTGTGAGTCGGAAGGGTAATAAATATAATTAATTATTATCCTATTATCTAACTTATGATAGAATATAAGCTGGAAACATATTCAGTGCACGTCAATATATACCACAGTCACGACGTTAACTCGACTGAGTACGGTATAAAATTTCTCTATATTCATGATGAGAACTCGTAAAATCTTATACGTGATGTTAGTTGGGCCGTATAAAGTGTTTACGATGTGTTGGTTGCAGATTGTGGATATATATTAACGTCACTGACTATGTGTCCAACTTTCGCAGCTGTTCGTGCTATTTTTGTCTCTAAATCGGAACGGTTTAAATGTTAAAGTCCATATAAACAGTTGAATTATACCTAGATGCATTTATATTACGAGAAAGAGTTTAAGAAAGTATTTAATGATCAGTGTAATGTTTACGCCGTGAAAATATAATTTGCGATCAAATATAAACGTAACATTAGTTAATGAACAGTGCGCTTAGAGACTTAAATAATAACTTTATGCGAATATAATATTCAATTCTGATCGTCAAACATATATACAAACATAAATCATAATATTGTAAAATGTATAAATAGTTATTGCAGCTGTAATTAGAAGTTTATTTTTCATATCGGGTGTTAAAATATGTTTAAGTAGTGTAAATTGTGGTAACACGTTTCATTAATGCAATATTATATGAGAACTTTAGACGAATCGGCTGTGTCGTGTGATTTTAAGTGTCTGTCCTGTGCGTAGTGCATAATGTTATGTAAATATTTGTAATTTCCTACATCATTTTGTGTCGCTTGTGTTGTAATTTTAAACTTGCCCAATTAAACCAGCCAATCATGTTGACGTGACGGATATTAACATGGCCGGGAACATTTTCACATTACGTTAGAAATTACCCGTTATTTTTGCTTCATTTTAGAACCATTTCGATTTACCGTGTAAAATATAATAGTAAACTAAATTAAACCTTTGATTTATAAATCTAACGTTAGGTTAAAAATGTTCGCGTCCCGACATTTTAATTTCATTGATTTGCGTATGGAAAAGTCAATAGTACGGTCAGCTTTTGATTTGGTATGTTACTTATCATTTTTGATTACTTTAAAAAATCACTCTGCTTGCTTTTAGAGGATGATCGTGATTCGATGACATATCTATATGTAGTTAGATAAATATGTTTCGGTGTGGTAATGATATAGAAGGTAAGGAAATGACGATTCAATTATATTTGAATCGTAAAATAATATACGGTACGATGTTAAAAGTATGAACACTGATAAAATGCAAGAAGAGTTCCAAAAAGCTACAATCTAGGGGAATTATTTTACATTTCTCTTTCGCGAAAAAATAATGTCAAGAATTTTCTTTTCTTAAGCGTCATTCTTCCGTTAATTTATGCTTCTCATTAAAACGTGGAAAAATAATGGACGACAAGGACACTTCGAGTGACTCAAACGTGACTGCCACGACTCTGACACTATCTTAAGCTATCTTTAAGTGTAGTATGTTATTTAATCTTTTACCGTAATCCCCTTGCATAGTACATGTTACATAAGATTTTTACTTTTTTCACTCGTTTTATACAATATACCTACTTGTATCGATCTACCTACGTATAAGTTAAATTTGAGCTTGTATGAAACTTAGGAAATATAAAAAAAGTTGACGCAATTTTCAAACGTTACACGTAGATATGCGAACAATTTGAAGAGTGGCTCATATCTAATGGAATTAAAGTTAAACTAAGTACGTTTGAATTCGGTCGGATAGTTGGCCGCTGACATTCGTAACTGCCAATCGTTTCATTTAGCTATAATAAAGTAAAAATATTGAATACAATAAAAATACGAAACGTACGTAGAGTTAATGAGAATAATTGTTAAATTGAGGTTATAGTGAAAATTTAATACTCGTTGATGAATCATGTATAGCGAGGTTCGTAACATATACACGCTAGTGAGCATGACCAGCTTTCTACCTGCTTTTATATTAGGAGGCTACGTAATTAAATTGAACAAACCTTTTCGTCATAATCAGTGATTTATGGCTTTATTTTACTATCATTCCTTTTATTTTTCTTATTTTTGTATACGTGTATTTGTTTCTCGCCGCGTCGACAGCGTCGTGTCATTCATTTTGTAAACGTATCCGAACGCACATTACGATCTCTTGTACAGTTTTTCGTGTTGCATTCTTAGGCTTAGGTAATGTATCATTCTGCCATTAGGTAATATTTTATGTCGAATAGCCTGGAGCACTACAATACCGCGTAACTACCCACCTAGTAATTTAATTTACCTTTGTTTTAATAAAGACTCGTAAAAGCAAGTTATAAAAGCAATTGTGCTTGACTGAAATGAAATCGTGTCAGCCATTTTTTTTTGCAACCAGTGCCGTTATTAATGTAATAATAATTTTACTATTTTACAGTTGCGCGGTATTGTGTTCATTGTTTAAGTATATTATGCCATATTAAGGTGCTGTTTATTCCATGATTTAGTACAAAACCGTTGTTTTTACACGCGCGCATGTCATTAATAAAATCATCATTGATACCTATGTTCGGTAAGTTAAGACTGATATTTCCAACTAATTTGTATGTGTTCTTAATTTTTATTTGTGTAAGTAATCTCTTGTAATGTAGTTTCATCATGAAATTCTTTATTGTTAATTGTTTTTGTAAATGAATGCCGATTAATTGTAATTTTTATGTTTTTAATGAACATTGTTCACTTGCCAGTCCGGGTATTGTTGCTTGGGAGCTCTTGTTTAATATTAAAAAGGTCGCTTGACCGAAGTACTTAAATATTTCCAATGTGACATTTATAAAAAATGAAGTGGAGGAAATATAATGTGCCTAATGGATCCGTCACTCAATTACGAACTTTTTTAATTAACTCGATCTCGAAAATAATATATAAAATTTTCGGCGCGAACTCTTTGCGTTGAAATTTTTCTCCGATCAACAGTGCCCTGAATAATAATATAATGATGAATTGCTTAATTTTCTAGCATGTATCGAGTACAAAAAATTGTGACGGCTCGCCAATCAGCGTTTCGTATTTTTTGCTAAGAATGAAATCAATTAATTAACGCTCTAGCTTTAATGATAATGTTTTTAGTGCATTTATAATGGCGGACGCAATATGGCTGGCGGGGACGTGTGAATGTAATGTAGAACGTTAGTAGACGACAATTATTTTGTAAAAATTCCCGCGCTGCGTCTCGGGACACAGTGGATTCGCAAAATTATACATATGTATATGGAGAAATAAATTTATGTGAGACCCATAACTGATTGTTTTCTTTACTGTTACTAAACCAACAACTACAAGGTGTAGATGCAAGGTCCAAGTTTTTTTTGGGACAACTCCGCCACAGTATTCCCAAACCACTGCTAGTACTGAATCCGCAATCAACAGTGGCCACCAGAAAAGCGGCTCGACAAAATCCCAGAAAAAGTGTCTTGGGATCCCACAACCAATTTAATCAGAAAAGAATAGAAATTTACATTTCATTTCTTATTGTCTTGTGTCAAAACAACCATTTTCCAACATCATTCTCCTGGCCTTATCCTAATGTATTTGGGAGAAGACGTACTGCGAGACGCACGGGACCGGTCAATGTGGCGACACTTAGGAGAGGCCTATGCCCAGCAGTGGACGTCTTTCGGCTGAAATGATGATGATGACGTACTGCGCCGCACTTCTTCCATACTCCTCTATTAGTCGTCATTTCATTAGAACACCTTCAAACTCAAATATTTTATTTCAATTAAGCCATTACAGGCACTTTTGAATGTCAGAAGGACGGAAGAAGAACGAAACTACGAGTGCAATACGTCATTCCGAAAGTCACCACGCCGAACCACACGCCACCGAATGCCCGCAACAACGAACACTGCGAGCACGAAAGCACGCAGCGACGCAAACCGCAACTTCTTTCTTGCCATATCATCTTTTACACCACAGTCGTCATCGTTTCTTTGGTCTTCCCCTACTCATACATACATTCATACACAAAACTTTCCCCGCGACATTTTCCTCATTCCGATTACTACTCAAACTCCATCCATCCTTATACAGTTTCCCATCCTTTAATATACAGTATCCATTAAATATGAATTATAGAATGCCAATATATATTTAACGATAAAGTAATGTTTTTTTTAATTTGACAGCTGCGAGGTTATCAGAAAAACTTTCAGCAATTCATCGTTTTAAATAAAAGTAACTCAAGCCGAAAAATATACAGTAAGCCTTAAATCTGAAATTGAACGGTTTTAAATTAATGCCACTCAGTAACTGTCCTGAAAAGGTTTTAAATATAAGTGTTCACGCTCATTTCAGATTACATTTTAAAACTTGAATGATGTAAGTGGTCTTTTAATGATTTTATTTTGTATCACGATACATTTAACGTTTACTTTTTATGATAATTAAGATAAAACTTCAATTTAGTACATTCATTTACACTCCATTACAGGACCGCATCTCTAAAAAACATTGATTAATCTTAGAGCGACTTCTTTTATTACGAGATATTTTAAAAATACTGCCTCGTCAAGTGTTCACAAATACGATTGCTGAGCATCAGGAATTTTCTATTTAATTTTCATGTAACGTAATGAAACCAATAGATATTTTGGAACTGATATAGAGGATTGTTGGCGATCTGTGACGACAACCTGAATCGAGGACAATTTTCAAATTATTGCAAAAAGAGAGGAATAAGTATTGGGAGCAAGCGAAAAAATGGTTCGGATTCCAAAAATACCCATGTTTTAAAGAAAATCCTTTTGCCTACGTACGAGTAGAGTGACCGATAGGCGCCATGCTAACTACTGCGTAGCGAGTGCTACGTGAGATGCTACGGCGTAGCACACATTGCTACGCTCTACGAGATCTCGAATTCTTCCTTTGAATCATTTTAATTATTTTAGTAATCTTTCTATTCACTATATACAGGTTGGCAATTTTGTCATCAATCAGCAATCAGGGTGAAGTTGAGGGTTATTATTACCTCCATACTAAATAACTTTCGCTTTGAAGCTCATAACCGATACGTAAACAAAAAGCTATGAGTGTGTCACTAGTGCTACTCATATTTACAACTGACTTCCGCCCGCGGTTTCGTCCGCGTAAGTTCATTGTTGTTTACACTATCACTGAAAATTATGGCCTGTGGTTTGTGTTGATGTATAGACTATATTACTGTAAAGTTTCATAAAAATCGAACGGATTTGCAGAATCGCAGGGATCGTAGTATTTGTGCGAAAGAATAACAATGTCCATTACCACATTCTCACAAACTGTCGCATTTATAATAGTGAATATATGGTTTTCTTTTAAGATTTTAGTATGATTTATTTATTTAAGGACAACCAACGAAGCATACACCAAAATACATATTAAAGTACTCATATTACAATGACATTTTATAGTGTTGCCTTAATTAAAGGCTGCCACGGCATGCATTAAACATAGGAGTAGACATTCAATTATGATGTAGATAGATATAAATATAACTTCATTCAGATTACCCTATCAATTCCTACACGTCTTCGATAAAGCTGTCCAATAATTTTCCATGAAGAGGTTCATCCAGCCAAATCACTCGTCTCAGAATATCTCCGTCAGTCCTTTGTTAAGCATATTGTACCCTGAGACATCCAGAGCCTTTGAGTCTACACAATATGCTACTTGGCTCTATAGCTTGAGCCGATTCAGAATATCAATGGAATATGTTGGAGACGAAGCGATATCCATGTGAATTCGTATTGTAACTACTTGAATTGTACGTGGAAATTATTATTTGAGATGGCGTATAATATACCTATGTAGTGTCCGACCAAAACAGAATTTTCAGCCGAAACCGAAACAATTTTTTAAATTTTACAAATAAAGAGCTATTTATGTTACATGCATATCTATTAAATTGTTGCATTTTTTATACATGTGTTAACTGTATATTTATGCGTTAAAATACAAAAGATTTAACATGCTATAAAAAAATCAAATAAGTTTCGGTTTCGGCTGAAAATCCTGTTTCGGTAGGACACTACCTATGGATAATGGTATACATAACATACCCAGATTTGGCTATTTATGCTAACCTGCTGTCAGTTACAAATCTTTGATAGTCATCACAGGTCGCCCGTAAGTCTGACAAGTAGTTTTACCAAGGAGCATTGTATTACCCGCCAGTATTAACTGGGTTTTGAAAGGCAGATGGTCAGCTGCGCACCAACATAATTTTGAAAAAGCTAGGCAGATGATGATCCTCTAACTGCTGTAGATGTGTGATGATGATTGTGCTGCAAGTTCATCATCTGCCTAGCCTTTTCCCAACTATATTGGGGTCGGCTTCCAGTCTAACCGGATGCAGCTGAATACCAGTATTTTACATGGAGCGACTGCCTATCTGACCCCCACAACCCAGTTAATACTAGGTAATACGATACCCTTTGGTAAGACTGGATGTCAGAATTTCAGGTCACTGACTACCTGTAACCTGTAACGACTGCCAAAGATCTGTATATATGGCAGCCGGGACCAACAGCTTAACGTGCTTTCCGAGGCACGGTGGAAACTTGGTATGTCGGGCGGTCACCCATCCACAGACCGACCTAGGCAAGCACAGCTTTACCTAAAGATCGACCCGAGTGGTAGTTCTTATTAAGAGGCCTTGTACAGACAAGACTTGCGGAACTTTAGGCAATTTCGGTGCGATGCTATGTTTGTGTGCAGCGATAACACCGACGAACGCACACACGGGCATTTCGAGCGTTGAACTACGGTTGAAAAATTTGATCATTTAGACGATTATTATTTTAAGTGACATAATTTTATAGTAAGTAAGTACACTTTGAAAAATAGTCTGGAATGTGTGTTGTGTATAGGTACAGTATATCAATCAACATAAAAATGGTTCAATTTGGTGTTAGATGAAATAATATTCATTTAATAAATCAAAAATTATGATATCTATTTTAATCACAGATTTAAATTTTGTTGTAAATTGGTTGCAAAAGCACTACAACACGTCAAAAATAAATAATATTTCCGTCTCTTTTTAACCGACTCCTAAAAAGGAAGTAGGTTCTCTGTTCGTATGTTTTTTTTATGTGGTCCGCGCATATCTCCGACAATTGTGGACCGATTTTCAAAATTATTTTTTTGTTTGAAAAGGTATACTCCCAAGGTGGTCCCATTGTCACCAAGTCAGTTACTGATGATGGGAACTCTGAGAAATTGAGGGCAACCCTCGAATATCATAGGTGCACATAACGTTTTCCATACATTTTCAGAAGCTGTTCAAGTATTTGCGTCTGATAATCATAATTTCATGTGGCGGCGCTGCGCTGATGACGGAAGGTGCAACTCCTCAACGGTCAGGACTTGAAAGAAAATTCCTTCAAAATTATACGTACTTATGGATCGATAGTTGTATTCTTTCAGGCTATTAGGTTGAACTGATTATAGACGGTAAATCTCATTAACCGACTTAATAAAAAGGAGGTTCTCAATTCGTCGGCTAGGAAATTTTTAGGTTTTTCCGTCATGGGTGTCGTTTTCATGGTTTTTGGGGTCGCTGATTACGAAAATGAAGTCAAAATGAAAATCAAGATGGCGCCAACGAAAATTTTTGGGTTTTCCGTCATGGGTGTCGTTTTCATGGCTATAGGGGTCGCTGATTACGAAAATGAGGTCAAAATGAAAATCCAAGTTGGCGGTCAGAAAATTTTTAATTTTTTCCGTCATGGGTGTCGTTTTCATGGTTTTTGGGGTCGCTGATTACGAAAATGAGGTCAAAATGAAAATCCAAGATGGCAGCCTGGATTTTTTTTGGTTTTTCCGTCATGGGTGTAGTTTTGATGGTTTTTGGGGTCGCTGATTACGAATATGAGGTCAAAATGAAAATCAAGATGGCGCCAACGAAATTTTTTGGTTTTTCCGTCATGGGTGTCGTTTTCATGGCTATAGGGGTCGCTGATTACGAAAATGAGGTCAAAATGAAAATCCAAGGTGGCGGTCAGAAATTTTTTAATTTTTTCCGTTATGGGTGTCGTTTTCATGGTTTTTGGGGTCGCTGATTACGAAAATGAGGTCAAAATGAAAATCCAAGATGGCAGCCTGGATTTTTTTTGGTTTTTCCGTCATGGGTGTCGTTTTGATGGTTTTTGGGGTCGCTGATTACGAATATGAGGTCAAAATGAAAATCAAGATGGCGCCAACGAAAATTTTTGGTTTTTCCGTCATGGGTGTCGTTTTCATGGTTTTTATGGTCGCTGATTACGAAAATGAGACCAAAATTAAAATCCAAGATGGCGGCTAGCAAAATTTTAGGTTTTTCCGTCATGGGTGTCGTTTTCATGGTTTTTGGGGGTCAAAATTTAGAAATACATAAAATGGGTTTGTTAAACATGAAATCGAAATAAATATTAATAAGTTATACTAGACAAAATGTAAAATAACATGAACAGGAAAAAAATGGAATTATAGGCATTGTCATTCAAATAGTCCGTTAGCCGTTATCACGTTTCCAACGGGCACCACGTGGAGGTGGACCGACACCTAGCGTTTTTTTTTGGTTGTTTATTTTCATTGATTTTATACACAATGTTCAAATCAGATTTGAAGTATTATACGTGATGAAGGAAAAAAAAAACATTTGATTTTTTGTTAGGTTTTGTGCTTTCGAGGTCAAGAATGTCGATAACGCCTGAAGGAATGCTGGCTTATTTTGTAAAAAAAAGGTCATTGGCCGTATGCAGTATGTAGACTTTGACCCTAGATAGATATAATTATTAATTTTAAATTTGTATGCTTTTTAGGTTTAATCATTTTGTGTTTCGTTTTTTTATGTATTTTTTTAATCATATTTGTTGAAATTCAAAATTATGAGCATTGGCCCCGTTGGCCCGTAAGTTATCTGGGAGTGGTCTCTCCCCAAATGATTCAACTAAATCTTTCAATCTTGCCGATGTTTGCCTATATCTTGGCCGACTAGTTGTGTGTGATCCACGAGACAAAATTTGCTCCAGTTTCAGTTCTGTCAGGCTTTGCTGCCGACGAAGTTCATCCAAAAACTTCCATATAGATGGGTGATGAGATGAGCCGATAGAAGTGACTAGAATCCCCTGTGAAAGCCTTCAACGGAGTTGTTCGTTCGGGGAATTTCCTGAAGAACTGCATCAAAAGTATTCCACAGATCAATAGGAAATCTAGGAGCTCGCCTGCCCCGTCTTTCCAACCTTCCGATCCAGTTATCTTCAAAATAATCAATCCAATCGACACCAAAAACCATGAAAACGACACCCATGACGGAAAAACCAAAAATTTTCCTGGCCGCCATCTTGGATTTTCATTTTGGCTTCATTTTCGTAATCAGCGACCCCGAAAACCATGAAAACGACACCCATGACGGAAGAACTAAAAATTTTTCTGGCCGCCATCTTGAATTTTCATTTTGACCTCATTTTCGTAATCAGCGACCCCAAAAACCATCAAAACGACACCCATGACGGAAAACCAAAAAAAAATCCTGGCTGCCATCTTGGATTTTCATTTTGAACTCATTTTCGTAATCAGCAACCCCACAAACCATGAAAACGACACCCATGACGGAAAAACCAAAAAAATTTCTGGCCGCCATCTTGGATTTTCATTTTGGCTTCATTTTCGTAATCAGCAACCCCAAAAACCATGTAAACGACACCCATGACGGAAATACTAAAAATTTTTGTCGGCGCCATCTTGATTTTCATTTTGACCTCATTTTCGTAATCAGCGACCCCAAAAACAATCAAAACGACACCCATGACGGAAAACCCAAAAAACCTGCCTGCCATCTTGGATTTTCATTTTGACCTCATTTTCGTAATCAGCGACCCCAATAACCATGAAAACGACACCCATGACGGAAAAACCAAAAATTTTCCTGGCCGCCATCATGGATTTTCATTTTGGCTTCATTTTCGTAATCAGCGACCCCGAAAACCTTGAAAACGACATCCATGACGGAAGAACTAAAAATTTTCTAGCAGACGAATTGAGAACCTCCTTTTTTTAAGTCGGTTAATGAGATTTACCGTCTATCATCAGTTCAACCTAATAGCCTGAAAGAATACAACTATCGATCCATAAGTACGTATAATTTTGAAGGAATTTTCTTTAAGTCCTGACCGTTGAGGAGTTGCACCTTCCGTCATCAGCGCAGCGCCGCCACATGAAATTATGATTATCAGACGCAAATACTTGAACAGCTTCTGAAAATGTATGGAAAACGTTATGTGCGCCTATGATATTCGAGGGTTGCCCTCAATTTCTCAGAGTTCCGATCATCAGAAACTGACTTGGTGCAATGGGACCGCCTCGGGAGTATACCCTTTCCAAAACAAAAAGAATTTTGAAAATCAGTCCACAATTGACGGAGATATTCGCGGACATACAAACACGAATAGAGAACCTCCTCTTTTTTGGAGGTCGGTTAAAAATATATATCGAAGTACAATCGACAACAACAAACGATCGTGAAATTCGACTTCGATCTGAAGATAAAAAAAAATTTAGCAATCTTTACAAACTAGCAAAATAAACATGTTTGATCAAAATTAATAAGTGTATCAAATTGTGGTAATCGGTGTACAATCTCGAAAATATATGCACGAAAAACACGGGAGCGTTTGTGACACAAAGCGATACGTCCGTCCTCTGGCAGTGGCCGATTCGTACTGGCGAGATAGAGTTTGCGCGGTCGATAATATAGTTAACTTTAGATTCAATTTACGAAATGAAATTATAGTTTATTGATAAAATAAAAATACGATTCTATTAGAAGGTTACCTTAAAATTAATACGTAGTTTTTAAATTTTCTTTAACGTGATTCTAAGGTATAGAAAAAAAATCTTATTTGTCGAGACATTTTGTAAAAATTGCGATGTTTTAACATTTTTTTTCTGCTATATTTTGTATTGAAGTCGAAAATGTGGCAAACTGGTCTCCTAGTAGACCATACGGTGATGTTATTTATATTTTTTTTAATGTTTAAAATCGTTTGTAGTGTTATGTTCGGCTAAGCCAAACGTAACTCGATCGGTATTTGTGCGGAAAAGGGCTTTTGAATACGGGTGATTGTCATTAATATAAACATTATTTTGAAAATTCTTCAAACCCATCCACCTGAAAAAGAACTCGTCTCTTATAATAGCCAAAAGGAAGCTTCAAATTCTTCATAGATTTCCCACACCAAGCGATCAAAATTGATCAAAATGAGATGATTTTGTGGAAGGAGCCTTAAGCCACGAGCTCCTCTTGTGCTGCAGGTTATGGTTAGGAAAATGCTTGGAAGATGAAAATGATGGCATAACTCTACAATAGAAGGGAAATAGTCACAATTGAAGAGTTACTGTGGCAAGGACAGCTTTCACCAGCCGTTTTATAAATTAAAATTAATAGCTTTGTTTGTACGTGTTGGTGTACAGCCACGAGCAATAATATGTATACACTGAGTAAAATTCAGAAGCGACTTTCACCTACTGTATTGATTAAAGTTTAACGTTGGTCGTTTGGTTAACGTTTTCTCGAACATAAAATTTTGAAGCCATACTATTACAAAATAGGACCTCAACGTAGAAACCGTTTTTCACGAGGAAATTAAATTTTGCCAAATTTTATATCCTTCCATTTCTTTTATAAATTTACTTCTCAACAAATGAAACCAGGAACTAATTATAGAAATAGCGATTCCACGAATCCATACGTAGTGGTTTAATATTAGGCACTACGGCGTAGCTAGTGTAGCACTGACGTCATACGGCATACGGCAGCTACGGCGTAGCAATAAGCAATATTTTTTAAGACCTGGAGTATGCTGTATTCACCCACTCTTTGCTAGGAAGCCTGTGGTCCAACAGTGGGAATGTTTAAGACTGATTATAACAACATAATGTCATTAATTAACGACACGGTTGGCGCAGTGGCTGAGCGATTGGACTGCTGCGCCGCGTGTCGCGGGTTCGATCCCCGCACGGAACAATTATTTGTATGACCTACAGATAGTTGTTTCGGGTCTGGGTATTTGTGTATGTGAGTTTCAATGTTTGTAAACGCACCCACGATACAGGAGAAATTCCTAGTGTGGGGCAACGTTTTTTTGTTTGTTTTTTTTTTTTAATTATTTCAGGCTACAATGGCCCATAGATATATTATATACTTACCTTATGAACTAGCATATTATATAAAGTAAATTCCAAACTATGTTCGTGGCACATCACCTGAGCTAGCTGGTTATACTGTATCTAACACAACAAAGATTCCAAATCAAAAAGAAATTGTAAATACAACAAAATATCTAAACTGAAAATAAAATCCATTTTTTACATTTCCGGCACTATCCATCTGCGTACGTCGACTGAATCTGCGACTACAATGACATACACGTAACAAGTTTGCGCATAGCTTGAAACTAGGCCGACACAACCCACGTCCTAGCCTAAACTACGTTACATCTTACTTACTTATATATAGGGTACAAATAAATAATTTTGAAATGTATGTTTGTGATTTCCAAATAACAGCGTTTTATCTAATAATAATAATAATATTTATTTATTTTCAGGCTACTTTGGCCCATAGATAAATACGTTACAGACTAACATACATACGATATAATTATACAGCTCGTGTTAGTAAATAAAACCTTAAAAAAACTATATTAGTATCACTACACTTGCACTACGTCACTGTGCGATCATGTGGCACTTGCCCGCGGAAGCGTCGAAACACCACCCCCTGCGGCCAAAAGTCCTCTTCCAAGACGAGGTGCAGATAGCATGTCGGTACTCGCACCACAAACGCCTAATGCTGATGAAAGTACTTATGTTTGCCTGTCTGTTTGTTCCGGCTTATCTCCGAAATGGCTGCACTGATTTTGGCGGGACTACTCAGAGCTACTCACTTCTACTTGTAATTAAGAAAAGGAAAAGGAAGGATACTGTGAAAAAAATGTTTTACATCTCTCATATTCGGTAAGTAGGTCCTTATTACCCCCAAATGGGGCTTGTAGGTGACCAATTAGCGCTCCAGGGCATTAATGTCGCAAGAAAAGCCCTAGGGCGGTAAGTAATAAAAAAAAAAACACTTCACTCTTTCAAAATGTTCGCGTACATCTAACCATCATAGTACTGGCAATAGACATCATGCATTCAGCCCAATGACAAAAGAGGTCGCTTCGCTATTCAGCCTTGTCTTCGTATGAGTATACCGCCTGTGTGGGGGAGGCTTAATAGTCATCAATTTTAAATATTGAACGGCGAAGCTCAATATCGTTCTTGAAAAAAAAAATTAAAAAGAGATGAAAAAGACGGTAATAGAAAACTTTACTTTCAATATTGTTTGTTTTTGGTTTTTTTTTATAATTACGTGCTAATTAGGAAAAAAACATGAGTTCTGCAAGTAATGGAGATATAAGCTGCACTCCCAATTCAATGAAAATGGAAGCTGAAGCAGCAATTAACAATATTTTGCCTGAAAGTTCTAAAGAGAGATATTTGAAAACTTTATTCTTGTAATGCCGGTTTTCTTCTTACCTCATAATCGAGATGTAAAGCAGAGTAGTTAGCTCGGGTGTAATCATCAATTGCACCCTCGAACTATTGGCGCCCTCGCTGCGCTCGTGCGCCTAAATATCTCGGGCTGCAATTGATGCCTTACAGCCCTTGGCTACTAATCTACTATTTCACACCACCTGCTCGAAAATGTCAAATTATATGTCAAGCAACCTTAACCTAAAGTGAGTCATTAGTGGCCGAGGGAACAGCCGGTCAATAATGTTGTACTGGATTTCATTATGACCCGCTGGTCAATAATGTGATTTGAATTTGGAATCTCACATGCTCAGCTAAATTGGCAGTATAGTACTATAGTGCGCGCGGAACTAGTTGGCCGCGCCTTAGGCATGTTTTTGTTTTTTATTTGTATTCTTTTCAATAAATTGAACAATTATTGTTCACGATATCTCGAGATTGGTCATCACTGTCTAATTAGAATCTTCTGTGCATTGCGAGCTGTAGGCAACCCGTCCCCTCGTCCCTGTCGCCACCTAAGGCGCGGCCAACTAGTTCCGTGCGCACTATAACAAACACCCTTTGGTGCCAGAAAGAGGAAAGCTATTCTCGATACCCTTACTACGCGTGGATGATATTCTCGATTTCCTACAAAATCATAACGACTGCTTCTTCATATCGTTGCCATGTTTTCGAAGACATAATATTGTAAGAATAATTAGATAACTACGAACCATTTTTTAAAAGGAATGGAATAACATTAAAACTGGCATTAATAATAACAAATACCGTACCGCGCCGTAATACCGTAATAGTAATTGGCTGTAACATTAGATAATTTATTTTAAGTAAACTGCGTTAAGATAATATTGCTTTGGATTTTGTGAATAAATAAATAAATAATAATACCTATCTATACTACAGTCGATTTATCACATTTTATCAAAAATACAAAAATACTATAATTTCACGAGCGTCTCCAATGACGTTCTAAATTCAAAATGCATACAGCCAATCATCCAAAACCATTCTACCATTTCTTTCTTATAATTATTTCTATTTGATTATTTCTATTAAGTTATTCTTACTGTTTGTTTATTTAATAAATACTTTGTTTTTCGTACTACCTATGGCTATTATTTTCTCACAGTAGGTGTAAAAAGTAGAGTATCCTCCTCTGGGCTAAAGGTGTCTTTGCCTTGGGCTAGCTTGAATCCCTCGCTGCATTCAGGATTCTTGTATTAACTCCCTCCCTGCGCTCGGGAGTTAAATCCCGAATCCTTCATTGCGCTCGAGATTCAATATGACGCCCGTGACATAAGACACAACTTTAGCCCCTTGGTGCATAATCTACTATTAGATCTGGCAAGCCTAGATAAATGTAACAACCACACGGTGACGCATCAACCTAGACATAACCGGGTGACTCGAAGCCAAACTTCGAAACGGATTTAACGTTGTATTAAATTAATATATATTATTATGTTGCCGCTCTCAAAACGGTGAAGGAAAACATCGTGAGGAAACCGGCATGTCTTAGAACCAAAAAATTCGAAGACATGTGACATCTGCCAATCCGCACTGGGCCTGCGTGGTGGATTATAGCCCACCCCCTCTCCTAGAGAGGAGGTCTGAGTACCTGCAGTGGAAACATTATAGGCTGATGATGATGATATGTTGCCGACGAAGTCTTTAAATAATTAAGTCTAATCTATATATATAAAAATGAAACCCGTTTTCCGTTGTCACGACATAGCATGAAAACGGCTGGAAAATTGGTAGGGAGGTAGCTAAGAACCAGGAAAAGGTTCTTTGATACTTTTTGTTTTTTTTTTTTAGGTAGGGTAGTAGGTAGGTAGGGTAGTAGATAGGTAGGTAGGATAAAACGCATTGCAACGCATGCGCGGGTTCAGCTAGTAAGTTAATAAAATACAGTACTTGTTAGTAACGTTTCATGTAAAGTTAAAATCCCTTTCAAAGTTTTGTATCGATTCACCTGTCTCCTATTCACCCCCTTTTACACGGTACCTACCAAACAGTTGAAAAAAACCTGACATCACGCCTTTAATCCCCAAAGGATTAGGCAGAGGTGTACCAAATAGTACACCCACATTTCGCCATTTATATTTAAACTCCATGTAATAGGGGGCGAGCCTATTATCTATTGCCATCAACCGGGCATAGATCTAGACTTCGTGGTTGCTGCTAAGAAATTCCTGATGAAAAAAAACAGCTACAGTTAGCCCTACCCGGGAATTGAACCAAGGACCTCTAGTTTAGCAGTCGCGTTTGCTACCAATAGACCAAAGAGGCAGCATTAACTTACCAATAATGTCAATTTACATATAGAAAGCACTGAGACCCAGGTCACCTTTTATCCTATGACATTTTTTCTGATAGCTTCTCTATAGAATCTCAAATCTCTATGGTTCCAAGATAAAATCTATACAAAATGTTTTACATCCAAAGCTTTTTACTCCACCTTTTATATCACAATATTTTAATAGGTGCTTTTAATGCTCTAGTATTTCTAAAGGCGGCTAAAATATGATTAATTACGTTTCGCGTTTTAGCGAATCGATGGGTTGTATTTAAATCATCGGCTTAGCGCTCGGTAGCCATATTGGTTGGCCGTTCCCGCTTTTAATCCCGCCATAAATAACTGACTGACGCTTGTCTATGGCTTAAAGGAAACTTTTTTTTATTAATCACCAGATTCATTTACAAATTGTATAGATATTTAACAATGAGTGGTAGGGTTAATTTTAGACATTTTTAATATGGAAAGGGTTACAATGATGGATTTCTTATAATTATTTCTTGAGGGGGCTCTAGATTATAGAACTAATCCAATCGGTAAAATTAAAGGAATGGTGAACTACAGTAGATTACAATAATTACGTCGGTTTTCAAATTTTTCTGATTAGATTTCTGTATGAATTTGAATATTTATAGAACCCTTTTCACTTCCTTAAACAAAGATCCATAAAGTAGCAAAGATACCTTCTGATGAATTGATGCCTACACACTGAAGGCATTCATAATTATTATTTATTAGTATCTCAGATCTTTATTCATTGACACACTTTATACAGGAGGGAAAGCAGCCAGATTAATGGCTTTTTCTTAATAAACAATATTATATTCTTGACAAATGCTGACGAAGAGCCCTTTAAGCAAGCAAGATGGGGTTAATTTAAGAACCCTAGTGTTGCCAGTAAAAGTCCTATAAAACTACTTTAGGCGATTAAGTGCTCTTGCTGCTTTTTAGGTGGACAAGTGAGATTTAGTGACTGAAATTCTCAGCAGGGTATTTAAATTCTTGAGCTTGATGATGTTGTAAAGAAAGCCATCTTGGGAGAAAGGTATGTTTACATACCTAACGGTATAAGATAACGCATTCTAGTTTCTAAATCTGTAATAAAACTCCTGTACCCTACCTGTAGCAGTTGGCTGGCCTGGGGATCGAATCCAGAACCTCGTGCCCAGCAGTTTTTCTTGCGACCACTAAACTAACGAAGCAGTCTGAGTTATATGAAATACTAGCGACCCGCCCCGGCTCTGCACGGGTGCAATGCTGATTTATATAATATACATATAAACCTTCCTCTTGAATCATTCTATCTATTAAAAAAACCGCATCAAAATCCGTTGCGTAGTTTTAAAGGTTTAAGCATACAAAGGGACAGAGGAAGCGACTTTGTTTTATACTATGTAGTGATAGTGATACTATGTAGTGATATGTAGTGATGCCTAGTCATAAGGAAAGATTTTTAAGCTTGAAGCTGCATCATCGCAGTATTATCGTGGATAAGTAATCGTAACACAGACGCTTACGACGACCTAGGTATGGCCACATTGACCACACACCAGTACTACCTATATTTGGACTGATATATTATATTATGATGCTGTTCAAACTCCTTATTCTCTTAAGACTAAGGATTCTCAGAATCAGTGTAGCTGGCAAACTGTCAAAATGAGGCACTGCTTTATATTAAAATTTAATCCGTCCTATATGCTGACACGGATTCAGTTTTGTAATCCCGTTAGGTGTGTTGAAATTCTCCCCGGGATTTCTACGAAATACTTATATTATCTTAGCTTACAATATTCAGATTATTTTAAGAAGGTAGGAATATAAGGCTTGATCAGAATTTTAATAAACTTTCATTCGTTTTGAACAACATGTCAGTGTCCTGAAAGTACCGTAACCAAGGGGTACCGTATTACGCAGTACCTTACTGGCCGAGTTGTGGAGGTCAGGTAGGGCAGTCGCTCCATGTATGGACATGGACATGGGTCAATACTCGTATTCAGCTGCATGCTATGTCGATGTTGATGAAGAAGCTGGTGTCTGCTGGGGCCAGGTAAATTAGCAAAAATAGCTGAATATGCTGCGTCGACACCTAAGGAATTGGGATTAAGTCAAGAGAAACATGCCTCTATATGTACGCATACGAACAAACTATGGCATCAACATTTAAATTCCCAAACATACAAACACCAACCTTATCGTAACTAACAACCAAAAATGCTCCTTAAAACCTTATTATAAAACGAGTAAAAATTATATTGGTCGCTTCAGGCACTCCCCTACTTAATACAAGACTTTTTATCTCACATTTTGCAAAATGGAGGTCGACAAGAGATCCATTACTTTAGCTAAATTAAGTCTTATTTTGCGTGACATCGTTTGGCTTTCTTACTTAAGAATTAAAAAGGGAATAGTAGTCTATATTTTATTACTGCTCCAACGAATTGCGATTCTTCTGAGGCACCGTAATGGTGATCAAGTGGGGCATTTCATTAAGCCCTAAATAATGTGGCTGTCTCAAATATTCAACAATTACGGTATCCTTTCCATTTCGTAATTAATATTGTGATGTTTTCTTTTTTTCTTGGTAAAATTGAAATGACAGTTATTGTTTTTTAATTGATGATAATTTTGAGTGGCATTGAATAAATAATTTTAATGGATTTCTAAAACGTTAATTTAAAATGGTCTTTTTTTAAACGGAAATGTTTCATACTATAGCGGAGTGCATGTGGTAGTAGGCTGCTCAGTAAAACGAAACTTACGCAGTTCTTATATTGTCTATATACCTACGAAAGTCGCGTAGGTATCTAAATATAAACAAAAAACGACCCACTGTCACCCACATCCATAAAAAAATACTTTTGAATGGTCGTTTCTGTAAAAATGCATCATTTGACGCAAAAGAAACTAGAACAAAAAATACGCTCACATCAAATTATCCTAGTTTTATTAACAGCAACTATTTAACTTACATTTAATTATAAACAAAAAAGCTTTTTATGCATTTGCATGACGAATATATTGTGTTACCTAACACCGTTATCAAAACATACACTATAACAGTCAGCCAAAAACATACCTACATTAGTGAACAAAATGAAAATAAATCTGATTTATCTCATTTCACCTCCATCGGGTACCGGGTAAGGTTTCAAGGAATAAGCTTTAAAAGTACCTTAAGTAAGACGATCTCATGTGCAAAATTAATTTAGGCCTCCCCCAATACCATATGTAAATGAAATTGAACCAGGCGTTATTTTATCGAGGGGGGAAAGAGGGCAATACGGCCCGATATTTGACGATATTAGAACTTCTGAGTCGAGGTGAGAACGCGTGAGGACTTTCTTTCTTTCTTTTGTTTTTATTATGCATGAGGAATGGGGGATGCGATATTGAAATTACTGAGCCGCCGAATGTTTTGATGGAATAGTTCTGCGGATGCGGGTTAGTAGATTTTTTGGCAGTAAACCTAGGTTATTATTCGCATTTTTTTTGGTGTGTAGTTTTGTTTGAAAGTGTTTTTCTTTGTTCTACTGATGATGCTTTACATGTAAAGACATTTTTAAAGATAGTTAGTCTGAGTAAACCGTATCAGATCTTGTCTGATCCTTTTACAAGCTAAATTTTACATAGCAATCAAGATGGATGACATGCTTATTTAACAAAAAGGTCCCATTTACACGCAACGTCTATAATTTGATTTGAACGACGAAAACGAACCATTGGTGCCGATTCTCTTGTCACAAATTTCTCTAAACTAGACTAAAAATCATTAAAATTTAGTTTAATCCTGTCAAACGACGTTATCCATTCTGAAATTGACTAAAGTGACATAGCTTAACTAAATTATAGTCTG
This sequence comes from Diarsia mendica, assembly GCA_949316265.1. Taxonomy (NCBI): domain Eukaryota; kingdom Metazoa; phylum Arthropoda; class Insecta; order Lepidoptera; family Noctuidae; genus Diarsia; species Diarsia mendica. Next base: position 17,230,596 of record OX438904.1, on the reverse strand, counting down.
ACAGCACTAAGTTATTCAATTTAGTGAAAATGGCAATTTTGCTATTCTGAAATTGACGTTTTTCACCTAAAATTATGATTGTCAAACTAAATCAGACCATTTTTAATCGCGAATAAAAAGGTGTGGAATAAAATTAGTTGACATAAACTAAAATTTACAAAGCATATTTCTCTATTATTTTTCGAAAGTTTGGATGACTTTGAGTTAATTATGGAAGCTTATGTGATTGCCGCTGTTGGCGATGCGGCAGAAAGGTAAGTTTAGTGTTATTTTATTATGATACAATACAAAATGCATTCGTGAAAACTTACAAAGGATTTGTACTGAACATCTAATGTACTTGCTACATTATTAGTTGGAAAAGAAGTGGATAAATGCACTTCTCATAATCATAGCCACTTCCAGGCTCTGAGTATTATCTAATAGACACTTTCAAGAAAGAATTCATTTGGAAAGATTGCGAGACCAATCCAACCAATTCCAAATGGCAGAGGAGAAATTTAAAAAACTCTTTAGACTCCCTAGAGCGGGAGCACTTTATTTGGTGGATATGCTAAGGATTAAGGAATCCTCGGTTAGATGAAGGTTTTATCCCCAAACACCGAAAGGTTAGAACAGTTTTGTGCAGTAATTCACTTGCATATACAAGTTTTTAAGAATTTATAGTTTAGTCGAGTGGTATCTCACTTTTATTATATTTATGGGTGATCTAAACCTAGTCATTACATAATTGAGATCTTTCAGTCGAAAACCGCACGCCCCTCCACTAAAATTTCTTTACAAACATTTGAACGACCCACTGACCGAAAAGCAGTGGCGCAACATGCATTTTTAGAATGAAAAATTTCTACCTACCTACCTGTATGATAATAGAACTCATTTGCAGATTCTAGCTGCACTAAATCTGTTTGCTCAAGGCAGTTATCAAACAGCTGTTGGGCAAGACAACTTACTTGACAACTTAATTCTTCTGAAATCTAAATAAGTGTATCTTTGCAGACGAAGAAGATATTGATGGCAACGAGGATAACAAGCAGAATGCTATTGTGGAGGATCAGGATGCTATTGTAGAGGATCCTGGCGCAGACTTCCTTGCTGAAGCAAGGGAAATTCGGCAATTACTTGTCAATAATTTTAATTAAATTAAACATTTTATTTCTTTATTATTAAAATTTTAATTTTCTTATCACCTTATTTATTAATTAACCTATCTAAGAGTGGCGATTAGGTTTCTATCACAAATTGAAACCGCATATTCAGTTCATGTTTTGTATAAAAAAATAATTAACAAAATACAATAATCAACAAAATATGCCAAATATTTGCCTCTTCTCTACAGAGAAGGCACGAGCACTGATCACCATGCATGCTCAAGACGGGTTCGCGATTTCAGACTTATTAGGTATATTATAATAATTATAGTCCAGATTTCCTCACGATGTTTTCCTTCCGACCTTCATTGAAATAAAAATGAGTAAATAAAAGAAAAATGTTCGTACATATTTTTTATTAATGTTATGTTTTAACTTTTGTACCACTGTATGCCCATTTTCTCTTGCCCGTTTTATAAAAGAATTGAATTTTTTGTCGAATTGCACTTATTTATGTTGAAGTCATCCATTTCTTTCTTAGGACGGCCTGATCTGTGTTTGCCTTCATCTACAATACGCCTCACTGTACTCTCAGATTTTCCTGAAAGAAAGATTTAAAAAAAGATGTAGTATCTAATGGAAAATAAATAGCACTATTTTTATTTCAAACATGTTAAAACTTATTCATATTTAAAATCATCGGTAAATTTGATTACCCAAAAGTATCAAAACTTAGCTACTTACATTTGCAATCTAACCTATAAATGCGCAATGTAAACAATGCTTATTTTAGTCACAAAATCGTATATTTAGTAAATTTGTGACTTCTGGTAGATAAAAAACAAACAATAACACGATTACATACCTGTCATAGCTGCTGTTCGAGTATAAATATCCAAATTTGATAAAATTTGTCCAGCTTGGTGTTCTAACAAACATCGCAAGTCACATTGCTGATATACTTTGAAATAATTTCCCGAGCTCCACTCCTATTTGTTTTCCTCATATTTAACACGTTTCTTCGAAGTTTTGTCGACGTAGATTTGAAAAACATTTAAAAATGCAAAAGGTATCAGATCAAGATAAAATAATAACAAGTTGATGACAGACAGCCGATGACATTTGATGTACTATGATTTAGTGTTACCCTACTTTTGAATAATCCATGGTATAATAATATAAATAATCTTAGTTCCTCAAACATTAATTTCTTGACTATACAGACAGACTGTACTTCATTAATGATTACTGGTATACAATTTTAAATAAATATTTGATTTACCTCAGGTTTTTTTTTGCAATTCAGATCATTTCGTTCACTTTCATTCAGCTTTTGTCTATGGTCTACTGCAATCTTGGTCTATGCTTTATTCAACTTAACGAATGTCAAACTCGATTTTAGGTGTGTCAAAACTATATTTAAATTTAGAGAATCTTGTTTTCAGAATAACTTACCAAAACCAACTAACTAAAAATAAGAAATTTTAGTTTTAGTTTAGGTTAGTTCGGTGTACAAGAGAATCGGCACCATTGCCGCGTTGGCATATTTAAACTTCAAACGGACAGGGTAAATATTAGTTACCAAGAAGCACTTCAAAGTGATACCTCATTATTATCGCCCCTTCCTCAACTAAACAAATCCACTAAGTAGGTACACAAAAAAGCATTAAAAAATTGAAATGTCAAAAATGTGTCAAAGTTCGCGCCTAAAATGAGTGTTGAATAATTCGAAGCGACTCGATAGCCGCACCAACAATTTTGGTGCCACGCAAGCCTCAAGGGACTATATATATCATATTACTCATCAACCATCAAGTTTATTTTTTTCGCCCCAATTTATCAATTATTAACGGCCCTAGGCCGGTATCGGCTGTAATTGACAAATAAGTCACTCCCGAGCAACTTTTCAGGATGATTATGATTTATTATACTTATACTTCTAAACAGCCAAACATTTTTGTACGTTGAAAAAGACGTCTTTTACAGCCGGAGCCTGAAGAATGTTGGGAAAAGTTTTTTTGCGATAGGTGTCGCTAGTCGCCACATCATCATCACGTCGGGGTCACCAGTTTGGGGGTAGAGGAACAGGGTGTAAAGTTCCTCATCCCCCATTGAAAAGGGAGGATCCTCCGACCGGACGGGTGTTGTGTCCGGCGGGCTAACTGCCCGACAGTTGTAAGTCGGGAACTCCTATATAGGCTTATGTCGCGGATAATGTTGATAGCGCGATGTAGGATTTCTGTCGATCGTTGTTTAGTACGCAGGTGTTGCGATAGGTGTCGCTAGTCGCCACAATTATAAACTCCACTGGTATAGAAAAGTATAGGTAATATAAATTCCTTTGCTTTTACACTCTCCTGAGCAAATTTCGGTCACGGGGTCATCTCAACAGAGACTGACCAAGTACCCAGGAGATATTGTAGGTATGTATAGTAGGTACACAAAGAGTGAACGAAAATACTCCCTCTTCTCACACGTTCATAGTTGGACAATCCAAGATATTTAAAAATGACTCTAGTCAGACTACTGGTTTCTAAGTATATAGTACTTAACAAGTAGATTTAGATTCCATCTATTACTCGTAACTTTTTGAATTTCTTTGTTACAAACAATAAGCGAGACCTAATTAGAATGTCAAAATAATGGGCACTATTGAAATTTCAGATATGACAGGTGGACTAAGGATATCACCGAATGGCGTCCAAGAACTGCCAAAAGATATGTGGGTCTTCCGGCGGCAAAATGGGCAGACGACATAGTTGCCATTCGGGGTAACTGGGTAACCTGGACGAGGCTAGCACAGGACCGCGGCACAAGAAATGAGAGGCCTATACCCGCGGTAGAATTTCCGCCAAAAGTTGTAAACATCCATCAGTGAGCGTCATTTTATTTGTCACTATTAATAGCGTTACCGAAAACAATGCATTAGCGTGTCAATTCTAATTTCGCAGGTATCTCAAAAGGCGCGTTGGTTGTAAGAGTCATAATAGCTCTGAACATGCTATAATTACAACCACTAAATCATTTTAGCAGCCAGTTTAGTGTTATGCTAAACTCAGGAGAGGGTTCGCACGCGTACAACTCATTTATCATACCTTTCATAGTCGCAGGACCTAGGCAGGTAATTGGCAACACGAAATAATATACTTACACAATTTTGTTTTTTTTTTCAGGTTTGAATCCCGAATAACGACCTAGTTTTCATCGGTATTAAGTAGGTGCCTATATTTAAATGTCGACTTATGGTAGGAACCTCAGGATAGCCAAGTAACGCAAAACTCAAGTATTTCATTAAAAAAATCACTATATGGATTAAATGAAGTTGTAGTAATGATTTAAATGATTTATTGATGTAATGATTTGATTGATGAACCATATTTGTTAAGTTAAAATAGATCGCACCCAATAGGAGCGCGTGCGCGAATGCACATGGAAGTGGCAGAAGTGTAGGTACCTATCTAATTTTTAGTGTCCGACCGAAACACGATTATCAGCCGAAACCGAAACCGTAACCGAACCTTCGGCCTTGGTCCCAGTTTCGGCCGAAACCGAAACCGAAACCGAAACTTGATAAATATTTATGGAATGTAAAATCTATTGTATTTTTACGCATATATACACAGTTATCACGTGGAAAAAAAATGCAACAATTAAAGTAGGTAACAAAAATAGCTCTTTATTTTTAAAATTAATAATGTGAATTTAAAAAAAAAATGCTATCTACATATTTGTCAAACTTTTAAAAAAATAAGCACTACATTTTTAACATTACTATATTTGTTAGTTATTTAAAAAAAAAAAAAAACAAATCTAAGATCCTCGCATACTAAAGGGAAAAACGTGACATGACTACACGTGTACTGAAGGCCATTCACGCTAATAGAAAATATATGAAACTTTACAGTAAAAAAAATCTTATTGGCCGATATAACTTTTTTTCTAATTATTTACCAAATAAAGTACATCATATTATTTTCAAAGATGGTATTTTAAGAATTAATTTTCATTACGAACTTTTTAAATTATATTAATTAGTTAAGGTTTTAGGCGCTTTGCACATGGAGCAACTATTGCAGCAACTGGCAACTAGCTGTTTACATATTCAATTGGATTGCGCACACATAGCAACTCGGTGTTTCGAGTTCCGGCAATCGTCAGCAGTTTTCAGTTGCTGCAATCGATGACTGAGTTAGTTGCTAATTGCCGCAACTAGCAACTGTTAAATATTATACCGATTTTTAAAGTTAACGTAGACGGCGACGACGTAATATTGATTAACTTAAGATTAAGATTGAGCAACTCGGTTATGAAAGTTGCTCACAAATTGCCATAAAATTGCTGCAACCGTAAACGTTGTAGCAACTATCAACTAGTTACAGGAAACTTTTAAAGTTGCTTAAGTTGCCTCAACTTAAGTTGCTCCATGTGTAAAGTGCCTAAATCACCGGAGATAGTTGTGTATCGGAACTACGGGGCGGTTCGATACGCGTAAGTACAAAATTTAATCCATCAACAATTACAAACAAATTAATATAGTAATGTTTGAATCAAACATCACAGGTATCTTCACACATCTTTTAAGTGTTAAATTAATTTCTACATAAATTCATATTTTATAAGTTCTAGGGAATAACTGATTCTGAATAACCCAACAGAACCAAGTAAAATATGTATTGAATTCTTTTCGATACACACCTACTTACAACCTATTTATTTTACACTGTAGCACAAGACCCTAATGAATGCCATAAAAATACATCATCATTAATTATAAGTAAAAACAAATACCCAATTTTTGCGCGAGAAAAATCACACAACCTTAAATCATCACGTTCGCGCCGGCTAGCGAACTCAACTGGCACTCGAAGTTAACTGAATGATGCGCGACAATTCACGTATATCTTGTTTCGGCGGGGCCGAAAGGTTCGGCCAATTATTGGCCGAAACCGAAACTATGGCCGAAACCAGATTTTTTGGCCGAAACTAGCCGAAACCGAAACCGAAACCGAACCTTCGGTCGGTCCTTACTAATTTTACGATAAAGTCCTTTGTAATAGGGGACGAACCTATTGCCATTAACCAGGCGCCGATCCAGACTCCGTGGCAGAGCTACTGAGAAAAGACTGCTAGAAAAACCCAATTAAGTATATGTTTCCCCGACCCAGAAATCAAAAACCAGGACCTCTTCGTCATCATCATCATCATCATTTCAGCAGAAAGACGTCCACTGCTGGACATAGGCCTCCCCTAAGTGTCGCCACATTGACCGGTCCCGTGCGTCTCGCATCCAGTGGATCCCCGCAACCTTCACCAGGTCATCGGTCAACCTAGTGGGAGGCCTTCCAACGCAACGTCTTCCGGTTCGCGGTCGCCACTCCAGAACTTTCCGGCCCCATCGGGCATCCGTTCTGCGACCTCTTCGTACCAGCGACCATTAGACCAACGTAGTAGTCAAACATTTTATTGATTTGACAACCAATAACAATAACCCCGAAACAAAAGCCGAACTTTTTTTAAAACCGACATGGCAATGTCATGTTATTCAGCTTGCATCCAATTTAACCGGCCAGTCGCAACATTCGAAATATAAAAACAATCGTTATCTCGGGTTGCGTTATGGATTCGACGTATAGTAGTCCGGTCAATATAGACATATGAAATAACAATAATTCCCACAGAGCCAAATATTGGTGGAGAGCTGGGGTATACCATTACAAACAAAGCCTTAAAAATCCCCATCGATCCTATGTGTGCTACAAAAGTTATTCGGGGTCAAAGGTCAAAGTTTGAGAATTTTTGAATTTTTCTCGAGAACGGTAAATTTTATCAAAAAAAACCTCAACCCAAAGTCGTAGATCTATCATAAAATTCTCTACAAAAATGTTCTTCATTTTTATTTTCTAAGAGTTACCATTCCTGAGATATCGCGATACTAACAGTCACATTATCACTATCACTTCATCATCACTACTAGTATAAATTAAATACTTATTACATAATACTTATTATTAATTAATTAATATTATAAAGAGGTAAAGTTTGTGTGTTTGTATATTTGTTAAATTGTAAGGGGTAATCTCGGGATCTACTGAACCGATTTTAAAAATTCTTTCACCAATAGAAAGCCACATTATTGCTGAGTGTTATAGGCTACTTTTTATCCCTGTATTCCCACGGGAACGGGATCTACGCGGGTGAAACCGCGGGACGTCCGCTAGTATAAAATAAAGTCGCTTTCCATGTCCCTATGTCCCTTTGTATGCTTAAATCTTTAAAACTACGCAACGGATTTTGATGCGGTTTTTTTAATAGATAGAGTGATTCGAGAGGAAGGTTTATATGTATACTAACATCCATTTGCACCCGTGCGAAGCCGGGGCGGGTCGCTAGTTCTTTATATAAAAGCGAAAGGTAACACTCCTCACGAGATCTCGAAAACCGCTGGACGTATAAAGATGATTTTTGGAAAGGAGGTAGTTTATAGTTAGTAAACGTCCGCTAAGAACGGATTTTGCGACAGGGCCGTATTAGGGTGATCTTAGGGCCCTCGCAAGTTTGTATGAAAGTCCTTCATTTTTTGTGCTATAAGTAATCTTGATTTTTGGCAGAGACGTAGTTTATAGTCAGTAGACGTCTGCTATGAATTAATTTTCTGACAGGGCCGGATTAGGGTGGTCTATGAGCTTTTGCAAGTTCGGATTCATACAAACTTGCGTGGGCCCTTAGACCACCCTAATCCGGCCCTATCGCAATATCCGTTCTTAGCGGACGTCTACTAAAGTACTAAGTAACTATAAACTACCTCCTTGCCAAAAATCATATTTATACGTCCAGCGGTTTTCGAGATTTCGTGAGGAGTGAGTTACCTTTCGCTTTTATAATATAAAGGATAAGGTGACTCTTAGAATCGCGATATCTCAGGAATGGGAACTCTTAGAAAATAATAATGAAAAGCATTATTGTAGAGAATTTTAAGATCTACAACTTTGGATTGAGGGTTTTTTTGATAAAACTTACCGTTTTCGAGAAAAAAAATTCAAAAATCCTCAAATGACCTTTGACCCCGAATAACTTTTGTAGCACACATAGGATCGATGGGGATTTTTAAGACTTTGTTTGTAATGGTATACCCCAGCTCTCTACCAATATTTGGCTCTGTGGGAATTATTGTTATTTGACCAATAATTCCCACACACTTTTATGTCTAAATTGACCGGACTATAGGTTTTCTATGTTCAAAGCTGCATCATAAAATATTATTAGGTACCACGATGATGACGTCCTGGGTCCGATTCCCTGGTCGGGTAAAGTGTTATTGTAGATAAATATCTATCTGGATTTTCCCAATACCTATAGGTGCCGGGTTGATAGGGCAAACCGATTAATAGATTTGCCCCTTACATATGGGACTTAAACTTATGAGGGTGTACCTGTTAAGTACACGTCTGTCTAACCCTTCGGAGATTAAAACGCGTGATGTTATGTTATTATATCTGCTAGCTTTATAGGTCCGAGTGCGCACCTTCTTCATCTTCAAGCGGTTGGTCATCCCTTCTCGGGATCGCTGTCCACACACTTCTCCCCAAAAAAACAAAAATGCAAAAAACAAACAAAAATCCTGTCTCAAGAATGTCAAAAACGTCAAACTTATGACAGTACACACTTGTTTTCATACTAGTAGCGTAGCGCCGTGCTACGTCAGCTTCGTCGTAGCAAATTGTCGTGCTGGTGCTATGCCATCTCCATTGTACTACGGTTTTTAGAATATGACGGGACTGTGACGTCAGAATCGGAATGCAATTGACAATTTCGAAAACGCTTTCGCCAACGTCCATACTACGTTGAATACACCGGTTCTCGTCCGATCACCGAAGTTAAGCAACATCGGGCGTGGTCAGTACTTGGATGGGTGACCGCCTGGGAACACCACGTGACGTTGGCTTTTTGCAATTTTTGACAAAAAAGTAATGAACATTGCTTTTTTTTGTTTTTTTTTTTTATGTATTTTTCAACTCCCAGATGGACGGACATACTTATACGAATTTCTATTTTTTTATTTATAATCTGATTAGAACATCAATTAATTCTACTACCTAATTATCGCTAATCCCTAAGAACACATGACCCTTGTTACAAAAGCATTATGTATGCCATTTTAAATCTGATAAAATTTAAAATTACCTCATTTATCGTAAAATATCAATATATCATGCATGACATCGGTTAAAATAACGTGTGTAATTTGTAGAAAATTACCTGTTTTGAGAATCAGAAGCGATTATAATCGTAATGGGGTGACAATGGCGGATGTTTGCTTCCATAATTGTGTTTCCGTAATGAGTATCCCTGTTGGGGCTACCTACCCTAGGTATGAATTTTTAAGGCACAATACAGGGTAGAAAGAAGCTCGTGGATAAATATTAACTGCCGCACGGGTCAATCTTTAAAGTTAAACCGTGCTTCCCGAATCCCGAGGTTGGTCCGAGAATAAGTGATAAACATCACAAAACGAGTTTTTCATTTCTTACGAGTGACTTGACTTCTTATTGTGATAAGAAAAAAAAACGACTTTTTATTGACGTCAGTATCCGGATAGAAAAAACCTACTATTAAATCAGTGGGATTCGCTTTTGTTTGCCGGTGTCGCGAACAAGCGCTCATATATTTTAAGTTTTAACCAAACTTTCATACTGCGTCACATGTACAACAGAAACCTGAAAACCTATCTCTTATCTTTCAGGTGGTCACTCAACCGATATAATAATTATTATATCAGCAGCCTTGGGACAGGCGATATTGTCTTGTGACGTCAATGTTCTGAATTACTTAGATAATTTCGACACTGCTATCGCCAACGTCCATACTACGTTGAATACACCGGTTCTCGTCCGATCACCGAAGTTAAGCAACATCGGGCGTGGTCAGTACTTGGATGGGTGACCGCCTGGGAACACCACGTGACGTTGGCTTTTTAGTTTTTCTTTTATAGTTTTTTTAAGTTTTTCTTAAATAACCTTTTTTTCATTTTTCAATTTAAATTCATTTTGTTATTAGTTATTGTGTCACGATGACTGCTTACAATATTTTTCTTGGTTCTGTATTCAAATACAGTCTACAATCGGAATGAGAAATAAAGCACTATTTATTCTGTAATATAAATATTGTATTTAATTACATATCACAAATTATAAACATAATTACAGTCAACAATAAATGCCATATTGCTGGCCTCACGATTTTTTTAGTATAAAATTGTACTCAATTTATAACATCATAATCAATAAATTAAATGCACATCTCAAATGCTCAACTTAAAACAATTAACACTTAGAAATATTGTACTTCTTTCTATACTCTTCTGGGTTATGGAGGTCAGATAGGCAGCAGGCAAAATACTGGTATTCCACTGCATCCGGTAAGACTGTAAGTCGACCCCAATAAAATTGGGAAAGAGGTAGGCAGATGTACTTGTTTCTTACGATCATCACCTCTTCAAGGCAGGCCTGGAAACAAAAAAGGTGAGTTAGAAACAAAAATAAAATCGTAAGAAATGTTTTGATGAGAGCAGGAGCACTTCTGACGGCATTTAGTTTATTAATAAAACCATCTAGATACTGCCGACAGGCGTCGCGATGACTAAACATCTGTGGCGACTAGCGACATCTATCGCAACACCTGCGTACTAACAACGATCGACAGAAATTCCTACATCGCGCTATCAACATTATCCGCGACATAAGCCTATATAGGAGTTCCCGACTTACAACTGTCGGGCAGTTAGCCCACCGGACACAACACCCGTCCGGTCAGAGGATCCTCCCTTTTCAATGGGGGATAAGGAGCTTTACACTCTGTTCCTCATACCCCCAAACATCTGTACCCCATCATCATCATTCTCCTGTTTGCGTTACACCCCAAGGGGGTGTAACGTTAAGCCTTCTCATCTCAGCCACACGCAATTGCCTCTCTTTCATCACTTTTGTGGTCCAATTTTCTTATACATACATACAAGGCAGCAGGTATAATAAGAAATGCATAAAAAAATATACAAAACTTTCTTACTTTTTCTGAAACCCAAACATGCTGAGCAATGTCGGTTGGTTGCTAGGCAGAGGCGGCGATTTCTTTACTCCATTCGCTCTAGGTACAGTCTTCTTGAAGCCATTCATGGTGGTCCTTGGTTTGTTGGTCTGACTGCCAAACATTGATCTTGTTGGAGATGCGCCGAAGGAGGTCTGTGAAAAACGCATTTAAGGGAAATGATGATAACGAAACAGAATTTACGTGCTATCTATTTAAAAACAAGAAGCTTGGTCTTCTGAGAGTTGTAAATCAGGGTTTGTAGCACAATACATCATACGTAACCAGATCAAAGATATAACCTCCCTTTCGACACTTTTTAGGGTTCCGCACCTCAAAAGGAAAAAACGGAACCCTTATAGGATCACTCGTGTGTCTGTCTGTCTGTCTGAACATCCCCCCCCCCCCCCTTTATCTCCGAAACTACAGAGGCTACAATTTTGAAAAAAAATACAGAAATTAATTCAACACTTATTAATTACAGGAAAACTTATAAGAAGTCTATAGTGCTAAAATAACATGGAAAATATCTCAATATCTACTACAATGGTACGGAACCCTTCATGTGAAAGTCCGACTTGCACTTGGCCAGTTTTATTTCTGCAGGTTTGAATGGCAGCTCATGATAACGTGTTAGTAATTTGCATAATGCATATTATACAATTTATCAATAACCGAGTCATGTTTCTTGATAAGTCAAATACTATCACAGCATTAACTCAACTCCTGTGGAAAATCTATCAACCGTATTTTAGAATTGCAGATGTCATGTCAGTTATAAATTCTCCGCTTGAACGTGGAGCTGTTCTCACTCGTCATCAGTATCCGTACTGCCTCTCTGAATAACCAGACGATTTTTCTACCATGACCGAACCGTACCGAATGCCATGACTCACCGTTCTCCCGAACTTTCCATTCACCCTCACTCTGACGTACCTCGGTAAAGGAGACGTGTTTCGGTGGTAAAAATACATTATTAGACAAGTTTTTCTAAATTTTTTGCCACAAATATAGGTACTAGTTCAGGGTCCATTTCTTTAAATAACCAGATTATGTCCTCAATATTTTGCAAAGTCTTCCCTTGAAGATTTCCGGTCTTCAACCGGTTGTTGACCGATTCAAGCAGTAAAGATTTCGCTACTTCAATCTCGTCTAAACTAAAAGCACTTTCACATATTTGTACGAGTTTTTCTTCCGGCATAACATTTATTTTGTTTTGAACAAAAGCCAAAAGTTCACAAATGACAATGTTACAACTAGAGCATCTTTTCGAAGAGTTATCCATAGTCGTAGTAGAGAAAAACGGGATTAATTTTTTTTTACTGCTAACATCAACGTGTGGGAATCGAACTCAGCACCGCTTGAGTATACCGCCCGGGTATAAGCGTGAAACGCCGCCGTAAGGCTATCTGCACATAGATTACAATGTTGAAATTGTAACTTATTTGCGGTGCGACACTTTAAAAATTCATATCCAAAGTCCAAAATATAGTCACTTAAAAATGTTCTAGATCATTTTTTGTTTTATCAATTATTATAATCAACGTACACACACTGGGGTAACGTTGTCATTTCACTATTATTTTGTATACAAACGTCACTTGTGTGCATACATTTGGAAAAAAACTAACCCAGTGGCAATTAAAAGATAGTGAGTGCGCGGTGGCGTCACAGACCGGACTGATTTATTGATAATTATTATATATATTAATGATAAGGCTTTTGATTATTCAAATTGGAGTGAAAACAATATTGAGACAAACATCTGTAATTCGCTGTTTTGACAAAAAGCAATTGGCCTAAAATGCTCCACTGTTGGTATGCACGCCTACTCTGTGTGATTGGGAGTGGGCAGTAATCCACTATTCGAATAATTGATTTTAGAACAATAATATTGATTGTCTCACGATATTTCCCTTCCCAGTTTTGATAGCAGCGGTGATGAAATAAAATACACAAAGAAACACGGCTTACTAAGCCTTAGTTCACCTGTAATTGGCATCCAAGAGCGGGAAGGAGAAATGCAAGTCGTCCTTCGGCGAGTTGGGCAGGCGACATAGTTGCCATTGGGGTAAAAAACCTGGAGGAGGCTGGCTTAGGAACGTGGGGATTGGCACAAGAAAAGAGACTATACTAAGGTGGGTGATTTCGGGCAGTGGATAATGATGATATACGCGGCTTCTTGTGTTCACGACTAACTTACCATTACTCTCAATACAGGGACATTGAAAGAACTAAATAATTATATGTATTACCTGCGAAGCAGTAGGCGTAATCAAAGTCTCCATGGGATAAGTATTCTCTATCACAGACTCTTCACTCTCCGTATTTTCCATCAGTTGCACATCTGAATCTGCCCTTAGAGGCCTACATTTCGGACTAGGTTCTAATATAGGACTATGACACCGTTTCGGTGAACTATTATTAGTAAAGTTCTCCTTCTGGGAATCTTCTTCCAAACATTCCATTTCCTTTTCTTCAACTTTTACACAAGTCGAGGTCCGTTTTTTGAAAGGATTCCTGCTTGTTTTTTCCGGAGATTCTTCTATTGTTATGCTTTCTTTAGACACATTACTATCACTAGTCTGAATTTCTTCAGTACTTGAAAAAAACTTGCTTTCGACAACATTATTGTCTAATACTGTTCTAGGGAACCGACTGAGTTTTTTTAGGACTGAGTAACTGCCAGTTTTCAGGCATTTTTTAAAGGATCTTTCTTTATTTTCGAGAATAGGAGATTTGTCGTTTCTTTTACTAAATTGATCGGTGATTTCGATGTCTCTGATTGGTTTATCGTGCTCACTTTCTGAGTATTGTGTAAATGTCTGACTAGCGTCGCTGTCACAGTCGACCTTCTGTTTTTTATTTGCTGGTTCCGTACAATACATGTTGCTTAGTGTTTCTATTGATAAACTGGAAAAAATAAATAAAATTTAGGTTACTTTTGATACAATATGGTAAGAAAAAATATAAAAAATCAGTGGAATATAAATACAATGTTTGGTTCCACTATCTCCTTCAAGAACAAACAAATAATTGGGCAGATAGCAAGTGGCAGGCGATAAGATCCGATGACGTCAGAATTTTCATTGAGATAGATAATTTCGGTACGACTATCGCCAACGTCCATACTACGTTGAATACACCGGTTCTCGTCCGATCACCGAAGTTAAGCAACATCGGGCGTGGTCAGTACTTGGATGGGTGACCGCCTGGGAACACCACGTGACGTTGGCTTTTTGCAATTTTTTCGTGTTTTAAGTTTTTTTGCAAATTATAGAACCATATTATTACCTGAAATAAGATTTTAGACAGTTAGCGAGAAATTAGACTCACATGGCAAGTCTTACTTACGTCAGTCTCACTATAAAAATGATTCACCTAGAAGTGGGTACCATTTACCCTCTACGACGCGAGATGAAAATTAGTATACCTCTGCCTAAAAGTACATACCTCTCATCCTGATCTTGTGTTTCAGGCACAAATTTACTGACTAGATTAACAACCTTCCTTGGTCTAGTAGTAGGAACTGCTAAAATTGGCTCTGGTTTCTTTTCTTTCTTCTGCCAAGGACTTGGCTCATGGAGGTAGGGTGTGAACTCCTTGCTCCATATGCTAGGGTGAGGGGATACACCTTTGTCTTTCCAGTTGTTTGTTTTTACTGGTTCACTCTGAAATGTTGTGACAGGAGTTCTACTATTTAATAGCCCATGTTGAGTATTTAAAATGTTCCTTATGCTCCAGAAAACTTCTGGTACATTTGAACAGTAGCGTTTTGAAATAGAACTTAAAATCAGTCAATAATGGCGAAAAGGCGCAGTGGCTGAGCGATTGACTGCCGCGGTGCGTGTTCTGGTTCAAACCCTCGCCCGGAACAAATATTTGTATGGCCTACAGTTCTGGGTCTGATTGTTTGTGTATTTGAGTCACAGGAGAAATTCCTAGTGTGAGTAAAAAAATTCATTTGATTACAGTAATGATGGAAATTAAATAATCTATATTTATGAATACTAATATTTTAAATGTAAGAGTAGTTCAGCCTGTCTGTTACGTTTCCGAGTGTAATATGGGATACTTTCGTCAATAGGATGATAATTATGAACATTGTAATACCTTATTGCTACAGTAATCTGGATGCCAATCGTCCATTTTCTTCAATGAAAAAGGGTCAAGATTTCCTAGGGCTAATTGAAACGCCGTTTTAGGATCCAACAGCTCACCAGCATTGACACATAATGCTTGTTCAATATCTGCAATCAAATAAGAGATGACTTGTAAAAGCAATTTGCGAGAGTATTATTTGTTAAAAAAAATGTGTGGTAATTAGTTGCTGTGGTATGGGTGTGTAATGCAGAGGAATGAGAAAAATATTGTGAGGAAAGTTTTGGGTATGAATCTGGAGGCTGATGATAATTAAGACCATAAAAAAAAAGTAAAAAACTAAAACCCGACTACGACAAAAAAAACGACGCCGAAAAAGTATGAAACAAGATTTTCAGAATAGAACAAAAAGAAAAGCCGTAGTCACACGGTATTAAAGTGTTTAGGTTGGTACCTATAACGTGTGACTACGGTTTTTCTATTTGTTCCTTTGCCGTAGTCGGGTAAAATTATGGATGGACAGTGCGAAGAAAAACAAAAATAAAAACGGTAGGTGTTTTTACCGCTGTGGCTGTGTGGTTTTAATTTTTTAATCAATCAATTGTGTAATTGTGAACATCAGGTACTCATGATTGATTGATAACGACACAGTTAGTTCTGTCTCAAGAAATAAAGATATCTCAAATTTACCCTCATCATCAGGCTCAGTCAGTCTCACCATCTCCCTCACCAATGGATCGTACACATACTGATGTTTGAAAGTTGCTTCAGCTTTTAAGAAACTCTCTCTGTATTCATCTGTCACAACTAATGAAGACTTGTTGTAGAAGCTCGGCAGTTTTTTTAGTGCCTGTAGAAGAAATATAATTTATAAAGATGTGCTGACTATGACTTAGGCCGACTAGACGATTAACCTCTCGCATGTCAACAAAAAAAAAGTAAAAAACTAAAACCCGACTACGACAAAAAAAAAACGACGCTGAAAAAGTGTGAAACAAGATTTTCAGGATAGAACAAAAAGAAAAGCCGTAGTCACACGTCGTTATAGGTCCCAACCTAAACACTTTAATACCGTCGCTAATTCGCGTCGCATCGCGTTTAATTCTTGTTTCACACTTTTTCAGCGTCGTTTTTTTTGTCGTAGTCGGGTTTTAGTTTTTTACTTACACTATTTTGGTGTTAAATTTTTTTTTTACTCTTGACTTTTTGTCCGCTAGAGGGTGTGATTTTAAGTTTGATTTGATTTTGGAAATGTACAAGTGAGGCCCTTTCAAATGATACCAAACACGGCGTATTTATCTCCATTTTTATTTTTTAAGCCTTACTTTTTGTCCGCTAGAGGGCCTATGTTCAGCGGAAAATTAAGACACTTCTAACGATACCTCATATTATGTCGAGTTCCGATAAGTAGATTAGAAGCTATGAGGGAACAGATGAAGATACACACATACATACATACATAGCCAGTCAAAATCATAACCCTCCTTTGGCTTTGCCGTAGTCGGGTAAAAAGTACAGCAAATGTACATAAAACGATGGCTTTTTAATTGTGTCTATAAACTCGGCATGCGGTGGGTTAATCGGTTGTAAAGAGGCCGACTATTCGGTCAAGCGGGGGTATTCCTGGTATTCGGCGATTCCCGTGACCCTTCGTTTACAGCTGAGTGGTGCGCAGTCGCAACCATCACCTGCGTGTGTGTCAAACATGATTTGTTTACAAGCATTGTTTCTTGATTTTTACGACTGCTCGCGTCAGAATGGTGTTTTTGTGCAAAAAATAAAGACAATACTGTTATAGTTCAAAACAGTGAACGAGCGCAATTAAAATTCAGTCATGTCATCAAAAAGAAAGTCCCGTGAATGGATGTTTTTGGTCAATTGGACAATGGTATTTGCATTTGCATTTATATCTTGTCTTTATCATTTAGAGACTATCAGACTATGTCATCCATCACTAAATAGTAATTTACATTCGATGCGTGTTATCGCCCAAACAACATTATCTCTCCACTATCTATCATGATGAGTCAATGATGCCATACAAAAATTGACCAAAAAACTTACATTAGCGAAATTAGAATCCTGCGTAGCGGTGACGAATTGTCTGGCCTTCGCCAGTCCTATGCCAGGCAAAGAGGCTAAATAGTCACAACCAGACATGATGCACATTTGTCTGAACTTGTCGAATGTGTAGTGTTCTATGGGGCATTTCATTGCTAGAGGTAGCTTTGTTGTATCTACTAGTGTGCCGGCTCCGTCGAGGTCCATTTTGAATAGTACCTGAAATATGCAACAAGAAATTAACACACATGATATAAAATACACCTGCAATTCCCGAAAGTTTAGGCAGAGGTTTTCGCCAGTTAAAGTTAGTTTGTATTTTTTGTTTGCATGTACTGATATTAACTTTGAAGATATTGTGAAGGAGATTGGTTGCAGAAGTTATAGACAATGGAAAGCATAATAAAATCATTAATTCATGTACCAATGATTACGAATGAAAATTATTTTTTTTTTTTTTTAGAAAAAACGTTGCCCCACACTAGGAATTTCTCCTGTATCGTGGGTGCGTTCACAAACATTTAAACTCACATACACAAATACCCAGACCCGGAACAACTATCGGTAGGTCATACAAATATTTGTTCCGTGCGGGGATCGAACCCGCGACACGCAGCGCAGCAGTCCATTGCTTGAGCCACTGCGCCAACCGTGCCGTCAATTGTGTCTATAAACACTTACTTATTTTGTTATTTTAATCTAAAATCAATAATCATAGTTGCATTGATGATCTCATCTAAAGGCGAGTACTCTGTGGTTTCTGCCTACCTTCATGGAAAAATACCTAAAATCGTGATAGACGGGTACTGACATAGCAATATAAAGAAAATGTGTGGACAAAACGTAATAATAGTCATACCTTAGTACACCCAAACAAAATCAAATCTGAATCCTCAGTGATGACCACATGAGCAATATTCTTGATATTCAAATAAGCCAGTTGGGCATCAGCTTCATACGGAGCCACTATGCAGTCCACATTGCGTTTCCTGCACTCCTTGATGAGACTAAGAGCCATAGAGTGGGTGATGTCCACACTACGCCTCATGTAGGAACGGGCTTCTTCTATCTGAAATAGACATGTTATTTTCAAATTAGCTAGAGATTGCAGACACATACAATTGCCCACTTAAAGGACCAAGTGTGCCAATCAAATCCCTAATGTAGAATATAGTGTAAGCAGATACACAGTGTATGGTTCCTATGAAAACTTCTTTTTTGTGCTGTAGAAAAGAAGTACATATGTGATAAATAATGGACAGCACCATTAAAAATAGGCAATTCGCATTTAACAACTGAGGTAAGTGTTATTATTTTATTAAGCATAAATTGAGGATTATCAAAGTAATTTGGAGGTTTTTCTAAATAAGGATGATAAAAGTACAAATATATATGGACAGTTTACCTTTCCTAAACTTAACAACTCCGCTGCCCTTTTCTTAGATATATCACGGGACCTGAAAATAGTTAAAATAAGGTTACTAAACAGACAAATCAAGTAGAATCACTTTGTCATTGAACATCAACCTAAAGAGTGTCTTCATAGATTTGTTTGAAGAATGAAAAACTGAAGATGGTATGTGATTAACTATTACAATATAATATGACATCGCCAGTACATCCTAAGGCTCTGGGTACAAGCCCTATTCTCTTCACACGTTTCTTCAAGCACCGAAACATTTTTAATGGTTTGAAACTTACTCTCTCCTTTTGGATTCAGTCATTGCTTTAGCAGGCAAGTGCCTCCCGTCAAATACTAATATAGGCTTGATATTCTTTGATAGCAGCATCGTCACATACTTCAGGCAGTATCTTATGTGTCTGCAAAAACAGAAAGATTTAATTTAAAAAATGTTGACTGAGAATATTAATTTTAACAATATTGCTAGCAACTTAGACTGACATAGGAATTTTTCAATGCCAATAGGAATGGTTAATGTGCTGTTTTGGACAGGTTTTCCCATTATATTCATATTCACATTTAATTTTGCAAGAGGATCTCTACAGTGCAACGTTAGGTTAGTCTCGACTCGTCTCGCACGAATAGGTTAAAAACGATAAATAAATATTGAATATTGTCTCAAAAATTAATACAATTTATAAAACAGATCTTACATATCAGTCTCTTCACCTCGTACTAGTTTATCAGCGCAAGCAAAGGCGCCTTTATGTAGCCAACAATATGAATCAATAGCCACTGTACAACCACTAAATTCACTAACATTTGTCCGCCTAGAGGCTTTCTCTATAAACGGTAATAAACCCGTAATACCCATGATTCTTATTTTAACGTTCCTTTCACACCATTCCTAGAAATACTATTATCTATTTATCTAGAAAATACAAAAATAAATTAAGTTTGGTGCAAAACAACACTAATGTCAAAAAAACGTCAATATTCGCGCCTTTCCATCCGCCATTTTTGTTAGTGATGGGATGACGTTGATATTATTTAGACGATTTAGTGATGTGGGAAGCTGTATTGACTGTGATTGTGGTATTGTTATGAAATTGCTTGGTTTTTATTAATTCTATATTGAATAACAAATGATACTGAATTATATGAAACCATTAAATAGCATGTGTTGATGACTTTCAGTTAATTAATTACCAATCACACCCACAGATTGAGGGTAGCAGTCATAATATTTAAGATGAAGATGGATGAGGGTAGTTGAAAGACTTCTTTTTACTGAATTTAGTGATGGTGACAGCACGGTTTGGCCTCATAATTTTATTTAGAAACATAAAATTATTAGACTGGTCTATCTGAGTGCCACATAGTATTTATGTTTGAAATCACATAAGATGATATTTAATCCACGCATACTGTCGTCGGCTGCAGCGGTTGCAATTACTTGTGCTGTGTCTGCAGCAGCTTACTATTACAGAAGTCGTAATACTGAGATTAATGAAGTAATGGTATTCTGTAAACTACAATTCAATGCCTACAATTATTTTGATAAGTTGATCGGCTATGTCGAAGCGGCCAAGAAAACAGTTAATGTCTGCATGCCTAGCATCCATAACCCTGCTATCCAAGGTCGCTTGGTAACTTTGATAAAGAAGAAAAACATCAAAGTTCGCATGATCATTGACCAGACTGGATACAACGAATCAACGGACTTTTTCATAAAGGAGCTCATTGAAGCTGGTAAGTTTACTTTGACTACTCTTGTAATAGATTTTCTAATAAAACCATGTTAGTGAACGCTATTTTTCTTTCAATTCAGGTGCAGAAATAAAATGTAAAGTAAATGAACCAATTTATAAAATGCAACACAAATTCTGCTTAGTCGACGACAAAGTTCTAATGACAGGCACTTTAGACTGGGGCAACGACCGTTCTGCCGACAACTGGAACTACGTGTACATCACTAGCAAATCACAACTAGTACAGCCAGTAAAAAAAGAATTTTATCAAATGTGGGATGTATTTTCTAGCGATTTAGGCCCTCTTATTAAGCCAACCGAAACTGACGAGCAATCGACCGAACCGACTGAACAGCAATCGATTGAACAGGAGAAAATAGATAAAATCATAGAAAATACAAATATGGGAACAAATGATGTTGAAACTCCGGCAGATTTAGAGCCAAACACTATGCGAGAAACAACTATAACCCCTGAAGTTCATATATCATAGCCCCTATTTCGCCATGTAACCCATATTATATTTTACAAATGTTTTACATACCAAACATGCCCTGTATAATATCAATGTATTAACTTATTTTAAATTTTAATAATTAGACCATTTTATTTTTAATGAAATTAATTAATTCAATTTTAAGATGAAATGTTTGAATTGGTATCACAGCTAAGGGCAGAGCTGGCCTTTGCCTCCTCTTGGTATTTTCCGTTTTACTCAGATTTTCTGTCTTTATTCTGAGATGTTTAATTTCATATTTTGAAACTGCTTTTTTAGAAGAAAAGTGTTTATTCTTTCTGTATTTTCTAATGATCCTCATTTAAAATATTCTTAATTTTCGATTACTTACTTGATTTTGTGTATCTTATTGCTTATTCACATTTTAATGTTATTTCGTGGTCAACTTTGAATTTTTGTGAAATGTATTTTTATTTTTTATCCTAATTGTTCATACATAAATAAAATAACTAAACTTTTCTTCAAGTCTTTAATTTGGAAAGATCTATCATTGTTATAACATTTAATACCATTACTTTGTGTAGGCTGCACTCACAAACATTAGAATATTTTGGATCTTGGTTGGTAATTTTTTGCAAAAGTTAACACACACAAAGGTTTTAATGAGAAGCAAAACACCTCCCAACTTTGCTTACACATTTAAAATCTTAATCTTAATTAACAATATCATTTGGACTTTTCCATAAACCCATGAAAATAAATCCAAAAATTACAATAAGCTAAAATTACTATTACTAAATTAGTCTTACTATCTATTCCCCACCCCTAACAGCTTTATATTTGGCTATTTCATTGGGGAATGTTTTAGCAAGCTCTGACAATAGATGACTCTTGAACCGCTTGTATGAGTCAATCTTTCCTTTGACTTCTTCATTCTTGGCCAACGCCTTGTCTATGCAATCTTTAGTGTACAGTTGAGGGTTTCGACCTTGGTCAATGTAACTGAAAAAAAATGAAACCTTAAATAAAGTAGGGATAATTTGCAATTTATTTTGTACACTAGTGAAACAAATGGTGCAACTGAAACAAACAAAAAACCTTTTTAAAGCAAAGATTTGATTAGGCTAGACAAAAGGGTAGGTTTTAGTCTGAAATAAATAATGTTTATAGGTTTTCAAACCCTTCAGTCTCATAATGTACCTTTATACCTTACTGCAGGTCTGAGCTGAGGCCTATCTGCAGTTATGCAACTAATACAAGAATGTCTTTAATAAGCAAGTTCATGATTTCAACACATACACTCTGTCTCTACCCACACAGCTATCCCAAATAATCCCAATGCTGAAGTAATATTTTAATATGGTCTATTCTATAAAAATTCAAATTCAAATATTTTTATTTGTAGAACCTAAGTCAAAAGAAAGTACAGATGTCAATATTAATAATGAACGCTATGTCCTGCCGTCAACGGCGGACAAATATTCTAATAAAATTAGGTACAATTGCATATAAATAATTGTTAATAATAATCAAACATTCAAAATTAATAACTCAAATAAGTAAAAAATAAGAAATAATAATAATAATGTCCAACTCAAATTTAAAATAACAATAAATTAACGAAACAGCATTGAAATATTAAAATCCAAATAGTTTAAATCACACAATTAAATAAAATTACACAATAAATGAAAAATAAAGCATTCAGAATTTATGTCAAATTATGTCTCTATTACAATGTCTTATGTAGATTATAATAAATATCATTAAAATTAGTCAATTAATACTAAATACAGTAATAATGAATACTCACTCAAACACCTCTGTAGGAACATGAATATCATGGACTTGAGCCTTCAACTTATCTACTTCCTGCAAGCCGGTGACGAGCGATTGTCTGAAATTTTAACCCCATTGATTAAATTTAGAAAAAACAATTGTCACCTAATGAGAACAAAAAAAGAAAGTAAGCAACTTAACAGGAGTTACAGTGGTTTGGGAATAGTGAGGCGGGCTTGTCCCAAGCAACTTACATCTTCTGATTCAGAACACTTTGCCCTTGTGGTTGGAAATCACTCACGATAATACGAATTTGTCTCACATTCTCGATGAACATCTCCAGTTGGGTTTCTAGATTTTCAAGGGGAGACGACGACATTTTGAGTAGATTAGTTTTAGAAACAAAAATACACAAATAGTTAAACAACTTATCAATTATCATCCAACAAACCAACAAAACAATTTGTCAAACAAATGTCATAATTGTCATGTTTTTTTTTTAAGGCCGCGTTCCGTACATGAAGTTATAGATAAATATGGAGACCACACTTCGAATACCTACTTGAAGCAAAACTTATGCATCGCTATCTCGCTCTCTGTGGGCTGACCCTCTCTTTCTAAGTAGGGTAACCTTTATTTTATTTTACCTAGGACATTACGTAGTTCTACCTAACTAACTAACTTGTGTTTGATTAAATTAATATATCCACATCTCTGTTCACTTCTAGATTGATGAAAGATGCCAATGATAAATTACGAAAGAAGCTGTTTGCTTACAGTGTGAAAGTTCCTGATTTTTTTTGGCAGTTTGTCATTTTCAATCACGCAAAAAAGTCTTACGTAATTTCGCACAGAAATAGAATATAGACCATGGCCAGTATAAAACTTTAGTTCCTGTAGCAATACGAAATTAATGATCATCTATTATACTATATAAAGCTTAATTACCACTGACTCATGTACCTATTGACAGAATTGTTCTCCCAGATGGTGGATGGGGAGGTGGGTATATTTTGACAGATTCGTAAACAAGTAACTCTGGTGAGTATGGGAAAAGTCCGAAACCCCCCCTTTTCCCCCCTCCCTATCGTATCTCGGAAACTAAAAGACCCGTATTTTTTTTTTTTACGGATTCGTATAGAGGAGGCTCGGTAAAGTAAAAATCATTTTTCAAAGTGGCCCCCCTTGCCCCCCTTCTCCCCCCCTTTAGGCGAATCTCGGAAGTTAAGAGACTTGGAACGATTTTTTTTTCAGATTCATTTAGAGGGGCCTTTGCGTTAATCGAAATCATTTTTCGAGACTCCCCCCCTCACCCCCCCTTCAACCCCCCCCCCCCCTTTTTCACCTTTTTTTTTTTTTCTTACATAAAACTATTGAGGGGCGTTAAAAGTTGTATACCCTTCCCTCCCCTCCCCTCCCCAACCTCCCCTAAAATTAAAAGGGCTGTAACTTCATAACGGTTAGAGATAGCCATTAGGTGTTTGAAGAAATATTATAGTAGGCGTCGAAACCTGTCCGGTGGTGGTACAGCGGTAAAGCGAAGGGGGGAGCGGGCGAGCGAAGCGAGCCGGCGACCCCCGTAGCGTAGGGATAATGTCATGATAGCTTTCCGGTGGTAGGTAGGTCCTGAGTGGAGCGAACCTGCGAGACCGAGTGGAGCGAAGGGGGGAGGTGGCGAGCGAAGCGAGCCGGCGACCTCCTTAGCGTAACGAAGGTTGAGTGGGTGAAGCGTAACTCAGGGGCGACGACAAGCAAACTTTAGGTTAATGTTTTTTTAGTGGTAGTAGGAGGTAGTAGGTAGGTAGGTGTAGGTAGGTAGGTGTAGGTAGGTAGGTGTAGGTAGGTGTAGGTAGGTGTAGGTAGGTGAAGGTAGGTGTAGGTAGGTGTAGGTAGGTGTAGGTAGGTGTAGGTAGGTGTAGGTAGGTGTAGGTAGGTGTAGGTAGGTGTAGGTAGGTGTAGGTAGGTGTAGGTAGGTGTAGGTAGGTGTAGGTAGGTGTAGGTAGGTGTAGGTAGGTGTAGGTAGGTGTAGGTAGGTGTAGGTAGGTGTAGGTAGGTGTAGGTAGGTGTAGGTAGGTGTAGGTAGGTGTAGGTAGGTGTAGGTAGGTGTAGGTAGGTGTAGGTAGGTGTAGGTAGGTGTAGGTAGGTGTAGGTAGGTGTAGGTAGGTGTAGGTAGGTGTAGGTAGGTGTAGGTAGGTGTAGGTAGGTGTAGGTAGGTGTAGGTAGGTGTAGGTAGGTGTAGGTAGGTGTAGGTAGGTGTAGGTAGGTGTAGGTAGGTGTAGGTAGGTAGTAGGTAGGTGTAGGTAGGCAGACCCGCGAGCTGCGCGCAGCGAGCGCAGCCACGCAAATACTAGTCTATCTATATAAATAAAAAGAGAAGTCCTGACAGACAGACTCATCAACGCCCAGCCCAAACCCTTGGACCTAGAAAGCTGAAATTTTGCACAGACGTTCCTTTTATAAAAATAATAAAAAAAAAATAAAAAAAAAAATCGCCATTTTCACGTGGGCGAAGCCGCTGGCAAAAGCTAGTAAATCATAATGACAGAAGAGGTGGTGACACGACCACGGTGGTTGCCTACCGCAAGGGCTGGTGGGGTGGCTCAAGATAATGAATCTGGAAGGATTTGGGAGAGATTTTTGCCCAGTACAACTCTAAATCATGAAAAATCATGAAAATCATGAAATCACTAAAAAGAAATTAGATGTTTCTTTTATTTTGTAGACTAATGAAAATGATACATCTAAGATGTTTTTTTTTTAAAGATTTCTGGGTAAGTCAGTGTTAAGGTTTTTTACCACTGTGGAATTTTTAAAATTATGTATTTTCATCTAAATACGGGGCTATGTATAAAACCTCAAAAAGAAACAAAAACACTTACTAAATTAAAATCATTTTATTATATTACGAAGACATGTCCTGATTTTTTTTTAGTCTGTCGTAAAACTCTTTGCTTAAGAATCTTAGATTTCTTCTGCAGTATTTTTTCTTCAGTTGATTTTATTTACACCTGTACGCCCCTATCAATCTTCGTAGAGACCTGGGCTTCGCTGTAGACCTAAAACCAGAAGAGTGTGAAATCAGAACATATTTTTTTATTATTCATTACATTTACTGTATTATTTAAATAGTAATTGGCTATTTGACTACTGTTAAAAATTCACGAAAATGTTATGTTATTCCAAAGATCTAACAGAAATAACACGGTGTGTGAAAAAAGTAATAAAATGTAATAAAGCGAGTATGATAATGACTATATTATAATTAATGAAGGTCCCACGGAAAGTCCCAGATATATCCCCAATATGGTCACACTACTTCAGTATGACTCCAAAACAAAAACAAATAAAATTGCAGAAAGTCCATGAAATTCAATGTAAAACTGTTTGGTCTTTACATAGTTATCTAAGTTATCATTGACTAAATCATAGGTCAAGCTTTTAGGAAGTAATTAATTGAAAATACAAAGAAATATGCAGAAATATGTTTACAATTATTCAGTGTCAAAAATCCCGATTTAAACACTTACGCGTGAAATCTTATATCACCTCCTGGACACCACGTACTACCACAACCACGCACTACACAAGTTTGCACCATTTTCTCAATTATAACTTTGATTACAGGCAAATATCTCAAACGAAACTGTGAACCGCAAAGTAAACAAAAACAACCGCCATATTGGTACGATTTATGTTGACATGTGGGGCCAATGTTGCCACATTACCACATCCTTAGGAAATGGGAAAATAATTCACTGATTCGCCAACCTTGTCAAGCATTCGTGACATACTATTTTGGAATTTTAATTTCAGTAATCTTAGTTTAGCTTTTTATTTATTAGCACATTATTTGACAGTATTTAACTTCTGATTACATTTGTGTGGTGACTCTTTTTAAAAATGAATAAGGGGATTTTAATAACGAGATAGCAATACTATCGTCCACCTTAGAAAGAGAGGTAAGCCCACAGAGAGTGAGATAGAGAATCGTAGGTACAGTACGCTCAAATTATCTTGGCAGCTCCGAACTTCGTGCAGGTCATTTTGTTACAACGAATGTATTAAAGTGTTATGATATTTACTTTATTTGTATTTCTCACTGTTTAAATTAGATATTTTCTGATCGTTTAAGTATTGGTTTATCTGGCAATAACAGTTTTATTCCCAAGTTTACATGCGTAAAATTTCGCAAAGCCTATGTTCAGAGCTGCCAAGATAATTTGAGCGTACTGTATTTGACTCAAACTTTTGTTCTAAGTGTGGCCTCCATATTTATCTATTTCTTCATGGTTCCGTATTACAAAATAATCGCTCACAGCGCTCACGTCTAGAACTATATTTTGCGTTCCGAATTAGGCCGCGTTCCGTATTACAAAATAATCGCTCACTGCGCTCACGTCGATATTTTGCGTTCCGAATTAGATACCACGATTATGACAGCTAACACCTGGCCCTGCAGTCTCTACACTAATAACAGCGCTACGAATGGCTCTACGTCGTATCGATGTCAAATTTCTATAATAGATTTTCAACCTTATTTCAACAGCATAAGATTGAAAATCTATTAAAGAAAGTTTTCGATTTTTCGACTTAACGACGTTCGTAGCGCTGTTATTAGTGTAGAGACTGCAGGCCCTGTCATCAATTCGGAACGCTCGCTATCGCGTTTACAGTGCTCACTCGTCACGCGATAACAAAAACATAACCTGCATGAGAGAAATTCGTCGCCCGTTAGGCTCGTCTTGTATAATTACTAGAATACTCATGGATAAGAGACTCCAAAGAGATTTTAAAGAACTAATTGAATGTATTTGTGCGACTCCAGCCAGTGAACCTCAGCTGTGAACACACGCACACACCCAGCCACACACACACACGCATCAGACATCTGTCATTTTTTACTTTGATTTTGACAGCACTCACGGTGATATATAATTGGGGCATGGTCGGTGTAATCGCAAGATGGCGCATGTCATGACGTCATCTATCACGATTCAAGGGACATCGTTAGCGCGCTCACAGTAATTCGGTACGGGTTTATGGACGCTCAAATCGATTACAGCGTAATTCGGAACGCACCCTAATTCTATGAAAGACAGATAAAATTAATAATGTTCGGAACAATTACGTTCAGTACCATCATCGTTGAATTTAATAATGTAATCTTCTTTTCGTGTCGATTGTGCTTCCATATTACAAGGTTTGGACCCAGT
The DNA here is from genome assembly GCA_949316265.1 of Diarsia mendica. Classification (NCBI taxonomy): domain Eukaryota; kingdom Metazoa; phylum Arthropoda; class Insecta; order Lepidoptera; family Noctuidae; genus Diarsia; species Diarsia mendica. The sequence goes on along the minus strand of OX438904.1, from coordinate 17,202,661 downwards.
AGGTAGCCACGTTTATTGCAGCGGCAGAGGCCCTATTTAGTTCGCCAAGGGTGCACGTATACGGACATCTGGGACAAAGCACTTGGGTGCGCAATCTATGGCTTTCCAAATAGACCACTGCAGTTCACTGCCGAGAGCCAGGTGTTCTTGGGGCTTCAAGAAGTCGTGAGCAGGTGGGCATCAGCTCTCTTGCCATAGCTTGCTGTGTACTTTAGGTGGGAACAATTGATGCTGTAAGGCGGTTGAGCAGCACTGTTGAGCAATAGGGAGCCACACTAAAAGGTAGGAACAGATGGCGCTGCGAGCGACTGTACCTTGTTTACGTCTTTTAGCAAGTGTGTGGTTGCGATTTTCTGTGTTTATTTTGTGATTTACCTTACAAAATGTACACGCTGTTATCTTTAAGAGAACTTCGAACTGAGCTTCGACGAAGAAATGCGTCGACTGCTAGGAAAAAGGCCGATTTGATTGAAAGGTAGGCATTTTAAATATTTGAGGTTATCTTTCATATTTCTTCTTTTTTTATGTTAAAACAAACTTATATTTTTTGTGTTCTTCTAGGTTGGAGGCATACGATCGAAATCAAAATTTTGGAGTCCACTTTGTTCTTGAAGAAGACAGTTCATAATATGTTTAGGAAAGGAACTTTGACAAAGGTTCATTACCTGAAATTTTACATATATGTAAGAATGACTATGGTGTAAATATTTATACATGTACTTGGAGAATAAATAAGTCACATTTAATTTACCTGTATAATTACTTCTTCGGAAATAATCACTTTCTCTGAAGTGCAAACTACCTAACCGTGCTGTATCACTTGCCCTGAAGTTTTTAATCAGCAAAGCGCTTTCCCATTTGGGGAACAGATGAACTCCCCGGTTTTTACAATTTAAGGCACTGCATTGAGGCATTCTTGATAAAAAAACAAGAAGTTTGGTCTTGTTTACAAAAAAATGTATAGGATTTGACAGTTCTTATGTCAAAGCAAGGTACGGTTGCCTAGACGCCACCAAGCGGGATAAAAAGGCAGTTTTCCTCCCCATTCAGGACAGCCCATGACATGATGTTTGGTTGAATGTAATAATTAGGCTTAAAATGGATATTCAGCTGTTTTAGCCAAACTGCCAAACGCCATACATAATATTGATAGAGTTATTTGTTTGTTACTGATTTCTGAACGGATGTGCAAGCGGGATTTTCTGGATTTTCTGAAAATTTTGAAGGAAACTCAACACATGACCGAATGAAAATACTGCGTTCAATTAATCCTTACTTTCCGCCGCAAAATGAAAACTTTAGCTGTTGATTGGCCAATCAGTGCGCTTTGTTCGTCGTTATTTGAAGGCGCCATTGTTGTTTTGATTATTGACTGACGTTTCGCAGTTTCGCTATTTCGCAGTTCGCTTTGAAGTTTGACATTGAGAGGAGGGTAATGCACTTAGATGAATTTACCGGGGTTTCTTATAGTATTGGATTAAATCATCGTGATGGTGGTGCTAACAGTGCATAAACCCGTGAAGCAAACAACTTTGTATGAAGCTGCGATTGCTGGCGGCCTAGCAGGAGCCTTCACGAGGGCCGTAGCGCAACCCCTCGATGTTCTAAAAATAAGATTTCAACTCCAATTAGAACCAATAGAAAGTGGTTCGAAATACAGTTCTATAGTACAAGCAGTCGCCTCTATTGTGAAAGAAGAAGGTATTTTGACGCTATGGAGCGGTCACGTACCGGCGCAACTGTTATCAATAACATACGGGGTCCTTCAGTTTTCCGTATTTGAAATGCTAACGCAAGCCTGTCAGAATTCCGAACAACATATTTTGTACTACAAGCATAGACACTGGATAAACTTTACCAATGGTGGTGTGGCAGCAGCCGTCGCCACTGTCGTATCTTTTCCGTTTGACACTGTGAGAACGAGGTTAATTGCTGAGCAGAAGACTAACAAGGCTTACACAGGATTCACAAATGCTGTCACGTCTATGGTTAAGACTGAAGGTCCAAAAGCCCTATTCAAAGGTCTGACTCCTACACTTGGTCAGATAGCCCCACATGCTGGCATACAGTTTGCTGTGTACAAACTGTTCACTGACTCAATATTCAGTAAAATAAAATACTTCCAAAGAAATAATGCGTCTCTACATGCAGGTGTTGAATCCTCCTTGGTGGCAAACTTGTTGGCTGGTTCCATAGCAGGTTTTGTGTCTAAGACTGCAATTTATCCTTTTGATTTAGTGAAGAAAAGACTGCAAATACAGGGTTTTCAACAATATAGAACAAGCTTTGGTAAGCAGATGTACTGCAATGGTCTGTTACACTGTATAAAGTTGACCATCACGATGGAAGGGTTCCTAGCTCTGTATAAAGGGTACGGCCCAAGCATGATAAAGGCAGTTATAGTGTCAGCAATGCATTTTGCAGTTTACGATGAACTAAAACATTTCTTTTTAAGATTGAGGAGTTGATAAATGGTGGAATCTGTATAAATAGAAGCTGATTTAAAAAGGTGAGGTATGTACCCAATTTTTTTTCTATAGCCTATTTTCTTGCCAATGTATTTTACTAAGGTAAGGTAGTAAAAAATATTTGATATGGGTTAAAAAAGTGTAGTGTACAAATGGAAAACATTAAATCAAATTTCTGCCAACTTGAATTAATCTCAAACTTAAACATATTGTCATTGAAATTTTAACTCTACATTCATAACTACATAATATGGAAACACTTCTGCCTTACTCTGTTGGGTATGCAGGTGTGGTGTTGTGTGTATATGCAGAATATTTAAAAATGATTAGTCGTTCAAAATGTACGTAAAAAAATAATTATAAACAATATTGTATGGGAGATCCCACTGTTAATAAAATGGCAAAAATGCAGCCTTTTGCTGCGTAACTGAATAAATCCTTACTGCCATTTGTTACTTGTGTTAATTTAACCAAATATGATTTTTTGTTGAGAATTTTAAACGTTGTAAACAGTTTATTTTGAATCAATCAGTTAATTTGTAAGTAATTATTTATTTTTTGTTTTAAGTATAGATAATGTTATTTATTCATTAATTATGTTGGTGTTGCCGATTAATTATAATATGTCATAATCTGCAGTTTCAGCCAACCTTCATGGGAAAAAAGTGTGGGTTGTGGAAAAATGTAATTGTCTGCAGATATGTATGAATATAATCAAGCATGTTTGTATCTAGTCCAGGGCCACAAATAAATGTATTGTTATAAAAACATGTTTTTGCCAAAAAAAACCATAAAAGCAAAAACTTCCCTAATAATACGAAGGTATGTATTGCCAGTGTAAGAAAAATATTACAAAAACAGATCCAATGTCTCAGAATAATGCATTCATTTACATTATTTTATTATAAATAGTAAAATGAATGCAACAGCAAATAAATTTATTTACATCTATTTTGAATATTTAATAAAACAGTATTTGTGGCCTTTGATTGGTTATTTATAAAATGCTTTACTTTATTGTACACAGTCCCGAATTCATTTCTGTGATACCTATATTTGTGAGATAGATTTTAGACTGAACCTTCTGATTGTTTGCTTACTGAAAATATAAATTTTAAGGTGATTTATTCGTTTTTTTAAGCTATTCATCTATATCAATCAGTCAACTACTAATTAAAAACTTGAAACAAACAGATCTACTTGAACAAAAATATACATTAAAAAACTAACAAGGCAAGTTAAATAAAAGCTTATAAAATACTGTAGGTACTTTTAATGATAAAAAAGCTTTTTAATATTAATTAAGTACATAAATGACTATAAAACATACAAAATTTTCCTAAGCATAAACTTTCAACTAAAGATACAGATATTATTTAATTCGATAATTATACACTTTATTAAATGGGCTCTATCATTTTAGCTTACCGCAAATGTTACGTTCACACGGGCCACTTTTTGCGCATTAGATGCTCGTATAAGCGTAGCTTTAGGTACGAACAACAATGTAAAGGCGAAAAGCCCGAAATTGTTTAATATATTAATTTATATTTTAGCCATACGATATCACATATCCCATATTTCTCATCAACGTATCCTTGATTGCTGGCTGCAATTCTTTCTTCATATACGTCGTCAAAAGAGTCCGTATACCTTTCGTGAATATATCCTCCATCTCCCTCGAAATGTCTTCAGCTTCGTCCAAATCATCTTCTGGCCTAAATAGCTTACTTCGTTCATAATTGACTCTGCTTCGTGGTTCATGGACAGTGTCCCAGTTATTGTCAGCAGCCCTGCTATCCGACCCGTCGTTGTAGAATTGACGCAATCGTGGATCGAAGGAGAATTCATCAGAACGTTTTCTGCGCTTCAAAGGCAAGTTGTCTTTATTTCTGACTGAGTTCCTGTTTATGTATTTTTCGCAGCCATATGCGTAGACGCTTATGAATCCAGGTTCTACGAATTCGGAGTCGGTTTTGACGTTGAACTTTCCAGGTTGCTGACTGAGAGGTCTCGTGTGAAAACCTATTCCGGCTTTTCTTAACCTTAGAATCATGTTGCAGCCTTGACTACCGCGGTTCCTAGGATAGTCATCAACAAAAGGACCGTCTACGGACCTAGATTCGGCGTAGTGTCTTCGGAGTCTTCGGCTTGGTGGTAGACCTCTGTCCAAATCATTTGCATCGTACAAATCCACATTTCCACTGATAGTAATATCGTGGAAAAGAAGCATGGTGTCAAGGGACACGTTTCTTGGGTCGAAGTAGCATTTTTCAACTCTCACCCAGTTGCTGTTTTGTGGAAGTCGTACGCGCATCCGTGTAACATACATGTCCACGGGAGCAGATCGCATTTGCTGGTACAGGCTGTAGCCATTGAGGTCGATGCTTTGACTCTGCAAACGAGAACATAAGTCACAAACAAACGTAAATAATGAAGTTTCGAACTGTTTTGGCCAATTGCCAAATGGGGCCGCTCTAATTCGTATTATGAATGTGTCGAATGATTTTACAAAAATAGCTTTTAGTGACACAGACCTACGGAGGCATTTTAATACAAATTAACTTAAAACTTCCTTTACTTTATCTAACCCACTTTCTCGTAACATACCAAAGGAGTATCCAAATTCTTAGGCTGCGTCCTTTTCCGTCGCTTCATCTGGTCTAAGGCAGATTCGAGTCGTGACGAGCATCGTTCTCCAGCGATCGGCACTGTTGTCAGAGGAGGTAGACCACCAGGTCCAAGACCCGGCCCTGGTCGATTGTCAAAACGTTTGACTTCGAACAGGGGAAGGAAACGTGACTCTGGAAAAAGGGTATTTTGTTTAATGATGCATTTGAAGTCCACACTGTTCTTGGTATCAGCCAGTGTGAAAGTCGAACCCTCGAGTCTTTTATATAGGAATTGAAGCCTGAATTCCACGTTTGGCAACAACGACTTAGATATTGTTACCTACCGTTATTGGGACTTCAAAGTTACTATCGCTGAACAAAAATGAACTAAATTGGGCAGGAAAATATGGTCGTGGTGCCCGTGGTGGTCTGGTAGTTTCAACACGCTCTTTTATAATTATTACTATTACATACCGTAATAAGTGATTGTTTTTGAAAATTACACCTATCAAGCCGGAAAGGAGCAATTACAAAAGGAAAATGATGTGCAAGCAGACATAAAATTGAAAGTTAACGTGTAATTATATTCTGAGGTGATCCTACTGTTTTCTCTTCCATTGTTTGATGCTCAGAGCCGTGAAAATCGTGAGCTATGCTATGTTGTGACGTCAAGAGCAAGGTATTAATGAGATCCACGTTCCGTGTGCGTTCCATTTAGACTTCTATCTAATGTAATATTATATTGTTTTTGAGAAGTTGTGGCTTTCATACCTACCGTGAAAGCGTGAGAACTGCATATTTACGATTACGAAGCGCTTTTTCTCTTTAAAAGTGAACCGTATAATCTGAAGCTTGTGAGCGATCACGTTTCGCTTTTCATTTCTCTTGGTCTAGTTCACGTTCCATCTACCTGTCTGTCCTACCTGTCTTTGTTTTGCATTTCTCACTTTCATTGAAAAAATTCAAAGCCACAGCACGGTCAGCTTTGTTCGATTTAATCTTGTTTGACTGCGATTTGATTTGATCTACTTAACGAGACCTATAGTTATTTACACTTATTCCTAATTGTTCTTATTCCCTGACAAAGAGATTCCCTGAGTTGCTCTTAGAGCTTCTCCGTCTTCCCGTGTCACGGTAATCTATTATTCTATTATATTAAATATAAACATGGCCCATAACTTTGTGCATCAACATTCAACCATGCTACTTGTTTGACGCTATCTACTGATAGCGTCCAGCAATGCCTGTGCTGTGCAGGCATGCATCAAGGCACGAGAGCACCTGTCCTATTGTTTGTAGAACAGCACCACATTTGCATTCTCCAAGGGAGAAAACGAGCTACCTTCTGTTAATATCTAGAGTCTTCCTCATATCTTACTACTTAGAAATTTTCACTCCAGCACTGTGAATACATTTTCATAAAAAATCTCACATGCAATGAAAGGCCTCCCGTCGTGAATAAAAAACCTATCAATAATTTTGTCGTAATACGATAACAAAAATATTGATAAGTTACGAATATAACACGGTTAGAGCGGCCATATACATACACCCACTGTTAGAAGCGCATGCTGAGAATTTAAACGTAACGATGCGTGTAGGAAAATCAAGCTTTCAAAAACATACAATAAAAATATACCCGAGGTTCATAGACATATTGTGTCAATCCGAACAAATAATAAATAATTAAATAAGTTGGTACTTGGATAAGGATGCAGGGTCTGCAAAAATACCGGGCACAGAAAACTCTAGAATTAAATCAAGCAATCACCTTTTTGTACTTCTGCAGATGGAAGTTCGTTATCACTTGCCGATGCAGTTTTCGCAAATAATATAAACATCCACCAGAACTTCACCATTTCTCACAATAATAAACAAACACAATCTCAACTAGGCTGTTCTTCAATACGCCTTCTCGCGAAAAAAAAATGCAACTGTCAAAAAGTACCGCGAATGCCTCCTCTCACCGCGAAACCGTAACGTAAAATAAAGCTTAAAAGGTAAGACAATAAGAAGTGCAGTCTTTGGAAAATGATCCCCGCTTGAGTCGATTGTACTCTTGCTTCTAGACGATTTCGCGACAGGTGCCTAGATAGGATGTACCTGCCTAGGTTATTATTTGTGTGCTGACTTGCTGAGTAAACGGCGAGAGGACGATTTATTAGAGCGAAAATGAAGACGCGCAATGCCTCCGTGATGAGCTTATTACGAAGGACAAAAATGATAAAAAAGGAGATAATCTTAATGAGAATTGCGCCAAAACGGAAGTTTGACGTTATGCAAGTGAAAGATTGGGCCGGAGAATTTTCCTGAAATGCAACCGCCATGAAACAAGACATAAGTATGGTAACTTGCTCTCTCGTCGTTCGTGTAAAATAGTAGTTTGTATTTTTGCACGACAAACTGGCTGAGAAAGAGAACTCTTTCTCAGGCCCTATTGCGGGAATGAAACGATCCTCCTGGCTTTGATCCATAACCAAATTACTAATGAGTTATCTCTTTCAACCTAAAAGCATATCCACTAGACCAAAAACCACACTGTAGCCTCTTTGGAGAGTGCCAACAACCGAGTATAACATCCTATTATCTTTTTATCGAAGACGACATCAGAAGTGGTCGGCGCCACAAGTAGACCGCGACGTTATTATGAAAAGAAATTGGGTTAAGCCGTTTAAAATGGTTGACAAAGTTGAGCGACCTCACTGTGTGGATCCATGGGTTGATTATATACTCTTACTTAGAGCATGGAACCTTATCTGTGGTATTAAAATGTTTAACAGGGGCGTTATCAAGAGAGATAGGTGTATTGTAAATACAGCCTTTGAGCTGGCTTTTCCGCTCGTGGTTTTGATTTTTTTATGATATCATATCTAGTTGTAATCTGAATTGAACGTTTTCTTTCTAAGTAAGTCTTTGACGCCAAGATTCAGATGATGTGTAACCGCAATCTTATACGCTCTAGGTATAGTAAAAATATCTTCCTATCTGAGGTTATCATTCGGTGCCTAATTTCAATGATTCAGCCTGTCCCTTCGCTGCCCTCCCCAGTGATACCCTAATTAAGTTTTTATTATGCCTTACCTGATGAAGGCATGAAGGCCTTACATTCAAGGCACGCATAGGATAGTCCGCGAACCTCGAAATGCCGAGAACCAATTTAGAAAAAAAAAGTTGCATTTTAAGGCGCAGACAAAGGTAGAAGTGAGCTCTGCTGTTACAACACGACAGAGGGATGAGTTAACTACCCTCCGTACGTATATTACATTACACATGTAAAAAAATATTTCTGATCCTGTTTTATCGCAACATAGTCATTATGTGTTGCAAATATTCCTAATTACTAGGTACACGTTTTATTTACCGAGCATATAAAGATAACTATCACCGAGTTTAATCGCCAGACACCAAACATTCGTTTCGCCTATTGTCTCTGGTGCTATTGTCCCAAAATATTCTCTATGTGTAACGTTTGTAACCTCTCTCGATGCCCATTGTTATATTATAACGTTTTTGTTAAGAAACTTCCGTGAAATAACGAAAACTTGCCATTTAACTAGGGAATTTTGAGCAAGTTTTGATCGTTACCAAAGAGTTGTTGTGTTTCAAAATTTTGTAGATCTAATTTGCCTTGTTGATACCCCAGTTTGTTAACTTACATGGCGAATAATAATAATGTAGTGACGACATCGTGCTGAAATAATAAAGATTTATCAGATAACTGTTGTGTTGTTACCTTAGAACTTGTTACAAAGCTATTGAAGAAATTACCTAAGCTAAGCTAAATTAAAACATGAAACCCAACCCAACTCACCCAAGACCCAAAAGTTGGAAGTCTTGGATATGGAAAAAAATCCTTGCCAGCTGGACGTTTTTTTCCTATCCAAAGTCTTGGTCAGTCTTGGGTCTTGGATATCTAGTCATATATAAGATAGACCTAGGATCGTCTCCTGTCTGTATCGTGGATGCCTTTCAATCAAACTCACAGATCCGGAAAACTACCTTTCAATCATTCGCGGGAATCGAACCCGCGACACGCAGCGCAGCAGCCAACTCAGCTACTGGGCCAACCGTGATTTATCTATTAGCGTAATATCTCTTTATGTGAGACCTTCAGAAGAGGGTTCCAAATAGTTCTCAGGGAAGGTAGTCTCCAAAGTAAGCAAACTACGATGGATTGGACGTCCTCGTCCTAGATCGATGATGGCTGGGTCAAACAAGAGGACAGTGTTATGGCGCTTCTTGGCTTCGGAGAGTCCTATGATTAGCAGTACACTACGATAGGTCGAGTCAAAAATAACGTACGTTAAATTGGATCTAAGTAGGTGATATATGCGCTCCATGAACGCATTGAATCCTCTCAACAGGCTAGAGGACAGTGATAGTGCAGCTTGGCTTGGGAGAGGCCTACGATAAGCCGTAAACTAATAGGTATAGGATTAGTTAATTACAATAACGTATGTTGAATCTAAGTAGGTGATGCGCTCCATGAACGCAATGCATCCTCTCAACCGCATCGCTCCGTCTATTGTTAACGAGAGTATCCGGAGGGACTCCAATCTCAAACACAACGGATCTTGACCTCGACGGAACAATCAATCAATGGTATCAGATGGGAACTGGAAATTGGAACTGGTTCATTATCTCAGGACTTGCATATTGCTTGCTGTTGTAGACAAAGGACTTCTTTGGACCTACTTACAGTCGTACCTATGCGTGCAGAACAGCAAAATAAATCTCGAAATGAATAACGATGTAATCCCGAATTGCTGGACTCATAGATAAAACCTAGGCGCACGACCCAAATGTATGTGGCAGTAACACGGCAACCTATCTATGGTGAGTGGTGACCAGGTGGTTTAAAATGGCCGCTTTAGACCCCCTGATAGCCGATAGGATTGCACATTTGACCGGATAATAATAATTACGAGTAGAACCACGTTGAAATTCATAAAATGGTCACAGGCGCCCCAAGACGTCTTAAAACTCCTGGTTTGCCTGCAAATGATTCTGTTAAACATCTAAGAAATGTTTAAACAATTTACGTCAGTTCCAAAAAAATATTGATGCAGTTTAGTAGGTACGACTACATGAATCATCATCTGCCTTTTCCTAGCTATATTGGGATCGGCTTCCAGTCTTACCGGATGCAGCTGAATACCAGTATTTTACATGGATCGCCTGCCTACGTGACCTCCACAACCCAGTTAGAACACTTTAATGCAGTGCCCCCCTTGGTAATACTGATTCTCAGACTACATAATAACATGGCTCAATCATCAAATCTACAAAGGACACTACCAATATCCTGTCGTATTAGTCGCTTCCCGAATGCCCCGAATGGACGAACACATGGTCCCAACAATGTCATTGTTCGCCAAATTGTGCAAGCGTGGCGGTCGGGCCGGCATCCCAGCGACTGTGGTGCAAACCACGCCATTGTCACTGAACAATAGGGAAAGCCGCGGCCAGCTTGTGCGATAGACTTTTTGGAGCCATAGAACTAGCTTTTTTGCCTCGTTGATTTAGCGTCAAGCGATATCGCTTGGCTTGTACGGTTCTGGGTTTGGGCAAGTGTTTATCTGTGTTATTGAAATTGGTCAGTAGCAACTGACCAATTTCACAAACACGGAGTTATGAAAATCCGGGGACGTACAAATGTCTTCAATATTGGAAATAGAGTTATGGAACTCTAATAGCGTTGGGCAACCTAGCAAGACGCAGTGGATTGCAGGTGGAATAAACCTGTGACCGATTGGCATCTAAGGACTGGAAGTCTGGAAAGGTGTTGGTCTTCCAGCGGCGACTTGGGCAGACGACATTGATGCCATCGCGGGAATATAGGTACTGGATGAGATTGGATCAAGAACGTGGAGCTTTGCTCAAACAAAGAGAGGCCTATACCTAGCAGTGGGTGATGTCGGGCTGTGGATAATGATGATGATGAACACGAAGTTTAGATTCGTTACAATAGGCTCACCCCCTATTACATGGGACTGCTTCTGAATTTTGCAAACATTTGATGCAATAAAGCTATACAGGAGTGATGTTACAATCTTTATGCATAACATCGCTTAATTAAAAGGTGAGTATAATATGACACAGATTAACGTAGGTACCAGTAAATATTTTGTGCATTTTGCAGCCACCACTTTCGAAAGTGCCTAATACAAATAAGAGTAGGTATAGTAACACTCTAGGTCGTCTAGGTAAACTCACGCCGTTTTCTATAAGGATAGGCGTACCTAAACTACAAAGTTTGTACGTTCCTGATGCCTAATTGGTCTAGTGGTCACAAGAGCAACTACTGAGCATGAGGTCCGGGGTTCAATTTCCGGATCGGGTAAAGTGTTATTGAACTTTTCCATCAGGAAATTCTCAGCGTGATGTGTATGCCCAAGAGCGCTATAACATTATTAGGAAAATTAAAGGAAGTTCGATTCCAATAATGAGAGTACACCTATAAAACTACAATTAATACCAATCGAATTGAAAACCTCCTCCTTTTTTGAAGTTGGTCAAAAATGCTTTTCTCCTGGCCCGAAACGCGCAGAACAATTTCTATGAATTAGGTTCATTCCATTGTCGTATCATTTTGAAAAAAAAAACTGCGTCCGTGTATGTAAACAACAATAATGAAATATTACTATTACGTAATCCCCCAGAATTGCTACAAAACGATCGTTACATGCACTGTGGGTGGATAAGTGCCATTATGCGCATTTTGCTCACAATAACGTCCCAAAAGTTGCACAATGCTCAATGCTGAGGGTATCTTTTTGTTGATAGAAAAATATATTTCGGGTAACAATATATTAGTAGGTAGGTATAATTTCTCAGTAGGACTTCAGTAGCTAATTAAGCATTTAACCCTCATGACAAGACAACCTACGACCTACGACATGACATTCCCGAAGGGTTAGGCAGACAGTGAGTCAGAGGTGTATAGCACCTAGGTATAACCCGGTTCATTAAAGAAAGGAATCTAAAATGGCGGTTTTTATCATGTCCTCACGCTCGCACACTATAGTGAGCGAGCGAGAGGACATGCCATGTGTTGCCATTTTAGATTCCTTTCTTTAATGAACCGGGTTATACATTTCGCCAGTTATATGAGTCTTCTCATGTTATAAGATGGAGAGAGCATATTGCCATCAACCGGGCATAAATTCAGACTCCGTGGCGGCTATTGAGAAATCCCTAATGGAAAAACTCCCGCCGCTCGTCGCCGCGTGTCGCGGGTTCGATCCCCGCACGGAACAAATATTTGTATGACCTACAGATAGTTGTTTCGGGTCTGGGTATTTGTTTATGTGAGTTTAAATGTTTGTAAACGCACCCACGATACAGGAGAAATTCCTAGTGTGGGGCAACGTTTTAAAAAAAAAACTGCTCGACCCAGGAATCGAACCCGGAGCTCATGTACAGCAGTCGTGCTAGCGACCATAATAACTAACGCTTGCACGTTTCCTAGGTTGCATTATACAAGCCCTTTTTTTTTTTGGCGTTGGGAAATCATCAAGTGACTCCTCCATAGGGAGTGTCAGATTTCTACTGACTAAAAACCACCCATGTTCCTTCTTAGCCCTTTGTGTCGAGACCGCGGTATATCTTTCGAACAACCCGCAGCCCCGACGGAATTATTATACAAGCCCTAGCTTCCAGACTTTATCAAAAATAAACATCATCATTTGCAGAGCCCTTCCCAACCGTGTTGGGGTCGGCTTCCAGTCTCACTAGATGCTCGCTGAGCTCGCTCGAAGGGGCTCGAGCATGGCGGTGGTGGGACCAAAACCCATCGTGCCGCTCCCGTTCGGCTATCTTCGCACGCTGGTAAGGAAACGTACCAAAGAACTTCACGCCTAGCTGTGGCTGGACCACGGCGAGTGCAGGCAGGCCAAGGAGGCGCTTCCCGCCATCGACACCCGCCTCACCAAACAAGCGCTCCGGCTGACTATAAGCTGCAACTACGCACGGTGACGGCTGCCATCACTGGGCACGGTACTTTTAATAAGCACCTCTTTGTTATAGTTGTCACAGATATTCCTCTGTGTCGAGCCTGCATGGAGGAAGAAGAAACAGCAGCCCACGTGCTTCTGCACTGTCCGGGCGTTGCCCGATAGAGGACCAAGTACTTCGGTGACCCAGGTACTCTCCGCGAGATTGCCAGTAACACCAAGGGGTTGCTGGCTTTTCTCGGGGAGCTAGGGTGGATCGAGTGATATTCCCACCTGCACGCAAAATACGCGCACTGGATGTGGAGTTGCGGACACCAGCCCGTCGTACTTATACCTACTTATACTTATTATACTCACTAGATGGAGCTGAATACCAGTATTGTACATTGAGTGACTGACTAAGGCTGGATGACATATTTTCAGGTCACTGCATGACTATACGTTTAACGACTGTGAAAGATCTACAAATGACGCGAGGCACGGAGGAAACTCGATATACTCACACATCCACAGACCAACCGCGGTTTAATCTGAAGATCGACCCGAGCGGCTGTTACGCACATATTTTTTCAAAGACACTTCGGTTTGAGCTACGTACCGAAATATAAGTTACTAATGAAGGCATCAATCAAGACAAGAAGACAACCAACACTAATTATGAGAAAGTTGATGGATGGATGGCTAGCTCTACATGGATTTCAACCATAATTAACCTTGTTATCTCATCACTTTTCATCGTCATCCTGGGTATTTACTAGTTTATTAAAATTTTAATAATAATAATAATTTATTTCCAAAATAAAGTACAATAAGCAAATTAATACAGCATAATTATAATACTAGCGTTTTATACTAGCGTCGAGAATGTGCTACATACATACCTACTCGTATAAACAGCTTCCTCTTAAAATTCTTTTATGTATAATCATATTCTTAGTGGAAATTATGTTTTTTCCTACTCCTCCGCTATTCTTTTCTGATTAATTTCGTTGCGGGATCCAAGACAGTTAAATCGTTTCTCTGGGACTTCGTCGAGCTTCATTGTCTCGGCGCTTTTCTTGTGGTCGCCACTGTTGATTCTGGCTAACAGGAGTTACAGTGGTTTGGGAATAGTGTGGCGGGCTTGTTCCAAACCCTAATCTTGAATCACTCTATCTATTGAAAAAAAACCCGCATCAAAATCCGTTGCGTAGTTTTAAAGATCTAAAGCAAAGATCTAGCTGTCAATAAACTTACAAATTACATAAGCTCTAACTTAGATACCAGAAAAAAATGTCTTACTATCTTCCTCGACCTGGCAAAGGCTTTTGATACGATTTCTGTCTCAATGTGTTCGTCTCGATACGCATAGGAGTGATGACCTCCCAATCACACACGGAGTACCGCAGGGCAGCATCCTGGGCCCTACATTATTTCTGATATATATCAACCAGCTCACAGAACTTAAACTCTCCCATGGCGAAATAATCTCCTTCGCAGATGATACTGCCCTCTGTTTTGCTGCCGATACCTGGGGAGAGGTATTCCGTTGTTCCGTGCTGCGCAGCTTGGTTTTGACATGGTTCAGGGGTGGCTGCAGAGTAACATTCTTACTCTAAATGTGGATAAGACTAAGTATGTCTGTTTCGGCATTAGAAATGTAAGTGGAGTGGCTAGTACCCTGGAAATCGTCTCACACGACTGTCAATCAAAATCAACCTGCACTTGTCCTTCCCTTGAGCGTGTGCAGGCGATTAAATACCTAGGCGTAATAATTGACAGCAACCTTAATTTCAAGGAACATATAAAACTTGTGTGTGGAAGGGTACGTAAATTAATATTTGTTTTTAAAAATTTACGCCATGTCGCTGATCCACAACTGCTGAAGCAGATATATTATGCTCTCTGTCAGTCGCTCCTGACATACTGTATATCCTCCTGGGGTGGCTCCTTTAAGACAACGATGAAGCGTCTTGAGATCGCCCAACGTGCAGTGCTAAAAGTTAGTACCTTTAAGCGCATTTTCTTCCCTACCACCCAATTGTACAAGAACTGTGACGTCCTGATCGTAAGGCAGCTTTATTTACTAAGTATCACTCTTCTACAACACAGTAAACTAATATTTAATCCCCTAACCCTACATAAACGAAGAAACGATAGGGTCTGTGTCAGGAAAGATGCTACAAATACTAGTTTCAGCACTAGATTTGCTAACTTCATTGGACCTTACATCTATAATAAGATAAACAAAGTTATTAACATCTATCCCTTGACTAAAACGCAATGTAAGGAAAAGGTAACTGAATACTTGCAAAAACTTACTTACGATGAGACTGAACAGCTTCTGCATTATATACCAAAGTGATTGACTGCTTACCACAGATACTCACCCTCTCACACTCATTCACTTACATAATCATATCACACAAAGAGAGGACCACATACATACTTACACACACCACCCAAATTCTTTTATTTTTATTTATTGGCAAACTCTAATATCTATTAATATTGCTTTGTTTTTATCTTAGGAATTGTATTAAGTAACATTGAATCTACCTACATGACGTTATTGAAATGGTTTTATTATTTGTTTCAAAAATATTATTTTATGGATGTACTTTATTTTAAGTGTTTTAATATTATTGAATTTTCGAGATGATTTCCTCGGATTTTATTCTTTATTATGCTTCTTTGATTTTAATTTAATGATCTAATTTATTTGTGATTTTATGTAGAGGAAAATAGTTAATGATTTTTAATATTTTTTTATTTTTTTATTTTTGCCTCTACGATTTTATAATTAATTTACTTTAACAATATCAATTTTCAAATTTTAATTTGTTTTGATGAATTTTTTGTTGTCTATGTACCCACTAAAGGTTAACATGTCTATTTGATGGCTACCATTAATTATTAATATTTGAGGGGATTGGCGCTGATAACCGAAATACAGGCTTTTGCCTAGTTCGGTTACAGATGGTAAATTCTTTTGTAAATGTATAAAACTAGCCTTATGAATAATATGTAACATTGCAAACTTTTTTATTGAATAAATTATTATTATTATTATTATTAAAGCATACATAGGGACAGACAGCGGGAAGTGACTTTGTTTTATACTATGTAGTGATAGTGATTGACTATACCGTACCGTTATGAACTTATAACCCTATGAAAATCTAAAATTCCACGACGCTTTTACAAATACTCAGAAACATTGGAAAACCGGTCTTATTACCTAAGTCATTTGTAGCATATTTCATCATCATCATATTATCAGTCGAAAGACGTCCTTTGCTAGACATAGGCCTCCCCCAAGTTTTGCCACATTGACCGGTCTCGTACGTCTCGCATCCAACTGATCCCCGAAATTTTCACCGGCTCAACCACATTTACAAATTAATAGGTACGAATCCACATTTTGGGTTGTTCCTAATTAAAATTAATTTGTTAGAAGAAAACAAAAGGATATACTGTTCATCCAGTTAAATCAAGAACCTTTGTAAGCTTATCTCAACTCGATTGAGCAATTGGACTGCTGCGCTACGTGTCGCGGGTTCGATTCCCGCACGGAACAAATATTTATATGGCCTACAGAGAGTTGTTTCGGGTCTGGGTGTTTCCGTGTTTGGTTTGTGTAAGTATTAGGTATGTGAGTTTTTATAAGCACCCACGATACAGGAGAAATTCTAAAGTGTGAGATAAAGATTAAAATAAAATAAAAACTAGTCTAAATCATCAGTTAAAATACTATTACCTACTTCAGCATCATTTAATGTAGGTAGTGGTAATAATTACCTACCTACTTCAATAAAATAAAAGAAAGTCGTGTTAGTTACTCCATTTATAACTCAAGAACGGCTGGACGGATTTAGCTGAAAATTGGTAGGGAGGTAGCTAACAACCAGGAGAAGGACGTAAGATACATTTTTTTTTTTTTTAGGTAGGGTAGTAGGTGGGTAGTAGGGTAGTAGGTAGGTAGGTAGGCTAGTATGTAGGTAGGTAGGGTAGTAGGTATGGTAGTAGTTAGGGTAGTAGATAGGTAGGTAGGAAAAACGCATTGCAACGCATGCGCGGGTTCAGCTAGACGTACCTACCTACATTATGAAATCTGTATCATATACATTAATAGTAGTATCTATACCTATAGTAGCGTATACGGGTGCAAGGTTTAATAACCTGCAGGAACTAATTACAGAACCTACCTCAGACAATGTTACCAGCCTCCTTATCTTATCAGAAATAATTCATGCCTGCAGTATTTTTATCTCGAACCAACAAAAATATGTAAAGATAATGGCTACTACGTCGGAATGCAGGTATAGTAATTACTACTCGGACAATCAAGCCGTTACCGTTGTCCCGTTGATGTCTTTATAAGAGTAGTTTGCGTTGGTTTAGGAAAGACATCAACGCATTTAATGAAAATCTTTCAGTTTCTATTTACACGTCAAAATAATATGACAAATCATGACAAATACTGCCTGATTGTGATTTGGATGAGGCAGACTCTGACTTCGATAATTAAGTGCTAATAACTAGGTCTAATTATCATTGTGGATACCTACTCAATCAATTCGTAATAAAGTCTTTGGGTTACACATTTCAAGTCCGAAAACTGTAAGTAATAGTTATTGTACGTGACAGTGTTCTATGTAATTTAACATATGAATTTATGCGACAGTTAAATGACTACGTGATTGAACACGCAGCGAATTTTAATAGTACCAGTTTGTAGCATCTATCCCCATTAGTCGTATTTATTACCCCCAGTGGCCCCAGTTATGGTGGTAAAGGAAATATTTTCATTCATGCCAAGGTCTACGATGATCCTACGCGCCATATGTGATTCAATAATGCGCAGTCTCATCAGTTTCACCTCGGTACACCCGTCCACGTCTATAAATAATCTGATCCGTCATTGGACGCTAAACTAAACAAAATATTATTTCTGTTCAATACGCTTTAGCCCGGGCGGGCGCGGCGCGCCTCAACTCAGTTGTTGTAAAGATAACTTTTTCTACCAGTGTGGGCCCAGCTTTACTGGGATCATTATTCTAATCTACAAGACTTTGTCGAGAGATGACGTTACTGTAGGCCATAATAACGCAAATTAATGAGAAATGTTGGACATTTCATGATCTTTTCAATTATATTATGAACTTTACAAAGAAAAAACTGAAGATCTAAATCGTATTTGGTAGTGAATGTCTAAAACTAAAAATAAAACGCATCGTAAAAGGTTCGATGTTTAATTTAAATCTAGATGTCGCTAGCGTCGTTTTAACTTTGACAGAACTTACTTACGTCGTCCTCCGACCTCCATCTCACTCGCACTTTTATGATTGGACGAGTCGAGTGATTTTGTTCGTCATTTTCATATCGTTTATTTACTTGAATTGCAGTGTTTTGCGAATGAAAATACATATTATGTACCTAAGTTCTTCAATTGTGATGTGATGACGTGATAAAGATTAAAGTGAATCGTGCAAACGCAATACAATGGATTGGTGTATATTATTCAATACAAGGTAATGGGCGATGTTCTCGTTGTTATAAGACAAAAGGCTCGTCCTTCACACATTAGTAGAGCATCGTTGTGCAAACAAGCTGTTATCTACACGCCGCGTAATGTTAGAGGTGATTATTGAAATGCTAATAACGTTACACTGCATGTAAGTACGGCGAGTCGAATCGCGCTCTTATAACTTCACCTGCGCAACGCAAAGACGTATAATTACTAACTCCTCTTGATGGTGGTGGGTCTCTATCGCTTCATGCTGTAACCAGTAATAGTACAGCTTACTAATAAGACATAAAATCATGGCTAACGTAAAGAGTAGATTAAAGGCACCCAAAAGTGCATCTACAAAGAAGAAAAAAACGGGACATAAAATAAAAACATCGTCAACAGGTCCCAAGAAAGCTCCCTTGGCTCCCTTGAAGAAAAATGAAACAGATACTACAGTTGTCCAGACCAATATGGTCAGGAAACGACCATGTCCACGCCCAGTCATGACACCGGATCAAAAAGTCAAGTTTTTATTGAAAAATGGACATAAGCTCAGAGAAAGATTTATTTCTAAACCACCCCCGAGTTTCAAAAATCTTCCTGAGCAGCAAGCCACTTTGTTATCTCCCTCTCAACAATTGGCGGAACAAAATGATGTGCAAAACAGAAATTTGCCAAATATATCAAAAAATGGGCACCTGAAAAAGAAGAGACAGAGCAGTACTACACTTGTTGCTAGAATTCTGAAGAATGAACTGATGACGGCTCGCCGCAAGAATACCACAAACCCTGATAATGTGCCTCCCAAAGAGGCACCTTCCAAGAACGACAATAAAGTTCCCATTTCAAGAGTTGGTGTGGACAATAATAATGATATTCAAATAACTGACCAAAATAACACAAGTCAAGGAGCCGATGATGATGTAGTTGACTTATCTGATGCTATGTCTACAAACTCTGAAGATGAAAACGGCTTAGATGACTTGAATGACAAATCTGGTAAAAATAAGAAAAAAAAGCAGTCACTGGGCAAAAATAAATCAAGACATATTATACTAAAAAATGGTGTTGTACTAAAATTAGCAAACTATGAGTGTGACCATTGCAAGAAAACATTTAACAAGAAACGTTCTTTACGTAAACACATGTATATTCATAACGGTATGAAGCCATTTCGGTGTGAAAGTTGTCCAGAACGGTTTAGGAGTGCCTATAGTTTGAAAATACATGTTGACCATCAGCACAAGACATCAAGTGTAGATGATGCAGAGCTTTATATTTGCAACCACTGTGAAAAACCATTTCTTGTAAAGGAAAACTTAGAAAAACATTTAAACATGCATACAGAGTGTCAGAGCTCATTCAAATGCATTTACTGTCCCAAAACTTTTCCCTACCACATCTTGTTGATGGACCATGAGAAGAAGCACATGGTCAAGGGTCGCCATCAGTGCTCTTTGTGCAGTATGTCTTACCGCTGTCGCAATATGCTGTACTTGCACGTCAAAAGCCATTTAAAAATCAAAGATTTTATTTGTCAGTATTGTGGGAAGGAATTTTTAAGACCAAATTCCCTGAAGCGGCATGTTGAAGTATCCCACGGTGAACATAGAATTGTGTGTCCGATTTGCAAGAAGATATTGAAAGGTCACCTGACTGAGCATATGCGTACGCATGAGAAGAAGCGTCCTCATGTGTGTCCTGAGTGTGGGCAGCGGTTCACTCAGTCTACTCAGCTGAATGTCCACAGACGTTCACACAGCGGCGCTAGGCCGTACCCTTGCCGCATATGCAAACGATTGTTTTCGCATTCAAACGCTCTCATGTTGCATATCAGACGCCATACAGGCGAGAAACCTTTCACCTGTGCCGTGTGTCCAATGTCTTTCTCGCAACTGCCACACATGAAAACGCACATGAGTAAAATACATGGCAGGGAGAACCCTTACAAATGCTCTCACTGCGAAACCTTCTTCAAGCGCAAAGCCGAGCTTGATGGGCATGAGGGGACTTGCTCAAAAGGCCCTGGTAGTAAAGGTAATAAGAAAAAGTTCAAGAAGGGCGACGAAGAGATTGAAGTGGAAGCGGTGATGTCTTTGCCTCGTATGAGATTCCTGTTGGCCCTTCTACTCTCGATGATTGCTACCAAAGAAAAACTCAAATACTTAGGTTCGTAAACTTTTATTTAATACGAGTTTGTTTACACTACACTCATAATAGCACTGTTTTTTTTATTTAGTGTGGAGTACATTGCTTAGTGTGTGTCTGCGAATAACGGGAGTCCATACCGGAAGTGTGCACAGTTCATAGTCATTTTCAGACTGGCAAAATGTTGGAAAATCTAATGTTTGACTTTTAATAATATTGTCTGGTACATAAGACATCAACGCGTTTCCATTCAGTTCGCATCATCATAGGTCATTGAGTATAATCGTAGTAACAAGGTCGTGATAACAAGCGCGCCGTCATTGAAAATGCAAGTGCGATCGAACCGAACAAACATACATTACAAAGCACTAAAGTATTTATTCACTGGGTTACGAAATGCGCGGCGTAGGTACAGAGTGTGTGTGCTTATGTGATGTGCAGTCTTGGCGCGATGTCCATTACATAGCTTGTCTCATCATAGTTTTTATTCTAGCGAACAAGCCCGTCGTTGTATGACGACTGACGGGTTTCCGACGGTTACCATTATGAGTAATAATTTCGTGAGTGAGTTCATTTCCCATTGTGTTGTTAATTTTTGGTGTTGGTCGGTGACGGCGGGTAAATGTAGGTTATCGGGGAGCGGAATTTAATGTTTAATTACACCTCTACAAGACTTTTCATCGGCTTTCGGTTTTGGTAGCGGTGCGGTGGTGGCTGGACTAGGTTCTTATCTGTTTCGAACTTTAATGTTTATGGAGCTTTGTAAATAAGCATTACGGTACACTCGACAAAGTTGACGGTTAGCCATTAACACCCTTACGAATGTACAAAAAAACTTAAAAAGTGGTTAACCGCGAACTTTGCCGACTGTACATTCCAAGCAAAAGTCTAACATATTTTTCTCTAACAGGTTTCAACAAACGGCTGGTAGATGAGATTCTCATCGAGTCTTTGGAGGCAATGGACAAGGTTCCTTGCAAAGACGATACCCTTACTCCGGCCAAGCGTCTAAGGACAAACATTGAAATGTTCATACTCGGAACAGTACCCAAAAAACAGATGGACCAGTTTATAAAAGAGAACAAGTCTACTGAGGATATCTTGGAACTGCTGACTACTGAAAAAGATAAGTAAAAGGATATTTACGGAGTGATCACACCTATCGACGCGGAATCAGCTTTAACCGATCACATTTTGTTGCATTTAGTTCAGCGAATCACGTCGTCGAACTAAGAACAAGACGAATGATGAGACATTTTGGCTTTTATTGCACGAACTTATAGCTCTTTTTGATCTGTTCAAGCCAATTCCACGTCGATATGTGTATCACTCTCATAAGTTAGTTCGGTAAGTAAGATAAGGGTAACTACACATCGCAGCTGGGGCGGGTCACAAACAAAATGGTAACAAAACACGGGCGACCGGTTGCGACATAAAAAATGTTATTATTACACAAATATACATCCAAAAGAGGTAGTGCACGTGTGGAGACGATGGATTCATCGTCACGTGCGCAACCTTTTTTGTGACGAATACACCCACTTTTATGATTCAGGCTGTCTGAGACAAAGGCTTATTTATTTTACATTTGATTTTTTCATAGCCACCATAAGAGTATCTAGTGTTTTTCTAGGAAGGTATGTAACTACTATTTTCCTTAGCAATCTTGTTGGCGGCTTTTATTGTAAATAGACTGCTTTCCCGGTACAGATATCAAGCATGAGAAATTAATATGACAAAAGGATAAGGTTTTGAGCTACTTGATACATGAAGTACTGCTTATAATTATGTAGTTCATAGTTCATTTTCGTAAAGTCAATATTTTGTACAATTTGGCCTACGAAAGGAAAAAGCTCATAAGCAAATAAAGTTATTATAAACAGTACAAGCGAAATTATGATAGCTATACAAGATAAAAAAAGGCTAGATTTGATAAGCTATACACTTGATGTAAATATAGCAATCGTTACGATAACCGCCCCTGTATTGCGTTTGCCCTTTTAGGTGCATTATAAATTATTACACCAGTATTTAGCACCCAATGTGTATTTTGATCATCAAATCATAATGTTCACTATTTATGTATCATCGTATGTATTAGGTGTTTCGCGTGATGAATAAAATTTAATATAGATGCCAGTCGTAGCTTTGAAACTCGTATAATATCTATAATTGATATTATAGATCTATATAAGCTTATCGGTGTGTAGATAATTGTGCAACATAGAGAGCCTATCATGCAGTTTTTAAGGGGTTTATACATAAGCGCTGCTTAAAGTTGAGGGATTTTAAACATAAAAAATGTATGGCTAAGTAGTATTTATGAATAAGCTCCTAAATATTTGAAGCTATCTACCACCTGGTTTAATTTGAAGGTCGTCACTCATTTGTTTTTGCGGTCGTTTCAAGTGTGTCTCATTCAGTAGGTATGTAATGTAATGTGTTGTATTGTATGTATAGTTTAGAGTAGGTAGGTAATGTAGCGAGATCGTCCTCGCGCGTCGCGACAAATCATTGTTCATTCATGGCCAGTGTGCTAGAACTGTCCGAACAATATTCTGCTCTTGTAATTATTGATCTGTGAACAAAGCAAACCGGTATTATTACGCAATACCCTTCACTTATTACAATGACAGTTGTTAAAACAAGATAGCCCGTGAGAACTAAATTAAGTAAATTGCTGTTTTTAGGAAGTCATACTTACCACCAAAGAATGCGAAGTGTTGGGAAGCAGGAAAAAATTACTGATTTACTTGCATCATGATTCATGAGTGACACTCGATGGTTATTCACGACATGATCTTAATATTAATGAATCCCAAGTATTATTTTTCCAAACATCTTTCCATTTACAAATGAGAAAACTATAAGAAATCTCGAAACGCGTTAAATGTGACTAAACTCATACACTTACTCTTTTAAGCTTTCTCGGTTGTTATGAACCGTGAAAGAAAGCTCTCAAAGCTCATACAATCTGAAGAAAAAAAAAAAAAGCTCAAGCGAAAGAACTCATTTAATGAATATCAGTAATCACGGAGAATATAACATTACAAGTTGTCAGAAAATGTAGCATTATTAGTAAAGGAATGGTGATTTGGTGATAGCTAAAATGATGTTAAAGTAAGTAAGTGTTGTATTCAAAATTGCAGAAATATAAAACTCTTTAAAATTAGTTCTATGGGTAAATTAATATTACATGGCGATCCAGTAATCTCCTGATGTCTATTTACGATTCAAAGACGTTGACATCTTTATTAAAATGACGACGATATTGATGAGTGACGACCCTTATGATATGACATCACTATATTTAATTATAATAATTATTTAAATAGTTGGTAATTTATTATTGTATATTCACGTAGTTCTAAGATAAAATATAGGTGTCTCTAATTTAAGGATATGAATATTTTTATCTAAGGAAAGGAATCTGCCCATTAATTTATTCACAAAAAATAATACAAAAAACCGACAATATTATCCAGAGTTTAAAATCAGTTATATTTATAACCTCACTAAAGTGTGTTTTTTAATTTCGGAGACTAAATTGACACTTGCAAATGTCAAACTTACAAATAATGTTATCAGCTCTTTTGCATTAGTGTTGTAGGTACATATGGTACCGGTTTATTGAAACGATTTGAAAAATAAATACAGGTGCTATCAGTTTTGTTCCCGTACACGATAAACCTTGATATGTTCATCCTGAAAAGAAAACCGAATCTCCAACCGAGACGCCGAAAAACACGATTGTGTTTTAAAAACTGCCGATATCCTGAACATATCCAGACCTTCAACCTACAGGGTGCTGAAGGAGCACAAAGAGAATGAACATTTTAGCTCTCCGAATATACCTGGCACTAAATTAAATTTTAAAGACAAATTGGACGATTTCACTCTTTGGGCTACACGTCGAAAAGTTCATTAATTTTTTTTTTAATAAAAACGTTGCCCCACACTAGGAATTTCTCCTGTATCGTGGGTGCGTTTACAAACATTGAAACTCACATACACAAACACGCCCAGACCCGAAACAACTATCTGTAGGCCATACAAATACTTGTTCCGTGCGGGGATCGAACCCGCGACACGTAGCGCCGCAGTCCAATCGCTCCACTGCTACTGCGCCAACCGTGTCGTCGATAATGTTTCATAGTTATTTTATAGAAACGAATCTCTACTCAGGATAGCTTATTGTAAATAAAAAAACGATTCTAGATTTTACGGTAGTGGCACATCACTATTTAAGAATTGCAAAAAACTGACAACCCACGTACCCACGTGTTTTAGTCTCCGAGATTAAAATCCACACTTTACATATTACATAAATTTTCATTAAACGTCCATTGTAAAATATGTTACGTTTTCTAATAAATTTAACAAATCTATCAACTATATAAGGATGTATCACGTAAAACAATTAAATAAATACTTACAATATTAACATATTCGTTACTACCTAATGGGCAGTTACCTTTATCAAAAAACGTAAGAAAAAAAAAACATTTTCATGCAATGTGACTTGCCATTAAAAATCAAAGTGATTATCCCAAAGATAATAATTGTACTGCATTTTAAAATGTTATTTATCTTAGTTTTAATATTAAATCTAAATTATACAATGAGTTTGGATAACGGGTAGTCGGGTACCGATATTTTAAGTAGGGGATCGGACAAAAAAAAACTAATTAGTCCGTCAGATAGATTTCCAAAAAATATTAACCACGTATTTTTTATTTTTTCACGTAAACAAATAATGAAGACGATACAGTGCTTCGAAAACTCGTGTGACGTCATATGATAGTACATTTTGTACCTTCAAGTGACGTTTCAAGCCCCACTCCATGATCTTTGACGCGCTTTAACTTCGTCAATTTTTATTGTTTTGATAAAACAAAAAACATGTATCCAATATTTTTCGATAATCTAACTTACGGACTAAACTGAATCATATTATTATTATTTTGACCCAGTCCGATCCCCTATTACGTCTGTAAATGCTCGTTTATCATGTGCCCAAGACCCCGCGAATGGCACCCATTTTGTTTTTTTTTTATCGGCAGATTGAGGGTAAATCACCAGGGACCAGAGTCTAGTTTCGAGTCGTACAAATTAATGACCTAATTGCAAGGGTAAAACAAGATGGTTGCCATTCGCGGGGTTCGATTTTAGAAATTTTATTTAAAACGTATATTTTTCGATAGAAATAAGAATAATATAATCCGTTATCCAAACACACTGTATATTTAGCATTCCTGTCTAAGAATGAGCGTGCCATTTAATTTCGTTGGATGAAAAATTTATGATTAATAAATGATTAATAAAAGTAATATAAAAAATTGGTGTATTAGTCGTATATTATTATACTTTTATGATTGAGTTTTATTGTTTTAAAAATGGCTTGAACGCGATATCTACTTAATCGGTTATATTTATGATTCGTTTTAAGTCATATTAATTGTTATTTATTCGTACGTAACCTTAGTAGTTCTGTATTGGATTTTAATTACGTTTTAACCCAAATGTTTCTTTTTTAACGTTCGTTTGCGGGTCAAATGATTAACCGATCGTACAGAATTTGAATCTCAAGTGATCTAAAGGTGTATTGTATGTATTGGTTCCCGTCGGGGCTGTGGTTTGTCGAAAGGTTAACGCTGCTCCGACACAAGGGCGAAGAAGGAACATGGGTTTGGTTTTTAGTCAGTAGAAGTCTGACAAGAACTAAAAAAAAACCTTACATTAGATTTTTATTGTAGGAATACGAATGAGTAATTTTCTACGTCGACAATGTAAAAACTTGATTCACATCCGGACTTTTCATGGTATAATTAAATTATACAAAGAAAAAAGAAAGATGGCGTCACTATTAGGTAGGTACCTACTTGTCCAAAACAAGTTCAAATAGTTCTAAGTAATGACTTTCAGACAAAAGCATTAACTTGTTCTATTTCAGTCGTTAATTATTATACGAACCTACCTACGTAGCCTGCACGTGAACAAAAGGAAATTGCCTCGCTCGGATCATTGAGTGCGCGCGTAAAATCTGTGACGCGTGTGACGTCACGGTTCGATGCGTGTACGGCGGCAGCTGTGGCTAGGGTTGCTAGTTTATTTTAATTTAAAATGAAATAGCTAATGTAAATCTATGTTAATTTAAAATACTTTTTTAATATTTTCTACTGACAAAACTTTGGACAAATGGCGATACCAGGTGGGGGGCAGGCGCGGTCGCAGCCTGAAATTTTGGAGGGGGTCACTCACTACACTAATAAGTTATTTTGGCCATCGTACGTAGTTCATAAAACACCACTAGATGTCAGCAAACTAAAAATTTATCGCTGTTAGGGGATGGCTAGAAATTTTCTTTTATTATTTGGCAAATTTTTGAGATTTTACAATTTGATCTTAGATTTTGGGGGGGGTCATGTCCCCTGTGACCCCCCCCCCTTCGGACCGCGCCTGGTGGGGGGACAAAAAGCCACATGCTGCTACTGGGTCTACCTTTTTTAGTAGGCAGAACTTTTTATGCCCGAATTTTCTTTTGCATAGTAGTGGAATCGTCATTTCGCAGAAAATCGTTTGGCGTACACTCATTTACCATAAATTCAAAACGCATAATTTTGTAAGTCAGAATCATCTTTGAGCATAAACTTCATTCCCAGAACCATCATTTCGCAGAAAATTCATAATCAGAATCGTCTTTTGGCACGCATTTCATTTCATACATACGTGTAACATGCAATAATAATTATTATTATTAATTATTATTATCAGCTCACCCCGGCTAAAATTTCTAGCTGAGAACATTAAATGTTGGTACTTATGTAAAAAAAAAATATATATTATTATTATTAATAATAATGACGTCACTCATACATGCAACGCATGTACTCCATGACGCGCGCTCGCTTCGCTCGCATATTAAATAACACTAATATCTTCTGTCCCCGAAGTGCCGGGCCTCCGCCGGCCTCCTTCGTCGGCCTACGGCCCGTTGCCCATGCCGCCCGTATAGGATACTTTCGCGAGACGGTCGTTATACCTTATAAAAATCTACCAAATAAAATTCTGCCATCTTAAAAGTATGCCATTGAAAATTCGGCTATTTAAACATTCTGCGAAATGAGTATTCTATTAAATAATTGTTCTGCCATAAACACATTCGTTCAAAGAAGAATATGCCAAGTGTGTTATGCCAAATAAATTTCGGAGCATCAAGTTTCTGCCAGATAGGTGGTACCCGCTGCTACTAATCCAGAAAGAAGGTAACCCTAGCTGTGGGCCTATAATTGTGTTGGAAGTATGTAAGCCAAACAAGGACATTGAATATACAAATGTACGGAAAATGGTCGTTTGTTACGATTTTGCAATAGAAAAGTTGTTAGAAAGTTATCGCGAAGTTTTATACTGGAACCATTAAAATGTCATTGTGAGTTTATTTACGGCCTATTTCTTTTTATGCTTTTAGAAGTAGTTTTACCTAATTTCTGCTGTTTGGACCTGAGCGGTTTAACTTTAATAAGTAGGTAGGTACTTGTTCAGTTCTTTAATAAATTTTGGCGGAAAGAATAAAGCTAGTAGGTACAGATGCCATTGCCAGCACATCAAGCAACCCGAAACTGTATTTGTTCCGATCAACCCTGAACCTAATGTTGTAGGTAGCGTTAAAGTTAAAAATCTATTAAAATAATTTAACAGATTGCAGTAGAGTGATGTACTAGCGTCTGCCCAATTATGAATCTTCTAACGAACGAACGTCACAAAAGAAAACATGTTTTTATACCAAATTATTTTAATTGTATTGTTTTGTGTCTGTGCCATTTGTTGTTATTCTTTTTTACCCGACAGCGGTAAAAAAGAAAGGTAATGTTTTTAATTGGTAGAAGTATCGTTTGAGAACTTCTATGTAAGTATTGGAAACGTATTTTTAATGTAGGTAAGTACCTAATTTAAGAATGTGTGTCATAAATGTTTACTTGAACCAAATTGTATCAATTTTTTTTTGAATGCTTTTTTAATGGAGGTCTGTATATTTTTTATTAATTGAATTATTTATTTTTACCTACCTTAATAACTTTATTTGTGAACGCACGACGACCTAACTAGCTATACAGACTGCCAAATTATCCCTCATTCTACGGGAAGCTCAATAAAACTGATGTCAGGTTATACTGTTAATGTATAGTTTGATGTGTCTGTCACCGTGTGTACAAAAATAAAATAAAAAAAGAAATAAAAAATAAGCTAATAAATACCTTGTCTGTCTGTTACTATAAGTCTGCCATAGGGCAGACAACTCGATAGGTTTTCGTAATTTATACAAATTTGTACTCTACTATCTATTACTAATATTTATTTAGGTGTTCTATAATATATAGTATGCTAATAAATATGGAATTGTTGAAAGGTTGTATTGTAGCACACAAATAAATACGAGGGTACCTAACTAGAACCGAAATGAATGAGAAAATATTATTTATAATCATCACTTATTTTTTTTAGTTGGTATAGGTGTGCGGTCATTCTTGTCGCTAGCTTTTCATGAGGGTTTTTTTTTTTGAGAAAACAGGCCAAATAACTACAAATAAGAAATAAACACTTAAGTAAATCGTAATTATGTAGATTATTTATATGGTGCTTACCACCAAACTGCACAGGGATGTTAAACCCCTTTGTCGGGCAAGATTTTTTTTTATTTTTTTTTCGCAATATGGTGTCAAGACTGGACCCACCTTCTGGGGCCCTACTATGACGTCTTAAAACAGTCCTAACTCATTCTTAATCCAGTGTGGAAGAGAGATGGCGCTAGACACCCTGTCTTCTTCTTCTTCTTTTCGTATCGATTCTACTTCATACACCCTGTATAGTTCTGTAAGATGTCATAGTAGGGGGGCTGTTCTCTCACGTATTAGGTATGTGTATTATATTGTTGTCTATGTATGTTTATCGTAGATTAAATTGTATTTTAATATAAATTAAGTGGGTTCAAGGGTTAGCCAAAGAAATGCCCACCTAGAGTTAAAGTCAACTATCGTACCTATTTTATCCATATTTATGTGTGCGTGCAACTTAGGGCAGTATTCGATTTTAAGTAACAATATATATATTTACACGGAGAGTTCGAATACTGGCCGAAAGTACCAAAGAATACTGATAGTGAAATCACTAACATTAAAATGTAACTCAGCATTTATGTGTTTTATTTTATTGACCGAAGTTACCCTACCTATGTGAGCGAAATGCCATTTACTTAGGTATTCCGGTGTGAATGGAAGGAACGTGAAAAAGAAGGATACCTACTGCGAAAAGGTAGCTCTTTGTAAAAGTTGATTCCCAAAACCATTTTGTCAAAGTTATGGTTACAAAGTTGGAAGGGTTTGAACGTGGCCGCGCGCACTTTGACTACCTATAGTACCTATGTGAAAATTACATGATAAAATGTAGATAATGTCTATATTTTTGTAGCATAATATCAATAATTGTATATTGTTAGTTTCTTGGAAAATATCGATTCAAAGTGGCCATGCTAAAGAGCATATACCTACTCCCCAGCAGAACCACTTTAAAATAACAGTTATTTCACGCTGATGATACACAGGTGATAATATAAACAAATGTATATTTATTGTATAAGTACTAACAGGTTCACTGTCCAGGCTTCAGAGTGGGAATGGTCCATAAGTCCCGTTATGTTCCCGTTACGTCAATAATTTAAATAAAAAAAAAACGAGTAGGTATTTCCCTGGGTCACTGGGTCCTAGCACTTTTTAAAATCCTTATGATGTGTCCTGCCAAGTCCGCATTAAATAAGAAACTTTCTTCTTAAATAAATAATAATAAATAAATAATAATAACATTCCACAACTATCACACAACGCAATCTAGTCCCAAGCTAAGCAGAGCTTGTGTTATGGGTACTAGACAACTGATAAACATACTTATATATTTCTAAATACATACATATTATAGATAAATTACACCCAGACACAGAACAAATGATCGTGCTCATCACACAAACATTTGTCCTGGGTGGGAATCGAACCCGCGACCTCCGGCATAGCAGTTAGGGTCACTAACCACTAGACCAACAGGCCAGTCAAACACAGTCAGTCTTACGTCCACAGTATCAGATAGCTTAGAATTTGTATGAACGAACATACCACATACGGTCTGCGGACTGGTATGGAGGACTCTCTACAGACCGTCTGTGGACAGTGAACCTGCTAAGATAACATTTACAAAAATAATTTATGATTATTCATAAATTGTTAATTTCTATAGGTACTTCGTTATGCTTGCACACGGAATTTAATACAGCGTTATCTCGTATTATATCACTACATAATAAAAAACAAAGTCGCTTTCTCTGTCCCTATGTATGCTTAAATCTTTTAAAACTACGCAACGGATTTTGATGCGGTTTTTTTTAATAGATAGAGTGATTCAAGAGGAAGGTTTATATGTATAATAAATAACATCCATTAAATAGTGGAGAATAGCATTGCACCCGTGCGAAGGCGGGGCGGGTCGCTAGTTATATTATTTATCGACAAATGTCGAATTCGACATCCCCAGACTATCAACTTTAAAATTTGACAAGCTGAGCTGTCAATTGAATTTGACAGATAAAATAAACTCCATTTCGACCAACTCAAGGACGTTATATACTACAACTTTACAGGAGAGCAATGTAACTGATTTCATATTTATATTTTATATCATCACTTCACCATTGTGAAAGGCGTTAACGAGGGAGATACGAGTTTTGCTTTAAGGTGAATCCTTCAACCAGCCCGCGAAATTTAAATTTTCTTAAGTTTTTTGCAATTTGCAGGCCAGTGATAGGTTGTATGTTGATGAACATTTGATTCGCGGCTGTAAGACATATGTAGTTACAGAATTATAATCATCAAAATCATTATTACAACCCTCCGAGCTCATGTAACTCCCAAGAATGATTATTTCATCAAAAGGTCATTCTTGAGAGTTACATGAACTTGGAGGGTTGTAATGATAATTTTGATGATTATAATTCTGTAACTGCATACGTCTTACACCCGCGAATCATATTTTCACTAACATACAACCTAGCACTGGCCTGCAAATCGATAAAAACGTAAGAAAATTTGAATTTTCGCGCCCTACCGTGAACATCAACCTTAAGTGGTGGATTTACGAGGTATGCTTGACCAGGCGGGTACAACGAAGGGTGACCTTGGCTGAAAATGCCGTTTAAAAATAAACTTTATGTCAAACAAATAGAGTTTGTATTACTTTACTTTCCCTACGATTTTTCGAAGGGGGAGCAAAACTTAAGAGCGAGACAAAATTCAAGGGTTTGTCTGTTCTTGTCTTGCAATTGCCAGTGAAAAAAAACAGGAAAATGTATAGTAATCGAAAATCACTTATATAGCTAAACTAGCCCATAAAATTTAACGGTATTAATTTAATATTCAAATACTTACTTTTCAATAATAAATACTTGCGAATTAAAATTTATTAGAGCCAAAATTCATAAAAACTGTATAGCCATATAAAAAAAAACGTAAAAAATATGGCGGAAACACTTTCGTGTTGAAATAATAATTTTCCTTTTTCAAGTGTTTTTAATTGTAATAGCGAAATATTTGTCTTCAAATATGGTGAAATGGTGTTGTCTGAAGGGTTGTGAAAGTGAGGGGTATCCAGGATGTGGGATTTCATTTTTCAGGTAAGTTCTTTTAACTTTGTTTACAAATAACGACTAGGGTGACTATGTTCAAGATCTCTATACGGGAATCATGAAATTATTGTAAAGAATACCCCTTTTATGTAATCAATATCGGTATAAAATCTCATATCTCATCTTAATCTGAAACATAACCAAAACAAACATTTGAATTCTTTCTTTACTTTTTGAAACTTTTCCATTTTGGTCTTAAATCAAATCCAACGTATCCAATCCATGAGCTGATGATGGATTCCGTAGCGGTTAGGAGTTATAGGATAACTGTTTAATAAAATATTATGAGGACGTAGGTATATTGGTTGTATTCTTTCAGGTTAACTAGGTGAGCTGATTAGGGAATGTAGGTACTACTCTTCAATGGTTAGGAGTTGAAAGCAATAATAAGGGAATCTTGATTGAAGGTTAAGGTTATTACGCGCGCCTCAAAGAGATGTCAGCAAGGAGGGGCCCGCAAGGGCCGCGGACTTTTGTACTAGATGACGTGGCCTCGGCGCAAGGGCAAAAAAGGAACATGGGTTCGGTTTTTAGTCAGTAGAAGTCTGACACTCCCCTTCGCTCTGCCCAAGAGCGGGGGGGGGGGGGTCATTCGATGATTTTCCACCCACCAAATAAGGTTAAGGTTAATGCGACAAGGTATCCCGCGAAATTCGAATTTTCTTACGTTTTCTGCAATTTGCTTGTCAGTGTCAGGTTGTATGTTATTTTACTCTAAAATCACATTAAATTTGAAATACCCAAAACAATATCATGCTGGTAAATAACCTGTAGTATTTTTAAAATCACTTTTCATGATTATAGACTTGATAAATTAAGAGAATTACTGATTAAAGATAAAACTAGCCACTATTGGCGGTAATAAGTAATACTCTTCTATTCATCAAATAGTCACTCAAGGAACCTTTATGAACTGAGAGGGTTGTATTGGTGATTGTAATCATTATTACTCAGTAATGTCACAATTTGTTACGGTCGCGAATCCTATTTCGAATTTCGCGGGCTACCTTGTCGCATTCACCGTAATGGTTAGGTTTCTTCTGTTGAATGTTAAATGCATAGTCAATATTTGTATTTGTAGTGGAAAAATAAAAAGACTTATTTGCAACTTTTTTTTCTAAACTAAATAAAACAGACAAAAGACACTGATTTTCGAATTAGTAAGTTTCCTTAGAGTACCTATATTTAAGTTAGGTGTGTATATATTCGTATGCCACCATTTTTTTGGAACAACTTTTTGCAAATATGAATAAATGTCTTTCTTTGTCAGTTTTTGTAATTATTACAAATGCCAAGCCAGGCCAGCTACATAATTATATCTGTCCCAAATGTAAGTACAAAATGTTTGGTCACCCTATTAGAAAGAGATGACATTCTCTTTCGAGGTAATCTCGCTCGGAACGCTTTTGAGCGGCCCGTACACAGTCCAGATAGTATATAACGTCCTTGTGCTTGACATCAATTTTTAATGTTGCTTTATTATAAAAACGCACGATGTTTACAATGAAAAAATTCTAATTTTGTACGGCAACTATTGCGATCAAAAGGTCAATTTGAACCCTAGGTGGAGTTACGAGGTTTGCGTATTAAGGTGACGCTATGACTCCGTTCAGCGAACCCTCGCTAGTTTAATTTTTATCCGGCGAAAATTTCGCCGGCCATCTTAAACGCACCCCTGACCACAGGCCACAGAGTACCAATATAAATAATAAATATACTTTACTCTTTGCCACAGAGTAAATTTTTATTTATAATGTTGGCTACAATATTTTTAGTTTCTATCTTTGTCTATGGTTGGAAAATATTATCTGCCGTCGAGAAAATTCGTTCAGAAACGATTTTAAGACTTAGCTTTACTATAACCCGGTTCATTAAAGAAAGGAATCTAAAATGGCGGTTTTTATCATGTCCTCACGCTCGCACACTATAGTGAGCGAGCGAGAGGACATGCCTTGTGTTGCCATTTTAGATTCCTTTCTTTAATGAACCGGGTTATACCAATCATAATTATATTACTTTACTCTACCAATACAGTTTTAAATCGGTCGGGGTTTAGTGGCACAAATTTGTGCCAGCGGGGCTGAACGATTTATCTATACCTTCATGGCTGAACGGTAATACTTGTTTACTGGCACGTTTTTGTGCCGCAGGGGCTCTTGTAAAGTTAAGTTTGTGTCTACAAAATTGATACGGAACGTAATCGTCAACTACTAACAGAAAACGTCAACGTCAGTCACGTCAACAAAGCAAACAACCTGTCAAGTGAAAATTGACGGAATCCAGACGAAAATAGTTCAAAACACAAACAGTGTGCTTATCAGTGTGGTTTTAAAATTACTGTTCCTGTATTTAGGGGCGTTTGTTGGTTGAAATATATATAAATGAAACTATAAAAATGGGTACAACAGGCCAGTCTATCACGCTAGCCAACAGCATTATTGGTGTCGGAATATTGGCTATGCCCTTTTGTTTTCAACAAGTAAGTTTTTATATTGTGTTAAAATGAAATACCTGGCAAGATTTCCGGTAGCTATGTTGAGACTACAGACCGCTATTTTTTTGTACTTAATGCTTGTAAATTACCTTATAATGTACCACCTAAATAAGCTCAAGATAATACATTCGAAATTGTGTTTGAAGTATGCCTAGCCTTGATGATTACAGTCCTAGAAAAAAAAAACATCACGTTTCTTTGTATAGCTTCCACTTTACTAAATATACGATATAATGCAACCAAAACTTTATTTTTCAGTGTGGTGTGTTCCTCGCTACTCTTATTTTATTATTTATGGGCCTCATCTCAAGATTATGCTGTCATTTCCTTTTAAAATCTGCCTTACTTGCGCGGAGAAGAAATTTTGAATTTCTAGGTAAAGTATAATTATTTTAAGTATCCTATTACTGTCCTCTTTTGGGCAAAGGTTTTAATTAATTTAGAGCAACTCGATGTTCTTGAAGTTCCAAATTCAAACTGCTATTTTTTTCTTTCTAGCTCATCATGTATTTGGCCAAGCTGGCAAGTTTGCTGTCGAAGTTGGTATCATTGGTTTCTTGATGGGAACCTGCATAGCATATTTCGTTGTGGTTGGAGACCTAGGACCACAGATTGTTGCTAAAATGTTCAACATAAACCAGAGTGATATATTGAGGTAATTATTCATCTTTATTATTGTGGCATCTGTAACTCATTGAAACAAAATAGGTATTAATGTCAATGAGTGGCACACATTGTTTTACTTATAAAAGAGGTGTATTAATTGATGATGAGAGCAATACTCAGCGAAACGTCCGCAGAGCAAAATGTCCTCGTTGATAAAACAACCGTAACGTAGTAAGTCATGGGAGCAAAACGTCCGCTATTTATTCTTCGTGTTCCTATAATACGACCGTCTCGCGACAGTTTCCTTTATGGGCGGCATGGGCACCGGGCCGTAGGCCGACGAAGGAGGCCGGCGGAGGCCCGGCACTTCGGGGACAGAAGATATTAGTGTTATTTAATATGCGAGCGAAGCGAGCGCGCGTCATGGAGTACATGCGCGTCATGGAATGCACGTCATTATTATTATTATTACTAGACATTGGGGTGATTCATCCACTTAGTGGACATGCAACGCATGTATTCCATGACGCGCGCTCGCTTCGCTCGCATATTAAATAACACTAATATCTTCTGTCCCCGAAGTGCCGGGCCTCCGCCGGCCTCCTTCGTCGGCCTACGGCCCGGTGCCCATGCCGCCCATAAAGGATACTGTCGCGAGACGGTCGTATTATAGGAACACGACGAATAAATAGCGGACGTTTTGCTCCCATGACTTACTACGTTACGGTCGTTTTATCAACGAGGACATTTTGCTCTGCGGACGATACGATCGTAACTGGATGAGAGGAACTTGTTGTTTGCAAGTGGGGCCTGTGAAAATGAAATAGCTAACAGTAAAAGATAAAAGGGAGTCATCTGTCTTGATATTGACATTGATGAGAAGGAATGAAACATACAGATTTTTATGTTTAGTTTAGAAATGGTGATGTGATGGTGGTGATGGAAAAATGGATGGTTTGTGTTAGAAATGATATTAATGTTAGAAGAGTAAATGATCCGTTTGCATGGATAGCTAAATCTTATTCTTAAAGCCATATAACATCATTAACCTTTTTAGCGCCACAGTCACGTATAGACGACAAGCCGAACAAGCAAACTAGTGCGCTAAGTCTGTCGACTTAAGGTACTTTTTGGCTTGTCGTCTTACTTGACCGTGGCGGTCAATGGGTTAACATCCGCTATATGCCAGTAGAAGTCTTGTCAAGATTGGTCCAGCCGTTTCAGAGTTCAGCGTGAACAAACAGACAGACATTGTTTTGATATTACAAACAACTACTTATTTATTTCTATTGATTGTGAAGGTTAACTAACTACAAAGAATAATAGAGTTAATGAAGTGTAACTTTACATGTATGCTCATTATGCGGCAGTTACATATTTTATTGTAGACTTTATAATTGACTTTATAGTCCGGTCAAAATAGACATTTGAAATAACTATAATTCCCACAGAGCCAAATATTGGTGGAGGGCTGGGGTATACCATTACAAACAAAGTCTTAAAAAACCCCATCGATCCTATGTGTGCTACAAAAGTTATTCGGGGTCAAAGGTCAAAATTTGAGGATTTTTGAATTTTTCTCGAAAAAGGTAAGTTTTATCAAAAAAAATCTCAACCCAAAGTTGTAGATCATAAAATTCTCTACAAAAATGTTCTACATTATTATTTTCTAAGAGTTACCATTCCTGAGATATCGCGATTCTAACAGTCACATTATTATTCACTACATAGTATAAAATAAAGTCGCTTTCTCTGTCCCTATGTCCCTTTATATGCTTAAAT
Organism: Diarsia mendica; assembly: GCA_949316265.1. NCBI lineage: Eukaryota > Metazoa > Arthropoda > Insecta > Lepidoptera > Noctuidae > Diarsia > Diarsia mendica. Next base: position 17,165,380 of record OX438904.1, on the reverse strand, counting down.
CTTTAAAACTACGCAACGGATTTTGAAGGAGGTTTTTTACATAGATAGAGTGATTCAAGAGGAAGGTTTATATGTAAAATAACATCCATTTGCACCCGTGCGAAACCGGGGCGTGTCGCTAGTTATGTATAAAAGCGAAAGGTAACTCACTCCTCACGAGATCTCGAAAACCGCTGGACGTATAAAGATGATTTTTGGACAGGAGGTAGTTTATAGTTAGTAAACGTCCGCTAAGAACGGATTTTGCGACAGGGCCGTATTAGGGTGATCTTAGGGCCCTCGCAAGTTTGTATGAAAGTCCTTCATTTTTTGTGCTACAATCTTGATTTTTGGCAGAGACGTAGTTTATAGTTAGTAGACGTCTGCTATGCATTAATTTTTTGACAGGGCTGGATTAGGGTGGTCTATGAGCTTTTGCAAGTTCTGATTCATACAAACTTGCGTGGGCCCTTAGACCACCCTAATCTGGCCCTATCGCAAAATCCGTTCTTAGCGAACGTCTACTAACTATAAACTACCTCCTTGCCAAAAATCATATTTATACGTCCAGCGGTTTTCGAGATTTCGTGAGGAGTGAGTTACCTATTGCTTTTATATAAAGGCTCTTAGAATCGCGATATCTCAGGAATGGTAACTCTTAGAAAATAATAATGAACGGCATTTTTGTAGAGAATTTTAAGATCTACAACTTTGGGTTGAGGTTTTTTTTGATAAAACTTACCGTTTTCGAGAAAAATTCAATAAATCTCAAATTTTGACCTTTGACCCCGAATAACTTTTGTAGCACACATAGGATCGATGGGGATTTTTAAGACTTTGTTTGTAATGGTATACCCCAGCTCTCCACCAATATTTGGCTCTGTGGGAATTATTGTTATTTGACCACTACTTTTATGTCTAAATTGACCGGACTATTAACATCAAAATCAGTTCTAAATGATCCTAACTAATATTAGTTAGGATCATTTAGAACTGATTTAGAACTGATAAATGCGAAAGTAACTCTGTCTGTCTGTCTGTCTTTCTGTCTGTCTGTCTTTGCTTCACGCCTAAACTACTGAACCGATTTGTATGAAATTTGGTACAGACATAGTTTGGAACTTGAGAAAGGACATAGGATAGTTTTTTTTTTTTTTTTCGCGAGATAGGGAACTATGTGGGTAAAACCAAAAATCTGCCGGAAGTCACTATTGCACGCGAACGAAGTCGCGGGCAAAAGCTAGTAATAAATAATTTAATGTCATGGTCAGTCTAGCAACTAGACTGGCTATTGGTAGATAAGAAAAATATGAGCTATAGACTACTTTTTTATGTTTAAATAGCCCTATTTGTCTCACTGCTGGGCCAAGGCCTTCCAAATATCCTTCCAGGTATGTTATTATTGGTTCGAAAATAATAATTTTCTTTTGTCCTCTGCTTTAGAACATCAATAATGGTGATTGTGTCTCTGGTCTGCGTACTTCCGCTGGGCTTACTCCGGAATGTGGACAGTCTGAGCAACGTCAGTGCAGCCACCATAGCCTTCTACTTCTGTCTTGTTATGAAGGTAAGTTAACGGTGTTTCTTTCAGGAGTCATTGTTTTGGATAAAAACGTCTCACGGAGAAATTACACCTGATTGTATCCTGCCCTCTCATCGTGATTAAAGGACCAGTCCTTTCCGATATTTTCATATCAACATAATTATAAATATAAATATTATCATTATCTTATTCAATTTTTCAATCTTTTTCCTACATAGGTATGATATCTTTATAATTTTTTTCCTGGTACCTACTGATAAAGACCAGGAAAACGATAAAATAACTTGTTATCCCGTAATTGCAAAACTATTTTTAACTTTCAAACTTCCTAGGCAACCAATTAATTTCAGAACCATAAAACGCACTAAAAATATCATAAAACAATCTCCAATCAATCAATCAATCTTCCACAATCAACCAATCAATCTTCTTCTGGGTAAGCTCGTTCCATCGTCGACATCATCTCTGCCCTTAGGGCAAGATTGAGGTCAAGAGCAAGCCCATTTATAATAATAAAAAAGGGTACACTGGAAATTCGTCTAAGTGCGACGCGAGATTATGGTTTATAATTGAAAATCGTGATAACGTCAAGTTTGAAGTGGTCTACGTTTCGTTTCATTGAATAATACTTACGTATCAGTGACGCATGCTCAAATAACCGTGATTGGATCGATATTGTGAGCTTGATCACGAGTAACGCACAAGCATCACGCTTGTTACAAGCGAATGAGGACAAACCAAAATGAAGGAAATTGCACATGTCCACGAGTTAAGAGTCTCTGCAGACTTTCTAGCGTCCGATATTTTAATTTTATTTATTTATTTAATGAGTACACCATAGATCCAAAAAGTCATGTTAGTAATAAGCTTAACCCATTGTAAGTTATCGTAGCCTAGTCTAGCGTAGCCTTTTCCCAACTATGTTGAGGTCGCCTCCAGTCAAACCGGATGCAGCTGAATACCAGTATTTTACTTGGAGCGACTGCCTGTCTGACCTCCACAACCTAGTTAGTACTGGCCTACTGGGTAATACGATAGCAAGGTACCTTGGTAAGACTGGTTGTCAGACTTTCGTATCACTGAAGTTAACAGTAACTATTAAAAAAAATACAATAAAATAAATTGGCGACATGGACGTTTGCGCGCACATATATGTCTAATAATAATAATAATATTCCACAACTATCACACAACGCCATCTAGTCCCAAGCTAAGCAGAGCTTGTGTTATGGGTACTAGACAACTGATAAACAATACTCATACCAAGCCAGTGGCTGATAAATGGCCCAGTCCACCAGTGTAGCTAGAATATTGTTAGGACTGCATCTGAATCACTGCAGCGTAGAAGCACATCGTTTGCCCATGATGGCTGTTAAAACAAATATGCTGTTCAGTACATTTTGAGCAGTTAGGCGAACATAAATCGGTCACTAATTACTCGTACTAGTCACCCTATATATGCTAGTGCGCATGTTACTACGTTTCAGCACCAGTTTGATGGACTACACAATTGCCTTCAAACTAAACTGTCTACAAACTATCGGCCAATCATTTGGCCGATAGTTTGTAGACCAGTGTAACACACTTATTCCCCGCGTAAACTTGCCGATTGTTTAATCAGCTGACTCAGACGATTCGAACTTGCCGGTAGTAGATTTTAATTGGATAAATTTTATAAATAGTATAGTTTGAAGGCAACTCATTTATCGGCCGCTACTGAAATATTGTAATATATGCGCACTAACACACGTGTTCATATTGATTAAGAGCCTGACTAAACTATCGGCTGATAGTAAAGAAAACAATTTCCACGCGCGTGTTGTTTGACGCATGACGTATCTATATGTTGTGAACATCGTGATATACCATGAACCACAATAAACGCTGGAAGGGATTTCGCTACAAAAACGATTACTACGTATAGTAGGTACATCGTCCCGAAAAAATCTGCGTTTGCTTATAAAAGTGCAAAACCTACACGATCAAAACATGATTATTTTAAAAAGATGATTTGCTTAACACGACAGCCCAAAAAAAAAAACTCATCTATGTACCTATGTTTATTAAATTACCTATCTAAAATCCTGTTTACAACGTTGTTAGTCTTTGTATTCAGTAATACATGCTCCGAGTTGATAAAACAATAACTGATCTGTTATCATAACAGTCATCTCAAGGTTTTTCATTTGTAGCCAAGTGGGTATGTTTTGAGAAAATTTCGTAAAGCTTACAAATCAGACTACCCTTTGATTGACATAACATATAACATCTCGCCGGTAATCCACTACGGGATAGTCAGAGGTGTACCTAATAGATACACTCATATTTCAGCAGTTAAGTTTAAGTCCCATGTAATAGGGAGCGAGCCTATACCATCATCATCTGCCGCAGTTTCGAGCTTATTGTATGACTAGCTTTTGCCAGCGGCTTCGCCCGCATGAAAATGACGATTTTCCATACAAACTTTCATCCCCTATTTAACTCCCTTAGGGGTTGAATTTCGAAAAATCCTTTCTTATTCCTTGTCTACATTATAAAGGGAACCAACCTCTGTGCAAAATTTCAGCTTTCTAGGTCCAAGCTGGTTTGGGCTGGGCGTTGATGAGTCAGTCAGTCAGGACTTCTCTTTTTATTTATATAGAAGTTTGTAAACCGAAATACAAACCTTTTAGATTTAAATACTCATTCATATGCCTATTCAAATAATAACTCTCAACATGATATTTTCCAGGTGATATTCGAGGCTGGTGCAGTGATGATAACAAGTGACTGGAACCAACGCGTGGAGATGTGGCGACCTGCCGGCTTGCTGCAGTGCGTGCCTATCTTCTCTATGGCACTGTTCTGTCAGACGTGAGTTTATTATTCTTATAGATTTTGTCCGTTTGTCCTGCTGTCTGTCTGTTAGTCTGTCCCGAGATTGGCTTAAAAAAGATTTGATTTTTTTGAGATACGGGTCTCTTTTGTGAAACTGCAGCTTTATTGATAACGAGTTAATCATAGCTATCGTATCATATTTTTAAATATAATACCACTCGTAACATCATTATTTTATTTGACACTATTTCGTACTATAGGTAATTTAATTAAAGAGCAACTTTTTATTTTATTTAAATGGGCTTGCTCTTGACTTCAATCTTGCCCTAAGGGCAGAGATGATGTCGACGATGGAACGAGCTTACCTAGTAGAAGCCTGTTTACTCGCGACTTAAACAGATTAGGGTTCTATGAACTCGGAAAAACCGACGCAGGCAGGGAATTCCACTCCTTGGCTGTGCGCATAATAAAGGACCCAGCCAACTACAAAGTTTCTTCCCGTCGGGGCTGCGGATTATAGAAAGAGATGACGTGGCCTCGGCACAAGGGCGAAGAAGGAACATGGGTTTGGTTTTTAGTCAGTAGAAGTCTGACACTCCCCTTCGCTCTGCCGAAGAGCGCGGGGGGGGGGGGGGGGGGGGGGGGGTCATTTGATGATTTTCCACCTACCAAAAAAAAACTACAAAGTTTCTTGTCGGTTAAAGCCGACAGTAGAGTGTCGGTAATTGGTCGGTTATATCCGCCCGCGGCGCTCAAAAAGCGTTCTGAAAACATCTGGTCGGATTTTCATAAAATAATCAACCACTTCACGATTGATGTTGTTGTCTACGTTTATCTAAAGTAGTAATTAAAATGTCAGATATGTAATATCCAATTTATGAGTTCGATACTGATTGAATTTTGTGTTGGATACTAGATTATTCTTATCAATGATGGACTTATTAATCTCTGGTTTATTCCGTTATTTAAACGGTTGTCACCTCTATTAATAGATAGCTTAAATTAGATTCGTCTAGAAGCTCTTCTGTTTGATTACTATAAATGTATTACTTCCCTATTTGAATAGGTTTTTTTGCACAGAACAGTAGTCCTAATCCTTTTTAGGGTTCCGTAGTCAATTGGAACCTTTATAGTTTCGCTATGTCCATCTGTCTGTCTGCACTACATCTCAAGGACTCTTAGTACTAGAAAGCTGTAATTTGGAATGAATAATTATACAAATGAGTTAAATAAAATTACAACAAAATGTTTTGTCATTTTGGTTTTTCTGTCAGGCCTGAGCATGTTTGTTTGTCACAATTATTCCACTGCTGAACGTATTTCGATTAAAGGCTACGAATAGACCAAGACCGAGATTATGACTTAGTATTATCTAACTAGCTTTTGCCAGCGGCTTCGCCCGCGTGAAAATGACGATTTTCCATACAAACTTTCATCCCCTATTTAACTACCTTAGGGGTTGAATTTCGAAAAATCCTTCATTATTCCTTGTCTACATTATAAAGGAAACCTCTGTGCAAAAATTCAGCTTTCTAGGTCCAAGGGTTTGGGCTGGGCGTTGATGAGTCAGTCAGTCAGGACTTCTCTTTTTATTTATATAGATATGAATTCCACGCGAGCGAAGCTAGAGAAAATGCTACTATTTATTAAGAATAACACACAGTGAACACTTTACATTACAGACAACTGTTCGAGATATTCGAGTCCCTACCAACGTTGTCACTGGAGAAGATGAACATCGTCACAAAGAACGCGATCAACATCTGTACTGCGGTATACTTCACTTTGGGAGTGTTTGGGTATATCGCCTTCTCTTCCCATGAAATATCAGGTAAGATGTGGTTTTTGAAGTAGCATTACTAAGGATTTTGATTGGTCTGTATAGATGTTATAATTGTAAATTTTGTTTTCCCCTTTGTTTGTTTACTGTTTCTTCTAGCAAAGGTTAAAATAAGTTGTTACCATTAAATATTTAATACTTTTAACTTTTTTTGGGGGGCGGGCCTGGTAATCTGTGTGACAGGGTTTTCCTAGTGCAGATACCAGCCTCCCACAAAGGGTTTATCTGACTTAGTGTATACATATTTTTAAGGCACCTTTGTGGAAGAGAAATAAATGTTTATTTATTATTATATTATAATGGTATCAAAATCATTTTCCTGCTCTTGTCCCTTATTACCTCAGACCAACAAAAAAAGGAAGACGACGCGCCACGAACATCAAAAGTGAAGCCAACTTTTTATCTATGTGTGTAGACAATGTCTCGTGAAGTCGTGACGTGCTAGGAGAAATGCGTGTGGTTTTAGTGTAGGTGTGTGCGTGAGCTTGTATGTTTACTTGCTATAGGCGTGTGGTTTTGTGGCTTCACTGTTGGTGTTCGCGGCGCGCCGTCTTTCTTTTTTTCTTGGTCTGAGCTTATTACTTAGGGTCGGCGTAACACGTTTTTTCTTTCATTCTCTCGTGTCATCCGTCATGTTATAGTTTACTTCTTTGTAAAATTTATATCTTTTATTTAAAGACTGCCTCGTTTTTCTAGTGGTCACAATCGCGACTGCTGTGCTTAAGGGTTCGATTCGCTTGCTTAAGGCTTCGGATCGGGGACAGTGTTGTTGGATAGCAGCCAGGAAGTTTGGACTTGTGCTCGGTTGATAGCAATAGGCTGGTCCCATACTACATGAGACTTAAATATAACTAGCGAAATGTGGGTGTGCAGCCACGTTACTTATGTTTTTCTGAATATTATGTCTCACACATCCACCCATCTTTTTTTTGACCTTCCTATCCTACCTCCTCTTCATGCATCAATATTCATAATCATCACTCTGCAACTTTCCAATAAAATAAATAAACAAAAAACTTATATTTCAGGCAACATCCTAATGAGCCTGAGCCCTACGATGTCAAATGACGTCATCAAGCTCGGCTTCGTGATGTCGCTCGCGTTTAGTTTCCCGCTCATCATCTTCCCGTGCAGAGCTAGCTTGTACTCGTTCTTGTATAAGAAGGTAAGCAGTTATTTACTTAATATTGACTAATCTAGTGGTCGCAAGCGGTGGTGCTGCGCTTGTAGTCCTGGATTCCATTACCAGGTCGCCCCACAGTATGCTAGCGAAGGAGGAGGCCGAACGCGAGAGAGTGAGGGAAACTTCGCGTCTCAGAAGACGCTCCGGGCGTCTGCACCGGAGGCGCCTGACGCCGGCCTGCGGAGCTCGGCGGCGCACTGTGTTCCATGTACACCTCAAGGAGTTGTCAGCATCATAGACGGGGCCCACTAGGGCCTGTGCCTGCCAGGGTTGCGGAATTTGTTAGGAAGAGTTATCGCGACCCTGCAACGCAACGGGTTTTAGTCAGTAAGAGTCTGACATTTCCTTCTGCACCTCCCAGAGCGGGAGGAGTAATTTGCTGATTTCAAGGCCGCCGGATAGTATATGAATCTCCAATATAAAATTATCGTCAGCTATAATCAAAACATTCACAACATTTTTTTATATTCCAGGTACACTCGTCCCACCACGACCACATAATAAACCACTCGATCCCAGAGACCACGTTCCGTTGCATCACCGTGGCCATCGTAGCCGTGGCGCTGTTCATATCTCTGCTGATACCCAACATAGAGCTGGTGTTGGGTCTCGTGGGGTCTACCATAGGAGTGCTCATCTGTGTCGTGTTTCCCGCTGCGTGTTTTGTTAATGTCACCTTCAAGAATACTAATGAGAGGGTGTTGGCTAAGGTGAGTTGTTGCTACATACAGATACCGGCACGGTTCTTGAGCGCTCGGCGGAAGAGTAGGGATCGCTGTGCGCATCGTACACTTTATGACAAATAAAACGCACACCCGTTTATTATTTATTGGTCGTGAGGTAAGTGCAGCAGGAGTAAAGAACAAATCCCGAGTGACGGTTATATGACGTGATGCGCTACGGGCCAATCACTGCACTTTCCCCGCCCCAAGTCTCACTTCATACCACCAAAGGGACCCAATAACTCACTTTTGCGTCAGCGCTCAAGAATCGTGCCGATGATTGTACACTTAAAGAATAATTAAGAATTTTGTAGGCCTGATTTGGTTTTTTTCTGCTACTCAGCAGTCAGGTAACAAGCAAAAAAATTTAGACAGTTTTAGATGTGAAGAAGTGGATTTTTAGTAGTGTCCGACCGAAACACGATTTTCAGCCGAAACCGAAACCGTAACCGAACCTTCGGCCTTGTTCCCAGTTTCGGCCGAAACCGAAACCGAAACTTATTAAATATTTATGGAATGTAAAATCTATTGTATTTTTACGCATATATACACAGGTAACACGTGTAAAAAAATGCAACAATTAAAGTAGGTAATTAGGTAACAAAAATAGCTCTTTTTATTTGTAAAATTAATAATGTGAATTAAAAAAAAATACAATGTAAATATTTGTCAGTAATTTACAAAAATAAAAACAAAACTAAGCACCTCGCATACTAAAGGGGAAAAATGCGGCATGGCTAATTATTAGTACTGAAGGCCATTCACACTAATAGAAAATATATGAAACTTTTTAGTAAAAAAAATCTATTGGTCGAATATAACTTTTTTTCTAATTATTTAACAAAAAAAGTACATCATATCATTTTCAAAGATGGTGTTTTAAGAAATAATTTTCATTACGAACTTTTTAAATTATATTAATTAGTTAAGGTTTTAGGTGCTTTGCACATGGAGCAACTATTGCAGCAACTGGCAACTAGCTGTTTACATATATTTCAATTGGATTGCGCACACATAGAAACTCGAGTTTCGAGTTCCGGCAATCGTCAATAGTTTTCAGTTGCAGCAATCGATGACAGAGTTAGTTGCTAATTGGCGCAACTAGCAACTGTTAAACATTATACCGATTTTAAAAGTTAACTTAGACGGCGACGACGTAATAAAATTAGAGCAATTGCTGCTTCGTCGATATTCATTGTCACACTGAACGCTGTTCGCTGCGTAGATTGAGCAACTCGGTTATGAAAGTTGCTCACAGATTGCCATAAATTTGCTGCAACCGTAAACGTTGTAGCAACTTTACAGGAAACTTTTAAAGTTGCATAAGTTGCCTCAACTTAAGTTGCTCCATGTGCAAAGCGCCTAAATCACCGGAGATAGTTGTATAACGGAACTACGGGGTGGTTCGAATACGGGTACAAAATTTAATCCATCAACAATTACAAACAAATATGTTAATATGTTTGAATCAAACATCACAGGTATCTTCACATATCTTTTAAATGTTAAATTAATTTCTACATAAATTCATATTTTATAAGTTCTAGGGAATAACTCAACAGAACAAGTAAAATATCTAATGAATTCTTTTCTATACACACCTACTTACAACCTATTTATTTTACACTGTAGCACAAGACCCTAATTAATGCCATAAAAATACATCATCATTAATCATAAGTAAAAACAAATACTCAATTTTTGCGCGAGTAAAATCACACAACCTCAAATCATCACGATCGTGCCGGCTAGCGAACTCAACTGGCACTCGAAGTTAGCTGAATGATGCGCGACAATTCACGTATAAATGGTTTCGGCGGGGCCGAAAGGTTCGGCCAATTATTGGCCGAAACCGAAACTACGGCCGAAACTAGGTTTTTTGGCCGAAACTAGCCGAAACCGAAACCGAAACCGAACCTTCGGTCGGTCCTTAATTATTAGCAATGTGAACTGAACAAGGTAGTCATTCCGTTCCAGTTTTACAGTCACTATCCTGGAGTAACGTAAAAACTTCTACGCCTGCGCCTGCTTAAGCCTTAAGCTTTACAAAAAATATTGGACACATATTTTTTCTTTTTTCACGTAAACAAAAAATGAAGACGATACAGTGCTTCGAAAAGTCGTGTGACGTCATATGATAGTACATTTTGTACCTACAAGTGACGTTTCAAGCCCCACTCCATGATCTTTGACACTTTTTATCTTCGTTAATTTTTATTAATTTGATAAAACAAAAAACACGTAACCAATATTTTTTGATAATCTAACTGACGGACTAAACAGAATCATATTTTTTTGAGTCAGTCCGATCCCCTATTAATTAAGATAATAAATACATGTGAAATCAGTAATTAACCTTTTGAGCGCCACAGTCAAGTATAAACGACAAGCCGAACAAGCAAAAAGGTACCTTAAGTCTGTCTACTTAAGGTACTTTTTGGCTTGTCGTCTTACTTGACTGTAAGACGGACTCAAAAGGTTAAGAAGTTTTCTCAAACATGCTTGGAAATTTGAGCATTATTTTGACAACCTTCTTCGAGATAAATCGAAATTGCTGTACTGGCCAGATACATGCGACCAGCGGCCGGCAAAAGTTGTATGAAAATCCATATCTGTCGTGTTTAGCGGCCAAATAAATTACATACTAAACTCATATCTGTCGTGTTATTTAAAAATGGAACGATCTTTTACTCTGAACCATAGCAACCAAGGAGGTGACTTATTAAAGGTTTTATTTAAATTTCGAATTGGCTGAACTCTTCAACGCGTGAAAAATTATTGTTGTTTAAGTGATTTTGAAAAGTAAATTGTATTTAATTTCCTCGCATTATTTGAGAAAAGAACTATACAAGCCTTGGCCACAACTAGGCATTGATGGACTTACGTATGTGTGCCTCGGCTTGGCCTCGGCCCACATTTACACGTTCGTCCATCAATGCCTCTGTTGCTGGCCGCTACAGTAATGTACTATTTTTGTGTACCATTTCTTCTAGCTAAATAAAGAAAGCCTCGTATTTCACATCCAATAGACGATTATTACCCATTCTAACTAGTAACTATTGTTTCCAGGGCGTCCTAGTACTAGGCCTAGTCATCATGGTACTAGGAACGTATGCGAACCTGCAAGTAGCTGAGAGCAGCATCGAACACTACGACGATAAATACACGCAGGAAAGGATCGACAAGATCGTCGAGGACTTCTTCGAGAATCGACATGAGGATGGTATGTTTATTTATTTATGGGTTATATTTAAATGCACATCTGTTTAATTTTTCAGCACACAGGTAACTCCACTAATTAACTGAATGCATACCAGAAAAATGAATGCTGTGCAAAAAATCCAATTGATTAACTAAACATGTCCTACAAAAAAGTCTAAAAAATCACACAAAACGAGATGACCTTTTTTTATCGAATTCACACCAAAAGTGTCCTTTATGGGCGGCATGGGCACCGGGCCGTAGGCCGACGAAGGAGGCCGGCGGAGGCCCGGCACTTCGGGGACAGAAGATAATATTAGTGTTTTTTTTTAATATGCGAGCGAAGCGAGCGCGCGTCATGGAGTACATGCGTTGCATGTATGAGGGACAGAGAGAACGAGAAAATGGCGCGCGGTGTTGTCAGTTAGAATAAACGATGTTCCTAAAAGTAAATCAGGTGTAGGTTTTCCTTAAAAAAGTTTTAAAATGTTTATTAGACTAAAGAATTATTATTATGAGCCCATGTTGTCCCACTGCAGGGCAAAGCCCTTTGCCCTGCTGCAAAGAATTATTAGATATACTATTTTGATAATAGTTATTCCTTCAGTAAAAGAGTTCTGCAAATGCTATTATACTCCATGTTTCGCCCTCGAGATTAGCGGTGTTATAATTATTCGTACTTCTATTTACTTGTAGTATCGTGTATTGACTTCCACTCCATCACTAAAGTTTAGAAAAGATGTCGCCACAAGCGACAACAAATTCAATTTAATTTTTATTTTTGACGTTTCCGGTCATCTGTCAGTGTCACCCGCACCTGCGAGGTCTCAGCAGTTTCGTTTTCATTCGTGTTTTAGTGCTCATCCACTTCAGTTCACTACTTCGCACAAAAATAAGTAATAAAAATTCATGACGAAGCGCCGCCATGAAAACGGTTGTAACTATCTGATTAGTAAAATACGAAAATTAAAATTAAATAAAAATAATAAGTAATGGATCGCGGCGCGAAACACGTGTTTTTTCCTCAATCGAGTCGATCGAGCATATTGTCGTCTTGCTCATCTTCGGGCTCTTTTGAGAGCTTGTTCACCAATTACTGCTGAAAATCTTAAAAGTAAGTACCCTCAACTTCTTTTTTTTACACGTTAGTGAAAATCACAAAGGATGGCCCAGGGTCGATCCGAAACTTAGACCTAGGGTCTCATACGATGCGCCAGTACGACCATCTACCTCAATGGTCCGTCTACCTCAAATGGCCAGCATGATTCATTGCACCAGGATGACCTAGGGTCGATCCGAAACTTAGACCTAGGGTCTAATATGAGCTAGTACGACCTAGGGTCTGTCTACCTCAAATGGCCAGCATGATTCATTGCACCAGGATGACCTAGGGTCGATCCGAAACTTAGACCTAGGGTCTAATATGAGCTAGTACGACCTAGGGTCTGTCTACCTCAAATGGCCAGCATGATTCATTGCACCAGGATGACCTAGGGTCGATCCGAAACTTAGACCTAGGGTCTAATATGAGCTAGTACGACCTAGGGTCTGTCTACCTCAAATGGCCAGCATGATTCATTGCACCAGGATGACCTAGGGTCGATCCGAAACTTAGACCTAGGGTCTAATATGAGCTAGTACGACCTAGGGTCTGTCTACCTCAAATGGCCAGCATTCGTTGCACCAGGATGACCTAGGGTCGATCCGAAACTTAGACCTGGGGTCTAATATGAGCTAGTACGACCTAGGGTCTGTCTACCTCAAATGGCCAGCATTCGTTGCACCAGGATGACCTAGGGTCGATCCGAAACTTAGACCTAGGGTCTAACACACTGCGCCTACCTACCCACATGGTTGCATTTTGTGCACGAGGATGACCTAGGGTCTATCCGAATCTTTTTTGTCTAATAGCTAATGCATTGCATTTTTTACTCGTAATTTTGCAAAGAGCTGAAATTTCATGGGAATTTGTGCTTTTACTCGGCGCTACCCTCAAACTAGCATTGATCTTAAGCGGAACAATGTAGGTTACGGTTTATTATGGCAGTTCACGAAGATGCATCAAACCCGGTCGTGAATAATGTGGTGGCCACGGAACCGCCTGCATCACCAGAGCAGGAGACCATCCCTACGGTAATCATCCCGGATACTTCGGGTGAGGCAACCGATCTACTACCTCGACCGACATTTTTAGAGATCGTAGGCGATAATCCGGACATCAACAAGCAAGTGGCATCCAGATTTGCGCACTTCATAACATCCGGACTAGACAAGGAGGTTCGTAAAGAACTTATAAAAAAAAAAAAAAAAAATTGGTTCCTGGCAACTGAACAAATGTCGCTGCGCCGCAGCTTAATACAGAAGTCACGGCTGCCTTGCCTTTATATGAGGTTAAGAAGGAGCTTAAAGATTAGTTGGCTCTAACAAAGATTTACGTATTTCTTTTCGGAGATCACTTTTCAGAAACCCTTACAACAGCCAAAGTGGTTTCAAAGTCCAGACTTGAAGCCAGAAGCAGCTAAGAAACTTATATATTTCATCCAGAATAAAGGCACTTCAAGCAAAAATCTGGAAAGCGAGGACACCGGTCCTGAGGCAGACGATGGCCTCTCGGCAACATTACCAGTCGCCTGCACGGCAGACGGCGCGGCAGCACGCGACCTCGTCGCAGAGCTACACGCAGCGGTCCAAACAGACCCGCCGCCAGTAGACAAGGTACGGCATGCAGGCAGATTTGCACTTTTTTATAGTCAATGGTCCCGCATAACTAAGATCAATCCATCTTATCATGGATAAAGGGCTACCAAATCAGACTTGATTGCCCGGTTAATCAGTCCTGCTTACCTAAATCAGTTTTTTCGGATTCTTAAAGAAAAGGCATAGCTGAAGGTGTTCATAGCTTAATGTACATTGGGGCAGTTTCCGAATGTCAATCTAGCCCTGACCAGTATGTGTCACGTGTGTTTACTGTACCTATGCCAAATGGGAAGACGAGATTTATTTTAAATTTAACAGGATTAAATAAATTCATAAATACACAACATTTTAAGTTGGAAGACATCCAAAATACTCTTAAGTTGATATCTAAAGATTGCTATACATCGACTTTAGATTTGAAAGACGCCTACTTTTTACCCGACTGCGGCGAAGCCCAAAAGGAGGGTTATTAATTTAAGTCGATCCTAATTCAAGGAAATAATTGAGATTTTTCTTTGATGGTAAACTGTACCTATGAGTTCAACGTTGTCCCTTTCGGCCGTTCATTTTCACGAAACTTATATAACTGGTCGTAAAATTATTACGAGCTTGTGGCTATTTATCATCAATTTACCTAGATGATTTTTTTACCCGACTGCGGTTAAGCCCAAAATGAGGGTAAGGTGTTTGTAATAACTGGTTATACATATCAGGAATGCCTACAAAATGTAGAGATTACTCGAACATTGCTAGAATCATTAGAATTCATGATCAATTATTATGAAAAGAGCATTTTTGATGCCGTCGAAATTTTACCAGTACTTAGGGTATATTATTGTTGATACCCGCAAGTGGCAATTATGTCTACCTGCAGACAAAAGAGCTCGTATTAAAGTCGAGCTAGTAAAGATCAAAGAACTTAGACATTGCATACTAAGAAAATTGCTAGGTTTACTGGTATTCGCATGTCCCGCAATAGAATATGGGCTGTTATACTATACACAAAGTAACTAGAACGTTGTAGGTTCTTGTTTTCTTCTTCAACTAAGACAAGTTACGATAAATTGGCGAGTTAGGTTAGGTTATATATATCATTGATCATTCTGTTCATAGAATTCGAAATGATACCTTTATTTAAGAAATATATTCTGACGCTTCAACGATTGGGTGGGGAGCTGCTTGTTATGAACCAACTGCTAGTGGTCAGTGGTCCCTCAAGGAAAAAATATTGCATATAAATCAATAATAGAACTTATTGCGGCCTTTTTCGCTCTTAAATATTTTTCAAAAGATTATTTTAACTGTTAAATTTATACGTTTACGTATTGATAACACTACTGTACTGCGGTTTGTTACGTTAATCGTATGGGAGGTATTCAATAACCTCATTTGACCAGGGTCACGAGAGACCTATGGCAGTGGTGTGAATCACGAAAGATACTAGTGGTAGCTTCGTACGTAAGATCGCAGGATAATTTCACTGCAGATTGAGATTCTAGACGAACCCATCTTGATGTGGAATGGGAACTTCCTAACAGTGGCTTCGAATTAATATTAAAAACATTTAAACATAACCCCAGAGATATAATTATTTGCCAACCGTATTAATAAAGATTGCGAGATATTCGTATCTCGGCATAGGGACCCAGAAACTTAGGCTAGTGATGCTTTTACTTTGGATTGGTCCAAACACTTGTTTTATGCTTTTCCACCTGTGGTAGTAATACTAAAATCTTTGCGTAAAATGATTTCCGACAAAGCTCGAGGTATTATGGTTATTCCTCGCTGGCTCTCTCAGCCATGGTACCTACTTTTTAAGAGACTGCTCTCATCTGACCTTGCAATGTGGAACTTAATTCTGAGGATGTTTTTATTCCTGGTTCCAGCAACCGCAACATTCAAGCCAGCACTACCCTGGTGGCCGGGATTTTGTTAGGAAGGCAATGCTTTAGCGTCTAGTCCCGCCTCCGGCAGTAGACATCATGATGGCCTCTTTTTCGGACAACACTCTTAGACAATATGACTTTCTAAGACGTTATATAATTGGGACGTCAGTTTAGTCCTGAACCTTTTAGACTCATTGTATCGCAATGAAACTCTTACCCTTGAAAGATTATCAAGAAAATGTGTCATATTGCTCGTCATAAAATACAGACACTATCTAAAATTAAGACTGACCAAATAGTGGTTCAAGATAACCAAATAATAATTATATTTATTAAATTGATAAAAACATCTAAAGTTGGTACTAAACAACCGACTTTACATCTGCCTTTCTTTGAAGACCGACTTTTGGGGTTTGTCCTGCAAAGACACTTATTTCATATTTAGATAAGACGAAAGATTTAAGAGAATCTAATAACCTGTTTGTTAGTGCTCGCAAGCCTTACAAATCTGTTTCTTCGCAGACGCTCAGTAGATGGGTTAAGGCTATGCTAAAAAAGAGAGGAATTGACGTCTCTGTTTTTTCCTCGCATAGCACTCGTCATGCTGCGACATCCAAAGCTCATGATCTAGGAGTTAGCTTATAATATAATAGGTACCATAGACCATATATTATATTATATTTTAATAAGGCAGACAGCTGGGTGGAGTGGCAATTCCTCCACCTTTGCAAAATTTTAACAATCTTCTCTCGTTGATTACGATAGATATAGGTATATGCATGGTTTATGTTTGTTTACGTATATCCAGTTAGAAATATACCAAGTTACTTAGATATCATCTGATTATAAGTAGGTACCTACCTGTAGAATGAAGAATGTAGGTACCTTAGATCCAACAAGTTGTATAATTTCTGTTGTTACCTAATATTGAATAGGTTTAATTATGGTTATTAATAAGAGTAATATTGAATTACTTAAATTATTATTTTTAGAATTATGGATATTTCCTCCACTTGCTCTCAATATCTACAAGTAAATAGAAGTACGAATAATTATAACACCGCTAATCTCGAGGGCGAAACATGGAGTATAATTAATGATTAAACGAACTTACCTGTACGTGAAGTTCTATCATAATTATACGAAATGTTTCGCCCGAAGAGATTAGCGGGAGATGCCCGCCCTCCCTAAGTTGCCCATGTCGTTACGGAAATATAAATCTCTCAACGTAATGAAAACGAAACTGCTGAGACCTCGCAGGTGCGGGTGACACTGACAGATGACCGGAAACGTCAAAAATAAAAATTAAATTGAATTTGTTGTCGCTTGTGGCGACATCTTTTCTAAACTTTAGTGATGGAGTGGAAGTCAATACACGATACTACAAGTAAATAGAAGTACGAATAATTATAACACCGCTAATCTCTTCGGGCGAAACATTTCGTATAATTATGATAGAACTTCACGTACAGGTAAGTTCGTTTAATCATTAATTAAAAAGGATACTAAATTTGATTTCTTTATTCGTGTGTGCATAATTTGTGTGCAAGTCAGTATTTTTGGTGTAACTTTAAAATATTTTGTTCGAAAAAAGGGAATAAACAGATAACGGTTTAAATACATGCCTTTTTTTATGAACTAGCTGACGTCCCGCGGTTTCACCTGCGTAGATTCCGTTCCCGTGGGAATACAGGGATAAAAAGTAGCCAATGACACTCAGCAATAATGTGGCTTTCTACTGGTGAAAGAATTTTTAAAATCGGTTCAGTAGATCCCGAGATTACCCCTTACAATTTAACAAATATACAAACACACAAACTTTACCTCTTTATAATATTAGTTCAAAGTAAAAAAAAAAACTTTTTTTACATTGTTATAGAATCTAAAAATATTGTTACGACGGTCATCTAGAATCTTCGAGAAACCGCGCTAATAACTGTGTAGTACCTAGAAAATACGAGTTCATTCTTTTAGGTACCTATTTCCGTAGTAGGTATAGAACTTACATTGTATTCAAGGTCAGGCGCCGGGAGTCGCCGGCAGTTTGTCATTTTAATTTCGACCGTATGCCGACGACGTTAAGTAACTTCTTCCTTGTCGGTTCTTTTATCTTTAAGTTTATTTTTCGTTAATGTTTTTTTTGTGGATGCTTTCTTGAATAATAGAGAATTATCTCGAATGTCTTTTGTTTGCTTGGGTATAAAAGGACCGATTGAGGACGAAGTGAGTCAGTTCACTTTTAAGCGAGACAACGAAAGGATCGAAGAGAATCTAGTGCGATTAAAGTGTTCAGTAGTGTATTGCGAGTAATAAAGTTAATTCGTGTGTTTATTTGGTAGTGATTTTATTTATCCCATACCCAGCTCGTAACAATTTGGTGTCAGAAGTGAGGGATAAATAATGCCGATTCTACCCAAGGACGACACGGATAGTATCCGTACGAGGAGTCAGCGACAGCAAGGAATGGACCAAAGGCGATTTGGGGACTCCCCGACACAGACACCGGGCGGTGTCCAGCCTACGTCAGAGCCAGTCGCTGGCCCATCTGGAGCTACTCCAGCATCAGCGGCGCCTGACTTGTCTGCCTTAATGGCACTGCTGCAAGACCAGGCTCGACGTCAAGAGGACCAGGCTCGCCAGTTGCAGGAGCAGCTGCAACGGGATAAGGAGGAGCAGGCTCGACGTCAAGAGGACCAGGCTCGCCAGTTGCAGGAGCAGCTGCAACGGGATAAGGAGGAGCAGGCTCGACGTCAAGAGGACCAGGCTCGCCAGTTGCAGGAGCAGCTGCAACGGGATAAGGAGGAGCAGACGCGCCGTCAAGAGGAACAGGCCCGGCGTCAAGAGGAACAGATGCTCCTGATAAAGGATCTTCACGCATCAGTGGGCAAAGAGCTGAGCGTGATGAAGGAGCAGGTACAGCAGCACGACAACCGTATCGCAAAGGCCGAAATTCAGATCGCCGATGTGAAGAAGGCTTTAAGTGAAATTAAGGTTGGAGACGGGTCTGTAACTTCAGTGATTGCTGCCCCTTCGGTGCGCGGGTTTAAAGTGCCTCCATTCGACGGAACATCTTCGTGGTCGGCCTATAAAATCCAATTTGAGGCCGTTATGAAAGCGAATGGGTGGACCAAAGGGCAAGCCATGACCGCGCTCACTTTGGGTCTCCGAGACCAGGCCCTTACCATTCTTGAGGCACTCGGCAAGGATGTGACTTACGAACAGCTGCTGGAGGCGTTAGAGTCCAGATACGGCGACGCGCACCTGGAGCATGTTTTTCGTGCCAAATTAAGGGATCGCGTTCAACGTAGTGCCGAGAACTTACAGCAGTGGGCCCTGGAAGTTGAAAAGCTGGTTCGGAAAGCATACCAGTCCACCCCTGCACTCATTGATGGAAATCTGGTACAGGCGTTCATCGATGGAATACGCGACTTGGAGGTTAGAGCCGCTGTGAGACTTGGGCATCATGAGACGCTGAAAGATGCCTTGGCCCATGCCTTAGAAGTAGAGGCAGTGAGGCAGGACCACCGTACGCACCGGGTCAGGGAGGTTGTAGCGTCACCTGTACGCGACCGCCCGCAAGGATACAGCCCTAGGTGCTACACTTGTGGAGAAAGGGGTCATCTTCGATCAAGCTGTCCTAAGCGCAGCTCACCAAAAGAAGACCAACCTCAGCAAGGAAAGGTGGCTGAAGTGGCTGCCCAACCACAGCAGGGAAACGAGTAAATGCCAGGACTGGGGGGCGGGTGCTGGCTGGTTTTGAAAGAGCCCCGAGGATCTCGATCTCACAAGTACATGACGGGAACAGCCTGACCATTAACGGCGAAGTCAACGGAACTCCATGCAAACTGACGTTGGATACTGGAGCTTCTCACACGGTCGTCAATTCTCACCTGGCGAATCGGTTTCTTGGGGGCTACTTCAATAACCGCGACCGTCTTCAATTATTAACAGCTACCGGTCAGCACATAACCGTCCGAGGCAAGAAGGAGGTGGAGTTAAAATTGGGTGATAGAATTTACCGACACAATGTCATCGTGGCCGACATAGTCGACGATTGCATCTTGGGCTTGGACTTCATGCGGAAATATCGTTGTGAGATCGACATTGACCAAGGAGTGTTGAAATGTGGTTCAGAGGAAGTCTTCATGGAAGGTGCACCATCAGGGAAAGTGTACTGCCTGAAGGAAATTGTTCTTCCTCGCAGATCAGAAACGATCGTGCCAGTTAAGTTACCACAGAACTCTGGACACAAAGATCGAAGTGTTCTGATAGAAAGGGTGGACAATGAGTTTTCATGGAAGATGGCACGAACTCTGGTAAAGGCCAACAACATCTCAGCTGTACGAATCCTGAATCCAAGTGACAAGGAGCAAGTGATTAAGAAGGGTACCTTGATCGGCACTTGTGAAGAAGTAGCTTGGATGCGTCAATTGCAAGATCTACCTACCGGAAACAAAATTAATAGTGCCAAATTCGACGTGTCAACGCTTCTAGAAAATTGTCATTTAACTGAAGGTGAAATGGACAAGGCTAAGAAGATGTTACTTCAGTACGCCGGTATTTTCTCTACGAGTGATGCTGACATAGGCAGAACCGGACTGGTTCAGCACAGGATTAATACAGGCAACGAGTTACCTATCCGTCAGCGACCAAGAAGACTGCCAGTTGCACGGGAAAAAGAAGTGGAAACCATGATTGAGGGAATGGTGAAGGATGGTGTTATAGAACCTTCATCCAGTCCATGGTGTTCTCCTGTGGTCCTGGTGAAGAAAAAGGACGGCAGTATGCGCTTCTGTGTGGATTATCGACGACTGAACGACGTCACGAAAAAGGACAGCTATCCACTGCCTAGGATCGATGATACACTGGATACGCTGGCGGGAATGAAGTGGTTTACGACACTGGACCTGAAAAGTGGTTACTGGCAGGTAGAAATAGACCCCAAGGATAAGGAGAAGACTGCATTCTCAACAGGAAAAGGATTGTGGCAGTTTAAAGTTATGCCTTTCGGTTTATGTAATGCTCCTGCAACGTTTGAAAGGCTGATGGAGCAAGTACTTGCCGGGTTGATTGGTGACGCATGTCTTGTCTATCTAGACGACATTATCATTGTGGGCCGTACGTTTGAAGATCACCTTAGAAACCTCAACCGAGTGCTGTCGAAGATCCAAACAGCAAACCTGAAATTGAGTCCGAAAAAGTGCTCGTTTTTCAGGAAACAAGTGAACTTTTTAGGACACATAGTTTCGGGGGAAGGTGTTCAAACAGACCCAGAGAAAGTAGTCGCCGTCAAGGATTGGCCAGTTCCGAAAGACAAGACACAGGTCAGAGCATTTTTGGGTTTGTGCTCCTACTATCGCCGGTTTGTGAAGAATTTCGCCGACGTTGCGAAACCTCTACACAGACTCACTGAGGAAAAGCAACAATTCTGTTGGGATGAGAAATGCGACGCCGCATTTCAAGAATTAAAGGGACGTCTGTGCAATACTCCTATTTTGGGATATCCTGACACTGAAA
Organism: Diarsia mendica; assembly: GCA_949316265.1. Classification (NCBI taxonomy): domain Eukaryota; kingdom Metazoa; phylum Arthropoda; class Insecta; order Lepidoptera; family Noctuidae; genus Diarsia; species Diarsia mendica. The sequence goes on along the minus strand of OX438904.1, from coordinate 17,143,995 downwards.
GTGACTTTATAGTCGACACAGACGCAAGTAATACTGGAATTGGGGGTGTGTTATCTCAACGAAAAGGAGATCAGGAGATTGTTATAGCTTACTTCAGCAAGTCTTTATCCAAACCAGAAAGGAATTACTGTGTAACGAGACGAGAGCTGCTCGCCGTAGTGAAGACATTGCAGCACTTCAGTAAATATTTGTTGGGACGGAAATTCCAGCTACGAACCGATCATGCTGCATTGAAGTGGCTATTACAGTTCAAGAATCCAGAGGGTCAAGTGGCGAGATGGATTGAACTACTGCAAGAGTTTGACTTTGTAACCGAACATCGCAGTGGGAGAACTCACGGTAACGCAGACGCCTTGTCAAGAAGACCTTGTCCTGAAGACTGCAAGCACTGTGCCAGGCAAGAGACTAAGGAAGTAGTGCCCGTGAGGATGCTTAGAACGGATCTCAGCGATGAATGGAAGGAGACTCTACAACAGGCTCAACAAAGTGACTCGGACATCAAGCCAATCTTCGACTGGATCAAAGCTGGTGCTCCGAAGCCCAAGTGGAGTGATGTGGCTGCGATGAGTTCCATCACGAAGAGTTATTGGGCACAATGGAACAGTTTGGAGATCCAGGATGGAGTCTTGTGCCGTAAATGGGAAAACGCTCGAGGGGACAACTGTCATCTACAAATGGTTGTCCCTAAAGCTAAGGTACCGGATGTTTTACGGCTCTACCATGATGGATGCTCAGGAGGACATATGGGGGTAAAAAGGACTCTACTGAAAATCAGAGAGCGCTTTTACTGGATCCACTGTCGAGATGATGTAGAAGACTGGTGTCGCAAGTGTACCAGCTGTGCGGCTGTGAAGGGACCCCACACACGAAGCAGAGGTGCACTGAAAGTGTACAACGTTGGAGCTCCCTGGGAGCGGATAGCACTGGACGTTGCGGGACCATTTCCAGAAAGTGACAGCGGAAACAAGTACTTCCTGGTTGTCATGGACTATTTCACAAAGTGGCCAGAAGTCTTTGCCATTCCTAACCAAGAAGCCACAACAGTCGCAGATAAATTGGTTCAGGAAGTCTTCTGTCGTTTTGGAGTACCCTTAGAAATTCACAGCGATCAAGGGAGGAATTTCGAATCGCAAGTTTTTCAGGAGACTTGTCGATTGATGGGTACCCACAAAACCAGAACCACCTCTTACCACCCACAATCTGATGGAATGGTGGAACGATTCAACCAGACGTTGGAGAGATATCTGGCAAAAGTTGTGGAAAACAGGCAAAGGGATTGGGACAAGCACATACAGCCGTTTCTTCTGTCCTATCGGAGTGCAGTTCACGAAAGCACGACTGTAACTCCAGCTTTCGCGAACTTTGGAAGGGAATTACGGTTGCCTGCAGATTTAATCACTGGAACCCCCCCGGATGTCCCACGCAGTGTAACGGATTACGCGAATGACCTGCGTAACAAGTTAAATGATGTGTATGAGCATATCAGGCAATCCGGGCAACAGATGTCTGAGAAGATGAAGACTCGTTATGACCGGAAGGCAAACAGTCGTGGTTTCGACGAAAGTTCGCTGGTTTGGTTGCATAACCCAGTGCGGAGCAAGGGAAAGTCTCCGAAATTGCAAGCAAAATGGGATGGACCATACCGAGTTGTGACCAGGATCAACGATGTCACCTACCGAATACAGAAGGGTCCGCGAGGTGCGCCTAAGGTTGTTCATGTGGACCGACTGGTGCGATATTACGGGACTAATGATGCTCGGGACGAGCATGTCTAAGGAGGGGGCAGTGTTACGACGGTCATCTAGAATCTTCGAGAAACCGCGCTAATAACTGTGTAGTACCTAGAAAATACGAGTTCATTCTTTTAGGTACCTATTTCCGTAGTAGGTATAGAACTTACATTGTATTCAAGGTCAGGCGCCGGGAGTCGCCGGCAGTTTGTCATTTTAATTTCGACCGTATGCCGACGACGTTAAGTAACTTCTTCCTTGTCGGTTCTTTTATCTTTAAGTTTATTTTTTGTTAATGTTTTTTTTGTGGATGCTTTCTTGAATAATAGAGAATTATCTCGAATGTCTTTTGTTTGCTTGGGTATAAAAGGACCGATTGAGGACGAAGTGAGTCAGTTCACTTTTAAGCGAGACAACGAAAGGATCGAAGAGAATCTAGTGCGATTAAAGTGTTCAGTAGTGTATTGCGAGTAATAAAGTTAATTCGTGTGTTTATTTGGTAGTGATTTTATTTATCCCATACCCAGCTCGTAACAATATACTCTAAATACACTAAATTAAGGGAAAAAAACAAACGTTTAATTTTAATAACATCATTCAAAGTAAAAAAAAAAACTTTTTTTACATTGTTATAGAATCTAAAAATATACTCTAAATACACTAAATTAAGGGAAAAAAACAAACGTTTAATTTTAATAACATCATTACTTTGTTATCATTTTTTGTTGTTTTTGTGTTCATTTTAAACGAGATAAAGGCTTTTTTATTTTTATTATTTATTTATTATAGGTTCACCAACAGCTTCTGTGTACAACTTATAATAAGTAGGTACATAAGTTCTACAGTCTCGAACTTACGCAGTCGCCAATAACTGGTTAACCAGTATTCACAAAAATAACATAACATATATCAAAAATTAAAACGAAATACGTATGCGTATGTGTGCAACTCATGTCTATTGCTTTTTTTGTGCCTGCCTGTCTAGTGAACTAATGAAATTCCCATTTCAAGTATATACTCGGCCCATTGACGAGCTTGTGACTAAATAATGACACCTCAGCTTGATCTTCTGGTTAAGCTACGTTTGCCTAGGTTGGTCCGAAGATGGGTGACCACTCATTATATATCTAGTTTCCTCCGTGCTTTGGAAACCACATTAATCCGCTGCTCCTGGCTGTCATCTGTAGATTGCCATTTGTCAGTCTGTACAGGAAGTCGGTGGCAACCAGTCTTACCAACGGATATCGTACTCAGTACTAACTGTATGATGTTCTAAGAAACCTCAACTACTGCTCTAATAGAAAACAATCTTCATCCAAATACACGATCGCGAAGATCCCGTTTACTTTGTTATATGTATTTGGAAACACTGATACATACTACGATGGCACTATCAACCTCCCAAGGAACTAAACATCTATTCCCATTATCTCTTTACAGATGTCTTCGTGAAGCCGCAACCAATTGATGACGTGCAAAAGGAACCTCCGGATAACATGCCACTGACGATAGAAAGTAAAAATTCCGAAGTACAACCACCCAATCCCGTGCCTCCAGAATCACATTCTAATGAGAAACAATCTCTTACAAAGAACGATATCAAACCTGAAGAAAAAGACTTATTACCCGTTTCCGAAAATAAAGAACCCATCGTCAAAGTTTCTGAAATACATCCAAGAAATCTTAAAACTAAGCTAGAAACGAAACTAGCGAATGGTATAAGTAACGGCGAAGCTCAAAAACCTAAAGAAGATAAACCGCAGTCGAATGAAGATAACGTAGATATGATGAAGCAACAAAAACTTATTGAAACAATCAAACAACATGGCGAAGAACAAAAAGAGTTAATAAAAGAACAAAAGGAACTTCTACACGAAATAATGAAGACTAAGAAAGAGCTGCAACAGAATAAGAACGAAGCTGTTGAAGCGAATGAAGCAAAGAAAATAGCCGTAGAGAGTATTAAGCAAATTGCTGATATGGCGATTAAAAGTATAGGTGGTGTGTCTGAAAAACCTGATCAAGTTAAAAATGTTGTTAAAGCTGAAGAACTTTTGGAGAAGTTAACTAATGACGCAGTTCACGAGATAGCAAAGAAGGCTGTGGAAACTATAGAAGCTATACAAGATATTCAAGAGAAACCTGAACAGCAGAATGCTGCACCGGTTGTGCAAAATAATGTGCCGATTGCTCAAGCGGATGTCCAAGCAAATCCCGCGCTAAATGTTCCAGTGAATCCTGCACAAAATGTTCAAGTGCAACCAGCAGACAATGTTCAAGTACAACCTGCACAAAGTGTTCAAGCAAATCCCGCTCAAAATGTCCAAGTTAATCCTGCACAGAATGTACAGACAAATCAGAATGTTCAAGTTAATCCCGCACAAAATGTTCAAGCAAATCCTGCTCAGAATGTTCCAGTCAACCCTTCACAAAATTTTCAAGCAAATCCTGCTCAGAATGTTCAACCCAACCCATCACAAAACGTACAGCCTAATGAGAATATACAAGCAAATCCCACACTAAATGTACAGCCTAATCTGAATACAAATCAGAATTTACAGCAACAAATACCAGAAGTGGTTAATGCTCCTGTAGTAAGAACAAAAAATGAAGTCCCTATTAATATACCACCGAATGTAGCTCCACAAGCTAACAATATTGTTGCCAATCCAAATGGCGGTGTATTACCAAATATTGCTAATCCCAACGTAGCTAACCAAAACGCCGCTGTTGTACAAAATAATATCGCACCTGTCGTAAACCAACAACTCAATCAAGAAGTTAAACCAGTTGTGAATGAAATACCGCAAGTCAACGCACAAATACCAAATAACGTACAAAATCCACCACAGATAGTATTGAAACCTTTAAATTCTGTAAATGGCGCCGTAGCACAGCATTCTCATTCGCCAGATGAACCTCAGTCGTATAAACAAGGTGAAGAGACACTAATCAAACCAGAAAACAAAGTTCTAAATGTACGTCTGCCTATAGTTAATGAACTAGGCAATAATCAAATAAAGATAGACAAAAAACCAGCTGCTCTAAAACCGAATGAAGACGATATTAAAGTGAATGGTGCTAATGTACAAGCAAATGCGAAGGTACCAGTAGCTAATGCTATACCTCATGTTGTCAATCCAGTACAAAGTAGACAGAAAAGAGAAGTAGTTGACTGTACTGACAAAGTCTCTTTAAAATTGGAAGACAAACAGATTTGTAGAAACTTAGACATCGAAAAGGTGAAGAGTTCTGAAGAAATTCTTGCAAATGTTGATTTAAACGAAGTATCGTTGCCTAAGGCCTTACCCATGGATCCCAATATGTTACATCATCTAAGTAGACAACTTAAAAGTTTTGACAAAGATGAAAGGTAAAGAAGTTGTACTATAAAGTTGGTTTTTAATATTGTGTGAACTAAAATTTAATATGATGATGGCTGATGCATTTATTTTGTTGATACGTTTGAAAACGACAGTATTCTTGTTAAGAATTTTTTGTATGTTCTTAAGTGTTTCAGAAAAAGAACTTTTTGAATAAAATTCAAAATTTTTGAGATTTTGCCATAGTTAGGTAATAATAAATCAGATACTTAAACTTAATTTATTGATAAAATTACGGAAACTGTGAGATGCTTTTAGGATCATGAAAAATGTTTAAGATATGGCATTTTAAGCAGTATAAATGTATTTAAGTTTTTTATAAAGCTTATTCGACCATGATTACGGTTGATCCGCAAATCGTCACCTTAGTTCAATCGTGAGTTTTAATGTTAATATTTTGTTTAAGTATTGTCTCTATGTATTTAATGCCTGTTTTAACTAACACTAGATGATATCTAAATCTTTGTTTTTATCATCACTAGGCGATCACTCAAGTTTCGATGTGGTTGCTTCGGGAATCTGCTTACGGTATTTATGGCGACGATAATAAGTTAAACTGCATACCTTGTGACGTTCCCAGTCAGCATACAAAAATACAATCGAATTTATCCAGAAGTTAAGTCACATGACGTAATTTTTGTGACACTCGCTTCCGCTTCGCCCAGAGCGAGAGGAGACATTTGATGATTACTCTCCAAACAAAAAACAATAGACAAATATCTATATTATTATTTTGTTCTATTTCGTAGGTAACAGTTTTATGGTATTCAGTCTGTTTTAACAGTGTTTTTTTAAGCCATTGCATAGCTTCTATCGCTGGCCTTGAGCGTGGAGAGCGAATCCAGAAATTCCGTAACGAAAATTTTCAACAAGGTTGCTATGGTTACGGAAAATAACAAGGTTGTCAACTGAGGTTGTCAAATTAAATAATAAATTGATAAAAAATGCTATGCAATAGCTTTACCGCGGCAGTCTCCGAGTGCCACACGTTTTTTTTTCTTCATTTATTGTCGTCGCCACCCTGTAGGTACCTATAACATTCGTTAGTGAAAATGGGCATAAGTAAATCAAGCAATGAGATTTCGAATTTACTATCTGTTCCTAAAACGCATAAAGTTAAAATGTAAGGATGAGTAAGGAACCTTGACTGATTGTGTATTGAATAAAAATATTTTAAATACTATTCATTTGTTTTTATAACACCTCCATCTCTCTTCTCCATTATGTTCTGCGGGTGCATTATAATAATGCACAGGATGTTGTTGGGGCTGCTTCGTTTTTGCAGCGCATCAGGCATGTTTGCTGAAGCAATGTACTTCTATGCTGCGGTGATTTAGGAGTAGCCCTAATAAAGTTTATGATTACACATTATGGATCAATGGTCTTTTTTTTTTTTTGGTGGGTGGAAAATCATCAAATGACCCCCCTCGCTCTTGGGCAGAGCGAAGGGGAGTGTCAGACTTCTACTGACTGAAAGCGAACCCATGTTCCTTCTTTGCCCTTGTGCCGAGGCCACGTCATCTCTTTCGATAATGAATTAAATTAATAAAGTTTAACATCTGCATCTGTGTATGGTCAAGTCTGAAGAGCTCTTGCTGCCATAGTATTATTGTACTCTTTGAGCTCGTGGCTTAATAATAACCGCCACTTGGGTCGATCTTTAGGTTAAGCCACGGTTGCCTAGATCGGTCTGTGGATGGGTGACCGCCCAACATAACAAGTTTCCTCCGTGCCTCGGAAATCACGTTAAGCTGTTGGTCCCGGCTGCCATAATAAGAATTTTGGCAGCCGGTGACCTGAAAGTCTGACAAACAGTCTTACCCAGCAATAACTGGATTGTGGAGGGTCAGATAGGCAGTCGCTCCATGTAAAATACTGGTATTCAGCTGCATCCGGTTAGACTGGAGCCCGGCCACAACATAGTTGGGAAAAGGCTAGACAGATGATCTACGTATGATCAAGTGACAGTAATCGTGTGCTTCCGCTGCGAAACAACAATTGCGAAACCGCTGCGCGAGTTGCGCTGTACAACAGTACTACGGTCAACGGGCGGAGATGTAGACGGCTCCTGAGCAAATGAGCGAAATCGTGTTAGAAAGAGACAACATCATAGTCAGTTTTGTACGTTAGTAGAGCAGGGAATTTCGCTCCTGTTTCGCCGCCAAAGAACTTACAACTCACAGCGAAACTATTGCGATTTCGCCCTTTGAGTTTCGCAGCGGAGGTGTGCTACAGGCATAAGTAATTACTTGTGCACACGTATCGTAGGTACATGTGATCGCGGGTGTCGAGCAGGCTCCAGTGTCCATGGATGGAGTCTCCCATACTTCACTATTTCTCGTCATCTTAGCAATCACCTCCTTTATCATCATCATCAACAGCTTAATGTTCCCACTGCTGGGACACAGGCCTCCTCTCTTTGAGAGGGAATGGGCTATAATCTACCACGCGGGCCCAGTGCGGATTGGTAGATGTCACATGTCTTCGAATTTTTGGATCTAAGACATGCCGTATTCCTCACGATGTTTTCCTTCACCGTTTTGAGAGCAGCGGTGATTAAATAAATTATTACACAAATTAATGTGCCTGCCTGGGTTGGAACCCACGACCTACTGTTCGTAAGTCGGGGCCCCGGCCGCCACCACTGGGCCACCGCTGAATCAAATTTTTAGTCATACCATCCTTCATACAGTCCATCCATCGTTTTTGGACATCCTCTACTCTTATAACCATCTACATTCATACTCAACACTTTTCCTCACAACATTTAGCCAAAAAAAAGATTGTAGTGGGTAAAAATAACAAAAGTCAGATGTTATATTTATGGTATTTGATTTATTATGTTATAAATGCAAAAACAAAACTGAAACCCTATAACTTTTAACTATAAATACAAAAAAATAACTTAGTCTTCGAATTATTTCTTCTTACTTTCATCTACTGCTGTTCTCCTTGTCCTGGAACCAAAGAAAAACAGTATTATTATTTGTTGAAATTAGACGATAATAGGGGATCGGACTAATTCAAAAAAATATGATTCTGTTTAGTCCGTCAGTTAGATTATCGAAAAATATTGGATACGTGTTTTTTGTTTTATCAAATCAATAAAAAATGACGAAGCTATAGCACGTCAAAGATCATGTAGTGGGGCTTGAAACGTCACTTGAAGGTACAAAATGTACTATCATATGACGTCACACGAGTTTTCGAAGCACTGTATAGTCTTCAGTTTTTGTTTATGTGAAAAAAGAAAAAATATGTGGTCAATATTTTTTGGAAATCTATCTGATCTGACGGACTAATTAGTTTTTTCTTGTTCGATCCCCTATTGGTATGTGAAAGCTTCTTTAGTTAGTTTATTTTTTCGTGTTGATTTGTTAGTGGGAGAACAGTTGCCGTATTATTAATAGAGGTCGCAAATATCAGAATCGCAAAATTAGCTTAGTTTCTCCAATACATAACGTCACCCCTGTAATCCCTGAAGTGTAAGGCAGATGTGTACTTATTGTATCGCCAGTTATGTTTAAGTCTTATGTAATGAGGGCGAGCCTATAGCCGATCACAAATCCAGACTTCATGGCTCCCGTCGGGGCTGTAGGTTGTTCGAAAGAGATACCGCGGCCTCGACACAAAGGGCCAAGAAGGAACATGGGTGGTTTTTAGTCAGAAGAAGTTTGACACTCTGCCCAGAGCGGGAGGAGTCATTGATGGTTTTCAACCTTAAAAAAAAGACTCCATGGCTGCTACTGATGCTATGAACCGTAATGAACCCAGTACCTGGCAACTACCATCGAGGCAGTGCCTTCACGTTATACATTACTTGCTCACCTCTTGCCAGTTTCCGAGTAAGTTTGGCTAGTGTTGGACGCAGTAGACGCCGTACGTCTGGTGCGTCGCGCGGGTGTCGTTGCACCAGCGGGGGCTGCGCCTGCGTCTGACTCCGACGCCGGGGGAGACACTAGCGGACTCTGGTCTTCGCCCTTCTGTAATGGGGAGGTTGGGGTTTACTCATAATATACAAAACTAGCTGATGCCCGCGGCTTCGCCCGCGTGTAAGTAGGAAACAAAAAAGGACGGGTATTCATCCAAACTGTCATCCCCTATTTCGGGTTGAATTTTTAAAAACCCTTTATTATTGTATGCCTACATCATAAGAGGAATACGTGTGCGAAATTTTAAGTGTGTAGTCGTTCAGTGATTCTCTTAATTTATCAAGTCTAGAAACATGAAAAGTGATTCTAAAAATACTACAGGTTATTTACTAGCATGATAGTGTTTTGGATTTTTCATGCCTAAAGTAGAAAACAAGAAAATAATTATTGTCTGATATTTTAATACTTACATGTAGGTATTTTTGTTATGGGACATCCCATAATAAAACTAGCTACATAAAATACAAAAATGCAATACATACCCTAAGATCTGTAGATGTGCGTCTGCCTTTAGGAGTGGAGTGTAGCGCCTCGATGGCGCGGTTGAATGACTTGCGTCGACCTCGAGCCGGGCTGTCCAAGCCCATTGGCGAGCCCGGGTCGGGACTGCTGACTGTGGAAATATGGGGTTACGATGTTAAACAAATTATGATTTATTGGGATTATAGCATGGTATCTAATGGCGACGCGGGATACCGCAGATGGCGGAACGAGCTCGACGGAGCCAATGACCAGTATTCAATTAAATGGCCTTGGATCGAAAGGTTTGGAGGTCAAGGGGAAGGCCTTTTCCCAGAAGTGGGATGACACAGGCGTAACCGAAAGTCACTTAATTTTCCGTCATTGTACTTTTTTGTTCAAATGGTTCTGAACAAAAAAAAACTACAATGACGGAAGTAAGTATGGCTACTTGGGAACCTTCTAGTTACGGAGATATTGAAGGTCAAGGTCCCAACGTTTTCACTAACATTTTTTTTTAAATAATTATATAATTATGTAACTTTACTTATAATAATCTATATAAATAAAAAGAGAAGTCCTGACTGACTGACTCATCAACGCCCAGCCCAAACCCTTGGACCTAGAAAGCTGAAATTTTGCACAGAGGTTCCCTTTATAATGTAGACAAGGAATAAGGAAGGATTTTTCGAAATTCAACCCCTAAGGGATTTAAATAGGGGATGAAAATTTGCTGGCAAAAGCTAGTAAGTAGTATAATTAGGCATCCTTTTAGGTGTTAGTAAGAACGGCACAAATTTAAGAACCAATTAGTGTTAGTAACTGTCTTAAGACTAAGAACTCATGGAGCGATATTTACCCGCAACGGCTAAGGGACTGTAACCGCCTGTAGAATATAAGTCTGTGTTCTATGTGTTACAAGGTTCAGTTTACAAAGTGAACCTTATCTTAGGGTAGTAAAGTATGCTGAAGGATGTTCGAAAGAGATACCGCGGCCGGGGACTAAAAGGGCTAAGAAGAAACATGGGTGGTTTTTAGCCAGTAGTAACTCTGACACTCTCTTTCGCTCCACCCAGAGCTGGAGGAGTTATTTGATGATCCCACAAACTTAAAAAAAGCAAAAAGGGGTAAAAAGCAAAAACAAAACGAACGCTGGATGGGTAATGGGCAATCTTGGGTCCGCAAGCGGATACCTTCGGGTAAATATCAAACCGTGAAATCTTAGTCTCATAAGAGACTTTGAGTCTTTACATACCAACATCTACGGACACTCTTCGATTAATTTTGGCAGCTCGAGGCAAAGTTTTTGTTTCGGACGCAGCTCTGCCAAGACGGGCTGTAATTTAGTTTACACGTTTATTTTCTGGTATCTGGTGAGACTAGAAGCCGAATCCAATATAGGCCTATTAACCCAGACAGATTATGGTAAAAATTATTTTATTTGGTATAATTTTGCAGATGTACCTTGGAGTCTGGTTTTTTAATTTTATAAAAGCTTTGCAACCCTAGGATTTTTTCCTATATCATGGGTACGTTTACAAACATTTAAACTCACATACACAAACCCGAAACAACTATCTGTAGGCCATACAAATATTTGTTCCGTGCGGGGATCGAAGCCGCGATACAGCACAGCAGTTCAATTCAATCGCTCAGCCACTGCGCCAAACGTGCCGTGTTTGTTGGGTAATAGGCTGACCCCTATTAAATGGGACTCAAAATCTACTGACGAATTTTGGTTGTACTGATTGACAGGAGTGACATTGTTTTTCTGTACAAAATTAATGCTGTTGTAAAATCCTTGACTAAGGAATGTCTTCTTGCAAATCTCTTCCTTTGCTGCAGCGGTTACTAACGCTAGTGTAGAAAATTATATAAAAAGCGTAGCTTTGTAGAGAAACTACGCGTTTTAATGAGTCCATAAACCCACGCTCCTTTCCCGTAAGAAAAATGAAAGTAAGGTATGGTCATACGTCATTCTAATTTCTTAAGGTAGCCAGGGTAGCCCGAAAACTCAAATTTTCTTGTTTTTTTTTTTAAATTCCCTCAAAATAGTATTTTCATCTTTATAATATGTGATTAAAATGACTATTTAATAAAAATATCATTGAATGTGCTTGTTACGGTTGCGTATCATATTTTAATCAACATACAGTCTGACCTGCAAATTGCAAGAAAACATAGAAAAAAAAATATTTTGTGGCCTATCCTGGCGCTTGCACCTTAAAACTTAGGCTTATCTTTCACTACAGTGCGAAATAATAATAAGAGCTCATGCAGTTACAATAGTAAATAATAAAAAGGCAAATTAAAATAAGCTTTTGGAAGCATACTCACATCTTCTTTGCTTGCTGGCATCCGAGGCAAGGGATTCTGGCGAAAAGTTTGACTGGAGCTCATCAATGTCAGGTTCCCCTATGTAAGCGTTACGACAATGCTGGTTATAAAGGGAAATTCATGCGTAGGTGAAAAAAATAAAGGGTAATTCGGCACCAATATTATGTTTTTGTTAGCCTCTCACTCGCTTAGGCGTGAGAGGCGAATAGGGAAGTTGACTGACTAAAAAAATTTGATTCCGTTTAGTCCGTCTGTTAGATTATCGAAAAATATTGGATACGTGTTTTTTGTTTTATCAAATTAATAAAAAAATACAAAAATAAAACATGTCAAAGATCGTGAGTGGGGGCTGGTGACGTCACTTTCTAATAAAAAAATTACAAAATGTGATGTCGCGCGACTTTTCAAGGCGTAAATCGTCTTCATTAATTGTTTACGTGAAAAAAGAAAAAATATTTGTCCAATATTTTTTGGAAATCTATCTGACGATTCTAGAATCGGTTATTTAGTAAGGAATTGCCAGAATTTATGTTTTATGTTAACTACCTCTCGCTCGCTTGTTTGATTTACGAGAGGGAGGCGATCGTGACAAGTAGAAATGTCAATTTACTGAGGGTTGTTAATTGCCTGCCGTTCAAATGTATAATTTAAGCGTTGTTTTTGCCTGTAAGTGCGTTGGCATGCTTTAGTGTGATAAGTATAAGAATGTATTAAAAAAAATTGAAGAAATGTGTCAAATTAATGAAGAAATGTGTCAAATTAATTATATTGTGCAGGTTAGAGCGGTTTCAGACTAGCGTATTTTGTAGCGCCTATAAGCTCGTATTGTACACGCGCATTACATTTTGCACTTAAAATCCCGGACACGGCTCACGATTATACGCGCCGAAATACAGTAATCTGAAACCACTCCCTTATGCAAATAATAAGAATAACGAAAAAAAAAAACACATGCTATGGAAGCAAGGTCTTCTGTTTACATCAAACGTGGCATTATTGTCACTACAATATAAATTAATGTTACACAGATTGTATTTCTACTCAAGTACTTTGAAAAATATTTACAAAAAAATATGTCAGTAAAATGCAACCTGTATAAATTAAGAAAACCATCTCATTGGTGCATCTAAACAAAATGTGTCTTCAAAATCATAAAAAACAACTTGTGGGCTAACCTTTATACAAAATTACTAAAACATACAAAATTGCTACAACATCTAGCTAGCCTATATACAAAACTGCTAACACATTCAAGTGCTATACAAAAGTACTAAAATACCTTCAAAATCAGTCTTATTGAGTAGACTGATCCTATCGATGGGTTGCACGTCGAAGGCAGCCGAGTGGGTGGAAGATGCGTCGTCGTCATCTGCCTCTGAGATGGCAGACGTGTGAGATGTGCGGGAAGCTGTACTGACGCGGCGGCGCGGGGACCGGGCGGGCTCTAGCCACGCTTCTAGTGTGGCTTTTTGGTGACGGGTCAGTCTGTGGAGGTGGATTTAGAAAACATTTTTAAAGAGAAAAATAAAGCACTTAAATAAAATTAGACCAAGGTAGGATTTTGGCATTTTGGAAAATGCATCTCCGGATAGATCGAGTCTAGCTTTATACATACATACATTCATAAACTCACGCCCTTTTCCCATGGGGGTAGGCAGAAACCACAGAACGCCACCTGCTACGATCCTTACATACCCCTTTTGCCTCGTCCACATTCATACATCTGGTCATACACGCACGCCGGTTGCGAGTACTAGTCTAGCTTTATAGGATTGTTTTATTTGTGTTTGCTATTGCGATCCATAACCTTGGTTTTGTTTGTGGAAGAGCATTAGGGATGCAATCTTCTTTAATCATTTCTATAGCTTCCATTCATGTTTCATTAAAATCTTATAATATTATTGTGAAAATCTAATTTCATCATCAGCATCCACTGCAGGACATAGGCCTCTTTTAAGTGTCGCCACATTGAACGGACCCGTGCGTCTCGCATCCAGAGGATCCCTACTAAAATCTGATTTACCAGCATGAAAATGAGAAGGATACGTGAAAATATTGATTTCGACTTCAAAGAAAGATTTTAAGACTGTTTGGGGATATCAGAATCTAAGAAAAACTGTTTGAGTCTTACCTTCTAGAAGTAGAATATTCCTGGATAACATTCTGAACATCCATCTTCGAACCTTCCTCAGCGGCAACCTCGGGTATCACAGACAATTCAGGTTTAGCAACCACCGCAGGCTTCCGCCCCTTCCTCACGGCTCTATCTCCTGCATCTTCACTACCCTTACTCACGAAAGAGCTTTCTGAAGCCACACTTTCATTGTCATCAAAGTTCTTGCTCCGTGAACGCGTTGATCTACGTTTAGGTGTGGTTACGGTTACAGACTCGTCTAGAACGTTCGATTCATCTAGTTTGCCTGACATTTCTCTTGATACCCGTCTTGTTATGATCTTTCTGACTTCGGCGCTGGTTGGGGTTTTTGCTCGACGTCTAGATGGTGTGGTTGTTTCAGTATTTTCTGGTGTTTTTTGTTCTTTGTCTATAGATTTGTTTGAAGCCGTGGATTGAGTTCGTTTTCTTGTTACTGGTGTACGAATTTCGATCTCTTTTTCAGGTTCTGTGGTTGATTTGTTTGAAGATGTTGATTTGGCACGTTTCCTTGAGCGTGTTGGTTTTTCTGTCTCTTTTTCGGTAGTTTCTTCCGGTTTTTCTGTCTCTTTTTCGGTTGTTTCGGCCGCCTTTTCTGTCTCTAGTGCTTTTTCTGTTTTTTGCTCATCCGGAGTCTTTTCAGGTGCTTCAGGAAGCTTTTTTGTTACTTCTTCAACTTTTTCAGTAGGCTCTGGTGTTTCTTCTGTAACCATCGGGACTTCTTCCATGACCTCTGGTACCTTTTTGGAATCCTTTGCTACTTCTTCAACCAGTTTGGGCTCTTTTTCTGCTACCTGTGTTAAGTTTTCTGTTATTTCAGTTTTTTCACTAACCTTTACTTCTTTTTCTGCAACCTTAAGTGCTTCTTCAACAATTTTTGGTGCTTCTTCAACAACTTTTGCTGCTTCTTCAACAACCTTTGGTGCTTCTTCAACAACCATTGGTACTTTTTCAACAACCATTGGTACTTCTTCAACAACCATTGGTACTTCTTCAACAACCATTGGTACTTCTTTAACAACCATTGGTACTTCTTCAACAACCATTGGTACTTCTTTGGTTACTTTGGACTCTTTTTCGACAACCTCAGGCACTTTTTCTTCTTTCTCTTTTACTGATTCAGTTGGTTTAATATTGTCATCTTTACTTTCATCGCTTCTGGGTTTCTGTTCAGGCTCTGTTGATTTAGTAGAGATTACATTAGGAACTACAACCGTTCGACTAGATCCATCGACACTATCGACTGGAGTTGACATTTCAACTTGAACTGTAGCTGATTCGGGTACTGTAGAAAAATACAGGATATAAATCATAACATAAAAATTATACAATATTGAATGATTGAATAATTGAATAGAGAAGGGAACTGAAAGAGAGATATGGAGTACTACGAAGAACAGCTTGGACAAAAGAGGTTAAAAAAGATTTAATTTTATTATGATTTTGAAATCAGTAGTAATATTAATATTTTTACCTGTGTCCATTCGCTCAACCAGCGTTTCACCGCTTGCATTAGCCTTATCGCTTTCAGCTGAATAATTCAAATTTAGATCAGACTTATCAGATTCATTCAAAGAATTATCATCAGTCATCAGCGAGTAGTTGCCTTGATTCAGCGGATCATTGGAACTTTCTATCTGAGTTACATTTTGACTATCAATTTTATCTTTTATTTCCGTTACTTTATCTTTGGATTCTTTTTCTTCTTCATCTAGTTCTACAAGTTCGACGTTCCCTTCTGATTCTTTGCTATGTTTGGACTGTTCGTCTATTTGTAGTTTATCGTTTGATTCGTCTGAGTCTGCAATTGATATTACTTCTTCGTTTTCTTCCTCTGTTTGTTCCTTTGCTCCTTGTTTTCCTTCTGAAGAAGTCGATTTATTTTCTGAAGAGGTTGTCGATTTTTCTTCAGATGAACTTGACTGTAATCAATGTTTTGGTTTACAGATATTTTGTGAATGCTTATGTATGTAACTGTCTTAGGAATATACTGTAAATTAGGTTAAACGAAAGAAATCCTTTTATGGAAAAGATAGAATAGACAACTTTTAACTAAACTAACTAGAAATCGCAAATAATATTTTTTCATACATTTATGTTTCCATAAATCATAACATAATGTATTATGACCTACTGACTGTATTTAAACAACACAAAAGTAAAGTGTAGTGCCTCTTTGTAAACATGAAAATTGGTAGAAACTTCCAGTTTAAATGGCTATTTCGGCTATACTAAATTAATATAATAGACTTTTATTTTTTATATATTAAGATAATCTCACTTACCGTACTACTTTGAGAACTCTCTTCCTCTCCAACGATCCCTTCCAATACGCTCTCTACCTCTCCTTCGCTTCCTTCCACTCCACTCTCGTCCTCTTCTTCGATCCCTTCCTCTCCGCTCTCTACCTCTGCTTCGCTCCCTTCCACTCCTTCACCGTCTTCCTCTCCTTCGCCCTCTTCCTCGCCGTCCTCCTCTGCTTCGCCTTCTGCCTCTTCTTCACTCGCAGAGACACTACTATTATCCTGCTCATCATCAGACATACCCTGAATCTCATCTATCTCCCTCTCAATCTCTCCTATTTTTTCCTTACATTTCTGTTCTGCACTCTCCTTTTTATTAGACACATTATCGTCCATTTCAACATCACTATCATTCGTCATGAGACTTGATGGTTCTTGTTTAGAATCGTCTCTGAATTGTGAAGCGTCTCCAATAGTGCTTTGAGCACTATGTAGGACAGATTTCTCGAAATCAGCCTGTATCGTTTGTGCGAAGGCTCTAAAAGCTTTGGAAATATTTTTGTCTGTTTCCGTTACGTTTTTATCTTCCTGTATACTTGATTCGTCAGCAACACTGCTTTGGTAGCTGTGTAAGACTGATTTATCAAACTCAGTTTCGTTCAAAGTGAATGCAGGGAGCGGTTTCAAGACCGATTCACTTTTTTCAATAACAACGACTTTTTCTTCACGAATACTGACCGAGGTATCACCAATGCTGCTTTCATAACTATGTAGTACTGATTTCTCAACACAAGTTTCATGTAATGTAGTAAATGCGGGCAGAGGTTTCAAATCTAGATCGACTGTACTTTTATCGTGTTCTGTCGTAAATGCAGGGAGAGGTTTCGAGTCTAAATCCATACTGTTATCGGGTTTAATTCCTTTTTCAGCCGATTCTGATATGGTAGTGTCTGTGGAACTTAGTAATACTGATTTGTTGACTATAGGAGATAAGGTGACGTCCATTAAACTTGGAACTTGTTTATAAGGCTTCATTGGAGTGCATTCGAGAGCAACTTCAGGTTGTTCTTCTATTGGCTCTGCCTGTTTTGCTTTGGCGTTTAGGATGTTTTCAAAAGCTTTGCGAGATAGTGACTTCCTGGCTCGAGCTGAGGATTCTAAGCGTGGAGACATCAGCTTTTCTGGGGTTTTGGATCGGCTTCTAAAATATAAAACAATAACATTTTGAGATGAAATATAGTAAAATAGAGGTTATTTCTGTTGGTATTTGATAGTTTGTAACAACATACCTTAAGCTGCGTGGGGTTTGTTTTAGAACCAGTTCTTGGACCGGTTCAATTTCAGGAGTACGTGAGCGGCTCCTACGAAAATAATCAGGAATAATGTAGTAAATCAATAATTTTATGAATACATTTTCTTCGTGCAAAGAGCAGACCAAAAAGAAGAGCTACATCGTTTCGATCAATGAGTGCGGGTCGCGGCGTACCGAGTGCGGGTCGCGCGTGAGTCGTTGTCCTTCGCTCACTCAACTCCGACACTGGCCACTCTGCCCATTATTGTTGTGTTCAATTTGGTATTGCAATTATTTTATCACAAAGCCCACTTGAGTGTATTCACTCATGAAAGCCTATGTGAAGTAAAATATTTCGATTGTGATCACGATTCCTTTCTACTTATATCATACTAGTGACCCGCCCCGGCTTCGCACGGGTACAAAAAAGGTATTAAAACCTTCCTCTTGAATCACTCTATCTATTAAAAAAAACCGCATCAAAATCCGTTGCGTAGTTTTAAAGATTTAAGCATACAGACAAACAAACAAATAAACAAACAGACACGACTTTGTTTTATACTATGTAAGGATATCTGCAACTTAGTACCTACTGATTACAAT
This sequence comes from Diarsia mendica, assembly GCA_949316265.1. Taxonomy (NCBI): domain Eukaryota; kingdom Metazoa; phylum Arthropoda; class Insecta; order Lepidoptera; family Noctuidae; genus Diarsia; species Diarsia mendica. The sequence goes on along the minus strand of OX438904.1, from coordinate 17,125,865 downwards.
AAAAAAAAGGTTGCTAGTTTACCTCAAACTTCGTCGTGCAGACGGTGATGATGATGGTGAAGAAGACGACTCAGTGTTAGCAGACTTGGTTGGTGACTCGCTGATAGCCGCCAGTTTAGGAGACTCTAGCACAACTTTGTCTACAAGATCGGGAGTGCGCGATCTACTCCTGTTGGTGCGACAAACAAAAGTTGTTTTGGTTAAGTGATGAAGAAGTCTGGCAAAGTGTTATCGGGTTTTTTAACCGACTTCTAAAAAAAGAAGGAGGTTCTCATTTTTTTTTTTTATGTTTGTTCGGGCATAACTCCGTCACTTGCTAACCGATTTCAAAAATTAATTTAATGTTGGAAAGGGTATACTTCCGAAATGAAATGGTCACATATTTTTTTTATCGAAATCGGACAAGCGGTTTTTGAAAAATTAACAAAACTCAAAAAAAAAAAAAAAACTACATTGTCCACATTATGACTCATGAACATGCAGGGTTGGAAAAAAAACAGTTTTTTTTACATTTTATAAAACAAACAGTTAAAAATATTTTAAACAGTTGTCTTTTTTGTTTTTTTTTCCTAAGTTAGTTAGCATACATTTTTAATTGATTAAGCCTGATATAAATTCACTTTTAGACTATTTTAAAAACTGCATGACCAAAATTGATCTTAATTCAATAAAAAATGAACGTCGAAACATACCGCATATGTTTCGACGTTCATTTTTAGGGGAATACCCAAATTGAATTTATTCACATTCACGAATTACGGAAGTTCTGGGAATTCCCCGGGGGTCTTTACCGATGGAGTGTATAAATAGAGCGGACTTTCTTTCTGATTTTTCATTTCACAATAACACAAAAACATTTGGTTGGATTTATTCATTCCGATACGAAACAAACTTGAGAACGAGAAAGCTGCAAAACTTGTCACAGTTTTTAAACACCTTAGGTGTTTGACACCTAATAAAAAACGATGTTTTATTTGAAACTGTTTTATACACTGTTTAAAACACATGTTTTAAACAACTTGTTTTAAACATGCCAACCCTGTGAACATGTGAACTTACATAATTATGAACCACTAAAAAGTGACAAAAATAAAAATCAGCTTCTGAAGTCGGTGGCAAAAACATGAAATCAAACAAACAAAAGTCACCGACTTCAGAAGCTGATTTTTCTTCTAAAGTTTATTTTTCACTTTTTCGTGTTTTTTTTTTAAGGCGGTTTTATTGTTTGTTAAAAAGTTTTTTTCATGTGAAATTTGTCAATAGCAGCCATGGAGTCTAGATGAATGTCCGGTTGATGACATAGCCCCGCTCTTACCGCTTACACGAAACTTAAATATGAACAAAATGTGGGTGTACTAAGGGTGTGCTGTTATTGTACAAGTTTACCTAAGTAAACCGTTGCCTACACCTTCAGAGATTACTGATTTAATTCATAATCAGGTTCACTGGGTAGATTAATATAATGTAGTGGGAGTAGCCAGTGCCGTTTTGATCTCGTATTCTTTATAATCAACTAGCTGAACCCGCGCATGCGTTGCAATGCGTTTTTCCTACCTACCTATCTACTACCTTACCTACTACCCTACGTACTACCCTACCTAAAAAAAAAAAACAAAAAAAAAAAGTATCCTATGTCCTTCCCCTGGTTGTTAGCTACCTCCCTACCAATTTTCAGCTAAATCCGTCCAGCCGTTCTTGAGTTATAAATGGAGTAACTAACACGACTTTATTTTATATATATAGATATGAGGAGTCGAAGATCTCGGACCTGATGGATACATGACTACTTTTAAATGGTATTTTGAATTGACAGATGCAACTTATGTCACCAAAATAGTTCTGAAGAGACTCCATGCATGCTAAAAATCAGAGGATGACTTATAAGTACCTGAGTTGTCTTGGTACACTGAGTGTGGTTCGTGCGGGATGTGGTTCACTCTCAGTTTCCTGTCGCGGTTGCTCCAGGATGGGCGCTAGGGGCGATGTGCGGGGACTTAGCTCTGGGGTACGGGAGCGACTCCTGCAGGATATGATAGTTGGGGTTTAGTGGTTTTATGCATCTAACAAATGAATAGACGTCTTTGAAATGACTAACATTGAAACAACCTCCGTATTCAGAAATGCTTCCATTCGAATTCGATTCGACAAGTCGAATGTCTATCTTTTTTTGGCATTACGAGAACGAGCTTGATCGATATACAACTTTCCGAATCGAAGCGTTTGTGAATTGTGTATGATATATTTCTTACCTTGTTACCCGGCTCGTACGCAATGGTGTAACTACAGGCGAATCCACGCGTTCTGGCGTTGTTGTTCGACTTCTGTAAGAAAGTAATCAGAGTTTAGTAGTAAGTAAAAACGGTTTAACATCAGCATTTTTTTAAAGCAGCCTATTTAAAATTGATATCAAAAGCAAGATATGTAAGTGTACTAATAGACAAGTACCGTAATATCGGGGTACATTAGCCCTGGGGTTTAACTTTGGCCCAAAACGACAAAAAGTTGAAAGTCTCGCCACGCCGCACTTTAAGAGCTATTGAAGTAGTTCGCGCTATATATCGAAAGATGGCGGTATGGGGCGGTCGGTAAAACAGATCAATTTGTAATTTGAGTCACTCAAATTACAAATTGACCAATCCGCTTTGTGAACGTGAAACTACTTCAAAAGCTCATAAGGACGCATTTACGATTGATAAGTCAAATCATTACTTTTTTAAACAAAATTATGTTTATTAAATACAATGCTTTGTATTTTTAAAATGTTTTTGTTTAGTTTAGTAGTTTCTCAATAAATGTACCGAAGTAAAAAAAATTCACTTCGGTACATTTATTGAGAAACTGGACATATCTAAAATTATATTTATAGTTAAGAATTGTACCTTGCACATCTACCTACAATAAGTAGCAAAAACATTTTAAAAATACAAAGCATTGTATTTAATAAACATACTTTTGTTTAAAAAAGTAATGATTTGACTTATCAATCGTAAATGCGTCCTTAAAGTGCGGCGTGGCGGGAATTTCAACTTTTTGTCGTTTTGGGCCAAAGTTACACCCCAAGGCTAATGTACCCCGATATTACGGTACAGCATTGCCTAACCCATCGCACAAAAAAAGACGTAGGCAATGTTAAAAAAAAAAAACAAGTAAACTAACCTATTCGCCAACGGCGTACTCTCACTCCCAGCTCGAATGCCCCTCCTTCCTTTAGGCGTCTTCGGCAATTCCCGTCTCTCTTCGGCTATCTCCGGCTCTCGCGCACCACTGACCGTTACATTCAATTCTGTCACCGAACGTTCCACACTCGAATCTTTTTGGTCAGCATCTACTTTATGTTCAGATGTTTCTGTGTATCTATGATGCTTTTCCCCCGAATAACGCGGGTTTATAAGGGTGATAGGGATGTCTGCTATGCTTTCTATGGAAGTGTTCGGGTCATCGGATAAACTGCTGTTGATTGAAATTGAGAGGGAACCTCTGGCTCGGACTGTGTCTTTAAATGATTTTCTGGATCTGATTGATTCTTCGGTTGCTTTCTTCTTTGGTGGTGATTCTAATGGATGGGTTTCAGTCTGAAATTAAAGTATTTGTTAAAATGAGGACTGAGGCAGTAAGAGTGAAATACATACGGTTTTAATATCGTACACAGCACAGAATCGCTTGAATATAGTGTCACTTGCATTTTTCACTTTAGAAGAAAGCTTTTTAAAGTACTAGTATTTAGAAATGTCAGAAATACTTTGATGTTGTCGACCGAAACAAATATAACATGTAATTTTAATTATGTTTAGTTGTACGGGTTGTACCCATGGATTTCTGGGAGTAGGCTTACTTCGACACACTTTGGCAACAGCTGTGACCTTGAACTGTCAAGAGCATAAAATATTGTCCAATGACGGGAATGCAGTCTCGTCGTCTGCTTAACCAGACTATACTATGGGTGCCTTGAGTGTATGGCCTCTAGCCAGGGGCATTAAAACATTTTAACTGAGCGATTACACGCTAAGGGCTTCCACCCCTTCCTTATGAGCCTCGGCTTAGAGCATAGTTGAGGGAAGACTGCAAGCCAGTGCAAGGGTAGTCTGAGTGTGTAAAAACACCATTGGTTTCAGCAGTTTTCATTGATACCAACTTTGAACATAAAACGGTGAAAGAAAACATCGTGAGGAAACCGGCATGTCTTAGAACCAAAAAATTCGAAAACGTGTGACATTTACCAATCTGTCTCAGATTGGAATTTGTCGCGTGGTGGATTATAGCCCATCCCTCACCTAGAGAGGAGGCCTAAAGCCGGAACATTATAGGCTGATGATGAAACTGCGAACTCACCATAGCATGCGAGGTCGTAGTAACAAAACTATCAACAGATACATCCATCTCTTTCTCTCGTGCAGCGGCCGCGGATCGCTCCATCTCTTTCGCACGCTGTATGTGTGATATGTCAACTCCTGATGTGGGAGTAGGTGATGGTGTTGATCCTGATTCTGAGGCAGTTGGGATTGTGAAGCGGAGATGTCTGCAAGAAAAAAAATGTTTAGAATGATTAAGGGAAAATGATATTTGGCCACTTTACTAGTAACATCCCTATTTAAATAAGGTATGTAAACCTTTTGACCGCCACAGTCAAGTAAGAGGACAAGCCAAAAAGTACCTTAAGAGGACGCATTACGATGGATAGTCAAATCATTACTTTTTTAAACAAAAGTATGTTTATTAAATACAATGCTTTGTATTTTTAAAATGTTTTTGCGACGAATTGTAGGTAGATGTGCAAGGTACAATTCTTAACTATAAATATAATTTTAGATATGTCCAGTTTCTCAATAAATGTACCGAAGTGAAAATTTTTACTTCGGTACATTTATTGAGAAACTAAAAACATTTTAAAAATACAAAGCATTGTATTTAATAAACATACTTTTGTTTAAAAAAGTAATGATTTGACTATCCATCGTAATGCGTCCTCTTAAGTCGACAGTCATAAGGCACTTTTGTTGCTTGTTCGGCTTGTCGTCTATTCGTGACTGTGGCGCTCAAAAGGCTAATGGCAGAAATGGTAGGTGGGTTGGTAATGGTACTGATTTCTTGACCAAACCGATGCTAATTTTGGTGACTTAAAATTGGCGAATTCATCACAGAAGTGGATGTAATCATCATCACCATTCATTTGGGGTCGGAGCAGCATGTCTTCTGCTTCCATACTTTTCTATTACTCGCCATCTAATCAGACACCACTTTTCTTGCCATATCTTCCTTTGCAGTTTTTTTTTTTTTATTAAAAAACGTTGACCAAACCAAGTCTAAGTTAAACGAGGTGTCTACGTTTTGTAATCAGGCGGTTCGAGTTAATCTCGACAGATTAGCAAATCCTTGGCAAAAAATGAGCAACTTATGATGATGAAGTAAAAGTAATACATACTTGTTGGCATCGCTGTAGTGCGTGTGGTTACTGGCAGTTTCCAGCAGTTCATCGTCACTGTCCCCGAGGTACCGGGAGTCCACGGGAGATGGAGCTTCTCTGTCCAAGTCAGAGTTATGACGAGTCTGTAAAGTAATAATAGTAAATTAACATGATTATTCAGTTTAAAAATCCTGTTAGAACATATCGTTAATTGATTAGAACTACCCAATATCAAATATGTATTTCACAATAATTAATAACAAATCTTGAAAAAAAAAACCGCCTGTAGTTTGCAAGCTAGCCTGCTTGTTACAAAATAGTGAAGCAGTGTCCAACCGAAGGGGTTCTGGAAGAAGCTGATTGATCGACTGTCGCCATCCATAAGCCGAAAACAAAATTTAATTAAAATCCTCTGAAATTGAGTTAAAGATTGGCTAAAAGCGAATGAAATAGTGTTGAAGTATGTTGACTGTAAATAAACAACTTAACGAGATGATGTAATTGATTAGGCCAGGTAAGAATTGATGGGGTAAGTTTATTAGAACTTGTCGTAAACAATACTTTGAAAATGTGTTCTCATTCTCACGCATTCGTACAAGTTCATTCTATTTCTGCCCATACTAGCAACCTTCAACCAAACCCTCGGATTCGGTCAAAATGGGCCTTAGTTTTGCCAGAGGTCCAGACAGACATTTTTGTATTAAACTGTATTTAAAAAAAAACACACGACAAATAAATTGATATTGAAAACATACCTTCAAAATACTATGCGGCGTCCCAGGCCTCTCATACAGCTTGCAATCCGGACTCTGAACATCAGGCATGTCCAACAATATCGACATCTGACTGCTCAACTTCTCACTCACATGGAACGAGTTGCCCATCTTAGGTGTTCTGGGAGTACCCGTGAGGTCTAGACGAGCTCGCTTCGGAGGAGTAGACTCTGAAGGTTTTTGTTCAGAAGATAGAATGCTGAGGTGGAGAAACACTTTGAATAAGTTACAGTTATATTGATTTCAATTGGGTACTTGACAAAAAAAACTAATTAGTCCATCAGATAGATTTAAAAAAAAATAGGACACATATTGATTCTTTTTTTTACGTAAACAAAAAATGAAGACGACACACACAGTGCTTCAAAAACTCGTGTGACGTCAAATTGCAGTTTTTAAACGGAAAGTGCCGTCGCAAGCCCCTTTCTCATGATTTTTGGCGCGTTTTATCTTATTACATTTTTATTAATTTAATAAAACAAAAAAGACGTATCCATTATTTTTCGTTATTCTAAGTAACGGATTAAGGACGCATTCCCGATTGATAAGTCAAATCATTACTTTTTTAAACAAAAGTATGTTTATTAAATACAATGCTTTGTATTTTTAAAATGTTTTTGCTGCTTATTGTAGATAGATGTGCAAGGTACAATTCTTAACTATAAATATAATTTTAGATATGTCCAGTTTCTCAATAAATGTACCGAAGTAAATAACACTTCGGTACATTTATTGAGAAACTGGACATATCTAAAATTATATTTATAGTTAAGAATTGTACCTTGCACATCTATCTACAATAAGCAGCAAAAACATTTTAAAAATACAAAGCATTGTATTTAATAAACATACTTTTGTTTAAAAAAGTAATGATTTGACTTATCAATCGGGAATGCGTCCTTAAACAGAGTAATATTTTTTCTTAAAATTTTGTTTCACATGTTACTTTGAAATAGAGAAAAAATCCGTTTCACTTGTCATTTTGAATTAGTTCCAGTTATTGATAAATTGCAATTATATATAAGTGCAGTTCCGAATCTTATCGTTGTGATAAGAATGTAAATAGATAATGGTGATATATAGTTTTAAGTGAAAATAATTAAAAACGCGACTGGTTTGCATGAGGTCCTGGGTGGTTCGTTTCCTAGGTCGGGCACAGTGTTATTGAGTTTGTCCTTTAAGAATTTCACAGTAGTAGTCACGGAGTCTGGATGCTATTGATGTCAATAGGCTCGGTAAACATAACTGGCGAAATGTGGGAGCACTATTAGGTACACCCCTGCCTGACCCTTCGGGCATTACAATCGTGATGTTATGTTATGTAATTTATTTATTATTTAGCCCGTATTGTACCACTCCTGAGCAAAGGCCTCCCCCCATGTTATGTAATTAATAAGCGAATATATCTACCTCCATTTTACTTTGTTTTTTTTTTTTAAACACATGTAATACACACATACTTTTTGCGCAACACTTCACGTGATATTCACGGTACAACTAAGTAAGATACAAAAGAAATGCTAAACTCTTCATTTCGGTTGATTACGCTATTCGGGGTTAACGACCACGGATAGCGTGGCCTCCAACCGCGTATTGTATGGGTTTACAAAGTATTTATGTAAGTAAATATCTGAAAACTATAGTTTGGTAAAACAAGGAAATAATTTTTAATTTTGAAAACCATTACGTGAAACGAGTCTTTGAAATTCTTTTTTGAAAATGCTGTTCCCTAAATTTTGAGAGAAGAAAATAGTGTTTATTTGGCATTAAAAAACAGAGATACCCTGAAAGTAAACAAAATAAACAAGATCAATAATGACAAAAGGGTCTCAGATTAACATTATACCAGATGGCAACACAGGATGTATCATTTGACACTGTTGTTGACTTTGCCGCATAACAATGCGAAAAATAAATGTTTGCAATAGCAGACAAATTTTAGATCACAGTAAAAAATTTGTTCATAAGGTTGAGATCAATGTCCTCTTTTAAGGTTTTAAAGTTATTTCCATACCATCTTTGCAAATAAAGAAAGTAAATATAATACCTTCTAGTCCTCGTCAGTTTAGGAGTACAGATAAACGGAGTATCTTCAATATTGAGCGCGCGTTTGATGCCTCTGCGCATCTTTGGCTTGCTCATCCATGTCTCGCTCGCATTTTCTATGGTATCCTAGAAAAAAATAAAATAGCTTTATGGATATTTGGAACTATGAAACTGAGTTCATTGTGCACATAAAAAAATGGGTTGTATACTGTGCCGACGGCAATATAAACTGCCGTATATTTGCCGTATCATCATCAGCGTATAATTGTTCCCACTGCAGGGACTCACGCCTCCTCTCTAGGAGAAGGATGGGCTGATGAACCACCACGCGGGCCCAGTGCGGATTGGTAGATGTCACATATCTTCGAATTTTTGGTTCTAAGACATGCCGGTTTCCTCACGATGTTTTCCTTCACCGTTTTGAGAGCAGTGGTGATGAAATAAATTACACAAAGTAATGTGCCTGACTGGGTTCGAACGCCACCACTGGGCCACCACTGCTCTTGCCGTATGCCGTATATTATTCATTAAAGTCCCTCGACGACACGAAGACTGCCACGTTGGTCTAGTGGTCGCAATTGCGACTGCTGATCATGAGTTCCTGGGTACGATTCCCAGGTCGGGCTAATTTTTATTGGGGTTTTCTATCGGGAATTTCACAGTAGCAATCCTTTGGGGGATTATATGTGTGATGTTTAGTTATGTATTCATTAAAGTCATTCTTTGTGTATATTATGCGACCGTGTTGTTTTAAACTAGGCAACGATTTTCGCAGTTTCGATCACTACATAGAGAATTTATTATTCACTTTTAAGTGTAACAGATTAAATATGAAAGTTACATAAATAGAATAAATGTATCTGGACGTTTTGAGAACGGTGCAGAGCGAAGCGGGTCGCTAGTTACTAATTTATTAAACTAAAATGAGTTCATTGTCCACATAAAAGAGTGGGCTGTAAAACCGTAATACCTTATTTTTAGAAAAGAATCATCTATGTGTGATATGACGTCATTTGCATGATTTATAGATTTATGTAGGCCGTGACGAATTTGCACGCATTTTTTGTGTGGGTGCGTTTATAAACAACTGTCATTCAATCATGCGAGTTTGATTCTTATCAGTCGTGTCACTTGAATAGCAGTTCACTAGAGTTTTAGATCGTTTTTTTGTTTCATTCTATGTTCAGACTACACCGATAAAATGCGAGTTGCGATCAGGCGTTTTAGTTCGAGTAAAACATGCCGAATGAAAAATAAAATCAGAAAATGAAGTGTTTGATTCCGGTTTTATGTAAAATTTGTTTGGGTACGGTATTATTGTGATACATAATACAATCACGTAATAAATGAAATAATAAATGAAACTTACCTGTATAAAAGATGATTTGTAAGTAAACGTATTTTTAGGCGACTTCGCCTTCACGTATACGGACATCGGCTTTGCTGCAAAAACTGTTAACAAAATGTATGTTTAAATATAATATTTTAAATAATAAATACAAGTTATAAGAAACAGATAGAGACAGACTTAGAAGGTAAATAGTTTTTCAATATTAGTTTGACTCGAGGCCTTACCCTTCCTTACCTAAAGTGATGTGTATAATGGTCGCGTGTCTGGCGTGAATAGGGCAGTTGACAAAAAAAAACTAATTAGTCCGTCAGATAGATTTCCAAAAAATATTGAGCACGTATTTTTTCTTTTTTCACGTAAACAAAAAATGAAGACGATACAGTGCTTCGAAAAGTCGTGAAACGTCACAGGCTGGTCCATTTTTACCAGAATATGACGTCAAAAGCCCCCTCTCCATGGTCTTTGACAAGCTTTATTTTCGTAAATTTTTATTATTTGATAAAACAAAAAACACGTATCCAATATTTTTCGATAATCTAACTGACGGACTAAACAGAATCATATTTTTTTTAGTCAGTCAACTACCCTATTGGCGACCGTCGCGTACTGATGTAAACTCATGTGTACAGAGAACCGACGTTTTGAGTCGGCGCGATCACGCATTCAATTCCGCAAAACAGTAAATAGACGAGACGGTCTCGTGCCAATGGCTTAGTTAAAACGCGGCCTATCGTTACTTTTCGGTAAAGCGCCATAAAAAATATTTTTAGAGTAACATACCATGCGGCTCCACATCTTTACTGTCCAGCGCGTAATGCGCGACAGTGTTAGCGATGGCCGGTAGCGACGCGCACACAACCTCCACGATGGCGTCTCTAGCGCTGTCTCTGTCCATCATGTCGAACAGAGACTCTACTGATGTGGTCACGTCTTTGGATCTAGGTTTCTGTTGCTTTAGCTTGTTGTTGTAGCGTTCGGCTTCGAGGTATCTGTTTATGAAATATAAAAAAATACTGTAACTAAGATTTAGATACGAAGAAAACGTGTTTTTGGAACTTACCATAAAAACACAATCTATGTAAATAAAAAGAGAAGTCCTGACTGACTGACTGACTCATCAACGCCCAGCCCAAACCCTTGGACCTAGAAAGCTGAAATTTTGCACAGAGGTTCCCTTTATAGTGTAGACAAGGAATAAGGAAGGATTTTTCGAAATTCAACCCCTAAGGGATTTAAATAGGGGATGAAAGTTAGTATGGAAAATCGTAATTTTCACACGGGCGAAGCCGCTAGCACAAGCTAGTATGATATAAAAGAAATAAAAAACTTAAAACTGAAAAAGAAAACAAAAAACTAATGTGTTTTACGGATGAGCCGAGTAGGTCCAGTACAGCAAACTGTCTGGCAACTACTGCCCGACGCTGGTTTTCAACTGGACCTGAGACGGACGTAAAACAGTTTTGTACTTTGCAGAAAAACTGATAGATACAGTTCACGTCAAATAAATTTGCCCCTCTGAAGTTAGCCATTTGCAAAGATCGCGCATGTGCAGTCACGTAGAATTCGTAATTTGACTATAGAGATTCGTAATTTTGACTGCTGCGCAGCCACTCGTACCAACTTCAGAGGGGCAAAGTTATTTGACGTGAACTGTATGTGTAGGTAGGTACTTCTTCAGCCGACATAATTATTACCGGACTAGCTTTTGCCCGCGACTTCGTTCGCGTGGAATAGTGACTTCCGGCAGATTTTTGGTTTATCTTGCGAAAAAAAAAACTATCCTATGTCCTTTCTCAAGTTCCAAACTATGTCTGTACCAAATTTCACACAAATCGGTTCAGCCGTTTAGGCGTGAAAGAGTAACAGACAGACAGAGTTACTTTCGCATTTATAATATTAAGTATGGATAGATGATTTTAGAAAACTTACCTAGACTGTTGTAAGTAGTACATGACTAGAATATCGGACGTATGGGGTTCATGACAATCTTCCAAATATTTCACGAACATATCTTCTTCAAATTGCGACATTGTCACTTGCAGTATTTTGGCTAGATTCCCCGTGTTTCGACAACCTGCAGAAATAAATATTGTCAGATAGAGATCTTCTTAGCAACTACCTACTAATTTTGTATTTAGTGTTCAGTCACAGTTAGATTGTTAAGGTCGAGCGAGTTGATTTAACTAAATATTACATTTAACAGTCGTTAAATGTAATATTTAGTTAAATCAACTCGCTGGAAAAGATTGATCTAAGAAACTAGAAGAAGTAGAGAAAATATTTCAAGGTACCTTATATATAACTTTAGGTTTGTTTTTTGTTAGCCTGAACTTTCCAACACTTGGGATACCGCGGCCATGAACACAAAGGGCTAAGAAGGAACATGGGTGATTTTTAGTCAAGAGTCATTTGATGATTTCCCATTCTCTAAAAAAAGGCCTCCACTTTTCTGTGGCGACTAGCGACATCTATCGCAACGCCTGCGTACTAACAACGATCGACAGAAATCCTACATCGCGCTATCAACATTATCCGCGACATAAGCCTATATAGGAGTTCCCGACTTACATATTATTATGTCGGGCAGTTAGCCCGCCGGACACAATACCCGTCCGGTCGGAGGATCCTCCCTTTTCAATGGGGGATGAGGAGCTTTACACCCTGTTCCTCATACCCCCCAAAATATAATCCGGAAAAGGTGAAAGATAACGGTTTTCGTTTGAATTGTTCAATATTGCTATCACACAAGTTTAAAGAAACACAAAAACCCCACTAACCTTTAAAAAAGAACTGCAACACAGTAACCTTATCCTCAACACATCCCGCATTAAGCACACACATCCTAATCACATCCAGTGCTTCAAACACGAGTCCCCTCGCCAAGTACAGGTTACAGCACGACTGCCAGTCCTCCAGCTTATCATGGTCGTTGACCCGGATAGAGCAGGACGCTATGTCTCCGTCCCTGTCGCGTACGTTCTGTATGGGAGCAGGCTTGCGGACGTGCAGGTACTGGAGAGCTGCTTGTGTCTTCTTCTGGGCGAGGAGGGTGGACAGGACTACGTTGTGCTGCCAGTCGGAGAGTGTGTTGCCGGTTAGGCATTGGAGCTGGTCGAGGGCGAACTGTGACAGAAAAGGGTCGTTATTTGTGTGGAAGAAATGAGTCACTTTCATGAGCTGATAAAAGTTTGCCATTGAAGATGTTATTTTTATGATGACGACAAGCAGTATTAGACCGGTTTCACATTAAGACGTTAGCAGCGCGACTATAAACAAATACTAGGTTACTTGAGTTGTTACGGCTGTTCTTATAAAATGTGAACGAATGTGCTTCAACCGAATGTTAGATGTGTCTAATGTGAAAGCGGGCTTATGCGTTTGGGAAACAATAGTATAGATAAATCAATATTGTTACATATCTAGACATCAAGCAAGAGGTTTTCTGATATTATTGACTTTTTTTTTTTGTAGGTGGAAAATTATCGAATGACCCGCTCTTGGGCAGAGCGAAGGGGAGTGTCAGACTTCTACTGACTAAAAACCGAACCCATGTTCCTTCTTTGCCCTTGCGCCGAGGCCACGTCATCTAGTACAAAAATGCGGCCGCAGCCTGATAATAATGACTTGCGAGATTAAAAGACTTGTAATTTTAATGGCTGAAACAAGTGATTTTTAACTACTAAAAAGTGAATTTATTAAAACAGTTTTTGAGCTGATGGTAATAGTATGAAAAATATGTATACTTACATCAAAATCCCTGTGATCTAGATGCCAGAAGGCCTGAGTGGCCTTTATAGCAGTGTTGCTGAGACCAAACATTGTAGGGAACTGCATCAGTCGACGGATCACGGCTTCATATCTGTTGATTTAAATAGACATGTATTAATCTTCTTCCCAGCGTGTCGATGACAATATTTTAATTGAGCCAACCCAAAAATTAGCGTTGAGTTTGGCTTTTCAGTTTACTTCCATCAGCTCTTACGATGTGCAAATAACAGGACAGGCCCGACACGATATCAACTGTCCCATCATTTATGGGGTAACAACACCAGGGGTTTACCAGGGCAGAGCCATCAATGAATCATGTATTAGTGATAGGCGGTCTAAATGTTTCAAGTTTTTACGATTAAAAAAGGACACAAATATTGTTCAGTTTTAATAACTTGGATCAGTAAATTGGCTGTCAAATCTGACGAACCTTTGATCACATATGTATAAAAGTCGAGTTTAGTCAAATATCAAAGAAGTAAGTAACATAGGCATAATAAAAACCCACTTTAAAATAAGTTTGGCAAAACATCCACCCGCAATAACATCAGTTTACCGTGATCGGTGCTTGCAACAGCGCCAAAATATCGGAAACTCGAAACAAATAGCGATAACTGTTTTGAGGAATAAACTACCTATCCTTATATTTCTTACTTCGTTAAAGTTGAAATAAATAATACCCTATTATTCCAATCTCTGGTAATAAACAAAGACGTACCTGACTTCATCATAGACCATAGAGTAATCCACAAGTAGGTAGAGTACCAGCGAGTGTTTATGTTCCTCCGCGATGTCGGGCAACAGGTACAGACGTAACAACGAGTATAGTGACGGAGGTGGGTACAGGCCGTTGCATTCACTACCTCCTTTTAGCCATAACCTGTAAGAATATTTTGTTGTTACTACTAAGTCCTGCTTGCACCGCAAGTCAAAAAGAACGGTCTATTTCTGTTAATTGTTTGAAGATGGCTGATGCACACATTGACGATTACTTTGCGTTTTTTTTTTTTATAAAGCTGAAGAAAGTTGTCTCAGTAGTCTGTATATCCCGAGTGAGGGGAAGCAGCAACTCCATTCAGTGTTAGTAAACACTGAATAGACTCGAGTGGGCTTGGTAATAAAAGTAGTGGACTGTATATATAAAATAGGTGTAATACCAAAATGAACACCTCAATAAGAATGTACAATGAAATGGCCAGAGTGGCCAGTGTCGGTGAGCTGAGTGAGAGAAGGGCGTGCAACGGAGATGTCGGTACGCCGCGCCCCGCGCCCTCAGATTGGGATGCGCCGACAGAATTTGCGTAATATCACTACATAATATTATAAAACATAGTCCTCCGCCGCGTCTCTATGTCTGTTTGCGATAAACTCAAAAACTACTGCACTGCTTTTCATTCTGTTTTCACCAATAGATAGAGTGGTTCTCGATGAAGGTGTTAGTATATATTTTTTTCGAAATTCAAATCCTAAGGGAGTTAAATAGGAGATGAAAGTTGTTGATCGATGCGGGCGAAGCCGCGGGCAAAAGCTAGTATTCGATAAAAGTGTGATAAATAAAGGACTTACTGATGTGTCCTATCGCCACCAAACTCTTGCTCAAGCAATTGATCAATGTATAGCAAGGAACACGGCTTGTTAGCTTCGCTCTCATCTGTAGGCGCGTTGTCTTGTAAACGATTCAGTTTTAGACGCCTGAAACAAATAACAAACCATGTTAAAAGGTTGTTGTTTTGCGATGCTGTATTTTGAAACGTATTTCATTGGCTTATGTCAGTTATTTGACTCGAAACGAAAGGTTTCCGTGAAGCAAATGTAAAACTAATTCAATAACATTCATGGTCTGAGATTATTTTGTTTTGGGTTTGTGCCGAATATTACAATAGGGGATCGGACAAAAAAAAACTAATTAGTACGTCAGAGAGATTCCAAAAATTATTGGACACGTATTTTTTCTTTTTTCACGTAAACTTAAAATGAAGACGATACAGTGCTTCGAAAACTCGTGTGACGTCATATGATAGCACATTTTGACGACACAAGTGACGTTTCAAGCCCCACTCCAAGATCTTTGACGCGTTTTATCTTCGTCATTTTTTATATAAAACAAAAAACACGTATTCAATATTTTTCGATAATCTAACTTACGGACTAAACAGAATCATATTATTTTGACCCAGTCCGATCCCCTATTACGAAATACCATGGTTTCCAATTTGAGATAAGACCTTATGACAAAAGCTCTTTACAATTGAGGTGGGACTGGACTGACCACGTCTATCACATGCCCAATGAGCTGTGGGCCAAAGTAGCCTCTTTCAGAAGCCCTGACACCGCCAGAAGGCGTCGCCGCAGACCTTCTAGAAAATGGCAGGGCGAGCTGGACAAAACCAACGACCGGAGGTCCACATTAGCCCTGAATGGCAGTCATGGGCCCTAGCTCAGTAGTGGGATGACCAGGGCTAACAGTATCAGTTTTCAATAACTTGTGTCTTGTACCACTACAGCATATTCTATCAACATACCTCTTATTATATGTAGAGTAAAGTTGTTGCGCAGGATAGGGCAGTGCGTTGTACCCATCATGTCGCTCCGGCAGCAAGCCAACCCGTAGGAACCACTGAACCACTTGGAAGTACAGGGACACTGTGCCGATGCCTTTGTATTTCTCTTCTATTTCGCTTAGAGCTGAAATTTAAATAAGCTAGAATCGCATAGGTATTTATACTACACCTGCTTGGTAAGTACCTTGATACTTTATCAAATTTACGGTAGAAAGTACGTCATTGCATATCGAACAAATATGCGGGGAGAAAACGCATCTGAGCGGGAGAGAATGGATTTTCATACACTTTTCTCTCCCGCTCAGATTGACTAACTGCAACAATTTGAAAAAAGAACATGTGAAAATTGCAGACGCCATTGGCGCCATTTTCAATTTGAATTAGAATTTAAATTTAGTTTTTTATTTTCCTCGTAGGTGTAGTATAAAGCACTATGTATCACTCGAGATAAAAGTGCGATTCCCGATCTCGGGTGTTTTACGACACCCTTGACGGTAATCGGTCACTTTCTCCGCTCGGTGAACAATGTACTATTATCAACGTGTGAAAAGAAAATCAACTAGGCCCCATAGACTCAACCAAGTGACCGGCAATCAGGGCTCCAGAGAAAGGACCCTCTTAACAAAGCGAGCCGTGTCAAGGAGTACAGCTGCTTTCTGAATAAAACTTGTAAGACTAAACTTCATGTCATTATTATTCAACAGGTTACATTCTATTCTTGAAATTCGGACATCAGGGTATCATTTTCTTTTGTGTCAAAATATGTTCTGGAAAACTGTGCCCCGGAGATAATATGCCAGCAATCTTTTTCGCATCCCGAACACCGAATGGAACACCTCTTTTTATAACTTACGGCCTTGACCTACGTGAGGTGAGGTCCTTTAAAAATCACAGATACATTATGTAATGGGTATAAATAAAATAAAAGTAAATCTTACCATCAGGTATAATCAGGTTGCAGCACTTTGTGAGCACGGCGTCCAACAAGCCAGTCAGCTGTGTTAACTGCTGTACGCAATGTTCCAGGCTCCGTATTACATTCCTGAAATAAATACAATTTTAATAAATGCATCATGTGTACGCATTAGTAAAAGTTCCATCATGAGTTGCCGGCCATAAACAGCAGACATGTTAAAGGCGGATACACTTTTGTACTATCTTTATAGAAATGTGGGTGTACTATTAGGTACACCTCTGCCTAACCGCTCGGGGATTACAGGCGTGATGTTATGTTTTACAGTTTTTACACTCTTTGTTTAAAACGAATCATTTCATCTCTTTTCTACAATTCAATTTGATCGTGTCGGACCTTTTAAGGAAATAACTTACATTATTTATCTACTTAGAAACCAAAATTATTTTGAAGAAGAATGTCGCATCTTGTACTTGCTAGCGGTCATGCGAAACAGGTTATAATTATGTTTCAATCCGCCCGTTCCATTTAATTTTAGATACCATAGTTTTTCGTTTGGTTCTGTCTTGCACTTTTTTTACCTTGTTCGTTTTCTATTTTTATTTTTAATTACCTCTAAGTATTCTTATTTATGTTATTACACACCTATCACATAATGTAAGTACCGTCTCATACACACACATATTAATATACACACAAAGGGCTAAACTGTTTTACGTTCGTTACGTCACCATCATCATCTCAGGGCCAGTTGAAAACCAGCGTCGGGCACTAGCTGCTCGGCAGTTTGCTGAACTGGTCCTATTTGGCACAGCCGTGAGATGCACACACGCTTTTATTTTGTTTTGTTATTTTTTCTTTTCAATTTCTTTTATATTTTTATTGTTTGTTGTGTGCACTTGTGGCATGTACTAAATAAATATGTTTTCTTTCTTCTTTCTTTCTTTCTTTTTCTTACTTATACCAATATGTCAGAAGGCTGTATGTCATGTGCTGTATTTACGCCCGGGGTAGTAATATTTTGCCTTACCTGTCCGGAAGAGCAGATGAGGAAAACAACGGGGCTGTAAGTTCCTTAGCATTCTCTTTTAATTCGATGGCTCGTTTCCAGCACCAGTCCACCTAAAATTAAGAATATTCTTCATCAGACAAACTTTTTAGATGGATTTATTTAGGTCGTCCGCACTGAACCTTTTTGGCACTCGGTTTTTGTTTGTTCACAGATCTTCAGATTAAAACTAGAAAGTGCGTAGGATCGTAGCAGGTAGTGATCTGTGTATTCTGCCCTAAGACATGAGTTTATCCCGTCGGGGCCGCGGATTTTAGTACTAGATGACGTGGCCTCGGCACAAGGGCAAAGAAGGAACATGGGTTCGGTTTTTAGTCAGTAGAAGTCTGAGACACTCCCCTTCGCTCTGCCCAAGAGCAGGGAGGGGGGGGGGGGGGGGGTCATTTGATGATCATCCACCCACCAAAAAAAAAAAGACACGAGTTTATGTATTTATGTATGTAAAAAAACTAGAAGAGACACTCAACATGTGACATAGCTTACCAAGAAAGGAAGTGTACAGCCCGCACCACTATGACTACCGGTAGCCCAGTCGTGCGCACAGCGCTTTAAGAACCGAGACAAACGAGCTTCCAGCGCCACTGATAGTAAGTATCTGCGTTGTTCCTCCTGCAAACATAACATGTTATTAGAGAACAAGAATGCGTCAAACATTCAACGAAGAAATGAAACTAAATTACGAAATACCACCCGCACTGAGCCCGTGTGGTGGATTATAGTCCATTCCCTCTCATAAAAGCCTGGACATTAATAGGGGATCGGACAAAAAAAAAACTAATTAGTCCGTCAGATAGATTTCCAAAAATTATTGGACACGTATTTTTTTCTTTTTTCACGTAAACTTAAAATGAAGACGATACAGTGCTTCGAAAACTCATGTGACGACATATGATAGTACATTTTGACGACACAAGTGACGTTTCAAGCCCCACTCCAAGATCTTTGACGCGTTTTATCTTCGTAATTTTTTATTGATTTGATAAAACAAAAAAGCAAAATTAAAAATTTTGAAAAAACCCACGACTGTTAAAAATTAATTGAAAAAAAGGATAAAATAACATAAAACACCCACCTTAAAAAAACCCAAGAATGTCCGTCGGGGGCTGCCATTAAATGAACTAGTTTTGCAATGTTCAGCACCCGACGGACATTCTTGGGTTTTTTTAAGGTGGGTGTTTTATGTTATTTTATCCTTTTTTTCAATTAATTTTTAACAGTCGTGGGTTTTTTCAAAATTTTTAATTTTGCTTTTTATTTTAAACTTTTTACTTTATTTTATTTTTTTTTATCTAAAAACATATACCAATCAAACCTAAACCCATAACTGCAAACTGAATCAAAATCGGACTTGCAGTTTTGGAGAAAAATGGCAACTTTGATTTGCACAAAAAAAGTTTGCTGCAGCGCCCCCTGGTGAGTTGTCACCGTAACACCTATCTAAGAACATGCACCAATCAAACCCGAACCCATAACTGAAAACTGCATCAAAATTGGACTAGTACTTTTGGAGAAAAATGGCAACATGTGTTTGCACAAACACACAAACAAACAAACAAACAACCTCTCACCCCAAACGCATATACCGTCTCCGTTCCGTCGTGGGTAAAAAACACGTATTCAATATTTTTCGATAATCTAAATTACGGACTAAACAGAATTATTTTTTTTTGACCCAGTCCGATCCCCTATTGCCGCACTCAGAGAGCTCTCTGAGACTATCACTAAGTAAAGGTTTTGACAGTTTTCTCATACAAAATTATGTCACTAAGTGACGGCTTAAGTAATCATTATATATCTCTGAGCACCGCAGTAAACAGTGAGATTTAAAAGGCTTATTATGATGGCAAAACAACACAAGATCACGTCCGTGCGACCCAAAGACAAGGGCACTGTCAAAAATCCAGTGTGTGGTAGAAAAAAACTTGCAGAAAATATCCAATGTGTCAAAACTGTTTCATGTAGTTGGGACTACAGATGTTTTGTACAGTCGAACAAGCTAATAAGTATACAGCCAGCTAACTTGTATTTACTTTTAAGATTATACAGATACATTTAGAGACTGATGTCAAACGATACAGCGTTTGACATCAGTCGCTTAATGCGAAACACTTGATAAAACAAAATTTCAATCAATATTTTCAGTGTTATAGAATTATAAAGATCTCTATCCAGGGGGCCAATTCTCGGTTTTAGAGATTTATCTCGAGTTCGAGTTCGTAAGTCTATCTCTATGTCTATTAAAAATATCTCTATCTCTACCAAAAAAATTCGAATTGAACAGAATTCCGTATTCTCAGTCAAAATAGAAATAAATGTCACGAAAATGTCGATTCGAGTGAAGCTAATGTTACCATTACGAAGAATCGCGCGTTCCGTTTTAGGTAGCTGGGTGTTGGTGAATGAATGATTTTGTTTTAAAACGCTGACTAAACCTAATTATTTAAGTATAAAAGAAAGAAAGAAAGGAAGAAAAAATATTTACTAGTTTCACAAACAAACAAGTACTTAAACATAATTAGGAGAAACACTTAAAATTAGGACATAATTTATATATTAAATTTGAATAAGTCCCGTGCAAAGCCAAATTAAAACGAAACGTTTTGTGTAAAAATAATCAGTTTGACAGCTGACTGTCTGTCAGTGACTAATAAAATTATGAAGCAAACAATTATTTACCTTCGTTTTCGGGTCTATTTTAGTGGTATCCAGTTTATTACAGGAGCCAATAGATCTAAGTATTAGAACCCTTATTAAATCTTTATTTAGTCTGAAGTTTTTAATGACTTCTGTTTCGCTCAAGTCGTAAATATCGACGGCGGGATAGCTGTTGTCGCCGTGTATTGGCCAGTTGCTCGCCACTTTCCAACAACTCCGAGATAAAAATGCTAATAAACTCGTCCATCTTTCAGTGGTTTCAAGTCCAATTGTAGGTACACAAATTACAGAGTGTTATCTGCGCGAAGGTCGTCGTTTCAAGAAAGCACAATGTACAAATCAAAGAGTATAAATCGAATTTCCAGTATGAGATGCCAAGGCGTATTTTATTTAAAAACTAAAGAAAAGAAAACACAGTGTCCAAATCCAAAACTCAACAAATTCACTCAGTAATGACGTATCTATATAATCGACATGACATCTCTACTGCTCAGAAGCACTCGACATGAACTCGAACGTTAGCCTTCGACAAATGTCGAATTAGACATCCCCAGAATAGCAACTTTTAAAATTTGTCGAAAAAATGACGTCATTAGAAATTTTTCTCGAGTTCGACACCATCTCTAAAACCGAGAATTGGCCCCCTGTATACTTATTAGTTTTTTCGACTGTACAATAGCATAGCATTTCGGAGATCAATTTGTTCAGCACTTTTATGACTAAAATTATAGTTCTGAGTTTCGTCCGACTAACTTCGTGCTCGAATGAGAGACTTCTATTTGTAATGTTTTTGCCCCGACACTGTTCCTAGTATTGCAATGCCCTAGTGTGTGCAGAGGTATACTTCGCCGTATATTATATGATAATGTTACCATAGTAGTGTTAGTGCAGCTATAGGTGTGCACATAGAGCGGCGTCAGTCCAGCCGACGTGCAGGCGTTGTACAGTCGCGGCGGGTTCAGTAACGCAGTGGGGCCTACTTCGTCTATAGAGCTGATTATCTGACGCTGTATGCCGATTGTGCCTAGGACACACGCTTCTGAAGTATTGAGGCAGATGCAGTCTGGAAGGAGAGACGATTTTGTTAATTTTAGTTGCAAAAATTATGTGAAACGGGTCAGGATCTTTCATATTATTACCACAATATAATACACAGAGATAAAGCCAGGTGATGGGAATCCATGTACCAATGTAGCCTGTGGCAAAGCCTGGACTATTTTTGGAACAGCCCTTTCTACATTGGACAAAATCCAAGCAATCCAATTTGATTTGAATTCGCCCGCTGACAGCTCGCTACACCACGTCACGCTCATGAACGCGTTGCTTTGTAGATACTTACTATACTGCAAGGAGTTAGGATAGAAATGCTCCTCCAGCCTCGTGGCGTGCGAGTACACAGCCACTGACGTGGGGTCCAGTCGCACGTCCAACGTGACGCAGTCGCCCGCTGACAGCTCGCTACACCACGTCACGCTCATGAACGCGTTGCTTTGTAGATACTTACTATACTGCAAGGAGTTAGGATAGAAATGCTCCTCCAGCCTCGTGGCGTGCGAGTACACAGCCACTGACGTGGGGTCCAGTCGCACGTCCAACGTGACGCAGTCGCCCGCTGACAGCTCGCTACACCACGTCACGCTCATGAACGCGTTGCTTTGTAGATACTTACTATACTGCAAGGAGTTAGGATAGAAATGCTCCTCCAGCCTCGTGGCGTGCGAGTACACAGCCACTGACGTGGGGTCCAGTCGCACGTCCAACGTGACGCAGTCGCCCGCTGACAGCTCGCTACACCACGTCACGCTCATGGACGCGTTGCTTTGTAGATACTTACTATACTGCAAGGAGTTAGGATAGAAATGCTCCTCCAGCCTCGTGGCGTGCGAGTACACAGCCACTGACGTGGGGTCCAGTCGCACGTCCAACGTGACGCAGTCGCCCGCTGACAGCTCGCTACACCACGTCACGCTCATGAACGCGTTGCTTTGTAGATACTTACTATACTGCAAGGAGTTAGGATAGAAATGCTCCTCCAGCCTCGTGGCGTGCGAGTACACAGCCACTGACGTGGGGTCCAGTCGCACGTCCAACGTGACGCAGTCGCCCGCTGACAGCTCGCTACACCACGTCACGCTCATGAACGCGTTGCTTTGTAGATACTTACTATACTGCAAGGAGTTAGGATAGAAATGCTCCTCCAGCCTCGTGGCGTGCGAGTACACAGCCACTGACGTGGGGTCCAGTCGCACGTCCAACGTGACGCAGTCGCCCGCTGACAGCTCGCTACACCACGTCACGCTCATGGACGCGTTGCTTTGTAGATACTTACTATACTGCAAGGAGTTAGGATAGAAATGCTCCTCCAGCCTCGTGGCGTGCGAGTACACAGCCACTGACGTGGGGTCCAGTCGCACGTCCAACGTGACGCAGTCGCCCGCTGACAGCTCGCTACACCACGTCACGCTCATGAACGCGTTGCTTTGTAGATACTTACTATACTGCAAGGAGTTAGGATAGAAATGCTCCTCCAGCCTCGTGGCGTGCGAGTACACAGCCACTGACGTGGGGTCCAGTCGCACGTCCAACGTGACGCAGTCGCCCGCTGACAGCTCGCTACACCACGTCACGCTCATGAACGCGTTGCTTTGTAGATACTTACTATACTGCAAGGAGTTAGGATAGAAATGCTCCTCCAGCCTCGTGGCGTGCGAGTACACAGCCACTGACGTGGGGTCCAGTCGCACGTCCAACGTGACGCAGTCGCCCGCTGACAGCTCGCTACACCACGTCACGCTCATGAACGCGTTGCTTTGTAGATACTTACTATACTGCAAGGAGTTAGGATAGAAATGCTCCTCCAGCCTCGTGGCGTGCGAGTACACAGCCACTGACGTGGGGTCCAGTCGCACGTCCAACGTGACGCAGTCGCCCGCTGACAGCTCGCTACACCACGTCACGCTCATGAACGCGTTGCTTTGTAGATACTTACTATACTGCAAGGAGTTAGGATAGAAATGCTCCTCCAGCCTCGTGGCGTGCGAGTACACAGCCACTGACGTGGGGTCCAGTCGCACGTCCAACGTGACGCAGTCGCCCGCTGACAGCTCGCTACACCACGTCACGCTCATGAACGCGTTGCTTTGTAGATACTTACTATACTGCAAGGAGTTAGGATAGAAATGCTCCTCCAGCCTCGTGGCGTGCGAGTACACAGCCACTGACGTGGGGTCCAGTCGCACGTCCAACGTGACGCAGTCGCCCGCTGACAGCTCGCTACACCACGTCACGCTCATGAACGCGTTGCTTTGTAGATACTTACTATACTGCAAGGAGTTAGGATAGAAATGCTCCTCCAGCCTCGTGGCGTGCGAGTACACAGCCACTGACGTGGGGTCCAGTCGCACGTCCAACGTGACGCAGTCGCCCGCTGACAGCTCGCTACACCACGTCACGCTCATGAACGCGTTGCTTTGTAGATACTTACTATACTGCAAGGAGTTAGGATAGAAATGCTCCTCCAGCCTCGTGGCGTGCGAGTACACAGCCACTGACGTGGGGTCCAGTCGCACGTCCAACGTGACGCAGTCGCCCGCTGACAGCTCGCTACACCACGTCACGCTCATGAACGCGTTGCTTTGTAGATACTTACTATACTGCAAGGAGTTAGGATAGAAATGCTCCTCCAGCCTCGTGGCGTGCGAGTACACAGCCACTGACGTGGGGTCCAGTCGCACGTCCAACGTGACGCAGTCGCCCGCTGACAGCTCGCTACACCACGTCACGCTCATGAACGCGTTGCTTTGTAGATACTTACTATACTGCAAGGAGTTAGGATAGAAATGCTCCTCCAGCCTCGTGGCGTGCGAGTACACAGCCACTGACGTGGGGTCCAGTCGCACGTCCAACGTGACGCAGTCGCCCGCTGACAGCTCGCTACACCACGTCACGCTCATGAACGCGTTGCTTTGTAGATACTTACTATACTGCAAGGAGTTAGGATAGAAATGCTCCTCCAGCCTCGTGGCGTGCGAGTACACAGCCACTGACGTGGGGTCCAGTCGCACGTCCAACGTGACGCAGTCGCCCGCTGACAGCTCGCTACACCACGTCACGCTCATGAACGCGTTGCTTTGTAGATACTTACTATACTGCAAGGAGTTAGGATAGAAATGCTCCTCCAGCCTCGTGGCGTGCGAGTACACAGCCACTGACGTGGGGTCCAGTCGCACGTCCAACGTGACGCAGTCGCCCGCTGACAGCTCGCTACACCACGTCACGCTCATGAACGCGTTGCTTTGTAGAGGCCACGTTGCTGTGGAAGAAGTTTTGAGATAAGTGTGGTATTGTTTTGTATGATGGGGTGTTTTTTTTAAACCTGCAAGTAAGACCCTGGCTTCATAGTTTCAACTATCCCAGGACTCAGGAATACCATGTACCGTGAACAATGTTTTTATGTGAATAAATATTGTTGATTTAATTTTTTTTACACCCATGAACTGTTACTTCTATTGCATAGAGCTGAAATTGGTTCATCAATGCACAAATATTTACACATTAAAATAAATAAACACCCTAATGACAAAATTACCTGGCATTTGATCCTTGTACCATTGGTCTAAATCAAAGAGGAGCATTCCATACTGTGCAGAAGAATTGGCATTTTCGCCCCAGCACTCCCAGACTATCTGACAAATGTTTAACATGCCTGAAATTAGGAAAAACAACATTAATAAAGCAGCAACAAATCTACTTTTGTTTTGTTTTGTAAGCTGGAGAACAACGAGTAATCACTAGAGAGATAAAAATATCCTCCTATTCAAAAATGACTTGGGACTACCTACAGTACCTACATTGTTATTGTCACCATTAACAATGTAGGTAAATAAAATGGGCTTACATGAAGGTAAAATCTTGAAACGGTTTTGAATAAGTGTACTTACAACATTTATAGTAGCTTTAGTCCTTTAACAGTATGTTGATCAAGTAATTGGCGACTGTGTTAGTCTAACACTGTATATTGTATAACCTATTTATACTTAAGATATGTCGTATACAAGTTATTCATAAACTTATATTAATAAATAAAATAACTTACTTTCCTCTCCTTCAGCCGCTAATGTAGAATTGACGGAGTATGCATGACAAGACACACATTTTCCTCCAAGTAATGCGGCTTCATCAACTGTGCTCAACTCGAGCTGGAATCTTACAGTAGCTGTTGAAAACTCCTGAAAAATCAAAGATACAGTTTATAAAGGACAACTGACTAGGTTTTGGTGCTGTATCGCCTTGCTGGTGGCATTTTTGAATCAGAATTTATTTTCTTACGAGTGTAGGTTACAGGTATAAGATGTTATACTTATATTGATTGCTCCGAGCTTGTTGTTCAATTTAAAATGTTCTACTCACTGCCGAAAGTTGAAAATTTCATAGCATATCAGTGACATTATGTAGCAAAGTCTAAGGACCGACCGAAGGTTCGGTTTCGGTTTCGGTTTCGGCTAGTTTCGGCCAAAAAATCTGGTTTCGGCCATAGTTTCGGTTTCGGCCAATAATTGGCCGAACCTTTCGGCCCCGCCGAAACAAGATATACGTGAAATGTCGCGCATCATTCAGCTAACTTCGAGTGCCAGTTGAGTTCGCTAGCCGGCGCGAACGTGATGATTTAAGGTTGTGTGATTTTTCTCGCGCAAAAATTGGGTATTTGTTTTTACTTATAATTAATGATGATGTATTTTTATGGTATTCATTAGGGTCTTGTGCTACAGTGTAAAATAAATAGGTTGTAAGTAGGTGTGTATCGAAAAGAATTCAATACATATTTTACTTGGTTCTGTTGAGTTATTCCCTAGAACTTATAAAATATGAATTTATGTAGAAATTAATTTAACACTTAAAAGATGTGTGAAGATACCTGTGATGTTTGATTCAAACATTACTATATTTGTTTGTAATTGTTGATGGATTAAATTTTGTACTTACCCGTATCGAACCGCCCCGTAGTTCCAATACACAACTATCTCCGGTGATTTAGGCACTTTGCACATGGAGCAACTTAAGTTGAGGCAACTTAAGCAACTTTAAAAGTTTCCTGTTGTAACTAGTTGATAGTTGCTACAACGTTTACGGTTGCAGCAATTTTATGGCAATCTGTGAGCAACTTTCATAACCGAGTTGCTCAATCTACGCAGCGAACAGCGTTCAGTGCGACGATGAATATCGAAGAAGCAGCAATTGCTATAATTTTATTACATCGTCGCCGTCTACGTTAACTTTAAAAGTCGGTATAATATTTAACAGTTGCTAGTTGCGGCAATTAGCAACTAACTCAGTCATCGATTGCAGCAACTGAAAACTGCTGACGATTGCCGGAACTCGAAACACGAGTTGCTATGTGTGCGCAATCCAATTGAATTATAATATGCAAACAGCTAGTTGCCAGTTGCCAGTTGCTGCAATAGTTGCTCCATGTGCAAAGCGTCTAAAACCTTAACTAATTAATGTAATTTAAAAAGTTCGTAATGAAAATTATTTCTTAAAATACCATCTTTGAAAATAATATGATGTCCTTTTTTGGTAAATAATTAGAAAAAAAGTTATATCGACCAATAAGATTTTTTCTACTGTAAAGTTTCATATATTTTCTATTAGCGTGAATGGCCTTCAGTACTATTAGTCATGTCACGTTTTTCCCTTTAGTATGCGAGGATCTTAGATTTGTTTTTTTTTTTTAATTACTAACTAATATAGTAATGTTAAAAATGTAGTGCTTATTTTTTTAAAAGTTTGACAAATATGTAGATAGCATTTTTTTTTAATTCACATTATTAATTTTACAAATAAAGAGCTATTTTTGTTACCTACTTTAATTGTTGCATTTTTTTCCACGTGTTAACTGTGTATATATGCATAAAAATACAATATATTTTACATTCCATAAATATTTATTAAGTTTCGGTTTCGGTTACGGTTTCGGCCGAAACTGGGACCAAGGCCGAAGGTTCGGTTACGGTTTCGGTTTCGGCTGAAAATCGTGTTTCGGTCGGACACTACAAACAACAGTAACAAATGTAGTAAGGAACACCTCACAAAATATGTGACATCTCACTGTTTGTGTGTTAAAAGTATAGATCGCGAGACGACAGCACAACGTAATACACTGGATACATGCTCAGTGTGAAAAACAACTAAGTTACTTTTGTTGATCAATAATTACCTGATAAAGACACTTGGTATCGGACAGCATTCTCTTGCCCTGATACGTCAGGGAGTACATCACAGCTAGGGGGAACTCTTCCTCTTCAAATCTATCTGTCACTGAGAACACCACCCAGAGGTAGCAGAATGCTCTCGGATCGTCACAGGGCTCCTGTAAATATTTTACTTGATTATGAAATTGCTTTTTATGGAAGAATTTATTTTCATGACACCAGCTGAATAAATCAAAGCTGCATATCATTTGTACCTAATTATAGGTTACAGGCGTGATGTTGGCGTACATTATGTTATGTTTAAGTCCCATATAATAGGGGGCGAACCTATTGTCATCAACCCAGCACAAATCCAGACTCCGTGGCTGCTAATGAGAAATTCCTAATGGAAAAACCCAATAACAATAACACTTTGCCCAACCTGGGAATCGAACCCAGGATCTTAAGCTCAGACAGGATATTATTTCCTTAAAGGAGAATGACAAATATTAATTTGTATTTAGAGTTGATGCTATTTCAACAAAAAACCATTTGAACCATTAGGTGGGCTGTTTGGGCGATTAATAAGTTTAAATGTAGTTCAAAGGCTACATAAAGAAATAACAAAAAGATATTTTAAAAACTCAACAGATTTTTGTTATGAGACAAATTGATGCCTACACATGGGTTAGATCTATAATTTACAAATTCTATCTCAAAGAATTGGGTATAATTACCTGGAATCCAAAATGCGTAACCGGCAAGCATTCCACATTGACTTGTGAAGTAAACTCCAACTCCAAAGTCATAATATTCCAGATTTGGAATGCACCGAAGTTGTAACCAACTGCGAGACTGCCCAGTTGTGGAATGTATTGCAAAACGGTCACCCGAATATGATCCCTTTTGGCCTTCATCCGTACAGTACCGTCTGGGTTACGGAATATGTACTGGCCATCTACTAAGGAGTTTTCATTCAGTAGAACAGCTAAATGATCATTGTTTTCTAAAGCCAGTTCTCTTTGTTCTAAAATCCTGTTAACGGTAGATAATTTGAGGAAGCTCAAGTTGGCTGGATTGGCTTCATTTTGGACTAGGTGCTCATATCCTTGGGAGATGTCTTTTAATGCTGAAAGGATAAACAGAAGTTATGAAAAATAATTCACTTATCACATAGAGTTTGACTAACCATTCAGAAGGTTCAAGTTTACTTTGACAAGCTTTTATATATATTGCTACAGTCATCATTAACTGCTTCTCAACTATGTAGGGTTAGGCTTCCAGACTACCTTAATAACCTCCATAACCCATTTAGTACTGGGCGTAATATGATACCCCTTGGTAAAGCTCGTTGTCAGACTTTTGGGTTACTGACTACCTGTAACTACTGTCAAAGATGTACAAATGACAGCCGGGACCAACAGCTTAAAATGCTTTAAGAGCTACAGAGGAAACTTAGTGTGTTATGGGTGGTCAGTTTTTATAACACTACATATAAGCTTAACTAAAACATACCTTGAATCAAACTAGCCCTATTGAGATCAAACGCAAATATTTCTCCGCTCTTCGTCCCAGCCATGACAACGCCATCAAAACACGAAATCGGTCCATCTGGAACTCTGTCCCACACCGCTAACTCCGTAACAACCACCTCTGTTTGTATGCAGCGGAGTAACTGTGAGCCGTTGACATGAAGGATGCAGATCGTACCCGCTTCATCGCTTTGTAAGCTTATTATGAGCTGTATGGAGTTTGCAGTCAATGGTCGCGGCAGCTCCACTACGCTTGTTACTAATGTGTTGATATTGCTGAAATTAGAGATAGAAAAGTGGTGACAGGCATACATACACAATATTATAAGTTTGGATGTAATTGAATACAATTCATCTGAATTAGGATGTTTTAGTAATTAAAAAAAAAAATACTAAAACATCCTAATTCTAAACAATAGTAAGCTGCATAAAAAATTGATGAGTAAAAGGAGAATTACTAGACTAGTAAGATTATAAAGGTAAGTAAATAGGTTTACTTAGAGGAATATTTAAAAATAGAATCTTCTTCTAGTAATAAAATAAACAAGATTGAATGTTTCTTTCCTTTTTTCAGTTGTATTGTAAAAAATCCGCCACTAAGACGACCCACTGACCAAATATTTCTTCAAAAAGCATACTAATTTTGTACCAACCTCAGTGGGGTGCCGAAGTTTCGAGCTGCTACCTTCAATCCGGTTCTGAGATCAACCACACAGAATTTAGGACCCAAAGCCAGCCAGCCATGCTTGGTGTCCTTCAAAATTCCTCCGAGAGGTGTTTTGTCTGCAAATTTTAGACAATTATCACCCACACAACACCTTGACACTATATACTGCTATAGATAAATATGTTGTCACTACAACAAACATACCTGTGTATTCTTCCGTAGGTTGTAGAAAACTAAACACGGCAGGAGATAAATTAGTTGTTTTGACAATAGAAAACACACTATCTTGAAGCTTTTGCATTTTAATTACTTGTTATTGCCCTTTTTTTCACTTCTAACCGATAACTAAATGCTTGAGAGGTTAGGATATATTTTATAGCGCTTCCGACGTTTTTAAGTTAGGTAGGGTAACGCGTTGCATTAATTTAGCGATTAAATATAGCCTTAGGTTTTACAGCATTATAGTATATTGAAATAGTTTATGAATTTCCATTGTAATAGTAAACTTTATCGGTACTAGGCGCGCGGCGGTATCGAAAATACGAAAAACAGAAAAACTTCATAGTTGACAGCTGTTTGAGCCAATGGAAATGAACGGAACGCTCGTTCAGTGTTACCAACCCATCGGAAACCGCAAAAATGGTGTTTCAACTACACGGAGTTTAAAGATAAGATTTTTATGTTGTGTACAATAATACTAAATTCTAAATATACTTAACATAATTAAAACATGTTTTAATTATTAGAAAATGAAACCGGCTCTAAATAATTGTGTTAATAGCAAAGTAAATAGTGATTGACTCTGATACCTCACATAGTATCACGAAAATAACTGTTACTGAGTACTAGTTTAACAGTATTTGTATCTTAATCTATTTTCTATTATTTGAGCCACATAAATTTATCTTTTGAAAAAATGCCAGGTTTTATGTAGATAGAAAGTAGTAATGTTCAAAAAGAAAAATAAGTGAAGGTTAAAAAAAAAATAAAAAAAAACATTTCGGAGTAAATTTTATGATAAATTGTGTCTAAAGAAATGGAAGGTTTTTAAAATAAAAACTCGGTTAAAAAGAATAAATTTATTTCAATTGTACAACTTGGAAAGGTTCCAATAAAATACACACTTATCATATTAACTTATTGTTGTCTTTATGCTATTCTAAAACTAATAAAAATAAAACTAATTCAATAATACACTAAGTATACTTTATTATCAGTTTTGTAAGCCCTTGGCCAAATGTTAAGTCAATTAATCACAGCCTTTACAGGCACTTACAAATAGTTTTATTTTCAATGTCCCAACAATATAGTTTATACAATATTGCTTTTTTTACGTCTGATAGGTATGCATGTTAAAAACGTTGGGGGTTCCAAAATAGCTCTGTGTTTCTCTGTAAACAGGTAAGTTTCTA
The DNA here is from genome assembly GCA_949316265.1 of Diarsia mendica. Lineage (NCBI taxonomy): Eukaryota > Metazoa > Arthropoda > Insecta > Lepidoptera > Noctuidae > Diarsia > Diarsia mendica. The sequence goes on along the minus strand of OX438904.1, from coordinate 17,094,527 downwards.
TAATCGGGCTTAGCAGGAACGTGCTGCGGCGCTTGCAGGAGTTGTAGGTCCTTGTAACACAGGTGTTAAAGTAGTTGAAGGAAGAAGCGGGTACGTGCGGTAAAAGAAAAATAAAAAAATTAAGTTCAAAAATCTAAAACCCGACTACTAACAAAATCGCGGTCTTAAAAGTAGAAAACAAGAAAATAATTCTTGTCTGATATTCTTCGTAGTCGCATGCCACTGATACCTGATGCTCCTTCATGGCATTCTCATTGATACAAGGTGGCATGCGACTACGAAGAATATCAGACAAGAATTATTTTCTTGTTTTCTACTTTTAAGACCGCGATTTTGTTAGTAGTCGGGTTTTAGATTTTTGAACTTAATTTTTTTATTTGAATTTTATTTTTGTGTGTACTTAAACTATAATATAATACATATTTGTAATGTGCTTGCCAAGACCTTTCATTTGATACCAAACTTGCTATGGTTATCTCAATTTAATATTTTTTGAGGTAAGTTTTTGACATTTAAATTCCGTCATAAAAAGAATTTATAAAATTTATATAGCATACGTCACCCGGGCTATTCTTACGAATCTATTGACACCTAATTTATTAAAATCCGTTCAGTAGATTAGGCGCTACGGTGGAACATACATACATACATACATACATACATACATACATAGACTGCCAAAATCATTACCCTTCCTTTTGGCTTCGCCGTAGTCGGGTAATAAGCATTATATTAATATATTTTAGCGGTTACTTTTGCTGATACTATTGAATATTAATTGTCATGAATGAATTTATCGTAAATAAAAATGAGATAAAGTTAAGGGGAAGCAAATAAAGCACATAAAAAGAAAAATGGCAGAAAAGTTAAATATACTCTCTCTCTATTTAGTTTTTAGAGGTAGAATTATTGATAACTGTGCTAAAAGAAATGGAGGTAATTGGCAATCAATAAAAAAAAATGTCTGCAACTAGATTCATAAATGGCGGCCTATCTGCATGCAAGAGATGAATTACGAATACGAGATGAACAGTAGCTAAAGGTGAAAAAAACAACGTTAGGTAGGTACTTGTAATTTAAATTCATGGAATCAGTGGTGGAGTAACTGGTAGCCGAAATATAACATGCTTTATCATCCCAATTTATCACTATTTTGCCAACTTGAGCCAAAATGAAACAAACGTCAGAGTCAACCACAGATGGACAGATGGTTAGTCCTTGCAGTCCATCATCATAGTTTACCCCATGTTTACCCTAATTCTCAGCCAGTGGTTGATTGCATTTCAGCTGCAATTTACTTTTATATTTATTTACGCAACCAACCAATACAGCGACTGTATTCATGCTTAAGGCTTATGGCGCAATAATTTATCACCACTTTAATAAATGGCTTTCTATAAAATCCGTAATAATAAGTATTTGAGCATTTTATTTATGGCGTTTAACTGCTGCTACTGAGACGTTAATGGTGTTTCTATTCGTTTCAGTAGCGTGGGGATTAATTTTTATTTGGCCTTGTACTATGTTCATCATTGATGTGTATGGGCTATCAGGTGTTTGATTTTTCTGTAGGTTACTTTCGCTCGACGCACTGTTCTCGGTGCGAGTATTTTTGTTATCATAAACCGTATGTTTCATTGAAACGTATCCCTGATTAGATGACTGAACAGATTTAGTACCAGGACTAAAACCATTCTGTGTAACCACGGGATTATGAGGCCTTGATGTAGTCACATTTTCAGCTTTTGGAGGAGTTTGGGTGCTACTGACGGAGGGTGTATCGAAGGAATCTCTTGGAGTCACTTGAAGGCTATTGGACCGAGAAGAATTACCTAAAGAATGAAGTGTGGATGAACTTCCCTTTAAACTCTCCAATTCCTTTGAAAATACCTCCTCACTTCTTTGAAATCTTTGAGCGTGTGACGACAATGGTGACCTATTTTGGTTTATAGATGTAGCGCTTAATGACCTACTTGGTGAATTATTTTGAACACTATCTAAGGATGAAACTTGTTTATTTTCGACTTTGTGAGTCGATCTCACTGGTTTATTTACTTTAGCTTCCATAGATCCGTATGCACTATCTTTAGTTGAACTATGGGATGAACTTTCTTCTTGCATTCCATATCTTCTTACCACATTTGCTGGTGCAACAGCTTCAATGTTCTGTACATCATAAGATAAAGGATTTCTTTCTGGAGGCGCATGTTTAACTCCATCAATAACTTCACCAGTTCTTGGATTAATATGTTTCTCTGTATCAAAGCGTAAAGTTACTCTGTGACTTTCATCGATTGGGTAATCTCTTGTCCTATGTTCTAATTCCTCGTCACTATCTTCAAACGCAGCTTCAAGGTTTTCCTCCTGGAAAGGTAAAGGGGAATATTAATACATAATTCTAGACAATTTAAGCAGCATCAAATGGATCTTAAATTCGTTTTTCAAGACTCAAACCGCAGCCAAAGAAAATGTATGTTAAAGTACTTTTAAAGTTTACAAACCTCTTCGTCTACTTCTTCTATTACACTATTTTGGATCCATTCGCGTATTCTTTGTTTCTTTGCTTGCCGGTCTACAGTTGTTTCGATACCATTGTCTCTAAAATGTTTCAGTAGTATATTTTTCTGGTTTGGGTCACTGTGGAAACTATACATTGATGGACATAACTCATCAATGTCTTCACCAGCTGAAATGAAAAACTCATAGCATAAAAAAGTAGTCATGACAAAGACACACGTGAGCTATTTAGTATTTTCTTTTTTTTAATTAATAGATAAGTTTGTGTAACTATCACTTACCTACTCTATCTGTATAACCTTTACCCAGCCATCGATCATCTAAATAGCGAGAAATCTCTGAGAAATTGTAAGCCCTTTTTTCTTCTCTAGGCTCTACAAACTTTTTAAACATTTTTTGTGCCCTCGATGATACCATTTTCCATAATTTTGGTTGTCTTTTCAGAGGATTTGAACTGTTGTACCAATTGTAATAGCTGCAATATTAAAAAAATACATTAATAACATAATAATAGTTATCATAAAATGAATTCAAGTTACAAACGATACACGTGGTCTGGTATGAAAAGAATCCAATGCATGTAATAAAGTTTACCTTGTGTAGCGAGGGTCATCGAAAGCAGCTTTTTGCCAAGGCAAACAACCAGTGAGGCAAATGAAAATAACGATACCAAATTGCCAAATATCATGGGATATTAAAGCTCTGAAAATAAAGAAATAAACATATGTAAGATTGACGCCAACAGCACCGCAGCAAACATTATTTTATACGTTTTTAATTTTATGATTCCTCATCATCTTAAAATTGAAAATAAACAACTGAAGCTGATTGATGTTTATTTTTACAACTAATACCAGCTGTATTAGAATTTAGAATAAAATAAATAAATGCTCCGAAAAAGTATCAGAGACAGAGAAGAAAAGACAATTTTCTTACTTGTAACTACTGTCCATGGATAATTTTAGCACTTCAGGTGGTGAATAGGGTAGCCATTCATTTCGTCTTCTCACAACTGACATAACTTTTCTCGTTTCTCCGAAATCACAAAGTTTTATTCTTGAAAAATCGGATTTGAATATGAGAATATTGTCTAGTTTTACATCACGATGTACTAAGTCCCTTTGGTGAAGATGTTCTAATGCAGCCGACAACTGCTTTGCTACCCTTTTCGTATGAATTTCACCTATTCCAGTGTCTAGCATATTTGATGTAAGGTCACCTGAAAGTAATAAGTAATAAAACAAACAGTTGATACGCTGCATTCAAGGAAAAATAGAAATACGAATGTGTTTGTACATTTCACTTGTTTAACAATGGTACTGAGCTAGTTTAAACTAAAGAAAACAGTGCACCAGCTTTCAATACAACATGATATTAATGAGGGCTGGCACTGGAAATGTTCTAGGTTTAATATTCATTCAAATCACGACGTGTTTTGGCTACAATCCAATTCAAAGTGTGTGTGAACCGGAGTAAGCGAAGCCCAGATTACTCAGCATTTAAATTTTGATTTCCGAGATAAATTATTAGCACTATATTAAAGTCCACATCTTCATAACCAAACATACATTATGATAAAGTTATCTTACCTAAAGGTGCATATTCTTGGCAGAAGACATAGAATCCAGCAGTCTCAAATGCCACATCGAATGTTGTTACAACGTTTTTATGGGCGCTTAAATGTAAACTATAATGAAATTCTCTATAGAAATCTCTAATGGATACGTAGGGCTTTGGTAACGCTTTCAAAACAATCTCTGTATCTGAAGCCCTGTGCTCTACCAGTAAAATCTTTCCAAACCATCCTTCTCCGACTATTTGTAGAATGTCAAACTCTTCTACTAGGCTCACCTATAAATAAAGACGAGTTTAAATATAAGTGTTGAAGTTTTTATGTGCATAATAAAAACCAATACGAGATATAAATCTTACTTTTTCCAATTCAAACTCTCTGATTTTATGAATAGAGCCAGTAAGGGCTCTTCTCGAACCATTATTCATCTTGGTACTTCAAACAACGCATTCTTTTTTGATCTGCAAAGTAAGATAAACATTTTTGTAAGCTTAGTTTTCACAGGTTTTTAAACATTTGGGCACGACTCTTTCCGGTAGGTCGAATGGGCGGTTCAAGTCGTCCCAATTTCTCGTGAAGTCGTTGAGTGAATGCTCTTGGATGGGCGCCAGGACCTGATGTCTACTCCAGATCCAGACGGTGCACGGACGTCACATGGTGACGTCACCTTACGTCTCATCCTAGATATGTAATGATGTAATGAAATTTTAAATATTGGTTTCTTCTTTCTGAATACCTGTTATTTAAGTAAATATATTGTATGAATTACTCCTTAAGATGGAGCGCGTGAGTCTTACGTTTGGATTGAGGATTAATCGCAGTAAAACCAAGATGATGATTGTAGACCGCGGCAACATCAACTCGCCAGACATGACACAGATTGCGAACTGCGACGTGGTTCAATCCTACGTGTATCTTGGTGCTGTGATCGCGAATAACGGCGGCTGCGTGGATGAGGTGAAACGGCGTATGGCTATGGCTAGAGGGGCAATGGACAAGCTGAAAAAAATATGGAGGAATCGCGGCATAACTAAGGCCACTAAGATCAGGCTCGTCCGTACTCTTGTATTCCCTATATTTCTGTACGCAGCTGAGACGTGGACATTGCGAGAACTGGAAAAGAAAAAAGTAGATGCTCTAGAAATGTGGTGCTGGAGAAGAATGCTTGGTGTATCATGGACTGAATTCCGCACAAACGTCTCCATACTCCAAGAACTCGGCATCAAACAGCGTCTATCAGCACTAGTACAGTCTCGGATACTTAAGTTCTTTGGGCATGTCTCCAGGCGGAACAATGACTCCATAGAACGTCTTGTGGTGCAGGGCAGAGTGGAAGGTAATAGGCCACGTGGGCGGTCACCGATGAGGTGGACCGACCAAGTAAAATCCGCGATTGGAGGCCCTGTCAATGAATGCGCCAGATTGACTTCTAACCGAACCAGATGGAGAGAAATCGTGAGGCGAGCAACAACTACACCTGCGATTGGACACAGTTCATAGTGACCACGACCGCTCTGTCAAGAGCGAAACGAAGAAGAAGAAGATTGTATGAATTGATAAATACCTACCTATAACTATAAATTACAGAACGACCTTATGATCTAGTAGTACAAGCTTCTTTAATTTAGGATTGATTGGTCAGCAATACTAACTATACTTATTAACTTTTGGCACTATCCTGCAGTAGAATGCTTTGTGTTGTGAAGCATTTATTACGAGTGATTTCATTGTTTGTCGGGATTTTGATGGAAAACCTTGTATTAAAAGAGCAAATGATGTAAACTTTGTACCCATTTTCTCAAACTGTATCAATACATCGAAACATGCAATAAAGATGCGTAACGATGCTCCTACGCATAATCGTGTCAGTTAGGTCGGTAAAAATTGTTGTTTGTTGATGCTAGGTCAAGTAATAAAATATTAAGATACCTAATAGTCATCCAGTTGCCATTAATCACATATAGCTTGAACAGACGTTTTGTTTATGTTCCATGATATAAAACAGAAGTTTCGGAACATTCCAAATGGGTTTCGAGGGCATACTCCATAATGCGTAATATCGTTCTCGATTATAATGTACCTTCATATGAGGTTATATTGTGTAGTATTTACATAATTTCATGAACAAATAATTATAATATCTTTGTGTAGAAAATAATTGTATCAGAAACTAGCCATAAATGAAACAAATCTGAAATTATGGGGATCCATATAATTACTTTTACACCGCGCTTTCATCGGCGATATACAGTGAGAAAAATAAATAAAACCAACAAAAAACAAACGAACACATGGTGCAAGTGGACACAACAAGTTAAAGTGTATTATATGAATGTGTAGGTATTCATTTTGAATCCTAGTTAACTCTAACTTAATTGGTATTTGATAACCGAACGGATTTGAAGCTGGACGACACTATGAGGCGGTTTATTCAGGTGCATTCGGAAGTCACACTTGACGAAGCGAATAAACTAGGTAATGGACGCGATTACACTTGCTTTCAAACTCTGTTAGGCACCCGAAATGGTGGCAACTCCATAAAAAATCACTTCAAACGGACTATAATAGACATGCATGGAACTAGTGAGAAAAAAAAGTCTCACTAGTTCCATATAACTAATTGCTGGTGGAACTAATGAGAATGATCCATTCTATGCACCGTGCATAATATTTCGGCTACAGGTTGAATGAGCTGTTGAAATTATACAAATTATTCTAATCCAGGTTTGGTTTTTCCTTAAAACTATAGCTGTGTTTTATTTGAGTGGAAAGCATACCTACAATTAGTTTTTTCTTATATTTTGCCGACCAAAGAAAACGACTTACAGCAATTTACCCACACTACGCCTAATTTTGGAGATGCAGTTAAAATTGGAGATTACACTAGTTTCTCCATATACAATGTGGTTAATGATAATAAAAAGTATTAAAAAGATTTAAATTTCAGGTTAAGGCTGGATATAGTGAGAATATCTTAGATTATGTTTGGTTTTGGTAAGAAAATAATAATTGTTATTTGTTTTGAAAAAAGAATAAGAGTCCAGCAACATCATATCACGGACCAAACAAAAGCTTAATTATGTAAGCGTTTAAGTAAATTGGTAAAAGATGCTCACAAAGGAATATTTGTGGAAGAAAGCTTGTTATTGTGATTTTCGAACATAGGCGGCGTGAAATTAGCTTAGATTTTTTAAATCTGTTGATGAGATACGGATACGGTAATCCGAATTGATAAAAGTAGGTATAATAGTGTAGCATGTATGTTATGAAAACTGCATTTAGAAAGAGTCTATCGTCGTAGAGTCTATGGACAATGTTCAACTAACATGGGACTACTTAAATGACACGTTGGTATTGACTGTACTGTTTAGATGACATGTTATTATTGACTGAACTACTTAATTGACATGATGGCATTGTATAAACTACTAAGATTACAAATAATTTCAGTTATCTGTAGCTGAATAATAGTGCTATTTGGGATATAAAGAGTATGTAATTATGACTGAATTTAAGTTAAACAAATTGAAATCTAAACAACTAAATATTTTAATCTGATGTTTGGGTAACCAGAGAGTTATTTCCGAAGTGCATTAGTGCAGTTTAAGAATAGGACCTACTTGTCTATATTAAGAGCTAAATACGTAAGCAATGCAGGTTTATTACCAACCAGATATGCACGCCTGAATAATACCAAACTAATTTTGTGCATTTCCATTGTAACTATACCTACCATTTAAACATAGTGAAGTAGGCAACTAAGTATTTGTTCCACGACCATTTTTAAGCTATTGCATAGCTTCTATCGCGGGCCTTGAGCGTGGAGAGCGAATCCAGAAATTCCGTAACGAAAATTTTCAACCAGGTTGCTATGGTTACGGAAAATAACAAGGTTGTCAACTGAGGTTGTCAAATTAAATAATTAATTATTTGCTTAAGTTGATAAAAAATGCTATGCAGCTTTACCGCGGCAGTCTCCGAGTGCCACATTTAGTTTTTTTGGTTATAAAACAAAACAGAACATCACATCTGTAAACCCCGAAGGACTAGGCAGAGGTGTACGTTATAGTCACCACCCACATTTCGCCAGTTATGTTTAAGTCCTATGTCTAATAAGTTTCTATGTAACAATCAATTCAAATATGAAATTGAATCTTTGTCTAGGAAAAAAAAACAACACAGGTCATCCATCCACTAATCTCATTTTTGTATCGTGGTACATGACCTTTTTTTAATCTGACTGAAACAGCTAGTTTATTTTACTTTAAATAAAATGTAGGTCCAAAGCAATTGAAGATTTCTTAAGTGTTATAATCAGAAATAAGAAAACAAACTTTGAAGTTAATGTTTCAATCAATCAACACACGTGCTAGCTATACAATCCTGCTCATGCCATGTGTCATGTGTGGACACAGCGTGAAATGATGAGCATGTGGTCATACTCTATTCATTTGTATTGTTACGTATTAAAAATATTTGAATTAACCTTGCTGTACACAGGTACTTTAGTATTTAATCGATAATATGTCTGAACGTCGGTCATTGAAGGTGATTTTTACAACCAGATATAGAAAATTTTGCTTGTTTTGTGAAATTGTCAAGGTTGATGACCTTTGCATACTTTAAACATAAAATACACAAATGGAAATTACCAAAACTCAAAGGGCAGGCGCCCTTGTTCATATAAGACACACAATACACTTGGAATCAATCCAATCACTTGTACCACTCAAATTTCACGTGCTCCCGACTTTTCATTATTATTTTCATAATCACTTGGGTTTAGCACTATAAACACATCAGGTTGTAGGAGATATGGTTTTCGTAATAAGCGGTATATTTCTGGTGTAGGGCGGAACGGGTTGGGCGTGCGACGGTGGTGTTCCTACTGGCAGCGCGTGCGCAGCGACACCCGGGAGGTTATTTTTGTGCTACTGCACATACAAAAATCAATTTGTGACGGAAATGTTACGATCAACGACCTGGTAAGTGAAAACTAGAAGTGCATTTTCTTATGTTGTGAGAAAGTAAACGGGATTTATTTAATTACTTGTAAATCGCGCATAATTGCGGTGTATCGTCTTTCAGTTTATAATCAGGTCTGGCTGGTTCAGCCGGGTTTATATGTATATACGCAGGTAATCACATAGCCATAGTTTTTAATAGCTTGTTTGTATCCTACATTATGTGAGCTATTAACCTACTAAATAGTTACGACAACGGAAGCAGGTAGGGTGCGTAGATATCTAGATAGATACCATCTGCTCGATAGTGGTTTCTAAAATAAACATGGTGTATTCGTAGTTTACTTATGATAATAATATGATAAATTAATACTCAAGTGTGAAAAAATAATAAATACTACTTTATGCAGTGACATACTTATACTTACTCTGTAAATTAAGATCGCGTTTGTAGATTTTAACTTTACTTAGGAATTAAATTGAGAAAATTAAACCTTAATTGACTTTCACAAAATGAGTCACAATTTTCTTTCTAACAAAGGAAAGTTGTGTCTGTCATACCGAGTCACTTCATTTTAATGAAGTAGCGTTTTCTGAAATAAGTATATAATTATCGGCGCTGCGTTGCTTATCTAGAATTTCTAACACATCAGACATACTAATACAAACATTTTATAATATCTTAAAAAATGTGTGTGGTTGTCTAAAATTATAAATATTATATAATGGATATAAATGCAGTGAGATACACCGCACACCTTTATTCTGGCATTCTATCAAATAGCGAGAAGTATTTTTTTGTAAGCTTGTATGCAAACCAACTGCGCAACTCTTTATGCAGGTCTCGGAGCACTATACAGTAGATGCAAATTGTTTATAGTATCTTCTGGTTACTGGATCCCAGTAGGTTAGGTTACCCGTTACAGTATCCCAGTCGTACCACAGACCTTTGAAAAGAAAATATAATTGACTAGCTTTTGCCAGCGGCTTCGCCCGCGTGAAAATGATGGTTTTCCATACAAACTTTCATCCCCTATTTAACTCACATAGTGGTTGAATTTCGAAAAATCCTTCCTTATTCCTTGTCTACATTTTAAAGGAAACCTCTGTGCAAAATTTCAGCTTTCTAGGTCCAAGGGTTTGGGCTGGGCGTTGATGAGTCAGTCAGTCAGTCAGGACTCCTCTTTTTATTTTTCTAAGTAGATAGATCATGTCAATTGTTATTAACGTTCAATGACATATTTTAACAGGGTAGGACCAGTAACTGTAGGTATATTTTTCATGGTTTGAACAGGCTGAACGTGGTAAACAACGGTCGGATGGTTTTCATGAAATCATTTGGCCCCCGCGGACTGACAAATAGCTAAGAATGACGGGTATGAAGAAATTCAATAACATCAACATGATAGGTAATGCAGCATTTCCATGTAAAATCGATGTATTTACTTAAATGACTAGTGACTAGCTAGAGTAAAGGTTTATCCCAATGTAGTTAGGAAAAGGACTAGTAAGTAACAAATATTTTTTGATTTCTTCAGCACATGCTTTGGTTTACGATGGCACCCAACAGAACTTGACTAATAAATATAAATATACCATACCTGTTATTTTGAACTGTTCCTGGTATTATCTCTGTACATTTGACTCGCAACAACACTTCACCATAAACAATAACAAATTTCTTTGAAAGATGATCTCTTTTGGTGTTGCTAACTTTTGTTGTTATATCTTTGTTGCACTACGCGTAAATGTATTAGAAAGAGTGAGATAGCAGTATCTTACCAAATCAAACCATAAACAAAATATTCAACATGGCTACTGAATTGTTTATTGTGATGTGTCAGATGTCAATGTCAATATTATTATTTTGATACAAAAAGAACTTTTCTTTATTTTAGTTCCCTTGTTTTTAGGATATTTGTTAATTGATTAAATGTGTAGTTTTAAAACTTGACTGACTTCACAGCATTATGTTTGGTAAGTTTTTCTATGTTTAACTTTAAACTTTGAGGTTATGTCAGTGTTGTGTTATTGTTCGTTTACATTCATCATTTCATCGTAAACGCTACGTTATTGAAGTAATTTAAGTAACGATAGTTCAAAACTAGTAGTTTTCTTAACTATACACCTTATCACATAGTTTTTGATTTCTTAGAACCTATTAAAAAACAACGAATTACAATAATCGACATTTGTTGTTTTTTTTACTTTTTTTTTTTTAAATATAAGGTATGCATGTGGTAGCTTCTATCGTAGTTCATAGCAAGACCTAATTGATCAATAAGTTCCTTGTAAGTACAAAAAACATATCATCTCATTGAAATGGTATAGTTCTGTTGTAACTTTGTGGGGGCTAGGAACTAAGCTGCTAGTGACAGTCTTGAATGGAATTTTATGATGGCGCACAATTTTTGGTAGGTATCAACAGGGAGTAGAAGATGCATGGTCTTTTGTTTTCTGGGAGTGTGGGAAATCATCAAATGACTCCTCCCGCTCTGGGCGGAGTAGTAGGTAGTGTCAGACTTTTACTGACTAAAAACCATCCATGTTCCTTCTAAGCTTTTTATGTCTGAGGCTGTGATATCTCTTTCGAACAACCTTCAGCGGATGCATGGTCTTGATTGTATAATGCGCAGACCGTCCATCAGACTGTCACAGCTGACCTCCGAGCTGCCATAAAGTTTGAACAGCAACTCTGTTTTGTTTTCAAACACCAATAAAAATTATTTTCATACAAAACTTGTGTGCATACCTAGTATTACCTACTCATAGGTATTTTGACTGGTTGCCAAGTCTAGTTGCTCATTCTTTCTTTTGGCTTCATTAGTCTTTTCTAACCCATATTACATTCATTGACTGCAATATCTATTTTGTTGGGGAGGTTATTCACATCACGAAGTTCATGTGAATTAATAAATATTAATACATTGAGGCGTCTTTGTATTTTGGTGTAGTTTCTATAATAGGGGATCGGACTGGGTCAAAATAATAGGATTCTGTTTAGTCCGTAAGTTAGATTATCGAAAAATATTGAATACGTGTTTTTTGTTTTATCAAATCAATAAAAAATTACGAAGATATTGCGTCAAAGATCTTGGAGTGGGGCTTGAAACGTCACTTGTGTCGTCAAAATGTACCTACTATCATATGACGTCACACGAGTTTTCGAAGCACTGTATCGTCTTCATTTTAAGTTTACGTGAAAAAAGAAAAAATACGTGTCCAATAATTTTTGGAAATCTATCTGACGGACTAATTAGTTTTTTTTTGTCCGATCCCCTATTGTAGTTTTTAGAAATTGGCTGGTAATTTACACAGAATGGAATACATTTGATATGCATGTATGTGAATACTGTACAGACGAGCTTGTCGTAAAATAATATAATCCTTTGGTTTGATCATTCAATTATTATTTTAATTATTCCATTTCATCAGCGCTTTAGACGTGGAGTTATGGACACTAGCCCGTTATACTTATACTTACGGGTGACTATGACCACCTACTAGATATATAGTTCCGTCCATGCCTCGAAAAGGATTAAGCCTTTGGCCCCATCTCATATTTGTCAATCTTTGAGAGCTGCTACAGGTACAGTCGAACAAGCTAATAAGTATACAGGTAGAGTTTTTTTAATATTCTAGAACATTTTTTTTTTTTTTTTTTTGTTTTTTTTATTATATTACAATCTAGCCCAATAAGGCTAATAAGCAATTTTAATCTAACTTAATTTGCTAAAAGTAAAAGTATATCTAAGAGCACGTCCATTGCGTTTACTTAGCGTCTATTAAGGTGAAGTCACTTTGTTCTTGTGTTCATATAAATAGCTAGGTACTATATTACACTCGCGGTAAAGTCACAGATATTATTATGTTACACTATATTACACTACACTAACTCAAAAGGTTTAGTCCTTTTGAGCCTTCTTACTATGTCCGTGTTATCGAGGAGCTGGATGGCCTCAACATTAACATGATGATGAAGTCGATGTTCATGAGCTTCTGCATATTTTTGGATTATGCTGTTTACGAACTCTATATTCAGGTCCCGATGGATGTCGTCAATTCGTATATACCAAGGCGCGTTCACGATGTTCTTGAGTACTTTATTCTGGAATTTTTGTATAATTTCTACATTGCTTTCTTTGGCACAACCCCATAGTTGTATACCATAGGTCCATACTGGCATAAGGACTGATCTGTAGATCAGGATTTTGTTAGAAACTGACAACGCGGAATGCTTTCCTAGTAACCAGTTCATGCTTCTGTAACGAATTTCTAATTCTTCTCGTTTCTTTTTGACATGGGCTTTCCAGCGAAGCTTTGCGTCTAAGGTCATACCAAGATATTTGGCAGTGTTTTCGTACGGTACACTTTTGTTGTTTATGTATACTGGGTTGTGTTCCGATTTCTTGTTAGTGAAGTCAATGTGAATGGATTTTGTTTCATTCAACTTTATCTTCCACTTTTTGGTCCAATCATAGAATTGATTTATTGCTGTTTGTACTTTTACCACAGCTTCCTTGTGACTAGATCCTGTGGACATTATTGCGGTATCATCAGCAAAAGTAGCGATAGTTGCATTTTCTAGTTCTGGTATATCACATGTGTACAATAGGTACAGGACCGGGCCTAGAACACTTCCTTGTGGTACACCAGCTTTTATTTCTTTTAGTTCAGAATAGGCGTTTTCTTGCCTTACTCTAAAGACTCTACCAGTTATATATGATTCTAATATATCTGCGAACTGTTTTGGCAACATAGTTCTTAGTTTATAAATCAATCCTTTGTGCCAAACTTTGTCAAAAGCCTGGGCTACATCTAAAAATACAGTGGTACATACTTTCCTATCTTCAAGGGCTTTTTCAATTACTGTTGTAATTCTATGCACCTGATCTATCGTTGAATGTTTTTCTCTGAATCCAAATTGATATTCTGGTATTATGTTGCTATTTTCTATAATTGGTTTTAGTCGTTTTAGAAGTAGTTTTTCGAAAAGCTTTGACATCACTGGCAGCAAGGAGATAGGCCTGTATGATGATGCATCTTGAGGTGGTTTCCCTGATTTGGGGATCATGATCACTTCTGCAACCTTCCATAGGTCTGGAACATGTTTTAGTCTAAAAGAAGCATTGAGTATCTTAGTAAGTTTCACCAAGGCTTTTCTTGGTAGATTCTTTAGGATTTCCCCTGTGATAAGGTCATAACCGGGGGATTTTTTTGGGCTGATATGATCTCTGATTTCTTTAAATACTTCTTTTGGTGTTACAAGTTTTATCTCTTGGTCTACTTGTAGTAGTTGTTCCCAGTGGAGATCTTGGTTAGCGGTCTCGGTTTGTGTAAAAGTGTCCTCCAAGTGTTGGGCGAACCTTGATGCTTTTTGCTCATTACTTATTGCCCATTGTCCATTTAGCTCTTTTATTGGCGGTATGTGAGCAATAGGTCGTTTTTGGTTCCTTGTGGCTTTCCAGAGTGAATAATCAGTCGATCGATCATTAGTCAGTTGAAGAAGATGCCTATTTAAATTGTCGTCCCGAAAGTTCTTGATTGCCTTATTAATTTGTTTACTTATTCTATTTAAAAGTGTCTTATCTTGGGGAAACCTGTTTCGCTGCCACTTTTTTCTCAATGTTCTTTTTTCTCTGATCAGATCTGTTATTTCTTTTGGATAAGTATTAACCTTCACAGTTCTTCTTTTCTCGGGTGTATTAGCCCATGCAGTTTGTTGGACATCTACAATAAATTTGCTTAGTTCTAAATCAAGTTGGTGCTTATCATTTATGAATATATTTAAGTCTATTTTATTTTCTAAGTCTATTTTAAAGGATTCCCAGTCTGTGAACTTGTTGACGAGAAACGGATTGCTTTCTCTCTGTTTGACATATTCACTAGTGTATAAAATTATTGGTGAGTGATCAGAGTTCATATTAAATCCTTCTTCGGCACTTATAAAGTCAGAGGATATTCCTTTATAAATAAAAAAGTCAATTAAGTCTGGAATTTTTCTTGAGTCTGTTGGCCAATATGTCGGTTTTCCAGTTGATAGAACCTCTGATTTGGTTTCTTGTATGGCACTTAGTAGCTCTCTGCCTTTTGTAGTAGTTAGTCTGGAGCCCCAATAGGTATTCTTGGCATTGAAGTCTCCACCTAATATAAATCTGTTTCCAAGTAGCGCTAAGAGTGTCTTGTATTGCTCTTTTTTTAGTGCGTGTTTTGGGGGGATGTATATAGCTGCTATAGTAACGGAGTCGTATCTTTTCATTTTAATAGTTACACCGATCACTTGCATTTCCTGATCTTCACATTTGGTCTGTTCATAATGATGTATGTTTTCTCTTATTATGACGGCGCTGCCTCCTCTCGCGGAGTTATCAGGATGCAGGGCATGATATATCTTATAGCCTTGAAATTTAACAAATGATTGTCGTGTAAAGTGTGTTTCGGAAATTAAGCATATATCTATGTTTTCTGTATCTAGGACTACTTGTAACTCATGTTGGTGTTGCAGCAGTCCATTAGCATTCCAAGCCATGATCTTGAGGTTATTAATCATTTTCGCAGATGAATTGGAGCTTTTTTGGCACTCATTTCTAGTTTTTTAAGCCGTTCATCAAATGTTGACATTAGACTTAAGATTTGGTCGAGTTTTGACTCCGAACTTGTCTCCATATTATTTTTGACTACTTGAGAGTACGAGGACGGCTTGGGTGGTTGGTGGGTCATTCCCATCTTTACTTTAGCTTCTTTGGTTGCTGATGGTTCGGTATGCTTCTTTGGTTGGGATACAGTTTGCTTCTTAGTGTATTTACTTTTTAATACTTGCATCTCCTTTGCTACTATACACCCTCTATAGTTAGCTGGATGTGGCTCACCACAATGGACACATTTTGGTTTATCTTGAGCCGGTTTCACGCAGTCTCTTGTGAGGTGTTTGCCCGTGCACTTGACGCACCTTGGTTCTTTCGAACAGTACTTTTGGGTGTGTCCATAGGCTTGGCATCTTTTGCACTGAGGAACTAGCTTAGATGCTCTAAGTGGGTGGATTTCAACTTTGCACCCTAGAATATTAGTAATTTCATAAACTTTGTTTATATCTTCATCTTTTTCAAATGTCAACATAAACATGTTAAGTGGTTCTTTTTTCCTCCAACTCAATTTGCTTACGGCATTTTCAATTTTGTAGCCCTTGTTTTTCAGGTACTCTACAATTCTTTCTGGCTGGCATGTATGATGAAGCTTTTTGGCCATCACTCTTATCGGTCTGGTTTGTTTGTTTTCATACGTGTGCCAGAGTAAATTGTTTGAAGTTAGAAGCTTCGTAATCTCTCTATAGGCATCTTCATTTGTTGCATTTATTTTGACGCTATCCCCGTTCATCATTTTTATGGTGAACGTGTCGCCCTGAGTACTGGCTATTGAGTCATAGAATGACTGGTAATCTTTAACACCCTGCACATTTATTGGGGGTGGCTTTGGCGTTTTTTTGGGATTTATGCTCCCTTGTTCAATATTAGCATTATTTTGGGAGGGGGGAGTCAGCGTACGGTTCAACTTACGTTTTTTTCTTTTATTTTCTATCCTAATCCACTCCGTTTCTCTAGCTAGTTCCTCCTCATCCGTCATTTTATAACATTCTCATTCTAGAACATTGAAAATATTGATTGCAATTTTGTTTTTTATAGTTTTTTGCATTAAGCTCACTGATGTCAAACGCTGTATCGTTTAAAATCAGTCTCTAAATGTATTTGTATAATCTTAAAAGTATATACAAGTTATCTGGCTGTATACTTAATAGCTTGTTCGACTGTACCAAGGAGTATCAACATGTCGTATTACCCGGGGTTGGGGCAGTAAGATGTTGCTCCAAATAAAATACTGGTAGGTAGTATGCATCAGATTCTGATTAGACTGGAAGCAGACTCCACCATAGTTGTGAACAGGCCGGGCAGATGATGATGTATCAATGTATGTATACTAACAATATCCAATAAGTAATTCTGAATGCAATTTTGAATTTATGTGGTAGTATCAATTTTTTTTTATTTTTTAAACGTTGCCCCACACTGGGAATTTCTCCTGTATCGTGGGTGCGTTCACAAACATTTAAACTCACATACACAAATACTCAGACCCGAAACAACTATCTGTAGGCCATACAAATATTAGTTCCGTGCGGGGATCGAACCCGCGACACGCAGCGCAGCAGTCTAATCGCTCAGCCTCTGCGCCAACCATGCCGTCAATAAAATATTTAAGTACTCTTATCTGTATGTTTTCTGTAAGAGTAAAGAAAAGAAACACTAAAAAAAGTTTTTTTTACGTTTTCACCTTTTTGTACACATCCTATCTTCCTAAGTATTCCTAAGAACACTACAAGCCCTCATAAAAAGCTTGCTATCATCCAGTCCTGGATTTATAAATAGGCCGTATAGGCCGCGGCCTAGGGGCGGCAGCGTCCTAGGGGCGGCAGATTTCACGATTTACACGTCCACTGGTTTTCTCATGTTTTTTTTGAAGTACCTACTTTAAATAAATCCCTTTAGAAACTCATTCCTATCGAAACCGATATTATCGCGTGAGTGATAGATGAAAGTAGCGCATCGGGCGAAGGCGAACGACGCGGGCGGCAGTGTCTCACCGTGAACGATTGACGGTGAGACACTGCTGCCGGATTTACCAGCAGGCTGAGTAGGCTGGAGCCTAGGGCGGCAGATTTTAGGGGGGCGACAAATTTGATCCAAAAAATATTTTTTGCCTGAAAAATATTAAAAAATCCCTAAAAAAACGAGTCTCGAAAGAACGCTCAAATCAATAAAAAAAAAAAACAGTTATTGACTACAAGCAGTGCGTATTTTCCTTACTTTAAGCCGCTGCCCTAGGGTGGCTTTTCGAGCGTGTTAAATCACCAAATAACCCCTCCCGCTCTTGGGTAGAGCGAAAGGAAGTGTCAGACTTCTATTGACTAAAAACCAACCATGTTCCTTCTTAGCGCTTTATGTCGAGGCCGCGGTGTCTCTTGCGATCAACCCGCAGCCCCGATGGGGTTTTGAACTAACCTTGCGTAAATATTTCGGTTTACTGCATGCCACTAATATTTTTTAGCTCGCTTCGCTCGCTCGTAAAGCCGGGCTTTCAAAGTTGTCCCATCCTTCAATTGGTTAGTAGTAAAAGTAAGTAAAAATTATGTATATTTTTAATAATAAAAAGAAAATCAATTATAAAAATAACCTTTCCGAGGCGAGGCGCAAAAATTTTCGAGCTCGCTACGCTCGCTCTTGCATTTTAGTGCCCTGTCCTCTGAAGCTTCATGCATATATCGTAAAAAAACTTCACTATCTCTATAAATAGTTGAAACGAAATATAATTTAACCGATGTGCGAAGTGTAACATTTTTAAATATAAAATAGTACTTGACTTTGTGCTTGCTTTCTTGACTAATAATGAAAAAGAGGGACGGCCAAATTAGAGTGGGCCACCTGGCAGCAAAAACCCATGCTGCGCTACTTCTTTTATGAACCAATTTTTAGTCGGTTCTTAATTCAAAAATTGTAGGATTTCTCATAATTCATTTTCTCCTCAACCCAGCAAAGCAAAGCGCGGAAAAATACTTTTCGTTTTATTATACTAGTGGGCAATTGATAACGTAGTTTTTTTTTTTAAATTTTATAAATTTTTAACACAATTTCTGCACAAAAGAAACTAATCATGCCTAGGCAGAATGCAAAAAAAACGAGCTCGCTTCGCTCGCTCTTCGAAATCTCTAGGTTCTTCAGAATGTTTACCATTACCTGTGCTCCTGGCCTTCCAACCGAATTCCTGGGTGACTGCCCCCAAAATCGTAGACTAAGACCGCGCCTGCCACTAAATCATAGCTTTTTAAAATAATTTAGAGACTTAAGAGCGTATGCTACCTCAGATTAGCAACCCTATTTGTGGTGGTTCAAACTTCGCTTGAAATGCTGTTAGAATAAAGTTCTAATCAGCTTGCACTACAAAGCGGTTGTTACGTCTTTCGCTGCGGCCGAATAGTGCGAAATTAGTGGTATTTTGCGATTTACAAAAAAACTATTGATTGGACTAAAAAAGTAAAACACTATGACTTTAGTATGTTGCTTGTAGAATTATTTGGTAAAAAAATCAGAACGATGACATGTATTTTAGTATGGTTTTTACTCGTTAAAAGAAATTTTTAGAGGTATCTTCGCGAATTTTTTCTATCGAGCAAAGTTATTTATTTATTTATTTATTAATATAGGTTCACCAACAGCTTCTGTGTACAACATATCATAGGTTTTATAGGTTTTACAGTCTCAGACTTACAAAGTCGCCAATAACTGGTTAACCAGCATTCACAAAAATAAGTGATAACATAACAAAAACTACTTACATCAAAAATTTAAACGAAATAAAGGTCTTGAAATAAAATATGACTTACAGATAATAAAATTCAAAAAGAAAAACCAAGAAAAACCATATCGCTATTTATCAACTAATTACGACTAACATTTGAAAAAGACATAAAATATAAAGGCTATCAATGCTAAAACAAAAACAAAAATGAGATCGAAACTGAGATCGTAAAACTAAAACAAAAATAAAAATGAGATCTAAACCGAGATCGTAAAGCTATTATTAATAAAAATAAAGGAAGAAGTACTTAATCCAATAACATAGTTAGTTGTATTATGTTTTCACAACACTATGGCACTAGCATATATCCTGAAGAATATCATATATTTTTCTGATGTTGATTACTGCAGTGAATCATATACTTTTACGCATTATAAAACTCGCGTTTGAGGTACCCCAGGCTCTTAAACAACGATCCCCGTGAGCACACTCATATTAGTAATGGGAAAAAGCTGATTTAATGTGGACGATAGTACACAAATGAAAAAATTACAATTTAACTGACAATTTTTTTTATTATTATGACAGTGTACTAGGGTGTGGAATAAAATTGCAGAGGTAGTAGCAGTAGGGGCGGCAAAATCTGAATAGCCTACGGGCGGCAAATGTTTAAATCCGGCACTGCTATCATCATCAAATGCTAATGAACCCACCCAAAAACCCACGCAAAATGTCGACAAAAAAAGAAATAATTTATTATGGTTGACTAATGATGAACGCTAAGTGATACTTAAACGAATGCGTAAATAATATTACACGATCAGTATCAAGAGCTGAAATTCCAAAATAATATTGCACGATCAGTATCAAGAGCTGAAATTCCAACAGAACTCGCTAAGTATTTAGGCAAAATCAAAGCACTTATTTCAAGTAGGCCAGTTTCAGGCACTTTTTAATTGTCGAAATAAAAACAACAATGAAATGTAACTACAGTCCCGCGTAAGTGTTGTACCTAGTTGCCTATTTCAAAGCATAGTTCTCTATGGAGAAGAACCGCCAAGAAACTCATTGGACACTCTTTTACACATCTCTTATTTTATTTATTTATTTTACTATTTATGTACACACAATTACTAGACAACACAGGAAAACAACATAATATAACATTTTAGTACAAAGGTACTGCTTATTTCACAAGAAATTTCTGCCAGCAGACCTGCAAAAGGAGAAATGAAAACAAGAAATGTAGACTATAGTGTGTGAGAAGAGGAAAACAATTCAGTGATATGTGTCATAACTAACTAAACTTAACCTATGTAATAATAAATACACATAAGTATAAGAAAATAGTAATATATACGTAAATAAATACATAATGCTAATATACATAAACAAATAAAATACATATATGTGTTGTATATTAATACTCTTTGTGTTCAAAAAGTTATGGTTATGACTGGTCTTTAGTCTATACTTGTCACTTGCTTTTCTAATAAAAGTCTGTTCAACATTCTGCTGCTTTTATATTCTTTTACAATTAAAATTATCACAACACGTTATCAGCACGAAGTAATATGAAATATAATGGCAGGGTATAATGTGAATTTTCATGGAATACAAATGTTATGAAACTGAGAAAAATACCCAACATGGAAATTCAAAATGAGAATGCTTCTCATTCATGAGGAGCTGTGGACATCCATCACTGGGTACGATGATTCTAATAAAACGGCGGAGGATGTGCGCTCTCGTAATGACCAGAAGGCGTTGTCAAAAATATGCCTTACGGAAGACATTTTTGCAATTACGCATGTGAGAAGTGCGAAAAACGCTAAGGAAGCTTGGAGTGCTTTACAAAAGGCATACGAAGATAAAGGTATGGGTAGAAGGCTATCTTTAGAGTGTAGACTATACAAATATACCTTGGTCGATTTCCAAGACATAGAATCATATATCAACGCCATTATGAGTACTGCTCAGGATCTCGAAGATATGTGTAAGAAGATCGACTATGGATCTTTGGCTGCGATTATTCTCGGAGGATTGACATCACGCTATGAACCGCTGATCATGGCTTTAGAGAACTTTGAATGTTGAAGTAACCAGTGAGTTGGTTAGGGCAAAGCTGCTATTAAACGAGCTTTCTAATCACAACACCAGGACGGTGGCTGCGCTACGTTCAACAGATTCTACAAGAGAATTTGATTGTTGAAGTAACCAGTGAGTTGGTTAGGGCAAAGCTGCTATTAAACGAGCTTTCTAATCACAACACCAGGACGGTGGCTGCGCTACGTTCAACAGATTCTACAAGAGAATTTGATTGTTGAAGTAACGAGTGAGTTGGTTAGGGCAAAGCTATTAAACGAGCTTTCTAATCACAACACCAGGACGGTGGCTGCGCTACGTTCAACAGGTTCTACAAGAGAATTTGATTGTTGAAGTAACGAGTGAGTTGGTTAAGGCAAAGCTATTAAACGAGCTTTCTAATCACAACACCAGGACGGTGGCTGCGCTACGTTCAACAGGTTCTACAAGAGAATTTGATTGTTGAAGTAACGAGTGAGTTGGTTAAGGCAAAGCTATTAAACGAGCTTTCTAATCACAACACCAGGACGGTGGCTGCGCTACGTTCAACAGATTCTACAAGAGAATTTGATTGTTGAAGTAACGAGTGAGTTGGTTAGGGCAAAGCTGCTATTAAACGAGCTTTCTAATCACAACACCAGGACGGTGGCTGCGCTACGTTCAACAGGTTCTACAAGAGAATTTGATTGTTGAAGTAACGAGTGAGTTGGTTAAGGCAAAGCTATTAAACGAGCTTTCTAATCACAACACCAGGACGGTGGCTGCGCTACGTTCAACAGATTCTACAAGAGAATTTGAATGTTGAAGTAACCAGTGAGTTGGTTAGGGCAAAGCTATTAAACGAGCTTTCTAATCACAACACCAGGTCCAGGACGGTGGCTGCGCTACGTTCAACAGGTTCTACAAACAAAAAGGACGAAGCCTATAAGTTGCTTTAAGTGTAGACAACCAGGACATAAAAGCCCCGCATGTCCCAATAAGAAGGATAGGAAGGCTATGAGTGTGTCGGGAAAGGTTATCAAAGAAACGGATTGCCATCATAATAAGGAGGTTGAACAGGCTGTCTTGAAGGAAATGGCTCTCTCTACGCCAGCTCCAAGTAAAGGGAGATGGATTATATTGATTCCGGTGCAACCATTCATATGACACCAGGACGGTGGCTGCGCTACGTTCAACAGGTTCTACAAGAGAATTTGGATGTTGAAGTAACCAGTGAGTTGGTTAGGGCAAAGCTATTAAACGAGCTTTCTAATCACAACACCAGGACGGTGGCTGCGCTACGTTCAATAGGTTCTACAAGAGAATTTGAATGTTGAAGTAACGAGTGAGTTGGTTAAGGCAAAGCTATTAAACGAGCCTAAACGAGCTTTCTAATCACAACACCAGGATGGTGGCTGCGCTACGTTCAACAGGTTCTATACAAGAGAATTTGAATGTTGAAGTAACCAGTGAGTTGGTTAGGGTAAAGCTATTAAACGAGCTTTCTAATCACAACACCAGGACGGTGGCTGCGCTACGTTCAACAGGTTCTACAAGCAAAAAGGACGAAGCCCATAATCTGCTTTAAATGTAGACAACCAGGACATAAAAGCCCCGCATGTCCCAATAAGAAGGATAGGAAGGCTATGAGTGTGTCGGGAAAGGTTATCAAAGAAACGGATTGCCATCATATAAGGAGGTTGAACATGCTGTCTTGAAGGAAATGGCTCTCTCTACGCCAGCTCCAAATGAAGGGAGATGGATTATATTGATTCCGGTGCAACCATTCATATGACTCCGCATCGCTAGTGGTTCAGCAGTTATCGGCCAGTACAAGGTGTAACGATTACTGTGGCTAATGAACAAAAAGTGGCGGCTGTTGGTATTGGTGATATATGCATTGATACGGATAGATACCTACGTTGGCGAACAAAATAGAGAATGTAGTTCATGTTCCTGATTTGAACTGTAGATTACTTTCAGTGAATACAGTAGTAAAGAAAAGTTACTCTGTATTTTTTATAAAGAAGGCTGTACTATTTATAACACTAAGTGTGATTTAGTATTTGGTATGGTTTTGTTTATTTATTTCTATGACTTTGTTTTACGAGTGCCTTTTAATTAACTTTTTGAGGGGGCATGTTGTATATTAATACTCTTTGTGTTCAAAAAGTTATGGTTATGACTGGTATTTAGTCTATACTTGTCACTTGCTTTTCTAATAAAAGTCTGTTCAACATTCTGCTGCTTTTATATTCTTTTACAATTAAAATTTGTTGTATATTAATACTCTTTGTGTTCAAAAAGTTATGGTTATGACTGGTCTTTAGTCTATACTTGTCACTTGTTCTTCTAATAAAAGTCTGTTCAACATTCTGCTGCTTTTATATTCTTTTACAATTAAAATTATCACAACAATATGTACATAAAGATCACAATAGAGAGGAAAGGTAATATTCTTTCACTCTTCTTCATGGGCATTCATTTAGTTTTCTCTTAGTAAGTGAAAACGGATGGAAAGCCTTCAATGTGTCAATTTTACACGAAAGCCTTTGGCCACTAGGCCACCCTGCATAGTCGTAGCCCCAATGTTTTATGGTCCATCCACAGTTTACTTAGGGTTGTCTGTCGTCAGGATCTTAGGAATAAAACATTCAACATGGTCTCTAAAGCTGCGTCGTGCAATACTGGTCGCGCGCAAATTGAAACTTAAAGACCAAATAAAAAAATTAATGGCGATGAGGAGACTATGCCACTTCGGTTTCTAGCCCTTAGTAACAATTAACGATCATGACATGGGTCCCAAACAACGAATACTTTGCAAGACTGACCACCTCAACCCTCAGTAGTTCGTTAACTGTGGCGGACAGCAAGCAATTTGCCGTGACACTAAAAACTAAACTTTAAACGGCTATAAAAAGGTTTCAATTGCTTCGCCTTTATCGCCGGTTTAGACCTTGTGCTTAGATGGGTAGATGGGATGTAAAACTCGGTCGTGGATCGCGTCACTTGGAATTACATGCGATTTTTATGGAGACAGTGAAAGTTCTACGTCTATTTTTTGTTGTTTAAATACCTTTGAAGACGTTGGTTGTCACTATGGGGACTAAAGTAGGCTTTTCAGGACTCCGAATTGAAAGTAAAAATATTGGCAGCTTCGATTAGCTGACTCTAGATATCACGAAATATAATTATAAATTACCCCAGGCTGATACAATTTTCGTTTTTCCTAAATCATAGCAATGTTACACTAATTATTTCAACATTCTTCAGCCCTTATCCCAAGTTATTTGCGGCCAGCGCAACATGTCTCCTTTTTCCATACTTCTTAGTTACCGATGCTCACACCTCCTTTACAGCAAAACGAAAAGGAAAGCTGTCCGTGTGTGACATACATAAAATATCTGAGCATAAAATCATTTCAAATTATTATAACCATACGTGTCATAACACACCATATTATATTCTATTTCAAGATCAAGTGTATACCTAATGCAACGGTACTTCCCCAGTTCCGATCGATATAATAATTTATCGCTGTTTACATAACTACGACACACAATCTTTATAACAGGGAAAGAGTATTTTCCTGTTTTTCCAGCAGTAAAACATTTAAATTTCAACCTTTATCCCTCCCTTCTACGAATCGTATTGCTTTAATTACGGCACGTAGGGCAACTTAAAGTTTACCGACCACAAATCACTTAATAGTTCGCTAATAGTTGTGAATTATAACTAAAAGTCGTTCGTCAGTCGACAATAATGTCGGTGCAAACTTCAATTGTGTCTATTTGCATTGCTAAGACAGATAATTGAGTATTATTGCTCTGATTTGAGGTACGGTACAATTGCTTGCAGAAAGGTTACATGTATGTGAGAGCAGATGTTTGAACGTGGCCGAAGCGAAAGGAGTATGTATCAGCAGTCAGCACCATCATTATCAGCCGAAAGACGTCCACTACTGAAAGAAAAGAAAGAAAGAAAGATAGAAAAAATATTTATTTGTCGCAGAATTATAATAATAATAATAATAATAATTTATTTAATTCGGACAACATTGATCCATAGTTTGGTTAGTAGTAATACTTAAAAATAATGTTAGTAAGCATAATATTCAGAGCAATCCAATAAACGGCAATACAATAATCTAAAAACAAACTGCTATTACAATTAAAAACAACAAAATAAAATTCAATTAATAAAATAAATAGGTACTCATGTCAATAAAAAAGTAAAAAAAAAAAAAATAACAATGTCAATATGTAAAATATAAAAATGTGTCCAATCAAATTTAAAAGTAAAATCAAAATAAGTCTGAAAGTTATGTTGTTTTGGGACGAGATAATTCATTTCTAATTTATTTATTTAAATCAGACTATAGATCCAAAATGTGTTAGTATAAACTTAACCTATTGTTAGTAAATTATAAATTACACTACCTATATTAATTGGCGACATGGACGTCTGCGCGCACATGTCTACCCGCCCAATGCCTAATAAATGGCCCATCAATTTTGTCCGCCAGTGTAGCTAGAATATTGTTAGGGCTGCCCCTGAATCGCCGCAACATAGATGCACATCGCTTGCGCATGACGGCATAAAAGTCATCAAGCCTCGCTTCAGCAAACATGCCTGATGCGCTGCAAAAACGAGGCAGCCCCAACAACATCCTCAGTGCATTATTGTATTGCACGCGCAGAGCATTGTAAGCCTTCTGTGTATACCTCACCCACAGGCTGCACGAGTAAAACGACTGGCAATAAGCCCTGAACAGAGTCATTTTCACTCCGTTACTACACCGCGCAAACCTGCGAGCAAGCATATTGCATCGGGCTGCCAATGCCCTGCGCTCCCTGTCAATATCTTGGTCATCTGTAAGATCATCCGTTACCACATGACCCAGGTATTTAAATTGAGTAACAACCTCCAACGGAGTTCCTCGTAACCTTACAGGTGGAACACTAACAGGTGTATTATTGCGCACCTTAAAAACGACAACCTTACTCTTATCAACATTATACCTCAAGCCATGAGCCTCCGCATAACTCTCACATATGGCCAACAGTTTTCTCAGACCGCAGATTGATGGGCTGAGTAGCACCATATCATCAGCGTAACTTATGTTATTAATCATCCTTCCATCTATCGAGCAGCCAACCATGGTGCCACTCAGCTCATCAACCAGCCTGTCTATATACAAGTTAAAAAGACTGGGTGAGGTCAACCCCCCCTGCCTCACTCCACATTCTAGTCCATATGACATCGATTGAGAATCAGCCCACCTAACACAATTCGTCTGGTTTTCATACCAATGCTTAAATAAATTTATGTGCTCAGTTGGCAGTTCCGTTTCATTCGACAATTTTTGCCACAGAATCTTATAATTTACAAGGTCAAAGGCTTTTGACAGATCCAGAAAACAACCATACACTGGTGTCTTCCTGTCTGTGTAGTACTGGACAGTTTGTTTCAAACACAGGATTGCACTTTCGGTTGACAAACCAGTTCTAAAACCGAATTGCGCGTCGTTTAGTTTAACGTGCCTTTTCAATTGGCTTTCAAGCAAACTGTCCAGCACCTTACCAATAACTGTCGCTAGTGAAATAGGCCTATAATTATTTTTGTCGGATGCGTCACCAGTCTTATTTTTAATTATGGGCACTACGACAGTTTTTACAAGCTCCACAGGCAAGTACGAGTGACCCACACAAAGATTAAATAACATGGTCAGTAATCTAGGCAAATGTACACCAGCGGACTTTAAATGCTCAACACTCAGACCATCATGCCCTGGTGACTTACCCCGTCTCATATTCTTTAAAGCAACTTTAATTTCTTTAGTTGAGAATCTTACGTGCAAATCACCCTCACACTGGGTCCGAGTGTTTCGCACAGATGTATCTGTAATAAGCGGAGTGCCCTTAAAGTTACTCATGAACATGTTAGCTATATCACTGTTCTGTGAAAGGCTATCAACATTTGCAGGCAGACTTGGCTGAGGATTCAAAGAATTGGTTTGTTTCCAAAAGGAACTAAATTTTTTTTCATCATGAAGTGTTGCAATAATATCCATTTTAATCTGGTTTTTATTGTTCTGACACCATTTCAATTTACTCTTAAATCTTTGTCTCGATACCTTCATGTCATCATAAACATCACCCGAGGAAGGTCTTCCATGCAAAGTCCATCTCTGAAACCCGAGCCGAGCCAACGCATGAGCCTCTTTCACATGTTTGTTCCATCCAGTTACATTCTTCTTCTTTTTCTTAACAATTGTTTTCTGACTCGAAATGGCAGCCTCTTGTAAAACCAATACAATCTGGTTGTACAGACCATCAATCAATAATTTATGATGAGTATTGTTGCATATTTTATCACTACAATTAATAAACTGACTAGGAAAGTCAATCTCACGAAGTGCTTTGTGACATAGTTCAGAGTAGTTACGTATTTGCTCAGAATTTCTAGTTCCCCAAATGACTTTATTTGGCACTACGTTTTTCTTGCTATATTTTGACACTAATACACTAAAATTACAGGTTATTTCTAAAGGGAAATGGTCCGACCATGAAATATCATTAATTACATTTACTTTTACAATAGAACATTTCGTAATACTTGTTACCAAACAGTGGTCCAACCATCTGACGCACCCGTGTGAGTCACTCAAGTACGTATAAGTGTTAGAATTGATACCAAGTATATCAATGTCTGCACACACAAACCGAAAGTCAGAACAAAACTGTAATAATTCGTTACAGAATAACTCACCAGGGTGCGCGTTGAAGTCTCCCAACACAAACACATTTTCAACACTATTACATTCTACAATCGCATTTACTTCGGCCAGACATTCCGTATATTCACTTAAGTTGTTAATGCTACACACTGGCATGTACACAGAAAAACACAGAATTTCTCGGTTATCAATGACTACCTTGATCGCGGCCAATCTCGCACTATTACACTTTATCACCGAAACACTGTCAAACGCACTTGACCTCCACAGCAAAGCGACCCCCCCATAGGGTCGGCCACGCAGTAACTCCGATGAGTCCGTTGCCGAGACGCCCGTAGAACCAAAGCCGGTACAGATACTGTTTAGGTACGCTAGATCATGCGGGAGTAACCAGGTCTCCTGCAGCGCTATCACATCCGATGTTACACATAATTCTCTCACGTAGTCAACCGACCTTTTAATCGATTTACAATTGAAGCTTACTAGCTTACATTCCCGTTTCAAATGTTTTGCTTGAAAGGGATTCATTTTTGTGCCTTATTATTATCAGTGCCTTGCGTACTTTTTGTTTTAAACACAAAGTAACGCCTGTAAAATACGCCATCCGGCCACATATTATCATTTTCGAATAAGTTCATTTTATGCTTCGGAATAGACATCTTGTAAGAATTGTATTCTTTTGAGTGCTTCATTTCTAATCTCTCCGGAGCAACAATAACTTGTGTTTTTTCCTTCACGTAACTCGCAATATCCTCAGAACTGACATCTTTTGACACATTGTATATCATAAACGGGATTTTTACGTCTGCGGCCTTAAACTTTGTAGTTATACCAACATTGGCGGTACCCTTTCTTCCCACAAAACGAGACTGTTTTTTACGTGACTGAACTACCGTCCACCCTCCCTCATTATCGGGTACAGGATTCTGTAGCCGCTCGTCACTCATCTTTTGCCTAATTATCGGCTCAATCACTTTACTTGGTGAAACAGTTTGCTGTCTCTGCGCTTCCGCCGGCACTGCTTGAGCGACTGATAGTGACGGTTCGACACTCTTAATAGTCTGCCTTGCATTTAAAACTGGTTTGGTGAGTGCGACGGCAACATCGCTACTGCCGATGGGTGCAACTGAGCGCGAACTATGTTTACTTGACGAATTAACACAGCTGTTTTCTTCCTCATTCAAAGATTCCAATATACACATCGGGCCGCTATCCATTAGATTACTAGATAAGTTGAAGGTAGATGCACCGCGCTTTTTGTAGTTAACATTACGCTCAAAGTCGTATGTTAATGACTTAATACTGGCTGTTCTAACCTCTTCTAGTTGCGTCTTGGTTGCGTAGTCATCCTTAATGTGTTTTATTTCCGATTGCAATACAATAATGTCCTTCAACAGGTGTCCTGCCTTTTCGCCGAAAATTGTTTCCCAAATTTTCACTTGCCAACCAACGTTTCGCCGATGTTTCACTTTGACAACTAACGATTACCAAATTTTTGTTTGACAACGTTTCATTTGGTAGAATTATTGTTAAGCCGATTATTATAAAGACACAAAACGTTTGGGACATTTATCATTTGGCAAACATTTTACTAGGCAACACAACTATTAGACGAATGACGTTTTGTCAGTGTTACAGTTTCCTTTTCATACATTGATATATTATCGATAAAAAAAAATACGACTTTTTTCATACATTTTTTATTTAAGAATATCAAAAATAACATTAAATTTTTAAATTGGCAGCAATGCAGAGCAATAGTTTTTCCTCTGAGTATGTAGTTTTGTGTTCGAGAAATCTTTGGTTACGATAGGTTAGGTTAGGTTTTAACAAACAACGCCAGGAGCAAATTGCTTTTGTAAAAGGAAACGTTAAGATAAGTTAGGTCACATTAAAGGTTAGGTTAGGTTAGGTTATGACAAACAACGCACGAGCCGAGCGAGCGAAGCGAGCGTGCCGCGGCAGCGGCCGGCGATGTGCCAGAAGCGAATCGCTTTTGTAAAAGGAAACGTTAAGTTAGGTTAGGTCACATTAAAGATAAAGAAAATATAATAATAACAATAACTACCTGTATATAATTTGTCCCAAATGAAAATGGCATCCTTGTAAATAAATTTCTTCAAAATTTGATCACAGACTCAGTATTGCAGCTTTTTCGAAATCTAACACACATACTTTAGGTGCAAAATTAATACCGTGCTAATAAATTTGGTAAACAATAAACAACTAAATGAATATTACGCAAAGTAAAACATTCTGCTACTTGAAAGTTGGCCTTTTAAAAAGTGTCATAATGAAAAGCAAACCAAACGTACAGTTGGTAACTGTGAGGTTGGGAAATAAAAAAATATATTATGATAAGTTGGCAAATGATTATTCGGCGAAATAAAATTCTGCGAAACGTTGGTTGGCAAGTGAAAATTTGGGAAACAATTTTCGGCGAAAAGGCAGAGAACCCCTTCAACAACCTTGTTACATCGATATGATCGAAAGTCAAAGGGGGTAGTTTTTGCAGGTCTTTCGCAACAAAAATGGGCACACTTTCCGGGTCTGTGTTCTTAAATAAACAAATTATATCTTCCAGGTCCCGGCATAATTTGTTTTCTTTTCTACGTGATATTTTCTTTGTTGTTGTTATCACTGATTTGAAAAGTAACGTTTTTGCAGTGTCCACATCTTCAACAGTAAATGCAGAACTACACACTTTCACGATACTGTCCTCGTCCATAATCTGAATCTTGTTTTGTATGAATGCGAGCACTTCGCTAATAACAATATTGCAGGAATTACACTTTAGCAACGTCATATTTCTTTTCACACTAAGGTCCGAGACCACACGCGTCCGTACGATAGATCGTCAGGAGCGAGACTGAAAATTATGATACAATCAAAATCAGTAAACATAGGTACATTAACACAACATAAATAAAAAATAGGTACAAAAAATAAAAACAACAGTATAAGTTTACATAAAAAATGGAACACAAAAAAGAAAAAAATGTTTACAGATTACACGTCATGACTGCGACAAAGAGGTTACCCACCACTCACCATGGTGCTGTGCTATGGACCCACAGCACAGCGCTGGTTTTCAGTGGTCTCCCGTGGGAAAAAAAACGTGCGAAAGCCAAGACAGTTTTAATATTGGGTAAAATTAGAAAATAAAACAAGCAGAAATACAAGTAAGACTACACTGGACTGGACATAGGCCTCTCCCAAGTGTCGCCACATTAACCGCTCCCGCGTGCGTCTCGCTTACAGCGGATCCTCGCAACCTTCACCAGCTGGTTCCAAGGATAACATACGGGACCATGGTCGCTTGTCTCATTAGAAGGCACTCAAAAGGCAATAGACAAGGCAATGCTCGGAGATTCCTTGCGTGATCGAATCAGAAATTAAGACATCTTCAACTGTACCAAGGTTACCGAAAAATCGGGCATCATTGATAATAATAAAAATCAAAGAGCTGGTGCAACTATATTAAAAAAAAAGCTAGTCTGTCAGGTAAAATATGATACGACTATTTTTGTATGAAACCATTTTGCTGATGATGCCATGCCAAAGAACTGTTCTACCCAGTATAATGTGTCGTTTGAAATCAGAATATGAGTCGTGACGTGGGACACTTCCTGTTAGGAAAATTGCATTTAGTTTCGAAATTTCCACTGAACAGAATGTAAAAACTCCCATAGAATTAGTTCTATTACTAGACTGCACTTCATCAGCTTTTTCTTGCCCTAGTTTCATGTTGCTTGGGGTTCGGCGCATCACGTGTTTTTCTTTGATTCTTCCTTGTCATCTCGTATCTTTTACTCCTTCTTCTTTCCAATCTGTTTTTGGTCTTCCATTCCCTCTTTTATTTATAGCTCTTTTAACATGAGTGTCATCCCTCCTCATCACATGTTCATACAACTCTGCATTCAGTTTGATATTTTCAGTTAACTTAAAAAAGATATTGAAACCCTCTAAAACTTCTACGTATAACACTGACAGTACATCGGTATGCAATTACTAGTGCAATAATGAAGTATGCAATTATAAAGAACAATCGTCTTGAACTGTCAAAGTTTAGAAGGCAATGGAGATCGCTCATTGTCTTAATGCACGATGCAATTACTGGAATGCGCATAAGATTATATAGAGAGCATACACCTAAGGTGGTAAAGACATGCAAATGTCATCAGTAAATGACGTTCTAGGTTCAAGAAATGCAATTTTATAGAGGTTTTCAGTCATGAGTAAGTGAGTCATGACTTTGGCAAAATGCGAAATGCCTAACCTTTTAATAATAATAATAATCGTTTTTTTTTTAGTTGAGTTTTATGTTTTTTCTTACCGGCTCTGTTTTCAAAGCCTTCAATATAATCCGTTGTCAAATTTTATGTCGTGACTAGATTCTACATTCAACAGATTTCCTGAAAAAAGAAAGGATAGGTACATAGATGGTGAAAAACATAACACTCTTTTTTTGGGCACTTGAGCAGTCGTGTAAAAATAAATAAATTTACACTCTCTATAGGCCATCTTATATATCCTCTTGTCCCGCCTCAGTTGTCCGCTAAGACATCTCCAGGAGATTTTTAACAATGGCTTTTTAATTGTGTCTTTAATAAGGCGTATGAGCTTTTATGAGAACGCAGTCAACCAATTTGATGATACTGCAGCTGGTAGAATAAGTAACACAAACCTACTCAATAATCCCTAAAAAAATATACCTCTATGGACATAGAAATTGAAATAATCCTTATTCAGCTAATTGGCATAAACATAGACCACACACCACTGACATTTGACCAAAAATCTCCATTTACGCATCCCGAACAGTGTAATGATTTCATGTACAATTTCTAAGTGACTCCTTATACGCTACCAGTAAAGCACCGTTAAGGGTACAAGGCAGCAGTTTGACATTAAAAGTTTCCAATTAAGGGCTAGTAGATAAAGGTAAGGTAATCTCGCTGAGCCGGTAGCAGTCTTGTGCCCTATTGGGATGCGGCGGCGGCGCTAGTTCTTCGTTTGTGTACCTTTGGACTTGATTGATAGATAATACGGGCTAGTACGGGCTACCGCTAATTAGGAAGTGTGAGTTAACGGTGTAAGAGAAATGTTAACGAAGGTGGTTTGGAGTAATTAACCAATGATTATACGTTTTAGGTGCAGGGTAATTAGGTAGGCATACGAGTCTATGGTTACGAGTTATTGGTTATTTCATTACTAGAATATGGTTAAGACGTGAGTACTGCGTAGGATGCTTAATGATGAAAATGTTATTACATGATTGTACGAAGGTTCCGCAGCTACTTGTAAATACGGTTTTTGTAGGCTTCATCCAGCGGTTCCCTGATAATGCGCGAGCGGACACAATTACTAGTAAACATGAAGTAGCTACATGACAATTTTCATTCCAAACTTAAAGAACCCATCATTGGACACTCCTACAAAATGGACAGAATCCTAGAGTATCTAGAAGCAAAATTGCGAAACCTTAAACAACCTCCCAAGAAAGAACGCAAATAATAAAAAAAACCGTGAGAAAGCATCTAAAACGTTACAAAGCGGCGAATCAACGTTATGAAGGTGTAGTTCACCCTTCAGTCGTGTGTGCCCGTTAGCTAGATGCACGCCCGCGACTTGCCTCGCCACTAGACGACGATTTAATTAACGTATTGTGTGCCCATCGCTATTAACTGCGGCTCTTAGACGGTTAAGGTGCAGTCTTTGATGCGGTATTGGTTTTAGAATGAGGATATCAAATGTAGAATATTACCAAATTTTTTATCTGGTTCATCATCGTCGTCTTCCTGCCCTTGTTCCATGTTACTTCGGGTCGGCATCGGCACAATACGTTTTTTTTTCTTTTTTTGTCTGTCAACCGTGACGCTATTATTTATTCCTTTCTCTTTCATATAATTCCTCGCACAATCCATCCTGGGTATAAATTAATTATACTTATCTTGTTACGGAATGCAAAGTGGTTTGTGGATGGCGGAATCAGTGGATTTCAAATTTTCAATCAAACCTATCGGTTACATATCCCATCATTCATGCATGATAGGCTTATTTGTACTTCGTCCAAACAACATCCTGTATCAGCATGTAACAGGATATACTGTCCTAATAATGAACTTGACACGAGTATCGATATACCTTTCCAATGCCAGTTGCAAGCAATGCAGTACAGTCAAGTCCTTTGATGAAGTCCATTGTATTTGTATTCAACTTAGATGTGTGACACGAGGAAGAAAAAGGCTAGAAGAAAAGATACTCATGAGCTTAAAAAAAAATTTAAATTTTAGCGTTTTTGTTGAAGTTGTAAAACTTTTGCCATCTTCTATCTTAAAATTAAAGCCTCCAACCATTCCCCTTAACGTTTGGCCCTCGATAAGGGATTATGCACCATTATTATGCAGAGCTCTAAGGTTTCGGGAACTCAAGCTCTCGTCAATTAAGGTATCGGTACAGCCCATCTTCTATCCATAGCGGCTATGGCTAACTCGTCTGAGCTAAACCTGGAAGGCACAATGGCTCCGAATAATGAGACAACCGGTAAACGTTACTTAAATGGTTTTCGGTAGATGAAAGCTAAGGGACTTATTTTAATGGTTCGCGTATGAGGCAGTAGAATTGTTACCTTAATCGGCAATTTGGGTTAGCTGTAGACTTTTATTGACGTTCTTCTAATTGAGGAAACTTGGTTGTTAATCTTGCCAAAGTCGTCATATTTGAATTTGTAGTCGTATCTTGAAATAACGAGACTATTTTCGGGGAAACTAATGAAACTGTCATGATGATGTATGTCCATCACTTGTAAATGCTTTATACAGAGCTTAGTCTCGTGTCCATAGAGACTGAAAAGGTCATGGCTATCAGTGTCTAAACAAGGAAAATTTCCATTTCACATGGAATCGTTGGCAGATACTCTGATATTTATTGCTGGGCAAGCCAATTGACCAGGAAAACCGTATAATATTGCAGATATTACCGTGATCCCAATAGCGCTATGATAGGTTACCGTACCATCGAGTACTTACAATTTGTTTACCATTTGCCGTTTTCTCCTAGTTGACATTTACGTCGCCCAACCAATAGTATTCAATTGATATATGATCGTCTCGTGGAAATCTATCTGTAAGTTATTTCGAAGTAAGTAATTTTCTTAAGCTTCATTTAAGTTGATTGCTGAGCAGTGAGCACTTTATTGTTATTAGCTAGTATTGTTTGTTCTGGCAGCTTCATATTTTGCCTGAAACAGACAGCTGTTGTAGCATGCATTGATATATTCAGCCATTTCACGTAGTTTGTTGGAATTGGATCCTCATTTTGCAAGCTCGGTTCAGCAAATAAGTTAACTTTCTTTGAGCTTATATGCCGTTTCAGCTCATTAGTATTCACAGTTCTCAACAGATTTGTAGGTAGTTGAAAGTTGTTGAACTTTTAACAAACAGAATGTGTTGACATTAGAATCGAATTCTCGATAGTCGTGAGCAGTAGCTCTACGGGCTCTCTCCATTAAGATCTCAAACGGATGTCGACAAGCCATGTCCCGTCTCTGGCGCAGTTTATAAGCAAAGCATTACCAGTGGAAAATCAATTGAGGCGCGCGTTGGAATGCACCGGGGAAAGTGAACTGGCCTGGGATGATTCCAACCCGAGATTAGATACTATTACCGATACTAAACAATGTTCGCGAAAGAGTTTTAAATATGCATAAGATATACACAGAAATAACTGCAGTAATAAATAGGACGATAAAACTTTTTAAGTGTTCAGGAATCTATTTTTAGTCTGCATTTAGTGGCACTTGCAACGCCGATGCAAGAACGTCATTCCAGTCATGCCTCTATAAACTATCGCATAGAAATCTCAATCTAGTGCCATTTCAATTTCGCTGCGATTAAAACCATTGAAAATTTTCATAGTGTCCGAGGAATGTTTGCTTACCGTTTTATACGGCGTGTTCTCACGAGTCGCGCGCCTGTTTAAACGTTCTGCGCAGACGACGCGGATTTTAATCGCTACACAACGTCATTGGTGATTTATCGACCGATGTTGGCTAGACGCTTGGATTTTAATGTTATGCTGCGAGGACACGCCGGTACTTGGGATTCTGTACAGGAATTTCAGATTTACAGATGTATTTTTGCACGGATGTGAATTGTGATTGTGTTTAACCGTGTTCATCTTTGAAACTTATGCAAGGGAAAGCTTTTGGACACCATGGTAATGTTTGTCTGGTCTTCTTAGAAAAGCTACATCCAAAATACCAAACACAAATCTTTCTCAAGTACACCATTCTCCTCTTCCGGAACAATAGCCACATTTCACCCACTATTTGATGGCATATAATTTCAAAACAATTATCCTTACATTTCTCACGGCCACTTGCACTGTTCCGACTCCGGGGAGACGTGGGCTGAACAGACCCGCCTCTCCGAGCCACATCATGTCCAACTGTCAACTAAACTCAGAGCCATTGCGGGAACATTGTTACTTTTGTTAGCGTTTTGCAATGAGTCAAGTTGCAATGATATTGGGGGCAAGTCTTCATTATGGTTCGTTTTGTTGACATCTGTGACATTTGTGTCACGCCTTGATCGCTAGAGGTGGGGTCTTTGAATTTTATTGTCATTGTATTACTGCATGTCTCACTGCATAGCCATTTTCAAACTCCTTGCAGGGCATTACATTTCTACCCTTTTCATCATTTCTTCCCTGTTTGCTCGTCGTACGCTTGTTTTTGCTAAAAAAAATCTAACACCACGAAGTCCACGACTAGTATCATTCACTGATCTATTTATCGCGTAAAAGATTCTGCTATTATTTTCTAGTTTACTTTCATCACCATCTTTACCATTCTTGTTTATTTAGACATTATTATTATTATTAATTATTTAGACACCTGCCTTATTAATTTGAAATGTGTTTTATACCCAATATGTTCGCCGTCATCGTCTCATTTTTTATTTCCGTTCCAATTAGCATTATGTTAATCAAGATCTTACAACAGTGATCTCATCATTGGATCTCTCACGTGTTCCAATTCATTTTGTAGGTGACCTTACCTAGTTATCTCATCTTGATTGCCGTTATTGATAATCCTGCTAATGTCCTCTTGACCAAAACCGGAAGCGAAGCAGCAACTTTTTTTATTTAAAAAAAGTTGCCGTTTGTTACCAACAGCGCAGCGCCCCCGCGTACACCGGCAATGCTGTTCGAGCTCCAAAATACCATTGTAGTATTGTAAATAATTTCGACTATAACCCAAGAATGTTATAAATTGCTGCAGTAAATGTAAACTATTTACTGCTAGATTTAATTAACACAGCTAGAACATTCGCATTTGAATAATAATAAAATTTGTCCGTTTATATGCGCACCCTTAGTTTTACAGTTATTGCACAATTTATGCCAATCTCAATTTAATGTTTGGTGAGATCGTTGGAAATCTAGACCTAGAGCGCAATAAAGTTTACCTTAGTATTCTAATCCTTCCTAAGATATAGTTCGTAAAAGTAGATTGTACTGCAGGCAAATCAGAATTGCAGGAACATAAGGACTAATAACTTGAAAAAATTTGTACCACTCCCAAAAATTTGTTGAAGGTCCTGAAGGTGTGTTCTTAAATTCCATGGCTTCCATTATTAGCAAATCTGCCATTGAGTTGTCGATTACCGTACCATCACAAGAAGCATAAACACGAATTCCTCGGATTCCGCATTCCTCAGTACCAATACTGTACCTGCATGTACGATCAAGACGTTTTTAGGCGACCGTCATTACATGTTGTTAGGCCCGCGGGTGTGTTCCTTAATCCATCAAATTACAAGCCGGCCATCATCTTAATATCCCCCGCCCCTCAACCAGGCTTTCAATAAACCAGTACCGCATTGATAGGCCGTAATTATAGTACGGTGGATGCGCTCACATAAACTTGCTTGCAGCGAATTTGCGCTGTAATTCGGCCTCCTCAGTTTGTATTGTAGGATTGTTTAGATCCTCCCGATACAATGCATGTTTGTTTTTATTAATGCACGGTGTTCCTTACCGCCCAGGGATATTTTATATGCACATTTTCTTGTAGTATTAAGTATCACTTGGTTTTAAATGCACAGATTTTTTATTTAAAACGAGTTAACGTAGGTATTGTGACAGAAATCAACAAAAACACGGAGCCAGCTGCATTTAAATGACACCCTCATTTACATACAAAGTTAGTTTTAAGAATTCTAATGTTCATGTTAATTATGTAAATCGATTCGATATCCTTCCTTTTGGTTTAAAATAAACGTTGCTTGGAAAGGAAACATGCCGTAAATATGTCCCTAAATCGACCTCCGAAACTAGTAGTCGTAGCCATTTAGATTTCTTATAATAATAATCCAATGAGTATATTAATATTCAAACTTGATTGATTACAGTTGGCGCTAAGCACAAAATAATTGTAGGGATTTGAAATAACACACTCGAAAGGCGGCGAGCTCATCTGATTATTAAAACATGGATGTATTTGATAAATGTTGTATTCTTAATTGGGTTAAGATATATGATTGTGTGTTTATGAATTATCATTTATTTTATTTGCTCTTACCTACCATTCAGTTTATTCATTCACTTGTGGAATAAGATTTGTAACTGCTGCAGAATTTATTGCCAAAGGATGTACTCTTTTATTGCTGTCGGCATTTTTCTCTTTGCCTAGTTGTTCAGTACAATGTTCGCGTTACTGCAAATTGTTTTTGCGACACATCACCGTTTTTACTGGCAGGCGGCCACTTAGTTATCGCCCTGAGCTCTACAAATCGTCCCGGGCTTTCACCGGTAAATGTCCTATGAAATTGCCATCGTGAGTCCCGCTCTGACCATAAAGCAGGCGGGAACGCGACGCGTTTATGATCCAGTAATAATGTGCTAAGACAATGCTACGTGTGTTCACATTATGCGATTTGTCTCAACGCATTATTCAACAAAATTTTACTCACAGTCTTTGCCAGTCTAACATTTTGAAAGGTGCTCAAGGTAGACGTTAATTTTGTTTATAAGCCTGAGGCTACGTGAGAGGCGTCGATGTATGTCGTTAGAAGCAGATGCAAATTTGTAGACGTTGCAATTTAAATTTTGCGCAAAAGTGATACTCCGACATCGTGAGCTGAGCTTTCCGTAGTTCTAAGAAAGTTTAACAGGTCCTGTTAACTTTTATAGGAGTATATTATAGCACCACTTAAAGTTGATGCCATTTAATTGGAGTTGAAAGGCTTTTTCATTCGGACCTTGACTAACATCTAATTATTCCTTCAAAATTGACGTGTTATCATTTAGATGTATTTGTCCTACTGACAGACATTACTACTGTTCCAAATAGGAGAGATAATTCAGTCGTTTCTGAAATTGTCCGGAGTATAGCCGCAGGTATGAACGGTACTCTCTGCGTGACCGTGCCGCTGGCTTCTCCTAAATTAATACTCGATTGTGTTGCACTGGGCACATTGTCTCGGTGAGGTGGCGTGTCAGGCTGTCGTTACATTGGAACACTTTCTAGTCGTGTTGTACACTGATTTAAGTGGAATTTGTTACACAAATAGATCCTCCGCGTTGACTCCCCCACTAACTCAGCCTCAAGCCTTTAAATTAAGTCTTCAGAGCTCTCCGATGTTTCTGTAATTCCTATTTATTGTAGCCACAAAGTTTTTAGTGCTGCATCGCGCTGAAGTTCGCATTTCCCCTTCTTTATACGCGTTGTCAGGTCAATAATTTCCTATTATCGTTCACTAGCACCATAGGCGTATATTGCGCTACTGGATATCTTATTACTGAATATCTTTTCCAGTAATACCAGTACTATTTATTAGATTGAGTCGTGAGACCGTGGCGCGCGGTAGCCAAGCGGCTGAATAAAATAAATAAATAGGAAATGAATACTATCCCAGCCCTCGGGCACTTCAATAAAGTAACGGTGTATTTGGTTAGCATACCGCCTTCAATTTCGTCCGGTAGTTTCGCCTGGCTTTGATTTATAAGTTCATGCGTTTATTCGCATCCATTGGATTTCACAACCAAACCAAGTTTGTTACTTCTAACGTTTAGTCCACTCTCGACCCCTCGACCCCCAATAAATAATGTGTCCACTGGACCCCTAACTATAGTTCATACTCGACCCCTGGGGGTCAAAAGTGGATTTTATTTTCCAGCCAAAACGGGGATTTATGAGATGATGTCATGTTGTCAGTCTCCATTCATTCTTAAACAAATTAGGTCTAAAGAAATCAATGCGTCTGACTTACATATTTATTTCCATCATCAATAATATTCTTGTTTATTTGCAGGGCATTGCTAACGATTGATTAAATTGCATCCGCAACCTGCGCGCGCGCATATACTATCATGCATAATACTCATAGTTTATTGCTCTATTACACAACTATTATTTATGACTCGATTGCTTTGCTATAAGCTATTGGAATGTCGTTTTTTCCATGCAATTAAACCGCTAAAATGACAAGGCACAGGTTGTTGGTGTTCACTACGTGACAAGTAAAATATTGTCATCTAATTTGCTTTAAGGCGGATTACGTTAGAAGATTATATTTAAATGCGTACGCATGTTTCATAATATTGATTTTCGTTTTGGCTCAATTGTGTGTAATAAACCGTCTTATAACATTAACGTTTTTTAACTCGGTAATAAATTTAAGTCTCAACAAACACGTAAATAAGGAGATGATCTCATGAAATGCTTCCTCTTAAGCGTTGCCTAGTTTCTTGAACGCTGTTGACTTATAAAATAGTTTATGATGGTAACAAATATCGCCAGTTTTATGTCAGGGATGCATCGTGCACCTTTGTCTCTATAGTCTTTACAGCCATCTTTACGATAGTAATTTAGAGCTGTTTAATCTAAAATGGATATAAATTGCCTGTATAATTTGTCATCAGAATTTATTAGAGTCTGGTTTATGGATCGAAAATTCCTCGGATGGGTTTCCAATCTCGTACAGAAATTAGTGTTCGCCGATATCAGATTTTAATGAAGTCGTGTTATTGTTGTAAGGGATTTGCATACAGATTAGTTTGGAGATTGCTTCCTCGATCATGTTCGCGTAGACATTTAAGTTTTATTATAACGTCGTCGCTTGCATGCAATTATTGTGTGGTCGACTGGTCGTTTAGGAAGGATTATAAAGCTCATAAAGTTATGTTTGGTTTCAGATTGAAGCAAGCTGCTGCGTGATGATTGACCGGTAAGTACCGAAATTATTGTTATTGTCACTTGTCTCGTTGATCAAGTGGTCGAAAGCCGATTCCCAAGCCCAAGTCGGGCAAAAGTGATATTATTATGGGTTTTTTCTATCAGGAATTTCTCAGTTGAAATCCAGATTCCATATCTGGATTTGTGCACGGTTGATGGCAATGGGCTCGCCCCGTATTACATGGGACTTAAACACAACTGGCGAAATGTGGATGACTAATGAGTACACCTCTGCATAA
The DNA here is from genome assembly GCA_949316265.1 of Diarsia mendica. NCBI lineage: Eukaryota > Metazoa > Arthropoda > Insecta > Lepidoptera > Noctuidae > Diarsia > Diarsia mendica. Next base: position 17,052,841 of record OX438904.1, on the reverse strand, counting down.
ACCTTCGGGGATTACAGGCGTGATTTTATGTATGTATGTATGTGTCACCTGTCTTTAAGTGTCACAATATCTCGAGAACCTTTAGTTACTTACTCATCAGAGTGTGGGCATTGTTTTACAGTTCCGAAAAATGTCGCTCTTTCTAAATTAATTATGATTACATTAAGTACCATAACAACAAAAACAAAACATTTCCATGTTCCACTCCTTACATCAGTGCAACACACACTTGGGCATTCTACTTATGCCTTCAAGGGATCTCTTACTGAGAACCTGCAGTTACAAACCCACAATATAATGTCTTACTTCAACTGGCTTGTACAAAAAGTTCTGAGAACATGTGATTCTGTTTTCTAACACATCCTATTGTAGTGGGTATACCAGGCTTGTAGCATCGTTGTCTCCGCAGTCTAACATTCCCTGTGGAACATTCAGTTGCACGGATCGTGAGGCACGCCTGCATAATGTGCCCTCGCGCATCCGAGACCTATTTTTTGCTGTACCGGGAGTGAATTTTAAATCGAACATGTCTTTATAAGAGCCGGGTTTGCTGCAGGTTTAGTTGCCCCTACTATGAGTGGTCCCGACGTATGATTATGATCGAAGGGTCTTTTTTTTGTTTTCGTCTATGGGTGAATGATCTTTGGTACGATTTTACGGTTGTCTGTTTGTTTTCGTGGATTGTTCGTCCAGCAGTGTGTTGTCAAGTAGACGGCGGCGTAAAAAGTTAATCAATCATGTTAATTTTTAATGGTCATCTTGGTGTTCTGACGTTTTTTAAAGAATAATTGAATACAAAATGTCGGCTATGACTGCTAGGTGTGCTCAATTCCATACGAAATTAAATTGTTTTTCTCCAACAGGTGTCATGTCACCCAAATGTTTTGATTGTTATATGCCAAAGGTCACCCGTTTCTTATTTTTCTGCTCTTGCCGAATTATTGCCATTCAGCTGCTTCAGAGTTTTGCTACGAATATACGCATTTTCTTGGTTGATTTCAAGGACAATCAAATTTTTATGAGTGGTTCGTAAGTCAGTACTGTCTAGTGCCATATGTTTGCTAATTAGACCTACCTAATTTTTAAATTCGTGTGTCAAAATCGAAAATGTTGAATTGTTGACGATGAAACGTTTGGATTGACCCAATGTCCGCTCTATGAACTCTATTAATTATTTTTTTGATTCTTGTCTCAAGCCGTAATCTGCAGTTTGCCACTTCTACCAGAGACAGTATCACTTAAATTCTAACAAAACTAGTGCATCTGTCAGTAGCTAATTAGAAACCAATTTAAATTCCACTACCATGCCGATAGTAAAACAAGAGCTCAGTAAACAAACCTGATCAGTAGTAAGGGCAGGATCCCTAGTTGCATGTAACGGTAGCGACTAATACAATAATGTATAGCCACGACTTTGTTTTAGAAATTGAGTGGTTGTACGATCGTGACGACGCTGCGCTTCTTTCCATCTCTTGCTTATTCCTCGAGACCTTTGCGTATTGCAGAGGTGAATTGTGTTTGGGTTTGCGGTTTCACGTACGATGTTGCCGCACCTTTATTGGGACGAGAATTAGGTCACGTCTGCAACTAAAAATGTTCATATCCGCATGGTTTACTGAGTTCAATAAATATTACATTTGACACCTCGGATCCCGGGATCGGTGGAGACAGACCCCTCAGAGATAGATTGCCTCGATCATTTTTGTGTGAATCATGAAGCTGTAAATTCTATTTGAGTTTTAACGGCATTTAACTTCGCTTTTGAGATGCATTTAAACAATATGATCAATTGATCATCTTCCTGATTCCTGCCCTTATCCCATGTTACTTGTGGTGGACGCACGCAATACGCTTTTGTCTTCCATTATTCACCGTCACGCTATCGTTTACTCCTTTTTCTTTCCAATCTAGCCATCTCTTCTTATCTCTTCTTTGGTCTTCCTTTCTCTCTTAACCATCAATATTTTAATTTCACTTTAAACTTTGGCCTTATCCTTCCTCATCACTTATTGATACAACTCTACATTCAGTTTTATCTTTTCAATTAAATAATAGAAGATTTCATTTACAATTCTTTCTTTCATAATATTATTCCTCACACAATCCACCCATCGTTTTCTTGGTCATCCTCTCAAAGATAGTGAAGTTACTGTTTAAATGTAACGTTATTGTTTCGAATTTAATTTAATCCCGTTTTCAATATCGGAAACACAAATGTACCTATATTGTTTATTTCTTGTCTCTGTACTACGTTAGCCCCGACTCCGCCCGCTGGACACACCCCTGTGGTATCTACTCGGTTATCTACCCGTGCGATATTATGAACAGTATTAATCTTTTTTACGTGGACTTTTATTGAACTAGAAGAGACTTCAACTGGGTAGGAGACTGGAAGGGGCTGCCTGATCGGTCTAGTGGGTTCGATTCATGGGTCGGGCAAAGTGTTATTGGGTTTTTCCTTCAGGACATTCTCAGTAGCAGACATGGTTTCTAGATTTTTGCCCGGTTGATGGGAATATAAATAGTAATTAGGGCTTACATGGGACTTAAACATCACTGGCGAAATGTGGGTGTACTCTAAGGTCTGCCTAACCTTTCAGGGATGACAAGCGTGATGTTATGTTTTGTTAGAGACTTCAATCATATATCTATCGATCTGTCTATCTGTATATATATCTATTGTTTCGAGACAAACGAATTTACAATTAATTTATATAATAAAAACATAATCTAATAGAAGCTGTACAAATATTTTGTTGCTGACTGTCCTAAAAATGTGTCAGGGTATCCGATTCTTTTACGGGGGATCAGACCGGAATAGAAAATAATTCATAATAAAACGGATCCCCTAGGGTATCAGTTTTAGGGGATCAGACCGGAATAACTCCTTCTAACCAACCTAACAGGCAGATGTGTGCTGGGAAGTTTGTTCCGCCACTTCTTCTTTCCAGCTAAACACTAGGAAGTGTCGATGGGTGGGCGTTTTGGGGGCTGTCTTATAAAAATGTAAATAGTAAAGTAAAGTAAATTTTTGACGTTCGAAAAGTGCTGATTATCAGCCTAGTTTGAATAAATAAGTTTTGATTTTGAATCGCCATACCATGTTCCAAAATAATGTGATTCATTTACTTACAGCGTTCTGAAACTTCGCTAGGCGCAGTCTTTCTGGGGGTCATAGTCAAGATTATGGCATTTCTAGTCGAAGTAACATTAATGTTCTTGGTAGCTTGAAGACTCCAATTAATACTAGAGAAATAGGTTCTAATTGAATCTCAATATTATTTGTAATAGGCCAGTGAGAAAATTTGTATAGTAGATTTGTTATTAAGATTACGAATGAGCTATTATTTTTGAGATAAAGTGTATTTATTGCCGTGGCGTAGTTAATTTAAGTGGCTTATTAGATATCTGTCTGTACCTAGTGTTTACAAGTTTTATTATGTAGTATTTTCTTTATATATTTTCAGTATTAAATGGGTAGTGGCTTTACAAAAAGTAGGTAGTACAGCAACATAGTACAAAAAGTAGTACAGCACCATCTACGCCAGTGGTTCCCAAAGTTGACTGGGCTACGACTCATCTGATTTAAGTTTACAAACTCGGGACCCACCTCTAGGAAATTTAAGCGTTAGCAATATTAATAAAGGACTTTTGAAATAACAGACTGTTTTAATACAATCTTTTATAAATTTAATGGGAAGGATGAAATTGTTTCCTATATTTCGCCATTACAGTTTTGACATCAACTTCAACTTTAGTTACTTTTGGCCGCTGGCTCGGACGGTTGGTACTATAGGCAGGGCCCACTCAATATTCGCTCGCGACCCACCAGTGGGTCGCGACCCATAGTTTGGGAAACCCTGATCTACGCTATTATTTGTAATGGGTGTTCAGTATCCGTACCCGTGACAATCTCCATTTGAATTCAATATTTTTGACATAGCTAACATACAGAAGAAGATAAAAAAAAAAGCTTTTGGAAGAGTGTGTTAATAAAAACTGAGTCGTTTTGATCGGACAAAGTCCGATCTTACCGCAAAACTACCGTAGTGTTTTAATATACACACATCAACACGGTCTAGGGATATTTCATACTCAATTAAATAACTCTAAAAGTACTGGCCGCATTGGAATCTTTAATACACCGATTTGTTTGTAATTTATCTCAGACTAATTCCAAATTCAAATTTTTGAAAATTCTTTTGTTTCGGTGGCATAAAAATGTCTTGATGTATAGGAGAGGGAATATTCATTTGTGCGAAATTTAAAAAACAATACGAATTACGTTTAGTTACAGTTTTTTTTCATTTTTAAACGAAAGATAAAGTTAAAATTGAGGTATTGTAGCCATGCAACGCCGACGTTTGACGAGGGCGGAGATGTTACGAGCTGTGGGAATGCTGGAAGCTGGATCTGTTCAGCGTAATGTTGCTGAGGCCATAGGGACCCATCAAAATGTAATTTCAAGATTGTGGACACGCTATCGTGCCACAGGTGAAGTAGCGGAGAGGCACCGGGGGCCAAGTCGCATCACTACCCCCAGACAAGACCGATTTTTGCAAATTACTGCGCGAGCTCAACCAAATGCAACGGCGACTCAATTGGTCCAAAGGCTGCGAGTGGAACACCAAGTGCTTGTGAGTGACCAAACTGTAAGAAGGCGACTGCATGAAAGCAATCTACGCTCTCGTAGACCACTCCGGGTCCCACCTTTACGGAGAGGCAATCGTGGACGACGATTAGAATGGGTTCGGAACCACGTGGACTGGGGCCGTGAGCAATGGTCCAATGTGCTGTTCACGGATGAATCCAGGTTCGGCTTCCATCCAGATTCACGAAGGACGCGTGTTTGGCGAGTTCCTGGACGATAGAGCCATCTCCAGAACCCTCAGGAAGTTCACCCATACCAAGGAGGAACAATTATGGTTTGGGCAGGAATTCGTCTTGGAGGACGGACGGATCACGTTTGGGTGCGGGGCAATATGACGGCAGAACGATACGTCCAACAGGTGCTGGGGCCCGTAATCTTGCCCCACAGAACACAAATGGGGCAAGATTTCCTGCACATGCACGACAATGCCCGGGCACACACGGCGTGAACGGTAGCAGCTTGGTTACATACACATAATGTTAGGGCCTTAGACTGGCCTGCTCAATCGCCAGATCTAAATCCCATTGAGCATGCGTGGGATATGCTGCAAAGAAGAGCTCTGAAGGAAGTTCCTGAAAATTTGACTACAGAAGATCAACTTTTTGCGCACCTCAGAAGGACATGGGACAATATTCCGCAGCAAGACATTGACAACCTTGTTCTGAGCATGCCGAATCGTTGCCGATGTGTTATGAACATCATGGGCGCTTTCTCAGACTACTAACTTCAAGTTTATAAACACAAATTAAATGATTTTTCTATTTTTTTCAGTTTTTACTCACAAATTAAAAGTTAATTCATATACGGTTTCCGTCTATGCTTCATTTTTTTTCCATAAAATCCTGAAATTTTAATCAGTACCTTAACCATTATTAAAAAATGGTAGAATATTAAATAACGTATATTTTAAATATATACATGTCATATAAATAATTAACACATTGATAGTAATTCGCTTTTTTAAAAATATCCCTAGACCGTGTTGATGTGTGTATTTCATCATCTGCCTAGCCTTTGCCCAACTATGTGGGTGGGCTTCCAGTCTAACCGGATGCAGCTGAATACTAGTGAACGAGATTTCAAGGTCGGAAGGCGAGAACACTAATGAAACTCACTTTATGTTTCCAGTAGGCGTATAATTCTGTTAAGAATCTCAAGAATTCACACGAACAAAAAAAACTCCAATCCTCTTATACTACTGGCGGTAATGTAACCATAGCGAGATCTAACTCGACGTCAACGCCATCTATCGAGCACGTCGGCAACTCTGAACATTTTTACCCGACTACGGCAAAGCCAAAGGAGGGTTATGATTTTGACTGGCTATGTATGTATGTATGTTTGTATGTATGTATGTATGTATGTGTGTATCTTCATCTGTTCCCTCATAGCTTCTAATCTACTTATCGGAACTCGACATATGAGGTATCGTTAGAACCGTCTCAATTTTCCGCTGAACATAGGCTACGTAACGTGTCACAAAAAGCTATTTGGCGCCCTCTAGCGGACAAAAAGTAAGGCTTAAAAAATAAAAATGGAGATAAATACGCCGTGTTTGGTATCATTTGAAAGGGCCTCACTTGTACATTTCCAAAATATTGCTCAAATTTAAAATCACGCCCTCTAGCGGACAAAAAGTCAAGAGTAAAAAAAAAAATTTAACACCAAAATTGTTTAAATAAAAAAAAGTAAAAAACTAAAACCCGACTACGACAAAAAAAACGACGCTGAAAAAGTATGAAACAAGATTTTCAGGATAGAACAAAAAGAAAAGCCGTAGTCACACGTTATAGGTACCAACCTAAACACTTTAATACCGTGTGACTACGGCTTTTCTTTTTGTTCTATCCTGAAAATCTTGTGATTGTTTAAATTAGATCTCGCCGTGGCTTCGTCGTCTACCTGAACATACCGCCCACCAAGGACAGATTGCAGAATGTCCTTCTCTTAATCTAAACCGCCCACCGTGCGGGGTGCGCAAGCACAAACCTGAATATAACAATAGCATTTGTGAAGGTATACAAAACAAAAAAACTTAAAAACTAGATGAACAAAACATATTATTCTTAAATTATACCTCACAACAAAGTTTAAGATGCTACAGGAAGAATAGCCAATTTTGTTATAGGTCTCTTTATCAGAGAACCTTTAGTTCTGACAGTAACTACTCGAGTGATTCCGTCGGGCCCAGGATGTTTTAACTCGATCCTTCCCAGCAACCACTTGCCAGGAGGTAAATCCTCCTCTTTTATCAGAACTAGGCCACCTACGGCTGGTTCTGGATTTTCATGAGTCCACTTATGGCGTTGTAAAAATTGATTCAAATAATCCTGTGACCACCGCCGCCAAAAGTCCTGTAACATTCTTTGGGTAAGTTGCCACCGTCTGAGACTAGAAATGTTAGCCCTTTCGAAATTCGAATCAGGTACAAGGACGAGTGGTTCCCCAACCAAAAAATGTCCCGGAGTTAACACGGTTAACTCGTTTTGATCCCCACCGGAAAGCGGTCTCGAGTTGAGGCACGCCTCGATTTGCGCCAACACCGTCGTAAGTTCTTCAAACGTTAAAGTAGAATTTCCTATAACCCTTCTGAGATGGTATTTAGTAGACTTTATTCCGGCCTCCCATAGTCCGCCGAAATTTGGAGCGTGAGGAGGAATAAAGTTCCACTTTGTACCATTATTTGCCAAGCACTCAACCAATTCAGGAATTAATTTTGATTTTTCTTCATTGAATAATTCCTGAAGCTCCCGCGCAGCGCCAACAAAATTTGTGCCGTTGTCACTGTGTAGTTCTGCACAGTGTCCACGTCTGGCCACGAACCTCTTAAAAGCGGCCAAGAAACCTTTGGACGTCATGTCACTGACTGCTTCGATATGAATCGCCCGCGTCGACAGACAGATGAAAAGCGCGATGTACCCCTTGTACGATTTGTTACCACGCCCTTTAGACATTCTGACGTTTATTGGGCCAGCGTAATCGACGCCACTGTACAGAAAAGCTTTATTTGGTGTAACACGAGGAGATGGTAGCTGTCCCATTAGTTGGCTTCTGGTTTTATTAGAATACCGAATGCAAGTAACGCATTTTCTAAAAAAAGCTTTTACTAAAGGTTTGACTCCTACAATCCAATACCGAGATTTTAAGTAAGCGATCATAGTCTGAGGCCCTCCATGCATCGTTTTTTGATGCGCCTCGCTTATGAGAAGCTTCGTGAGGAACGAATCTTTAGGTATAAGTATTGGATGTTTGCGATCATAACTCAACTGGGACATCTCTAATCGACCGCCCACTCTAATTACCCCATTTAAATCTAAAAATAAATTTAACGATTTATACTTTCTTCCCTTTTTTCCTAGAGATCCTGTCTTCTTAAGTTCTTCTATTTCTTCTTGTAGCTCTTCTTCTTGACTCTTTCTAATGCATATTTCCATCGCCTCCCCGAGTTCCGCAGTGGACAACTGTTTATTTCTCTTCTTGTTAGCACAATTAATCCTTAATAGCAAGAACTTCCTACAGTAGGCCACTACTCTGATCATCCTTGAAAGCGATGAAAATCTTTCCCAAAAAGAAATGTCAAGGATACCCGAATGGACCTTCACTTCCTCCAACTTAGTAATCAAGTGTTTAGGTTTTTTATATTCTACCACTGATTGTCTTAAGAACTCTGGTCCATTGAACCATATTGCCGTATTGTCGAGTTCTCCGGGAGCCACGCCGCGAGAGGCACAATCCGCTGGATTTTGTTTGGAAGGAACGTATGACCAATATTGTGTATCTAATTTGGTTAAGATCTCAGCAACGCGATTGGCCACAAATGTTTTCCAACGGTTTGGATGACTACTAAGCCATGCGAGGACAATTTCGGAATCCGTCCAAGCGTGCACATCTGACACATTTACATCCAGAGTTTTAGCAACGTCCACCATCAACTTAGCTAATAGAACGGCTCCACATAGTTCCAACCTAGGTATTGACACCTGTTTGATGGGAGACACTTTAGTTTTCGAGGTAACTAACGCCACATGTATGTTACCCTCTGCATCTATAACTCTGACGTATACCACTGCAGCGTAGGCCATTTTTGAGGCATCCGAAAAACCGTGCAGCTCCGTCTTTACATTGCTGGATTTAGTGTTAAGCCAACGTGGGATTTTAACATTCACTAAAGAAGATAGGTCCTTACGGTAAGTAATCCATTCTTTTAATAAACTGTTGGGCACTTCTTCGTCCCAACCTATACCTGCTAACCATAGCTTCTGTATCAACATTTTAGCTATAATGATACTAGGTGACAACCAACCTAACGGATCGAAAAGTCTAGATATATCCGATATAATTTTTCTTTTAGTTACAGGTTCCGTTGGGAGAGGCAGTTCTACGGAGTACTGGAAAACATCAGCGCGAGGATCCCAGGTAAGTCCGAGTATTTTCGTAATATTATCTATTTTGACTACGTATCTAGGTTTATTTTTACTTCCTCAGCTTTATCCCTTTTGCTTTCTCTTATCTTATGTAGTAATTCTTCACTGTTACTTATCCATTTTTGCAATTGGAATCCCCCTTTAGCTAAAATAGTTTTTATTTCTGTATGAATTTTATATCCTTCATCTACGCTTTCTGCCCCTGTCATTAGATCATCCATGTAGAAATTATTAAGAATAATTTTAGCTGCTAATGGATAATCCTTCCCTTCATCATAAGCAACCTGATGTAAAGACCGCACTGCTAGAAATGGCGCCGATGAAGTACCAAATGTAACCGTTACTAACTCAAATTCTTCAATTTCTTTTTCAGGACTGTCCCTCCAAAGAACTCTCTGAAACATTGTATCATCTCTGTTGACCAGAACCTGCCTATACATTTTAATTATATCAGCACCTATACAAATTGGATGTATTCTCCAACGCATAACCGTATGTCGTAATTCTGCTTGTAATGTCGGGCCAACCATCAAGTCATTGTTTAGCGATACCCCATTTATTCCCTTGCAGGAAGCGTCAAATACCACGCGCACCTTAGTCGTCAGCTTATCTTCCCGGATTACTGCGTGATGAGGTAAGTACAACCCTTTATTCTTTTCTTCTGCAGATACCTTCACCATATGGTTAAGTTCTATATACTCCCGCATCACCGCTGTGTAATCCGCCTTTAATTTGTCATTCCGTGAAAGGTTGAACTCTAAACTCTTTAACCTTTTTTCAGCTATGAACCTAGATTCACCATCCTTGCAACTTTGTTTACCATCTCGGAACGGCAATCGTACAATATAACGCCCGGTTTCATCTCGCTTTGTGGTATTTGTAAAAATATTCTCACATTCCGCTTCTTCCTTGCTCAGTATTTTTTCAGTTCCTGATGGCTCCGCTTCTAGCTCCCAAAACTTACGTAAGAAGTCATCAGTCTGAACATTGGAATGCATGACAGTTATACAAGGATATGAATTGATATCCATCAAATTTTCTGTACCGACAACACCCGAAAGAATCCAGCCGAATTCTGTTTGTTGTGCTACGAGTGATCCACTAGTACTCTTTTTGATTCCATCTTGAATAATTTGGCTGAATATCTCAGCACCCAACAAAATGTCAATTTTGTTAGGCCTATGATACTCAGGATCTGCCAAATCGTTTTCACTCAACTTTACCCATTCTACCCTGGTTGCTGTTACAACTGGGAGAAGGGACGTGATGGACTTCAAAACGTATGCATTCACTTGAACGTGGTAATCTGGATTCACTCGAGAACGTAGATTAACAACTACGGAAGAATTAGACATCACTGTTTTATTACCGCCTACACCTGTTACACGGTGTTTTGTTAAAGTTTTCTTTAACCCTAAATATTGAGCCATTGACTCAGTGATAAAAGATCCTTGGGATCCTTGATCTACTAATGCCCGAACCACACGATAGTTTCCATCTTTCGACATGGCCTTCACTAAAGCCGTAGGTATTAAAACCGTATCCTTACAATTTCCTGTCGAAAGGCATGAAACTATTGGCTTAGTAGATCCCTCCGCTTGTACAGCGGCTTTTTGAGATTCCTCCATTGAGGTACTATTCCTAGCAGCAGCTGATGCTGCTTCCTTCTGATCAACGCCCGTGATCTCACCAACAGACCCAGAACCACCGCTAGGGTGGACTAATGTATGGTGGCGTCTTTTACATATATGGCATTTGACGGTGTTTCTGCAAAATCTGGCAGAGTGGTTACTTCCCAAACAAATGAAACATAACCCCTTTTTTTGTACAAAATCACGTCGAGTATCGTTACTTTCTTTAGAAAAACCTTTACAAGCAGTTACCTTATGAGCGGCAGAACAAAAAGGGCAAGATAACTCAGCTTTTTCTTTGCCTACCACATGGAATGATTGCGAACTCTTTTGAACCTGAGCTTTATTTTCTAAGTTTTCTAAACCTCGAAATCGGCCAGTTAAAAACTCAGCAAATTGAGTAAAGGTAGTCAAATCATCTGTTGAATCTGAAGCTGTCTTTAATTCCCAGGCCTTCCTGGTGTCCTTATCCAATTTGGCACTAACAATGTGGATTATTAGGATGTCCCAAGAAGAAACATCTACCCCTAGATTTTTTATTGAACCTAAGCAATCAGATGTGGTGCTAAGTAATCTTTTTATTTCAGAGGCTGATTCTACTGTTAAACTCTTTTGATTAAACAAACGCTTTAAAATTCCATTTGCCAAAAATCTTTTATTGTTGTACATTGCTTCTAATTTTGCCCAACTAGCTGTATAATTATCCGATGTTACATTAATATTTCTTAAAAGTAGCTCTGCATCTCCGGTTAAGTACCCTTTAAGGTAATATAATTTCTGCGCATCGTCTAGAGTATTATTGTTGTGTATTAATCCCACAAATAAATCCCTAAACGTCTGCCACTCACTATAATTTCCAGAGAACACAGGTATCTTAACCTCAGGTAATTTAAAGTTTCTAAATCCTGTACTACAACTAGCTCCTGGACTAACATTATACGATTCACTAGACATTTTCATATTGTTTAATTGTTCTTTCAGCTCGCTTTTAAACTGTATATAAAACTCTTCGACCTCATCATACAAGCCATTCTTAAAATAAATTGAACTAATTAAATCAGACTTTTTTACTTCACTAATTATTTTTACATGTGTTGTGTGGAATAATTGCCATTGCTGTTCTAAGTTTTCAATCCTAGTTTCTATATGACAAACAGTTAGACGCTCTTTAGGAGATTTTTTAAAGTTAGATTTTGACTTAAGCATTTTAGCTTTAATATCTTCTTGAATATCGTTAAGCGACTCCATTTTTAATTGAAAACACAAACTTGGTCAGATCACAAATATAAAATACACAATTTTCTAGCAACTACACAACACTATAAATATCTAACACTATAACTTAATGTCCAATAAACACGTTCAATAACACCTTAAAAGTTTCTTTGAAGCACTTCGAAATTTTTCTAAGTCCCAGATAATGTTTAAAATTTTACAAGTGTTTTGGACTTGTATTTTTTAGTAAAATCGGGCATAGGTTCCCCGTCTCAACCACTTTTGCCTTAAATTAGTACAAGTCCAAACTACTATTAACAACGGCTAAGTTAATTAATTAAAAAATTAAATTAAAAATTAAAAATTAATAACGAGATTTCAAGGTCGGAAGGCGAGAACACTAATGAAACTCACTTTATGTTTCCAGTAGGCGTATAATTCTGTTAAGAATCTCAAGAATTCACACGAACAAAAAAAACTCCAATCCTCTTATACTACTGGCGGTAATGTAACCATAGCGAGATCTAACTCGACGTCAACGCCATCTATCGAGCACGTCGGCAACTCTGAACATTTTGATTGTTTAAATTAGATCTCGCCGTGGCTTCGTCGTCTACCTGAACAACTAGTATTTTGAATCGAACGACTGCCCTGACCTCTACAACCCAATTAGTACTAGGTAATACGATACCCTTTGGCAGGTAAAACTGGTTGTCAAACTAGACCTGTCAAATCTACTTGGGTACTGCAAAATAAAATGTCATTATTTACATCTATTATTAATTGAAATAGGTACGTATACCTACAACGTTGCCATATTGAAATAGGAGAGGATTCTAAGACGAATATCAGCCATTTGTACTGGTCAGTCGAACCCTCGCAGATACTATGCTCCGTTTACACTTCCTAAAATGTAGCGCAAGTTATAGTCTAGTAGTGCGTGGAATTAAATAACGAAAGCTTACAATTTATGTATTTCAATTCAAAACCTATTAGTACCTACTTATATTTTGTTGTTGGCTGTATCAAACACCTGCAGTTTATAGATATCTAGGGTATCCGACCAGAATACAATATTTACATGTATTTTTTGTTAATTTTTTGATACCCTGCACGGTGAATCAGACCGAATTAGAAAATATTATAAAATAAAACTGATCCCCCAGGTTTCAAGAATGTGGTATCGACCGGAATAACTCTGTTTTATAATACAGTTAAATAATAGATAAGCAATAAATTATGCATCCATATTCAAGATTCATTGAAGCAGCGTCCCTAGTAAAAATATGTTAATAAAACCTGCTTTACATTGCTACACAAGAACAGATAGTTTTCTTACATAACTACCAGATTAGCTTATCACTTCATTAAATTAAGTCATTAACAAGATTCTTGGGTGTTCCAAAATGTTTTATTACTAAGCGTGGGTAGTAGCACAAGTAGCACAATCATGCAGTTCAAACGGAGCATAGTTCACGTAACGAACTAGCCACTGGAAGGCACAGATTACAAAATCAAATCAAATCTTTATTGCACTGATGTCGTTATAAACATCGAGTATTTATTTTATTACTAGCTGACCCGCGCAACTTCGTCTGCGTCACATAATATAGATTATTCCTACCTACTACCCTACCTACTACCCAACCTACTACCCTACCTACTACCCAACCTACTACCCTACCTACTACCCTACCTACTACCCTACCTACTACCCTACCTACTACCCTACCTACTACCCTACCTACTACCCTACCTACTACCCTACCTACTACCCTACCTACTACCCTACCTACTACCCTACCTACTACCCTACCTACTACCCTACCTACCTACCTACTACCCTACCTACCTACTACCCTACCTACTACCCTACCTACCTACTACCCTACCTACCTACCTACTACCCTACCTACCTACCTACTACCCTACCTACCTACTACCCTACCTACCTACTACCCTACCTACCTACTACCTACCTACCTACTACCCTACCTAAAAAAAAAAAAAAAAAAAAAAAAGTATCCTATGTCCTTCTCCTGGTTCTTAGCTACCTCCCTACCAATTTTCATCTAAATCCGGCCAGCCGTTCTTGAGTTATAAATGGTGTAACTAACACGACTTTCTTTTATATATATAGATGTTACTAAATAAGAAAATCCTGTTATATACCTATGCGCATTTCTGTAAAGGAAATAATTTAATTTTATGTTGGAAGAGCTTTAATGCTACTACCTAGATACAACTTTTAATACATTGAATTTTATTTCCTATTTCTTACTCCGTAGTTATGTGGATTGTGGTCGCATGGCAATATAGTTATATAGTCCAAACTGTCGCCACCATTTTGTTTTCACACTTTAATGACAGCCATAGACAATTTAAAAAATAAATACTGGCCAAGTGCAAGTCGGTCTTCTTATAGATTTTTCTGTAATCTATACGTGTTGAACTAATTTCTGTATTTTTTTTTGAATATTAGGGTCAGTAGCTTCGATCAATAATAGAAGTCAGTAGTTTCGGAGATAAAAAGGGGGGGGGGGGATGGTCGGACAGACAGACACACGAGTGATCATGTAAGGGTTCCGTTTTATCCTTTTTAGGTACGGAGCCCTAAAAAAATACGATTATCAACGGTGCTTGACAACGTCATTCACTTGCTCCAAAAAAGCAGCTCTTTAAGAATACAAAATAAACAAAACTTTAAAAAACGCTAGTTTAAAAAAAAACCTATATTTAAATGAAGTTGGTTTATCTATCAACATTGAACACCAAATTTCGTGCTCCTGCTGTTAACCGTTGAGGAGTGACCTCCTGTGGAGGCGATACTGGCTGCCGGATTATTTCATGTCTGTCTTGAAATGGTATTGTCACCAAAACCAAAGGCGTGTGCAAAATTTTAGCTAAATCGGTTAGGAGAACTGATTTGAAATTAATTTTCAAGATTTGACCAAGACATGTAACAAACCAATAAGAAATGGACGTAACATTCTGAATGAAAATTCTACTTCAAAAGCTCGTTAGGTAATGAAATATTATAACATTAACAACAATTCCCAAAATAACAAGAATCGTAATCCGATTAATAACAAAGTTTGTTCAAAGGTAACCGTAATCAACTCATTACAAATTCTAAATGGATGGACTTAAAGAATTAACTGTTAACACCTTATAAATAATTATGAAGTCAGAAACTTGGACTTGTAATAGTTATTAATGAGTTTACCGATTGCTCTAGTAACTCAAGTTAATCTACTTGGAAAGTGGACAAGACCCTTTATAACTTAGGGGATTAAGTTGGAAAGACGTACGTCTGAATAGAACAGGTGTGTATATTTGTGTATTGTTAAAGTATTGACACAAAAAAAATATTGTATCACAGAAAGGTAATGAAGAAGGTATGATTTTATTGTTGCAAGTATTGTAGGATTCAGTATACTCTTACGATTTTTAAAAGAAATAAACAGATAAATTCTTCAGTCTGGTCTAAATTTTTCCTTACATATGTCCTCCCATAGTTTGTTCGGTCTATCTCTACTTCTTTATCATTTCTTTGTTATCCATTCTGTAAATTTTTTGGTCCATCTATCATTGTTCATCCTGCACATATGGCCTGCTCATTTCCAGTAAGTAGGTACCTATGTCAGTTACTTTCGTTTTACTTCTTAATATTTCGGTTTTTGATCTTATTTGATAATTTTATTCCTAATCTTTTAAAAGAAATAGTAATGAAAAAATTGTTAATTGAAAATTATTTCTTCCTGAAAAAAAACCGCCAAGGTAAAAGTCAATAGCAAAAGTCTCGTAGTAAATCTAAAGTACAGGCGTGCATGACTAGTACACAGTATTTAAATTAAATAATACCATAACACGGGTAATATATTTTCTCCTCTACTTAATTGGAGCCCTAAAGTATAAATTCTCAATAGGTGAATAGATAAATCGTGACATACCCATATATTGCGGTGTTTAGTGCTACGAACTATTAGATAAAAAGGTGTCTGCGCAAACTGCAAGAGACCGCGGTCATTCATGCATGCCGAACAGCGCAAAAAAAGAATACAAAAGAGGTTTTATTTAAAGCCTTTTTGTACTTATAGTCTAAAAGAGCATAGACGAATTCAATCTAAAGTTCGATGTTCAAATAAAGCTGGTACAAATAAAGTTCAAGATTACTCAAAGTGTAAACTTTAGGGTTGTATTGTATATACTTTCTCCATTATAAATGCGTTCGTTACGCTAATCTCTCGTGTTTCTCTTAAAACTTACACCGTGACCACTGTCCGGGCGGTCTACAGCTAATCGGTTTAAGTAATGTTCATTAATTAAGGTCCCCGACTCGCCCGTCGGATTACCGGGCCGGCACTGTCCACTCGCGAACAACAATATTTTGTCAACTACCCGCATCAGTTATCTGACTTGTCTGGACTCGTTATTGAACAACACTTGGATATTATAATCGTAATTATAATGAAGCGGATTATTGACTTCGTTACAATGATTAACAGAAGCTGTTTCTTCTTATCTTTAAAAATTATGGATACTACAAATGAAGACCTGCGTTTCAACATGTCAGAAGCTAAAGATTCCTGCCGAGGCGGTTCGTTTAGTTTAGATAGATGACCGCTATTTGTTTCAGCTGATTGGGCCGTTCAAGGGATGTATCTTCCATGATTGTTTTCCGCGAACCCTTCCAACGCTCCCAAGAATAAATGTAAACTGCCGATGGTCGCTGGAGATAGCCAATCAAACGCCTGATAGATGCTGCCAATATTTTACAGCTTTGCACAAAATGCTCGTACATCAAAATGAGAATATTTTAGCAGGGATGATCCAATATCCTATTACTAATTAAAACATATCGGTCTCGTACCAGCAGCGATTTAATATCTCACGTTACGACTAACAATGTGGGTGATATTTTAAACAGTTTTTGCAATATTTTTCCCTTAGTCGGTTCATTTGTTTCCCGGCGTGCCGCGTCTAGGATTTATTTTACAAGCAACATTATCTCGTCCCTTCAAAGTGACTAACATCCTACACACGATATGTTCTTATTAATGGTCGCTTGGCGCCTTATTCATATTTTACACGAGCAAACAGATTGTGTGTAATAATTGGACATGCGTCAAGCGTGTCACGGTAATGTGGTCATAAGTTAGCCGGAGGCCCCGGGCGCGTGTCATTATGCCAATCTCGACAATTGAGCCTCACCGCTTGTCCCGGCTTAGCGTCGAGATGATCTATGAGCTGATATTATGAGCTGGAGAATTGGCTCCTGCTCGAATTAACCTTCCGGCGCTCTTAGAATATACATACACTACAATTATGAAACACTTTTTATGTATATTAATCTTCACGATCGCGTGTCCGAACCGTACGGTCTTTTTAGGAAACCTCCAAATTGTTGTTTTAAAAATAAGTTCTAAGTCAGGGCATTGACACGTAAATAAATGAGCTATCTCGTGAACAAATCACGGTGTTCATTGATACTTGTAAATATTTTATTAGTAATGGTGGACAGGCGTCGTGCCGTTCACACCCACCGCCGCGTCTGCGTTTGATTAAGAGCGGGCTAATGAAATTAATAACCGTGGAACACCAAGTCTAGCTAGCGCCTCCTTCGCTCTTGACAAATGACCGAGTGTAATTTCACACGGGACCGTAATAATACAACGTCGAAGCTGACTCTACGTGTACCCTTTGTAGCCTGACATCTCTGTAATTGAAATTTTAACTCGTTTGTTTCCTGGCGCAAAATACCATTAAAGTGACAAATTCAATGTCATCAAATTGTTTAGAAAAATTCAAATATATTCTAAGTTCTTCGAAGTCCGTTCAATCTTTGGAAATTAATTTGTTGTTTTCTTGCAAGAGCGTGAACTTCTTGGAAATAGCAGTAATCAATGCGATCGATCTTGGCACCAGATTAACTGTTTTCAAATAAATTGTAATGGCTCGTTAACCTATAAATAAGGCTCACACATCGCAGAACATAAGGTGCAGGATACAGTTAGTAAATATGGCGTCCATGAATGGTAAGTAACAACATGATGTTAAAACAAGTTGGTCACGATCTCTCATCAAGGACGCTACGCAGATCATAACGATGGCAGGCCCAGTAACCTTGGTGCACCACAATTACACGCAATCCCTCTGCCGCAATTATGCTGAGTGCGCTTAAGTTTCCCTTCAAGCCGTGATATAGTGGTATCATAGAGCAGGGCGGTATTTATCATAGTGCACTTGCGCGGACGCGGACGGGACGCACGGAAACAAGATCGTCGGCCGGCCGGGCGGCGCGAGCGCACCACCGATAAATCTGCCGCACTTAACTCGCAACCGGTAAATAACTATGGGATTTCCGCGTGCGAGAACGCGATGCGCCCGAGCATAAATCTATGCCCGTATTGTGATATTGTGTTGCCATTATGGGTCTCCGGGAAGGCTGGACGTCCCATAAATACACACAGTTTGCTCGGCAAAGCCTCTTGTGTCGTCTTCTCAATGGGTATCTGACGCGAGCCGTTTCCATATCTCAATGCCTAACACAAAACGCCGGGTGGCTTGCATCTCTGTTAGTGTAATTCTGTGTTTGTTTATTGTGATTGGATCTGAAGCTTTTACACGGACTTGAGGAATACCTCCCATATTATAACGTGATGCTGTTTTGTGTTCGATTATGATTTCACTTTTTTTCTCATCAACTTTTTTGACGCTACAATCTCTGGTATTGTGTAAATAATGCGTTAGAAATTTCCAAGCGATAGCAACAGTTTGCAGGCCAATTCTGTCATCTAGTCTACCTTTAGCACATCCTAATAGGGTAGGTATGCAGCGATCGCGATCGCGCCGACGAACGAGCGATGCTACACGTGTTCCAAGCGAAATTACCATTATTATCGATCATCTCGCGCCAGCGTCTCGTAACGACCCTCAATAGGCGCGAGTCGGACTCCGCGAATCTTATCTTCGACGCAAGCGAACGCGACGCGAACAGAACGACCACGTCCCGTTACGTTCATCTTGCAATTTCAAGCTTGTTTACTTTGCTGCTACGATGGACGAATTTGATTAGGCATTCTCCTTGATGGTAGCTCTGAGTAGCTCATAAACTTGGCCACTGCAATGTCATACGTAATTGATCATAACTCTGCAGTGAGGCTGACGAAGTGACGACGCGACAACAATCGTCTCCGATTTAATCGCCCACCTTAACCATTAATCTTGTTAACTGTGCCGATAGCCTTCTTATTACCCCGGTTAGTACTTCACAGAAAATTGAATTGTAATTGCGTTCTAAGAGAAATGTTAACCCGCCATTCTTTCTTGATTGCACGTTGCGCCTACGAGCAATGTCTAACGTCGGTGGTTATAGCAATTATTGCATATTAGCTGAATTGAATTCTGTGCTTTTGTAATTTATACTTTCATTAAATTATTGAGCATAAGTGTATTGGGTGTGTTGTGATTAATGGGGTGTGTCTGTACGTTCGCTTTGCTCGTTCTGTGCGAATTATTGAGACCGCTTTGTTACTCTGTCAAGTTGATGCTAATTTTATTTAGTGCCCGTGAAATTGGATGCCTCATGCTTTTTGTTCGCTGCGTTTTCAATGATAATTTGTATTGAAATGTTCGATGCATAATAACATTACTTTTGAAGCTTGTGCCTATTATCGTTTGTGTCTACGATATACGCAGTCATCTTGGAGTATCGATGTAATAAAATGGTAGAAGAGTCTGTTCAGTCCTGTAACGACGGTTTGCTTTTATCCTTATCTCATGAATGTTTTCAGAACACAAATATGAATAGAATATTTTTGTTTGCCTGTCACATTGATTTTTATGCGATACGGTTGGTCACTATCTTGATTGCGAGGAGTTGATCGATAATAATGGAAACTTCATATTCTGAGAGGACTATAAGTCAGTTCAGCAGCACAATATATTTCGGTGTCAAATAAAAACATAAGTTATGCTGCATGCCTTATTGTAAGTCCTGTCGTAAGTTATAGTAACGTATGCAAAATCTAATCAGTGTTCCCAGACTGAACATTCAGCCTCGGCATTAAATCTTTCAAGCTTCACATTCAGTCTAACGCCACACCTAGCCGACCATATTAATAACTCCTTACAAAACGTTTAAGGGCATACTAGCGACTTTCGCTTGCGACATCGTCAGATAAGCGCTTGAAGCAGGTAAATATGTGCGAAACCAGTGTTGTTTGTGATTCTCCATTAAGTAGGGGCGGAGTTACTCTTTTTGCTACCATTAATCGACTATTTCTTGTGGCTTTAAAAAACATGTTACTTTTTTGCTTCATTCTCTCATTCCTAGTTTTGAACTGAAAAACACTTGGAATCTTTATCCTCGCCTTTCTCAGATGTTCAGTAAAAAAAAACAAATACTGAAAACGACTGGTGTATATCTGGTTACTAAACACAGACAGATTAGTCATCTTGACACGTCATCCAAATAATACATCACTGCAGTTTTTGCTTGGAAACAGTCTATTTTTTGCAATTCCTTATAATAACTTAAACTGTATCTATCTTATCTTAAATATCCCTAGAGATACGTAAGATAAGGTAGTCGCGGTTGATCCTTTTTCACAGTCCGACTTGTTCATATCCTGGTGTTCCCACGGTTTCAAGTTGACGATCTACCATAGCAATGACGACCTGATTCAAATGTACTGTAAGTAGCAATCCAGATCAGCTTTACCCTACTTTATGTTATTGATAAATTTGATAATGCAACACGACCAACGCTATTTCTAACATAAATCCTGCTTATCACAACGGCTGGGATCCAGTTGTTCGCCTTCGCAGCGATTCTTGTTTCCACTCCGATTTCGAATACGAATTATTTTACACACGGCTGTCGTGTATGCGTTGACCTTTACACGACTCCCTGTAACTGAGACTTTGGTTATCGATCGAAGCTAAATATGTCCTATATCGTGCGTGTTGGTACTTTGTAACTAGTGGTTCCCCTCAGGGTATAAGTAGAACTCGCAAATGGTAGCAAATGGAATTGCTAGTAGCGTTTGCAATTTCTTCGAAAAGTTACATTGTGTGGTACTTAGACTTGCGATTTTTCTTTCATTGCGTGGGAAATGTCGGTTAATAGTTCTTTTTAATATAATATTATTGGCAAGCATGTATAGTTGTTTCGACGAGTCTCAAGGCTGGTGCAAATATTCGCAGTTTCGCTGTTCTCTGGTTTTCCATAGTAACCAGTTCATAAATTATATCGATTATGAGATCGATTATACTAACGAGATATACAAATTCATAACGAAACCGTGGGAAAATATAATTATTTATTAATGCTTCCTGTAAAGCTCAATTACAATCACTTTTTCAAGTCTGTTATCCCCGAAGTGAAAGTCAGAGGTCTACCTAATGTACACCCACATTTCGCCAGCTATGTTTACATCCCATCTCATAGGGGCGAGCCATTTACCATCAACCGGGCATAAATCCAGTCTCTGTCACTGCTACTGAGAAATTCCTGATGGAGAAATTCAGTATCACTATGCCCGACCTGGAAATCGAACTCGAGACCTCATTCTACTTCGACTAAAGAGGCAGTCTAAACAATTCCAATTTAATTCAATTATTTCCAATAAAGGCCTTCAGGTAATATTTCAAAGAAAAAGCGTTTGTATTCGTGTGCCTATGTTTGTTCAAACAACTAGCGAATATAAAATGAATTCAATACATAAAGCCTCAAGTACTCGACCACGTCTACACGGGCCGCACTTACCACAATGTCTGCTCATTAGAGCCAGCTTACACAAGCAGTACTCGTAAAATTAGCCCTATATCGTTGTCCGTGGTAACTCGACTAATCGCGGAAACTCACTAGACCAACCATATCGTGAGAACCGAACCGCCCCAGCCTCTTGTAAGTGTGAAATGACATTTACAACGCGATCTCAACCGGCATTTGTATAATTAGATCGTAATTCTATTCGTTTACTCTCGTTACTAGATTCCGTGCACAACACTATGTGTTACCTACATTATGTTCTTGAAATGTCTCTGAAGCTCAACACTGTGATTTTAGATCGTTAGGCCCGTCCTCGTTTCAAGAAAGCCGGTCTATATAGAAAATTCATTCGGTTATAAATGCTTGGGAATGAAAACGACTTTGCAAAGCTATGTTTTGCGGCTTGAAAACACTTGAAGTGGATACGGAATGTCCTCACTTTGAACGTATAATTATTTAGAAATCCTGAAAGCTTTTTCATGTTGCTGGTTTATGAACATGTTTAATAAATGTTGGCATGTGATGTTTGACTGAAATTGCTCTAAAGAAGGTGAATGCTGAGATCACGAGTAATAGAGAAGTATGAAAAAAGAAGACATGCTGCGCCGACCCCAAAATAAATTTTGATAAGGAGGCAGGGGAATAATGACATGATGACATTAATACGAGAAATATTCCAAGGTAAAGTACTATCTAACTAAATAAGATTATGAAAAAGCCAGTGAACAAGATACCATTCAAGATTTTGCAAATCGCTTAGCAACTAAGAAGCAGTCTCAGATAAAATTTGCATGCGTCAATTAAGTTGACATTTAATTTGTCTTCAACCAGTTATTTGTGTTCCAAGGCTATAAACTCATCTAATTCCCGTTTGAGCTTGTTTTTGTTCTCAATGTAAATGAGGAAATAATTAATCATGCAACTGGTAATTGTCTGCATTGAAGCTACTATTACTGAGATGACTAGATAGGGCGTTATTAGTGATTTTATGGTGCACTTAAGTTTGATTTACTTCTTCCTGGCTTGGTTTTATCCAATATATCAAAGTTTAATACATTGTCTCATTAAATTGTTGTCAATATATTCTCTTTTAGCTACGTGTTATATTTATTGTCACTTGTAGTTTATTTTCTCGTAAATAACATCTCAGCTGCTGCTCTACTATCGCAGTCTCTCCCGCATTCCGATTGTGATTACATAACGAATCCTACGATACTTGTTCTGCCTCCATTCTTTGATTCATCCTTACTAATACGTGCATATTAGTAAGCACTCTTTACAACAGTCTAGAAAATATTATAACAACCTTCCCTATCTAAATCACCGTATCCAAACAGATATTTATTAAAATCATCATCATCCACAGTCCTTCTTTACCTACTGCTGGGTATAAGCCTTTTTTTGTGGGTGGAAAATCATCGAATAACCCCCCCCCCCCCGCTCTTGGGCAGAGCGAAGGGGAGTGTCAGACTTCTACTGACTAAAAACCAAACCCATGTTCCTTCTTTGCCCTTGTGTCGGAGCCGCGTTAACCTTTCGATATAATCCACAGCCCCAACGGGCCTGGGTATAAGTAAGCCTCTCTTTGCTTTTACCAAACTCTACGTTCTTGGGCCAGCCTAATTCCCGTGATGGCAACTGCAACAATATCGTCTGCCCATCATATTATTGTTAAAATATTTTCTACATTTTCTATAACTCTCGCTGCAAACAAAACTTATTTTAATACTTGTTGGTAAACCTTGGCGACTTTAATTTGCACACGCGTCGTAAAGATCGGAGCGCGCCCATGCAAGCCAAGTGGATCCTGTAGCCCTAATACCAACTGCAGCTCCGCTCGATAACTTTCTCATAACCCCGATGGGTGCTGATAAAAACCTATTGGTGTCAGCTACTCAGATTGTGGCGGGCGTACCTGAAAGCGCATGTACACTACCTATCTCACCGACACGGGCCATGGGCTAAGCAAACACTATGCTTGTGTGTGTGGCTCAAGTTGATAGATTTCGGCGAGAATTATGGTTTCTTGATGCTTTCCATTTTGGGTCTCTGTTTATTAAAAAAAAACAAAATGACATTTTGTACGCTTTGAAAAATGAATTCCTTCCGGTAAATTTCCACTTTCGTTGATCATGTCTCCGCGTATCGCCATTTATGGAATTTTCTTTCTTGCATCAGTGTTCAGTCTTTAATTTCATTCACTACTTTAGAGATCTTTGGATACGTTTTTAAAATGACGAAGTGCCTCAGGAGTGTTCTTTCTCCTCTATTATTGGATTGATGATTTATTATTTCAATCACAGATTTATGCCAAAAAACGTTTCTCTCAACTGGCTCTATAAATAACATTACGTTTCCTCGCCTACTGTCCACATTTGCGCCGAGCGCCGTCTTACCTTTCACCGTCGAGAGATATTGTCCATGCAGCCGCGATCCCTACGCCTCATTACCATATACTGCGCCCGTGACAGCATCGCAATTAACTATCTGTTTATTGTTGTTGAATTATAAACGGCGTTGCGTGATACTACTCCTGGGTACGGCGGAGTATAGCCGGTCTCCGGTCTCTCACTGCGAATGGGCGCGCACGCGCTTTCATTTCATTATACACACATCAACACGGTCTAGGGATATTTCATACTCAATTAAATAACTCGATAAGTACTGGCCGCATTGGAATCTTTAATACACCGATTTCTTTGTAATTTATCTCAGACTAATTCCAAATTCAAATTTTTGAATATTCTTTTGTTTCGGTGGCATAAAAATGTCTTGATGTATAGGAGAGGGAATTTTCATTTGTGCGAAATTTAAAAAACAATACGAATTACGTTTAGTTACAGTTTTTTTTCATTTTTAAACAAAAGATAAAGTTAACATTGAGGTATTGTAGCCATGCAACGCCGACATTTGACGAGGGCGGAGATGTTACGAGCTGTGGGAATGCTGGAAGCTGGATCTGTTCAGCGTAATGTTGCTGAGGCCATAGGGACCCATCAAAATGTAATTTCAAGATAGTGGACACGCTATCGTGCCACAGGTGAAGTAGCGGAGAGGCACCGGGGGCCAAGTCGCATCACTACCCCCAGACAAGACCGATTTTTGCAAATTACTGCGCGAGCTCAACCAAATGCAACGGCGACTCAATTGGTCCAAAGGCTGCGAGTGGAACACCAAGTGCTTGTGAGTGACCAAACTGTAAGAAGGCGACTGCATGAAAGCAATCTACGCTCTCGTAGACCACTCCGGGTCCCACCTTTACGGAGAGGCAATCGTGGACGACGATTAGAATGGATTCGGAACCACGTGGACTGGGGCCGAGAGCAATGGTCCAATGTGCTGTTCACGGATGAATCCAGGTTCGGCTTCCATCCAGATTCACGAAGGACGCGTGTTTGGCGAGTTCCTGGACGATGGAGCCGTCTCCAGAACCCTCAGGAAGTTCACCCATACCAAGGAGGAACAATTATGGTTTGGGCAGGAATTCGTCTTGGAGGACGGACGGATCTCGTTTGGGTGCGGGGCAATATGACGGCAGAACGATACGTCCAACAGGTGCTGGGGCCCGTAATCTTGCCCCACAGAACACAAATGGGGCAAGATTTCCTGCTCATGCACGACAATGCCCGGGCACACACGGCGAGAACGGTAGCAGCTTGGTTACATACACATAATGTTAGGGCCTTAGACTGGCCTGCTCAATCGCCAGATCTAAATCCCATTGAGCATGCGTGGGATATGCTGCAAAGAAGAGCTCTGAAGGAAGTTCCTGAAAATTTGGCTACAGAAGATCAACTTTTTGCGCACCTAAGAAGGACATGGGACAATATTCCGCAGCAAGACATTGACAACCCTGTTCTGAGCATGCCGAATCGTTGCCGATGTGTTATGAACATCATAGGCGCTTTCTCAGACTACTAACTTCAAGTTTATAAACACAAATTAATTGATTTTTCTATTTTTTTCAGTTTTTACTCACAAATTAAAAGTTAATTCATATACGGTTTCCGTCTATGCTTCATTTTTTTTCCATAAAATCCTGAAATTTTAATCAGTACCTTAACCATTATTAAAAAATGGTAGAATATTAAATAACGTATATTTTAAATATATACATGTCATATAAATAATTAACACATTGATAGTAATTCGCTTTTTTAAAAATATCCCTAGACCGTGTTGATGTGTGTATTATGCCTATGTAATTGTGTGCCATATAGACGCAGATGAAGCTGGAAAGTTAAGAAATCCATAATAGTTATGCGATGCTTATCTTTATATCTTCTTGAGAGCCGACTCCGTGTCAAGCAAACTATCCAATAAAATTGTTTTCGTATTGTATTCGAAAGAGAAATATGGGAAAAAGGTATGCGCGTGTAAGCTGATTAACTTAATAATAAAGCTATCGAATTGATTTATGTCACCGTACTTTAAAATAATTTGTACACGACACCAAACTTGGATATAGATTTTTCAAACATCTATTAGTTGTTTCGAGTCTAATTCAATAATAGGAATAGATATTTCACGATGTTCAATATGAAAATAAACTTGTAAGTAGGGCAGGGCCATTATTTTTGTTGCGACGTTCAATGGAGAATAAATTTTTGGTGCTATCAATCAGCGCAGTGGCACGCCTCGCCTCCACACTATGTTATTGCACCTGCGCGGTGCGTTGGCGCAGCCGGTCATTACCATCTATCTGCGCGTGCGACGTTTACATGTAAATAACTATTAATAGCAATAATCACAGTGAAAACGTAATAATTATGATTCGAAGTGAAATCTTTGGCGATAATTTGTACGATTTGTTAGCTTAAGGACAGATTCTCTTCACGCCAGATTCGCGTTAGGACAGATTCGCATTAGGACAGATTCGCTTAAAGACAGAAGTACAGTCGGATGAAAATAATTTTATTCATTAAACCGAAACATAAGAGAAAACAAAAAACCTTAGACATATTTTTTTATTCAATAAACCGAAACAAGAGAGAAAACAAAAAAAACCGTTTAAAAAACCTTACAGCCATCCTTATTAACCAAAAATAAATTCCCTGTACTAATTTTTCATTATAATTTTTTATATATTAAACAAATTCGCTAATTGTTTTAAACATTCTAAAGTAGAAATTTGTCCTTGTAACGCATTGTTGACAATGTTATCAATCTTTTTATCCTTTTTTAAGTCTTCTTCTTTTCCCTTGACTGTTAAGACTTAAACTTAATTTTCTTTGTTGCATTTCCGTTTCTTTTTTTAGCAACTGAAGAAAATAATATAAGGCTGGTTTGGGCGGTATTTTTGAATTCAGTCTTCGATGATATCCCTCCACCCCATTCGTTGTTCTTATCTTTTCGCCGTAACAAGAAAATAGTTCACAAGTAATTTTGTTTAGCCACTGGGTCGAAAAATAGTTTTGAAATTTAACAAATTCCTCTGTAGCAGGGCCAGCTTCTAGTAAAGATAAGTAAGCCCCGGGTATTAAATTTGGAGGTAGCAGTGCTAATTGAGTAAACATCCTTGTTATATTTTTGCCCTCATTTGTTTTATCCAGGCCAATTTTCTTACTCATTTTCCATATTGCACTTAAATAATGGTAAAAACAGCCCTTTATTTGGACATTTGGATAAATATTCTTAATGGCATTAATTGTTGCCATTTCAAAATCACACTTAAATTCAACAATGTCCAGTGAAAAATAGTTTTTTAAGGTTCTAAACATTCTTTCGTATGTTTGTTGAGACTTGTTTGGTAACAAACAGTAAATTAATGGCACAAAATTAACAAACTCTCGTTCATTTGTTGTTGTATTGACATGCAACGAATAAATTTGGTAAAATGGTTTCGGCGTCGCTTTAAATGTACCATCGCCATAGTATCTTGTATGAATTTTTAAATTTTGTTTGGCTAAAGGGGATCCCAATATTAAAATTTTTTCCTCTTCACCTTCATCAAATAAAAAGAAATTTTCCACTAATTTTGCAGGCAACCGCACATCTTTGACATTTTGAAAAGTAGTTTTCTCCATACCAAGATATTTATGACGAGCCCTGTACAACGTATCTTTTTTTCCCGAAAATTCAATTTCACAATTGTTTAACTCATTAGAGTGATTATGTACATAGTCCTCAAATAGTTTTGGAATGGCTTCGAGTTTATTGCATACCTCTTCTTTTAAACCATCCATCATTCCGTCAATTAAATTACGGGCCATATTAGGAGAACATGCGTGATTGGCTTCCTTTACTATTTTGTTATTTTTGTCAATTGTTATCGACGTGGTACAAATTTTCCTGTTATAGCATCGCCAATTCGAAGTTCCTGATAGATTATTCTGCACAAAATTGTATCTGTGCCCACCATGAAGTGATACTTTACCTCCTTTTTTACTGGTTATAAATTTCACGTCCGACACTTCGCTGCTTGTTTCAGCTCTCTCCATGGTTTTAAAGAAACTTATTGCTCACCAAAAATAATTTTGCTAAATAAACTGAGATTAAACAAAACCATTGAAACCGTGTCAAAAAATATGACAGGATTTGACATTTGTCATTTATGTAATAAGCAGCCAGTAATTAGTTGAATGTTGGAGTTTGTATATCAATTTACAAGAAATTATGAAATTATTGGAAACAGGAAATATTATACCTTACCAGTAATCCATATTAAAATTATAAATAAATATGTCAGACACTTTAAATACCAATTATCTAGTCTCAAACTAGGCAGAGCATGTATTATGGATTCAAACCCCTTCCGTGGCAGTTCGCAGATTATGTGTAATAATCTGGCGTAAAGCGAATCTGTCCATATGCGAACAAAGGAACTTTATGTTGCGGTCTGTACATATTCTGTCTTTAAGCGAATCTGTCCTAATGCGAATCTGTCCTAACGCGAATCTGGCGTGAAGAGAATCTGTCCTTAAGCTAACAAATCAATTTGTACATATCAAATTGATTTATTGATTGTATAATTTGCAGGTTTGGTAGTTTGGTGGTGGACGTAAGTTATTTTTATTGGCATTCTTAAATGCTGTGATGCAATATGTTTATGTGGCTGCTGGCTGCATCTATTGGATTCTGGTTTAGAGTAATCTTGTATAAGTAGCTGCCTATGCACAAAGGAGTATTACGAAAATTCGAGTTCTCATCATTTGTAATTTACAAAATTGTTGGAATTACAACAGTATTACTATAGCTGTCTTCGTTAGCTTGTTCTTAAACAAATAATATTTCTCAAATGTCAATATAGTTTACATTGTTTAGGCCGTTATTGTCTCAGGCTTCTTTGGCTGTATTGCGAAAATGCAAGATTTAATGTCTGTATGTACCATTGTCTGGTATTTAACCGGATCAGCTGATTATAATGTGTGTTTAGATTTTTAGAATGTGAATAATTGTCGTTTCTGTTTTAAATAGGGTTGAGGTTGTGTTTGTATTTTGAGTCAAGGATATATTGTTTGTTTTGTTTTCGTACACACTCCGTCACTGTTTCTACATTCTTCGATTATTTGAAAACAAGATGAAATGTGTTGTATGATTTTGTAACTCAACTGCTGCTTCTTATCATCATCTACGTCTATTTCTTTCTTTATTTGATAGCAAGCTTGAGCTTCTAGCTAGTGTTACTAACACAACGTTGGTCAGTGATAATATAATTTCTGTTGGTACACAACTTTTTTGATTTAGTTAGGTACTACTGTAGAACAATTTTATTTGTTGATTGTTAGTTTCATACTTTATGTTTTGTTGTCAAAGGTACCCCGACCTTCATTTTAATTAAGCTGTACCTACTGTTTTATGCTCGTCTTCATTAACCTTCTCACTCACTGTTAAATCAGCTAATTAACTATTTGTATTGAGTTAGCCCAACATTTTACGACGAGTTTGGCATTTTTTTTAACGTCCAGCGTCCAGGACAGGCAAGAGACGATATCAAGTCGTGTTCCATGGTTTCTAAAGTAACACGTCATTATAAAAGAAAATAATAAAAAATAATTAAATAAATTATTTATTTATTTTATTTTATTAACTCTCCAGGGAAGAGTCATCTATGAATGTCCACCTAAACATGTTTTCCTTGCTTCGGCTAACCTGTGTTTGGAATTTTAAGTTGAGAATCTGTCACACTCTACATTAGCTTTACAATCTACAGACTGGTGATTCTTTCGAAATTGATCGTTTGATGCTAAAGTAATACTGAGTACTAACCTTGCTTTTTTCCAAATGTGTTGGGGTCGGCTTCCTGTCTAACCGGATGCAGTTGAATACCAGTATTTTATATAAGTAAAACTAACTAGTTTTACTCAACTTAAAATTCACAATTCCTAAACCGGGTCTGATACTCAATCAGTTTCTGATAGTTTGTGATTATTCGCTTTAGTTCACCTGTTCAAAACGTTACTAAAAATATCAACATAGTAATCATAAGTTTGGCATATCGATTGTGTGCGATTATTTATCGATTTTTCGCTCGGAGCGTACTGTAGAGGAATGCTCGATATAGCTCGCGATAAGTGCGAGTTTGAGTTATGAGTTAATTAAGCGGAGCTCGAACGAGTTCGCAATTATACTTCGCGCCTGTTGACGTGTTAGCTGCAGTACTAATGTTTTTCATGGAGGCCTATATCTTCATAACTTGATATCTCTATGGTCTCTTACCCCTCTCTCTTGCTGTTTAGAGACAATTGCAGAGGTTGCAATTTGCTATTTTTTTAAGTTTCTTATAAAGTGGCCCCACTTTAAAAAAATCCTGATGAAAAACCCAATGCACAAATGCTCAGCAGTTACAACAAATAGATCAACGCAGCAGTATATTCATTCTTCAAAAGACGAAAAATCTTTCCAAAGTTTTTGCAGGTTTATTGCATTACCCCTGCAAGCCCTCTTGGTTTCCAGTTGACAGTTAAACAGGAATTGAAGCCATCCCTCGACTTTCCTTTTCCTGAATGTTATACATAGTTTTCTCTTAGGCTTTCGATAATGATGTCATCTACAAAGTAGAGATTTCCCTCAGCAGAAAATCTTTCATTTGGACTACAAATTGGATCGCTGGTGTAGTGATCTTCTCCCTCGATTTGTTGACAATTATTTTACTTTTATATTAGGAGCGACTGGTTAGATTATAACAGCTTCTCGAGTCGATCTTCAGGTTAAGCGGCGCTTGTCTAGGTTGGTTGATGAACGGTATGTAATGATATACCGAGTTTCCTCCGTTCTTTGAAAAGCACGCTGTTATTTGTAGATCTTTGACAGTCGTTACAGGTAGTCCGGGGCTCGAAAGTCGTACAACCAGTCTTACCCAGGGATACCGAATTACCCAATACCTACTAACTGGGTTGTAGAGGTCAGATTGGCAGCCGTTCTATGTAAAATACTGGTGCATCCCGTAAGACTGAAATCCGAATGTAGTTAGGAAAAGACAAGGCAGATGATGATTGTCACTTCAACCACCATTGTACAGTCACCTTCAAAAATGCATGGACAGTTCAGAACTCTATTCACAAGTAATAAAGACTAAAAGTATCCATGCAATTTTGCAGGTGGCTGTACCTCATCATCATCTTCGTGTCCTTGTCCCATTCTACTTAGGGTCGGCTCAATACCTTTTCTTCTTTCATTCTCCCCTGTCAGACTGCATCTTTTCTTTTGTCTTCCTTCTGGTCGGCCATCCTGTACCTGTTGGAAAGAAATTGTAGTACAGAATTTCTCAAAGGCATCTCGACGAATCGAATCCAGCCACCTGTTAAAGGTAACCAATTAAAATAATTCAAAATGGGGTAATTACTGGTTATGGCGTCTTTAATTAAGTTTCTAAAGTTGAGCGCTAATTTCTAAAATGATTGTATTACTGATGTTAAAACAGATTCATAATTATTTTGCGTGTTAGTGCAGAGGATTTTGAGCTTTATGGGGACTGAGATAGGGGTTTTGGAGGCAGTCGGTGGAATAGCGATAAATCTCAGAGTGCACTGACGGAAGGGATGCTTGTTATTAAGTCGTCAACAAGAGTTATAGTTCACCACTGGGTTGCAATTGCGGCCCGCTAATGCCTACTTGGTGTTTACACGAGCGATTCCGCGGCTCAAAGAAATCTCACTTGAAGGTTACTGTAATTATAAGTGGGTTGGAGTTTATAGACAGTGGTTTTATAAATAACCATGTGGGCTTAAGAATTTCGTTCTCTTTGGTGTATACGTTGTCAATCTTTCTGTGGTTAGTTTCTAGTATTGAGACCTGTTGCTAGGATCCGCATTTTGACTGGGCAGTACCATAACATAACATCACATTACGCCTATAATCGCCAAAGGGTTCTGCACAGGTGTACCCATTGGTACATCCACACGTTTTTCAGTAGCAATTTCAGACTCCGTAGCACTACCGGTTGTGAAAAGTTCTAAAGCCAAAATTAACTTTATTGCAGTTTAAAAATAATAAGATATGATTATAAACTAATAAGTCCGCCATTGTATCCTCAGTAATGACAATAACGGTATAGATAACAACAGCAATTAAAAACGAGATGAAATAATTTAATCTCTATTTGCTTTATCTTTAAGACTTTATCTCGGCTGCCATCGGGGTGTCAGCCTCGCTTGAAACCGGGCACTTAAAAACGGAACTGTCAAGAAAACTCAAGACTTGTATTATTAATGAATCCTCGAGTGTAATACACTTTCGCCTTCGAACAAACAATTAAACGTTGCTCCGACAATTCGGCTCCATACGTGACAGTGAGGCGTGTTCGTATCCAAGTGTTAACATGCGCATATATCATGGTTCGACTTGATACACCTGCAAAGCCACGCCCACCACGCCGCGGCTCCCGCACCCCTCACCGCACCCCGGTCTTTCGCTTCACCATCATCAAGATACCATTCCACGTTAAGACGTCATCGGGTGCGCACGCTTGACGCTTTTATCGCATGTCTCATGTTTTTACGTACTGTGTTTATGAACTGAGTGCTGTGTGAATAACTTTTGGGTGTTTGCGTTTAATTTTTTGTTCGGCACGTCACGGCTCTGAAGACCAATTTTCCAGAAGAAATTATTGTAAGTTTTTTGTCAGTTTTTGAACTATTTTTGTCGTTGTGATTGTGTATTTTTTGTTTTTTCGCGTTAACTTAATTTTATGTTCGTGGACTTATCTTTGGAGGCAGTCCGATAGTGTGTTTTAATAAAATTCCTTTTGATAATGATAACAGAAACAAATTGTATGGACTTTTTAAAGACACCGATAACGCTACTTATGAAGCATAGAGTGTTATTTATGATAACGTTTAATATGCTCAAGAAGTTTATAATGAAACTCAAAGTGTTAAACTTTTTACTTGTTGCTCCGATGTGGGCGGAGTTTCAGTCTTATACGCACGCGCCAAATACCGCCTTTTCAGTTTTCAAGAAAAACCTTCACGCCTATATTTCTTGTCACCTCGAAGATTTCAAACTACGTTAGAGGATACGAATATATTGCCTCTTAAACTACTTATGCTGTATATTTGTAAGACAGTGTAGAGACTGTTTGAAATTCCTCTAAAGTTTTCCATCATCATTAAAATATGACAACACTTCATTGAAATAGGACAGACAATGATGAAAGTATCCTACGTACGGCCATCCAAAGTACTCATGTTAACTTTGTATGAAGGCAATCATTACGTGTGTAATATCTTTACGATGTCCCAAAAGATATCTGTGGAAACTATGACAACGTTGTACGGCGCCGGAATACATCATTGTTTATTATACAATAACATGGCAACTGAAATAGAAATAACCTCGTAGAAGATTGGGCAAAAACAGTTGTCCTCAATGGAAGTCATGAAGAAAAACTTTTGCCTAACAGCGGGATGCCTCAGGGTGACGTTACCAGTATGGCAAATTCTAAAACAATCCTAGAACCTCTAGAAAACCGTAAATTCTACTAAAAGAAATTCGGTAGCAGAAATTAATGCTAATAAGATGCTTGGAAATATTTTTGCGTCTACAACTTATAAAATTTCGCTAAATTGATTGTAAATTGGTTTTTGTTTGAATTGGATAGTTAATTTGTTTTTTTATGATTAATATTGTGGAAATGTAGGCTATTGGAATTTAATCATATTTGGTTTTGATATTTTATAAATTAACATTTATGATAATTTTTCTAATATGAAGCTGTCACGGCCCTCTAGATTCTCTAAAACTAATGTTATAACGACAGGACCAGACATAAAGAGTAATGCAGTTTGGTAGAAATACCTCTATGATGAACCTACATAACTGTCTACCAAAATAACACGTTTGTAACTGACTGATATTATAGATATTTTAAATACAAGCAGGTTACTCTTAGGGGAAAACAAAAAACGATGGATGGAATGTAAATGATTATTTGACTCGTAATATGCGACAACTGAGAGGACTCTTCATAGAAATGTATGGAAGAAGAAAAACTGCGTCGACCTCAAAAAAATCTGCTGGAGAATGATGAAGTAGAGAAGCTATATAAAAACCCCGTTTATGAACTAGAATATAATGTCAAGCTTCTAATAACAACCGTTAATTAAATCAACACAAATGTATTTTAATTACATTTTATAAACGGCTTGTTAAAATACGTCGCAATAAAGAATATCAGAGACATGACATCGTAAAAAGGCTTGCGTAGGCGCACGGTCGCATCTTCTACTGATAGGTAGGTAATACTCCAGAATTACTTATCGTAAAGTTAGTAGTAGCTAATACTTTATTTTATGATCAGATGTAGCCAATTAATAGCTTCCGCTGCTCTCAAACGATGAAGGAAAACGCTGTGAGGAAACCAGATTGTTCTAGAATAGAAAATTCGAAGACATGTGACATCTACCAACCCGTATTGGACCCAAGTGGTGGATAACAGCGGGAGGTCTGTTCTGTGTCCCAACAGTTTGAAGGGTATAGACTATAGATAGACTAAAAGCCAATTGACAGCTGATTTCCTCTGCGTAACGTCTTCTATCTAAATAATATTTTTTGGCTTTCTCCAGCCAATGCGTATAACGAGTGCAGTAAAACAGTCCCAAGCCACATATGGCTAGAAGAAATAGAAATAAATAATTCAATTCACATTTAAACAGTGATAAATTGTCTAAGACATCGTCTAGGCGCAACACAGTAACACTTGCAACTAGCACTAAAAGGTAAAAGTTGCCGTATATGTCTGGATTGTATAATATAGTAATCATTGAAGAGTGTTCAGTACCTTATAAGGCAGGCAGAAGTGTATTTTTTTGCATGTCTGTCTTCATCACTGACGGGAGTAGGCTAGGCGGATGGATTAATTTGAATCAAGATTTCTTTATCTCTTGAGTATAATTGAGTAGTGATAGAGAAAAACTTGAAACAATATTATCCGGGACCAGCTTTTAAGACTATTAGATTTGAGAATAATAGTAGAGAAAAGTTTGGGACATAATTTTCCGGGCCCTACGACCCAAAAATAAAACGGAAGTCGAAGAATCAGGACGTAAACGTTCTATTTTTGATCACTAGATTCGCCTGAAATAGTTTTTCTTTAGCTCAGCAGAATTCTTATGAGAGCAGAAAGCTTTCGATCCTTAGGACCTCAACACCGAATACACAACAGATTTTATTGAAAGGACCAAAAGGTGTCCCTGTTTTCATATCCAAAAAAAAAGAAACAACCACGAACAAAACATGTCAAAAGCAAATTCCCTAAGCATGAACTGGACTACATCAGTGGCATTTTGTCGTGTGTCGTGCGTAGGAGTAACCTCTGTGCCGGCGCGTGCACTCTATGAGTTTTATGATCGCTAATAGGCAATAATGTGCACCTCTTGACTCGGAACGCGAGGGGTTAAGTTATTGGTGCGATGAGAGACTCTACTGTGACCTTGGAGATTTTGATTCGTATCTTCGTGTGAAATTATTGTTTTAAATGTATCTGTTGATACGATTTTGGAGACAGTTGATGGTTATGACTTTTTGTTGTTGAGGTTAAAATTATTTCTTATATCTAAACAATTTGGAACAGAAAATTCGTTGGTAATCTGGCTTCGGTTTCAGGATCCGTTTGTTTTGTATCTCGACTTTTAATATCAATTTTGATGTCAAGCAACTTACCGTCGATGTTGCATAATGTTTCTTATTTGCTAACCTACAAAAAATGATGGTAATCCTGATAGGGGCGAACATAGCCAGATATCGCACAAGATAGAGCTGTTTAGAAGAAGAAAGGGGAGCCATTTGCCCAAAAATGGCACGCATTAGCCTAAAAAAACGCCCCCACACACGGGAGACATTATAAAAAATTATTATAGGATACGTCCGAATAAAAACACAGTGCCTCAGAGCTTTCAGCCTCCTCATTTAGAACAAACAAGGAAGCAATTAACACGACCCTCAGTACTATTTACCCACAGCTTTACCCAATCCTTATTAAAACGTCGTTCCATTTGTACATCGAGTGTGGTTCGCATGTCTTCGAGTCCTAAACAGTTTTACTAATAGCCATGACGTGACTCTATACGTTTGGATCTCTGGCGTCGATCTCAGATTCTCTGGCTTAACCGTCTCAATGTGTTGCTGATTCTATACTATTTGCTGCCTTTATAGCCCTAGTTTTGCCTAAGGCTTTAATGTAATGTCAGCAGACATTTGTTTTTGATGTGTGGTATTTGGTTGATAACGGATATGGGTGGAGTTTTGAACTATCATCCTTCCGTCTTAACTTATTTGCCATCGCAACTGCATGTAGTTCACACGACTTTGTGTCTGTTATTTGCTATTGTCTTCTTTTTTCTCTTACTTCAACCTCTGACCACCCATGGGTGAGTGTAGGTCTCTTCCAAATCTCTCCACTTTTGATGGTTTTGTGTCTTGCCTATTAACTTTTTATTTATTTATTCTCTTTATTCTTAATTCGCTCTATTTTCACACAATCTATTTATCGTTTTCTTGATTTTCTTCTATTTTTGTGTCGTTATTCTTGACGCCAGATGTCTAAACTTCTTTAATTACAAGCTGGCATAGAGTCCTTATGATTCGATTTATTTCAAATGAAGTATTTGATTTAACCAATTTATGAGTTGCGTCGACCGACGGGAAGTCTTCAATTGTAATTATTGAGAGCTTCATTCGCACTCCTATCAATGTAAAGTTTTGTACGTGTGTGTATGACTAACATCCGGACCAAGCCATCTGCCGCATCACTTATATTTCATTTAAAGATATTATATCTGATCATGTAACTCTGTACCATTGTTTCGAAGAAAATGGACAGTTTGTATGTGAAAACAACAAAATCTGAATAAAAGTAATTATTATGGGACAACATAGGCTAGCTGTTTAGTTTTTAGTTTAATTTTTATATTTTTTGTTGTGTGAACTTGTGGCGTGTGTCAAATAAATTTATTTTCTTTCTTTCTTTCTTCTTTCTATAATAATATAATATAATAATCTTCAGGCGTATGATATTGGTAGTTAGTTTCTACTTAGTTGATAAGTGGTAAGGAGCTTCCACAAGCGCTTTCCTATATACGAATGACACAACCAAAGATGAGAAAACTCGTTTAATTTCTTTCAGCGCAAACAACTAGAGAGGCTCCTATAACAGGTAGCAGAAAAGCGGATGATGATAATGTCAACTACCTATGAACTAAATAAGGAAAACTATCATAAAACGTTATTTATGGTAGTAAAAGTTGTTCCATAACATTATCATAAACTTACACCATACACTAGTTGCAGAAGCTTCTCATTAAGTTTAAGTATTTAATATTCAACTCCATGTTTTGAAATCCAATTATTCAATAACATGAACGATGATTCCAATTTTATAGTACTTTATACAAGTTTATTGCTTACATACCGTTCATTTCAAGTCTGAATCTTCAATAAGATTTACATCAATAGCGTCATTCATTCGTCTCCTGTGCTCAACCATCTATCTAGTCTTCGTTTTGAATTATGTAAATGGTATTTACAATGTGGTCCCTTTAATTTTATTCGTTCGATCTATGCGTACTGTTACCGAATTTGATTTATCGGCTAGCTATTTACGCATGACGTATCGAGCCGGCTCTTTATAAGTCTGTGCACCGGCTGACAGGAGATGGATGTCTGGACACGGTCTGTTCCTTATTGCTGTCGTTTGTTCTTGAATTTATTGGACACGAAGTAACGGTTGCGTCTCTGCCGGCCCTACGGTGGTCGCGTCCGACGTGCCCGCGTAATATATTGTACAGGGAAATGCCATCCGTGTAAACCTGTTGACTCTCTTTAATGTCATAATTTATATTTGAAATCCATTATATTATTTATTTATGTCGTAATTGAATTTATATCGCTGAACGTTACGCGTACTGAAGCTATCTATTGGTTACTTTCCCTGTCATCGCAATATTTATTCACTTGTCGTTGTCCCGTGTAATGTATTCGCTGAGAAATGTTCCTCTCTCAGCATCGTCCGTCATGTTATTTAAATATTTATCGCCGTTATATACGGTTGTTTTCTAAACTAAGATCCTTCTGTTGCCAAAATGCTCGGGTACCTATATCAATTAGATGACAAATAATCTGGCAACGTTTTCTTATTCGCGGAATACATCAATGCCGGTGGTCGTGTTACTTACCACTTTTATAGCGTTGGTATCTTGACAAGATAATAAAATTTGTTTCTTTTTCGTGAGTTCCCATGTTGTGACATGCTATACCTAACCATAATGAGTGCAAAAAATAAGGCCCCATACCTGTGTACTGGCGGAATTGTTGTGCTCGTGTTTTTAATATATCGTGGCATTGTGAGCGAAAACACTTGGAATGGTCCTAACTCCTAGTATATTGTACCAGTCGCCTCACGAAGGCGATAAAGCAATGAATGTGCACTAACTAGCGGTGGCGGTGTTATTTATGACGACCGATACCATCGGCACGGACTTGTCAATCACAAGGATACGTACCAGACATCAAAATTACACTTGACCATTTCATGACGCACAGAACTTTGAGACTTATTGTTGAAAGAATAAAGGATAGGAACAGTGATAGGAGCAACACGTTCGGAGAGCTGGTGCGCCGCGTGTTGGCTGATCGGCCACGGCCATCCATCATTCATGAGCGCGAGCGCGTAACGAGCCTTTATTCGAGTTCACCGTGGTTGCGCCTGCGACGCTTTACACCCTCCCGCTACGTCACACGTACTTTCACGTATTTTTATTGTTGTATCACGAATATGTATCGCTTTTAAGTGTACAATATGATCAATGTCTCTGTTGAACGTATCTGACCCCACTATATTCACGTTTTTCTTTCATATTCATATTTCTCCTGACGGATACCATCTATTCATGTTTGAGTTATTGTGCTTGCATTGTTATTCGTCTTTTCACGAGTATCATTGAAGAAAATACCTTGAAAGCCCCGTTGAAACGACTATCAGATAGTCGAAGTTCGCATATTTGAATAACTAATGTTGCCGGCTCCCCACGTACAGAAGTGATGTTGGTAAAAGGCTGTACCCTCACAGCCACTCTAACGATGGTAAGATTGTATCGCAGCAGTGACGGTTCAATACAACATGGATCAATCGACATTAGGAAAGTATCAGTCGATCAATCGGTCCTCTCCGTGGATGCGTTATCGGGGGATCTCACCACCCACTTGCGGGTTCTTAGTTGGGCACGTGCGACGTCGCTTGTTATGCCACAAAACGCATTGGGTGTCATTGAAACGTCGTTTACCTGCAGAGAAACGAATAGAAAATGCTGTAAAAGAGCATTACAAGCGGCAGTATCAACATAGAGCTTTCAAAGACTCCGTTAACACTCTATGTTGTACCTATTTTATAAGCAATCCTCTGTTGGCATTTCTCTACCAATTACAAAAACTCTTACTGCATTGGTATTCGTGTCTTGTGGGTTTTGCTATTTTAATTCAGAAAATTTTGAATTTCGCGGAAATGTGAGGTGCACTTCGTGAGTCCCCGAGATATGATCATTTACATTTCACGAAATAAGCTTGCTATTTCTTCATTCTTCACTTCTTCGCCCAGTATTTTCTCACAAAGCTGTTTAGTTTCGTCTAGAATCACACGGTCAAAATGAAACGGATAATTATATGGATTGTCCATTTCGTTAATAAATGCTTAGTCAAGGGCCTCATCGAAAGCTCATCGGTTTCCTTGTCTCGTTCATGATACGCTATCAAATTAAGCGTTAAATGACATCACGAGTATTCACGAGTGCCTGCTATGAATTCACAATTGAATGCGTTCGTTAATAAACATTTTTTTATTCATATTTGAATGTTGCGACGTTGTCATGATGAGGAATGTCTTTAGAGCCGGCGTCTTATGAGATACGAAAGTGCCCCATTGTCCGTTGTTTCCGATTTTAGTTTATCATCGTCGCGTGTCGGGATGTTATAATAGTCGGTGAAATTGTTGACCGCTATGCGTCCTAGTAATAACTGTTTGTTATGTTCCAATTGTTTTATACTAATGATATTTTTATTTTATACCTAGGCCCAAATTCTAAGTTTCTTCACCGTAATCAGTTCGTTAAACTCTTAGAGACGTTTTGGCAGGTATGTTCGAACGAAATAAATGATTTTGAATCCAACTTATCTGTGTATGTAACAGTGTGATGTAACGTTTATGGCCAGTGTAATCTCAGTGTTTTCTGTCCGTACGGACGCCACTGACGAATGATTAATGACTTGGGCAACGGCGATAGTGAGACGAGCGCCACGGCCGACGCGCTCACTGACAATATTGTCTCATTTATTGCTAATGATCTATTGAATATCTGTACACTGTCCAACATTTAGTACTTTTTCACTATTCTCTTACATAATTTTACTTTCTAATGTAAACGTACTTTACGTTTTAATTAACATAAAACTAATCATTCAAAACGTTATGTTGATTCGTTGGAATGTTAACGAGCGAAAAATATTTTACGGACGTATATAGGCATTGGCACATTTCTTCTAAAATACAGCACATTACATGGATGGCCTCATACTTTCCATAAACACACGTTGCGTATCCAGCACAACGTGTAATTTTACAAAAACGTTGTTATAATGCCTCACGAAATTGCTGTGATTTGTTTCTGAACTTTCTGAGCCATCGATACTATACCGTGCCGCGATTGCTCGCAATTACACAATAATCCGTGTTGATTCTACAAAATATCATTGTTCCTACAATGTAGAACAATGTGCACATTCGTATCACGACTTTCGCTTAATAATGTTGGTATTAATAACTGCGAAACAATCAGAGGATATCTGAATCTTTTATTTTCCTTAAAACTTTGACATTTTGTTCCAAGGTCGGCACATGTATGAAAACAATTTCAGACAATACCGTTGGAGGATTACATACAAAAGAATCGAAAATAGAATTCGTACACCATTTCAAGTATAAAATTAATCATTATGTGAAAAAAATAGCAGCACACAATAATGATTCTGTAGACATACCCGGTCTCATTAAAAAAATACGCTTAGCTCCGTTGGCGGCGCGTTCTTTTCGTCACCGAGTATTTTTTATCGGAGTTCTGAGAACCAAGATAACGCGTTTGGACCGTTCAGACTGTGACGAGTTTTTATAATAATCCCATAGTCACCTAAATTTTGAAGATTTCTCAAATAATTTATGTGTAACAGAAAGTCGATAAGCTTTGGTTTTGTGTGGCGCTACGTGATTAACGATGTTGTTCGCGTTCGTTTTTACATTGGTTGTTATCTTTTCGAATGATAAAACATCTTCATTTTCAAGTTCAGTATCGTCGTTTGTTTTAAGTGTTTTGTAGTCTGTTTGTGTCATCATCGCTGCACCGGTTTCATCATTAGCATCATTAATAACATTGTCTACGTAAAGCGATGCACTATTTCTCTAACCTTGGTCGGGAATTAATTTCATGTTAGTCTCGGTGGTTGCTGGCTCTCCGTAATTATCGTTGCATCGATTCTGTGCGCCCGTAATGAAGATATCGCCCCATCTTCTCTCTAGCAATTATTAAATGTACAATTTGTTGGGTATGCTAAGCTCTATTATTCGATGTTAAAATATTATAAGACATTGAATTAATTTGAAGATCTATAGAATTAAATTCGAGAATTAAAGGTCCTTTTAGGGTTCCGTACCTCAAAAGGAAAAAACGGAACCCTTATAGGATCACTTTGTTGTCCGTCTGTCTGTCTGTCAAGACCTTTTTTCTCAGGAACGCGTGGAGGTATCAAGCTGAAATTCATATCAAATACTCAAGTCTATGGTCTCTTGGAGCTGTGAAAAAATCAAACTTCTAAGTCAACGCGATCAAAAGATACTCCCGTTTATGCCGCAAATTTTCGACACTTGCAAGGGAATCAAAACCTACAGGGTACTTCCCGTGAACTCAGAATCTTGAAATTTGGTACGAAGCAACGTCTTATAGCATAGATAAAGGAATAATTACGAAAACCATAAATTTTTAGTTACATCAAGATACTCCCGTTTATGCCGCAAATTTTCGACACTCGCAAGGGAATCAAAACCTACAGGGTACTTCCCGTGAACTCAGAATCTTGAAATTTGGTACGAAGCAACGTCTTATAGCATAGATAAAGGAATAATTACGA
Organism: Diarsia mendica; assembly: GCA_949316265.1. Classification (NCBI taxonomy): domain Eukaryota; kingdom Metazoa; phylum Arthropoda; class Insecta; order Lepidoptera; family Noctuidae; genus Diarsia; species Diarsia mendica. Next base: position 17,010,538 of record OX438904.1, on the reverse strand, counting down.
AAACCATAAATTTTTAGTTACATCACATAATATATTTTTTTTACGGAACCCTCGGTGCGCGAGTCCGACTCGCACTTGGCCGGTTTTTTTTATATTCGCGTCTCCACGTGCAGATTCCGCGGTAGGCCGTTCACCAGTAAGACGCTGGACGTGCATAAATAATCGGGCGTAATCAGTTTTTATCTGGAAGACACACTATTTAAGCGTTTGTTGATCTCAGCTCTATCGGAGTAGCATTGCTATAACAATTCTACTTTTTGCATTATAATTTATTTACCTATATAACTGTGTAGTAACATTTAGTGTTTTATCATTAGACATTATTTATATTTTTGTAGGTTTCTTCTATGGTTCAAGTGGTACTTAAACGTCCACTAAATGAGTAGGGATAACTTTAAAAGGGTAGCCTTTTAAAGTTATCCCTACTCATTTATCTTATTCAGCATTTAGTTCATGGATATACAAAATGGCTAGAGCTAAATGTACTATAAATTTATTTATTTGTTCTTTGTTTCAGATACCATATCCTCGACGTGCATGAGTGCCTACGACTCAAGTGTGATATAAATGCAAGTACTTAATTATTATGTCTGCAATTAAATTTAATATTACACAACGTGTATCGCATTTCTGATGCTGTAAAATTTATATTAAAATTAAACTTTCATTTAAACAGGCTATTTAAAATTTGTTTAAAGCTTTTCCCGGACGGGTCCTACGAAATAGGTTTACATTTTATGATTGCACTTATTTGGTGGATGTTGTGTACTGTAATGTAGGAAAAATTAATGATACTGCATCGGATTTAACAAATACTTTAGTTTATCGGCTGTTAACATCGCCAATGCCTACATTTATTAGTCTGCTTACGATTGTTTCTATAACTATTTAAATATATTCATAATAATATATCGTAATAACTGAGATAAGTTTTTACGGCACCCGTTATCTACTTGAGATAATATGTTAATGGGTTCCTCAAGGGAGCATACTCAGCCCTATATTTCTTTGAAAAATCATTTGAATATAAAATGTGCTGAGTATCCGAGTAGTTTTTAAGTTCAGTTTCTAGGTTTTGTAATGGGGTAGCGCAGTTGCATCTCAACCACAGATGATATCAACACTGTCGCAATGTTACGACTAAAAACTACGAGTTATTCCGGTTTGATCCCCCAAACCGATCCACTGCCAATATTTGTCTTTTGTTTATTCCTTTCTGATCCCCTGTAATTTATCATTCCATTCTGATCCCCTTTCTTTTTTTAATGGACACAAATACAAGTGAAGTACAGTCAATCGAAAAACAGGTGTTAATGAAAAAATAATCAGTTTTTATTTCTATAACTTACAATCGTACGATCATCCCACAAACTACCAGGAGAACAGAAGTAGGAAGGAGGTATACCATGGTAAATGTTACGTAATTCAGACTCATTATAGAGCTAATAAACACTACTTGTTACTTACAACAGAAAATTTCGCAATAAATAATGAGACGTTTGTAATAGTAATATCTGAACCGCATTCTGATCTCGATCTCATCTGATACGTTTATCTAGATCGTTTTGTCACGTTCTTCTATAAGGGTCCACCGCTGTGTGAGACAGAGACGGATGTTTATTTTCCTGGTTCATTTTGACTTGTAATTATTGCGGGCTAATGAGAGACTAGGCTTCTTGGAAGGGCAATTTGCTAAGGATTAAAGCAGGTTGTGAAATGAGTTTTGTTCAAGCGTCTCTTTAACGCATGACGGTCAACGCGCCAACTCTTTTACGTCGATTACTTTTTGTGTGCTCTATGGATACTACAGTTATCTTTTTTACGAGTACTTTGCGTGGCTGCGGTTATGAGATATTCAGATTTTTTGTTCCTTTCTTGAGTTAAGTTTCTATCTGTATCAGTCTACTCCGATTTTGTTGTTTATGTTTTCTCAAAGGTGTATATTATGTTTTGTTTCACAAAAGTTCATTATTATAAGCATAGAGGATCATGTAAGTCCAAGCCTTTCTCTTTAATATCCCATTTTATCATTAGCATCTAGCGTTGATGCAGTGTTTCAGCGCTGATTCTCTACGGGCGCGGCAACGCCTTCGCCTGGTTCGATGCGGTGCTCGACGTGTGTGCAATTATCTACGCGTTTAGATGCATCGCACTACATGCGTCCGTGCCTTAAACAACCTTTATTTTTATTTTATCGCTGTTCTTTTAATTATTATTGTAGTTTCTTTTTTTATTATCCTGATCTGTCCCACTCCTAGTCAAAAGCCTCCTCCAATTCTTTTGCTTTTCTTTATTTTTTGTTTATTTTTGTCAATTCATGAGGAAGATCTTGCTATCTTTCTATTCTATTATCGAGTTTTTTTATTATATATGATAGGATGTTTTCTATGTGTTTAAATAGCTATAACACTATGTTATAAAATAGCACTATGCTTCTTGTATTTGCTAATTCTTGTAGTTTTTATGATGTCGGTTTTCAATTTGATAGTTTTTCTATGCAAATAAATATCATCAGAAGATATTTTTGCCGTATGATTATGATTTATGGAAATAGCAACGCGTTAAGAATCGAGATTGACTGTAATCTTTATTTAATGCGATACGATTTACGACCGTTTTAATTGAATTGCTTTTTCTATTAGATTAAAGTTGACTTATCCGTGTCTGTTGATACAGTGACGAGCGTCTTGAAGATATAGTTTTTTCAATGAGTCATCGTAAGGATTAAGATTTTGTTGTCTTGGCATTTTTTATAGATCCTGCTTGTAATAACATCCAGACTAAACACTGGACACTTTTTATTTCCTTTCTGCGTTCAGTCTCATAATAATCTAACATTCCTAACCGTAGCACGTTTAGCTCATTAGAAGTGTTCTCTATCGTAGCGATGCGCTTCGATTCCCCTAAAGACCTCGGTCCTGATGTATAATTTACTTTTCTTTGCCCACTTTTGTCCTCGGTTTGTTTACAAGGTATTGGCTAGTAATCCTAGCATAGTATCGGACACAGCATCTAGTAGGTAGCTTGTAAGTAACGGGCGGTTTCCCACGCGCGCAGGACATGTAGATCGTCCGGTGACGATGAACATTGTACAACCACCGGATTTATCGCTGGTGATTTCCTTTCAGCTACTTTGTTTAAAAAGGTTTGTTTAGCGCAGGATTTTGCAAGGTTTGGCAGTGTTTTAGGTTTTGAAATTGGCAGTGGAGTGTTAATGCTCATTTACAAGGAAGTGGCTGGTAAAGTCATCATTTCATCAATTCATCATAATCATTTCAGCTCGAAATCACCCATTGCTGAATTAAGGTCACCCCTTTAATCTGTCACACTTGCATATAGGTGGTTTGTCTCAACTTACACAAAATTAGCATCCCTCAGTTATTTTGCACAACCCTAGATTTTCGTTACTAAAAGTTCCAGATATTGCAATTTTTCACTAAGTTCGGATTTAAATTATCTCCAAGCTTCTAGCAGAATTCCCTGTAAACTAGTTCAATTGAATGCTAAAAGCATTTATTAATTAAGTACCACAATAATTCATTGCCATTCGAACTATTTTATTATAATCCCATCTCAAACACATTTCCTCATGAGCCCCTTGTCATCACGACCCTGCGTGGTGCAATCTTCATAAATAACGAGTTTATGTGAATCTAGTTGTAATTGTAATTCCACCGTCTAGACAGATATACATGTCCAACATGAAATTCTATTTATGCGAATCACATTAAGCTTTCACCGTTTCTAACATGTTCCGTGTTCTCTATTGCAGATTGAATGAAAATTGAATTAAAATACACTTTGTTACTAACGTTGACTGTTAACCCCTCGGTTCTACGAGCTTGTCAGTTTCTTGCCGGCCCTTTCTTTTGTTTTTAGTCGTCATACTCATGGTCGCTTGGGTAGCTTCGGCTATTGTTATCTTGTTCGTGTCATGTTTGGTTGCGGGAGTTTTTTTGTTTTTCAACTTACGGAACTTTGTATGTATGTATTTGATAGTTGTTGTTTCAGCTTTACACATTTATGCTTTTATCTACCCAAATATCATAAACCCTCTCTAATGCGTTCAAAAACCATAGGCAATGACCAGCATTACCAACCAGCAGAAATTAACAGAACTGTAATGAGCTCATAACCTACTGAAAACAGTAGGTTATGAGTTTTAAATTTGGAACAGGTGTCAAATTCAAGTGAGTGTGCTAGGTATTCTATAGTGCGCGCGGAACTAGTTGGCCGCGCCTTAGGTGGCGACAGGGGTGAGGGGGCGGGTTGCCTACAGCTCGCAATGCACAGAAGACTATAATTAGACAGTGATGACCAATCTCGAGATATCGTGAACAATAATTTGTTCAATTTATTGAAAAGAATACAAATAAAAAACAAAAACATGCCTAAGGCGCGGCCAACTAGTTCCGCGCGCACGTATCTACATTAAAACAGATACCTATCGATACGAAACCCCAATTCAGTATGATTTTAATTATAAATCGCACGACATTTTGATCTCGAGTGACACAAGAATAGTGACTTTGTTCATTTGCCTATGATTTAAAAAAATTACAGATATCCGAAACGCCGCCATTTCGAGCTGTCATTTGTTCGTTAGCTTTTTATTCCCTTTCATTGAGTAGACAAATTTTCTGTTAATTCTTTATTTCTGTCGAAAATGGCTGATAGTGACTCAGAAATTAACATGAACACTCCGCCAGATATCGTAAATGCAGCGACGAATGCAACTAATAACCTGTTTATTTTTTATTGCATTACACTGGTAACAATGCTGGTCATTTCCCTATGGTTCCTGAACCCATCATAGAGCCCTTATGATATTCGGGTAGATAAATTAGTGTATGCAACTATACATAATTAGGCATTACAACACTCGTGTGATGCTATTAAGAAACTCGCCTTCGGCTCGTTTCTTAAACCCACACTTGTGTTGTAATGCCCTTCATTATGCACAGTGGCATAAACTACTATAATGCGTCGTTTAGTAGAGAAGTTATTTATTTGTCGTGATCATTAATTAATTGTTTCTGTATTTATTGATTTATCTTGACCATGTGTTTTGTCTTCGTATGTATTTTATAGTTCTACAGGGTAATTACGTACAGATTGAGTAATAGATCCGACTTGACTGTTATGTTTATAGTTATTATAATTATAAGTTAGCTTTATAATCGTAAAATATAATTATGATGTTAGTATTTACAGATACTTTATCGATTTATGACTTGCTGTAGTAGGTAGTTTACTATTATTGCATATATAAACAGTTCTTCGAACTATAAAACTTGTATGTTAGGATAACATAATGGCGTTGAGTCGACCTAGTTATTATCAAATGTACTGATAGTATATTATTGTTCTACATAATTGAAAGCGATGAAGATGTTCCAAGTTCTGTTGTCTTATCTCTCTAAGTTCTTATCAAGTTTTTAGTATAGAAAATAAAATATGAAGACAGATAGTTGAGTGTATTTATTTATTGTTCATTGTCTATTTCCTTTGTTGATTAAGAAGTTACAGTTACTTAGTTGTGAACGAGACGTGTCGTGTTGGTTGGCCGACATTAAAGCAAGTTCTGACATTTATCCGTTGCAGGATATTAATCTGCAGACTGCCCTTTTGTGTTCACATCACTTATAAGTTAAAATACAAATCTCTGTTAGGTATCTACTCGGTTCAACATGACTAGCTGTCTAGTCGTCAATTTCAATTTTGAAGTTCTAATCGTAAGTTTTCAGCAGTGTGACAACATTTTATTTAACTAATCTCAATTGGCAACTATCAGTAGGTATCTGTCATTTTACAATAAAACCTTCGCCACAAAAAATAACGGATTCTCGGAACTCGATCACCATTCCGTAGCGAAACGAGATAATCAATGGAATTTCGGAAGCTGGCACCAATCGGACTAAGATATTAGTTTTTATCCGATACTCTTGCGCATAGGCGTGAAAGAATTTATGTAAATGATCAATCATCCGATTGTAATGATCAATTTTGAATATCCAAAACCCATTCCTTGTTGATACAACATAATTATTAGATTTGTTTGTTAATGAAGATCTCTGAACATCGTTGTTGAAATATTTTGATGGACTATAAAATTTATCGTTAAGTTGCGACACTGAGGAAATGATTAGAGAGATATTAACTTGGAGGTACTCTACAGGGTGCTCTCGAATAGCGGTTATTTAATAGATATGCTTTTTAACTATCCTATTAAATGATAAAACTTGTCCCTATTCATACTTAGTTATGTTATTTAAATATGCAGTAGTGTGGAGTCAACATGATCAAAATTGGTATTAAATATTGACATTGTTGCAGCATCAGATACATTTTCAAATCAGATAGCTTTGTTGCAATTTTGCCGCTTTTGATAACATCTAGTGAGTGCCAAGCATTTTAAATGATAAAGTGACATTTTGATGTTTATTAACACATAAGTACTTACCTTTCAGTATCGCTCTCAGTTGGCTAAAAACAGTGCGATTTTTTAAATGACTTTGACTTTATTAAACGGTTGATGTAGGCGATGTAGCCTTTTAACAAAAGGGAGTGACGGCAGGACCAGTTTTCTCACCGGATCTGAGATGTGATAAGGATAACAGTACAAGACAAGCATAGTCTGCAAGGCGACATTTTCCTGTCTTAGAGCGCTTTTCTGTCTGTCTGTTACAGCGTAGGTACCCCAAGGGAAAAAGACGTGTTTATGTATGTGTGCATGTCTTAGAGTAGTTTTTTTTAATCATAATCGCAAGGATTCTGAAGGCATTCTGTTTGCGCTATAAATATGCCAGGTTTGTCAAAATGGATGCGGCATTGCGGTCTAAGTGTGATACGTAGGATGGTGTTGACGAATTCTATATTTGCAAGCTCTTGAACTTCGAATAAGATACGTGCTTTCTCTCAAAACACCATTTCACTCTCAATATTTCAAATATTGGGTTAGTGTGTGAATTTTGGCACGGTCGCAGGCGCATAGTTGGCGTTTGGTCGAGCGTCGTCGCCCGCACTTCGACGCCCGCGCAACTGTGACTCATTAGCTCCATGATTTACGCCAATTTTACACTCGATCGCCTTCATTATTGGGTGCTATATTTATTGTTACTGAACTAAATCACTACATATTATAACACAAAGTCCTCCGCCGCGTCTGTCTGTTCGCGATAAACTCAAAAACCTCTGCACCGATTTTCATGCTGTTTTCACATTTGGATAGAGTGGTTCTTGAGGCAGGTTTTAGTATATAATGGGACGCTGACGAAATTGCGTGGGTTAGCTAGTTAGTCATAAAAACAGCTGGCTCTGACTGTGATTGCACTAATAACAGATAGAAAACACAGTTACGTATTTAATCAATTATAACTAGCAACAGTAATTAAAGATATCGCGTTAGTAACGCTATCAACTACAAGCCTATAAATATTTATCACGTCAATGTTTCTTTACAGCAAATAAACAATTTTCTAAACCAATTTGCATCTTTCTTCAACATCGCAACTCAGATCTGGTCCTTTCACTATAAATCTTTTATGTCAACCGATTATCGCCCTTAATGTGTGCGTAGTAAGTGGTAGACGTGTTAATTTATACTCGATGAAAAATATTAATTATAGGGTGGGTTGTGATCGCGTGTGCCGATGTCAACTGATAGGTCTGGTTGGTGAGACTTCCTGTACACTAGTACTAGTGAGTTAGTGAGTGTTGTGAGTCATTGGTTGCAATCACGCGAATCTGTAGATACGATGGCCTCGCCATGATAAGCCATGCGGATATGGTGTGGCAAACTTTGAGATTGTTTGATTTCTAATACTGGTGTTATTACGTAAGCAGATAATCTTTAGGAGAAACCTTTGCTGGGCGCTGCTGTCGCGAAAGGGATCTTGGACCTTTACGTAATTAGACAACGGAAGTGTGTGCAGTTAATTGAAATATTATGCAAATGTAGTGCCAGAAAACTGCCAAAGATCTTTAGACAGGAATTCTATGTCGTCATCTCGTTTTTGCAGACTCATTCAACGCATAGTTAGTCCATGTTGACTGACTGAACTATTCGCTGTGTTGTTGTAAATCTATTGGCCAAAGTTGCCTGAAAATTAATTAATGTTTTTGTTGACGTGTTCTGTCTAGCCATCCCAAAAAATTGTCATCGTAAGCTCGCGAGTACTCGTGACGTTCATAACGCCGTATCATTGGCTCCACCCATTATGATGCATTTTTTGAGAATTTGGATCGTCCTATGTGATAGCAAATCAAATCATTTCAAAAGAAAATGTATCTTTGAATACCTAGAATATAATTACCAATCAAATTACTCACAAAACTCGGTTATTTTTAATTGATTACCAATTTTACCTTTGCCGGCATAAAATTCTTCGCCTAGGTACCTATAACGATTGCGCGAAAAGATTATTTAACAAAAGATATTGAGAAATACGCGAATCGATGTCGCCAATACGCATCTGTGTCTGTGACCAGTAATAAATAGTAATAATAAAATAGAATGTCTTTTCGATTATGATCAACTGAATCTATGGTTTCACAATGCATCCCGTGCTTGCATTGTGCGTTTCGCAATCATCAGTTGTGCCAATACGTGTATTACGTAGACCCGCATTTTCGGTCCGATCCTTATTTCTAGTGTTTGAAGCGGCGTGGTATTTTAATTATAATGTTACAAAATAACAAAAAAAAATGTCCTCTGATTTATCGGATTCATGTGCGTATTATTTTAGTATCATTTACTTCGTTGAGGGAAAAATCGTGAGAAAACTAAACCAGCATGCCTGAAAGATAATAATATTTCAGAAATCCAAGTATGAGGTCCATGGGCGACATAAAAACCTTGACACCACGTTATGCGCTACCTACACGAAAAAGAAGAAGTTGGTTATATCTAATGGAAAGGAAATGGTTATACAGTGAAACTTGGTTAAGTGGGACCTGGATAAGTGAGAAACCTCCATAACTGGAACTCATGCTGAGGTCAGACAGATATTAATATCTGAGACACTGGGTAAGTGGAATACCTCTATAAGTGACACAAATTTTCAGGTCCCTTGAGGTCTCACTTAACCAGGTTTCCTGTATCTAAAATCGTACAGTTTTGAAATTCTGTTGTCAAAGCCTGTGTATTAAAATAAGTCTAATGAGGTTCATCGTCATTCCCTTTTCATACGACGCACAACACGCAAATATTTAAAGTTCCAGCCACTAAAGAAATGACGTCACACTTTGGTCTCCCCATTGTTATTTTATCGTACGACAATATCAGTGTCAAAATTGACACAGCCCGGAGCTATTGTCATTTTAATTATTACATACGTACGTGTCAACAAACAGGCTTCGATGTTTCGATGCCATAAAAGCCTGATGTCGCAAACGAGATTTCAACATACAGACAGACTAGTAAACAACACGACGACACTCATCAAACGCAGTTAACTTTCCTCGAGTTTCCACAATTAGCGTAATTTGCGTTAATGCGCCCGCGCCGGCGACGCTAGATAAACTCCTGCGCAGATCCGATCAGAACTATATACAGCGTGCGACCGCTATTATAAGTGGGATGAAATTAAGATAAAACTAAATGATAACGAAGACATTTACTAGTCTAACTCAACATCATTAACAACATTGAAGCTGCCTTTAAGACCGTATTACTATACAGTGTTGAAAAATTACATTTTAATTAATAGCTATCAATTTTGCCTACACTACGCATACTATTATTAGTGTTATTTTCCTCTTCATATAAAAGTTATTTACGAGATCAAATTGATAATCTTCTATGCAAATCAGGCGTCCATTTCCATGTAACTATGAGTAAAATAATAAATGGAGAGATAGCATGTTTTTGACAGATGATGTAACATAGCTAAAGCATTACTCATCCAGTCACTTCGGGTTATCGTAATATTTATAATTACGAATCAATTTTACTTTTTTCGTGTGAATAGATCTTTGAATTAAAGTATGTGTCATGAAAAAATGCTTGTTTTGAATGAATTGTTTTTGTTTATTCAAATTGTCAATACTCTTCTCCCCTTATCTCAATTTATTTGGGTTTCGGAGCGCTTTATATTTTTTTCCATTCATTATCACTACGAGCCGTCATCACAGTTATCATCATAGAAACTATCCGTATCTGTTTTTTAAAGCCGACCCCATTCACATTTCTCTTTTTTTTCACTTGTTTGGGGGTAAGAACAGGGTGTAAAGTTCTTCATCCCCCCACAGAAAGGAGAGGATCCTCCGACCAGAGGGATTTTGTGTCTGTTCGGCTACTTAATGCCCGGCAATTGTTGTCGGGTTCTACTAAAAAGTCTCTAGTCGCAGATAACTTAAACTGCGCTTACTTTAATTCAGGATTTTGATGTTATTTCTTAATTTTTGCAGTAATTATTTTTGTATAGCGTCCTTTTACCTACCTGTTCTGCTCCTCATCAAACGTAAGCTCAAACATTAATTCGCCTTCTTCTTTTTCCTAAATAAAACACCATCCTGTACACGATTTAACACGATACATGGCGCCCATGGCGGTCTAATACCGGTTTACATTCGAAACTTAAATCTAATTCCAGCTCTATATGATTCTAATTATATCTCTTATAGTTACGACTCGCAATAACACATGGAAAGTAATACTGATTACAAATACTTACACTAAGAAGGAAATCTAGTATTCTAAATACAAGAAATAGAGATCGACAAAAACTTGTTTCGCATCTCCTTACATTACAACATCGCCTACGTAGTACACACGGCGACACATCAAGTTATACATTTCCAGTGTAATCTGACCTCGCTTTGTATGGATTTCCCGTACAATGAGACATCAGCGTATACTAGTATTGTATAGCTTGATTTGTCGTCGCTTGTACATATTATTGCATAGTCATTATTTTGGCAACAACATTGAGTTAAATCCAGAAGAGGAGGAGTGCTCTCATTTTCAGAACTATCTAAAGCAAAAATAAAATATATAGGTAGATTTGGTTTTGAAAAGATCAATATAAGTAAGACATACAACATTATCTGTTTATCTGCACAACAGAGTGGACGAAAGTGGTGATTAAAATTTAATTGGTGCTGCAAAATGTCAGAATATTGTCATGTCAGCTATGACCATGAATACATTCTAAGTTTTGGTTCTGATTCCGATGGTTCAGCTGATCTTCAGTTAACGTATTTGAAACATGAGGCCAAAAGAAAATTAGGTACAGATGCTAGCACATCAAGTTATCTGAAACTGTCAAATCCCAATATCAAGCTTCCTAATGCTTTAGCAATAAAATAGAAAATCAAACAGACAACAGCTTAGAAGCATAGCTACTACATTCTGACTTTCTTTAATAAAATAAAATTATCGTCGCGTTGGTATCAAGGTGATCAACAATGTTTTCATCATAAAGCGAGATCCTCAATCCATTTTCATGAGATTTGTCAAAATCTTTTACACTTTCTTCTTCAACTATTTTTAATTTTACAAAAGTTTTATTAAGAATATGAATCTTTACTCTAATATCCGTTGACGTCATTCGTAGTGATAAATGTTTGGCACTAGATGTCTATTTAGCGTCGATAGTTTATGCGCATGCCACTATGTTTCACAGTTTGACGTATAATCACCAGTGATGGATTAACCCTTAATCAAATTAAGCAATTGCCTAGGCCATCACGTCTGGGGGGGCACCAGAAGAAGGGCATCACGTCTCACTCTCACGTCACCAAAAACTACACAAAAATTTGTGTAGTTTTTGGTGTCGTGCGAATTTTCAAATTAGTCTTAGAATTTTTCTAAGACTGCCCACCTATTTTATTGGGACCTTATATAGCCTTCCTCGATAAATGGATTATCCAACAAAAAAAGAATTATTCCGTTCGAAGCGGTAGTTCCTGAGATATCTCTCCCCCAAGCGGCCGTAACGCTATTTCGTGACAAAAAATCCAAATGCACCCCATCTTTAAAGAAGTTTCACTTCAAAAACTAATGTTTTAGGCGGTAAAGATGCGGTAAAGGTAAGTATAAATACCAATTCTAGTTGACATACGGATAGGGGGGCCCACAGGCGTGGATTGCTTAGGGCATCAAGAAGTCTTAATCCGTCACTGATAATCACCTCAGAACTTCGGATGCTCATTATTTACTTGCTTTCAAGCATTGTTCAATATTTCACCATAGTTTGCGAAGTTTTATGTCTATCGTTATAAAACCTCAATTTGATTCATCATTCTCTTGTCCTTATCCCTAATTCATTTGGGGTCAGCGAAGCATGTCTTCTTCTTCCGTACTTTTCTATTACTCGTCAGCAGACATCTCCGTTCTTGCCATATCATTCTTTCCACAGTCCATCCATTACATCGTTTCTTTGGTCTTCCTCTACTCTGGTACCCGTCCACAATCCAGACACAATTTAATTATCCGATACTTAAGTATTCCTGGCCACAAAGGAACCGCCATTTAATCAAATGTTGATGAGTAAAAGAATGTTTGCATATATATATATATATATATATATATATATATATATATATATATATATATATATATTACATATAATAAAACAGTAAAAAAAACTGTGTCTGTACATTGAATATATTAAAAAAATAATAATTGAGGGGGGTTTAGAAACAGTAATAGAGCACGAATCGAAAAAAAAAAAATCTGTCTGTTTGTCTGTGTGTCTGTTTGTCTGTTTGTTTGTACACGCTAATCTTCGGAACTACTCGACGGATTTGAATGTTTTTTTTTTGTTGTATAGATATTAAGTCTGGGCAACATATAGGCTATAATTTATCTTGGAAACTTGAACACCTGATGCAGAACTGCAACAGACCAGCTTAACTATAAGAGATACAAAAATGGTACCATAGCAAAAATTGTTCTACGTGATGAGCATTTTCTGCTCAGAGAATAAATTTGAAGATCTGGAACACCTGATGTGGAACTCCACGAGCCCAGCTACACTATAACATATATAGGAATGACGTCTTAGCAAGAATTGTTCAGCCTGATGAGCACTCTCTGTTGTCGTATAAAATTTGAAGATCTGGAACACCTGATGTGGAAGTCCAAGAGCCCAGCTACACTATAACATATATAGGAATGACGTCTTAGCAAGAGTTGTTCAGCCTGATAAGCACTCTCTGTTGTCGTATATTTGAAGATCTGGAACAGCTGCTGTGGAAATCAAAGCTATCACTAATTTCACTGTCACTCAATCAACGAGACAGTCACTCATCAAAATTTCCACGTGAACGAAGTCGCGGGCATCAGCTAGTTTTTAATAAACAATCCGATCATTGATTACTTTAAGTCCATTGGAATTGCAAACGACGAAGGAACGACCAATTTATTTACGCGTCCACATTATGAATGCTTCGAGGTACCTATCTAATTAAAATTTATGCGCGTACATTAAGTTCTTCACTTATCTATAGTCCCCGCGTCTTGTTTATACTGCCAGTATAGGTATTTTAGAATTCTACCGCACTATCATGAGCACTAATGTTAGTTTCATTTATTCTACAGTGGGTAGTTGCACCTGCATGGTACGACTGTGCAACCGGACTCGTGTTAATGCATAGGTAGTTACCAACCCTTCCATGAACGCGGCTAAATCTTTTATCGCTACCAAATCGTCTGTCGTAAATCCCAAGTCCCGGCCCATTGTTGCCGTACACGGTACTTATATGGGAGCGACCAAAATAAATCACGAACAAAACCATATCGGCGCGATCGTAGACTATCTCGGCCGGATCGACCGCGGGGGACTACATCGAGATACGGAGATATTACGCTATTGAATTAGCATTACCGCTGTTCTCGATATCGTTGTCCTCAGGCAGAAGCATGCCTCATAATTCAGTGTCGCATTATTTTAATTTTCGTCGTGCGTCGTCGCGCTCCTCGACGACAGCTTGCGGAATCGTGCGAGATCTCTTCTCCCGATAATATTAGACGCATAATCCTCACATCTCTGTCCTCTGCTGGACCGCGCGGCACCTGTGGCACGTGTGGACCGCATTTCCCCATGCTCCCGCGTGCTAAAGTTTACGTACCTACAAGGAGATGTCCATAAAAGATTACCGGTATGCGCCTTCATTATAATCGCATCAATAAATGCCATTGTTTTTGTTACAGGTGGCTCAGCGACCTGAATGATCTTGACATCGACAGCTCCACCTATTAAACGTAAGTCAACAATATAATTAATTTTTGCAAGAAATATTCCACTGTCAAGCATTGTTTGTTTCCTTGTGAGGGTCATTGCTTTCTTTACTCAACTTTTTATGTGTATGTATGTTATGAGTTTATGAGTATGATGTTCGCTAGAACCTATAAATAAATTATCTTAAAGTTTAATTAACCGAATATGTATTGTTGATAACGTATCTCACATCCAAAATTAATCAAACGTTGGCCTGAATTTATGGGCAGTTCGGTAAACAGTTAGTTTCATTAGTTGGTAATAAACTCTCAGATAAAATCACAAACATTCAAGATATGAATTTATATTTTGTCAGTGATCGTTTTCTCCTCGAGTGTATCATTATTGATTGAATGATAAATCCATCGATGCTCCTGACAAATAAAATCATTATTCAATTACGATCACGTCGCACGCCTGATACGATTGTCACTTGACCGGAGCGGACCCGGAGAATCAAATCAAACGTTAACCTCAATAATGGTATCGGTGATCTATCGGCTGTGGTTTGGACCAATATTGGAGATATTGAATAATAATTGGTGCACACGAGGCGAGCAGGGCGGGCGTCACGAAGGAGATGGTATCTGTCGAGCGTGCCGCATCCATCAGCTCTCGATGTGCCCTATCTGTGCCGGTATCGCGCGCCAACGATAACCATTGTCTTACCGGACGATTATATCGGCGAAATTTGTGCTCGCCTCCGATCGACCGTTTGTCTTTTGCCGCAAATGAGCCGGATAATGGAGGACGCCGCATAAAAGGTGCGCGTTTGTGCTAAACTTTTGTGCTTAGTCATTAATATGCCGTGGGAACGGAAAGTGTAAGACACGAGACATCTAATTTTCGTTGCTCAATAAAACAAGTATTGAATAGGTACGTTCATAATGATTACAGCAAGCTTGCAATGCTTTTTTGTCGTGTTCACTGTATCATAAATATTCTGCGCCAGTGAACGCAGTACGAAGCCAATCTAGAACCACGTGAAAATTTATTCATATTTTAATTGAATTCCACTGCAATGTTGAGCTTTGAACTCGAAATACGGGCTTAATTGGCCCAAATGCAATATTTCATATCCGGAACACCGAACAGTAGTTCTGTGGACATTAAATCGGCCGACTCATGCGCAGTTGACAGCGACAAGGTGCACGCGTTTAAGCGCAGTGCTCCCGTTCGCGACCGCGACCACTTAATAGCATTAGTGTCATTGTCTCGCAGTCATTAATAAGACGCTGGACAGTTCTATTGGCCGGCACGCCATAACGGGCCTAACCGTGTTCTGGCCTCGTGTCACGAATTTGTATCCTAATGGCCTTAGGGGGAGTTACGATCGCAGACTCCAATGTTCCCAGATATCTGGATAGCTACGCGCTTCGACCCACCTACGGACAATGGTGTGTGGTTTCAGTCTGCGTTTTATTAGCTATTGCGAATTTAATTTCTCGTTCGATTTAATCGAAATTGGCCTCGAAAGCATGTACTTCTGTCTCCGTGTATAGTCGCAGGAGACGCAGTTGTAAATGATTTTGCAATTACTGCTTAACGAGAACCGGATGCTGCTATTGTTAGACTGGAAATGTGCAACGTGTAAAATGGCGCAATGCAAGTTACATAATGGCGTTTTCATTATAACGTAAAAACACCTTCGAAATATTGCCTCTTTCATATGGTTAATAAAGTCTCTAGAATTATTGATCGAGGTTCAGTATCTAATTAAGTTTCTTCATCGTTGCTTTGACTTAAAGCTGTCGTCTTATAATTAGCTCATTATTACCTTTGACACAGATTCATTTTATAGTCACCGACGACAATTGCTAAATCGCTGCTTCAATTTTAACGGACAGCTGTAAATCCATTTAACTGGTGTGGAGCGTTGCTTCGTCCGTACATCAATTAAGTCCAATTAGCCCACAGCTCGCAGCACCTCTTTGATACACCGCCGACGGATTAACAACCGACTTCTGAATTACTCCGATTTGTCGATAACATCCACTAGCTACTATTAACAAATCAAGTCTTGTTTATTTATAGGCAAGCGAGAAAAGCCATCACTTTCCAGGAAGAAAAGATTACGAACAATTAATTATCTCTGTAAGTGTAAGAAGCGTTGGTTCTCGCGGTTGTTGTTATTACGCGTCTCGATAAACGCCGATGGTATATTTCTTAATTGCCCGTTGCATGATACGGACACTATCGGAGCACTATTTCCAACATAATAAGTATTATCATAACAATAACAAGTCAGTAACTCGCGGCATTCGATGTGCTCATGACGGGAACACGATAACGCGACAAACCGACTCACTTGGATTTTGTGTAAGAACCTATACACTACACTTGTGTGTACGGTTTATTTGTTAAATAAAATTCATACTGAAAGCAGGATTTTGAACAAAAATTTGTGACTCAACATTCGGCAAGTGCAATGTGTTAGTGATTGTGAATATTTGGAATCAAGTGACTTTGTGACTGAACTAGTCCACGGGATCAATGTGAGTTGGTTTTTCCCACTTCCGATCATTAAACTATCTACACGATAAGTCAACAATGATGCCAGCATCACTTTCTTGATCAATCGATATTTCGAAATCTCCATCCGTGATTGATGGTTCAAGTAATTTACTTTTGAAATATATAATTAGGCTATTGTTGCCATTGAGCGTTCAATAGTGAGTTTACTGAAGTTAAATTATAAGATGTAGTTCTTCTTCGTCGTTGAATGAGGTTTTTTTTCCGTGTGAGTGAATGGGTCGTTCGCGGTACGGTCTCAATTTCCCAGCAGGCAGTAGGATCATCAATCATCGTCTTGTTTGTCGAAGGACAAAGATTTGGTGTTTATGTAATCTTTAAAACTTTGCCTTTTGAATTCACTGACACTTGTGTGGTGTTCGCGAAAGTTTCTTTTGTTGGAATTGGTTTCCTTTGTAAAAGTGCGCTACTCTATTTACCACAATAAGTTCAGTAGAGCCTGCTTTCGATAGATCATTCTCATTGGGATAAGTTCTACCCTTTAAGGTTCTATTCAGTTTACTTATCATCATCTTCCTGCTATCACATTCCGCTAACCGTAGGTCTTCCTTTTCTTCTGTCAATCTCCTCGCGCCTGTGTCATTTAACTGTTGCATTTCATTCGTTCGAGTCAGCGCTGCATGTCTCCTTCTTCCATACTTCTCTATTACTAAGTCGTCTCATCAGAATTCACAATTATGGTGTAAATACTGTATATCAAAATTAACTTTAACAATATTGTTAATTCTATGGTCACAATGGCGGCCCTATCGATGAAAGCGATATCTTGCAGACAACCCTTAGATGGTCTGTATGAACATAAAATATAAACATGTAAACTACCTACTTAAAAGTTTATGCAAAAGGACAATGTCAATTGTTTTGTTTAAGTTTTGCAAAATAAAATTACATATATGCAAACACAACTGAAACGGTGAAGCTCTAACTGTTGTATTAATAATATTATCATCATTGTTCACGCTTGCATTTCTGGCCAGTAGTCTCTCCAATCGCTTGCCATTTTACTCGATCTTCAACTGTTTGCATCCAGGTGTGTCCAGCTTCCCTGGAAAAATTGTCGTCACCTAGCCTGAAAGCGCCTTACCCACAGGTATAGATATAACTATCTGTATCGTTTTCTTTCTTTTCTTTATGAAAACCAAGTTTGCTATTTTTTGACTACCTAGTACCTATCTACTATGACGTCATACACACTTTTCAGGCAAAGTGGGCTTTCTTCCTTTATCTAAGCATGTCTATATCTGTGATGCTACCCTATTCTTGCAGTGTCCGTTCAAGTAGATCACGAATACTTCTATGGTTATCAGTTCCACGGTTAAATGATAGCCAGCTTGTTTGAGTTTCTTCAGTCGGTGATCTATGGTTCGCTGTCAAATCTTTAGAAGGACCTCATATGGAAACAATTTAACAAGAGCAGTAGTCTCTATCTTTGGTCATATCTTCATTAAAGTATAAAATACTTAAGATAAACCGACACTTATCAATAAACACATACCTAAATGAATACTTATAAGTAGCTAATTATGAAAATTAATTACTTGTTTAAAATTAGCTACATCAATATTCTTCACTGCCCCTTGTGTCTCTATCAGAGGTTCTTAAGTAATACATTGTAGGTACTTCACGTTATCAGTGACTGTTATCAGAACTCCAATAGGCATCAAGTTTATAATCGGAAATTAAATTTGAATTCAAGCTTTAAAACGCACCTTTTAAGAATGACTAATGTATTTAACGCTATGTTGTTAGCTGCCAAAGTGGCTAACAAGTGTTGTGTTAGTATTGTCATAGTGTATTATATGTATATTATGTATTGTGATGATTGTTTCGTTAATTGCTTTTGGTACTTCCTTTATTATTCTCTTTAACTTTGTGACCGGTACTGCTGTGATATGTTAGTGTTTAAGGTTTTATACTTTTCTATAACTTAAAATCTTGTTCGTTTAGTTTCTTGTGCATGCGATTTGGAGTAAAATTTATTGAAAATGGGTAGAGGAGTGATAATTTGCACGTGTATCTTTCTTTTGGGAATTAACAGGTATTAATATATTATTATATCAAGCATTTACCGATTATATTCGTGTTTTGTGGGACAGTCGACGAATGATTGCTATATTTATTTGCGATGTGTATTAGCATGTTTCCTGCTTTCATCCCAATTTATTTAAGGTGGGCAACGCACGCCTTTTTCATCAATGCATGTCCATAAACTGTCATCTTTTATTTGTTTGCTAGCAATATTTTTATATGTTTCTCTCTATCTATCCATATTTTCTTTGATTGACCTTTTTTATAGTTTTCAATAGAATATTCTTCCTCATTTGTATCTAAAGTTCTAAAGTAACAAGTCGGGAATTCCCACAAAAAGCCCAAAACAATTTGCTCCTTTATTATCACCTTCCTTCTCAATTCCTTAGAACATTTGCCTCATATTTTGCATAAACTTTTTAGCAAGTTAGCAGGACCCGATAGAGTTAAAAAATATTTAACTGACAAGTGGAAAAACGAATCGCAACAGTAAGTTTCACTTCTACTATGTGTCCCACCCAGCACACATTTCGATTTTTTCGCAGGTTTACTGCTTTGACTGGCCTGTTGGTCTAGTGGTTAGGGACCCTAACTGCTATGCCGGAGGTCGTGGGTTCGATTCCCACCCAGGACAAATGTTTGTGTGATGAGCACGATCATTTGTTCTGTGTCTGGGTGTAATTTATCTATAATATGTATGTATTTAGAAATATATAAGTATGTTTATCAGTTGTCTAGTACCCATAACACAAGCTCTGCTTAGCTTGGGACTAGATGGCGTTGTGTGATAGTTGTGGAATATTATTATATTATTATTTACTGCAAATTATGTTTTGGTTAGGCTAGCTAGGTACATTTTAATGAATGCAATTTTTATTTAAACTTATTTTATTATTGAACAAATTATAGATTGAAATTAAGTGGCATGGCATTGGAATTACATGTAAGTAATTCCAATGCCATGCCACTTATTTTCAAAAATATAAATACCTATATTATTATTATTCTCTTTAACTTTGTGACTGGTGCTGCTGTGATATGTTTGTGTTTAAGGTTTTATATTTTCTATAACTTAAAATCTTGTTCCTTTCGTTTCTTGTGCATGCGATTTGGAGTAACTTTTTTTGAAAATGGCAAGTGGAGTGATAATTTGCACGTGTTTCTTGCTTTTGGGGATTAACAGGTATTCATTTAATTATTATATCAAGCAATTAACGATTATGTTGGTGTTTTCTGGGACAGTCGACGAATTATTGCCCTTTTTATTTGAGATGGGACACATTTTACTTTCGAAAGTATAGAATATGAAATAGGACATGCCACACCTCCTTTCTTTCCCGTCGTACCCAACTAATAGCACGCTCGAAGACTTGAACGAAGCCAACGAAAGAGTTGTCCACTTTGTAACGTACTGATGGACGAAACAATTTGAGTTGTCGACTCGATATATAAGAAGAATCCTAATTTAATTAGAAAACGTTAAAGCATGTCCTTTTCATTAATGCATCTCTATAAGCCGTCATCTCATATTTCCCTTCGATTGTTGGCAATAATTTGTCATGTTTCTCTCTATCTTCCCATACGATCTATGGTTGGCCTTTTTTTATAGTTTTCAACAGATTATCCTTCTTTATTTGTATCGAAACTAACAAATTGGGAGAATCTCAAAAAAAAAACTTTTAACCATTTTGCTAGTTATTGCATACCTTTATTATCTCCTTCTTTCTCAATTCCTTGAAATATTTGCCACATATTTTGCATAAACTTTTAGCAAGTTAGCACGACCCGATAGAGTTAAAAATAGTTATCTGTATTGATTAACGATGGTGTCATGCGAGCACAGGTGATATATTGGCAATGAAGAGATATTCTCGTTAACTCGTCTGACTCAGTGTTATTTACTGGGAAACTCTTGAAACCTGTACTATAGCGAAATGTTGCATATAGGTTTGAATGTGGCTTGGTTACTCATATTGGCTATTGTACAATGATCTCGATCCTTTTTGAAATAGTATAATCTTTATCCTGCTCCGTGTAGCCTTCTTCTGTTTGGTGGTCCATCCATCGATTCTTCGGTCTTCCCTTATTCTTATAGCCATCGTGACATCCACGTTTATGTCTAACATCTAAATCAATATAAAACATTTTGATGCTTTTCCATTACAAAAATGTCTTCCTTTTTACCCAACGGGTATTATCCCCAATGGTGATAACTTAGATTTTAAATAAACCATCAATAACACTGCTTACGTTGTACCTTTCAGTAAATGAAGGTCACTACTAATAGGATCTACTCTGTGCCAATCCTTTTGTTCTTGATTCTTGGTTAGTTTATGGTTTCTTTCCTCTAGTTTTCAGCAGCAATCATGATGTCTAGTTTCATAGCTGCCGTTCCGTCCTCAGTGGGTTATCTTTTGTGTCTTGCTTGCCTGCACATGGTCTAGTTCGAGTCTCATCCATTTGTGGACGGTGGTTTATCATGTATCGAACCATGGAAAGAACTCAAACAGCGGTGGTGATGTAGATATCTCGCCATGGAAGTATTTTAATGCTTCAATGAAAGCTTCGCTGAAAAGTACAAATTGTTGGCATAGTCGGCCAACAATTTGAACTTTTCGGCGAATTTTGGGTGCAAGTGACGTTAAATAAAGGCAAAGTTAGTAACTCATTCGTATGAGTAATTAAACATATTACATATTATTATGTAAGTAATCATACTGTTTTGTACTCGTATGTACGAGTAGGTAAACCACGTTTGGCGTTTTCGTAAACACTTTTATAAAATACAATAGCTATTGTTTTGCGTTTATATTTTGCACTTAATATACTGACTTTTTAGAGTGTATAAAAGTTACGATCCACATGCATATTTATGGTACCTATATTAAATTTAAAAAAACTGCTGCAAATTGTACATAATTATAATTACTTTGGAGAATTCACAATTTTCATATTGCGACAACCTTCAAGGTGCGATTTGCGCTCGGGTTTTTTCTTACACTGTTTTAATTGCACTGCATTTACAACGTTTCTTACATCGTTAGCGCTTTAATTGCTTATTTACTCGTCAGTTTTATTGATGAGCTTTTGACGTGCAACTACGTTAGTTATCGGGACTATACATTTAGTTGTAGGTACTACAGTACCCGACACGGGCTTATCGTTCGAGCATTACTAATTTCCTCTTATCTCACTACTAACAGTTATTTCTTGAATTATCGCTTCGTCTTGTTATAGTTACGCTCCATTTGCTTCTTACACAACATTATTTTCGTCGTCTACATTTCAATACAAAATGCAACTTAAATGCGTGAAATCACAGTCGCAGAATGTAGACCTGCAAAACTTCACTTTCTCAGAAAACCCAACTGTTTTTGTTATGAATTTTAAAATTACTAGCGACTCTTTACTCTGCCCAGTTTTTTCCTCATGCTTTGGAAAGTTATTTTCTAGTTTCTATCGTAAGGATTGACGGCGTACATTGCGCCCGCGCCGGTATAATGCAAATGAACATGCGGTAGAAGTGCGCCGTGTGCCTTGTGCCGTGTCACTCGTGTGACCCGCCGCCATTCGGAATACATTACCGAGCTGTAAGACAATTGAGTAAGTGTGGCGTCGATCATCGACGACGCTTCTATAATTGTGTGGATGGTTTATGTGTGAGAGTACCTTTCGCTTTTAGTGGTGCGGAGGAATGAGGAAAATATAGTCATGGAAATGTTGAGTATGAATGTAGATGGCTATAAGAGCAGAAGAAGACTAAATAAACGATGGATGGACTGTGTGATGGATAATATGGCTAGAAAGGAGGTGACTGCTGAGATGACGAGTAAATATGAAAAAGAAGACATACTTTGCCAACCCCAAATAAGTTGGGATAAGGGGAGCAGAATGATGAGTATATTTTCTACCTTTCACTATAAGCTGGGGATGTGTATGCTGTTTTGAGGGCCTAGGTGTAGAAGATGATATCTCTAGATAAGGGACTACTGAGATAAAGATTTACCTTATAAGTATGGAAGAAGAAGACTTGCTGCGTCGAGTCGACCCCAAATAATTTGGGATCAGGAGCGGGAGAATAATGTTGCATATTTGATCCTGATGGGTCGTCTGCGAATCGGAGTAACTAGTTTAGAAGATAACATCTTCATTTCGATACAAGTCTTTCTAGAGTTGATTTTTCCAAAAAGACTGTAAATTCTTATTCCAGTTTCCAATTCCTGAGCCAATAAAGGTTGATTGGTGAAAATATAGAGGGGTAACTAAAGATCAGATGCGTGGATTCTGCAAGGGGTCATTATAAATGTAAAGGGTGTGTATGCTAACATAACGGCTGACAATGGAAGAATGAAAGAGAAACACATTTAGCGACAATCGTAAGAATCGTGAGACCAGGGCAAGAAAAAAGTTGTCCTAGAAAGCAAAACCAAGCAAGATGTAGACACAAATAGAATAAAACAGTACCACCTAAATAAGTATTGCTAACATAGTTAAAGAGCTTTACAACTTTGTCAAGACATTCATAAAACCTAGTTGTAAACTTAATTATGCTAAATATTCATTGTCATCTATTAACATTCACATAAACACTTCATTGCATATATCCGGTTTAAAGACAAGATATTAATCGTAATAGGTACGGTTTTGTTCAATGAACTCTTGTTCGACCATATTGTTAGTTTATTTCTAATATTTTATCTATCTGAGGCCAATATAGTCTATGTAGGTGAATAACCTATGTTTTTAGTTTATAGTTTTAAACGTTCGTGACGTACAATAAAATTGAGCAGCGTTGGCCCAGTGGTGGCGACCCCGACTTACGAACAGCAGGTCGTGGGTTCGAACCCAGCCATGGCGCATTGCTTTGTGTAATTTATTTCATCACCGCTGCTCTCAAAACGGTGAAGGAAAACATCGTGAGGAAACCGGCATGTCTTAGAACCATAAAATTCGAAGACATGTGACATCTACCAATTCGCACTGGGCCCGCGTGGTAGATTATAGCCCATTCCCTCTCAAAGAGAGGAGGCCTGAGTCCCTGCAGTGGGAACATTAATAGGCTGATGATGATGATGATGAACGTACAATTCATTGATGTATTTATTTCATCATCATCTGCCAAGCCTTTTCCTAACTAAGTTAGCGTTGGTTTCCAGTCTAACCGGATGCAGCTGAATATCATTATTTTAAATGGAGCAACTGCCTATTTGAGCTCCACAACCTAGCTAGTACTGGGTAATACGATACCCTTTGATAATATTGGCAATAATTATCTGTAACGACTGCCATAGATCATTTCGCAGCCGGGATCAATAATTGATGTTTACTTATGATTTACAATAAAGCTACCATTTAAAAAGCAAAGATATTAATTGTAAATTTATGTGTTTAAACTGGATATTTTCGGTTTCGTTGATTTTGGTTGATGATCCCAATATTAAATCTTAATTGGATTGCAGGTCTCTTTACAAATGATTGTGGATGACCATGAGAAGGATCGCGTGTGTCTTAAATTTCCTTTCACTATTTCTAATTAGGTACTACTTATTATTACTTGGCTTGGGCTTACTTGTTATTATTGGTCCAACTCAAACTATCTAGATACTTACACCTATTGTCGTCCTTATGTTCCTAAGACTAATTAGGAAATCCAATATCAGCACTGTTGGCGTTTTGGTGAAAGTGAAAGGCCCAGGACTTGTGTCAGTGCTTGGCCAGACTGCAAACGCGGGCGCGGGGCGGGCGCGGCGCGACAAACTTAAACGTATGGAACTTCATTTGAGTGTCCGTAGTGGGCACGCGGGCGCGGGAAGCGGCGCGGGCTACTTTCCGCGGGGAGCGCGCGGGCAACTCGTGCCATAGCTCGTTCATACAAGTGGCCGCAGTGAGTGCGCGGGGCGGCAAGCGATAAACTGCGCGGGAGCGGCGTATCTCAAACTTTAGTCTGCGCCAGATAACCAGATAAATTGGATTTATTTATTTAGCTTTAACTTTTTATAAGTTAAAGCTTAAGAAATTAATTCAATTATTTATAATTATTAAAGAAGTATTCAATTAATTAAAATAACCGAATTTTAAAATTCTTACCAAAAAAAAATCTTTTTTGGATTTTGCTCTCATACCACAGAGATCGGACCTAATGCTCATACTCTGCGCTGAGTGTGACGTCACAGCGAGTCAGAGATGCACAACCTGTGTGCAATTTTGAAATGATGTAATCTCGAATGAATAACTTTTCAATAGGTGGAATGCTTCGGCGAAAGTTGTTATTTTTTTATAATATAATTTTCTATATTATTTTGTAATATGTAGTCAAACGTATCCATTGACATTCTTGTATATTCAAAAAACTTTCGAGGTTGCTCTCACAATCTTTCATACAGTGTGTAAAATTCTCCTTCATTTTCTCTGGTTAAATTAATTTTATTAACTCCATTTTTCACTTTTAGCATTTGCCATTTAAAGTAAGAATTTTCCAATAAAAACAAGTCTTCGTCATCCATATTATATTTTGACAAACACTGGACGGACAGTTGAACGCGACAACGCTCGGAAAGAAATCGCGGTCCAGTGCGGACAGGCAAATCGCGCGCGTTCCCGCACCCGCGCCGCTCCCCGCGCCGCGCTGCCAGTCTGGCCAAGCACTCAAACAACCGACGTTTTTCAACCAAGTTTATTGTTTGTTTGTTTTGTTTAGTTTTTTTTTGTTTTGTTTGTTATTTGTTGATGAATTATAATAAATAAATGAAAGTAGTTTCACTAAGTGATCTTAGCTAAAACACACCCCAATAATGACGTTGCAGTAGTCAAATTATGATTTTATATGCCCAGTTTTTATACGAGCACATTCGAGCTGCAAGTCAGTGATCATGATCACTTTGATTTCGAGATGAAGTATATATATAATAGCGTAGTAAATAGTAGTAATATAAGCAGGCAGCTTATACCTACTGGTTATGTGGTCATTAAAACGAAAACGACCAATTCGAACCTTGCACCTAACTTCAACGTTCTCATGTAGTTTTATGAGAAATAAAATTATATGGAACTAGCTGATGCCCGCGGCTTTGCCCGCGTGGATACTGTAAAACAATCCTTGATGCGGATTATAACATCATTCTAAAATTTCAGCTCGATCGGTGCAGAACTTTTTGAGTTTTTGAAGCGTACACAAACCAACATAACATTTTTATATATATAAGTAGACTAGCTGATGCCCGCGGCTTCACCACTTGAATCACTCTATCTATAAAAAAAAACCGCATCAAAATCCGTTGCGTAGTTTTAAAGATTTAAGCATACAAACAAACAAACAGACAAAAAGCGACTTTGTTTTATACTATGTAAGCATAATAGATATAAGATAGATTAAAATTTACCAGACGTGCTATAAAATGATTCTAATACAGAATGGCTACTGTCCATCCTCCGACTACCTCGTTGGTCTAGTGGTCGTAAGCGTGACTGCTGTGAGGTCCTGGATTCGATTCCCAGGTCGGGCAAAGTGTTATTGGGTTTTTTCCATCAGGAATATCTCAGAAGCAGCCACGGAGTCCGGGTTTGTGCCCGGTTGATGGCAATAGGCTTGCCCCTATTACATGGCGCTTACACAAAACTTACGTACCTAAGTACAGCCTTTCTTTTTGTTAACGATGGAGATTCATCAAATGACTCCTGCCAGAGCAGAAGGGAGTGGGCTGTTACTAAAACCCATCCGTGTTCCTTTGCGTTCCATGCAGGACTGCGGTAACTCCTTCGAATAAATTCAGCAAGCCTTGCGGAATTTGTTCGGCAGGCACTGGCTTTAGTATGCACCCTAGCCCTTTGGGGATCGGCGTCTTATTGCGTTACAACTGTTAAGTTTCTCTCATTAAAATCGTTCTCTACTTGTCCTCAGTGTTAGCATGGTGGTGGTGCTGAACGGCGTGCTCGCCGACGAGTGTCCCACGTCAGTGCGTGCGCTGTTAGCCGCTCACCCCGGCTACAGGGATGCGGCCGCGCAACTGTTGGCGGCGGCGGCAAGAGTGGTCCCTCCCCCAGGGCTGTTGTACGTCGGACAGCGGGAACTAGCCGCTGTGGTTCCGCATGACAGTTAGTATAAGCCTCTAAGAAAGTCTGGCTGTGAATCTCCTTTTTTTTTGCGGATTGGATAACATCAGATCACCCGGAAGATAATTTACAGATATCAAGTTTAATGTTTCACAAAACCATTATACGATTTCTGCAAACATTTCTTGAAGAACAATATCTACTAACTTATAAAGTCGTTGTTTTTATGAATAGGCAAAACTTAATAATTATAATATTAACTAATGGAAACTTTTTGTTCTTATTTTCAGAAAATGTCAGCATCATAGGATCAGATGACGCCACATCATGTATAATCGTCGTTGTCAGGCATTCAGGTAATTTGACGAAAGATTATTTAAACTATAATTTATCAAAATGGCAACACTTTCTCACCATTTCCACTAGGAGGGTTGTTGACAGTAAAGACATGTTCAAAGTGCTCGCAATAAATAATAAGTTTTTAGTGTAAAAACTGGCAGAAACTCAGAACTTTTTGTGTGACTGAACAAATTAAGTGTTGTGCGAACTGTGGCAGTATTGGTTGCATCTTCGTTGCTGTGATATCAAAGATAAAACACCTAAAACAGTTTACCAAGTGAATGGAATTTGCCCAAAATTATTATAAAAATATACCCACAATAAATCGAGCAAACATTTCGAAACGCCTGAAGAAATTGCGTGAGCAAATTGTAGAAACCGAAAATTGTTTTGGGTGTCAGACAGGAGTTCTACGACACTCATCGCTGCAACTTATTGCTATTTTTTAACATCAGATTTTATCTCGGTCATTGAAGAATATGGCTAGTGTGCCGCGCACTCCTCCGAAAACACCAAAAACTCAGACTAACAACATGAGCCTGACTAAATCTGAACCGGACATCAATTCTGCATTAACAAGGACCGACTACGTTAACACCAGTAGAAATAAACGTCTCCGTCACAAACAAACACCGGACAGCTCACCGCAAGGTATTACTGGTCTTAGTTCGCAGGAACATCAGGACCGGTCCGAGGATAAAGAGGATCAGAACAGCACTCTCGCGAAAATGTCAGCGCATCAGACCGCAGTGATATCCAAGTTAGCTACGGACATCGGGGAAATTAAAACTCAAAACACCCTGATACAAGTGTCAAATGCAGAAATATGCAAAACGAATGAAGAGATTGTAAAGTCAATGTCTTTTATAAATGTACAATTTGAACAACTGAAAAGAGAAGTAGAAGATCTAAGAAAAGAGCGACAGGAACAAAAATTGTATATTGAAAACCTAGAGAAAAAAATACAGGATCAGCAATATAAGTCGAGGTCGTCTGGAATTGAAATACGAAACATACCACAGTCAGACACGGAAACAGGTACCAGTCTTACCAAAACAGTCTGCAGCATAGGCGAAGCTGTTGGTGTACAGATAGCCGAGTCTGACCTGCGGGATATCTATCGTTTACCCGGAAAATCCTCAAATAGTCCCGCCTCTTCACGACCGATAATAGCGGAATTTTCTACGGTACTGAAAAAACAGACACTGATATCTGCCGTCCGATTATATAACAAAGACAAAGGAAAGGGCGACAAAGTAAACACTGCACTCATCGGTATCCCAGGAACATCTCAACCAGTCTACGTCGCGGAACAGCTGCCTGCTAATACCAAGAAACTATTTTACTTGTCGCGTGAATTTGCAAAAGACAACCAGTATAAATATTGTTCGATTTCCAACGGCAATATTTTCTTACGAAAGAAAGAGGGAGACAAACAGGTACTAATACACTCAGAGAAATGTCTCCAGGTTACCACAGACACTAACATGTGACTAGTAGATCTTGTGAGTAACTATGTTAAATTTGTTGTTATTAGATATTGTTATAATTCGCTACACTTTTCACACACAAACTCATACACAGAATTGTACACACAAAAAGATTCCATGACAAACACCCACAGTTCTCCACTTATACATCACCATACATATAATACTATAATTATCACACCCAAAAATCTTCTCTCATACCCCATTGCTAAATATATTTTTTCTACGCATACATACCCACTAATAATAATAATAATAATAATAATATTCCACAACTATCACACAACGCCATCTAGTCCCAAGCTAAGCAGAGCTTGTGTTATGGGTACTAGACAACTGATAAACATACTTATATATTTCTAAATACATACATATTACTAATATTCATAAATCAGTTTTACACTGCTAACCGGTTCCTAGCTTTTTTATTGTCATTTGTCAATGCATTCTGTTACCGTTTGCATTGTCAGAAATAAATACTTGATAATTTATACAACTTTTGGACCACTTTCTTTCGAACTTCGTAATTATTTGTGTTCGCTGCTGTAAATGATTTACTTAACAACGTAGAACAATTTCGCGTCTCTGAACCTATTACATGTAATCCCGAACAATGCAGTTCTTACATACAGCCCCCAAAGTATCTGAAAAACTTGCAACAAAACATCCGCAGTATCAATCGTAACTTTGATGAATTATTGATAATGATGGCTAGGCTGAAATTCGACTGTGATATTATTGTATTATCAGAGTGTTGGCTCTCTCAGGTATCTTGTCTCCCTAAATTAAATGGCTACAGTTCACATAAAACATCTAAAAATCACAATAAAAATGATGGTATTGTGGTCATGATTAATAATCGGCATAACTTTAAAATTGAGGAACCGTTGTTTATGGAAGCTAACTGTTTGGTCGTTAAGATGGGAACGAATCATACCGTTGTAATAGCTATATATAGACCACCGTCATTCAAAAAACTTGACAATTTTTTAATATCACTAAATGATCTACTTGATAAATTATCTAATTTTCGAAATATTATTATAACGGGTGATATCAACATAAACATTCTAAATTCTGATGCTAACTGTTTGGCATACCTCGACATTGCTTCTTTTCATGGTTTGCTACCAGGTATATATTCACCCACAAGGGGTAATAATTGCCTTGATCATGTAATCGTTAAGACGAAACAAAATGCTTTTACCTTCAATTTGAAAACTACGATATCTGATCATGAAGCTGTATTATTTTGTCTTAATAACAAAAGTTCCGGAAAGAGAAAAAGTGCTAGCGCGGTTAAGAAGGTAAATTGGGAGGGAGCTGTGTTGGATTGCTCAGAGATGGATTTTGGTAGAATCTATAATGAAGTTGATCCCTGTTTAGCTACTAGTATGTTTGTAAATATTATTACAGACTTGATACAGAGACATACTGTGATCCTAAAGATTCCCCGAAACAAAACGCTTCTAAAGCCATGGATCACTACTGGCCTTCTACGTTGTATCAAAAATAGGGACCAAATGCACTCTAAAACTAAAAAGGAACCAAATAATTTAACATTTTGTACCACATATAAGCGCTACAGAAATTTCTGTAATAATCTATTAAAAAAACTGAAACGCCAATATGAAAAGGATCAATTGCAAATGGCTAAGGATAATTCTAAAAAGCTATGGAATTCTATAAAAGCCCTAACAAGTTATAAAAATAGTAAAGAAAATATCTCATCTCAAGACTTGTTATCTGTTAGCTCCTCCCCGCAGTTGTCTATCAACACTGTAAATGAATTTTTTGCTAGTGTTGGTAGTCGACTTGCACAAAGAATACCTGCTACTCCACCTTTTCGAAAAACCGTTGTTGATAAAGACTTTTCATCATCATGTAACTCTTTTGTTTTGCTGAAAGTGGATTGTAATGAAGTTAAAAACATTATACTAAACCTAAAACACGATTGTCGAGCGGGTTGGGACAACGTTTCGTCTAGGTTTCTGCAAAAAGTGGTTAATGTCGTTGCTCCTGTGCTCACCGATCTCATAAATCGCTGTCTGGAGGCTGGCGTTTTCCCCAATGCTCTTAAAAAATCTATACTTATTCCTATACATAAGGCAGGGGACACCGACTGTGTAAACAATTATAGACCTATCTCAATCCTTACATCATTGTCAAAAGTATTTGAACGTGTCTTAAATGGTAGGCTTATAAATTATCTAGAGTCGAATGAACTACTGTCCTCATCACAATTTGGTTTCAGAGCAGGCAAATCTACTGATCAGGCTGTTCATAATTTCACCACCTTCTTAGTTAACAAAATGGATGCAAATAAGAAATGTATTACCATCTTCCTTGACCTTGCTAAGGCATTCGACACAGTCGTTTGTTCCAACCTTTTAAACAAATTAAACAAAATGGGAATTCGGGGGAAACAGCTTGATCTTTTGGCTGACTATTTATCGGGCAGATCCCAGTGTGTGAGTATCGGTGACTACACGAGTGATGATCTTAAAATGACGTTCGGAGTTCCGCAAGGCAGTATTCTTGGGCCCACCTTATTTTTATGTTATATAAATGAACTCTGCCAGCTTCAAATAAAGGACTGTAATATTATTTCATATGCAGATGATACGACTTTGACATTTGTGGGGGATACCTGGGAAGAGGTTTATGCTAAGGCTCAGGCTGGGTTTGACACTGTCTGCCACTGGCTTGCTGCAAATTCGCTCACATTAAATGCGGACAAGACCAAATTCATGCAATTCTCTATTCGCAATCAAGCAGTGACTTCACAGAACGTGCCTCAAATATTTGCTCACAAATGTTCTGTCCCTCCAGTATTACAGTGTAATAATTGTCCACAAATAGAATTTGTAAAATCTGTACGTTACTTAGGCGTTACTATTGACAATAGGCTTTCTTTTGGAGACCACATTCATAACGTCGCCCAGAAAGTGCGGAAACTAACGTACATTTTTAGACAACTCAGACACATAGCGGACAAGAAGACGCTGATCATGGTTTACTATACCTTGATTCAATCTATTGTAACGTACTGTATTACTACATGGGGTGGCACGGACAAAACAAAATTGTTGGAGCTGGAGCGAGCCCAAAGGCTGATTTTAAAAGTTTCCTTCTTTAAACCGAGACTATTTTCTACCCGGAAATTATATCAGGAAACTGGTGTACTAACGGTGAGACAACTGTACATTCTTATGAGTGTCCTTAGACAACATAGGGATAAAGAAGCGTTTATCCAGGAAATTAGTAACACAAGAAGGCACTACGCCGTTTGCAAGACATCTAAAACTAAAACTAGATTTGCCCAAAAGTTTTATAACTTTATTGCACCTAGATTGTATAACCAAATTAATAAGCTTAAAAATATATTTAGTAATAACTCAAAGCAATGTAAGGAAGAAGTAACTTTATGGCTGTTGGGTTTCGACTATAAAGGGACTGAGGAACTCCTGGAAATAAAGCAGTAGTTTTAAATAAATTTAAATTAATATCACGTTTTTGTAGTATTTTAAACACATACATCACACAACACAATGACATAATCACCACACACCACACATAGTAGGTACACTCTTTCACAAACACACTCATACAACACAACTCACATACTGTCACATTATCACACACTCGTTTAGTCTTGTACTTTACCATAAATAATTTCTGTGTAGTTTTAGTAATTCTGATCAATATTATAAAATATTGCAATCTTTGGCACCACTCTTGTTGTATTTTCGAATAATATCTTAGTGGGAACCTGGTGTCCTGAAATACAGGCTTCGGCTTAGTTTAGGCACCAGTCTCCCACAAATAAAATTTTCTGTATAAATATGTTAGTTTTTAAGTACTGTTTGTCTTTATTTTATTTGTGGAAGAGAAATAAAACAAATTTATTATATATTATTATTATATTATCATTTATCGAGCAAAGAGTTTAACCATCTGAGATTCATAACGTGCATCATGGCAACCATAAAAATATGGCTTCAAAAGAAATTTGAATATCGAAGTTGTATATTTCTATCTTTTCTTTCTTGCCCTATCTTAATCCTTTTTTTCATGTTCCAGGTTCAGGCGCAGTAGCTCTAGCTCACTTAGACGGCTCGGGCACCGCAGAAGCATCAGCGGCGATGGTATCAAGAGTACAACAACTGGCAGTGGGGTACCCTGAGGGCAGACTGGAGCTACAGCTCGTAGGTGGCTTCACAGACCCGCACCGTTATTCTGATGAGCTGTTCGCGAATATTATGTGTGAGTTGAGATTTTAGTTTGTAGTAAAAAGTTTTAATTAAATGGTGGCCAAGGTTGGTCTGTTGATCGTCCGGCGGCGAGTTGGGCTGACGACATTGTTGCCATTGTCGGAATGCCCTGGATGAGGGTGGCACAAGAGCGTGGCGCTTGGCACAAGCAAAGAGAGGCGTATACCCCAGCAGTGGGTCAAGTTGGGCTGTAGATGATGATGAAGGTTGAGCTTTAGAAACCGCGCGTCCAAAAGCCCGTTGGGTCGAAGATATCATCACAGTCTTAGGAAGCATCTGGGCTAGTGACGAACCGGGAAGTACCGCAGAAACCAAAGAACTGTAACCAGCATTCAGTGATTCCAAGTTTATTGAAGATGCTAAATTGTCTTTGTGGAGGAGGTTTTGCATTGAAATACTGTACAAACTACCCTTCCCTATTTCTGCAGTGTTTCTGTGTTCCGATTTTAAGGTTATGAGTATCAGTTTAATAACTGCGGTATGTCGTCCATCCGTAGTATCCTCGTTGGGTCCTAACGCAAGGCTGATGGCCAGTATTACTTGTTGCTGTCAGCCCGTTTCATCAGAATGCTCAGCGGCAAAGGACTCTTCATGAATTGCAGGCTTTTTCGATATATGCTTGCCCCAGCTTCCTAGCTTAGCCAAGTTGCCTGCTGCAACACCTTCTGTCTTTTTTATGAGCCTAATGTGTTTCACTGCAGGGCAAAGGCCTCCCCTTTCCTCTTTCTATTTATCTCTATCTATGGCTGTTTCTCAAAGAGAGGAGGCCTGTGTCCCAGCAGTGGGAACATTAATAGGCTGTTGATGATGATGGCTGTTTGAGCCCAATCCTTTGGAAAAGATTCCAGGCCGTCACGCCACCTTCTTCTGGACCTTTTGTCTAGTCCAAATTTTTATCATATCATAATTCAATGTTCCGGCAATGCTGTAACAATGGCTAATCGGAAATAAACAATTAGAATTAACGCAGAGGTCATCCGGTGGACTCTTGTCAACTTGCCAGCGCGCGAATATTAGCGAGATGTGCGTAGGCGCAGCGTCTATTGTTGCGTAGCGCGTTCCGAGGACCTGACGACCTGCCGTGACTCACTCTGGGACATATCTAGATTTTTGAAGAATTTATTACTGACAGATCTCTTATTCTGATCTCGTTATTTATGATGCCACTAAGTAGTAGGGCTTGGTGACCTGTAATCAGGGCTGGGCAGTATTTGAATTACTTGTAATTAAAATACGTAATTGAAATACAAATACGTATTTTGTATTTGTATTTCAATTACTTCCGTAAAATGTAATTTGTAATTCGTATTTCAAATACCTGACGACGAAGTATTTTGTAATTAGTATTTCAAATACTTGAGGCTTCAAAATACATTTTAACAAAAATACATTTATACCTTCATTTAGCGATCGTGAGTGTGAGTGCGAGGCGAGAGTGCAATGATGGTAAAGCAGTTATTAGAGCTAGCAACACTGCACCTGTTTTATACGACTGTAGGTCAAAATTGGCCAACGAAACGCAAAAAAAAATGTACGTTGAATTGTCAATGTCAACTTGTCAAGCTAAGATGGCAAGATAACGGTTTAGTTTTGCACGTGTAAAAAAATTTGGTTGTTGACAAGATTTTGGGTTAAATTTTTGAACAAAAAAGGTTAATAAAAACTTTTAAATTAGTTATTTTGTTTTTAATTCATTTTTGCAACCGACTTCCGAAAGAAAGTGACTTTACACTTTTTTCTGATGGTTTTTGAAGGCGGTTTTTTTTTTTTTTGAAAAAGTATTTGTAATTTGTATTTTGTATTTCAATTAAAAATTGCTAAAATACTGTATTTTGTATTTTATATTTTAAATACCTTACTTAAATGTAATTTGTATTTTGTAATTTAATTACTTGCGATACTGTATTTTGTAATTTGTATTTCAATTAAAGCAGAGCAAGTATTTTGCCCAGCCCTGCCTGTAATACAGGTTTTTTTTGATCCTACTTCAGGCAGCAGCTCCCTCAATGGGAAAATAGGTAATTCAAAACTGCGCTACAAAAACCATTGTGAGAGAAAATGCCGGTATCAATTACTTGAAGGTTTTCATAGTCAGATAAAATAATCTCGAAGAGAACTAGGCAAGGTAGGAAGATGATGATACAGGACATAGAAAGATGACGAACGGACACAAACTTAATATAAAACTATTCTAGTAATATTATGAATAACTTAAAAACAGTTGCTTTTCTCTCAGTTTGTTTATCCTGTTATTTTTTATTACCTTAGTCATTTATTATAATTGATGTTATTTTCATAATAGAAAACAATGCTTAATTAACAGTCAGTAATTAGGTATAATTAAAATTAACTATTATTGATAATGATTAATTATTAATTAATGAACATCGACATTCGGTAAAACGTTAACGGTTTTTGAATATCAAACATCAGAATCAGGTTAGGATGCTTGTCAACAACATCCGGAACTGGGCAACTACAGTACTTTTACAAGTTATTATGCCTTGTGACTGTAACTTCGGTTATTTGTTTCTCTGACATTAAAAAGTTCCTGTAATGGTCTATTTAAAATAAATGCTTTGCGTTTAGAAATACTTCCACATTTAAACATCCAGTCAGCTTTAACGGTTTCTCGAAACCGTTTCCCATTCCAGACCTTTTCAGCCCCGTCTATTCTGAGAGCGGGACCGGTCAATGTCGACACTTGGGGAGACGCCTACGTCCAAAAGTGGTCCTCTTTCGGCTGAATAGATCATTATTTTGGGAGCTATGTCCCATCTACTAAATCACATTTTCCTTAATTTCCAGTATCATTCCACCGTCTCTCAGTAGAGATCGACCTCACACTAGCGTGCTGTTGTGAGCTGAACACAGCACTAAGCGGTGGGTCAGCGGCGCCTTTAGTGACGGGCGTCGGTGTGGACATCCGCGCTGGAGACCTGTTCCCTGCTACATTCCCTGACAAGGGGCCCGAGCTACCGCTGCGGGGAGCCCGGACTATTACTAGTGGACCACATTCGGGACAGGTAAGGATGGATTTAAAATTGATGTATTCGGTGTGCTATTCACGTGGGTGGTGCATATAAGTCTGTTGTCAACAGCCGGCACAATCTGATTATACCGGTTTGCTCATACCTTGAGGGAACGTAGCCATCAACAACTTTTTTTTCAGATTTTTAAGTGGAAATTATTGTTTTCCTTCTACTTCGCTATTCTTATCTGATATACATATTTCGTTGCGAGGTCCAAACAGTTAAATTGTTTCTCTGTGACTTCGTTGAGCTTCATTGTCTCGGCGCTTTTCTGGTGGACAAGCTTGTTCCACCTCTTTCAGACTACCCTACTGAGAACGATGATGTTGAGTTAAATTTTAAACAGACTTTCAAAAAGGAGGACGTTCTCAATTCGTCTGGTTGTTTTTTTTTTTTGTATGTTTGTGTCCGCATAACTCCGTCATTTATTAACCGATTTGGAAAAAACAAGTTGTTTCTATGTTTATCCACTCGAACCTAATTTAAATATTTCCTACCCAGGTGCTAGACATATACGACAACACGGTGGGCATGCTCCGCATCGGGCCATTCAACTACGAGCCGCTGCGGGGTGTGGACCTGTGGCTGGAGCAGTCCGATGACTTCATACTGCAACATCTTAGCACTACGCCTTCTAATGAATCGCCACACTTCGTTCACAATGTAAGTTGAACCTTACAACTCTGGTAATGAGGTTGATTATGCGGTACGTCTACGACCTGTTCTACTATGAACTTTAGCTAGCCGTAGATCTTTGGCTAGAGCTAGCAGATGGCTTCATACTGCAGCATCTTAGCACTACGCCTTCTAATGAATCGCCACACTTCGTTCACAATGTAAGTTGAACCTTACACCTCTGGTAATGAGGTTGATTATGCGGTACGTCTACGACCTGTTCTACTACGAACTTTAGCTAGACGTAGATCTTTGGCTAGAGCTAGCAGATGACTTCATACTGCAGCATCTTAGCACTACGCCTTCTAATGAACCGCCACACTTCGTTCACAATGTAAGTTGAACCTTACACCTCTGGTAATGAGGTTGATTATGCGGTACGTCTACGACCTGTTCTACTACGAACTTTAGCTAGACGTAGATCTTTGGCTAGAGCTAGCAGATGACTTCATACTGCAACATCTTAGCACTACGCCTTCTAATGAACCGCCACATTTCTTTCACAATGTAAGTTGAACCTTACACCTCTGGTAATTAGGTAGATTATGCGTTACGCCTATGGGGCAGGCATTATAATTATCCAGCAGTTTACTGCAATAGACTGAGTTGTTTGATTTTGTATTAATAGTCCAAGGTATGGAAAGAGAAGTGTTGGTCGTCCGGCGATGACATGGGAATGACTCAAAATTTTAGGCCTAAAAGGGTTTAGTTTTTTCCTTTTGAGGTATGGAACCCTAAAATTGTTATTTATATTACTTACTAATAACAAAAAAGATAAAAATAAAAATAAAATAATAAAATATCTTTATTTCAGACCTAAGCAGTCCATACGTAGTTAGTGGTTAGTAACAAACTGTGCTTACATGCTATGTTAGTGTTGTTAGTACTTAATTCTATTTAACATAAACCTATACCTAATTCTACCCAGTGCCTTTGGATGGGGCAGTCCACTCTGCTAACAATCATTTTCAGGATGCTGTTCTGAGTGCTACGCAAACGTTGCAGTAGGGAAGCCGCTTTCTTACGCATGATGGCGTGAAAGCCATCCGTACGTGCTTCAGCAAACATTCCCGACGCACTGCAACGTCGCGGCAACCGCAACAGCATCCTGAAGGCATTGTTGTATTGCACGCGCAGGACGTTGTAGGCTCGGCTCGTATATGACACCCATAGGCCGCTCGTGTAGAAGGACTGACAGAACGCTTTAAATAAACTGACTTTGACGTCTGCCGTGCAGCGAGCAAACCTACGGGCGAGCATATTGCTCCTCACCGCCAACGCCCTGCGCTCGCGTTCTATATCCCCATCATCACGTAGGTCACTGGTGACAACATGACCCAAGTATTTAAATTGAGTCACCACATTTAATTCAACGCCGTTGAGATATACTGGAGGTACACGACGGGGCTGTTGTTTAGGTGCCGTAAACACTAACACCTCACTTTTATTTGAGTTGTATTTAAGGCCGTGCACCTCCGCATACGTCTCGCAGATCGTGAGAAGTTTCCTCAGTCCACTCATCGAGGGACTGAGCAACACCATGTCGTCCGCGTAACTTATGTTATTGACACATATACCGTCAATATGACAGCCGACATGAGTGCTGCTCAGCCGCTCGATGAGCTCATTTACATATAAATTAAATAACAGGGGGGAGCTTAACCCCCCCTGCCTCACACCGCATTCCATTCGATACTCATCCGACAGAGTACCGACCCATCTCACCCGATTTGTCTGGTGAGCATACCAGTACCGGAGAAGCGCTGTGTACTCCACCGGCACACCCGTGCCCCTCAACTTGTCCCATAGCACATCATAGGAGACAAGGTCGAAAGCTTTCGACAGGTCAAGGAAACACGCGTATACCGGCGTCCTCCTCATGGTGTAGTACTTGACGGTGTGCTTCAGGCTGAGAATAGCACTCTCGGTGGACACGCCCGCCTTGAATCCGAACTGGGCGTCGTGCACTTTAACATGTTCTGAGAGGCAGCCCTTCATCAGACCGTCAAGCACCTTCGCCATGGTGGTAGCTAGTGAGATGGGTCGATAGTTGTTCATATCGGATGTGTCACCAGTTTTGTTTTTAACTATAGGGACCACAATCGTCCGCATAAGTGGTTCCGGTAAGTAGGAATGACCAAGGCACAAAGTGAAAAACAGTGACAAAACTCTAGGCAGATGGACTCCCGCATGTTTAAAATGTTCGACACTGAGACCATCGTGACCCGGCGACTTCCCACGCTGCATCCCCGAAATAATTGAAGCCACACTCTTGGCAGGTATTTTCGTGTTCCGCTCAGTCTCAATGGTCTCAGTACCGTTCACTCCACGAGACGCCGAGCCCAAGACCGACCGCACAGAAAAGTGGTCCCTAAAACTATCCGCAATATTCTTGTGGTCAGTAACACCACCGACGCTCACCGGGAGACCCGGCTTCACATTCATTTTATTCGTATTCTTCCAAAAATGCCGGAAGTCCTTGTTCGCGTGGTTGAAAGCAAGGAGATCCATTTTAAGCTGATCCTGCCTGTTCTGACACCACTTGAGTTTAGACTTAAAATGTCTCCTTGCCTCCGCCATATCATGAAATATAGGACCATTGGCTGGGCGACCAGCCATTGTCCACACCTGGAACCTAAGCCGGGCCTCGCGGTGAGCGTCCGCGACATGTTTGTTCCACCCCGTGACATAGCCACCCTTCCTTCGACACTTTATCCTATAAGTTTGTACGGCTGCCTGTTCCAATACATAAAATAAAAACGGGCGATAAACAACGTAAAAAAAACTGAATCATCATCCGGGAGTAAAAACCTCACACCACACCTGTTATCACGTTTAGTCACGTTTTAAAGGGCAGATAGGTAACTTTCAACAAGCCCGTGTTATCAACCGGTGACGCTACCGTTTGAGAGTTCCAAGTATTTTGTGAGTGGTCTGTGTTTGTTATGGCCACCGCCTCTCTGTCACTTCATTGGAATCTCACTTGATTTGATATTGATTTTGCTGGCGACTGTTATCAGAATAAAAAGATTAAAATAAAAAGCAAAATTAAAATTTTTGAAAAAACCCACGACGGGTAAAAATCAATTGAAAAAAGGATAAATTAACATAAAACACCCGCCTTAAAAAAACCCAAGAATGTCCGTCGGGAGCTGAACATTGCAAAACTAGTTCATTTAATGGCAGCCCCCGCTTTACTTTTATTTTTTTATCTAAGAACATGCACCAATCAAACCTAAACCCATAACTGAAAACTGCATCAAAATCGGACTAGTAGTTAATTGGAGAAAAATGGCAACTTTGATTTGCACTAAAAATGTTTGCTGCAGCGCCCCCTGGTGAGTTGTCACCGTAACACTTATCTAAGAACATGCACCAATCAAACCCGAACCCATAACTGAAAACTGCATCAAAATCGGACTAGTAGTTTTGGAGAAAAATGGCAACATGTATTTGCACAAACACACAAACAAACAAACAAAAAACAACCTCTCACCCCAAACGCGTATACCGTCTCCGTTCCGTCGTGGGTAAAAATCAATATTTACATCCGAGGGTAGGTACCACAGATAACAGAAACAACAGGAGATATGGCAAGGAGGCGTGGTACATGCGAACTCATGTGGCCGCGACGCGGCCTGATGCCACTTTCAATAATGAGTTGAATGTCAACTTGCGACGTCTTCACTGCTCGTGATTTTTTACAAAATGCCGCGTTGTTCAGTGAATGTTTGTGAAAATAATAGCTGTATTGTAAATTACACAAAAGATTGCATCTCATTTCACACGTAAGTACTATAACATTAATGTTTTTCATATTAAATTCATTAAAACATTACTTCGTGGTACGAGAAACATGATGAAAAATCAAATCAATTGTTTTCAATTGGAACAAAAACCATTGCTTGCTTAGTACAAATCGACCAGTGAATCGGCTGATCTAATAGCGCAATGGATAGGTGCTTTACTGATACTCTCACTCACACAATATTTTCGAAAAGCGGCCGCTGTCAGTTTTTGACAGCTAGAGATGTGATGTTTGTGGTTGTCGATATTTTATACGATGATCCTGCTTAGTACGACTATGCATGATACAATTAATTATTGTAGACACAATTTGTTACTATAGTGTAAGGAACTGCGTATTTTATGGCATTACTGAGAGTTGTCGTAAATGTAGATAAGAAAAACCAATATTCTTTACTACTACTTAAAATAATTATGTATTGACTAATCCTTACTAATATTATATATTATGCGAAAGTAACTCTGTCTGTCTGTCTGACTGTCGAGCTTTCACGCCAAAACTACTGAACCGATTTAAATGAAATTTGGTACACATATAATATATAATAATATAAAGCCTGAGAAAGGATAGGTACATTTTAGTGCGAAAAAATGGTTGTAAGGGGTTGAAAGCGATACCGTGGCTTCAGCACAAAGGGCTAACAAGGAACATGGGTGGTTTCTAGTCAGTAGAAGTCTTACACTGCCTAACGTTCTGCCCAGAGCGGGAGGAGTCATTTGATGATTTCCCAACCTCCAAAATAAAAAAGGGCTTGAAAGTGGGAGATTAAAAGATTACTTTTAGTCGCGATAATCGACATCCACGCGGAAAAAAACCGCGGGTATCAGCTAGTAAAATATAAATTTACAAACAACAAAAGTTAATATAGATACAAATAACAACGCTTGTATTATTACGCTTTCTTATTATTGTAAACAATACTGAAAATAGAATGTAGTGTAACGACAGTGGTAAAAAATAAACAGGAACTGATTTATAATTTTATTCGGGCAGAGCTTCCCCTTACAGCTATTACAATCGAGTGCGACAAGACCGCTAAAATGAGCTTGCAGGGCATTATAAAGCTTTATCCCCACCGGAGGCGTC
Source organism: Diarsia mendica (assembly GCA_949316265.1). Lineage (NCBI taxonomy): Eukaryota > Metazoa > Arthropoda > Insecta > Lepidoptera > Noctuidae > Diarsia > Diarsia mendica. The sequence goes on along the minus strand of OX438904.1, from coordinate 16,969,000 downwards.
CGGTAGTTATGGCTTGGCTCGGGTTGGCATGGCTATCGTTGGCGAGGCTCGCTGTCAGGTGGCTGTCAGATGGCTGTCAGATGACTGTCAGTAGGCTGTTGTAACATTCGGCCGTCCTGAAACAATTGCTCCCGCAATGGGAACCAGAAAACAACGATTACAAGTCAGCTCAAAAAAACCAAGTTAAAAATGGGACAATAAACTTTGATCTCTCAAGAAGATTTATGAAATCTTCGGTGTTCAATTGTTCATCCACACTACTGGTGCTATCAGACATATAAGCATCGCTACGATATAGTCATAAGGAATCAACGGATACTAAGCCTGTAAACCCGTTGTATCATAATTATTTTATGACCTTTTGTACTTCTTAGTTTATGTCAATCATTACCCAACTCCTCAATATCACTTAATGTGGGCCAGAATATAAATCCTCTAAGATACAAGAATTAACTTGGCAACAGGCTCGCCCCCTATTGCATGGGACTTAAACTTTACTGTATACTACTATGTGTGTGTACTCATGGGTACACCTCTACCTAACCCTTCGGGCATTACAAGCGTGATGTTATTAGCATTGACCTTGTTGCCGCTAGTAGTCAGCGCCTGGCGTAAATGTGCGTAATCACCGTTTTTTGTAATTTGTAAATCACACTATTATCAGCTATTATTATTTTTCGCCTTGTATCTAAGCTACGTCCCATTTTCTTTCCAGCTATTCAAATTCCAGTAGTAGATAACTCTATCGCTTCTAAATTGCACTGGTACAGAAACCCGGTCTAGGATAAATCGTAAGGCTTATAGGTACCCTGTTGTATTATTAACAGTATTATTAAAACTCCAAATTATGTTTGGTAACCTATTGTCCCCATATTGAGTTGCTTCCTTAAGTTCCGTGAATTGTGCGATTAGTGCCTCCCACACTTCGACCTACTCATTAAACGTAGAATCAGAGACATTAAAAACATGAAACACTTTTCATATAAGAAAAGATAACTAAAAAAACTAAGTTTGCCAACCTATCGTATAAAGAAACTGAAGAAACAATTTAAGTAAACTATAAACCATACCAATATGACACACGCACACACACATGTAGGTACTAACACACATGCTTCTTAGCGTGTCGATGGCAAAACTTCATTACTTTTACACACAACACCATTTAACCCCATCAACACTAGATATTGCTCAACTCATCAACGCTAAGATAATGCTACTCTGGCCCCCAAGATACCTACAGGCGTAGCCTAGTTTCGAGACCTCGGTTTTATCACCATTTTCAAATTAAAATTAAACTTGCTACATGTATTATTAGCGCTAAGTTAGATTAACAAAAATGATTGTAAATAGACTTAATTAATATTATTCTTCTTAGCAAACCTAGGTAGGACACGCAATAGCTGTTAACAGTTAACGTATTTTTAAACTGCTGTTCCGTTACAAACTTCTTGAAATAGGTATCTACTCGTAAAGACCTTGCCATGGTCGGAAACAATGTGATCTGAATAAATAATTGCGATCTAAACTAATTGTCACCACAGAATTATTGACAGTACGCGTTGGTTCAGAAACAACGAATTTAGTGAAAGCATGTATCAATATAAACAATATGTACCCACTGGTACTCCTTTTTTTTGTTTAGCCAGAAGGGCTCAAACTATCGATATTTACCTACCATTTTCATTGGTTCAGTAGATTTAGAAATTGAATGTCATTGGCCCTCCTTCCTACCGTACCGCTTTCCCGTAAGCACAATGTAAACATGACGTCACATAATAATGTTTAAGTATAAATCGGGTAATTTATAAATGGAAACCAGAAATGTTGCTCTTATTTATAAGTTCAGAACTTCGTTCTTTACGCACTTTACGCCTTGGCCAACATCGTCATGATGCATTTTGTAATATTTTCCATCGCGCGAAGTTTGACACAACTAATCGGGTACCGTAAAGGTTTGTTTACGTTACAGGCTACTATCAATACTACAATTATTCACTATAGTTATACTACAATTATTCACTATAGCAAAACAATACAACTTTTGGCTTTTCATCTTGTCATTGCACTGTACTGAACTAATCGTTAACCTCTAAATGGTACACATTAAACGGCATTCATCAAACGATCTACTTACATAAGGCTGAAGCAAAGGCAGGCATAGAATTTAACTTTAGCTTCGGTTTTGGCTTGCTGGATTTTGCTTGGCTTTTGTTTGTAATATCGAGCAATGCATAGCATAAGATCACGTTTAGTCATTATATCGCGCACTGCAGTACAGTCCGAAATTACATGGACATTTTTACATAACACATTTATACGATAATATCTTCGCAACAACTTCATTACTGCAAGGGATTAAAGCCCAAAATCATGATTAACACTCTTTCCGACTAGTAACGCGACTAAACTAAAGGACTGGGCGCAAACTACCGTCAATCTGCTTTTATAAAAGATACCTTGCTGCACACGTGTGAATTTCTGTTGGGAAACTAGGATCGTTTATTATAATAATCACATTTTATTTTATTTTTTACTTCCTTAACAAGATTTATGTGACTTGCCGCATAAGTCATACCCACATCGTATTATTTTTTGTTAGTTTGATAAACAATCGAGCTATTATTGCAAAGTTACTATTGAACTGTCGTAGGAGCCTATACTACCTCAAATTAGCAACACTATTTGTGGTGGTTCAAACTTCGATTGAAATACTGTTAAAATAAAGTTCTAATCAGCTTGCACTACAAAGCGGTTGTTACGTCTTTCGCTGCGGCCGAATAGTGCGAAATTAGTGGTATTTTGCGATTTACAACAAAACTATTGATTGGACTAAAAAAAAAGTAAAACACTGATTTTGTTTACTGCAGTGAATCATATACTTTTACGCATTATAAAACTCGCGTTTTACTCCTGTTGGCCTCATAAATAACTACATAGAACTAGATGGAATAAATTGACGCACTTCGTTTACCTTACTCGAGACGGGAAATTAAGACACATGTATCAACTTAAATTCAACCGGTTGAATGCCATCACATGCTTATTTTACCTATGAAATATGTAAAAATTAACGGTTTCTCATATTTAATTTTAAGATCCTCGTTTGCAATTTGTCAAGAACTTTATGCAATAAGTTTATACCTGTTTGAATATCGACTGACGGTAGCAAGAGATTGCCTAGGAATGCTATAAACCACTGACAATAGTTTGATGAAATTATTGTAGCTATTTATATCTAAAGATTTACTTTGGAGTTGTTGGATAATCTAATGCGCACTTGAACTAAATAAAATATGTACATCTTAAGTTCTCAATTCCTTAGTACACAACTAGTAAAACCATTTTTGTACCGAGATAATATACTGATTAACTGACTATGATTAGATTTACTTATCGGGCCTACCAAATTACCTAATTTTGTCTACGATTGGCATAATTATTATCAACACATAGGGCACTTCATTGTAAAACACATTTGGCTAATATATTTGGCTAATGGCATTTGGCTAATATTTTGCAAATATCTGTTAGCTGGCATGTTAACTGACCTTGTTATTTATGCATGGTTCCTGGCAGCTCTCAGCGTGAAGTAGGACGGTTCCTCCCTTCCATGTCCTTGGGCTCGCTGTTGACGACCTTGAGGTAGCCTTCATTTACCGTAGCAGCGTTACTGGCAGAGAAATGGATACTTCTTGTAACTCGAAGTGTCTCACAGGTGGTTACTGGCCGCAGTCTTCGTTTTCAGGGTCAAATTATGGAATCAATGATGCGGTACTGAGGGCAGGCGCTTCGTGTTCCATCCAGATCGTAGACTGCTTTTTCAATTTGTGCCTTGTGATTCTGGGATGGGCGACTCTTCAATATTTTCCTTGTAGGCGGTGTGCATCAACGTTCTTCGTTTGAATTTTCAGACCTCGTCCTTTGTACTTGGTGACCGTTGACTTTTAAATGTATCAGAGCGTCGTTTAATCGTAGGTTTATTGTTTTCGATACCACTTCTGAGTGTAACGACAGTGGTAAAAAATAAACAGGAACTGATTTATAATTTTATTCGGGCAGAGCTTCCCCTTACAGCTATTACAATCGAGTGCGACAAGACCGCTAAAATGAGCTTGCAGGGCATTATAAAGCTTTATCCCCACCGGAGGCGTCCGGTAGTTATGGCTTGGCTCGGGTTGGCATGGCTATCGTTGGCGAGGCTCGCTGTCAGGTGGCTGTCAGATGGCTGTCAGATGACTGTCAGTAGGCTGTTGTAACAGTAGGTACTTTTTTAACCGACTTCCCAAAAGGAGGAGCTAGGTTCTCAATTCGATTGTATTGCTTACTATTGACTGAATAAATAGGTAATATTCATTGATTACTCGAGTTATCTTTTATTAAATCAATAGCTAATGGGATTAAAGGTAACAGGAACTTCAGCATTCGGGCATTAAATAACCGATAAAATGTAAAAAAGTATTGTATGAAAAATATAAGTGTATTTTATCGTTTTTTATTTATTTTATTTTCAGTACCCCATAAAAGCTTTAGTAGAAGAATAAATAGAAGAATCGATAACTTTTTGATTTAGTCAATCACTAGTGTCTACGTAAAACAAAATGTACTATGTAAATTGTACGGTGCATGGTAAATACACGCTGTGTGTGAAGGGATAAGGTTTATAATTGATTGTGTAGTACGTGATGTTTTAAGAAATGCGGGTGTGTGCGCGACAGCGTATATCTATTGTTTTTACTGCTCTGCGTGTGTGAACTGACGACACAGGTTCCTATACATTTTCGGCTAAAGGGCATATCTCCTGTTGTTTCTGTTATCTGTGGTAGGTACCTTCCCGTCGGGGCTGCGGATTATCGAAATGGCATAACGCGGCCTGGGCACAAGGGCGAAGAAGGGACATGTGTTGGTTTTTAGATACTCCCTTCCGCTCTGCCCAAGAGATTGATGATGATTTGATGATTTTCCACCCAAAAAAAAAAAAAAAAGAATACCTTAAGTTGCACAACTGTTTTTACAATAAGTATGTGGCTTTACAACGTTTCAGAATTTACAGCCATAAAGGCGAGATCTGTAAAAGTCACTCAGCAGCAGAGAAAGGGATGTATCTAAAGATGGGCATATATCTAAACAAAATTAGACAGGTCTCCATCCTTATGTTGCTATTAAAGTTTGACAGACGTGCAATAGTTATAAGTAACTTTTATAGATCTCGGCCTTGATTACTCACAGTCAGCCCCTTTACTGCCCTCTCCCCAGTGACGCCCTAAGCCGAGAGTCGTTCTCTGCAGGGGGTGCCCTTAGCGCGCTGTTACTTAGGTCATAAGTTTATAGAACTGACTGGAGGCCATACACTCAAGGCACCCAAAGGATAGTCTGATTAACCTTTTGACCGCCACAGTCAAGTAAGACGACAAGCCACAAAGGCACTTTTTTGCTTGTTCGGCTTGCCATCTATACGTGACTGTGGCGCTCAAAAGGTTAAGCAGAAACCAACCCCATAGGCTGACCTGCCAGATGGCATCTGGCAGTAAAAAAAACTCTGCCCTGATTCTCCATAAAACTGAATGAAGAGCTACTAGGGCTGCTAAAATAATATCATCTTTTACATTCCAGATCCGCGTAACACTGAAGTTCATCCAACAGCATCCATTCCCAGCTGTGACAGTGTTCCCTGACAATCGCGCTCACTATTACCGCCGTGACGAACAGTCTGGTTGCTGGGTGCCCATGCGCTTCTAAACGGAACCCTAAGAAACAACCACGCAGCTGATAAACAACCACGTCGATAAACAGTAGTATTTTGTTTTTATAGTAGAGTTGAGGCGAATATTAAAGACATTAGGACGTTTCTTGACAAAATATTGATAGAGCAAATATCGGTTTAGAGAATGCTTATGTTTTATGATTACACACATAAGCAAAGCCATAACAAAAAGACACGCTAGTAGGATAGGCTTCTCTTTGCAAGACGATGACTTATGAATCAGTAATGAGGCCGTGAAAGCCTAAGAGAATATTTCTTGAATTATTTTTCAATGACGAAACCTGATTTGTAGGGAAGGGCAAACGCAAATTTTGGGTAATAGAAAGATTGAAAGATTTGCGGCAAGGCGTTAGTTAAAGATTTAGCACTCCTATTGCCATTATGACCTATTGCCCTTTTGACAATTTGAATTTTGCCCACATAATTCAAATAGGGAATGTGGCCCTTCGGGTGCCATAAACTTCTATGAATTTGATGAAAATTTTGTCAAGAATGTTATGACTAAAGTGACTTCTCATTCTGAGTTGAACATTGAAAGGTTTCTTTCTATTAAATTCATTAGAACGTTGAATATGCAATGCAAGACGAAATGTATAGGTACTTTAGGATGCAAACACTAAGATATGTCTATGTTTTGGTTGTCAAATAACTTGCTTTTAACTTTCCGCTAAGCTTCTTTTATGCGCATTCCGTGTTAAATAAGTTTCTCTTTTAATATTGAGAAGATTGCCAGGGTTGCCATATTACCACAACATTTAATCATTAATTTATAAAAAAGAACCTTCAGTTTATTCCCAGTACTAGTAATTTATTTTTATGTAACGCTATTTTATGGTAAGAAAATTAAATTCGAAATCTTTCCACATATTTAGATCTTTTTAGCAATGTGTAACCAAAAAAGGAATAGTTGCGTATACAATAAAAAATAAAGGGATTTTTTAATAAGAAGTTCAGTCATAACTAAAAAAATATGATATGTTTTTGTTTTGATTTCAATTCGAGGCGATTAATAAAATGACTTGTATGTTATAAGTGTTTAAAGCTTTTCAAAGATGTGTTGTTTTGGACGTACAGTACCTACATGTAAACAAATTTTGTTTTATTGTGATAATTGACTACTATCGTGTTATAATTTCATTTGTATTTATGAACAAAAGTAAATATTTAGCCAGCTAACGTTGGTTTCAACAATATCTCATAAATAAGTCTTACGTACGGCTTATGATAAGCTTTGTTGTTGAACTAGACTAGGATCAAGTAGGACTGTTTGAAACTTATAACATGACTTAATTTTAACATAGTTATTCTGCTGTCGTAACAGAAAGGGCGTATTTGAGGGATAAATTTAAATAAAATAACCCTTAGGGGCAAGGTTTATCTAGCAAGGCTCATTTTTCTCAATGCGTTCAAATGCGTCGCTTTTTTCTACGGTGGCAATATTCTAGTTCTCCGCAAAGTATCCAGTTCTTACTTTTGTATGTAAATATGAAAATGATAATGTTTTTTTTTTTTTTTTTAATCTTTATTGAAAAATAGAGGATTTGATCATGCATGATCATGCCATCCCCATAGTTACAGACAAATTAACCTAAATATACACTTACTTATTTATCTACGTTTTAAGGCACAATCAACCATTTTATATATGTATATCGCTTCCTCTGATAAGGGGGTAGCAAGAATACTATTACATATACCGATGTCGTGTAAGCTAATGCCGTAAGCAAACCCAAAAGAAATCCTCTCCGCCTCATTCCGAACACATTCCACTAAAATATGAAAAACATCTTCAATCAAATCACACTCGGTACACTTTTTAGACATTACTTTACCCATTAGGTATGCAAAACTATTCAGTGGGATGTGTCCGGAACGTAGCCTCATAGCGGTTACTATGGTATGCCTAGGTAAATCGGTATTAATAAACCAGGGAGCACGTGACAAATTATTTTGGATTGTTTTATACCATATGCCCTTTACTAGTGAACGCTCATCAAAGTATTCGTTCCACATATGTTTACATTTATTCTTAACTACATAAAAAACATCGGTACAATACGGCAAACAAAACATAGGGATACCATCAGATAAGGCTTGTCTCGCGAGATAGTCTGCCTCTTCATTTCCTGCCAAGCCTACGTGTGATGGTATCCATTGCAATACTATTGTATAATTTTTCGAGGTTAGTGTGAAAAGTGACTCCAAGATGCTGTATGCTATCGGTGTGCCTCGACTATTCGAGGTGCATCGAGCAATGTGTTGTAGTGCACTCTTGGAGTCTGTTAGAACAACGTATTTACCGGGCCGCAAGGATTGTACATAAGAAATTGCTTCAGATATAGCTATCAGTTCTATATACATTATCGAGGTGTTTGAGTCAATACGTAGTTTCACCGAACTACTAACTTGCGGATCATAGATAGCTAATCCTCCACAATTACTTTCCCTCGAACCGTCCGTATAAATTTTATAATAATTTGCATATGTGTTTTTAATAAAACTATCACATAATTGTTTTAAGACAAACGAGTTGTAACTTCTTTTAGCGTTACTTACGACATCTATGTTGAACTTAATTATATTCGAAATGTTCACATTGCAGACCCAGGTATTAAGTGTAAACATATCTAATTGTGTACTTACATGTATAGCAATATCTTTAAGGTAGCTGTGAACTAAAACTAAAATGGGCTTTTCTTTACACCTCCAGTAAGGATTTAGACTAGAAACATTCAAATCGTCCAAGATATTCATAATCTTATGGTTAGAAAATGATTTCGCTTTTAACCAATACTTCCCAGCAAGATAATGTCTTCGTACACATAAAGGCGGTAGGTGTAGTTCGCACTCCATGACATGAATAGGAGTCGTTTTAATAAATCCACCGATTACCCGCATACACTGATTCTGTATTTTATCAAGCTTACTTGTATGTGTCTTACAACTACTGCCATAAAGAAAACTTGCGTAATCTAATCTACTACGAATACACGATATATATAAACGCCTCAAATTTGTTGGGTGAATGCCCCAACCTGTCCCCGCTAAAACTTTAAAAACATTAAGAACTTTTGAGCATTTTTCTCTTAATTCATTTATTTGTTTAGCCCATCGTAACTTCCTGTCTAACCAAATACCCAAATATTTAACATTGTCACACACGTCTAAAGACATACCACCAACAACTAAAGACACAGGGTCCCGTACAAATTTATTTTGGAAAATACAAACTTTACTTTTGAGTGCTGAAATTTCTAAACCAGAAAGAGAAAGAATATTAACGAATTGATCTAAAGCTAACTGTAATTGGAGTCTTCCTTCTTCTATATTACTACAGGTGACATAAAGCACGAAATCATCTGCGTACTGTGATATGAACACATTATTTATAGATTTACAAACGTCCATTGTTAATATATTAAATAACAGGGGTGAAAGGGGGTCGCCTTGAGCCAAGCCGTAACAACATCTTCTACTCATGAGTGAGTTATCGTCTATCTCAACACTTAGGTTCCTCTCTTTTAAAAAATTCCGCAGGTATGTGCATATTTTATTACCGATCCCAATACTATCCAAAACATATAATAGGCGTTCTAAATTTACGTTGTTGTAAGCACTATCAATGTCAATAAAGCAAGCGATCGTTGATTGTTTTTTAGAAAAACCTTGTTGGATTCTCGACACCAGGGTAGACAAATTATCTAAAATGGAGCGCCCTTTGCGAAAACCAGTAGTATCGCTCGATAACAAGTTATTATGTTCAATAAACCATTCTACTCTTTTAATAAATATATTATGTAGTATTTTACAGACACAGGAAATCATAGATATAGGCCGCAACGACGAGCTGGACTGAGGGTCCCGGCCGGGCTTCGGAATAGGTATAATAGTGATATTACGCCACTGCTGGGGAACAAAACCGGTTGAAAAAAATATGTTATACAGGCTGACTAAAATCAATTTTAAAATGATAATGTTATTAAGTTATGATAATTGTATATTTTGTCATTTTCGTTTATTTACTTCCAGTTTTAGATTATAATTAATGTCTATTCTTCTTGCCTTTAGATAAACGGCAGGAATAATGAATTTATAAAATAGATTGAACAATGTGAAAAAGTTATGTTGTAAATATTATATTGATCAATTAGATTTAGTTAGATGACGTTATTAGTTATTGTTTTGTGAAATATTATGAATATATTGAAAGTTCAAAAGATTCTTGTGTCTGTTTTTATTTTCCTTTTCCCACTCCCACCTGTATTTATAATTTTCTCTTTATAACAGTAACAGTCCGTTCGAGGCGCACGATCGAGTCACGAGCATGCATGATGCGAAACTTAACTTCAGCATCGATAGTATACAATTTTCTACTAACTAATAGTAATTTACGGTGGTATTCTCAATGCAGCTAGTAATTTGCTTGAGCTTTTTGTGTCCTACACACTTGTTCTTGTTGGCCGGATTCGCCAAGTTCCTTAAGAACTCTCGGTGTTTCCGTCTGGCCAAGGCCGGACCACAAAATCGCCTAGTCGAGCCGCCCTAGAGGCATAACTTTCTATGAGCATAACGCATCACCATGCCTGCCAAAGGGTTAGGCCTACAACCACTAAAGGCTTAGTTAGGTAGGTACCTATAACCACTTTCCCTGGTAATTTCCCATGTAAAATGGAGCCAGTCTACCTATAACCGAGTAAAATTAAATGTGGATACGAATTACGGATTACATTCAATGACGGTACATACATACACGGTACCAGAAACATGTTGGTTTCTATGTCCTAATTAACAGCACATTATGTACCGGTTGGACTTTCAATTAATAGATCCAAGACCCAGATCATGACCAACAGCACGAAACGTAGGGTCGCGGTAGACGGGCATTCGTTGCAATATGTCGACGAGTATACCTATTTAGGCCAGATAGTGTCGTTCCAAAACAGGCAAGACAAGGAAGTCGAAAGACGAGTTCAAAATGCCTGGAAGACTTTCTGGGCCCTGAAGGAACATATAAAGGGAAGCCTTCCCCTAACATTAAAGAGGAAACTCGTTGACATGTGCATCCTGCCCGTCCTAACCTACGGTGCACAAAGTTGGTCACTTAGGTACTGAACAACAGAAGTCCAAACTCAAGATTTGCCAGCGAGCAATGGAGCGCAGCATAATTGGTGTTAAGCGAACCGATCGCGTTAGAAACACCACCCTGCGCTCCATAACTAAAATAGCTGATGTTGGAGAAAAAACAGCTAGACTAAAGTGGGAGTGGGCAGGCCACGTAGCACGGATGCACCCGGAGAGATGGGCAAAGATCGTCACTCACTGGACGCCTGAGGAAGGACGGCGCCGTCGGGGTCGACCGCGGCGAAGGTGGCGTGACGATCTGATCATGTTTGCGGGGCTAACATGGCCAGAGACCGCCCATGATAGAGACATATGGAAGGAGAAAGGGGAGGCCTTTGCTCAGCAGTGGGACACAGAGTAGGCTAATAAAATAAAAAAAATGTACCGGTTAAATGGGGGGAATAGGGATCCAGAGGGGTGAATAGAGACGAAACTTTGAGAGGGATTTTAACCATTAATAAGGCAAAGGGAATATATTTACCACCATTTTTTTCACCTCAAAAATTAAATAATTTGTTCCTGTTAGGTAACAAACAAATGGTGGTGGTGGTTGGTGGTGTTGTTTGTATGATGGTACAGAGCTTATCTATAGACTTATCAATCACTAATTAAATATTCAAAAAACACAAAAAAAAGGTAAAAAAAACTTAAAATTTATTTTCTACCAATTAAATCTATGCCAATTTGCCCTTATTTTCCGATTGCCAGATCGTTCTGCCTTATTAGGGGTTAACGTTGAATTAAAATGGTACTTATGTTGCCAAAAACGTATCTAAATTATAAAGTAAAATTAAACAAATAAAATAGCCTACTTGTTGGTAACCTATCAAATTAATTGAATGTTAAAATCGCTTTCAAAGTTTCGTCTCTATTCACCCCTGGATCCCTATTCCCCCAATTTTACGGTATATAATATCTCATATAAGTACAACAAGTTTAAAAATCTAAAACCCGACTACGAATAAAATATTGGTTTTTGCTCTCCAAGACCTTTCATTTGATACCAAACATGTTATGATTAACTCAATTTAATATTATTTGTTTTGTATCAATATCCGGAATCCATCTTGAGTCAAACACCTGTTTTCAGCCTGTTGACAGCGTTTCCTTTGCCTCTCCGCTGGTGGCGCCCTCTATACTTACCGATGGTACTAAGTATTTCAAGCGCGCCTCGGGTGATCGCTCAATTTACCGTCATTATAGCGTCGTTTTTCGCGCCGTTCGTTGATAGCGTTGAAACACGTTAAACTTCGCGAAAAAGTAATAACCACTATTTTTTCAAATTAAGTTTAGTAAAACGTTAATTGTTTAAAATTTTCCTCTCCGTTGAGTCATTATGGAAAATCGTAATAATAATTTAGAGCGGGAAAGTGGGACTGACGGTTCACGATCCCGTAAACGAGTTCGTTCTCCGACGCCAAGTGGAAGAGATAGCGATAGCAGTTCTTCTACAAGCAGTGGACCCAGCCCTGAGAAACGTAAAGTAAGGAGGGACCCCCAAACCGTGAGTTATGCACATTTCGAGTTTTTATCACAACAAGTGGCTTATTTAACAAACCTCATAACGAATCCTTCCGTTATTGAAAATAATACGAATTCAAGTGCTAACACGAAAACGGTTGCCACAAATGAGTTAAATCTGCGACGACCTGAAAACTTGTCTAATAACAAACTTCAGATTTTGTCGGAAGTCAGTACAATAGTAAAAGACCCGATTTACCCAAGGGCAAACGAAACATATCTTAAAAAAATAACGGATTTACAGCGTTTTAAGTGTGATGATTGGAATGCCGTTCGATTTTCGGATGCACAAAAGAAATATTTAGCTACCCCCGGTTTTGTCGAGTTAAATGTTAACGACGAATTAAAGCGTTTTGAATCAAACATGTTGAAAGAAGATTCACGCTCATATTTATTGGAAAGATCTTTTGCTGGATTAACGAATGCCTTACTTTGCCAAAAAGACGAATTGCACAAATCATTACAATCATTGGTGGATTGGTCAAATGAGTCTAGAGAATCGCTGACACCTAACTCGTTATTCGAAAAAGTGCAATCATTGTTTTCGAAAGAATCCGCGTATAGTAAGGTTACTGATGACTTACTACAAATAGTGTGCGGCCGAAGAGCTGATTTGATAAATACACGTCGAGAGACTATGTTACGGCAAATTTCCGAAGGTTTTCATCGTGATGTCCTACAAAAAATTCCTCCCAGTACAGAATACCTTTTTAATGATGAGGCAGTTCAAACCTACCTTCAAAAAATTGGGGGGGTGGATAAACTTACAGTATCAACTAGGTCAATACCTCAAACTTATTCTAAAGAAAACTTTTATGAAAATCAAAAACCATCGACTAGTAAACAAGCTGACGACAGGTTTTTTCGTCGAGATACCTTCAATAGAAGACAAAAGGGCTCAAATGCTTCACACCAAAATAAAAACCGAACAAGCAACCACCGATTTAATAAACCAAAGGGTAAGAAATCGCAATCGCATGCTAACCCTAAAAACAAGCGTCGCGAATGACTGTCGGACATTTCAAGGCGGCTGTCTAAGGCAATTTCAATATGTTTGGAGCAATCTGGGTGCGCCAGACAAAATATGCCAACTGTTGAACGGGGCACGCATACCCTTCATACTCAGACCGCCACTAATATTTCCGAGTCCCACAGTTCTGAAATGTTACAGAACCAAAACCTCTCCCAATATGTCCAAACAAATCCAAACTATGCTCGAGTCAGGGGTATTGGAACCTGCAGAACTGACGCCCAGTTACATTTCAACATTCTTTCTGGTACCCAAGTCAGATCAGACCTTCCGACCCATTTTCAATTTGAAAAAACTGAACCAGTTCGTAGTAGCCAAGCCATTTCAACTATTCAGTCACTTCCGGGTACCAAGTTTTTTGCAACAACAAGATTGGATGGCCAAACTAGATCTAAGTCAAGCATATTTCCACGTACCAATCGCACAGCAACATCGCCGGTTCCTGAGGCTAAATTATCATCAAAACTCACGTCAACATCAACTACTTCAAATGACGTGCTTGCCGTTCGGCCTGTCATCGGCACCCAGAACGTTTGCCTCGATAACGAATTGGGTAGCAGAATTCCTGAGGAGTCACAAGATCAGGTGCATAGTTTATTTAGACGATTTTCTTTTGGCCAACCAGTCAAAATCGCAGTTGGAAGACGACATCGCATTCACAGTAAAGATACTCCGTCTACTAGGCTGGACAATCAACTACGAAAAGTCTGTTCTGGTTCCGACACAATGCCTCGAATTTCTCGGCATTACATGGGACACAAAACGCAACGCAAAGTCCCTGTCGGAACCGAAGTGTCTAACGCTACGCAAAGCACTTCACCAACAGCTTCAGTTAACAAAGTGGTCCCTCAAACAGTACCAAACTCTAATGGGGAGACTCAACTTTGCAACGTTTGTGACCCCGAGAGGTCGCCTTCACTGTCGTACTCTGCAATACTACAGTCGACAGCTGTCGGTGAAACACCCGTATCGGTCGATCGCTGTCCCTCAATCAGCTCGATCAGAGATGGAGTGGTGGTCTCAAGCCATAGGAATGTCGATGCCAATAAACTTGAGCTCGGTGACGTCACAACTCTTGACCACAGACGCATCAGACATCGGCTGGGGGGCTCAACTCGGCGACACAAATATTGTGGGAACCTGGACAAATTCTCAAAAGACATGGCATGCCAACAAAAAAGAGATGTTTGCCGTTTACGCAGCTATATGTCAGAACCAGCAGCAACTCCAAGATGCACAGATACTGCTGCAAACCGACAATCGGACAGTAGTCTCGTACATAAACAAAGAGGGCGGCACAAAATCCAAAAAACTGCTTCATCAAACTCGACAGCTTCTTGCTGTTCTAGACAAGCAGAACATTCATCTGACAGCACATTATTTGCCGGGCAGGTTCAACACCGAGGTAGATGCTCTTTCTCGGCAGAAGGCTTGTCCAGAATGGCACCTCACGAGGAACGCAACGACAACAATTTTTCGAATGTGGGGTACACCGGAGATAGACCTCTTCGCGTCGAGAACAGCCCACATAGTACCAAAGTACGTATCATTGGACGTCAACGATCAGAAAGCCCAACATCACAACGCATTCTGTCATCAGTGGCACTACGACCTAGCTTGGTTGTTCCCACCACCAAATATGATTCCCCGAGTTCTCCAACACCTGAACCAAGCCAGCGGGGACTATATATTAATTGCCCCGAAGTGGAGCAAGGTATTTTGGCAGGCAGATGTACAACGGCGAGCGCGATATCCCCCGTACCTGATTCCAGATCTAGCCTGCAATCTAATCGACACGAGAACAGGGACGCATCCGCCGCAAGTGCAAGACCTACACTTGGAAGCATGGCTGATTTCGGGTGGCAAGATATTTTGACGGACTGGACAGATCAAGAACAAAAATTCTTTATGTCGAGCTGGAGAGGCTCCACAATCAATACCTACAGACCAGTGTGGCGCAGATGGAAGTTGTGGTGTGACTCCCATTCGATTAATTTTAAATACCCTAAGGCGGAACAAGTAGCTCGATATTTAACACATTTACACTGTGATATAGGTCTTGCATACAGAACTATTTTGGTACACAAATCTGTTATCTCAACTTTCACACACATAACATCTAATATTGATTTGTCGTCAAATTTCTTTATAAAACATATATTAAAAGCCATTTCTGTAGCAAGAGAGAAGTCTGCTAAGCCACCTATTTGGAACCCTAAAGTTTTATTGCAACACATGAGTGCTTATGATTTTGATGAAAATAATATATTTCAAGTATCAAGGCACGTGGCTACTCTTTTATTGTTAGCTTCAGGTCGTAGGGTTCACGACCTTACTCTATTGCGAATTGATAGCACTAGTTTAGTCGATGAAGATTCCTCTATTGTGTTGTGGCCAGCATTCGGTTCTAAAACCGACAACCATAACCACAGACAGTCTGGCTGGAGACTTAGAGAACACCCGGATAAGAAATTAAATCTGATTTTTTGGTTGAGACAATTAATATTTATTACTTCAAACAGTCGAGGAAATATAAAACATTTGTTTATTACAGTTAGAGGGAATATTAAACCTGCTTCTAGAACTGTTATTGGTGGATGGGTGAGATCTCTTTTAAAAGCTGCTGGTATTGATGCAACCCCAGGATCAGTAAGATCCGCAGTGGCTTCTCTCAATTTCGTAGAGAATTTTCCTATTGATCAAATTCTTGCAACCGGTAACTGGAAAACAATTCATACCTTCCAGAATTATTATCAGAGAGAACTGTTAAATCACAATGATTCAAATGCTGCCAATCATTCTACATCTTTGTCTAATTATTTTGATCCTGTTCATTAATATTAATTATTTTTCGAAACGATTTCTTTTGTTATATGACTAAAAGTAGTATGTTATACCAGATTAATATTATTGTAATTGTAATACATTTACATAATTTTGACATGGATTTTTATTAACCCAATAGTCTACATCCTAAAACACATTATAGCGTCTTTGGGTTTAGCGCACCAGGTGATAACAAACACATCACTCAAGATGGATTCCGGATATTGATACAAAACAAATAATAGAGAGTTTTACATCAAATAAAACTTACCTATTATTTTTTCATCAATATCCGGAATCCAGGTAAGGTCTACCTGGTGCATCATGAGTTCCATAATGACGGTAAATTGAGCGATCACCCGAGGCGCGCTTGAAATACTTAGTACCATCGGTAAGTATAGAGGGCGCCACCAGCGGAGAGGCAAAGGAAACGCTGTCAACAGGCTGAAAACAGGTGTTTGACTCAAGATGGATTCTCCGGAATCCGGATATTGATGAAAAAATAATAGGTAAGTTTTATTTGATGTAAAACTCTCTATTTTTGAGGTAAGTTTTTGACATTTAAATTCCGTCATAAAAAGAATTTTTAAAATTTAAATAGCCTATGTCACCCGGGCTATTATTACGAATCTATTGACACCTCATTTATTAAAATCCGTTCAGTATTTTAGGCGCTACGGTGGAACATACATACATACATACATAGACTGCCAAAATCATTACCCTTCCTTTTGGCTTCGCCGTAGTCGGGTAAAAAGCTATAGGTTTTATCAACAAATATTGTTATACTTACTGCATTATGTACTCTTTGGAAAAGATGGGTTATTTGATTTGCGAAGTAGGAATGAATTAATAAAAAAATAAATTCCTATGATTTCAATCCCGCCTTTATTTTTGTCACTCTTATCTTGACATTGCCAAACCTCAAAATTATTTTATAATTTTTAGGAGGGCAATGTTTTAAACAACAAAAATTCTCCCGTACATTTGAAATTAATCGAAAATGAAAGGATCACAAAAGGTGCTTATTGTCCTAATAAAAAAAGAAGCCAGAAACAACGACCTGTTAATCAGTTGAGAGTTGCGACACCTTGACAGAATAGTCGTCTTGGTCCGTTGGCAGGTGATCGTGTTTAGTTTACTCTTTGATCGTGTTGGCAACATTATTTTTGACAGCTGGTTTTGTGAGTTCAGTTTCTCAGTTTTGTTACTTTTTGTGCAATAATTTCTTCCAACACATTGTTCTAAAAGAAATCCTGAGGCGTCAAACAGTGAACAATATGGAAAAACCAACAGTTACTGACCAGCCACCACCATATTCGGCTACAGTTTTCCCAGGTAAGGCCAAACTATGTTTGTTTTCAAAGAAACCTTATTGTGAATGAATCACAATAAAGATAAGCTGTTCGACTAAACTGCGTAATGTTACGACTTAGCATTTTTTTTTAACTACACATAGAAAGCTTAAGTATATATCCTATAATGAATGTAACGAAGTTGTTTTCTTAGTTTTTGTTTGTTTAACACGTATTCGTAGATAGTTTTCTAATGTGTACATACGACAATTACAGTTCCTACGCCGCAGCCTCAGCCTCAGCCTCAGCCGGCGGGTGCTCCGGGTGCGCCGTATCCGCCTCCTCCTCCAGGGTACACTCCATACGGAGTACCACCACCAGGTACAGGCTTTGTGCCAAACTATGGAGCAACAAACATTATAATACCACCCCCTATTATAGCCGTGGGGGCTTGCCCCGCCTGTCGCGTCGGCATTCTTGAAGATGACTTCACATGTCTTGGCATCCTATGTGCTATACTATTCTTCCCATTGGGGATTTTATGTTGTCTCGCTCTGAAAAACAGAAGATGTTCGAATTGCGGAGCCCTGTTTGGATAGACAGTGTGACAAGCCTTGTTAAATGTTTTGATAAGAAATGTTAAATATTGAAAGGTTTATGAATGTAATAATGGTTACTGTTTAATGTTAACTTCATGTCACTTATGTTGTTGTTATTCATCGTTTGCAATTGTTTATGCACACAATTGCAAACGAAGAATTTTTTTACAAGAAGCTTTCTTTTCGGGGATTAAATATCAAACAGTAAATACTAAGCTATCTAATGCAACCCGCTGTCGGTCAATTATTCATTACATCAATGAAAGCACTTCAAGGTCAGTGAAGTGTAGTTACCAGTGTTACAAAAACATGCATTTACATAAAATAATAGCTGTAACTAATTATGCACAATTTAATTAGCAAGAGTTGTCTACTATTTTCTTTCTGAATTAATTATTATTAATTTGTTTCATGACCGGCAGCTGGTATAGAATTTTAATGCTAACAAATGAGTTAGGAAGGAAACAAAAAGAAATCTGTGTTGTTGCACTTCCGTACAAAGTAATATTTGCCTTGCAATTATTCTTTTAATTAACATCAATGAAACTACAAATTAATGGAGTTATCAAAACGAGTGTAAGCTGGCCTCGCATTCTATTGTAACTTCATAATATGCTAGACCAGCACAAGATCAAAGTGTTACAAGCAACATGTGGTCTATAACTGTACAGTTGATATTTTATCAAAACCAATTATTTTGTATGCACTTGCAAACAAAACAAGCAACAACTTGCATATAACACATTGCCGTAATTAAATTGATATTTCTGTAATAAGGAATGTATTTAATTATTAACAACTAAAATATTTGATTGAGTGATTCTTTTGACAAAAATATATTTTGCAGTATTTTTGTAAGAAATACAGACTGTAAAACACTCATAAATCTAATAGTTATTGAAAATCATATGACTCAGGGAGGAAAGTTGTTAAAAGTAATTGTAATCTATGAAGTACATCTGGCATTTACTTAATATGAAAACTTAATATTCTAACCAAGACCAGAGCGCATGGAATCGCCAAGACCGTAGCATCTATCAACATGACATAAAATTAAGAAGATTGGAAGCAGTACTTATAAAATTTGTGGCAGGTGCGTTGAAATCACCACTTTTTATGAACTGCTTTCAATACCATTGGTTTCTCGATACATTTCATCAGTGATGTATTGCAAGTTAACGGTGATACACTTGATCTAGAAAGTGTTGACAATACTAGCGGCTACCATTGAGGCGTCTCCGTGCTCTGAGACCAAGACATTAAAGTTTTCTTAAGTCAATTTTATTATTATGTTGCAATTTTACTACTATTTTCAAATATCTCTAGAAAATACCAGATTACATTAACGGATACACAACATAAGTAATTATCAGAGATATGGAACTAACTAATTAAGTTAGTCATTAGTTAATTATTGACTTTTTGTTTAAATCTGATAAAGTCTACAAACAGCACTCTAGTAAAATATGTTGTTATTGAAAAACATTCAGTGTTGCCATAAAAATATGTGCAATTCAATGTGTGTTAATCAAAAAAGATATAATCTTTATAGGCAAATAATTAATATGAAATTACCTAATCATCTAATAATTGACAAAAAACTACCTATGTGATTATTATGTTTCAAGTTTTAGTAAGTACCTACTTTTTCGTAATTATCGTTTAAAAAAAAGATTTAATTTGATGAATGAAATTTACAATACTTATTATATAAACATTTGACAGTAAGTAGTAACAGTGTTAATAACCCTTCAAAAAACTATTTATTTTTACTTGCCTATGTAAGGCAAGTAATAAATAAGACATCGATTTTAAAATTAAACTCACAAAATTAGCCTCATTGGCTCAAAAATCCGTTATTTGTATGTAATTAAAGATATAAAATAATGATTGTGTATGTAAAATATAAGTCATGATTGTATGTATAATCCAAATTAATTATTTTATTCAATTATTCATAACCATATCATATTTTAAGTTTAACTGAAAGTTATTTAAAGATAAAAAATGCGACAGCCACATTGCATGCTGAAAAAAAATATTTTGATATATAAGAGCGTTATATCTCAGAATAGGTATTGTATTGTTAGAAGATTTGAGGGGAAAAACATCACGTCATGTTCACTTGTTGTCATACATCAGTGCCATCACTAAATAATCCTTCCTCTAAAGTTGGTATGTACTTGTTTGTTTTGGCAAAAGTAGCCATAAGTGTAAGTTTTACAGTGCAATATGGGCTACTTTTGCCAAAACAATTTTATTAAGACATCTAGGCGCAGGGCTTGATGGCGTTAGTAAAGTGATATAACACCCAATGCGAAAAAGAGATGGCGCTAGTATACCTATCTCTTTCTCACGGCTTCAGCTATAGATTAGTTTTTTTAAATATCTTATTTTAAATTTAACTGTTATTATTTTATCACTGTAGCATAGACTTCCATAAACAACATGTAGTTGCTAGGTTCCTAGAAAAATATGTTTGACATAAGCTGTGGTAAAGTTAAACAACTATAATTTTTATTTTTGTATGTTAATAATTATAGTCTATATACCTTTCTTTATAAATACTTCAAAAGTACTACAGTCCTTTTACAAGGCTAATGTTATTTTTCCTCTGACAGCACTAACTTTTTTGTAACAGGAATAACGATCAAAAACATTTTGACACATTTGAAACTTGTTAGTGGCAGTCTATGGTAACAAAGACCACTTTCATTTTGACATTATTGTAATTTAGAGGTGAAATAACTAAAAGGTCTTGCAGCTTTTTTAATGACATTAATGTAAAATGGCAACACTATCACAGAGCTTTTGAAATGTTTATAGACAAAGAGTTATTTAATTGATATTTTAGATTATATAAATATAATTATCTACCTAAAATATAAGCTATGACTATTATAATAAAGTCTAAATTCTAACAAAGAAGAACATCAACAATTTTTTTAAGTGCACTATTGTGGAGTAATTATTCTGTTTGTTAACTTTTTAAAATATCTTATCTTTAAATAAAATAGCGGATCATGATCACAGTATAATATTAGCAGTTTGACGAAGACTAAACTTCTTCATCAAACTGCTAATATTATACTGTGATCATGATCCGCTTCCAATGAAAAGATATCTTTTCAGTTTTCAATGCTAAAGGAGAAGAAAACTCA
This sequence comes from Diarsia mendica, assembly GCA_949316265.1. Classification (NCBI taxonomy): domain Eukaryota; kingdom Metazoa; phylum Arthropoda; class Insecta; order Lepidoptera; family Noctuidae; genus Diarsia; species Diarsia mendica. The sequence continues at coordinate 16,947,683 of OX438904.1, read as the reverse complement.
ATTTTTCAATCTCGCAATAACGAAATTCTTTTTGAATTGATGCAGTGTTGCCAATAAGGTGTTGATTTAAAGCTAGGAATGGTTTGTGGAGAAGAAAGTTTTGTTTGTATAACTTGTTTGATTAGTAGGTTTTTGTATGTTAATTTGAGTAGATCACCTTGTTTAAGCGGCCGTAGGGCCTAACTGAGCAAACAAATAGAATAGTAAAATGTTGCTCCCAGCCATGCTATCATATTTTTTTTTAATGGCAACTAAAAAACACCTTTGAACTGACTAGGTAATGAAAGTCATAAAATTTGGATGAGAAAAGAGAAAACAAATTGTTAGCTAAATATAAAAGACGTGATAGAAGCTAGATGACCTCCGAAAAGTCTTATAAAGCTTGTAATGTTTTAAATCAACATCTTTCTCAGCCATAAGAAGTACTGAATAGGTTAGAACTTAAATAATATGTATAATGCCACAATCAAAACGCCTTTCATTGACTGTTGATAAGCTAAACGTTATGTTAAGTAAACGTTTGAAAGATCAAAGTATATAAATAATTATGTAATTATTATAAAAATATAGGTTTTTCAATAAAGTTTGGGATTAAATAGTGTGGTTTCCTTTCAACATTGTGCACATCTAATAAATAGGTCCTACCTACCTAGTACTACCTACCTACCTAAGGGCAAACATTATTCAAATAGGTACCATAGTTAAAAAAAAAACTCTTTTAAACCTAACCTTCCCTCTCCTCTTTTCTTCTTTAACCTTCTTTTCCATTTGATGCCTTTATCATGCTAGCTAACCATGCATTATCATTCAAACTAAACATATTATATGCAAAATGTCAGCTCAATCCAAAATCGGGAAGTGGTTCAATTCAAAGAATTTACAGGTTAAGGTTGAACAAGCCAGTCATTCTTCCATACAAACTTACGAAAGTGATTACTCCTCTGTTTGACGGTGTAGGTTCAAAATTAAAAATTGTATCAACTGGTCTTATCATTATCTAGGTCTGTATGGAAGCAGAATTGGAAAAAAATATTGATTTGGAAGTTATGAACGTCAAAACTTTCATATTTTAGCACTAATTTAACTCATCTTTGGGCGTAAATAAGTAAAGTATATAGTATGAAAAAGAAAAAAGTGAAACCATACGGACATAGATTAGTTATTAAAAAATTTAAATAATTTGATTTTGAACAGATACATTCAATAGATTTTTCATGAAACCAAATATACCAAAGGTCTGCATAGATACAATCGCGCGCCCGTTTTAGTTGTGTCTCTTTCGCTCTATACATTTCGCTCGTGATGTCGGGTGAAATGGCATGCATTTTAGCCCCGCCCACCAACTAGTTCGTGCCGTTGGCTTGTTTACCCATAAGGCGAGGTTGCAGTACTTTGTTTTTATGTACGCACGACCTCGCCCCCAGCCCTGCCGCGCGAGCGATATAATGCCTAAATTTTGACTGTTTTTTGCTTCTTGGAGAAAAACTATAAAGAAATTATACAATCTGTTTTCACCATTTACTTCAGAATAAAAAGTTATATCTACTGATATAACTTTCATATAAATTCATGATGAAATGTCTTAGCAGTAGGTACACGTTTGAAAGTGTGATTTAGAGTCATGTTTGATAAAAAAAAGTATCGAGCCGATCATTCTAAATCGCGTTTCTATCTTTACGATTCACTAGAGAGTATGTTCAATTTTTATGTAATGATTTTTATTTATTAAAAAACTCTCCTTGAAGAGAAAACTCATGGACATGTGCATTCTTCCTACCCTCACCTATGGAGCGCAGACATGGTCACTAACCAAGCATCAAAAGTCCGCACTCGGGGTCTGTCAGCGAGCAATGGAGCGTAGTATCCTTGGAGTTAAGCTCACTGATCACGTAAGAAACTCGATACTGCGTTCCAAAACTCAAATTGCCGATGTAGGTCACACGGCTGCCAAGCTCAAATGGAACTGGGCTGGACACATCTGCCGCATGCCGGAGGAGCTGTGGGCCAAAGCAACCACGCAATGGGTCCCAATCAGCAGCAAACGACAACGCGGCAGGCCCAGAAGGCGATGGCGGGACGAACTGGATTCTTTTTGCAGAGATTGGAAAACCGGAGCACTGGATAGGGATAAATGGAAAGAGGGAAGGGAGGCCTTTGCCCTGCAGTGGGACACAAATGGCTGATAATAATAATAATAATAATAAAAAAAAAACTCGTATTTAGTTCGATTTTTATAGGTTCAAAAATCTTAAAATTACTGCAACCCCGCCTTAAACTAATAAAAGCGTATTTAGGTATTGAAACTTGGTTAACGAAGAATAGAAAAGAGGTTTGATTATTTTTGTACGAAGCCACCAAAAAAAGCCGTCTGTAAGCATCTAATGGTAGGTTCACACGCGCGCGTTCAACTCTACATTCAACGTGCACATTCACATTCACGAGCGTGTAAACGGTACGCCCGAGCCCGTGAACGCGCCTGTGAACGTGAATGCCGCGAATCGGGCAAGTGTCGGTTTTTTGGCAAAGTTCAAAGGATGAATGTGCGGGCGCCCGGTGACTGTTTACACGCGCGTGTCAGAAAGTGTATGTAAATCTATATGTATATTATGTATTAATATCCACCAATTAATAAACTGAGTGTCAGATGATTACTCGTTATTTAATGTGTTTGAAAGTGTCTCTAAGCAAGTGTGTAGGGAACAGGGTTGTTATGAAATAAAACCACAAAAGACAAGACCATTAATTTTATTTATTTTAGTCTTGTCAAACTCAAACTCTATTCCATTCACTAGGTCCCTAGGTCTTCGTGGAGAAGAATGGACAAGAAACTCCACGGGAACATCTTTTAAAGTATTACACAAGGACAACCTGCCGTTGTCCTTGACTGTCTCAAGTTATAGCAATTTATCAGTGTACATAAACAATAAGCAATATAAACCATATCATGGTATATCTTTCTAACACATAGTAATCAGGAATATTCATAGAATAATATCAAATAACTTACATAAACATTATGGATCCTTTAGAGTAACACAAATAGGTTTCAGCTTTCACACATTTGGTATCTTCATAACTAGGCCACAATATGTAAACTTAATTCTCTCTAGACACAATTACACATTACTATACACAAATGGAATACACAGTAACTTTGGGTCTGTCTTTACCCTTCAACAGTTGCAGCGTAACTGCCCCTGAATTGGCGGTACTTCTACTTTTATAACCGTCAAATATTAAAAAATACATCAACGACTACCGCCATAATAAACCAATGGCAAATGGTAAAACATTATAGCTAAATAACTAATAACATAAATAATAATTAACAAATCCTATTTAGTGAAACTATTTTAAAACGTCATTAGGTAATTTAGCAGTGTAGTATGTTTTTATTTGTAATCTTTATGACTATCGGATAGAATATGAATATCAACCGATAGTTCAGAGAATTGATTGAAACTATTTAATTAATAAAATTGCAAGATAAAATGTAGGAAACATTATAAGTATTGTTTAATAATAACTATATAATTTATTGGCAATTTATAATAAATAAACATTTAACTTGACTCAACTATTCAAATACCACAATAGTAATTGTGGTTCGGAAACCAAGTCAATAAAAGCTACTTTTATAAAATACGTCGGGTTATAAAATATCATTAGAATATTGTAAATTAGGTTTATTTGAAATTAGAACCTTTGTTTTTAAGATATTTACGATAATTATTAAATCAACAATATACTTGACGCAACGTCGCCCTACGTCATTGTCACTTGACATCTGACAGCCGACGTTGCTACGTTATTTTGGTCAATACTGTGAGTTTGTGTTTGTGAGAGTGTGAGTTTCTAAATAGTTACCTAGATATTCTTATACATATTGCTATGCCATCACGGCCATACTGACAATACTTCGTCCTCGAAGTATCACACAACAAATAAAATAAAAATAAAATAAAAATGTGCTGTTAATTTTACAATGAGAAAAAGAATATATTCTTGTTTAGATATTTACATGGACATGGAGGTCCAAATTCAATTCACTGTCACATAGACCATCAAAACTAATTATAAAAATAAATATTTAGCCAACTGGTTCCCCAGATACCTTTCACATTCACCCGCTGCCCGTGAGATGACTCGGTATCAACCAGAGGCCCCAAGGGATAAATATTATAACAATAAATATGTAGCCAACTAGTTATCCAGATACCTTTCACATTCACCCGCTGCCCGTGAGATGACTCGGTATCAACCAGAGGCCCCAGCGGATAAATATTATAAAAGTAAATATGTAGCCAACTAGTTATCCAGATACCTTTCACATTCACCCGCTGCCCGTGAGATGACTTGGTATCAACTAGAGGCCCCAGCGGATAAATATTATAAAAATAAATATGTAGCCAACTAGTTATCCAGATACCTTTCACATTCACCCGCTGCCCGTGAGATGACTCGGTATCAACTAGGGCCCCAGCGGATAAATAAAATATAATTATGATAATATATTATATTTATATTTTTTTTTTTTGGGTATACGAGTAGAGGAAGACCAAAGAAAAGATGGATGGTATGGTAATGATATGGTAAGAAAGGAGGTGTCTCATGAGATGACGAAAAACAGAGAGGTATGGAAGAGGAAGACGGACAAGAGAATGATATATATATATTTTTTTAAACTACTTTTAAATCAATAATTGTAACATTATCAGCACAATCAATAATTATTGTTTCATTTTGAATAACACATCAAAATTTCTGTCCACATAGAATTCTCAACAGCAATGTTTTCATCTAGGTATCTATTTATTCACCACACTAGAATCGCATTTTTTTTTTGCCTTTCATCTATGACTTTATCGTGTACTGTTTCTTTGACTTTCATTTCGTAAAATGTACCCAGATCGTAATCAATAGTATACTCTAACCATTGAATCATACAATCTCATTTACATCACCAAACAGTCACCGCTCGGTCAATCTGACAATATCATTGCGAATCTAGTTTACCATTTTGTACTATTCCATAAAAAATACAGATTGTTATTATAATTTTAACAAATTATCTAGAATCTAACAAAGAAAATCTTAAATTTTTAGATAGATTAACATCACGTCTTGTAATCCCCGAAGGGTTTAACCGACCTAATCAAGTTTAAACAAATAGGTAATCATTTAAATGAATAATTATCACATTGGTAATAATAAAAATACTCAATTAATAATACAACTTAATTAGTATTTTGCCATGTATTGCCACATCTAGTAAAAAAAATGAAACCCACTTTTGGTTTGTCTCAGTATTTGTTTGGCTGGTGATTAGCTACTAGACATTTGTGTTGTTATTGTAATCTTTTATCCTCAAATTCGTTGTTTTTTTTTTTTTTTACTATATACGTAAATTTCTGCGATTTCATAAACATGTTCTTTTTTATCTAATTAATTATCAGCAAGTGAATTGTTGTTTATTCTTGATGAGGAAACCCCTGAGCATTAAATAATAATAAAGTTCTTAATACATTAGCTAATATATTTGTATTAGATTTTTTTTTAAACATGTTTTCGTATGAATCAACAAGTCTTTTGTATTGATTAAAAATAAAAGTTATCTTCTTATCAACCCAATGCACAACCAAATAATGGGATCTACCAGTAACCCTACCTTGTCACACTAAATTATAAACAATAACTAACTACTAACTAATAATGGACTAGGCACACGCAGTTATTCGAAGTACCGCGCAGTGGTACTAACTACGCTCAAAACTCAGTCGTTGGTAGAATGCTAAGTAACTACAACAAAAAATTCTCTCATCTTGATATATTCAACACTAAAAAAGACAAATTTAGGAAAGAATTAATAACGTCAGTTTGTGATGAACTGACAAATACATCTCAAACTAAATAAATAGAATTGATCAATAGGTAAAAGGTATAATACACAGACAATCGTCATGCACCACCATAACACACCCGTTTGTAAGGGTGTGTTATGATGGTGGCACACTCCTACACACACACACACACACACACTCACTCAAACACACTCACTCACGCACACACACACGCTGTACTCTAAGCAATGTATTGTATAGTTATTAAATTGTAAATCCGTAATTGGCTGTAAGTTTAGTTTGTAATCTTAGGATAAAACTTCAAGGGCTGTGGATTTTGTGATCAATAAATAAATAAATAAATAAATAAATAATTAAGATGTGTTTATTTATTACATCACATAAATTTATTTGTTTATCCACTTGATACATTTAAGTAGTAAAATATTAAATTTCTTCATTACTACATCAATTTTTTTTAATGTGTTTAGAAAGGAGACTTAACCTTTGGTATGGAACTTCGGCTATAATCTGTGTCCTTTAGGAATGTTGGGAAACTAATCTCTGTACGGAACAAAGTAACATTTGTCCATTTCACCGTTTGTGTACATAATAAGAATTAAAACTGCTTGTCGTGACAGTTATGAAAGATTTTTAGGTTGTAAGAAGTTTACAAAACAAAATCTCAATTTGAATTATTTGACCAGAAGTACACTTTAGTATTTATAAGTGATAAAATCGTCACACTTGCTTATTAAATAGTCGAAAAATATTTTTATGAGAATAATACTTGTAATGAATATTACAAGCAACGAAGTACACGTAACATCACCTATCTTTCACATGTAACGTCTAGATTATTATTTTAACTATAATTTTTTGATTCCAGATTGAATAGAATATTGCGATAATTGAAAAACTATATTACTATTTGTACACAGGAAATAGGGCTTAAAATCACGAACAAATATTTTTACTCAATTTGTGGGAATTTCTCTTTTTTTTTTTTTAATAAACGTGACAAGTTCTCATGGCCGTTAATAATACATCTCTCATATCTTTAAATAGTAACTTGTATTTTACCTACAAATTTTTAAACTTATCTATTAGACTAGACAATAATTAGGCTTTGTATAATGTAGTTACATTCTAACATTTAAGATCTTGTTTGATTAACCCAGTTAGACCGACCGACAACCCATAAAAAATTCTACCCTCGTTATATGATTCAATCTTATCTATTTAGATCGTATTAGAATTTTATTGTAGTTTCAAACTTCATACTACGTAACGTTTATACATTAAATTCACAATATTTATTTTGCGAGAACTAGAATTATCAAGGAAACAAATATTAACATGTCATTAATACTATTTACAAGACAAGGTTCAAAAATAACGTTAGATACTTGAATATCTTCAATACCATAATCTCATTAATTGAATTGAAGATGAGATACTTATTTTTCTTTAATTGTATTATTGGATGTCTCATGAAAACTAACATTCTGCATGAATTTGGGGGTATTAATTAAGCCAGGGTAATGCTTTGCATTACGAAAAATTTATAAATATTTTCATCACAAGTTTCTGATGTCTGGTACATTAAAAACTTTTAGAAAGAAGCTTAACTTTGAATCAACAATTTCCTAAATAATTCTAGTTTTATTTTTACAGTTGCTAGGATTTTAATATCCCTTAGGATCTTATATTACTACGTTTTTAGAAAATAAATAAATAAAAATAAAACAAAGCCTCTATAGGCCTTACCGACATTAGCTAATTCGTACTGCTGCTTGATTTAATCTATGGCCTGGCTTCTAAGTGAATCCAGCAACTTCTCAATCTCGCTGTCGGAGTATGTGCTGTCGAAGTTCTGATCATAGCCAAGTCGAGGCGATGAGCTATCGGCGTCACAGCTTTCATCATCACATCAGCAGCAGCTCCAGCATTAATCATGAAAATAAAACAGGAATACCATTAGAAATTATATCAGAGAGCCAGAGACTATCCCACTTCTGATGTCAGAAAGTGTATGTAAATCTATATGTATATTATGTATTAATATCCACCAATTAATAAACTGAGTGTCAGATGATTACTCGTTATTTAATGTGTTTGAAAGTGTCTCTAAGCAAGTGTGTAGGGAACAGGGTTGTTATGAAATAAAACCACAAAAGACAAGACCATTAATTTTATTTATTTTAGTCTTGTCAAACTCAAACTCTATTCCATTCACTAGGTCCCTAGGTCTTCGTGGAGAAGAATGGACAAGAAACTCCACGGGAACATCTTTTAAAGTATTACACAAGGACAACCTGCCGTTGTCCTTGACTGTCTCAAGTTATAGCAATTTATCAGTGTACATAAACAATAAGCAATATAAACCATATCATGGTATATCTTTCTAACACATAGTAATCAGGAATATTCATAGAATAATATCAAATAACTTACATAAACATTATGGATCCTTTAGAGTAACACAAATAGGTTTCAGCTTTCACACATTTGGTATCTTCATAACTAGGCCACAATATGTAAACTTAATTCTCTCTAGACACAATTACACATTACTATACACAAATGGAATACACAGTATACTACTTTGGGTCTGTCTTTACCCTTCAACAGTTGCAGCGTAACTGCCCCTGAATTGGCGGTACTTCTACTTTTATAACCGTCAAATATTAAAAAATACATCAACGACTACCGCCATAATAAACCAATGGCAAATGGTAAAACATTATAGCTAAATAACTAATAACATAAATAATAATTAACAAATCCTATTTAGTGAAACTATTTTAAAACGTCATTAGGTAATTTAGCAGTGTAGTATGTTTTTATTTGTAATCTTTATGACTATCGGATAGAATATGAATATCAACCGATAGTTCAGAGAATTGATTGAAACTATTTAATTAATAAAATTGCAAGATAAAATGTAGGAAACATTATAAGTATTGTTTAATAATAACTATATAATTTATTGGCAATTTATAATAAATAAACATTTAACTTGACTCAACTATTCAAATACCACAATAGTAATTGTGGTTCGGAAACCAAGTCAATAAAAGCTACTTTTATAAAATACGTCGGGTTATAAAATATCATTAGAATATTGTAAATTAGGTTTATTTGAAATTAGAACCTTTGTTTTTAAGATATTTACGATAATTATTAAATCAACAATATACTTGACGCAACGTCGCCCTACGTCATTGTCACTTGACATCTGACAGCCGACGTTGCTACGTTATTTTGGTCAATACTGTGAGTTTGTGTTTGTGAGAGTGTGAGTTTCTAAATAGTTACCTAGATATTCTTATACATATTGCTATGCCATCACGCGCAGGCAGTCAGTCTCTCCCGCGCTTTCGCGACGGGTGGATCTTCATTCAACGTTGCTAAGAAAGTCGCTACGATCGGAGATTACAACATGGCGGAATGGTCAAACGAGACAATTTTTCCAATAAAAAAAAAGTTTCTTTTTTCAACAAAAATAAGTTAAGCCAAAGGATATGGCAGTAACAACACCGAGATCCTCGCTGCTCGCCATTCTGGCACTGACTGACATGACGGCGTGCGTGTAAACAGCTTGAATGTCCGCCGGCCCGGGACGGGCTGCATGCCGCGCAGCCCGCCAGGCAGCCCGCCGGGCTGCACGGCGCGCGTGTGACCGTAGCATAAGCCGTAGTTTCAGCCGATGAAGGTTTAATGCTACGGTCACACGCGCGCCGTGCAGCCCGGCGGGCTGCGCGGCATGCAGCCCGTCCCGGGCCGGCGGACATTCAAGCTGTTTACACGCACGCCCGTCGTGAATTTTTTTTTGAATTTTTTTCATCGTCGTCGTCGGCGCCCGCACATTCATCCTTTGAACTTTGCCAAAAAACCGACACTTGCCCGATTCGCGGCATTCACGTTCACAGGCGCGTTCACGGGCTCGGGCGTACCGTTTACACGCTCGTGAATGTGAATGTGCACGTTGAATGTAGAGTTGAACGCGCGCGTGTGAACCTACCATTATGCGTGGCTCCTATTTTCAAAATAAAACAAAATGGCGGAAGTTACACAGGTCTACTATCTAAATCTGCCAGCGAAGATACGAGGCCGTTAGCAGGGCAATACTTTTTTGACCTCAAACTCTAAACCGAGGAACTTTTCATTCCCAAAAGGAACCCTAGATGGCGCTCAGTGTAACACTCGTCGACTAAGTTGAAACTTTCAGATGAATTGATGACCTCCTATTTTTTTTAATGGGACAAGCCTGCCACACTATTTCCAAACCATTGTAACTTATGAAAGCCAGAATCAACAGTGGCGACTACCAGAAAAGCGCCGGGACAATGAAGCTTGACGATGTCCCAGATAAATGATTTAACTATCTTGGATCCCGCAATCAAAATAATCAGAAAAGAGTAGCGGAGGAGTAGGAAATTCATTACTTCCACCTTCCTCCATATCAACAGGAGACAGAATAGAAGAAGGCCAATAGGCACAAGGACCTAAACAACTTCACAAATACAATTAGGATAAGCCCAGCTGCCTAGCACCACGGATATTATTATCATTAAAATTATATTCCTTCTTTAAATACGGTCGGTAAGTGAAGTAGCTTAACATTTTAATTATTTGATGTAGGTAGGTACTGTGTGTAGGTACATAGAAAATATCCAGATATTTTTAATGTTTCAGAAGTTTATACTTTAATATATTTCTAACTCTTTAATAACTTGTTAGCAACGAGAAGGTACATAATATTCAACAATTTTTTAAATAAAAAACCTGCTTTTAACTTACAGTAGGTAGTGTTAATCTACTTCTGATGTTGACCGTACCTAACGAAATTTTGTGTCGAATTACTAAGTAGGTACGTACCTAGGTAGACCTATCACCTAGGTACCTATACCCGTGGGTACTATCGGTTCTTCTAAGTAATTCTGCCTTTCTAACTGTCTCCTCATTCTGAGGCCATCATCGGCTGCCTAGCCTTTACCTAAATATTATATTGGGGCCGTCTTTCAGTCTAACCGGATCACTTTATCTGACCTCCACAACCGTGAAACGATACCCCTAGGAAAGACTGGTTGCCAGACTTGTGGGCCAGTAGCTGTAACGTCTGTAAAAGTTCTTCAAATGACAGTCAACCAACTAGATAGGTAGGTACAGGTAGGTACACCTAACATAACAACGTCCACATTGTAAGTAATTTTTCGTCCCATCTCCCAAACATCAGTAATAAATAAAATAAAATGCGTCCATAAATAATTTGGGACTTGTTTGCAGTGGTTGTTAGCCGATGTGTAGCCTGAGGGTCTCCGATAGCCGGGCCAAATCGACCGCATTTATTCCAAAAGCAAATGGCCGCGAAAATTACCCGCGATTTATGTGATGGCCGTCCAAATAAACGTTAATCGTGTGTGATAATCCGATAGTGACATGAGTGAGCAGTCATAATGACGCGGAATATTGTACTATGACGATTATTATTTGACGGCACGGTTGGCGCAGTGGCTCAAGCAATGGACTGCCGCGCTGGCATGTCGCGGGTTCGATCCCCGCACGGAACAAATATTTGTAAGACCTACAGATAGTTGTTCCGGGTTTGGGTATTTGTGTATGTGAGTTTAAATGTTTGTGAACGCACCCACGATACAGGAGAAATTCCTAGTGTGGGGCAACGTTTATTTAAAAAAAAAACAAAGAGAAATTCAGAACCGGGCACAAATCCAGACTCCGTAAGTAGCTGCTACTGAGAAAAAATTGACTTGCCTCATATTACATAAGACTTAAACTTAACTGGCGAAATGTGGGTGTGCTATTAAGAACACTTCTGTCTAATCCTTTGGGGCTTACAGGCGTGATGAAATGTTATGTTAAATAAGCGCCGCCTAATATTACTGAAACCCAACGTTGGATGTTACGAATGCAACCAGTCCCATGCATTTATATAGTACCTACCTACCTATTTCGGGTTGATCAAAAGAAATACCACGGCACAAAGGGCTAAGAAGGAACATAGGTGGTTTTTAGTCAGTAGAAGTCTGACACTCCCTACTGCTCTGCCCAGAGCGGGAGGAGTCATTTGATGATTTCCCACCCTCGAAAAAAAAAGTATCTATTTCAGTATTTCAGGATGTCTGAATAGCCACTCGACTCAATAAATTTTAAACATGGAACAGAATTTGTTTGAAAATTGGAACTTAGTCATAAGTCGTGAAATAGACCCTTGACCTATTTACAACATAAAAAAAAAAGTTTTACACTGTTGAATATACGAGCGGCCATCACAAAACTTTTCTCCATATTTTCTGAAGACCACTTTTAGTTCACAGCCGAGTTTAAATCCTCATTAATATGTAGAGTGGGGTCTTAGCGGCGGTTATCATGTCTTTACTGAGAAACCATTCATCCCGTATTCAGCACGGAACCGGTATTTTTTTAATGAACACTCCACTTTCATTTAAACATTCAGAATGATGCCGACTATTCATGTTCTGGAGAGCGGAGACTCGGAGACTACTGCGACGGTTCCGTACAGACCCATCCTACCTAATTACTATGGTAGATGTTATTTATTTATAGGGGTGGGTGAGCACCGGTCTACCTAAAAGTGTTTTTTTTTAATGGTGAGTTACGCCCAAACGTACATACAGAACATCACGACTGTAATCCCCGAAGGGTTATGCAGAGGAGGTGTAGGTACTTAAATTCCCCAGTTATGTTTAAGTCTTATGTAATAGGGGGCAATAAGACTATAAGCCTTACGGAGTAAAAAGTAAATTCCTAATGGGAAAACCCGGAAAACCCATTTGGCCGACGCGGGAATCGAACTCAGCAGCTGCCATTGCGACCACTATAACACTGTGACTACACCAACAAGGCATATCGTTGTGTGTTCACAGTTTCACACCTAATAATTATTGCTATTATTAGATTTGCTCGTTATTAGAATTTTGACTCATTAAAAATCCAACTAAGTAGGTAGGTACTCGCTTTTGTTTTGTCATTTATTTTTGGTTTCGCCTGGTGCTAAAACGGGGTTCAAAGTTCTAAAACTTTTTGCTCGGTCTTGCTTCAAGAAGATACCCATTCACCGCAGACTTGAACATTGATATCTAAGTATATCAATGTAGACAGATTCATATTATTTTCAGAAGTTCGATGCACCTCCTACAAGTTTTTGTCTACAAAGTACTTAATAATAGCAAAACAAAGCCCTTGTCTAGACTGTGGGCAATGATTCTAAATCTCTGTTGAAACGGTTAGTACTGGCGACAATCATCCAATTTCAAAACGCCATTTCGAATCTGTCTTTCTTTAGGAAACCTCATAGGAAACGTCCATTTCTTAATGCAAGACAATATTCGAACTTAGAAATTGACAGAAAACTGGTTGAAACTACTTGAAACTATTCAACAAAGTTAGGTTAGTATTTTTTTAACGTCGACGGGAACACTGTTACTCTGATTATAAACAGCCTGTCCTGTCCTTTTTAAAAGTAAGCAAGCAGAAGGTCCATAAAAGCTCAAATCCCAAGCCGTCATTTTACAACTGACAGCTTTCAACTGGCAACCCATGATTTTTGACGCGTTCTATCTTCGTTAATTTTTATTAATATGATCAAACAAAAAACACGTATCCAATATCATTCGATAATCAGCTAGCTGACGGACTAAACAGAATCATATTTTTTTGAGTCCGTTCGATCCCCTATTCACTCTCTAAAATAAACTGCTGACTGTTAATTTAGAAAATGTACTACCTACTACTTAGTTAACTTTTTGACCGTCACGTCAAGAAAGAAAAAGCGTGCCGTCGGCGCCAAGCTATAAATTCAACCTTTTATGAATCGTAATATGAACCGTTATATGAATCGTAATATGAATCATAATATGAATCATAATATGAATCGTAATATGAACTGTAATATGAATCGTAATATGAATCGTAATATGAATCGTAATATGAATCATAATATGAATCGTAACATGAATCATAACATGAATCATTTATTGAATCATAATATGAATCGTAATATGAATTGTAATATGAACCGTAATATGAACCGTTATAATTATGGATCATAATTTGAATAATCTTGGTATAATACACACATGAAGACTTGATTAACAGTTATGGAAAAAATTTAATTGAAGACAACCCTATTACCATTACCCCAGACCATAGTCTGATTCAAAACAATATTGTTAATTGAACCGAAGCCGTTAGATATCTTCCTACATAAAAGCACCCACACAAAGCCAGACTAGTAATTGAATCAAGTAATCCAGGATCTTAAGTTCTTAGGTAAACTGTGTTCCAATACTATTGCTGGCTACGAGTATTAGGCTAATAAACACTGATTGCTTTTACACCTGCAGTTTGAGACGCAATAAAACGTCAGTCCACTTTGATTGTCGTGGTTACGTAAGTCTGGAGGTAAGTTTAGACGCAGAAGAACGATCATCATCTGCCTAGCCTTTTCTTAACTATATTGGGGTCGGCTTCCAGTCTAACCGGATGCAGCTAAATACCAGTATTTTACATGGAGCGACTGCCTATCTGACCTCCACAACCCAGTTAATACTAGGTAATACAATACCCTTTGGTAAGACTGGATGTCAGAATTTCAGGTCACTGACTACCTGTAACGACTGCCAAAGATCTATATATACGGCAGCCGGGACCAACAGCATAACGTGCATTCCGAGAACGAGCACGGAGGAAACTCGGTATGTCGGGCGGTCACCCATCCACAGAACGACCTAGGCAAGCACAGCTTTACCTAAAGATCGACCTGAGTGGCAGTTCTTATTAAGCCTGCACGAGCTCCTCTCGCAGAAGAACGATTTGGATTGAATTTAGGGATGTTTAGTATGATTTATTGATGAAAAAAAAAAACTGTAACAGCCGTAGGTCTGGGTGTGGGGGTAGGTTTTACAGCCTTATAGGTGTTGTGGTCGCGACTGTTGTGTATAAGGTCCTGGTTGCGATTTCCAGGGCATAGTATTGAAGAAGAAGACATGCTGCGCCAACCACAAACGAATTGGGGTAAGGGTACCTACGAGATTAATATTATGAAGTTGGAACAACTACCTTCGATATCTCCGTAACTAGAAGGTTCCCAGGTATGGTCAAGAAAACAAAAATATAACAATAACGGAGAGAGCGAGTGCCTTTCGACTTCGTTAGGGGTCTTTTCACCAATTGTATGTTCTATTAACTAAGTTTTGATAGAAAGGTGATGGTAAATTTCCATGGAATATTCGATGGTGTGCGCCGACCGCAGTCTATGGGGTTATCTTGTCTCTGGTTTACGACAGCCGAGACTACCTTTATGGGATGTAAGCAACGATTTTAGTGCGAACTTAAGTTTATTGACAGTAAACGTCGATAACTTCGCGTTATCGCTAACTTGTGCCAGGAAAGGATCGGTTTTAGTTGACTTCGGTGAATTTGAATCGAACTTTAATAACAGTCTGTCTCAAACATTCAAAATATAAATCAAAGTACTTATATTAAACTATCGATGCCTCGTGCCTCGATACAGACATTTATCTTCAAATAGTTAATTAGAAGAAATTATTAAGTAACTGACTAAATTATATACACAATGTTGTGTTCACTAGAATCACTTGTGGGCTTTTGGGGTTTAGATTAAAACCTCTCAATTTAACAGTAAGTAATAGTGTGCAACTCGAAGGGGTTCGTTGTCACTAGTACCATTGACAGTTCCATGATGGAACTACTGAATGTTTTTTTTTATCACTAGTTCCATTTTATAAAAAACTGAAAATAGTGGAACTAATGTTGATTTTTTTATCATTAGTTCCATTACAAACGAATCTGAATATAATGGAACTAATGTTGAATTTGTTATCATTAGTTCCATTATGAACGAATCTGAAAATAATGGAACTAATGTTGAATTTTTTATCATTAGTTCCATTTTAAAAGTATCTGAAAATAATCGAACTAGGTAATGTTGGATTTTATTATCAGTAGTTCCACATTCTTATTTTAGGCACTTGTGAAAGGGAATAGAACCGATGTGGCATATCAACCTGGCCGTCATTTTGTTTTTTTTTCGAAATCGCGGCCCACATTGAAAGTGGTATGTATGGATAAAGGACATATAGACGAACAAAAATGTCCAGTAACGTGGTACCTAAAGTGTCACGTTACCGAGATATTTGAAGGTAAAGATCGACAATTGAGTGCAAGGAATCAGTAAAGACAATCATTAAAAATAGACTTAGACTTTTTCGCCCGCGTGGTGGTTAACATTACCTAGTTCGATTATTTTCAGATACTTTTAAAATGGAACTAATGATAAAAATTCAACATTAGTTCCATTATTTTCAGATTCGTTCATAATGGAACTAATGATAACAAATTCAACATTAGTTCCATTATTTTCAGATTCGTTTGTAATGGAACTAATGATAAAAAAATCAACATTAGTTCCACTATTTTCAGTTTTTTATAAAATGGAACTAGTGATAAAAAAAAACATTCAGTAGTTCCATCATGGAACTGTCAATGGTACTAGTGACAACGAACCCTCGAAGGGACCGTCTGCTTGCCTCAAGGGCTAGTTCAGGACTGTTCTATGACTGTTCTATGTATTACGAGATTCATCACCAAGTTACATACATTAACTCGTATTACTCGGACTAACTGGGTTGTGGAGGTCAGATAGGCAGTCGCTCCAAGTAAAATACTGATATTCAGCTGCAAACGGGTTGACCCCAACATGTATTTGTGAAAAGGGCTAGGTAGATGAAGATGTATACATGACGTCATCTCATCAACCCTTAACGCATTCCTTCTAAAATAGACGATATCTGTGCCTAAGAAGTGGGAACAATATATCTATTCTAAACATCCAGAATCGATCGATCGAAAAAGAACCTGCCTCCAAGATCTCATAAGTTACTACTAAAGGAAACCGTCCAAACAAAGTGCTTGGCCAGACTGCAAACGCGGGCGCGGGGCGGGCGCGGCGCGACAAACTTAAACGTATGGAACTTCATTTGAGTGTCCGTAGTGGGCACGCGGGCGCGGGAAGCGGCGCGGTCTACTTTCCGCGGGGAGCGCGCGGGCAACTCGTGCCATAGCTCGTTCATACAAGTGGCCGCAGTGACTGCGCGGGGCGGCAAGCGATAAACCGCGCGGGAGCGGCGTATCCCAAACTTTAGTCTGCGCCAGATAACCAGATAAATTGGATTTATTTATTTAGCTTTAACTTTTATAAGTTAAAGCTTAAGAAGTTACTCCAATTATTTATAATTATACATAGAAGTATCCAATTAATTAAAATAACCGAATTTTAAAATTCTTACCAAAATTTTTTTGCTTTTTTTTGCTTTGGCGAAAGTTGTTATTTTTTTTATAATATAATTTTCTATATTATTTTGTAATATGTAGTCAAACGTATCCATTGACATTCTTGTATATTCAAAAAACTTTCGAGGTTGCTCTGGCAATCTTTCATACAGTGTGTAAAATTCTCCTTCATTTTCTCTGGTTAAATTAATTTTATTAACTCCATTTTTCACTTTTAGCATTTGCCATTTAAAGTATGAATTTTCCAATAAAAACAAGTCTTCGTCATCCATATTATATTTTGACAAACACTGGACGAACAGTTGAACGCGACAACGCTCGGAACGAAATCGCGGTCCAGTGCGGACAGGCAAATCGCGCGCGTTCCCGCACCCGCGCCGCTCCCCGCGCCGCGCTGCCAGTCTGGCCAAGCACTAAACAACGTGTTTCTAGTCTACACATACATTTCTCTCGACCATAGAATAAAACATACATACATATGTAACACACATCTCATATGTCCGGATATATTTCCGTACATTTGTTGTGTGTGCGCGATCTTTCTGTTGGCAAATGAAATATGGCGCCAACGCGAGAGGCGAGTGAGTGGCGAATATTTTGAGGGTTTCGCAAAATTGGAGGTGTATAGCAGTTTGGGGCATCTATATGGTTTGGGGTTGGTAAGGTATTTTTGGGGTACTTTGAATTGTGATTAAAATAAAAAAAACTTTGTGTAAAATACTCTCTCTCCTATAGAGAGAGGCCTGGTATCCTAGCAGATGGGGCTTTATAATAGGTTAATTATGCTTTAAGTTTCGAAGTGAACTGAAACGAAGACAAATATTGATTTACTATAAGTGAGTATTAGGTTCTACAGTCATAAAATGTACTTGCAAAAGCTTTGAACTAAAATCTTTCATTATTTGATGGCAGATACAACTTAGGTACTCTACCAAAATCAAATCTGCACTATGAAAGCTCCTAGGCACCTATTTTTTACCCAAAGTAACAAAAACTTAAGACCAACCCGTAACACAACATGACATGGTGGTTTAATTGAATAGGTTTCCAGAAATTCGGGAGAAGGAAAGGCATGTAATCACTAACATACCCAAGATATACGCAGAGTTGACGCACATACCTGTAGCTAGGGTTAACGTTCGTCCGAATTTGTTTAGGATTGCTGAATGGTACTCAAAAATAGGCGTGCTGTTATGTCATATTATGTCCGTCGGATACCGATTTCAACGTATAACACGCACAACACGTTGAAACATATACCTGTCAATAGGTACCTACGTACGTTCGTTGGCACCGCTGTAGGCTAACCCGAGTCAGTCCGTTGCATTGTGGCGAATATACAATACGACCACAACTTAGTTATGCTCCGTAGGGAAAGGGTAACGGTAGCCTTAGCATAGCGAAATGTTTTATAAGGGTTTGCTTGAAATGGCACTGAAACGTTAAGCAAGCATTTAGAGTTTTTCCGGCTACGAACCGGAATTAGCTTTTTTAATGATTAATTACCCTTAATAACCTTTTTCCGTGTTAAAGGCTGAAATGTGGTGGTAATTTCATACAAGCCTAAAAGGTTAACTTGCCTTATAACCATAGATCGGAATAGGTAGAGCTATTTAGGTTCATTGACCGCAAACATTGATGTTAATGTGGATATTCCACGGGATTCCGACTGATACTACTTACGGGATTTTATGAATTTCATTATTTTTGTCAATTTGTATAAAAATGGTTTATGTATTTTTATGATTTCCTACTTTAAAACCAAATCCCGGGACTCGGGGAATATCCATATTATTCTAACCTATGGCAAGTACCTACATAAAACAGCTCTACCTATTCCGATCTATGCTTTATAACAGCCCTGCCTGTGATCCGGAGCGCCTTGCCGAACCAAGTTGATGAGGAGGGTTTCACGAAGGTGGAAAGGAAGAAGAGGAGGCCCTGTTCTCGTAACCTGTGCGGTACCGCACCGAGTGGACCCAACATGTTGTTGCGTTCAGCTGTGCCTACGACGCAGCTGTACCTTTCTCGTCTGCATCACTCCACGACGGTTGAAGAAGTCGTGCAGTACTTGAAGGTGAAGACCAACTGGACTCTGAGGGTTGAAAGGTTGGAATCGCGCGACAACATCAACTTTAAGTCGTTCGTGGTACGGGTTCCAACCCAGCATCTACAGACCTGCATGAAAGAGGACTTTTGGCCGAAAGGTGTCTTATATCGACGTTTCCGTGGACGATTACGTGACACCTCGCAGCGTAACACGACGCCGTCAACGTTACGTGTGTAGTTATAAGTAGTTTATAAGGTTTTTTCATTTATGTATTAGTTTGTTGTTATTGTTTTATATTATTTGTGTATTTTACCTATGGGCCTTAGAAGCCTGAAATAAATGTTTATTATTATTATTATAACCTACTACTTATTTATTTATTTATTTAAACTTCATGCACAATAGTGATACATAGGCGGACTTAATGCCACAAGGCATTCTCTACCAGTCAACCTTAGGGTTAAATAAGACAACTTTGTGGTAGGGTACAAAATATCTAAAAAACAATATTATAACAACTTAAAAAAGAAAAAAAAAAAAAGTACTACATACTAATAAAGGTACTTAAAATGATACTAATACACATATAAAAACAAAATAAACTAATAAATATTTTAACAAAAATATTAAACGAAAAACTTAACAATAGGCAATACTATGACTCGATCACTCGACTTATAATAACTGAGAGCTATTTGGTCTGACTTAAGTAGAGGTTACGTACTTTCTTTTTAAAAGTGAGTTTGCTTTCAGCTTTTTTAATGCCAGGGGGTAGCGCGTTCCAAAGTTTTATAGTTGAGATAGCGTAAGAATTTGACAAGAAACAGGTGCGGTGTGGAGGAATTCGGAGAATGAGATTTTTGGAAGCCCGAAGATTACGACTATGACAACTGCCCAACACTTTGAAATAAGTTTTTAAATAATCAGGAGCACGTGGATCGTTCATAATTGAGAAGAGCATGCAGAGAGATCTGAGGGATCTCCTGAGTCGGATAGGCAGCCATAAAAGCTGAGAACTACTCTTTATGATGAAGAGATTCTCAGTGTGTGATTAGCCTGCTTGCCCTAGGCACAGATTTAGCAGACATCGAGACGAGAGAGATTATTGCATTTCCGTGTAAATACGGGAAAAGCCGCAGGCAAAACCTAGCATGGTCAGTTATTAGCGTAACTTCAAACAGGGAAAAAATACCTTCACTTTTCCAAGAGGGAGGAAGAACGG
Organism: Diarsia mendica; assembly: GCA_949316265.1. Taxonomy (NCBI): domain Eukaryota; kingdom Metazoa; phylum Arthropoda; class Insecta; order Lepidoptera; family Noctuidae; genus Diarsia; species Diarsia mendica. Next base: position 16,927,213 of record OX438904.1, on the reverse strand, counting down.
CCGAATAAATTGACAATAATTATTTATTGGAAGTTGTTAAAACAACTTAAGGCGCTTAAATTAAATCTTCGATGTTCGTTAATGAGGCTCTTAAAAGTCCGTCCTATTTTTATGCTCAACAAATAAAACTTTGTCTAAAATAAAAAGATCTTTCGACCGAAAGAAATAACAAAGATTTATACCTTTCAAGGAAGACTCGGCATTCAAAATATCGCTTTAGCTTTTGGAACATTTATTGTAAACAAATGGTCAAAGTTAACCAACGAAAGTTTTCATCAAACCGCAGTGGAACTTTTCCACAAAGTTTTATGGCACTTTTTCTTAAATAAAGATTAGGGAAGTTTGTAATACGGACATTCAACTTGGAGCATTATTCTTATGTTTTGTGTTTTTCATGAAAGTCTTTGAATATTAAATTTAATGGCCCACTTTGTTTCATTTGAGAAGTTCAAGGTGGTCGGCCGGAAGACTATTTAAGAATTATATTCCTTCGCGGTTTTGCGGTTTTAAAGAGTTACTAAAGTTACCAAGAAAATGTTCTTTGAAAATTTAATGTAAGTATTGATTTGATTTGAAGTTGTTCCCGCCGAAGTTTTCAGTACTGACTACTTTTCTAATGTACTTTTGCAGTGTTTGATCTCCACACCCAGTTAGTACTAGGCAGTACGAAACCCTTTGTTAAGACTGGTAGTCAGACTTTCGGGCCACACTGACTGTGACTAGGTAGGTACTTAACGACTGTCAAAGATCTACAATATTGAGAGCCGGGATCAACAGCTTAGCTTGCTTTCCGAGGTACGGAGGAAACTCGGAATGTAATGGGTGGTCCTGGTCACCCATTCAAGCACCAACCTGGGCAAGCGTTGCTTCATCATCAGCCTATTAAATACTATTAATGTTCCCACTGCAGGGACTCAGGCCTCCTCTCTTTGAGGGGATGGGCTATAATCTACCACGCGGGCCCAGTGCGGATTGGTAGATGTCACATGTCTTCGAATTTTTTGGTTCTAAGACATGCCGGTTTCCTCACGATGTTTTCCTTCACCGTTTTGAGAGCAACGGTGATGAAATAAATTACACAAAGTAATGCGCCTGCCGGGGTTCGAACCCACGACCTACTGTTCGTAAGTCGGGGCCGCCACCACTGGGCCACCGCTGCTCCCTTTCTCCTTTCTTTGAGGTTAAGCGTTGCTTAACCTCAAAGAAACTCGAGCGGCTGTTATTATACAGCAACACTCCTTTAAAGAAAAAACAGTTATTAAAACGTTTGACACATCCTAAAGGTGAGATTATCAGGACATCCGCCGAGCTCATAACTATGAGGTCCACTCTACATTGTATCATTTTGTCCGGAAATTCTGCACCTTCACTGATAATATCACAGATTCCACTTCACAAACAAATCCCTAACAAACCTCCCCCACAACAAGAGTGAATAAGTAACATTTCTAAACGCATTCAAATTCAAAACAGCATCGGCACAGAATGGCCGTCAGTTTGCAAAGGCATTCATTTAGTGAATAGTGTCACGCGGAGATGCTCACGATAGTAACGGAGGAAGCTGCCCGTCTGGAATGCTCACTGAACATAGATGTATAGAGGCGCTGGAAATTGTAAGGGTGGTAGCCATTGAAGGGTGAAAAGTGGCTTCGTGCCGCGTAGGATGTAGTTTGTCAGTAGTGTATTGTAAATCGAGTTATGGAACTCAAATGGAGTTGGGCTGGACACCTAGCACCTAGCTGGCGCGGTGATGGCAGGTGGAGTTAAACTGTGATTCAGTGGCGTACAAGTACAGGAAAGAGAAGCAGACGATAATATCATTGTTGCCATCGCGGGAACATCCTGGATGGGGCTGGCACAAGAACGTGGAGCTTGACATAGGTAATCAAAGAGGGACTATACCCAGCAGTGGATGAAGTCAGCCTGTGAATGGTGTTGATGATGTATTGGATTTTATTGTAGATGCAGATAATGGTATAGAATTGGCGGAAACGTCTCCTGACAAACTGTAGTATTTCTCTGTCTATTACCAACTGTGCCACCCGCTGCTCGGCTCCTTAGGAACGTAGCGTGACGCGTTGCGCCTAACCTTTGGAATTGGGTTATCAAATGCTTGTTGCTGATATCGCATCTCTTCGTTCAATCAAACTTAGAAACAATTAACTCTTCAGTGAATTTATTAGGTATGTAACTTATGTCTTTACTCATTTATAATATTTTTTGTTGTTCAAACTGAACAACATAACTCGTTCGAATCCAGCTTTTACCAGCTTTAAAGCATTGGCTGTATAATTTTAAACACTAACCGCCTTATTCATAAAAATAGTTAATAGTTGTTTAACTTAAGCTTGGTTTATCTCGCATGCCGTCTCACTTCAATAATATTCAAATGAAAGTGACGGCATGCGAGATAAACCAAGCTTAAGTTAAACAACTCTTAACTATTTTTATGAATAAGGCGGTATATTTTTATACGTGTTAAAACAGATGTCTCTTCCAGTTAATCATTACAGGGCTAGTATTGCCCCGTGGCGTTAGGTGTTCGCTATCTAAAGCTCAGCCGTCGAGCTCTGCTGGCAGATACCTTCTGCTATTTTACATGAACAATGAAGGGTAGTACATAAACGTCATTATGACTAGCTGGAAACAATCAGGCTTCTATAAAAAGGGGGAGGTAATGTAAGTATGCCACCATCATTTTTTCTTGTTAGAAAAAGAAGCAAGAAGAAGTAAGAAGAAGCAAAGCGCAGGCTAGAAGCGTTAGCCTATTAGGAACCAGCAGTGTGTTACGCGGTTCTGCAATGAATTCTGTGATCGGACTACACCTTTCATGAGTACAATGAATGCAATTAAAATACACTTTTAAACGTCAAACTTTAGTACGGAACATATATTGAACAAAGGAAATACCTATTCGATGTTTTAATGAAATCCCATTCGGGGTTCCAGACCGGTTTGCAGGGGACGACGCCTGCCGGGCCAGCGGGTTGTTCGAAAGACATACCGCGGCCCCGGACACGAAAGGCTAAGAAGGAACATGGGTGGTTTTTAGTCAGTAGAAGTCTGACACTCCTTTCCGCTCCGCCCAGAGCGAGTTAAAAAAAAAAGGTTAAGTTTTTTATTTCATCCCCGCACCTCTTTCTGAAGGTATTCTTCAGAAATATATCAGACCTTAATGCCACATTATGCAAATGTAACGGAAAATGAGAATGTGGACGTTTTGGTCCGTTAATCGTGAACAAATAGAAGTTAATGACCCATCCGGTGTAACTGCCATGCTATGTCAAGATGAGGTCACGGGAATGTGTTAAGAGAACCTGCTTGAGTTGAGAGAGGAAAATATTCTTTTTACCGGTTAATAATTATTAAAATAAATTATCGTATTCCGAATCTCCGTCAATAGTGGTTTGAAAAAGTTTTGTATCGTACAAAAATAATAAATGTCAATAATAATTTGTTATTGAGGGATTTTTACGCTTAGTTATTTACCCAACTATGTTGGAGTCGTCTTCCAGGCCGATTGAATGTAAACTATAAGAAACGAAAAGATTGAAGGTCTCTGTGCTTGGCCAGACTGGCAGCGCGGTGCGGGGAGCGGCGCGGGTGCGGGAACGCGCGCGATTTGCCTGTCCGCACTGGACCGCGATTTCGTTCCGAGCGTTGTCGCGTTCAACTGTTCGTCCAGTGTTTGTCAAAATATAATATGGATGACGAACACTTGTTTTTATTGGAAAATTCTTACTTTAAATGGCAAATGCTAAAAGTGAAAAATGGAGTTAATAAAATTAATTTAACCAGAGATTTTTTTTTTTTTTTTTTATTTATTTGCATCAAAAGTTACATTAGTAGGTATCATACAAATTTTCTGCCAAACTGCAGGACAGTTTGTCGGCAGTGCAGGACAGTTTGTCGGCAGCAGCGCAATCTTTCATACAGTGTGTAAAATTCTCCTTCAGCAGGCAAATGAAGGAGAATTTTACACACTGTATGAAAGATTGCGAGAGCTACCTCGAAAGTTTTTTGAATATACAAGAATGTCAATGGATACGTTTGACTACATATTACAAAATATAGAAAATTATATTTAAAAAAAAATAACAACTTTCGCCGAAGCAAAAATAAAGCAAAAAATTATTTGGTAAGAATTTTAAAATTCGGTTATTTTAATTAATTGGATACTTCTATAAATAATTACAAATAATTGGATTAATTTCTTAAGCTTTAACTTATAAAAGTTAAAGCTAAATAAATAAATCCAATTTATCTGGTTATCTGGCGCAGACTAAAGTTTGAGATACGCCGCTCCCGCGCGGTTTATCGCTTGCCGCCCCGCGCACTCACTGCGGCCACTTGTATGAACGAGCTATGGCACGAGTTGCCCGCGCGCTCCCCGCGGAAAGTAGCCCGCGCCGCTTCCCGCGCCCGCGTGCCCACTACGGACACTCAAATGAAGCTCCATACGTTTAAGTTTGTCGCGCCGCGCCCGCCCCGCGCCCGCGTTTGCAGTCTGGCCAAGCACTCTCGGTTTTATTAAATAGGCCTTCGATAGGTGTCTAATAATTGGAAATTAAGACATCTACTTGACCTCTCTTTTAAGCCAAACACGTAACTAAATTGGTTTAGTTTTCGTTTTTAGCTATCAGGAAGTTATTAAATATTTGAAAAACCCTTAAAACTTTGAATCGAATCTGACATTTTAATAAACTGCCACTCGATGTTCTAAGTTCAAATGGAGTTTTGTGACGTAACGGAAGCTATGATAACGTTAATGGTATTCGGAGAAAATTAAATGTCAGAGTTTCGAGAGTAACAGGATTTTTAATTTAAAATTATTAAGGGTGCAGTTCATCGAAATAGGTGCACTTAAAATGTGTATACAAGTAATTTTTTTTGTAGATATTTGCAGAAAACGAGCAGAGGGCCAGACTTACTAAAAACTAATAAGATCGCACTGCTAACACAAGACTGTATCAACTCAAAATGAAGCTTTTTTCAGAAATGATGGAAAACTGATTACTGATTTCCTGGTAACGATTGGAAAATAGTGAACACTGTTTTAAATCTATACTAATATTATAAAGCTGAAGAGTTTGTTTGTTTGTTTGTTTGTTTGTTTGTTTGTTTGTTTGAACGCGATAAACTCTGGAACTACTGGTTGGATTTAAAAAATTCTTTTTGTGTTGGATAGTCCATTTATCGAGGAAGGTTATAGGCTATATAACATCACGCTACTACCAATAGGAGCGGAGCATAATTGAGAAATGTTGCAAAAACGGGAAAAGAAAATTCTTTTCTGAGACCTTCCGTTGGGTGCGCTGCGAAAACGGTTTAAGTTACGAGAAAATCATGTATGAAGTAATTATTCCTCTTTAAAAGTTCTAAAAAAAAGTCCGCGACAGCATATGTCTATCTTTTAAGATTGACTCTCTGTAACCATTTTTCACTATTAAAATGTTAGGTTAAAAAGAATTATTTTTCCGAAGCTTATTTAACCCATATGGTATTAATCTATATCTAAATAAACGTGTTCGTTAGAACGGAAATTTAATATAGAATAATTGTGCCCTTAACTCTATACAGTTTATACAAATATCTTAGAAGATATCGCAATGTAAAAATACCCGCGCGGAAAAATAATTACGCGGGTTGCGTCGCAATGTAGGTACGGGGGATTCTGGCTGGCCTCCGGGAAATTCAAATTCAAAATATTTACTGTACTGTACCATAATGTTTACAAGTACAGGGTCTTATCGACATCGTATATTTAACAGTAAGAGATATCTATAGTAATTCTCATTTTAGTATAATCTAAACTAATATTATAAAGAGGAAAGGTATTTTTTTTTTGTTTGTTACGATTTAACTTAATAATTTTGGTTGGATAGTTGATTTATCGGGGAAAGTTATAAGTTATACGAGTATATAGAGACGCAGACGAAGTTGCGTGGGTCAGCTAGTCTAGTCATAAAATTCTTGCACTTTTTCAGTGATGGTTTTATTTGACGCGTAAAGAATTAAATTTTACAGATGAAGAATGAGTTATCTCGAATTTGTCTTTTTTTAAGTTGATACAGTCTTGTGTAAGCAGTGCAATATAATAATAATGTCAGTTGCAATGAACGATCCACATCACACGTATTTTTTCATGTTGAATACTGTGACACAATATTCTGGGCATTTCTGGGAAGCATAATACCATTGAGCGGCGCAATATTCAATGGTATATTAATAAAATACTGGAGCGAATCTCTTTCATATCTTGCAAAATGTATTTACCGATATTTTCCAATAAGTATTCGCAGAATTATTAATTAATTACAGCTTTATTAATGCTATTTAGTATGCAGAATTTAATTTGCACTTCAATGACAATTTAATAATAAATAATATTAATGAATGAGTAGGTACAGCAGTAATTTTGCCAATTATCGTGTCGGTCAACAACATCATCATCGGTCATTGCTTCGACCAACATCTTTGGAGGTGTAGTGGTAGGTACTTGACAAAAAAGACCTAATTAGTCCGTCAGATAGATCTTCAAAAAATATTGGACACATTTTTATTCTTTTTTCACGTAAACAAAAAAATAAAGACGATTCAGTTCCTCGAAAACTCGTGTGTGTGTCACATTTTAGTATTTTTATTATTGAAAAGTGACGTCACAAGCCCCCACTCATCATCTTTGACGCATTTTATCTTTGTAATTTTTTATGAATTTGATAAAAAACACGTCTTAACCAATATTTTACAGACACATGGGCAGACACGGGCTGGGAGTTCGGAACGAGAACGGGGAGAGATTTTTGGAGTTCTGTCAAGACAACGATCTCACCATCGGAGGTACTCTTTTTATCCACGGAGAACACCACAAGTACACCTGGAACTCACCCGATGGTGTAACCAAAAACCAAATAGACCACATTGCCATCAGCTCCAAGTGGCGCTCATCGCTGCTCGATGTTCGCAACCGTCGTGGCGCGGATATCGACAGTGATCACCACCTAGTCGTAGCCGAGGTGCGGCTTAAAGTAGCCGTAGCTCGAACGGCTAACGCGACCACCAAGGCAAGCAAACGGTTTGAGGTAAACAGATTACGGGATCCGGATGTAGGGGATACTTTCAGACTAGAGCTGCGGAATCGCTTCTCGGCACTTGAGACGGACTCTACTACTTCTGTCAACGCGGAGTGGAACCACATCAAAATGGCCTATGTAGAAACCAGCTCCGTCGTTCTTGGACACAAAACACATACACGTGAAGACTGGATGTCACAGAGAACCTGGAACCTCATTAAAGATAGGCGCGAACTCCATCTTCAACTCCTGGCAACCAACGATACGGCGGTGCGTGAAGATCTGAGGCTGCAGTATAGACAGATACGCAGAACCATCTACCGCAGTACCCGTCATGATCGGCGAGTATGGGCGGATAGTGTGGCGGATTGCGCCCAACGTGCTGCTAACTCCGGTAATCTAAGAGAGATGTACAAGGCGACGAAGACCTTGGCCGGAAACAGGAACCAGAGGAAGAAGAAGCCCTTGAAGGACAAAGGAGGCCAGCTGATCGTGACATCGGAGGGACAGCTTCAACGCTGGCGGGAGCATTTCGAGGAGATCTTCCGAATCCCAAACGACCCCATCACTACGACACCTGCTGCCAGCTTGCCCGCACAAAGCCTCGACATTGACGTGTCTCCCCCCACTGAGGGGGAAGTAGTGAAAGCCATCCGATCACTCAAAAATGGCAAAGCCCCAGGAGTCGATCTCATCACGGCAGAAATGCTGAGAGCGGACGTGCCTACAGCCGCAAACGCGCTGACACCCCTCTTGCGGAACATCTGGTCAGCCGAAGAGTTACCCGACGACTGGAATAAGGGCCTTCTCATCACCGTGCCCAAGAAAGGAGACCTCAGTGAATGTGGCAATTGGAGAGGCATTACCTTGCTCTCGATCCCGTCTAAGGTGCTGTGCGAGATTATCCTAGACAGATTATCGAGGGCCGTTGAACCTCTTCTTCGCAAAGAACAAGCTGGTTTCCGACCCAACCGATCGTGTACGGACCAGATCAATACCTTGCGCATAATCCTCGAACAGGCATCAGAATGGCAGAGGGAAATGTATTTGACCTTCGTGGACTTCGAAAAAGCCTTCGATACGCTGAGCTGGTGTTGCATCTGGGACCGATTGCGAAAAATTGGGGTCCCCGAGAAAATTACCAACATGATCAAAGCCATCTACGGGAAGTACTCCTGTAGAGTGACACACGACGGCCTCGTCTCGGAGGACATACCGGTACATGCGGGCGTACGACAGGGGTGTCTGCTCTCACCTCTCCTATTTCTTGTTGTTCTCGATGGCATCATGAGCAATGCAGTATCTAACAAGCGTCGCGGCATAGAGTGGGGACTATCCAACGTCTTGGAAGACCTGGATTATGCCGATGACCTATGCCTGCTGAGTCACACAAGAACAAACATGCAAGCTAAGCTGGATGACCTACAACGAGAGGCAAAGGAGATGGGACTGAAAATCAACACCCGGAAGACCCAGGAAATGAGGCGAGGGGCGACAAGCTCTTTGCCGCTGCACATTGGTACAGAGGCTGTGGAAAGGGTCCACAAATTCACATACCTCGGTAGCGTAGTGTCGGAAACTGGAGGGACCGAAGAGGACATCGCTTCGAGAATCGCCAGGGCAAAAGCAACCTTCGCACAGCTGCGCCCTGTATGGCAATCACGGAAGCTGACTAGGAGAGTTAAGCTCAAGATATTCCGGTCAAACGTGAAAACCGTGTTGCTGTACGGATGTGAGACGTGGAAGGTGGCTAAGGACATCTCGCACCGGCTCCAGGTCTTCATCAACCGCTGTCTTCGCCGTATTCTTGGTGTTTACTGGCCCGAGAAAATCTCCAATGTAGAGCTGTGGGAACGCTGCGATGAGACCCCGATCGACCAGCAGATCAAACGCCGCAAGTGGAACTGGATCGGCCACACGCTCCGAAGGGACCTTAATCACATACCGAGGCAAGCCCTAGACTGGAATCCCCAAGGAAAGCGTAAGCGTGGCCGCCCAAAGCAAACCTGGCGGCGGACGATCATCGCAGAGGCGAAGAACATAGGGAAGACTTGGAGCGAATTGAAACGCGAAGCTCAAGACCGAACGGGATGGCGGCGCATTATGGAAGCCCTCTGCCCCATCTAGGGGACACAGGAATATAAGTCAAGTAAGTCAACCAATATTTTTCGATAATCTAACTGATAATCTAAACATAATTATACTATTTTAGTCAGAAACGTACCCAATTGTGTGGTGTCAATAATGTTAGAGTCAAATGGGCGGGGCAAACTCTATAAGGTTTCCATCTTTTGCGGTTCGGCAAAGGTACCCTAAAAACGAGAAATTAGGTAACTCATTTTAGCCTGTTGGCTGTTTTGTCTCACTGAAGCGGCAAAACCTTTCTTTTCTTTACTAATTTTACTAATCCCAAATCAAATTCCCAACAGTTTGTAAGTATTCGTAAACATTTGTATCGGCAAGTTGTTAACAGACTCAGCCCTCAGGGAGTTTTATATTGTTACCTAACTTTTATCACTAACTGTCAACTAACTTAAGTCTGGAAAGACGAATTATTAGTTCATAACTTTAAGTGGAAAGGGCCGACGAATTATTAGTTCATAACTTTAAGTGGAAAGTTTGAGATTTTGAGAATTACGAAGAGAAGGCAAAAAGAGTTTGTAGTTCTTTATTTATTTTAGTTGTTAAACTGTGTTATATTCCTAACCCTAGACGGTCGACGTCAGGGGCACCCGAGGTTCGGTTAGTTAGGTCCCTTTAAACCCTGCAGACAGGAATAGAAGCCCCACGCAGCGGGGCTCCGTCGACCTGCTGACGGAAACTCCAATTGAATATTCGATAAAATACATGTTATAATACCACCTGAACATTACATCAATTGAACATTATTACCTTTTGATCAATAGCGCAAATGTTGTTATCGCAAATAAATATTTGATGAAATGAAAACTGTGTTAACCGATATTATACAAAATGATTATTTTCTTAAACGTTGTTCGAAATGGTAACATTACATCAAAAGTTGTTCGGCGAAACAAGGGTGAACCGTGTTATTTTTGTTTGAATATGGTTGTATTCGTTAAATACAAAAATAAAAATATTTCCTCTTTAAAATATTAGTATAGATAAATCCAGGATTTCTTCCTTCCCAAATTGTTGAAGTCCAGATAAACTTTAAAAGGATTAGTTTCAAGGTATTTATTGATTTATTTTGTTCTGTGAGTTGAATAAATTAATTTCCATATCGAAAACAAAATCGACTGTAATACATCATTAATAAGCCATATAAAATTCAGATCTTATCTATTTAAGTAACCTTTTTGTAATATATCGGAATTGAATTGAGAAATGATAAGCGAGTCCTTGCTTCCGGCCTTTCAATGTTTATTTTGGTCACGTTTGAACCAATATTTTTATAGGTACAATGATGGTACACGTTATCTTTATATGGGGTAAACCCAAAAACTAAACTGTGCATATTTTAATTGAATTTATATACTAGCATCCTTACATAGTTTAAAACAAAGTCGCTATTTTTGTCTGTTTGTCTGTATGCTTAAATCTTTAAAACTACGCAACGGATTTTGATGCGGTTTTTTTAAATAGAGTGATTCAAGAGGAAGGTTTTAGTATATAATTTGAACGACATCCACGCGGGTGAAGCCGCGGGCATCAGCTAGTAGATAATAAAAATAACATTAAAAACAATTTGGAAAGCACACTGTAGCCGCTTAATAGCCGATGAACTCTGAATCATCATCATCTCGGCTAATCTTTTCCCAACTTTGTTGGGGTCGTCTTCAAGTGAAACTGGATGCAGCAGCTGAATACCAGTATTTTACATGGAGCGACTACCTATCTGACCTCCACAACCCAGTTAAATACCCTGATGGTACGGTAAGACTAAAAGTCAGACTTTCGGGCCATTGACTACGGGCGATGAACTCTGTTTATGGATGTATTTATTTTTATCTTCTGCAGAGCACTGCGGGCAATGATTCAAATCCTTATCTGCCCATCCGCGGTGTCTGTTTTGTTCGTACTGTATCACTTTTTCAAGCAATCTTATGGATACCGCACATGTAAAGACTTTTGGCTACATTCAAATGATATGCTTACAAATAAACTTGTACAGTCAACAGCAAAAGAAGATGATCAAAATCAGAAATTCAATACTAATATATGGCAGATCACGAATATATGGCAGATGTACTAGTAGTAAATGTTTGGCATAATTTACATTCACATACTTTGGAATCACTTCGACGCCACACAGTTCTGACGCGAACTCCGTTCATTAGTATTGAATTTCTGATTTTGATCATCTACTTTTGCTGTTGACTGTACATCCGATTGACCTGTCATATTTATGGCAGTCATCTTCCTCAGTCATAATTATAAAATATAACTACAATACGATGGTTCCCAAACATGAATCAAACCACTAAATCTCTCAAAACTACTTGGTAAAATTAAAACTAATTTCAACACAAAAAAAAAAACATCTTTTAAAAAAAGATATAGGATGTCAAAAAAATATAAGCCTCCAATTGAGATATTTTTCATCGGTTACAAATAGAGGACAGACACAAAAGATTATAAGACGTAGGTACCTAGGTTCTTAATTAATCGTGAGTTCGGAAATTAGCAAGTAGAGTGGGGCAGAGGGATTTACTAGTTTACATTACGAGGTGCCAACATGGTTTAGGCGGGCCCTGTATTACACAGATTCAAGCGTGGACGCTGGAATGATGTTGGCCAAGATTAAATTTAGTTTTGCCCTGTTTAAATTGCGGTTTCTTAGTTAATTAAGAAAACCTAGTAGGTTCACAGACAATTTTGTTGGTAGGTATAGTAAATAAAAAAATAGTAAGGAGGCCAGACCAGATAAACTGGTTTGTATTTGTTAAAATAAGGGTTTTTTTTTAATTGTATTGTTTTATTAAGTCGACCTTTGGTAGGTATTCAACCTTTTTGCTTGAAAATAATAATCCAAATAAATATTTATGTGTGAGTTTATGTGAATGAAAGGTTTGATTTCTATGAATGACAAGAAGTTTAGAAAATACTTAGTTCAATTATAATTAAAACTTTTATAGACGTTTGAGTTAGGCTTTCAAAGAAAAGTAGAGATCTACGATTCGGATCACCATTAAGAGGCCTTGTACAGACAAGACTTGCGGAACTTTAGGCAATTTCGGTGCGATGCTATGTTTGTGTGCAGCGATAACACCGACGAACGCACACACGGGCATTTCGAGCGTTGAACTACGGTTGAAAAATTTGATCATTAGACGATTATTATTTTAAGTGACATAATTTTATAGTAAGTACCTAAGTACACTTTGAAAAATAGTCTGGAATGTGTGTTGTGTATAGGTACAGTATATCAATCAACATAAAAATGGTTCAATTTGGTGTTAGATGAAATAATATTCATTTAATAAATCAAAAATTATGATATCTATTTTAATCACAGATTTAAATTTTGTTGTAAATTGGTTGCAAAAGCACTACAACACGTCAAAAATAAATAATGTTTCCGTCTCTTTTTAACCGACTCCTAAAAAGGAAGTAGGTTCTCTATTCGTATGTTCTTTTTATGTGGTCCGCGCATATCTCCGACAATTGTGGACCGATTTTCAAAATTATTTTTTTGTTTGAAAAGGTATACTCCCAAGGTGGTCCCATTGTCACCAAGTCAGTTACTGATGATGGGAACTCTGAGAAATTGAGGGCAACCCTCGAATATCATAGGTGCACATAACGTTTTCCATACATTTTCAGAAGCTGTTCAAGTTTTTGCGTCTGATAATCATAATTTCATGTGGCGGCGCTGCGCTGATGACGGAAGGTGCAACTCCTCAACGGTCAGGACTTGAAAGAAAATTCCTTCAAAATTATACGTACTTATGGATCGATAGTTGTATTCTTTCAGGCTATTAGGTTGAACTGATTATAGACGGTAAATCTCATTAACCGACTTAATAAAAAGGAGGTTCTCAATTCGTCGGCTAGGAAAATTTTAGGTTTTTCCGTCATGGGTGTCGTTTTCATGGTTTTTGGGGTCGCTGATTACGAAAATGAAGTCAAAATGAAAATCAAGATGGCGCCAACGAAAATTTTTGGGTTTTCCGTCATGGGTGTCGTTTTGATGGTTTTTGGGGTCGCTGATTACGAATATGAGGTCAAAATGAAAATCAAGATGGCGCCAACGAAAATTTTTGGTTTTTCCGTCATGGGTGTCGTTTTCATGGTTTTTATGGTCGCTGATTACGAAAATGAGACCAAAATTAAAATCCAAGATGGCGGCTAACAAAATTTTAGGTTTTTCCGTCATGGGTGTCGTTTTCATGGTTTTCGGGGGTCAAAATGTACAAGTATATGTACAAGTAATATAGTGACAGTGTTTTTTTAGGAGACCTACATACATTATTCTAATAAGATCCCAACTCAACTCCCTCACGGACCGCCTAGTTACGTGATTACGTCATCGCATGCGTCATCTGACCTTGTTCACTAAAACGCTTATTGCTCGAGTTCTATTATCTCTTATCTCAAACGGTAAACAGTTTCGTGTTTCTGAAGAGCTAGACGATGTATTATTATATAAACAACTCTTATAGCTTATTTAGAATTATAAATACCGTATAGTTAGGACAGAGGTCGCCGACCTCGACTCTGACTCGACTTGTTGCGTATCTTATTTTGTTTTGGTAAAACTACTGAATCAATTTACACGAAACTTTAGAACTAATATAACAAATGTACAAGTAATCTAATGACAGTGTTTTTTTAGGAGACCTACATACATTATTCTAATAAGATTTCAACTCAAAATTCTTATAAGATTCTTATTAGCGAGCTGTCATTTTAGAATTGCGAAATAACCTTGAAATATAAATAAATACGAAATTATTTGCTTCGAATACACGTTAGAATGAATTATCACTATATTTTACGTTGATAATAATGTTTCCAAGACCATATTTCAATGAAAAGGAGTCAAATTCATATTTTCAATTCGCTCATTCAATGACGACGACGAAATCTTTGTTATGATATTTTGTTGGCTCGAAACATAATTTTGGATATGAATTGTCAAGCAAATTATTATCTACAAAGTTGCAATAGGGACTTCTAACCTAATAAACATTTACTTACCAACGTTTCACAAACAAACTCAAACACAAAACACAAAAACACTACGACACCCACACTTTACCACACCGTTTTTTGCATCAACTCAAACGTCACTATGGCGCCTCTCAATATTTTTTTAAAAGTGTTCCAGGTTTATGTTTAGTAATTTCTTGGTGCCATACACAGCTCTAGCTAGTTTCCCTATGGCACAAATTTTGTCAAACGATTTAGAGCCTTATTTTACGTAAAAATAAGGTTTGAATTTGCTGCGCCCGACCGGGATGATATCGTCCCGGCGGGTCTCAACGGAACTTTCTCACTGGGACGATATCATCCCAGTCGGGTCTGAGCGGATTACATATCGTCAACGGAGTAGAGACATTTATCCAGTAGGAATGCTTGAAGCTTTGATTTAAATGAAGACGTATAGATTAAGCTTTTTAATTCTAATGGTACCCTATTGAATAATTGCACTGCTTGATATTGTGAACTATGTGTCACAATGTTAAAATGAGGACTTACTTATTTTTCAAATCTTTCCTACGTGTACTCTCCCTGACTAGTCTTTCCTCATGCGTCTCATATTCATGTATGTAATATAATAATATTCCACAATATTCCACAACTATCACACAACGCCATCTACTACTTACATCTAAATTAATCAAAAGTACAAGAATGTAGAGACTGGGAACTGTAAGAATTTTTAAGTCTAAGAAATGCGGACGACAACTCTCTCTTTGTGAGATACGGACAATGGTACGTATAGCTCTTTTCTGAAGGACAAAAGCTCGTTCACAGTTATAATTATAGCTGTTTCCCCAGAATTGTATACTGTATCTTAATTTAGATTCAATTAGTGCGTGGTTTACGATTTTTAAGTGTTCAATGTCAATTTCGTCTCTTTAAAAGGGTTCTTAAAGCATAACATGTGGATGATATAGATATGCATCAATGGCGGCTAATTATTTTTCCAGTTTAATGGGTCATCTATGTGTACTCCCAGGAATTTAGTTTCTTTCACGAGTTCAATATTACCATCATTTAGTAGTATTGTCATAGTGTCATTATTTCGGGCAGTTGTTTTAAATAAAATTACCTTAGTCTTTGCACTTTGGAATTGGCGAATATGCAATGCGAAATCAGGGGTGTAGTGTGTACTCAGTTTACCCAAAAACCATGAAAACGACACACATGACGGACGAACCTAAAATTTTCCTAGCCACCACCTTGGATTTAATTTTGGTCTCATTTTCGTAATCAGCGACCCCAAAAACCATGAAAACGACACCCATGACGGAAAAACCAAAAATTTTCATCGACGCCATCTTGGATTTTCATATTGGTCTCATTTTCGTTATCAGCGACCCCAAAAACCATGAAAACGACACCCATGACGGAAAAATCAGAAATTTTCGTCGGCGCCATCTTGGATTTTTATTTTGGCTTAATTTTCGTAATCAGCGACCCCAAAAACCATGAAAACGACACCCATGACGGAAAAACCAAAAAAAAATCCTGGCTGCCATCTTGGATTTTCATTTTGAACTCATTTTCGTAATTAGCGACCCCAAAAACCATGAAAACGACACCCATGACGGAAAAATCAGAAATTTTCGTCGGCGCCATCTTGGATTTTTATTTTGGCTTAATTTTCGTAATCAGCGACCCCAAAAACCATGAAAACGACACCCATGACGGAAAAACCAAAAAAAATCCTGGCTGCCATCTTGGATTTTCATTTTGAACTCATTTTCGTAATTAGCGACCCCAAAAACCATGAAAACGACACCCATGACGGAATAACCAAAATTTTTGTCGGCGCCATCTTGATTTTCATTTTGACCTCATTTTCGTAATCAGCGACACCAAAAACCATGAAAACGACACCCATGACGGCAAACCCAAAAATTTTCCTGGCCGCCATCTTGGATTTTCCTTTTGGCTTCATTTTCGTAATCAGCGACACCAAAAACCATGAAAACGACACCCATGACGGAAAAACCAAAAATTTTCCTGGCCGCCATCTTGGATTTTCATTTTGGCTTCATTTTCGTAATCAGCGACCCCGAAAACCATCAAAACGACACCCATGACGGAAAACCAAAAAAAATTCCTGGCTGCCATCTTGGATTTTCATTTTGAACTCATTTTCGTAATCAGCGACCCCACAAACCATGAAAACGACACCCATGACGGAAAAACCAAAAAAATTTCTGGCCGCCATCTTGGATTTTCATTTTGGCTTCATTTTCGTAATCAGCAACCCCAAAAACCATGTAAACGACACCCATGACGGAAATACCAAAAATTTTTGTCGGCGCCATCTTGATTTTCATTTTGACCTCATTTTCGTAATCAGCGACCCCAAAAACCATCAAAACGACACCCATGACGGAAAACCCAAAAAACCTGCCTGCCATCTTGGATTTTCATTTTGACCTCATTTTCGTAATCAGCGACCCCAATAACCATGAAAACGACACCCATGACGGAAAACCCGAAAAACCTGCCTGCCATCATGGATTTTCATTTTGGCTTCATTTTCGTAATCAGCGACCCCGAAAACCTTGAAAACGACACCCATGACGGAAGAACTAAAAATTTTCTAGCAGACGAATTGAGAACCTCCTTTTTTTAAGTCGGTTAATGAGATTTACCGTCTATCATCAGTTTAACCTAATAGCCTGAAAGAATACAACTATCGATCCATAAGTACGTATAATTTTGAAGGAATTTTCTTTCAAGTCCTGACCGTTGAGGAGTTGCACCTTCCGTCATCAGCGCAGCGCCGCCACATGAAATTATGATTATCAGACGCAAAAACTTGAACAGCTTCTGAAAATGTATGGAAAACGTTATGTGCGCCTATGATATTCGAGGGTTGCCCTCAATTTCTCAGAGTTCCCATCATCAGAAACTGACTTGGTGCAATGGGACCGCCTCGGGAGTATACCCTTTCCAAAACAAAAAGAATTTTGAAAATCAGTCCACAATTGACGGAGATATTCGCGGACATACAAACACGAATAGAGAACCTCCTCTTTTTTGGAGGTCGGTTAAAAATATATATCGAAGTACAATCGACAACAACAAACGATCGTGAAATTCGACTTCGATCTGAAGATGAAAAAATTTTTAGCAATCTTTACAAACTAGCAAAATAAACATGTTTGATCAAAATTAATAAGTGTATCAAATTGTGGTAATCGGTGTACAATCTCGAAAATATATGCACGAAAAACACGGGAGCGTTTGTGACACAAAGCGATACGTCCGTCCTCTGGCAGTGGCCGATTCATACTGGCGAGATAGAGTTTGCGCGGTCGATAATATAGTTAACTTTAGATTCAATTTACGAAATGAAATTATAGTTTATTGATAAAATAAAAATACGATTCTATTAGAAGGTTACCTTAAAATTAATACGTAGTTTTTAAATTTTCTTTAACGTGATTCTAAGGTATAGAAAAAAAATCTTATTTGTCGAGACATTTTGTAAAAATTGCGATGTTTTAACATTTTTTTTCTGCTATATTTTGTATTGAAGTCGAAAATGTGGCAAACTGGTCCCCTAGTAGACCATACGGTGATGTTATTTATATTTTTTTTAATGTTTAAAATCGTTTGTAGTGTTATGTTCGGCTAAGCCAAACGTAACTCGATCGGTATTTGTGCGGAAAAGGGCTTTTGAATACGGGTGATTGTCATTAATATAAACATTATTTTGAAAATTCTTCAAACCCATCCACCTGAAAAAGAACTCGTCTCTTATAATAGCCAAAAGGAAGCTTCAAATTCTTCATAGATTTCCCACACCAAGCGATCAAAATTGATCAAAATGAGATGATTTTGTGGAAGGAGCCTTAAATTAAATTACATTTTGAGGGATAAGTGTGTCCCGTCGGGGCCGCGGTATTTTGTACTAGATTACGTGGCCTCGGCGCAAGGGCAAAGAAGGAACATGGGTTCGGTTTTTAGTCAGTAGAAGTCTGACACTCCCCTTCGCTCTGCCCAAGAGCGGGGGGGGGGGGGGGGTCATTCGATGATTTTCCACCCAGCAAAAAAAAAAAAGGGATAAGTGTGTGCGTTAATAATATTCCTTTTGAAAATTATCATAATGTCTTCAACCGAATGATAAATTGAGTGACTAAGTTAACGTATTTATTTTAGACCACTTTTTTTTTTTTTTGTTAGCCTATATTGTCTAGGCCAGGGCTAGGGGGTCAAAGGCCTCCCCCATAGTCTTCCACTCTTCTCTCCGTGCGGCTTTCTCCGGCCAATCAATAGACCACTTAGACGATGTAAATATGTACAGTCAGCATCAGAAGTAGCTGAACATTTCGGAATTTTAATTCTTTTATGTACAGGACTCTAGATATTATTTTTAATGTTTCAGAATTCGTTAAAATAGACCTTACACTCCATTACCATGTAGTAATGAGTAATATCTAATAAGTTTTTATTAAAAAAACAGCTTCGAAACTTTGAGTAATGTTAATATACTTCTGATGCTGACTGTACATCAGATTGCAATTAAACAAAAAGGGCCTTTGGAAAAGCTCCTTGAGTGTCCTTGTGCTCCAAAATAGTCTATTTAACCACCCTGGTTGAATCATGGCAACATTCTTTATCTGCATTTCTCAGAATCTGCTTTACACAGGAGAAAATCAAAAGTCATTTATAATTAAAATTAGGCTGCTAATCAGCACTTTTCGAACGTCAAATTCTGCAAGAGACAGTCCTCCAAAACGCACACCCCTCGACAAGATAATTATTATATTGCAAAACTATGCAAATACCGGTGCAATCTATCTTTCTTCACTCTCATAGCCCGATAGAACGCCAAAATAATCTTCATGGAAATGCTCCTACTATGCGCGTACTCTGCTAAAGACTGCACGTGCCTCGATACATTTCCCTGTTGTTACCTGTGACATTTACAATCTAAATACCTGTACCACCGAAGCATTGTGCCTCCGACTTCTCATTTCCCTTACACGATGTAACGCAGGCAGCACTATAAGGCTCCTGTCCCACCGACGGCGATCAGCGAAACGAGCTAGCCAACTAAAAACAGCCAGCTTCTTTTCTTCTTCTCGTATTGACGTCATTCATCCATAATATTGTATTGATTGGTTGGGGTCCAGTAACTGGCCACGTTTCATCATATTCATCCTATAATGTTCCCACTGGAGGGACAAGTTTATGGCATGGGGATTGGTATCAGGTGGATGGCTCTCTTTAATTCGGGAACTTATTTTCGTAGTACAGTTATGGCGGTTTTTCTGGCTAATAGCACGAATAATTGAAGTTGAGTGCGGTATTATATTGCGATATTGCGAATAGCTAAGAAGGAACATGGGTGGTTTTTAGTCAGTAGAAGTTTGACACTCCCTGTCCCTACCACTCTACCCAGAGCGGGAGGAGTATTTTGATGATATCCCACACTCTAAAAAATATGGTAATCGTCAATAGCTAACCACTTCTTCTCGTCAGCGGTGGGACAACCGCAATAACGTGGTGTGCTATGGACAGACATCTCGTATTCACGAGAGGTTGTATGCATGGCGCACTTTATTGCGTTGAGATGTCCATTTTCATCATATAAAATGAAATGGGAACATGAGATCGTTGAATAAATGACTATTGAAATTGAAATTCAGAAATGATTTGATATTTTTACTATTATAATAAAATTAAATGTCAATGTTTGTAAGGATGTATGGATGAGTTTGTTACTCTTTTATGCAAAAATAACGGAACTGAGTTTATTGTTGGCAAACGCGTAGGTTATAATTTTTTTTTGTTTTGCATGGTTTCGAAATTTGCCCGTTTGACGGTTTACCCATCACAAAGCTGTACCATTTGAACCGTAATAACGCAGACACTTGAAATTTTCACCAAGTGTGTCCATTATGACCGTTACATTACAAAAACCGGGTAAGTGCGAGTCAGACCTGTGCCTGAGGGGTTCCGTACCATCGTAGTAGCGGAGCCCTGTAATTTATTTTATTTTATAGAGGTGGCATAAATTATTTCAACTGTCTTTATTGTACACGACATGCTTAAAAATACTAGTTAAAATTGTGGCTCTTGGCCCATCATTCCCTTTTTTTTTGGGAGTGTGTGTTATCATCAAATAGTCTCCCGCTCTGGGGCAGAGCGGAAGGAACTTCTACTGACTAAAAACCACCCATGTTCCTTCTTAGCCCTTTGTGTCAAGACCGCGGTATCTCTTTCGAACAACCCGCAGAGCCCATCACACCCTTCAGTGTAACAGTAACAGTTCCAACAACTTAATTATACATCAGTGAACAGTGTTATGAAACTGCATTCGATCACAAACTGTGCCAGACTGCCAGTGTTTCCTCCTGTCCTTGAGTGCGAAGTGGCAATGGTGACGCGAGCTCCCATTATCTACCTATTGGCTAGTTGGCTATTATTTAGTTAGTGTATCTCGATTATATCGGCTTGTAGGGTTGGGATAAAGAGGTTTTTAAATACAATATGTTAGTATGATAGTTCATCATCATCATTTCAGCCAAAAGACGTCCACTGCTGGACATAAGCCTCCCCTAAGTGTCGCCACATTGACCGGTCCCGTGCGTCTCTCATCCAGCGGGTTCCCGCAACCTTGACCAGGTCATCGGTCCACCTAGTGGGAGGCCTTCCAACGCAACGTCTTCCGGTTCGCGGTCGCCATTCCAGAACTTTTCGACCCCATCGGCCATCCGTTCTTCGAGCAATGTGCCCTGCCCATTGCCACTTAAGTCTGGCGATTCTTCGGGCTACGTCGGTAACCTCGGTTCTCATGCGGATGTCCTCATTTCTGGGCCCCTACTATGACGTCTTAAAACATTCCTAACTTACTCTTAATCCATTGTGGAAACGTGACAGAACTATACAGGGTGTCTAGCGCCATCTCTTTTCCACACTGGATTAAGAATAAGTTAGGACTGTTTTAAGACGTCATAGTAGGGCCCCTGATTCGATCACGCAAGGAAAAGTATTATAGTTGAGACAACAGAACTTAACAGTTTCATCTTTGCAATTTTCAACTTGTTGCTGTAGATACAAGTGTAACCTACAAATCTTGGCAATAAACTAGACCGTCAAAAGGGAACAGGGGCAAAATAGTGCGATATGGGACAGCTGCAGCTCAGACTGATTAAATATGTCAAAAAAATTACAAAATCTTCGTTTCGTACTCCCTCATTTTTCTCTTCACTCATAAAATAAAATCAAGATCATTATCATTATCATTATGATTGTGTCTCGTGCGGATTGCCCTATCCAGAACAAATGGATGCAAATCATGATGGGTGTTGACTAACATAGTATATAAGATCTTACTAACCCAATATAGTTGTAATAATTTGTAATGTTTTATCGTAGTTATTTTATGTTAATTTGATTTGATAATGTAATTGTAATGTATTTTTATGTGTAATTGAATGTACCTATATGGATTAATTTTTTATCCGAAATAAATTGATTAATAATAATAATATATCGAAATAACTGCGGGTTGTTCGAAAGAGATACCGCGGCACCGGATACAAAGGCCTAAGAAGGAACATGGGTGGTTTTTAGTCAGTGGAAGTCTGACACTCCCTTCCGCTCTGCCCAGCAGGGCTATTGCGTATCTTTTAATGACAGTGGCTAACTTAAAATGTCTATCAAATAACTGTCAAATGGTGAGTTTTTAAGAAAAAAATGTACCAAACCATAACCAATTTACAGTTAATCTATGGACATTTCTGATAGCTCCTGACGTTAAAAAGATACGCAATAGGGGGGCAGAACGGGAGGGGTTATTGACCCACCAAAAGAAAAAAAATGGATATTGTCATTGGCAAACTGTCAATTTGACACTCATTTAAAACAAAAGACTGTCAGATTGTTACTTTGATTCAAATTGACGCCATCATTTGATTTCACGTGAACGTTATTACAACTGGAATACAGATCACAGTGATTTGACAGTGACAGAAATAACTGTATTTAACAATTGTAAGGACTATATTTTGCATTTAATCATTTTGACAGCCCTGATACAAAGTACCATAGGTTACAGGATATGCGAAGTAACAACTTTTGTTTTGACCTCAACCCGCTCGTGATAGAGTTTAGAACCCTTTAACAAAGTTTGTCTATGTTCGTGGTCACCACTTATCGGTACAAATCTGAACAAAAACAGTTTGAAAGGGTGTTTGGCATACTTTATGATTGATAGTGCCTTTGTTTTGTAACTTTTCGAGTCGCTAAGATAAACTGACCAAAACTAACTATCTTAACTTATCTGTCGATTAGAAAAATAAAATCAAATTATGTCAAAACTTTGGTTTTGAATTTTGCTAGTGCGATTTATTGCTTATGCCAAGCAACCCGAATCTAACAATCTTTCCCTATCTATATTTTAACCTAATGCTTTGGTGATAAAGTTCAAAACCTATAATGTAATTGGACAGAATGACAGATTGTAGTAAGTATCTTGATACGCTGATAGGTACATGTTTTGCGAATCGTTAATTAGATTTGGGAAGGGGAACGCAGTCCATCAAAGTACATGTTCTACGAATTGATAAATATAAGTAAAGGTACTATAACATTTAAGAACTAATTAAAAGCTGTAGGTACGTTTATTAAATTAGCAAGCAGCAGTGTAACTCAAAGTTAAAATTCTCCTTTGTCATCGTGATTTTCCACGTTATGGCTGACTGAAATATTGTATACTTACTAATTAATTACGAACTCAAATCCCTTGTAAGCAGATTAGTGATTTTCATTTCGAAATATTTCGTGGAAGGAGATTGGTATTCGAATTCGAAATGGAAACACTGTGTAACTCTAATTGGGACGGGCCGTAATGATTTGCTGCTGACTGAAGTTTTATGGCATTTTTTAAACAAACATTAATTAAATCTTTAATTATCAATAATTTTTTTCGGAGTACGAAGAATACTTAGTGTTTTTTTCTTCATTCCCCATAGAAAAGGAAAGATCCTCCGGGTGTTATTCTGGTAGTCCACTGCGTGAAAGTCGTTTAGCAGATCATAATATTATATGGATTACGTTAAAAAGCGTAAAATAGACCTTTCATAAAGTAACTGCGTCTGTGACCATTTTACGGATTTTAACGCAGTTGGGTATTTGAATATTTTTTTTTTACTTGTGATTCAGAAACAGTAAAAATAAAAAGATAGACAAAAGTAATAAAAAACTAAAAAACCCGACTGAAAAAACTGAAAACCAAAAAACAAGCACATTTTAAATTAAACAAAACTTGGAAGCAGGCGGGGTCCATTCTATTTTTTTTTCTTTTCATAATTTAATATTCAAATGAACCCCGCCTGCTTCCAAGTTTTGTTTAATTTAAAATGTGCTTGTTTTTTGGTTTTCAGTTTTTTCAGTCGGGTTTTTTAGTTTTTTTAACTACTTTTTTTTTATTTCCAGTTTTTTAGTTCTTTTGTGTTTGTCCTTTCGTTGGTCGCGTAAAATTTTTCGCAGATGATTTAACTTTTGTGCTTGTTTAAAGGATTTGTCACTTTGAATTTCTTTTAAACATATAAGTGTTATATAGTTTTATAATCTCCTTTTAAACGCCTTTATTTTGATACCCTACTCGATGGTATTGGATAATAAAAAAAATTAGAACTCCGCGATTTGGCCCCCAAAATCCACAATATTCTTTGTTTTTTAATTTTTATGTAGCCTATAACACTCGCGCCATCAAGACGAATCTAATGACGTGTATTTCAAATCGGTTCATCTGTTTATGAGTTATGAGGGAACAAAGAAACGGACATACATACATACACGTCAAACACGTAACCCTCCTTTTGGGCTTCGCCGCAGTCGGGTAAAAATAGTAGTGTAATATCTAAAAGCCTTAGTTTTAACCGATTTTAAAGGACGTACTAGACAGAAACAGCGCTACATCTAACGTGACGTCATAATAACATACCGCCATAGTTACGTAGGTTTCACGCGACAAGGATAGAAAGTGCCCCACCAAAAACTTCTAAAGCTACTCCATTTTTTGATCGATTTTATAACTTTTTTTACACATCGTATTATTTCTTTTAGTTCTTCAAAATAACATAGATAAAATTTTCAAATACCCAATTCATAATATTTTCATATTATTATTATGACCTACTTTCCTAAATGGTTACAGACTCAGTTACAGGGTATCCTTTATGTTTAAAGTAAAACCAATTTTCAGGTACCATTACTGAATAAGTGACAAAGCGTGGCTGACTATAAACGAACGAGTGTATAGTCACATTGTTTGCAGACTTATCACCGTACGCTCGATCACACAAATACAGAGCCTTAGGAATTCAATTTGGGAGCTTTTAACACGTAATGGAATTTGCGGTGCGTCGCCCAAACAATACTGTTTGTGATGCCTATGTGCCTATGCATGCTGTGTTCAGAATTCCACGAATAATGTCGAATTTGGTACCTATGATGTTTGATATAGGGGGAATAGGAGTGGAATTTCCTGCCTACGTCGGTGTTTCGAAGCTCATATGCCACCAATATATTTAAGTCGCGAATTAATAGGCTTCTTTAGGGCCTAGTTAGCTCGTTCCATCTTCGACCTCAGGTCAAAATTGAGGTCAAGAGAAGGCCCATTTAATATATATAAAAAAGGTATAACAAGATATTTATTTACTATATTAGGGAAATTTGAAATGTATTGCATACATAACATCAGCCTGTAATCGCTGAAGGGTAAAGCAGAGGTGTACCTACTAGTCCACCCAGATTTTACCTTCCATGGTTAAGTTCTATGTCAAAGGGAGAGAGCCTATTACCATCAACGAGGTTTAAGTCCAGGCTCCGTGGAAGCTACTGAGCAATTCTTGATGGATAGACCACAATAACAATTTACCTTACTCAACATTTACCTCAAAAATACAAAATCCAACTCCATGAGGACCACCGCTGCGCCGGACTGCTGGACTTAACCCTGCAGAATTACGGATCTTCACGGACGGATCCAAAACAGGTACTGGTACTGGAGCCGGGGTCTTCACGGAGGATCTCAATATCCACATCGCCGTACCTCTGGGGACCCACAACACTGTCTTTCAGGCAGAATGCTTGGGTATCTCCCTGGCGGCATCTGCCATCTTGGCTCGGGAGGTAAAGGATCACCCCATCTGCATACTCTCAGACAGCATGGTAGTGCTGCTGGCATTAAGGAGCCCCACGGTCAATTCCGGGCTAATACACGAGTGTAAACCAGGTTGGTAACCTCAATAATGTAACCATTTAATGAATTAAAGGACATAGCGGCTCCCGAGGCAATGATGCAGCGGACGAGCTCGCTCGAAGGGGCTCGAGCATGGCGGCGGTGGGACCAGAACCCATCGTGCCGCTCCCGTTCGGCTATCTTCGCACGCTGGTAAGGAAACGCACCAAAGAACCAGACCACGGCGAGTGCAGGCAGGCCAAGGAAGTGATCGACACCCGCCTCACCAAACAAGCGCTCCGGCTGACTAAGCTGCAACTACGCACAGTGACGGCTGCCATCACTGGACACGGTACTTTTAATAAGCACCTCTTTGTTATAGGTGTCACAGATAGTCCTACTGTCTCGAGCCTGCATGGAGGAAGATGAAACAGCAGTCCACGTGCTCCTGCACTGTCCGGGGGTTGCCCCATACAGGGCCAAGTACTTCGGTGACCCAGGTTGTTTCCTACAAAAATGCAGTATCTGCACCCTCAAAATGTATGGAACAATTGTTTATATTTATCAGATAGATCTTTGGCAACCAGTCTTACGAAGAAGTTTTATAATATTACCAGTATTAACTGGGTTGTGGAGGTCAGAAAGGCAGTTGCTCCATGGAAAATACTGGTATTCTGCTGTATCCGGCTAGACTGGAACCCGACCCCAACATAGTTGGAAAAGGCTAGGCAGATGATGATTAACTAGGTTTTCCACTATAGTTGCCGTTAGGTGCGTATTCAATATTCATCCAGAAAGATTCTTTCTTCTATAAGTACCTTTTCAGACATTTGAATTACATACACCTACTTGCCTCGTATAAAAGATTAAAGTTGAGTACGCAGGTAAGCTATTTACTTTGTTTTTGTAAATACGTTCAATTGTAAATCTCTTTAAGTAGCTTTCATGTTGCCTTTTAACAGATTAGCGTATTTTGAAGTACTTATACTTCTCTTATTCTTGAATTTCACAAAATTATTTTTATTTAGTGAACTTCTTGAAGAAAGAAAAGGCTTGAGTCCACTCAAAAAACAAAATATACAAAATAAACGAATAAATAATAATAATATTAAACGAATCAACTAGCAGTTCAGAACTCGTCAACATTTTTAATTATGTGTTAAACTGCTACAGACGTACGCGTAGCGCTCCGTAGACATTGCTACGCGGCTACGAAGTGATGCTACGCGCCTACGCAGCGATACTACGCCGACTGTCTCTTAGTAAAGATGATTTCACTTTTAAACACATAGGTACTTTTTATCACCTATATTATATCTCTATAGTCAGTAAATATGAACTATACATAATAATACAATATGTAGGTACATATTGTATATGATTATATTATTCTACACCTCCAACTCAAAAAAAAAAGACTAACTAAATTCCTAGACAGACAATATTCTCCAAGTATTTACCTAAACTACGCACCTTTTTTCTGGCTCATCGCTTAATATTCGCTCGGTTTTCATAACCTACCCTTGTGTACCGATATTAAGGTCAGTCACTAAGTAAAAAGTCTACGTGCTAATATCAAGTTTATTTAAGTTAATAGGCATTCTGTATCAGACGAGCTTGTGACGTCATAATCGAAATGTTGATCTAGATTGTCCTTGATATTAAATGGCTGGTCTTTATTATCTATACTTCTACTATAAAGCTGAAGAGTTTTTTTGTTTGGTTGAACGCGCTAATCTCAGGAACTACTGGTTGGAATTGAAAAAATATTTTTATGTTGGATAGTCTATTATCGAGGAAGGTTATAGGCTATAACATCACACTTCGACCAAAAGAAGCGGTGTGTAAATGAAAAATGCTTCTCAAAGTAGTATCTATGTCGCAGGTTTTTCATAAAATTAGGTGAATTTGATCAAACCACGGAGGAAGATCCCCAAAGTGCCGGGCCTCCGCCGGCCTCCTTCGTCGGCCTACGGCCCGGTGCCCATGCCGCCCATAAAGGATATTGGATTGTTTTATTTATTTCATTTAAATTTGTCATAAAACAAAGCAAACCCCGTGATTTTGACAAGAACTTTATCATAAACGCAAACCCGTGATTTTGACAAGAACTTTATCATAAACCCAAACTAGTTCAGGTTTTTGATCAAAAATCTGAACTAGTCTGGATTGTTACAGGTTTATGATGAAATTGAGTTTAAAATGTGTCATCTAATTTTATGAAAAACCTGCGACATCTATACCATGCTTCGAAGTCGCGGGCAAAAACTTGTTATTATAATTTAAAAAAATACCTGCATATAGAGCATGATAATTTGTCGGAACATGACAAAACCTCTGATGTAGCGAGTGTGTTCCACGTTCATTGTGTGCCGGATTACCGACGTCCCGACTAAGTTGGTGTTGTGTGTTACAGGATAAACTGAGTAGTTGAACACTAAGCTAGAGTTTATTAGTGGCGGCAGCACGCTATAAACATAATTCAAATGATTAACAAAAAATGTAATACAATGTTTATAATACACATATTTTTCTAACACGATCGGTTTTAATTAATAAAAAAAAAAGTGAATACAATTAATAAAAAAAAGTGTATACTATTAATAGAAAAAGTATATACTAGTAACTACTTTCTCTACTAGTATATACTTTATTCCTACCACGATCTCGCTAAGAGTAAAAATGCTTTCGCTTACAAGCGCTTTTCTGGCTATGAAGTCATTGTGCTAGAGAAATGAGCTTTATTTTCGACGGTTTGTTTTTTTTTACTGTTGACATTGTTGAGAGTGCACGGTGTAGCATTTTCAAGTGCCATTGTTTTGTTTTGGACAAAAGTTAATTAACCTCTTCACAAAATTCGGGTGATGGAGTTTATTTTTGTGCGCTGCTTTCAGTTTATTTTGATGAAACATGTCGATCCTGCAGTTAATAAAAATTTGTTTTGTTAATTTTATTTTCTAGACTGCCTCATTTGTTTAGTCGCAAGTGCGACTGCTGTATATGAGGTACAGGGTTCGATTCCCGAGCCGGGCAGAGTGTTATTGGGTTTTTTATCAGGATTTTTTCAAAAGAAGGCACTGAGCTTAGATTTGTGCCCGGTTGATGGCAATAGACTCGCCCCCTATTACATGGAACATATCTGACGAAATGTTGGGTACCAATGGGTACATATTCTCTACCTAATCCTTCAGGGATTACAGGCGTGATGTTGCGTTTTGTTTTAGTCCTCCCAAATTTATCCCGGTACCCTAGTACCCGTACCTACTTGTCGTATATCGTAGACCGGCGACTTGTACCGTCATATATAATATTGTGAGCCGTTACGGGACAATTCGGCGAACTCTTTTGTCCGTGAAGGGTACTGGGTACAAGGGTAGACAGAGATAAAGAAGCGTAATCAAAGCGAACTCCGCGCGATCTCGAACTGAGAGCGGGGGATACTCGCGTGAACTGTGGCCTTAGGAATGGAGTTTATGAATATATTTATTATTAGCTTTTGTCCACGGCTTTGCTCGCGCTATAGTCGGAGATGGTTTTACGTAAGTAATGGGCGTAAAAATGCATTTAACGAAGCCGAAAGGTACTTGCATTCCCTGCGATATTTTTTTTTGTTCTGGACCGAACCTGGGAACTTTTTAGTTTCAGAGACAAGGGCTTTTGACTTCCACACATAAAAAATACAAGTATTTAATATTATAATTTTATTTTAAATACCTCCATGGCCCCCGAACAATTAAAAGCATCCAGCGCAATCTTTAGAGTTAGTGTTTTCCTAAAAAAAATTGTTTCCCAGCTTTAATT
Source organism: Diarsia mendica (assembly GCA_949316265.1). Taxonomy (NCBI): domain Eukaryota; kingdom Metazoa; phylum Arthropoda; class Insecta; order Lepidoptera; family Noctuidae; genus Diarsia; species Diarsia mendica. The sequence goes on along the minus strand of OX438904.1, from coordinate 16,897,987 downwards.
TTTCACGTCCCACAGAAATCAGTTGCACAGCGACGGAACTGATGCACGCTTATCTAGAATAGCTTATTTCATTGCCACAATCCTTATTCGCCGGCCGTCTTCCATCTGTTCTAGTGAATATCGCGTCCGTGTCAAAGCTACTGCCACGGACTTTTGTCCCGTCGTATCAAGAACAGCCCACTGTGTCGTCACAAGTGCAATACAATTTCAATAGCTTACCGAACACTGTGCTTCTTTTGTGGCAAACATGGAAATTTTCAAACGGATCTCAGTACAAAGGGAATATTGTGTTTGATATTTTGTTGCTAGTAAAATGATTTTTAATTTTTTGAGATTTGCTGGTATGCATCTTCGTCAAAATTCAGGAGATTGTCATAAAATACATAAAATATAATCAATTTCAAATTACGGTACTTGGTCAACATCAACTACTGGTGATGCTGTGGTTTAGAAAATAAGAAATGATTTAATAAACATTTGCGTTTATTTGTGTGTGTGAAAGCGCAGTTATAAAGCGATGGCCGATGTTGATTTATCAAACGCGAGGTAATAATAGAAGAAGTAGCAACATACATACAGTATAAACTTCAGCCTTGATTTTATTGTCTAGCGTCTAAGATTACCTTCAAGATATTTTCTAAAGACTTCCCCTACAGTACGGTTTGCTAAACGACTTCAATAGGAGTCCCCAATAAGGCCGTTATACCGTTCGAAAGGGATATTCCCTCTCTAAAACATAGACTTCAGCCTATTTCATGTCTCAGTAACTTATCAGTCAGCATTGTCCGAAGCTGTCGGCGCCTTAACCCGAATAGCTACATCTTAATTTGATTCCTTTGAGAGCTAAATTGCCGAATTGGAAATCTAATACAAGGCACTATATTCTGTAAAGGTTGGTTTGTGTCTCTAGTTATTTTGCGCTATAGAATTTAACGATTGCTTTAGAGATAAAGAAAGAGTTCTTTTATGGTTAGCCAAATAATAAAATGAAACGATAATGACATTAGCCCATACATTGTGATTCCAAATAGCAAAAAGCTCACCTTAAAATAAATGTATTATTAACATAATATAAACGCCGGTAATCCCTTCAAGGTAAGGCAGAGGTTTGCCTAATAACTAACTCGTGTGACGTGTTCAAAGACAGTATGACATTTCTTAGCGAGCAGTGACGTCACTGTTGAAAAATTGGCAACAATTATTTTATGTTTTATACTCTATGGTTTTAGCTCTGGCAACACTTGGTGTCTATGCTTTGAAATAAAGGCTTGCTACGTCCGTCGCTTACGATCGTCTAAAGTTATTTTAATATCCCAAAACCACAATAATTTCATCAGGTTATGGGCCCAGAACGCTGTAACCGCGGAGATAATTATTGGTTTTGGATTTACAAGGAAAAACGTGGTAAATAGCGTTGCAATCGAAAATTATTCGGCGGCCATTTTGGGCAGACGGGTTTTTTCTTGGTAACAAAGAAAAAGATAAAAAGGAGCATCGGAGCGTCTCAGGCGTGTGCAGGCTTGGGCGGCGAGGTCAAATCGTCATCAAAATCAACGTGATCGGCGAGGTCAAATCGTCATCAAAATCCACGTGGTCGGCGAGGTCAAATCGTCATCAAACAAAATCAGCGAGGTACCGGCGAGGTCAAATCGTCATCGCAACGAAAAACAGGTTAGCAAGATGGACACATCAATAAATTTTAATAATATCGACGGGAATTCCAAACTGGAGGGTCCTCACAATTGGAGTGTGTGGAAATTTAAAATCCGGGTCCTGTTGATGGCAGCAGGGGTGTACGATAATGTCAACGGCAACAATATCAAGCAGGAGGATACCAAGTGGATCAGTAGCGACGCGAAAGCACAAGGTATCATTGTGACGCGTCTATCAGACAAAGTTATATCACAGGTAGTGAGTTGTAATACAGCTCAAGAAATATGGGAAAAACTGCATACCATCTTTGAGCAAAAAGGAGAACTGTCATTGCATTTAGTACAGGAAAAGTTTTTTGCATTAAAATATAACGAAAAGGAGACTATGTCTGAGTTTTTGGCCAGAGTAGAGGACTTGTTATGTAACCTGAAGTCCTTGGGCTCAGAAATCCCTTCTTCAATGGCCATAACCAAAGTAAATACTTGTTTACCAGTACAATACTGTCATTTTGTGTCTGCGTGGGAGTCAGTGCCTAAAGATAAGCAAACTATGGCAGAGCTGACAGCTCGGTTACTAGTGGAGGAGCAGCGCTATCTATCAAGGGGTGGAGGTGCAGAGGAGGCTTCATCAACAGCATTAGTCACAAAGTCAGCGAAGAAAACAAGAAAGTGTTTTAAGTGTGGCAAGGTGGGACATTATAAAAGTGAGTGCAAATCAAAAAATTCTAATTTTAATGGTAAAGACGGTAAAGTCTGTAGCATTTGTAAGAAATCTAATCACACTGAGGACAGTTGTTGGTTCAAAAATAAACCAAAAGGTAATGCATTAAGTGCAACTCTATTGACAACTTTTACAGGAGAAAATGTATGGGTTATGGATAGCGGAGCCACCGAACATATGTGTTTTGATAAAGATGTTTTTTCAACGTTTGAAAAGTTAAATGAACCTCGAAGTGTCACTATAGGTGATGGCTCTACTATCCATGCCACAGGTCTTGGAAACATACAATTACAAGCTTACAACGGAGTTGATTGGGTTGCTACAACTTTACATGATGTTCTTTTTGTGCCAGAGTTAAAGGTAAATTTATTCTCGGTCACAGTAGTAATTCATAAAGGTTTTTCTATGAAAATGGATAGTAATTGTTGTAGAATATATAATAATAATGGTGATTGTGTTGCTTTGTCCAAACCAAAAGGTAAATTATTTATAATGGAGTTTCAGTACTCAAACAGTTCATGTGCCTTTTCTGTCCCATTAAGTGAATGGCATAGGAGGTTAGGGCATCAGGACACAGAACATGTAAAAAGCATTTTAAAAAGAAGTAATATTCAGGTAAATGAGAGTAACAAAAGTTCGTGTGTTTCATGTTTAGAAGGTAAACAACATAAACAATCGTTTCCATTGAGTGAGTCACATGCTGAAAAGCCGGGTGAAATGTTACATTTAGATTTATGTGGGCCAATGGAAGTAGAATCATTAGGTGGGTCTAGGTACTACCTTGTTATAAAAGATGATTTCACAAAATATAAGACAGTGTATTTTCTTAAACAAAAATGTGAAGTGTATGCAAAAGTGAAGTGTTTTTTGCTTTTTGTGACCAAGAATCTTGGTTATTCAGTAAAAGTACTGCGGAGTGATTGTGGTACTGAGTTTGTCAATCGTGAAATGTCAAGTTTACTAGAAAGTTTCGGTGTAATTCATCAAACAAGTGTGCCTTACACACCAGAGCAGAATGGTAGGGCAGAGAGGGAGATTCGCACAATAACAGAATGCGCTAGAACAATGTTATTGTCAACAGATTTTAACAAGAACATGTGGGCTGAGGCCGTAAATACAGCAGTTTTCGTGTTAAATAGAACAGGAAAAAGTAGGGTAAAGAATATCACACCATATGAGTTGTGGTTCAACGCATCAATGTTTGAAATCAAAAAGTTACAGGAATTCGGTTCCAGTGTAGCAGTTCTTATTCCGAAACAAAAAAGACGTAAGTGGGCCTCGAAGTCTGAGATGGGTTACTTTGTAGGTTATGGGGAGACGTCAAAGGGTTATCGTGTTTATTTTCCAAAGAAAAACGACGTTCTTGTGAAACGTGAAGTGGTTTTTATTAAAAACAGTGATACAAAATCGAATGAAAGTTTAAAATCACAAAATAGCAGTGAGTTTCCGAACGCAAAATGTTCAGAAAATTTAGTTGACGTTTGCAACATAAAATGTCACGAAAATGGTGAAAGTGATGATCCGTCTTCAGAAACCCCCGATTCGGACAGCGGCGATCAGTTTTCGGAGTGCATAAGCCTTGATTCACCAGTAGACCTGCAAAAAGATAACCAGTTAGCACAAAAATCTGAAGAAAATAAGTTGCAGCAGTCGATCCGGGAATCTGAAAAAGAAAACGAAACGTTAGTTACGTCAGATGAACAAGAAAGTAAAGAAACAGAAGAATATTCACATCCCAAGAGAAATCGTAAGAAACCTGAAAAATATGGGGATTATCAGTGCTACTCGAGTGTAGGAGCAATAACCTATGAGGAAGCAATGTGTACTGATGAAAGCAACAAGTGGAAGGAAGCGATACAAAAGGAGTTGGATACTCTAAATGAGAATAATACATGGGAAATAGTGGAGAGTGTGCCGGAGTGTTCAGATATAGTGTCGAGTAAGTGGGTGTTGTGTACAAAAGAAATAAATGGTGAAAAAGTGTATAAAGCCAGGTTAGTTGCCCGTGGATTCGAGCAGAGTGACTGTGATTCCGATGTGTACTCACCTGTAGCTAAATTACCTACATTCCGCTTATTCATGGCCGTAGCTAATAAACTGAAATATCCGGTGTATCAAATGGATGTAGTAGGAGCATTTCTTCATGGAGATATTGATGAGATAGTTTACCTAAAACTTCCAAATGGTCAATTTGCTAAGTTAAATAGATCACTGTATGGCTTGAAAAAATCTCCAAAAAATTGGAATCAAAAATTTGATAATTTCATGTTAACACAAAAATATTTGAAATCAAAAAAATGATCCATGTTTGTACATGAAGAGACAGGATAAAACAGTAATGTATGTTCTTCTTTATGTAGATGATATTTTGTTATTTGGAAATGAGATAGATTTATTCAAAAATCAGTTGAAGAATAACTTTAAAATGAAAGATATGGGTTTGGCTTCTAACTACTTAGGTATTGAAATAAAACAGAAAGGTTCTCAAACAATATTAAATCAGAAAAAATATTTATTAAAAATTCTACAAATGTACAATATGTCAGATTGTAAAGTTGTTAGCACACCAATTGAACAAAATTTTAATTTTGACCTTTTGAAAAGGGAAAGTTCTGAGAATCAGGAAGTTGAGAAAAAATGTAGGCAAATGATTGGTAGCTTGATGTACGCTGTGTGTGGCACAAGACCAGATTTATGTACAAGTGTATTTTTTCTTGCTAGATATCAGCATGTAGCTAGTGAGTATTTATATAAGTGTATTAAAAGAGTGTTGCGTTATATAAAAGGTACTTTAGATCTAGGTTTAATATTTGAAAGTGATCAGTCACACATACTTGGATTTGTTGATGCAGATTGGGCAGGAGATACTGTAACCCGTAAGTCAACTTCGGGATACATGTTCTTTTTATTTAATTGTTTAGTTTCCTGGAATTGTAAAAAACAAAACTCTGTTTCTTTGTCCTCAACTGAGTCCGAGTATATAGCACTCAGTAATGCAATTTGTGAGTCAATTTGGTTACAAAATTTACTTTTAGATTTTAGCATTAAGGTAGATATTAATATTTTTGAAGACAACCAGTCAGTTATAAAACTTGCCTATCATAAAGAGAATAATAAAAGGTTGAAACATGTAGACATAAGATATCATTTTATTGTGGAAAATGTAGAAAATAAAAAAGTCGGTTTGAATTATATAATGTCAGAGAATAATTTGGCCGATCTCTTAACAAAACCACTGGGTAAAATTTTATTTGAGAAACATAGGGATGCTATTTTGAAAAGTGTAATTCTAATTTAAGATTATTGTTCATTTAGAAACTGTATTAGTTCATACAAATGTGTCTATGTTTAATTTTTTCTCTTTGTATTGAAATGTTAAAAGAAAATATTTGTTGAGAGGGGGTGTTGAAAAATTGGCAACAATTATTTTATGTTTTATACTCTATGGTTTTAGCTCTGGCAACACTTGGTGTCTATGCTTTGAAATAAAGGCTTGCTACGTCCGTCGCTTACGATCGTCTAAAGTTATTTTAATATCCCAAAACCACAATAATTTCATCAGACGGTTTGTTTTTTTTTACTGTTGACATTGTTGAGAGTGCACGGTGTAGCATTTTCAAGTGCCATTGTTTTGTTTTGGACAAAAGTTAATTAACCTCTTCACAAAATTCGGGTGATGGAGTTTATTTTTGTGCGCTGCTTTCAGTTTATTTTGATGAAACATGTCGATCCTGCAGTTAATAAAAATTTGTTTTGTTAATTTTATTTTCTAGACTGCCTCATTTGTTTAGTCGCAAGTGCGACTGCTGTATATGAGGTACAGGGTTCGATTCCCGAGCCGGGCAGAGTGTTATTGGGTTTTTTATCAGGATTTTTTCAAAAGAAGGCACTGAGCTTAGATTTGTGCCCGGTTGATGGCAATAGACTCGCCCCCTATTACATGGAACATATCTGACGAAATGTTGGGTACCAATGGGTACATATTCTCTACCTAATCCTTCAGGGATTACAGGCGTGATGTTGCGTTTTGTTTTAGTCCTCCCAAATTTATCCCGGTACCCTAGTACCCGTACCTACTTGTCGTATATCGTAGACCGGCGACTTGTACCGTCATATATAATATTGTGAGCCGTTACGGGACAATTCGGCGAACTCTTTTGTCCGTGAAGGGTACTGGGTACAAGGGTAGACAGAGATAAAGAAGCGTAATCAAAGCGAACTCCGCGCGATCTCGAACTGAGAGCGGGGGATACTCGCGTGAACTGTGGCCTTAGGAATGGAGTTTATGAATATATTTATTATTAGCTTTTGTCCACGGCTTTGCTCGCGCTATAGTCGGAGATGGTTTTACGTAAGTAATGGGCGTAAAAATGCATTTAACGAAGCCGAAAGGTACTTGCATTCCCTGCGATATTTTTTTTTGTTCTGGACCGAACCTGGGAACTTTTTAGTTTCAGAGACAAGGGCTTTTGACTTCCACACATAAAAAATACAAGTATTTAATATTATAATTTTATTTTAAATACCTCCATGGCCCCCGAACAATTAAAAGCATCCAGCGCAATCTTTAGAGTTAGTGTTTTCCTAAAAAAAATTGTTTCCCAGCTTTAATTTTTCACGTCCCACAGAAATCAGTTGCACAGCGACGGAACTGATGCACGCTTATCTAGAATAGCTTATTTCATTGCCACAATCCTTATTCGCCGGCCGTCTTCCATCTGTTCTAGTGAATATCGCGTCCGTGTCAAAGCTACTGCCACGGACTTTTGTCCCGTCGTATCAAGAACAGCCCACTGTGTCGTCACAAGTGCAATACAATTTCAATAGCTTACCGAACACTGTGCTTCTTTTGTGGCAAACATGGAAATTTTCAAACGGATCTCAGTACAAAGGGAATATTGTGTTTGATATTTTGTTGCTAGTAAAATGATTTTTAATTTTTTGAGATTTGCTGGTATGCATCTTCGTCAAAATTCAGGAGATTGTCATAAAATACATAAAATATAATCAATTTCAAATTACGGTACTTGGTCAACATCAACTACTGGTGATGCTGTGGTTTAGAAAATAAGAAATGATTTAATAAACATTTGCGTTTATTTGTGTGTGTGAAAGCGCAGTTATAAAGCGATGGCCGATGTTGATTTATCAAACGCGAGGTAATAATAGAAGAAGTAGCAACATACATACAGTATAAACTTCAGCCTTGATTTTATTGTCTAGCGTCTAAGATTACCTTCAAGATATTTTCTAAAGACTTCCCCTACAGTACGGTTTGCTAAACGACTTCAATAGGAGTCCCCAATAAGGCCGTTATACCGTTCGAAAGGGATATTCCCTCTCTAAAACATAGACTTCAGCCTATTTCATGTCTCAGTAACTTATCAGTCAGCATTGTCCGAAGCTGTCGGCGCCTTAACCCGAATAGCTACATCTTAATTTGATTCCTTTGAGAGCTAAATTGCCGAATTGGAAATCTAATACAAGGCACTATATTCTGTAAAGGTTGGTTTGTGTCTCTAGTTATTTTGCGCTATAGAATTTAACGATTGCTTTAGAGATAAAGAAAGAGTTCTTTTATGGTTAGCCAAATAATAAAATGAAACGATAATGACATTAGCCCATACATTGTGATTCCAAATAGCAAAAAGCTCACCTTAAAATAAATGTATTATTAACATAATATAAACGCCGGTAATCCCTTCAAGGTAAGGCAGAGGTTTGCCTAATAACTAACTCGTGTGACGTGTTCAAAGACAGTATGACATTTCTTAGCGAGCAGTGACGTCACAACCTCCCACTCAAATCTTTGACGCGTTTTATCTTCGTCAATTTTTATTGATTTGATAAAACAAAAAATACGTATCCAATATTTTTCGATAATCTAACAGACGGAATAATTAGAATCATATTTTTTTTAGTCAGTAAACATCCCTATTGGGCACGAATCATGACTGATTAATTCATCAACATTCCCCTACTTTTATCCCATTTTTTTTGGTCTTCCTCCACTCTTATAGCCATATAGCCAACAATAATTTCTCCGTAGCTAACAAAACCCTTTTGGAAACACCCAATAAGACTTTACCCGACCCGGTAATCGAACCCACGATCCTTTGCCCAGCAATATACTGGACCAACGAGGCGGCAAATATACCCATCCTTTAAAGTAATTGTATTTCCAAAAATCGCTGTATCTCAGGTGTAATCTATATAAATAAAAAGAGAAGTCCTGACTGACTTACTGACTGACTGACTCATCAACGCCCAGCCCAAACCCTTGGACCTAGAAAGCTCAAATTTTGCCAGGTGTAACTTACCAAATAATCCTTTACTTGTAAGTAAGCACTTATTCCTATCTAAATCGCGAAGGAAATTCAGCCAAAGTTGTGCTATAAATTTAACAGAAACGCTTCACTTCGGCTGGCAGTTAGCCAAGGTTTGGAAGTCACACCTTGAGCCGTAACACTAATCTTGGATAAGCTTTGACAGTTCCGTATGAAACTTACAATTTATTGCTTGGATTTGTGTGATGGATGTCGTGTTGGATGTGAGGAACGGGTGTCTTGCTACCATTTGAAAGTTTAATGAGATGAGACGCTTGAGGAAGTGTTGTCTCTTTCCTTTTGATCATGTGTAAACTACGAAGTCTATTTGTATGATTTCTTCTACAAAAAGGACGTAAGGACGGAATGGAGTTCAGAATTCAGGCAGTAGGTACTTGAAAATTAACTAACTAATTTTGAATCTCATTTTTCTAGAAGTGGCGGATAGGGACTTTATGATTGAATGAAATGAATCAAGGTTATATAATACGGCTGCTCAAACTATTTGAATACGATGTTAAAGAATGTGTCGTTGTTTTTCAGCAGATTAGCCTGAGTAATAACCAAGTGAAGTCAAGTCTCTTAAAAATAATAGTTATAAAATAGGGTAATTTAGTTTTTTCTCTGTTACGTTACAGTATCTACTTACATATTAACTGCCTCCGTGGTCGAGTGGTTTAGGCGTTTGCCTTGTGACCCGGTGGTCGTGGGTTAGATTCCCACGAGAAGCATACTTTGTGAAGTTGTTTCCAGTTTGGTTAGGACATTGCAGGCTTGAATCACCTGATTGTCTGATAAAAAGATGGTTTCGTGTTTCGGAAGGCACGTATAAGCCGGTGGTCTCGGCCGCAGAATGCGGCGGTTTAGAAACTCTGACACTAGGGTTTATGGGGTCGTTAGACCTTACTGCCCACACGATAAGTAAGAAGAAGAAGATATGATAAAGGTTAAAATAAATACACATGACATAACATCAAGCTTGTAATTCCCGAATGGTTAGCTTGCATTTCACTAGATATGTTTAAGTCCCATGAAATAAGGGGTGGGCCTATTGGCATCTAGCTCGGTTGATGCCAATAGGTCCAGCCTAGACTAAGTGGCTGCTACTGAGAAATTTCTGATGGAAAGACCCAATATCACTTTGCCCGAATTTGGGAATCGAACCCAGGATCTCATGTACCTGCAAAATTGCATGGATACTTGAGTGTGTATTTCCTGTGAATAGAGTTCAGAATTGTCCATGCATTTTTGCAGGTGACTGTACATCAGTCGCACTTGCGACTACTAGACCAACGAGACAATAAAATAAACACATTAAATCATAAAGCAATGTCAACATTTTATGTGAAAAATGTAGCATCACAATTAATCACACATTATAAATGCGTTGGTTCTTAATATTTTAGTCTAATTACCTTAAAATTAAACACACGCCGGCGACACATCCCAATTAAACGAAGCATCTGTAAAATATGACGTGTGTGCCAACAAACATTATGTTTGTTACATTATGTTTCGGAGATATAATTGTGACACATGGCTTGGCAAACAGTGTTACACTGCTGAAATAAAATCTACTTTATATCTATGCATATCTATATTTATTTATTATTTATTTATATATACTTTATTGTACACCACAAAAATACATAACAAAAGAAAACATAATATACACTACAAAACATACAATGGGCGGCCTTATCGCTTTCCGCGATCTCTTCCAGGCAACCTTAGGATGGACAGTGATTAATTACGATATAAAATGGGGCTGTTGTTGGTGCAAATAGTAAATACCAACTTATACAATATTAAACTAAGATAGATACATACATATCCTAAATAATAGATACATAAATACATACATATTAAATATTTAAGCAACGAAAATTAATGAAGACTAAAAATGTTTAATTTAACAGTTATGAGAACAAGATCACAACGACAAGTAATGTTCCTTTACGAGCCTTTTAAACATAGGTAACGACTGCGCGCGTTTAATTTGAACGGGCAATGCATTCCACAAACGAGCGGCCTGGACAGTAAAGGATTTGTCGAGGAAAGTTGTGGAATGCATAGGCATTTTGAGCTTCAAGTTATCAGATGACCTTAAAAATTTCGCGTGGGAGTCGCAAAGAAACTGGAAATGTTTCTTGAGATAAAGAGGGGTGGAAGGGGAAAAGAGCACATTATACAAAAGGGAAAGGATATGAGCATTCCGGCGAAGGCGAATTGGTAACCACTTGAGCTTGACACGATATTCAGAAACATGGTCATATTTGCGCAAACCGAATATGAACCTTATACACACATTTTGAAGCCGCTCAAGTTTATCGAGTTGGTCTTGTGTAAGGTCAAGATATACTTCTATACTAATATTATAAACAGGTAAAGTTTGTGTGTTTGTATATTTGTTAAATTGTAAGGGGTAATCTCGGGATCTACTAAACCGATTTTACATCTCTCATATTCGGTAAGTAGGTCCTTATTACCCCCAAATGGGGCTTGTAGGTGACCAATTAGCGCTCCAGGGCATTAATGTCGCAAGAAAAGCCCTAGGGCGGTAAGTAATTAAAAAAAAAAACACTTCACTCTTTCAAAATGTTCGCGTACATCTAACCATCATAGTACTGGCAATAGACATCATGCATTCAGCCCAATGACAAAAGAGGTCGCTTCGCTATTCAGCCTTGTCTTCGTATGAGTATACCGCCTGTGTGGGGGAGGCTTAATAGTCATCAATTTTAAATATCGAACGGCGAAGCTCATTATCGTTCTTGAAAAAAAAAAATTAAAAAGAGATGAAAAAGACGGTAATAGAAAACTTTACTTTCAATATTGTTTGTTTTTGGATTATTTTTATAATTACGTGCTAATTAGGAAAAAAACATGAGTTCTGCAAGTAATGGAGATATAAGCAGCTGCACTCCCGATTCAATGAAAATGGAAGCTGAAGCAGCAATTAACAATATTTTGCCTGAACGTTCTAAAGAGAGATATTTGAAAACTTTATTCTTGTAATGCCGGTTTTTTTCTTCTTACCTCATAATCGAGATGTAAAGCAGAGTAGTTAGCTCGGGTGTAAGCATCAATTGCACCCTCGAACTATTGGCGCCCTCGCTGCGCTCGTGCGCCTAAATATCTCGGGCTGCAATTGATGCCTTACAGCCCTTGGCTACTAATCTACTATTACATATCTCTTGCTCTGTAAGTACACCCTTACATCCCTGAATGCCGGGGTGTATGACTATCATTACAGCATAGGTTTTGGAATTTGAAAAAAGAACTGTCATACTCATACTGCACGAAGAATATTTTTAAAAAGTTAATTTTTTTTTCTCGGTATTGATTAATTACTCGAATCGGAATCTAGACAATTTATTTTATAAAGATTTTATTTTAAATATGGAACTATTTGTTTCCACATCGTATGTTAGATGGAATCGATTTAAAAATCAAACTGGCCAGCAAGATTTGACGCGCTTGCGTGCGTGAAAAAAAAAAGGCAGTCTACTAGTACAAACTATAAATATACCTAAAAAGAACGTGACCATATCTCTTACAAATTGTAATAATTTTACTATTAATTTTAATTAAATACACATTTTTTTCTTCTTAATAAATGTTCATTGAAACCTGCTGTCTTGTTGTTTACTTACCTCACAATCGATATGTAAAGCAGAGTATTTATCTCGGGCGTAAGCATCAATTGCATACTCGGGTTAATTAGCGCTTTCGCTTCGCTCAGGCGCCAAAAACCTCGTATGCATTTGATGTCATACAGCCCTTGGTTAATAATCTACTATTAAAAACTCTTTCACCAATAGAAAGCCACATTATTGCTGAGTGTCATAGGCTACTTTTTATCCCTGTATTCACACGGGAACGGGATCTACGCGGGTGAAACCGCGGGACGTCTGCTAGTAAATTATAAAGTCAATGTGTGTGTTGTGTGTTATAGGAATGATGACAGGGGAGAATGGAAAAAGAAAACGTGTTGAGCTGACGGTGGCCCAGTGGTTGCGGCCCCGACTTACGAACAGTAAGTTGTTGGTTTGAACCCAGGCAGGCACATTACTTTGTGTAATTTATTTCAACACCACTGCTCTCAAAACGGTGAAAGAAAACATCGTGAAGAAACCGGCATGTCTTAGAATCAAAAAATTCGAAGACATGTGACATCTATCTACCACCCCGCACTGGGCACGCGTGGTGGATTATAGCCCATCCCTCGCCTAGAGAGGAGGACTGAGTCCCTGCAGTGGGAACATTATAGGCTGATGATGATGATGATGAGGAATACTTAAATCAGTGTGGTTATTATTGTTACAAGACAAATCTATTTTCGTTTAAAGAAGCTTTTTCGATAATGAAAAGAAGGCTTAGTTGATATAATTTATTATAAAAATAAACGGCATTATCTAAGCCTACTTTCCATTATAGCTACCAATAGATGTTATTTTAACAGTTGTCAATAAAAATTTTGTTTGTCGATAATAAATTGCATTTATCTAAGTATATCTCTTTCGTAAAGCGATAATGTTTGTTCAAATATTTTGTACTTCAGTAGCGGAGACATCAACATCTCCGCTATAAGGATGTGCTCAAGAGGCATCTAACGCTTGCGCTATTGATCCAACTGGTTGGGAGAGGCTCGCTCTGCATAGGTCGTCTTGGCACTCTACTACACTCGAGAGCAATGAATCCGGGTCACTTAAAGAATGGTAAAAATCTCGGAAACTAAAAATGATAGGTTAATGCAATAAATTGTATTTAATAGACAATGTAATACTCCTTAAATGAAAGTAAAAAAAATATGAGTCACCATACATTTTATTAACACAAAATTACATAAAGAAAAAAACTGCTGATCTCTCCTTAAAACAAAAATAGGAAACATGAAATTTTTGAACTTTATTACGATTTTCTTGAATTTTAATACTTCGTATTGCCTCCTCGTGCTTCCATTACTGCGTTTACGCGGTTTGGCATGCTGTACACCAAGTTCCTTATACGATTTTGGGGAATATTCTCCCATTCCTCTGTGAGAGCAATTTTGAGCTCACGAAGCGTGATTGGGGGAGGGTTTCGTTGTTTTACGCATCTGCCTAGCTCGTCCCAAGCATGCTCGATCGGGTTGATATCCGGGCTGCGCGCTGATGGCCACTCCATACGAGTAATGTTCATCTCTTGAAGGTAGTCATTCACAATCCTACCTGTATGAGGTCGGGCATTGTCATGCATAAATATAGCATCCTCGCCTAAATTGACCATAAATGGACCAACGTGATCATTGAGGATTTCTTCCACATATCTTTCGCTAGTTAAAGAGCCGTTTTCTATGATCACCAGCTCTGTGCGGCTTTCAGAAGAAATTCCGGCCCACACAAGTACAGACCCACCACCGTAGGCTACTTTTTCTTCGATGCATGCTTGCTTGAATCTTTCCCCTGGTCTTCGATACAATTTGTGTCTTCCATCGTGCTTGTAGAGCATAAATTTTGATTCGTCGGAGAACATAAATTTTGACCAATCTTCAATACTCCAATTTACGTGGCTCTGGGCATATCTTAGTCTTGAAATACGATGCCCACGCTCCAGTTTAGGGCCGTTTGCAGGTCTAAGGGGTTTGTGTTAGATTCAGCAAGCCGACGTCTTACTGTCCATGCACTTGGGTTACTTCCTCCGAGGCGTCGAAACTGATTTGTGAGTTCAGTTCCTGTGAGAAAGCGATTTCGAAGCATGGTGTTCACCAAGTATCGGTCTTCTCGTGCTGTGGTACACTTGGTTCTGCCCGTTCCTGGTCTGCGTAGGTTAGAACCAGTTTCTTCGTAACGTCGGAGAACTCTTTGTACTGTTGACAGCGACACACCGACAGTCCTGGCTGTATCGCGCTGACTCCGGCCGGTTTCCAGCATTGTAAGTATTCTGGTGCATTCTTCAGGCGTAAACGACATAATTTCAGCTTGAATAATGAATATAGAGCACTATCAACATGGTTTATGGTACCCACATAAATGACAGATTACAAACAAAAGCAAAACCAAATGCTGTAATTTCGTAGTTCCATCTTCAAAAGTGGCCCTTTTTCAAATTTGATTTTTTATGATATAACTTTACAATAACTAAGAAGTTTTAATATCTTCATTTAAGGAGTATTACATTGTCTATTAAATACAATTTATTGCATTAACCTAGCATTTTTAGTTTCCGAGATTTTTAGGATTCTTTAAGTGACCCGGATTCATTGCTCTCGAGTGTATTTACAAAAATATAAAATCTTTTGAAAAACAGCGAGTCGAAACACTGAACGAAAAGCGCCAAATACGTAAAGAGAGACCGAAGCCCACCTACACCTACAACTCTGCCCGTCAACTCTACTGCTTTAACTGTGACCGGGTGTTTAAAACCAAGTTGGGTCTGGCCAGCCACATAAGGGCACACGCTAGGAAATAGCTTGTAAGGGTCGCTGTTACCGAAATCGTTAAGGAGGACTATATATATACTTCAGTAACAAAACAGAGAAAATACACGACATTTTATTATGACTTCACAATTAGAAAAACTCTAAATAAACCAACAAAAATCAGCGTAGCACTTCGTAGCAGCTACGCCGTAGACCCTCTACGACAAATCTACGCTGCCTACGAACTCGACAATACACAATGTAATATTAGAACGCAATCCATTGCCGAGTAAAAAGGGAAATGGGAACACAGAAGTGAATTAGACGTCAATGAATATATTTTCCACGCGAGCGAGGTTGCGGGGTCGCGTCTGGGTGCAGCGAAACGTGTTCTATTCTACTTTGGGCAAGACACGAGATTCGTCTAGGTATTTGCATCTGCATGTATATTCTTCATTTTCGTTACAAAAATGTTCATTTTTTTTGTTTAATTTCGTTTCTGAATACTTAAATTCTCAATTGGAAGTAGTTAGTCATGACAATAAAATGACGGCGGAAGTGGCTACTTCTGAGAAATACCCGATGGAAAATTGAAAGAACACTTTTCCTGACCCGGAAATCGAATACTCATCTGCAGCAGTCGTGCTTACAACGAGACAATCGATGCAGGTTACTTAAGGTCATTAGTGCATATTATATGACATGTTATGAAGAAGTTTTTATTTTGTCAGCTTTTTTTTGTTTTTTTTTTAGGGTCATGAGCAGATTATCATTACATCATAACATTTCTTGGATTGTTAGCCACCTTCCTATCGGTGCTGCCAGTTAAAATGTCAATAGCGGTCATTGACTCACCAACGTTTGTTAAAGTTCTCAACTTTGAAATTCAAAAATAAGCCGGTTCATGTCTTGAATCGTCATCTATCGTGATCTTCAATATTTTTTCTAATGAAAAACGTTGTAACATGGTTCATTTGTTTTGGTTCGTACGAAGAGATATTATGGAAAGGGCAATGACCGTTATTGACATCTTAACTGGCAGCAACTATAATCTGTAGTTGAATTTATTTTATACCATCCTATACAAAATGCATGCAGGCCGCCTTATATACGCGATGTCCATATCCCCCTATTCGAACGTGATTCTCCTCGTGATTCTGAATGAAATAACTTCCTTGTAATAAATTATTTTCTTTCGTATTACTATGTGATCTCAGATTGTGTTGGGTTGCGAGTCTATTATAGAGTTATTTGAGAAGATGTGACAAATAGTGGGAGTTTGGTACTGTTACAAGTAAATTGATGTGACATGTACTGTTTATGTCAAAAGTGATGATAATTTTGAGAACATAAGTTTGCTTGTTTTTTTCGGTCGGAAAGTGTGGCAGAAGAAAGAGGAGACCTATACCCAGAGTGATTGCGGGCTGATATTTATTTATTTATTTAGTACCTGGAGGACTTACAGCTAATAAAAACGAACAAAAAGAAGAAACCATAGTCACCAGAAAGCCAATTACAAGTCCTCACGTATAACAATATAATACAATGATTTACGGTATGAGCACAAAACAAAAAAACGCCTTATGTAAAACAAATACAATATAGAAAAAAAAAAAAAAAAAAAACTTCGATCGCAACGCATGTTTTTACATGCAATTACAACAATAACATATAATTTAACCTACTGCTACTTGAAAAATTTGAGGCTTAAGCACCTTCTGGCCAAATTCACACTAGTTGTGAATGGATCTAAGTCATATTCCTTGCATAATATGTCGTTGAAATGTCTGCTTGCACGCACAATATAGCTGTATGTATATAATGGTGATGAAGTGTACTGTTTCGTGCAAACGTGATGATAATTTTGGGAACAAGACGAAGAAGAAGGGAAGACCTACCCTAGCAGACCAACGAAGCTTTGTGCTATGACCGATAAATAAATTTCTGATCAAATACACTGCTTCAACACTTTGTAATGCCACTGTATCTATTGTACGTAAAACCAATTACAAAGAGTACAAAACATTCGTCAAAGAGGACACATAGCTGTTTGATGAAAGATAGAAGGGCACAATGGAAAGCAATTACCATCGTTTGATGGTTTACAAACTACGTTCACTTGCCCGTTTTCTTGCTAAACCGTTTGATAGTATTGTTTTCGCGTTATTTGTTGTGGAATAAATGGATTTTTATTTCGGAGAATATTTCTTACACAAATCAGACAAATATATTTTTCTTTCTCGACTGCTGAGCACGAGGACTTGGGTTTGATTCTTATGTCGGACAAATTGTTATTGGTTTTTACTCAGAGCAAGAAAAAAAGAAAGACGGCGCGCCGCGAACACCAACAGTGAAGTCACAAAACCACGCTCTTATAGCAAGTAAACATACAAGCTCACGCACACACCTTCACTAAAACCACACGCATTTCTCCTAGTACGTCACGACTTCACGAGACATTGTCTACACACATAGATAATATCGTGGATAATATCGCCGTCTTCCTTTTTTTGTTGGTCTGAGGGTTTTACCATCAAGTATATCTCGGTAGCAGAAACAGAATCTGGATTTGTTCACGGATGATAGTAATAGGCTCGTCCCCTATTACCTAAACATAACTGACGAAATTTGGGTGTACTATTAGGTGCCTTGCGGAGATTAACGGTAAGTCTTGTGGCGGTAAGTCTTCCGTGTGGCTGTCTGTCTGTTTTTCCTACTCCTCCGCCATTCTTTTCTGATTAATTTCGTTGCGGGATCCAAGACAGTTAAATCGTTTCTCTGGGACTTCGTCGGGCTTCATTGTCTCGGCGGTTTTCTTGTGGTCGCCACTGTTGATACTGGCTAACAGGAGTTACAGTGGTTTGGGAATAGTGTGGCGGGCTTGTCCCAATTTTAAGTCTGTTTGAAATTATTTTACTAAAAATCAAAAATGGGCTTTCGCGAAGTTTTTTTTTTTTGCACTTACACATACCCCAAATGCACAAACAAACACATTCCATTTAAAATAAAAGCTGAATCATTACTCGACAAGCGCCGATGGGCACGGCGTCATCATCATCTCACAAAGAGGAACATTTAAAACCAATTTAATCCGGTTAAAGCCGGTTTGTTCCGGTTACAACTCGTTTATTCCAGTTCCACGGCTAATTTCCCCTGTACCCCTATTATGGGGTAATATTTTATGCGAATGCGTAATTTTGTGTGTTGTACTTTAATTTGTATGGTGGACCGAAATTAGGAAATGGTGATCTAATGTTGAATGTGGCTTGGAAGATGTGAGTCGTTGTTAATGCGTCGAGTGATTATTTGTTTTGTGCACATTTTCACAAATTTTAAGGGGACATTCCAATGAATGCCTTACACAAACGGGGTAAACTAGTAGTAACTAGTAGTAGAATATAAAGTTTCAGGGGTTCTTCTTCTTTCCTATGTTTTGTGCCTGTCAGAGATTTATATTGCCATATTAAATGTCATACCGCACCATTTTATATACTTAAGGTACAAGTTGGTAGCCAACTGCACGCCGCAACAACAGACGAGATGTCGTCGCTTCATGTCGTCACGTCACGTCGCGTCATGTCGTTTCTCTAAAGGGCATATCTCCTGTTGTTTCTGTTATCTATGGGCACTACTGATCTGCGGTCGGATGACACTGCCGTCTGCCGCTTGACGTCGCTAGCTTCATGTCGCTAACTACGGAGGTAATTTCATAGAAATGCGTAGAAACCAGTAGTGTCGCTGCGACACGTCGTTTGCTGCAGCTTCATGTCGTCCGCTACCAACTTGTACCTTTAAAATGATATAAATGCAGTTAGCGTGATGTCAAATACAAGCTTTGTATTCCGGGGCTAATTTAAAAGTTAATAAGTACAATAACACTCTTGTTTCGCTTCAAACTTTATTACTGCAATTTTTATTGAAGCCAAATCATAACAGATTAAAAATAAACATCAGATTTCCCACTTTATTGGCGAGTACTCAAAATAACATGCCCATCCTATGAAAGCAACACAACACTAGGATACATCGAAAAACTGCAAAAAAATCCAGTTTTAATGGGCTCGCTTTTACACGCAGGCTCAAAAGTAACATGGCGGGCCGTTAATTGGACATATCGTATGGCATCACGGATTCCCGATACCCGGCCGTCGATTTAATATGGGACGTAACAAGATCAGTTGGGACGGGCCGAGGCGGGTTGGGATAGACGCATGAGTATGCAATATTTTATAGTATGTCCGGTTTTTCTGTATTCTAGGCTGTACTTAGTTGCGTCTTTGTAAAAAATCGGTTCATCATCTGCCTAGCCTTTTCCTAAATATGTTGGGGTCGAATTCCAGTCTTACCGGATGTTGCTGAATACCAGCAACATCAGCAAGCTATTTACATAGAGCACCTGCCTATCTCACCTCCACAACCAAGTTATTACTGGTTAAGAGCTCATACGCCATATTATAGACACAATTAAAAAGCCATTGTTAAAAATCTCCTGGAGATGTCTTAGCGGACAAGAGGATATATAATATTCCTTGGTAAGGCTAGTTGTCAGCCCGTCGGGGCCGCGGATTTTTGTACTAGATTACGTGGCCTCGGCGCAAGGGCAAAGAAGGAACATGGGTTCGGTTTTTAGTCAGTAGAAGTCTTACACTCCCCTTCGCTCTGCCCAAGAGCGGGGGGGGGGGGGGGGGGGGGTCATTCGATAGTTGAGGATAGTTGTCAGCCTTACGGGCCACTGACCAAAATTCAAAGTTCTACCATTGACAGTCAGGACTTACGGTGCTTTCCGAGGCATGGAGGAAACCCGGTATATAACGGGTGGTCACCTATCCACAGACCAACCTACAACCGTGAAGCGCGGCTTAAAATGAAGATTGATCCGAACGGATTTTATTTTCTTTACTTTTTTGTTAAATAAAATAGTGTTAGCAGAAAAGACACCGTCAAGACGATGCGTGAAGAGGAACGCACACTCCAGCCACCACGCGGCTATATAAACCGCTGCACGACGCATTTCGTCCCTTAATCTTTCCATCGAGTCAACAAGCTACGAGGAATCCCTGCCCGTTTGGACAGTCAATTCTGCCTACCTTCAATTTGATTCAGCCTATTTAGTGTTCTTTTTATTTCCTGTTAAATTGAATTGTTTAAAATATAAAACCGTTGGTTGATAGTTGTTTTTATTTTTATCTGTTTAATGCTAGTTTTCTTTTAGGTAATAGACTTACCGGTCAACATAGACTTACCTGAACGCGTTTTAATTGGACACATTTGGTTTTCCGATAGTAGGCCGGTCGGAGTACAAGAGACATAACAAGATCAGCCCCGACGGGCCGTGGCGGGTTCAGTTTGAAGTATTAAATTTTTGGTAGCTTAGGTATGTTCGTGGTTTTTTTGTAAATCGATGTTTCCGCCATTGTATTTTGATTATTATTTTGTTAGTATAGTGCCTTACTTTTTAACAACTAAGATTAATGCAATTCTTAAAAACCATAAGCGAAATACTCAGATCAGCGAAATATATTCAACAAAAGTAAAATACATCAGTTGCCGCCAAAAGTCAAACTCTAATCTCCGAGCGCGCGTCCATTGACAAGTGACAATCAACTGTCATAGTGCGCCATGCTTTTTTTTTCTAAACTTCCACTCAGACCAAGGAGGTTGGAAGAATTAGTCTCTAACACAATAATATAAGACAGACCAAGAGAAGTGCAAGAAAAAGAAGTGAACTGCCACGTTGTTGGTCCAGTGGTAGCAAGCGCGGCTGCTGAACTTGAGGTCCTGGGTTTGATTTTCATTAGGGTTTTCTTAGTGGCAGTAACGGAGTATTTTATGCTAATTTTGGTAGTTCATTAAAAAGAAAACGGAATATAGTTATCTTTGTCTACTTTTCACATGCGTGAGACTAGCATAGTTTTCGCGTAGTTATACTGAAAGACGTGTTATATTATGCTTGCGTGAAAACATCACTCGCATACAATACTTAGGGCAGTTAACTAAAAAAAATCAATTAGTCCGTCAGATAGATTATTATTATATGTCAGAGGATCAAATAATATTGGCCCTATTTCTAATGACCTGTAGGTCATTGAACTTGATGCTCGGTTGTAAGAATCTGTCAAAGCTGGTTGTTCATATACATGTTGAAGTTTGCAGTTCATTGACTCGAAGGTGCTGTCAGACGTAATTGAATTAAATTATTTTGACGTTTTCTGATTCTTGCTCCAAAAGGCATTGTTTTTCTGATACCATTGAAATTGAAGCACGTTCATGAGTATAATTTCACGAAAGATTCCTCGTTGGTCTAGTAGTCGTAAGTGCTACTGATGAGCACGAGATCCTGGGTCCAATTCCTGGGTCAAGCAAAGTGTTATTGGTTTTTTCCAACTGGAATTTCTCCGTAGCAGCTACTGAGTTTGAATTTGTGCCGGATTTATGGCAATAGGCTCGCCCCTATAACATGGAACTTGAAAATAACTGGCGAAATGTGGGTTTACTATTAGGTACACCTCTGCCTACCCCTTTAGGGATTACAGGCGATATGTAACATTTATGTGATGTTATGTTATCTATGTCTCCAATTGTTGTTAAGTGTAAGGCCTCTGCCTCGAATTTTGCGGGCAGCGGGGCGGCGGCGGCGGCGGCGCGGGAGCGGCTGAATCTTATGCGTAAAATCAAATGGACCGGTTCTCGAAAACAGCAGCGCGGGGGCGTGCAACGAGCGGTGCACTCCAGGCAAGCCGCGCCGCCGCCGCCGCCGCCGCCCCGCTGCCCGCAAAATTCGAGGCAGAGGCCTTATAGTTTGAGACCGCTATGAATAAATTATTCTGAACATGTCTTATAACGATCCCAAGAGGATTTACAAAATGGTTAAGTGTCATCTTGATTTAATTAACAATCAGGTAGATACTATTCAAAATGGCAACCCAAATCCATAAAATGTAAGGTACACGAGTTGGGGCATTCCAAATTAATGATAGCTAATAAAGACATTTTTTAAAGATTACACGGCACGGCATTTAAAATACCAAAGTCACCAATACGCAATACCACACTACGGTCTAAAACTAGTCTGGAGGTTAAAATTAGCCTGGATGGGTTAAATTTCCAGAATGGTTCTTGACTTATTTTGACAGGTGCCTGAAGGCCGTCTTCGCACCGAGGCCCGGTAAGCCCAATAAACGCTGGCGTGACGATTTGGACTAGTTCCTGACTAATTGGCCAGAGATGGTAAAACACCAGGAGAGTTGGAAAGGACTGTATGAGGCTTTTGCCCAGTCGTGGGACAGAATAGGCTAATTAAAAAAACACGGCATTTAATTATAATCCCAGCAGGGCGTGGCAAAAGTGTACCGAGATCCAGAAACTATAATACCACCACATTTTACATTTAATTAGTAAATTGTGCATGTAAGGAAGTCTATGCAAGTGTATGAGGAGGGTGTATTTTGTATGTGTAATAGGTTCGCCTGTATTATAATACGGATGAATGTGTTACCTTCAACCAGCCTCCTTTCTAGAATCGAGCTTGCTTATGCGAAATTCTTTATGGAAAACCCCGTAACGCTTTGTCCGACCGGAAATCCGACCCTCAGATTCATGGTATGAAGCTTTTGCGACGACCGTTGTCTAAACGGGGCAAGCAATTCCCAATATTTCCATTTAAAATTGGAAACTTCTCGATCAAGTGCTCCTATTTCAACTAACAACAAGTTGGAAACTTAGAAGTTCGTTAGCGTTAATTTGGAACTTCCAAACTACAGTTATTGACAGGTAAACAAGGATGTCTTGTTCTCAACAACTTGGGTAACTAACGAAGACTACTATACTTACTGAGGTATTTATTAAGTTAATTAATATATTTTTACCTACATAGCATCACGCCTGTAATTCCCGAAGGGTTAAGCAGAACCCGTCGGGGCTGCGGGTTGTTCGAAAGAGATACCGCGGCCTCGGTACAAGGGCTAAGAAGGAACATGGGTGGTTTTAGTCAGTAGAAGTCTGACACTCCCTACCTCCCAGAGCGGGAGGAGCGTGTCATTTGATGATTTCCACCACCCAAAAAAAAAAACCGGCCAAGTGCGAGTCGGACTCGCGCACCGAGGGTTCCGTAAAAAAAATATATTATGTGATGTAACTAAAAATTTATGGTTTTCGTAATTATTCCTTTATCTATGCTATAAGACGTTGCTTCGTACCAAATTTCAAGATTCTGAGTTCACGGGAAGTACCCTGTAGGTTTTGATTCCCTTGCGAGTGTCGAAAATTTGCGGCATAAACGGGAGTATCTTGATGTAACTAAAAATTTATGGTTTTCGTAATTATTCCTTTATCTATGCTATAAGACGTTGCTTCGTACCAAATTTCAAGATTCTGAGTTCACGGGAAGTACCCTGTAGGTTTTGATTCCCTTGCGAGTGTCGAAAATTTGCGGCATAAACGGGAGTATCTTTTGATCGCGTTGACTTAGAAGTTTGATTTTTTCACAGCTCCAAGAGACCATAGACTTGAGTATTTGATATGAATTTCAGCTTGATACCTCCACGCGTTCCTGAGAAAAAAGGTCTTGACAGACAGACAGACAGACAGACAGACGGACAACAAAGTGATCCTATAAGGGTTCCGTTTTTTCCTTTTGAGGTACGGAACCCTAAAAAAAGAGTAAAGCAGAAGTGTACCTAATAGTACACACATTTCTCCAGTTATGTGTCAGTCCCATGTCTATACCGGCACGGTTCTTGAGCGCTCGGCGGAAGAGTGGGGATCGCTGTGCGCATCGAACACTTTATGACAAATAAAACGCACACCCGTTTATTTGTCCATGGTCATGAGGTAAGTGCAGCAGGAGTAAAGAACAAATCCCGAGTGACGGCTATGACGCGAAGCGCTACGGGCCAATCACTGCACTTTCCCCGCCCCGCGTCTCACTTCATACCACCAAAGGGACACATTAACTCACTTTTGCGTCAGCGCTCAAGAATCGTGCCGATGATAATAATAGGGGCGAGCCTGTTGCCATTAACCGGTCACAAATACAGCCTCCATGGCTGTTACTGGTAAATTCCTGATGGTAAAACCCAATTAAACTTTACCCGCCTCGGGAACCGAACCCAGGACCTCGTGCAATATATTTCTCTCAACTTAAATTATAATAGTGATTCTATAATTTTCATATTTTTGTTCTTAAACTATTTGGGCTTGTGGTTGGCCGCAACCCGTCTGCAGGGCTATTGCGTATCTTATTGACAGTGGATAACTTATAATGTCTATCAAATAACTGTCAAATGGTGAGTTTTTAAGAAAAAAATGTACCAAACCATAACCAATTTACAGTTAATCTATGGACATTTCTGATAGCCACTGACGTTAAAAAGATACGCAATAGGGGGGCTGGTAGTGAAGCGATAATGTGGCTTACGGTGGAGCACGTGCCTAGAATAAACCGAACACTTGAACTTTGAAGAGATCTAGAATACTTACAATGATCGTGAGACAGCATTCTACAGACTGGCGGTTCCCACAATGAATGTGGAAGCAAACCACTTTGTTTGGAGACACTTCGCTGTATCTCTGCTCGCCCGATGTTAGAATGGGGATGGGGGAATTATATCATGTTCTTCATTTTTGCGTATCTGGCTATGGTCCCAAATACTCGTAATACTCGACCAGTTTGTAGCCTCCTGTTCAGCTCTTTCGTTGGCTTCTTTTAAATCGTGGAACGTATATGTGGCTGTGCAAGATGGGCAAGAGAGTAGGTGGGGCACACCTGCATAGAGGCTTCACTCTGGCATTGCATCGACCCGTCTCAATGACGCGTCCCCGTGATGGGACGATGATATCCCGTTTGGCCAAAAAATACCTAACACAAACCAACACATTCTCCCAAAACGACGGCTCTTTGCCACTTCCTAGTATTTTAGTCGGAAAGACAAACTGTTTAAATAAACTTCCCAGTAACACATATGTCTGTTAGGATAGAAGATGGTTCCCGAGAAGCTAACAAATTCCAAGAATCACCTTCTCTTGGCAATAACATCTTGACAACTTCCTCGAACCATTTGTATCAAACGTAATACCTAAGTTCTTATAGCTGAAGATATTTTCAAGACAGTGGTTCCGCGAACTTTGAAATATTACTGTCTAACAAACTCTGACAGAATGGTACTTTGTCGATGCTTACATTAAATCGAGGTATACGAAGTATTAATTTTTTCTGTATTTCTTTTTTAATAGCTTTGAATATTATGTGTGGTGTATTTCGTTCAAGTTTGACACGTGCCTTTAATAGAGCATATATATTAAAGGCTCAAGGCAAATTTCAACAAAATACACCTATACTAGGTTGCACTCCCAAAGACTCCTTAGGGGTAGCCATAATCAAGTCACGTTTAATCATCGTTCATCATCATCATCATATTATAAGCCCGGAATCATCCACATATATAGGCCTTCCCTTTTTCATCGTCCATACGTCTTGAGAATGGGAAGAGATTAGAAACAAAAAACAATTAATCACGATGGGTCGAGTAACAATCATGTGGTTTTTTTTATCCTGAGAAGAAACGCCATTAAAAACGAAATGGTCACTTTCAATTTTTTTATGGACAACTTCACTTGATAAAAAAATTAATGCCAAATTGTTCCAACAAAGATAGAGCTAAATAAAGGTTCCCGGGATCTGTTGTATATTTGGATTTCCCCACGTTCGCGTTGTTGTATTATATTAAAAACATCCTGTATACTAATGTATTGACCATTTTTTATAGGATTAAACATATAGGTATCGTAGCCCTTCTAGCCTATCCTTCTAGTCTTGAAGGAGTGTTGTAATATCTACATTATTGTACATTCTAAAAATAAACCCAGGTACTAGATGCAAGGTGTTAATTATACTTTTCACCCTCCGAGAAAGTTGTAGAAGGTCCTAATTAAAATCTCCCGCAGAGCGCCGAACTTTGCCGCCCCTGTATTCAAGATCATAGGTGTACCTTATACTAATAACGTGGCATACTGCTGAGTTGGGTAACGAACAAGAGGAATATACTATAAACATAACATCACGCCTGTAATCCCCGTAGGGTTTGGCAGAGGTTACCTAATAGTACACCCAGACTTT
Source organism: Diarsia mendica (assembly GCA_949316265.1). Lineage (NCBI taxonomy): Eukaryota > Metazoa > Arthropoda > Insecta > Lepidoptera > Noctuidae > Diarsia > Diarsia mendica. The sequence continues at coordinate 16,871,772 of OX438904.1, read as the reverse complement.
GCCAATTATGTTTACTTGTTCAAGATTACTTAGCCCTAACTCTCATCAGTAGCGGGGTAATTACGTAACACCCTCTCTTACTCAATAATGATTGCGTAAATTCGTTGGCGAGCAGAGGACCTTTTAAACACATGAAGCAAGGCGTGAAATTGGTTTTATCAGTAACATTCCGTTTCAATAATTTTTCAAAGCTATCTTCGATACTTCAATGAGACATAGTTTTGAACCCGACTAAGATATTGTCTAATAAGCTTTGTAAAAATGCTAATATGTAGTTCCTGAATTACTCCTTACGCTTTTACAGGTAACAATCAAACCTATATAACATTATTGCACTTGCTTACTATGCCACCTTACACAAATTGGCCAAGTATATCACAAATATAGAGACGAATGCCAAGTGACCAGACGCTGCCAAATCACCTATCATGTAACTTAGTTGATCATTTATCGGCAGCCGTAATACGTGACTTTGCTGCATTAGTTATCCACAAAGGACTTAAGCACTTGGCACTTGGCTAAACACATTACATTTTGGGAACAGTTGCTGGTATAATTTCCCATTTGATCTCAAATACCACGAATGCGTCTTTCATGATCCGAAGTTTACGTATACGAAAAAGTTTCACTTACATCGACCAAATAAAGGATAATTATGATCTTTTAGGCCTAATGTGAAATGTTGTGGTCACTGCTGTCTTTTTAGTCCGATAACAAACATTTAAAAAATAATTCAATGTTTTTACGCATTTAATAATGCGTTTAGGATGCTGTCGGCACTGCCATGGCGCTGTAGCGTATCGAAATGTACGCGGAAGCTCGCAGAGGCTTGTGCTATCATGCGTAAAAAACCGGCCTGCATGGTATACTGAAAAAAGCCTCGAGAAGATTGCTGGCAGCATTTTTTTGAACTTCAGGATCTTGTTCAAATTGCGAGTTGTTCGAAAGAGATACCGCGGCCTCGGACACAAAGGACTTAGATGGAACAGGAGTGGTTTTTAGTCAATGGAGGTCTGACACTCCCTACCGCTCCCCCTAGAGTGGGAAGAGTCAAATGATGATGAGAAATCATCATTTCCCCTCCAAAAATGTCTTGTTCAAGGCGCTTTTTTAGCCCACATTTTTCGAAGGTAACCTAGCTCGCAAGTCTTGCAGTCAGTGTGTACCTACTACCAGTCGTAGGGCGAGAATATCGCCGACAAAGTTGTGTTTTAGTTAGTACAACCACGCAAGTGCACCGATCTAACTCACGAGAATTTACACAATTTGTACTTAACTAAATACATGCGCGGGAACTATGGAATTGTATTCGGGAAAAAAGTGGTTTAAAATAATACCGAATTTCATCAGGGTATTTTTAAACGGTCACGGTAACTTTTACCCGCAACTTTCGACAGCGTGAAATTATTATAATAAAGTGACTTTCCCTATTTTACTTGGATTTTGTTAACAATGTCAAAGTTTTTAATTGTTTGCACGGAAAACTAATCCTTTTTTTATTAAAATGAAAGTTACTCCTTATAGCATCGGCAATCTGCCAGTAAAAGTCCTGTTAAAATCGGTCCAGATCTTTCGGAGATTAGCGGGGACAAACAGACAGTCCGACAAAAAAATGTGGTTTTGTTAAGTATGTACCGTACCTACTTACTTTCGTATGTATGCCTTTCGAAACAGTTGTTATTTATATATTACAAACTTTTTTACTGGCAGATAGCTGTTGTTCTAAGTTCTAACATAGTCTAGATACTTTTATTTAAGAATAAAATAATTTGGGTTCCGTGCAAAAAAATTAAACAAAACCGTTAAAATTGAAAACAAAATCTGATTCGGGAGGGATTCATGCGGGAAGTATTTTTTTTTCTAATAATTCGACGCGACTGAAAGTCGCGGGACACAACTAGTATTTAAATATAAAACGGTAATACAAAATACCTTAACACCGATACTCTTGGAACTACATGACGCCTTATTATAGGTATTGAGTTTAAAGGGGCTGCATCTCATAACGTCAACGTGCGCGTTCACGTTTGCTATTGAACTTACGGCACAACTGTGTCTGTTCAAGTATTTGTTTTAATGAAGGAGGTTTTACGGGATCGAATACCTATTAATGTTTTGGAAGTCAAAACACTCTAATTAGTACCTACTAATTAGAGTGATTTCAACATGACTACCTCTACTACTATTGATGAAGTCATTAAAAAGGCTTAGTAGGCGACTCGACCGCTCGAACTCGCCCGGTCCGGTCGAGACAGGAATTTAATTTTTATTCATATTTTTGAGTGGTGTTTCGGACTATACTTTTTTTTAAGCAAATTTTGTACAGTCAGTCAGAGAGAGAAATTAATGCCAAATTGTTCCAACAAAGATAGAGCTAAATAAAGGTTCCCGGGATCTGTTGTATATTTGGATTTCCCCACGTTCGCGTTGTTGTATTATATTAAAAACATCCTGTATACTAATGTATTGACCATTTTTTATAGGATTAAACATATAGGTATCGTAGCCCTTCTAGCCTATCCTTCTAGTCTTGAAGGAGTGTTGTAATATCTACATTATTGTACATTCTAAAAATAAACCCAGGTACTAGATGCAAGGTGTTAATTATACTTTTCACCCTCCGAGAAAGTTGTAGAAGGTCCTAATTAAAATCTCCCGCAGAGCGCCGAACTTTGCCGCCCCTGTATTCAAGATCATAGGTGTACCTTATACTAATAACGTGGCATACTGCTGAGTTGGGTAACGAACAAGAGGAATATACTATAAACATAACATCACGCCTGTAATCCCCGTAGGGTTTGGCAGAGGTTACCTAATAGTACACCCAGACTTTGCCAATTATGTTTACTTGTTCAAGATTACTTAGCCCTAACTCTCATCAGTAGCGGGGTAATTACGTAACACCCTCTCTTACTCAATAATGATTGCGTAAATTCGTTGGCGAGCAGAGGACCTTTTAAACACATGAAGCAAGGCGTGAAATTGGTTTTATCAGTAACATTCCGTTTCAATAATTTTTCAAAGCTATCTTCGATACTTCAATGAGACATAGTTTTGAACCCGACTAAGATATTGTCTAATAAGCTTTGTAAAAATGCTAATATGTAGTTCCTGAATTACTCCTTACGCTTTTACAGGTAACAATCAAACCTATATAACATTATTGCACTTGCTTACTATGCCACCTTACACAAATTGGCCAAGTATATCACAAATATAGAGACGAATGCCAAGTGACCAGACGCTGCCAAATCACCTATCATGTAACTTAGTTGATCATTTATCGGCAGCCGTAATACGTGACTTTGCTGCATTAGTTATCCACAAAGGACTTAAGCACTTGGCACTTGGCTAAACACATTACATTTTGGGAACAGTTGCTGGTATAATTTCCCATTTGATCTCAAATACCACGAATGCGTCTTTCATGATCCGAAGTTTACGTATACGAAAAAGTTTCACTTACATCGACCAAATAAAGGATAATTATGATCTTTTAGGCCTAATGTGAAATGTTGTGGTCACTGCTGTCTTTTTAGTCCGATAACAAACATTTAAAAAATAATTCAATGTTTTTACGCATTTAATAATGCGTTTAGGATGCTGTCGGCACTGCCATGGCGCTGTAGCGTATCGAAATGTACGCGGAAGCTCGCAGAGGCTTGTGCTATCATGCGTAAAAAACCGGCCTGCATGGTATACTGAAAAAAGCCTCGAGAAGATTGCTGGCAGCATTTTTTTGAACTTCAGGATCTTGTTCAAATTGCGAGTTGTTCGAAAGAGATACCGCGGCCTCGGACACAAAGGACTTAGATGGAACAGGAGTGGTTTTTAGTCAATGGAGGTCTGACACTCCCTACCGCTCCCCCTAGAGTGGGAAGAGTCAAATGATGATGAGAAATCATCATTTCCCCTCCAAAAATGTCTTGTTCAAGGCGCTTTTTTAGCCCACATTTTTCGAAGGTAACCTAGCTCGCAAGTCTTGCAGTCAGTGTGTACCTACTACCAGTCGTAGGGCGAGAATATCGCCGACAAAGTTGTGTTTTAGTTAGTACAACCACGCAAGTGCACCGATCTAACTCACGAGAATTTACACAATTTGTACTTAACTAAATACATGCGCGGGAACTATGGAATTGTATTCGGGAAAAAAGTGGTTTAAAATAATACCGAATTTCATCAGGGTATTTTTAAACGGTCACGGTAACTTTTACCCGCAACTTTCGACAGCGTGAAATTATTATAATAAAGTGACTTTCCCTATTTTACTTGGATTTTGTTAACAATGTCAAAGTTTTTAATTGTTTGCACGGAAAACTAATCCTTTTTTTATTAAAATGAAAGTTACTCCTTATAGCATCGGCAATCTGCCAGTAAAAGTCCTGTTAAAATCGGTCCAGATCTTTCGGAGATTAGCGGGGACAAACAGACAGTCCGACAAAAAAATGTGGTTTTGTTAAGTATGTACCGTACCTACTTACTTTCGTATGTATGCCTTTCGAAACAGTTGTTATTTATATATTACAAACTTTTTTACTGGCAGATAGCTGTTGTTCTAAGTTCTAACATAGTCTAGATACTTTTATTTAAGAATAAAATAATTTGGGTTCCGTGCAAAAAAATTAAACAAAACCGTTAAAATTGAAAACAAAATCTGATTCGGGAGGGATTCATGCGGGAAGTATTTTTTTTTCTAATAATTCGACGCGACTGAAAGTCGCGGGACACAACTAGTATTTAAATATAAAACGGTAATACAAAATACCTTAACACCGATACTCTTGGAACTACATGACGCCTTATTATAGGTATTGAGTTTAAAGGGGCTGCATCTCATAACGTCAACGTGCGCGTTCACGTTTGCTATTGAACTTACGGCACAACTGTGTCTGTTCAAGTATTTGTTTTAATGAAGGAGGTTTTACGGGATCGAATACCTATTAATGTTTTGGAAGTCAAAACACTCTAATTAGTACCTACTAATTAGAGTGATTTCAACATGACTACCTCTACTACTATTGATGAAGTCATTAAAAAGGCTTAGTAGGCGACTCGACCGCTCGAACTCGCCCGGTCCGGTCGAGACAGGAATTTAATTTTTATTCATATTTTTGAGTGGTGTTTCGGACTATACTTTTTTTTAAGCAAATTTTGTACAGTCAGAATGAAAAACATTAGGTTGGGGTCGTGGGGCTTTCGGGACCGGGACCACAGCCGGGACCGCGGTCAATGTAATGTGTTATGAAGTACTAGGGTATCATAAGTTAGTAGGAGATTAATCATTTCTTTCGGGCTGTCACCAAATATAAGAGTTACCAGGAGTAATGAAATGTGTTATGTAGTACTAGGGTATCATAAGTTAGTAGGAGATTAATCATTTCTTTCTGTCACCAAATATAATAGGATAGTAAAGTCCTATAAACTACTAGGAGAACAGAAGTAGGCAGGAGGTATTGGAAATTGGAATCTTTAAATCAAATCTATATTATGCCTTTCTAATAGTCCGGTCAATTTAGACCAAAAAATGAGAGTGAAGTTACATAAAGTCCCAACAAGCTGAATTTCTGTGAAATTGTTCAAAACATAATTAAAAACAATGTCTAGAAGTTCCCCATCATTCCCGTTTAAGGAAAAAAAAAATTCAAGGTCAAAGGTAACAAAAATGAGATTTTCGCGATTTTCAGCAAAACGGTAAGTTTTATCATAAAAGTACCTCAAACAAAAATTGTAGATCATAAAATTCTCTACAAAAATGTTCTACATTATTATTTTCTAAGAGTTACCATTCCTGAGATATCGCGAATCTAACAGTCACATTATTCTTCACCACATAGTATAAAATAAAGTCGCTTTCTCGGTCCCTATGTCCCTTTGTATGCTTAAATCTTTAAAAGATTCAAAAATCATCTTTTAAAGATGATTTTTGAACAGGAGGTAGTTTATAGTTAGTAAACGTCCGCTAAGAATGGATTTTGCGACAGGGCCGTATTAGGGTGATCTTAGGGCCCTCGCAAGTTTGTATGAAAGTCCTTCATTTTTTGTGCTACAATCTTGATTTTTGGCAGAGACGTGGTTTATAGTCAGTAAACGTCTGCTATGCATTAATTTTCTGACAGGGCTGGATTAGGGTGGTCTATGAGTTTTTGCAAGTTCTGTTTCATACAAATTTGCGTGGGCCCTTAGACCACCCTAATCCGGCCCTATCGCAAAATCCGTTCTTAGCGGACGTCTACTAACTATAAACTACCTCCTTGCCAAAAATCATATTTATACGTCCAGCGGTTTTCGAGATTTCGTGAGGAGTGAGTTACCTTTTGCTTTTATATAAAGGCTCTTAGAATCGCGATATCTCAGGAATGGTAACTCTTAGAAAATAATAATGAAAGGCATTTTTGTAGAGAATTTTAAGATCTACAACTTTGGGTTGAGGTTTTTTTTGATAAAACTTACCGTTTTCGAGAAAAAATCAAAAAATCTCAAATTTTGACCTTTGACCCCGAATATTTTTTTTTCCTTAAACGGGAATGATGGGGAACTTCTAGACATTGTTTATAATTAGGTTTTGAACAATTTCACAGAAATTCAGCTTGTTGGGACTTTATGTAACTTCAAATGTCTAAATTGACCGAACTATAATACAGATTACTTTTTTTTTGTTGGAGATAAGAAACCAGGATAGTAAAGTCCCACAAACTAGCAGGAGGCCAGAATGGTAAATTATATAGTGGGGAAATCATCAAATGACTCCTCCCGCTCTGGTCAAATCGGTAGGGAGTGTCATACTTCTACTTACTAAAAACCACCCATGTTGCTAGAGATACCGCGGTATCTCTTTTATAATATACGTCTTTCCTACTTCTGTTTTCCTGGTAGTTTGTGGGACGAACACAGGACACTAAACCTTATCTATATTATGAGAGATACCGCGGTATCTCTTTTATAATACAATACCTCCTTCCTACTTCTGTTCTCCTGGTAGTTTGTGGGACGAACATGTGGGACGAACACAGGACACTAAACCTTATCTATATTATGTGTCTGACGGTACTTTGACACTAAAAAAGGATTCGTCCGAAACGACACTCGAAAATATTAATATCAGTGAAATTCCTGTCTCGACCGGATCGGGCGAGTTACAGCGGCCGAGTCGCCTACTGAGCCATTAAAAATAATTGAGTTTCTAACACGAAATTGACCTTTGCGTGTGTAGTTTAAAATGAAAATGAAACTATGTATTGGTCCCTTTTTCGTTTATTATAAGTTTTTTAATCTATTGCATAGATTCTATCGCGGGCCTTGAGTTGAGTTGAGCGTGGAGAGCGAATCCAGAGATTTCCTAACAAAAATATTCAGCATTCAAGATTCAACCAGGTTGCTATGGTTACGGAAAATAACAAGGTTGTCAACTGAGGTTGTCAAATTAAATAATGGTTTGTCTCTCTGCTTTCTCCTTCTAAAATATTCTTACTCGTATAATTTGTGTACAAAGTGTTTTAAATATGAATAAACAAAGTGCATTTATTAATGAAGAAAGTCACGAAAAAATAGTGAAAGAAAATGTGTGAGGAGTGAGTAGGTACTCTATAAACATTCATTTTATGATTAGTACGCATCTATCATAAGTTTTATTGGTTTTTGCATTACTATTCTGCGAATCGGTCTAAAACGATTCGTTTTCTTATAAAATATCTAAAATCTAAAATAAAATAAATAATTTTCGTATTTTTCAATGTTATGACGAGTCCCTATAATGCCCGTCACAGTAATGCACATACCAGCAATGCACGACACTGGAATGTACAACAGGAGTGTACGACACAGTAGTTGGCGACATCGCGATGTCGCCAATAATAATTATTGGGGTGTACCTTGCTGGTCCGGCCCAAGAATGTACAACACAGGAGTGTACGACACAGTAATCGGCGACATCGCGCGATTGTTTGGCCGACTAGTTGGGCAACTCGAAATTTTGGGACTTGGATACTAGGTAATTGAGCTAGGTAGTGCTGCCGAATTAAATTGTACTCCATGACGTGCGCTCGCTACGCTCGCATATTTAAAAACACTAATATCTTCTGTCCCCGAAGTGCCGGGCCTCCGCCGGCCTCCTTCGTCGGCCTACGGCCCGGTGCCCATGCCGCCCGTAGAGGATAGTTACTGTAGCGAGACGGTCTTATTATAGGAACACGAAGAAAAAAAGAAGGAACCACGGAATTTTCCAGTATTTTATTGTATCCCCTGTATGTCCCTATTGTCACATGGCTTTTTTTTAATAATAATAATATAAAGTTTATTTTCTCCACAAAAGTTACTTAATGCTAGGGTTACAATACAATGTAGCATGAACATGGAATTAACTTTGTGAGAGACTGGTGCTTGACGTAGGTCTCTAAAAAAACCTGTATTACAAGTCACCAGGGCCCTCCCGCCGCCATTTTCCTGCTTTGACTACATCAATTAAAATGGTTTTGCATAGTAAGAAGAGTGCAGAAAGTTACATTAACAACACAGAAAAAAAAATTGTAACAATACAAAAAAAGCAAATTACAATCAAACAAAATAAAAATACAAATTAGTTGTGGAAATATTGAACGCGTGTGTGTAGCTGCTGGAGTGTGTATGAACAGTATGAAATGTGGAGTGTATGCGTAGGAGGTTGAATGAGTGACTGTGTTGCGAGAATGGTTGATAGTATATTTTTTACTTTTTTAATGTGACGTCACTGTTTGTTTTGATTCCAATTCTCGTGCTGTACATTCTTGCCCGGACAATCGAGGTTCGGGCCAAGAATGCACGACATGACAATGTACAACATTGGAATTCAAAACACTTACATTCCTATGTCGCGCGTTCTCGTGTCGTGCATTCCTGTGTTGGGCATTGCTGGTTCCCGATATGACACTTACGTCAGGCTGTCAATACTTTTTCTTTTAAATTTTCTGTCATAGAGTTTCTTACTAGCTTAGTTAGTCTATGAAGGTTAGTTTTGATTTATCTAATGTACATCGCGCGAAATTCGAAAATCAAACTCTTAATATCGTTATTTTTGTTCAAATTTTTTGAATGAATAAATATTTTGGTGTGTAATTGCACTATTAATACCTAATTATTTATACCTATTATTGCATAAGTTGATAAAAAATGCTATGCAATAGATTTACCGCGGCAGTCTCCGAGTGCCACAAGTTTTATTTTATTTTAAGGTAATTTACCAGAAATGGTTAATATGAGGATCATTATTATTTTATTATATAAGTAATGTAATATTTGTGTAGGTACCATCGATCTATCCACATTATGTGAATAAATTATTTGATTTATTTTAAAAGATGTTTTTCCAAACGCACATATTTGTATATTAGTTAAGAACATTAATCGCAAACTCACTGTAGCGGTGGAATACCAAACGTTAACGTTCACGTTTGCAGTTGAATACGGCACATGTTCCGGTATACAAAAGCTGGAACTCTGAGACCAAGTGTGCAACGGAAGACGAGGTGGGTGTACCAGGAAGCGGCGGTGGAAATCTGCTGACATACACACCGATGGGTAAAGTTTCATTTAAACATAACCGTTTATACGGTAAAGGGAATATATTTTCCACCATTATTTTCAGCCTAAAAATTAAATAATACTTATGTTCGTTTAAAAAATATATATTTTACGCGTCTCCAAAGTTTTATGCCCGTGCTTTTAACAGTCGAGAAGTTCTCTCGTGAGAAGGCGATTCTGGCCCCAGGATTAACTGATGTTTGCTACAAACACGTATTGTCACCACATCCAAAAGGATGTGGTAAAATTTTAGTTTAATCGTTTAGGGTAAACTGGTTTGCAATTCAGCTGCAAGATTTGGCCAATCCATACTAACTAATTAACAAGGCGAGTTATTAAAGCTGATTAAAACGTAAGAAATAGATCCAGCTAAGTACTTTTAGATAAGCAACTGTTTTCAAGAACTATTCCACTACACCGACATCGTTCCGTGGACTGCTTTGTTGGTCGATTGGTCGCAAGTGCGACTGCTGAACAAAAGGTCCCGAGTTCGCTTCCCGGGTCGGGAAAAGTGTAATTTGGATTATCCATGAGCTCAGTAGTAGTCATGGAGTCTATATTTGTGCCCGGTCAATGGGCTCGCCTTCTATTACATGGGACCTTAAACATTACTGGCGAAATGTGGGTAACTTATGAGGTACACCAGCTCAGCCTAACTCTTTGGGAATTACAGGCGTGATGTTGTGTTTGTGCATTCCATAAATTCCATTACATATTCATAGAATTACTTTACTCACATAAGACAATCGACCTACTTACTGCCAGCACTCTGCAATTGCTGTTAATTGCTTATTACAGTCTTTCCCGGGATCATTACGACATTCCACGTAGACTTGGTAATGAGTAGAATTGTAGTGTTCTGTGAAACGTTAACGTTTGCGGGGCTTCGATACAGCTGAGTGTGTCAGAGAGGCTTTAAGTACTGTGGGCCTAGCACGGACTAACTAAACGTTACGTAAATTGGAACGATTTTAAGAGCTCGCGGCTGAATAAACAGACATATATTCGGGACGATTTTCGGGTTAAGACGCACTTGCCAAGTTGGTCCATATTGATGGTCTGAACTCGGTAGGTATATGTGTAAACTATTGAGTTTACACATTACACACCAAGTTTCTTCTGTGCCTCGGATAGCACGTTAAATCATTGGTCCCGGCTGTCATTTATAGATCTGACAGTCGCTACAGATAGATGGAGGGAAGTGGAAATTATGGGTTTCCTACTCCTCCGCTATTCATTTCTGATTAATTTCGTTGCGGGTTAAATTATTTCTCTGGAACTTCGTCGGGCCTCATTGTCTCGGCGCTTTTCGGGTGGTCGCCACAGTTGATTCTGGCTTTCAGGAAGTAGAGTGTTTTAGGAATAGAGTGGCGGGTGGGCGTTTTTGGGGGACTGTCTTATAAAAATGTAAATACAGTGAAACCTGGTTAAATGTGTCTCAGATATCCAAATTTGTCTCATGGGACCCCAGTATGAGTTCCAGTTAAAGAGATTTCTCACTTATCCATGTCCCAGTTAACCAAATTTCACTGTAGTAAAGTAAAGTAAATTTTGACCTTCGAAAAGTGCTGATTATCAGCCTAGTTTGAATAAATGAATTTTGATTTTGATTTTGATTTTGGACTTGTCCCAAGTAAAAAGGTCTGACAACAAGTCTTATCAAAAGTATCGTATTACCAAGTAGTAACTGGGTTGTGTAGGTCAAATCGGCAGTCGAAAATACTGGTATTCGGGTGCATCGGTTTAGACTGGAAGCCGACCCCAACATAGTTGGACAGGCAGATGATGAAAGTCGAACTATAGAACTGAACTCACCAATAAAAATTAAATATTCAAGGATTAATGTTTATTGGTGAGTTCATTTTATGGGTGATCCTAATTGAGCATGTTTTTGTCTGCTGTTGATAATGCTACAAAATTTTCTGTAAGCGTATACGTCGCGCGTTCGTCTTAGGACCTTGGATGTTAGTATAAAGTACCTTTTAATTTTAAATTCTTGAAGCAAGAATGTTGCAGGCTGCAATCTAGCCAAGCTATTCTTTTTTAATAAAGTATTCATTTATTTCTTGACATCGTATACAACCACAGACACGATGACAAAGGGACAATTTACAAAGGAGAGACGAGAGCTGGTGAGTGGATTTTGGTACTCAAGTATTTGGTATGTACAACATGACAATGAAATTGTCAACAAAGACATGGTGGATTGACTTTGTGATGGATGATATTGCTACAAAAATAATGACGACTAATCACAGTAGTCACTCTCTTTCAAGCCAAGACATTCGAGTATTTTAGCCAATAAATATTTTAGCCTTTTTTCGACATATTATTGTAAATCTGTCACAAACACATTCGAAAGACAACCGAACCATTAGTAAATTCATGCAGTTAGCACCAGGGCAACATACATATGGTATTTTAAAAAAATCCGGTCTAATGTCTTCTAGGTATACCTGCTCTCCAGCTCTCCACTGTAACACACTTCGGTGTGACTGCAGCCAGCTCCACGGGAGGTTCCGTCCCGTTTAATTTAGCGGAACACGGCCGACTCGCGATAGATACCGTCTCGTCGGCCACGGTTCACTAAAGTGTGTCAAATGCTCGCTGTAGACCTGTTATAGTTTCACGGTGTTGAGCAGTTAATACCTGTGACCGTGAGGATAGTTTGGCTAACTCGTGGATGGTAAATGTTTGGCAGAAGATTTTGTTTGGCCTTGTAATGTTCTCAAAAAAAAAAAGCCTTTATTAACTCTGACGTCAACAAGTAGTACTTAACATTAACTTAAAACAGTATCTAATAAAATTTTCTTATAACTTATAATCCTTCATTGCTCATTATCAGCTACCAAGTCAGGCTTGCGACATAGGTCTCCTCTATTTTCCTCCAGTTATTCCTATCCTTATTGTCTAAACTTAACTTTAAATGTAGACGGTGCTGAAGTATGTCAAATGCTCCCTGTAGACCTGTAAGGTATAGTTTCACGGTGTTGAGCAGTTAATACCTGTGACCGTGAGGATAGTTTGGCTAACTCGTGGATGGTAAATGTTTGGCAGAAGATTTTGTTTGGCCTTGTAATGTTCTCAAAAAAAAAAATGCCTTTATTAACTCTGACCTCAACAAGTAGTACTTAACATTAACTTAAAACAGTATCTAATAAAATTTTCTTATAACTTATAATCCTTCATTGCTCATTATCAGCTACCAAGTCAGGCTTGCGACATAGGTCTCCTCTATTTTCCTCCAGTTATTCGTATCCTTATTGTCTAAACTTAACTTTAAATGTAGACGGTGCTGAAGTATGTCAAATGCTCCCTGTAGACCTGTAAGGTATAGTTTCACGGTGTTGAGCAGTTAATACCTGTGACTGTGAGGATGGTGTGACGTAGTTTGTGGATGGTAAACGTTTGGCAGAAGATGTTTGGGAGATTTTGTTTGGCCTTGAGAACTTTAAATGTAGACGGTGCTAAAGTGTGTAAATTTTCGCTGTAAGTAGGCCTGTTACTGTTACGCACTGTTGAAAACTTAATACATTTGACCGTGAGGACGGTGTGACTGTTTGTGGACGGAAAACGTTTGACAGAATATGCTTTGGAGTTTCAGTAAACTTTTTGTTTGGTCCTCAAATCATGTGAATAGTGTCGTGATGTGACGATTTACTTTATTTACACCTGGCTTGAAAACTAGTCACAGTCTACAAACGAATTACTTTTAATGATTACAAATACCGGGTGTGAAACGAATACGTTCGCCATCAAACCTTTAAAACCATCCCCGGGTATAACCACACTTAAATAAGAGACTTAATCTAACCGCCTCGTTGTAGTAGCAGCCACGAAGTCTGGATATTTGCCCAATTAATAGCAATAGACTTATCGTCTATTACATCAAACTAAAACATGTTTCTTGAAACGCATGTAACGTCATTGAAATTAATCAAAGCCGTCTAGCAAAATCATCAACAGTTTGAGTTTAAAGCTTAGTCTGGCAGTGTGCCATTTTTCAGAATACCAAGTACTCCAGAATAGTGCTTCTGAAAGAGAAAACGATGCGAAAAAGTTTGAAAAGCGGATGAAATTAATTTCACCGAAAAACTGCAGCTGCAAACTGACAATGGCATTTTAAATTCGTTTCCGGAATTCATCGGAAATGTAATCTGAGTGCTGTTGAAAACTCGTAGTACCTACACTTATTGTTTGTTTACTCAGTTCTGCGAGTCGCGAAAGTACTTTGTAAAATGTTTTTGTGTATTGTAAAATAATTAAAAATTTTAAAAAACTCAGGAAAGATTTATTTTTAATATCATCATCATGAACATTTCAGCCGAAAGACGTCCACCGCTGCTGGACACATCACATTGACCGGTCCTGTGAGTCTGGCATCCAGCGGATCCCCGCAACCTCAGGTAATCAGGTAATCGAACTTGTGAAATATAGTTCAAGGATAATTAGTAATATCGGTTGTATTGGTGGTTGAAAGTCACATTTTTGTTACGGTCGCGAATCCTATTATATTTAACATACAACCTGACACTGTTCGGTAAATAAAATCAAATTTCAAAAAACGTAAACAAAATCGAATTTCGCGGGCTACCTTGTCGCATTCACCTTAAATAATTAACACAAAGTATAAAAGCACTGCTTTGAGTTCGAAAAATTTTGGTTTAAATAAAAAAGTATACCTACCTCAATGACCTACCTGTACAAAGTTGGATTTCAAACCAATTTAGAAGTTAGCCTTAGGCAATAGATTATACGTGATAGTTAAATAAATCTATACTAATTACTTTATAGAGAGGCAAGATTCGTGTTGTCGTAACAAATAAACTTAAAAACCGCTGGACCGATTTGAAAAAGTCTTTCACTGTTGGGAAGCTACACTATACCCGGGTGACATAGGCTACTTTTTATCCCTGTATTCCCACGGGAACGGGAACTACGCGGGTGAAACCACGTGACACCCACCCGCTATTGTTAAATAAATCGTTATGCAAAAATGGATTCCATAGAAGACACATACATAAGTACCAAGCCTGTCTATTGTAACCAAGTGTAAAAATATCTATTTTGATATTATGGCATGTACAGGCTGGCCTGTAAATGAAGGCCTGATAGATTTCTCCTACACACTTACGTGCATGCGTGCAATGTATAACCTATCTATGGTCTATGGCCAGCAATTAAGCAACAGCGTCGGTGGTTGATACACAACGCCGAACAAACTGTTATTTTAGTACAAGTTTCTAATTGGAAGCATGAGCGATAAAAGCTAGACCGTAGTCCTAAGTAATTAGTTTATAGACAAGTCCGATACTAACTCAATAACACCGCTTACTGGTATAGACCGGTAACTGTTTGTTTACATAGCATAAGGTTTTTTTTTATGGAGGATGGGAAATCATCGAATGACTCCTCCCGCTCTGGCAGAGTGTCAGACTTCTACTGACTAAAAACCACCCATGTTCCTTCTTAGCCCTTTGTGTAGGCTGCGGTATCTCTTTCGAACAACCCGGAGCTTACATAGCGTACCTTACTTCAGAATCTTTAATCACGGTACCTGTCATCATCTGCATAGCCTTTTTCCAACTAAGTCGGGATAGGCTTCCAGTCGAACCGGATGCAGCTGAATACTAGTATTTTACATGGAGCGACTGCCTCTGATCTCCACCATTAGTAAAACTGGTTGCACACTGCACTCCGTATTCTTTCACTCCGTTTCCTTGCGCGATCGAATCAGAAATGATGACATCCGCATGAGAACCAAGGTTACCGACATAGCCCGAAAAAATTGCCAAACTTAAGTGGCAGTGGGCAGGGCACATTGCTCGCAGAACGGATGCCACCGTTCTGGAGTGGCGACCGCGAACCGGAAGACGTTGCGTTGGAAGGCCGCCCACTAGGTGGACCGATGACCTGGTGAAGGTTGCGGGGATCCGCTGGATGCGAGACGCACGGGACCGGTCAATGTGGCGACACTTAGGGGAGGCCTATGTCCAGCAGTGGACGTCTTTCGGCTGAAATGATGATGATGATGACTCCACTCCGTGACTGCTACTGAGAAATTCCTGATGGAAAAATCAATAACACGTCGTCGGCCGATCTGAGAATCGAACGAATAATTTTACTGTTAAATAACAGAATATCACGGTATCATTTATTTATTAATTAATGTACCTTGGAAAATCGTTTCGTAGAACCTTTGAATTGGTAGACGAGTAAATTATATGAGGGAGTTCTAACTGTTTCAGACAGAACCCATTATCATAGTTGCTCATGTTCAGAATATAATTTGGAGGAAGTAGGTACTAACATGACATATAATTAAGCAATTTCTGAACTACTAGACTAATGAGTCAGTAATAAAAATACATCATCCGTAATAGTTCACGTTTAATCTATCAAATATGCAAAACGTGCACATTGTGAAAATTATAAACTTCGAATATGGCTTTTCTGTTTCAGTCACAATAAAGACGCTGCTTGATGTTCTCAACTACACCTGTCCTTGACACGAAAGTACCTACAGTTTATCCAAAAATGCTACTAAAATACCTTTTCACGAATTCTGAGCATTTCTGGTGGTTTCTTGTAAAAAGCCTTTTGGGACAATAACGTGTGTCCGTTTCAGGAGAAGCCGCAACTACGTATTTGTTGACAGATCTACACAACACCGCCACTGGTCGGTTACGCTTAGGTTTAACGTTGAATAACATGCATTTTCATTTAGGTTTATCTTACCAATATATCTAAATCATTTCACAAGATGAGTTAATATTTATTATAATTGTAGTGATTGTTAAGGCTCCTACATTTGATAGTTGACCAAATACATGAAAACCCAACATTTTTATTTGGCCATTGCTTTAGACTCCGGCGACTTGAGTACCTACTTGTGACAATAGCATGAATTGGAGTACTTAATAAGAACTATGATTTGAGATATATTTCAGTTATGTTGGACTTACACCTATTTTAACCACGTGACGCCGTTTATCTTTCTAAACATCACACAAACAATTTCATTTCTCTGCCCCATCCAGTCAGCCTACTTCCACGAACCAACATAAATTCATCTGTCCATACAAACACATTCACAACAGGTCCCTAAACAGACGCTATTTGGTACGTGGGGACACGTTAAGGACCTATGAATTGACTACTTTCAGCTCCCAAGGTTGTAAGGGAGGCAATATGTGTCAATCGAAACTAGTGTCCATTTTTCTTAACAGATGGTAACCTGAGAAATTCAAATTGTCTTACTTTTTTTAGGGTTCCGTAGTCAACTAGGAACCCTTATAGTTTCGCCATGTCTGTCTGTCTGTCTGTCTGTCTGTCTGTCTGTCTGTCTGTCTGTCTGTCCGTCTGTCCGTCCTCGCTTAATCTCTGTGACCGTTAGCACTAGAAAGCTGAAATTTGGTACCAATATGTGTATCAATCACGCCGACAAAGTGCTAAAATAAAAATTGGAAAAAAATGTTTTATTAGGGTAGCCACCCTATATGTAAAGTGGGAAGTGATTTTTTTTTTAATTTTAACCCTAACGTGTGATAGGTATATTGTTGGAAAGGTATTTAAAAATGAATAGGGGTTTACTAAAATCATTTTTTGATAATGTCAATAATTTCGGAAATAATCGCTCCAAAAGTAAAAAACAAAGCGTCCCCCCCCCTCTAACTTTTGAACCATAAGTTTAGAATATACGAAAAAAATCTGAAAAGTAGAACTTTATAAGGACTTTCTAGGAAAATTATTTTGAACTTGGATGGAAACAACAGATGGAAACTGCAGTTAACCAATATAATTTGGTCCCTGAATCGTATGAGCGCCTATACAATCCAGAGGTCAAGTTTCATTGGCCCGTATTTCAAACAAAAATAGAATTATTACTACGGAACCCTACACTGAGCGTGGCCCGACACGCTCTTGGCCGGTTTTTAATTACGTAACAAAAACAAGAATCGCTGATGTGGGCAACAAAACTGCTGGGTTGAAGTGGGATTGGGCGGGTCATGTCTGCAGAATGCATCAGGACCGATGGGCTAGAGTCGTCATGCAGTGGGTGCCAGAAGACGGGCGTCGTCGCCGAGGGAGGCCTAGGAAACGCTGGCCTGACGACTAAGAGGCTTTTGCGCGAGATTGGCCGGAGAAAACCACACAGAGAAAAGAGTGGAAGACTATGGGGGTGGCCTTTGCCCAGCAGTGGGACAATATAGGCTAATAAAAAAAAAAACATAACATCACGCCTGTAATACCCGAAGGGTTAGGCAGAGGTGTACCCATTAGTAAAATAAGGGACACCCACAATTCGGCAGCTTCATGTTTAAGTCCCATGTAATAGGGGGCGATCAACCTAACTCTGTGTGACCTCGGAATCGAACCCACCTCAAACACAGCAGTTGCGCTTGCGATTACCAGACCAACTAGGAACCTATTTTTGTTTAATTAATAACGTACTAAAATGGGCAGGGCACATTGCTCGCAGAACGGATGGCCGATGGGGCCGAAAAGTTCTGGAAGGGCGACCACGAACCGGAAGACGTTGCGTTGCAAGGCCTCCTACTAGGTGGACCGACGACCTGGACATGCGGGGACCCGCTGGATGAGAGACGCACGGGACCGGTCAATGTGGCGACTGCCCTACGGAACCCTAAAACAAAATAGAAGTTCTTAAAATAACTTCGAGGGTTTCGAACGACTTTCGGAGAGAGTTTTCCAAATATTGAATTAAATTAGTTCAAAATAATGGAAGTCACTTTCAGATTATGAAGCCGTTTCGATAGCATCTGATGCTAAATATAATTTAGACTTGGGAAAACTTTTTGGAGTAAGGGCCGCGGCCTATACGCGTAGAATATTAACGTAGTTTATTTTAAGTTAGAAACACACTTATCTAAGTTTTCTTGACAATCAACTTCGCATATTGCAGTCCACTGTTGGAAGTAGGCGGCTTTCTTAACCTAAGGCCGCAAACTCGGAGAAACGTTTCTTGCAGCGTGCAGCGGGGCGTTACATCAGGTTTACGTAAATTTTCTTTCTATCTAAGGGTTTCTTTTAAAAAAACCTTTTTACTTTTAGATTCAAACTGTATTTTCAATGAAACTACGTGATGCGTCAAATTCGTTTCTTTTTTGACGAAAAACTGCATTCGAAATTAAAGCATTGCATTAGCTGTAGGTACGGAACGAATTCCGCATTACGTTTTTCGTGCTCTAAAAACAAAATGTGCAATTCTCTCTTTGCAACTCTAACGCCCGGTTTCTGGAACGAAAAGCTGCCTTCCTGTTTTGGTACTTAAGGCGACATCACCTGCCCGCGACCTTGAGCGCGCGCTTAACTCATCGCCTAAACAAATAAGGTTGAAAATGGCGACGCGTTTGATGCTCGTGACTGCCAAAATGAACGATAGTTCGCAGATTTAATTTATTAAAAAAAAAAATACGCTGTAATGTTAAAATATTTTTACATATGTCTTTAGTTGGTTAAATTTCCTTTCTGATAGTAAAAAAATAAATAACAGTTGTCACTCAAAATATTGAGCATTTCGAGACGAAAAAGTTTTTTCGTGTGATTTTTTTGTGATTTTGTGATTTTTTTTTTTCGAGGTTCTTGATTACTTTTAGAAAATATTTTTGCATAAGTCTTTTACCTATACATTTGACTATACACTGTATTTTTTTTGGAATTGTAATAAGTAGCAATACGGCTAACTCTGCGACGAAAAACAGGTCGTTTTTACGGTTCCCCCGTTGACTGCGTCTTAAAAACTAACTTAGAAATGGTCCTCAAAGCAATGATGATGTGGAATGAATGAAACACACAATCGCAATAGATGTTTGTGTATAATTATAAATTAATTACGTATTATAATTAGTTATGATATGGTATGATGAAAGCCTCTAAATAAATAAAGAAAAAAAAAAACAATCGGATCACGGGTTCAAGGGAATTGTAGTTTCAGCAAGTTGCATCCCAGACACTGGGTGTGAATGTCATCAACACGTTTCCAGATCAAAATCGTCACTATAAATACACTGAAAAATAAGTAAAATCCCACAAACTGCAGACTGCAAAGCCAGAAACATGAATCTCGTCACAGACTTCCTCCGGGAGCAATTTTTCACGAAGCAATCGGATCTAAAGGTTTAATTGCAGTGGGTACGGGTAAAGTCGGGTCCCCATGGATTTTGTCGGTTGCTACGCCTCGTTCACTACCTCAGGCGATGCAACTCGCGACACGGGTGAGCGTCATTAATTTCCTTCACGTGAACAACTTTCTGTCGTAAATCGCGTACAAGCTTTCGGCACGTTTAGGCTCGTTTGTGGAAGCGTGTGTAGGCGCATTTTTTGAAGGGAATTCCAATCTTCGCTTCACTGCAGTCGGGTAATAAAATACGCTAGTCTAAAACCGGTCTTAGACTGCTCTTTAAGCCCCGCCGGGGCAGCGGATTTTTGTACTAGATGACGTGGCCTCGGCGCCAGGGCAAAGAAGGAACATGGGTTCGGTTTTTAGTCAGTAGAAGTCTGACACTCCCCTTCGCTCTGCCCAAGAGCGGGGGGGGGGAGTCATTCGATGATTTTCCACCCACCAAAAAAAAAAGACTGCTCTGTAAGCAGTTTATTCGATGTTTATTTTTATTTTTGTGTCACCCAGCGTGTTGCTTGAAAAGCAACTGCAGTAGCAGTACTATGCAAGTAGCTCGCATGCCAACTTGTCTCACTGATCCTGGCTGCATGCTTGTAGCTTGTGGCCAAGTGGTTAGGGTTTAGGTGTCTCCAAGGATTTTATCGGCAACAGAGTTTCACTACGATCCAATAACAGATCTTCATGAATCAATTTGATTGCTACTTTTTTAACAGATATAGAAATGGCTGTACTGGATTTACACTTTATGCTACTTTTCGTCCGTACAATTACCAAAGACCATGAGGGCGAAACCAAAATTCCCATTAGATCCATTTTATTCATGCTATTTTAAAACAGATCTAATGACAAAACAAATTCATACTAGATCCATCAATCTAACACGGATCTGGCCAACGGATGTTCTGAGAAGGAATATTCTTCTTTTTTTTTCTTCTTCTTTTCGTATCGATTCTACTTCATACGGTTTGGGCCCAGTAGGTAGCCACGCTTATTGCAGCGGCAGAGGCGCTGTTCAGGTCGTCAAGGGTGCATGTATGAGGACATCTAGGACACTCCAGCAGGTGGGGCATTGTTTGGTCCGGAGCGCCGCACTCGCACTCGGTGTTGGAGGAACCAATAATACCCCACTTTGCGAGATTATGTTTGCAGCGGCCCACTTGGGTTCGCAATCGATTTAGGGCTTTCCAAATAGGCCACTGAAGTTCACTACCGGGAGCCAGGTGTTCCTGGGGCTTCAAGAAGTCGTGAGGTGGTGGGCATCAGTCGTGAGGTGGTGGGCATGTCGTGAGAAGGAATAATCTTAGTAGTAGTAGAACCACTTATTTCGATGATGGATCTCAAGAAAATCCCGCTAGATCCATCATGAATCTGACCAATGGATCTGTGGCGACTAGCGACATCTATCGCAACACCTGCGTACTAACAACGATCGACAGAAAAATCCTACATCGCGCTATGAACATTATCCGCTACATAAGCCTATATAGGAGTTCCCGACTTACAACTGTCGGGCAGTTAGCCCGCCGGACACAACACCCGTCCGGTCGGAGGATCCTCCCTTTTCAATGGGGGATGAGGAGCTTTACACCCTGTTCCTCATACTACCACCAAAGATCTTCTGAGAATTATCGATATATATACTGTACCTACCATTATACTTACTGTACGAGTATGTACTTTTTTAACTAGACATGCTGCTTTTAGTCTCGTTGGTTTAGTAGTTGCAAGCACTACTGATGATCATGAGATCCATGGGTTCGATTTGCCGGTTGGTATAATTGTGTTTTTCCAATAGATTTTTTCACTATCAGCCCTGAGCTTTGATTTGAGCCCAATCTATGACAACTCATCCTCTACATACAGGTATTTGAACATAGTTGGTGAAATGTGATTTTATTACACGCTTTCATTTGAAACAGCGCTGCCTAGCCACTTGGGTATTACAGGCGTGACATTACTTAAGATGCTGCTTTTATTTGTTATGTTATTTATACTAAGTATCCCCGTGAAAATTAAATACCGGTAATATCGGGGTACATTAGCCCTGGGGTTTAACTTTGGCCCAAAACGACAAAAAGTTGAAAGTCCCGCCACGCCGCACTTTAAGAGCTATTGAAGTAGTTCGCGCTATATATCGATAGATGGCGGTATGGGTCGGTCGGTAAAACAGGTAAATTTGTAATTTGAGTCACTCAAATTACAAATTGACCAATTCACTTTGTGCACGTAAAACTGTTTTACCGACTGCCCCATCTATCGATATATAGCGCGAACTACTTCAATAGCTCTTAAAGTGCGGCGTGGCGGGAATTTCAAGTTTTTGTCGTTTTGGGCCAAAGTTACACCCCAGGGCTAATGTACCCCGATGTTACGGTACTCTTTCCACTATAGCCTATAGATAGCAACTTTCCAAATAAAATTATAAATGATAATAAAACCTCTTTAACCATCGGGTAAAAAAGTGCATAAGTTAATAACATTGTTTAAATCGCTGCTGACCTTTTTATCGCAGAATCAGATAGGAACTTTCTCTGTGCGCATTAAAATTTATGAATAAAATATAAGTGTCTTCAAGTTTTTGCTGCAGCTTCTCGAGTGAAGAGAATATAGAATGAACGCCGTCGCTGTGCACTTCAAAATCTATTCATTCAAAACATTTCTAAGGGATTCTGTTCATTTGGCACACTACTATAAAGGCGAAAGTTTGTGTGTGAGTGTGTGTGTTTGTTACTCTTTCACGCAAAAACTACTGAACGAATTTGAATAAAATTTGGTACACGTATAGTTTATAACCTGATTTAACACATAGGATAGTTTTTACCCCGATTTTATATCTCCGTGGGATAATTTTTGAGTTGTAGCGAGCGAAGCCGCTGGCAACAGCTATGGGTACTCTCTATCCATAGACAACGTTTGAGAGCTCTCAAAACGGTGAAAAACATCGTGAGGAAACCGGACTAAAAAATGTCTGAGAACCGAAAAAAATCGAAGACCTGATATAACCAACCCGCACGGGGCCCGCATGGTGGATTATAGCCCATCCCTTTTCCTACAGAGGAGGCCTGAGTCCCTGCAGTGGGAACATTATAGGCTGATGATGATGATGAATGGGTACTATCTACCCGTAGGCAACATACAGTTGTGTCAGACACAGGAGTCCATTTGCGAAAGGAGATACGGTTTTAAAGGTATGAAGAACAAGGTAGAAAGTAGAATCCTCCAACCAGACGGGAGTTGTATCTGGTGGGTTATTGGGGCAAGCCGGCCACACTATTCCCAAACCACAGTAACTCCTGAAAGCCAGAATCAACAGTGGCGACCACCAGAAAAGCGCCGAGACACTGAAGCTTGACGAAGTCTCAGAGAAACGATTTACCTGTCTTGGATCCCGCAACGAAATTAATCAGCATGGAATAGGGGAGGCGTGCGAAAAACATAATTTTCACTTCCCTCCATGTCAGCAGGTGATAGAACAGAACAAGGCCAATAGGCACATATGGACGTGGATAGCAAAGCCTGAAAACCAGAATCCACAGAACAGATAAAAGAGGTTAGAAGGGCCATGTGGGCGTGGCAAGCGCGCCGCTCATATGATCAGACGCTCATATGTCGACAAAATTTGATATACTGACCAACAATCGCGCTCATATTGTGACAGCGAACGGAGCTCCGCGAAAAAAAAAGAATTATGCCGTCTTGCGCGATTTTTACGTGTCGGAAAAGAAGCCAGGTGTGTAGTGTGGCTCGAGAAGGGATTTCTCTTCATCGGTAAGTCTAAAAACCTTAAAATACAAGTGATATTTGTAATTATTACAATAGTATTATGTAGTTCGCAGACAAAAATGATACAATCGCAAGCAGAAACGAAATTATGTACATTGCTTGCAATACGTGGGTACCAACTTGTACTACGTGAGCGATTGCGCAATGCATTTCGTTCACTGCGAACGTCGCGTGCGACGAGCCAAAGCTTAAATTCTGCCTACTCTTTGCGTTTCGATAGTGTTGTACCAAGTTGTAAATAATGTCGATATTTAGTATGTGTGAATACAGTATTCAAATGATTATTATGTTATGATTAAAATAACTTTTGTTTATCCCATACTATCAATACCTTATTATTGTTTATTGATTGTTTTTTCTTTTGTTTTTAGATTGTTTATTGATCTAAAATTTGTTTTGTGGTTAGCCATTTATAAATCGAAACATACATTTTAAATTTTATTTTTAGGTTTCCAACAGATCCAGATATGTTACAGACCTGACTAAAGCTATTATAGAAAAATATTAGTGTGAGATTGCATTTTATTCTGAAAAAATCGAATTTGAAAGATAGCAAGCGCATGCTATTGCTACTTAATAAATACGTTTTATTTCAAGACAATAATAAAATCTGAATTGAAATTGAATTTCAAGTACGTAATGTTCAATATTTGAAAAAAATCTTTTATGTTTACTTTTTATCTTTAATTTTTTATGTGTGAGAGACCAATAAATATTTTTGCTTTCTTATTTTCTTTCTTTCAGTCCCGTCCCGAAATTAAAGCAAAAACTGCAAAACTTAAAGTAACAAAACTCAAGTAATTTTATCGATATACATTATCGACCTTTTGGTCACCGTAACATGTATGAGAAATATACGCAAGTGTGAGTGTACGTCAAACGCAATGTTTACGCTAGTGTGACAACCAGTAGCAAGCTCGCGATCTAAGTGAGTGCGGTTTATTTGTGTGCATAATTCGCGTACTTATTAGCGTCTTGCATGTAGTGGATATAGAGAGTGGGAGAAAAGCGGCGACACGCGTTCTACTTAATACAAATCAGGAACTATTTCCTTTTTAACCTCTTTTATCTATTCTGTGCCAGAATCTTTCTGAAGTTTTTCACTTACTGGCAAGCGGTCTGTGACAAAAGTAATACGATTTTTTTTTTTAATGTAATATGGGCTTGCTCTTGACCTCAATCTTGCCCTAAGGGCAGAGATGAGGTCGACGATGGAACGAGCTTACCCAGAAGAAGCCTATTTACTAGAAGCTACAATCATGAAAATAAATCGACTGAGACCCGATAATGTATTACAGATTGCATCCCGGAAGTTGAATTATGATCTTGAATGCTCAGTTGCACATTTTCGTTCGAATCTCACTCTATTTTTGTCATTTTACCTATGCGGACGACCGCCATTTTGTTTCAACTTACGTGCCGAGTGCTATACCGCTAGTTATGACTGATTGTCGCACTTTCGGCCCAGTACGGACTACCTCTAACGACTGTCAAAGATCTGCAAATGTCAGCTGCGACCACGTGCTTTCCGAGGCACGGAGGAAACTCGGTAAGTCCTGGGTGGTCACCCACCCACGGACCAACCAAGACAAGCACGGCTTAACCTAAAGATCGACCCCAAGCGGCTTTTATCATCAAGCTTTTCCTCCCTCCACCTCTCTCCTGGTCACAGGTGTATAACCCATAAAAAAAGTAAAACAAGAAAGACATTTAATTAAAAATATTCAGTACCTACAATTTTAAAAGTTATAAAATAAATTTTCGATAAATTTTTGTTGAGCACAGAAATCTACTGTTTTTTAATACTTTTCATAACAGTTGTGTTGTTTTATTTAAAAATTAGTTGGACTTTAAGTTGATTTAATGAAATATGGAATCAAAGTTAATAACAACGTTTATCCAAAGATTTATTAATTAAAATGTTCTTTTAATCTTGCTTAAAATTTAATTTGTTTCTCTTCATTATTTCTCAAACTAACTCAGTTAATAAAACATTTTCGTAAAAGAATTCTTAGTAAATACTTTCCTGAATAAGTACTAATTTGGTTGATTATCCCAGAACTTATTAAAATAATAATATCGTTTTCACGAACCAAAATCATAAATCTTAATAATATTTTATACATAATTATTTTATAATTTCTTTTGTTATGTGTATGGACATTGTTTACAAACTAAAAATTTACTTATAATTAAAAATATGAAAATCTTTGTGAACAAATGTGAAATTTTATAGGTTCCATTTTGAAAGGCCTTAAAAAGGATTGAACAATTTAAAACTCTTTACCGACAATTTTTCGCATTAAACCTTTTCCTATTCAAACTTTTCGGAAAAAGGAATTCGTATTTCAAACTACAAATATAATTTGGTGGCAATCCTTTTCACGATACAGGTCCGACCCAGACGGGTAACTTAAAAGATGTTTGGCGAGGCTACATTGGACGCTCTGTATGGATTCAGTACCTACTTAAGAGTTTTCTTCACAATTTCAAGTGTATATTTGAATTTCAGCTAGGTGGAATGAGTTCATTTTCAGACTGAATCGAATATGTTGTAGGATAGTCTGTCTAAATATTGACTCAAGTGTTAATTTTGTTGGTAAATAAGGGGTCGACTTGCAGTCTAACCAGATACAGCAAATAACAGGTGGTCACCCATACACAGACCAATTTAGGCAAACGCGGCTTTACCTGAAGATTGATCCGAGTTGCTCATAATATCTTGAGAAGAACCCTCTGTTAATAACTCGTACCTACCATCCAAACGAAAGAAGAAGAAGCAGATATTGTTGATCAGTTGTATATAAATCGATCCAAGTTTCAAAAGTCTATTTACAGAAATATCCGTTGGTATACAAATCCGATACTCCCAGAAGTGTCGAATATTGAAGTTGTCACCACAGTCTGAAAGCAAATTCAGCTAAAATAGTTTAACCTCAAAATAGTTTCAGAAATACAGTCAGCGGCGAAATTCTATTTCAGTTTTACCTTTTCAGATCTTGACCTATGGGGCTCAACTAATTTATCTATTGTTTATAGATTGGTTTATGTAGATTACCTAATATAGTTATTTCACTGATTCTTATAATTGTATAACTGTTTCACCCATTTCACTAGTTATGTTTTAAGTACCATGTAATAATCTATATAAATAAAAAGAGAAGTCCTGACTGACTGACTGACTGACTCATCAACGCCCAGCCAAAACCCTTGGACCTAGACAGCTGAAATTTATTGCACAGAGGTTCCCTTTATAACGTAGACAAGGAATATGGAAGGATTTTTCGAAATTCAACCCCTAAGGGAGTTAAATAGGGGATGAAAGTTTGTATGAAAAATCGTCATTTTTGATATTTTCCGAAATCCACGCGGGCGAAGCTGCTGGCAAAAACTAGTAAAAGATAAGCGTATTACTATCAACGGAGGACTTGAAAATTCTTCATTGACCAAGTGATCGCCTTTGCAACAGTTGAGCATGAGATCCTAGGTTCGATTCCTGGCAAACTGTTACTGAGGTTTTCTATCAGAAATTTCTCAGTACTTCGAAGCCACGGCGACTGAATTTGTCTTTGGATGATGGTAATAGGCAATTTCAGGCGTGAGGTTATGTTATGTTAGGACCACTGCTGAAAAAAGGTCTATAACAAGTACTTAACGTCAAAAGTAAATTACCCACCCCCCATCCCATTCCCCATGTAGCATCAGTTACTGACTGTACCTACTCTGAAACTCGAATCAACTTCAAGTGAGTTGCAAATGCCAGTATTTTGTGGCGTCCGTCATTAATTCAGGTTGCACCGGAACCCCACTCGACCCGGTTGCCGAAACGACTGAAACTTTCGATCGCACACCGATAATTAAAGTTCCGTATGTACATGCATATAGGGTTTAAATTGGCTTCTACTTAAATATGGATTGGATTTTATTTGAGTTGTTCTTGAATATTTAAGCATTAACCATATTTGTGTTTTCATGAAAGTTGGTTAGGTTTAATGGCTAAAAAGATTTGAGTGGAAGACACATAAGTGAATTTTGTCTTGATAAATGTATAGGACACTTTACTAGTGTAAATGGACAGGTCACCTAAAGTGCAGAAGGCGCATTGCATTGTGTAATTTATTTCATCACCGCTGCTCTTAAAATGGCGAAGGAAAATATCGTGAGGAAACCGGCATGGCCTAAAACAAAAATTCGAAGACATGTGACATCTAACAACTCGCACTGGGCCAACGTCGTGGACAATCCACTTCCTCTCACAGAAAGGAGGCCTGTGTTCCAGCACTGCAGTGGGCACATTATAGACTGATTATTACAGGACAAAAGAGGGGCCATGGGCCCACGTTTGAGCTGCTCTTTCTCTCATCGAAATACTGGGGGTATTTCGATGAGACCAAACAAAGTAATCATTTATTGATCATATCATTCATCGAGTTCGCAATTTTCATTCAGAAGTTATCTACGTACGTCGGAAAACTGTTAATTATGACAGCCGGACGTTCAACAGACGTACAGTCAAACAAACTATTTGGTATACACGCAGAAATCTTTATAATTCCACTACACTAACAATATTGATCACAATTTTTAAACGCCTTCCTAAAAAGGATTTGAAATTCCCAAAAAGAAAAAAAATTAAAGTTCTCAATAGGATTGGTGTTTTTTTTTGTATGTACCTCGATATCTCTGTCAATTGTATACGGAAATTAAGAAAATTTCCAAACGCTTAGTTGACGCTTCTCGTGACCCAAGGGCTGGCTTTTAACTTGGCCAGAGGCTAAGTGTTGCCGTACAACGAGGCAATGCCGCCAGTCTTTTGGGCACATTACCGGCTGACAGCGTTGAGGTATGATGACGTATGATGGGGTCGGCTTCCAGTCTGCAGCCGGATGCAGCTGATTACTAGTATTTTACATGGAGCGACTACCTATCTGAGCTCGACAACCCAGTTTATATTGGGTTATACGATACTCTTATTAGTCTCTAACCGCCTTATTAATAAAAATAGTTAAACCTGGTTTAACTTAGACTTGGTTTATCTCGCATGCCGTCGCACTTCAAAATTATTCAAAAGAAAGTGACGGCATGCGAGATAAACCAAGTCTAAGTTAAACCAGGTTTAACTATTTTTATTAATAAGGTGGTAAATGTTATGTGTGATATTAAAAGTAAATGCAAGTTAGCTGGCTGTATACTTAATACCTTGTTTGACAGTACTCGCGGAGTATCGGCAGCCAATCATCGGGATCTCGGTACAATATGCGTTAATTAGTCCGGCCGCGGCCGTCGACTGCCAGCGTCGGAATCAATCGTCGATGTTTCTAGAACTGTTTGTACGTACTTTATGTTCATGTTGTTATGGCTTTGTTTGAATAATTGCCAATAATTGCCAATAATTTCCTCTTCACATGGTATGCGAAGAGGGATTTGACAACGAAATTGAAAATATTTCAGATTTGTTTCAGTTTCTCATAAAAATGGCACGGAATTTGAGCTATTGTAGCTATCAGACTAAAGGGTACTAATCTACGCGAGTCTGCAGAACAGCGGCCCTAGCTTGGATGCGCAGTGTAAACATATTTTAGTAAATACTTCGATTTTAAAATTAAAAGTACTCATTCCACTTCATAATCGGGTAGTTGACAAACAAAATCTAATTAGTCCGTCAGACAGATTTCCAAAAAATATTGGACACATAATAATATTTTCTTTTTTCACGTACCTAATCAAAAAATGAAGACGATACAGTGCTTCGAAAAGTCTGGTGACGTCACAGTTTGGTACATTTATTACCAGAAAGTACGTCACAAGCCACTCATAAGCTTTGACCCGTTTTATTTTCGTCAATTTTAATAAATTTATAAATAAAAAGTACGTATTCAATATTTCCGATAATTTAGAACAGACGGACTTAACAGAATCATATATTTTTTAGTCAAGAAGCATCCCTATTTATTTATGTCCACCGTATAACACGCGCTCTTGATAAGGCCTCAGAAAATTAATTAATCTTTATTTCGGACCATTTATGGAAATTATCTAAGAATAGACTCCATAACAAAAAGTGGAAAATGTCAAGAGTTAATTAAAATTCACGATCAAGTGGCTTCTTTACATTAATTACTGATGAAACCTTTCAATATTAATTTAAAAGTGTGTTACAGAACAAAATCAATAACTTAGTTATTTTTTGCCTATATAGTTATTTTGAGCCAAGCATTGGTCTACCAAGGTTTATAAATAAACCCTCCTTGGTAACTCCTTTACAACTCACCTTGCTATTTGAGTTATATAATTATTATTATTGTAGTAGAAGGTTCGCTCTGGTCGATCTTTGGGTAAAGCTGTGCTTGCCTAGGTCGGTCTGTGGATGGGTGACCGCCCAATATATAGAGTTTCCTCCGTGCCTCGGAAAGCACGTTAAGCTGTTGGTCCCGGCTGCCATAATAGATCTTTGGCAGTCGTTACAGGTAGTCAGTGACCTGAAATTCTGGCATCCAGTCTTACCAAAGGGTATTGTATTACCTAGTATTAACTGGGACCTGAGTTCAACTGGGTTGTGGAGGTCAGATAGGCAGTCGCTCCATGTAAAATACTGGTATTCAGCTGGATACGGTTAGACTGGAAGCCGACCCCAATATAGTTGGGAAAAGGCTAGGCAGATGAGAAGGTTCGGGGAGGGGGGGCAGGTTGTGTTCTGTAGTACATGTTCATCATCATCATCACCTATAAGACGTGTCACTGAGACAAAGGCGGAAGGCTTTGCCCAGTATCACCATCATGTTCTCCCATCGGAGTACCTACATGATGGTTTAAAGAAAAATTGATACTTTTATGGATTTTATTAAAAAACATTTTTTTAAATAAATACCACTATACTGGAGAGGCCTTTGCCCAGCAGTGGGATGGCGCAGGCTATCAGTATCAGTAAATACCATGAAATCTATACTAATATTATAAAGCTGAAGAGTTTGTTTGTTTGTTTGATTGTTTGTTTGTTTGTTTGTTTGAACGCGGTAAACTCAGGAACTACTGATTGGAATTGAAAAATTCTTTTTGTGTTGGATAGTCAATTTATCGAGGAAGGCTTTAGGCTATATAACATCACGCTACGGCTAATAGGAGCAGAGCATAAATGAAAAATGTTACAAGAACGGGAAAAGGTTTTTCCTTTTTGAGAGCTTCCGCTGCGTGCGCTGCGAAAATGGTTTTAGTTACGCAAATATCATGTATGAAAGAATTTTTCCTCTTTAAAAGTTCTAAAAAAAAGTCCGCGACAGCATATGTCTATCTTTTAAGATTAACTCACTGTAACCCTTTTTTACGATTAAAATGTTAGGTTAAAAATAATTATTTTTTGTGAAGCTTATTTAACCCATATGGTATTAATCTTTATCTAAATAAATGTGTTTGTTAGAACGGAAATTTCATATAGAATATTTATGCCCTTTACTCTATACAGTTTGAACAAATATCTTAGAAGATATTGCAATGTAAAAATATCCGCGCGGCAAAATAATTCGCGCGTCGCAATGTAGGTACGGGGGATTGTGGCTGGCCTCCGGGAAATTAAAATTATTTACTGCATCGTATTGTTTACAAGTACAGGGTGTTATTTTATATGTAACAGTAAGAGATATATAGTAATTCCCACTTTAAGATAATCTAAGCTTCTAGACCATCTAAACTAATATTATAAAGAGGAAAGATAAGATTTTTTGTTAGTTACGATTTAGCTTAATTTATGTTGGATAGTCGATTTATCGAGAATGGTTTAACGCAGACGAAGTTGCGTGGGTCAGCTAGTATATTATATAAACAAAAAGAGAAGTCCTGACTGACTCATCAACGCCCAGCCCAAACGCTTGGACCTAGAAAGCTGAAATTTTGCACAGAGGTTCCCTTTATAATGTAGACAATAAGGAATGATTTATTGAAATTCAACCCCTAAGGGAGGGAGTTTAATCGGGAATGAAAGTTTGTATGGAAAATCGTCACTTCCACGCGGGCGAAGCCGCTGGCAAAAGCTGGTATATAATAATATCATAATAAATATTATATGTTATGGAGCTCCGTAACCGGAACCGAAACTGTCGGATCTCAGAAATAAAAAAATATCCATAACCGTAACCGATTTAAATTTCTCGGATAGTTTTTATAGTTTTAATTAAATTTTACTTTTAGAATTTTAAAATTCTGATTTCCTGTTACCGAAATTATCCGAAATTAGTGGATTAACGCGGAAACCGTATCCTTAACCGGTATAACATTATTCTTATATCCGTACCCATATCCGAAATATAATATCCATAAAATCAAGCTCTAAAGCAAGTGATAGCAGAATAGTTTGAGATGCTTTACGTAGAACTCTGAATAATTTCTCGACTACTCGATATTTTACTGCAATCTGTGAAGTATCTCCTAGTAAGTATTCTAAGGCAGACAGTTGTAGAATAGATGGTACTTTGAAACCAAGATTGATAAATGTTATTTTGCTCGTGCTTTGGCTTGGTATTTCTTTCCCTTCTATGCGTGTTTGTAAGTTTGACAGATAACGAAATCATCATCATCTGCCAGCTATCCTGTCGAGAATCGAACCTCGACACCTTCACACGCTGCACTGCAGGCAGCGCCTCCGAGCCGCTGGGCCAGGCGTGGCCAGGCGGTGCGGAGTGCGGTACGGGGGACGCGGGCACCGGGCTGCGCGGGCGACGGGCGGCGAGGGACGGCCGGCATCGCGCACTCGCGCAGCGCGCACACACGACACTTCTCCACGGGCCACCGCATTGCCTAAAATTATGTCGATTTTAGTTCATATATTCAGTTTGTACCAGCACATCATACAATTCACTTATTTCTCATCACCATCTTCGAGACCTCCACACTGTTCTCAATAATCCGGCTTTCAGTTTAACAAGATATAGTCTAAGACCAGTATGTTACATGGAGCGACTGCCTATCTGACCTCTACAATCCAGTAGTACCTACTGGCTGGTTTAGTACAAATAGCATGCCTACCAATCCTACCATAGATAACTTTATATTTCTTTGTAGTCCACACTAGGTATTTAAGTAGGTACTTAGTAGTGCCATATTTACAGTACGGTCAGCATCAGAAGTTGCTTAACATTTCAGAACTTTCATTATTTGATGTTCAGGACTCCAGCTATTATTTTGAATGTTTTAGAAGTTTATTCTTTAAAATATACCTTACTCTTCAATAACTTGTTAGTAACGAGTAATATCTAACAAGATTTTGTTAAAAAACTTGCTTTGCAACTTTGAGTAGTGTTAATGTACTTCTGATGCTGACCGTACCTACTATTTATTTTGCAATAACAATAGACACAATAACGAAAGACCTAAAATTCAATAGACACTAGCAACACATAACCCAAAGCGAATAGCCCTTGTTTACATACTTTCTCGGCTTAAAAGGAGGTCCTTTTAAACCGAGAAAGTATGTAAACAAGGGCTATTCACTTCGGTAATCAAACCTGATAGATTCAGCCGATAGCAAATATGACCGGTTTGAGTACTTATACAACAAGTTTGTACCTATTGTTAATAATATTTGCTTAATCAAATAGGTTTTAACACAACATTTTGTTTACAATTTGGCTCGCTTTTGAAAAAAAATTTGGTCTAGTGATCGAACCTAGGACCTATAATATAACCCCTGTGGGGTCTGCGGGTTGTTCGAAAAAGATACCGCGGCCTCGGCACAAGGGCTAAGAAAGAACATGTGGTCAGTATAAGTCGATACAGTTCCCCTGCAGCCAATGTAGCAGCAGAAATCACAAAGATGATAAGTCTCCCTGCAGCCAATGTGGCTGCAGAAATCACAAAGATGATAAGTCTCCCTGCAGCCAATGTGGCAGCAGAAATCACAAAGGTGATAACAGTTAGAACCAAAAACTCGAAGCCATGTGACATCTACCAACCCGCACTGGGCCCACGTGGTGTATTATAATCCATCCCTCTCCAAAGAGAAGGCCTGAGTCAAAAAACAGTGGGGAAAAAAGTAAAAAAAATGTGCAGGTAGTCGCGTAGTTCTGGCCCGTTACTACTATTCTATGCAGAGAGTTCAATACCCAATCTTGCTGATAATATTACGCTAAGTTCGAAACTCGGGCCGGACAGTTTTTAACCGACTTCTAAAAAAAGAAGGAGGTTCTCAATTCGGATGTTTGTTTTTTTTTTATGTTTGTTCGGGCATAACTCCGTCACTTGCTAACCGATTTGAAAAATTCTTTTTTTGTTGGAAAGGGTATACTTCCCAAATGGTCCCATATTTTTTTTATCGAAATCGGACAAGCGGTTTTTGAAAAATCAACAAAACTCAAAAAAAATACTACATTGTCCACATTAGGTGAACCACTAAAAAGTGAAAAATAAAAACTTTTTAACAAAAAATAAAACCGACTTAAAAAAAAAAGTCAAAAATAAATCAGTTTCTGAAGTCGGTGACAAAAAAATGAAATCAAACAAACAAAACAACCGACTTCAAAAACACCAAAAAGAGAAAAATAAAATTCAGAAGAAAAATCAGCTTCTGAAGTCGGTGACATTTGTTTGTTTGATTTTATTTTTTTGCCACCGACTTCAGAAGCTGATTTTTCTTCTGAATTTTATTTTTCTCTTTTTGGTGTTTTTGAAGTCGGTTGTTTTTTTTGCAAAAAAGTTTTTTTTATTTTTTCATTTTTAGTTGTAATAGGTACCTATATTATATCCTATACAAATATTTACTATGCATTTAACATTCAACTAAGAAACCTAACCCTTAACCTTCAAAATTTCCCTATTTTTGTTCAACTCTTAACCGTTAAGGAGTAGTATACCTTCCATTATCAGCTCATCAACATGAATAAAAGTGATGACTGCTAGATGCGAATACTTGAATAGCGCCAGAAAAAGCACGAAACATCTATACGTGTCTATGAAATTCATATAACAACTAAAAAAATGTGTATTGTACACATCTGCATACCCCCTCAGAGCATACAGGCGTGATGTTACGTCATGATATTGGTATATTCAATAAACATCCAAGCGATTCCAGCAATTACGACAGATTTGCCGTCTATTTTTGAAGAGTTCCATTGTATATCTCCGAAGATCAGCACCAGATCTTCACCAAAAAAAAATGGGACCACCTCAGGAGTACACTCTTTCAAATAAAAAAAGAATTTTGAGAATCGGTCTACAAACGGGGGAGAAATCAGGTAACATACATAAAAAAAAAAAAAATAAAAAAAAAAAAAAAATACATACACACGAACATAGTAACCTCCTTTTTTGAAGTCGGTTAAAAAAGTCACCGACTTCAGAAACTGATTTATTTTTGACTTTTTTTTTGAAGTCGGTTTTATTTTTTGTTATTATGGAATCATTTATTTAGAATTGCAGCAT